>CM035625.1:25352841-30352841 GCA_020496765.1 Gossypium stocksii | reverse complement strand
CCAGTCGTCGAGATGATGACATGAGGCAGAACCTTTATGCAATGATGAGTGATTGGTTCACTCAATTCCTACGAAATAATCAGGCTGTTCCACAACCTCCTCCCCCGAATAACCCACTTCCAACCCCTGTGGCTCCTCCTGAGGCCGACCCTGTGAGGTCGAGTAAACCCCCGGTCGATAAAATTAGAAAATATGGGGCTGAAGAGTTCCGGGCTACAGTTGATGACGATGCTGAGCGGGCCAAGTTTTGGCTCGATAATGTAATCCGTGTGTTTGATGAGCTATCGTGTACGCCCGAAGAGTGCTTGAAGTGTGCCGTATCTCTGCTGCGTGATTCTGCCTACTATTGGTGGAACACATTGGTTTCGGTGGTGCCGAGAGAGCGTGTTAGTTGGGAGTTTTTCCAAGTTGAGTTCCGAAAGAAGTATATCAGCCAAAGGTTTATCGATCAGAAACGGAAGGAATTCCTCGAGCTTAAACAAGGCAGAATGTCGGTGACCGATTATGAGAGGGAATTCGTACGACTCAGCCGATATGCTCGCGAGTGTATATCATCCGAAGCTATTATGTGTAAACGCTTCGAGGACGGGTTAAATGAAGACATCAAACTGCTGGTTGGCATTCTGGAAATTCATGAGTTCGTTGTTCTTGTCGAGCGAGCCTGCAAGGCCGAAGAACTTCGAAATGAAAAGAGAAAAGCTGATAGCGGAGCCAGAGAGTTCCGTAAGAGATCTTCAGGGAGGTCTACTCAAAAATCCTCGAAGAAGTTCCAAAGTGAATCGGACAGACCATTTGCTACTTTGGGTTTTACTAGACGAGACCGTGATCGACCCCCTATGAGTACACGTGCCACTTCTACTGCTAGTGTTAGAAACGACCGTCGGGACAGAACCGAGTGCAAGTATTGTGGAAAATGGCATTCGGGGAGCTGCAGATTTCATGATCGCTCCTGTTTTAAGTGCGGGTCGGCTGATCACTTCATAAGAGATTGCCCCAGATAGACCGAGCAAAAGGTGAACCCGAGTGGGAAACCGAGTACTACTTCAGCTCGAGGGAGGCCACCTAGAAATCTGGGGAATGCTAGCGGCAGTCAGAGAAGGTTTAAAGATGCTACAACAAGACCCGAGGCTCATGCTCCTGCTAGGGCCTATGCTATTCGCGCACGAGAGGATGCCTCTTAGCCCAATGTTATCACCGGTACTTTTACTCTCTTTGATACTGATGTAATTGCTTTGATTGACCTCGGTTCAACTCATTCATATGTATGTGAAAAGTTGGCATCCAGTAAGACTCTCCCTATTGAGTCTACTGAGTTTGTGATACGAGTGTCCAATCCCTTGGGTCGTTGTGTCTTAGTTGATAGAGTGTGTAAGAAATGCCCCCTTAGGATCTGAGATTTCTGTTTTCCGGCCGATTTGATGCTTTTGCCATTCGATGAATTTGACGTTATACTCGGAATGGATTGGCTGACTGTGCACGATGCGGTAGTGAACTGTAAACGAAAGACTATTGATTTACGATGTAAGACTAATGAGATAATTCGGATTGAGTCTACGGATTTAAACGGGCTGCCGGCGGTAATATCTTCTATGTCGGCTCAGAAATTTATGAAAAAGGGTTGCGAGGCTTATCTTGCTTATGTTTTAGATAGCAAAATATCCGAACTAAAGTTTGAGACTGTTCCTGTGGTTTGTGAGCATCCGGATGTGTTTCCCGAAGAATTACCGGGATTACCGCCTGTTAGAGAGGTTGAGTTCGGTATTGAGCTAGTTTCGGGTACAACTCCGATTTCAATTGCTCTATATCGTATGGCTCCGACGGAGTTGAAAGAGTTGAAATCCCAGTTGCAAGAGTTGACCGATAGAGGTTTCGCAAGACCGAGCTTTTCTCCCTGGGGTGCACCCGTCTTGTTCGTGAAAAAGAAGGATGGGACTTTGAGAATGTGTATTGACTATCGGCAGCTGAACAAGGTGACTATAAAGAATAAGTATCCATTACCTCGTATCGACGACTTATTCGATCAGTTAAAGGGAGCCTCAGTGCTTTCAAAGATCGATTTGCGATCCGGCTACTATCAGTTGTGAGTTCGAGACTCAGACGTGCCCAAGACTGCTTTCAGAACGAGGTACGGACACTATGAATTTTTAGTGATGCCGTTTGGGCTGACTAATGCCCCCGCTGTTTTCATGGATCTGATGAATCGAGTGTTTAAGCCGTACCTAGATCGATTTGTAGTCGTGTTTATCGATGACATTTTGGTTTATTCTCGCGATGAGATTGAGCATGCCGAGCATTTAAGACTTGTGCTACAGGTTTTGCGTGATAACCAGTTGTATGCGAAATTTAGCAAGTGTGAGTTCTGGTTGCGCGAGGTTGGCTTTTTGGGACACATTGTATCTGCTGCGGGTATCCGAGTTGATCCGAATAAAATTTCTGCTATCCTCGATTGGAAGCCTCCTAAAAATGTCTCGGAAGTCCGAAGCTTTTTAGGACTTGCCGGGTACTACCGACGGTTTGTGAAGGACTTTTCGATGATCTCAACCCCGTTGACGAAGCTATTGCAGAAGGATGTTAAATTCGAATGGTCCGAGAAGTGCCAAAAGAGTTTCGACCAATTGAAAGCCCTATTGACGGAAGCTCCAGTCTTAGTTCAGCCTGAATCCGGTAAAGAGTTTGTAGTATATAGTGATGCGTCTTTGAATGGCTTGGGGTGTGTTTTGATGCAAGAGGGCAAAGTTGTTGCATATGCTTCGAGGCAATTAAAGCCTCACGAGAAAAACTATCCGACTCACGATCTCGAATTAGCTGCTATTGTGTTTGCTTTGAAGATTTGGCGTCACTACCTTTTTGGTGAGAAATGTCATGTCTTTTCCGACCATAAAAGCCTCAAATACTTGATGACACAAAGAGATTTGAATCTGAGACAAAGACGGTGGCTTGAATTGCTAAAGGATTACGAGCTTGTCATTGACTATCATCCTGGAAAGGCGAATATAGTTGCTGATGCTCTTAGCCGAAAATCATTGTTTACTTTACGAGCCATGAATGCGCACTTATCGGCATCTGGTGATGGTGTGATGATAGCGGAATTAAAAGCCGAACCGATATTTCTCCGACAAGTTTGTGAAGCTCAGAAAGCGGATGACGACTTAATTACCAAGCGAGCTCGATGCGATGTAAGTGCGGATCCTGAGTTCCAAGTTGACGACAATGATTGTTTGAGGTTTCGAGGCCGAGTATGTATTCCGAGAAGTTCAGAGTTGATTTCGGTGATTTTAGATGAACCTCACAATAGCCGAATGTCAGTTCATCCGGGAAGTACCAAAATGTACAATGATCTGAAACGTCAGTATTGGTGGCATGGTATGAAACGAGACATCTCAAATTTTGTGTCGAAGTGTCTGATATGCCAACAAGTAAAAGCGGAACATCAGGTGCCATCGGGTTTGTTGCAACCGATTTTGATTCCTGAGTGGAAGTGGGATAGAGTCACGATGGATTTTGTATCTGGGCTACCGTTGACACCGAGCAAGAAGGATGCGATTTGGGTTGTCGTAGACCGATTAACTAAATCCGCTCACTTTATACCTGTGCGTGCGGATTACTCACTTGATAAGCTAGCGGAGTTGTATGTTGCTCAAATCGTCAGATTACACGGGGTCCCTATCTCTATCGTGTCGGATAGAGACCCGAGATTTACATCGCGGTTTTGGAAGAAACTACAAGATTCTTTGGGTACTAAGCTACATTTTAGTACCGCGTTCCATCCTCAGACGGACGGTCAATCGGAACGAGTAATTCAGATACTCGAGGATATGTTGAGATGCTGTGTCCTCGAGTTTAGTGGTTCGTGGGAACGGTATTTGCCTTTGATTGAATTCGCTTACAACAACAGTTTCCAATCGAGCATTAAGATGGCACCGTACGAGGCTTTGTACGGTCGCAAATGCCGTACACCGTTGTTTTGGACCGAGCTTAGCGAAAGTAAGATCTTTGGGGTTGATTTGATTAGAGATGCCGAGCAGAGGGTAAAGGTGATCCGAGATAATCTTAAGGCAGCCTTAGATCGTCAAAAGTCATACGCAGATTTAAAGCGGAAAATATCGAGTATCAGGTCGGAGATAAAGTATTCCTTAAAGTATCACCTTGGAAAAAGGTGCTCAGATTCGGCCGTAAGGGCAAATTGAGTCCGAGGTTCATCGGACCATACGAAATATCTGAACGGATTGGACCGGTAGCATATCGATTGATTTTGCCTCCCAAACTTGAAAAGATCCACAACGTTTTTCATGTTTCGATGCTCCGACGATATAGATCCGACCCATCGCACGTAATTAACCCATCTGACATTGAGATTCGATTTGATATGAGTTATGAGGAGGAACCAATTCATATTTTGGCACACGAGGTTAAAGAGTTGCGGAATAAGAGGATTTCGTTAGTGAAAGTGTTATGGGTCAAACACGGGGTCGAAGAAGCTACTTGGGAGCTTGAGGATTCGATAAGAGAACGTTACCCAAACTTATTTTCCGGTAAGATTTTCGGGGACGAAAATTTCATTAGTGGGGGAGAGTTGTGACAGCCTTAAAACGACCCTAGTCGGAATGTGGTTTCGGGACCACAAAACCGAGGCATAAAAATAATTTAATAATTATTTTGATGCCTATTGTATGTGTAAATTCATGTGTGATATCTTGGATGCTTTAATTTAGCATTATAATTGTGAATTTCACCTAAAAGGGCTAAATTACGAACTTTGAAAATATGCTAGACAAATGTGTGATGACCTATTGATGCATGCATGAGAAATGTTGGAGTTGCATGTCAATTTCACCATTTTGTGGATAGTGGATGGTAATGATTACTTGTCTTGGCATTTTGTGCTTTGTATGTTAGTATTATAATATTTATTACAGGGAAATTGTTAACATAAAATAGATAAAATATAATTAATTAATTAAGAAAAGGGGTGACAAAAACAATGTTTTGTTCATCCTTCCTCCTTCATTGCCGTGAGTAGCAAAGGAACAAAAGAAGGGTGGAGACTTAAGCATTCGGTCAAGGGCATAGCTAGATTTTAAGGTATGTTCCATGTGTATCTTTAAAATTTTTAGTGAAATTGAATTAGTTACTAAGTCTCCTACCTAGCCCTTTTGTAAATTTTTGAATTTGGTTGACTTGGTACCATTCGGCCATTGTTGATAAATTGGGAAAAAGGATGTTTTTGAGTTGCAAATTGTAGAATGGTGTACAAAAGATTAGTACAAGTGTGTATTGTCGTATATATGTATATTTAGAGAGATGGGAGGGAACATTCGGTTTTGGAATGTTTCATGAGTTAATTTTGATTTCGATAATAGAACTTGATTAAGAAATGGTTGTTAGATTTTATGATGCAAAATTTTTAAATGTTTATGAGTGTTTAAGTTAAGGCTGGAATTTTTGATTTAGTTGTTAAATAAGGGTCGAATGAGCTTAAAATTTACCGTGAGTTAAATTGATGGTTTTAAAATTGAAATGGAATTTTTTTTTCCCTTGTGCTGAATGTGGTTTTTTATTTTAGAGTGTGGAAATTTATTGGAGATGATAGGTTGATTAATTAGTAATATTCGGTCACTACTAGGAAGCATGAATCTTCTTGCTAGTTTTATGAGGATCTTGGATAATTAGAATCGGTTTGTGTGTTTAAGCTCTTTTCCATAGTTGCCGAGTTTAATTTAAGAAGATTGGACTAATAATTAGATGTTGAATTATGGAAGTATGATGCTATGGAGCTGTTTTGAGTATTCGGCAATTATGGCATTGAGCTAAGCTTTGAACTCTTAATGTCACAAATTGAAAGTAGTGAATTAGGTGATTAAAGAGGGACTTAAGTTGTACCTTAGTAATTTGATGTTTGTTTTGATAATTGGTGTCTTAAGAGCGGTATATTGATTAAAATGAATATGAAATATGTACATTGTGTTAAGATCAATGACTACTCTAGATGGTGCCTTAGGAAATGCTATGCTTTAAGTATGTGCATAAGAACACTAAAGAGTGAACTTGGTATAAAAATCTGCTTGGTACAGCAGCAGTAACGTGTTTTGGAAAAATCACCATAAATTGTACGAGTTGAATTAGAGGCTGAATAAATTGTGTAATTGAAGCTTAATGAGTCTAGTTTCTTATAAAAGAAACTTTGCAAGAAAAGGAATTTCTGATAAATAGATTTTTAGAGTAGAGTGAGACAGTGTCAGATTGACTTCGAAGTCCCCTGCTCTGTTTTTGGAAAATCACTATAAATTGTATAAAAATTGTTATGAGACAAAATTTATATGCTTAGACTCCTTAATGAGTCTAGTTTCGAATGGAATAGGTGAGGCCATATTTGGAATTCTGTACAAGGAGAAATTCAGTTCGTAGTATAGTGTGGTCAGTTTACTCAAACAGTGAAATAGGGAAACTTTGAGAAAATTCTGGTATTGATTGGCCTAACCAAAAATTATGAAAATTTTATCAATGGAAGATAAATGAGTCTATTTTCATACAAAATTAACGGCACTTCATTTGGAGTTTCGTAGCTCTAGTTATGAGTAAATTATTGAATGCTGCTCAGAAAATCAGCTTGCTGTGATTTATGATATGTATGTGAAATGCTCCAATGTGCATGAGTGTTTGCAATGAGAAGAATATGCATGTACGAATTGTCTATGAGTGAAAATGATTCATTGAGGTGCTTGAATAAGGATTAATAGAATTAAATGTTTTATTTAGCTCAAGAGCATAGAGGGACGAGTTCGGATAAAGGGAAGGCTAAAGTGGTCGAATAGCCAACTCGTAATTTCTCGTGAAAGTTCAAGGTAAGTTTTGAGTAATCGAATTTGGTATTTAAGTTAAAATGCCATGACATACATGCTGATATTTGAACGATGTCCTATTGAGAAAGACACCTTATTTATGTTTGCTATATAGCCGAATGGCTCATAGAGAAAAAGAACCGAAATGAGATTTGAAATGCATTGCTCATGTATGTTTGATTTTTGGGCCGAAAGTCTAGAAAAGAAGAGTATACGTGTATAAGTTTTGAATTATATGTACATTTATGATATAAAGTCGAGAAGCATGTTATATGTTGTATGCACATGAATTGATTGAATTGCAAGTGAAATCTTGCTATGTGAAACTTGGCAACATGCGAATATATATATATATATGTATGAGAAATTGTGATGCGAATCCGGGATTTAAGACCCGAAGGCTATATGCAGAGATGATGTCTGGGTTAAGACCCGAAGGCTATATGCAGAGATGATGTCCGGGTTAAGACCCAAAGGCTATATGCAGAGATGATGTCCGGGTTAGTACCCGAAGGCTATATGCGGAGATTATATTCGGGAAAAGACCCGATGGCTATGTATAGAGTTTACCCGAGCTAAAGTTCTCGATGATGATGAGAATAAAGCCTAAGACTAATGGTCTTCAAGGTAACGATCGCTAATGAATTGCGCTGAAAGTAATAAGTTATACAGGTATGTACCCTTGGCTTATATGCAAGCTGGATTTTGGACCGAATACTAAGGTCGTTATGTGATTTCATATGTGTTCATGAAATGAGATTATTAACATGATCAAAGTACAATTGGCCTATGTGAAATGTTATGTGAATTTTTGTGACATGTATATGTTTACGTGAACTTACTATGAGTGAAAGCTATCCATTTTCGTATGTGATGTGAATGTATATGTTTGGAAAAAGGGTGACTTACCCAAAGGAAAAGGGAAACTAAGATACGAATAACTATGTTAGAATTTAATGCTTTATCCGTGACATTGCTTAAAACTTACTAAGCATTGTAATGCTTACTCCGTTTCCCTTGTTTCCTCTGTTTTATAGATCTCATTTTGGAAGCTACGGACTCGGGGATTGAAGCCTTAATCACCTACACTATCGCTGTTATTTTGGTACTTTTGATGGTTATTTTGGGTCAATGGCATGTATAGGCTAATCTCCTTTTGTTGATTCAAACTACATTTTGAGTTGTAACTATTCTAGCCATGCGAAAATGGCTTGCTTAGTCTTTGTGTTGAATATATGTGTGGATGATACTTGTATGGTTTAATGTTGTGGCATGCTATTTAGTTAGTACCCCATATGTGAAGAGTTGCTAATAGGGAGTTCGGTCAATGAAAGGTTTAATTCGGCCAAGTTGTTAGTAGCCACATGGTAAAATTATACTAGCATGATATGTTTACGAAACTCTTTTAATGAGATATGACGTACCGTCCGAACTAAATTACAAGTGCTATACATTCACGTTTTGAACTAAATAAATCTATGTCTAGTATGTAACTATGAACCTCGGTAGGCTGTATTTAGATTTGTGATACCTTATACCCTATCCCGGCGACAGACAGGGGTGTAGGGTGTTACAGTTATGGCCAAATATGGTGTGTCACATAGATAGCAAATTACACCTCATTCTTTAGTTAATATGTTTAGTGTGACTTAGCAAAACACTTTTAGGAGTTTTGATAAAAAGCTAGTGATCAATTTATGAAGTCCTATCCACTATCAATTTTACTTTTTTAAAAGATTTTGCTCGTCATTAGGTTAACCATTTGTTGCGAATGATATGTTTTGAAACCATGGATTAATTTTTTTTTAAAAAACCCCGTGCAGCCTAACTCTATCGATTTTAAACAAGTGATAATTAAATAATTAAAACCAAAATAAAAATAAAAATAACCAATGAATGGCCTTATTACAAATTTATAACCCAAAAGAAAATAAATTAAGAAAATACTGGAACAAATAATTTTAAGAAGGTATAACCAAATGTAGTTCACGTGGCCACTCCGAATCCCTCCAGCTCCAAGTTCTCTAGGGTTGGGGCTCACCTACATGGATGAAAAGAAAGGGGTGAGTTTGTGAAACTCAGTGTGTAATCTAAACCCAACCAGAGTCTAGATTAGTTCAAGCTTAACTGGGCCTAAACCTTATCCAGACATAATATTAACTGGGCCCTAGCCCTATTCAGTAAACAGTAATTATTGGGCCTTAGCCCTATTTAGAAATCATCTGGCCCATAGGCTCATTATAGTAACAAAACAGTGTTTATGCATGAATGCAAAACCTGACCCAATCCAGCCCTACACACCACCCGTACTAGCCCTGCACACCATGTGGGGAATAACTTAACCCACCCAGCCCTACACACCACAGTCACAGCTTAGTTGCTTAAATCAGATAACGTGGCTGAGCCACTAAACAGTAAAACGAGGCAAGGCCTCTATCAGTAAATGTGGCATTGCCACTTAGCATTTCCCCCATCAAAACCCAATCCCATGCACAGTGTATATAATGACAGGGCATACTGTGAACAGATATAATTTTAACATGCAATTCAGTCAATTTAACCCTAAGGGTAAAATGGTCTTTTTGCACCTAGGGGTAAAACCGTAATTTTCCACCTTTAAGGGGTATTTCAGTAAGTTTTCCAGTTTTTAGGGTTTCATGCTCATTACAAATGCTAATAGTCTAAGTGTCATCTAAGTAACTTATTTAGCCTATTTTACCAACTTAGAGTTATCGGGCCCTAAAACCCCTAATGAGCCCAATAGTGTCCACTAGCTATTATGGCCCACTAAGCCCATATTTTACATCCTTTTTAGCAGATTTAATAGTCAGACTACCAGAATATGCTTACCGCTCATTTTAACCCATATGGGCCCGTAAGCCCATTAGGCCCAAATTCGGCCCTCCGAGGCCCAAAACCATCAATGTGCATGAACTTGCGCACCCATCATCCTTACCATTTGTGATTACAGATTTTACTGATTTAACTAACCCACAAGCGCTCGCACCCTCGCAAGCCTTTGAAATGTCAGAATTTCAGCATTTCGACTTTTCAGCTTTTGCCGATCTAGTCTACTAGTGGGTATCGATTACACACCTGATTTGTGATATACTACGACGAGATCCGCACTAAATTAATCCTACAATTGTTTTTAACCACACTGTTAGTTACAAATCAATGGAATCAATGAAACTAACAACCTACCATATTCGGCCAACACCTTCTAAGGCTCTTAATCCCTTACCTTTGCCAAAATCAATAGCTAGATCTAGATCTAGATTGCCCCACGGTCCTAGCCTCTAATGCTCCTTGTTAGATCACCTTCTATCTATACTAAAACACAAAAGAACTGAAAGAAAGAGGCTAATAATACCCTTAGTCCAAAAACGACAGCCACCTTAAGGAGTTAGAGGTTTTCAACCTTACTTAAATCCCAAGTTAATGAATGAAAGGGGTTTCGAGTACGTACAAATGATCTATTTTCTAAAGAAGCTGTCCCGATCTAGTCTAATCTAGATCTAGTATAGATCTTAATCGAAACTTGAAAAGAGAATTGATCCAAGAGATCTAAAGACTCCGTTCTTAAATCACTATTGAGTGTGAAGGTTCGGCCTTTGTAAGAAGAAGAAGAAGATTAGATGTTTATGGAATGGAGAGGGGATGCCAACCGAGGTTAGGAGGGTTGTGAGGTTTGGCTTTTGAAAGAATTGAGTTAAAGAAAAGAATAGAGATTCGGCCAATGGAGAAGTCGGCAACAATAACTTTGGGTTTCGGCTGTTATGGTATTGGCTAGGAAGCTTTGAGAAAAGAGATTACTTTAACTGATAGAGAAAAGAATAAGAGAAGAGTGGAAAGAAGAGAAACAAAGGGAAGTGGCAGATTTGGTTTTGAAAAGAAAGAGATGATACGCTCGGCTTTGAAAGAAAAGTGAAGAAAAGAGAAGAGTTCGGTTCCTTTGCACAAATCGGCACAAAAAAAGATGATGCTTACGTTTTAGGCTCTTAGAACTAAAGAGAGGAGAATAGAAAAAGAACAGTGAACCCTAAGAGGTACTACACCTATTCGGTAAGAAAGATTTGCCAAAACCCAAAGACTAGCTACTAAAGAATTTGGCACTTACACCTACACCGAAATGCCAAAACTAAACCCCACTAGGACCCAAACTACAATTAGCTAGCACCCCTAACACCCCTTGCCGATTATGCCAAGCCAAAGACCCAACCGAAAATGCTTCCTCAAGAGTCCCACGTTCGGCCATCACTTGTTCCCCTTCGAAATTCCTAAAATTTCTCCCCTTATCCCTCCTTAACTCAATCCCCTGAACACCTCAAACTCTTCCTAATAGAGTTTCACTTGAGTTCCATCACTTACCTTACATAAGCACAAAAATAAATGACACTTTACTACAACTTGGATTCGAACCTTAGTCCTTGCACAGCTTCCACGTGCCACTCTCTTGTCTCTTAAGTGGCGTTACCTTGCCTCCCTACCATAGGCCATATTGAGTCTTAAATTACCAATTTTTGTTTAAAAGCCCACTTACTCAAGGTCCCTTCTCTTTAAGTTTAAAATTTTAAAATTCCACCGTGCTATAACTTAAGCCTAGGCCTTCTAAAGGTCCACTAACACACTCAAACATAATTTAGCACATCCATATAAGCAAAAATTAAATTCAACCAAAATCCAAAAAATCCTAAAAACTAGGGCGTTACAGCATCAACTGCCTTTGGGGCTTCTACAACTAGTCAAGATTCCACTTTGGAAGTGGGAAAGGGTGACCATGGATTTTGTGAGTGGGCTACCTTTGACGCCTTCTAAGAAGGACTCAGTTTGGGTGATTGTGGATAGGCTGACGAAATTTTCCCACTTTATACCAGTCTAAATTAATTATTCCCTTCAAAAGTTGGCTAGGTTGTGCGTAACTGAGATAGTGCGACTTTATGGGGTGCCAGTTTCAATCATTTTTGACAGAGGCCCTAGATTCACGTCTCAGTTCTGAAAGAAGTTGCATGAGGCATTGGGTACGCGATTGGATTTCAGCACTGCTTCCCACCCTTAAACTGATGGACAGTCGGAAAGGGTGATTCAAGTACTAGAAGATATGCTAAGAGGGTGTATTCTTGATTTTCGAGGTAGCTGGGAGGACTACCTACCATTAGCAGAATTTGCGTATAACATCAGTTACCAGGCGAGTATTCAGATGGCACCATATGAGGCGTTTTATGGTCGTAGGTGTCGTACGCCTACCTGTTCGGCTGAGCTGGGTGAACGTCAAGTGTTGGGGCCAGAGTTAGTGGCAGATATTGAGGATAAAGTTAAGCTAATTAGGGATCGGCTGAAGGAAGCATCTGATAGGCAGAAGTCATATCCCAATTTAAAGCATAAGGAGATCGAGTACTCAGTGGGAGATTTGGTATTTTTAAAGGTCTCACCTTGGAAGAAGATCTTAAGATTTGGGAAGAGGGGCAAGTTAAGTCCTTAATTTATTGGGCCCTATCGAGTTCTGAAACGGGTGGGTCCGGTAGCATATCAATTGTAATTGCCTTCTGAAATAGACCAAATTCACGATGTTTTTCATGTCTTTATGCTGAGACGGTATCGTTCTGATCCCTCACATATTGTACCAGTTAAGGAGATTGATGTTAAGCCTAATATGACCTTTGAGGATGAACTGATACAAATTCTGGATCAGGATGTCAAAGTCTTGAGAAAGAAATTTGTTCCACTGGTCAAGGTGCTTTGGCGTAATCAAGATAGAGCGAAAGCTACGTGGGAGCCTGAAGAGGTGATGCGTCAACAATACCCTTAGTTATTCTGACCATGTAAATTTTGAGGTTGAAATTTCTTTAAAGGGGTAGAGTTGTAATGCCCCAAATTTTAGGGTTTTTAAATTTTTGTATGAATTGGTATTTGCATGGTTCGGTGTGTTAAATTGATGTTTTAGGGATGTTTGGGGTGCCTTTGGAAGGCTGGGGCTAAAGCCTAACCCTTGGCAAAATTTTAATTTTTTAGGCTTAAGGGAACCTAGATGTTAGCTTGAAGGGCTTAAGTTAAGTTATGGTTGACCCATGACACAAAAAGCCTTCTGTTGGAGTGGCATGTAGCGCCACATGTGGGGCTTAGAGGTGGTGTGATTTAGCATGTGGGAGAGCTAAGGTTCGAATCCCCTTGTAGGCGGGGTGCATTAAGTTTGCTACATGGACATGGTAAGAGATTGGCTTGGAATCAAATGCTGAAGTTGGTTGAAGATTTGGTAAGGATAAAGATGACTTGGTCTTGAAAGTTTAAATTAAATTCAAATGGAGAAGGTTGAGTGAATCAAGGAGTTGTTGGTAGAGCAAAATGTGGCGATTATCTTGGGATTCGAGGGAAGTTTGGTGTGAGCCAACTTTGGGGTATGTGTGGGCATTCAGTTTTGGGTGCCGAGTTAAGCTAGGGGAGGGCACTTTATGTCGTTTCTTGGCTAGTGTGTATTTTGGCAATTAGGGAAGGGGTGTGTGTTGATTTCTCCTTTTGGGTATTTCAGGATTTTGTTTTTATTTTTTGTGTTTCGGCATTTTTCGGTGTTAGTGTCAATTCCTTCTAGGGTTAATTTGGGTTCTTTTCATTTCTTTCCAATCACATTTCTTTTTCTCCTCCTCCTAATCTTTCGACCATTTCCTTCTCAATTGTGACAAATTTGGATCACTTTCTTGGTTCAACCGTGACCCATCTCTTCTCCTCCATCTTCTGTTGCAACATCCTTCTTGTGATCATATAATCAAACCCTTCTTTTTTCCTATCTTCTACTACCGAATCTCTTATTTCTACTTCTTATTCAAACTGATTACATTAATCCTTCAATCCATTGTTTGTGCTTGGCCGAATCTTTTTGCCTCTTCCTTCTCTCAACCGTGCAATCTTCTCGCAGCCGAACCCTATTCCTTTTTTCTTCAAGTGGTTTCTTCCTCCAATCGATTGCTACAGTTGCTTCAACTAGCCAAATCCCTTATCCTCTTTTCTCATCAAGTTTGTCAAACTGAGATTTGTTCTTTGCACCAATTCACTCATGAGCATTGAGTGCCATTTGGGGTTTTGGTAAGCAAATCCTTCTTCTAATTGTTATTATAGTACTGATGTTATTTCTCCTTGGAAAGCCAAATGTTCCTTTGCCTTGGTTGATAGTTTCCAAAGGGATCGATTGTTCCATAACAATTTATCTATCTCGTTAACGTAGTTTAATTTAAAGGGAAGAGTGTTCAATCTCGAACCTTTGATTCAAGGAACAGGCTATAGTTCTCTCGATTGGGGTAAGTAGCCATTAATTTCTTAAGGCATTTGCAATATTTAGATCTAGATTAAGTACGGTTTGACTATTGATAAATCACAGGGGAAGTGTAGGTGCTGTACTGAGGACGTGTTGCGTCGATAATATCAATCTAGGTGTGTAACCGCACCCATCTATAGCGTAGATTGGCAAAAGCCGAAATGCGGACATTTCGAGGCCTTACAGGTGTGCGAACACTTGTGGGCTGATTCGAACCCACAAATCGTGGGCAATGGACTGTGGAGGCCATTGTGCGTGTTTTTGTGCACTTGGGCTGTTATGGGCCTCGATGGGCTGAACTGGGCCTAATGGGTCTACGGGCCCATATGGGTAAAATACTTGGTAAGTGATTGCTAGTAAACTGGATGATATGATTTGTGATACCGTACGTAAAATTAGACTGGACGGCCCACACAAGCGATGGGTTTCCTGAGCTACTTGGAGCGACGTTAGGCCTACTAGAAGGTCATATTATGTGTCGAGTCACCGAAACTTAGTAAAATGACCAAAATAAAATACTATTTTACCTTTAAAAATAGGTTGTTTGATATATGTATGATTGTATCTGTATCTGTTAATCTGTATGCATGTTATATGTAGTTCTGTTAGTTTGCATGGGGCGGGGTTTTATATCGGAGGAAGTTCTATATAGTGGCACTGCCACGTATTCTGTATAGTGGCTTGGCCACGTATTATGTATCTAGTGGCTCTGCCACGATATTTGTTACTAGCAGCCTGGCTGCGTATTTGGTGTGTGGGCTGAGTGGGTTGAGTTATTCCCCACACGGTGTGATAGGCTGGTACGGGTGGTGTGATGGGTTGGACTAGGTTGGGTTTTTCATGTATATCTATTCTGTATCTGTAATGGGCTTAGGCCCACTCTGCTTCTGAATAGGGCTAAGGCCCAGACTGATTTATTTCTGAATAGGGCATCGGCCCAGTCTATTTTGCATGTCTGTTTTCTGCTATTGGTTGAGGAAGTTACACACTGAGTTTTCACAAACTAACCTTTTTCTTTAAATCTACAGGTAACCCCCAACCATAGGCGATTTGGAGCTACGAGGGACTCGGGGTGGCCACATGCTTTTTGTTTTTGGTTTTGCACTAGTTTAAATAATTATTATTTTGGGTTCTGTTTTGTAATAAGGCCACTACGGATTTTACTTTGTTTTTTTCCCTTTGTTTGGGTTGATTTATCTTTACAACTGGTAAAGTAAAAATTGGGTTTTTAAAACTAATAACAAATGTTTTCGAGTAAAACTGCACGTAATGTTTTCAAAAAGATCAAAGAGTTTTTTTTTTTACAACACCAAATAACTGAACATAACAAGTGAGGTAATCACTTATTCTAAAATGTTTTCAAACTTATAAAAATGGTTTTAGCCTGAAATCATTCAACGTTCGAAATCCAAACGAGGCTTTTAAATAAAGGAAAACTTTTTTATCAAATATTTCGAATTTGCAAGTAACTTCCATGTGACACACCAGATCTGGCCATAACATTCGGGTCGGATTTGGGGTGTTACAGGATTAATTTTAAAAGTAAATTTTTATGCCCCGAACTAGTAAGATAAGCCTAGTAACGCCTCATGCTCGACTCCGGTGATGGTCTCCTGTAAGGGGTGTTACACGAGAACTTTGGAAAATTTTCACAAAATATTGAAAATTTTCAAAAACAGGGACACACACCCTGAGACCAGGCCGTGTGTCTCACACAGCCAATAGACACGCCTGTGTCACAAGCCATGTGGACATTCGAAATGGGATCACATGGTCGTTTCCCAGACAGTGTCCTAACTCGTGTAACACTCTAACTTGTGTCACACAGCCACACACACCCTCATGTGACTAGCCCATGTAACTCACTAACTTGCTTTCTTTTAAAACTATAAGGGACACATGGCCGTGTCACCTGACCGTGTGTCACACATGGCTGAGACACACGCTTGTGTCTCTACTCGTGTGGACAAAAATAGGCTATGTTCCAAGCCACATTTCTCACACAAACATACATCAACCTAAGAATACCAAATAGCATATATCCATATCCTCAATAGGCATTCAAAACAACCAAAACAAAGTCCAATTCATAGACTTCCAATACCAACAACAACATTACTCTTAAACATCACAATTGGCCATTCAAATTCATACCAATTTCACATCCAAAAACTACCTAAATGATCAAACTCACCTATTAGACTTTGTGCTTAAATCAACATGCATACCAGATTCTCAAATCCTATCATTTTGTACTCAAAATATCAATTCACAATAAAGCATTCCCATAGCATTTATAAACCAAAAATCAAAGGCTATTTGCACATGTTTACATAACCAAGTTTACCAACATAAGCCAAATCACATGGCTAAACATAATCAAAACATATAGGCTTTATTAACCAATAAACCTATACATGCCATATAACCAAATACATAAAGCCTAAAAATACCAAAACAACGGTTAGATAGTGTGATCAGATCTCTGATAACTTCCAATCTAAGCAAGTTTATGAATCACTATAAAACAAAGAAAAAGAAAACAAAATAAGCTATTAAGCTTAGTAAGCTTGTATGGCTAATAAGTATAATTTCACAATTCATTCACAATTTAAAGAAGCATAAGTAAATAAAGATAAGTTTCATTCAATTCAACAATTAGCTCATTGCCATAACCAAGTGAATCATGTATAAATTCATCAACTTTCACTTACTTTTCTTATGAATTTATCAACTATCACTTACTTGTTGAACTTATCACGAGTACCTGAACCGTTCCATATCATCCATTATATCCTTGTATTATCATCTTTGCTCATTGAACCATTCAGAATAACATCAGATACTTGGGTATCTAGCACACTAAGTGCCATATATGTGGTTAAACCTTCTCTATCACATAACATATATAAATGCTCACTCTCGAGCCATCACTGAGTCTGCTTACACAAGCTAACGGTCAAGACATAGTTACACAATGCTGCTCACAGAAGCTATCGAGTATCCGTAACACATATCGAAAAACTTAGCCATCGGTAGGACGTACAAGACCAGCAGCTGATCACATAATCACGGTAAACCCTAATGACATGTCATTTGTATCCTATCTATTCCTAAGGTTCAAAAAAAATCTATTCTCTGTTAATGCCTCATCGATAACTTTTGGAATGTCATTTATGATAATTACATAATTTAAGCATTTAAATGCATATAATATAAAGCTTATTAACTAAACGAGCTTACCTTGATCACAAAAATGATGAAATAGAATGAACTAATCCAAAACTTTATTTTTCCATCGTTCTAGATTTGTACGTTGCTTCTCTTGATCTATATTATAAAATTTAACTCATTTAAAACACATTCTATCCAAAATTTCATATTATGACAAAATTACACTTTTGCCCTTTAAATTTTGAATTCTTTACAATTTAGTCCTTATGACATAAAAATGCAAATTCATTCAATTTAGCCTTAACCCAAGCTAGCCGAATACCATCATTGCTTATAACAGCCCATATTTTTCTTTTAGTCACACATTTAACCACACAATTCTTACATTTCTCAAATTGGACTTCTCAATAGAAAGTTTCTACTATTTAAAAGAAAACCCCGTTTTGGCTTTGTTCATAAAATAAAATCATATTAAAACTATTTTTAGCAGTTGGAAAATAGGTTAATGAAAAATGGTTGTCATATTTGTTGTGTTCATTTAAGTGAAGTTATTAAAACTCTTAATTGATTATTGTTTTTGAAAACATCATGAGTGAGCTACTTAAAACCGTTGGTTATTAGTTTTGAAAACATGATTAACTACTTTACCAGTTGAAATGGTCAATCAGCCCAAAAGAAAGAAAAATTAAACAAAATAAAAACCTATAATGGCCTTATTACATAATCAACAACCAAACTAAAATTTAATGAAAAAAAGTCTGAAATGAGAAAACTTATGGCCATCCCAAGTGTAAATTCTGCAACATGTAATAGAAAAAGGTGAGTTTGCGAAAACTCAGAGTGCAACTTCCCTAACATATAACAGAGAACAGATATGCAGAATAGATTGGGCTAAAGCCCTATGCAGAACAGATCAGTCTGGGTCTTAGCCCTATTTAGAAACAGAGTGGGCCCAAGCCCATTACAGAAGTGGATGCATGAATAATCTAACCCAGTCCAACCATCACATTTCCCGTACCAGCCCATCACACCATGTGGGGAATAACTCGACCCACCTAGCCTACACACCAATATGCAGCCAAGCTGCTAAAAATAGATATATTGGCAAAGCCACTAGATACAGATTATGTGGCGAAGCCATTATACAGAATTACGTGGCAGAGCCACTATAATAGAAATTCCTCCTATATCACACCCAACCCCATGCAAAACATGTGATAGCCCTATTTTAGCCCTAATCAAAAAAGTGGTTTCGGGACAAAGAAACTGAGTCAGAAAAATATTTAAATATTTTTTCTATGGTTATTATATGTGAATTTTAATACGTGAAAGTTTCGTGTCTTAATTTTGTCATTTGGATGTTGAATTATTAAATAAGGACTTGTTTGCATAAAAGAAAAATTAGATGGTTTATGTGTGAGTGCCGAATTGTAGATGTTCTTTGAATATGGAGGGTTTAAGATGCAATTAGACCAAGGGAATTTTGCATGGACATATTCGGCCATAGATAGTGGAAAAGGAATGTTTTTACAAGGGCTATTTTAGTAATCTAATAACTAATATATGCATGAATTAATAAAAGATAAAATGGATGCTTAATTCTCTTGTTTTTGCCGAATTCACCAAGGAAAAAGAAATAGAAAAGAACACGGGCATTCGGCCATTGTAGTGTTTAATTAAGGTATGGTTCCATGTTAATTCCTTTGAATTTTGTGAATTTAAGTTAGTTGTTAAGCTCTTGACATAGCCCATGTATAAATTTTTGAGTTGGTGGCAAATGATGCATACGACCATGGATGTTTTGTGTTGCATTGATGGTGTTTTGATGTTTTGTAATGAGGGATGATGGTAGATGAGTATGAGCTTGGTAAACCTTGAGATTTGTGGCTTAAAAGATTAATGACAATTGACTATTATGGTGAAATGTGAGATTACTGCTTGATATTAGAAATGAATGTTTAAATTGTTAGAATGTGTATATATGTTTGCTGAATGTGAACCTAAATAATGATTTGAGTAAATGTTTGTGTATTAAGATGATAAAAAGTGAAAAATTACCGTATGTGTGTTATTAAGAAGGGAAAATTGTCTTTGTTTGAATTAATCATGTCATTGCTAAATTGAGTCTGGAATAAATAAAATTGGATGATGAGTGGGAGGTTTAAAATGTGTATGTATGAGTATGACAAATGGTATGCCTTTGATAACTTTAAGTGGTATTCGGCTATGGGTAATAAATTATGAAACCTTATGCTAGATGTTAGAAGGTAATGCATTAGTGTTAAATTGGTTGTTAAGAGTTTCGAATGTGCATAATAATAGAGAGTGGTTTAATTTGATGCATGTTTAAGTAGCTGGAAATGAAAGTGCCGTATGTTTCATGTTGTATGAGATTATTGGAATGTTGATTTTAATGAATCGGTAAGGTAATTAAACTGGTTATTTGTTTAATTAAGCTCAAGAGCAAAGAGAGCCAAATTCAGATGGGGGAAAGCGAAACTAGTTGATTAGCCGATCCGTAGTTGTTCAACAACATTCGATGTAAGTTTTAAGTAATTAAACGTAAATTACATTCGATTATGACACGATATAAATTATAAGAAATAAGCATTCTTTGTAATGTATGGATTTAGTTTAATGTAAGATGAAATGTTGGTATGTGGCCTTATGCTTATATGGTCGAATAGCAAATATGACATGAGGTAAACTTGTGATATGTGTTCAGATTGAATAATAAGTGTAAAGTGAATGTGAAAGAAAAATGATTAGTATGTATTCATATTTGAATGAAGTCAAAGTTGATTAATGTGGTTGCCTTGTGTGAAATGCATAAGTACATGATTTTGATACGGTTATGATTTCTTAAAATTATCTTTGAATTGTTATTCGAGCCTTTGGCTTAGCAAGCTTTTAGCTGGTGAATATTTTTCGGGCCACGAGCCTAGCAGGCATAATGCCAGTGAATGAGTATCAGACCTAAAGTCCAGCAGGCCTCGTGCCAGTGATAAGTTCGGGTTTATACCTAGCAGGCTATTTACCGGTGAATTAATAAAAGTCTAAGACTATGAGACTTGTGCTATTCTGGCATTTGAATTCGTTCAATAAATTAAGTTGTCCAGGTACTTATAATTTATTTATGCATATAAGAATAAAGTGGATTGAATTATTGATGTGAAATGAAAAGTATATGTGAAGTGGTTGTGCATAGATATATATATATATATATATTCGGTCATTGTGGAATTGGATATGAAAGTTTATGTTATATATGTGGTTATGAACATTGAAATTAAATGTGGATATGGTGTTGTAAACTAGTTCGATTTGATTGAATTAAAGTTGGCATTGAAGTATTTAGATGTTTATGACTATATGAATTCGAATTGAAATGAAATAATATGTTATATGTGTATATATGTGACTATGCATATTCGACCAAAGGGTGGTATACTTAGATAGTGTTATATGTGATTTTGGGATATTTGGTTTATAAATGGGAATTATTTCTAAGGTGAAATTTCAATTTGTGAGCTGGTATAACGAATTTAATACATATGTGAATAATGTGCATGAGTGAGTTAGTTGTTTAAATTACTTAAGACTTACTTAGCTAAATTGCTTACTGTGAATATTTGTGTTTTGTTCTATTTTATAGATCTCGTTTGAAAGTTACGAGATCGGGGAATTCAAGTTCAAAGTCATCCACACTATCGTCTTTCTGCGGTACTATTAAAAAGTTTATAATTCCAAACTTATGGCATGTATAGGCTAACTCTTTTGAAAACAAGTTATTTTGTTTTGGATTTGTATATATATTCAAGCTGTGCGAAAATGGCTTGCACCTTAATCAACTATGAGTTTATGTCTTATGATAATTATGTGTTTGATATTTCGTTAAAGTTGTGAATAATTAGCCTTGTTAATTAGCTCAATTGAAAAGCTTGTTTGATGGCATAGTTTGTAGTTGGAGATGGATATGATTCGGTTTATATAATGTTAATGTAGTGACATGTTGATGTTTGATGTCGAATTAGGTATTCAACTACCATAAAATTTATAGTCTCATGTATCATCTTTATAACTATGAACCACTCGCAATATGATTTTGATGATTTTTCAGTTGGTTCATTATTGAATTAGATATATGAAAATGGCTTGGTAAACTATTGAAGCATGATTTGTATTTGTGAAATGATTAGAAAAGCATGATCAGAAAAGTTTAGTAAATGAGATTATATTATTTGTGCATGAATGATATTGAATAACTGTTATGAACTGTCTTCTGATCGATAATGCCTCGTAACCCTAATCTGGCGACAGATACGGGTTAGGGGTGTTATAGAACAACATATCATAATCAAATACAACATGTATGCACACTAACAAACACAGATACAAATATATTTATATCAAACCATCTATTTTTAGGGGTATAGCAGTACTTTAGGCAGTCAGGGGTAAAATGGTATTTTTACCCCTCAGGGGTATTTTGGTCATTTTACTATGTTTTCGAGTCTCAGCATCTAATACGACCCCCTAACAAGTCTAACTTCGTGTTGAGCGACTCAAATAGTCTTCACAGTCAGAACAGTGTATATGGGCCCAAACCCTTATTTGGCCCAAGTGGGCCCACACACTCGTGTGGCCCATCTAGCCCAATTTTTGTGTACGGCATCACGAGCCCTACCATCCAGATTACCAATGATCACTTACCAAGTAGTTTTGCCCATATGGGCCCGCAGGCCCATTGGGCCCATACCAGCCTATTGAGGCCCATAACAGCCTAAGTGCACGAAATCGCACATGACGGCCTCCATAGTCTCTTGCCCATGATTTGTGGAACCAGTTCGGCCCACAAGCGTTCGCACGCCCGTAGGCCTCGAATGCCGATGATTCGACATTTCGACTTTTCAGCTTTTGATGATATATGCTACAGTGGGGTGTGGTTACACACATGTATCAACACTGTCATCGCAAAGCCGCTAGATCAAAGCACCTAAGATTCCCAATGATCCATCATTAGTCATATGGTGGTAAATCCAATTCTAAGTATTGAAACCATAAGTAATTCATTGCTACTTACCACGCCTTGCTTGAACTAGTACTCTTTATCCTTTTAAGATTACCAAAGGAATTAATCATGCGATCGACGTACTTCTGTATTTCATTAGATACTATGAATCACCCTAGATTGGATATAAGATTGAATCGATAGACAATAGTTCAAAGAATTCAAAAAAAAAAGAGTGGATTGATATTCGGCCAAGACAAACTATCTCTTTACCTCACAATATTCGGCCAAAAACTATTTGCAAAACAAATCAGAGCGTGCAGAAAACAAAGCAGTCGAAGCTCCTCCAATGGCCAAGAACTATTGTCCAAGAGTTTGAAACAACGCATGATTAATAATCCTTACCCGCCATCAAATAAAATATAGAACATAAGAGAGGAAGCAAGGGGTATATTATTCGACTTACCCAAGAGTTATGGTTAGAAGAAAGGGTCGCTTCCAAATCTGATTGACACTGTAGAGCAAGAAAGGAGAATCGGCCTTCTAGACAACCAAAGATAACCGAAATGAAATATTAAAGGGAAGAAAAAGGAAATTCGGCAATTGTGAGACTAATCGATGGAATGATGAAAAAGAAGGGTAATATATTTGGCTTAAGGAGATCAATGAGTGGAAGAGATGGAAGAGAAGAGAAGACAAAGAGATGATCGGCTTAGAGAAAGAGAGAAAATGAAACTAGGTTCAGCTAATGGCACCCTTTTTGGTTTCGGCAAAGAATAGAAGAAAAGAAAATGGAGTTTTGGCACTTACCAACTAAATTTCGGCAACAAGAACCAAAGGCAACACAAGAACCCGGTTGAAAAAGAGATTAACTTGAAAGAAAATAGGAGGTTTAGAGAAAGAATTGACCCAAAAGAATTACGAAAATGCAAAAATACAATACCCGAAATACAACAGGGGACATTCGGCACCTATACATCCCAAAATGCCAAAATATGCAACTTCCTAAAGTCTATAGTCGAAATCTTTCCCCCTAGCTACCCAATTCGGCTAACACTCATCCCATACACCTAATCCCTTGAAAATCTCCTTGATTTGCGCCATGATTTACTGAATTTATCAATTTGAATTCAATCCAAACTCACAAGATCAAGTCTACAACCACCTCAAGTGTTTGAACTCAAATCCACCTCTTACCAAGTCCACGTAGCAAAATAACAACCATTAGTTGTCAATGGGATTCCAACACCATACCTCCTTCCCTTTGCATATGACACCACCCCCTTATGTGGCGCCACTTTGCCACTCCACTGGAGGCTCTCTTGTGTCATGAAAACCCCCAATAATTTACTTAAGTCCTATCAACTAGCATCCACATTCCCCTAAGCTTAAAATTCAAAATTTTGCCCAAGGCTTGGCTTTGACCCAAGCCTTATAAATGCCCTCCCTACACACCCAAATCATCAATTCAGCATACCCAACCATGCAATCACCAATTCATGCAAAATTCAAAAATCCTAAAATTTGGGGCATTACAACTATACCCCCTAAAAGAAATTTTGGCCTCGGAATTTACCTGCTCAGAACAAGTGAGGGTACTATTGTCGCATCGCCTCTTTAGGCTCCCACATGGCTTCCTCTATACGTGATTATGCCAGAGCACTTTGACCAGTGGAACAGATTTCCTTCTCAGTACTTTAACATCACGATCCAAAATTTGCATTGGTTCTTCCTTGAAAGTCAGATTAGGTTTAACTTCAATCTCCTTAATTGGCACTATATGTGAGGGATCAGAACGATATCTCCACAGCATGGAGACGTGAAAGACATCGTGAATCCAGTCTAGTTCGAGAGGCAGTTCAAGCTGATACACCACTAGACCCACCAGTTTCAGAACTCGATAGGGCCCAATAAACCGAGGGCTTAGGTTGCCCTTCCAACCAAACCTTAAAATATTCTTCCAAGGTAAAACCTTCAAAAATACGAAATCCCCCATAGAATACTCAATTTCTTTACGCTTCAAATCGGCATATGACTTCTGCCTATCGGATGCTTCCTTTAATCGATCCCTAATCAACTTAACTTTGTCTTCCGTATCTGCAACTAACTTAGGGCCCAAAACTTGACGCTCACACAGTTCAGTCCAACAAGTAGGTGTACGACACCTTCGACCATACAACGCCTCATATGCTGTAATTTGAATACTTTCCTGGTAACTATTGTTATACGCAAATTCTACTAGGGGCAAGTAATCTTCCCAGCTACTCCGGAAGTCAATAACACAACCTCTTGGCATGTTTTCTAATACTTGAATCACCCTTTCCGACTGTCCATCTGTCTGAGGGTGAAAATCAGTGCTGAAATCCAACCGTGTACCCAATGCCTCATGCAACTTCCTCCAAAACTAAGATGTGAACCTAGGGTCTCTGTCAGAAATGATTAAAATTGGCACTCCATGCAGTCTCACAATCTCAGCTACATACAACTTAGCCAACTTCTGAAGCGAATAATCAGTATAGACCGGTATAAAGTGTGCAGATTTCATCAGTCTATCCACAATCACTTAAATCGAGTCCTTCTTAAAAGGCGTCAAGGGTAGCCTACTCACAAAATCCATGGTAACCCTTTCCTACTTCCAAAGTGGAATCTTACCTGGTTGCAGAAGCCCTAAAGGCAACTGATGCTCAGCTTTCACTTGCTGGCATGTCAGACACTTACCCACAAATTACGTTACCTCGTACTTAAGTCTAAGCCATCAGTACAACTCCCGCAAATCTCGATATTACTTATTTCCACCAGGATGCATGGCGTAAGGGCTGCCATGTGCCTCTCGCAATATTGACTGACTTAGATCAGAGTCTTTTGGAACACAAATTCTCCCATTGAAATAGAAAACCCCTTCACTGCTCAGTCCAAAGTCAGAAGTCTCCTCATTCTCCTCTTGTCGAAACTGAGGAACTAGTGATTCATCCAATAATTACTTATCCTTAATTTGCTCAGTCCAGGTCAGTCTTACTTGTAGTTCAGCCAACAGAATACCATTATCATAAAGACTGAGACGAGCAAACATTGCTCTCAGATCAGATACCGCCCTATGGCTTAGAGTATTTGCAACCACGTTAGCCTTCCCAGGATGGTACTCAATTGAGCAATCATAATTCTTAAGAAACTCTATCCATCTTCGTTGCCTAAGGTTCAACTCCTTTTGAGTAAGGAGGTATTTGAGGCTTTTATGGTCTGTGTAAATGATACACTTCTCCCCGTATAAGTAGTGCCTCTAGATCTTTAACGTGAATACCACCGCCGCTAACTCTAAATCATGAGTAGGGTAGTTTGCCTCATGAGGCTTAAGTTGTCATGATGCGTAAGCAACCACTTTACCCTCTTGTATCAGCATAGAACCTAATCCAATGTGTGACGCATCATTATATACAGTAAAATCCTTCCCAGACTCAGGCTGTCTTAAAACAAGGGCTTTATTTAGAACCTTTTTTAGTTTCTTAAAAATCTCTTGCTACTTATTAGTCCAGGTAAATGGTACCCCTTTTCTCAGTAACTTAGTCAATGGTGCCACAATCACAGAAAACCCTTCTAGAAACCTTCTATAATACCTAGCCAGACCCAGAAAACTCTGAATTTCTAACACAGTCCTTGGTGATTTCTGTAAGAGTATGCCCAAAGATCAATCACGAGATGGTTGTAACAACATACTTGATTTATCATGTTTATTAATATAAGGCTTTGCCATTATTATTTCAGTTTCATTTCTGTGTGCATAAATAAACTGTTTTATAATAATGTCCTAAGAATAATATGATTATTCTTAAAAGATCCTTAGTCAAGTATTATTGTTGGCTAGGACAATAATAATGCATTGAGACTAACATGTAGTTGATTGATGATAAAGAGTTGTCATTGATATTGAGTATCAGAATCAATGCATGAATGTGTGTGTTAGAGAACAACATATTGGACCGACCCGCTATGAGTATGTTTCTTGGATTATTATGTAATTGTCACAATATTACTCATAGTGATTAATATGTATATGATCCTCATACTTGAGATCATCATCATTCCAACATCGTGAGTTGTATATTTTGATATAGTCAAACGAACACTGTAATTGGTTGTTCTATTAAGACTAATGTTGGATATACCACAATCTATGTAGAGGGATATGGTTGATCAATATAGGATAAGTCCCTCCTACATAATAGGAGTAATATCTCAGGCCACTTGATTGAGTGAGACTAGAAATGCATGGCCATGCTCAAATAAGTTGATATGAGATGTCATACTTATTTGTATATCATAGTCTACTCAAGGTATCAAGAAACATAGGATGGACTATGCAAGTGTGACTATTCCATGACTTGTGTCTATTCTAAAGATATTGGACTTAAGGATTAATGCATGAAAAGTTAATCACAAAAGGTTATGTCGAATCATGACTTCTTGTAACTTAGGTAGCAATGATGCATTGCTAGATGCCACTCATTGTTTGTAATATTAGAATAGTTCTAATATTACTGCTAATGTTACAAGAACCTATAGGGTCACACCTTTTAATTGAAATGAACGGAGTAAAACATAGTTGGTATTGTGTCTGGTTGTCGCATGAATTAAATTAATTATAGAATTAATTAAATTCGGCAATCAAATTATTGAACATACTATATGTACAAGGATGTTGTACACATAATCAAGAACATAATTTTCTAATATATGATTTTGGTTCATATATATAAATTTAAATAAATATAGTTTACCGAAATCTTTATTATAATTAACGTAATTATAATTTTCGGTTAAACGTTATTATATTTATTTAATAACGATTATTATGATTCGGATTATTTATGGTAATAAATATTCATTATGAATATATACCAATTAACACAAAGTTTTAAATATGGCAAGGGTAAAAACCCTAAAGGGGATATACATAGGCAATCCCGAAACCAAAAAAAGTGAGGCCTAGCAGCCGTCAAAAGTGATACTCTCTGAAAATAGTTTCTGAGAGATTTCCGTTCATTGTCAATTGGGTGGACTACGTAGAGGCCGACATCGTTAAAGGTTGCGGCTTGGTTCGATAGTGCTTCAGGATTCCCGTTGCCTTGGCGTCGCTGTCTACTCAGATTGAAGTTTCGGTAATTTCGAAACCTTTATCACCCCGATTCGTTCCTTACACATGGATCCATGGTATGGATCGCCGGTAAAATTTATTATTCTAATTTTCCGCTGCGCCTTAGAGGCACCGGGCGATCCTACAATTTCCACTTCAAAATAGCTTCGATTTTTCAAGGATCCACCCTTATCCCCTCGACAGATATCCACGTGACCCAAAAATGTCACTTTCCGTAGCTAAAATTTGCACTTGCTGAATTTTGCATAAAGCTGCTTCTCCCTCAGAACCTGTAGAATAGTTCAGAGATGCTCATCGTGATCCTCCATAGTTCTCAAATATACCAAAATGCCGTTTATAAAGACTACCACAAACCGGTCCAGATAGGGTTGGAATAGCTTGTTCATGAGATCCATAAAGGACACTGGTGCATTCGTAAGTCCAAACGACATTACCAAGAACTCGTAGTGATAATACCGCATTCTGAATGATGTCTTATAAATGCCTGTCTCCTTAACCCTCAATTGGTGGTATCCAGATTGAAGGTCAATCTCAGAGAATACTGAAGCTCCTCTAAGTTGATAAAAAAGATTGTCGATCCTTGGCAGAAGGTACTTGTTCTTAATAGTCAGTTTGTTCAACTAACGATAACCAATACACATGCGCATCGTCCCATCCTTCTTCTTGACGAATAACACCGGTGCTCCACACGGAGACACACTCAGTCGAATAAACCCTCGATCCAGCAGTTCTTAAATTTGCGCCTTTAACTCCACAAGCTCCTTCGGTGCCATCCTGTAAGGGGCGATGGATATTGGAGCTATTCCAAGCAGCAGATCAATTCCAAATTCGACCTCGCGGTTAAAGGCAACCCAAGAAGCTCGTCAGGGAAAATGTTCAAAAATTCCCTGACAGTTCTAACCTCACCCACAGAAGGACTTTTAGATTCAGATTTACTCACATACGCCAGAAACGCCTCGCAACCCTTGCGAACCAACTTTTCAGCCCTTAACACTGAGATAATGTTAGACAAATAATCTCTTTGTTCCCCTATCACATCTACCTCCGCATCTTTTGAAGTCTTTAAAACCATTCACTTAGCAGCGTAGTCCAAGTTCGCTCGGTGCTTAATGAGCCAGTCCAAACCCAAGATAAGATCAAATTCTCTAAATGGTAGTTGCATCAGATCTGCCGGAATGGTTTTACCTTGTACTTCTAAGGGTACATCTCTAAAAAGTTTGTCTACCCTAACTGAGTGTCCCAGAGGACTAATTACAGATATCTCACTAGCAATATTCTCATATTGCATACCCAACATCCCAGACACATTGTATGCAACATATGAGTGTATAGACCTAATATCAATCAAGGCAATGTATGGAATGTTATGAATTAAAAATGTACCAGTTATGACGTCAGGTGATCACCATCCTCTCGACGATGGGTAGCACAGACCAACGCCGACTGCCGTGCCCCAGTATTTCCAGCACCTTTGCCTGGAGCTCCACGATCGCGTCCATTCCTATTTCCACCCTGGCCTGGCCACAGCCTCTCGGTGGCTGCTGACCAACTCTCATTAGCTGAGTAACACTCAGCTTTGTGGCTTGCGTCTGAACTAGCCTCTAAGGACAGTCCCTGACTCGGTGATCCTTAGATCCACATTGGAAGCATGCACCAGTACGCCCCCAACATTCACCCAGATGCAATCTCCTATAGTTCGTACAAGCCTACAGTCTGACCATAGTAACCGTAACTGCTCGAATCAGCTCATCAACTCTGGCTCTCTTAACAGGCCTCCCTGAAGAGCTCAAAAGCCCTCAATCCCTCCTGAATCTGACCCTATCCTTCTTTGAATTCTGGCGCTCTGAGCGCTTCACATCTTCAGCTATCTTAGTTTTTTCAACCAGGGCGGCAAAATCACCCTCCCTCTGCGGAGCAGTTAGCACTCACAGCTCGTCTTTGAGGCCATCCTCGAACTATACAATACGCTCATATTCTGTAGCGACAATCCCACGGGCATATCGACTTAACCTTAAAAATTCTGCCTCGTACACTACTACAGACCTATTTCCCTAAGTCAGACTTAAGAATTCCTTCATTCGGGCGTCCACATAACTCGCCCCTACGTACTTCCCTTGAAAGGCTGTCTTGAAGAAGTCCTGTAACACCTTGAATTTAGGCCTAGAAGAATTGGGCTTTGAGTCTAAGTTCGGATGAAAGATAGCCTGAGTAAATTAGATGTTTAAATATTATTAGTGTTATTAATAAAATATTACTGTTGTTATTATTACTACTAATGTTTTAAATTTTTTTCAAAATTATAAGTGAGATAAAATTATTATTATTATTATTTAAAATATATATATATGATATTATTATTAATTTTGTGTTTAAATTTAGTTTTTAAATAAATTTAGAAGTATTTTTAGTGTGGGAAAAATCTTGGGTTCAATCCAAGACTCTAGCAAAGAAATTAGATTTTACTTCTTAGGGGAAACTAGACAATAAGGCTTTAATAATAAATTGGGCAAGATTAGGCATAAGAAAACGTTTGGCCTAGTGGTGTGGCGCGCTATGCAGCTGGAAGAAGGCTGGGGTTCAAGTCCCAGCATGCACAATATGGGATTTTATTTTTTAGAAGCTAGGTCACCCTAAAATAAGGGTTAAAGGAGGTTGCGACGAGTTTATGCCACAAAAACGCTTGTGGTGCAGCGGCAGCAGTGTGCTAGGATTTCCAGAGGGGCATGGGTTCGAGTCCAGGCGCAGGTAAGTGGTAATTTTTACTTTTTTAAAAAAATAGCAGGGACTTCAGCAGGTATAGCTTAAGATTAAATGCGACCATATATGATTGAAAAGAAAGCTATGACGCTGTGGTCAACAGCGCGCTCGGTACCTTGGAGGTCCCGTGTTTGAGCAGGGGCATGCACAGGAGGATGGCCTTTTTGCTGTGCCCACATGGAAGGAGCCGTGTGGAACTAGAGGACTCGCCTAGTAGAGTGCTGAAGCGGTCAAGCGGTGGAGAAAGGCTGTTGCTGTTCGGTGAAGGGATTTGGATTTCATCCAAATCCATTTGTGGCTAAAATCAAGGAGTAATTAAAGGAGTTTAAAATGGATGGGGGTCTTAATTAAAGGAGTTTGAATTAGATGAGGAGAATTAATTAAGTACTAAATTTGTTCTTTTATGAATTATTCCCTTTTTTTGTTCATCTTTTCCAACTGAACCTATCTCCTTCTACTTTTCTTTTCTTCTTATTTTTCTTCTTTTATCTCATCTCTTCCTTCTTTAATTTCTTTCAAACCGAACCTATACTATCATCTCCTCTCTTCTATCATTTCTATTTTCTATTTCTCTTTTCTTCATCAATCCTTCTCAAAAGTCCATAAGCCGAATCCTCTAGAAGCTGAATCTCTCATCTTTTTTTTAACCGAAACCTTCATGACTTGTGGTGTTTCAAAAGCCAAGCTATAGAGCATAAACATGACTCTTTTCATATTCATGATTCAAACTACGGTAGATCGAGATTAGTACTACAGCAGAATAACATTTTGATAAGTGTACGGACCTTTTATGAGTTACTTATGCTTTAAGGAAAAAGCCGAAACCCTATGGGTGGCTAACGTTTTGGACTAAGGACTTTAATAGCCTCTTCTTTTGGTTTTGAATATGTTTAGCGTGGACTTAAGGGCAAGCAAGCAAGGAGTGTCGAAGGATTAACACTGTGGAGCACCTAGATCTAGTGGTTGGAAATTGACAAAGGTAAGTACTTGAGGGCCATGAAGGGTGTTGGCCGAATATGGTGTTAATGGTTACATTATGTTATTGTTGATTTATGGTCTAATACCTTTAGTGATCGATTGTAGGAGAAATCACGTAGGAGATCTCGTTATCATTCGTTGCAATCAGGTGTGTATTGAATACCCTTCTATTGTCTAAATCGGTAAAGGCCAAAGTAACTGAAAGTTTGACCGAAAGTTGGTATTTCGTGGACTTGTGAGTGTACGAATGCTCACAAGACGGTTAGAAATCATGGGATCTGTAATAGTAAGTGGTAAGACGAATGAGTGTGTAATTCCGTGCATTTTGGTAAGTTGGGCCTCGATGGGCCAAATGTGGGCCCAATGGCTTTTAAGCCCATATGAGTAAAAATAGGCATTAAGAGTATTCTGATAGACTGTAGGGTCGAAACTGCTAAAACTAGTAACTGAATATGAAACTTGGACTAAATGGGCTTAGGTAGCCAATGGACACGGTATGACCCATTAGGGGATTTAGGGCTCAATAACTAAAACTGTTAAATTAAGTAAAACGGACTACTGTGATGACAGATAGATTAGTGGTGACTATATTATGCATGAAAACCCTAAAAATTGATAAAATTACTAAAATACCCTAAGTATGAGAAATTACCATTATGCAAAATGACCGTTATACCCCTAGGGTTAATTCTGTATGAAATGCATGATATTCTGTTTCTGTATGTTATATGTCATAATATGTATATCTGGTGCATGAGATTCTATATGTTATATGTCATAACATGTATACCTGTTGCATGGGATATGGGTTATATTGATGGAGGAAGCGTTCTGGTGGCCTCGCTACATATATCTGTTCTGGTGGCTCTGCCACGATATCTATATCTGGTGACTCTGTCACAATATATGTTCTGGCAGCTTTGCTGCAAATTTTATGGTGTGTAGCGAATGGGTGGGTCGAGTAGTCTCCCCACATGGTGAAAGGTTGGTACGGGGTGTATATGGATGGATATGGGTTGGGTTTCTGCATACATGATATATCTGCTCTATTTTTGTAATCGGCCTATGGGCCATACTGTTATCTGTACTGTATCTGGATAGGGCTTAGGCCCAGTGGGCTTGAGCTGACTTGGGCTTTGGATGGGCTTTCTGCACACACTGAATTTCCTAACTCACCCCTTTTCTATTATCCATGCAAGTGAGCCTTAAGTTAATGGACTTGGAGCTGGAGGGATTCAAAGTGGCCTCATGGACTGGACTGTTGGTTTTTAATTAAGTTATCTATTTCAATTTAGTTTTAATTATTTTCATTTTGATTTTGGGTTTGTAATAAGGCCGTTCTAATTATTTTTATTTTGGGGTTTTTAATTCTTTACTTATTTTATTTGTTTCTAGCTTAAGTAAGATATCGTATAAATTATTTTGAAATCGGTTAGCTCTAAGGCACGTTTTTATAAAAGTTACATGTTTTCAAAATATCACGATAATAGAGCAAAGCTTCCGCAATTTAAATGTTTTCATAAATAAATATTTCAAATAGTTAAAGTGTGGCAATGGCCGTGTGCATCTCTAGGAGTGGATCAAGAAGAGCTTGGTACTTAAGCAGTCTATTTGACTCACCTCCCCTTTTCTGGAATCCTACCTGGTGCACAGCTACCATTCACTTTAAGCCATAACAAAGAAGATCTAATTTTCCGATACTTAAACTATTTTCAAAATAACATGTTTTTGCAAACTACATAGGCTTTCACAATTTTCCATAAAGTTTTACAAAGTGTTTAACAAGGTTTAAAAAGGGAATGATTATTTCAATGAACCACGTTTTAAAAAGAATAAACAAATACAAAGTTGAGGTTTTATACAAGAGGTTTCTAAACACTAAGAAGGGTTTTCAATGAAAACATGGTTTTCGAAAAATACTTCAATGTGACACACCAGACTTGGCCGTAACGTGTGGGATGTGACACACCAGACTTGGCCGTAACATTTGGGCAGGGTTTGGGGTGTTACAAGTCCCATGTTAACTGATTAGCCGGTGTACCATCTCTCACAGTGAGCCACCATTAGTAAGCTTCGTCACGCAGTAAAGATAGTGCTCCCTTCAGTTTCTGCTCCACCAAGCAGTCTAGATCATCCATTATTCGCTCCGTGGCCTCTAACCAGTACTCAGCCACATTTGGGGCTACGCCAGATACACCCCTGAAAATCTCTACTCCATTAGCTCAGAGCCGCTTAGAAATCAATCCACAGCCTACGGACCTAGTACTTGCTCTAGCTACTTACTCTAAGACCCGAAGCATCGCTTAGGACAAAGCATCATCCCCTGCAGCTCTATCATGAGACCCTGTCTTGGTCACCGGTGATGCTGGTGCCTCTCCAGTAGGCACATGTCCCGATGCTAAAAATCCAGCCCGAGCACTTCCTCGGCCTCTACCATGGCCCTTTCCACATGCAGCTCTTGTACTTATGTCGATGTCGCGTATTATTTGATTACGAATTTTATGAATTAGTTCATAATTTCAGTAATTATTATAGATGTCTTATGTAGTAGGCAGTAATTTAAAGGTGTGTTTTCACTAATCGAGATCTAGCTACAATTTTCTGTCTTTTACATTTTTTCTTATAGTCTCAGTTTGCCCTAACTACAGAGTTTTAGTATAGTGCTACTAACTACGATAGTTTTTCAATGTACAGTTTAATCTCATATAGTTAAGAATAATAGAGAACTTATAGATTTGGTCCCGGAGACTTGGTGTGCCACACTTCCCAAAACACTTTTCAGAACAGTTCAAATTCTTTATCAGAAAATTATTCCACCCAAAATTTAGACAAACTTTATTGAAAAACCTTTCAAAACCCATAATTTGAGAAGAATTTCCAAAAGAAACCCTTCTTAAGAGAATTTTCAAAGAAACCATCCTTTCAAAATAGTTTAAATCATTAAAAATCAATGTTAAGGAAATATTTTAAAATCCATACCACACTCAAGTTTTGCAACCTGGCTCTAATACAACTAAATGTAAGTTTCTACTAATTAAAAGAAAACCCCGTTTTGGCTTTATTCATAAAAAAAATCTAATTAAAACCTTTTTTACCAGTTGGAAAATAGGTTAATGAAAAATGGTCGTCATATTTGTTGTGTTCATTTAAGTGAAGTTATGAAAACTCTTAATTGATTATTGTTTTTGAAAACATCATGAGTGAGTTACTTAAAACTGTTGGTTATTAGTTTTGAAAACCTGATTAACTGCTTACCAGTTGAAATGGTCAATCAGCCCAAAAGAAAGAAAAATTAAACAAAATAAAAACCTATAACAGCCTTATTACATAATCAATAACCAAACTAAAATTTAATAAAAACAAAGTCTGAAAGTAGAAAACTTGTGGCCATCCCGAGTCCCATACAGCTTCAAATTGTCTATGACTGGGGTTACTTGCATATATAAATTAAAAGGTGAGTTTGCGAAAACTCAGAGTGTAACTTCCCCAACCAATAACAGAGAACAGATATGCAGAATAGACTGGGCCGAAGCCCTATGCAAAATAGATCAGTCTGGGCCATAGCCCTATTCAGAAACAGTGTGGGCCCAAGCCCATTACAGACACAGAACAGTAGATGCATGAATAATCCAACCCAGTCCAAACATCACCACCCATACCAGCCCATCACACCATGTGGGGAATAACTCGACCCAACCAGCCCACACACCAATACGCAGCCAAGCTGCTAAAAATAGATGTCATGGTAGAGCCACTAGATACAGATTACGTGGCGAAGCCACTATACAGAAATACGTGGCAGAGCCACTATAACAGAACTTCCTCCGATATCACACCCAACCCCATGTAGAACAACATATCATAATCAAATACAACATGTATGCACACTAATAGACATAGATACAATCATATTTATATTAGGCCATCTATTTTTAGTGGTATAATAGTGTTTTAGGCAGTCAGTGGTAAAATGGTAACTTTACCCCTTAGGGGTATTTTGGTTATTTTATTATGTTTTAGATTCTCGGCATCTAATACGACCTCTAACAGGTCTAACGTCGCATTAAGCAACTCAAATAGTCTTCACGGTCAAAATAGTGTATATGGGCCCAAACCCCTATTGGGCCTAAGTGGGTCCACATAGTCGTGTGGCCCATCTAGCCTAATTTTCACGTACGACATCACGAGCCCTACCATCCAAATTACCAATGATCACTTACCAAGTGGTTTTGCCCATATGGGCCTATAGGCCCATTTGGCCCGTATCGGCCCATCAAGGCCCATAACGGCCTGAGTGCACGAAATCACACACGATGGTCTCCACAGTCTCTTGCACACGATGATTCAGCATTTTGGCTTTTTGGCTTTTGCCGATCTATGCTGCAGTGGGGTGTGGTTACACACCTGTATCAACACTGTCATCGCAAAGCCGCTATACCAAAGGACCTAAGATTCCTAACGATCCATCATTAGTCATATGGTGATAAATCCAATTCTAAGTATTGAAACCATAAGTAATTCATTGCTACTTACCACGCCTTGCTTGAAACAGTACTCTTTATCCTTTTAAGATTACCAACGGAATTAACCATGTGATCGACGTACTTCTGTATTTCATTAGATACTATTAAGCACCCTGATTAGATCTAAGATGGAATCGCTAGATAATAGTTCAAAGAATTCGAAAAAAAGAGTGGATTGATATTCGGCCAAGATAAACTATCTCCTTACCTCACAATATTTGGCCAGAAACTATTTGCAAAACAAATCAAAGCGCACAGAAAACAAAGCAGTCAAAGCTCCTCCGATGGCCAAGAACTATTGTCCAAGAGTTTGAAACAACGCATGATTAATAATCCTTATCCACCATCAAATAAAATATAGAACATAAGAGAGGAAGTAAGGGGTATACTATTTGACTTACCCAAGAGTTATGGTTAGAAAAAAGGGTCACTTCCAAATCTGATTAACACTGCAGAGTAAGAAAGGAGAATCGGCCTTCTAGACAACCAAAGATAACTGAAATGAAATATTAAAGGGATGAAAAAGGAAATTTGGCCATTGTGAGACTAATTGATGGAATAATGAAAAAGAAGGGTAATATATTCAGTTTAAGGAGATCAAAGAGTGGAAGAGAGGGAAGAGAAGAGAAGAGAAAGAGATGATCGGCTTAGAGAAGGAGAGAAAATGAAACTAGGTTCGGCTAATGGCACCCTTTTTGGTTTCGGCAAAGAATAGAAGAAAATAAAATAGAGTTATAGCAAAATTCAAAAAACCTAAAATTTGGGGCGTAATAGCAAAGATTCATTTTCTATCATCAAACATGAAAAATAAATATATATTCATCAATGGCAAAACCCTAACTCTTTAACAATTTTGCAAATTAGTCCTTGGGCTAGCCAGATTAAGTTACGATGACCTTAAAAACATAAAAATTACTAAAAACCGAGTCAAAAACCACTTACATGCAAAGATTAGTGTAGCTTAATGCTTCAAGCTCCTTTAGTGGAGTTTTCTATCCCTAATTTCGATTGAAGATGATGGACAAAGATGATAATCTTATTTTTAAGTTATTTAATTTATCATTATATACCTATTTACTAATTTAACCTTTATTTTATCATTAAAATCACTTCATTCCATGTCTATAAATGTCCGCTCATGATGTCAATGGTCTAGTTACCAAATAAGGGACTCCACTTTAAAGTTCTATAGCTATTAGACACTTTTAGCTAATAGAATATAAGTTTTACACTTTACGCAATTTAGTCCTTTTTTCACAAATTAAACATTCAAACGATAAATTTTCTTTATGAAATTTTCATACGACTCTGCTATCGTGTTGTAGACATTAAAGTAATAATAAAATAAATTTTCAAACCTCTGATTTGCAGTTTTAAAACAACTATTCTAATTTCACTAAAATGGGCTGTTACAACTCTCCTTCTTAGGGACTTTGTGCCCGAAAATCTTACCAGAAAATAGGTTAGGGTATTGCTTTCTCATAGCTTCCTTGAGTTCCCACATAGCATCTTCAATGCTGTGATGTTGCCAAAGTACGTTCACTAAAGCTATGCTCTTATTTCTCAACTCTTTTAGCTCTCGAATTAAGATTCTGATCAATTCTTCGTTATACGACATATCAAACTGAATCTCAACCTTTGCTGGTGAAATTGTATGTGAAGGGTCTGATCGATACTGTCGTAGCATAGATACATGAAACACATTATGAATCTTTTCAAGTTTTGACGGTAAGCTAGATGATATGCCACTAGCCCTAATCTCTCGATAATCTCATACGACCTGATGAAGCACAGACTCAATGTTCCTTTGTGACCAAAAAAAGACTCTTTTTCCACGGTGATACTTTCAGAAACACTCTATCGCTGATCTGGAATTCAATGCTTTACGTTTTAAATCCACATATGCCTTTTGTAGGTCTGAAGCTGCTTTTAAACTGTCATGTATCACTTTCACTTTTTCTTCAGTCTCTCTGATCAAATCAATCCTGTGAATATTTTTGTCACTAAGCTCGGTCCAATATAGTAGAATTCGACATTTACAACCATACGGAGCTTCATACGATTCCATCTTTATACTCGACTAAAAGCTATTATTATATACGAATTCAACCAACAGTAAATATTTTTCCCAGTTGCCTTCAAATTCTAGAATACAACAACGAAACATATCTTCAAGAATTTGAATAACCTTTTCTGTCTGACCATCAGTTTGTGGATGAGATGTCGTGCTAAAATGCAACCGTGTACCCAAAGCTTCTTGCAATTTCTTCCAAAATCGTGACATAAATCTTGGATCCCTATCTGAAATAATAAAGAATGAAACTTCATGCAATCTGACAATCTGTGAAATGTACAACTCAGCTAATCTATCAAGAGAGAAATCTGTATGCACTGGAATGAAATGTGCAGATTTCATCAAACGATCAACAATAACCCAGATAACATCTTTCTTCTTTGGAGGTAGGGGTAATCCTCATATGGAATCCATCGTAACTCTATCCCATTTCCACTCAGTTATCATCACTGGCTGTAACAGTCCCGAAGGCACTTGATGTTCAGCTTTAACTTGCTTACAAATTAAACATCTAGTCACAAAGTCAAAAATATCTTGTTTCATACATAACCACTAATACAACTATTTCAAATCATGGTACATTTTATTACTCCTTAGAATAATAGACAAACTACCACTGTGTGCTTCATTCAAATTTTTTTGTATAAGCTTTGGGTTTTAGGGTACACATATTCTACCTCAAAACATCAAATAATCATCAGTTCCAATTTGAAACTCTGAATCAGGAGTCGACTCACACTGTACTAGTTTTGCTTTTAATTCACTATCATATTTTTGAGCTTCATAAATTTGCTGAAAGAACACCAGTTTAGCTTTTAACTCAGCTAAAATCGAACCATCATCAGTCAAAGTCAATATAGTGTCGCCAAATTTTCAATGCAAAAACAATAGCTGCCAACTCTAAGTCGTGTGTTGGGTAATTCTTTTCATGAGATTTTAACTGTCTGGAAGCATAAGCTATCACTTTGCCTTCTTTCATTAAAACACATCCCAAACCATTTAATGACACATCGTTGAAAATTACAAACTCTTTACCCGACTCAGACTAAACTAAAACTGGTGCTTCGATTAATAGTGCTTTGAATTGATCGAAATTCTGTTGGCATTTCTAAGACTATTTAAATTTCACTTTTTTTGTAATAATCGAGTCATGGTGTAGCTACCACCAAGTATCCTTTTACAGATCTTTGGTAATAGCTAGCTAACCCTAGAAAACTTTTGACTTCGAATATGCTCCTCGGCAGTTTTGAGTCAATATTTCCTGAAATCTTACTCAAATCAACTTGGATGCCTTCTGCTGAAACAGTATGTCCCAAAAATCCAACTTCTCAGAGCCAAAACTCACATTTACTAAATTTAGCAAATATTTGCTTATCTCTCAAGGTTTGCAATACAATTCTCAAATGTTCAGCATGTTCAAACTCATCTCGGGAATAAATCAGAATATTGTCAATGAATACAACAACAAATCTGTCTGAATATGGCCTAAAAATTCTATTCATCAAGTCCATAAAGACTGCAGGAGCATTAGTTCACCCAAATGGCATAAAAAGAAATTCATAGTGCCCATACATGGTTCTTAACACAGTTTTTGGCACATCTGAATCTTTAACTATCAACTGATAATAACCAGATCACAAATCAATTTTAGAAAACACTGTTGCTCCTCTCAACTGATCAAATAAATCATCAATTCTTAGCAATGAATATTTATTATTGATCGTAACCTTGTTAAGCTGTTGATAGTCAATACACAATCTCATTGATTTATCTTTCTTCTTTACAAACAGAATTGTTGCACCCCAAGGTGAAACACTAGGTCGTGTAAGACATTTATCCTTTAATTCTTGCAACTGAGATTTAAATTCTTACAACTCTGTAGGAGCCATTTTGTACAGAGCTATTGATATCGGTAAGGTTCCTAGCACTAATTCAATGGCAAACTCAACTTCCTTGACTGGTAGCAACCCAGGTAACTCTTCTAGAAACATATCTGGATATTCACAAACCACTGGTAGTGGTTTAATCTTCGATTCAAACACTTTTGTAACCAGTACATAAGCAATATGCGCATCATAACCCTTTCTCAAATATTTTTAAGCTAACATAGACTTTATCACAATAGGCGGTCCACTCAAATCATCGGATTCAATACGAAGAATTTCACCATTCTGACATTTTAACTTAATAGTCTTTCGTCTACAATTCACAACTGCATCATGCAAAGTTAACCAGGCCATACCCAATATCACATCAAATTCATCAAACTGTAGCAACATCAAATTAGACAAAAAACAATAACCTTCTGCCATAGGAGGACAATTCTTGCAAACTTTATCAGTTAGGACATACTGACCTAAAGGGTTTGATACTTTAACCACAAATTCAGTAGGCTCAACAAGTAAACTCTTACTAGACACTAGATTCATACAGACATATGAATGAGTCAATCTAGGATCAATCAAAGCAATTACATTAGTGTTATAAAGAGAAAAAGTACCAGTGATAACATTTGTTGCTGATGCATCCTCACGAGCTCGAATAGCATAAGCTCTGGCTGGTGCTTTAGTCTCAGATCTCATAGTAAAATCCTTGGTTGCACTTCTATTACCTTCACATTTCTAGTATTTCGGGGTGGTCTCCCTCTGGCAACTGTATTACTCTATCAAGCAGTCTGGAGTTTGTCATTTTCAGGTAATTCAAGACAATCCCAAATGAAATGCTCTTGTGAACCACATTTGAAACAGCCTTTAGTATTCGTCCAACACTCTCCAAAATGTCATCTACCACGCTATTGACACTCAGTTTTGTTGGCTTTGACACTACCAACACTCGATACTGAAGTTGCTTGAGCTTTTGAACTTGTGTGTTGCTTCCTACAATCTCTATTAAGCAATTGAACGATTATAAGAATCTCTAGATTTCTTTGATGATAAAAGATAGGGTTTATTCATCAACCTCTTTCTCGAATCTCTAGTCTCAGAATTGGCTCTTTTTTTTTCTTTGCTAAGCTCATCGCCTTTGCAAGCTCTATCAACCAAAACAACAAATTCCAAAATTCCAACTAGAAGCTTGATATCTTCCATCAACCCGTCTTCAAACCACTTACACATAATTTCTTCAGTAGAAACACACTCTCGAGCATACTTAATCTTACAAATTCTTTTTCGTGCTCACTCACTGTCATACGACCCTGTTTCAACTTTAGAAATTCTTTGCATTTTTTATCAAGAAACTGTTGGCTTATATATTTTTTTCTGAACTCAGTCTGAAAGAATTCCCATGTGACCCATTCTCTCGGAACTACTGATATCAAAGTGTTCCACCACTAGTATGTAGCATCTTTCAGAAGTGATATAGCACATTTAACACATGCAACTGGCGTCACGACAGTTCATTAAAAACTCGAATTGTATTCTCAAGCCAAAACTCAGCTCTCTAAGGATCATCATCGACAGTAGCTTTAAACTCTTCAGCCCCGCACTTTTGAATTTTATCAATAGGCAGCTTATTCATTCACAAAGGTTCCAAACTGTGAGAAGGTACGGGAACCGGTTGGGGAATAGGTGGGGGTGGAGGTTGTTGGGTAGCTGAATTTGTTTGGACATACTCAAAAGACCACTCATTCATCACCTGAAAGAAGGCTTCCTTGGCCTCTTCTCTACGACCCTCAGATTTGGGTCTTGACTCAGACAGCGTTGCTCCATGAACGGAGGTTGGTGCATTACTTTCTACATCATCAGAGTCAGCTCGATTAGAATCTATTACTATACGAAAACATGTTTTAAAAGCTGTCAGGAGATAGCACACTGTCACAGGTTAAATATGGTATGTATAGCTAGACTCACATACGCTACATTAGTCCTAGAATCAACTAAATCGTAGCTCTGATACCAATCAAATGTAACACCCCTAATCTGTATCCATTACTGGATTAGGGTTACTGTAACACCCCAATTTTTAGGGTTTTTAAATTCTTGCTTGAATTTATTTTTGCATTGCCTAATGTGTTGTAGTAATGATTTGAGTACAATTAGTGGACCTTTAAGGGGCCTAGGGTTAAGCCTAAGGTCTGGGAAAATTTCTATTTTTGGCCTTAGGTGAAAGTGATTGGAGCTCAGTGGGCTTTTAAATTAAAGTTGCAGTTTTAAGACACAACAAAACCTGTGGTAAAGTGGCAAGATAGCGTCACTTAAAGCTCAAGGAATTGACATGTGGAGGCTTGTGAGGGAGCTAAGGATCAAATCCCTTGAGGAGCAAAGTTTTTGTTTTATTGTAGGTTCTTTGTAAGAGGTGGACTTCAAGTTAAATTCTAAAGGAAGGAGTTTGAAGTGTTCATGGGATTAGATTAAGGAGTGATTAGGGGAGAAAATTTAGGGATTGAGTATGAAGGGAGAGTTGGCTGAATGAGGGACTGTTTGTTGTGCAAATTCGGCTAGGGGGTAAGTGCTAGCATTTTCGGCATTTGTGGTATGTGTGTGCCGATTTCTTTTAGCAATGTTTTGGGATTTCGCAATTGTGGTCAGTTTCTTTCTGCCAAATAGGTATAGTTCATTTGAGGGCTCTTTATTCTTTCTTTTTCCTTTTCCCTGTTGGTTCTAAAAGCTGAAAACCGAAAGTGGTAAGCTTTCTTTGTTCCAACTTGTGATGTGAGCATGCCCAGGGCATCCTCAAACGCAATTCTTGATTCGATCGAGCTTCCAAAAGGCCCCATGACTCGAGCTCAAACCAAGAAAATTCAAGACGCTTTATCAGCCTTGGTGTTATGCATTTGGGATGATAACAAGGTCCATGACGTTGGAGGAGCTAAAGGCAATGCCTTGAAGACTCCATGCACTCTTTTGCAATATGAACTCAGCTCCTTTTCAACTCTCCATGTGCCTTTTAGTTCCAATCAGCTCACTTGAGCTCGATTTAGCTCCCTTGAGGTCGAATTTAGCTCGTTTCAGCTCATTTCTTTTACATTATAATAAACTAAGATTAAACCTTGCTCTTAATTAAGTTTGCTATAGCTCATGCCGAATTCCCTAGCTCAATTTAGCTCACTAAGTGTTTTGACTATTTGAGCTAGCCGAATTTAATATGATAATAATTAATATGTCTGAATTTAATTAGTGTCATTAAGTTGTCTAGTTACTAATTTAAATTATGATTATGAATAGTTATATTATATTTAATTGTGTGTCTCATTCATGTAGGTTCAGCCGAATGTGGAGGTTTAGTCATGGCAAGGTGCATGTATGGGAATGTTCATTGAACGGGAAGATACATGCATGGTTCGGTTCAATGTTTGGAGGTCTCACATTCATGTACATGAAGGATTAATTGCATGTAATGGATATTGAAGAATACATCTTCCTTGGACGGCACACATGCATGAATAGAGGACAATTAATGCAAATTCATGTATGTTTAGGTCCAAGCTCCCTTCCAAGTTCCATGTATAGCCGAATGCATGTGGGAGGACTTTTGGAGTTTCTATGCACCTCTTGGAAGCTTCATGCACCCCATGGCTGAACCTAGACAACCCATTGAGCTCCCAAAGGTTCACATTCATTCAAGTGAATAAAGCTCATACATGAAGCTGTCCAAACACATCCCCATCAGCTGAATCAAGACTAGTTAATTAATGTTTTTATACTAGAACATTCTAGTTAGTTCATGACCCAATTTGCTTAGTCTTTAAGCTAGCTAGTTTGTCCATTCGGCTACTACATGATGGCTTATAATTAGTTTGTTTATCTCATTGCAAAGGAGACTTTTGCCAATTTATTAAAACTTTGTTTTTTGTGAGGTTGCTTCCTCTCATATCTCATACAAGTTTCGAAAGACTTATCTAGCGTGCTAGTGGCGTCTACCAATCTTGTTTAAACTTATCACCAACCTTGGTGTGGCGTTCACCTATCCAACCATTTCATCTTTCCACCTTAACAATATAGGAACCGGGGTGACACTTTTTAGTGTTGAACCATTCCTGACGTTAAGTTCGCTATTCCATTTCCATCATACATTATTTTTATTCTTATTACAACCAAACTAATCACCCTAATCAAACCCTATCAATACTTATTTCCCATTTTGAAACCTTCCGCTTAATTAAACCTATCCATTCATTTTTATTTCCAAGACACTGAGGCACGGACGATCCTTCTCGACTACGATCGGGCAACTACGTGTATTCAACTCAACCACCCAAGCTGGATCATATCATTTGGTATCAGTGCTACAAAATTGAAAAGCGTCGACGTTCGTATCAATCCCGAAAATAGGTTCGTGATTTCTCTTTAAGAAAAAATATATTAAAAAATTTTGTGAAAAAAAAAGAGGAAGTGTGTTGAGAAAAAATGTATATATATTTGAAGAAAAAAATTGTAAAAAAAAAGTTGAAAAAAAAAGTGAAGTATCAAAAGTTTCTGTTATATATCATTTGGTATCTGTGAATCCTGATCTTCTAGTTTTCATTCCATTCCTTCAATTTTCTACCCCTTCTACCCCAACGCCACACTCACAAACCCGAATTTTTTTCTTTTAGCCTACCTTTCACCTTTATACATTTTATCCCTTGTAACCCTTTGAAGCCGACCCCAAAGCACCAAGACGAGTCAATACAAGATGAAATACGAGGTTACGAGAGTAAGTTGGAGTGGTAAAAGGCAAGAGTGTTGTGAGAACATTCGAGTGTTGAAAAAGCCTAAGACAAGTGCAAACACGAGTGGAGTGTTCATCAATATTTCTTTGCGAGTGAAATAGTGAGATTTGTGGTGAGGATTTAAAATAATATAAAAAAATCAAATCAACAAGGAGCGAAATGTGGAGGAAAGGCAACCCGTTCGGAATGTGCCAGATCTGAACATGCAAGCCCTACTTTGAGAAGTTGAATGGTTGTTTGCCCGAAAATTGGAACCAATACAAGACCGACTCGATCAAGTGGAGGGAAGAGGCCGACGAGCAAGGACCCCAATAAGTCCCCCTAGAGACCGTGGCCGAAGGCAAGTTCAAGATGATGAGGTTTTCGAACCAAGTGAAGCCAAAAGTGAAGCTGGCTCAAATATTAGTGACCGGCGAAGAGGCCAATGTCATCACGTTCAACGAGAGTGAGAAAGGTTCGATGATGACTTGAAAAGTATTAAGTTATCAATTCCCCCGTTCCAAGGTCGTTCGGATCCCGAAGCGTATTTACAGTGGGAGAAAAAGATCGAACTCATTTTCGAGTGCCATAACTACTTAGAGGCAAAGAAAGTTAAGTTAGCTGCCATAGAATTTACCGACTATGCAATGATTTGGTGGGACCAACTTACCTCAACTCGGAGGTGAAATGGCGAGCGACCCATTAACACTTGGGCCGAAATGAAGGCTGTCATGCGCCGGAGGTTCATTCCAATGCACTACCACTGGGAACTTTACCAAAAGCTCCAAAACCTTTCCCAAGGTACGAGGAGTGTCGAGGATTATTACAAAGAGATGGAAGTCGCTATGATTCATGCGAACATGGACGAGGATCGAGAAGCAACTATGGCTAGATTTCTATCCGGACTTAATCGTGAGATCGCCAACATTGTGGAGCTACAACACTATATGGAGATAGTTGATATCGTCCACATGGCTATCAAGATCGAGAAACAACTCAAGAAGAAAGGTGCTGCCTGAGGTTATTCAACCACCAATGTGTCCCGATGGAACCAAGGCACAAGCAAGAGTGCTCCGGTGAGCCAAACGAAAGATCCTATGGCACCCGTCAAAACTACTAAGCCTATGGTTGAAAATAGTAAAGGCAAGGCTGTTGAAGGAACCCAAAACTGGACGAGGGACATTTAATGTTTTCAGTGCCTTGGAAGAGGGCATATTGCATGTCAATGTCTGAATCGGAGCGCCAACCCAGTGGCGATATTGAATCGGAGGAGGAGGAAGACGAAAGAGTTGAAAAAGATGCCGAAAACCCTTCTGATGCTGAGGAAGAATTGGAGTATGCGGTTGAAGGTGAGATGCTTGTTGTTAAGAGAAGCTTAGGTTCGCAAGGTACTGAAATTGATCCGCAACGAGAGAACCTTTTTCATACCCGTTGTTTTGTCCGCGGAAAGGTTTGTAGCTTAGTGATTGATGGAGGAAGTTGTACAAATGTTGCGAGCACCCTCCTAGTTGAAAAGCTTGATTTGCCGACAAGTATACATCCAAGTCCTTACAAGCTGCAATGGTTTAATGATGGAGTTGAATTAAAGGTAACCAAGCAAGTCCTTGTTCACTTTTCAATTGGAAAATACGTAGATAAAGTCCTTTATGATGTGGTACCCATGCATGCGGGCCATATATTGCTTGGGAGGCCGTGGCAATTCGACCAAAGAGACACAATGGGTTCGCAAATTAATATACTTTCAAGTACCATGGTCAAAATTTTATTTTGGCACCCTTGACACCGAAACTAGTTGTGGAGGATCAACAACGATTAAAACAATCTTTGGAGCAATTAAGAGTGGAAAAAGAAAGTGAAATTGAGAAAGAAAGAAAAGAAAATGAAAAAGAAAAGAAAAAGAGTTGTGATAAAAATAAGACCAAAGTGAGAGAACAGGAAATTCAAAGAAACATGAGCAAAGAAAAGAAAAGAGTTTTGATTAACCAAAGTTTTCTTGTTTCTAATTCTTTTCAAGTTGACTCAAATCCTATGATGCGGTTACAATATATTCCCGAAGAGAGAAGGTTTGTAATGGTAGGAACAGGTAAAACTAATTCTTGTTTACCTGCCCAAGGTATGGTTTCTAGAATTTCTAATACATCCTTGTCCAAATTGGTTAACGAAGAAAACAATAACGATGAAGATATAACTGTTTTGGTTTATGGACAAAAGTTTCTTGGTATGCGTGATATTGATGAGTTGAATGGATATTTGCTGTCCAAATTGCTTTGTCTAAGTAAACAAAAACATGAATTGAATCTATCTTTTCCATTGTTTGATTATGATGGACATTTGCAATTTTTGAACTGTTGCATGACTTCATGTCAAAGTCACTATGCGTTGCGAATAAAACTTGAGATGCCCGAGCGAATTACGGACTTTATGTTCTTAAAGCCCTTGTTCATTAAATTTTTGAGTTATAATGAAACATGTCTATTTGATAGTGAAAATGATATTTTGCTACTGTCTTGTGATGAATGTTTTAAGTGTAAGATGACTTGTTTCCATGACTATTGGAATAAGTTTGTGATCTATATTGATTCTCAATTGATTACAAGTTCTAGGATGTTTTTTGCAGCAAGGCACGATGTGGCAATTAAACATATTTTTACAAGAACGAACAAATAGGCAACCCTATTTCAAAATTAACCGGTGACTCGACTTAAGGACAAGTCGCTTTGAAGATGGGGGAATGATGTGAGCACGCCTGGGGCATCCTCGAATGCAATTCTTGATTCGATCGAGCTTCCAAAAGGCCCTATGACTCGAGCTCAAACCAAGCAAATTTAAGACTCTTTATCAGCCTTGGTGTTGCGCATTTGGGATGATAACAAGGTCCATGACGTTGGAGGAGCTAAGGACAATGCCTTGAAAACTCCATGCACTCTTTTGCAATACGAACTCAGCTTCTTTTCAGCTCTCCATGTGCCTTTTAGCTCCAATCAGCTCACTTGAGCTCGATTTAGCTCCCTTGAGGTCTAATTTAGCTCATTTCAGCTCATTTCTTTTACATTATAATAAACTAAGATTAAACCTTGCTCTTAATTAAGTTTGCTACAGCTCATGCCGAATTCCCTAGCTCAATTTAGCTCACTAAGTGTTTTGACTATTTGAGCTAGCCGAATTTAATATGATAATAATTAATATGTCCGAATTTAATTAGTGTCGTTAAGTTGTCTAGTTACTAATTTAAACTATGATTATGAATAGTTATATTTTATTTAATTGTGTGTCTAATTCATGTAGGTTTAGCCAAATGTGGAGGTTCATTCATGGCAAGGTGCATGTATGGGAATGTTCATTGAATGGGAAGATACATGCATGGTTCGGTTTAATGTTTGGAGGTCTCACATTCATGTACATGAAGGATTAATTGCATGCAATAGATATTGAAGAATACATCTCCCTTGGACGGCACACATGCATGAATGGAGGACAATTAATGCAAATTCATGTATGTCTAGGTTCAAGCTCCCTTCCAAGTTCCATGTACAGCCGAATGCATGTGGGAGGACTCTTGGAGTTTCTATGCACCTATTCGGCCAAGAGACACCTCTTGGAAGCTTCATGCACCCCATGGCCGAACCTAGACAACCCATTGAGCTCCCAAAGGTTCACATTCATTCAAGTGAATAAAGATTATACATGAAGCTATCCAAACATATCCCCATCAGCCGAATCAAAACTAGTTAATTAATGTTTTCATACTAGAACATTCTAGTTAGTTCATGACCGAATTTGCTTAGTCTTTAAGCTAGCTAGTTTGTCCATTTGGTTACTACATGATGGCTTATAAATAGTTTGTTTATCTCATTGTAAAGGAGACTTTTGCCAATTTATTAAAACTTTGTTTTTTGTGAGGTTGCTTCCTTTCATATCTCGTACAAGTTTCGAAAGACTTATCTAGCGTGCTAGTGGCGTCTACCGATCTTGTTTGAACTTATCACTAACCTTGGTATGGCTTTCACCTATCCAACCATTTCATCTTTCCACCTTAACAATATAGGAACCGGGGTGACACTTTTTAGTGTTGAACCATTCCTGACGTTAAGTTCGTTATTCCATTTCCATCGTACATTATTTTTATTCTTATTACAACCAAATTAATCACCCTAATCAAACCCCATCTTGTTTTCCATAGCCGAACCTATCAATACTTATTTCCCATTTTGAAACCTTCCACTTAATTAAACCTATCCATTCATTTTTATTTCCAAGACACCGACGATCGGGGAACTACGTGTATTCGACTCAACCACCCGAGCCGGATCACATCAACTTGTTCAAGGGACAGAACCCTTTCTCATCCCTTCTTCTTGAAGTCGAAACCATTACTCTATATCTTCTTTTCTTCTTCTTCATCAATTGGCATCAGTTTCCCTGAGTTCTCTTGGCCGATTGCTTCTAAAAGCCGAAAGCCAAACCATTTGGACTATTGTTAGCCGATTTCTTCTTTGATCAAACCCTCCTTGTCTCTATTTTTACAAAAGCCAAAACCCTCAAGCCTCTCATCTCTCTGTCGACCATCTCCTCTCTTTTCATAAACTTCTCTTCTTCTTCCACCTTTTCTTTCAAAACTAAAACCTCCGTACTCTCTAGTGTGTTTTTCCGAAAGCCGAATCCCATAGACCTCTCCTCTTCTTCCGTTATGACTAGATCTATAAGAGATCTGGACTAGGCTAGTGATTGGAGGCTCTCTTCTATCAAGACAAGCAGGTGAACCTTTGGGTAAGTGGTCTCCTTTCTTAATCTTTTCTTTCTAGTGATTGCTAAAGAGCCAAAATCCCTAATCTTTTTCACTTGTCGACCTTCCTCTTTGGTAACCGATTTAGAGTTTTCTTGTTGTCTGCTAGTGATTCTGTAGGCAAACTTAGGGGTTGATCTCGTGAAGGGTATGGGTAAGCAAGTGATCACAAGGTGATCCAGATCTACTTGTTAGATCTCAGCCAAGGTAAGTGTTTATTGAATTATTTGGTTATGGCCGAATGTATAGGGGGTAAGTGTTGATAGTTGTTATCGGATTGTGGAATAACATAGTGGGTAAAATGATGTAGGTTGTTCGCTTGTGGGATCTTGACGTAGTTTTTAAATATGTGTAAAATCTGACTGAGTGGGCCATAATAGCATGTGGGCTCCCTCGGGCCCATTAGGGGTTTTAGGGTCCAATGGCACTAAATGAACAAATGGGCTATTTGAGTCGCTCGGAGTGACATTAGATCTGTTAGAAGGTTGCATTAAGCATGAGACTTAGAGACATAGCAAAATTACCAAAATACCCCTAAAAGGTGAAAATTATCGTTTTACCCTGAATGCTAAATGACTATTTTACCTCTAGAAGTAGTTGACTGAGTTGCATGTTACTATATCTGATATTCTGCATGCCATGACATGTAATATTTTGATTTGCATGGGGTTGGATTATTGATTCAGAGGAAGTGCTAAAAGTGGCAATGCCACGTAATCTGCTTAAAGGCTCTACCTCGTATTACTGTTTTGGTGGCTTGGCCACGATTTCTGTAATAGCAGCACTGCTGCGATTGTGGTGTGTAGGGTTGGGTGGGTTGAGTTACTCCCCACATGGTGTGTAGGGCTGGTACGAGTGGTGTGGAGGGCTGGATTGGGCTTGGGCTTTGCATACATGCATATATATACACTGATCTGTTTCTGTAATGGCCCAAGGCCCACTCTGTATCTGAAAAGGGCTAAGGCCCAGTTTAAACTATATCTGAATAAGGCTTTGGCCCAGATTGAGCTTGGACTGGTCTATGACACTGGTTGGGTTTCTTTACACACTGAGTTTTTATAAACTCACCCTCTCTTTTCCATCCATGCAGGTAACCCCCAACCATAGAGGACTTGGAGCTGTGAGGGATTCGGAGTTGCCACATGGTTTACTTTCTGGTTTATAGTTTTCTAAATTTACTTTATTAATGGTTTATTTTAATTTCGGTTTGAAGTTGTAATAAGGCCGTTCGGGTAATTTGTTTTGGGTTTTTAATTATTATTTGTTTTCTTTACGGTAGACTAGTTCACGCGGGCTTTTCCAAACTTAATCAAACGTTTTCAAAACATACAATGATTGGATTACTTAACAACGATAACACAACAATATGATCCTTTAAGAAGTCAATTTTTCATGGTAATAGATACGGTTTTAAAACTAATATTGATTCTTAAGCACAAGCTACTAAACATGGATCTTCCCATCAAACAACATAATGTTTTAAAAAGAAGATCAAAACTTAATCAGTTGTCCATATGATACACCAGATCTGGGCATAACGTCTGGGCTGGGTTTCGGGTGTTATAGTTACAGAGTATTACCAAACTTATGATATAAATCATTTTTCATTTAACATCCATAATTCATATCTATACATAATTCATTCACACACATTCATATAGTCCCTAACACTAACCTTCGAGACCCAAAACAATCATTAAAAGCAATTCAGGACTAAATCGATAACTTAAGAAAATTTTGGAAAAACATTGAAAAGTTTCAAATACAGGGGACACACGCCTATGTGGCTAGGCTATGTGTCTCACACGGCCAAAAGACATGCGTGGACATTCAAAATGGGATCATATGGCCGTGCCCAGACCGTGTCTTACTCAAATTCATGATTGGGCACATTGCGACTCGAATCATTCATGAAACGAATTCGTATAACTATAGGGAAGACACGGCTGTGTCACCTGACCGTGTGTCACACACGGCTGAGACACACACCCTTGTCTCTACCCATGTGGAAAAAAATAGGCTATGTTCCAAGCCACATTTCTCACCCAAACTTACATCAACCTAAGCATACCAAATAACATATAGTTATATCCTCATTAGGCATTCAAAACAACCATAACCAAGCCCAATTCATACAATTCCAATACCAACAACAACATTACTCATAAACATCACAATTGGCCATTCAAATCCATACCAATTTCACATCCAAAAACTACCTAAATGATCAAACTCACCTATTAGACTTTGTGCTTAAATCAACATGCATACCACATTCTCAAATCCTATCATTTTGTACACAAAATATCAATTCACAACAAAACATTCCCATAGCATTTATAAACCAAATATCAAAGGCTATTTGCACATGTGTACATAACCAGGTTTACCAAAATAAGCCAAATCACATGGCTAAACATAATCAAAACATATAGACTTCATTAGCCAATAAACCTATACATGCCATATAACTAAATACATAAAGTCCCAAAATACCAAAACAATAGCTGGATAATGCGATGAGATCTCCGACGACTTCTAATCCGAGCGAGCTTCTGAATCACTATAAAAAAATAGAAAAGAAAACAAAGTAAGCTATTAAGCTTAGTAAACTTGTATGGCTAATAAGTATAATTTCACAATTCATTCACAATTTAAAGAAGCATAAGTAAATATAGATAAGCTTCATTTAATCCAACAATTAGCACATTGCCATAACCAAGTGAATCATGTAAAAATTCATCAACTTTCACGTACTTTTATATGAATTTATCAACTATCACTTACTTGTTGAACTTATCACAAATACCTGAATCGTCCATATCATCCATTATATCCTCATACTATTATCATTGCCCTTTGAACCATTCAAAATAATATCGGATACTCGAGTATCTCACACACTAAGTGCCATATGTAACACCCCAAACTCGGCCCAGACGTTATGGTTGAATTTGGCAGTGTCACATTGAAGTATTTTTTGAAAACATGTTCTCTTTGAAAACCCATTTAATATTAGACCTCTTCATAATATTAATGCAAAAATTTGTTGATTTATACTGGATTGTTAATATACTTTAAAACTATGTTTGTTGCGGAAGCTTTTAAAATAAGTTGTGTAAACATGGTGTCTTTGAAAAACAATTATCTTTTGGAAAAAAACTCATCACTTTCCTACATCTAGTAGTAATCGGCCTACAAAGGCACACCCTAAACCTGATACACGAGAGGTTATGAACACCCCTAGCAGAGCCAGCAGAGGAAAAGGATGTTAAAAGAGAAATTATTTCGATAGAAAGTAAAGAAAGGGAAGAAAAGCAACTGTGAACCCAAACAAAAAAAGGCAGCTTTCCTTAATCGAATGTAGAGAAAGAGTATTCGGCTCAGAGAATAATAGCCCAATCGAAACCAAACAGAGAGAGAGGAGAAGGAGACATAAATCAATCACAAGGATCCAGAACTAAAAGCCGCCAAATAAAGAAAGAAGAGAGAAGAGAGAATCGGCTAGGAGAGAAAATCGAAAAGGAAAAAGAAATGGTGGGGAATGACAGAAGTTGAATTCAGCCAAGGTTGAGAGAGAGGGTGTAACACCCTTAACCCCTGTCCTTCGCCGGAAGGGTTATAAGGCATTACCACTCAAAGCATAACTTTATCAATAGAAACATACTCGTAATTATAACTAAAATTTTTAACTTTCATTTTCAAAAATTGCCTACCATTTAAGTTCAAACATACTAATCATTTGGTATATTTATAAAGCTAAGAACCGTATGTGCATTAGCTTAAAACATATGTACATTTAAAATTTATAGTCGAAAACCATATGAACTCTCTTTAAGCATTCAGTTATGAATAAAGGTCACACATCTACAATCATAATGTAACATATATTTAAAATCACATGCTAAGTATAAATTTCACTTATAATCAAGACTTATACTATCTCAATAACCGAATTTAATTTCAAACAAATACAAGGTTGACCACCCTAGGACCTTTATCTATGTAAACATATGCAAGTGTACATGCATCTTCATGGACAATTAAAACTTAAGCCATTCATCAAATTAAACTTCAATGGTTATTCACATAGTATTCAACCACACAATTCTGTCAAATCATACATTCATACTTAGTAAATGAGCAAGCCATTTTCGCATGGCTTGAATATATACATATTCAAAATATAACTTATTTTCAAAAGAGAGTTAAGCCTATACATGCCATCTTTCAAAATATAGACTTTTGAAAGTACCAAAACAGTTATGATAGTGGGGATGACTTTGAACTTGATCCCCGAGCTCGTAACTTTCAACTGAGATCTATAAAAATAAAACAAAACACAAATATTCACAATAAGCAATTTAGCTTAGTAAGTCTTAAGTAATTTAAACAACTAAACTCACTTATGCACCTTATTCACATATATATTCACTTCATAAGTAATTTCCACTTATAAACCGAATATCCAAAATCACATATAACATTATCTAGTTATACCACCATTTGGCCAAATATGCATAGTCACCTATATGCACATATAACATATTATCTCATTTAAATTTGAATTCATATAATCATAAGCATTTAAATACTTCAATGTCAACTTTAATTTAATTGAATCCAACTAGTCTTCAATACCACATCAACCTTTCATTCCAATGTTCATGATCACATATATATATAAGACATATAATTTTATATATAATTTCACAAAGACCGAATGTACATATATATATACTTTTGACAACTTCACAAATACTTCTCATTACACATTCATAATTCAATTCAGGTCATTCTCACGTATATAAATACATAACACGTACCTGAGCAACTTAATGCATTGAACGAATTCAATTGCCATTTTAGTACAAGGTCTCATGGTCTTAGACTTTTATTAATTCACCGGCAATTAGCCTGCTAGGTAAGATCCCGAGCTCATTACCGGCACAAAGCCTGCTAAGTATAAACCTGAACTTATCACTGGTACGAGGCCTACTGGACTTTAGGTCCGATACTCATTCACCGGCATTACGCCTGCTAGGCTAGAAGCCCGAAAATATTCACCAGCTAAAAGCTTGCTAGGCCAAGGCCCAAACATAATACGATAACTCAATTCTCAAGTTTTCACCCATATTAAAATTTATATTTCTCATGCTCATATAACACAATCACATAATTTAAGTACTAACATCATTCGAATATGTAATTATACTTCTCAGTCACTTTTCTTTCTTTTCACAATTATCATTTAATCCCAAAAGCATATCACAAACTTATCTTAATGTCATATTTGCCATTCGGCATATAAGCATAATGCAATATGCCATCATTTCATCTTTACCATTCAACTCATCCATATAATACAAAGAATGCTTAATTCTCATAATATATCATGTTATAATCGAATGTAATTTACGTTTAACTACTTAAAACTTACCTCAGATGTCGTCAAACGAATACGAATCAGCTATTCAGCTATTTTCGTCTCCCCCTATCCGAATTCGGTTCCCTTTGTTCTTGAGCTAAATTAAATAAATCAACTTGTTTAATCATTTAACCAAATTATTTTCATTCAAATATATCACATGAGCGAAATTTAATGTAGTCCCCTTTTATTATACACATAGCTAACTAAATCCAAATTCAATAATTTTTTTTAGCAACGATGATTTGTACAAAATGTACTTAAGCCGAACTTGCTCCATTTACCAAAATGCTCATCTATGGCTTACTAATAAATTCGGCTCCTTTCAATTCAATTGTTCAAGAATTAAAAATCAACAAAGTCATTTTCTATTCAAAATAAAGGTAAATTTCTTATTTAATAACACACATAAGGCAACCTCATTTCCATTCATCTCAAAATGCATTTTCATGCACAAATCTACCTTGGCCGAATGCTTGCCAGAACATATTAACCAAGTGTTAAACGACTTCCTAGGTTAATATGTCATTATAAAACCAACACATATATATACATATTTATCTAAGCTCAAGAATCCGATTATTATATCATGTACATATACTACTTATATAATTATTTCCATTTTTATTATTACCTTAACGGAATGTTTATAAAGCCAAAACAAACTTATTATCATTGAACTTTCAAGACCCAATATTTAATATATGTATCTAGTCACATACACAAATATAAAACTCACATGTCTTAATATAATTCCATATACATGTAACACCCCTGACCCTTACCCGTCGATGGAGGGTTAATAGACATTATGAAACAAACACGTAATAGTACAAAAATAAATCGCATAAAGTTTCAAGCATTCCTAATCCGAATACATTGCATATAAATATATACCATTTATCTATTGACTAGTAATTTACTTTAACTAATGCTTACCATACATATAGCAAAAGTTTATATGCAAGTTAACCAAAGCCTTATCTTAGTACCTAGCCAGATATGCAAGTTCATTTATAACTTCCTAAAGATTACCAAGACTTGAGTCATGTTATGAATTTGTATAGCATGCTTTAAAGAATTTCACCACCATCTTTATCACCAAATCAATTGATCATAGCCGTTTATAGTCAATTAACCTTTCAAGCAATCACACTTAAACATTTACAAAATTAATACTAAATGTCATCTCAATTTCATACTATTATCACTTACTTTCAACTATCCATCTAGATAGATATAACACACACAACATTAACAACCAAAAGCACAATTCTTTCATATTCATCCATACTAAACCATAACATGCATCATTTATGAACATTTATAAGGTAATTTGATAAGCCATTTTCGCATGGCTATTCATATTTACATTTCCAAAAGAATTCAGAGTTCAAAGCAAGGGTTTTTAGCCTACACATGCCATCGTTTTACAAAGGAAAATAAACCTTCGGAGGTACCAAAATCTATAGACGATAGTGTGAGTGACTTGCACTTGAATCTCTCAAACCGTAGCTTCAAAAGAAATCTATAAAATAGAAGGAAACATAACAACGGAGTAAGCTTTCTAAGCTTAGTAAGTTATGAGTAATTTATACAATCATATCTTATAATATCAAAAATATTCAATAACGTAAAACTCGATTTCTAAAGGCATACTCACTTGGCAAAATATACATTCATACATAATGAAATTTCAGCAATTTCTTTCAATTGATTTGTCACCCATCTAATATAACAAAATCCCATTCATTCATATAAGCATTATTCAAGGCCGAATTTGTGTATACTTTGGTAAGCCTAGTTGGAACTCTCTTTCATATATCCAAACAAGCTTATTACTTAAGATACAACTCAATTTAATATCACATATGAGTATATATTATGCACCTGACCTTCTTAGTATGATGTTCATACTTTATTGAAGTTGTATTACAATTTCCCATAACTTTAACACATACTCGAATCACCAGCATTGAGCCTGCTAGGCACAAGGGCCCGAATGTATCATCGGCTTATAGCCTGCTAGGCACGAGGGCCCGAATGTATCACATCACTGGCTTATAGCCTACTAGGCACGAGGCCCGAATGTATCACCGGCACAAAATAAGGCCCGAATGTATCACCGGCACAAAGCCTGCTAGGCACTAAGGCCCGAATGTATCACCGGCACAAAGCCTGCTAGGCACTAAGGCCCGAATGTATCACCTCATTGAGTCCCTGCATTATTTATTCACATTCTAATATGTTACGCATGACGCATCATTTTCGTAAATCATTAGTTACTTCCGACATAGGCAAAACATATACATTATAACATCTTCTCATAACTCAATTTGCTGAACACATATAATATACCATTCCATACCAATTCGGTTTAATGGAAATCATCATATAAATTTCACATGCTCTAGCTAATCACGTTATTCTTTCAATTTCATATATGCATACGGCTACCTATCTCATACTATTATATTTCAATTGGATTTTATCAAAGTAAAATCAACTTGTTATAATGCATTCAACTTAAACATTTCGTAACATATTCATGTATGTACTAAGTTGGTATACTCAAAACTTACCTCGTTATACCCGAACAGTTGTAGACCGGTGACTCTATTACTTTCTCTTTTCCCCATCCCACTTTGATCCTCTTTGCTCTTGAGCTTGAATTAGAACAAATAGATTTGTTCAATTACTTACTCAATATCATTTTCTTAATAATCACATATGACATTCGCTTAAAATTTCAATATGTATCTTATTTCATAAAATAGGCCATGACTCGTTTCCATATTTATTGATCTATGTCAATTCGCATGCACAAATAAAGATTCGCTCACTTTTCATGCTTTCTCATGCAGGAATTTAACCATATTGCTGAATGTCTCAATAAGCACAAGGTATAAATACAATGCATATTTATATATATATATATAGTACACACTTTAAGATCATAAATCTCTATTTACTGCTCTAATTACACAATGTCTCGAAAACATATGGTTAAGTTTGAATGTCAAATTAATAAACATTTACCACATTACCAAATGTTATTTCACTACTGTCGCACACTCAAATACATACACACTCATAGGCTTAAAATCCACTTATGTTTAATTGATTCACTTTTCAATGACACCTATTATTCCTAGAGTCAAGCATTGTCCTTGAACACATTCGGCAATTCACAAGTAAATGCTAAAATTTAATATCCAAATATTATATCTATTTTCCTTAAAGCCACCTTCACTAAGTAAAATTTACTAGACAATTTGTCAAATTTCAAACTAAACACATACTCACACTCAACCAAAATGACCGAATGCTTTACAATTCTAAAACTCCATTAATTCAACTTATGCACATCCTTAAACCTATTCGGCCCCTAAGCCAAATTTCAAACTTTACTTCACATTCATATCTTCTACAATTTGTGCTAATTCACAAACATTCACTCCATCAATTTAACATTTTATACACCACCCTTTCATTCAAATCAACTTTTAAGGCCACATTCGGAAATCTCACTAACACACACACACACAACTCAAATTCTCTCTAGCAAATATTTCCCTCCTAAACACATTTGTTTGTCTCCATACTACTCATTTTCTACCACTTTTAATTGCAAGAAAACCACAACCAATTTTTTTTTTCAACTAAATCAAGATCGTAAGCTCATGCCTCCACCAAAATCAAAAATTCAACATGGGTTCAATAGGATACATGGTAAGTAACTCAAATAATCAATTTCAACACAATTTATCAAGAATTTACCTTGAATTTGAGTCTCCTAATTGACCGAATGTCCCAAAAACTTCTTCTTCTCCAATTTTCTTTTGGTTTCGGCAAAAACAAGATTTTAGAAGCTTTTCTTTGTTTTTCTCACCCTTTTCTATTTTATTTAATCTTTATTTTATCCATAAAACCATAAAATAATATAACACACATATATTTTACAATTAAAGTCCATCATGGCCGGCCACTATGAGTAAAAATGGGGAATTTGACATGCAAATCCCCATGTTTCACTCTATGAATTTCTTAATCACTTCAATCGGCACCACACATTCTTTTATACTACACATCTAAGTCCTTTTTAAGTAAATTTCATATCTAAATGGCAAAATTCATCACATCAAAATTTCATGCACGCTGTGTCACAAAATAAAATTATAAAATTTAACACTTAATTATTTTTACAGCTCGATTTAGTGGTCCCAAAACCACTTATCGACCGGGGTCAAATTAGGGCTATCACAATACATATGTTAACCATATAACCGAATATACATATCTCATCATTTATACATATGGTTTCACAAGTTAACAACCAAAACCGTATACCATTTAGTCCATAACAACCATAGCCATATACCATTTAGTCCCTAAGGTCCTAATTACCAAAATTTAACAAGCTCATACTCATCCTAAAATCATTTCCCATTTTTAAAGCACCAAATTACCAAAAAATCTTATTCATATCATCCATGGCCGAATGAGTATCGCGCCATCACCTTAAAAATTAATACATGGGCTATGTAAAGGACTTAACAATCAACTTAAATTCCAAAAATTAAAAGAATTAACATGAAAATCTTACCTTAATTTAGCCACACAAATGCCAAATGCCCTTGACTCTATTCAATTTCTTTTCCTTATTGCTTTCGGCAAAAACAAGGGAATTTAAACACCCATTTTCATGTTTTATTAATTTATGCATATAATAGATATTAGATTACCACTTTAGCCTTATTAATCTTATTCCTTTCCCACAAACTCATGGCCTAAAATGTCCATGCAAAAATTCCTTGGTTTTATTGCATTATACATTCCTCATGTTAAAAGAACAATTACTATTCGGTACTTATACAAAATCCCCTTAATTTTTCTTTCATGCAAATTAAGTCCTTAATTAATAATTCAACATCAAATTAAACAAAATTAAAACACGAAATTTCACATATGACAATTCGCATAATATAAACACAAAAAATAATATTTTAAAAATTTTTTGACTCGATTTCGTGGTCCTGAAACCACTTTTCCGATTAGGGCCAAAATAGGGCTGTCACAGAGGGAGAGAAGAGTAATCAACCAACAAATCTGAGGAGATTGAGGGGGAGAAAGAGGATAGTCGGTCAAGGAGGAACTCTTGAGAGAGGGAGGAAAAGGGAATCGGAAACAAGCCAACACGAATCAAAATCCCCGAATGGTAACAATGAAACATATTCGGCTAGTCCAAAAATAGAGAATGCAGGAAACTCAAAACACTTAAAGCAATAATTGGCTAAAAAGTACAAAAAGAGAACCCCAATATGCTTACAATAGCCAAAATGGGAAGCTATTCCCTCAAAGCCGAATTAGTGTTCATAATCGGCACTAACTCTTCCCCTTACCTCAAATTCCCTTGATTTTCTCCCATTATCCCTCCTAAAATCTCTCCACTAATCACTCCTCAAATCTTTCAACTACTCAGTTCAAATTGCCTTTAAACACCTCAATTTTGGTCAACCTAGGACACTCCCACAGCAAAGAGCAAAATAAATACTCATTTGTGCATAACGTGTCTTGAACTCAAGTCCCTTAGAAGCAGTAACAAGCCACCTACCACTAGACCATTAGGCTCTTTTTATGTCATGGTTTTCCCATATTTAAATATAAGCCTATTAACCCAAAGTTAGGGGTTTACTTAATAAAGACAAAAATTTTTTCCAGTCTACAGATTGAACCCTAAACTTCTTAGACACTCCAAGAACACTTAACCACTGAAGCAGACATTCATTTATGTCAGTTTCTTGCACAACTACAAATTTATGTGTAGTCTCCTAACAGTTCCCATGCTCATGACTTATTTCTTCTAGGCCCAAAATTCCAGGCTTTACAATTCACCCCTCAAAGAAATTTCATCCCCAAAATTTCCAATTGTCAGTACAGTCGCACCACACAAAATTCACCACTACGCCCCTACTGCGCACTCTAGTTTTAAATTACGTATTTAGTACATTATGTATAAAGAACGTACCAGTAATCCCATCTGAGGCATCTCCACCCTCGTAGTGACGTGCAGCATAAACTAGAGCTGGCTGCCTCGCCTCAGCATAACTAGCACCTCCGCCCAGTGCTCCACGACCATGGTCAACACCATTTCCACCTTTGGCCTAACCACAGCTCGGTGGCTGAACAGTACCCTGACCTGTAGCTTGCATCTGCTCGAGCCTCTTTGGATAATTTCTAACACAGTGCTCCAATGATCCGTAATTGAGACACGCCCCAATCATTTTCTAGCACTCACCCTGATGGCGTTTCCCATAGTCCCCATAGAGCTGCTGTCCAGTAACAGCAACGGGTGCCCCAACTTGGACTAGCCTATCGACTCTAGCCTTTTTCTTAGGCCTTTCAAAGGAAATTGAGGACTCTAAATCCCTCTTATTCTTCTATTTCCTTTTCCCGGTTCTGGCGCTCAGCACGCCCCACATCTTTGGTGATCTTCGTCTTTTCCACTAATGCAGCAAAATCTCGCTCCTTTTGTGGAGCTATCAGAATCCTAGACTATCTTTGAGGCCATCCTTGAAATGAACACAACACTCATATTCTGTTGCCACCATCCCTCGAGCATAGCGGCTAAGTCGTAGAAATTCCACCTCGTATTCAGCCACAGAATTATCCCCTTGAGTTAAGTTTAGAAACTCTCTTCTTCGGACATCCACATAACTAGCACCCACATATTTTCCTTGAAATATAGTCTTGAAGATTTCCCAAGTTAACCGGTCAGACTAAGTACCCTCTTTCACTATAAGCCACCACTAATATGCTTCATCTCGCATCAGTGACACTGCACCTTTTAGTTTCTACTCGGGAGTGTAGTCGAGATCATCCATTATTCTCTCTGTGGCCTCCAACCAGTATTTAGCCACACTAGGAGCTACTCCAGCAATACCCCAAAAGATCTCAGCTCCATTGGACCAGAGTCATTCCGTAATCGACCCACGGCCTGCAGTACCAGGATTAGGCCCAATGACCCTTTCCAGAACTCAGAGCATAGCTTGGGACAATGCGTCATCCCCAGCTACCAGATTATACAACCTCGTCTCAGTTACCGGTGAAGCTGGTGCCTTCCTAGCCTCAACACTAGGCATGTGGCTTGATGACAAAGACCCAACCCTAGCACTTCCATGGCCTCTGCCGTGACCCCTTGTACACCTTCCACGAGTACCTCTAGTGCTCATTATCACTTTATGTATTATCTGATGTAGAAATTTTATGCAGATTAGTTTACAGTTCTAGTAATTACTAGAAGATGTTTTATGAAAAACAGTAACTGAGAGTTTGTTTTCGCAAATCATAGGCTCACTACAATTTTTATTTTCCTACGGGTTTCAATTTACTCTAGCTAGAGTATCTCAGTATGGTCTACTAAACTAAGCTTAGTATTTCCTATATATTGCATTCAGTTTAAATAAGCAACAGTGTCAAGAAGACTTACAGAATCAACACCAGAGACTCGGTGTGCCACACTTCAGTAAAAATATATCAAAATATCATTTGAAAGAAATTCTTTGAAATTCAAGATTTAAAAACCCATTCTATAGCTGAGTTTTGCAACTTGACTCTAATACCACTAAATGTAACACCCCAAACCCGGTCCAGATGTTATGCCGAATTTGGCGGTGTCACATTGAAGTGTTTTTTAAAAACATGTTCTCATTGAAAACCCATTTAGGATTAGACCACTTCGTGATATTAACGCAAAAATTTGTTGATTTATATTGGATAGTTAATATACTTTTAAACTATGATTGTTGCGAAAGCTTTTAAAATAAGTTGCGTAAACATGGTGTCTTTGAAAAATAGTTATCTTTTGAAAAAACACCTGACTCTTTCCTACAACTAGCAGTAATAGGCCTACCCTAAACCCGAGACACATGAGGGTACGAACACCCCTAGCAGAGTTGGCAGAGAAAAAGGATGTTAAAAGAGAAATTATTTTAACAGAAAGTAAAGAAAGGGAAGAAAAGCAACTGTGAACCCAAACAGAAAAGGCGGCTTACCTTAATCGAATGCAGAGAATGAGTATTCGGCTCAGAGAATAATAGCCTAATCAAAACCACATAGAGAGAGGAGAAGCAGATAGAAATTGATCCAAAGGATCAAGAACTAAAAGCCGCCATACAAAGAAAGAAGAGAGAAGAGAGAATTGGCTAGGAGAGAAAACTGAAAAGGAAAAAGAAATTGTAGGGAAGGAGAGAAGCTAAATTTAGCCAAGGTTGAGAGAGAAGGAGAGAAGAGCAGTTGGTCAACAGATGTGAGGAGATTAAGGGGGAGGAAGAGGAAATTCGGTCAAGGAGGAACTCTTAAGAGAGGGAGGAAAAGGGAATCGGTAACAAACCAACACGAATCAAAATCCCTGAATGGTAACAATGAAACAGACATTTATTTATGTCAGTTTCTCGCACAACTAAAAATTTATGTACAGTCTCCTAACAGTTCCTATGCTCATGACTTATTTCTTCTAGGCCCAAAATTTATGGCGTTACACCATATATGTGGTTATACCTTCTCTATCATATAACACATATAAATGCTCAATCTCGTGCCATCACTAGGTTTGCTCACACAAGCTGACGATCAAGACGTAGCTATACGGTGCTGCTCGCACAAGCTGTAAAGTATCCACAACACATGCCAAAAAAAACTCAGCCATCGATAGGACGTATAGGACAAGCACCCGAATCACATAATCACGGTAAACCCTAATGACATGTCATATGTATCCTATCTATTGCTAAAGTTCAAATGGGATCTATTCTTTATCGATGCCTTATCGATAACTTCCACAATGTCATTTATCACAATTACATAATATAAGCAGTTAAACTCAAATAATATAAAGCTTAGTAATCATACAAACTTACCTCGATCAAAAAAATGATGGAATAGGACTGACTAATCCAAAGCTTTATTTATCCCTCGATTTAGATCCGTACGTTGCTTTTTTAGATCTATTGATGCGAGCGCGCCCCATGATTCTCGTAGCTCGAGCAAGGACCCCATGGAGCTGCCTCAAGGTCCTATCACAAGAGCCCAAGCCAAAGCTTTTAAAGAGTTTATTTTAGCTCTTGTAGCTCGTATTTGGGATGATACCCCACTTGGCCACATCAAGAAAGCTTGTCCCAGCTCCTCGAGTTCACCGTGCATTTTTCTGAAGCTCGGCTCAGCTCACCAAGCTCACCACCAGCTCAAGCCAGCTCCATCAGCTTATTTATAGCTTCAAGCCAGCTCATGAGCTTGGACTCAGCTCACTCCCAGCTCACTAGCTCAGACTCAGCTCACTTCCAACTCACGAGTCTAAGCCCAGCTCGGTTTTAACTCATGAGCTTAACCTTAGCTCGTGGAGTTTACTTCCAGCTCATTAAATTAGTTTTGACTTATAATTTAATAAGACCATTAATTAGCTATTTAATATGTTAAGTATTAAATTAAGTTCACATTAGTTGCTTTAATTATGTATTAAAGTGTTTGTGTTCATATGGTGAATTAAAGTCATAGCCGAATTAATGTCTTGGTGTTGCATTCACATTAGCCAAAATTATGGTGTTCACATAGCTTAAATTAATTTATGTAGGTGTTTGTGTTCATATGGTTCATGTTCGGCCAAGATTCATGGATCCCATAGGTGCATGATTCGGCCTAAATACATGCATGGCAAGGTGCATTGATTTCAAGAGATACATGCATGACCAAGTCCATGTATGGGGTGTTACCTATTCACCTTTCTAGGTGACTATTCGGCCAAAGGACACAAACACATACATGAAGCTAGTTTGGCCGATCACTTTCCCATGTACCTTATTATTCTGTTCACACCTATGTTCACATGGCAAGACCATTCGGTTTAACCTGTTCACATATGAGGTCTCTTCAATTTTCAGCTTTCACACCTACAATGGCCTTTGAAGTATCCTATTTAATTCACACCTTTTGGCAAAACATCATCACTTAATTTCTTTATTTAACATGGATGGCCGAATCTAGCTTGTGGCTAATGGAGTCCATACATTCATGTTCATTTGCTTAAGCTTGAAGGTTCATTCATCCAATTCTTCCATGGTCGAATGTGGACAAGACACTCAAGGGGTTTCTTTCTAGAATTTTACATGATGCATTCATGAATTTTTACTTAGATTTTAAGGATATGAACTAGCCTATTCGGCTATCCCTTTGTACTCCTATAAATACCTGTAATAGCCCACTTTATACCCTAGTCAGAACGAGTGGTTTCAGGACCATTTAATCGAGTCAAATTATTAATTTTATGGCTTTAATATGTTTTACAGTATGATAGAATTACCATGTGAAAGTTTCGTTTAGAAATTTTATTGTTTGACTAGTTAATTTGATAAAGAGGATTAAATCGCGTAAAGCGATAAATTAGAGTTCTATTTTATAAATGGTTTATTTGAGCATGGCTTTATAAAAGGAGGTACTTGCATGGCAATTATGCCATTTTTATTTGGAGTGGTTGGTGATGGACCATTATGTCCATACTTTATAAGGTTTTATAATAATTTTACAAAGGGTAAAATGGTCAAATGGCTTTATAATATGTTTTAATTAAATAAAACAAGAAAAATGGCTTCATATTTCTTCTCTTCCATCGATTCTTCAAACAAAACAAGGGTTTTAAAGCCTTCAAACATTCGGCTACTATTTTGCTAAATTAAGGTATGTTTTGACTTCGGTTTTTAGTGATTTTTACGTTTTTGAGATCGTTGCTTCGTATATTAACCGACCCGTACCTCAATTTCTGCTTTTGATTATGTTTTTGAAAAATGCCATTGATGAATCTATGATATTTTAGAAGATTTTGATGAATTATGAAATATTATGTGGAAATATACAAGAATTTTAAAGTGATTTTTGAAGATAATGGGTTTTGAGGATTTGATTGTAAAAAGGTTGAATTTTTGAGGTCAAATTTGTGATTAATTAAAAGATATATGCTTGTATAAGTCCCTTGAATATTCGGCTATGGTGAATTGGGGGATTGATTGTGTAATTTGTCATTTTGTGATAAGAGGACTATATTGCAAAGTGTTGATAATATAGGGGTTAAATTGCAAATAGGTCAAAATATATGTTTTTGGATTGAATTGAATATGTGAGTTAGTAAATAGCTGAATTTGATTTAATTTAGATAAAGACGATCGAATCCAGGAACTTGATCAGGGAAAACAGAAAATAGACGAGTAGATACGAGATTACGAGGTAAGTTCGTATAATGAATTTAATGTATATATATATATATATATGTTCATACGTATTGTTATTTGAAAATATGAAATGCTAGATGATTAAATAGCCTAATGGAAAGAGTATATATGAAATTGAAATAGAAATGTTAAATTGTTACAAGTGATATATTGAATACCTAGCCCCGTTAGAACCGTAGAAGTCGATAGGATACAAGTGACATGTCACTAGGGCTACAGGGTGGTTCGAGCTCCTGAATTTGTTGCGGACTCACCACGTGCTCATGAGCTACAGGTTTATCCTTCGGGATTAGTTGTTCAGCCTACGGGCTTACCGATTATCCTTCGGGATTATATGTTCAGCCCCCGGGCTTACCATACAGGCTCGAAAGAGCATATATGATGCATTGACGGATTACAGGTTATATGTATATACACTGTGTGTGTATCACCCGAGTATCTTTTGATGTTCTTACAGTTCAACAGGCAATACCGATATATGTTACAGGAAAGGTTAATTGATATTTGAATATATGAGAGAGATGTTTTGTGAATACATGAATGGTATAAGTTACATGTTATATGAATCACATGAAAGATATAGTACATGTTATAAGAGTTATGTGCTATACATGAGATAATAAAGTATATGAAATACATGTCATATGATTTGTATGAATGGAGTGATACTAGTTACATGATCAACATGTTATATGAGAAAAGTGTAAATGAAGGCATATTATGCCAAATGATTTACAAGATTTGTATATGTTACATGAAATGAAGTATCTGATAAGCTTTTATATAGGATATGTTATGAAACTACATGAACTAATGAGTGTGAGCTTGTGCAATAGGCTATAAGATCATATGTTTGTAATGGTCTTACTTATGGATACCTCATTGAAATGGTAAGTTTCATTTCATGTTATATGGACTTACTAAGCTTTAGAAGCTTATTTTGTTTATTTCTTTCACTGTCTTTTAGATTTGGAAGCTAGCTAGGATATCGGACGAGTCAGGGATCGCTATCACACTATCGTTAAAGCATCGGTACTTTTGAGTATTTTGCAAACGTTTGGTCATGGCATGTATAGGCTAGTACTTTAGTGAACATGATATATATTTTGGTAAATGATCAAGCTATGAGAGATGGCTTGGGTCATATTTGTATATAATCAAGTACTTGAGTTGTTCTTTAGCCATATATGTGCTTATGGAAAGATATGTGATTTTGATGAGACTATAAGCTTGCATAGTTGATATGTTTACTATGTTATATGTGCAAGATTTGTGCATTGTTAGTAGGTGAAAGGTAAGGAATGATTATGTATATTTATGTGTGGATGAGTTCATGGATGTGGCTATTTTAGCTATTGAATTGTTATGCCTAGTGGGTGCAAGATTTATGATGATTTTTGTCAATTATATGCTCGAATTGGTTTGTTTTTGGGTGGCAATTTGGCTTAAACCGAGCCTATAATGTGCCACACGGCCAGGGAACACGGGCGTATGCTTTGACCGTGTGTTCCCTGCACCTTGATGTTTTGGTCAGTTTTGGTACACGGCCTAGACACACGGGCGTGTTTGGTAACTTGTAGCCGTGTGAAATTTGGCAGTATAGTCACACGGTCTACTCTGTTTTGTACACGGGCGTGTCCAGTAGCCATGTGATATTTGACAATTTCGACCACGGGGTAAGGGCACGGGTGTACCTAGGCCGTGGGCGACACACGGCCTAACCCCATGGGCATGTTGGACAGCTGTGTGGGGTAAGTCAGATTCGACCACGGGTAGTAAGGTTTGGGCGTGTCTGGAGGGACACGGCCGTGTGAGAAGAACACGGGCTAGGGGCACGGCCGTGTGTCCCTAACTTAGAAATTTCACAAATTTTCCCTATCTTTTAGCACGTTTCCAATTACATTTCCAATAGTTATATGCATCATTTTATAATCAATTGAAGCATGCTTTGATGATTGATGATACGTGTTGGATCTTGATTAAAAAGTTTAAAATTTTACTGCTCCGATATATGTTATGAGTCCGTTAATGCCCCTTACCTATTCCGGCGACGGTTACGGGATAGGGGTGTTACATTTGGTTGGTATCAGAGCTACAGTTTAGTCGATTCTAGGACTACCGTAGTGAGTATTAGTCTAGCTATACATGCCATGTACATGAAATGTGATAGTGTGATATCTCCTGACATCCTTTGAAATCTGTTTCATATAGTAATGGATCCGAATCGAGCTTTAGCTGATGATGTTGAAAGTATTGCGCCAGCACCTGCTCAAGGGACTGTGCCTTCTGAATCGGGCCCTGCTGTGGCCAATCAGGTAGAGATTAAACAAGTTTTCTTCCAAATGATGTCTGGATGTTTTTGTGAGTTTGTGTGAGCAAACCCGGCTGCTCCGCAACCTCCACCCCCTCCCGTTCCACAACCTAACCCTGATAATGTACAAGTTGTGGATCCTCTGAGATTGAACAGACCTCCTGTCGATAAGATACAGAAGTATGGTGCTAAGGAATTCTGAGCTTCAGCAAGTGATGATACTGAGAGGGCCAAATTTTGGCTTGAGAATACGATCAGAGTTTTTAATGAACTGGCCTGTACTCTTGATGAGTGCCTGAGATGTGCTATTTCTTTGCTTCGGGATTCAGCATATCAATGGTGGAATACATTGACCTCGGTTGTACCACGAGAATGAGTCGATTGGGATTTCTTTCAGACAGAATTCAGGAAGAAATACATTAGTCAGCGATTCATTGATTAGAAAAGAAAAGAGTTTCTAGAGTTAAAACAGGGTCGAATGTCTGTAACTGAATACGAGAGAGTTTGTACAACTCAGCAAATATGCTCGCGAATGTGTTTCTACCGAAGCCATAATGTGTAAAAAGTTCAAAGATGGGCTAAATGAAGAAATTCGATTGTTAGTCGGAATACTTGAGCTGAAAGAGTTTGTAGTTCTCGTTGATCGGGCCTGTAAAGCCGAAGAGCTTGCTAAAGAAAAGAGGAAAGCAGATTCTAAATTCAGAGAGGCTAGAAAGAGGTTTGCGGGGAAACCGTATCAGTCTAGATCCAAGAGATCAAAGGATTTTCATCCTTGTTCTGCTACTTCTACGGGCATATCTATTCGAGACAAAAATGTTAAATCTTCCCATTCGAGACCTCAAGCAACCTCAGTAGCTAGTGCTAATAGTGTGAGAACTCCCGGACCTGAATGTAAGTATTGTAATAGGAAGCATTTTGGTGAATGCCGATTGAAAAGCAGAGCTTGTTTTCGATGTGGATTGTTAGATCACTATTTACGTGACTGTCCTGAAAGATCTGTAGCTGATAAGAAACAAACAACTAAGACACATAGTGTTGCATCGAGAGGTAGACCACTCCAGAATACTGGAAACCAAAGTGGAAATCACAGTGTGGCGAGAGATGCTAATGTAAGATCTGAGATGCATACTCCCGCGAGAGCTTATGCAATTCATGCACACGAGGAAGCCTCGTCGCCTGATGTTATTACCTGTACTTTTTCTCTCTATAACACTAAAATTGTTGTGTTGGTAGATACTAGATCAACTCATTCCTATATCTGTATAAAACTAGTGTTTGAAAAGAATTTACATGTTGAGTCTACTGAATATGTAGTTAAAGTATCGAATCTGTTAGGAAGGTCTGTGTTAGTTGATAAGATATGTAAGAAATGTCTGTTGATGACTCGGGGATATTGTTTTCCGACTGATCTGATGCTCCTCCCTTTTGACGAATTCGATGTAATACTGGGCATGGACTGGCTAAATGTGCATGAAGCTATTGTGAATTGTCGAAGTAAGAGTATAGAATTGAAATGTCAGAATGGTGAGATTCTTCAGATTGAATCAAATGATTCGAATGAATTACCGATAGTGATTTCTGCCATGAGGGCTCAGAAGTATGTCAGAAAAGGCTATGATGCGTATTTAGCGTATGTAATGAATTCTAGCAAGACAGAATTGAAAATTGAGTCTGTACCAGTTGTTTGTGTGTTTTCAGATGTTTTTCCAGAAGAATTACCGGGTTTACCGCCGATTAGAGAAGTTAAATTCGGTATTGAATTGTTACCGGGCACTACTCCGATATCGATAGCTCCATACAGAATGGCACCGACGGAATTAAAAGAGTTGAAAGCACAGTTACAAGAATTGACGGGTAGAGGTTTCGCAAGACCGAGCTTTTCACCTTGGGGTGCTCCCGTATTATTTGTGAAAAAGAAAGATGTATCAATGAGAATGTGTATTGATTATCGACAGTTGAATAAGGCGACAGTGAAGAATAAATACCCTCTTCCGCGGATTGATGATTTATTCGATCAGTTGAAATAAGCTACTGTATTTTCAAAGATTGATTTGAGATCGGGTTATTACCAGTTGCGAGTTAAAGATTCAGATATACCGAAGACTGCTTTCAGAACACGATACGGACATTATGAGTTTCTGGTCATGCCTTTCGGTTTAACAAATGCTCTTGCAATGTTTATGGACTTGATGAATCATATTTTCAGACCGTATTTAGACAAGTTCGTTGTAATATTCATTGACGACATTTTGATTTATTCGCGTGATGAGGTAGAGCATACAAAACATTTGAGAACTATGTTACAGATTCTTAGAGATAAGCAGTTGTTTGCCAAATTCAGCAAATGTGAATTTTGGCTTCGAGAAGTCAGATTTTTGGGTCACATTGTTTCTGCGGAAGGCATCAGAGTAGATCCGAGTAAAATATCTGCTATTATAGACTGGAAACCCCCGAGAAACGTATCTGAGATTAGAAGTTTTCTGGGATTAGCGGGATATTACCGAAGATTTGTTAAAGGATTTTCGATGATTGCAGTACCGTTGACTCGAATGCTACAAAAAGATGTGAATTTCGAGTGGACTGATAAATGTTAGCAGAGTTTCGAACAGTTAAAAGCCTTGTTAACAGAAGCTCTGGTTTTAGTTCAACCCGAATGGGGAAAGAATTTGTTCTATACAGTGATGCATCTATTATCTGACTAGGCTATGTATTGATGCAGGACGGGAAAGTCATAGCTTATGCCTCCCGACAGTTAAAGTCGCATGAGAAGAATTACCCGACGCATGATCTTGAGTTAGCTGCTATAGTATTTGCATTAAAGATTTGGCGGCATTACTTATACGGTGAGAAATGTAGAATTTTTACCGATCATAAAAGTCTGAAGTATCTGATGTCACAGAAAGATTTGAATATGAGACAGCGGAGATGGCTCAAACTACTAAAAGACTATGAATTTGTAATTGATTATCATCTAGGGAAAGCTAATGTTGTGGCTGATGTGTTAAGTCGAAAGACTCAGTTTACTCTGTGAGCTTTGAATGCTCAAATGACTTTATCTGATGATAGATCTATTCTAGCTAAACTAAATGCTAAATCGTTGATTCTACAGCAAATCTATGAAGCTCAAAAGATTGATCCCAATCTGCAAACTAAACGACTTCACTGTGAGTCTAATTCTGATTCTGACTTTTCTATAAGGAACGATGATTGTTTAATGTTCCGAAATAGAATTTGCATACCGAAAAATAGTGAACTCATTCAGAAAGTTCTGCACGAGGCACATGACAGTCAATTTTCAGTTCATCCGGGTAGCACTAAGATGTATAACGATTTGAAATAGCAATACTGGTGGTCAGGAATGAAACGTGACATATCAGAATTCGTATCGAAATGTTTGATCTATCAGCAAATTAAAGCTGAACATCAGGTACCGTCTGGTTTATTACAGCCTATTATGATTCCGGAATGGAAATGGGACAGAGTTACTATGGATTTTGTATCTGGACTACCTCTGTCTCTGAAGAAGAAAAATGCAGTCTGGGTTATCGTTGACAGGTTGACGAAGTCTGCACATTTTATACCGGTACGTACTGATTATTCTCTGGATAAATTAGCGGAATTATATGTATCTGAGATTGTGCGATTACATGGTATATCGTTACCCATTGTGTCTGATAGAGATCTGAGGTTTACCTCGAGATTCTAGAAGAAGTTTCAAGAAGCTTTGGGAACGAAATTGAGATTCAATACAGCATTTCATCCTCAGACCGATGGTCAGTCTGAAAGAGTTATTCAGATTTTGGAAGACATGTTACAGTGTTGTATTCTTGAATTTGAAAGTAATTGGGAGAAATATTTACCTCTGATAGAGTTTACATACAACAATAGTTTCCAGACAAGTTTAAAAATGGCTCCATATGAAGAATTATACGGTCGTAAATGTCGAACACTGCTATACTAGACAGAATTGAGTGAGAAAAAGTTACACGGGGTTGATTTAATCCGAGATACAGAAGAAAAAGTAAAAGTGATATGCGATAGTTTAAAAGCAGCTTCAGACAGACAGAAATCATATGCTGATTTGAAATGGAAAGAATTAGAGTTTCAGGTTGGAGACAGAGTATTTCTGAAAGTATCATCGTGGAAGAAAATTCTTCGTTTCGGCAGAAAAGGAAAGCTAAGTCCTCATTTTATCGGGCCGTATAAAATTGTGGAAAGAATTGGACCTGTAGCTTACCGGTTATCATTACCGTCTGAGCTTGAAAAGATTCACAACGTATTTCACATTTCAATGCTTCGTTGATATCGATCTGATCCGTCTCATGTCATTTCTCCCATTGATGTGGAGATACAGTCTGATTTATCGTACAGTGAATAACCGATTAAAATTCTATCTCGAGAAATCAAAGAGTTGAGAAATAAGCGTATAGCACTTGTAAAAGTTCTCTGGTGTAAACACGGAATAGAGGAAGCTACATGGGAACTCGAGGAATCTATGCGAAAGCAATATCCTAACCTGTTCACTGGTAAGATTTTCGGGGACGAAAATCCCTAAAGGGGGGAGAGTTGTAACAGCCCACTTTATACCTTAGTTGGAACGAGTGGTTTTAGGACCACTTAACCGAGTCGAATTATTAATTTTATGGCTTTAATATGTTTTACAGCATGATAGAATTACCGTGTGAAAGTTTCGTTTAGAAATTTTATTGTTTGACTAGTTAATTTGACAAAGAGGATTAAATCGCGTAAAGTGATAAATTAGAGTTCTATTTTATAAATGGCTTATTTGAGCATGGCTTTATAAAATGAGGTACTTGCATGGCAATTATGCCATTTTTATTTGGAGTGGTTGGTGATGGACCATTATGTCCATATTTTATAAGGTTTTATAATAATTTTACAAAGGGTAAAATGGTCAAATGGCTTTATAATATGTTTTAATTAAATAAAACAAGAAAAATGGCTTCATATTTCTTCTCTTCCACCGATTCTTCAAACAAAACAAGGGTTTTAAAGCCTTCAAACATTCGGCTACTATTTTGCTAAATTGAGGTATGTTTTGACTTCGGTTTTTAGTGATTTTTATGTTTTTGAGATTGTTGCTTCGTATATTAACCGACTCGTACCTCAATTTCTGTTTTGATTATGTTTTTGAAAAATGCCATTGATGAATCTATGATATTTTAGAAGATTTTGATGAATTATGAAATATTATGTGGAAATATACAAGAATTTTAAAGTGATTTTTGAATAAAATGGGTTTTGAGGATTTGATTGTAAAAAGGTTGAATTTCTGAGGTCAAATTTGTGATTAATTAAAAGATATATGCTTCTATAAGTCCCTTGAATATTCGGCTATGGTGAATTGGGGGATTGGTTGTGTAATTTGTCATTTTGTGATAAGAGGACTATATTGCAAAGTGTTGATAATATAGGGGCTAAATTGCAAATAGGTCAAAATATATGTTTTTGGATTGAATTGAATATGTGAGTTAGTAAATAGCTGAATTTGATTTAATTTTGATAAAGACGATCGAATCCTGGAACTTGATCAGGGAAAACGGGAAATAGACGAGTAGATACGGGATTACGAGGTAAGTTCGTATAACGAATTTAATGTATATATATATATATGTTCATACGTATTGTTATTTGAAAATATGAAATGCTAGATGATTAAATAGCCTAATGGAAAGAGTATATATGAAATTGAAATAGAAATGTTAAATTGTTACAAGTGATAAATTGAATACCGAGCCCCGTTAGAACCGTAGAAGTCGATAGGATACAAGTGACATGTCACTAGGGCTACAGGATGGTTCGAGCTCCTGCATTTGTTGCGGACTCACCACGTGCTCATGAGCTACAGGTTTATCCTTCGGGATTACATGTTCAGCCTACGGGCTTACCGATTATCCTTCGGGATTATATGTTCAGCCTCCGGGCTTGCCATACAGGCTTGAAAGAGTATATATGACGCATTGACGGATTACAGGTTATATGTATATACACTGTGTGTGTATCACCCGAGTATCTTTCGATGTTTTTATAGGTTCAACGGGCAATACCGATATATGTTACAGGAAAGGTTAATTGATATTTGAATATATGAGAGAGATGTTATGTGAATACATGAATGGTATAAGTTACATGTTATATGAATCACATGAAAGATATGGTACATGTTATAAGAGTTATGTGCTATACATGAGATAATGAAGTATATGAAATACATGTCATATGATTTGTATGAATGGAATGATACTAGTTACATGATCAACATGTTATATGAGAAAAGTGTAAATGAAGGCATATTATGCCAAATGATTTACAAGATTTGTATATGTTACATGAAATGAAATATTTGATAAGCTTGTATATAGGATATGTTATGAAACTACATGAACTAATGAGTGTGAGCTTGTGCAATAGGCTATAAGATCATATGTTTGTAATGGTCTTACTTATGGATACCTCATTAAAATGGTAAGTTTCATTTCATGTTATATGGACTTACTAAGCTTTAGAAGCTTAGTCCGTTTATTTCTTTCACTGTCTTTTAGATTCAGAAGCTAGCTCGGATATCGGACGAGTCGGGGATCGCTACCACACTATCATTAAAGCTTCGGTACTTTTGACTATTTTGCAAACGTTTGGTCATGGCATGTATAGGTTGGTACTTTAGTGAACATGATATATATTTTGGTAAATGATCAAGCTATGAGAGATGGCTTGGGTCATATTTGTATATAATCAAGTACTTGAGTTGTTCTTTAGCCATATATGTGCTTATGGAAATATATGTGATTTTGATGAGACTATAAGCTTGCATAGTTGATATGTTTACTATGTTATATGTGCAAGATTTGTGCATTGTTAGTAGGTGAAAGGTAAGGAATGATTATGTATATTTATGTGTGGATGAGTTCATGAATGTGGCTATTTTAGCTATTGAATTTTTATGCCTAGTGGGTGCAAGATTTATGATTATTTTGGTCAATTATATGCTTGAATTGGTTTGTTTTTGGGTGGCAATTTGGCTTAAACCGAGCCTATAATGTGCCACACGGCCAGGGAACACGAGCGTGTGCTTCGACCGTGTGTTCCCTGCACCTTGATGTTTTGGTTAGTTTTGGTACACGGCCTAGACACACGGGCATGTCTGGTAACTTGTAGCCGTGTGAAATTTGGCAGTATAGTCACACGGTCTGCTCTGTTTTGTACACGGGCGTGTCCGGTAGCCGTGTGATATTTGACAATTTCGACCACGGGGTAAGGGCACGGGCGTGCCTAGGCCGTGGGCGACACACGGCCTAACCCCATGGGCGGTTGGACAGCCGTGTGGGGTAAGTCAGATTCGACCATGGGTAGTAAGGTTTGGGCGTGTCTGGAGGGACACGGCCGTGTGAGAAGAACACGGGCTAGGGGCACGGCCGTGTGTCCCTAACTTAGAAATTTTGCAAATTTTCCCTATCTTTTAGCACGTTTCCAATTACATTTCCAATAGTTATATGCATCATTTTATAATCAATTGATGCATGCTTTGATGATTGATAATACGTGTTGGATCTTGATTAAAAAGTTTAAAATTTTACTGCTCCGATATATGTTACAAGTCCGGTAATGCCCCTTACCTATTCCGGCGACGGTTACAGGATAGGGGTGTTACAATACCTATCATTTTTCTTTGTAGAAGAAGTTTTTGGCTCTTTGTTAATGAAACTCTATTGAAATTCTGGGGCAAACTTTTCTCTAATTTCGTACAAAGATTTGTTGGCTTACCTAGTGTTCTAGCTGCGTCAATTGTTTTCTTTGTCAAACCCGACCGAGGTTCCTATCTTGTTAGATAGTGGGTCGAGGTCACCTAAACCATACGAAAACTGAACTTAAGAGCTTATAAACAACTGGTCGATACCAAATCGGTATTGGTTCTTGTTTGCAGTTTTGTTCAATCCTATTTCTTTTCTTACCAAAAAGATGCCCATCTAACCATTCCGTGCCATAATCCATATCCCATTTCTATCTTACCAAATTGACCACAATTCTTACCAATTCCGAACACTAAACCTTAATCCGAGTCATTTCTTCTTCTTACCTATTTATTCCTTTAAATTTTAAACCACACCCTTTCACAAACCAACCTTGCTAACTCACCGAACCAATCTTCCTTACCTAAATCAAATTGAATCTATTCATCCCAATCTCTTTCTAAAACCCTCATCTCTCTCAACTTCTAAAAAGAACAACCGGTACTTTCTCGTCGACGATCGGGCATTTAGTATACGACTCGACTCACCCCGAGGTAGATCGTATCATCTATATAATAAAATTTAAATTATTTAAAACACATTCTATTCAATTCAGTCCAAAATTTCATATTATGACAAAATTACACTATTTCCCCTTAAATTTTGAATTCTTTACAATTTAGTCCTTATCACATCAAAATGCAAATTCATTCAATTAAGCCTTAACGCAAGCGAGCTGAATACCATCTATGCTTATAGTATCCCATATTTTTCATTTATTCACACATTTAACCACACAATTTTCACATTTCTTAACTTAAATCCCTATTTGACAAATTTATAATAAATCACTTAACAAATATTGTTTATCTAACAACAAGGATTCATTATCTATCATCAAACATGAAAACACATATATATTCAACAATGGCAAAACCCTAACTCTTTAACAAAATGCAAACTAGTCCTTTAGCGAGCCAAATTAAGTTGCAACGACTTCAAAAACATAAAAATCATTAAAAACCGAGTCAGAAACCACTTACATGCAAGGATTAGTGTAGCTGAATGCTTCAAGCTCCTTTAATTGAGTTTTCTATCCCTAATTTTGGTTGAAGATTAAGATAAAGATGATAATCTTATTTTTATGTTATTTAATTTATCATTATATACCTATTTACTAATTCAACCTTTATTTTATCATTAAAATCACTTCATTCCATGTCTATAAATGTCCACTCATGATGTCAATGGTCTAATTACCACATAAGGGCCTCCAATTTAAAGTTCTATAGCTATTAGACACTTTTAGCTAATAGAATATAAGTTTTACACTTTACGCGATTTAGTCCTTTTTCACAAATTAAACATTCAAATAATAAATTTTCTTTATGAAATTTTCATACGACTCTACTATCATGCTGTAGACTTTAAAATAGTAATAAAATAAATTTTCTGACCTCAGATTTGTGGTTCTGAAACCACTTTTTTGATTTCACTAAAATAGAACAGTGGTTTTGGGTCCACAAATCTAACATGAAAATATTTATTTTATTATTATTTTAAAGTTTATAGAATGATAGTAGTGTAGTATAAAAATTTTGTTAAGAAATTTTATTATTTGCATGCTTAATTTGGTAAAAACAACTAAATTGCAAAAGGTGAAAATTAGAGTTCTATAAGCTAAAAGTACTAAATGGCTATGACATTAAATTATTAGACGATTTATGTTGTAACTAAACCAATTATTTGTTGAGTGGACAAGTATGGATATTAAATATGAAAGTTCAAAGGTTAATAATAAGGTTAATTTGGTAATTTAATAAATAAAAGTTAGTAAAATTTAAGACAGAAAAAGATATCATATTTGTTATTGTCTCCCTCCACCAAATTTAAGAAGAAAGAAACTCAATGGGAGCTTGTTAAGTTCGATTAGACATTCCTTTTGCATGTAAGTTAATTTTGATATCATTTTTAATGATTTTTATGTTTTCGGGATCATTATAGCTTAATCTAGCTAGCCGAGGTACTAATTTGTAAAACTATTAAAAGGTTAGGGTTTTACCATGAGTGTGTGTATGTGATTCGTGATGTTTGATGGAAGAAAATGAATCCTTATTTATCGATAAACAACTTTTGTAAATTGATTTTTGTTGAAAATGTCAATTAGGGATTTAATTGAAAAATGTGTAATATTCATGGTGAAAATTGTGATATAATGAATTTTATGAGTTACTATGAACCATATTAAATTTGACTAGCTTGGGTTAGGATGAAATTGTATGAATTTCAATTTACGAGTTTAAGGACTAAATCATAAAGAAATCAAAACAATAAGGGCAAAAGCATAAATTTTCAAAATATGATTTTTGGATTGAATTGAATAGAATGATTATTGAATGGATTAAATTTGATTATTTAGATCAACTTAAGCCTTATACAGATTTAGATCAAAGGAAAGATAAAGTGTCAAACTAGTTGATCTTATTTCATCGTTTTGTGATCGATGTAAGTTTGTACATTTAAATAGCATTTTAATTGTATTTAATTTAAATGCTATTATATTATTTATCATATCATGTCATGATGGAAAATCCAACGACGTTACAATGACTAATGAGTCTCATTTGAACCTTAGGAATATATAGGATACTAAATGACATGTCATTAGGGTTACCATGTTTCAAGTGCTAGTCTTAAATGTCTTACCTGTGGCTGAGTTTCAGTATGTGTTGTTGATACCTGATAGCTTGTGTGAGCAACACCATGTAGCTACGTTCTAACTGACAGCTTGTGTGAGCAGACCCATTTATGGCTTGAGAGAGCATCTATGTAAAGGAAAATGAAAGGATTGGTTTCGACCATATGTTAGCACACATTGTGTGAGATTCTTGCATATCTAAAATTATTCTAAGTGGTTCAACAGGCATGTAAAGGGAAGCAAAGGTAAGTGTTCCGTTTAGCAATGTCATGAATTTATGGAAAGGTACGAATTGTTAATGATCAAGGTGTGTATATAGTCATGGTTTTGAAAAGTATGAATGCTTATATGCTATATTCATGAAAACTATCTTACCAAGTGGTGATTTTTACTAAGATTCAATTTCTGCTAGCATTTAGGGGTTAGATCTGCATTAGATCTGAGTAGAAACAGAAGGGGAATCAGTGGTAAGTGGTCGTCATGTCAGATCTATTCTCTATTTTGTGATTTAGAAAAGCCGAAGTCCCTAAAGTTTAGGGAGGCTGTCATTTGGGGCTTAGGGCTCTAAAGGTTATTAACAAACAATTTCTTTTGGTGATAGTGTGTTCTAGAGGCAATTGATCGAAGGCTTGGACAAGTGGGTTGACTAGATCTAGATCTAGTCACTAGTTTCGCTAAAGGTAAGATCTCAAAGGCTTAGGTGTGATGGCTGAATATGGTAAGTGTTTATTAGCATTAGTTATTGTTGATCTATAATCTAAGAGTTGTGGTGATCGATTGTAAGATATCGTGGGTGATCTCGCTGACAGTTATCGCAAATCAGGTGTGTATCGAACACCCTTCTCTAGTCTAAATTGGCAAAAGCCGAAAAGCCAAAATGCTGAAATTCGGGCATTTCGTGGGCTTGTGAGCGTGCGAGCGCTCATAAGTCAGTTGGAAATTATTTGATCAATAATCGTAAGTGGTAAGTTGGTTGAGTGCGCAGTTTCATGCACCTCGGTAAATGTGGGCCTCGATAGGCTAAATTGGGCCCAATGGGCTTACAGGCTCATATGGGTAAAAATGGGCAATAAATGCGTATAGATAGACTGTAGGTCCGAAACTGTTAAAACTAGTAGATTGACCGTAAAATTTGGACTTAACGGGTTAATCTAGCTAAATGTCGCTGTAGGGCCCATTAGGGGTTTTAGGTGCCCAAGGGCTGTAAACTGCTAAAATGGACTAAATAAACTACTGAGAGAAAAAGTTAGCCTATTTATGATTAAAATGTGTATGAAACCCCAGAAATTGGCATAATGACTGAAATACCCCTTATGGGTGGAAATTACTAAATTACCCCTAGGTGCAAAATGACCATTATACCCCTAGGGCTATGTTTGACCTAAGAGCATGTTTTACTATTATTGTTTACTGCATGTCATGCCATGAATATCTGTTGCATGGAACTGGGATTTTGATGGAGGAAGTACTGAAAGTGGCTTGACCACGTACTAGAGGCTTTGCCTCATTTTACTGATATCTGAGCAGCTATGCTGCAACTGTGGAGTGTAAGGCTAGATGGGTTGAGTTATTCCCCACATGGTGTGTAGGGCCGGTACGGGTGGAGTGTAGCGGATGGACTTAGGCTGGGTTTGGGCTTGCATATTTGTATATTCATTGATCTGTCACTGTAATGGGCCTATGGGCCATACTGTTATCTGAAAAGGGCTAAGGCCCAGAATACTATTATCTGGATAGGGCTTCGGCCCAGATTTTACTGAGATTGGATAGGGCTTCGGCCCAGTGGGCTTGAGCTGTTTTGGGCTCTAGATGGGCTTTCCTTACACACTGAGTTTCCAAACTCACCCCCTTTCTCTCCATCCATGTAGGTGAGCCCTAGATTGGTGGACTTGGAGCTGAGAGAGATTCAGAGTGGCCACATGAACTACAGTTATTTAATTAAGTTTTATTTTAATTTATCTTATTCTCGTAATTATTTTAATTATATTTATTATGATTTTGGGTTTGTAATAAGGCCGCTGTTATTATTTTTATTTTTATTTTGGGTTTTTACAATTACTTAATCCTACGTTACTTTAATTATTTTTAAATATAGCTACGCGAGTTTTTGAAAAATTAATCGAATGTTTTCAAATCTCATCACACGTTCCAATTGAATGCCAAATTGGTAAGATTTAGATATGCCATATTGATTATGAAATAGGCATGAATGTGAGTTTAGACACTTGACCATTTAGGTGATTCTTCGACATGAAATTGGAATGTGTTTGAATGGGCATTTGGATTGATTATGAGTAATGTCTGGTTGGTAATGAAATGGTAGGTTTTAGGCTTGATTTGGTTGATTGGAATGCCTATTTTGGTTATGGATATATGCTTTTGAATTGTGTAGGTTGGCATCAAATTTGGGTGAGAAATGTCATTTGGAAAGTAGCCTATTTTTGTCCACACTGGCAGAGACACGGGCATGTGTGACACATGACCAGTTGACACGACCGTGTGTGACATATGACCAGGTAACACGGCCATGTTTCCCCTATAGTTTCTAATAGAAGCAAGTCAGTCAGTTAGATGGGCTAGTCACACGGGCGTGTGGTTGGCTAAGTGACACAAGTTAGAGAGTTACACGGGGTAGGACACAGTCTGGGACAAGGCCATGTGATCACATTTTGAATGTCCGCACGGCCTGTGACACTGGCATGTCTTTTGGTCGTGTGAGACACACGGCCTGGCCATACGGGCATGTGTCCCCTGTATTTGAAAATTTTTAATGTTTTCCTAAAATTTTCCTAAGTTCTCAGATTAGTCCCAAAATGTTTTAAATGTCTGATTTAGCCCTTGAAAGCTTATATTAAGGATCGTATGAACATGTATGAACGTTTTATGTTTAGAATGAGAAATGTATATAAAATGCATTATTATTTATGTGTTAAGTCTGGTAATGCTCCGTAATCCTATTCCAGCGACGACTACGGGTTAGGGGTGTTACATTTATTGGTATCATAGCTACAGTTTAGTCGATTCTAATACTAACATAGCGTATCTGAGTCTAGCTATACATGTCATATTTAACCTGTAATAGTGTGATATCTCTTGATAGTTTCTAAATTGTGTTTTTACATAGTAATAGATTCCAATTGAGCTGACTCTGATGATGTAGAAAGTAATGCACAAGCCTTCGTTCACGGAGCAGTGCCGTCTGAATCGAGACCCGTATCTGAGGGTCGTGGAGTAGAGGCCAAAGAAGCCTTATTTCAGATGATGAATGAATGGTTCACTGAGTTTGTCTGAACGAATCTGGCTATTCAGCAACCTCCACCCCCATCTATTCCCCAATCAAACCTCGTAGCTTCTCAAGGTTTAGAACCTATACGTGTGAGTAAGCCACATGTTGATAAAATTTGAAAGTATGGAGCTGAAGAGTTTAGAGCTAGAGTTGATGATGATCCTGAAAGATCTGAGTTTTTGCTTGAGAATACTATCCGGGTATTTGATGAATTGTCTTGTATGCCAACGAAATGTGTTAAATGTGTTGTATCACTTCTAAAAGATTCAGGTTACCAATGGTGGAAGACCTTGATATCTATGGTGCCGAGAGAAAGAGTCACGTGGAAATTCTTTTAGACTGAGTTCAGAAAGAAATAAATAAGTCAACGGTTTATTGATCAAAAGCGTAAAGAGTTTTCGGAGTTGAAACAGGGTCGTATGATTGTATCAAAATATGAAAGAGAATTTGTGAGACTGAGCAAGTACACTCGAGAGTGTGTCTCCACTGAAGAAATTATGTGTAAATGATTCAAAGATGGGTTAAATGAAGACATTAAGCTTTTAGTTGGGATTCTTGAACTGAAAGTATTCATTGTGCTAGTTGACAGAGCTTGTAAAGCCGATGAGCTTAGTAAAGAAAAGAGAAAAGCTGAATTTGAAGCTAGAGATTCGAGCAAGAGAATTTCAAGAATGGTTTATCGATTAGCATCAAAGAAATCTAAAGAACACCACAATCGTCCTGCTATTTCTACAGGGCATTCTAGTCAAGATAGAGATGCAAGACAGTTCACCCCTAAACCTCAGACTACATCAGTAGCTAGCGTAGGTAGTGCTAGAAATGCTAGACCCTAGTGTAAACATTGCAACAAGCCAGATTATGGTGAGTGCTAGGTCAAGAGCGGATCGTGTTTCAGGTGTGGATCCCTTGACCACTACTGTAGAGATTGCCTGAAGAAGTCTTTGAATGAAATAGCTCAAACAAAAAAATCGAGTAACACAACTACTAGAGGGAGACCACCTCAAAACACAGGAAATATGAGTGGTAATTGTGGTACTACGAGAGATTTTGCTATGAGATCTGAGGTATGGGCACCAGCAAGAGCTTATGCCATTCATGCTCACGAGAATGCATTGTCACTAGATGTTATCACTGGTACATTTTCTCTTTATGGCAATGATGTAATTGGTTTGATAGATCCTAGGTCAACCCATTCGTATGTATGCATGAGTTTAGTGTCAAGTAGGTGTTCACATGTTGAGTCCATTGAATTTATGTTTAAAGTATCAAACCCTTTAGCCCAGTACGTCTTAGTTGATAAAGTTTGCAAGAACTGTCCTTTGATAACTAGGGGTTATTGTTTTCTGGCTAATTTGATGTTATTGCCATTTGATGAGTTTGATGTAATATTGGGTATGGATTGGTTGACTTTGCATGATGCAATTGTGAATTGTAGATGAAAGATTATTGAGTTGAAATGTCAGAATGATGAGACTCTTCGTATTGAATCTGATGATTCGAATGGATTGCCTACTATGGCATCGTCTATGTTAACTCAAAAATATGTGAGAAAGGGTTGTGATGCTTATATTGCATATGTATTGTATACAAAAGTGTCTGAGACAAAGGTTGAATCAGTACCAATGGTTTATGAATATCCAGATGTATTTCTAGAAGAGTTACCTAGGTTGCCACCAAGTCGAGAAGTAGAGTTTGCTATTGAATTAGTACCAAGGACATCACCAATATCGATAGCTCTGTATAGAATGGCTCCCACAGAATTGAAAGAGTTGAAATCTCAATTACAAGATTTAACAGATAGAGGTTTTGCACTACCGAGTTTTTCGCCCTAAGGTCCACTAGTTCTATTTGTAAAGAAGAAAAATGGGTCGATGAGAATGTATATTGATTATCGACAGATCAATAAAGTTACGATCAAGAATAAGTATCCTCTACCGAGAATTAATGATTTATTTAATCAGCTGAAAGGAGCAATAGTGTTTTCTAAGATTGATTTGCGATCTGGTTATTATCAGTTGAGAGTTAAAGATTCAAATGTGCCGAAAACTACTTTCAGAACCAGGTACGGACATTATGAATTTCTAGTTATGCTATTTGGGTTAACTAATGCTCTTATGGTCTTTATGGACTTGATGAATAGAATTTTCAGGCCATATTTAGACAGATTTGTTGTAGTTTTCATTTATGACATTCTAATCTATTCCCGAGATGAACCTGAACATGCTGAGCATTTGAGTATTGTATTACAAACATTGAGAGATAAGCAACTGTTCACTAAATTTAGTAAATACGAGTTTTGGCTCCAAGAAGTTAGATTTTTGGGACATATTGTTTCAACAGAAGGCATCAGAGTTGATCCAAGCAAGATTTTAGCAATTATTGACTGGAAACCACCAAGAAATGTATCTGAAGTCAGAAGTTTTTTGGGATTAGCTGGCTATTACTGAAGATTTGTTAAAGGGTTCTTGTTGATTGCTATATCGATGACACGGTTATTATAGAAAGATGTGAAATTTTTGTGGTTTGAGAAATGTCAATAGAATTTCAATCCGTTGAAAATACTATTAACTGAAGCACTAGCTTTAGTTTAGCGTGAGTCGGGTAAAGACTTTGTGATTTTCAATGATGCATCATTGAACAATTTGAAATGTGTTCTATGTAAGAAGGCAAAGTGATAGCTATGCTTCTAGACAATTAAAGCTGCAGGAAAAGAATTATCTGACGCATGATTTAGAATTGGCCGCTATTGTGTTTGCATTAAAATTTGGGCAACATCATTTATTTGGCGACAAGTGCCATATTTTTACTGACCACAAGAGCTTGAAGTATTTAATGTCTCAAAAAGATTTGAATTTGCGACAGTGAAGATGGCTTGAGTTGTTGAAAGACTATGAATTAGTGATTCATTACCATCTAGGAAAAGCTAATGTAGTTACGGATGTTCTGAGTAGGAAATTTTTTTTTGCTTTGCGGGTGATGAATACCCAGTTGACTTTGACGGATGATGGATCGATATTAGCTAACTTAAAAGCTAAACTGGTATTTCTTCAGCAAATCTATGAAGCTCAGAAATGTGACAATGAATTACAAGCTAAAAGAGTACAATGCGAGTTGACTATTGATTCAGAGGATTAGATTGGATCTGATAATTGTTTATTATTCTGTGGTAGAATTTGTGTACCGAGAAATCTAGAGCTTATATAGAAAATCTTGCAAGAGGCACATGGTGGTAGTTTGTATATTCATTCAAGGAGTTATAAGATGTACAATGATTTGAGACAGTTGTATTAGTGGCCAGGTATGAAACGAGATATTTCTGACTTTGTAACCAGATGTTTGATTTGTCAGCAAGTTAAAGCTGAACACCAAGTACCTTCAGGACTACTACAGCCTGTGATGATACCTTAATGGAAATGGAATAGAGTTATGATGGATTTTGTATCGGGATTACCCCTATCTTTGAAAAAGAAAGATGCAATCTAGGTCATTGTTGACCGTTAGACAAAATCTGCGCATTTCATTCTAGTACGTACAGACTTTTCACTTGACAGATTAGCTGAATCTTACATTTCTAAGATTGTTAGATTGTACGGGTGCTAGTTTCTATTATTTCGAATAGAAATTCGAGGTTTACGTCACGATTTATGAAGAAATTGCAAGAAGCATTAGGTATACAGTTGCACTTTAGTACGGCTTTTCATCCTTAAACTAATAGTCAATCTGAGAGAGTAATTCAGATTCTCAAAGATATGCTTTATTGCTGTGTTTTAGAGTTTGAAGGCAACTTGTAACGCCCCAAATTTTGGGACTAGAAAAATTAGGCCTCGGGCTTGGGTGCATTTAGAATTTTTGAGAGTAAGACAACGACACGAAATTGCTAGTTAGAATTGTCAGATTAGTGATTTTGGGGTGTTTGGAGGGTTCTATAAAGTCTCGGGTTCAAGTTAGGCCATAGGAAAAATTTGGATTTTTGGCCTTAGGGCAACCTTGACCTCAAGTGGTATGGTTTATAAATAAATGAAAAGGAAATATGATACAAATCAGCTTGTGATGTAGTGGCTAAATGATCCCACATGGGGAGCAGGAAGGTGGCGTCACTGGGAGGCTAGGGATCCAACGTTCAAGTCTCACTGCATGCAAATGACGTTATTTATTTTGCTTAGAAGAAGGCAAGTACTGGCATTGGATTTGAACTCTAGTGATGGGGAGATTGAAGTGGTCAAGTAAGGAAAATAAGGATGGATTGGGAAGAAGATTGAGGAGCAGATCGTGGAGTGATAAGGGGAGAAAAATATGGGATTTGGAGTGCTGAGGGGTTGGTGCCAATTTGGGAGTTGGTGGAATTGGAAATTCGGCATATGTGGGTTGTTAAGTGCATTTTCGGCATTTTGGGTTATTGTCCTGGGTAAAGCTGATTCTTGCTAGAGGAATTTTTAGTATTTTCTTTTGATTTTGTTTACTCATTTAGGGTAATTTTGCCTTGCGATTTCAAGACTCTCTATCTGCGGGGTATACGCTGTTTTGGGAAAAAGCCGAAAGTGCATTACCATTTAGGTACCTCTTGCCATTTTCTTTCCTATTTCCCATCTTCTTCCATCTTTTAATCAAGTGACTGACTACTACTTGTTTTTCCTTTCTCCATCTCAACTTCTTTTAGTTGTAGCTTGTTTAAGCCACTTTTGTCTCCTTGATACGTTCTCTCAATCTTTCACTCAAAGAAATTAACTTAGCCGATTGATTGACTCCTTGTTCTCTCCATTCACTTTCCTTCTTCTTCTAGTCTCTAAAAGCTGAATACCCCTTTTACTTTGCCGAATTTCTTTTTTTGAGTCTTCCCCTTTCTCTTTTCGTCATCTCGAGTGCCAATTTCTTTAGTTAAGACTCTCAGTTCTTCACTTCAACGATTGCTGTTCCGCTAATTGTATCGGGTAATTTTCTTCTTTCTTCTCTTGTGATAACATCTTAAATTGGTTTTAGGCCATAACTGAACTTTTTTATCTTGGCTAGGCCGAATCTTTCTTTTTTGTCCCTCACTCTCTTAATCGAATTTGTAGGGATCGTTTTGTCTTTTCCTTTTTCTTTTCGAGGGTTGTGATCAATTCTTTTTCTCTAAGTTTGCTGAATAATCTGTAAGTGCCTTGTTTTTACTCTCGTTTTAAGTGAAGGCTGAATGCCTTACAAGGTGTTAGGGGGTGACTGATGATGGATATAGGACACGTGCTTATTCGATCTTTGATGGTTAAGGTTCTTTAACACAGATCTTGGAGTCAATCACGGTTAGCAAAAAACTGAAGGGTTGATAAGGCTTAATCGTTCAAGGTAAGGGATTGGTATGTTTTTGGCTTTTGAAGGTAAAAGCTTGCTAAGTGTGTGATTGACAACTAGTTTGGTTGATTGTAGGTTCGTGATTAAGGGATCGTAAGGCGTTATCGTAAGCAGGTGTGTACACAAACTACACACACGACATATCGGGATAAGCCGAAAAGTCGAAAGGTTAGCGCCGGCAACCACACGAGTGTACGAACACTCGTGTGAAGATACTGATACGACGATCGAGGCCCCAGGAGCGATCTTATGGTCTCGAGCATCTTTTTGGCCAATTGGGCCGAAATGGGCCAAATAGGCCTCGTGTTACGAGTAAAAGGGATAAAATAGTTGAACTTGACGAGCCGGTTAGTCTAATAACGAGACTTATGGTAGATTTGGGCCTAATGGGCTATATGAGTATGTGGGCCTGTTTGGGCTACGTATTGGGCTTTTGGGCCCTAGTGTAATGGTAACTCTAGTGAATTGACTTTAAACGCATGGAATTATTAGGGATTTGCTAATGGGCCAGAATGTGTACCCAGGCCCACAATAAGTTATAACCGATATGCCTTAAGTGCAAAATGACCAATATGCCCCCGAGGGCAAAATGACTAAATTGCCCCTATTGGATATAAGTATGATTTATATGTCATATGTGTATTATGATGAATTCATGAGATTATATGTTGCATATGGGCCGGGTTATGAGTGGGGGAAGTGTATATGAGGGTCACATGGTCGCTTGACGACTATGGTTCCAATGAAGGCTTTTTAACCCATGAACAACTCTACTACAACGATGAGTAGTGCCGCAACCAGTACTACAACGGATATTAGCAGCTCTGCTGCAACGATGAGTGGTGCCGCAACTAGTGTCACAACGGGTGTATAAGGATGGGTGGGTCGAGTATCTCCCCACAGGAGTGTAGGGTTGGAAGGGGGTGTACAGGGTTGGTTATGGGTAATTGCACATTGCATAATCATATTGATTTTGTGATATGGGCTCAAGCCCAACCGAGGCCACTATGGGCTAAGGCTCAAAGGCCACCGTATATGGTGATATGGGCTCAGACCCAACTGAGGCCCAAAGGCCACCGTTATTGAATTGGGCTTAGGTCCAAAATGTTATTGCATGTTATGTGTTTGTCGAAGGTTGTACACACTGAGTTTTCAAAAACTCACTCCTTCATTTAATTTTGCAGGTGACCCTCAGTAGGCGGCTCGACGTAGGAAGGGACTTGGAGGTGGCCACACTGCGATTTATTTTAATAATTAGCAATCTTAATTATTTTATCTTTAGTTTTATTAATGGGTTGTAATAAGGCCTTTAATCTCCGGTTTGATTGTTATATGTGGTTTTCTTATTTATTTAATTATTTGTTTGACTTTCGATTTAAACACGTTTTCCAAATCAAATAACATTTTGAAACCAACATACCTAAATGTTTTCTTTAAACATGAGCTTCCGCTGTATTTTAACAAGTAAATTTACAAGATATGCAAACTCAGGTTGTCAACATACGAACTCAAAGCTTTTATTTAAATGCCCCTGAACTTTTAATTAAACAAACATTTAGAGGGATTCGTTTTAAAATAAAATATTTTACTAGCAAAGCTGTTTCAAAAATAAACCCTCATTTGAACCATGCTGGGCAATTGTTACCAAAGTCTTCCAATGTATACGAGTCACCTTTTAATGTGACATCGCCAAATTTGGCCACAACGTTTGAGTCGGGTTTGGGGTGTTACATTTAGTGGTATCACAGCCCGATTGCAAAGCTCGGGCTGTGAAATGGGCCTTAGATTTTGGGATTTAAAATTATTTTCAATTTAATCAAAAAGTTTTGAAGGATTTCAATGTGTAGCACACCGAGCCTCCGATGCCGAGCCAAGTAAGTTCTCCTATTACTAAGCTTGTCTTAAAGTGATGTACTGTAGATAGTTAGTAGGCTACTTTAGATGATAGACTCTTAGGTACAGAAAAACTGAAGCCCATAGGAAACTTGAGACTATAGTGGACTTATGATTGCAAAAATAGCTCTTAAACTACTACTTTCATAAAACATCTGCTTAATTACTTAGAATATGAACTAAATCTCATAAAATTTCTAATTCAGATAATACGTAAAGCAACGATGAGTGCTAGAAGAGGTGCAAGAGGCCGCTGCAGAGGCCGTGGAAGCGTTAGGGCTGAGTCTTCGGCATTGAGCCACATGCCCAATGTTGGAGCAAAGGAGGCTCCGGCCTCACCAGTGGCTGAGATGAGACCATACGAACGAGCTGCCGCTACAGAGGATGCATTGTCGTGGGCAATGTTAAAAATTTTGGAAAGGATCGCTGGGCCCAACAATGGTGCAGGAAGTCGTGGGTTGATTTCTGAGCGATTCCGGTCTAACGGGGCAGAGATCTTTAAAGGCAATGCTGGTGTGGCTTCAAATGTGGCCGAATATTGGTTAGAGGCCACGGAAAGAATAATGGATGACCTAGATTGCACACCTGAGCAGATGTTGAAGGGGGTAGTGACGTTACTTAGAGAGGAAGCCTACTAGTGGTGGTTGACTGTGAAAGAGGGCACCCAACCTAAGCAAATCACCTGGGAATTCTTTAAATCTGCATTTCAGGGGAAGTATGTTGGAGCAAGCTATGTGGTTGCATGAAGGAAGGAGTTCTTAAACTTTACTCAGGGAGACAAATCCGTGGCTGAGTACGAGGCAAAATTCCTACAACTCAATAGGTATGTTAAGGGAATAGTGGCAACAGATTATGAGCGGTGCGTACAGTTTGAGGACGGCCTCAGGGACAGTCTATGGGTACTATAGCTCCACAGAGGAAGTGGGACTTCACAGTATTAGTAGAAAAAGCAAAGACAGCGGAGGATGTAAAGCGCACAGAGCACCTAAACTGAGAGAAAGAAAGAGGTAAAAACAAGCGAGATACAAAATCTTCTGGTGTTGGATAGAGGCCTATAGGAGGGTCCGAGTAGATGGGCCAGTCAGAGTTGGCCCGCCTGCTACTAATGCTAATACTGGGATACAACCGTATGCTATTTGTGGGAAAGGTCACTTGAGTGAGTGCTGGAGGAGAATGGGAGCTTGTCTGGGTTGTGGTTCAATGTAGCACCATTTCAGAGAGTGTCCATGGAGGCCAGAGCAGGTGCGAGCCGTGGATAGAGGTAATGTGTAGCCATAGAGGGCTGGTCAACAGCCGTTGAGGGGCCGTGAATAGGCTAGGGGTAGAAATGGCTTAGGTCGTGGAGCACCGGGCAGAGGCGCTGGTTATGCGAAGGTAAGGTAGCCAGTGATGGTCTATGCAGCACGCAGTCGGGAGGGCGGTGATGCTCCAGACACAAATACTGGTACGTATTCTATTCGTAGAGCATTGTATATTTAGTCTGGACTTAGAATTAGAGTGCGCAGCAGAAGTATAGTAGTATAGGCTATGTTATGTAACCATTTCGGTAGTTGGAAATTTCGAGGATGAAATTTCTTTAAGGGGGTAGAGTTGTAATGCCTCAAATTTTAGGCCTAGAAGAATTGGGCCTCTGGCTTGGGTGCTTTTAAAAATTTTGAGAGTAAGACAACGACACGAAATTGCAAGTTAGAATTGTCGGGTTAGTGATTTTAGGGTGTTTGAAGGGTTCTATGAAGTCTCAGGTTCAAGTTAGGCCATAGGAAAATTTTGGATTTTTGGCCTTAGGGGAACCCTGACCTCAAGTGGCATGGTTTATAAATAAATGAAGAGGAAATATGATACAAATCAACTTGTGGTGAAGTGGCTAAATGACGCCACATGGGGAGCAGGAAGGTGGCGTCACTAAAAGGCTAAGGATCTAACGTTCAAGTCTCACTACATGCAAATGATGTTATTTTGCTCAGAAGAAGGCAAGTGTTGGTGTTGGATTTAAACTCTAGTGATGGGGAGTTTGAAGTGGTCAAGCGAGGAAAATAAGGAATGGATTGGGGAGAAGATTGAGGAGCAGATCATGGAGTGATAAGGGGAGAAAAATAAGGGATTTGGAGTACTGAGGGGTTGGTGCCGATTTGGGAGTTGGTGGAATTGCAAATTCGGCATATGAGGGTTGTTGAGTGCATTTTCGGCATTTTAGGGTATTGTTTTAGGTGAAGCCAATTCTTGCTAGAGGAATTTTTAGTATTTTCTTTTGATTTTGTTTACTCATTTAGGGTACTTTTGCCTTGCGATTTCAAGACTCTCTATCTGCAGGGTATACGCTGTTTTGGGAAAAAGCCTAAACTGCATTACCATTTAGGTACCTTTTGCCATTTTCTTCCCTATTTCCCATCTTCTTCCCTCTTTTAATCAAGTGACCAACTACTACTTGTTTTCCCTTCTCCATCTTAACATTTTTTAGTTGCGGCTTGTTTAAGTGACTTTGGTCTCCTTGATACGTTCTCTCAATCTTTCGCTCAAAGAAATTGATTTAGCCGATTGATTGATTCCTTGTTCGCTCCATTCACCTTCCTTCTTCTTCTAGTCTCTAAAAGCTGAATACCCCTTTTACTTTGCCGAATTTCTTTTTTAGAGCCATCCCTTTTCTCTTTTCTTCATCTTGAGTGCCAATTTCTTTAGTTAAGAATCTCAGTTCTTCACTTCAATGATTGTTGTTCCACTAATTGTATTGGGTAATTTTCTTCTTTCTTCTCTTGTGATCACATCTTAAATTGGTTTTAGGCCATAGCTGCACTTTCTTTTCTTGGCTAGGCCGAACCTTTCTTTTTTCTCTCTCACTCTCTTAATCAGATTTGTAGTGATCGTTTTGTCTTTTCCTTTTTCTTCTCGAGGGTGGTGATCAACTCTTTTTCTCTAAGTTTGCTGCCTTATTTTTACTCTTGTTTTAAATGAAGGCCGAATGCCTTACAAGGTGTTGGGGGTGACTTATGATGGATATAGGACACGTGCTTATTCGATTTTTGATGGTTAAGATTCTTTAACACATATCTTGGAATCATTTGCGGTTAGCAAATAACTGAAGGGTTGATAAGGCTTAATCGTTCAAGGTAAGGGATTGGTATGTTTTCAGCTTTTGAGGGTAAAAGCGTTGCTAAGTGCGTGATTGACTATTAGTTTGGTTGATTGTAGGTTTGTGATTAAGGGATCGTAAGGCATTATCGTAAGCAGGTGTGTACACATACTACACACAAGCGTGTGAACACTCGTGCAGAGATACTGATATGACGACCGAGGCCCTAGAAGCGATCTCATAGTCTCGGGCCACTTTTTGGCCAATTGGGCTGAAATGGGCCGAATGGGCCTGATGGTTCCATGGGCCCATTACCAGTAAATGGATAAAATAGTTGAACTTGATGAGCCGGTCAGGCTAATTACGAGACTTATGGTTGATTTTGGCCTAATGGGCCATATGAGTATGTGGGCCCGTTTAGGCTACGTATTGGGCTTTTGGGCCCTAGTGTAATGGTAACTCTAGTGAATTGACTTTAAACGTATGGAATAATTGTGGATATGCTAATGGGCCAGAATGTGTACCTAGACCCACGATAAGATATAATTGATATGCCTTAAGTGCAAAATGACCAATATGCCCCCGAGGGCAAAATGACTAAATTGCCCCTATTGGATATAAGTACGATTTGTATGTCATATGTGTATTATGATGCATTCATGAGATTATATGATGCATATGGGATGGGTTATGAGTGGAGAAAGTGTATGTGAGGGTCGCACGGTCTCTTAACGACTGTGGATCCAACGAAAGCTTTTTCAACTATGAGCTGCTCTACTACAACGATGAGTAGTGCCGCAACTAGTGTCACAACAGGTGTATAAGGATGGGTGGGTTGAGTATCTCCCCACCGATGCTAAAATGTATATTAGCAACTCTGTTACAATGATGAGTGGTGCCGCAACTAGTGTCACAACTGGTGTATAAGGATGGGTGGGTCGAGTATCTCCCCACAGGAGTGTAGGGTTGGAAGGGGGTGTATAGGGTTGGTTATGGGTAATTGCACAATGCATAATCATATTGATTTTGTGATATGAACTCAGGCCCAACTGAGGCCACTATGGGCTAAGGCCCAAAGGCCACCGTATATGGTGATATGGGCTCAGACCCAATTGAGGCCCAAAGGCCACCGTTACTGAATTAGGCTTAGGCCAAAAATGTTATTGCATGCTTTGTGTTTGTCGAAGGTTGTACACACTGAGTTTTCGAAAACTCACTCCCTCCTTTAATTTTGCAGGTGACCCTCAGTAGGCAGCTCGACATGGGAAGGGACTCAAAGGTGGCCACATTGCGATTTATTTTAATAATTAGCAGTCTTAATTATTTTATCTTTAGCTTTATTAATGAGTTTGTAATAAGGCGTTTAATCTCCAGTTTGATTTTTATATGTGGTTTTATTATTTATTTACATATTTGTTTGACTTTCTATTTAAACACGTTTTCCAAATCAAATAACATTTTGAAACCAACATAAATACCTGAACGTTTTCTTTAAACATGAGCTTCCGCTGTACTTTAACATGTAAATTTATAGGATATGTAAACTCAGGTTTTCAACACACGAAGTCAAAGCTTTTATTTAAACGCCCTTAAACTTTTAATTAAGCAAACATTTAGAGGGACTCGTTTTACACTAAAATATTTACTAGAGAAGCTGTTTTGAAAATAAACCCACATTTGAACCACGCGTGGACAATTGTTTTCAAAGTCTTCCAATGTATACGAGTCACCCTTTAAGGTGACATCGCCAGATTCAGCCATAATGTTTGGGCCGGGATTGGGGTGTTACACAACTGGTAAAATATTTACGTTGGTTGAGTTTGCGTATAATAATAGTTATCAGATGAGTATAAAGTTGGTACTGTACGAAGCTTTATATGGTCATAAATGCCGAACTTCGTTATACTGGACTGAGCTTAGCGAGAACAAGATTCACAGGGTTGATTTAATCTTAGAGACTAAAGAGAAAGTAGAAGTAATTCGTGATAGTTTGAAAGTAGCTTCAGACCAAAAGAAGTCGTATGTGGATTTGAAGCGTAAAGACATTGAATTTTAGATCAGTGACAAAGTGTTTCCGACAATATCACCCTAGAAGAAGATTCTTCATTTTGGTCGCAAAGGAAAATTGAGTCTGCATTTTATTGGGCCGTATGTGATTATCAAGAGGATAGGGCAAGCATTGTATCGTCTATCTCTACTATTAGAACTTGAAAAGATTCACAATGTATTTCATGTATCTATGCTACGACGGTACATATCAGACCCCTCACATATAATTTCTCCTTCGGAAGTTGAGATTCAGGCCGACATGTCGTATAGTGAAGAACCAGTCAGAATCTTAGCTCAAAAGATTAAAGAGCTAAGAAATAAAATAATAATACTAGTAAAGGTTCTTTGGCATTGTCACGGCGTTGAAGAGGCTACATGGGAACCTGAGGAAGCCATGAGAAAGCAATACCCTAACCTCTTAAAAATATATATAAGAATTATATATAAGAATTATATATATAAAATAAAATACAATCTTCAAAAAATATATAAGAATTATATAATTAATTGTAAACACAAGTCTCAAGAATTACTCAAAATTTAAATCATAAAATAACACATCTCTTAATGAAAACTTTTTCACTTCATAGATATAAATAATAGATACGTCCTTCACATGTAATAAATATATATATATATTGCAACACATACTTACAACTTACATTTGTGTATCATTTTCTATAATCATTTGAATAAGGTAATATGCCCCCATAATCATAAACTCTTGACAGATATTTAAGGCAAACAAAAAACTTAAATAAAATGGTGAGTCAAATGTTATATGCGCATGTCATAGTTTAAATGGACAAATGTACTGCAAAGTTTATATCATGCGTATTCTATCCTCTTTACACTCTAGTTTCATGACTTATAAAAATTCCATAACTTTAACTATGCACTATATAACCGAATACACATGTTATCAAGCAAGCCGAATGTATATTTTTATTACGTTCTTGGTATAGGCTTAATATAGAAGAAAATATTTATGTATTACTTATTCATCATGAATTCATGCAAGGTGCTTATTTAACCAAGTGCCAAGTTGTACTTAACATTTAAACATCAAATATATATTTATATATATGTGTATATATATATCAAGTAGTCGACAAGGTTAATCATGAACCATATGCATTATTTGTCACTTTATAAACAAACTAAATGAGCTAGTTCATAGCTACCCCTCATTTAATAATGCCACATTTAATATCCTCCATCACACAATTAATAAACATGCATTATACTAATACTATTTCATGGCTGAATCTCTATACCTAGGATCACTTACGATTATAAGCTTCCATTATCTCAAATTTAAATCATAAAATAAATTTGTTAAAATGCTTTAACCAAAGACATGTAGATTGAGACTAAAGATAGCAACTGAATTCGCATACATACTGCATAATAGTAGGAAACACATACATAACTATCTAGTTAACTTATGACCGATTTTTATCATGTCATATTTAAGATCAAAAGCTAAACTTGATATATAATCACCTAGCACAATTTGCATATATATATATATATATTCATGGTGCATCTCAATCAAAATAGACCTTAACCACAACAAAACTAAAATCAAGTCAAGCAAAATAATTAAGCCATTTTCGCATGGCTAATTTATAGCATTTCCGAAATATTCAACCTCAAAACTAGCCTATACATGCCATAATTTAAGTTTAGCTTAAAGGAACCAAAATAGTAGATAGTGTGATGAGCTTGGCTGACAATCCCCGAACTTGTAGCTTGACTTCAAAATCTATAAAACAGAGTAACATAAAACACAAAATAAGCTATCATAGCTTAGTAAGCTATAAGCAAATTAACAGCTCAGTAACATATACAAATTGATAAAATATTACATTTCCATGTGCAAAGCTACCCTAGCTGAATACTCCCAAGAACATATTAGCCAAATATCAATCGACTTCCTAAGTTAAATTATCAATATGTAATCCATTTCACAAGTATACATATTTATATAAGCTCAAGAATTCATTTAAAACATCACATACACAAAGTATATCAATAGCCCATTATATACATGATTACATATAAAATGTATATCCACAGATCATTTTCATAATATCCACACCACTTGTTCAAGCCCAATACACTTAGTTTAAGACATGGAAATTCATGCTTTATATCATATAGAACTTATATTATCAAACAAGCCATTTACAAACCTTATCATTAATAACTAGCAAGCTAATTCATACCTGTCACTTCTTTTGTTCATTTAACACATCCGATCATAATTTACCTTTTCCCGATGAACCATTTGGAATTGGATAGGACACTCGGATAATCATATAATTTGTACAATGCCAAAGTCCCAAACATGGTCTTACATGTAGCCACATATCGATGCCACTGTCCCAGACAGGGTCTTTGTAACACCCCTATCCCGAAACCGTCGCCGGAGTAGGGAAGGGGCATTACCGGACTTGTAACTTATGTCGAAACAGTAAAATTTTAAACTTTTCAATCATTAATAAACTTGTATCAACAACCATCAAAACATAGATCAATTGAGCATATCAAGATACATATAACACATTTAGCGTTTAATTGAAAACATGCCAAAAGATGGGGAAAAATTCATAAATTTTTCTAGTTAGGGGCACACGGCCGTGTCTCTTGCCCGTGCTCTTCTCACACGGTCATGTCCTACCAAACACGCCCAAACCACATAGCTCGTGGTCGAAACTGTCGAAAATCATACGGCTGGTCACACGCCTGTGTACAAAACAGAGCAGATCGTGTGACTATACTACCAAATTTCACATGGCTACAAGTTACCAGACACGCCCGTGTGTCCAGGCCGTGTACCAAAACTGTCCAAAACATTTAAGGTGCAGGTGACACACGGTCGAAATACATGCCTGTGTTCCCTAGCCGTGTGGCACAATATAGGCTCGGTTTAAGCCAAATTACCACCCAAAATCTGGTTCATTTCTACTAGCCATAATTATGCAACATCTCATGCCAATTTGTCATAGACCCAAAATCATCATAAATCTTGCACCAACTAGGCATAACAATTCAATAGCTAAAATAGCCACATTCATGAACTCATCCACACATAAATATACATAATCATTCCTTACCATTCCTCTAGACTAACAATGCACATAACTTGCACATATGACATAATAAACATATCAACTAGGCAAGCATATAATCTCATCAAGATCACATATCTTTCCATAAGCACATATAGCCAAAGAACAACTCAAAATACTTGATTATATACATATATGAACCAAGCCATATCTCATAGCTTGATCATTTACCAAAATATATCATGTTCACTAAATATCTAGCCTATACATGCCATGGCCAAAACGTTTCCAAGATGCTCAAAAGTACCGAAGCTTTATCGATAGTGTGATAGCAATCTCCGACCCGTCCATTATCCAAGCTAGCTTCTGAATCTATAAGGAAATGAAAGAAATAAGCGGAGTAAGCTTCTAAAGCTTAGTAAGCTCGTAAAACTTAGAATTTAACTTACCAATTCATTTAGGTAATCCCTACATATATTAGTAAGGCCAATTTTATTCATATGCTCTTGTAGCCTATTTCACAAGCTCACACAAGTTAGTTCATAGGACTTCATAAACCATCTTATACAAGAGTTTACCATATAATTCATATCCATTAGCACATATAAACATCATAATTCATATGACATATAATGTATTCACTTTCATATATCTCATGTAACATATAAATCATATGAGTTGGATCATACCTTTCATGTAGTTCATATAACAGGTATCATATATACTTATCTCTATATCATCTTGTAATTCATGCAACTTATATCAGTATTGCCCGTTGAACCTATAAGAATATCGAGGATACCCGGGTGATACACACACAGTGTATATACATATAACTTGAAATCTGTCAATACATCATATATGCTCTTACGAGCCAGTACAATAAGCCCGGAGGCTGAACGTGTAATCCCAAAGGATGAACGGTAAGCCCGTAGGCTGAACGGTGAGTCCGAAGACTAAACATGCGATCCCGAAGGATGAACGTGTAGCTCATGAGCACGTGGTGAGTCCGCAACAAATAAAGGAGCTCGAACCACCCTGTAGCCTTAGTGACATGTCACTTGTATCCTTACGACTTCTACGGTTCTAACGAGAACTCGGTATTCATGCATTACTTGAAACATTTAACATTTCCATTCCAAATCACATGTATATACTTAATAGGCAATCCATTCAGCAACTTTATACATATACATGATCATTAAACAACATTTATAAGCATTTGTAAGGTGAATTCCAAATTCTACGAACTTACCTCGTAATCCCGATATCTATTCGTCTATTTTTCGTTTTCCACGATCAAGTTCCGGGATTCGATCGTCTTTATCTAAATTAATAAAAATTTTAGCTATTTACTAACTCACATATTCAATTCAATTCCAAAAACATATATTTTGACATATTTACAATTTAGCCCCTATATTTTTAATACTTTGCAATTTAGTCCTTTATCACAAAAATGACAATTTACACAATTAATCCACAATTTCCCTTAGCCAAATATTCAAGGGACTTATACAAGCATATATCTTTCAATTAATCACAAATTTAACCTCAAAAACTCTATCTTTTTGCAAATAAATCCTTAAACTCATTTCCATCAAAATTTACTTTAAAATTCTTGTATTTTCTCACATAATATACAACAATTCATCAAAATCTATCAAATATCAAGGATTCATCAATGGCATTTTTCAAAGATATTCACAAAATCAGAAATTGAGGTACGGGTCGACTACTATACGAAGAACGATTACAAAAACATAAAAATTATCGAAAACGGGACAAAAATGAACCTCAATTTGGAGCTTAAAGTGACCGAATGTTAAAAGCTTGAAAACCCTTAATATTTTGATGAAGAATCAGTGAAGAAACAAATGAAAATGGGTGGTATTTTGTTTCATTAAATCTATTTTAACATATATTAATTAAAAACCAAAACTAACCTTTATTTTATCATTTATAAACCATAATAATAAGGGCATATGTGTCCATTAGCTTTAAAAATGGTGAAATAACCATTTAAGGCCTTTCGCTTATAAAGCCATCATCAAATAAGCCATTTATAAAATAGAACTCCTATTTATCGCTTTATACGATTTAATCCTTTTTATCAAATTAACCGATCAGACAGTAAAATTTCAATACGAAACTTTCACACGGTAATTCTATCATGCTGTAAAACATATTAAAGCAGTAAAAATAATATTTTGACTCGGTTAAGTGGTCCCGAAACAACTCGTTCCGACTAGGGTATAAAGTGGGCTGTTACAGTCTTACTCGTAAACACATATCGAAATCACAAATGATGCCATGGACTTACTCACACACATATATCAGAATCCTATGTCATGAAATATGTATCCTAACTATTCCTAAGGTTCATACAGGGCTTTCGGACATCGTATCTCGGTCGAATCGAACTCGGGGAGTGTGGTAACCATATTCAAATGTATTCGACTATAGCCTAATTTAATCTTAATATTTCATAACAGCATGTAATTATAACATTAAACTATCAATAAACTCATCTATTTGCCTAAAAACTTACCTCGAACGTCGTAAAACGGGACAAGACTGCTAGTCGGCAACTTTCCTTTTTCCTCGGTCCAAATCCGATTTCTTTGGTTCTTGATCTAAACATATTCAAATTAAGCTCATTCAAACATGTTTTCATTCAATTTATTCCAAAACCACATAAATGGGAAAGTTACCATTTTACCCCTAACATTTACAATTTTTACAATTTAGTCCCTAATGCATAACATACAAAATATACAAAATTTATCACACCCAAGGTAGGCCGAATACCCCTAGTGTCCAAATAAGCTCATATTTTCCATAAATTTCACATTTTAGTCCCCCATATATTTATTTTTACAATTAAGTCCTAATTACTCAAAATCATCAAAAATTCCTTTATATAATATATTAACCCAATCCATATCTTTCATAATTCATCATCAAACAACAAAAATCATGTGACAGCCCTAATTTGACCCTAGTTAGGAAGTGGTTTCGAGACCATTAAAACGAGTCAAAAAAATAATGAATTTGGTGTTTGATGTTTAGTTGATATTTTTACAAGTTAAATTGAATGGGAAGTTTAATATATGTGTTTTATACAAATTCAAGGATTATACAACTTTCAGCCAATGAATGATAAATTAGTGAAATCATGACTTAGATTGGATTATAGTGTTTGGATGTTAAATGATGTTTGCATCTTTGTTGAATGTTCTTGACATTGAGGCATGTGTTAGTTGAAATGCAAAGTAAAGAAAAATGGAAATTTACCTTGCCGTTTATGTGTTAACAAGATAAAAAAGGGTTAAGTTGGTTATAGTATGCCGAATGTGCGCTTGGAAATAGCTATGTGGTAGTTATGTTTTAATTAGTACTAAAGAGGTTTTGAAATGTACAATTTTGAATAGAATTAGTATCATGCTTTTGGTAATTAAAAAAAGAGAAATTGGATTTAGTTTATATGCGTATAAAATGTTTAGTTAAAGGCTAGAAATGAGAATTTCATAGTGAATTATGCTTGTATCTTTTGGCCGAATGGTTTTGGTAATTGAGATGAAGAATGTTTGTGTTTTAAAATAATTGTAAGCATGACTAAAGTTTATGTAATAGTTGTATATGTATATATTTTATATATGAGCTTTGTGGATCTGGGGGGGCATTCAGCTAAAATTTATTAAATAGAGAAGTAATGTGTGGATAGCATATATACTTATGCACATGTTTGCTTTGAACACTTTGAAAAGACCGATTAATGCTTTCGATAATTATGCCTTTGTCTTTAGCCACTTGCTAAATTTTAGATATGATTTAAATGAATATAACCATTGTGTACTTAAGTCAAAGTAGTTGCTATGGTTTGTTAAATATTGTCATATTCGGCTATAAGCAATTATGGAGAGGTTTTGATAAGTAAATTTTATTTAAATTAGCTCAATAGTATCAAGGTCAAAGGTTGGACAGGGGAAAAGAAAAAGTGGTCAAATAGCCGATCCGCAACCGTTCGGAGACACTCGAGGTAAGTTACTAAGTAAACAAGCATGTTTTGTATTATAGACTATTGATGCTAATTGCATAAATACTAATGATCAAATGTGAATTTTGTATACTTATATGTATATGGTATGTTTGAATGAGTAAAAGGTGAAATGCAAGTACTATAATATATATGATGAGGCCAAAGTTGAGTAATGTGAAAAATGTATGAATGTATAAGTATGTTATGAGACCGAATGGTCTTTAGCATGTGAGCTAAAATAAGTCATGTATAAGTATGTTTAAATGTGTGAAATTCATTATTCATGTATTGGTTTTAAATGAGCATTAGAAATAAGTGAGCATGATATGTGTCAAACTTGTGAAAAGTAACTATTATATGATACTATTCGGGTCTTAGACCTAGCAGGCTTCGAGCTGGTGATAAGTTTTAGACATAAAAGTCCAGTAGGCTACGAGTCAGTGACAAACTTCAGACATTAAAGTCCAACAGGCTACGAGCTGGTGATAAACTTCGAACATCAAAGTCCAGCAGGCTTCGAGCCGGTGACGAGTTTTGGACTTATAAGTCCAGCAGGTTTTGATGCTGGTGATGAGTTCAGATGTAACCTAGTAGGCTAATTACTAGTGAATTAAAATAAGATCCAGTTTTGAGGAATAACTACAAATGACAGTGATTAGTAGTGCAAAGCATTAAATTGTGTAGGTACATATTAATTATACATCATATGAAAGTTAACTTCTGATTGTCTTTTGAATACGTATTGAATAAGGTACGTGAAGTTGTATTGGTGGATATGTTTATGCATTCGGTTCTTGTGAGGTTTTACATTGAAATCTTAAGGATTATTTGTGAATTCGATCATCGAAAATGAATGTGTTTAAAAATGTCTGTTCCTTTAAGTTGAATCAGTTAATTACTTTAGAGAGTTTGAATGATATGAGTGTGTTTGTGAGTTTTAAACCGAAAGAATATTAATAGAGATGTGTGCAAGGTTATATGCATTTGAGCTTTCGGCATAATGATGTTTTCACTATTGATTATGTACTTCTGATCTATAAAACATTAAAATTAAGTTGTTTTGTTTTTTTAACTTACTAAGCTAATACAAGCTTACTTCGGTTATTTTGTTACTCTGTTTTAGAGATCGTTTTTGATAGCTACGAGTTGGGGATTTAAAGTCGAAGTCATCCACACTATCCAAGATCTTTTGGTACTTTTAAATCGTTTAATGTGCTGTCAAGGCATGTATAAGCTATGTTTTTAGGAATTTCTTTTGGATCGGCGTTGTAATTAAGTTATGCCGTGCGAATATGGCTAACTATCAAATTGTTTTGAATGAAATATGCATATGTTTATGATAGATTATTTGGAATGTGTGATTATGTGATTCCTATCCGGTTATAGGTAAGTGAATGAACAAATTTATAAATGGAGTATATGACATGGTCGTATATGATTCAGTTTAAAATGCTAAAGTGAATGTTTGTATCACTAAGGATTTGAGATGTTTGTATTAATGTTACATTTCCATTATTGATGCCTTGATGTTTTATTGTTTAGATAATAAGTTCGGCAATTAGCATAGTATTGTAACTTTAAATGATATGTACAATATCGTGAGTTCAAATATAATCATTTCAATATTTACTCATGTGCAAAGTTTGAATTTAGTAATGATTGTATTGGGTCTTAGATTATGTATTCGAGTATAGACTTTAAAGTATGGGTATTGAGGATTCTTCTGTTAAGTTATGATTTGTGTGGTAATACCTCGTACTCTATTCCGGCGACGGATAAGGGTCTAGGTGTTACAAATCCCAAGCTCTCAACAATGGCACAATTCAAAATATTCATCAAAATCAAAAATTAAAGCTTGGGTTTTGTAGTACTCGAAGCAACGATCTTAAAAACATAAAAATTATCAAAAATCGACTAAGAACGAACCTTGAATCAAGATGAGAATAACTCTTGTTATTTCTTTTTCTTTTGTTTAGTTTCAGTGATGAAGAACAAAGGAAAATAAAATGAATTTAATTACTTTATTTTTAACATATATTAGTTTATTAACTAAATTACTCAAATAACCTTAATGATATAATAACAAAATCATATAGTATATGTCTTTAACTGTCCACTACACTTAATATTGAGCTTATTGCAACTTTAAGGCTTCCATTTAAAAAGCCAAGTGCAATCTAGCCCTTTTTAGAAATAACGACTGAATTTTTATTTTACGCGATTAAGTCCTTTTATTTAATCGGACACCTAAACGATGAAATTAAATCACTTAAATTCCACAGATATAAATTCACACAAAATAAACACAGAAAATAATTTTAAAATATTTTTCTGACTCAGATTCTGGTCCCAAAACCACCATTCTGATTAGGGTCTAAATCGGGTTGTTACGACGAAAATCTCTAAGGCGGAGTTGTAATACCCCGTTTTCAATGAAAATAGAACAGTGGTTTCTGAACCACAAATACGAGGTCAAAATATTTATTTTATTATTAAATTGAGGTCTACAACATGATAGTATGATTGTGTGAAAATTTCGTTAAGAAATTTTACCGTTTGAATGCTTAAATTTGAATGCTTAATTTGTGAAAAAGGACTAAATTTCGTAAAGTTCAAAACTTGAGCTCAATAAGTTAAATGCACTAAATGGCTATATAATTGAAATGTAAGAGTACTTAGATAGTAATTAGACCAATATTGGAGTTAGTGGAAGATGTTGGCTTGGTATAAGTGAAAATTTTAATGCTATTAAAGGTTATATATGTAATTTAGTAATTAAAATAAAAATAAATAAAAATAAAACAATTTTAGTCCATCTTCTTCATCTTCAATCGAATTTAGCTAAGGAAAAACTCCATTAAAGAGCTCCAAGCATTCGGCTCAATCTATTGCTTGCATGTAAGTGATTTTTGTCTCGTTTTTAATGATTTCCATGTTTTTAGAATCATTGCAGCTTAGTCTAGCTAGCCTAGGGCCTAATTTCTAAAACAATTAAAAGTTTAGGGCTTTACCATTGATGAATATGTATGTGTTTTGATGATTGATCATAGAAAATGCATCCTTGTTAGATTAACAAGTTTTGTAAAGTGATTTTTAGTGAAAATGTCAAATAGGGATTAAATTGAGAAATGTGAAAATTGTGTGGTTAAATGTGTGAATAAATGAAAACTATGGGCTGATATAAGCATATATGAAATTCAGCTACCATGGATGTGGGTTGAATTGCATGAAATTGCATTTTTATGAAATAAGGACTAAATTGTAAAGTAGTTGTAAATTTTCAAAAATATGTATTTTGGGCTAAATTGAATTGAATGATACTTGAATATGTTAAATTTGGTTATATATAGATCAAGAAAAGCGAAGACGAAATTAGTTCGGGGAAAAGACAAAGTTGTCGAGTAGACGATCAAATCCGTCGTTTGAATACGAGGTAAGTTCGTATAATTAGAATTAAGCATTTAGATATATATATATATATACACACTTATTTGAAATTTATGTATGTGAATTGAGAAAAGTAAAATACATGATTATTGAATGCTTAATAAAAGAGTTTGAAGAATACTAAGCCTCGTTTGAACATTAGGAATTCATAGGATACGAGTGACATTTCACTAGGGTTACCGTTTGGTTGAGATTTCTACATGTATTGCGACTCACCACAACTCGTATGAGATTACCGATTTGTAGCTCGTAAGAGCTTACTTTTCTTAGCTCGTTTGAGCTTACCGCTATTTCAACTTAGGAGGAGCTTACTGTCTAGAGCTCGAAAGAGCATATATGTACAACAATTGACGAATTATCGTACAATACACTTTGTGTGTACTACCCCTGTATCTAACGATATGCTAAGTGGTTCAACAGGCACATATCTACTACAGGCTATATGAGTTGATATGGACTAGCACAAGAGTTACAAGAATTACATGGAAATGGTATTACATGTTAAATTGAAGCATGAAATGGATGATATATGTATATGGAACTTGTATAATTGTTGTTCTCATCTATGCTTATTTGTTTTTATATGTACTTTACAAGACTAACCCAATGGTGAATACAAGTGATTAGGCATTTCACAAATTGATTGGATTATACTATGTTTACTGGAATAAATTGTGAATAAATGGTAAGTTTAATTCTATGTTATACGAGCTTACTAAGCTTTATAGCTTACTGTATTTATTTTTCCATGTCTTATAGTGACTCGAAAGCTTGCTCGGATTGGAAGTCATCGGAGATCCTATCACACTATCCAGCAGTTGTTTTGGTACTTATAGATTCAATGTATTTTGGTTATATGGCATGTATAAGTCTATTGGCTAATGAAGTCTTTATGTTTTGATATGTATCTAGCCATGTGACTTGGTTTAATTTGATTTATATGATGGTATGAATATATATGAGTTGTAACACCCCTAACCCGTATCTATTGCTGGAATAAGGTTACGAGGCATTACTGAACATAATACGAGGCGTTACTGAACATAAGCACAGTTTCGAACATTCACATAATCACATAGATCATATTCTTATATAATAAGCATATGGCTAATTAAATATTAAACATATATTATTAATCATATTGCAATTATAAATCATACCTCAAAATTTAACCGAATCCATATCACACATATAATCATATTTACACATCATTAATCATGCCTCATAGTCATTCAAAATATGCTTTATAAATACGTATCAAAAATCATATGCTTATTCTTATAATGGTATTTGAATACCTAATAAATGCCAAACATTTTATTTCATAATTTTATACATGCACATATTAGACCAAATAAATCATATCACAAGATTTTGTTCATTAGCATATGCGGTAATAATAAGTATATGAAATGGTCAAGTTTATTTCATTGAAGATTAAAACTGTAACGCCCCAAAAATTTAAAGTCTTTAATTTTGTATGATCAGACACAAATTGCATGTTTGCATTATTGGCTAATTGATTTGGGTGTGTTTGGGAGTGTATGAGAAGCATGGGTTCAAGTGTTGGCTTTTGTAGAATTTTTAGATTTACTCTTAAATGAATCTAGACACTAGCATTTAGGCCTTATAAATAATAGTGCTTGTTTTATGACTCAAAGGGAGCTTGTGGTCTAGTGGCAAGGTGGCGTGTTGTGTAATTGTGAGGTCTAAGGTTCAAGTCCTGGGTTGCTCAATGGAGTATTTATTTTGCTGCTTGAGCTGTGTAGGTAGTGGAGTTGGACTGAAACACAGCTGAGGGGAGTTTGAATAGAATTTGAATGGAGTTGTTGGGGGAGTTGAGGAGAAATCGGTGGAGTAATTCAAGTAGTGATAATAGGAGAGATTGTAGGAGTGAATCCTGGAAGCTAATGTGTAATGAGGTGTTGTTCCAAATTTGGTCTTTGGCACTCAGGGGAAAATTAGTTTTTGGATGTTTTCTCTATTGTGTTTTGCTTGGCATCAGCTTTTCTCTAGTTTTTGGGGCATTTTGGGAGCCGATTTCTTCTAAGGGTTTTGGTGAAATCTCTCGTTTTCTCTTTCATCTATTTTGCTTTTCTTTCCTCTTTTTGCATTTAGAGTTACATTGGCCGAATAGTGCTTCTTCATCCCTCATCTTAAACCTTTTCATTTTCCTAGACGATTGCCCTTTTTCACATCCTCTTGTTCTGATCGAATACTACTCCTATTCCCTCCTTACCATTTCTTTCAACTTTTGGTTCTGGATTCCTCAATCGACCATTCCTTTCCTCTTTTTTCCTTTCAGGTTGTGGCTATTCTATATTAGCTACAAAATCTTATTCATCTGTTATCCATCTCTACGTCACTCTACTGTGATTCTCTGTTGACTTAATAAGTGGTTCACTATCGGTAATATTTTTCCTCTCTTTTTCACTGCTTAAGGCCAAATACTTCTTTCTTTCCATGTTCTCTTATATGGCTGATTCTTGTCCTTTTCCTTTAGGTGGGATTTTTATTTGATTTTCTAAACTTCTCGAGAAGTGAGAAAGTTGCAGGAGGTATTTGGTTACCGAGACTGCTGTCTTACCACTCGATTAAGGTAAGCATTTGGACTAGCATTTTGGGGTGTTGGTCGAATACCTTAACTTTGGTTTGGGTTTTATTTTTAAACAGTGGATATCGATTCAAGTTTTAGTTCATACGATTGTTAATTAATGGATTTCTTTTGATAGTACAGCTTTTCAGCAGAAAGGGGTGTAGCCATCTTTCGATTAGCATTTTTCACAAATTAAACCATACATTGATTAAGGTGAGTGTTTAAGCCATTCTTTTTGGGAGTAAGTCTTGTAAGTGGGTGTAACCTATGGCCAACGTTTAACTGAATGCCTTGATTGGTGTAGGTTGGTGTTCAAAGGCTGTTCGCAAGCTATTGTAAACAAGTGTGTAACCGTACACCAAAATCTGTTACTGTCGAAAAGCCGAAAAAGGAGCGTAATCACACTCCTCTCGACTATAGATCGGCAAAAGCCAAAAAGTCAGAAGTACGACAGTTGAGGTCACGCGAGTGTGTGATCGCTCGTGTGGTGAACCAAGCCCTCAAATCATGGGTGATAGACTGTTGAGCCCTCTACGACCGTTCTCGTGGGCCTAGGCCAGTTTTAGGCCACGATGGGCTGAAATGGGTCATGTGGGCCAATGAGTTCGTGTGCCCACACGGATGAAATCCACGTCACGTGGCTAATCCTGGGCTAAATAGGCCACATAAGTGTGTGGACCCACTTGGGCTGGGCTTTGGGCCTCGAGCCTAATTACACTATTATGACCATTTTGGTTACCTAAGTCGCTCTAGATGTCTGTAGACCTTTTAAGAGGTCGGTATGTGTACCAAGATCCCAAAGTAGGTGAAAATGACCAAAATACCCTTAAAGGGTAAAATGATTATTTTACCCTCTAATAGCTAAAAGGACTGTTACACCCCTAGAGGTTGATTAGTTGTGCTTATGATATGAACATGTTTGTTATTGAGCATGACATGCTGCATACACGTATTATTTATGACATGGCATACTGCATGGGATTGGGGTTCAATTTTGGAGGAAGTTTACTGTTACTGGTGGCTTTGCCACATATACTATTACTGGTGGCCCTGCCACATATACTGTTACTGGTGGCTTTGCCACATATACTGTTACTGGTGGCTTTGCCACATATACTGTACTGATAGCTCAGCTGTGTTATTGGTGTGTTGGCTGGGTGGGTCGATTTTCTCCCCACATGGCATGTTGGTGTACGGAGTGGGTGTGTTGGCTGGATTGGGGTGGGTTGCACTTTTACATTATTACACCATACTGTTACTATATTGGGCTAAGGCCCACACTGATACGGTATTAGGCTAAAGACCACATTGCACTATTTCTGAATAGGGCTCAGGCCCAAACTGTTACTGCATACTGTTTCTGATGGACTGATAGGGGATTACACACTGAGTTTTCGCAAACTCACCCTTTCTTTTCAACTGTGCAGGTAATCCCCAACCTTTGGCGATTTGGTGCTACGAGGGACTCGGAGGTGGCCACACAAATGCAAATAATTTATAGTTGGATTTGAAATTGCTTTTGATTACATTTTGGGTTTTATTTTTGTAGAAAGACCATTTATGGGATTCAAATTTTTAATTGGGCTTTTGTTTATCTACTTAAGGCAGCTAGTTAGGAAAAGACGAGTTTTCAAAACAAATTATATTTTTAAAGACACGAAACTTTAAGCCTCAAAGCTTTTAAAAGCTTCCGTGATTTTAGTCAGTTTAATAAACAAATGGCAAACGTTTTGACAAGTCGATTTGATAATAATGAATAACTTAACTCATTAAAGTTTTCTATGAACTCATAAATAGACAAGCTTGATTCACAATTCCGATTTTCTAAAAGGCATTATGATGTAGCACATCAGATTTTGCCATAATGTCTGGGCCAGGTTTGGGGTGTTAAATTTTGTGGTATTAGAGCCAAGTTACAAAACTCTGCTGGGGAATGGGATTTTGAAAATGTTTGGAATTTCTGGATACTATTTTTGAGATATTTTGGAAGGTTTACAAGTGTGGCACACCGAGTCTCAGGCACCATATCTGTAATTTTTTTATAAAAGACTGTATTATGATACTCTAGTTAGAGTAAACTGAAACTGTACGAAACTGGAAACTGTAGGGAGACCTTGATCTGTGAAATCAACTTTAATTACTGCTTTTCATAAGATATCCTTTAATAATTACTGGAATTACGAACTGATACATAAAACTTCTAAAATAGATAAGACGCTATTCGTTATAAGCACAAGAGGTACTCGCAGAAGGGGTAGAAGAGGCCGCGGTAGAGGCTGAGGAAATGCTAGGGCTGGGTCTTCGGCGTCGGGCAATGCCTGCAGAAAGGCACCAACTTCACCAGTAACTGAGACAAGATCATATGATCGAGCGGCTGGGGATGATGCCCTATCCCAAGCTATGCTCTAAATTCTTGAGAGGGTTGCAGGGACCAATACGGGTACTGTGGGCCATGGGTCAAATTCAGAACGACTATGGTCAAATAGAGAAAAATTTTTTTGGGGTATTTCTAGATTAGCCCCTAATGTGGCTGAATACTGGTTGGAAGCCACGGAGAGGATAATGGACGACCTTGACTGCACTTCTAAGCAAAAACTAAAAGATGTAGTGTCTTTACTACGGGACGAGGCCTATCAGTGGTGGCTTACAGTAAGAGAGGGTACTCAGGTTGACTGGTTAACATGGGAGTTCTTCAAAGTAACTTTTCAGGGGAAATACATTGGCGCAAGTTATGTGGACACCCAAATAAGGGAATTTCTGAACTTGACCCAGGGAAGTAAGACTATGGCAAAATATGAGGCAGAGTTCTTACGACTTAGCCGCTATACTCATGGAATAGTGGCGACTGAGTATGAACGCTGTGTGCATTTTGAGGATGGCCTTCGAGATGAGTTACTAGTCTTGATAACTCTGTAGAGGGAGGGAGATTTTGTTGCCCTAGTAGAAAAGGCAAAAATTATGAGGACGTAAAGCGCTCTGAGAGTGAGAACCGTGAAAAGGATATGGGTAAACATAAGAGGGACTCAGGGCCCTCAGGTTCTTTCAGTGTGTCTAAGAAGAAGGCAAGGTTCGACGGGCCAGTCCAAGCTAGGGTTCCTATTGCGAGATCACAACCTTGTGCAGATTGTGGGAGATATCACCTGGGTGAGTGTTGGAAGAAGATTGGGGCATGTTTTCGATGTGGGTCTATGGAACATCAAGTTAGGAATTGTCCTTAGAGACCTGTTCAGATGCAAGCTATAGGACAGGGTTATGTACAGCCAATGAGAGGTATTCAGCAGCCACCGAGAGGCCGTGGTCAGGCCAGAGGTGGACATGGTTGGGATGAGGTTGTGGAGCACCAGGCAGAGGTACCGGTAACATTAAGGCGAGGTGGCCAGCTCTAGTCTATGCTAATTACCGCCAAGAGGATGGTGATGCCCCTGGTGTTATAACCGGTACGTTCTTAATTCATAATGTACCCTATACTGCTCTGATTGATATTGGGTCTACGCATTCATACATTGCATGCACTGTGTCCGGGACTTTAGGCATTCTGTTCAAAAGTATCGTGATGACTGTGATAAGTCCACTGGGACAGTCAGTAAGGGTAGATAAGTTGTTCAAGAATATGCCCTTAGAGGTCCAATGAGTTATCTTTCCAACGGATTTGATGGAACTACCGTTTGATGTATTCGACCTTATCTTGGGGATGGATTGGCTAATGAAACATCGAGTGAGTTTGGATTGCATTGCTAAGAGTATGATACTGAAAATTGTTGAGGCTGAGGAGGTGATTATGATTGGGGAGCGAAGAGATTTTCTATCAAATGTAATATCTGCATTAAGGGCTGAGAAATTGGTTCATAAGGGTTTTGAGGCTTTTTTAGCCTATATTGATGTATCTGACTCTAAGGGTCCTTTTATCGAAGATATCAGAACTGTTAAGGATTTTCCTAATGTGTTCCCTGATGAGCTCCCTGGGTTGCCTCCAAACCAGGAGGTCGAATTTGGTATTGAGCTCTTACCAGGAACAGCTCTAGTGTCCATCGCCCCTTATAGGATGGCATCAAAGGAACTGGTGGAATTAAAGGCCCAAATTCAAGAATTACTAGACTGGGGGTTCATTTGACCTATTGTGTCTCCTTGGGGAGCATCGGTCTTATTCGTGAATAAGAAGGATGGGTCTATGCACATGTGCATCGACTATCGGCAGTTGAACAAACTAACTATCAAGAATAAGTACCCCTGCCAAGGATTGACAATCTATTCGATCAGCTATGAGGAGCTTTAGTATTCTCTAAAATAGATCTTCCTTTTGGATACCATTAGCTGAGAGTTAAAGAAGCCGATGTTGACAAGACAGTGTTTAGGACTCATTATGGTCACTACGAGTTCCTACGATGTGTACAAGATAGCAGTCTTTATGGACCTCATGAACCGAGTATTCCAACCTTATCTGGACCGACTCGTGGTGGTGTTTATATATGATATCCTAGTGTATTCAAGAACCAAAGATAAACATGATGTGCATCTCCGAGTCATTCTGCAGATTTTAAGGGAGAAGTAGTTATTCGCTAAGTTTAGCAAGTGCGAATTCTGGCTACAAGATGTGACATTTCTGGGTGACGTGGTATCTACCGAGGGAGTTAGGGTTGATCCTCAGAAAATCGAAGCTGTTCTAGATTGGAAACCACCTAAGACCGTAGCTGAGATTCGAAGTTTTTTGGGTCTGGCAGGGTATTACAGACATTTTGTTGAGCGGTTTTCTTTGATTGCTGTACCCCTGACTAAATTGTTGTGTAAGGGAGTACCATTTAACTGGACTATTAAGCAGCAAGAAAGTTTTGAAAAACTGAAGAAAGTTCTAAATAAGGCCCTGTCTTGATCTAGCTAGAATTTAGGAAGGAATTTACTATATACAATGATGCATTACACGTTGGTTTGGATTATGTGTTGATGCAAGAGGGTAATTTGGTTGCTTATACATCTCATCAGCTTAAGCTTCACGAGGTGAATTACCCTACTCATGACTTGGAGTTAGCTGCGGTGGTATTCGCATTAAAGATATAGAGGCATTACCTGTATGGTGAGAAGTGTATCATTTACACTGATCATAAGAGCCTCAAGTATCTCCTCACTCAGAAGGAGCTGAATCTTAGGCAGCGAAGGTGGATAGAGTTGCTTAGGGATTATGATTGCTCGATTGAGTACCATCCTGGGAAGGCTAACATGGTAGCTAACGCACTAAGCCGTAGGGCTGTATCTGAGTTAAGAGTGATGTTTGCTCGTCTTAGCTTGTATGATAATGGTAGATTGTTGGCTGAGCTACAAGTTAGACCGACGTGGACTGAGTAAATTAAGGGTAAACAGTTGATGGATGAGACACTGGTTTCTTGTTTTTGACAAGTTGAGAATGGGAAGCCTTCTGATTTTGGGCTGAACAGCGAAGGGGTATTGTGTTTCCGTGGGAGAGTTTGTGTTCTGAAAGACTCTGACTTAAGGTTGTCTATACTGCAAGAGGCACATAGTAGTCCTTATGCTATGCATCTTGGTGGAAAGAAGTTAAACTGAGATTTACATGAGTTTTAGTGGTGGCCAGGACTAAAGCACGAAGTTACTGATTTTGTGAGCAAGTGCTTAACATTCCAGCAAGTTAAGGCTGAGCATTAGCTATCATCAAGCTTACTACAGCCAGTTAAGATTACACTTTGGAAGTGAGAGAGGGTAACCATAGATTTTGTGAGTGGGCTGCCCTTAACGCCTACTAAGAAGGATTCAGTGTGGGTTATAGTAGATCGATTGACTAAATCTGCCCAGTGTATACCGGTCCGTACTGATTACTCATTGCAGAAGTTGGCTAAGTTATATGTGGCCAAGATTGTAAGATTGCATGGGGTACCAGTTTCCATCATATCTAATAGAGATCCTCGTTTCACGTCTCAGTTCTGGAAGAAGTTACACGAGGCACTAGGAACAAGGTTGGACTTCAGTACTGCATTCCACCCTCAAACAAATGGTCAGTCAAAGAGGGTGATTCACGTATTGGAGGACATGTTAAAAAGCTGTGTAATTGATTTTCGAGGTAGCTGGGAAGACTATTTACCATTAGCAGAGTTCGCGTATAACAATAGTTACCAGTGCAGCATTTAGATGGCACTGTACGAGGCATTATATGGTCGTCGGCATCGTACCCCTACCTATTGGACACAGTTGGGTGAACGGCGAGCTCTGGGTCTTGAGATAGTTTTTGATACTGAAGACAAGGTAAGGTTGATTCGAGACCGTTTAAAGGCAGCATCAGACAGATAGAAGTCGTATGCAGACTTGAAACGTAAGAAGATTGAGTACTCTATGGGGAATTATGTCTTTCTAAAAGTCTCACCATGGAAGAAGATTTTGAGTTTTGGTCAGAAAGGTAAGCTAAGCCTAGGTTCATTGGGCCTTACTGTATACTGAAGCATGTGGGACCTATTGCCTATCAACTTTAATTGCCTCCAGAATTAGACCGGATTCATGATGTGTTCCATGTCTCCATGTTGAGGCGTTATCGCTCTGATCCCACACACATAGTGCCGATTGAGGAGATCGAGGGTAGGCCTGATCTGACCTTCATGGAAGAACCGGTGCAGATACAGGATCGTGACATTAAGGCACTAAGGAAGAAATCTACCCCACTGATTAAGCTGCTTTGGCATAACCACAGTTTAGAAGAAGCCACGTGGGAACCAGATGAGGTGATGTGACAACAATACCCACATCTGTTTTGACCAGGTAAATTTTGAGGCTGAAATTTCTTTTAGGGGGTAGAGTTATAACACCCCAAAAATTTAAAGTCTTTAATTTTGTATGATCAGACACAAATTGCATATCTGTTTTATTGGCTAAGTGATTCGGGTGTGTTTGGGACTGTATGAGAAGCTTGGGTTCAAGTCTTAGCTTTTGCAGAATTTTTAGAATTGCTCTTAAGTGAATCTGGACACTTGCATAGGCCTTATAAATAATAGTGCTTGTTTTATGGCTCAAAGGGAGCTTGTGGTCTAGTGGCAAGGTAGCGTGTTGTGTAACTATGAGGTCTGAGGTTCAAGTCCTGGGTTGCTCAATGGAGTATTTATTTTGCTGCTTGAGCTGTGTAGGTAGTGGAGTTGGACTGAAACACAGCTGAGGGGAGTTTGAATAGAATTTGAATGGAGTTGTTGGGGGAGTTGAGGAGAAATCGGTGGAGTAATTCAAGTAGTGATAATAGGAGAGATTGTAGGAGTGGATCCTGGAAGCTAATGTGTAATGAGGTGTTGTTCCAAATTTGGTCTTTGGCACTCAGGGGAAAATTAGTTTTTTGATGTTTTCTCTATTGTGTTTCGCTTGGCATCAGTTTTTCTCTAGTTTTTGGGGCATTTTGGGAGCTGATTTCTTCTAAGTGTTTTGGTGAAATCTCTAGTTTTCTCTTTCATCTATTTTGCTTTTCTTTCCTCTTTTTGCATTTAGAGTTACATTGGCCGAATAGTGCTTCTTCATCCCCCATCTTAAACCTTTTCATTTTGCTAGACGATTGCCCTTTTTCGCATCCTCTTGTTCTAATAGAATACTACTCATCTTCCCTCTTTACCATTTCTTTCGACTTTTGGTTCTAGATTCCTCAATCGACCATTCTTTTCCTCTCTTTCGCTTTCGGCTTGTGGCTGTTCTATATTAGCTATCGAATCTTATTCATCTGTTATCCATCTCTACATTACTCTACTGTGATTCTCTGTCGACTTAATAAGTGGTTCACTATCAGTAATATTTTTCATCTCTTTTTCACTACTTAAGGCCGAATACTTCTTTATTTCCATGTTCTCTTATATGGTTGATTCTTGTCCTTTTCCTTTAGGTGGGCTTTTTATTTGATTTTCTGAACTTCTCGAGAAGTGAGGAAGTTGCAAGAGGTATTTTGTCACCGAGACTGTTCTCTTACCACTCGGTTAAGGTAAGCGTTTGGACTAGCATTATGGGGTGTTGGCTGAATACCATATCTTTGGTTTGGATTTTATTTTTAAACAGTGGATATTGATTCAAGTTTTAGTTCATGTGATTGTTAATTAATGGATTCCTTTTGATAGTACAGCTTTTCAGCAGAATAGGGTGTAGCCATCTTTTGATTAGCATTTTTGACAAACTAAACCACACATTGATTAAGGTGAGTGTTTAAGCCATTCTTTTTGGGAGTAAGTGTTGTAAGTGGGTGTAACCTATTGCCATCGTTTAACCGAATGCCATGATTGGTGTAGGTTAGTGTTCAAAGGCTATTCGTAAGCTATCGTTGTAACAACCCAAACCCGGCCCTGACGTTATGGCCAGATCTGGTGTGTCACATGGACAGTGAATTACACCTCGTTCCTCTTTTAGTAAGTTTGGTGTGACTTGGCAAAACCATTTTAAGAGTTTTGAGAAAAGCAGGTTATTTAATTTATGAAAATCCTATCCACTATTAGTTGGAGTTTATTTCATTTAGAATATCTTACTTGTAATTAGGTTATCCATTGTTGTGTAAGATATGTTTTGAAAATGTTGATTAATTTTAAATAAAAATCTGTGCAGCCTTAGTCTATTCGTTTTAAGCAAGTTATAATTAAGTAAATAAATATCAAAATGAAAGTAAAATAATTAATGAGCGGCCTTATTACAAATTAAAAACCCAATAAGAAAATAAACTAAGAAAATGCTGTAATAAATAATTTTAAGAAAATATAACCAAATACAGTTCACGTGGCCACTCCGAATCCCTCCAGCTCCAAGTCTTCTAAGGTTGGGGCTCACCTGCATGGATGAAAAGAAAGGGGTGAGTTTGAGAAACTCAGTGTATAAGCTAACCCAACCAGAGTCCAGATCAGTACAAGCTTAACTGGGCCGAAGCCCTGTTCAGGAAACAGTGTTAACTGTGCCTTAGCCCTATTCAGAAAATAGTAATTACTGGGCTTTGCCCTATTCAGAAAACAGTGTGGGCCTTAGGCTCATTACAGTAACAGAATAGTATTTATGCATGAATGCAAAGCCCAACCCAATCTAGCCCTACACACCACCCATACCAGCCCTACACACCATGTGGGGAATAACTCAACCCACCCAACCCTACACACCATAGTCACAGTTTAGCTGCTTAATCAGATAACATGGCCAAGCCACTAAAACAGTAATATGAGGCAAAGCCTCTAACAGTATACATGGCATTGCCACTTAGCACTTCCTCATCAAAACCCAATCCCATGCAACAGTATATAGTATGATATGGCATACATAGAACAGATACATTTTAGCATGCAAATCAGTCAACTTAACCCTAGGGGTAGAATGGTCTTTTAGCACCTAGGGGTAAAATGGTAATTTTCCACCCTTAAGGAGTATTTCAGTAAATTTACTAGATTTTAGGGTTTCATGCTCATTACAGTTTGTTAACAGCCCTAACGTCATCCAAGTACTTATTTAGTCCATTTTATTAAAGTAGAGTCATCGAGCTCTAAAACCCCTAATGGGCCCAACTATGTCCACTAGCTACTATAGCCCACTAAGCCCAAATTTTACATTCGTTTTACGAGAATTATTACTCAGATTACCAAAATACACTTACTGCTCGTTTTCACCCATTTGGGCTTGTAAGCCCATTGGGCCCAAATTTTACCCTTCAAGGCCCAAAACCACCAACATGCACGAAAATGTGCACCCATCATTCTTACCGTTTGCAATTTCTAATTATACTGATTCAAACCGACCCACGTGTGCATCACACACTCACAAGCCCTCGAAATGCTAGAATTTTGGCATTTCAGCTTTTCAGCTTTTGTCGATCTAGTCTACTAGTGGGTGTCGATTACACACCTAATTTGCAATACTACGTCGAGATCCGCACTGAATTAACCTACAATTGTTTAAATTGCACTGTTAACTAATATCCAAAGAAATCAACGAAACTGACAACCTACCATATTCGGCCAACAACATCTAAGGCCCTTAAGCACTTACCTCTGCCGATTCTTCAACTAGATCTAGATATAGTTTGCTCCAATGGTCCTAGCCTTTAATACTCCTTGATTGATAGCCTCTACTCCACAGTAGCACATAAGAAACTGAAAGAGAAGACTAATATAAGTCATAGCCAAAATCGACAGCCATCCTAAGGAGTTAGGGGTTTCGACTTTTCTTGAATCACAAGTTAACGAATGAAACGGGGTTTTGAGTACTTACCAAATGCTCTATTTGCCCAAAAAAGCATCTCCGGTCCAGCCTAATCCAGATCTAGTATAGATCTAATCAAAACTTGAAAAGAAAATAGATCCGAGTGATCTAAAGATTCAGCTCCTGAATCACTATAGAGTATGGAGGTTTTGGCTTTTGTAAAAAGAAGAAGAATAGAAGTTTATAGAATGGAGAGGAGATGATTAACAGTGGGATGAGAGAGTTGTGAGTTTCGGCTTTTGAAAGAATTGGGTTGAAGGGTATGGAAGATTCGGCCAAGAAGAAGATTCAGCTAACAAGGCAAATCAGTTTCGGCTTTTGAGAGTATTCGGCTAAGAAGGCTTGAGAAAAGAGGTTACTTTAATCGGTGGTGTAAAGAAGATGAAGAAGAGAGTGGAGAAAGAAGAGGAGAGGGCGAAGAGAGAAAATAGATGCTTGGTTCGGCTAAAGAAGAAAAGAGATGAGAGGGTTTGGTTCGGGGTAAATTGACAGAAGGAGAGCTAACACTTTTGGGATTTCGGCATTTTAGAATACTGAGAAAAGAAGAAGAGAAAGAACTAGGATCCCCCTCCAAAGAACTAACCCCAATCGTCCACCAAGAAAATGACCAAATTTGCCAAAAGAAATCAGCACACAAACAACAAATGCCGAAAATGTTACCTAAGCCCCCCCATTGCCGAATATGCTCTCTAACACTCCCTCATTCGGCCAATTCTAGCTTCCCTTCCAAAATTCCTAGATTTTCTCCCCTTATCCCTCCTTGACTTAATCCCATGAGCACCTCAAACTCTTTCCAATAGAGTGTTACTTGAAGTCCACCACATGCCTTGCACATGCATTAAAAATAAAACATCACATTGCGTACCATGAGACTTGAACCTTAGCTCTTGCACAGCTTCCACACGCCACCCCTCGTGTCTTAAGTGGCACCATCTTGCCATTTTAACACAAGCTTACTTGTGTCTTAATTTACCAACATTTTTTTAAAAGCCCACTTAGTCAGAGCCCCTTCTCCCTTAGGTCCAAAATTTTAAAATTCTACTGGGTTTTAACTTAAGCTTAGGCCTTCTAAAGGCCCACTAAGACACCCAAAGCATAATTTAGCACATCCAGACAAGCAAAAAATTAAATTCAAGAAAAATCACAAAAATCATGAAAATTAGGGCGTTACAATCGTAAATAAGTGTGTAACCATATACCAAAATCTGTTATTGTCGGTAAGTCGAAAAAGGTGTCTAATCACACTTAGAGGTGATCATGGGTTGGGCGGCTCGGCCCAAAGGGCCGCCCGAAAAATGAGAGGATTTCGGTAAAAATATAGGCTCGAAATATAGGTTTGGGCAAAAATCTAAACGGGCCGAGCCTCAGGCCAACCTTTTTTTGCCCTGGCCCGGCCCAACCCGAATTATATAAATATATATTTTTTTATTTTTTTAACCATATTTTTAGTACTAACTTGTTTCAATTTTAATATAACCAGTTTTTATTATATTTTTAATTTGTGTATTATTTTAAGAATTGTTTGTGCCATTTTTATTTTGTTTCTTGTTTTAATATTTGTTTTTATGTTTTTAAATGTATTTAGTTTATTACATTTTTAAATTTTTAATGAAATAAACATAAAAAATTAATATGGGCCGGGCCGCGCTGGGCTCGAGCTTAGCATTTTTATTTCAGGCTGGGTCTGGACAAATTTTCAGGCCCATATTTTGGGCTGGGCCGGGCCCGGGCCCGGGCCTAGAAAACGGGCTGAAATTTTTTCCTGGGCCCAGCCCTGCCCATGATCACCTCTAATCACATCCCTCTCGACTGTAAATCGGTAAAAGCAAAAAAGCCAGAAGTATGGCAATTGAGATCACGCGAGCGTGCGATCACTCGTATGGTGAACCAAGCCCTCGAATCATGGGCAATAGACTATTGAGGTCTCCATGAGTGTTCTCGTGGGCTTAGCCCGTTTTTGGGCCACGATGGGCCGAAATGGGTCGTGTGGGCCTAATAGGCTCATGGGCCCCACACAGATAAAATCCACGTCATATGGAAAACTCTGGAATGGGCTATGTAGTTCGCATAGCTGTGGCTAATTCTGGGATAAACGGGCCACACGAGCGTGTGGGCCCACTTGTGCCGGGCTTTGGGCCTCGGGGCCAATTACACTATTATGACCATTTTGGTTACCTAAGTCGCTCTAGACGTCTGTAGACCTTCTAAGAGGTCAGTACGTGTACCAAGATCCCAAAGTAGGTAAAAATGACCAAAATACCCTTAAAGGGTAAAATGACTATTTTACCCCCTAATAGCTAAAAGGACCGTTATACCCCTAGAGGTAGATTAACTGTGGTTATGATATGAACATGTTTGTTACTGATCATGACAAGCTGCATGCACGTATTATTTATGACATGACATGCTGCATGGGATTGGGGTTCTATTTTGGAGGAAGTTTACTGTTACTGGTGGCTTTGCCACATATACTGTTACTGGTGGCTCTGCCACATATACTATTATTGGTGGCTCTGCCACATATACTATACTGGTGGCTTTGCCACATTTACTGTACTCGCAGCTCAGCTGCGTTATTTATGTGTTGGCTGGGTGAGTCGATTTTATCCCCACATGGTGTGTTGGTGGTACAAAGTAAGGTGTGTTGGTTGGATAGGGGTGGGTTGCACTTTTGCATTATTATACCATACTATTACTATATTAGGCTAAGGCCCACACTGATACGGTATTGTGCTAAAGCCCACACTACACTGTTTCTAAATAGGGCTCAGGCCCAGACTATTACTGCATACTGTTACCGATGGATTGATAGGGGGATTACACACTGAGTTTTCGCAAACTCACCCTTTCTTTTCAACTGTGTAGGTAATCCCCAGCCTTAGGCGATTTGGTGCTGCGAGGGACTCGGAGGTGGCCACACGACTGCAAATAATTTACAGTTGGATTTAAAATTGCTTTTGATTACGTTTTGGGTTTTATTTTTGTAATATGGCTGTTTATGGGATTTAAATTTTTAATTGGGCTTTTGTTTATCTACTTAAGACAGCTAGTTAGGAAAAGACGAGTTTTCAAAACAAATACTGTTTCTAAAGACACGAAACTTTAAGCCTCAAAGTTTTTAAAAGCTTCCGTGATTTTAGTCAGTTTAATACACCAATGGCAAATGTTTTGACAAGTCGATTTGATAATAATGAAGAACTTAACTCATTAAAGCTTTCTATGAACTCATAAAGGGGTAATTAACTTTCGACAAGTTTGATTCATAATTCTGATTTTCTAATAGGCACTATGATGTAGCACGTCAGATTCGACCATGATGTCTAGGCCGGGTTTAGGGTGTTACAAAAACCTTATGCACCTTTAATCTCATCAAATTAGAACCATTTTCGAACACCAAATATAAATAACATTATGCTTAATTTGCATGCTCATTAACCAAATTAAACTTACCGAAATAATAGATTAAAGTACTATTCATTTGGTCATTTACAATTCTTAACCAAAAATAATCATGCTTATTACTCGTGCTATTTCACTATCCACTTTCAACTATGTCCATTTCCATTACAAACATATAATTTCGCATAGAACCAAGTCCAAATATTAACCATATCCAAACCATGCATTATCCATTCACTAAATCAATCCCATCATTCCAAATAATCGATGATTACTTTTCATTTCTTACTCACCTAACCATACCTAGTAGTCATCTATAGTTATATTCTAAACATATTTCTAATACAAATTAACCAATACCAAACATCTAATCATACATTTGACCTGATTTGTCAACAAGCCGGATTATACCTAAATACTCCAAACATAATATCCCTATTTCATATTGAGCATAAAAATTTCATATACCCTTTACTAATTATCAAATTGAGCCTTAACCATGAGCAAACATAATAACTACAACATTAACAATCAAATCCAACCCTTAAACCTTTTACCAAATATTTCTCACATAAATAACAAGCATTTTATTCAACAAACATAACATGACCAAAATCAACCAAATTTAAAACATCATACAATATTAAACATATTAAATCTCAAACATTAGTAAACCACATTATCTTCACTTCATTATATGCATAACTAACTTACCTTGATACCACATCATATAGCCAAGCATAACCAACAAGGTTCACATACAATCATCAATGTATAAACCATAGCTGAATCAAAAAATCACAACCAAACATAACCACATCTAGATCTAACATTAAAACCGATCTTAACCAAATAAACAAGCCATTTTCGCATGGCTTATATATATATATATATACAAATTCAAAACCAAAATATTAAGCTAGCCTATACATGCCACATAACCAAAACTCAAAGCTTTTATTTACCGAAGAAATAACCGGATAGTGTGATGACATCTCTAATGACTTCCAACCCAAGCAAATATATGAAAATCTATAAACATAAGAAAAACATACAGAGTAAGCTTTGAAAGCTTAGTAAGCCATAAGTAATTGAATCATTCCAATGATATTTATAATTCATTTTTTAACTAGGCCAAATTTAACAAATCTCAATCACATATACCACTATCATACTTATAAATTCATATGATCATACTAAGTAACTTCACTTACTGTATTTCTCAGTGAACATATAAATCTCATACATATCTTAATCATTTAGCCCATTTGTTCATAATCACTTGCACAATAGCACATCTCAATCTAATAAATTACATCTAATTCACTTACTCATAACTCATTTGCATACACTCATCATTCATTATCATGTATATCACATATAGGCTTTTGAAACATGCTCACCTTTCATTCTTGAATAACATTTACACTTTGTACGTACCTGAATCGGATATATTTTCACATAGTCATTCATTTCATGATTTACCCATTGAACCACACAAAATTAAAAGGATGCGCAGATAGGTGGAAAGCTTGTACAATGCCAACGTCCCAGACGTACTTGTAAACACATATCGATGCCACTATCCCACACATGGTCTTACACGAATCATATATCGATGTACTGTCCCACACAGGGTCTTACTCGTACACTTAATTCCAATTATATATTCAAGCCATGTAACATATCGCACACTTAGTGCCATCACATAGCCATAGCTAATACTTTCTCACACACTTAGTGCCATCACATAGCCATAGTTAATACGTTCTTGCACACTTAGTGCAATCACATATACATATTCAAGCTTGCAAAATTAATATATATCAAACACATATAACTGTGCATAAACTATATCTTGACCGAATACACATTTAATCATTAGCATGGTTAACTTTCGTTTTCAACATCATAAATACCTAATTTGGCCGAATGTTTACTTTCGCATATGCATACATATAATTCACATTTCATTAAACATACTTTCCCACTCAAATACCACATAGCTGAATGCACATATAACCTTTAGTACAAATACAAAATTTATACTTTAATATATTATACATATATCATTAGGCCGAATATGATCAATCTTATATATACTCATATTGTTCCATTTGTTTCACGCATAACTTATTCAAAATACATATAATTGTATTACCATTTGACATTGAATTCCATCACACAAATAATATGCATTTATAACATGATTTCATAACGTCTATTAAAATACGAACTTACTCAAACTCATAAATTCAATCAAACTAATCTCAGAACTGGTCCTCCAAAGCTCAATTCATTTCGAAACATACATACATACATATATATATATATATATATTCACAACTCAATTTAGCACATTTAATGTAACACCCTATACCCCTGTCCGTCACCGAAATAGGGTATTAAGGTATCACATGTCTAAATACAACTTACCAAACTTAGATTCTTCTAAGGTTCTATGACTGAATACAACACTTGCAAAAAGGGTCGGATAGTACATTATACCTCATTTAATTTATTTTATAAGCACCCATCAAATTCCCACCATGTGGCTACTAACAACTTGGCCAAATCAAAATTTTCAAATAACAGTACACTATATTCTAACTCATTGCATATGGGGTACTATCTAAAAATCATGTCACAAACATCAAGCCGTATGAATTTCATCAAAACATATATTCAAATTAGAAGACTAGGCCAGCCATTTTCACAAGGCTAGAATAATTACAACCCAAAATGTAATTCGGTTCACAAAAGGAGATTAGCCTATACATGCCATTGTTCTCTAAATTTACTATCGAAAATACCAAAATAACGACGATAGTGTAGGTGATTAAGGCTTCAATCCCCGAGTCCGTAGCTTCCAAAATAAGATCTATAAAACAGAGGAAACAAAGTAAACGGAGTAAGCATTACAATGCTTAGTAAGTTTTAAGCAATGACAACAGATAAAACTTAAATTATAACATAGTTGTTCGTATTTTTGTTTCCCTCTTCTTTTAGGTACGTCACCCCTTAACCGAACATACACATTCTCATCATATACAAAAGTAGATAACTTTCACTTATAGTAAGCTCATGTAAACATAGACATATCGCATAATTTCACATAACATTTCGCGTTGCTCAATTGTATTTTAACCATATTAATAGTCTCATTTCATGCACGCATATGTAATCGCATAATGACCTTAGGATTTGGTCCAAAAACCAACTTGCATATAAGCTTAGGGCACATACTTGTATAACTTAACACTTTAAGCGCATTTATTAGCAATCGTTACCATGAAGTCTTTTAGTCTTAGACTTTACTCGCATAATCATCGAGACCTTTAGCTCGGATAAAATCTCCATACATTGCCATCGGGCCTTTACCCCGGATATAATCTCTGCATATAGCCTTCGGGTCTTAACCCAGACATTATCTCCGCATATAGCCTTCGGGCCTTAACCCGGACATAGTCTCCACATATAGTCATCGGGACTTTAATCCCAGATTCACATCACAGAGTCTCATACATATGTATTCACATGTTGCCACATTTCACATAGCAAGATCACACTTGTAATTTAATCAATTCATTCGCATACAAACATATGACATGCTCCTTGACTTTATATCGTAAATATAATTCAAAGCTTATACATGTATACTCTTCTTTTCTAGACTTTCGGCCCAATGAGCAAACATACATAAACAATACATTTCAAATCCCAATTTCAATTTCTTTCTCTATGAGCCATTCGGCTATATAGCAAACATGTATAAGGTTACTTTCTCAATGGGACATCGTTCAACAATCATGCATGTATATCATGGCATTTTAAATTAAATACCAAATTCAATTACTCAAAACTTACCTTGAACTTTCACGAGCAACTATGAATTGCCTATTCGACCACTTTAGCTTTCCCTTTATCTGAACTTGTCCCTCTATGCTCTTGAGCTAAATAAAATATTAAATTTTATTAATCCTTTTTCAAACATCTCAATTGATCATTTTCACTTATAGTCAAATAATAAATGCATATACTTCTCATAGCAAACACACACACACATTCGGTCGCCCACATACATATCACAAGTCGCAACAAGCTGATTTCCTGAGCAACATTCAATAAATTACTCATAACTGGAGCTACGAAACTCCAAATGAAGTGCCGTTAATTTTTCCTGAAAATAGACTCATATATCTTCTATCCACAAAATTTTCAGAATTTTTTGGTTTGGCCAATCAATACCAGAATTTTCTTAAAGTTTTCCCTATTTCACTGTTTGATTAAACTGACCACTCTATACTACGAATCAAATTTCTCCTTGTACAGAATTCAAAATATGTCCTCCTATTTTATTCGAAACTAGACTCATTAAGGAGTCTAAGCATATAAATTTTGTCTTATAACAATTTTTATACAATTTATAGTGGTTTTCTAAAAACAGAACAGGGGATTTCGGAGTCAATCTGACACTGTCTCACTCTACTCTAAAAATCTATTTATCAGAAATTCCTTTGCTTGTAAGGTTTCTTTTATAAGAAACTAGACTCACTAAGCTTTAATTACACAATTTATTCAGCCTCTAATTCATCTCCCACAATTTATGGTGATTTTTCAAAAACACGTTACTGCTGCTGTACCAAGCAGATTTATACAATTTCACTCTTTAAAGTTCTCATTCACATTTCATTTCAAGCTACAACATATAATCAAGGTCACATTTGGCCACTAATTAAACATATCAATTTTGTCATATATACCAATTTCCAAGCTCAATTCTACTTTTCCATCCATTAACCGTATGTGATTTGCTCACATTATTCACCTATAGCAACGATCAACTAATTTATAAACACTCATATACATCTTCCTTTACAAGAACGTTAACTAACATGAATTAGCATCCTTTGAGCCATGACCAAATGCATACCTTACCTCAAAACTCAACAATTATACACTTACAAATTAATTCATCAAATTAACACATATACTTCCATCAATTCAAAGCTCAATTAACAAAATATGTTTGATTCACATCACATGCTATGACCAAAAGCATATGGTCTTAAACTTCACTTATAAATATCAAAATCAACCATCCCTTTCCTTATTATAGACACATTCGGCAATTCCATCTAAAATCTCAAAAAGATATGTTTGATAATTGGCCATTCACCAAAACAAGTTCATTCGCTCATCAAAAACCCAATTTCAACATCAAAGCATAGTTTTTCCTTATCACATTACTAATTAACCGAAACTAACATGCTTCACAAATTTCAATTTACAAGTAGGTTTGGGTCAAACAATTTAAGAAGCTCACCACATCCAATTTAGCCTCTATTAACCTTAACTCATTTCCATTAGACTAAATATCATGCTAACAACCAATTTGCTAATGAAAAACAAAGCAAATCATGTAATTCAAGGAACCGAATGCCCCTTTGCCATTTAAGCTACACAAAACTTACTAATTGGAGCTCACAACTTCAATTCACATGAATTATAACATCTTAGAGTCCCTTAAGCTTCCATTCACAATCGGCACTACACATACACACACAACCATGATAGCAAATTTTATTTACGGCCATCTAACAACCAAAAGCATTTTAAACTAGCTCAATTACACAACCTTATTATCTAGACCATTTGGTCAAAATAACCATGGCCGAACACTCCTTAAGCCAACATATCAAGAATTTTGAAATTAGGCTTTCAAGTAAACTTGCATTCCATCTCAATTTCACAAAATTTCTAATATTAATAAGCCACAATCGGAACTTCTCTTCACACATTCACCAAACTCAAACACCTATAAATTTCCTATATACATTTGGTAATGAGCTCCTATTACCAAGAAAATCGATTCTCCCATGCTCATTAAAACACAAAGAAAACAATTTATTTCCTCCATTTTCCTTTTTAGCAAAACCGAAAGCTTCATGAACATAAATCATAAGAATCTAGCACACGGGTCTTGTTGGAAGCTTCAAGACCAACCAAAATCCACAACATTCAAAGAAAAATTTTATAAATCTTACCTCAATTTTAAGCTTTCCCTAGCCGAATGCCCCAAGCTCATGAGTTTTTTATTCTCTTCCTCAACTCACGGCAAAGAGAAGAAGAAATGGACTAACATTGGTTTTTCCTCCCATTTCATAATAATATAATCACATTATAACTTAAAATAAATATTAAGTTTATTTATTAAGCTAGAATACAACACACAAAATGCCAAATTAGCCATCATTGCCGTCCACTAGAGTAAAATTGGGCAATTTGACATGCAACTCCTTTTTCTCTCATGCATGCACTAATAGGTCATCACACATTTGTCTAGCACACTTTCAAAGTTCATAATTTAGCCCTTTTAGGTGCAATTCATAATTATAATACTAAATTGAAGCACCTAAGATGTCACACATGAATTGGCACATACAATAGGCTTCAAAATGAATATTTAATTATTTTTATGCCTCGATTTTGTGGTCTCGAAACCACATTCCGACTAGGGTCATTTTAAGGCTGTCACATTTAATACATATATATTTCAATTAAACAACATTTATTTACTTATGACTTACCTCGTACGGACACGAATGAATCGGACGACTATTCAACAATTTTTTACTTTCTTTTATCCAAATCTGATTTCCTCTTTTATTGATCTAATTCAATACAAATTTGACTTATTTAATCATATATTCAATCAAATTCATCCAAAAACACATAAATGGGCTAATTACACCTTTGCCCCTGACATTTCACATTTTTCACAATTTAGCCCCTATTTCACAAAACATAAAATATTCAAAATTTCACCACGCCCATGCTTGGACGAATTTCACTAAGGTCCCTAGCAGCCCATTTCTTTCATTTATTTTACATTTTGACCCTTCAATTTACAAAATTTACAATTTAGTCCTGATTAGACATTTTTACCAAAAATCACTTAATTAAACATAACAATCTAATCACATATACTTATTTTTCATCATCAAACAACAAAACCATAAGCTTTCATCAATGGAAAATCATGAATACATCATCAAATTTAAAAATTCAAGCATGGGTTTGCTAGTATTTGAAGCAACGATATCAAAAACATAAAAATTATAAAAAATCGAACAAAATCCATACCTTAATTTGAGTTTCAAATAGCTAAACCTTAAAAACTTTCCATGGCTTCTTTTTCTTTAGCATTCGACCAAAATAAATGAACATGCATGTGCCTTTTTACTTTATGTTTTTATTATAATACATTTTATTATACAATTACCTTATTAACCTTAAAATAATAATAAGAAAAACATATAATGGTTGTCCACTATTGTCCATGTTAATAATCAATGGTCAAATTTCATTTTAAGGACCCCACATTAAAAAACCATAGCCATAAAACACTTTAATAAATAGCAAGGCACTTTTACATTTTACGCGATTAAGTCTTTTAGTTAAATCGAGCACACAAACGTTAAAAATTTCAAACAAAATTTTCACACATATAAATTAACATGCTGTAGACATGAAAAATAATATTAATATATTTTTCAAACTCAGATTTGTGGTCCCGAAACCACTGTTCCGAATAGGATCTAAGCTGTGATGTTACATGAGTAGTTGATTTATTTGGTATGAGGTATGATTACCTAGTGTATGCTTGATGGTTATCAAATAAATTGTCTTGGTTGTGATTTGGTAATAGGCATAATTGATGAATTGAATACCAAATTGGTAAGATTTAGATGTGCCATATTGATTATGAAATAGGCATGAATGTGAGTTTAGACACTTGACCATTTTGGTGATTCTTGGACATGACATTGGAATGTGTTTGAATGGCCATTTGGATTGATTATGAGTAATGTGTGGTTGCTAATGAAATTGTAATGCCCTGAAATTGGGCCTAGAAGTGTTGGGCCTTGAGCAAAGGAACTGTTAGGAGATTACACATAAATTTTTGAGATTTTGGTTCCCCTTTTCTGCTTTCAAAATTTGCGATGCTAGGTTCTCTTCTCCTTTAGCAGGTCGTGCATCAACTAGTTTTTACTTAACCAATAATTGCTAGATAATCTAATTTACCTTTTGTTCTCTTTTCCATTCTTCTATTCATCATTTCTTTTCCTTCTTTTCTTGATGTTACCCCTCTATTCTACCCTTCTCAGTTTCTTTCCCCTTTTTCGGTTCTTTTCGCTGCATTGCTGAATTGCACTCTACCCTACCATCAATTGGTAAGTAATTGAGCTATTTGTTGTAGTGTGTTGTAAGATGCTGAATGAAGGGGTGAGTTATTCAGTGAATATGGTTTTGTTGAGGCTGTAGTGAAATTCAAGAAAGGTTTAACGAAAGGTTTTGTTTTAGGTGGAGACCAATGGCCATTTAGTACATATTCGAGGATCCAAGGTTGCAGATTCAGTTGATTTTGGTAAGGAAGTTTCGTATGTTCATCGATTTTTAGCTTTATAAGCGTGATTGAATAATGAATTAAATGGTTACTAAAACGATGTTTGGATGGAATCTAGGTTTGGGAAGTACGCATGCAGTGAAACCAAGAGAAATAATGTGTGTATTCACACTGTTTTAACTAAAAATCAGCAAAAGCCAGAAAACCAAAAAATATGACGCATGATGCCATGGGCATGTGATCACTCGTGCGGTAATCTAAGCCCTAGAAACATAGGCGTTTCACCGTAAAGGCCATCGTGGGCGATCTCATGGGCTTAGGCCGTTTTGGGCCACTTGGGCCCCATAATGGGCCTTGCACCCATTTGCACTTTTGGCTTATAAGATAAAATGACCGATATATCCCCATAAGATAAAATGACCAATATAACCCCATAGGGTAAAATGACCGATATACCCCCATAGGGTAAAATGACTGATATACCCCCATAGGATAAAATGACCGAAATACCCTCATAGGGTAAAATGATCGATATACCCCATAGGGTAAAATGACTAAAATACCCCCATAGGGTAAAATCACCAATATACCCCCATAGGGTAAAATGACCGAAATACCCCCATAGGGTAAAATGATTGATATACCTTCATAGGGTAAAATGACCAATATAACCTCATAGGGTAAAATGATCGATATACCGCCATAAAGTAAAATGACCGATATACCCCCATAAAGTAAAATGACTATTATACCCCTATGTGACAAATGACTATGTTGCCCTTATTTTGTATATGACTGTATTTGAGAATGCCACGTTATATGTATGTTGCATCCATGTATGATATTATGGTACGATGCATGACATGTTGCATGGGGATGGGATTATTATTTTAGAGGAAGTGTACTCTACTGATAAGGTCGCATGGGTCGCCCAAGACGACTGTGGACGTACTGATGGCTTTGTGCCGTTCATCTTATTGATAAGGTCGCACGGTTCGCCCAAGACGACTGTGGACCTACTGATGGCTTTAATGCCCCTTATATTACTGGCAGCTTTGCTGTAATACTAGTTAGTCTCGCACCCAGTTCTAACATTGAAGTGTAGGGATGGGTGGGTCGATTTATTCCCCACAAGAGTGTAGGGTTGGACAGGAGATGGTGTGCAGGGTTGGTTGGGGTTAAATGCATCATGTGTTCTGATTTTTTTATACTGTTCTGGGCTAAGGCCTAACTAATACTGTTATGGGCTAAGACCCAACTGATACTGTTATGGGCTAGGGCCCAATTAATTCTGTTAGTGTAATGAACTCAGGCTCAGACTGTTACTTCCTATTGTATGATTGACTGTTTGATAAGGGATTACACACTGAGTTTTTGTAAACTCACCCTTCTGTTTTTACTGTACAGGTAATCCCTAGCCATAGATGGATTGGTGCCAGGAGGGACTTGGAAGTAGCCACACGACTGCATCTTCTATATATTTTGATTCTTATTCTCTATTAATTTCAATTTGGGTGATTTTTTTTTGTAATAAGTCTTTTCTGGTTTTTATTTTTCATTTTGGGATTTTAATTTGCTTTGGTTATAACTGCTAGTATTAGAACTCGGGTTTTTTTAAAAAAGACAACGTTGTTACAAAACAAAGGCAAATACGTAATTATTTTAAAAGAAAAGCTTCCGCTATAAACGTGATTTTGAAATTTAATAACATTTAAAAGAAAGTAACTTTTTTATAATAACGCATGGTTTTCAATCATCTTTAAATCATGCAAAGAGGTTTAGTAAACAGTTTTTGGATAATAAACCACGTTTTTATAAGTGAATAACTTTTCAATGATGCACGTTTTTAAAATGAACGACCCATTTTGGAATCACTGATTAAAACAAATTGGTTTTTAGGTTTCCAACGACAATAATTTTTATGCTTCACACTTCAATGTGATACCGCCTGATTCGACCACAACGTCCAGGCTGGGTTTGGAGTGTTACATTTAGTGGTATTAGAGCCAGGTTGTAAAACTCAGATGAGGATTGGGCTTTATGATGATTGAAATATTTAAGTATTGCTTTCAAAAGATTTGAAAGGTTATGAAATGTTTTTATGAATGTGTGGTACACCGAGTCTCCGATGCCGATTTTGTAAGTCCTCTGAAATTTCTGTTTGTTTAAATTGAAATACTAAGATTACTATAGGTAGTAGACCATACTAAAATATTTTGTTTAGGGTAAACCAAAACTGTAGCAAGTTGCGTTCTGCGAAGACAAACTCTAAGATTACTGTTTTTCATAAAACATTTGTTAATAAACAACTGGAACTACAAATTGATTTGTATAAAACTGTTAATAAGATAAAACCCAACTCGATGATCAACACTAGAGGTACTCGCAGAAGGGGGTAAAAGAGTCTGCAGCGGAGGCCATGGAGGTGCTCGAGCTGGGTCTCATGATCGTGCAGCTGAGTATTGGATTGACGCACTGTCCCAGTCTATCTATAAACTGTACTAGAGGCACTCAGGATAACTTGTGGTAGTATTTTGGAGCTAGAGTGTGCAACGGGAGCGTAGTGGTGAAGTCTATGTGGTGCGACTGTTTTGATAGTTGGAAATTTTGAGGACAAAATTTCTTTAAGGAGGGGTGAATTGTAACACCCTAAATTTGGGCTTAGAAGTGTTGGGCCTTGAGCAAGAGAACTGTTAGGAGATTGAACATAAATTTTTAGATGTGCAAGAAAGTGACATAAATGAATGCCTGCTTCAATGGTTAAGTGATTTAGGTGTGTTTAGGAGTATCTGAGAAGCCCTGGGTTCAAGCCTTGGCTTATGTAAATATTTTGTTTTTATTGAAGTAAACTCCTAGCTTTGGGCCAATAGGCTTATAATTAAGTGAGGGTAAACTATGACACAAAGGAGTTGTTGGTCTGGTGGTAAGTGGTGTATAGAGTGTTTCTGGGATTTGAGGTTCAAGTCGTGGCAATGCAAGGGAGTATTTATTTTGCTTCTCTAGCCACGTGAGAAGCAGAAGTGGACTAAAATACTACTAAATGGTGTTTGAATTGGTAATGAAGAATATGTAGGAGGAAATCAAGGAGAAAATTAAGGGATATGAAGTTGGTAGAGAGGGTATAGCCGAATGGTAGAAGAGATTTTAGGAATTTGGGGGTGTTTGTGCCGAATTTGAACTTGGGGGTTCTCAAGAGTTCGGTTTTGGAGTGGTTCTTTCTCCCCATTTGTTTTGTTTTTGCCAATTACTTTCTCTCTCCAACTCTTTCCTTTCCATTGATTGTTTTTGTTGAATTTTTCTTCTTCTGCTGCCGACTTTTGCTTTCACGATTCCCTTCTTCTTCATTTTTTTTATTGTAGCATTATTTTGAGATTTCGATTCCCCTTTTCTGCTTTCAAAATTTGCGACGCTAGGTTCTCTTCTCTTTTAGCAGGTCGTGCATCAACTAGCTTTTACTTAACCGATAATTGCCAAGTAATCTGCTTTACCTTCTGTTCTCTTTTCCATTCTCCTATTCATCATTTCTTTTCCCTATTTTCTTGCTGTTACCCCTCTATTCTACCCTTCTTAGTTTCTTTCCCCTTTGACGGTTCTTTTCGATACATTGCCGAATTGCACTCTGCCCTGTCGTCAATTGGTAAGTAATTGAGGTATTTGTTGTAGCGTGTTGTAAGATGCTGAATGAAGGGGTGAGTTATTTAGTGAATATGGTTTTGTTAAGGCTGTAGTGAAATTCAAGAAAGGTTTAACGAAAGGTTTTGTTTTGGGTGGAGACCAAGGGCTGTGTAGGACATATTTGAGTATTCGAGGTTACAGATTCGGTTGATTTTGGTAAGGGAGTTTCGTATGTTCATCGATTTTTAGCTTTATAAGCGTGATTGAATAACGAATTAAATGGTTGACTAAAACGATGTTTGGATGGAATCTAGGTTTGAGAAGTACGCGTGGAGTGAATCCAAGCGAAATAAGGTGTGTATTCACACTGCTTTAACTGAAAATCGACAAAAGCCAAAAAATAAAAAAAATACAACGCTTGATGCCCCATGGGCGTGCTATCGCTCATGTGGTAATCTAAGCCTATGAAACATGGGCATTTGACCATGAAGGCAACCGTGAGCGATCTCATGGGCTTAGGCTGTTTTGGGCCACTAGGGCTGTATAATGGGTCTTAGGCCCATTTGCACTGTTTTGGCTTATAAGATAAAATGACCGATATACCCCCATAAGATAAAATGACCAATATACCCCCATAAGGTAAAATAACCGATATACCCCCATAGGGTAAAATGACTGATATACACCCATAGGGTAAAATGACTAATATAATCCCATAGGGTAAAATGACAAAAATACCCCCATAGGGTAAAATGACCGATATACACCCATAGGGTCAAATGATCGATATACCCCCATAGGGTAAAATAACCAAAATACCCCTATAGGATAATATGACCAATATACCCTTATAGGTTAAAATGACTGAAATACCCCCATAGGGTAAAATGATTGATATACCCCTATAGGGTAAAATGACCTATATACCCCCATTGGGTAAAATGATCGATATACCCCTATAGGGTAAAATGATCGATATACCCTCATAAAGTAAAATGATTGTTATACCCATATGTGACAAATGACTATTTTGCCATTATTTTGTGTATGACTATATTTGAGCATGCCACATTATATGTATGTTGCATCCTTGTATGGTATTATGATACGATGCATGACATGTTGCATGGGGATTGGATTATTATTTTGGAGGAAGTATACTCTACTGATATGGTTGCACGGGTCTCCCAAGATGACTATGGACCCACTAATGGCTTTGTGCCATTCATATTACTAATAAGGTTGCATGGATTACCCAAGACGACTGTGGACCTACTGATGGCTTTAATGCCTCTTATATTACTGGCAGCTATGCTGCAATACTAGTTAGTCCCGCAATCGGTGCCAACATTAAAGTGTAGGGATAGGTGGGTCGATTTATTCCCCACAGGAGTGCAGGGTTGGACAGGAGATGATGTTCAGGGTTGGTTGGGGTTAAATGCATCATATATTATGATTTTTTATACTATTCTGGGCTAAGGCCCAACTAATACTGCTATGGGCTAAGACCCAACTAATACTGTTATGGGCTAAGGCCCAATTGATTCTATTACTATAATGAGCTCAAGCCCGGACTGTTATTGCATATTGTATGATTGACTGTTTGATAAGGGATTACACACTGCATTTTTGTAAACCTTCTATTTTTACTGTACAAGTAATCCCTAGCCATAGATGGATTGGTGGTAGGAGGGACTCGGAGGTGGCCACACAACTGCATCTTCTATATATTTTGATTCTTATTCTCTATTAATAACGCAAGGTTTTAAATCATCTTTAAATGCATACAAAGAGGTTTAGTAAATCGATTTTGGATAATAAACCACGTTTTTACAAGTGAATAACTTTTCAATGACGCACATTTTGAAAATAAATTATCCATTTTGGAATCACCGATTAAAACAAATTGGCTTTGAGGTTTCCAACAACAACAACTATTTTTATACTTCACAGTTCAATTGACACAGCCAGATTCGGCTACAACGTCTAGGCTGGGTTTGGGGTGTTATAGAATGGTATGTTTTAGGCTTGATTTGGTTGATTGGAATGCCTATTTTGGTTATGGATATATGCTTTTGAATTGTGTAGGTTGGCATCAAATTTGGGTGAGAAATATGGCCTGAAAAATAGCCTATTTTTGTCTACACAGGTAGAGACATGGGCGTGTGTCTTAGCCGTGTGTGACACATGGCCAGGTGACACGGCCTTCTGTCCCCTATAGATTCTAATAGAAGCAAGTAAGTGAGTACATGGGCTAGTCATATTGGCCTGTGGTTGGTCGTGTGACACAATTTAGAGAGTTACACGGGGTAGGACACGGTCTGGGACACGGCCATGTGATCCCATTTCGAATGTCCACATGGCCTATGACACTGGCATGTCTTTTGGCCGTGTGAGACACACAGCCTTACCACACGAGCGTGTGTCCTCTGTATTTGAAAAATTTCAATATTTTTCCAAAATTTTCCTAAGTTCTCATATTAGTCCCAAAATGTTTTAAATGTTTGATTTAGCCCTTGAAAGCTTATATTAAGGACTGTATGAACATGTATGAATGATTTATGTTTAGAACAAGAAATGTATATAAAATGTATTTTATTTATGTGTTAAGTCTAGTAATACTTCGTAATCCTATTCCGGTGACGGATACGGGTTAGGGTGTTACACATCCACTTTTTTCCCACTTATTCTCATCTCTAGTAAAACCAAAATATCCAGTTTGTGATACCTCAACATATTAAATAAGATTTATTAAAACATAAAAGCAGAGTACCTTTACTGTCCCAAAGCCAACCCGCCAGGTATTGGAGTAATCACTTTACTTATCATAGCAAACTCTCCAACCGAACTACCTTCCACAGCACCCACTCCCTTGCTTACAATCCCCAATGAAATCACTTCCATATGAGCCGCATAACCATACCCTAAACTAATATCCTTATTCCATTTATCAAGTTCTTTCGATAGTGATTCAATCCATTCCACTAAAACTGGTTTAGTAGGTTGTTTTTGTTCTAGTCTTTTGTGAACTCTATGCCCTTTCTTGGTAACATCCTTCATGGTTGGAACCTTGTTTTTATGCGTTGAAATACCATTCTCTATGCCTGATTCATGCACGCCACACGTAACCTCAAAATTCACACTACTTTCCTCAGCCCCGACAACATTATTATGTGCATTGGGGAGTGTCGTTGTTTTTTCAACAACTTATGTAGCTTTATGAACAAACCCCACCATTTTATTAATACAACCTATTAGTTTTTCCAAGACTCCACTGGGACTAGCTAACCCTTTTCCACACTCTTATTTAACTCATGAACAATAACCACTTTTTTCTTTTTATTCAAACCTTTATTTCTCGCCACTATTACCTTTTTTCTTTGAATTTCAACTCCTCCTGCACTCTTCTTTCCATATCCACTTCCATTAACAGTCATTATTTTCTCCTTATTATTGTCACTCACATCCTCCAAATCCACCAACATATCAAATCTAGTGTTTTCCGGTAACTTACACCGGTAGCAATCTTACCATTATTGTTTGTTGTCGTTTGTCTAGTCAGTCACCATTATTGGCTCAGTTTATGTACTTGATAGTGGGTGGAGATGGTCAAAATTTGCTTACAATAGACCGATCCGACTCAACCTTTTCCACCTCCAATGGACATCGCTCTTGAGTATGACCATACAACCTACATTTGTAGCAAATCAAGGGAAATCCCTCATGCTCAACACAATAAGGAATACCATTAATACTAATAAAGTCTTGTACGAGTTTCTTCAGGCCCAACACTAGTGCAAACCTAGCAAATTTCCCTTGTCTTCCTTGTAATAGCCCGATTCAGTGAAATCGAAACAGTGATTTTGGGACAACAAATTCAAAGTTAAAAATTTATTTTATTACTATTTTATTATCTAAAATATGATAGAAATATCGTATTAAATTTTCATTCAGAAATTTTATCGTTTACATGTTCAATTTAATAAAAAGGACTAAATTGCGTAATGTGCAAAAGTTGAGTTCTAATAGGTAAAGGTATTAAATAGCTATAGAACTTTAAAGTGTAGGTCCTTATATGGTAATTAGACCATAATAGTGATAGTGGATTATAATGGCTTGGCATTTTTGTGTAATTTTTAAAGTTTTAAAGGTTAAATATGTAAATTAGTACATAAAGGGTTAATTAAAATACAACCAAATTATCATTATCTTCCATTATCAAATTGCAACCAAAATTTACAAGAGAAGAAGCCATTTTTGGAGACCTAGGTTCAGGAAGCCTATTTCCTTCAATTAGGTATGCATTTTTGTCCCATTTTTAATGATTTTTATATTTCTGAGATCGTTATAGCTTAATCTAGCTAGCCCGGGGACTAATTTCTAAAATTGCTAAATTGTTAGTGTTTTACCATTGATGAACATGCTTGATTTTTGAAGTTTGATGATAGAAAATGAATGGTTTTTGTTAGAAAAACAACTTTTGTAAAGGAATTTTTAGTAAAATTGTCAAATAGGGACTAAATTGAAAAATAGGAAATATGTATGTGATTTGCATTACTATCATATATTGAAGTTAGATCGAGGCAAAGAGAAAATCTCAGATTAATCGCCTCCGTATCTACGTATACTCGTCGAGGTAAGTTCATGCAATTAAATTGTGTAATTATATGATTTAAATGAACTATATGTATGTGATTTGCATTATTGTCATATATGAATACCGATTGCATATCCGACGATGTATGACAATTATTGAGTCCGGTTTGAACCTTAGGAATTCGTAGGATACAAATGACATGTCATTAGGGTTACCGATCCTCAGCTCGAGAGACCATACTAATATTCAGCTTGCATGAGCTTACTAATATTTAGCTCGCACAAGCTTATCGATATTTAGCTCGTATGAGCTTACTGTTTACAACTCGTAAGAGCATACCAATTCAGAGCTCGTATGAGCATACATGTATAGGAATTGACGGGTTATAATTCAGTATACCTTGTATGTGTTATGCGAGTATCCAACGATATTCTAAAAGGTTCAATGGGCATAGTTCTATAACGAGATTATATGAGTTTGATATGAACTATTAAAGGTATTTACATAAAATACATGGAAATGATGTTACATGATACATTGATATATAAAATGGATGATACATGTATAGGCAACTTGAATAATTGTTAAGTTCATCCATGTGTATTGGCTATTATATGTGTTTCACAAGACTAACATGTTGGTGAATATGGGTTTAGGCATTTAGCCAAATTGAGTTGGGATATGCTATGTTTACTTACCTAAATTGTGATTAAATTTAAAGTTAAATTCTATGTTATATGAACTTACTAAGCTTAAATGCTTACTTTATGTTATTTTCCGTGTTTTATAGTGATTCAAAAGCTCGTTCAGGTTGGAAACTTGTCAGAGCTATATCACACTATCCATTGGTTGTTTTAGTACTTTTAGTTTGTAATACCCAAAACCCAGCATAGACGTTATGGCCGAATCTGGGGGTATCACATTGAAGTGTTTTTTGAAAACATGTTTTTATCAAAAACCCGTTCAATATTAGACCTCGTATGATATTAACGAAAACTTAGGTTGTCTTACACTTTGTTAAAACTCAAATCATTTAAGCAGCTTGATGATCGTGTTGTGTTGTTATTATACTTTCAAAATAGTGTTTGTTGCGAAAGCTTAAAATCGTGTTACCGAAATGCGGTGTTTTAAAATTAGTTATCTTTTAAAAAACCCATCTTTTTTTTACAACTAGTAGTTTATATAAAAGCAAGTAAAAATTCCCAATAAAACTTAAAACCATAGAAAGGCCTTATTACAAAAATAAATACCCAAATTAGAATTTAAGAGTAAATAAAATCAGGTATAAGATAGATGCAATCGTGTGGCCACCTCCATCAAGTCCCTCGCAGCACCGACCCGCCTACGATTGGAGATTAACTATACAGTTAAACAGAAGGGTGAGTTTATAAAAACTCAATGTGTAATCTCTTATTGAACAGTCAAACATATAGTATGCAATAACAGTCTGGGCCTGAGCCCATTATAAAATAGTATCAACGTGGGCCTTAGCCCATAACAGTATCAGTAATCAGAATACATGATGCACACCATCTCCTGTCCAAGCCTGCACTCCTGTAGGGAATAAATTGACCCACCCAAACCTACACTCTAATGTTAGCACCGGTTGCGGCACTAACCAGTATTGCAGCAAAACTACCAGTAATATGTATGACACAAAGCCATCAGTAGTATGAACAGCACAAAGCCAACGGTAGTATGAACAACACAAAGCCAACGGTAGTATGAACGACACAAAGCCAACGGTAGTATGAACGGCACAAAGCCAGCAGTAGTATGAACGGCACAAAGCCAACGGTAGGTCCATAGTCATCTCGTGCGACCCGTGCGACCTTAATAGATCAGTACACTTCCTCCAATTACAATAATCCCATCCCTATGCAACATGTGATGCGTAGTATCGTACTATCATGCATGGATGCAACATACATACAACATGGCATGCTTAAATACATTTATACACAAAGTAAGAGCAAAATAGTCACTTTACTTTATATGGGCATATTAGTCATTTTACCCTACGGGGATATATCGGTCATTTTACCCTATGGGGGTATATCAATCATTTTACCCTACGGGGGTAAATCAATCATTTTACCCTACAGAGGTATATCGGTCATTTTACCCTACAGGGGTATATTAGTCATTTTACCCTACGAGGGTATATCAGTCATTTTACCCTACAGGGGTATATCGGTCATTTTAGCCTACGAGGTATATTGCTCATTTTATCCTATGGGAGTATATCAGTCATTTTACCCTACGGGGGTATATCGGTCATTTTACCCTACGGGGGTATATCGGTCATTTTACCCTACGGGGGTATATCGGTCATTTTACCCTACGAGGGTATATCGGTCATTTTACCAAATCGGGGTCTAGGTACACTTTCTGACCCATCAGAAGGCCTACAAGCCCATTGGGCCCATACGGCCCATTTCGGCCCAACTAGGCCCAAAACGGCCTAAGCCCATGATATCGCTCACAGTGGCCTTTACGGTCAAATGCCCATGTTTCGTGGGTTCAGATTACCATACGAGCGATCGCACGCCCATTGGCATCAAATGTCGTGTTTTTCGTTTTTTAGGCTTTTACCGATTTTTAGTTAAAACAATGTGAATATACACACCAGGTATAGTTCGAAGGTAACATAACTGCGAGTGTACTCTACCACCTGTTATTAGCCATTAACACATCAGTTAAGCTATTAGCAAGTAACTATAATGAAGTAGCACACGACGACCTACTGCTAAAATAACAAATACATTACCTAAGATGAACGCTAATGATTCCTTTACTTCCTTAGCACAAATCGAAACTTTACAGTTGGCTATTGGTTCTGCACCCATCTTTTAACAAGAACCTAACACCAATAAAACCTCTCTTAATCGAAATACTAAAGAGGAAACAAAACCAACACCTACCGGACTTACCGACCCGATAAAATCAAGAGTTGGCGCAAACGATGGGAAGATTTGACAAAAGAAATGAAAATGAAAGATATAAGAAAGAACAAGGTTCGGCCAAAATAACAGATAAACATTTGTTCACTTCTTGGTCGAGTAGCAGAGGAGTAAAAAAACCCGCAACCAAAGGAAAGACGATAATAATAAAGGGGAACAAAATCACCAGGAAGCAAAACCAGTTATATCCGTAATTTACTAAGCAAGAATCGGTGAAGGAAACAACCAAAAGAGCACGAAGAGAAAAAAAAAAAGAATGATAGGCTTCAGGAAGACTACTGTCAAGAGAATACGGTGAAGAAAGAGAAATCGAAAAAAATTACAAGGAAAGAAAAGAAAAGTGGCCACACAAAGGGGAATTCGACCAACAACCAAGATCACCACCTTATCCCAAAATTCTCTTAAAAACTGGCTATACACTCTCCCCCAACTTCATATCCCTTAATTCTCTCATTGATTTCCTCCTACATATTCTCCATGACCAATTCAAACTCCATTCAACGGTATTTCAGTCCACTTCTGCTTCTCACATGGCAAGAGAAGCAAAATAAATACTCCTCTTGCATTGCCACGACTCAAACCTCAGACCTCAGAAGCACTCCACATGCCACCTACCACCAGACCAAAAACTCTTTTGTGTCATAGTTTACCCTCATTTAACTATAAGCCTATTGTCCCAAAGCTAGGGATTTACTTAATAAAAACAAAATTTCTACCCAAGCCACAACTTGAACCCAAGACTTCTCAGACACCCCTAAAGCATATAACCACTGAAGCAGACATGCATTTGTGTCACTTTCTTGCACAACTAAATACTTATGTGCAGTCTCCTAACTATTCCCTTGCTCAAGGCCCAATACTTCTAGGCCCAAATTCAGGGTGTTACATAGTTGGTTGCATTTTGGTTATAATGGTAGGTATAGGTTATTTTGGCTAATAATAGCCTATATGTTTTGTTATGGTTATGACCATATGACTTGGATTGGGATTTCGTATTTTATTGATGAAATGGTATATTTTTATATGTATATAAGTTGTCTTATATGGTTGAGGTATAGCTTGATATGGTAGAATGATGGAAGATAAAATGGTGGTTGAATATGCATTTTGTGTAAACCTTGAATGGTTGTGAATTGGTACTTGTTTGAATGACTTATTTGGTGTTTTTAGTGCATAAGTTATATGTGAATTTTAGGACCATTTGGACCTAGTTTTTGTATGTCATATATGGTATATTTTGGTATGTTATTAGAGGGTAAATCAAGTGGCATAATATGGCTTAGCTTTGGTCAAGCCTTTGTTAGTTAAATCATCAAATTGTGTTTATATTTGCACATGTTTATGAATTGTCATTTACGGTGCGTAAGAGCATATTGGTTGTATATGAATATACTGCATGTTTAAGGCTTGATTTTGCTTGTTTTGGATGTCTTAATATGGCTTGTTTATATGCACAATGCTAAGTATAGGTGGATGCCAATTTGGGTGAGAAATATGGCTTCTAAAATGGCCTATTTTCCCCCATACAGATAGAGACACGGGCGTGTGTCTCAACCGTGTGTGACATAAGGCCAGGTGACATGGCCATGTGTCCCCTATAGTTTTTAAAGTGTTGCAATTCAGGTTGTTACACAGCCTAGCACACGGCCTGGCACATTGGTGTGTGAGGTTACTTTGAAGGGTACACGGCCTAGCACATAGGCGTGTGGCTTGGCCGTGTGACCAAGTCAGAGAGTTACACGGGCACGGACATGGCCTTGTTTCCCTATTTTGAATACCCAGACGGCCTAAGACACAGGCGTGTCTCTTGGCCGTGTGACCCCTACAGCTTTGAAAATTTTTAATGTATTCAAAAAAATTCTTTGAGTTTTTGATTTAGTCCCGACTTATTTCTAATGCGTATTTTAGGCCTTGAGGGCTCATATAAGGGACAGTATGTATGATTTTGATTGGTTTCTAACATGAATATTATATGATATGAAATGTTTAAATTTTCTATTCGTTTGAATTGTAAACTCTAGTAATGCTCCGTAACCCAACTTCGGCGATTGATTTAGGTTTGGGTTGTCACATTCCTATTGTTGTATTGTAGTCTATCTTAACCACCTTTCCTAACGTCCCTACTATGATCCTCAAAAGCTTGTTATTATAGTACCTGTAAGGAAGTCCTAACAATCATATCCATACAATTATTTTAGAGAGATATTGTTCCTTCGTTGAGAAATCACGACTGCAAGGCTAAATCGTAAAGTAGTTCTCGTAAACCATCTAAGGCCCCTTTGTTAGAGCCTTTATGTAGTATCGATTGATGGAAAACTTAACTAGGAAATAGTCATTGTCAATATCAATCACTTAGAATGACTGTACCAGTTCCCAAAGTACTTGTTTTCTATTAAGGAGGGCTTTGTAACCAATCAAACGTCTCAAGAGCTTCACCACGAATGCCTATTCCATATTATTGTCCAGTATTTCTTGAACCCGATTAGAAAAGAAAATCTTAGGATATGGACCTTCCAACAAGACTCTTACATCTTCTTTTGCTATGCCCAAATCTTCATTCTTTAATATTGCATATGTACCACCACCCTTATTACCTACATTCACCATAAGAATCTCCTTCAAAGATTTTTTACCCTTGTTAAAATACTCCATAGTCAGGTCCCTTGGAGAATTCACATTTAAGTCCTTGTTCCACACATTCTTGGTTGCTCTTTCCATCTCTGATGGAATTGGGGAGCCAGGTCGTTCGAAAGCCAGTGAGGTACTATCCATGGAAGAGTCTTAGGGATTGTTTATATGAGTCAATATAATTCAGTACAGTATTATTCTTGATATTGGTATGACTAATTTACTATTAATATTATGTTTTCGTTCTTTAATGTCTAATATATGTCAAAAAAATGGTTTAATGAAGTGATGGGATATAATATACGTTGATGGTTGTATTTACTGTATGTTCAAGTAGCTTTAAATACCGAGGATCCTCAACATTAGGACAAGATATTGGTTGTTCAAAGAAATGGCAAACTATGACTGTTAGTTTTTCATATATTAACCGAAACCTTGTATTAATTGGATTCATGTAGGATATGATCTTTCTTTGTACCTACTGGCTGTTGCAGGATTGTGTAGGAAGGAAAGGGAAAAATCAGTGTCATGCTTCACAACATAAAAGTGTATTGTGTTTTATATTTAATATTGGCACAAAAAAATACCAAAACTCTTAGGAGAATAAAAATTCAATTGCTAACTTAGGAGAAAGACTCAAGTTTGGAGAGTTAAAGTATATATTTGAGCCTTATGATTATAATTAAGAATAAACAAGTAAAATATTATTATTATATATTTATATAAATAATATTATACTATGTACTTTTTCATAATATATAATTTATATTTAGTTATATACGTGAGAAAATTAAATTGATAAAATGCATAAATATTATGGAGTAAATGTGTTATTATACTAGTTAGAAAAAAAATCACACCATCACTTCTGTTAACCATTTAATAGAGAGTGTCCAAAATAGAAATAATCTAAAACATGAGTGACTAAAATAGAAATGATACAAAACGTTAGTGATTAAATTGAAAATTTTCATAGTTGGGTGATCAAAACAAAAACGCTAATAATTAGGTGACTGATTCTCTATAGTTTACACAAAAAATTAATGTTCTAAAAAGAAATGACCAAAATAAAAACGTACTAAGTTGATGGACTAAAATGAATGTAAAATAATATCACCTAACCTTAAATTAATAGTGGGTGACCAAAATAAAAACATATGTTAACGACATTGCTTAAAATATAATTTTTATTTTTAATGACTAAAATAAAAATTTATAAAAATTAGAAAAATAATTGTGTTGTTTACCCAAAACACGAATGTAAGTAAGCCCCTCCAACTTATAAATCATGAAATTAACTTCTTTTTTATTTTTATTTTTAGAAAAGAGGAACTTAGCTCATACAGAGGGAGAAAAACCTCCTCAAGATTAGAGGTCCACTCCTCAAAATTTTCAAACCAAAATCATAGATTTCTCCATCTCCCTAACAATCCCATTAACCACTTTCCTTTCACATATCCCCGACAATATCTCGTGAAGAAGATTGATCACTTCTATAATGCTCAACAAAACTAAAGCATTACTTCAAATAATAATAATAAAAAATTTTTAAAGCATTTTCTATTTTGATCAATCATCCTTCTAATTTGTCGTTTTCGAGTTTCCCAATTCTATTAGTAATATTCAAAAGAGTTTTAGGCTTTTGTAATGCAATAATCGATGTAATAATAGAATTTCTAGAATTAAGACGGTGAAATTTATGGGAGTGATTTACATATGAATATAGAATGGTTTCTTCGTTCAGAAATTTAAAAGTACACTAAGAAAATTTATATATTAAATATTTTTTTTAAACTACATCATGACTTATATTAAGCTCTATATTTTTATTAATTCTTGATTTAGCCATTGTCACAAATTAGACGGACACTAATTTAATTAAAAAGTTATAAAATATTTTTTTATATACAAAGTAATAAATATTAGTATAAAAATATTTTTTTTCTTTAATGGTTTTTTAATAAAATAATATTATAATGGGATTTAAACTTAAAACATATAAGATTTAAACATTGAACTTTATCAACATAATGAAAACCTCATTTAATTTTAATATAATATTTTATAAATATTGCTTACAAATATATTTTTTCCCACTCACATATGTCAAATGTTTGACATATTAAGTGGTGTACACTATATATAAACTGAATTACATAGACAAGTAGTGTAATAGAGATATTACCTTCGTTTACTTTTTTAACAACACCTTAGTTGACCTAGAAAGATTATTACGTTTTATCTCTAATTTATTTGCTTCATTGTTTCTTACTTTCAATGATAACCCAATAGTATCTTTTGTACTTAAATGTTTTACACTATAGGAGTCCAACTAGATATATGATATGCGCAAAGCATGTATATAGTGGAATACAACTCTCTCTTAAATTGATATAAAGTAAAATTCAAGCAAATCCTAGGATGATAACTACTTGCTCCACTTGAACTTATTGACTCATAATTGAAAAGCCATAATGAAGCGCCTGTTTGTTTGAAACAATAGCTTAAATCTCCTGTATAGAAGCTAACTATAATGTAAGTTTTGACTATGACATGTTTTTCTCTTTTGACTCAATACTTCACCATTCCCATTCATGTTAACCCTTGTGCTTAATCTTTGTTTTTGTTTTATTCACTTCAAAGAAGCCACATGCAACTATATCATTTAAAAAAAGGACAACAAAAGAAAAGAAAAGAACCACACATTGAGGTGCTAGAAATGTGAGTACAAGGTTTTATAAAACTCTTGCGTAAGGTTTCTGAAAATGCTTAATACATAAATTACCCCCAAAAATGTACATTATACCACAATGAAATATTTATATAAAAGAAATTTAAATTGCGTACTTAAAGTTTGACATTATCCAATAAATTATCCTAAAGTCGAATCCTAACAAAAAGGTGTAATGGTTAGCCAAAGATACTTTGCCAAGGGCCACACAGTTTTTGTGGCGCCTCAAACCCGACAGGGATGGTCCAACTCGAATCTAAAATATTACATTAGCTACTTAAGTGACTTTCTTTATCGACCACCAAAACATAACATAGAACCGCCAATTACATCACACAATACATGCATATTACTCAGTTAACCATTCAAACCAATCATACAATCCTAAGTCATGTTTCGACTATTATGATATAGCAAAATAAGAATAGGGTAAAAAGTCACTTTTTGCGTAATTTACATGAAATACTCATAAATCATGAAATTATACCGACAAGTGCTTTGAGCATTTTATTTAAGACTATATTTGAAAAATTCAATTCAAAACGATGATTAAATATTAGTCAATTTCGAAGCGAAGTTTAGGGACTAAAACGTAAATTTTACAAAATATCCAAGAAAACCTTTTTATGAAATTGAAGATAGCATTTGAAAATTCCACGTAAAAAACCTTGTCACGTAAATTTTAAAAGCATTTCATGGTGTTTAAAGCCTCCAATTGCATTGCTTAAAAATCATGACTTAATTGCAAAGTTAACAAAACATGCCCAAGAACTTAGCCAACCACGCTGAGACGCGATTTTTAACGTCACAACATCGACTGGAAGGGTGTCTTCATCTGACAATCCGATAAATAGTGGCTCAATGATGATCCCTTATCACAGCATCGTTTAAAGCTCGCCATGACGATAACTTTGAAATTTGTAGAAAAATTACAACTTGCATATGATAGTTTGAAACGCCATTACAGATACCAATTCGTGTTTTCATGCTTGTTACCATATCCAAAAATATCATATGGCATATTTAGATGGCTCAAAACATGATCATTTACATTTAAACATACATTAACATACTATAGCATTCAATCATATTACTTATGCTAGCATGCTTCCTAAAGTCTCAATTCAATTTACACAACATACCAAATTTGCATATAAGAAAATTTAAAGTGCATTATAGGTCCATACACTGCCATTTGGTCAAGTTGCATCTGTCCAGGCATTCAATAAGTTATTTAAGCATCAATAGTCACAATTCACTAAGGCACATGCATGCTAATCAACATCTAGCCTAACCATTCATCTAGCATTATTCATGCAACAATTCAAGCAATAAAAGCATCCAAAAACAAGTTATAAAAGTCCTCAAGTAGTCTATGGAAAGTCCATTTAGAACCCAAAAATAAAAACTAGAGTCTAACCGCTCTAAATGAACCATAATGCTATCATTTATTGTCCATAAAAACCATCTCACATACACAAATAAGTAGCTTGGCCTTGGGATCGCAAACTTGCTCACTTCCCGACTCCACACATGTTATTTCTCTACAGAAGAATAAATACAAGAGAGTGTGATCTTAACCAAGCTTAGTGATTGCTCAAGATGCTACACAAAATTATAAGATCAAGGTTAAAAGCAAGACTATGCAAATCTCTACCACACTAATGACTCATAGTGTCTAACATGTTCCAAGTAAATGAAGCATTAAGGTAACATTCTCCAAACACACCAACAGATCGCAATGAATTGAACTAGGCTCTACATTCCCTTATCCCTCAAAATATTTCCTAATAACAAAACACATATATGAGTACTCAAATCCTATGTTATGCCAACTATATCCAATGATTTGAAAAGATCACAAGGCCAATATATCCATATTTCACATTCGTTTTTCTAGTTTATGTACACTTACACATAATACCAGCTGATCATAAGGCATTTTCAGACATGTTTACACTATAAGTAATCATATTAACACATCATATACATAACACTTCACATATAAGCTTAGTTTGCGAAGTAACACAAGCTTAGGTAAGAACACTTACTTTTGTGACATAGGATAGGTGATTAGGCCACCTAAGCCCCCCTTAACTCACTGACTTGGGCATTAATTATAGTACACCAGATCACTCAACTTTGCAACCTTTGTTCCAATGACAAAAGCTCAAGAAAACTTTTGTTTGCCTTTTTTCTTGCTTGTTAATGCTCCCAAATGATTTGAAAATTTGCATACACATAAAACATAATGTAAATACATTACAAACAACAGCAAACATAATAAAATCATTATAGAATCAAATATCTAAGTTTCTCATTCATAATACTGAAAAATTAGTTAGTTTTGTCGAAATAGATGTTTCAACACTTGAATCTCATTTCTAAGCCTAAATTTTGATTTCAAACATCCTAAATATCATCTAATTACAAAACTAAACCATCAATTTCATCTAATTACACAAATCTAATTTGTTTTAGAGAACTCAAGCTTATATAAACATTAAGAAGGGGAAAAAGTCCAATTTGTTTAAATTCTTTAAGGATTTGTTAGACTAAGGTCAAATGGCTTTTAATTAGATAAAATGAGTTAGAAAACACTTTAGAATAGTAGCTTAGCTTAGTATTACGAGATCTACCATTTTCAAGCAAAAAATCAATTTAAAATCATTAAATATATTGAGATCTTGATTAAATCCATTCAAACTTGAATTGAAATAACAACATACTTAGTTTAATCTTAAAAAGTCAGAATGTTACCATATTTTGATGAAAAAAAAGAGCTAAGGATCAAATTCGAGCTAAAATTTATGAAAAGCAATAGAGAATTTGGGGAAGAAAACTTGAATGTTCTTTGAAATTAAAAGAGAAATTTGTGGTTGGAAAGCTTGAAAGTAAAAAAGGATGAATCATTTTTTTAGAGAAAAGCTTTAATTTCGTATTTAGGAAAATTTTGAATGAGAAGAGAAACGAGAGGGAAGGGACGGTAGGGGTCGTTAAATATGTAACAATTTTTAAAAAATTGGTCATTGCCCCTTCAATCACCTTTAGTTTCTTCTCTTTTTTCAAATAGGTCATTATTTTCAATTAAAACTTATTTTCTAAATTATTTCCAAATCCGATTTCATTTTAAAAATCTATTTTAATAAAATTATTTCCTGAACACCTATTTTTTAATTTCTTAACCTTAATTTTTAATTATAATTATTTTAATACTTTTTTAATTTTAATTTTTGGTTCATTCACCCTCTATTTACTAACCTCGAATTCTACTAGCCCACTTTTTGGGATGTGACAAACTATCCCCCTCTAAAAGGAATTTCATTCTCGAAATTAGTTGAACTAGATAGATAAGGATATTGATGTCTCATAATGTCCACAGCTTCCCGTGTAGCCTCTTCACCTTTGTGATTATGCCATAAAACCTTAACCAAAGGTACACTCTTATTCTACAACACCTTCGTCTCATGTGTAAAAATCTCAATCAGTTCCTCCTCATACGTTAGATCAGGTCAAACCTCGAACTCTTCAACCTGAACCACATGTGACAAATCAAATTTGTATGGTCGCAACATAGACATATGAAACACATCATGGATATGCTCAAGTTTAGTCAACAACCTGAGTCGATATGCTACTGACTTAATCTTCTTGATAACCTCATAATGTCCAATAAACCTCAGATTCAACTTACCCTTATGATCGAACCTCAACACCTTTTTCCAAGGTGAAACCTTTAAAAACACTTTGTCTCCAACATTGTAACACCCCAAAATAGGGCCTAGGAGTTTTAGGGTATTTTAGGAATTTTAGCTCTAAAGTGCTCAAAATTTCGTAGCATGGTAAACCAAAGTTATATGACTATGGCAATATAATTGTTAAATCAATTTTTAAAAAAGTGTTTTAGAAACCCTTAATTTTAGAAAAAGGGTGGAATTGCAATAGAGTCGAAATAGTAAGCATTTATGTTACCAGTTTTTAAAATGGAACTTAAAAACCCCATTCCTAGGTTTGTTTTAACAATAGGTTTTCTCCAAACATCAAGCTTGTCATCCATTGCTATTTCCTTGTTATTTCAATTTATTTTTATTCATAAACCATAATACTTTGATTTCCTATCATTCCTAAGTCAATTACCTTCATAAATCTCCAAGAAAAACACTCAAAAACTTCATATATTTCACCATCTTCTTTAAATGTGTGTTTTCTAGTTTTGTATCAAAACTCATCTAATCTTTCATCAAAGGTAATATTTCAAACTCTTATGAGTTTTTCATGGTATCTGGCCCTCAAAATTTAAGTATTAGCCATTGAATCGCAAGATTTTAATAAAAGTTGAAAATGGAGTTATTAATGGCAGATTTCAAGATTTTGAGTAAAAATGTGCTTTTAAAGTGTTTTCTATTAGTTTCAATGTGATTAAGAGGTTTCTAAATTTACATTAAAGTTTCGATAATGATTTTCTCATGTTTAAATGAGTTTTGTGAAAATTGCCAAAAAGATATTGAAAAATGTCGATACCATGAACTAAGCATTTCAGTGTAGTCTAAAGGTAGAGATTTAGTTGTAGGTGAATTATAAGATGAACAAAACTGGTTTTAGGCAAAAAGATTGAGTATAGACTGGGATATTAGAGTTTAAAATTTGTTACAATAATGGTTTGGAGTTACATGAGAACATAGAATATGTTGATGTTTTAGTTGGTTTAAGTGAGTCCTTGGTTGCTATCTGATTTTGTTTATTGCATGATTATTGTAAGTGAAGCCTCAAATTCATTAGAGCTTGCTACGAGTTAAGTAAGAGTTAGTAGAGCTTTCAATTTTCTTGCAAAAGTGTAAACTTGTGAGTGTTTGGAATTTCTGCTCGTAGACACGAGTCATGTGTTATTTTGGGAATTTAGTAGCAGCCTAAACCCCTACTCTAAATTTTGAGTGTAATTTTTCTTGTATTTACAGTATTTGATGGTTTATGTGCTTATATGGTTATAAAATTGTGTATAGTGATGATAAGCTCAAATATGTGGTATGTGGATATGGTAATTACTGTGAAAAGTGTAAATGTATACATGATATATATATATGTGTGTGTTATATGAAAGTGATAATGTTTTGCAAAAGATGCTAACATGCAGTGATAGTGCTCGAATAATTGATAAGTAATATGTGTGTGAAATTGGATATTTTGGCCTTGTGATTCTTGAAACCAATGGATATAGTTGGCGTGCCATAGGATTGTGAGTACTCACCTATAGGTATAGTGATTTTGGGCATTAAGACCATGGGGCATGTTTCGAGGCATAAGGGAATGTGAGCTAAGCTCTATTCAACAGGACATATGAAGGGAAACAAGGAGAGTGTTAGCTGTACGCTTCATGTCTGGGACATATTTGACTCTACAAGTCTGTGTCGTATGATGGAGATCCGTGTATCCGATGTGTGATGATAGAGCTTAGTATAAGTTTCATAACTTAGTGCCAAATTATCTTGTATTGCATATATTTAGGTGTTGTGTGATGAATTCCCTAATAAAATATATGTGGTAGTTATGCAAATTATCCTTATAAATGTTATGTAAATGAACTATTAGACAATGCATGATAAAGTGTTACGTGTTACTAAACACAAGACTATAATATCATATATGTATGTGGTTATTGTGAATGCATGACGAAATGTTTGCATTGTGGATATTTCAATCATTCACTGAGCTTGTTTAATCTCACCCACTCTTTTCAACATTTGCAGATTAGTAATGACTCGGTGTGAGTGGTGTGGTTGTCCTAGGGAATGATCCAAGAAGACTCGTAAATTCTCGTAGGTGTTCTTTTAGTTATTTTTGTATTGGGGAATAAGGTAATGTGGTAGACTTGTTTAGTGCCATGATATGTTTCGATTATTTACCAACTTTGTTTTGTTTCAGTTTTGGAAGTTTATGAGTTTATATGTTTGCTTATGTTCATGAACTTTAAATGATGGCTTGATGTATCTTGCTCGAATATGTTTTGATTACTGGAATAGTTAAATTTAATCGTTGGATGATTATTTATTGAAGTAAGTGATGCATCATGCTTAGAAAATGTTTTGAATGAGTTAATTACCTTTGTATGTTGTATTTTTATGTCCAGGGGTAGAGGTATCAATATTGGGGATTCAAAATCAATAATTCAGTGTTTTAAAATGTGTAGGGAGTCAGAATAGGGATTTGGTATCGATACCTTTACTTGAGTATCAATACTCGAGGTTAATGTATCGATATTTCGTTATGAGAAACAGAATGCAAGTTTGGTATCGTTTTTCCAGGTGATATCGATACCACATAGAGAAAATATCGATACCCTAATGTTAGTATCGACACCTACGGACAAGTTTTGCAAATCTTGCCAAATGAATCTTATGTTCGTTTAATAATGATTATTAGATAATTTTATGTATGATTTAAATGAAATAATGATAACTAACAAGTATGATTGACTCAAAACCTATATGAACGATACTTGATGTATGTTTTACTGAATTGTGCTTTTAGTTATTATAAATGACATGAGATGGTGATGTGGCATCCCGTATTTAGGCTTGGCAACTAGGCCAAGTATAGGGTGTTACAAACATGAAATTTGATATCACGACGTTTCAAATCAGTAATGTAACAGCTCGATTTTGGGCCTAGTTAGAACAAGGTTTCGGGACCAAAAATCTGACAAGAAAAAAATTATTTTTATTATATTTTTATGGTATAAAATTTCACAGAATGATTTCACAAAAATCTCGTTCAAAAATTTTGACGTTTGGGCACTCAATTTAGTCAAAAGGACTAAATTGTAAAAAAGGCAAAACTTGAGTTCTAGAAGCTAGAGGTGTAAAATTGCAATGAAATTTTAAATTGAAGGTCCTTAAATGGTAATTAGACCATTGGTTAATTTTTTGGACAAAAATAAGCATGAAATAGGTGAAATAGAATATTTTTCAGTTATGGGCATTTTGGTCATTTAGTGATTAAATGATTAAATAAACAAAATTAAAAGCCAATTTTTGTCCATCTTCAACCCCATGGATGAATTTCTTAAGGGGAAACCATGGCTAGGGTTTTTCAAGCTTCCAAGCTCGACTGTAAGTCTGTTGCAGCCCCATTTTTAATGATTTTTACGTTTTTGAAATCATCGTAACAAGATCTATCTATTTCTACCACTAATTTGAGATATGGTTAAAGTTTAGGGTTTTGACCCATGATGAATATGTGTGTTTAATGCTTGAAAATGCATGTTTATGGCTAGAGAAAAGACTTTTACTAAGTGATTTTTAGTGAAAATGTCAAAAAGGACTAATTTGTAAAAGTTATAAACTGTGTAGTAAAAATGTGTTTTAATGGGAATTGTGGGATGTTATAGTTATGAAAATGGTTCGGCTAGGCTTGTATGTTAAAAAAATTAAATAAATTTCATTTTTCGAGCTTAAGGGTAAAAATGTAAATATGTCAAACTTTAGGGCAAAAACGTAATTTTGCCATAATATGATTTTTGGGTCTCATTGAATGATGTGACTAATAATTTGATATTATAGATCCAGAAAAAATACGAGATTCAGGCCTAGAACGAGGGAAAAACAAGTATTTGACGGTTAGGTCCTTTTCACCATTTTTGGTATTGAGGTAAGTTTGTATGTAAATAATGCATCGTTTTTACTTATGTTATCATGTTTTATTATGTTTTATGAAATGTGGCTAAATATTGAATGAAATTAACAAGTATCGAAAAGTGAGAAATCTCCCAGTTGAACATTAGGAATATAATAGGATACAAGTGACATGTCACTAGTGACTCAAGTGTGGTACTATGTGAAGACCACTTTGAGAAGAGATAGCTTGATCACAAGTGTGGTACTATGTGAAGGCCACTTTGTGGAGAAAAATAGCTTTGGTCACAAGTGTGGTACTATGTGAAGGCCACTTTGTGAAGAAGGTAGCTTTGGCTACAATGGTGGTACTATGTGCAGGCCACCGGGTATCCGTTATTATTCCAATATTTTCAATGGGAAATGACTAAGTGTAAACGAATATGACTATGTGATGAATAAGTGTAAATATGTGTGTGTAAACTTAGGAGCAATGTGCTCGATATATGATCGAACTTTGGTAAGGTTGATATTGAATAAGTTTTACAATGGAAGTTACTATAAAGAAAACATGAAAGCGTGAAATTTAGAAATAAAAAGTTTCGGACAGCAACAGTTGTATGAGATTGAAAAATCACCAAAAATAGTGGAAAACGAATTAGAGGTTGAATAATATATGAAATAAAATCTTATTGAGTCTATTTTCATATAAAAAATGATGTAAGCAAAAGAATTTCATATTATGAGATATTTGAATTTTAGTGAGATAGGGTCAGAATGATTTCGAAATCCCTATTCTGACTTTGAAAATAGTTAAAACTTTTTACAGAAATAATTATACGTTATAATTTATATTTTTAAAATCCTAAATGAGTCTATTTTCAAGAGAAGCAAGCAAGATCATCATCCAAATTTTGTACGAGAAGATAATTAATTTTTAGTGCAGAAAGGTCAAAACTGTCAGATAGCAGAATAGGGGAAAATTTAAAGAACAAACTGTATTTATTGGCTAAACCAAAAATTATGTAAATTTTATGGTAAGAAGATATGTGAGTCTAGTTGCAGGAAAAATTTGCGGATCTTAATTTGGAGTTTCGTAACTCAAGATATAAATAATTTAGTGACTATGACTTGAGTAGATAGCTAGATATGAACTTGAGTAAATATTGGAACTATGTGCAATTCTGATTGTATTATTTTGAGAACATATTGTGAAGCTTGATAAAAGCATATTAATAAATTGTTTATTATTTACATATTAACTTACTAAGCTATATGCTTACCCCTTTTCGTTCCCTTGTCTTATAGTGTCACCAAGCTAGCTCGGGATACGGAGATCGTCGGAGATCCATCCACACTATCAACTCTCTTTTGCTATTTTGAAAGCAATTTTTTAAATTATGGCATATATAGAGGACTTGGTTATTTTGTTATGTGTCATAATTGATTTGGACTAAAATGTTGGCCTATGTTATTTGATAATTCATTTTGTATAAGGCCGTTGATGTTGGCTATTATTGGTTAAGTTGTATGTTTATGATAATGCCATGTTGTGTGTTGATAAATTTTGTATAAGTGTGTAAATGTTTTTGATCGGAAAAGGCTTGGTAAATAACCTAGTTTTCATCCAGACAGCTGGCCACACGGCCATGTGCTCAGGGTGTGTGCCCCTGATTTTCAAGAAATTTTTCAAAGTTTTTTAAAGTTCTCGGTTTATTTCCAAACCACTTTCAAAGTATGTATTTGGCCTCGTAAGTCCATATTAGGGACTTTATGATGAAATCTGAAAAGTTTTAATTTGGATAAAATTTTATGACTCGGTTTTGTATGATTAGTTATGTTGAAGTCTGGTAATGCCTCGTACCCTGTCCCGGCGTCAGACACGGGTAAGGGGTGTTACAAGCAAAAGATTTATGCCTATCAGAATGTAATAGTCTGTTTGTCAGTGGTGACGAAAATTGTGGTTTCGAGGCCACAAATCCGACGATTTGGTTAGCCCATTTGCCAGTTGTGTCAGAAAGAATGGTTTTGAGGCGACAAATGGGTCCGTAAATATTATTATTTAATATTTACGAGTTAAATATAGTATTATATTAATTTTTCATTTGACAATTTTTGTTATTTGAATGAACAGTTAAGTTTAAGTGGTTGTCCCTAAAGTCAAGTGGTTTTAGAAAACAAGTTATCAGGACCTCATTTCTATAAAATAAGCCCGTAAATATTTTTATTCAATACTTATGGATGCTTATATAGGTATATGAAAAGTTTAGTTTGGAAATTTTAACGTTTAGATAGTTAATTAAGGAAAAAGGACTAAATCGTAATAGTTGAAAAAATCAATGGCTATTAGTTTAAGGGTATTAATTTATTAAATAAACATGATTGGATTGCCTTGTTAGGTAATTATACCCCTAGTTTTGATAATGGATGGTATAGATAAAAGATTAATGAATTTAAAGGTTTAAGTAAATGTAACACCCCAAACCCTGCCTAAACGTTATGGCCGAATCTGGTGGTGTCACATTGAAGTGTTTTTGGAAAACATGTTCTCATTGAAAACCCGTTCGGTATTAGACCTCTTTGTGATATTAACGAAAAATTTGTTGATTATATTGGATTGTTAGTATACTTTAAAACTATGTTTGTTGCAGAAGCTTTTAAAATAAGTTGCGTAAATGTGGTGTCTTTAAAAAACAGTTATCTTTTGAAAAACTCGTCTTTTGCCTTCATCTAGCAGTTTATATCAAAGCAAGTAAAAATGTCAAAATTAAAGTTAAAACTTTAAAGAGGCCTTATTACATAAAACAAATACCCAAACCAAAATTATTGTAGATAAAAAGTCGAATGTATAAGTAGGAGCAGTCGTGTGTCCCCTTCCGAGTCCCTCGTAGCACCAATCCATTAAAAACTTGGGGATTACCTGTACAGTAAAAATAGAAGGGGTAAGTTTACAAAAACTCAGTGTGTAATTCCCCAAACATACAAGCAACATGCAATAGAACAAACTGGGCTTAAGCCCTTCCACAATAATAGTATCAGTTGGGCCCTAGCCCATAACAGAATTAGATGGGCTTTAGCCCATAATAGTATCAATAATCAGTATGCATGATGCGCGTTATCCCAACCAACCCTGCACCCCAACTCCGTCCAACCCATCACACCATGTGGGGATAAAATCGACCCATCCAGCCCTACACACCAAGATTAGCACCAGTTGCGGCACTAAATAGTATTGCAGCAAAGATGCTAGTAATATGTATGGCACAAAGCCATCAATAGGTCCACAGTCGTCTTGGGCAACCCATGCTGTAACACCCTAAACCCGGCCTAGATGTTTTGACTGTATTTGGTAGTGTCACATTGAAGTGTTTTGAAATCGAGTTTCACTATAACTAGATTTGTTGTAAAAAAAAAAAAAAAACCCTTGTTCTTTAAGGTTTGAAGAAAACATCATTCTGTTACCCTTGATTAATTAGATTATGAAAGTAGTTTACTTTGGAAAAACATAATGATTGCTGAAGCTTTTTTTGCATTCTCGTTTGTTATGAAAACGTGGTTTTTGGAAAACAAGTATCATTATGTAAAACGCGCCCTAGAGCTAACAGATTTTAAATGAAATAGATAAACCCAATATTTAAGAAAAATTAAATAGAGGCCTAATTACAAACCCAAAATAAATACCATAATTAAAGTAAATGAAAACCGAAAGAAGTGTAAAAGCAAAGTGTGGCTGCCTCCAAGTCCCATGTAGCATCGAACCGCCTATTCCTCGAAATTACTTGTACAGTAAAATAAAAGGGTGAGTATAAAATACTCAGTGTGTAACCCCGGCAATAACAATATAATAGAATCAGTCTGGCTAGAGCCCATTATAGTAGCATATCACAATCAGTGGGCCTAAGCCCATTACAGTAATAGTATATCATGCAATTAGAATCCTACCCAAACATCCTCTACACTCCATCTCCGTCCAACCCATCACTCCATGTGGGGATATAATCAACCCACCCAACCCTACACTCCACAGTGTAGTACCGATGCAGCATTATCAATAAAATGTAGCAGTGCTACCAGAATATTAGGCTAGAAGCAAACACAGTGTAGTACAGATGCGGCACTATTGATAAAAATGTAGCAGGGCTGCCAGAACAGTACACTTCCTCCATAAACATATACCCAACCCTAATGCAATGCAACATACTTAGTGTCATGTTATGGCATATTACAAAATATCCACACAAATAAATATCTATATATATATATATATAACAGAGCATGCATAATCATTCAAACATCATATAGGGTCAAAATGGACATTTTACCCACGAGGGGTATTTTGGTCATTTAGCCCTTAGGGGCATTTCAGTCATTTATTAGTGTGGGCCTAAGTATGTGAAGGCCCATCAATTGGCCCATAGTCGCCTAGCAATACATGCAATCATATCAGTACAGAAACTCGTCTTGGACCGAGGCCCATTAACCCGGCCCATGTGGGCCCACACAGTCATGTGGCCATCGAGCCTAGATTTGGCCTAAGCCAAGTGTGTGTAATAACCGAGTTGATAATACACATCTGTTTACAAATTTCCACCCATGCGGGCCCATGGGCCGCCACTTGGCCCATTCAGGCCTAACACCCCCGAAATCACTCATGGTGATCGTTTTGTGAAGTAGGCCCATACTCCGCGGGCTCAATCAATCACATGCGTGTTCGCACGCCCATGTGGCCAAAAGCCATCCTTTGGCTTTTCAATAATCGGTAGTTTGGCATTTACTGTTATAATCTAATAGTGTGAGAATACACACATTCGGCTTTTAGCTGATTGACAATCAAAGCAGTTTATATGGTTACACACCTTATCACGTAGAGTACTAAATAATCCTGAGCACCACCACCTAAATTAAACAAAACACAAAGTTAAACCACTTATCTAAAGAATTAAGGAAATTCTAATCCAAACACTTAGCCAAAAGATTTACTATCACTTGCCTTCACTAGAGTGATCAACTGCGATTTGCCTAGTCAAACTGTAGTTTGACGCAGTCACCCTTCCGCATCCGGCAGAAAGTCCCTAACTGCTAACACTCTACGTCACTTGAATTTGGGAGTAGAAACCACGAGTGCACTTCCAGTAGATACTCTTCCACGACCTCCTTCAGTCCGATTATCACTTGCATCCATGATATATATATTCCAAAAGCCACAATCAATATCACTACTTGGTCGAATACTTGAAATGACATACATTTTATTAGTCCCCATCACTTAAAAAAACATGCCTTACAATCCCAATACATACCTATGGAGCATTCGACCAACAACACTTACCCACGATTTGATCGATAAACTACTTGCAAGATTCGGCTAGCATAGAAGAGCAATAGGTTTGAGAGGAACGAACAAAAGACAAAGAGTAGTTAAGGAATAGTGGCTCGACTATAGAGTAGAGGTAGGAATCAATGGATTCACCCAAAGTTTGACTAAATCAATAAAAGAAAAAGACAAAGCTTGAGAAGGAGAATAGATGAATATTCGGTTTTCAAAGAGAAAGAAGCATTCAGTTATATGAAGAAGTGAAAGGAGTAAAAATAGTCAATGGGAATCAAGGCTAAAGGTGCATTCGGCTTTTGCAAAAATCCCAAAGAGAAGACAAGGTGCTTGAAAGGAATAAGAAAGAATGTATACGTTAGTTCAAACAAATGGAGTGGAGATGCATTTGATTGGGATTCAAAAGAATGGAAAAGAAAAATACCAAGAGGGGAGAAAAGCAAAATCGGCACAAATGATTTGTGTTGAGCAACGAAAATGGTGCCTTTTGGTCAATGCTCAGAAAACAAAAAGGAAAGAAATCCCTTTACCTCCACAAATGTCGAAATATCCTAGCCTAATCACCTAAACTAGGCAACAAAATCACCTTCGACCAAAGGGACCAACAAAGTCCCATATTCGGCTAATTCTTTCCACAAACAAGCCTTTATTAGCAGCTTGATATATGCCAGCCTTCAATCTAAATTTCAATCAATGTCCCTTCCCACCACATAACTTGTTTCACTGAACAGCAGCCTTCCATTTAAATTCCCACCACTTGACTAGGTTAGCACTTACCATATTCGGTCAGCCTCAATTCTTCATGCACGAGTAGCAAAAATCAAACCTCATTAGCACAAGGGGGAGCTCCAACTCCAAACCTCACCATCTTCACTGCACCTCACAAACACGTTGCTTGCTACTACACCGCAACTCTTCTTATCCTATCATTCGGTCACAACAGATTATAAGTCTTACATGCTAAGGCCATGGTTTATTCAAGAGTGAAAATGAAAACCTCGCCTAACATGGGATTCGAACCTGCTCCTTTCCAAATGCCCAACACGCCATTTTCCACTCTTCTACAGTCTCTTTTTGTGTCGTAAATCACTCCCAAATAGCCATAAGATTTAAATGCCAGCTTCCATGCCCATATATGCGAAAATAAAAATTATGCTAAGGCGAGAACTTGAACCTTGGATCACTCCTTGCTACCCAATGCTCCTAGCCACCAGACCACCTGCTTTTATACGTCAAGCTTTAACCAAAAATATTTATAAACCATTCCATGTGACGCCAACTCCACATAATAAGAAAAACTAAAATTTTCGTTAAAGTCCTGGTTTGAACCCATGACTTCTCAGACATTCCCAAGTACTCCAAATCACTTAACCAACAAACCAAACATGAAATTGCAAAATTTTTTTCTTAACCAACAAAAATCCAAATTTCTCTGATATACGAAGCCCATTTCTCCTAAGCCTAAAATTCGGGGCGTTACACGTGCAACCTTACCAGAAATATGAACGACACAAAGCCATCAGTGGGTCCACAGTCATATTGGGTGACCCGTGCGACCTTATCAGTAATATGAACGACACAAAGCCATCAGTAGGCCCACAGTTGTCTTGGGCAACCCGTGCGACCTTATCAGTACAGTATACTTCCTCCAAAACAATAATCTCATCCCCATGCAACATGTCATGCATCGTATCATAATATCATACATGGATGCAACATACATATAACGTGGCATGCTCATATACAGTCATACATAACATAAGGGCATAATAGTCATTTTACTTTCTAGGGGTATGTCCGTCATTTTACCTTATAGGGGCATAACAGTCATTTTACCTTATAGGGGTATATTGGTCATTTTACCTTATAGGGGTATAATAGTCATTTTACCTAATAGGGGTATATCGGTCATTTTACCTTATAGGGGCATAGCAGTCATTTTACCTTATAGGGGCATAGCAGTCATTTTACCTTATAAGGGTATATCAGTCATTTTACGTTATAGGGGCATAACAGCCATTTTACCTCTAAGGGTATATCGGTCATTTTACCTTATAGGGGCATAGCAGTCATTTTACCTCTAAGGGCATATCAGTCATTTAATCAGTTTGGGGTCTAGGTATACTTACCGACCCAATAGTAGGTCCACAGTCGTCTTGGGCGACCCATGCAACCCTAACAGACTAACAGTGAAAATGGGCCCAAAAGCCCATTATGCAAGCCAAGTGGGCCCACACGCCCATGTGGCCCACGAAGCCCAAAAATGACCTTGGTCGTGTGAACGACACAGTCGGGTCCAATTTCTTCCACACTTCCATGTGGTTTACCCGTGTAGGATCCACAAGCCCGTTGGGCCCACACGTGCCATTTCGACCCAATCATGGCCCAAAACGGCCTAAGCCCATGAGATCGTTCATGGTGGCATCTACAGTCAAACATCCTTATTTCATGCGCTCGAATTACCACATGAGCAATCGCACGCTCGTATAGCGTCAAATGTCATAATTCTAGCTTTTGGCCGATTTGCAATAGTAACAGTGTGATTACACACCTTGTTTGCAAAAAGGCGCAGAAGTCACTAACACCCAACCTATATTCAATCAAACCACTTTGTTAGTCCTTTAATCAATAAGGTTAATCACTCTCTTAAACTCTTAACTCGAAATAATATTGATAATTGCCTTGACTGAACGAGTGTGATTTAGCTCACCTAAACACTGGCCAAGATTAATTCACGATCTTTGGCGAAAATGAAACAAAAACTCAGAATAATGGATAGCAGTAATCAACCTACAAAGGCACACCCAAACCCGAAGCACGAGATGGCAAAATCACCACTTTAATTGAATGCAGAGAAGGATTCGACTACACGAGAATTTGACTCACAATATAGGAGGAAAACATGAAGAAAGCCAAAACAAAGTGGAGAGGGAGGAGAGATGGTGTATTCGGCTAAGGTAAAGAATGCCAAAAGAAAGGTAATTGCTTTAGACCCAAAGAAGAAGAGAGAAAGGCAAAAAAAGCATTTAGCTATAGAGGGAAGAAAATCGATAGACAAGTGAAAACTGAAGGCAACCAAAATTGAAAAAGTACCCTAAGTCCCTAACCAAAAATCAGCACCAAAAAGAAAAAAGTAACAACAAAAACCGATATCGAGAGAAAACCAAAATCCTGAAAAACAAACGAAGCCAAATATTAGGTAAGGGAATTCGGCATTGCACAAAACTCCAAAAGTGAATCAAAAGTTGCAGTAAACCGAAAATGATGAGAACAACCTACCAAAGCCAAAATTTTATGGAGCAGGAGTTCAAATTCGACACTACTCTCCCACTCCCTTCCAAAATCCCTTATTTTCCTCCTCAAATCTCTCATCAAATCACTCAAACTAATCCCTCAACAACTCAATTCAAATTCCCCTCAACCACTTCAGTGTTTTGGTCAAACCACAACACTCTCATGGCACAGCAGCAAAATCAAACACTCCACTGCGCTCACCAGGATTTGAACCTTAGTCCTCAAGCATAGATGACACACCACTTATCCTTTAGACCAACAGGCCCTTTTTGTCATGGTTTACCCACATTTATTTAAAAACCTACTAGCTATAGGTAAGGGTTTATTCCTTAAAAACAAAACTTTTTGCACATGCCCAGGCTTGAACCCAAGACTTCTCAAACACTTCCCAGAACACTTAACCACTGAAGTAGACAGATATTTGTGTCACTTCCTTGCACAACTAAATATTTATGTGCAGTCTCCTAACTATTCTTATGCTCAAGGCCCTATACTTCTAGGCCCAAATTCAAGGCGTTACAGTAAAGGTTATTTTGGTAAATTAAAAATTAATCATAAAATAAAGTAAAACAAAAGCCATTTTCCTTATTTTTGTTCTTCCACCAAAATAGAAACCTAAAACCACCATGTTTGAAGCTTAAAGGGTTCGGCCAAGTTGGGTTCATACATGATATATTTGGAACTAGGTCTAGCTAACTGTAAACCGAAAAATATATAGGATTTTTCCTATGTAATTTATCACCTTTCTACTTAAATTCGTTGTTAAAACTAAGTAATTGTTTAATTAATTAATGAAATATGTGTAAATATGAAATTAGGACAAAGAAATTATTAAAATGTGATTTATGCTTTATTATATAGTTTTCATGCATAAAATGACTTATTTTATATTTGAACATATTATATTTTTAAGACATAAATTGGGCCATGCATGATTAAATTAAATAGTAAAATATAAAGTTATATTTAATAATTCATTTTAAAATATTTCATTAATAAATTGGGTTTTAATTAAGTATTTAAATTTTATTCTTTAGTCCTTTAATTTATTGATTTATTTTGGACAAGTCTGATAGCTTTGTTGGATGATAAAAACCATCCAAATTGAAGACCAAGTCAACCTAATTTCGGCTACACATAGCTGTCCACATAAATCACTTTTTGGTTTAATTACATAAGGTCCCTACAATGTTGAAGAAATTAGAGATTTTCCCAAAGATTTACATTTGACCGAGTTTTAATACTGAGTTGTTATGAAATTTAAACTACTTAAAAATCAAGCAAGTTAAAAATCAAGCAAAATTCAAACACTCCACTGTGCTCACCAGGATTTGAACCATAGTCCTCAAGCAGAGATGACACGCCACTTATCCCTTAGACCAGCAGGCCCTTTCTGTCATGGTTTACCCACATTTATTTAAAAACCTACTAACTATAGGCAAGGGTTTATTGCTTAAAAACAAAACTTTTTGCACATGCCCAGGCTTGAACCCAAGACTTCTCAAACACTTCCCAGAACACTTAAACACTGAAGCAAACAGATATTTGTGTCACTTCCTTGCACAACTAAACGTTTATGTGTAGTCTCATAACTGTTACCATACTTAAGGCCCAATACTTCTAGGCCTAAATTCAAGGCGTTACAGTAAAGGTTATTTTGTTAAATTAATAATTAATCATAAAATAAAGTAAAACAAAAGCCATTTTCCTTATTTTTGTTCTTCCACCGAAATAGAAACCTAAAACCACCATGTTTGAAGCTTAAAGTGTAACACCTCTAACCCGTATCCGTTGCTGGAATGGGGTTACAAAGCATTACTAGACAAGACTCAAGTTCTAAATAATTACCTATTCATATAGGTCACATTCATACATATATAAAACATATATCATAATCACAAGTCAATAAATATGTTTCAAAGTCTTACTATAATTGTTTTAATAATGCATCACCCACGTCTTGTGCCTGTCACCTTAGTAGCATTCAAATAAATAATAAAGATCAAACCATTATTTCATAAAATTACACATGCACATTTTAGACTAAAGAATCAAAATTCAAAGCTTTTTGACCATGTCATAGTTAACACGTAAATCTATTTAATTTTGTCAAATATTCAAACTTATCATTTTCTTAACTCTACATGTGCGTATACTAAAACCAAATAAACCATTACATCCCAATTATTGTCCAAACACATTTGCAACCTTAATGTCCTTACCCAAAGGCCGAACATAACTTTAATACCACATCGATCTATATATATATGCATTTCAGTCGATCACTATGAAACATTATAAAAGCATAAAATACAAACCAAATAATCAATATTTCACGCCTTGTTGACCAAAGCGTGTGTCGTCGTAATCAACCTCATTAAATGGTTAGGCATAGTGTGACAGTCCTATTTTGGCCCTAATCGAAAAAGTGGTTTCGGAACCACGAAACCAAGCCAGAAAATTTTTTAAATATTATTTTCGGTGTTTTTATTATGTGAATTATCATGTGTGAAAATTTGGTGTCTTAATTTGGTTATTTGGATGTTAATTGATTAACTAAGGACTTGACTGCATAAAAGAAAAATTAGATGGTTAAATAGTAAATGCCGAATTGTAGTTGAACCTTAATGTTGGAGGGTTTAAGAAGCAAATAGACCAAAAGAATTATGCATGGACATAACAGGCCATGACTTAGTGGAGGAGTAATAATGTTAAAAGGGCTAGTTTGGTAAATTAATTAATAAAGGCCATGCATGTAATAGTAAATCAAGAAATAGTTGCTCATTTTCACTCTAGCTTTGCCGAAAATAAAAGAAAAGAACTAAGGAAGGAATTTTGAGCATTTAGCACTCTCTTGGGGCTAAAATTTCAAGGTAAATTCATGTTAGTTTGATTTTGTTTTAATGTTTTTAAGTTGTTTACCTGATTCCATTTTGAACCCATGAATTTGTTTCTTGAATTGGTGATGGTTGCATTCGGTCATAGAAGAAAGATAAGAAATGGGTTTTGATGTTTTAAATGAAATGGATGAATGATAAGTGGTGAGCTAGCAAAATTGATATATATATGTATAAGACTTTAAGGAATAAATAACATTCGGCTATGTTGTAATTGGGACACCTTAAGCTAAATGTTATACGGTGTTGATAGGTGATAAATTGAATTTAGCATATTGCCGAATGTGATTTTAACTAATAGTTTGTGTAAATTGTTTATTTGAGCCTTGAATTAATGGAGTTAAGTGCTAAATAAAAAGAATGAGTTGTAAGTGTATGAATTGTTGAGTTTTGGCGAAGCATGTATTCGGCCATGTTTGAATTGTGTAATATTTTGAATGTTTAGATGTTAAAAGTTTACTTATAATGGCCAAATGAGCTTAAATTAATATAAGATTTGATTTGTTTATAATTTGAGGTTATTGAAAGTTTGAATTAGATGATAAAGAGCAATCGGCTATTGTGTTTATGTGAAAATAGATGCTGAGTGTGGACTTAAGTAAATGATACGATCCGCCTTGGGGTGAGTCGAGTCGTATGTGAGTTGCCCGATCGTCTACGAGAAAGTATCGTTCGATTTGCTTGCGAAGTGAAGTTGATAGGAAAATAGGGCGGAAGCTATGTATAAGGGTTCAAAGATGGGTTATGGATAAGAATAATATGCATAGGTTCGGTTTTAAAAATAAGGTAATGAATGGGTGGAGAAAAAAATATGAAAATGGATTAACAAATAAAAAGATGAGGAGATAGGAAATGGTTTGGATAAATGATGTGATGAATAAAAAGAAATTGGATAGAAAGGTGGATATGGTGAAATAGGACTTAAGTTTCAAGTATGATTCGACACTATAGAGAGTATCGCCCCGGTACTTATATAACTTAAGGTGGAAATGAAAATGATAGAACCTCAACCCGCTACTTAGCAAAGTAGGAACCTTGGTATAAGGGTGAATGCCACACTATTTGATAGTGATAAGTTCAAAAGGAATACAGGGTTGTCGCCACTAAAACTAGATAAGCCAACAAAGTCCTCAACGAAATATGAGAGAAAGAAATCTCACAAATTTCATATAAATTTAACAAAGTTTCATTAAGAGAAAAGTCTGCCCTTACAAATGAAAATGACAACTATATATAGGCATAGCTCTAGGTAACCGAATAGGCACATTCATAAACATAAAAATTAAGGAAACTTAACCCATGAGTGTTCTTGAAATTTCTAGAATTTAAACATCAATTCAACATGTCTGGATTTGGCTAAGGAGAGAATGGATGGAAGCCTTCATGCATGAGTTGAAATAAATGGATGAATGAATCTCCTTTGGTGCTTGTCTAGATTAGGCCAAATGGAAGCTCATGGGTTAGCTTCATGGTTAAGAATAATTCCCCCCTTGAGTGTGCATGAATACTTAGCCATGAAGAAGACTTCAAGTACCTTGTATGAACACCAAAGGTTGCTTTCATCTCCTTGGGACGTTCATGCACTTGCATGGATCATTCACCATCATAAATAAGCACTTTTATGGCATGTAGGTTCATGAATGGGGGCATGAACCTTGCAAATTCGTTCTCCCCTTTGTGCTTGCATATTAGTTAATTAATATGCTGAATTTATGAGTTAATCCCTCCCCTTGGACGTTCTTGAATATATCCATGCATGTGTAGAAGCTTATAGGTCAATTCAAGGTGTGAACATGCTCAAGGAGCTCACCGGTCAACTTAGAATTAATTGGCAGCTACTTCTTGGCCAAATAAGTGCCTTGGAAAGTTAGGAGACAGCCACCATACATGCACTTAAGCCATTCATGCATTCTATCATCCCATGCGTTTGATCCATTCATGGACTAGCCTTTAATGTCCATACATGCATTCAGCACATGCATGAATTTGTAAAAACCTTGTAGCTAGCCATACATGCACCAGCATTTAATACTTCTTCATTCATGAATGTGGAATGCCCAAAAGAGATGTTTCTTCATCCATATATTGTGCCGTCTATGATCATTGTATCTACAAAAAAAATAAAAAAATAAAAACAAATTATGAGACATCATGTGAACACACATAAATTCAGCACTAATGTGAACATATTAATGGCATGCATTAATTTGATTAGAATGTGAACATAATTAAAATATGTAATAAGATTATTAATGTAAAACAAGTTTAATGCCTAAATAAATAAGTTCAGATTTTATTTAATGCATTAAAGTCAAAACCGAGATTAACTAAAATAAGCTAAGCATTAGCTCATGAGCTAAAGATGAGCTGGGGTTAAACTCCTAAACTGAAGTTGAGCTAAGGGTTAGCTCGTAAGCTAGAAAAGAGCTAGGAGTGAGCTCGGTTTAGCTCAGGCAAGCTAGATCGAGCTCGAATGAGCTGGATTTGAGCTGGACGGAGCTCGGGGAGCTGGAAAGGAGCTGGAATCAGCTTGCCAACAAAGCAATGCTCGACTCGAGAGACTTGACCGATGGGGTTTGCTGGGCGCGCTCGCATCATTCCCCCTTCTTTTAGGCGACTTGTCCTCAAGTCGAGCCATTTGTTCGCTTCAAAAACTTTTCTGACACATGGCTTTCTTCGGTCAAATGGAATAGAAGATATCAAATAAACCTGAAAAAGTCTCACCACTTTTGGCAAGAAGAAATTCAAACAAGTCAGATTCATATGATATTCAAAATTCAAGAAAAACTCATTTAATCGAACATATGCCAAAAATATAAGCTGTACAAAGCAAGCATATGAAAAGTCATCGAAGGGTTTCGTTATGTCATCATTACAAACATGTAAACTTAATTGGAGCAAAGGGTAGTTGGTCACAAATGTTTGCAAATAATTGAACTCATTAAACCTCATCAAAAACTTTTCAATATGATTACCCCAAAATATAAACTCATTTGATTCGTCATCTTCCACACACAAAGGGTGCCATGGCCAATTAATTGTGATCTTATCCATAGGCTGATTAACAACATGATTTGAGTCATCACATTTCAACACAAATAGATCAATACCAGGCCAAAGACAACAATCAACCACATCAGGATTCGAATAATGTTCAAACTTCAAACAATCACAATGATTTTCAATATCATTGGAATTAAGCAAAGATGTTCGAAGATTTTCAGAAATCTTACCTTGACATCCTTGATGAGAAGAAAATTTATAACTTGTTTTACCTTTTTCAATCAAAACAAATCTTCTCTCTTCGGGAAGATAATGTAAAACCAACTTTTTACTTCGGTTGATTTACATGGGTGATGATGCACCATAACAGTTCATGCTTACCAAATGAGTACGTTCACAATAATGAAAAATGTTAGTTTCAAAAATGAATGAAGTAAGAGGGAAAACCAAATCATGATTCATTTCAAAACCAAGGGCATAAGTTGGCCTTACCTTAACAAAATGTAACAAAAATTCCACATAGGGCCATGGAAAGTAATTAAGGAACAAATCGGAATTGAAACCAAAATTCTTTAATAAAGATCGAGCATCGAGCAAACATATATGGAATATGCAACACACAAGATGCTTAATGTTTTCATATAATGTATCAAAGCCACAAATGCCAGGTTTGAACACAAAAATTTGGTCACTCGATCCAACAAGTAGGATGTATTGATTGTTTCCCAATGTCCACATCAAATTAAAAGAAGAAAATGGTACCAACTCATCACATGACCCAAACCTCACTTGATCAAACAGGCATGCAGAATTGACAAAACTAGGCAAACAAATAAATGAAACAGGCATTCTACATGTCAATAAGTTATCACGTAAGTGCAACCAAGGAAACTTAGTCATGGAAATACTCAAGCATTTTTTCATCGCAAATTTCATTTGAACAGATAGATTAAAACATGGAGATGTCGCACAAAAATTTAAAGATTGTTCATGAAAAAACACAATCAAACAAATCAAGCATTTTATGTGAACATCTTTTAACATGGATGTTAAACAAAGAAATTTTTGAGATCATGCAACTTTTCAAACGTGCAAATCCAACACAGATCATTTGAACAGGCATGTTTAAATAGAAAGATTTAGCACATGAATTCAAAGAATTTTCGAAAGCGATCACATCCAAATGTGAAAAACCTTTAGCAAACTCATTCATAATTTGAAAAGATTGAACCAATCAAGGAGAATAATTAGACATGTCATAAGACAAGGTTTTCATGGTATCTTTTGAAGCAAAGTCATTATCAACAAGGAATGAACAAGGACTAACCAAATCAAAATATGATAATCTTTCAGAAATAAAGCCATCAAAACCTTTACGAGCAAATTTTAAATCAAACGGCCTCGATTCAATAAACAAGGAATCCTTACCTTTCTTACCTTCGATCGCAAGTGGGTGGTTATCATTTGCGAACTTACCTTTCTTGAACAACTGAAAATGTCTCTCGTTTGGAAGGTAGTGAAGCTAGAATTGGTCGCACAAACTTCTAGGAACCTGAAAAGTGTAATCACAAAAAGAATTAACAGGAGGGTTAGTGGAAATAATCCTCGCTTGCTCACTTTCCTTTTCACTCGATTCTTTTTTCTCGAGATCACTTGATTCTTTTATCTTAATTTCTTTTTCCACTCTTTTTTCTTGATCATAATCTCTTTCAAACTCTTTTTGCTTTTCCTTCTCTTTTTGTTCTTTTTCTTTTTCAAAGGCTTTTTCAATGGCTTTTTTGAACTCTCTCAAAACTCGCTCATTTTCTCTCTTACTAGCCTATTTTCTCTCTTTTCTTTTTATTTCTTTTTCTTTTTCTTCTTTTGCTTTTTCCTTTCTTTTGCCAGATAATACAAAAGAATCATGTGAATACAAATCTTGCTCGAAATATGAAGAACTATATGGGTCACGTTCAAAATTTCGTGAAGAATACTCTGAGTAAGATTTCTTTAAAGATCTAAAAGGAGTATGTCTATCATCTCGCACATCTTCTCGAACGAATTCAAAATCAAAATCGGTCGCTCGTCGTCTTGAACTTCTTGACTAAGAATCTCGAATGAAATCTTGTCTCGAGTAATCATTAGAGATGTATCTTTGTGAAGTTCTCGATTTTGCTTTTCGACTTGATGAAACTCGTTCTCGTGGATCTCTTTGTTCCACATGATCTAATCTTTCGTGTAGTTTGTCAAACTTGGAATTCACCATTCGTTGCATTTCTCGAACCAAGTATTGAAACTCCGACTCGGTAAATTCGTCGCGTGACATGACTTTTGTTGCTGAAAGAAATACGTTAGATCATAAAACAAAAAATTAAGTACCTCACCACAAACCTCACGATTTCACTCGGAAAGAAAGAAAAATTGGTAGCACTCACACTCGTGTTTACACTCGTTTGGCTTTTACCTCCACTCGAATGCGCTCACTCACTCGTGCCTTTTACCTCTCAAACTTTCTCTCGTAAGTTCGTATTCAGACTCGCCAAGGCCTTATCGTAGGCTTAGGGGTTGGTTTCAAAATTGTTTAACAAAGGATAAATATGAGGGGTTCAGGGTTGGCTGAAAGAAAAAAATTTTCTCGGGTCTAAGTGTGGCGATGGGGTAGGAAGTAAATGGTAGAAATGAACGAACCTGATCGGGAGTACAAAATGGTCAACAAAAGAACAAAATCTTTCACACTTTTTTTTTAATACTTCAAATATTTTTTCCACTTTTTTTTCACTTCAATTTTTTTCGAATTTTCTTTTTTTTTTCACTCTTTTTTTTTCACTTCATTTTTTTATAACTTCAAATACAAAGGAAACAAAAGAAATAATAAATTTTTTATTTTTTCTTTTCACGAACCTATTTTGGTGATGCAACGAACGTCAGTACTTCTCGTTTTAATAGCTCTGATACTAAATGATACGATCCGCCTCGGGGTGAGTCGAGTCGTATGTGAGTTGCCCGATCGTCTACGAGAAAGTATCGTTCGATTTGCTTGCGAAGTGAAGTTGATAGGAAAATAGGGCGGAAGCTATGTATAAGGGTTCAAAGATGGGTTATGGATAAGAATAATATGCATAGGTTCGGTTTTAAAAATAAGGTAATGAATGGGTGGAGAAAAAAAATATGAAAATGGATTAACAAATAAAAAGATAAGGAGATAGGAAATGGTTTGGATTGATGATGTGATGAATAAAAGGAAATTAGATAGAAAGATGGTTATGGTGAAATAGGACTTAAGTTTCAAGTATGATTCGACACAACAGAGAGTATCGCCCTGGTACTTATATCACTTAAGGTGGAAATGAAAATGATAGAACCTCGACCCGCTACTTAGCAAAGTAGGAACCTTGGTATAAGGGTGAACGCCACACTATTTGATAGTGATAAGTTCAAAAGGAAGACAGGGTTGTCGCCACTAAAACTAGATAAGACAACAAAGTCCTCAACGAAATATGAGAGAAAGAAATCTCACAAATTTCATATAAATTTAACAAAGTTTCATTAAGAGAAAAGTCTGCCCTTACAAATGAAAATGACAACTATATATAGGCATAGCTCTAGGTAACCGAATAAGCACATTCATAAACATAAAAATTAAGGAAACTTAACCCATGAATGTTCTTGAAATTTCTCGAATTTAAACATAAATTCAACATGTCTAAATTCGGCTAAGGAGAGAATGGATGGAAGCCTTCATGCATGAGTTGAAATAAATGGATGAATGAATCTCCTTTGGTGCTTGTCTAGATTAGGCCAAATGGAAGCTCATGGGTTAGCTTCATGGTTAAGAATAATTCCCCCCTTGAGTGTGCATGAATACTTAGCCATGAAGAAGACTTCAAGTACCTTGTATGAACACCAAAGGTTGCTTTCATCTCCTTGGGACGTTCATGCACTTGCATGGATCATTCACCATCATAAATAAGCACTTTTATGGCATGTAGGTTCATGAATGGGGGCATGAACCTTGCAAATTCGTTCTCCCCTTTGTGCTTGCATATTAGTTAATCAATATTCTAAATTTATGAGTTAATCCTTCCCCTTGGACGTTCTTGAATATATCCATGCATGTGTAGAAGCTTATAGGTCAATTCAAGGTGTGAACATGATCAAAGAGCTCACCGGTCAACTTAGAATTAATTGGCAGCTACTTCTTGGCCGAATAAGTGCCTTGGAAAGTTAGGAGATAGCCACCGTACATGCACTGAAGCCATTCATGCATTCTATCATCCCATGCATTTGATCCATTCATAGACTATCCTTTAATGTCCATACATGCATTTGGCACATGCATGAATTTGTAGAAACCTTGCAGCTAGCCATACATGCACCAGCATTTAATACTTCTTCATTCATGAATGTGGAATGCCCAAAAGAGATGTTTCTTCATCCATATATTGTGCCGTCCATGATCATTGTATCTAAAAAAAATAAAAAAATAAAAACAAATTATGAGACATCATGTGAACACACATAAATTCAGCACTAATGTAAACATAAATTAAAATATGTAATAAGATTATTAATGTAAAACAAGTTTAATGCCTAAATAAATAAGTTCAAATTTTATTTAATACATTAAAGTTAAAATCGAGATTAACTAAAATGAGCTAAGCATTAGCTCATGAGCTAAAGATGAGCTGGGGTTAAACTCCTAAACTGAAGTTGAGCTAAGGGTTAGCTCGTAAGCTGGAAAAGAGCTAGGAGTGAGCTTGATTTAGCTCAGGCAAGCTAGATCGAGCTCGAATGAGCTGGATTTGAGCTGGACGGAGCTCAGGGAGCTGGAAAGGAGCTGGAATCAGCTTGCCAACAAAGCAATGCTCGATTCGAGAGACTTGACCGATGGGGTTTGCTGGGTACGCTCGCATCAGTAAATAATTGAGTAATTTGTTGTTTATTTAGGTGATTGAAAGTACAAAATGGTTGTATGGATATTAATAGGTAGAGGAAATGTTTTGTTGTTTAGGATACTTGAATGTTCGAACAAATGTTTATGTATGTGAGATTAAATGGGAATTTCGTGTATTATGTAAGAAGATGCATATATTTGTTCATATGATGGTTTTGGTAACCTTGGAAAAGAATGATAGTTTGATATCAAATATATATATGTGAACTTCGGCTTAGTTAGTGCATAATGAAGTGGCCGAGAATGGGACTTGGTTGTGTATATGTACTTATATCATTAAGTAAATACTTATTTCATGTCTTGAATGAATAAGGCTATAGCGATTATGATGTTTAAATTATTGACTTGTAAGAAGTTAAATTATTGATGTAACTGAATAAATTTGTTTAATCAAGCTCAAGAGCAAAGGGAGCCAAATTTGGATGGGGGGAAGCAAAACTAGTCGAATAGCCGATCCGTAGTTGTTAAACGACAATTGAGGTAAGTTTTAAGTATTTAAACGTAAGTTACTTGTGGATATGACATGATATGTCGTGAAAATTTAGTATCTTTTATTCTATATACATATATACATGCATATTGCCGAATGATATGCATGAAAGTGAAATAAAGAAATTGTTATGTTATATTGCCGAATGGTAAGCTAAGATTCAATAATGTGATAAATATTACGTGTTATATTCGAATAAGTCAAAGTCAATTAATATGGTTGCCTTGTGCGAAATGCATAAGTACATAATGTGGATACGGTTATGATTATGTGAAATTTATCTTCGAAATATTGTTCAAGCCTTTGGCTCAGCAAGCTTTTGAGTTGGTGAAAATGTTTCGGGCCACGAGCCTAGCAGGCGTAATGCTGGTGAATGAGTATCGGGCTCAAAGTCCAACAGCCATGTGTCGATGATAAATTTCGGGCTATAAGCCTAGCAGGCATTGTGCCGGTGTATTCAAATCGATTTGGTACTTAGTGAGGAATATACCGAGTTATTATCTAGAGACCTTGGACTGGAGTATTATTACCTAAGTTAAAATGAATAATAAAGTTAAATATGAGCTACAATTTTGTTAGCTCGTAATAAGGTGCGTATGTGTTTTTCTTTATCATGAGATTTTGAAGCATGTTAAAATGTGTTTGAATGATAGTTGTGTACTCGAATGTGATCGAGCAAGTTGTGCTTCATTAAATTTGGTTATGATTTGATGCATATATATATATACATGGTATAACTTTCGACAAATCGGGGCATGGATACATATACAAGTTAAATGGGACTTGTGTATTTGGTTGAATATAAATTATATTGAAATTGAATTGATCAAATGCGAAATGATATGTGAAATTATTTTGAATGTGTATATTCGATCATAAGGGGAGGTTTAGTTTAATGTGAAAATCAATTAAATGTGATGAGGTATTTGACCTTGGATATTCGGCTTAGATAAGTTATGTGTGATAAAGTACATGAAATGGTATTATTTGATCCACAAGAAATGATATGATTTTTAAATGTGGTTGTTTAATTACTTAAGACTTACTAAGCTTAATAACTTACTGTGAATATTTGTGTTTGTTCTATTTTATAAATCTTGATTGAAAGCTACGAGCTCAGGGATTCACTTCTAAAGTCATCCATACTATCATCACTGTTCTGGTACTTTTGATAGTCTATATTTTGAAAGATGGATGTATAGGCTTAGCTCTCTCTTTTGAAACAAGATATATTTTGAATTTGTAAATATTCTAGCCATGCGAAAATGGCTTGCTTAATTCCTAAATATGAATGTATGGTTTGAGGAATTTATGTGGTGATCATTTTAAACTGTTCATTATTGTCAATTTGGTTATGGTTTTTAGAATTTACCAAATGAATAGTATTGATTTTACATGATATGCGATCGGCATTTAGCATATTAATTAAATCAGGTGTAAGTATATAGTGTATTGATTAGGCTTTGTTATGTTTAACATAGAAATTTGGATTTGATTAGATGCAATGCCCATTTAGAATATGCATACATGCATTCAGCTAAGACCATGAGATGTTCTAATCTATAAAGTGACTTTGGTTTAAAATTTGTTCATGGTTGAAATATCAAAGAAACTATATTTTTATGCATGATTGATTATGAGTGACTTGTCTGATCTGTCTTCTGATAAGTAATACCTTGTGACTCTATTCTGGCGACGGATGAGGGTTATAGGGTGTTACACATAGACTATTATACATCAAAGTTATGTGCGCATTTTACTTACACAATTTGGACCATTTAACACTCATAATATAATTAATAATATACCTAATTTGTATATTCATTAACCAAACCAAATCACAGATATCTAGCCATTCATGAACTATTCGGCTAGTACATTAACTTATAATAATTATACTTTTTCCAATTCAAGTATTATGCACATGAATCAAAGTCAAGATTATCCATACAACATTATAATATATATAATATCTTATTATATAATAAAGCTTAATTTACACATATGTATAACTTTAATAAATTTGTAATAACCCACTTTTTCTCGGGCTATTAAAAGCCCGAGAACAAATAGATAAAACAAAAAGAAAAAGAGGAAAATAAAAAATTAAAGAAATGTTTCTTTATTACAGTCCAATTACAAGCCCGAAAACAATAAATTGCGGGCCTATTACCTTGGCCTAGTACCGATTACCCAACAGATCCACATTACACCAGTAACCCTTAACTTAAACCAACTACCCAACATTACATTTTTACCCGTGGCCCATTAACCCAATACCCAAACTGATACCAGACCCAAACTTACAAAGGCCCAAGAGGCCAAAAACCTAAATCTTTCGGCTAGGGTGGAAACCCTAGCCCTTTTTTCACGCCGCAGCCAACACCAGCCTCCAAGCATGCCGCAACTAACGTATGAATTGCACCTTCAGATTTCTCGCTGGTACCTGCAAAAAAGGGAAAGAAGCGATAGAAAAACGAAGCAAATATAGTAGGAAATCAAAGGGAATTTCTTACCAAATTTGTATTAATAGACGGTGGCTATAAAAGCCCAAACACATCATTGTAATTCTTATGCATACTAAGAAATAAAAATAAAAATAGTTTTAAGAAAGGTGATTTCTTTTTCCTACGTTTCATTTTTTATTTTTATTTTTTGATAAAAAACCCGAGGGTCAAACTCAATTTATTGCATCTTTCAAAATAAAATCATGGATCTCTAACGGATAATCCATGTCAAAATACAAATCAGCCTTATTTTTAATGGCTAAATTACAAAGCTCATCTGCTACAATGTTGCTGCTGCGTCTAATCCAATTAATTTGGACTGAAATAAAAGAATTAAAAACAATACACTCCTTTTTGATGCGCAGGCCAAAATGGTTATGTCTTGCGCCCTTTTATTAATCGCATTTACCAGCCGGGCACTGTCAGATTCCACAATTAGATTATTCACGTTTAACCGCGCTGCCAACTTCAGCCCTTCTCTAAACGCTTCCAGTTCAGCCCAAATTACCTCCATAGACTTTTCAGCGAATTTATAACCACCCCCAATGACGAATCCATCCTGGTCCCTTGCTATTGCACCAAAGCCGCTGCATCCATTCAACACAGCAGCATCCACGTTTACTTTAATGTAACCCACTTGAGGTTTTTCCCAGCCTTTATTGTCCTGAGACGAGTTAAAAACAGAGGGTTTGGATAGATTAAAAAATCTAAAATCACTGCTCAAAGATTGCGCCCTTTCCCAAATCCTTGTCGCGTCGTCCATAGTTCCTTTGAACACCATGTTATTTCTGTCATTCCAATTATTCCATAGGAGTGTTAAAAAATCTGCTGCTGCTTGTCGAGCTCTCTAAACACGTCCTCAAGCCAGTCAATACAATTTTTGTGGTCTCCTTCAAGCAGCCTGTTATTTAAACCCCCAGCTGCAAGAATCTCACGAGCCTTCGGGTAGTTTTTCATTGCGTGGATCAGCGTCTCTTCTCCTCTATTGCACCTCGGGCAGAAATTGTTGAAATCCTGTCGTAAACGGGCAATATTGTCGAAGGTTGGGAGGATATTTTGGCCTATCCTCCAGCTAAATACTTTAATTTTTGGCAGCATCTTGAGTTTCCATATGACGCGCCAAAAGAACCTATGAGGACCGAATCCAGCTTTCTTAAGGATCAGCCAAGAATAAGCTGACTTGGTTGTATAGACCCCATGCGGATTTTGACTCCACGTTCTGGTATCTTTAAACTCATTATGGAAGATGGGTAATTTACAAATGCGATCCCCCAAATATTCTCCAAATATTTCAATGAGTCTCTCTTTCTTCCACCGCTTGTTGTTGTGGTCCCAGAGGTCCTTGACTTTTCTCTCATCATTTGTAAAGGGTGACTGACAAGCCAATTCTCCATTGATTCCTTCAACCCCCCATTGGAAATAAAAGGGAAGGGTTTTACCTTTCAAACGGCACCGAAAAATAAGGATTTTTAACCTCCGACAACCGCACATGGCGGTGCAGATGGCGGTGCGTGGGCGCGTAGGTGTGTCGGAAGGCCGATGACCGGAGCTCGGCCGAACGGAGGCCGGAACTCAGAGGCCCTTTTCTGTTCCTCTTTCAGAGGATTTTTCTTAGTTTTTTTTTAAACTGGGGCCAAAATGATTTATTAGACCGAATTGGCTTATATAGCCATAATAAAACGACACCATTTTGGCTTAATTCGATAAGCACAAAATGACGTCGTTTAACTACTATGATCCGCGTGTTGACCCGTTTACCCGGGGAGGATTTGCGTGTTTCTAATAAAAGGGGAAATTTACCCTTTTGGTCCCTCTGTAATTTTGATGTTTTTTACTTATATTCAATTTTAGTTTTCTTTTATTTTTTAATTCTGCCCCAATGATTCTTTCTGGTTTCAATTTGGTCCCCGAACCCTTTTGGTGCTAATTTTCGAACGGCGCCGTTTTGGGATTAGGGCATATTTGCCCAGTGAGTCCCTTATCTTTCGACGCGCGTTTCAATTAAGGGCCAAATCTGGTTTTTATTTCTTTAAAAACTACTCCGCATTTATTATTTAAATTTAATTTTAATCCTTTTTTTATTTTACTTCGATTTTGACTTAATTTTTATTTATTTCCTTAAATATTTTGAATATACATTATTTATCTTATGTTTTCTAAAAATTATTTTATTATACTTTTTATATATGTTTTTATGTTTTCTATTATATATTATATATAAATTTATATATTGTAGTTTTTTTTAAGTTAATTTAATATTATAAAGTTACATATATATATATATATATAAATATATTATTTAAAAATTGTTATGTATTATATATTATTTCTTTTTTTAAAAATTTTCTAAGTCACGTATTAGTTATCTTAAAATATATTAATATGTACAATATCTTAAATTGATTTAATAATACAAACTTTTTATGTATATTATCATTTTTTTATTAAATTGTTATATATTATAATATTTTCTCTTTAAAAGAATCTTAAGTTTTTGTATTTTTTCTTAAAACAACTCAATTATTTTATACATACATGTCCATTTAAAAAATATATTATTTGACATCAATTTTTTTAAAGTATCCATTTATTGTTTAAAATATTTCATTTATTTTTCTCCTTTTTATGATTTTAAATTCATTTCAAAATTTATTTGTATAAATTTCGTAGTTTGTTTTAGTTTAATTAGATCTTGTTTACTTTTTTCTCATGCATAATTATTTTATCACGCGAATGTTCTATTATTTTATGTTGTCTTTTTATTTGTCCGTATTTGTATGAAATGTTAATATATCTTGTAATTTGTATATTGCTTTAATATTTATGCTCTATAATATATGTATGTTGCATTTTGATCAAGGCATTGTTTTTAAAATATATTTAATTATCGTTTTTTCTAAAAATTGTTTTCTTAAAAATTTAAGGCAATATTTGACATTTGGTATTTTCGAAAGAATCGTGCCCTAACTTATTGGGTTTCGATTTCCTTCATTAATTCTAAATGGCAAAGTATCTTTTTCAAATTAAAACGAGTGATTTTTCAAACAAAAAAAAAAACTATATTTGAAAATCTAAGATATTGCGTCCTAACTTACTGGATGTGATGTTTTGATATTTCCGAGATAGGGGTTTCAAAAATGAAAGATATTTAACGTTTGGAAACTTAAAGGGTCGTGCTCTAACTACTGAGATGCGACTGTTTTTATCCAAATAATTAAATGTTTCTTAAAAGGAATTACAAGGTTTTTAAAACTCAAAAGGATCAAATTTTTAAAAAAAAAATCTTTTTCAAATCTTTTGCACTAGGACATTTTAAAATCAGTTTGGTACCAATTTTTGGGCGTTACGGGGGTGCTAATCCTTCCTCGTACGTAACCGACTCCCGAACCTATTTTCTAAAATTTGTAGACCAAAATGTTTTCTAGGGTGATCCAATCACACCTAAAAAGATTGGTGGTGACTCCCATTTTCGTTTTTTAAATAGTCGATCCCTATTTTTCCAAACCCTTAAAAATGGTTTCGACAGCTTGGCGACTCCGTTGGGGACCAATAAGAGAGTCAAGCCGTAAAATTGATTATTTTCTGTCCTCTTGTCGAAGTATTGAAAATTCAATTTTAAACCCTTTTTACATGTGATTGTTGCATATGCTTGTTATTTTCTCGCACACATTGCATTTCAATGACCGTTGTGGTCACACCCTTAAGTGGGAGTGTGAGAAACAATGCCTTCGTGAGGTTTTCACCTCTGTGCAGGATAGTGGATTGCTTCTGGAATACATCCGTACCTATGTCTTCATGGGATTTTCATCTCCGTGCAACCATAGGGAAATGTATTCCCCTGAACTGAACTCGGTCCATATGAGCCTATAATGGGTGAGGATCGAGGAATCTGCTGGTTTAGGTACCTCAACGTTAAAGCTAAACCACATGTAGAAGACATAAGTACCCACCCTAGGTAGAACTATACGAAACCTTAGTAATCACCCTAATAGGTGTTTGCTTATTTGCTTTATGATCTATTTTGTGATACTAACTTGTTGTGTTTTATCTTTTTGCATGTCATCTCATATTTTAAAAGGTATCGATTCACGGTCAGTTGCTAAGTTAGAAAGCTGGTTATAGAGAACGAATTCCTTGATAAAGTGGGAAACAATGCGGCTATCCGCAAATGGTCGGAGGAAACACAACTAACAAAAGGTGATAGCCAGGCTGAAGGATACACATAAGAGCTATGGGACTACACTCGCATTAGTGTGACGCAAAATAATCTCCAAGAGTTAAAGGAGATATGGGGTCAGTGGAGTGACGAGGCTAAGCAGTTGTTCTATAGCAATTATGGGGATCTGCCGCATCTGCTGGATATGAAAGTAGACGAACATTTGTTTAGAGCAATCACTCAATATTGGAATCCTGCGCATAGTTGCTTCACTTTTGGAAAGGTTGATATGGTACCTACGGTAGAAGAGTATTCGGCCTTGCTACGTTGTCCCAGGATCCAGGTGGATAAGGTTTACTCAAGGGCTAATTGTATTCCAACCTTTGTGAAGAAATTAATGAACATCACGGGGATGAGTGAACAATGGGTCACAGCTAGAATCAAGCAAAAGGGTGAATGCAAGAGTATCCCATGGAAGGCTTTGAAGGACTTGATTCTAACCCATCCGGATGAGAAGAAGAAAGTGGATGTTTTTGCCTTAAGTATATATAGGTTAGTGCTTTTCCCTGGGGCATTGGGATATGTAGATAATGCTGTGTCAGATCTTTTTAACCGACTCGATAAACAGGTTACACCAGTTCCTACAATCCTGGCAGAGACGTTTCGATCGTTGAATGCATGTAGGAGAGCTGGCGAGGGCAGATTCATAGGATGTGCACAGTTGCTATTGGTTTGGTTCTATAGTCATTTCCGAAAGGTGAGTAAAGTTTCCTATCAAGCTTGTTTCAAGAATTACTCTCCTTTAAAGGAAATTGTTGCAGCACCATGGAGAGACAATGTGTCAGAAGAGAATTGGATAGCTCTTCTCTGAAATCTCCAAGAGGATGATATTGAGTGGCAGGCTTCTTGGTTATTTCTCAATGGCATCTTGTACCGATGTGGGAGTTTCAATTGGGTTCTATTACTTGGAGTTTGGGGAGCTGTTGGATATGCACCTCTGCTCGTGTTGAGGCAGTATAGAACAAGGCAGTTCATACCGATGACATATGGGCTGGCTCAATGTGAGTTCTCATACAGAGGAGAAAGGTACAAGAAGATGGTTAAGGAAATTTCTGATGCGTGGAATCAGACTCGTCGCATGAAGATAGTTGAAGTACACAGAATGGCAGAGAAGACGAGTTAATTATAATATTCCAGTCCCAAGCTTAGAAGATACTCGATCGATTGAAGAGGATTTGTGAGTGGTCCCATCAGAGTTAGAGATCATGAAGCAAGAGTTCGAGAAGAAAAGTTCAAAGTTAGGAAAACCGATAGAAAAATCAGAAGAAGAAAAGATGCATCTCAAATTAGACGCAGATGTCCGAAAGATGAAGGCTGAAAGGTTAAGAAAGGAGAAGAGGAAGGTTGAAGAAGATAAGGAGGAATATAAGAAAATACAGCTGTCAAAGAAAAGAGTCGGATTGGGGAAGACTTCGGAGGAATGGCAGCAAGAGATCCGATTAGAAAGGGCCAAAGCTGACCAATGAGAGAGGAAGTTCCAAGAGATGCAAGCTCAGAATGAGGCTTTAGAAAGGAGTTTGGCGGAAAGTCAAAAAGAGAAAAATAGGTTAAAGGCTAGAGTGGCTGAATTGGGGCAATCTCTTCATCAGCACTGGAGCTAAAATTCTGCAATCGAGTTAAAGGCGAGCCTGAACCAGATTGAGGAATTGAAAGATAGGATCAGAAGGTTAGAATCGGCATTACAAAACTGTGAGCTCCAAGATCAAGTAGGAAGTCGGGATTACCTCATGGGTGAAATGTAACACCCCTATCCCGTAACTGTCATCGGAATAGAACAAGGCGTTACTGAAAATCAGAAAACAGATTAGAACAGTAAAAATTTTGAACATTCTCTTAAATAAAAGATCATTTATTTATATAAAAGCCAGACGCAACCAAATATTTAATTTAAAACTTATAAAAGTAAACATCCAAAAGATGCCATATTCACATGGCTTATGTACAATAGTCAAAATACCATTCTACTTATGACCTATTCTATACATGCCATAAGCTAAGTCCGAAGCATAATGTTACCAAAACAGTAGATAATGTGACAAAATGCTGATGATCCCCGAGCTGGTAGTAAGAGCCAATGATCTATAAAACAGAGAAACATAACATTCAAAGTAAGCTTTCATGAGCTTAGTAAGTCTTAAGCAATTTTAAACAATTGAACTTAAAAACAAATCAAATAATCGTAATCACAATGACATATATCATTATACTCCGATTATATTCAAACTCATATAGACATTAGCATTTATATGCTTCAAGATTAACTTCAATTCTATCGAATTCAATTAGTGTACCGTTTCTTACCCACACTTACTTTCAAACATTCATAGTTAAATGGCATATCGAATACTTTCATGTAACTTTACATACTGACTGAATGCACACATATACACATATACATATGAATTTACAACATCTTTACATATGCTTCTCATTACACATTCTTAATTCCCGTTAGATTAATCTCATATATATAATATATATATCACTTACCTGGCCAACTTATTGTCTTGAACTCGTTTTATTAAGAATTTAACATAAGGTTGCACAATCTCTGACTTTAATTAGTTCACCGGCATTTAGTCTGTTTAACAGACTTTCTCTTCAAGTCGTTCAGAAATCTATAGCTTTTAGATAGTCCTTATACAATGCCGATGTCCTGGAAGCGGTCTTACACGAAACATAAGTGATGCCACTGTCCCAGACACGGTTTTACACACTATCTCAAATCAATGCCTTTGTCCCAAACGAGGTCTTACATGAGACACAGGTGATGCCAGAGTCTCAGACACGGTCTTACACACTATCTCAAATCAATGCCTTCATCCCAGACGAGGTCTTACATGAAACACAAGTGATGCCAGAGTCCCAGACACAGTCCTACACACTATCTCAAATCAATGCCTTTGTCCCAGACGAGGTCTTACATGAAACATTTCACACACTTAATGCCCAATGACCGATGTCGCACACATAGTGCTCGGTTAAAGAACTCGCACACACAGTGCCTCTTTTCATTCGCACATATAGTGCCCATTTTCATTTGATATTACACATTGAAATGGCTTACCAAGTCTATAAAACATCATACATATATAACATTATCAAAGCATATACTGCACATTAAATCCATCTTTAATAGATTACATATATATTTCACTCATACACTGTAACACACCGAACCCGGCCTAGACGTTATGGCCATGTCCGGTGTGCTACATCACCTAGACTATCCTACGCCGCCCTGTTTACTAAGTCCGATGGTGAGTTTTGAAAAGCAATGCTTGATTTTTAGAAAATTCCCGTTTTATTAATTATTCAACTTAATCTCTATTCCATTTGTTAAGCGATTCATTTTAACCTTATTATCCTACTTAGCCATTTGTAATGTCAGGTTGGTTAAGAAAACATTTGTTTAATTTTCGAAAACAGTGTGTATTTGTGGTTGAAATAAAACAGTGGTAAATCCCAAATAAAAACAGGTACAGTGGCCTTATTATAACCCATAACAAAATAAAACCAATAGTAGAAAGTAATTAAATTAATGAACCAATTAAAATGCGAGTTCAGTCTTCGTGGCCACTCTGAATCACTCCCAGCATCTAAGTCACGCTCTAGGGCTCACCTGCAAGGATGGAAAAGAAAAAGGTGAGTTTGGGGAAACTCAGTGTGTGCAGAACCCATCCAAAGCCCACATCAGCTCGAGACCACTGGGCCTGAGCCCTAACCAGTCTCAGTCAGGTACTGGGCCGAAGCCCTATTCAGATTGCAGATACTGGGCCAAAGCCCTATAATAGATACTAGGCCGAAGCCCTATTCAGATAACAGTACAATACAGTATAACAGTATGAATGCAACCCAATTGGGGAGACTACTCAACCCACCAACTGCTACACACCACCCGTACCAGCCAACACACCATGTGGGGATTAACTCGACCCACCCAACCCACACACCACAGTTGCAGCAGGGCTGCTCAGATAAATAGTATACGGGGCAAAGCCCTTTCAGAAACAGTACGAGGCATAGCCCCTTTCAGTAACATGGCAGTGCCACTCACACTTCCTCCAATAATAAACCCATCCCATGCACCAAACATACATATATCATGGTATACATTAACAAATACAGTCATGTCATCAGTACAGTCGATTCTAGCCATAAGGGTATAACGGTAATTTTCCACCTAGGGACAAATCAGTAATTAAGGGTATTTCAGTAATTCTGTTCTCTTATTACAGTTTTATTATTATTACAGCCTCTACTATTACAGTGGTTGTTACAGAAACTCATTTAATTCAGTTTATCAATTTTAGCCCTTAGGCCCTAAAACCCCTAATGGGCTCTACTATGCCAATTTAGCCCATTAGGCCCATTTAAGCCTTAATTTCTAATCCATTATCTTGTTTTAATAGTTTTTACGCCTGCAGTCCATATTATTGTCTTTAAATCTATTCTTACCCAAATGGGCCCAAATTACCCATTGGGCCCATATTCGGCCCACCAAGGCCCAACTTACCGTAGCGCCCAAAATTCCGCGGTCAGCCCGCCTGATAGTGCCGATTCCAAAACCAACCTTCTCCTACCAACTTGAGAGCGTTCGTATGCTCACAAGCTCCTGAAATGCCGAAACTTCGGCATTTCGGCTTTTCAGCTTTTGCCGATTTGAGCATTGAAGGGTGTTCGAAACACACACCTATTTTTGCGATTATTCCGGCGAGATCTCTCTTGTACTTCTCCTACAATGATTACCTAACATATTAGACTATTCCAATATTTAATTTGAATCGAAACTCACTTTAAACCTTCTTACCACATTTGGCCATACCCTCCATGGCCATGAAAACTTACCTTTGACGATTTAGGTGCACTAGATCTAGATCTGATGATACCGATGCCTTCCACTCCTTGCTTGATCACCTTCCTTGCTAACTAACACCCAAAAAGAACCAAAATACTACTTTAAACCACTAATAGACTAAATCGACAACCTCCCTAACTTTAGGGACTTTCAGCTTTTCTAAAGTATGAAATATCTTAAAGATCTGAGTTGATAACCACTTACCACTACTTTTACCTTGATTCAAACTCAGATCTGAAGTAAATCTAACCCTTATATGTTAGTAGAACCCTTATCTCTGAGATCTGCAAATTCAGCTATCTCCCTAAAACTATAGTGATTTCGGCTTTTCACCAAGCGAAGAAGATGACGATTTGGGCTATGGGTTTGAGTGATGGTGTCGACAATGATGTGGCTCAAGGGGATGTAATAATCAGCCACAACAGGTGAAGGGAACAGGGATAATTCAACTTAGAAGGATTCGGCAAAAGGCAGTAGCTTTCGGGATTCTAGCACTTTGAACAATCGGCTATGGGTGTTTTTGAGAGGGATAGGAGCAAAAGAAAGAGTGGATCTGAATAAGATGGGTGTTTGGCTAGGGAAGAGATGAAAGAGGAAAAAGAAAAGTGAGGAAAATAATGGTAGAGGTGAAGAAGAAGAAATCGGCTAGAAGCTTTCTAGGGAGGCAAGTTTCACCTTTTCTGTCAGTAAAAGAAAAGATTATACCTAAGGTGGCTAGCCCTAATTCTTATGACAGAAAATAGAAAAAGACAAAACCCTAATAATCATTCTAAAGCAATCGGCCCAAGTCCCTAAAGCCTTTGCCGAAATTCACTTAAGTTAGTCACATGCTCGGTACATGCTTAAAAATTAAAAAGAACACTACTCTTACCTTGCAACTCGAACCCTTGTCCTTGAGTGCCCACTTAGGCGCCACTTTTTTAGGAGCTTAGTGGCGCCACCTTGCCGCTTTACCAAGGCTCCCTTTGTGACATATTTTACATGGTTTTTCTTAAAGGCCCACTTAACCAAGTCCCCATTCACTTGAAAATCCAATTTAATATTTTACCGGGTTTTAACTTAAGCTTGGGCCTTCTAAAGGCCCACTATCATATATACATACATCTTCAACCTTCAGAACACCAAAATTTTAAAACTTCACTAAAATTTCACAAAACTCGAAAAAATCCCAAAAATCAGGGCGTTACAACTCTACCCCCTTAAAGAAATTTCAGCCTTGAAATTTACCTGATCCAAATAATTGAGGGTATTGTTGACGGATCGCTTCTTCTGGCTCCCATGTAGCCTCTTCTCTACCATGGTTGTGCCATAGCACCTTGACCAATGGAACAGACTTCCTCCTTAAGACTTTGATTTCATGATCTAAGATTTGCACAGGCTCTTCCTCGAAGGTCAAATCGGTATTTGCTGCAATCTCCTCTACTGGTACAATATGCGAAGGGTCCGACCGATACCGTCTTAGCATAGACACGTGAAAAACGTCATGGATACGAACCAACTCTGGTGACAACTCCAACTGATATGCTACTGGCCCAATCCGCTTGAGAATCTTATAAGGCCCAATAAACCGCGGACTTAGTTTGCCCTTTTTACTGAATCTTAAGATCTTCTTCCACGGCGACACCTTTAGGAACACCATATCCCCAACAGCGAACTCAATCTCCTTACGCTTAAGGTTAGCATATGACTTCTGCCGATCAAACGCCTCCTTTAACCGATCTCGAATCAGCTTAACCTTACTTTTAGTATCTGCCACTAACTTTGATCCAAGCACTTTATGTTCTCCTAACTCTGTCCAACACGTAGGAGTACGACATCTCCGCCTATAAAGTGCCTCATATGGAGCCATCTGAATACTCGCTTGATAGCTGTTGTTGTATGCAAATTCCGCCAATGGCAAATAGTTTCCATAGAAGTCAATCACACATCCTCTCAACATGTCCTCCAACACTTGAATAACCCTCTCAGACTGACCATCTGTTTGAGGGTGGAAAGCAGTACTAAAGTCCAATCGCGTACCTAACTCCTCATGTAACTTCTTCTAGAATCGAGATGTAAATCTAGGATCTCAATCTGAAATTATCGAAACCGGTACCCCATGCAAACGCACAATCTCTGCTACATACAATTTGGCCAACTTCTGCAGTGAGTAATCGGTTCTGACCGGTATAAAATGAGCAGACTTCGTCAACCTATCCACTATTACCCATACAGAGTCTTTCTTCGAAGGTGTCAAAGGCAACCCACTCACAAAATCCATCGTTACTCTTTCCCATTTCCACTGCAGAATCTTCTCTGGCTGCAACAATCCAGAAGGCAATTGGTGCTCAGCTTTAACTTGCTGACACGTCAGACATTTCCCAACGAACTCAGTCACCTCTCGCTTAAGTCCAGGCCACCAATAAACCTCTCGCAAATCTTTATACAACTTACTACCTCCAGGGTACATAGCACAAGGTCCACTATGAGCATCACCCAAAATCAACTACCTTAAATCAGAGTCCTTAGGAATGCAAATTTTCCCACGGAAACAAAGAACCACATCAGAATTCAGTCTAAAATCCTCACTCTCACCATTCTTGACTTGCTGAAATCGAGGAATCAACGAATCATCCTTTAACTATAACTCTTTGATCCTTTCAGTCCAAGTCGGTCTTACTTGCAACTCTGCTAGCAAGCTCCCATCATCATACAAACTCAAACGAGCAAACATGGCCTTTAACTCCGCAACGGTCCTTTGACTCAGTGCATCAGCCACTACATTAGCCTTGCCAGGGTGGCATTCAATTGAACAGTCATAGTCCTTAAGCAACTCTATCCATCTCCGTTGCCTAAGATTCAACTCCTTCTGAGTTAACAGATATTTGAGACTTTTATGGTCAGTGTATATAATACACTTTTCCCCATAAAGGTAGTGTCTCCAGATTTTCAATGCAAATACCACCGCTGCCAACTCCAAATCATGCGTAGGGTAATTCGCCTCGTGAGGCTTAAGTTGCCATGAAGCATAAGCAACCACCTTACCCTCTTGCATTAGCATACAACCTAATCCCACATGCGAAGCATCGCTATAAATCGTAAAGTCCTTCCCAGATTCCGGCTGAATCAACACTGATGCCTCAGTCAACACCTTTTTCAGCTTGTCAAAAGCTTCTTTCTGCCTCTCAGTCTAATTAAAGGCTACTCCTTTCCTTAACAATTTCGTTAACGGAGCCGCGATGATAAAAAACCCCTTAACAAACCTTCTATAATAGCCTGCCAAACTCAGAAAACTACGAATTTTCGACACCGTCCTAGGCGGCTTCCATTCCAGAACTGCCTCAATCTTGCAAGGATATACCCTAATCCCCTCAGCAGAAACAACATGCCCCAGAAAAGTCACTTCTCGAAGCCAGAATTCGCACTTACTAAATTTCGCATACAATTGCTTTTCTCTTAGAATCTGCAGAACAATTCGGAGATGCTCATCATGCTTCTCTTCTGTTTCTGAATACACCAATATATCGTCAATAAAGACGACCACGAATCGATCCAAGTACAGCTAGACTACTCGATTCATTAAATCTATAAAAGCCGCTGGTGCATTCGTCAATCCAAATGGCATAACCAAAAACTCCTAGTGACCATAATGAGTACTGAATGCCGTCTTATGCACATCCACCTCCTTTACCCTTAACTGGTGGTACCCAGACCGAAGGTCGATCTTGGAAAACACCGAAGCTCCTTGACGCTGGTCGAACAAATCATCTATTCTCGGCAGAGGGTACTTGTTCTTTATCGTTAGTTTGTTTAACTGGTGATAATCGATGCACATACGCATCGTTCCATCCTTCTTTTTCACGAACAGCACCGGTGCTCCCCACAGAGACACACTCGGTCTGATGAAGCCCCTATCTAACAACTCTTGAATATGGGCTTTCAATTCCACTAGCACCTTTGGTGCCATTCTGTAAGGCGCAATGGACACTGGAGCTGTTCCAGGCAACAGATCTATCCCAAATTCAACTTCTCGGTTAGGAGGTAATCCAGGAAACTCCTCAGGAAATACATCTTGAAATTCATTAACAGTCCTCACTGTCTCCACTGTCACCCCTTCGGGTTCAGTTTGACTTACGAACGCCAAGTATGCTTCACAACCTTTGCGCATCAACCTTTCAGCCCTTAAGGCAGAAACCACATTAGACAAATAGTCCCTACGTTCACCAATCACCATCACCTCCTCGCCCTCGGTTGTTCTCAATACCATTCTTTTGGCTGCGCAATCTAGCGTTGCCTTGTGCTTGGTTAACCAGTCCATGCCCAAAATCAAGTCGAATTCTCCAAAAGGTAGCTCCATTAAATCTCTAGTAAAGATCCAACCCTAAGTCTCTAAAGGCACTTCCCTAAATAGTTTGTCTACTTTAACAGAGTGACCTAAAGGACTAACTACTGTGACCCCACTCACAATCTCCTCAGAATGCATACCTAACGACCCAGAAATTTCACAAGCAACATACGAATGCATCGAACCCACATCAATTAAAGCAGTATATGGTGTATGAGATATTAAGAACGTACCAGTTATGACATCAGGTGCATCACCTTCCTCGCGACGGCGAGTAGCATACACTAAGGCTGGCTAACGAGCCTCAGCATTACCAGTACCCCTGCCAGGTACTCCACGACCACGTCCATTACCATTGCCTCCTCTACCTTGACCATGGCCCCTTGGCGGTGGCAGTCCTCCTCGCGCAGGCTGAGCAACCCTCTGATCAACAGCTTGAGCCTGAGCTGGTTTCTGTGGGTAGTCCTTAACTTAATGATCCTTAGACCCACAATGAAAACAAGCTCCACTGCGTTTCCAGCATTTTCCTCGATGAACTCTGCCACAGTCTCCACAAGCCTGTGGTCTAACAACATTCACTGGCATAGCTCGCACTGGCTCTTCTACTCTAGCCCACTTAAAATTCTGGTTTGCAGGTCCTGATGTTCCAGAATCTCTCTTAAAATGGTTGCGATCCCTATCGCGATTTTGCCTTTCAGCTTGCTTCACTTCCTCGGCTATCTTAGCCTTCTCCACCAGTGCAGCAAAGTCGCGCTCCCTCTGCGGCGCTATCAATACTCTCAGCTCATCTCTGAGGCCATCCTCAAATCGAACACTGTGCTCATACTCGGTGGAAACAATGCCACTAACATACCGGCTTAATCGCAGAAATTCTGCCTCATATTCAGCCACAGTCTTACCACCCTGGGTTAGGTTCAGAAATTCCTTCCTTCGTGCATCCACATAACTAGCCCAAACATATTTTGCCTTGAAAGACTGCTTGAACAATTCCCAGGTTACCCTCTCAGTTGGGGTACCCTCTCTCACGGTGATCCACCATTGATACGCCTCGTCCCTCAGCAACGATACTGCTCCTTTTAACTTCTGCTCCACTGAGCAGTCCAAGTCATCCATAATTCGCTCCGTGGCTTTCAGCCAGTACTCAGCCACATTTGGGGCCACTCCAGATATGCCCCTAAAAACTTCCGCTCCATTAGCCCGGAGTCGCTCAGAAATGGACCCCCTATTCATGGCCCCAACATTGGCTCCAGCCACCTTTTCTAGAACTCTCAGCATGGCCTGGGACAGAGCGTCGTCCCCTGCGGCCCAATCGTACGGCCCATTATCCTCAACCGGTGGTCGTGCCTCTCCAGCTGGCATATGCTCAAAAGACGACGATCCAGCTTGAGCACTAACTCGGCCTCGTCCACGGCCTCGTCCACGAGAAGCTTTTGTACTCATATCGATTATCTGATTTACAAATTTTATGACATCAGTCAATGTTTTAGTTGTTTATTATAGAATATCTTATGAACAGATAAAGTTTCAGAGTTGTGTTCGCGCGATCGTAGCCTAACTACTATCTCAGTTTCCTAGGGTTTAGTTTACCCTACAGTCTCAGTTTTATAGCCTTAATACTACCTCACCTATAGTATCATATCCAAGGCTCATTACTATCTACAGTTTTATTTTCAGTACAGTACAGAATTTAAAGTAGGACATACTTACAACTTGGAGCTGGGGATTCAGTGTGCCACTTTTCGATTCGTCAGATCAAATAGTTTGAGGCCTCTTTAAAAATCAATGTTTCAAAACAACTTGTTTTAGAACTACAATTTGAAGGAAAAAAAGAAAACTTTTTAAAACCAAAATTTTTTTTTCTGAAAATCTGATTTTCCAAAAATACCCTTCTGGACTTTAAATTTTTGAAAACCCATTTTGGACCAGATCCACAGCCGAGTTGTTGCAACCTGGCTCTGATACCACTAAATGTAACACCCCGAACCTAGCCTAGACATTATGGCCATGCCTGGTGTGCTACATCACCTAGACTATCCTACGCCGCCCTGTTTACTAAGTCCGATGGTGAGTTTTGAAAAGCAATGCTTGATTTTTGGAAAATTCCCGTTTTATTAATTATTCAACTTAATCTCTATTCCATTTGTTAAGCGATTCATTTTAACCTTATTATCCTACTTAGCCATTTGTAATGTCAGGTTGTTTAAGAAAACATTTGTTTAATTTTCGAAAACGGTGTGTATTTGTGGTTGAAATAAAACAGCGGTAAATCCCAAATAAAAACAGGTATAGTGGCCTTATTACAACCCATAACAAAATAAAACCAATAGTAGAAAGTAATTAAGTTAATGAACCAATTAAAATGCGAGTTCAGTCTTCGTGGCCACTCTGAATCCCTCCTAGCCTCCAAGTCACGCTCTAGGGCTCACCTGCAAGGATGGAAAAGAAAAGGGTGAGTTTGGGGAAACTCAGTGTGTGCAGAACCCATCCAAAGCCCACATTGGCTCGAGCCCACGGGCCTGAGCCCTAACCAATCTCAGTCAGGTACTGGGCCAAAGCCCTATTCAGATTGCAGATACTGGGCCAAAGCCCTATAACAGATACTGGGTTGAAGCCCTATTCAGATAACAGTTTGGCCCATAGGCTCGTAACAGTACAATACAGGATAACAGTATGAATGCAACCCAATTGGGGAGACTACTCAACCCACCAACTGCTACACACCACCCGTACCAGCCAACACACCATGTGGGGATTAACTCAACCCACCCAGCCCACACACCACAGTTGCAGCAGGGCTGCTCAAATAAACAATATACGAGGCAAAGCCCCTTTTAGAAACAGTATGAGGCATAGCCCCTTTCAGTAACGTGGTAGTGCCACTCACACTTCCTCCAATAATAAACCCATCCCATGCACCAAACATACATGTATCATGGTATACATTAACAAATACAGTCATGTCATCAGTACAGTCGATTCTAGCCCTAAGGGTATAACGGTAATTTTCCACCTAGGGGCAAATCAATAATTAAGGGTATTTCAGTAATTCTGTTCTCTTATTACAGTTTTATTATTATTACAGCCTCTACTATTACAGTGGTTGTTACAGAAACTCATTTCATTCAGTTTATCAGTTTTAGCCCTTAGGCCCTAAAACCCCTAATGGGCTCTACTATGCCAATTTAGCCCATTAGGCCCATTTAAGCCTTAATTTCTAATCCATTATCTTGTTTTAACAGTTTTTATGCCTGCAGTCCATATTATTGTCTTTAAACCTATTCTTACCCAAATGGGCCTAAATTGCCCATTGGGCCCATATTCGGCCCACCAAGGCCCAACTTACCGTAGCGCCCAAATTCCGTGGTCAGCCCGCCTGATAGTGCCGATTCCAAAACCAACCTTCTCCTACCAACTTGAGAGCGTTCGCACGCTCACAAGCTCTCGACATGCCGAAACTTCAGCATTTCAGCTTTTCGGCTTTTGCTGATTTGAGCATTGAAGGGTGTTCGAAACACACACCTGTTTTTGCGATTATTCCGGCGAGATCTCTCTTGTACTTCTCCTACAATGATTACCTAACATATTAGACTATTCCAATATTTAATTTGAATCGAAACTCACTTAAAACCATCTTACCACATTCTGCCATACCCTCCATGGCCATGAAAACTTACCTTTGACGATTTAGGTGTACTAGATCTAGATCTGATGATATCGATGCCTTCCACTCCTTGCTTGATCACCTTCCTTGCTAACTAACACCCAAAAAGAACCAAAATACTACTTTAAACCACTAATAGACTAAATCGACAACCTCCCTAACTTTAGGGACTTTCGACTTTTCCAAAGTATGAAATATCTTAAAGATCTGAGTTGATAACCACTTACCACTGCTTTGACCTTGATTCAAACTTAGATCTGAAGTAGATCTAACCTTTATATGTTAGTAGAACCCTTATCTCTGAGATCTGCAAATTCGGCTATCTCGCTAAAACTATGGTGATTTCAGCTTTTCACCAAGCGAAGAAGATGACGATTTGGGCTATGGGTTTGAGTGATGGTGTCGACAATGATGTGGCTCAAGGGGATGTAATAATCGGCCACAACAGGTGAAGGGAACAGGGGTAATTCGGCTTAGAAGGATTCGGCAAAAGGAAGTAGCTTTCGGGATTCTGGCACTTTGAACAATCGGCTATGGGTGTTTTTGAGAGGGATGGGAGTAAAAGAAAGAGTGGATTTGAATAAGAAGGGTGTTCGGCTAGGGAAGAGATGAAAGAGGAAAAAGAAAAGTGAGGAAAATAATGGTAGAGGTGAAGAAGACGAAATCGACTAGAAGCTTTCTAGGGAGGCAAGTTTCAGCTTTTCTATCAGTAAAAGAAAAGATTATACCTAAGCTGGCTAGCCCTAATTCTTATGACAAAAAATAGAAAAAGACGAAACCCTAATAATCTTTCTAAAGCAATCAGCCCAAGTCCCTAAAACCTTTGCCGAAATTCACTTAAGTTAGTCACATGCCCGGCACATGCTTAAAAATTAAAAAGAACACTACGCTTACCTTGCAACTTGAACCCTTGTCCTTGAGTACCCACTTAGGCACCACTATTTTAGGAGCTTAGTGGCGCCACCTTGCCACTCTACCAAGGCTCCCTTTGTGACATATTTTACACGGTTTTTCTTAAAGGCCCACTTAACCAAGTCCCCATTCACTTGAAAATCCAACTTAATATTTTACTGGGTTTTAACTTAAGCTTGAGCCTTCTAAAGGCCCACTATCACATGTACATACATCTTCAACCTTCAAAACACCAAAATTTTAAAACTTCACTAAAATTTCACAAAACCCGAAAAAATCCCGAAAATTAGGGCGTTACATACACATAAAATCATGAATCAAAATATAACATCTCATGCATACACATCACAAATATCCGAATATACTTCATCTTATTTTATCTCATAACACATTCGGCAAATCACATTACATATCAATACTCAAAATATATTTCATACTTTTATTCGACTATGTGAACACCTTTGTACATGTCCACTATCATAGTTTACCTCTTTTCAAATATTTGTAATTATTTCACACGACACTATTACTTATAAATTCTTAGCCTCATTTGAATATAACACCAACCATCTAAACATTTATTCATTTCAAAATTTATCGTTCGGCCTTTACATATCTCGAACCTTTACTTTCAATATCATAAATCAGTATTCGATCATAAAGCATAATAAGCACTTACTTTCTTTACATAATTATATTTAACCAATGCATATTGGCTAATTCTATCCAACCATTATTACTTTCAGCCTCATGCGTTTACATATAAAGTAAATCACATTTTCATGATACATTATAATATAATAACAATATGACCTATGTTCCAATACTCAACTTACAATTACATTTATAATCACATATGTATACAATACACTAAGCTAGCTCATGGTTTACCATGATAACCAATTACATAATTTAAACTTTAATATTCTTCGCATATAAGCTCATTTCAAATACATTAGTTCACACTTCAAAGTTCTCATTCACATATTTAAAACTTAACATCATATATATCATCCAGTCATAAGCTCAAAGCTACATTTTAACATTTCATTACATCTTAAATTAAATAGCCATATTCGACCGATGAAATTAAATTATTTCAAATACTTAAAGACTTACCTCGAATGTCGTCGAATGACTACGGATCGGCTATTCAGTTAGTTTAGCTTTTCCCCTATCCGAATTAGGCTCCTTAAGCTCTTGAGCTTCAATTTAAATGAATTAAATTGTTTAGTCACTTATCCAAATAAAGATTTAGTTATATCAACTACGCAATTAAAAGCATTTAGACCATATAACCTTATCACAAATTCACTGCAAGCTGTCTTCCTGAGCAGCAGTCACTAAATTATTTATAACTAGAGCTACGAAACTCCAAATCAAGTGATGTAAATTTTCCCTGAAAATAGATTCTTATATCTTCTATCCATAAAATTTTCAGAATTTTTGGTTTGACCAATCAATACCAGATTTTTCTTAAATTTTCCCCTGTTTCACTATTTGACTATTCTAAACACTCTTCACTACAAATCAGATTTCTCATTGTACAGAATTCAAAATATGTTCTCGTTTATTTCATTTGAAACTAGACTAGTTAAGGAGTCTAAGCATATAAATTTTATCTTATAACAATTTTTGTACAATTTATAATGATTTTCTAAAGACAGAGTAGGGAATTTCGAAGTCATTTTGATTGTCCCACGCCACATCAAATATCTGATTATCGGCAATTCTTTTGCTTACACGGTTTCTTTTATAAGAAACTAGACTCATTAAGCTTTAATTACATAATCTATTCAGCCTCTAACTCAACTCCCACAATTTATGGTGATTTTACACAATCATGTTACTGCTACTGACTCAAGCAGATTTATTACAATTCTACTCTTTCACACATTCGTTGCATTCATATCAAAACATATACTACTAGGTTTCACATAGCACACACATATAAATAAATTGTTTCTTTCACTAGAATATTTGCACTTATCACACCTATCATTCAATAATCATTTTTCTCAAGTTAAACAACAAGCCGTATATTTCAAGAGGTCACAAAGGTCTAATCTTTTCTTTTATCAACTAAAACATAAACATTACTCATTTTTAAACTCAACTTTACATTCGGCAACTATGGACATCCAAAGCACATTAATCAAATTCCCAATCATCTATTAATCCTCACATATGCACATTTGACTACCTCAAACTCATCTTTCATCACTCTTATTTCAAATTCATCAAACATCATCAAGCAACACAAACAATCCATGGCCGAATATGCATTTTATCACCAAACTTCATCAATTCAAAGCTCAATTAAATAAGAATATGCTTAATTTATGTAAAAACAAATTTACTTTCCCAAAAACATATTTATATACAGCAACTTCAACTAATACATCTTAACAAAGGATTCAACCTAATCATTCATTAACAATACACTCATTCAGCCATCATATAGCAAATTTAGCATCAAAACAACACCTTCCAAAAGCATGAATTTAACAAATAGCCGAACACACACATGTTCAATAATTCATGAGTTAAAACCATGGGTTTTGATAAGAGCTTTTAAACCAACTAAACTTCAAAACAATTTGCAAAATTTCACATGAACTTACCTTCAATTTAGCTCAACCATGGCTGAATGTCTTGCTCCTCTTCTTTAGTTTAAGTTTCGGCAAAATGAACATAAGAACAAAGTGATTTTTGGCTTTTTTTTTTATCACCCCCACTAACTTTTATTATCTTTATTTATAATATTCTTAAAATAAAACCATTACCCAATATATATATATATATATATTACAAATGTCATATTTTGTCATCAAATACCCACCTTGCCGGCCACTTAACTTAAGGTGGGAAAATTGACATGCAAAACCTTCATTTAAAAACCATGCATTATTTAGCCACCTCAATTCTACCTAACACATTTTCAATTTTATCACATAAGTCCTTTTTTTTTTAACTAATTCCACATCCAATGACAAAATTAAAACAAGATATTTTCACACATGCAAATTTCACATAAAATAAACATAAAATATAGCATTTAATTATTTTTGGTGGCTCGGTTTTGTGGTTCCGAAACTACTTTTCGACTAGGGTTAATTTAAGGCTGTCATAGGTGAAGCCATAATTCAGATTTGAGAAGTGGCCGAACATCTGCAAACCTTGGAGGTACAGGCTGATACTTTGAGCGCGAAGTACGAGCTGCAGTCTAATCGTGGTCAAGAGCTAGCCTTGTTGTTTAGTAAAGTTAAAACTTTAGGCATTAGGGTGAAAGCATATTTATAGCCCGTTTTGTGTAAATGATTTTGTTTTCTAATAAAGTTTTCTAAGTGAAATTGATTCAAGATCGATGCCTTTTTTGCATTCATGCATTTGCATTACATTACATCATATGCATTTAAATCCATAAAGAGACCCTAATTAGTGGAGGTTATTACAGAAGAGAGAAAAACCTGAAAACTACACATCGTTACGGTACACGCGCCAAAACTAAGAATATGGATCAGAGACTTGAACAGCTTCAGAGGGATATGCAAGATCAGATGCAGGAGCAGTTAGCAAAGCTCCAACAAGAGATGAGAGAACAGATGTTGGAGGCTCAACAAAATATGATGGCTCAAATGGCCCAATTGCTGAGTGGGGCAATGGACAAAGGAAAAGGCCCTATGACTCATGCTGGTGAAGATAATGAGGATTATCCTCCAGGCTTTACCCTACCTCATGCGTAAGCGCAACCTGAGGCGCATCCCCGGAGACTTTCTGTCATAATAAGACCTTAACAAGTGCAAGCTAATAATGAAATGCCCATGAATTGTCAGGCTGGACCGGGATCTAACCCAGGAGAAAACCCGGCCAACCCTATTACCCCTGACCTCGACATAGCTGAGAGGGAAAGAATGTCAATTGAGTCTTCAAGACAGCTAGAGGACCATTGTAGGTGGTTAGAGGAAAAGTTCAAGGCTTTGGAAAGTGCTGATAATCATCAAGGAATTGATGCTAAAGATTTGAGCTTGGTCCCAGATTTGGTGCTTCCTCATAAGTTCAAGATGCCTGAATTTGAGAAGTATAATGGGACTAGTTGCCCTGAGGCTCACATTACTATGTTCTGTAGATGTATGACGGGATATGTAATGATCAACTGCTGATACACTACTTCCAAGATAGTTTGGTGGGAGTAGCATCTAGATGGTACAATCAATTGAGCCGTGCTAGGATTGGTTCTTGGAGAGACTTAGCGCATGCTTTCATAAATCAGTACAGAATATGGAGAAGAAGCCAAATGAGAGCTTCAGGTAGTACGCACAAAGATGGCTGGAGATTGCCATGTAAGTTCAACCATCTCTCTTAGAAATAGAGACTACAACGCTCTTCATAAATACTTTGAAGGCCCCTTTCATTACTCATATGATAGGGGGTACCACCAAAAGTTTTGCAAACATAGTTATGGCAGAAAAAATGATTGAAAACGCCATAAGAGGTGGTAAGATAGAAAGGGAAACTGTAAAGAGATCAGCCCCAATGAGAAAAGATAATGAGGTGAATAATGCAAGTAGCTATAATTCGAAGTCAATCACAATTAGTCAACCAAAAGCAACTACTGTTGGGCAGCAGGGTTCACAAAGGCAAGAATCTAGTATGAGACAGAACTCAAAAAAGATCCAATTCACACCTATTCCAGTGACGTATAGGGAACTTTATCAGAATTTATTTGATGCACACGTGGTAGCTCCCTTTTATTTGAAACCACTACAACCCCCATATCCCAAATGGTATGACGCAAACGCTATATGTGAATACCATGCGGGAGTACAGGGGCATTCAATTGAAAACTGCATTGGCTTCAAGAAAACCGTGGAAAGGCTCATTAAGATGGGGATTGAGAAATTTGATGATACCCCTAATACTGAAAACTCGTTACCTAACCACGGGGATAAAGGAGTAAATGCTATCAGGGAAAGCGTTGTGAGAAAGATCAAATAAGACATTACTGAAGTGAGGACCCCGTTAAAGGAAGTTTGGAAAGAAATGACAAAGAAAGGAATGATAGTTGCCGAAGAAGAATGCAAGGGGGTAAGGAACTATTGTGAGTTCCACAAAGTGGAAGGGCACGAGATTTAGGAATGTGTCGAGTTTAGGGCCTTGGTACAAAGCCTTTTGGATAACAAAGAGCTGGAGTTTTATGGAGAAGGCTTATATGGAGGATACATATGTGCGTCAGAAGAAGAACTGACGAATCAAAGAACCCACTATCCAAGGATTATTATTTCTCGACCAAGGAATAATGAGGTTGGGACACAAATAGCACCAAAGGTCATCATTTAAAAACTTATTTCCTTTCCTTATAAGGATAACAAAAGGGTACCCTGGAATTATGACTATAACGTGACAATACCAGAAGGAGAAAGTATAGCTAGTACTTCCAAGAAAGTCTAAGATGAAGGATTCTACACACGCAGTGGGAAGCATTATGATGTAAGAGGCGTCAGAGTCAAGCCTATGAAAGCAAAAGCCTTAGACGTCGAGAAAGAGAAAGGGGCTGAGGTACTTATCAACGAACTAGTGAAGGAAGAAGAGGCAAAGGAGTTTCTGAAATTCTTGAAGCACAGCGAGTATAGCGTGGTTGAGCAATTGCGCAAACAATCAGCTCGCATATCAGTGTTGGCATTACTTCTAAGTTCAGAAGTGCATCGTGAGGCGTTAATGAAGGTGCTCAATGAAACTTATGTTACTAACAACATATCTATCAACAAACTGGATCGTTTGGTTAGCAACATAAGTGATGATAACTTTATCTATTTTAATGATGATGAAATCCCACCTGGGGCCATGAGATCGACTAAGGCTTTGCACATCACTACTCGTTGCAAGGGATATACACTACCCAGTGTGCTAATTGATGATGGGTCAGCTCTGAATGTCCTACCATTGTCCACGTTGAACAGGTTGCCTATAGACAGTTCTCACATGAAAAATGTCATAACATAGTGAGAGCATTTGATGGCACGGAGAGAAAGGTGATAGGAAGAATTGACATCCCTTTATTAATTGGGCTAAACACATATGAGGTAAATTTTCTGGTGATGGACATCAAGCCCTCCTATAATTGCTTGTTGGGGAGGCCTTGGATACATTCGGTAGGAGCAGTGCCCTCGTCTTTACACCAAAAATTGAAACTAGTAACAAAAGGACGGTTGATTACTATAAATACGGAGGAGGACTTTATAGCAACTATTACTTGTAACGTGCCCTATGTGGAGGCAAATGAGGAGGTCATTGAATGCTCTTTCTGCTCATTAGAATTTTTCAACGCAACATTCATTTCAGAGGGGAATTAGGTACTAGTGCCCAAGATGTCCAGAACCACGAGAATGGGTTTACAGATGATGGTGGGGAAAAGAGCCTTGCCAGGAAAGGGATTGGGAAGATATCTCCAAGGAAGAATTTAAGTTCCAGAATAAAAGAGAAAAGAGATCGTTTTGGCTTGGGTTTCGGGCCAGATCATAAACAAAGGAGGAAAGAAATGGAGAAACGATAAGAGAGAAGGAGGGCGCGGTTAAATAGAAGAGAAGTTAAGTGGGAATCGATGATGTTCCCTCACATATCCCGAACTTTTGTATCTGGAGGGATAATTCACCCGGAGAGGGGGTTGCTTAGAAATGAAAGTCATCATGTCAATGCCGTACACGAAGAGGAGGCTGAACAAAGAAACCTTGAGGGCATCTGTTCTTATGAATCGCGAAGTTCCTTAAACAATTGGACTGCAGAAGAACTTCCTGTAGTCTTTAGGAATTTTACAGAGTAATTCTCCGAACACTCTTGTTACTTTAAAGCCTAGGAGTGATAAGATTTCATTTGTGAAATAGGCTCATGTTTAGACATTTTTTTGTTTCAATAAAACACATCTTTATTATCAATTCGAGCAAATATTCTTTCATTCTTTTATACCAGTAAATATTCTTTTGACTTTTTAATTCCTTTCAAAATTTTCATTTCATTCATAACATATGAATAGTCTTCTTAAATTCATTTGTTCTTTGTATATTCTTTCGTGCCCCTACAGGTCCCTAGATATCAATAGCATGAGCAATGATACTACGAATCTTGGATTCTCTTTTGAGCAAGACATGTGTTTAGAGGAACCCTAGGATTTTGAAGATGACAGGGATTGTGACGTATCTCCAGATCTATTAAGAATGGTAAAGCAAGAAGAGAAGTAAATTTTGCCACATGAGAAAGAGGTGGTAGAAAATGTAACATTGGAGGAAGGGAAAGAAGTGAAAATTGGGACGCACATAACCAAGGAAACAAGGCGAGATCTTATTGAGTTATTGCGAGAATTTAGAGATGTCTTTGCATGGTCGTATCAGGATATGCCAAGGTTGAGTACTGACATTGTAGTACACCACCTTCCCATAAGAGAAGATAGCAAGCTAGTCCAACAAAAGCTGCGAAAGATGAGGCCTGATATTGTGTTGAAAATAAAGGATGAAGTCAAGAAGAAGTTTGATGCTGGATTCCTGCAAGAGGTCAAGTACTCAGAATGGGTAGCTAACATTGTACCTGTTCCTAAGAAAGATGGGAAGGTACGAATGTGTGTTGATTACAGAGATTTGAATAAAGCTAGCCCAAAGGATAATTTCCCTCTACTGCACATTGATACTTTAGTGGACAATACGGCAGGCTATTCGTTGTTTTCTTTTATGGATGGCTTCTCGGGGTACAATCAAATAAAGATGCATCCTGAAGGCATGGATAAAACCACTTTCATAACATTATGGGGTAGCTTCTATTATAAAGTAATGCCATTTGGGTTAAAGAATGCAGGGGCAACATACCAAAGAGCTATGGTAGCCTTATTCCACGATATGATGCACAAGGAAATTGAGGTATACATTGACAATATGATTGCCAAATCTCGAATAGAGAAGGAACACATTGAAGTTTTGAAGAAATTGTTCCTGAGATTGAGGAAATTTCAGTTAAAACTCAATCCAGCAAAGTGTACCTTTGGAGCTAGGTCGGGAAAACTTTTAGGCTTTGTAGTAAGTGAAAAGGGAATAGGGGTTGACTCGGACAAGGTCAGAGCCATACAAGAATTGCCTCCACCGCATACTCAGAAAGAAGTCCGAGGCTTTCTTGGAAGGTTAAATTATATTACTCGGTTTATTTCCCAATTGACTGAAAAATGTGATCCCATATTTCGCCTGCTTAAGAAACACAATCAAGGTACTTGGGATGAAGAATGCCAGAATGCTTTTGATAAAGTCAAGCGGTATTTGTCAAATGCTCCAGTATTATCTTTGCCTAGTTCAGATAGACCGTTAATACTGTACTTGTTAGTGTTCACTAATTCTATGGGATGTGTGCTCGGTCAACATGACGAGTCAGGAAGAAAAGAGAAGGCGATATATTACCTCAGTAAGAAATTCACTGAATGTGAAATGAGATATTCGTCAATTGAGAGGCTATGTTGTGCTCTGATTTGGACAACTCGGAGATTGAGGCAATATATGCTCTATCATACAACTTGGTTGATTTCAAAACTTGACCCATTAAAGTACATGATGGAGTCAACTGCTTTAAATAGAAGAATGGCAAGGTGGTAGATATTGCTTTCTGAGTTTGATATAGTCTATGTGAGTCAAAAGGCTATAAAAGGAAGTGCAATAGTAGAATTTCTGGCTAGCAGAGCTCTAGAAGATTATGAACCATTGAGCTTTGATTTCCCCAATGAAGAGTTGATGTATGTGGCAACTACTGAAGAGTATCCGTGTAAGCTAAACTTTGATGGGGCATCAAACGTTGTAGGAAATAGAATTGGGGCAATCTTGGTATCCCCAAAGGGAGATCATTATTCGTTCACGTGCAAACTGGATTTTGACTGTACCAACAATATGTCCGAGTATGAGGCATGCATCATGGGAATTCGTGCAGCCATAGAACTCAGAATTAGAACACTAGAAGTATATGGAGATTCTGCATTAGTGATTTACCAGCTCAAGGGAGAATGGGAGACAAGAGACCCCAAATTGATTAATTATCGAAGGGTAGTTTTGGGACAACTTGAGAAGTTTGACGATATTACTTTCAATTATCTCCCACGAATGAAAATCAGATGGCAGATGCTTTGGCAACTCTGGCTTCCATGATAAAAGTAAACAAGGAAGAAAATGTGAGACCCATTCAGATGAGTATTTTTGAGGTTCCAGTTCATTGTTGTAACATCAAATGAGAGGAAAAGGATGACCACCCTTGGTATTAGGATATATTACGATATGTGAAGAATCGTGAGTACCCTGAACAGGCAACTGAGAATGACAAGAGAATGTTGAGGAGGTTAGCCTGCGATTATGTTTTGATGGGGATGTCCTGTACAAGAGAAGGAAAGATCAAGTGCTTTTGAGATGTGTTAACACTGTGGAAGCCAGGAAAATTCTAGAAGAGGTGCATGAAGGTGTTTGTGAGACACATGCTAATGGTTTCACGATGGCTAGACAAATCATGAGATTTGGATATTATTGGTCTACTATGGAAGGAGATTGCATCAATTATGCCAAAAGATGCCATAAATGCCAGATCTATGGTGATAAGATTCATGTACCACCTTCACCTTTGCATGTTATGACATCTCCATGGCCTTTTTCTATGTGGGGCATGGATGTCATTGGGCCAATCTCGCCGAAAGCTTCGAATGGGCATTGTTTTATCTTTGTGGTTATTCACTACTTCACGAAATGGGTGGAAGCTGCTTCGTACGCAAGTGTTACTAAATCAGCAGTTAGTCGGTTCTTGAAGAAGGAGATTATTTGTCGGTATGGAATGCTTGAGAGAATCATATCAGATAATGCACTGAACTTGAACAATAGCATGTTAGTAGAAGTCTGCAGTCAGTTTAGGATCAAACATCATAACTCATCTCCATATCGCCCAAAAATGAATGGGCAGTGGAAGCAGCAAATAAGAATATCAAGAAGATAGTGGGGAAGATGACTGAGACTTACAGAGATTGGCATGAGAAGTTTCCATTTGCACTCTTTGCCTATCGAACGTCTGTCAGAACCTCTACTAGGGCAACTCCCTTCTCGTTGGTCTATGGGATGGAGGCAGTTTTACCCATTGAAGTAGAAATACCTTCTTTTCGAATTTTGTCAGAAGTAAAACTAGATGAAGCAGAGTGGATTCAATCGCGGTATGACCAATTGAACTTGATTGAAGAAAAGAGGCTAAGGGCTATTCGTCATGGTCAGATGTATCAGAAGCGAATGATGTGAGCTTATGACAAAAAAGTTCGTCCAAGAGAATTTCGTGATGGAGAGCTTGTACTGAAGAAGATCCTTCCCATGCAAAAAGATTTTAGAGGAAAATGGATGCCGAATTAGGAAGGGCCATATGTGGTAAAGAAAGCTTTCTCTGGTGGTGCACTGATTTTGGCTGAGATGGATGGAAAAAGTTTACTTAATCCTGTAAATTTAGATGCAATCAAAAAATACTTTGCCTGAGAGGGAGAAGAAGCTAAAGTGAAAACCCGCAAAGGGCACTTTGAGACTTCAAAAAAAAAAGGAAAATAAAATGGAGAGGCCAAGGTGAAAACCCGTAAAGGGTGCCTTGAGACAAAAGGGGTTTTAAGTTGAAAACCCGAAAGGGCGGCTCAAATTTTGAAAGGCATACGATGATCTTTCTATACCTGAATCAACAAGAAGTGAAGTATGTTACATGCTGGGGCATCAACAAAGTACTTTGGAGCTTCTAAAACACATGTTAAACTTAAAGCAGTCTTCATGGAGTTCGTATATAGAAGCCCAAGCTACGATATCTGGGGCATCTGGTTTCTATTTTATTTATTATCTTTGGATTCTTTTTCTTCTCAAAGATATATTCCTATATTAGTCTCCTTTGTATTTTTGATAATTTGTTCAAACTCTAATTATCCTCGAAGATTAATTTGTTTGCTGCCATTATTTATAAAGTGTGTTGCATTGAAATAATGATTAATTGAACTGATAATATTTTCACAAAAGAAGTTTTGCATATTACTCTGGGAATTTCTAAATAATACAAGAAACTAAAACAGGACAATTGTTTAGGAATCCCCACATGTAAGGGTTGGAGGTACTTGAGAAAATTGAGATTACCTTTTCTGTCCAAATGGTGATTAGACAAATTAATGAGTTGAGCAATATCGATCCTAAGAAAGGATTATTTCACAAACATCTCCAGTGGGTCATAACATTCAGGAAATGGTATGACGGACCAAATTAATGGAAAAGATTCAAAGCATGTGATGGTTGATACTTCGAGAAGAACGAAGTTAAAACCTCGATAAACGAAAGAGTGATGGCACCTAAAATAAGAATCATTCTCATAACATCATAATGTGTTTAATTAGGAGCAATTGACTCATTTCGATCATAGCATCCTAATCATTAAGCATAAGCATATACAAATTCTACAGGTAGTGTCCTCCAGGGAATAATGTAGATCGAAGATTACAGATTTGGCATCCCTGTATGGGCAGGGAGCAGATCGAAGATAGTAGATTTGGCATCCCTGTATGGGCGAGGAGCAGATCAAGGATTGCAGATTTGGCATCCTTGTATGGGTGGGGAGCAGATCGAAGATTGTAGATTTGGCATCCCTGTATGGGCGGGGAGCAGATCGAAGATTGCAGATTTGGCATCCCTGTATGGGCAAGGAGCAGATCGAAGATAGCAGATTTGGCATCCCTGTATGGGCGGGAAGCAGATCGAAGATAGCAGATTTGGCATCCCTGTATGGGCGGGGAGCAGATCGAAGATTGCAAATTTGGCATCCTTGTATGGGCAGAGAGCAGATTGAAGATTACAGATTTGGCATCCCTGTATGGGCAGGGAGCAAATCGAAGATAGTAGATTTGGCATCCCTGTATGGGCGGGGAGTAGATTGAAGATTACAGATTTGGCATCCCTGTATGGGCGGGGAGCAGATCAAGGATTCCAGATTTGGCATCCCTGTATGGGCAGGGAGCAGATCGAAAATATTAGCATGACGTCCCTGTGTTGGCGGGGAGCAGGTTAAAGATAGCAGATATTGCCTTCCTAAAGTTGCAGTGAAACAAATTGAAGCTGTCATACTTATGGTCCAATACCTTTAAAGTTGCAAATGGGATAGAGGCCATTTAAAGAAGATCAAGGACCAAGAACTCAAGACTCGGTGAGCCCGGGCAAAATTGGTCCTTTTAGAGTCTTTGCTCTATTCCTGTTTCACGGCAATGAGCAAAGAGGGGCGGCTGTAATAACCCACTTTTGCCTGGGCTATTAAAAGCCCGAGAACAGAATAAATAAAAAAAAGAAAAAGAGGAAAATAAAAACTTAAAGAAATGTTTCTTTATTACAGTCCAATTACAAGCCTGAAAACAACAAATTGCAGGACTATTACCTTCGCCCAGTATCGATTACCCAATAGATCCACATTACACCAGCAACCCCTAACTTAAACCAACTACCCAACATTACATTTTTACCTATGGCCCATTAACCCAATACCCAAACTGATACCAGACCCAAACTTACAAAGGCCCAAGAGGCCAAAAACCTAAATCTTTCGGCTAGGGTAGAAACCCTAGCCCTTTCTTCGCGCCGCAGCCAACACCAGCCTCCAGGCACGCCGCAACTAACGCATGAATTGCACCTTCAGATTTCTCGCTGGTACCTGCAAAAAAGGGGAAGAAGCGACAGAAAAACGAAGCAAATATAGTAAGAAATCAAAGGGAATTTCTTACCAAATTTGTATCAATAGACAGTGGCTATAAAAGCCCAAACACATCATTGTAATTCTTACGCATACTAAGAAATAAAAATAAAAACAGTTTTAAGAAAGGTGATTTCTTTTTCCTACGTTTCATTTTTTATTTTTATTCGCATAAAATAGGTACTGTAAATACTCGATATTTGTTCTTTTTCTTCGAAACATTACTTAGAAATAAAAGGGAAGGGTTTTACCTTTCAACGGCGCCGAAAAATGAGGATTTTTAACCTCCGACAACCGCACATGGCGGTGCAGATGGCGGCGCGTGGGCGCGTGGGTGTGTCGGATGGCCGATGACTGGAGATCGGCCGAACAGAGGCCAGAAATCAGAGGCCCTTTTTTGTTCCTCTTTCAGAGGATTTTTCTTAGTTTTTTTTTTAAAACCGGGGCCAAAATGATTTATTAGACCGAATTTTGGCTTATATAGCCATAATAAAACGACGCCGTTTTGGCTTAATTCGATAAGCATAAAACGACATCGTTTAACTACTATGATCCGCATGTTGACCCGTTTACCCGGGGAGGATCTGCGTGTTTCTGATAAAAGGGGAAATTTACCCTTTTGGTCCCTCCGCATTTTGATGTTTTTTAATTATATTCAATTTTAGTTTTCTTTTATTTTTTAATTCTACCCCAGTGATTCTTTCTGGTTTCAATTTGGTCCTTGAACCCTTTTGGTGCTAATATTCGAATGACGCCGTTTTGGGATTAGGGCATATTTGCCGAATGAATCCCTTATCTTTCAACGCGTGTTTCAATTAAGGGCCAAATCCAGTTTTTATTTCTTTAAAAAGTAGCGGCATGTATTATTTAAATTCAATTTTAATCTTTTTTTTATTTTACGATTTTGACTTAATTTTTATTTATTTCCTTAAATATTATGAATATACATTATTTATCTTATGTTTTCTAAAAATTATTTTATTATACTTTTTATATATGTTTTTATGTTTTCTATTATATATTATATTTAAATTTATATATTGTAGTTTTTTTAAGTTAATTTAATAATATAAAGTTACATATATATATATATATATATATATATTATTTAAAAATTGTTATGTATTATATATTATTTCTTTTTTAAAAAATTTTCTAAGTCACATATTATTTATCTTAAAATATATTAATATGTACAATATCTTAAATTGATTTAATAATACAAACTTTTTATGTATATTACCATTTTTTTATTAAATTGTTATATATTATAATATTTTCTCTTTAAGTTTTTGTATTTTTTTCTTAAAACAACTCAATTATTTTATACATGTCGATTTAAAAAATATATTATTTGACATCATTTTTTTTAAAGTATCCATTTATTGTTTAAAATATTTCATTTATTTTTCTCCTTTTTATGATTTTAAATTCATTTCAAAATTTATTTGTATAAATTTCGTAGTTTGTTTTAGTTTAATTAGATCTTGTTTACTTTTTTCTCATGCATAATTATTTTATCACGCGAATGTTCTATTATTTTATGTTGTCTTTTTATTTGTCCATATTTGTATAAAATATTAATATATCTTGTAATTTGTATATTGCTTTAATATTTATGCTCTATAATATATGTATATTGCATTTTGATCAAGGCATCGTTTTTAAAATATATTTAATTATCGTTTTTTCAAAAAATTGTTTTCTTAAAAATTTAAGGCAATATTTGACATTTGGTATTTTCGAAAGAATCGTGGCCTAACTTACTGGGTTTTGATTTCCTTCATTAATTCTAAATGGCAAAGTATCTTTTTCAAATTAAAACGAGTGATTTTTCAAACAAAAAAAAAAATATCTTTGAAAATCTAAGATATTGCGTCCTAACCTACTGGATGTGATGTTTTGATATTCTGAGATAGGGGTTTCAAAAATGAAAGATATTTAATGTTTGGAAACTTAAAGGGTCGTGCTCTAACTTACTGAGATTCGATCATTTTTATCCAAATAATTAAATGTTTCTTAAAAGGAATTACAAGGTTTTTAAAACTCAAAAGGATCAAATTTTTAAAAAAAATCTTTTTCAAATCTTTGGCACTAGGACATTTTAAAATCAGTTTGGTACCAATTTTTGGGCGTTACGGGGGTGCTAATCCTTCCTCGTACGTAACCGACTCCCGAACCTATTTTCTAAAATTCGTAGACCAAAATGTTTTCTAGGGTGATCCAATCACACCTAAAAAGATTGGTGGCGACTCCCATTTTCGTTTTTTAAATAGTCGATCCCCGTTTTTCCAAACCCTTAAAAATGGTTTCGACAAAAATAATATAAAAATTATATAATTTATATCTATTACCGTCCCATTAATAGATACATGGGCTGTTTACAACTTAAAGGCTTTCATTTAAAAAGCCATTACCAATTCAGTCCTCACAATTAAACTATCAAACTTTCAATTTATACGTTTAAGTTCTTTTATTAAATCAGACACCCAAACGACAAAATTAAATCTCAAAAATTTCACAGATATAAATTCACACATAATAAACACAGAAAATAATTTCAAAATATTTTTCTGACTCGGATTCGTGGTCCCGAAACCGCCGTTCTGATTAGGGTCTAAATCAGGCTGTTACATAAAGGATTCGGCCAAGTTGGGTTCATGCATGATATATTTGGAACTAGGTCTAGCTAACTGTAAACTAAAAAATATATAGGATTTTTCCTACGTAATTTATCACCTTTTTACTTAAATTCGTTGTGTCGAAACCATTTTTAATTTTGAAAAACGGGAGTCGACTTAAAAATGAAAAATAGAGTCGCCACCAATCATCTTTGCTTAGGTGTGATCGGATCACCTTATAAAACGTTTTGTTTTATTAAAATATCAGTTTTGACCAACGAAAATTGAGAAAACGGGTTTGGGAGTCGGTTACGTATGATGAAGGATTAGCACCCCTGTAATGCCCCAAAATTGGTACCTAATTAATTTATTAATGTCCTAATGTTGAATACTTTGAAAAGATTTAAAAAAAACCATAAAATCCTTTTACAACTTAAAACCTTTTAACGGACATTCGATTCTTTGAATTTTAAAAGAAATATCGAAACTCAGTAAGTTAGATTACGATCTTTCAAATTTCCAAATATCAAATTTCCTTTTCGTTTTGGAAATCCTTTCTCAAGATGGCAAAACGTTGCATCCAATGAGTTAGGACACAACCTCTTAACTTCCCGAGAATAGGTTTTTTTTTTTTAAATTTGCTCAAAAAAGATACATGGCTATGTAAATTCAACGAAGAAAATTGAAACCCAGTGAGTTAGGGCACCATTTCCCTCGAGACTTCCCAATGTCAAATATTATTTAAGAAAATTTTTGGATAAATTTTAGCAATTAAAAATGAAACACATTTTCTAAAACAATGATTTGAATGAAATGTGGCATTAGTACATTACAAAAACGTAAATTTCAAAGAGCATTTTACTAAGATTATAAGGCATATTAACAAATAGTACTAATATGGACAATGAAGTAAAAATAATAACATAACAAAATAAATGATGCAAGCAATATAACAATTATACTAAGATAAATAAAGATTACAAATCTAAAAATATGAATGATCAAATAAAAGATAGAAAGCAAACAATAAAAAAAATCTATTTTAAAAAAGAAATTAAGGATTAAACATGAAAATTTTACACATGATTAAATGCATATATAAAAATAAGGTGAATAATGTATATAAAATAATAAATAAATACTATAATAATAAAAAAATAATATGGCAAATTCTAAAAACTAATATATATATATTCATGAGAAAATAAGTAATATATATTTTTAAATAACAAATATTATATAAATTTAAATAAAAATATATTTATAATATAATAATCTAATACATATATGCATAAAAACTACATATTTAAAAATAAACAATATAAACAATATATATTATACAATATACAAAATTTTACACAATATTAAGGATAAAACAATTTAAATGTTATATATAATATAATATAATAATATATAATATACAAAACTTAAAATAATATATAATATAATAACTAATATACAAATTTAAAATGATATGTAATATATAAATAATATTGAATTTAATAAAATAACCTAAAATAAAAAATAAATAGCAACAATTTAATACATATATAATACTAAAATAATTAAAAATAAGAATAAAAATAAGAATAAAAAGAACTAAAAATCAAAGAAACAAAGATCAAATCAGAATAAAAACAAGGAATCTGGAGTAGAAGTGTAAAAGGATCCAATTGGAACGCATGCCACACTATAGGGACTTATTGGGCAATTATGCCTTTTCCCCAAAACGGTGTCGTTCCAATCATCCATGGTTAAATTGCCCGAGGATCAGATTAAAACAAAAAATAAATAAATTACTACGCCGAATTAATAATAAAAGGAAAAGTATAAATTGGACGTGATTGAAAAAATACCGTAATGCGGAAGGGCTTATTGAGCAATTAGACCTTTTAATAAAAACGCATGGATCCTCCCCGAGTATCGGGTCAACACGCATATCTTGGCCCTTAAACGATGCCGTTTTGTTCATTAATTGACCACACCAAAACGACGCCGTTCCACTGGCCCTTATAAACAAAAAAAAAAAAACAGCTAAAAAATCATTTTTAAACCATCTTTAAAAAAAAAAAAAAGCAGAGCTCCCAGAAAATGCTTTGCCTTCACAGGTCCTCCGACCTCCGGCCGTCCTCGCACGCGCCTCACGTGCTGTCGCTCGCAATGGCCCTAAGGCTAAAACCACCCTTTTGAGCCAGATTCTAGGTATATTTCTTTTCCTTTTTGCTTTTTAGTAATATTTTGCATAAAAAAAACAAAATACAAACTATTTTCTTTCGGTTTTTAAAATCTGTTTTGATTGTCTTTTGTATTTTGCATGTATAAAAAATAAATGAAAACAACAATAATGATTAAATGAAATATCAAATCGGAAATCACCTCTTGTTCTTTGATTTATTGCATTGTATTTGTAAAAAATAATCGTAGTTTTTACATTGTTTACATTAGGGTTTTTATAGCCTGAGATAAAAGAATACAATAAATATCAAGGCACTGATTTCTGCTATAGATTTGTTTTTCTTTCCCTTTCTATTTTGCAGGTCAACGGCGAGAATGGGGCACGATGATGGCGGCGTAATGGAGGTTGCAGCGACTAGGGTTTCAGAAACCCTAGGTTTCTGATTTAGTTATCCACTTGGGCCATTCGGGCTTATTTTTGCTTTGAGTTAGGTTAGAATTTGGGTTAAGGATTTAGTAACTGGGCCATGGGTGTAATGGCATATTGGGTACTTTATTTTGGGCCACGTTTTTTAGTTCATGGGCCACGGGTAACATTTTGTAATTGGGCTGTAAAAAGGGATTTTTTAAACATTATTTTTTTGGTTTTTTATAACATGGGCCCAGGCAAAAATAGGTTCTTACACGTTGTTAAAACTAAGTAGTTGTATAATTAATTAATGAAATATGTGTAAATATTAAATTAGGACATAGAAATTATTAAAATGTGATTTTATGCTTTATTATATAGGTTTCATGCATAAAATGACTTATTTTATATTTATTTGAACATATTATATTTTTAAGACATAAAATGGGCCATGCATGATTAAATTGAATAATAAAATATAAAGTTATATTTAATAATTCATTTTAAAATATTTCATTAATAAATTGGGTTTTAATTAAGTATTTAAATTTTATTCTTTGGTCTTTTAATTTATTAATTTATTTTCGACAAGTCTGATAGCTTTGTTGTATTACAAAAACCATCCAAATTGAAGACCAAGTCAACCCAATTTCGGCTACACATGGCTGTCCACATAAATCACTTTTTGGTTTAATTACATAAGGTCTTTGCAATGTTGAAGAAATTAGAGATTTGCCCAAAGATTTACATTTGACCAAGTCTCAATACTGAGTTGTTATGGAATTTAAACTGCCTAAAAATCAAGCAAAATTCAAACACTCCACTGCGCTCACCAGGATTTGAACCTCAGTCCTCAAGCATAGATGACATGCCACTTATCCCTTAGACTAGCAGGCCCTTTCGTCATGGTTTACCCACATTTATTTAAAAACCTACTAACTATAGGTAAGGGTTTATTCCTTAAAAACAAAACTTTTTGCACATGCCCAGGCTTGAACCCAAGACTTCTCAAACACTTCCCAGAACACTTAACCACTGAAGCAGACAGATATTTGTGTCACTTCCTTGCACAGCTAAACATTTATGTGTAGTCTCCTAACTGTTCCCATGCTCAAGGTCCAATACTTCTAGGCCCAAATCCAAGGTGTTACAATACAGGTTATTTTGGTAAATTAATAATTAATCATAAAATAAAGTAAAACAAAAGCAATCTTCCTTATTTTTGTTTTTCCACCAAAATAGAAACCTAAAACCACCATGTTTCAAGCTTAAAGGATTCGAACAAGTTGGGTTCATGCATGATATATTTGGAACTAGGTCTAGCTAACTGTAAACTGAAAAATATATAGGATTTTTACTACATAATTTATCACCATTTTACTTAAATTCGTTGTTACAACTAAGTAATTGTTTAATTAATTAATGAAATATGTGTAAATATGAAATTAGGACATAGAAATTATTAAAATGGGATTTTATGCTTTATTATATAGTTTTCAAGCATAAAATGACTTATTTTATTTTTATTTGAACATATTATATTTTTAAGACATAAAATGGGCCATGCATGATTAAATTAAATAATAAAATATAAAGTTATATTTAATAATTCATTTTAAAATATTTTATTAATAAATTGGGTTTTAATTAAGTATTTAAATTTTATTCTTTGGTCCTTTAATTTATTAATTTATTTTCGACAAGTCTAATAGCCTTCTTGGATTATAAAAGCCGTCCAAATTGAAGACCGAGTCAACACAATTTCGGCTACACATGGCTGTCCACATAAATTACTTTTTGGTTTAATTACATAAGGTCCTTGCAATGTTGAAGAAAATAGAGATTTGCCCAAAGGTTTACATTTAACCAAGTCTCAATACTTAATTGTTATAGAATTTAAACTGCTTAAAAATCAAGCAAAATTCAAACACTTCACTGCGCTCACCAAGATTTGAACCTCAGTCCTCAAGCATAGATGACACGCCACTTATCCCTTAGACTAGCAGGCCCTTTCTCTCATGATTTACCCACATTTATTTAAAAACCTACTAACTATAGGCAAGGGTTTATTCCTTAAAAATAAAGCTTTTTGCACATGCCTAGACTTGAACCCAAGACTTCTCAAACACTTCCTAGAACACTTAACCACTGAAGCAGATAGATATTTGTGTCACTTCCTTACACAACTAAGCATTTATGTGCAGTCTCCTAACTGTTCCCATGCTAAAGGCCCAATACTTCTAGGCCCAAATTCAAGGCATTACAGTAAAGGTTATTTTGTTAAATTAATAATTAATCATCAAATAAAGCAAAACAAAAGCCATCTTCCTTATTTTTGTTCTTCCACCAAAACAGAAACCTAAAACAACCATGTTTGAAGCATAAAGGATTCGACCCACTTGGGTTCATGGATGATATATTTGGAACTAGGTCTAACTAATTGTAAATTGAAAAATATATGGGATTTTTCCTACGTAATTTATCACCTTTTTACATTCATTGTTAAAACTAACTAATTGTTTAATTAATGAATGAAATATGTGTAAATATGAAATTAGGACATAGAAATTATTAAAATGTGATTTTATACTTTATTATATAGTTTTCATGCATAAAATGACTTATTTTATATTTATTTGAACATAATATATTTTTAAGTCATAAAATGGGCCATGCATGATTAAATTAAACAATAAAATATAAAGTTATATTTAATAATTCATTTTAAAATATTTCATTAATAAATTGGGTTTTAATTAAGTATTTAAATTTTATTCCTTGGTCCTTTAATTTATTGATTTATTTTCGACAAGTTTGATAGCTTTGTTGGATTACAAAAACCGTTCAAATTGAAGACCAAGTCAACCCAATTTCGGCTACACATGGCTTTCCACATAAATCACTTTTTGGTTTAATTACATATGGTCCTTGCAATGTTGAAGAAATTAGAGATTTGCCCAAAGATTTACATTTGACCAAGTCTCAATACTGAGTTGTTATGGAATTTAAACTGCCTAAAAATCAAGCAAAACTCAAATACTCCACTGTGCTCACCAAGATTTGAACCTCAGTCCTCAAGCATAAATGACACACCACTTATCCTTTAGACTAGCAGGCCCTTTCTGTCATGGTTTACCCACATTTATTTAAAAACCTACTAACTATAGGCAATGGTTTATTCCTTAAAAACAAAACTTTTTGCACATGCCCAGACTTGAAACCAAGACTTCTCAAACACTTCCTAGAACACTTAACCATTGAAGTAGACATATATTTGTGTCACTTCCTTGCACAACTAAACATTTATATACAGTCTCCTAACTGTTCCCATGCTTAAGGCTCAATACTTCTAGGCCCAAATTCAAGGCGTTACAATAAAGGTTATTTTGGTAAATTAATAATTAATCATAAAATAAAGTAAAACAAAAGCCATCTTCCTTATTTTTGTTCTTCCACCGAAATAGAAACCTAAAACCACCATGTTTCAAGCTTAAAGGATTCGGCCAAGTTGGGTTCGTGCATGATATATTTGGAACTAAGTCTAGCTAAATGTAAACTGAAAAATATATAGGATTTTTCCTATGTAATCTATCACCTTTTTACTTAAATTCGTTGTTAAAACTAAGTAATTATTTAATTAATTAATGAAATATGTGTAAATGTGAAATTAGGGCATAGAGATTATTAAAATGTGATTTTATGCTTTATTATATAGTTTTCATGCATAAAATGACTTATTTTATATTTATTTGAACATATTATATTTTTAAGACATAAAATGGGCCATGCATGATTAAATTAAATAATAAATTTAAAGTTATATTTAATAATTCATTTTAAAATATTTCATTAATAAATTGGGTTTTAATTAAGTATTTAAATTTTATTCTTTGGTCCTTTAATTTATTGATTTATTTTGGACAAGTCTGATAGCTTTGTTGGATTACAAAAACCGTACAAATTGAAGACCAAATCAACCTAATTTCGGCTACACATGGCTGTCAACATAAATCACTTTTTGGTTTAATTACATATGGTCCTTGCAATGTTGAAGAAATTAGATATTTGCCCAAATATTTACATTTGATAGAGTCTCAATACTAAGTTGTTATGGAATTTAAACTGATTAAAAATCAGGTAAAATTCAACTCAAAATCCACTAATTGTAACCAAGTTTTAATTTTTGTGTTGTGACTTGAAATGCATGTTAGCACTATTGGGTTAATACTTTTGAAGTGTTAGAGGGTCTCTATAAAGTTCTAGGGTCAATCTTTGGTATAGGGAAATTTTTGGCTTTTAGCATTAGTGGAACCTTAACTTCAAGTACTAAGCCTTTTAAATTAATGTGGTTAAGAAATAGCACAAAAAGTCAAGTGGCCTAATGGCAAAGTGGCACCACATGAGATGCAAGGAGCTGGCGTCACAGGGGGGAACAAGGAGGTCCATGGTTCGAGGGTTGCCATGGTATTGTGTTGAGTATTTATTTTGCACCTTTGGACAACCAGTGGTTGAGTTGGAATGGAACTCTAGAGGAAGGAGTTTGAATGAGTCAAGTAAGGGAATCAATGAGTGGATTATGGAGTGATAAGGGGATAAAATTAAGGGGATTTGGTTGTTGAGGTGTTGGTGCTGATTTGGGAATTAGGGGAACGCAAATTTGGCTTAGGTAGGTATTGGGTGCCGATTTTGGTCTTTTTTGGGTGGTTTTGCCGAATAGCTTTCTTTTTGGCATTTTTGTCCAGTCCCTTGTAACAAATTTTGGGTTTTCCTTTGATAAACCGTGACTTTCTTTTCCTTCTTACTCAATAGCCGAATGTGTGTGACCTTTTAGGTATCTTTGGGACTATTCAGGTATTCTTTAATTTTGGCCAATTGTAGGCTACTATGATTTGTGGTAGGAACACATGTGTAGTATTATGTGTAGGCTACTATGTGTTCAAGATGGATTAAGTCACATACATAGTACTAAGTGCAGGCTACTACGTGTATCATATAGTTGGGATCATATGTGTAGTACTATGTGTAGGCCACTATGCGTATCTAATAACTTCGATCACATGTGTGGTACTAAGTGCAGACCACTATGTGTAAGAGATTAAATTGATCACATGTGTAGTACTAACTGCAGGCTAGTATGTGCACCAATTAACTTCAGCCACAGAGGTGGTACTACGTGTAGGCCACCAAACATTTGTTACTGTTTCATTCTGTTGTGTTCAATGGAAAGTGGCTAATTGAAAATGAATGAAATTGTGAAATAGCCAAGTGGAGGTGAGTGTATATATTGACTAAGTGCAAGTATATGTGTATATATGTGCATGAGTAACATTGATGAATAATCAAATTTTGGTAAATTTGATGTGGGCAAATGTTATTTGGAAAACCCATATAAGAACTATTGAACAACAAAATAGGGGAGACTTCAATGAATAATCTGTACTAATTGGCCAAACCAAAAATTCTAAAATTTTTATGGTAAGAAGATATATGAGCCTAGTTTCTAAGAAAATTGATGGATCTTAATTTGGAGTTCCGTAGCTCTGGATAAAAATAATTTAGTGACTGTTACTTGAGTAAACAACTTAAAAAGGGCTTAAGTAAATGTTGGGACTATGTGTATTTGTAATTATACTATTATGAGAGCACATTATGAAGTTTTATAAAAGCTTGTAATAAATTGATTATTATTTACATATTTACTTACTAAGCTATAATGCGTACTCCCTTCCCTTCCTTTTTCTTATAGAGTTTCAGATGCTATCTCGAGTTGGAGGTCGCTGAAGATACTATCACACTATCAGGTTGAGGTTAGTATTAAAATATTCCAAAATATTTATAAGTTTATGGCATGTATAATGACTTGAATATATGTATATATGTTATTGAGTTGGCCTAGAATGTTGGCCTAAATTAATGGAAATTTTATTGTTGTATAAGACCATGTGATATGACTAATAGTAGCTATGTTATGAGTCATAATGATACAATACATGAACGAGTATGCTTGCATGTTAGTAAATGACTTAATGTATATATGATTAGAATGCGATTAGATTCTAAATTGAAAGAAATTTTATAGCTGGTTTTGTGTATTTGTAAGTGTAAAAATCCAGTGATGCCTCGTACCTTGTTCCGGCATTGAACATAGGTAAGAGGTGTTACATTTAATGGTATCAAAGCTATGGTTTAGTCAACTCTCAGACTACCGTAACATGTGTGAGAGAGTTTAGCTATACATGCTATATGTGGACATGATAGTGTGATATCTCCCGACCCCGATGAGATTGTTTTGTTAAGTGGAGATGCTTTCTAATAGAGCTACCATCGATAATGCGGAAAGGGAATAAGTAAGTATGTATAACTTAGTGAATATATTGATTTATTGAGATGGAGTTTTATGGTTCGAGTTGAAATACATGTGTGTTAATGGCGTGTAATGAATTAATTAATGGTGGTGAAATATGAATAAGATGCTACTGTTCTAATTGAATATTATAAATCGATCAATAAGATTGAATCTTTGTAGTGGATAAATGTGATGGGCTTATTATGAATGGTAGATACTTATACATGATAATGATGAATGTGTTACCAAAAAGCTTGAAAGTGTGTTCATGATGAGTTGAAAATTTGAGATGTATAAATCAAATGTCTGATATTATGTTGATATGAAATGCTATACTACATATGTGTATGTATGAAAGTAAAAACTTTTAAAGGCTTTACAATATTCACTCCCCCTTATCGGTATAGTGTCATATGACGAAGTTCATCAGATTTACATTAAATAAGCTCGTAAGTAAGAAATAAAGAGTTTAGTGGTGGAATGGTTAATAATGTGATTAGAGAAAGGAAATGGCTTAGTAAGTAAAGATGATTATGACTGAGATATCAGATGATTTTTCTGAAGATTATTCAGAATACGCAATGTTGCTGTTAAAAAAAAGAAGAAGAAGCTATTCATGAGTAATCGATTTATTCAAGTATGATATATACAAAAATAATTTACCATATATTTCTTCTAAATTAGCTCTTTTAGTGAACTGAATAATGTGGAATTATTGGTGACTTTAGTAGTTAGTTGCATAGTGGTAAAATGGAAAAGATATATGGCTGTAGCTGTTATGATTATATATCTTACAATAATTTTTTTGGGTATTTTACATGATTTATTATATACAGAAATATATGTAATTATTCATTTTCAAATGTGATTACTATTTTATAGAAAAGTTGGATAATCATGATGTTAAATGGAATTGTTGAAAGTCTGATTAAACTATGAGTGGCACTACTTTATCTCTTTTCTGGTCTTCTAATAAATTATGCTTGAGAAAAAAAATTTGATAAAAAGATTCATATGATATGGTTTTCTACTTCTATTGGTTGAAGCTCTGAATTATAAATATAATATAATATATATATTCAAGAAAGATATTCATTAGTCTGAGACCATTATATTTACTGTTATAACTCCTAATTCGAATATGGGAGTTTAGTAATATGAATCACAGATGGTGGATATCATGTTATTAGACTGGTTGTTACTGGGACTATTTCAATCTTTTCTCTTCTATTTGGGAAGTATTATTGATATTGAAGTATTATTTTATTTATAAGGTTGAGATGCTAATCTTATTATAGTACTATGGTTTCAATTAGTATGATGGTTACAATTTCGAAAATCTTAAAGCGTCGGTATTGACAATTGATAGCTATACCGATGATACAGTTATTACAGAAAGATGTTTAAACATGACAGTTACAGTTGAGTAATCTATAAAAATTTGTTGGGGCATTTTATGTATCTAGACATTATCAGAAGTAAATGTGGTTGCTTGTTTTTTGATGAAAGTATCGTTGATCTGATTGATTTATGATCATTGTTCTTTTATTTTTCACTAGTATTCTATTCTGTTACGTCAGAGATAAGAAGCTGACAGTGAATTCATATGAAATTACTCTTCTGTTTCTCCTGGTTGTTGTCCTGTTTACATCTACATGGAAAATGTATTATCTCTGTTACAATTGACTATAGAATGAATGAACAATGCATATTTTCTTCTGGTTTTTCTAAAGAGTCGTCAGGTTCCTTATTTGTAACGCCCTAATTTTCGGGTTTTTCTTAGATTGATCCTTATCTGATAAAATGTTTAAATGTTAGTATTTGGGTGTGTAATGCATGTTTGGAGTATGATAATGGGCCTATGGAAGGCCCATGTGTTGGTTAAAGGCTCGGCAAAATTTTGTGTTTTGAATTAGGAGATAGGGGACCATTGAAAGTAAGGGTCTTAAGAAATTGTGTGCGAAATATAGCACAAATGGGTCAATGGTAAAGTGGCAAGGGAGACGCCACTAGGCTTCTTAAAAGGTGGCGCCTAAGTGTGCTTGGAGATCCAAGGTTCAAGCTGCAGAGGTTGCAAGGTGTTGTTTTATTTTTGAGCTTGAGCAGGTAAGAGTTTGAAGCAGAATTGGACTCTGCTTGAAGGAGATTTGAATTGGTCAAGGGAGCAAATTGTGGAGGAGGTTGAGGAGCAAATCAAGGAACTTCGAATTTTGAAAAGGAGTAGCCGATTCTGGGACCTTGCAAGTGCCATTCGGCTAGGGAGTTGGTGTTGGGATTTCGGCAATTAGGGGCTTAGTATGCCGATTCTTCTTAAGGCTCTTTTAGAGTGACTTTTGCCGATTTCTTTTAGGTGGTAAGGCACCCTTCTTTTGTCGATTTGTACTTAACAATAGGCTTCTTATTTGATCACCTTGTTTTTATTTTTGTTACTGCCTTAGGAGCCGAATTCCATTACTTCTAAACCCCTAGTGCCGCACACTTATTTGACCGAAGTTCAACCTTGCAAAGCCGATTGTCACTCTTCTCTAACCTTCATCTTTTATCTTCCTTCCCTCATTCTATTTTCTTTCGACAACCGTATCTCTTCCTTTCACTCACACTTATTTCTTCACCATTGTAAACCAAAAGACTGCCCTCCATTGCCGATTCTCCTATTGACCGAAACCCCTATGCACTTTGTCAGTTTTCGTTAGTATCATACCTTTCTTCTTCTTCTATTGCTATCTTCCATAGCCGAACGCACTTTACTTGTATCCCCTCCCCTATTCTCTTCAGAAACCAACCGAATAGATACTTGTTGTGGCCGAATCTCAGTTGTCCTTGTTAAGCCGAAAACCTTTAGTAGGGGTCGAATCTCAAACCCACTCTTTTCTCTTGCGGGGTTCGTGGAAGGAGTAGTGGTGAATCAAGATTATACTCGTATCTAAGACCTTTCTTGGGCCGATATCATTGTGGTAAGTACCCTTTTTCGTTAATCATTCATATTCAAGGCATAAGAAGCCGAAACCCTTTGGGGTAGGTTAGCGTTAGTGACTAAGGGCCTTATGGCTTTTCTCTTTGGTTTATATACGTTAGTATGGACAGGAGACGTGCAGCAAAGGAGGCTATTGTAGGTTAACGCAGTTGGACATTTCGATCTAGTCTATAACCGAAAAGGGTAAGATTCTAATGACTTAGGCTATTTAGGCTGATTATGGTAAGGGGTTATAGCTCTTTGGTTATCGATTATTAGACTAATAATTAGCGTTCGATTGTAAGCTCCTCGTACGTGGACTCCGTCGTTGTTTCATCCTTTAACAGGTGTGTAACGTATCTCCATCATAGACTAGGATGGCTAAAGGCCGTAATAACCGGAAACTGTGCTAAAGTGACCGATCGAAAGTGACCGAAAATCAGTCTTGGAGGGATCTAAGAGTAGCCGAATACTCTGTTGTGGTCAAACTAGGGGTTGACGACGGCGAAATTGCAGAAGGTGCAATTTCGAGCGTTTTGGTAAGTTGGGCTTCGATGGGCCGAGGTGGGCCCAATGGGCTTTCGAGCCCAAGTTGGAAATTAACCGTTAAAGACTTTCTGGTAACATGAACATTAAAAAGATGGTTAAGTTGGTAAACTAAACCTAAAAATTAGACGTAATGGACTGGAGACAAAATGGACTTAGTAAGGCCCATTAGGGGTTTTAGGCTTAAAAGGGCAAAACTGGAAATTTGGCTTAAATGGACTTCCGTGGTTATATGAGGGCTGATAAATTATTGGATTTGCACAAAATCTCTGAAAATATGAAAAAAGACTAAAATACCCTTAAATATGGAAAATTACCAAAATACCCCTAGGTGTAAAAAGACTATTATACCCCTAGGGTCAATTCTGTATGAAATGTATTATTTTATGTATATGCATGAGTAATCTTTATTATGAATATATGTAATGCATGAGATGCTATATGTTGCATGCTAGTATGATTACATCTGTTGCATGGGGTATGGGTTTATGACGGAGGAAGCGTTCTGGCAGCCTCGCTGCAATCTGGTGACTTTGTCACATTATTATCTGGCAGCTTCGCTACAATCTGGTGACTTTGTCACATTATTATCTGGCAGCCTCGCTGCAAATCTGGTGGCCTCGCCACAATATTTGATCTGGTGACCTCGTCACAATACCTGGCAGCCTCGCTGCAAACTATATCTGGCAGCCTCGCTGCAAATATCTGTGGTGTGTAGCGGTTGGGTGGGTCGAGTAGTCTCCCCACATGGTGTAAGGCTGGTACGGGGGTGTTATGGATGGATCTGGGTTGGGTTACTGTTTGCATATTATATTTGATATGTATCTGTTATGGGCCTATGGGCTTAACCTGATTTCTGTATGGGCCAAGGCCCAACTAATCTGATTCTGGGGCTTGATCTGTTTTGGCCTATGGTTGAGATAATGTTGCACACTGAGTTGTCAAACTCACCCCCCTTTTATTTAATCTTTGCAGGTAACCCTCAACCATAGTGGGCTTGGAGCTGCGAGAGATTCGGAGTGGCCACAGCATCTGCAATAAAACTGGTTTTCATTTTGATTAAGTATTTTATTATTATGTTATTTTTGGGTTTTATTTTGTAATAAGGCTGCTATCTAAGTTCTTATTTGGTTTAATCTTTCGTTGATGATTAAATTACATTTCATAGAATCGCTAGTTTAGGCTGCGCTGGTTTCAAAATCTAAGAACGTTTTCAAAACTCAACGAGTGAATAATATGGATAACTTGAAGAATTAATAACCTGGTTTTAACAAACTTACTCTTTTGATTCGAACCTCACTTAAGACACAACAAGACAAAAAGGGTCGTAAACTTAGTTTTAGGATCGTGTGACACACCAGATCTGGTCGTAACGTCTAGGCTGGGTTTAGGGTGTTACATTTAGTGGTATCAGAGCTAAGTTGCAACAACTCGGCTGTGGAACGGGTCCAAAAATGGAAATTTTCAAATCGTCAAAACAAAGATTTTCGAAAGATCATGTTTTAACATAGTTTTCAAAATTTCTTGGAATTAGTCTTGATAAACTTCTTTTCGAACAATAAATTTTCAAAGACAACAAAAATCTATTAAGTTCTCCTATAAAATCTTTTGAAAGAGTGGCACACCGAATCTCCGGCCCAAGCCTGTAAGTTTTCTGAACTTTTTTGATTGTTTCTGAAAATTCTGATTGTATGCCCGACTAAAGACTATATTATGATACTTTAGCTAGGGTAGTACTGAAACTACAAAGACTCTGATAGGTAGACTGAGACTGTAGCTAGGCTACCGCGAAAGAAGATAAACTCTGAAACTCTACTATTCATAAGACATCTGTAATAAACACTGAAATATTAATCTGACTCATAAAATTTCTAAAACAGAAAGTACGAAATGAGTACGCGAGCAGCTCGTGGTAGGGGCCGTGGACGTGGCTGAGGTAGTGCACGAGCTGAGACTTCATCTTCGGGTCATGCACCAGCAGCTGATATGCCGATACCACTGGCAACAGAGGTGGAATCTCATGATAGGGGTGTAGGGGACGGTGCCCTATCACAAGCGATGCTACGAGTTCTGGAAAGGGTTGCTGGGGCAAGTACCGGTAATGGATTTCGGGGATCCATTTCTGAGCGACTCCAAGCTAATGGGGCGGAATTCTTTAGGGGCGTGTCTGGTGTAGCCCCGAATGTGGCCGAGTACTGGTTGGAGGCCACAGAGCGGATTATGGATGATCTGGATTGCTCTATGGAGCAAAAGCTGAAAGGAGCCGTGTCGTTGCTGAGAGATGAAGCTTATCAGTGGTGGCTCACAGTAAGAGATGGGACTTCAGATGGTGAGGTAACATGGGAGCTGTTTAAGAAAGCCTTTAAAGGAAAATATGTTGGGGCTAGCTATGTGGACGCCCGTAGGAAAGAGTTCTTAAATTTGGTTCAGGGAAGTAGGACAGTATCTGAGTACGAGGCTGAATTTCTGAGGCTGAGCCGATATGCTTCTGGGATAGTTGCTACCGAATATGAGCGTAGCGTACGTTTCGAGGATGGTCTGAGAGATGAACTAAGGGTACTGATTGCTCCGCAGAGGGAGCGTAACTTTGCTGCTTTGGTTGAGAAAGCTAAGATAGCTGAGGAAGTGAAGCGTACCGAGAGGCAGAATCGCGAAAAGGATAGAAACCGCTTTCGGAGGGATTCTGGACCATCAGGTGGGGCTAATAGGAATGTTAAGAGGGCAAGAGTGGCAGAACCAGTGCGAGCGATGCCAATGAATGCTGTCAGATCGCAGGGTTGTGGGAGTTGTGGTAAGATACATATGGGCGAGTGTCGGAAATGTTCTGGAGCCTGTTTTCGATGTGGGTGGATGGAGCATAGGATTAAGGACTGTCCCGAAGAACCGGATCAAGGACAGGTCATTGCTCAAAGGGTTGCTCAACCAGTGAGGGGTGGACCACCAGCTCCGAGGGGTCATGGACAAGGTAGAGGCGGAAATGGTAATGGTCGAGGACGAGGAGCACCTGGCAGGGGTGCTGGTTTCGCTGAGGCTCGTCAACTAGCGCTAGTTTATGCAGCTCGTCGCCGAGAGGAGGGTGATGCTCCTGACGTCATAACTGGTACGTTTTTGATTTCTAGTATGCCATACACTGTGTTGATAGATGTTGGATCTACCCATTCTTATGTTGCATGTGCCATGTCTGGGTCGCTAGGAGTGCGTTCTGAGGAGACAGTGAGTGGGGTATCTATATTAAGTCCTTTGGGTCACTCGGTTAGGGTAGACAAACTGTATAGAGACGTGCCTATAGAGACCCAAGGAAAAATCTTTTCTGGTGACTTGATGGAGCTACCTTTCGGAGAATTTGATCTCATCTTGGGAATGGATTGGCTTGTAAAGCATAGGGCTACTTTGGATTGTGCTGCGAAACGAATGAGCCTAAAGACTGCAGAGGATGAGGAAGTTTTGGTGATAGGTGAACGTAGAGATTATTTGTCCAATGTGGTGTCAGCATTAAGAGCTGAGAAGTGGATTCGTAAAGGATGTGCGGCTTATTTGGCATTCGTGGGTCAAGTAGGAACTGAGGAACTAACTGTGGATCAAGTTAGAACTGTTAAAGATTTTCAAGATGTTTTTCCAGAGGAGCTTCCAGGTTTACCTCCGAATCGAGAGGTCGAGTTTGGGATTGATTTGTTGCCTGGTACGGCACCAGTGTCTATTGCACCGTATAGGATGGCACCAAAGGAGTTGGTGGAGTTGAAAGCGCAGATTCAAGAATTGTTGGATAGAGGTTTCATTAGGCCAAGTGTGTCTCCGTGGGGAGCACCAGTGCTGTTCGTGAAGAAGAAAGATGGGTCAATGCGAATGTGCATCAATTATCGGCAGTTGAACAAGCTGACGATTAAGAATAAGTACCCGTTGCCAAGAATCGATGATCTATTCGACCAGCTTAGAGGAGCTTCAGTATTCTCTAAGATTGACCTTCGATCTGGGTACCATCAATTAAGGGTGAAAGAGGTGGATATACACAAGACAGCATTCAGAACTCGCTATGGTCACTATGAATTCTTGGTTATGCCATTTGGGCTGACCAATGCACCTGCAGCATTTATGGATCTGATGAATCGAGTGTTCCAGCCATACTTGGATCGATTTGTGGTCGTCTTTATCGACGATATTCTGGTTTATTCTAAATCCGAGGAGAAACATGATGAGCATCTCCGTATTGTGCTGTAAGTGTTAAGGGAAAAGGAGCTTTATGCGAAATTCAGTAAGTGTGAGTTCTGGTTAAGAGAAGTAACCTTCTTGGGTCATGTTGTATCTGCTGAGGGGATTAAGGTAGACCCTCGAAAGATTGAAGCAATTCTGGAGTGGAGACCACCGAGGTCAGTGGCAGAAATTCGAAGTTTTCTGGGTTTAGCTGGATACTATAGAAGGTTTGTAGAAGGATTTTCTGTGATGGCAGCGCCATTGACAAAACTCGTAAGGAAGGGAGTACCATATATTTGGACCGAGCAGCAGCAAGAAGCTTTTGAGAAACTAAAGAAGGTTCTGACTGAGGCACCTGTACTGATTCAACCAGAGTCTGGAAAAGATTTTATCGTGTACAGTGATGCATCACATGTTGGGTTGGGCTGCGTGTTGATGCAAGAGGGTAAAGTGGTTGCTTATGCATCGCGACAGCTTAAACCTCATGAAGTGAACTATCCTACCCATGATCTGGAGTTGGCAGCAGTAATCTTCGCACTTAAGATCTGGCGACATTATCTGTATGGAGAAAGGTGTATTATATATACAGACCATAAGAGTCTTAAGTACTTATTGACTCAGAAAGAGCTGAATCTTAGGCAACGGAGATGGATTGAGTTGCTTAAGGATTATGATTGTGCGATTGAGTATCATCCAAGCAAAGCTAATGTGGTGGCTGATGCCTTAAGTCGTAGAACTGTATCTGATCTGAGAGCTATGTTTGCTCATTTGAGTCTGTTTGATGATGGTAGTCTGTTAGCAGAATTGCAAGTAAGACCGACCTGGGTGGACGAGATTAAGGAGAAGCAGTCGAAGGATGAGTCGCTGGTTTCTCGATTTCAGCAGGTTAAGAATGGGAGTACCTCTGAGTTTGGATTTAACAGTGAAGGTGTTCTATGTTTCCACGGTAGAATCTGTATGCCTAAGGTTCCAATTTGAGGCAAGCAATTCTGAATGAAGCTCATAAAGGACTGTGCGCTATGCATCCTGGAGGTAATAAGATGTATCATGACTTAAAGGAGTTGTATTGGTGGCCTGGACTGAAGGGAGAGGTAACAGAATTTGTGGGAAAATGTTTGACTTGTCAGCAAGTGAAAGCTGAACATCAGTTACCTTCTGGACTTCTGCAACCAGTGAAGGTACCACTCTGGAAGTGGGAAAGGGTGACCATGGATTTCGTAAGTGGATTGCCCTTAACGCCGTTAAAGAAGGACTCGATTTGGGTGATTGTGGATAGGTTGACTAAATCTGCTCATTTCATCCCTGTACGTACTGATTATTCGCTTCAGAAGCTAGCCAAGTTGTATGTGGCAGAGATTGTGCGACTGCATGGGGTGCCAGTGTCTATCATTTCTGATCGAGATCCTAGATTCACATCTCGGTTCTGGCAAAAGTTGCATGAGGCATTGGGAACGCGACTAAACTTTAGCACGGCTTTCCATCCTCAGACTGATGGTCAGTCAGAAAGGGTTATTCAGATTCTGGAAGATATGTTAAGGGGTTGTGTTATCGACTTTCGAGGCAGTTGGGAGGATTATCTATCGTTGGTAGAGTTTGCGTATAATAACAGTTATCAGGCTAGTATCCGTATGGCACCTTATGAGGCACTATATGGGCGTAACTGTCGTTCACCTAGTTGTTGGACCGAATTGGGCGAGTGGCAAGTTCTTGGACCTGAGTTGGTAGCAGAGACTGAAGAGAAGGTCAAGGTGATAAGGGACCGTTTAAAAGAGGCATCTGATCGACAGAAATCTTACGCGGATTTGAAGCGTAAGGAGATTGAGTATTCAGTGGGTGACATGGTCTTTCTGAAGGTTTCGCCTTGGAAGAAGATACTAAGATTTGGTAAGAAAGGCAAGCTAAGTCCACGGTTTATTGGGCCTTATCGGGTTCTTAAGCGAGTAGGTCCGGTGGCGTATCAGTTGGAATTACCGCCAGAGTTACACAGAATCCATGATGTGTTTCACGTATCCATGTTAAGACGATATCGTTCTGACCCTACTCATATTCTACCAGTTGCAGAAGTGGAGGTACAGCCTGACTTGACTTTCGAAGAAGAGTCTGTGCAGATTCTGGATCGAGATGTGAAGGTTCTAAGAAGAAAATCAGTTCCATTGGTAAAGGTACCTTGGCGTAATCATGGTACAGAGGAAGCTACTTGGGAACCAGAGGAGGCAATGCGTCAGCAATATCCTCATTTGTTTGGATAAGGTAAATTTCGAGCACGAAATTTCTTTAAGGAGGGTAGAGTTGTAACGCCCTAATTTTCGGGTTTTTCTTAGATTGATCCTTATCTGATAAAATGTTTAAATGTTAGTATTTGGGTGTGTAATGCATGTTTGGAGTATGATAATGGGCCTATGGAAGGCCCATGTGTTGGTTAAAGGCTCGGCAAAATTTTGTGTTTTGAATTAGGAGATAGGGGACCATTGAAAGTAAGGGTCTTAAGAAATTGTGTGCGAAATATAGCACAAATGGGTCAATGGTAAAGTGGCAAGGGAGACGCCACTAGGCTCCTTAAAAGGTGGCGCCTAAGTGTGCTTGGAGATCCAAGGTTCAAGCTGTAGAGGTTGCAAGGTGGTGTTTTATTTTTGAGCTTGAGCAGGTAAGAGTTTGAAGCAGAATTGAACTCTGCTTGAAGGAGATTTGAATTGGTCAAGGGAGCAAATTGTGGAGGAGGTTGAGGAGCAAATCAAGGAACTTCGAATTTTGAAAAGGAGTAGCTGATTTTGGGACCTTGCAAGTGCCATTCGGCTAGGGAATTGGTGTTGGGATTTCGGTAATTAGGGGCTTAGTATGCCGATTCTTCTTAAGGCTCTTTTAGAGTGACTTTTGCCGATTTCTTTTAGGTGGTAAGGCACCCTTCTTTTGTCGATTTGTACTTAACAATAGGCTTCTCATTTGATCACCTTGTTTTTATTTTTGTTACTGCCTTAGGAGCCGAATTCCATTACTTCTAAACCCCTAGTGCCGCACACTTATTTGACCGAAGTTCAACCTTGCAAAGCCGATTGTCACTCTTCTCTAACCTTCATCTTTTATCTTCCTTCCCTCATTCTATTTTCTTTCGACAACCGTATCTCTTCCTTTCACTCACACTTATTTCTTCACCATTGTAAACCAAAAGACTGCCCTCCATTGCCGATTCTCCTATTGACCGAAACCCCTATGCACTTTGTCGGTTTTCGTTAGTATCATACCTTTCTTCTTCTTATATTGCTATCTTCCATAGCTGAATGCACTTTACTTGTATCCCCTCCCCTCTTCTCTTCAGAAACCAACCGCATAGATACTTGTTGTGGCCGAATCTCAGTTGTCCTTGTTAAGCCGAAAACCTTCAGTAGGGGTCGAATCTCAAACCCACTCTTTTCTCTTGCGGGGTTCGTGGAAGGAGTAGTGGTGAATCAAGATTATACTCGTATCTAAGACCTTTCTTGGGCCGATATCATTGTGGTAAGTACCCTTTTTCGTTAATCATTCATATTCAAGGCATAAGAAGCCGAAACCCTTTGGGGTAGGTTAGCGTTAGTGACTAAGGGCCTTATGGCTTTTCTCTTTGGTTTATATATGTTAGTATGGACAGGAGACGTGCAGCAAAGGAGGCTATTGTAGGTTAACGCGGTTGGACATTTCGATCTAGTCTATAACCGAAAAGGGTAAGATTCTAATGACTTAGGCTATTTAGGCTGATTATGGCAAGGGGTTATAGCTCTTTGGTTATCGATTATTAGACTAATAATTAGCGTTCGATTGTAGGCTCCTCGTACGTGGACTCCGTTGTTGTTTCATCCTTTAACAGGTGTGTAACGTATCTCCATCATAGACTAGGATGGCTAAAGGCCGTAATAACCGGAAACTGTGCTAAAGTGACCGATCCAAAGTGACCGAAAATTAGTCTTAGAGGGATCTAAGAGTAGCCGAATACTCTGTTGTGGTCAAACTAGGGGTTGACGACGGCAAAATTGCAGAAGGTGCAATTTCAAGCGTTTTGGTAAGTTGGGCTTCGATGGGCCGAGGTGGGCCCAATGGGCTTCCGAGCCCAAGTTGGAAATTAACCGTTAAAGACTTTCTGGTAACATGAACAATAAAAAGATGGTTAAGTTGGTAAACTAAACCTAAAAATTAGACGTAATGGACTGGAGACAAAATGTACTTAGTAAGGCCCATTACGGGTTTTAGGCTTAAAAGGGCAAAACTGGAAATTTGGCTTAAATGGACTTCCGTGGTTATATGAGGGCTGATAAATGATTGGATTTGCACAAAATCTCTGAAAATATGAAAAAAGACTAAAATACCCTTAAATATGGAAAATTACCAAAATACCACTAGGTGTAAAAAGACTATTATACCCCTAGGGTCAATTCTGTATGAAATGTATTATTTTATGTATATGCATGAGTAATCCTTATTATGAATATATCTGATGCATGAGATGCTATATGTTGCATGCTAGTATGATTACATCTGTTGCATGGGGTATGGGTTTATGACGGAGGAAGCGTTCTGGCAGCCTCGCTGCAATCTGGTGACTTTGTCACATTATTATCTGGCAGCCTCGCTGCAATCTGGTGACTTTGTCACATTATTATCTGGCAGCCTCGCTGCAAATCTGGTGGCCTCACCACAATATTTGATCTGGTGACCTCGTCACAATACCTGGCAGCCTCGCTGCAAACTATATCTGGCAGCCTCGCTGCAAATATCTGTGGTGTGTAGCGATTGGGTGGGTCGAGTAGTCTCCCCACATGGTGTAAGGCTGGTACGGGGGTGTTATGGATGGATCTGGGTTGGGTTACTGTTTGCATATTATATTTGATCTGTATCTGTTATGGGCCTATGGGCTTAACCTAATTTCTGTATGGGCCAAGGCCCAACTAATCTGATTCTGGGGCTTGATCTGTTTTGGCCTATGGTTGAGATAATGTTGCACACTGAGTTGTCAAACTCACCCCCCTTTTATTTAATCTTTGCAGGTAACCCTCAACCATAGTGGGCTTGGAGCTGCGAGAGATTCGGAGTGGCCACAGCATCTGCAATAAAACTGGTTTTCATTTTGATTAAGTATTTTATTATTATGTTATTTTTGGGTTTTATTTTATAATAAGGCCGCTATCTAAGTTCTTATTTGGTTTAATCTTTCGTTGATGATTAAATTACATTTTATAGAATCGCTAGTTTAGGCTGCGCTGGTTTCCAAATCTAAGAACGTTTTCAAAACTCAACGAGTGAATAATATGGATAACTTGAAGAATTAATAACCTGGTTTTAACAAACTTACTCTTTTGATTCGAACCTCACTTAAGACACAACAAGACAAAAAGGGTCGTAAACTTAGTTTTAGGATCGTGTGACACACCAGATCTGGTCGTAACGTCTAGGCTGGGTTTGGGGTGTTACATTATTATTTTGTACGAGTGGTGTTTTTGAATATACTATATGGTTTTGTATCTTGAATTTCCTTATCTCAGTTTTCTTATCATTCTTATGGGTTAATTTATCATGTATGGCATATCTTTAAGGTAAATATTGACAAAGGTGAGGATTATGACAGTTCAAGTTTAGATTGTATATTGATTTCCTTTCCCTAGGTAATCTTGGCTATTATCAGTGACTTCGAACAAGATGTTATGTTTCATTTGAGTTAATACAGTTAGTAAGTATTTGTGACTGGTATGTTGAAAGAAATATGAGAAATTGTATGTCTGATCTGTTCTAACGATATGAAGAAGTGATCACTGTGGAATGCTAATAAATAGTTAGGATCAACTCAGTAATTTCAATCAGAGTGAGCTGTTCAGTTAGAAGATAAATTAAACTATATGTATTTATGTGCATCCTCTAGATCAGAAATGATGTTATGCATACATAGATTTATAGAAGAATAGTTTGAAAGAAGAATTTATATTCCTGAAAGTATGACAAGGAGACATATCGATTGGGTTTTTCCTTAATTGAAAGAATGTGTGTGAATACCAACAAATCTATGGGAAAGGTTAAAATATTGTAGGTGCTTGAATGAAAATTTTTGTTTACCTTGTGAGTATTGGTTTCAATGATTTACCTTATTGATGGAGTTTTGATTCTAATTAAACCGACGTTTCTGTTATAAATTGGAGAAGCTCAGAATTGGATTGGTAAGTGTTAAGTTAAATGAACGCAGTGTGAGCTGACTTTTGATTCTAAATTTTAAATTAAATCTAATTATTGATACTATTATTCCGAGACAGAATTGGTGTATTGAAAAACACATGGTATGCAGAGAGTTTTCGTTTAGAGCTCACTGTAGTATTTTATCTATTCATTTAAAAAGAAATAAAAAGTAAAGTGATTTGAAGTAAATGTTCGGGTATACAGATATAAAATTCGATATTTTTTATTTTTGAGTTCAGATGTCATTTTGTTATCAGAGTTAAGTTGAATGACAAAATGCGATCAGGACTGTTATAGTCAATGATGAGTCGGGTCTGATATTGAAACAAAGATAATATGAGTTCCGTATTGGAATTTCTCTTATTCCTGGAAAATGAAAGCTGTTATTTGGATTTGTGATTGATCGATGATGAAAATCCTTATGATTTTTTTAGAATTTGAGGATTATATTATTGATTATGGAAATAGCTACAGGAAACTCTATGTACAAGACTGAGTTGAATTGTGATTATGATAAAAAGTGAAAGCAATTGTGAAAATTGGAAATAGTTTTCGACTGACATAGAAGTATACAGAATTGACACTTAGTTATACTAGATTTCAATTTGATGGCAAAGTGTTTCTAAAAGTATTATTTTGAAGAGGATTGGTTGTGGATGTTTAAGAAATCTTGAGAAAAGATATTGAATCTCTTTACCAATAAGATTTTCGGGGTTGAAAATCCCTAAAGGGGGGAGATTGTAATAGCCCGATACAGGGCCTAAACGGAATAGTGGTTACGAAACCACAAATCTGAGGTCAAAATATTTATTCTGATTGAGTTTTAAAAATTATTTTGTGTTTGCAATATTTTGTGAAATTTTCGTTACAAAATTTTATTGTTTGTATGTCCAATTTGATAAATTGAACTAAATTACAAAAGTAGTAAAATGTGCATTCTAGAAGGTAAAGGTGTTTAATTGAAATGTGTTTTATTTATATTTTTATGGGTTACATTTTTATGGAATTATTTTGTAAAAATTTCGTATGAAAATTTCAACGTTTGGGCACTCAATTTAGTCAAAAGGACTAAATTGTAAAAAGTGAAAAAGTTGAGTTCTACATGTTAGAGATGTCCAATTGTTATGAAATTATAAATTGGAGGTCTTTAAATGGTAATTAGACCATTGTTTAATTTATTGGACAAAAATGGATATGAACTGGGTGAAAAACAATATTTTTAAGTTAGGGGCATTTTGGTCATTTAGTGATTAAATGAATTAAAAATCAAATTAAAAGCCAATTTTTGCTCATCTTCTTCTTCAAGGCCGAATATAGCATGGAGAAACCATGTCTAGGGTTTTTCAAGCTTCCAAGCTCGATTGTAAGTCCGTTCTAGCCCCGTTTTTAATGATTTTTACATTTTTAAAATCCCGATTACATGATTTCTCTATTTCTACCATTTATTTGAGCTAGGGTTTGATTTCAAAAATTGACCCATGTTGAATAATTGTGCATTTTGATGAATTATGGTTGATTATGCATGTTTATGGTTAGAGAAACAGTTTTTGCCTAGTGATTTTTGATGAAACCGTCTGATAGGACTAAATCATAAATGTTATAAAATTAGTTATAAGTGTAAGTTTTAATGAGAATTATGGGCTTCCATATTTATGAAATGGTTCAGTTACCCTAAAATGCAAAGAAATTGAATAAAATTATTTTACGAGCCTTGGGGCAAAATCATAATTTTGATAAAGTTTAGGGGCAAAAATGTAAATTTTGCCAAAATGTAAATTTGAGTTAATTTGAGTTTTATATGGAATAAATGAGTGAAATGTGTTATTATAGATCAAGAAAGACGTGGAGTCGACTCGAATCGGGGAAAAGAAAAAGTTGTGGACTAGATTGCAAATTTATCATCCTTTGCATTGAGGTAAGTTGATATGTAAATAATACATTGTTATTATTTATGTTTCAAGATTTTGTTATATTATGCAAGATGAAGTTGGATATTGGATGGTTATTTGATACAAATTACAAAATTATAATGAAAATGACTGAATTAGTAAATTGTATATTTTCCGATTGAACTCATGGAATAGAAAAGATACAAATGATTTGTGGTGGGAACACATGTATAGTACTATGTGTAGGCTACTATGTGTTCAAGATGGATTAAGTCACGTACGTAGTGCTAAGTGCAGGCTACTACGTGTATCATATAGTTGGGATCGCATGTGTAGTACTATGTGTAGGCTACTATACGTATTCGATAACTTCGATCACATGTGTTGTATTAAGTGCATGCCACTATGTGTAAGAGATGAAATTGATCACATGTGTAGTACTAAGTGCAGGCTAGTATGTGCACCAATTAACTTCAGCCACAAAGGTGGTACTACGTGCTGGCCACTGAACATTTGTTACTGTTTCATTCCGTTGTTTTAATGGAAAGTGGCTAAGTGAAAATGAATGAAATTGTGAAATAGCCAAGTGGAAGTGAGTGTATATATTGACTAAGTGCAGGTATATGTGTATATATGCACATTAGTAACGTTGATGAATGATAGAATTTCGGTAAATTTGATGTGGGCAAATGCTATTTGGAAAACCCATATAAGAAAATTTCTAGGTGAGATGAGATTTGAAATAAAACAGTTTGTACAGCAACAGTGGGGTGAATTTGAAAATTTACCAAAAATGGTAGGAATTGAATTTGAGGTTGAATGAGATATGGAATTAAAGGTTATTGATTTTATTTTCATATAAAAGAAACATAGAAAGAAAATAATTTTTGTATTTTGAGATATTTATATTTTTATAGGACTGGCTCAGAATGGCTTTGTGATCCCCTATTCTGAATTGGAAAAATCATTAAAAATCGTACAAAAATAATTATGGAGCATAACCTCATTTCAATTTTGTATCAAAAGATAATTGAATTTTAGTGAAGAGTGGTCAGAACTACTAAACCACGAAATAGGGGAGACTTCAATGAATAAACTATACTAATTGGCCAAACCAAAAATTCTAAAATTTTTATGGTAAGAATATATGTAAGTCTTGTTTCTGAAAAAATTGACAGATCTTAATTTTGAGTTTTGTAGCTTTGGATAAAAATAATTTAGTGACTGTTACTCGAGTAAATAGCTTAAAAAGGGCTTAAGTAAATGGTGGGACTATGTGTATTTGTAATTATACTATTATGAGAACACGTTATGAAGTTTTATAAAAGTTTGTAATAAATTGATTATTATTTACATATTTACTTACTAAGCTATAATGCTTACTCCCTTCCCTTCCTTTTTCTTATGGAGTTTCAGATGCTAGCTCGAGTTGGAGGTCACCGGAGATACTATCACACTATCAGGCTAAGGTTAGTATTAAAAGGTTCTAAAATATTTAGAAGTTTATGGCATGTATAAGGACTTGAATATATGTATATATGTTACTAAGTTGGCTTAGAATGTTGGCTTAAATTAATGGCAATTTTATTGTTGTATGAGACCATGTGATATGACTAATAGTAGCTATTGTAACACCCTAAACCCGGCACAGACGTTACGGCCAAGTCTGGTGTGTCACATTACCTACAACTAACCCTGTTACCTAGTTACTAATCTTAGGGTGAGTTTTGCAAAAACCATACTTGTGATTTGAGAAGAAAATCCAGGTTTAGTTTGAGTTTGTCCTATCCACTAACCGTTTAAAACTTATCTTGTTTGTTGATTTGTTATTCATTTGTTACGAGTGCTTTGTTTTGAAAACATTGATTGGTGTTAAGAAAACCCACGCAGCCTTGTCTAACTTATTATAATTAATTTGTAATCTAAAGTAAAAATAAATAATTTAAAACCCAAATTAAAATAATTGGAGCGGCCTTATTACAAACCCAAAAATTAGAATAGAATAAAAAAAGATAATTAAAGTGAATAATAAAATAAAATAAATAACTTAATTAAACCAGAAATGCAGTCTACGTGGCCACTACGAATCCCTCCAGCTCCAAGTCCACCAATCTAGGGCTCACCTGCATGGATGGAAGAAAAGGGGTGAGTTTGGAAACTCAGTGTGTACAGAAAGCCCATCCAGAGCCCATATCAGCTCAAGCCCACTGGGCCTAAGCCTTAACTAGTCACAGTAATAACTGGGCCGAAACCCTATTCAGATACAATAAACTGGGCCTTAGCCCTTTTCAGATAACAGTACGGCCCATAGGCCCACTATAGTAACAAATCAGAGATTATGCATGTATACCCAAACCCAGCCTAAATCCAGCCACTACACCCCACCCGTGCCAACCATAAACACTCCATGTGGGGAAACTACTCGACCCACCCAACCACTACAGTCTACAGTTACAGCATTGCTGCCCAGATAAGGTGGCCAAGCCACTAACAGGAATACAAGGCAGAGCCTCTTTCAGAAAACAGAATGGGCAAAGCCCTTTTCAGATATCAGTACAAGGCAAAGCCTCTTTCAGAAAACGTGGCAATGCCACTTGCACTTCCTCCATCAACAATCCCAAATCCCATGCAACAATAATCATGATATGGCATACAGTAAACAGAAACAGCAAATCATGCATTTCAGTCAAATTTAGCTTTAGGGGTATAACAGTCATTTTGCACCTAGGGGTAAAACTATAATTTCTCTTCCTTAAAGGGGTATTTCAATAATTATTCCTCTTTTTAGCATTTTATGCATTTAACAGTCTCATTTTCGTTACAACAACTTATCTAGCCCATTTTAGCAGTTTTTAGTTATTGGGCCCTAAAGCCCCCTAATGGGCCCTAAAGTGTCTACTAGCTACTTAAGCCCATTTAGTCCAAATTAAATAATCAATTTACTGGTCTTAGCAATTTTTTACCTACAACCTACCAGAGCACGTTTATCGCTTATTTTACCCATATGGGCCCATAAGCCCATTGGGCCCACATTCGGCCCATCGAGGCCCAAACTTACCGAAGTGCACGAAATTGCACACTCCCCAACCTTATCGATTTTGATTAGAGATCTACCGCTTCCAACTGACTCACAAGTGTTCACACACTCGCTAGCCCACGGAATGTCAGAATTTTGGCATTTTGTCTTTTCGATTTTTGCCGATTTAGACTACAGAAGGGTGTTCGATACACACCTGTTTTGCGACGAATGCTAATGAGATCTCCCACAGTAACCTACAATCGGCACTACAGTCTTTAGATTACAAAACACTACCAACAAATCTTAAAACTCCTTACCACATTCGGCCATGATATGGTGTTCTTAGCCATTTACCCTTGTTGATCTAGTCCACAAAATCTAGATCTACCAGTTGTTTCAAAACCCTTGATTCACTGCTCCTAGATCGATAGCCCTTAGTCCACCCTACTCAAAGGGGTTTCAGCTTTTCTTAAATCCCGAATAATGAATGGACATAAAATATTTGAGTACTTACCAAAGATCCACTACCCAAGAATGCTTCTAACCCTTCTTTAATCCAGATCTAATGTAGATCTAACATTGAACGCAAGCAGAGAACGAATCTAGCTATCTAAAGATTCAGCCACCAAGTCCCTGTGACTATGGTGTTTTCGGCTTTTGAAGAGATGAAGAACAAATGATTTGAGACTATGGTTTGAAAGGTGTTTTTTGATAGAGACTAAGGGTTTAAAGAGTGTAAAATTCGGCTAAAAGAGATGAAGAAGAATAGAGGGGTTCGGCTAGAAGAAATCGGCACAAGAAGTAGCCTTTTGGGATTTCATCTTTTAGCAGTTGATAGGTTTGAGAAGAAAAGAATGGCAGATTCGGTTTTTAAAGCAAAGAAAATGGAAGATAAGTAAGGAAGAGAAGTTGTTTCGACCTGAAAAGAAAAAAAGAAGGAAAAAGAATGGAAGAAGAGACGAGAAGAGAAGGGAGAATTCGGCACAATGGAGAACTTTTTCTTGCTTTTCGGCTTTTTGGTACACTAAGAGGAAAATAGAACAAAAATGAAAACCTTAGGTGGCTAAACCTTAATTCGGCAAGACAGTAAAAAGAAATTAGAACCTACCCTAATGGCTATACGAGCCCACGGCACAACCTCCCAAAAGCCCTAGCTGAATGCCCCTATCCATATGCCCAAATCGGCAAAATTAAAAGTGTCAACTGCTTACCTTGTGACTTGAACCCTGGCCCTTAAATTCAATCCACACACCGCTTTTTTAGGCACTTAAGTGGCGCCACATTGCCACTTTACCAAGGGCCTCTCTGTGTCTTATTTACTAACTTTTTCTTAAAGGCCTACCTATAAAAGTCCTCTTCTCTTAAATCCAAAATTTGATATTTCTGCCGGGTTTTATTTTAACCTTGGGCCTTCTAAAGGCCCACTAACACACTTGAACACAAATTCAATAATCAAAACACCAAAATCTCAAGATTTGACCAAAATCCCAAAAATCTCAAAAAATCTCAAAAATCAGGGCGTTACAACTCTTACCCATAAAGAAATTTCGGCCTCGAAATTTACCTGATCCAAATAGTTGAAGGTACTGTTGACGCATTGCCTCTTCTGGCTCCCAAGTAGCCTCCTCTCTACCACGGTTATGCCAAAGCACCTTGTAACACCCCTATCCCATAACCATTGCCGGAACAGGAAAGGAGCGTTACCAGACATGTAATCAGACTGAATCAGTAAATTTTGAACTTTTTAATCTTTAACCATTATGTATTTTCAAACATGAAAGCATGCTTTAAATGATCATAAAATGATGTATATAACTATTGAGGATCAAATTGAAAACATAGTAAAAGAGATGAAAATAATCATAAATTTTCAAGTTAGGGACACACGGCCATGCCCCTTTGCTCATGTACTCTCGCACGATCGTGGCTATCCAACATGCCCGAATCGCATGACCGGTGGTTGAAACTGACTTACCTCACACGGCCACTAGACACGCCCGTGTACAAAACTGAGCAGACCGTGTGACTATACTGCCAAATTTCACACGGCTACAAGTTACCAGACACGCCAGTATATCTAGGCCGTGTACCAAAACTGACCAAATCATTTAAGGTGTAGGTGACACACAGTCGAAATACATGCCCGTGTTCCCTGGCCGTGTGGCACAATATAGGCTCGGTTTAAGCCAAATTGCCACCCAAAATTTGGGTCATTTCTACTAGCCATAATTATGCAACATCTCATGCCAATTGGTCAACCAAAAACATACCAATTCAAGCATATAATAGACCCAAAATCATCATAAATCTTGCACCAACTAGGCATAATAATTCAATAGCTAAAATAGCCACATTCATGAACTCATACACACATAAATATACATAAACATTCCTTACCATTTTAGCTTATAAACACATCTTGATCATATAATTTACCAAAATATATCATGTTCATTAACAATTAGCCTATACATGCCATGACCATTTCATTTACAAAAGGTTCAAAAGTACCAAAGCTTGATAGATAGTGTGATGGCGATCTCCAACACGTCCGATTATCGAGCTAGCTTCCAAATCTATAAGACGGTGTAAGAAATAAACGGAATAATCTTCTAAAGCTTAGTAAGCTCGTAAAACTTAGAATTAAACTTACCAATTCATTAAGTTAATCCTTACATATACAAGTAAGGTCAATTCTATTCATATGCTCTTATAACCTATTTCACAAGCTCACACATGTTAGTCCATATGGTTTCATATACAATCTTATACAAGAGTTTAACATATAATTCATATGACATATAATGCATTGACTATCATGTATCTCATGTAACATATAAATCCTATGTATTGGATCATACCTTTAAGGTAGTTCATATATGCATATATCCATTCCATCTTATAATTCATGTAACTTATATCGGTATTGCCCGTGGAACCTATAAGAATATCGAGGATACCCGGGTGATACACACACAGTGTAAATATACATATAACCTGAAAACCGTCAATACGTCATGTATGCTCTTACGAGCCTGTACAGTAAGCCTCAAAGGTTGAACATGTAATCCCGAAGGATGAACGGTAAGCCCATAGGCTGAGCGGTAAGTCCGAAGGCTAAGCATATGATCCCGAAGGATTAACGTGTAGCTCATGAGCACGTGGTGAGTCCGCAACAAATGCAGAAGCTCGAACCACCTGGTAGCCCTAGTGACATGTCACTTGTATCCTTACGACTTCTACGGTTCTAACGGGAACTCAGTACTCATGTTTTACTTGAAACATTTAACAATTCCATTCCAAATTAGATGTATATATTTAATAGGCAATCCATTCAGCAACTTTATACATATACATGATCATTAAACAACATTTATAAGCATTTATAAGGTGAATTCCAAATTCTACGAACTTACCTCGTAATCCCGATATCTACTCGTCTATTTTTCGTTTTCCACGATCAAGTTTCGGGATTCGATCGTCTTTATCTAAATGAATAAAAATTTTAGCTATTTACTAACTCACATATTCAATTCAATTCCAAAAACATATATTTTGACATATTTGTAATTTAGCCTCTATATTTTTAATACTTTGCAATTTAGTCTTTTATCACAAAAATGACAATTTACACAATTAATCCACAATTTCCCTTAGTCGAATATTCAAGGGACTTATACAAGCATATATCTTTCAATTAATCACAATTTTTAACCCCAAAAACTCTATCTTTTTGCAAATAAATCCTTAAACTCATTTTCATCAAAATTTACTTTAAAATTCTTGTATTTTCTCACATAATATACAATAATTCATCAAAATCTATCAAAATAACATGAATTCATCAATGGCATTTTTCAAAGACATGTTCAAAATTAGAAATTGAGGTACGGGTCGACTAGTATACGAAGCAACAATCTCAAAAACGTAAAAATCACTAAAAACCGAAGTCAAAACATACCTCAATTGAAGAATCAAGCTTGCCGAATGAAACAAAGTTTAAAACCCTTATTTTGCTTAAGAAATTGGTGGAGAAGAAGCAAATATGAAAGAATTTTCATGCTTTATTAATTAAAACATATAATATTGATAAAAGACCATTTCAACCTTTAAATTAAACCATTTAAAAACATGTCATTAAGGGCATAAATGTCCACTAGCTTTAGAAAAGGTAAAATAACCATTTAAGGCCTTCCACTTATAAAGCCATCATCAAATAAGCCATTTATAAAATAGAACTCTAATTTATCGCTTTATGCGATTTAGTCATTTTTCTCAAATTAACCAGACAAACGATAAAATTTCTAAACGAAACTTTCACACTGTAATTCTATCATGCTGTAAAACATATTAAAGCAGTAAAAACAATATTTCGACTCGGTTAAGTGGTCCAAAACCACCTGTTCCGACTAGGGTATAAAGTGGGCTGTTACAACTCTCCCCCTTTAGGGATTTTCGTCCCCGAAAATCTTACCGGTAAACAGATTAGGGTATTGCCTTTGCATAGTTTCCTCGAGTTCCCACGTAGCTTCCTCTATTCTGTGTTTACACCAGAGAACTTTTACAAGTGCTATACGTTTATTTCTCTACTCTTTGATCTCCCGAGCCAGAATTCTAATCGATTCTTCACTGTACGATAAATCGGACTATATCTCCACATCAGTGAGAGAAATGACATGAGACGGATCAGATCGGTATCGGCGAAGCATTAAAACGTGAAATACATTATGAATCTTTTCAAGTTCAGACGGTAATGATAATCGATAAGCTACAGGCCCAATTCTTTCAACAATTTCATATGGCCCGATAAAACGAGGACTTAGCTTCCCTTTTCTACCGAAACGAAGAATTTTCTTCCACGGTGATACTTTCAGAAGTACTCTATCTCCGACCTGGAACTCTATTTCTTTTCGTTTCAAATTAGCATATGATTTCTGTCTGTCTGAAGCTGCTTTCAAACTGTCGCGTATCACTTTTACTTTTTCTTCTGTATCTCGGATTAAATCAACCCCGTGTAACTTTCTCTCACTCAATTCTGTCCAGTATAGCGGTGTTCGATATTTACGACTGTATAATGCTTCGTATGGAGCCATTTTTAAACTCATCTGAAAACTGTTGTTGTATGCAAACTCTATCAGAGGTAAGTATTTCTCCCAAATACTTTCAAATTTAAGAATACAACACCGTAACATGTCTTCCAGAATCTGAATAACTCTTTCCGACAGACCATCGGTCTGGGATGAAATGCTGTATTGAAACTCAATTTCGTTCCCAAAGCCTCTTGAAACTTCTTCTAGAATCTCGAGGTAAACCTCGGGTCTCTATCAGACACAATAGATAATGGTATACCATGTAATCGCATAATCTCAGATAAATATAATTTCGCTAATCTGTCCAGAGAATAATCGGTACGTACCGGTATAAAATATGCAGACTTCGTCAATCTGTCAACGATGACCCAAATTGCATTTTTCTTCTTTGAGGTCAGAGGTAGTCCAGATACAAAATCCATAGTGACTCTGTCCCATTTCCATTCTGGAATCATAATAGGCTGTAATAAACCTGACGGTACCTGATGTTCAGCTTTAACTTGCTGACAGATCAAACATTTCGATACGAATTCTGATATGTCACGTTTCATTCCTGACCACCAGTATTGATGTTTCAAATCGTTATACATCTTAGTGCTACCCGGATGAACTGAAAATCGACTGTCATGTGCCTCGTACAAAACTTCCTGTATTTTTCGGTATACAGATTCTATTTCGAAACATTAAACAATCATCATTCCCTATAGAAAAGTCAGAATCAAGGTTAGACTCACAGTGAAGTCGTTTGGCTTGTAGATCGGAATCAGTCCTTTGAGCTTCACAGATTTGCTGTAGAATCAATGGTTTAGCCTTTCGTTCAGCTAGAACAGATCCATCATCAGATAACATCATTTGAGTATTCAAAGCTCGTAGAGCAAACAGAGACTTTCGACTTAACGCATCAGCTACAACATTAGCTTTTCCAGGATGATAATCAATTACAAAATCATAGTCTTTTAGTAGTTCTAGCCACCTCCGTTGCCGCATATTCAATTCTTTCTGTGACATCAGATACTTCAGACTTTTGTGATCAGTAAAAATTCTGCATTTCTCCCCGTATAAGTAATGCCGCCAAATCTTTAATGCAAAGACTATAGCAGCTAGCTCAAGGTCATGTGTCGGGTAATTCTTCTCATGTGGTTTCAACTTTCGAGAGGCATAAGCTATGACTTTCCCATCTTGCATCAATACACAGCCCAGTTCGATAATAGATGCATCACTGTATATAACAAATTCTTTACCCGATTCAGGTTGAACTAAAACCAGAGCTTCTGTTAACAGGGCTTTCAACGGTTCAAAACTCTGCTGACATTTATCAGTCCACTCGAATTTCATATCTTTTTGTAACGTTCGGGTCAACGGTACTGCGATCATCGAGAATCCTTTGACAAATCTTCGGTAATATCCCGCCAATCCCAGAAAACTTCTAATTTCAGATACATTTCTCGAGGGTTTCCAATCTATAATAGCAGATATTTTACTCGAATCTACTCTGATGCCTTCCGCAAAAACAATGTGACCCAAAAATCCGACTTCTCGAAGCCAGAATTCACATTTGCTGAATTTGGCAAACAACTGTTTATCTCTCAGAATCTGTAACACAATTATCAGATGTTCAGTATGCTCTACCTCATCACGTGAATAGATTAGAATGTCATCAATGAATACGACAACAAATCTATCTAAATACGGTCTGAATACACGGTTCATCAAGTCCATAAACACTGCCGGGGCATTTGTTAAACCAAAAGGCATGACCAGAAACTCATAATGTTCGTATCGTGTTCTGAAAGCAATCTTCGGTATATCTGAATCTTTAACTCGCAACTGGTAATAACCCAATCTCAAATCAATCTTTGAAAATACAGTAGCTCCTTTCAACTGATCAAATAAATCATCAATCCGCGAAAGAGGGTATTTATTCTTCATTGTCACCTTGTTTAACTGTCGGTAATCAATACACATTCTCATTGATCCTTCTTTCTTTTTCACAAATAATACGGGAGCACCCCAAGGTGAAAAGCTTAGTCTCGCGAAACCTCTATCTGTCAATTCTTGTAACTATGCTTTCAGCTCTTTTAATTTAGTTGGTGCCATTCTGTACGGAGCTATAGATATCAGAGTAGTGCCCGGTAACAATTCAATACCGAATTCAACTTCTCTAATCGGCAGTAAACCCGGTAATTCTTCTGAAAAACATCTGAAAACTCACAAACAACTGGTACAGACTCAATTTTCGATTCTGACATGCTAGTATTCATCACATACGCTAGATACGCATCATAGCCTTTTCTAACATACTTCTGAGCTCTCATAGCAGAAATCACTATCGGTAATTCATTCAAATCATTTGATTCAATCCGAAGAATCTCACCATTCTGACATTTCAATTCCATACTCTTACTTCGACAATTCACAATAGCCTCATGCGCATTTAGCCAATCCATGCCAGTATTACATCGAACTCGTCAAAACGGAGGAGCATCAGATCAGCCATAAAACAATATCCTTGAGTCATTAATGGGCATTTCTTACATATTTTATCAACTAACACAGACTTTCCTAACGGATTCGATACTTTAACTACATATTCAGTACACTTGACATGTAAATTCTTTTCAAACACTAATTTCATACAAATATATGAATGAGTTGATCCAGGATCTATCAACGCAACAATATTAGTGTGATAGAGAGAAAAAGTACCGGTAATAACGTCAGGTGACAAGGCTTCCTCACGTGTACGTATTGCATAAGCTCTCAGAGGAGTACGCATCTCAGATCTCATATTAGCATCTCTCGCCACATTGCGATTTCCACTTTGATTCCCAACATTTCGAGGCGGTCTACCTCTCGATGCAACATTATTGCTCTTAGTCGATTGTTCTTTATCAGGTACAGATATTTCAGGACAATCACGTAAGTAGTGATCTAACGATCCACATCGAAAACATGCCCCGCTTATCAGTTGACACTCTCCGAAATGCCTTCTGTTACAATGCTTGCACTCTGGTCCGGGAGTTCTCACACTACCCGCACTAGCTACAGAAGTCGTCTGAGGTCTCGAATGAGAAGACTTAACACTTTTCTCTCGGATAGTTATGTCCATAGAAGCAGCAGAACGAGGATGTAAATCCTTTGATCTTTTGGATCCAGACTGATACTTTTTACCCGCAAACCTCTTTCTAGCCTCTCTGAATTCGGAATCTGCTTTTCTCTTTTCTTTAGCAAGCTCTTCGGCTTTACAGGCCCGGTCAATGAGAACTATAAACTCTTTCAGTTCGAGTATTCTGACTAATAGTCGAATCTTTTCATTTAGCCCATCTTCGAACCTTTTACACATTATGGCTTCGGTAGATACACATTCACGAGCATATTTGCTGAGTCGAACAAACTCTCTCTCGTATTCAGTTACAGACATTTGACCCTGTTTTAGCTCTAGAAACTTTTTTCTTTTCTGATCGATAAATCGTTGACTAATGTACTTCTTCTTGAATTCTATCTGGAAGAAATTCCAATCAACTCATTCTTGTGGTACAACCGAGGTCAATGTATTCCACCATTGATATGCTGAATACCGAAGCAAAGAAATAGCACATCTCAAACACTCATCAGGAGTACAGGCCAGTTCATTAAAAACTCTGATCATATTCTCAAGCCAGAATTCGGCCTTCTCAGCATCATCACTTGCTGAAGCTCTAAACTCTTCAGCACCATATTTCTGTATCTTGTCAACAGGAGGTCTGTTCAATCTTAGAGGATCCATAACTCTCACATTTTCAAGGTTAGGTTGGGGGACTTGAAGGGGTGGAGGTTGTGGAGCAGCCGGGTTTGCTCGCACAAACTCACTAAACCATCCAGACATCATTTGGAAGAAAGCTTGCTTGATTTCTTCCTGATTGGCCGCAGCAGGGCCCGATTCAGAAGGCACAGCCCCTTGAGCAGGTGCGGGCGCAATACTTTCAACATCATCAGCTAAAGCTCGGTTCGGATCAATTACTATATAAAATAGATTTCAGAGGATGTCAGGAGATATCACATTATCACATTTCATGTAGGTGGCATGTATAGCTAGACTTATACCACTACAGTAGTCCTAGAATCGACTAAACCGTAGCTTTGATACCAACAAAATGTAACACCCCTATCCCATAACCATCGCTGGAATAGGAAAGAAGCGTTACCAGACATGTAATTAGACTGAATCAGTAAAATTTTGAACTTTTTAATCTTTAACCAATATATATTTTCAAACATCAAAGCATGCTTTAAATGATCATAAAATGATGCATATAACTATTGAGATCAAATTGAAAGCATAGTAAAAGATATGAAAATAATCATAAATTTTCAAGTTAGGGACACACGGCCATGCCCCTTTGCCCGTGTACTCTCGCACGGTCGTGGCTATCCAACATGCCCGAATCGCATGACCCGTGGTTGAAACTGACTTACCTCACACGGCCACTAGACATGCCCGTGTACAAAACAGAGCAGACCGTGTGACTATACTGCCAAATTTCACACGGCTACAAGTTACCAGACACGCCCGTGTGTCTAGGCCGTGTACCAAAACTGACCAAACCATTTAAGGTGCAGGTGACACACGGTCGAAATACACGCCGGTGTTCCCTGGCCATGTGGCACAATATAGGCTCGGTTTAAGCCAAATTGCCACCCAAAATTTGGGTCATTTCTACAAGCCATAATTATGCAACATCTCATGCCAATTTGTCAACCAAAAACATACCAATTCAAGCATATAATAAACCCAAAATCATCATAAATCTTGCACCAACTAGGCATAATAATTCAATAGCTAAAATAGCCACATTCATGAACTCATCCACACATAAATATACATAATCATTCCTTACCATTTTAGCTCATAAACACATCTTGATAATATAATTTACCAAAATATATCATGTTCATTAACAACTAGCCTATACATGCCATGACCATTTCATTTACAAAAGGTTCAAAAATACCAAAGCTTGATAGATAGTGTGATGGCAATCTCCGACACGTCCGATTATCGAGCTAGCTTCCGAATCTATAAGACAGTGTAAGAAATAAACGGAATAAGCTTCTAAAGCTTAGTAAGCTCGTAAAACTTAGAATTAAACTTACCAATTCATTAAGGTAATCCTTACATATACAAGTAAGGTCAATTCTATTCATATGCTCTTATAACCTATTTCACTAGCTCACACATGTTAGTCCATATGATTTCATATACAATCTTATACAAGAGCTTAACATATAATTCATATGACATATAATGCATTCACTATCATGCATCTTATGTAACATATAAATCCTATGTATTGGATCATACCTTTCAGGTAGGTCATATATGCATATATCCATTCCATCTTATAATTCATGTAACTTATATCGGTATTGCCCGTTGAACCTATAAGAATATCGAGGATACTCGGGTGATACACACACAGTGTAAATATACATATAACCTGAAAACCATCAATACTTCATGTATGCTCTTACGAGCCTGTACAGTAAGCCTCAAAGGCTGAACATGTAATCCCGAAGGATGAACGGTAAGCCCGTAGGCTGAGCGGTAAGTCCGAAGACTAAGCATGTGATCCGAAGGATTAACGTGTAGCTCATGAGCACGTGGTGAGTCCGCAATAAATACAGGAGCTCGAACCATCCGGTAGCCCTAGTGACATGTCACTTGTATCCTTACGACTTCTACAGTTCTAACGGGAACTCAGTATTCATGTATTACTTGAAACATTTAACAATTCCTTTCCAAATCAGATGTATATACTTAATAGGCAATCCATTTAGCAACTTTATACATATACATGATCATTAGACAACATTTATAAGCATTTATAAGGTGAATTCCAAATTCTACGAACTGACCTCGTAATCTCGATATCTACTCGTCTATTTTTGTTATTTATAAGCATTTAAAAGACCATTTTAACCTTTAAATTAAACCATTTAAAAACATGTCATTAAGGACATAAATGTCCACTAGCTTTAGAAAAGGTAAAATAACCATTTAAGGCCTTCCACTTATAAAGCCATCATCAAATAAGCCATTTATAAAATAGAACTCTAATTTATCGCTTTATGCGATTTAGTCATTTTTCTCAAATTAACCAGACAAACGATAAAATTTCTAAACGAAACTTTCACACTGTAATTCTATCATGCTGTAAAACATATTAAAGCAGTAAAAACAATATTTTGACTCGGTTAAGTGGTCCAAAGCCACCCGTTCCGTCTAGGGTATAAAGTGGGCTGTTATAGACCTTTACTAACAGAACTGACTTCTTCCTCAATACTTTGACCTCACAATCCAGTATTTGCACAGGCTCCTCTTCAAAGGTCAAATCGGTCTTCACCTCAATCTCTTTCACTGGTACGACATGTGAAGGATCCGATCTATAGCGCCTTAACATGGACACATGAAAGACGTCATGACTTTGATCCAACTCCAATGGCAACTCCAACTGATACGTCAGTGGCCCTACTCGTTTAAGAACCCGATTAGGCCCAATAAACCGCGGACTCAATTTGCCTTTCTTGCCAAACCTCAAGATCTTTTTCCATGGTGAAACTTTCAGAAATGCCATATCCCCAACAGTGAACTCGATTTTCTTACGCTTTAGATCAGCATACGACTTCTATCTATTAGACGCTTCCTTTAATCGATCCCTGATAAACTTAACCTTAGTCTCAGTATCTGCCACTAGCTCTGGTCCAAGAACTTGTCGTTCCCCCAACTCTGTCCAACACGTAGGTGTACGACACCTTCGCCCATACAATGCCTCATAAGGAGCCATCTGAATACTCGTTTGATAACTATTGCTATATGTAAATTCCGCCAATGGCAAATAGTCCTCCCAACTACCCCGAAAGTTGATAACACAACCTCTTAACATAACCTCCAGAACCTGAAAAACCTTTTCTGACTGTCCATCCGTCTGATGGTGAAAAGTAGTGCTAAAGTCCAATCGCGTACCCAATGCCTCATGCAACTTTTGCCAGAATTGAGATGTAAACCTAGGGTCTCAATCAGAAATAATCGAAACTGGCACCCCATGCAGTCGTTCTATCTTCACCACATACAGCTTAGCCAACTTTTGCAGAGAGTAACCAGTTCGGACAGTATGAAATGGGCAGATTTCTTTAACCTATCCACAACTGCCCACACAGAGTCTTTTTTAGAGGGTGTCAATGGTAACCCACTCACAAAATACATGGTTACCTTCTCCCACTTCCGAGGTGGAATTTTCACTAGCTGTAGTAATCCAGAAGGTAGTTGGTGCTCAGCCTTAACTTGCTGGCACGTCAGACATTTCCCCACAAATTTCGTCACCTCTCACTTAAGTTCAAGCTACCAATACACCTCTCGCAAATCTTGATACAGCTTATTCCCTCCAGGATGCATGGCACAAGGTCCACCATGAGCCTCTTTCAGAATCATCTGCCTCAAGTCAGAGTCCTTTGGAATGCAAACTCTTCTACGAAAGCACAGAACTCCATTAGTATTCAGTCCAAAATCTGAATCCTCCTTCCTCTCAGCTTGCTAAAATCTAGGAGCCAACAAATCATCCCTTAACTGCTTCTCTTTAATCTGCTCAGTTCAAGTTGGTCTCACTTGCTACTCTGCTAATAGACTTCCATCGTCATAAAGACTCAAACGAGCAAACATCGCTCTCAACTCAGCTACAGCCCTTCGGCTTAGCGCATCAGGCACCACATTCGCCTTGCGTGAGTGGTACTCAATCGAACAATCGTAATCCTTAAGCAACTCTATCCATCTTCATTACTTAAGATTCAACTCCTTTTGAGTCAACAGGTACTTGAGACTTTTATGGTCTGTGTATATAATACACTTTTCCCCATATAGATAGTGTCTCTAGATTTTCAATGCAAAGATCACCGCTGCCAACTCTAGATCATGCGTAGGGTAATTCGCTTTATGAGGCTTCAACTATCGCGAAGCATAAGCAACCACTTTACCCTCTCGCATTAGTACGCAGCCTAGGCTCACATGCGACACATCACTGTACACAGTGAAATCCTTTCCAGACTCTGGCTAAATCAATACTGACGCTTCAGTCAATACTTTCTTCAACTTGTCAAAAGCTTCTTGCTGCTTCTCAGTCCATACAAATGCCACTCCCTTCCTTAACAGTTTCGTCAACAGTGAAGCAATCAGAGAAAATCCTTCTACAAATCTTCTGTAGTAGCCTACCAAACCCAGAAAACTCTGAATTTTCGATACTGACCTCGGTGCTTCCATTCCAAAACTGCCTCAATTTTTCGAGGGTCTACCCTAATCCCCTCAGCCAAAACAACGTGACCCAGAAAAGTCACCTCTCGAAGCCAAAATTCGCACTTACTGAATTTTGCATAGAGTTGCTTCTCTCTCAGCACTTGCAGCACTATACGAAGATGCTCATCACGCTTCTCCTCAGTTTCTGAATATACCAGAATATCATCGATAATGACAACTACGAATCGGTCCAAGTAAGGTGGAACATATGGTTCATCATATCCATGAAAGCTGCAGGTGCGTTCCTCAGTCCAAACGGCATAACCAGAAACCCGTAATGACCATACCGAGTTTTAAATGTTGTCTTATGAATATCCACCTCCTTTACCCTTAACTGATGGTATCCAGATCGAAGATCAATCTTGGAAAATACCGAAGCTCTTCTAAGTTGGTCAAACAGGTCGTCGATTCCTGGCAGAGGATACTTGTTCTTTATCATCAGTTTGTTCAACTGGTGATAATCGATGCACATACGCATCGTCCCATCCATCTTCTTCAAAAACAGTACTGGTGCTCCCTACGGTGACACACTCGGTCTAATGAAGCCTCTATCCAATAATTCTTAAATTCGTGCCTTCAATTCCACTAACTCCTTCAGTGCCATCCTATAGGGCGCGATGGACACCGGAGCCGTTCTAGGTAGCAAGTCGATCTCAAACTCAACTTCTCGATTCGGAGGTAATCTAGGAAGCTCTTGAGGGAAAATATCTTGGAACTCATTAATAGTTCTGACTCTCTCCGCAGTCACATTCTCAGTCTTAGTTTGACTTACAAAAGCCAAGTACGCCTCACAACCCTTGTGAATCAGCTTTTCAGCCCTTAAGGCTGAGACAACATTGGACAAGTAGTCCCTTCGCTCCCCAACAACCATTACCTCCTCATCCTCCATAGTCCTTAATATCATCCTCTTAGCCGCACAATCTAGAGTTGCCTTCTGCTTAGTCAACCAGTCCATCCCTATAAATAAGATCGAACTCTCTGAATGGTAATTCCATTAAGAATCCAGCAAAAATCCTACCTTTAGTCTCTAAAGGCACCTTCCTAAAGAGTTTATCTACCCTAACCGAGTGACCCAGTGGACTAATCACAGTTACCCCACTCACAGTTCCCTTAGAGTGCACACCTAACGACCCAGAGATCTCACATGCAACATATGAATGGGTTGAACCCACATCTATCAGAGCAGTATACGTCATGTTAGAGATTAAAAACGTACCAGTTATGACGTCAGGTGCATCACTCTCCTATCAGCGGCGAGCAGTATATACCAATGCTGGCTGGCGAGCCTCAGCATTTCTAGCACCCCTGCTAGGTGCTCCACATCCACGTCCACTTCTGTTGCCGCCTCTACCTTGGCCACAGCCCCTCGGCGGTATCAGTCCACCTCACAATGGTTGAGTAACCCTCTGATCAATGGCTTGAGCCAGAGTTGGCCTCCTAGGACAGTCCTTGATCTTATGTTCCTTGGATCCACATTAGAGACATGCCCCAGTATGCTTCCAACATTCTCCAAGATGCCCTCTACCACAGTGCCCACAAGCTTGTGGTCTTACAGTATTCACCGGAACTACTTGGACCGGTTCCTCCACTCTAGCCCTCTTGGCATTTTAGTTTGTAGCACCAGATGGTCCAGTATCCCTCCTAAAGCGATTTTGATCCTTATCATGATTCTGCCGTTCAGTTCGCTTTACTTCCTCAGCTATCTTGGCCTTCTCCACCAATGCGGCAAAATCACGCTACCTCTGTGGTGCTATCAACACCCTCAGCTCATCCCTAAGACCATCATCAAAATGAACACTATGCTCGTACTCAGTAGAAACTATCCCACTGGCAAACCGACTCAACCTCAGAAATTTCGCCTCATACTCAGCAACAGTCTTATTGCCCTGGGTCAGGTTTAGAAATTCCTTTCTACGTGCATCCACGTAGCTCGCTCCGACGTACTTTCCCTTGAAAGCCGTCTTAAACAATTCCCAAGTTACCCACTCAGCTGGGGTACCCTCCATCACAGTGATCCACCACTGATATGTCTCGTCTTATAGTAGAGACACCGCTCCTTTCAGCTTCTACTCCTCCGAGCAATCTAGATCATCCATAATCCGTTTCGTAGCCTCTAGCCAATATTCAGCTACATTTGGGGCTACTCCAAATATGCCCCTGAAAACCTCTGCTTCGTTAGCCCGGAGTCGCTCCGAGATAGATCCCCTATTCACTGACCCGACATTAGCTCCAGCAACCCTTTCCAGAACCCTTAACATTGCCTGGGATAAGGCATCATCCCCTGTGGCCTGATCATACGGCCCATTTTCTACTACTGGAAGCGGTCGTGCCTCACCAGTTGGCATGTGTTTTGAAGACCCAGCTTGAACACTGCCTCGGCCACGTCCACAGCCTCGTCCACAGAAGCTCTCGTACTCATAACGTCTTATCTGATTACGAATTTTATGACATTAGTTTAACATTTCAATTGTTTATTACAAATGTCTTATGTACAGATAAAGTTTCAGAGTTTGTTTTCGCGAAGCTGTAACCTAGCTACAGTCTCAATCTTCTAGGGTTTAGTTTCCCTACAGTCTCAGTCTTACAGTTTTCGGTACTACGCTATCTATAGTATCATGATAGAGTCTCAATTCTATCTACAGTGATATTTCAGTATAGTACATCATCAGAAGAAAAAATACTTACAGACCTGGTGTCGGGGATTCAGTGTGCCAATTCTTCAGTAACCAGATTTTAGAAACCCAAATTTTAACAAAACTTTTTACGTAAAACCTTTATTGAGTGTATTCAAAAATGGGTTTAAATAGAGTTTTCTAAATTTTCCAAAAAACTGATTTCCAAAAAATACCCTTCTTGGCCTAATTTTTAAAACATTTTGAAAACCTTTTTGGACCCGATCCACAGCCGAGTTGTTGCAACTGGGCTCTAATACCACTAAATGTAACACTCCAAACCCGACCCAGACGTTACGGCCAAGTCTAGTGTGTCACATTACCTACAACTAACCACGTTACCTAGTTACTAATCTTAGGGTGAGTTTTGCAAAAACCATACTTGTGATTTGAGAAGAAAATCCAGGTTTAGTTTGAGTTTGTCCTATCCACTAACCGTTTAAAACTTATCTTGTTCGTTGATTTGTTATTCGTTTGTTACGAGTGCTTTGTTTTGAAAATATTGATTGGTGTTAAGAAAACCCATGCAGCCTTGTCTAACTCATTCAAATGAATTTGTAATCTAAAGTAAAAATAAATAATTTAAAACCTACATTAAAATAATTAGAGCGGCCTTATTACAAACCTAAAAATCAGAATAGAATAAAAAAGATAATTAAAGTGAATAATAAAATAAAATAAATAACTTAATTAAACCAGAAATGCAGTCTTCGTGGCCACTCCGAATCCCTCTAGCTCCAAGTTGACCAATCTAGGGCTCACCTGCATGGATGGAAGAAAAGGGGTGAGTTTGGAAACTCAGTGTGTATAGAAAGCCCATCTAGAGCCCATATCAGCTCAAGCCCACTAGGTCTAAGCCTTAACCAGTCACAGTAATAACTAGGCTGAAGCCCTATTTAGATACAATAAACTAGGCCTTAGCCCTTTTTTAGATAACAGTACGGCCCATAGGCCCACTACAGTAACAAATCAGAGATTATGCATGTATGCCCAAACCCAGCCTAAATCCAGTCGCTACACTCTACCCGTACCAACCATAAACACTCTATTTGGGGAAACTACTCGACCCACCCAACCGCTACACTCCATAGTTGTAGCATTACTGCCCAGATAAGGTGGCCAAGCCACTAAAAGAAATACGAGGCAGAGCCTCTTTCAGAAATACAATGCAAAGTCTGTTTCAGAAAACATGGCGATTCCACTTGCACTTCCTCCATCAACAATCCCAAATCCCATGCAACAGATAATCATGATATGGCATACAGAAATAGCAAATCATGCATTTCAGTCAAATTTAGCCCTAGGGGTATAACAGTCATTTTGCACCTAGGGGTAAAACTGTAATTTCTCTCCCTTAAAGGGGTATTTCAGTAAATATTCCTCTTTTTAGGATTCTATGCATTTAGCAGTCTCATTTTCGTTACAGCAACTTATCTAGCCCATTTTAGCAGTTTTTAGTTACTAGGCCCTAAAACCCCCTAATGGGCCCTACAGTGTCTACTAGCTACTTAAGCCCATTTAGTCCAAATTAAATAATCAATTTACCGGTCTTAGCAGTTTTGGACCTACAACCTATCAGAGCACGTTTATCACTTATTTTACCCATATGGGCCCATAAGCCCATTGGGCATACATTCGGCCCATCGAGGCCCAAACTTACCAAATTGCACAAAATTGCACACTCCCCAACCTTATCGATTCTGATTAGAGGTCTACTGCTTCCAACTGACCCACGAGTGTTTGCGCACTCGCTACCCCACGAAATGCCAGAATTTCGGCATTTTTGCTTTTCAGCTTTTACCGATTTAGACTACAGAAGGGTGTTCGATACACACCTATTTTGTGACAATGCTAACGATATCTCCCACATTAAGCTACAATCGGCACTATAGTCTTTAGATTGCAAAACACTACCAACAAATCTTAAAACTCCTTACCACATTCGGCCATGATAGGGTGTTCTTAGCCACTTACCCTTGTCGATGTAGTCCACAAGATCTAGATCTATCGGTTGTTTCAAAACCTTGCTTCACTACTCCTGGATCGATAGCCTTTAGTCCACCCTACTCATAAAAGAATGATAACCAATGAATCTTTAACCTTAGTCAACAGCCACCCCCTACTCAAAGGGGTTTTGGTTTTTCTTAAATCCCGAATAATGAATGGACATAAAAGATTTGAGTACTTACCAAAGATCCACTACCCAAGAATCCTTCTAACCCTTCTTTAATCCAGATCTGATGTAGATCTAACTTTGAACGCAAGTAGAGAATGAATCTAGCTATCTAAAGATTCGGCTACCAAGTCCCTGTGACTATAGTGTTTTTGGCTTTTGAAGAGATGAAGAACAAATGATTTGAGACTATGGTTTGAAAGGTGTTTGTCGACAGAGACTACGGGTTTAAAAAGTCTAAAATTTGGCTAAAAGAGATAAAGAAGAAGAGAGGGGTTCGGCTAGAAGAAATTGTCACAAGAAGCAGCCTTTTGGGATTTCGGCTTTTAGCAGTTGATGGGTTTGAGAAGAAAAGAATGGCAGATTCAGTTTTTGAAGCAAAGAAAATGGAAGATAAGCAAGGAGGAGAAGTGGTTTCGACTTGAAAAGAAAAGAAGAAGGAAAAAGAATAGAAGAATAGAGGAAAAGAGAAGGGAGAATTCGGCACAAATGAGAACTTTTTCTTACTTTTCGGCTTTTTAGTACACTAAGAGAAAAATAGAAAAAAATGAAAACCCTAGGTGGCTAACTCTAATTTGGCAAGAGAGTAAAAAGAAATTAGAACCTACCCTAATGGCTATACAAGCCCACGGCACAACCTCCCAAAAGTCCTAGCTGAATGCACCTATCCATATGCCCAAATTGGCAAAATTAAAAGTGTCAACTGCTTACCTTGTGACTTCAACCCTGGCCCTTAAATTTAGTCCACACGCCACTTTTTTAGGCACTTAAGTGGCGCCACATTGCCTCTTTACCAATGGCCTCTCTATGTCTTATTTTACTAACTTTTTCTTAAAGGCCCACCTACAAAAGTCCACTTCTCTTAAATCCAAAATTTGGTATTTCTGCCTGGTTTTATTTTAACCTTGGGCCTTCTAAAGGCCCACTAACACACTTGAACACAAATTCAATAATTAAAACACAAAAATCTTAAGATTTCACCAAAATCACAAAAATCCCAAAAAATCCCAAAAATTAGGGCGTTACAGCTATGTTGTGAGTCATAATGATACAATACATGAATGAGTATGCTTGCATGTTAGTAAATGACTTAATGTATATATGATAAGAATGTGATTAGATTCTAAATCGAAAGAAATTTTATAGCCAGTTTTGTGTATTTGTAAGTGTAAAAATCCAGTAATGCCTCGTACCTTGTTCTAGCATTGAACATGGGTAAGAGGTGTTACATGGCCAATGGCAAATTTGGGCTCTCGTGTGGCCCCACTTCGGCCACATATTGAGCTTTTAGGCTCTAGTGTATTAATGATTGCTAAAAGTGACATAAGTCACGCTGAATGACCTGGGCTTAGTAATGGGTCGATTTGTATACTTTGGCCCATAATGATAAATGACTGTTATGCCCCTATAGGGCGAAATGGCCAAAATGCCCCTATACGTTATATGATTGATTTTGCATGCCATATATGATATGTTGCATTCATGTATTGTTATGTTGCATGAGGGATGGGAATATAGATTGGAGGAAGAATTTGATATGTGAGGGTCGCATGGTCGCTTGACGACTGTGGATCCACCGATGGCTTCTAAGCATAATATGTGATTGATAGCTTTGTTGTATTATTGAGTAGTGCTGTAACCGGTGCTACATTGGGAGTGTACGGATAGGTGGGTTGATTAAATCCCCACAGGAGTGTAGGATTGGAAGGGATACGAAGTGCAGGGTCAGATGGGTTAATTGGGCATTTGCATATGTGCTATTGATTGTGAAATAGGTTGTAACGACCTATCACCCGTATCCATTGCTAGACTAAGTTACGAGGCATTACAACACCAAATTAAACACTTGAACAATACACATATCCACGAATGATTTCTTTAGACAATAAAACACATTTTATAAAGTTACTCTGTAATTTATTTCATATGATACAATAGCATAAATACAATCATATAACTTACTAGTGAAAGTATCCATGCTTCAATTAGTTCAGCTCTCTATATGGCAGTCATGCATTTACTTCCTAAAGTATTTAACTCTAATATGGTTTTATACTAAGTTATTGTCAACCTAAACCTCATAAAAAAATAATAGTATAAGCACATAAAACATTATAAGTCATAAACCATCTAACCTTTTTATAAATAGAGTTACTATTCATTTGGTCATATACTCTTCCATTAGCCGAATATACACAATCATATTACCAATTGCACTTTTAGTTTATTCAATCATATTACCAATTGCACTTTTAGTTTATTTCATCATCTTATCCATTAAACTTTCACATAAAGAAACATACAAAAATCTACTATCATTTCATTTCATTTTAGCATCATTTATAACTATTTATATAGCATATATGTATCCACTCATTATTTTTATAAAATCTAAGACTTTGAATAACATTCTCAAATCAATATCAACCAAGTTGTTAATATAATCTTAAAGACTTATAAAACATGTCATTTCCATCTTATAGATGTAACCAAGGTCGAATCATTCATGAGTATAAACATATATATTTTCCAATCCATATAATACGAAGCAATACTAAACTAGCATAGCATAATATTGTAATTTCACACAACTAGATACTTGTAACACCCTAAATTTGGGCCTAGAAGTATTGGGCCTTGGGCCTGGGTGCGGGTGTGAGATAGTTCAAAATAAAATTATTGATGTGTTGAATTCTGTTATGGAAGGTTATTATTAATGGGTTAATGTGGTATTTTAGTGAACTGCGAAGGATTCATAGTGTGGGGAAAAGTCTTGGGCTAATTTCTGGGATTCCGGGATTTTTGTGATATTTGGTGTAATGTTGAAATTTTGATATATGGATGTGTAATTCGTGTTTGGAGTGTGTTATTGGGCCTATGGAAGGCCCAAGTGTTGGTTAAAAACTCAGGAAATTCTTGGATTTTTGGACTTAAGGAATAGAGGACTTGGAAAAGAGGAGTTGTAAGGAATTATGTGTGTAATAAGACACAGAAAAGGAATGTGGTGTAGTGGCAAAGTAGTGCCACTTAGGGGACAAGGAAGCAAGGGGTCCAAGGTTCAAGTCTTGGCTCTTGCAATTTATTTTGGTTTTTCTTTTAAATAGATCTGGGAGCAAGTAGGTGAGCTTTAAAGTTAAATGTGTTGGACTTATGACACAAAGGAGCTTGTGTTCGAGTGGTGATGGCATGACAGGGTTACTGAGAGGACTTTGGTTTGAATCCCGTTGCACGCAAAGGTTGATTATTTTGCTAATGCTTTAATTTTGGGGGGATTGATGGAGAATCCCACATCGGAAAGCTAACATGAGAGCAGGTGAGGAGCTAGCTTTAAATAGAGCAAACCAGGAGGAGAGTAGGCACAGCCTTCTTGGCTGATCCCTTTCGCTTTATGGCGTGCCCGTTTGGGTTGGGCATCGGCTAAGAGTGTTTGGAGCGCGGATTTACTTCAGTCTCCTATCAGGTGTGTATTTCTCACTACTCTAGCGGTAGGACGGCTACTTCGGGCTGCGATGGGCCGAATGGGCCATATGGGCCCAATGGGCCTACGGGGCCATTTGGACAAGTTGTTTAATTGTATAGTAAATATTGGACTAGACTAGGTGAATTGCATATCTATAGCTAAATTTGGGCTAAAAGGGCCACACGAGCGTGTGGGCCCATTTGGGCCGAGAATGGGCCCTAGGCCCAATTTGCATTGTTATCTTTGTTTAGAATGCTTTAGTTTACTGAATTACTGAAATACCTTCGACTTGTAAAATTACTATTTTACCCCTGATTTGTAAAATTACTATTTTACCCCTGATTTGTAAAATTACCATTTTACCCTGGTTTGTAAAATTACCATTTTACCCCTGATTTGTAAAATTACCATTTTACCCATGATTTGTAAAATTATCGTTTTACCTCTAATCTGTAAAATTACTGTTTTACCCTTGATTTGTAAAATTATTGAAATGCCCCTTTAGGGTAGAATTACTGAACTATCCCTGTAGGGTAGAATTACCGAGATACCCCTGTGGGGTAAAATTACCATTTTGCCCCTAGGTGTTAAATGACTGTTTTGCCCTTCGTGGGTAAATGACTAACTTGTGTGATGATTGGGCTAGTTTGACCATGGATATAAGTTGGTGATATGAATGACTTGACTGTGATCTATTCTTATTTTTTGGATTTGGAAAAGTTAGAATCCCTACGTGTTTAGGGAGGCTGTCGAAATAGTGCCTAAGGCTTTAAGGGGCTGTTACCAATTATTTTACTCTGTGCTTGTAAGGGTTAAAGGCTGTTGACTAAGGGCTTGGATCAGTGGAGCATTTAGATCCAGATTTGGATATCAACTTCAGCAAAGGTAAGGATTTAGGGCCTTGTTCATGGATGCCCGAATATGGTAAGAGTATGTTAAATTTAGTTATCATTGATTCGTGGTCTAATGTTTTAGTAATCGAATATAGGATTAAGTTGGAGCAGATATCATCATCGTTCGTCGTAATCAGGTGTGTATCGAACCCTTCTTTAGTCTAATTCGGCAAAGGCCAAGTAACCGAAAAGTTGGTATTATGTGGGCTTATGAGTGTGCGAATGCTCACAAGATGATTGGAAATCCTGAGATTTGTAACCGTAAGTGGTAAGTTAGTTGAGTGTGCAATTTTGCGCACCTCGGTAAGTTGGGTCTCGATGGGCCGAACATGGGCTCACGGGCTTTCGGGCCCATATAGGTAAAAATAGGAAATAAATGTGTTCTATTAGACTGTAGTATCGGAACTGCTAAAACTGGTAGCTAGATAGGAAATTTGGGCTGAATGGGCTTAATTTGCTAAATAGACACTGTAGGGCCCATTAGGAGTTTTAGGGCCCAGTGACTGAAATTGTTAAAATCTGTTAAATTGACTGCTAAGATGGAACTAAAGCTTATATGTGACTGTAACATGCATAAAACTCGTAATATTGGAACAAGTACTAAAATACCCCTAAGTATGGAAAATTACCATTTTACCCCTAAGTGTAAAATGACCTTTATACCCCTAGGGTAAATTCTGTATGAAATGTATGATTTTCTGTTTCTGCATGTCATATCTCATAACATATGTATATATCTGATGCATGTGATTCTGTATGTTATATGTCATAGCATGTATACCTACTGCATTGTGTTTGGGTTTATGATGGAGGAAGCGTTCTGGCAGCCTCGCTGCAATCTGGTGGCATCGCCATGTATATATCTGTTCTGGTGGCCTCGCCACATATACATCTGTTCTGGTAGCCTCGCCACAATATTTGTATCTGGTGACCTCGTCACAATATCTGGCAGCCTGGCTGCAAATTTTATCTGGCAACCTCGCTGTAAATTTCTGTGGTGTGTAGCGGTTGGGTGGGTCGAGTAGTCTCCTCACATGGTGTAAGGCTGGTACGGGGGTGTTATGGATGGATCTGGGTTGGGTTTTCTGTTTGCATATCATATCTGATCTGTATCTGTAATGGGCCTATGGGCCGTACTGTTATCTGAAAAAGGCTAAGGCCCAGTTAACTGATATCTGAATAGGGTTTCGGCCCAGTATTTGACTATGATGGGTTAGGGCTTAGGCCCAATGGGCTTGAGTTGACTTGGGCTTTGGATGGGCTTCTGTACACACTGAGTTTTCCAAACTCACTCCTTTTTCCTTCCATCCTTGCAGGTGAGCCTTAGATTGGTGGACTTGGAGCTGGAAGGGATTCAGAATGGCCACATGGACTGGACTATTGGATTTCTAATTAAGTTACCTATTTGAATTTAGATTTAATTATTTATTTCTGGTTTTGGGTTGTAAAAAGGGCCTCTTTAATTACTTTTATTTTGGGTTTTTATTCTTTACTTATTTAAATTGGTTTTAGCTTACGTAGGATATTATTTAAATCGAGTTGAAAATAAATGATTTTAAGACGCGGTTTTTATAAAAGTTACTTGTTTTCAAAATAACACAGTAACCAAGCAAAGCTTCCGCAATTTTAAACGATCTTGTAGATAAATATTTCAAATAGTTAAAGTGTGGCAATGGTAGTGTGCATGTCTAGGAGTGGATCCAAGAAGAGCTTGGTACTTAAGCAGTCTATTCGACTCACCTCCTATTTTCTGGAATCCTACCTGGTGCCCAGCTTCCATTCACTTTAAGTCTTAACGAAAAAGGTCAAATTTATTTGATACTTAAACCGTTTTCAAAATTAACATGTTTTTACAAACTACAAGGGTTTATAAGCTTTCATAAAACTTTTACAAAGGTTTTAACGATGTTTGCAAAGGGAGGATTATTTCAATAAATCACGTTTTGGAAAAAGACAAGCTAAGTTTAACGGTAAGAGTTTTTAAAACTTCAAGGGTTTTCAATGAAAGCACGGTTTTCGAAAAACACTTCAATGTGACACACCAGACTTGGCCGTAACGTCTGGGCCAGGTTTGGGGTGTTACATTTAGTGGTATCAGAGCCAAGTTGCAACAACTCGGCTATAGAACGGGTCTAAAAATAGAAGTTTCTAGAGGGTAAAACAAAGATTTCCGAAAGTCGCTTTAAGAATATGTTGTCGAAATTGTTTATAAGATTTTCTTTCTACAAATAAATAATTTTAAAAAAAAATTGGGAAATTTTAAGTTTAAGCCCAAAGAAGGGTATTTTTGGAAAAATTAGATTTTTGGAAAATTTTGTTTAAAAGAGAATTGTTTCAAACTTGTTTGCTCTAAAATTAACATGTTTTGAGAAGTTGATTTTAAAAGGCTTGAATCTTTCTGAGTTTTTCTAGAATCTGATAAATTGAGAAGTGGCACACTGAATCCCCGGCACCAAGTCTGTATGTATTTCTGCTTTATATTCTGTAATGTACTGAACTATACTGTAAATAGACTTGAGACTTTTCTATGATACTTAGATAGAGTAATACTGAAAAATTGTAGAGACTGAAACTGTAGAGAAACTAAAAGATTGAGACTGTAGCTAGGATATGATCTTGAATAAAATAAAAGCTTTAAAATACTATCTCTGCATAAGACATAGGAATAAATAGTAGAAATTTTGAGAACTCTGTAGGTATTTTTGATATGTGTACTGGTAATGTAGAGTATTGATATGGATTTTGAGGGTAAGCAAAGTTTGCCAATTTCGGGTAGCAGTAACTCGGAGCCTGGTACTGAGGCACTGGTCGAGCTAGTAAGGAAAGTGGTAGAAGAAGTTTTGGACACCAAAAATTAAGGAAATTAGGGAAATGCTTCAAGCAGGGTGCTTGGAGTGTAAGAAGAGGAAGGATCCTAGTTCGCAAAGGACAGAGTCTCGTTCAGTGAAACATGCTAGGGCACGACTAAGATCTCCGGTTTGCAACAACTGCAACAGACGTCATCTGGGTGAATGCGATAGGGAGAAAAGAGCGTGTTTTTTTTGTGGGTCCCTCGAACATCGAGCTCTTGATTGCAAAGCTTATTCTAGTTAGGAATGTGTGATGTTTGGTTACGAATTGTGTGCGCTAGTGTTAATGTTTATTACATGTTCTGGGTCGTACTAAAATTATTTGGATCAAAGTGCGCAGCAGAAGCATAGTGGTTGGACTTGAGTAATACAGTTAGTTGATAGTTTAAAATTTTGAGGACGAAATTTCTTTAAGGAGGGTAGAGTTGTAACACCCTGAATTTGGGCCTAGAAGTATTGGGCCTTGGGCCTGGGTGCGGGTGTGAGATAGTTCGAAATAAAATTATTGATGTGTTGAGTTCTGTTATGGAAGGTTATTATTAATGGGTTAATGTGGTATTTTAGTGAACTGCGAAGGATTCATAGTGTGGGGAAAAGTCTTGGGCTAATTTCTGGGATTCCGGGATTTTTGTGATATTTGGTGTATTGTTGAAATTTTGATATATGGATGCGTAATTCGTGTTTGGAATGTGTTATTGGGCCTATGGAAGGCCCAAGTGTTGGTTAAAAACCCAGGGAATTCTTGGATTTTTGGACTTAAGGAATAGAGGACTTGGAAAAGAGGAGTTGTAAGGAATTATGTGTGTAATAAGACACAAAAAAGGAATGTGGTGTAGTGGCAAAGTAGCGCCATTTAGGGGACAATGAAGCAAGGGGTCCAAGGTTCAAGTCTTGGCTCTTGCAATTTATTTTGGTTTTTCTTTTAAATAAATCTGGAAGCAAGTAGGTGAGCTTTAAAGTTAAATGTGTTGGACTTATGACACAAAGGAGCTTGTGTTCGAGTGGTGATGGCATGACAGGGTTACTGAGAGGACTTTGGTTCGAATCCCGTTGCACGCAAAGGTTGATTATTTTGCTAATGCTTTAATTTTGGGGGGATTGATGGAGAATCCCACATCGGAAAGCTAACATGAGAGCAGGTGAGGAGCTAGCTTTAAATAGAGCAAACCAGGAGGAGAGTAGGCACAGCCTTCTTGGCTGATCCCTTTCGCTTTATGGCGTGCCCGTTTGGGTTGGGCATCGGCTAAGAGTGTTTGGAGTGCGGATTTACTTCAGTCTCCTATCATGTGTGTATTTCTCACTACTCTAGCGGTAGGACGGCTACTTCGGGCTACGATGGGCCGAAAGGGCCATGTGGGCCCAATGCGCTTACGAGGCCATTTGGACAAGTTGTTTAATTGTATAGTAAATATTGGACTAGACTAGGTGAATCGCATATTTGTAGCTAAATTTGGGCTAAAAGGGCCACACGAGCGTGTGGGCCCATTTGGGTCGAGAGTGGGCCCTAGGCCTAATTTGCATTGTTATCTCTGTTTAGAATGCTTTAGTTTACCGAATTACTGAAATACCTTCGACTTGTAAAATTACTATTTTACCCCTGATTTGTAAAATTACTATTTTACCCCTGATTTGTAAAATTACCATTTTACCCCTAGTTTGTAAAATTACCATTTTACCCCTGGTTTGTAAAATTACCATTTTACCCCTGGTTTGTAAAATTACCATTTTACCCTGATTTGTAAAATTACCAATTTACCCATGATTTGTAAAATTATCGTTTTACCCCTGATCTGTAAAATTACTGTTTTACCCTTGATTTGTAAAATTACTGAAATGCCCCTTTAGGGTAGAATTACTGAGCTATCCCTGTAGGGTAAAATTACCGAGATACCCCTCTGGGGTAAAATTACCATTTTGCCCCTAGGTGTTAAATGACTGTTTTGCCCTTCGTGGGTAAATGACTAACTTGTGTGATGATTGGGCTAGTTTGACCGTGGATATAAGTTGGTGATATGAATGACTTGACTGTGATCTATTCTTATTTTTGGGATTTGGAAAAGTTGGAATCCCTATGTGTTTAGGGAGGCTGTCGAAATAGTGCCTAAGGCTTTAAGGGGCTGTTACCAATTATTTTACTCTGTGCTTGTAAGGGTTAAAGGCTTCTGACTAAGGGCTTGGATCAGTGGAGCGTTTGGATCCAGATTTGGATATCAACTTCAGCAAAGGTAAAGATTTAGGGCCTTGTTCATGGATGCCCGAATATGGTAAGAGTATGTTAAATTTAGTTATCATTGATTCGTGGTCTAATGTTTTAGTAATTGAATATAGGATTGAGTTGGAGCAGATATCATCATCGTTCGTCGTAATCAGGTGTGTATCGAACCCTTCTTTAGTCTAATGCGGCAAAGGCCAAGTCACCGAAAAGTTGGTGTTATGTGGGCTTGTGAGTGTGCGAATGCTCACAAGATGATTGGAAATCCTGAGATCTATAACCGTAAGTGGTAAGTTAGTTGAGTGTGTAATTTTGCGCACCTCGGTAAGTTGGGTCTCGATGGGCTGAACATAGGCTCACGGGCTTTCAGGCCCATATAGGTAAAAATAGGAAATAAATGTGTTCTACTAGACTGTAGTATCGGAACTGCTAAAACTGGTAGCTAGATAGGAAATTTGGGCTGAATGGGCTTAATTTGCTAAATAGACACTGTAGGGCCCATTAGGAGTTTTAGGGCCCAGTGACTGAAATTGTTAAAATCTGTTAAATTGACTGCTAAGATGGAACTAAAGCTTATATGTGACTGTAACATGCATAAAACTCGTAATATTGGAACAAGTACTAAAATACCCCTAAGTATGGAAAATTACCATTTTACCCCTAAGTGTAAAATGACCTTTATACCCTTAGGGTAATTCTGTATGAAATGTATGACTTTCTGTTTCTGCATGTCATTTCTCATAACATATGTATATATCTGATGCATGTGATTCTGTATGTTATATGTCATAGCATGTATGCTTGCTGCATGGGGTTTGGGTTTATGATGGAGGAAGCGTTCTGGCAGCCTCGCTGCAATCTAGTGGCCTCGCCACATATATATCTTTTCTGGCAGCCTCGCTGTAATCTGGTGGCATCGCCACGTATATATCTGTTCTGGTGGCCTCGCCACATATACATCTGTTTTGGTGGCCTCGCCACAATATCTGTATCTGGTGACCTCGTCACAATATCTGGCAGCCTCGCTGCAAATTTTATCTGGCAGCCTTGCTGCAAATTTCTGTGGTGTGTAGCGGTTGGGTGGGTCGAGTAGTCTCCCCACATGGTGTAAGGCTGGTACGGGGGTGTTATGGATGGATCTGGGTTGGGTTTTTTGTTTGCATATCATATCTGATCTGTATCTGTAATGGGCCTATGGGCCGTACTGTTATCTGAAAAGGGCTAAGGCCCAGTTTACTGATATCTGAATAGGGTTTTAGCCTAGTATTTGACTGTGATGGGTTAAGGCTTAGGCCCAATGGGCTTGAGTTGACATGGGCTTTGGATGGGCTTCTGTACACACTGAGTTTTCCAAACTCACCCATTTTTCCTTCCATCCTTGCAGGTGAGCCTTAGATTGGTGGACTTGGAGCTGGGAGGGATTCAGAGTGGCCACATGGACTGGACTATTGGATTTCTAATTAAGTTACCTATTTGAATTTAGATTTAATTATTTATTTCTGGTTTTGGGTTGTAAAAAGGGCCTCTTTAATTACTTTTATTTTGGGTTTTTATTCTTTACTTATTTAAATTGGTTTTAGCTTATGTAGGATATTATTTAAATCAAGTTGAAAATAAATGATTTTAAGACACGGTTTTTATAAAAGTTGCTTGTTTTCAAAATAACACGATAACCAAGCAAAGCTTCCGCAATTTTAAACGATCTTGTAGATAAATATTTCAAATAGTTAAAGTGTGGAAATGGTAGTGTGCATGTCTAGGAGTGGATCCAAGAAGAGCTTGGTACTTAAGCAGTCTATTCGACTCACCTCCTCTTTTCTGGAATCCTACCTGGTGCCCAGCTTCCATTCACTTTAAGTCTTAACGAAAAAGGTCAAATTTATTTGATACTTAAACCGTTTTCAAAATTAACATGTTTTTGCAAACTACAAGGGTTTATAAGCTTTCATAAAACTTTTACAAAGGTTTTAACGATGTTTGCAAAGGGAGGATTATTTCAATAAATCACGTTTTGGAAAAAGACAAGCTAAGTTTAACGGTAAGAGTTTTTAAAACTTCAAGGGTTTTCAATGAAAGCACGGTTTTCGAAAAACACTTCAATGTGACAACCAGACTTGGCCGTAACGTCTGGGCCGGGTTTGGGGTGTTACAATACTAGCCATTTTCGCATGGCATATCATATAGACATAACATTCCAAAAATACAAAATTTGACCTAGTCTAACCTATACATGCCATAGGACGAGTTTAAGTAGATACTACCGAAATAGAAGATAGTGTGATAAAATTTCTGCTGATCCTTGAGCTTGTAGCTGACTGCGAACGTCTATAAAACGTAAAAAAAAAATAACATTCAAAGTAAGTTCACGAAACTTAGTAAGCCATTAACTAATATGAAAAATTTTAATATTTATATAACATCGATTCAAGTTGAGATCATGTAAGTTATAAATCGAATTCATTAATTCAATACACACTTGCTTATACATATCTCATTCTGGCACCCTTTTAGCATTATTCACCCATTACAAATACATGTTACATTCACCAAGTTAACTACTTAACTTTGAATAACAAATCACATTCATACAAACCTTCATAGCATAAACTATTCAATATTTAAAATAACCATGCACATATACATACCTATTTGCCTGAATATAATGTAAGGTTACTTAGCTAAATTTCCACTCAAATACTTCTTCCATTACACTTGAATCCTTATAATCATAATTTGGAATTTAAGTCACCGGCATTTAGCCTGCTAGGCACTAAGCCTGAATTAAACACAGGCTCTTAGCCTACTAGGCACTAAGCCTGAATATGTTCACCGGCACTAAGCCTGCTAGGCATTAAGCCTGAATATGTTCACTGGCACTAAGCCTGCTAGGCACTAAGCCTGAATCAAACACCGGTACTTAGCCTGCTAGGCACTAAGCCTGAATCAAATCCAACTCAAAGCAGGTATACTCCCATGTAGTTAAATCATTAATATCCATTCGTTTACAGACTAAATATACAAGGTTCATATACTGAAATTCTAATACATACTATTTTTAAAATAACTCCCCAACCAAAATCATCAATATCAAATATAAACACATATTTGCTCATTCATTTCATATTCGGTAATCACATTTAACACATAGTAAGTATTATTATCAATTGAAATTCATATTCGGCAAACATGTAGTAATCTTCTAAAAATTCAATTTAACACCTATATCAATTCATTAGTAAAATTTAGTACATAAAACAGATTAATGACTTACCTCGGATATCGATAAACAGTAGATTTGACTACTTGGCTAACTTAGCTATCCCCCGATCTGAATTTGATTTCCTTTCTTCTTGAGCTTCAACTTTCAAATGAGACCCATTTAAACTAAATTTTTATGCAATTCAATCCAATATAAACATTTAAGCAAATTTACCGATTTCACCCTACTAATTTTCACATTCGGCAATTTAATCCCACATTCAAATTACATTAAATTAAAATAATTCACATATCAAACCTTGGCCGAATACTCCCATTTCACATGCAGTCCTTCACATTTTATTAATTTAGCAAATTAGTGCCTTTAGTTAATATTTTAACATATTAGTCTTACTACTTCAAATTCATCAAAATTTCTAGGATAAAGCTTAAAAATTTAAGCACACTTCAATTTATCAATTTAAACACTCAATTTTCCAAAGCTCTCAACCTTGGTAACATTCAAAATACACACCATATACAAAAATTTAAACATGGGTTTTATACTATATGAAGCAACAAATCTAAAAATGTAAAAATTATGAAAAATCAAAATCAAACATACCTTCAAATTGAATCTCAAAGTGTCGAATGCTTAACCTCCCATGCTTTTCTTCCTTCTTTCTTATTTCAACAATTACTATGCATATCAACCTTATTTTATTCTATTATTTCTTTTATGTTATGTTATAATATATGTTAATTTTTAATTTACCTTATTAAACTTTGTTATAAACTACCAAATTCATATATATTAAGGAGTTTACCATCCAACACATATAACCAAGGGCAATTTACAACATAAACACCCCACATTAAAATCCACTATCACTCTAGTCCTTATGCATTAAGCCATCAAGTTTTCATTTTATGCATTTAAACCCTTTTACTAAATTAAGCACACAAACAGTCAAATTAATGTACGAAAATTTTACGGATATCAATTCACACAAAATAAATGCATAATATAAAGATAAAAATATTTTCTGCCTCCGATTCGTTGTAACATCCCTAACCCATTCCCATCGCCGGAGGGGTTACAAGGCATTATAGAACTAATTCTTATGCAGACATTGAATCGTACGTTCAATAATCACAATTCGTTTGGTAACTTACCATGATAGCCAAATGCATAACCATTTTAAGTACACATAACACCTAGCTCATTCAAATAAATAACAATGACATTCCATATGCCTAACTTCAATGTGAATTTTAAGTAACCTAATTAATCAAGTAGGTAAACCATCCATTTAGCATCGATTCTTATAATTAAAAGTGTTGTATTATAAAAACATACATAACCATTGTTGATATCTTAAAGCTTAGGCCATATTCGCATGGCCATGATTACAGAAGAAAAAAAAAGAAACATTACAACATCGTCATCCCAAATTTAAAGTCTATACATGCCATAATAATAACTTGAGACTAATATAAAGGATACCAAAATGTTGCAGGTAGGTGTGATGACTTTGATGAAGGCCTCGAGCTTACAACGGATCAAAAGAAATCTAAATAAGAGACAATTAAACACACCAAATGAGTTTTCAACTCAGTAAATTATAAGCAATATAATATAACATTTAACTTGATATATCAAAATGGAAACTAGAAAAGTCGACATTACAATTCACGTTTTGAAGTCGTATTTAATTCCTTATTATCTCAATTTGATAGGCATCTATTTATTATAATATTCCTTTCATCAAGTATTAAACCATGAAAAAATAATTATGTTCATGCATATACGAGTCACATGTCCAATTTCTTATTTCACTCAATAGCTCTATATCTTCATTTAGTTATTACACCTATTGAATTATCAACCGATTTCGCACTCATAGTGTTCGGTCATAGAAATTCGCACACATAGTGCCATGTCAATCTGCACAGATAGTGCCTTGCTAATCCGCACACATAGTGCTTTCAAATCCGCACACATAGTGCTTTCATAATAGCTTAATTACCTATGACGGTAAGCAGTGTTCTATCTTACACCCATCTCTGTTCTCATAATAGCTTAATTACCTATGATGGTAAGCAGTGTTCTATCTCACACCCATCTCTGTTCTCATAATAGCTTAATTACCTATGATGGTAAGCAGTGTTCTATCTCACACCCATCTCTGTTCTCATAATAGCTTAATTGCCTATGATGGTAAGCAGTGTTCTATCTTACACTCGACTGTGTATCTGCTTAGAATTAACATCTAATGTTCAGGATAGAATACATGTTTAATTACTTAAAACTTACAAATCACAAGCTGTACGTACATTAAGTACACATAATAATAAAGAATTAGTTGCTTATAACTTACCATATTAACGAACGAACGGCCCCAAATCAACTACTCAATAATCTTTGCTTTACCCTTACTCGATCCCGCTCCTTTAGACTCGTGAGCTTAATTAAAAAAAAAAAGAAATAAATCATTAAATCATCATCCATGTGCCATATTAGATAAAAACATAATCCATTCGAAACAAGATGTATCTATCCCTCCACAACCCTACATTCGGCATATTATACATATTTATAATTCAACCACAAAGAAAAATCGACGCATCTACCTTACTTGGGTCACATACGGCCATTCAATATATATATATACTTATTCAAACTCTTACTAAGTTGTATAATATAAATGCACTATTTCACATTTCATCACCCTCATTACACATACATATATCCTTTTTAACAGCCATTTAGGCTCTTTGCACAAATGGATTCATAACCGTATGCTCCTTTTTGTTTAATTAGCCATACAAAGCACCATTTACATGTTTTAAGCTTGTAACTTATAATCATATAAATTTAACATCAAGATGTCTTTCCAACACTCTTACGGCAATTGTTTATACATATACTACAATTCAACTTTTCAACTTGTAATTAAAATATCCCATGACCGAATTTCATGCAATTAAACACTCAAAAATTCTTCAACATGATCGGTGATTTGTTAAATCTTACAATTTTATTCATGAGGACAGAACATTACTAATGCTTTATTTCAAGCCTCTTCTAATAAATTATAACTCAATCACCACACATTTTAACATTCAATTTCTTATTTGGTAACATGAACATTCTCTATTATGTAACCAAATTCCCCAATTAGCAAACAACCCTACTATATGTCTAATTAATCTACTTAAACCTTAACCACCCTCCATTACAATCTAAAGCATGAAAACAACCACCATCCCTAACTATCTTTCATGGCCAGAAGCATGAATCATCCCCAATCTATGAATCCACACATGGGCAATGTTAAGAACTTATAAATAAATCAAATATCCAAAAATTGCTAAAAACAACATTCAATCATACCTTAATTTAGCATTATGAGGTGCCGAATGCTTTGAACTTATTTTCTCTCTTCTTTCACCAAGTTTCAGCCAAAAATAAAAGATAAAACATGCTCACTTGTTTTTAACTCCCACTTTCATATAATAATATATTTTCTAATATGACATAATTCTATCATATTATAATTTATTAATAATAAACACATATATAATGATTTTGGCAACCCTCCACTACTGTACACTATGATAAATGGTTAAATAGCCATGCAATGACATGCAATTTAATCTTTAACATTCGATCACTATACCATTTGGCCACCTCATCTTCTAAACTTTACAATCGAATCCAAATTCAATCAATTAAACATGCTAATAATTAATTTCTCCCATTTAATTTATCACACATGCTATTTAACACAAAATGCACACAGAATAAAGAATTTAATAATTTAGGACGCGATTTTGTGGTTCCAAAACCACTTTTCGACTAAGGTCAAAATAGGGCTGTCACAACTCTCCCCTTTTAAGGATTTTCGTCCCCGAAAATTCTTACCATCGAAAAGGTTAGGATATCTTTCTCTCATTGAGTCCTCGAGTTCCCAGGTTGCTTCTTCAATTCCGTGTTTGAGCCACAACACTTTTACTAAAGGAATTCTCGTGTTCCGCAATTCTTTCATTTCTCGAGCCAAAATACGAATCGGTTCTTCCTCGTAACTCAAATCAGGTTGAATTTCAACTTTAGACAGATTTAACACATGCGAGGGATCAGATCTATATCGACGGAGCATCGAAACGTGAAAAACGTTGTGAATTCTTTCGAGTTCAGGGGGCAGAATTAACCTATAAGCAACTGGCCCAATCCGTTCTGAAATCTCGTACGGTCCGATGAATCTCGGGCTCAATTTACCTTTACGACCGAATCGGATTATCTTTTTCCAAGGTAAAACTTTCAGAAACACTTTCTCACCAACCCGAGACTCCATTTCTTGCGTTTCAAGTCTGCATATGATTTCTGTCGATCAGAGGCTGCTTTCAGACTATCGCGTATCACTTTTACTTTTTGTTCGGCTTCTTTAATAAATTCGACCCTGTATAACTTATTCTCACTGAGTTCGGTCCAAAACAATAGTGTACGGCATTTGCGACCGTACAAGGCCTCGTAAGGTGCCATCTTGATACTCGATTGAAAGCTATTGTTGTAGGCAAATTCAATCAAAGGTAGGTATCGTTCTCACGAGCCACTAACTTGAGGATGCAACATCTCAACATATCCTCAAGTATCTGAACAATTCGCTCAGATTGACCATCAGTCTGGGGATGAAAGGCGGTGCTAAAATGCAACTTAGTACCCAATGCTTCTTGTAATTTCCTCCAAAATCGTGATGTGAACCTCGGATCTCTATCCGAAATAATAGAAGTGGGCACTCTATGTAATCTCACGATTTGGGAAATATACAACTCAGCCAACTTATCGACTGAGTAATCGGTACGAACGGGAATAAAATGAGCGGACTTCGTCAATCTATCAACAATAACCCAGATTGAGTCTTTCTTACTCGGAGTCAACGGTAGACCAGATACAAAGTCCATCATGACGCGATCCCATTTCCACTCAGGTATCATAATTGGCTATAACAATCCTGAAGGTACCTGATGCTCTGCTTTCACTTGCTGGCATATCAAACACTTAGAAACAAAATCAGAGATGTCTCGTTTCATACCATGCCACCAATGCTGACGTTTCAAAGCATTGTACATTTTTGTACTACCCGGATGAACTGACATTCGACTACATGAGCCTCGTTCAAAATTATCGGAATAACTTCGGAATTCCACGAAACACATAATCAATTTTTGAACCTCAAACAGTCATTGCTATCGATCATGAACTCTGATTCTTCATTCGAAATGCAAAGTTCTCGTTTTGCCACTAAATCGTCATCAACTTTTTGAGCTTCACAAATTTGTTGTATCAACAACGGTTTGGCTTTTAACTCTGCTACTAACACATTATCAGCTGACACTGACAAGTGTACATTCATTCCTCGCAAAGCAAATAAGGATTTGCGACTTAAAGCATCTACAACCACGTTAGCCTTTCCCGGATGGTAATCAATGACAAGATCATAATCTTTCAACAATTCAAGCCAACATCTTTGTCTCAAATTTAAATCTCTTTGGTTCATCAAATATTTGAGACTTTTATGATCGAAAAACACATGACATTTTCCCCAAATAAGTAATGCTGCAATATTTTCAAAGCAAAAACGATAGCGGCTAACTCAAGATCATGGGTTGGATAGTTTTTCTCGTGTGGCTTCAATTGTCTCGAGGCATACGCTACAACTCTGCCTTCTTGCATCAACACACAGCCCAAACCATTCAGAGATGCATCACTGTAGATCACAAATTCTTTACCGGATTCAGGCTGAACTAACACTGGAGCTTCGGTTAAAATGGTTTTCAGTTGCTCAAAACTTTTCTGGCACTTTTTTGACCATTCAAATTTAACATCTTTCTGTAACAATTTCATCATCGGTGTTGCTATCATCGAGAAACCTTTCACAAACCGTCTGTAGTAACTGGTAAATCCCAAAAAGATTCAAACTTCAGTAACATTTTTCAGAGGCTTCCAGTCAAGAATGGCTAAATTTTATTCGGATCAACTTGAATACCCGATGCGGATACAACATGCCCCAAAAAGCTAACTTCTTTCAACCAGAACTCGTATTTACTGAACTTCGCATATAGCTGCTTGTCTCGTAAAATCTGTAATACCAACCTCAAGTGCTCGGCATGCTCGGTTTCGTCGCGTGAATAGATCAAGATGCCATCTATAAATACAACCACAAACTGATCCAAATACTATTTGAAAATCCAATTCATCAAATCCATAAATACCGCCGGTGCATTAGTGAGCCCAAACGGCATCACTAGAAACTCGTAATGTCCATATCTCGTTCTGAAAGCAGTCTTAGGAATATCAGAATCTTTAACTCGCAACTGATAATAGCCCGATCGTAAATCAATCTTCGAAAACACTGAAGCCCCTTTCAATTGGTCAAATAAGTCATCTATTTGTGGTAACGGATATTTATTCTTTATCGTAACTTTATTGAATTGACGATAATCAATGCACAGTCGCATAGTTCCATCTTTCTTTTTCACAAACAGGACTGGTGCACCCCAGGGTGAGAAGCTGGGTCACGCAAATCCTCTGTCGGTCAACTCTTGCAATTGAGATTTCAATTCTTTCAACTCGGTCGGTGCCATACGATACGGAGCAATTAAAATCGAAGTCGTACCTAGAACCAACTATATGCCGAACTCAACCTCTCTAATGGGTGGCAATCCTGGTAATTCCTCAGGGAACACATCCGGATACTCACAAACCACAAGCACAGTCTCAAGCTTTCGTTCTAATACCTTGCTATCCAGTACATACGCAAGATAAGCCTCACAGCCCTTTTTCACATATTTTAGAGCCAACACAGAAGATATCACTGTTAGTAACTCGCTCCGATCATTAGATTCAACTCGAATCATTTCGCCACTCGAACATCGCAAATCTATTGTTTTTCACTTGCAATTCACCACCGCATCATGTACGGTTAACCAATCCATTCCAAGAATAATATCGAACTCATCAAAGGGTAGTAACATCAAATCAGCTGAAAAACAGGAATTTCGAATTATTAAGGGACATTTCTTGCATACCTTGTCAACTAACACGTATCGGCCCAAAGGATTTGACACCCGTATCACAATCTCAGTAGACTCAACAGGTAGAGTCCTACTGGATACTAATGTTTCACACACATAAGAGTGAGTCGAACCAGGGTCAATCAAAGCAAGCACATTAGTATCATAGAGAGTAAAGTTACCAGTGATAACATCAGGGGAGGATGCCTCCTCTCGTGTGCGAATGGCATAGGCTCTGGCAGGTGCACGAGCCTCGGATCGAATCGCTGCATCAGAATTCCCTCTCGAATTACCACTCCTGCCTCCTACATTTCTCGATGGCCTACCCCTAACTGTGGCATCACTTAATCTCGCACTCTGCATCTTATTTTTCTCATCAGGTTCTGTGCAATCTCAAACAAAATGGTCTCGCGAACCATATCTATAACAAGCTTTATTGATAGACTTGCCCCAGCATTCACCCACATGTCGTCTACAACACAGTAGACACTCAAGTTTATCTTGTTGACTGCTACCAACACTAGCTACTGAGGTAGCTCGAGAATCCACCGGAGGTCGCTCTCGAATAGAAATCCCCGCAGACGTTTTCGATCTATTACTATCGTCTCTGAACTTCTTCGCAGCTGAGAAAGAAGCTTTACTTGCTGTTCTCTTACGAAAATCTCTAACTTCAGATTCAGCTTTTCTTTTCTCTTTTCTGAGCTCTTCAGCCTTGCAAGCTCGTTCAACCAATATTACAAACTCTTTTATTTCAAGTATACCCATAAGTAACTTTAAGTCTTCATTCAGCCCTTCTTCGAACCTTTTGCACATAGCAACCTCATTAGCAACACATTTCCGTGCATAACGATTGAGTTTCACAAACTCACGTTCATATTCGGATACGGTTATACGACCTTGTTTAAGTTCAAAAAATTCTTTACGATTTTGGTCAATGAATCGCTGACTAATATATTTCTCGCGAAACTCCGCCTGAAAGAAATCCCGCATAACCCGTTCTTTAGGGACAATCGAACTCAGAGTTCTTCACCAATAGTAAGCTGAATCTCGCAATAAGGATATAGCGCATTTCAAACACTCATCGGGTGTGCAAGGTAGCTCATCAAAGACACGGATGGTATTATCAAGCTAGAATTCAGCTTTCTCAGCATCGTCGGTAGCTGTGGCTCCAAACTCCTCAGCCCCATACTTCCTGATCTTATCAACAGATGGTTTGCTTGATCTCATCGGATCAGTGGTCGTAGGCATTATAGGCACCAGGGAAGGATTATTTGAGTTAAGGGGTTGTTGAGCAGCCGGATTTGTACGAGTATACTGGGCAAACCACTCATTCATTAAGGAAAAGAGAGCTTGCCTAACCCCATCCTCTTAATTACTTGCGGATGGTCGAGAATCTACCGGCACTGTCCCTTGCAAGGGAACGGGCGCTATACTCTCAACGTCGTCTGCTATGGCTCGCTTGGGATCAGGTTCCATTTACTAAACGAAAACAACAGTTTAACCGTCAGAAGTCATCACACTATCATATCTTCACATTATGGCATGTATAGCTAGACTCACACACACTACGTTAGTCCTAGAATCGACTAAACCGTAGCTCTGACACTAATAAAATGTAACACCCCTAACCCATTCCCATCGCCGGAGGGGTTACGAGGCATTACAGAACTAATCCTTATGCAGACATTCAATCGTACGTTCAATAATCACAATTCGTTTGGTAACTTACCATGATAGCCGAATGCATAACCATTTTAAGTACACATAACACCTAGCTCATTCAAATAAATAACAATGACATTCCATAAGCCTAACTTCACTGTGAATTTTAAGTGACCTAATTAATCAAGTAGGTAAACAATCCATTTAGCATCGATTCTTATAATTAAAAGTGTTGTATTATAAAAACATACATAACCATTTTTGATATCTTAAAGCTTAGCCCATATTCGTATGGCCATGATTACAGAAGAAAAAAAAAGAAACATTACAACATTGTCATCCCAAATTTAAAGTCTATACATGCCATAATATTAACTTGAGACTAATATAAAGGGTACCAAAACATTGCAGGTAGGTGTGATGACTTTGATGACGGGCCTGAGCTTACAACGGATCAAAAGAAATCTAAATAAGAGACAATTAAACACACCAAATGAGTTTTCAACTCAGTAAATTATAAGCAATATAATATAACATTTAACTTGATATATCAAAATGGAAACTAGAAAAGTCGACATTACAATTCACGTTTTGAAGTCGTATTTAATTCCTTATTATCTCACTTTGATAGGCATCTATTTATTATAATATTCCTTTCATCAAGTATTAAACCATGACAAAATAATTATGTTCATGCATATACGAGTTACATGTCCAATTTCTTATTTCACTCAACAGCTCTATATCTTCATTTAGTTATTACACCATTGAATTATCAACCGATTTTGCACTCATAGTGCTCGGTCAAAGAAATTCGCACACATAGTGCCATGTCAATCCGCACAGATAGTGCCTTGCTAATCCGCACACATAGTGCTTTCAAATTTGCACACATAGTGCTTTCAAATCTGCACACATAATGCTTTCAAATCTGCACACATAGTGCTTTCAAATCCGCACACATAGTGCTTTCAAATCCGCACACATAGTGCTTTCAAATCTGCACACATAGTGCTTTCATAATAGCTTAATTACCTATGACGGTAAGCAGTGTTCTATCTCTCACCCATCTCTGTTCTCATAATAGCTTAATTACCTATGATGGTAAGCAGTGTTCTATCTCACCCCCATCTATGTTCTCATAATAGCTTAATTACCTATGATGGTAAACAGTGTTCTATCTCACACCCATCTCTGTTCTCATAATAGCTTAATTACCTATGATGGTAAGCAGTGTTCTATCTTACACTTGGTTGTGTATATGCTTACAATTAACATCTAATGTTCAGGATATAATACATGTTTAATTACTTAAAACTTCAAATCACAAGCTGTATGTACATTAAGTACACATAATAATAAAGAATTATTTGCTTATAACTTACCTTATTAACAAACGAACGGCCCCAAATATACTACTACACAACAATCTTTGCTTTACCCTTACTCGATCCCGTTCCTTTAGACTCGTGAGCTTAATTAAAACAAAAGAAATAAATCATTAAATCATCATCCATGTGCCATATTAGATAAAAACATAATCCATTCGAAACAAGACGTATCTGTCCCTCTTCAACCCCACATTCAAAATATTATATATATTTATAATTCAACCACAAAGCAAAATCGATGCATCTACCTTACTTGGGTCACATATGGCCATTCAATATATATATACTTATTCGAACTCTTACTAAGTTGCATATTATAAATGCACTATTTCACATTTCATCACCCTCATTACACATACATAAATCCTTTTTAATAGCCACTTAGGTTCTTTGCACAAATGGATTCATAACCGTATGCTCCTTTTTGTTTAATTAGCCATACAAAGCACCATTTACATGTTTTAAGCTTGTAACTTATAATCATATAAATTTAACATCAAGATGTCTTTCCAACACTCTTACGACAATTGTTTATACGTATACTACAATTCAACTTTTCAACTTGTAATTAAAATATCCCATGACCGAATTTCATGCAATTAAACACTCAAAAATTCTTTAACATGATCGGTGATTTGCTAAATCTTACAATTTTATTCATAAGGACCGAACATTACTAATGCTTTATTTCAAGCCTCTTCTAATAAATTATAACTCAATCACCATACATTTTAACATTCAATTTCTTATTCGGTAACATGAACATTCTCTATTATGTAACCGAATTCCCCAATTATCAAACAACCGTACTATATGTCTAATTAATCTACTTAAACCTTAACCACCCTCCATTACAATCTAAAGCATGAAAACAACCACCATCCCGAACTATCTTTCATGGCCGAAAGCATGAATCATCCCCAATCTAAGAATCCACACATGGGCAATGTTAAGAACTTAGAAATAAATCAAATATCCAAAAATTGCTAAAAACAACATTCAATTCATACCTTAATTTAGCATTATCAGGTGCTGAATGCTTTGAACTTATTTTCTCTCTTCTTTCACCAAGTTTCAGCCAAAAATAAAAGATAAAACATGCTCCCTTGTTTTTAACTCCCACTTTCATATAATAATATATTTTCTAATATGACATAATTCTATCATATTATAATTTATTAATAATAAACACATATATAATGATTTTGGCAACCCTCCACTACCGTACACTATGATAAATGGTTAAATAGCCATGCAAGGACATGTAATTTAATCTTTAACATTCGATCACTATACCATTTGGCCACCTCATCTTCTAAATTTTACAATCGAATCCAAATTCAATCAATTAAACATGCTAATAATTAATTTCTCCCATTTAATTTATCACACATGCTATTTAACACAAAATGCACACAGAATAAAGAATTTAATAATTTATGACGCGATTTTGTGGTTCCGAAACCACTTTTCGACTAGGGTCAAGATAGGGCTGTCACATTCGTGGTCTCAAAACCACCGTTTCGAATAGGGTCAAATTCAGGCTGTCACATAGGCTTAGGCCCAACTGAGGCTATTATGGGCTAAGGCCCAAATGCCACCCTTATTGTGATGGGCTTAGGCCCAAATTGATTGATTCATGTTTTATAATCATGAGGGTTGTACACACTGAGTTTTTGAAAACTCACCCCCTCTTTTTAATGTTTCAGGTAATCCTCAGTAGGCGGTTCGTTGTATGGGAGAACTCGAAGGTGGCCACATTACGAACAGTATTTTGCTCTAGTTTTTTTAAATGTCATATTATTTTAATTACTTTTTATTGGGTTTTATTATAATAAGGCCATTATCCTCTGGTTTGATTTGGTTTTGGATTTTGTTACGTTGATCGCTCAAATTCTAAAATTTAAGATTGGTTTCCTAAAAGGAAAATAACATATTTCGTTAACCAAACGTTTTCAATCAAAAGCTTCTGCTATAACTAAAACCTGAGAATTTAATAAGGAAGATAAAAACTAAGGTTTCCAAATAATAACTTAGGGTTTTATTTAAACGTACAAATAACCAAGCTTTCCATGGCTTTTCATTTTAAACTAGAGTACACGTACAACGTGGCTTGATTGGAAAATAAGAAACCCATTTTGAAAATACTATTTTAAACTACGAACAATCAAATGTTCTCAAGGTTTTCCAACAACTTTGATTTGTACGATTCACCCTTAAATGTGACACCGCCAGATTTGACCATAACGTCTAGACCAGGTTTGGGGTGTTATACTAATCATGGTCGGCCACTCATTGAAGAAGCTTGAAGAGACTAAACCTTTCTATTTTTAGCAAACTATTCTCCTCACTTCACTTATAAATAAGACCCCATTTTACCATTTCTAATCATCCCTCATCCCTCATTATTCTCTCTTTTGTCTCAATTCTCTTAGCATTTTCCATTCACCACGCCTAGCATCATCTCTTCATAGAGATTTTAGTAATTAAGCCTTTTAAAGAGCCCTTGGTCAGCCACCTTAGAGAGCCATCAGCACAGGAGCAAAGCAAAGCAACGAAGGAGCCCTTGTCGGTTAGAGCCTTGGGTGACAGCCACTTGGATTTGGGTTTAATTTTTCTTTTCTTTGATTTAATCTGAAAACATTTGCTATTTATTGTAACACCCCAAACCCGGTCTAGACGTTATGACCAGATCTGGTGTGTCACATGATCCTACAACAAAACTTATGATCTTTTTGCTTGTTGTGACTTAGAGGATATTTTACTAAAATAGCAAGATTATGAAAAATCATTTATATAAGCCCTTAGGTTATCCATATTTGAATTTGTTGAATTTTGAAAACCTTTTTAGTAGTTTGAAAAACCCGCGCAGCCTATAACTAGCAGTCTCGATAAAATATGAATTAAACCATAAAAGAATATAAAACCAATGAAGAAATTTAAATAGCGGCCTTATTACAAATTAAACCCAAAATAGCTTAATGAAAATACTTAAAGTGAAACAAAACCTGAATTTGCAGATGTTGTGGCCACTCCGAATCTCTCGCAGCTCCAAGCCCACTATGGTTGAGGGTTACCTGCAGAGATGAAATAAAAGGGGGTGAGTTTGACAACTCAGTGTGCAACGTTATCTCAACCATAGGCCAAACAGATCAAGCCTTAGAATCAGATTAATTGGGCCTTGGCCCATTACAGAAATCAGGTTAAGCCCATAGGCCCATAACAGATACAGATCAGATATAATATGCAAACAGAAACCCAACCCAAATCCATCCATAACACCCCCGTACCAGCCTTACACCATGTGGGGAGACCACTCGACCCACCCAACCGCTACACACCACAGATAATTGCACCGAAGCTGCCAGATATAATTTGCAGCGAGGCTGCCAAATATTGTGACGAGGTCACCAGATACAGATATTGTGGCGAGGCCACCAGAACAGATGTATATACGTGGCGAAGCCACCAGATTGCAGCGAGGCTGCCAGAATAGATATATATGTGGCGAGGCCACCAGATTACAGCGAGGCTGCCAGAATGCTTCCTCCGTCATAAACCCATACCCCATGCAACAGATGTAATCATACTAGCATGCAACATATAGCATCTCATGTATCAGATATATTCATATTAATAGATAACTCATACAGACACATAACATCATACATTTCATACAGAATTGACCCTAGGGGTATTATAGTCTTTTTACACCTAGGGGTATTTTGGTAATATTCCATATTCAGGGATATTTTAGTCCTTTTCCGTATTTTCAGAGATTTCATGCAAGTTCAATAAATTATCAGCGCTCATATAACCACGGAAGTCCATTTAAGCCAAATTTCCTGTTTTGCCCTTTTTAGCCTAAAACCCCTAAGGGGCCTTACTAAGTCCAATATCGTCTCAAGCCCGTTAAGCCCAATTTTAGGTTTAGTTTACCAACTTAACAATGTTTTCATTATTCATGTTGCCAGAAAGTCTTTAACGATCATTTTCTGATTTGGGCTCGGAAGCCCATTGGGCCCATCTTGGCCCATCGCAGCCCAACTTACCAAAAGATTCAGAATTGCACCTTCTGCAATTCCTCCACCACCGAGTTCATGGTTAACCCTAATGGAGTAAACGACTACACTCACATATTACACGAATGCGTTTTTGGTCACTTTCAACCAGTTGTCGGTCACTTTATGGCCATTTCGGCTTTTGCCACATTAGTCTAAGAGTTGGGATTAGTTACACACCTGTTAGCTGTCGAAACTGTTGAAGAACCCATGAATGAAAACCTACAATTGATCACTAAGTGTTAGTCTAAGATTCGGCCACATATAAGGCCTTCACCCACTAATCATAATCGGCCAACATGGCCTAAACATTGAAATCTTACCCCTTTTATCGATTATAGACTAAATCCCAATGTCCGATCGTGTTAGCCTTCAAAAACTCCTCGCTTGGTCACCTTTCCTTGCTATCCAGTGCGCAATAGAATCAAACCATAGCATTAGAATCTTACAAGTAGTGCCGACATGCCCCCTAAGGAACTATGGGTTTCGGTCTTCCTTTAAGATGTTTAATAAATGAAGATACGTAGCGATTAGATCACTTACCGATGCCACCACCCGAGGAGTAACGCTCCCACGTTTCCATTATCTCTGGTCTAATCTAGATCCACCGTAGATCTAATGCTAGTATCACAAGAATATCTCTAGAGGTATTCGGTTTTTGAATGATTAGAAGGAGGTGCTTTCGGCTTTTGAGAAAGTGGTATGGTGCTCTTGTTGATTCAACCAACAAAGTAGGTGGGGTAAATCGGCAATTAGAAGGGATGGAAGAATAGGGTTCGGCTTGCCAGAGAATCAAGAAGAAAAAGTAGATTTCGGTCAATGGTTACAACAAAAGAGGTATGGTTTCGGTCATACAAGGTATTTGACCATGGGGGTTTTGATCAAATGAACATTCGGTTTAGAGAGAAACTTGGGTAAAAAGGTGGTCGATAGGGGCTTGAAGAAAAGAAGTAGGAGAAAGCTTTATTTGATTCGGCCAGGAATGAGGCAACAAGGTAGGTTTCAGTTTGTGAAAGCAAGACGAGAAGAAGATGGGAATAGAAGAAGGAGAAGGCAAAGTGTTGCCAAACGAAAGTAAATTTTCAGCAGGAGGTCTTTTGGGGTGTATAATTCGGCAATTTGGTTTTGAAAAGATAGGAATGAATGACCCAAATTTACTAAACAAAAACGACAGAAGAGAAAACCTGCTCAACTAAAGAAATCGGCACCAAAAGAGACTCTAATGCCGATTGTACCTTACCTATGCTATTGCCGAAATCACACCATGGAGAATCCCTTGTTCGGCCACTTCCTTCAAAATTTGAAAGCTCCTTATTTTGTTCCACAACCTCCTCCACGATTTGCTCCCTTGACCGGTTCAAACTCCCTCAACCAGAGTTCTACTCGGAGTCTACCACTTACCTCCTCCATTCATAACAAAAATAAAACACTTTAACACCACCTGGGACTTGAACCTCTGACCTCCTCACTCTCCTAGGCGCCACTTTTTAAGGAGCTTAGTGGCGCCTCCTTTGCCACTTTACCAAGACTTGATTTGTGTCTTATTTCACCCACATTTTCTTATAACACCTACTTCCCAAGGCCCCCTATCTCCTAAGTCAAAAATACAAAATTTTGCCGAGCTTCTAACCAACACATGGGCCTTCCATAGGCCCATTAACACTCCCCAAACATGCATTACACACCCAAATACTAGAATTTAAACATTTTATCAGATAAAGAAAAATCTAAGAAAAACCCGAAAATTAGGGCGTTACATTTATTCTTTGATCTTGTTTACAACAATGCTAGCTTAATTTTATTTAAGCTAGGATGATTGCTTTGATTAAATAATATTTATTTGATTCATGCTTATGATGTTTGTGCCTCAATCGATCATGTTTTCAATTAAAATCAAGCCTGTATTCTATTCATATGTGATTAGAATGCACCTGAATTAGCTAAGCGATCCTAACTAGATGACGGCTAGTAGACATATAATTAAAATGTGCATGCTCAATTTAGATCCTAACCCGATTAAATTGTAGGTTGCATAACAACTCTTGTAACACCCCAAACCCGGCCTAGAAGTTAGGCCCGAATCTGGCGTGTCATATTGAGGTGTTTTTCGAAAACCTTGTTTCCATTAAAAACCCTTCTAATTAAAACTTGTTGCCATTTAAAACTTGTGTAAAATCTCAAATTTTGTATGCATATTTTTAAAACGTGGTTTATTAAAAGACGTTCTCTTGTAAAATGTTATTACCTTTAAAACCTTAATTGTTACGGAAGCCTAATTTAAAATAATTGCGGAAACATGATATTTTGAAAAATAGTTGTTATTTCGAAAAAACCGTGTTCGACTTCTAGTAATTATAAAACAATAAATAAAATCCCAAATGTAAAAACCAGAAAGTTTAAAAGGCCTTATTACAACCCAAACTGGAATAAAGTACTTAAAAGTAAATCAAGATAAAGCATAAGAAATGTGTGGCCTTATCCGAGTCCCTCGTAGCACCAATCCTCCTAAAGCTAGGGATTACCTATACAATTATTAAACTGGGTGAGTTTTATGAAAATTCAGTGTGTAATCCCCTACAATATAAAACGAACAGTCAGTCATACAAAATAATTAAAAGTCTGAGCCCCAGCCCTACTACAATTCCAGTATCAATTGAGCCTTAGCCCACTATAACAAATGTACTTGATGGGCCTTAACCCATTACAGAATTAGAAACATTATCAAATTAGAATCAAAATCAGAATCAGAATCAGGTAGGCCTAAACCCAAAACAGAATCAGTAACAGTATAATACAGATATGCAGAACAGATTGGGCCGAAGCCCTATACAGAATAGATCAGTTTAGGCCTTAGCCCAATACAGAACAGTGTGGGCCAAGCCCATAGCAGAATCAGAATGATATACAAATTCAATCCCAACCCAGTTCAGCCATCACACCACCTGTACCAACCCAACACACCATGTGAGGAATAACTCGACCCACCCAGCCCTACACACCAATGACGTAGCCATGCTGCTAATTTAAATGCGGCTTTAAGCCATTAGTAGCAGTATCATAATTGGCACAAAACCATCAGTAATTATAATAGGATTAGCATATAGCCATCAATTAGGGTAATATAACCGGCACACAGCCATGGGTAAATGTGATTGACACACAGTCATCAGTAAATAAGATAGGCACATAGCCTTAGGCAAATATAATCGGCACAAAACCATGATCCCGATAGCACAGAGCCATATGTTGGTTGGCATAGAGCCAGACTCAGAATAAATGGCATTAAGCCTTTAGTCGGTCCACAGTCGTCTCGTGTGACCCGTGCGATCCTATCAGAACAGAACTTCCTCCATATCAATGTCCCAACCTAATATGTCGTGTATGCTATGCCCAATCATCATACATGTATGCAGAATGGCCATGTTTAGTATCAGTCATTTAAACACATATTGAAACATATCAATCACACAACCATGGTCACATCAATCAAATTACTGTCATACAAACACAGTCAAATTCGTCAAACACACAGTTCAAGTCAGTCACCTGCCTACAAGGGCAAAATAGTCATTTAACACCCTAGGGGCAAAATGATAATTTTACCCCATAGGGGTTTTTCAATAATTTACCCTACAGGGGTATTTCGGTAATTCTACCCTACAAGGGTATTTCGGTAATTCTACCCTACAGGGGTATTTCGGTAATTCTACCCTAAAGGGGATTTTGGTAATTCTACCCTAAAGGGGAATTTCAGTAATTCTACCCTACAGGGGTATTTCGGTAATTCTACCCTATAGAGGTGTTTTGGTAATTTTTCCCTAAAGAGGTATTTCGGTAATTCTACCCTACAGGGCTATTTCGATAATTTCACAAACCAAGGGTATTTCGATAATTTCACAAACTAGGGGTATTTCGATAATTTTGTAAATTAGGGGTATTTTAGTAATTTTGAAATTTAGGGTATTTTCGTAATTTGTAAATTGGGGTATTTCTGTAATTTGTAAACTGAGGGTAAAACAGTAATTCTAACAAATCAAGGGTAAAATGATAACTTTACTAATCAGGGGTAAAACGGTAACTTTACAAATCAGGGGGATAACTTTACAAATTAGGGGCAAAACGGTAACTTTACGAATTTGGGTAAAATAGTACTTTTACAAATCGTGGGTATTTCTGTAATTTTGCAAATTGGGGGTATTTCTGTAATTTTGCAAATCGAGGGTGTTATAGTAATTCTACCTATAAAGGTATTTCAGTAATTTTATCAATCCCTCAGAAAGTCTACAGTTGCCTCGAGCGACTCAAGTATTCTAAACAGAGATAACGTTGTGAATGGGCCTATGGCCCGTTCTCGGTCCAGGTGGGCCCATACGCTCGTATGGCCCTTTAGCCCAAAACTAGCCACAGATATGAAATTCACCTAGTCTAGTCCAATATTTACTACACAATCATACAATTTTCCCGATTGGGCCCATTGGGCCTACATGGCCCATTTCGGCATTCCAGCACTTGCCGTTCTACAGCTAGAGTAGGGTGAAGTACACACCTAATAGGTATCTGAAGTTAATCCACGCTCTGAACGCTGCTATGCCCAGAAGCCAACAATAATCGCACCCTTGACTCCCCAAGGGGGTTGTCGATCAACCACGGATACCACCACCGTGACCCAACGGCATATAGATCAACGAATGATGTAACAACCCAAAACCCTTACCCGTCGACGGAGGGTTAAGAGGCGTTACAGAATAAACACGCGTTAGTCCAAAAATGAATTTACTAAGATTTCAAGCATTCCTAACCCGAATACATTGCCCACATATATATATATTCATACATTGAACTAGAATTTAACTTTAACTAATACATATTAAACATACAGAAGGTATCACATGCAAGTTAGCCGAAACCTTATCTTAGTATCTAGTCGAATATGTAAGTTTATTTATAGGCAATTAATTTTCAACACTTACACTTAAACATTTCTAAGGTTAATAATAATTGTCACCTTGATTCAAGCTATTAACACTTACCTCAATTATACCTCTAGATAGATAAAATACACACCACATTTATAACCATATGCATAATTCTTTTATACTCATCCATTTTCAACCATAACATGCTCCATTCATGAACATTTATAAGGCAATTTGATAAGCCATTTTTGCATGGCTATTCTGATACACGCATCAAAATGGGTTGAAAAGTCAAAATAAAGAATTTGAGTCTATACATGCCATTGTTTGGAAAGTTAAGTTTAAACCTTCGAAGGTACCAAAGAGAAAAATCTATTGACGATAGTGAGAGTGACTTGGACTTGAATCCCTCGAACCGCAGCTTCAGTTAAGGTCTATAAACAAAAGAAACATAAAAGTAAACAGAGTAAGCTTCAACGAGCTTAGTAAGTTTTGAGTAAACTAAGCAATTTATGCTTCAAAACACATAATATGTCACATAATAAGGCTAAATCTTAAAATCCTTCTACTTGGCCGAATACACAATTATTTACATAAGTAAATAAAAGTAAAAATATCAACAATTAACTTCAATTGATTTCTTACCATTTAATGACTCTAATTTTCCATTACCCTAAAGGCATCATTCATAGCAGAATGTATGTATACCGTAGCAATATAGGGGGAAACATACCATCAAATTTCGTATTTAGACCATACCAAAGCGAAGTAAATCATTTAAGGAGTATCGGACCTAAATATCTCATAACATACTCGGTTACATATTAACTTAATATATTACATTAATACAAATGTACATACCTGGTATTCTTAGTACTACACTCATACTTTACCTTACCACTGTTAAATCGAAATTCCCCATAATATTACATATACTAAAAATCACCGGCACGAAGCCTGCTAGGCGCAAAGGCCTGAAAGTATCACCGGCACAAGGCCTGAAAGGATCACCGGCATAAGCCTGCTAGGCACGAAGGCCTGAAAGTATCACCGGCATAAGCCTACTAGGCACGAAGGCTTGAAAGTATCACCGGCATAAGCCTGCTAGGCACGAAAGCCTGAAATATATCATATTTGGATTCCCGGGTAATATTTGTTTATATTCGCATGTGTCATATTAGACACATCATCCTTACAATTCATTAAATACATTCCACATAGATAAAACATCCACATATAGCATCTCTCCATAATCAATTTGCCAAATACCTATGGCACTCTATTCTATACACAATTTGGTCTTATAGAGCTTATTATAAGATTTCCACATGCAAAAGCTAATCACATTTTTCCTTAGGTTCACCATATGCATTCAGCTACTCATCCATACCATCAAATTCCATAATTATATCATTAACAAAGTGAATTGAAGCTAGTTGTAAGGCTAACAACTTAAATGCATCCTATCATATTCAGATATGTGCAAAAGGGAATACACTCAAAACTTACCTCGGTATGTCCGAATGGTTGTAGACCAGCTACTCTATTACTTTCTCCTTTCCCTTATCCAATTTTGATCCTCTTTGCTCTTGAGCTTTGATGTAAACAAATAAAGTGATTTAATCATTCTTTCCATTTATCAAAAGTCAAATTTTATTTAGTCTAACACAAGTAGTACACGGCATTTCATCAATGACTAAACAAGTACACATTAATAAAATTATCCATCATTAGAACATAAACTCGGCACCCTAGATATTTAATTAATCTTACTAGTATAGTTTATAGCCGAATGACTTTTTAAGGAAATCAAAGTACATATGGATCCTATACCTATATAGGAATTAACTTAATACACCTAAGATTTAATTACAACATAGTTATAATTATCACTTGTACATAGTTTCTCCAATTTGCACTTATAGGACTCATAGCAAATGACCATAGCCGAATGCTCTTCTAAAGTTATCCAAAGCATTTCAAATTCAATTATCACAAACAACAATTTCACACCTCCAAACATCTTCATTAACTCACGTTATTCTATTCATTAACCAAAGGATCATTTAACGAACCTATAATGCATGGATAAGTGTCTAGCATTATTTTTTAATTTAAGACATGAAGCCCACAACCATTACTTCAAGTTCCCTTCATGACCGTATACTCAAAACACAACCAAACTTAAATTTTGACATGGACCAACTAGGAATTGCTCTAGCCAAGCTTAATTCACAAGAATACAAGATAAAACACATACATATCATATTATTACAAATCACCGTAACCAAAAGCTCTCATCTACTATTTATTCATTCAACTAAACCATTCCTTGAACAATTTCAACATTCGACCATGGAAATGAGCTAATTTTAACTAATAACTACCTCCTTTAATCAATTAACACAATAGCCGAATGTAATTACTCACATAAGCCTCAAAACAAAGTTTCTACTAGCTCAAAACCCAACTTACAACCATCACCACCGCAAATCATCAAAGCATTCATAAATTCGATTACTTCCTTTATGGCCGAATGCATATAATACCTCCAAATTAAAAATTTAGACCATGGGTAGAGTAATCTAGGTAACAACCATCTCAAATGCATAAAGAATTGCCAAAAATCCATTCAAACATACCTTAGATTAAGAACTAAAATGGCCGAATGTTAGGCTTTCTTCTTCTCCCTTTTTCTTTCCCAATTTCGGCAAATGAAGAACAAAATAGGATAAAAATATAATTTGTTCTTTTTCCCCCATTTTTGTTATTTCATAATTCATTATTATAATAATATAAAACACATATTTTATGCCATGAAATCATCATGGCCGGCCACTAAGTCAACAAAATGGAGAATTAACATGCAACTCCTAACCTTTAAGCCATGCAACAATTCGGTTCCCTTACAATATTCCACACACATTTTCAAAATTTTACACATAAGTCCAATTCAATAAATTTCACATTCAAACGGTAGCAAATTATTAATCAATTATTCACCCAACAAATTCACATATATTAGACGTGAAATTTAGCATTTAATTAATATTGAGACTCGGTCTAATGGTTACGAAACCATTTCCTGACTAGGGTCGAATTACGGCTGTCACAACTCTCCCCCTTTTGAAATTTTCGTCCTCAAAAATCTTACCGATGAATAACTTTGGGTATCGTTCTTTCATAGATGTCTAGGGTTTCCAAGTTGCTTCTTCAATCCCGTGCTTCAGCCATAGCACCTTTACCAACGGAACCTTTTTATTTCGTAACTCTTTCACCTTATGAGCTAAGATTCGAATTGGCTCCTCTTCATAACTCAAATCAGGTTGAATTTCAACTTCTGACGGTTTAATCACATGCGAGGGATCGGATCTATAACGACGAAGCATTGACACATGAAAAACGTTGTGGATCTTCTCAAGTTCAGGAGGTAAAATTAGCTTATAAGCAACTGGCCCAATCCGTTCTGATATCTCGAGCGGTCCGATGAATCTCGGACTCAACTTGCCTTTACTGTAACGCCCTAATTTTTGGGTTTTTCTTAGATTTATCATTATTTGTTAAATGTCTAAATGTTGGTAATCAGGTGTGTAATGCATGTTTGGGATGTGTTAATGGGCTTATGGAAGGCCCATGAGTTGGTTGGAAGCTCGGCAAAATTTTGAATTTTTGCCTTAGGAAATAGGGGATCAGTGGAAATAAGGGTCTTAAGGAATTGCGTGCGAAATGTAGCACAAATGAATCAGTGGCTAAGTGGCAAGGGGGACGCCACTAGGCTCCTTAAAAGGTGGCGCCTAAATGAGCCTAGAGGTCAAGGGTTCAAGCGCCAGAGGTTGTGAAAGTATTGTTTATTTTTAAGCTGGAGCAGGTAAGAGTTTGAAGCCGATTGGAACTCTGGTTGGAGGAGATTTGAATCGGTCAAAGAGCAAATCATGGAGGAGGTTGAGGAGCAAATCAAGGAGAGTTTGAATTTCAAACTGGTGGCCGGCCAAAGGACTCTTGAGGGAAGGCAAATTCGGCATTGTGCCTAGGTAGCATTTTCGGCAAATAGGTGTTTTGGTGTGCCGAATTCTTCTTTGGTCTTTTTATGATTTGGTGCCGATTTTTCCTAGGTAAGAAAAGCTTCCTTTTTCTGTCAATTTTGCATAGTGTATTAGGTACCTTTCTTTTGCCATTTTGTTCCTCTTATCAACCTAATAGCCGAACCCTTAACCCACTATTGAGCCGAATCTACATTCGACTAAACACCTCCCTTGTTCTCTCTTCTACTCTTATCTTCTTCTCATCTTGCTTTCTCAAAATCGAAACCTATCTTGTTGCCTCCTTCTTGGCCGAATCGAATAAGCTTTCTCCTACTTCTTTTCTTCAAGCTCTAAACCGAATACTCATATGATTGAAATCCCCAGGGACGAATGCTTTCTATGACCGAAACCACACTCCCTTTGTTACCGATTGATCGAAATCTTCTTCTTCTTCTCCTTCTTGATTCTTTAGCAAGCCGAACCCTATTCTTCTATCTCTTCTATTTACCGATTTACCCCACCTACTTTATTGGTTAAAACAACAAGTGCACCATATCACTTTTTTTTTTCAAAAGCCGAAAGCATCTCCTTCTAATCATTCAAAAAGCCGAATATCTCTAGGGCCACTCTTGTGACGTTAGAGTTAGATTTGCGGTGGATCTAGTATAGTCTCGAGTTAGTGGAAGCGTGGAAACGATACTCTTCGAGTGGAAGCAACGGTAAGCGATCTAAACATTAAGTACATTCGTTTATCAACATCGGAAAGAAAAGCCGAAACCCCTAGATCTTTAGGGGGCATGTCGACATTGCTTTTAAGACTCTAATACTATGGTTGTTTCTTGTGTGCTTTCGATAGCAAGAGTAGGAGATCCAGCAAGGAGGAGGAAGTTGCGATTCATCTAAAGATAGATCTGAGAGATCTAAAACAATTAAGGTAAGGTTGTAAGGCTATTTGAGGGTATGGCCGAATGCAATAAAGGATTTTTGACATTAGTTTGTAAAGCTTGTTGGCTAACCAATTAGGGAATGGATTGTAGGAATAAGCACGTGGAGGATTTTGTTGGCAGAACTGCAAAACAGGTGTGTAACGTGTCTCTATCATAGACTAGGATGGCTAAAGGCCGTAATGACCGAAATTATGCTAAAGTGTCCGATTGAAGTGACCGAAAAAGTTGTCTTGAAAGGATCTGAGGGTAACCAAATACCCTGTGGTGATCAAACTAGTAAATGACAGTGGCAAAATTGCCGAAGGTGCAATTTCGAGCTTCTCGGTAAGTTGGGTTTCAATGGGCCAAAGATGGGCCTAATGGGCTTCCGAGCCCAAATAGGTAAAATGGCTAATAAAGACTATCTGGCGACGTAGTTAGTAATAACATGTTAATTTGGTGAACTAAACCTAAAAATTAGGCTCAAAGGGCTTGAGACAATATTGGACTTAGTAAGGCCCATTAGGGGTTTTAGGCAAAAAGGGCAAAACTGGAAATTTGGCACAAATGGACTTCCGTGGTTAATTGGGTACTAATAATCAGCTGTACTTGCATAAAATTTCTGAAAATATGAAAAAGGACTAAAATACCCTTAAATATGGAAAATTACCAAAATACCCCTAGGTGTAAAAAGACTATTATACCCCTAGGGTCAATTCTGTATGAAATGTATGATGTTATGTATCTACATGAGTGAATTATCTATATGAGTATATCTGATGCTATATCTTGCATGTTAGTATGATTATCTGTTGCATGGGGTATGGGTTATGATGGAGGAAGCGTTCTGGCAGCCTCGCTGCAATCTGGTGACTCTGTCACATTATATCTGGCAACCTCGTTGCAATCTGGTGGCCTCGCCACAATATTTATATCTGGTGACCTCGTCACAATATCTGGCAGCCTCGCTGCACATATATCTGGCAGCCTCGCTACAAATGTTATCTGGCAGTCTCACTGCAAATTATATCTAGCAGCCTCGCTGCAAATATCTGTGGTGTGTAGCGGTTGGGTGGGTCGAGTAGTCTCCCCACATGGTGTAAGGCTGGTACGGGGGTGTTAAGGATGGATCTGGGTTGGGTTTCTGTTTGCATAATGCTTATATCTGATCTGTTTCTGTTATGGGCCTTTGGGCTTAACCTGATTCCTGTAATGGGCCAAGGCCCAATTAACTCTGTTTCTGAGGCTTGATCTGTTTTGGCCTATGGTTGAGATAATGTTGCACACTGAGTTGTCAAACTCACCCTCCTTTTTAATTAATCCCTGCAGGTAACCCTCAACCGTAGTGGGCTTGGAGCTGCGAGAGATTTGGGATGGCCACAGCGACTGCAATAAGACTGGTTTTCATTTATGTTTTAGTAATTTAATTTTATGTTATTTTTGGGTTTTAATGTGTAATAAGGCCACTATTAAATTTTCTTTTTGGGTTTTAACTTTCTAAATGATTTGATTCGTACTTTATCAAAACTGCTAGATATAGGCTGCGCGTGTTTTCAAAACCTTAATAACGTTTTCAAAATAACGTTTATAAAATTTAAACAATCTTGAGTAATGACATCTTAAAGCAGTTTTAACAGGAACTTTTCCCACCTTGCTAGTTTTAAGATATCACCTAAGACTCATCGTGAATTAAAAGGTTACAAGCGTAGTTTAGGATCATGTGATACACCAGATCTGGTCATCGCGTCCAGACCGGGTTTGGGGTGTTACATTTAGTGGTATCAGAGCTAAGTTGCAACAACTCGGCTGTGGAACGGGTCTAAAAATAGAAGTTTTCAAGCAATCAAAACAAGATTTTCGAAAGATCATGTTTTTAACATTGTTTTAGAATTACTCAGAACTAGTTTTGATGAACTTCTCTTCAAACTTACATGAATTATTTTTAAAGAAAATAGAAAATTTATTAAGTTTTTCTATGGAATCTTTTGAAAGAGTGGCACACCGAATCTCCGGCCCAAGCCTGTAAGTTTTCTGAACTTTTCTGATTGTTTCTGAAAATTCTGATTGTATGCCTGACTAAAGACTATATTATGATACTTTAGCTAGGGTATTACTGAAACTGTAGAGACTCTGATAGATAAACTGAGACTGCAGCTAGGCTACCGCGAAAGAAGATAAACTTTGAAACTCTACTATTCATAAGACATCTGTAATAAATATTGAAATATTAATCTGACTCATAAAACTTCCAAAACAGAACATACAAAATGAGTACGAGAGCAGGTCGTGGTAGGGGCCGTGGACGTGGCCGAGGTAGCACACGAGCCGAATCTTCTTCTTCGGGTCATGCACCAGCAGCTGAGATACCAGTATCACCAGCAACAGAGGTGGAATCTCATGATAGGGGTGTAGGGGATGATGCCCTATCACAAGCGATGCTTCGAGTTTTGGAAAGGGTTGCTGGGGCGAGTACTGGTAATGGATTTCGTGGTGCGATATCTGAGCGACTCCGAGCTAATGGAGTAGAATTCTTCAGGGGTGTGTCTGGTGTAGCCCCAAACGTGGCCGAGTATTGGTTGGAGGCCACAGAGCGAATTATGGACGATCTGGACTGTTCTGTGGAGCAGAAGCTGAAGGGAGCTGTATCGTTACTTAGAGATGAGGCTTATCAGTGGTGGCTCACAGTAAGAGATGGAACTGCAGCTGGCGAGGTAACATGGGAGCTGTTTAAGACAGCCTTTAAAGGAAAATACGTTGGAGCTAGCTATGTGGACGCTCGTCGGAAGGAATTCTTGAATTTGGTTCAGGGAGGTAAGACGGTATCTGAATACGAGGCTGAGTTCTTGAGGCTGAGTCGATATGCTTCTGGGATAGTCACTACTGAATATGAGCGTAGCGTGCGCTTTGAGGTTGGCTTGAGGGACGAGCTAAGGGTGCTGATTGCTCCACAGAGGGAGCGTAGTTTTGCTGCTCTAGTGGAGAAAGCTAAGATTGCGGAGGAAGTAAAGCGTACTGAGAGGCAGAACCGTGAGAAGGATCGGAACCGCTTCCGGAGGGATTCTGGACCATCAGGCGGGTATAATAGGAATGTTAAGAGGGCAAGAGTGGCAGAACCAGTGCGAGCAGTGCCAATGAATACTGTCGGACCACAGAGTTGCAGAAGTTGTGGTAGGATCCATATGGGCGAGTGTCGGAAACGTTCAGGAGCCTGTTTTCGATGTGGGTCGATGGAGCATAGAATTAAGGATTGTCCTCAAGCACCAGATCAGAATCAAGTTAGAGATCAGAGGGTTGCTCAGCCAGTGAGGGGTGGACCACCAGCTCCAAGAGGTCGTGGACAAGGCAGAGGTGGAAATGGAAATGGACGAGGACGAGGAGCACCTGGTAGGGGTGCTGGTTTTGCTGAGGCTCGTCAGCCAGCGTTAGTCTATGCAGCTCGTCGACGAGAGGAAGGTGATGCTCCTGACGTCATAACCGGTACGTTCTTGATTTCTCGTATACCATTCACTGCGGTAATAGATGTTGGATCTACACACTCTTATGTTGCATGTGCTATATCTGGGTCGCTGGGAGTACGTTCTGAGAAGACAGTGAGTGGGGTAACTGTACTAAGTCCTTTGGGTCACTCGGTTAGGGTAGACAGACTGTATAGAGACGTGCCTATAGAGACTCAAGGTAAGATCTTTTCTGGAGATTTGATGGAGTTACCTTTCGGAGAATTCGATCTAATCCTAGGAATGGATTGGCTTGTAAAGCATAGGGCTACTTTGGATTGTGCTGCAAAGCGAATGAGTTTAAAAACCGCAGAGGATGAGGAAGTTATGGTGATTGGTGAACGTAGAGATTATCTATCTAATGTGGTGACAGCATTAAGAGCTGAGAAGTGGATTCGTAAAGGATGTGAGGCTTTTATGGCATTTATAAGTCAAGCGGAATCTGAGGAGCTAACTGTGGATCAAGTTAGAACCGTTAAGGACTTTCAAGACGTGTTTCTAGAAGAGCTTCCAGGACTGCCTCCTAATCGAGAGGTTGAGTTTGGGATCGATTTGTTGCCTGGTACGGCACCGGTGTCCATTGCACCGTACAGAATGGCACCAAAGGAGTTGGTGGAGTTAAAAGCACAGATTCAAGAACTGTTGGATAGAGGTTTCATTAGGCCAAGTGTGTCTCCGTGGGGAGCACCAGTGCTTTTCGTTAAGAAGAAAGATGGGTCAATGCGGATGTGCATTGATTATCGGCAGTTGAACAAGCTGACGATCAAGAATAAGTACCCGTTGCCAAGAATCGACGATCTGTTCGATCAGCTTAGAGGAGCTTCAGTATTCTCCAAGATTGATCTTCGGTCGGGGTATCATCAGTTAAGAGTGAAAGAAGTGGATATACACAAGACAGCATTCAGAACTCGTTATGGTCACTATGAGTTCTTGGTTATGCCATTTGGGCTGACCAATGCACCTGCAGCTTTCATGGATCTGATGAATCGAGTGTTCCAGCCATACTTGGATCGATTCGTGGTCGTCTTTATCGACGATATTTTGGTCTATTCTGAATCTAAAGAGAAACATGATGAGCATCTCCGTGTTGTGCTGCAAGTGTTAAGGGAAAAGGAGCTTTATGCAAAATTTAGTAAGTGTGAGTTTTGGTTGAGGGAAGTGACGTTCTTGGGGCATGTTGTTTCTGCTGAAGGTATTAAGGTGGACCCTCGAAAGATTGAAGCGATTCTGGAATGGAAACCACCGAGGTCTGTGGCCGAAATTCGGAGTTTTTTGGGTTTAGCTGGATACTATAGAAGGTTTGTAGAAGGATTTTCGGTGATGGCAGCACCATTAACGAAACTCATAAGGAAAGGCGTACCATTTGTTTGGACCCAGCAGCAGCAAGAAGCTTTTGAGAAGCTTAAGAAGGTTCTGACCGAGGCACCTGTACTGATTCAACCAGAGTCTGGAAAAGATTTTACCGTGTACAGTGATGCATCGCATGTTGGGTTGGGCTGTGTGTTAATGCAAGAGGGTAAGGTGGTTGCTTATGCATCGCGACAGCTTAAACCTCATGAAGTGAACTATCCTACCCATGATTTGGAGTTGGCAGCAGTGATCTTCGCACTTAAGATTTGGAGACATTATCTGTATGGAGAAAAGTGTATTATATACACAGATCATAAGAGTCTTAAGTACTTGTTGACTCAGAAGGAGCTGAACCTTAGGCAACGGAGATGGATCGAGTTGCTTAAGGATTATGATTGTGTGATTGAGTATCATCCAGGCAAAGCTAATGTGGTGGCTGATGCCCTAAGTCGTAGAACTGTATCTGACCTGAGAGCTATGTTTGCTCGTTTGAGTCTGTATGACGATGGTAGCTTGTTAGCAGAATTGCAAGTAAGACCGACCTGGGTGGATGAGATTAAGGAAAAGCAGTTGAGGGATGAGTCTCTGGATGCTCGATTTCAGTAGGTTAAAGATGGGAATACTTCTGAGTTTGGACTTAACAGTGAAGGAGTTCTGTGTTTTCGCGGTAGAATCTGTGTTCCGAAGGATTTTCAGTTGAGGCAAGCAATTCTGAATGAAGCTCATAAAGGGTTGTGTGCTATGCACCCTGGAGGTAATAAGATGTATCATGACTTAAAGGAGTTGTATTGGTGGCCTGGACTAAAGCGAGAAGTAACAGAATTTGTGAGGAAATGTCTGACTTGTCAGCAGGTGAAAGCTGAGCACCAGTTACCTTCTGGACTTCTGCAACCAGTGAAGGTACCACTCTGGAAGTGGGAAAGGGTGACCATGGATTTCGTAAGTGGATTGCCCTTAACGCCATCAAATAAGGACTCGATTTGGGTGATTGTAGACAGGTTGACTAAATCTGCTCATTTCCTCCCTGTACGTACTGATTATTCGCTTCAGAAGTTAGCCAAGTTGTATGTGGCAGAGATTGTGCGACTGCATGGGGTGCCAGTGTCTATCATTTCTGATCGAGATCCTAGATTCACATCTCGGTTCTGGAAAAAGTTGCATGAGGCGTTGGGAACGCGGCTGAACTTTAGCACGGCTTTTCATCCTCAGACTGATGGTCAGTCTGAGAGGGTTATTCAGATTCTAGAGGATATGTTGAGGGGTTGTGTTATCGATTTTCGAGGCAGTTGGGAGGATTATTTACCGTTGGCAGAGTTTGCATATAATAACAGCTATCAGGCTAGTATCCGTATGGCACCTTATGAAGCATTGTATGGGCGTAAGTGTCGTTCACCTAGTTGTTGGACCGAATTGGGCGAGCGGCAAGTTCTTGGACCTGAATTGGTAGCAGAGACTGAAGAGAAGGTCAAGGTGATAAGGGATCGTTTGAAAGAGGCATCTGATCGACAAAAATCTTATGCAGATTTGAAGCGTAAAGAGATTGAGTACTCAGTAGGTGATATGGTTTTTCTGAAAGTTTCACCGTGGAAAAAGATATTGAGATTTGGTAAGAAAGGCAAGCTGAGTCCGAGGTTTATCGGGCCTTATCGGGTTCTTAAGCGAGTGGGTCCGGTGGCGTATCAGTTAGAATTACCCCCAGAGTTAAATAGAATCCATGATGTGTTCCACGTATCCATGCTAAGATGATATCGTTCTGACCCTGCCCATATTCTACCAGTTGCAGAAGTAGAAGTTCAGCCTGACTTAACTTTCGAGGAAGAACCTGTTCAGATTCTGGATCGAGATGTGAAGGTTTTAAGAAGAAAATCAGTCCCATTGGTAAAGGTACTATGGCGTAATCATGGCAGAGAGGAAGCTACTTGGGAACCAGAGGAGGCAATGCGTCAGCAATATCCCCATTTGTTTGGATAAGGTAAATTTCGAGGACGAAATTTCTTTAAGGAGGGTAGAGTTGTAACGCCCTAATTTTTGGGTTTTTCTTAGATTTATCATTATCTGTTAAATGTCTAAATGTTGGTAATCAGGTGTGTAATGCATGTTTGGGATGTGTTAATGGGCTTATGGAAGGCCCATGAGTTGGTTGGAAGCTCGGCAAAATTTTGAATTTTTGCCTTAGGAAATAGGGGATCAGTGGAAATAAGGGTCTTAAGGAATTGCGTGCAAAATGTAGCACAAATGAATCAGTGGCTAAGTGGCAAGGGGGACGCCACTAGGCTCCTTAAAAGGTGGCGCCTAAATGAGCCTAGAGGTCAAGGGTTCAAGCGCCAGAGGTTGTGAAAGTATTGTTTATTTTTAAGCTGGAGCAGGTAAGAGTTTGAAGCCGATTGGAACTCTGGTTGGAGGAGATTTGAATCGGTCAAAGAGCAAATCATGGAGGAGGTTGAGGAGCAAATCAAGGAGAGTTTGAATTTCAAACTGGTGGCCGGCCAAAGGACTCTTGAGGGAAGGCAAATTCGGCATTGTGCCTAGGTAGCATTTTCGGCAAATAGGTGTTTTGGTGTGCCGAATTCTTCTTTGGTCTTTTTATGATTTGGTGCCGATTTTTCCTAGGTAAGAAAAGCTTCCTTTTTCTGTCAATTTTGCATAGTGTATTAGGTACCTTTCTTTTGCCATTTTGTTCCTCTCATCAACCTAATAGCCGAACCCTTAACCCACTCTTGAGCCGAATCTACATTCGACTAAACACCTCCCTTGTTCTCTCTTCTACTCTTATCTTCTTCTCATCTTGCTTTCTCAAAATCGAAACCTATCTTGTTGCCTCCTTCTTGGCCGAATCGAATAAGCTTTCTCCTACTTCTTTTCTTCAAGCTCTAAACTGAATACTCATATGATTGAAATCCTCAGGGCCGAATGCTTTCTATGACCGAAACCACACTCCCTTTGTTACCGATTGATCGAAATCTTCTTCTTCTTCTCCTTCTTGATTCTTTAGCAAGCCGAACCCTATTCTTCTATCTCTTCTATTTGCCGATTTACCCCACCTACTTTATTGGTTAAAACAACAAGTGCACCATATCACTTTTTTTTTTCAAAAGCCGAAAGCATCTCCTTCTAATCATTCAAAAAGCTGAATATCTCTAGGGCCACTCTTGTGACGTTAGAGTTAGATTTGCGGTGGATCTAGTATAGTCTCGAGTTAGTGGAAGCGTGGAAACGATACTCTTCGAGTGGAAGCAACGGTAAGTGATCTAAACATTAAGTACATTCGTTTATCAACATCGGAAAGAAAAGCCGAAACCCCTAGATCTTTAGGGGGCATGTCGACATTGCTTTTAAGACTCTAATACTATGGTTGTTTCTTGTGTGCTTTCGATAGCAAGAGTAGGAGATCCAGCAAGGAGGAGGAAGTTACGATTCATCTAAAGATAGATCTGAGAGATCTAAAACAATTAAGGTAAGGTTGTAAGGCTATTTGAGGGTATGGCCGAATGCAATAAAGGATTTTTGACATTAGTTTGTAAAGCTTGTTGGCTAACCAATTAGGGAATGGATTGTAGGAATAAGCACGTGGAGGATTTTGTTGGCAGAACTGCAAAACAGGTGTGTAACGTGTCTCTATCATAGACTAGGATGGCTAAAGGCCGTAATGACCGAAATTATGCTAAAGTGTCCGATTGAAGTGACCGAAAAAGTTATCTTGAAAGGATCTGAGGGTAACCGAATACCCTGTGGTGATCAAACTAGTAAATGACAGTGGCAAAATTACCGAAGGTGCAATTTCAAGCTTCTCGGTAAGTTGGGTTTCAATGGGCCAAAGATGGGCCTAATGGGCTTCCGAGCCCAAATAGGTAAAATGGCTAATAAAGACTATCTGGCGACGTAGTTAGTAATAACATGTTAATTTGGTGAACTAAACCTAAAAATTGGGCTCAAAGGGCTTGAGACAATATTGGACTTAGTAAGGCCCATTAGGAAGCAAAAAGGGCAAAACTGGAAATTTGGCACAAATGGACTTCCGTGGTTAATTGGGTACTAATAATCAGCTGTACTTGCATAAAATTTCTGAAAATATGAAAAAGGACTAAAATACCCTTAAATATGGAAAATTACCAAAATACCCCTAGGTGTAAAAAGACTATTATACCCCTAGGGTCAATTCTGTATGAAATGTATGATGTTATGTATCTGCATGAGTTAATTATCTATATGAGTATATCTGATGCTATATCTTGCATGTTAGTATGATTATCTGTTGCATGGGGTATGGGTTATGATGGAGGAAGCGTTCTGGCAGCCTCGCTGCAATCTGGTGACTCTGTCACATTATATCTGGCAACCTCGTTGCAATCTGGTGGCCTCGCCACAATATTTATATCTGGTGACCTCGTCACAATATCTGGCAGCCTCGTTGCACATATATCTGGCAGCCTCGCTGCAAATGTTATCTGGCAGTCTCACTGCAAATTATATCTGGCAGCCTCGCTGCAAATATCTGTGGTGTGTAGCGGTTGGGTGGGTCGAGTAGTCTCCCCACATGGTGTAAGGCTGGTACAGGGGTGTTAAGGATGGATCTGGGTTGGGTTTCTGTTTGCATAATGCTTATATCTGATCTGTTTCTGTTATGGGCCTTTGGGCTTAACCTGATTCCTGTAATGGGCCAAGGCCCAATTAACTATGTTTCTGAGGCTTAATCTGTTTTGGCCTATGGTTTAGATAATGTTGCACACTGAGTTGTCAAACTCACCCTCCTTTTTAATTAATCCCTGTAGGTAACCCTCAACCGTAGTGGGCTTGGAGCTGCGAGAGATTCGGGATGGCCACAGCGACTGCAATAAGACTGGTTTTCATTTATGTTTTAGTAATTTAATTTTATGTTATTTTTGGGTTTTAATGTGTAATAAGGCCGCTATTAAATTTTCTTTTTGGGTTTTAACTTTCTAAATGATTTGATTCGTACTTTATCAAAACTGCTAGATATAGGCTGCGCGGGTTTTCAAAACCTTAATAACGTTTTCAAAATAACGTTTATAAAATTTAAACAATCTTGAGTAATGACATCTTAAAGCAGTTTTAACAGGAACTTTTCCCACCTTGCTAGTTTTAAGATATCACCTAAGACTCATCGTGAATTAAAAGGTTACAAGTGTAGTTTAGGATCATGTGATACACCAGATCTGGTCATCGCGTCCAGACCGAGTTTGGGGTGTTATATTTAGTGGTATCAGAGCTAAGTTGCAACAACTCGGCTGTGGAACGGGTCTAAAAATAGAAGTTTTCAAGCAATCAAAACAAGATTTTCGAAAGATCATGTTTTTAACATTGTTTTAGAATTACTCAGAACTAGTTTTGATGAACTTCTCTTCGAACTTACATGAATTATTTTTAAAGAAAATAGAAAATTTATTAAGTTTTTCTATGGAATCTTTTGAAAGAGTGGCACACCGAATCTCCGGCCCAAGCCTGTAAGTTTTCTGAACTTTTCTGATTGTTTCTGAAAATTCTGATTGTCATGCAATCTGCAACTCCCTGGATGCCATTTCCCACAATGCTTGCAAACTATTCTATCTCCTCGGTCATTGCCTACACTAGCAACTGAAGTGGCTTGCGTACTTACTGGAGGTCGATCCCGATCTCGTCTAGAATAACTCAAATTAATCTTAGATTTACTCATCTCATCTCAGAATTTCTTCGAGGATTGCTGAAAAGATTTTCCCGATGATCTTTTACGGAATTCTCTGACTCCATCCTCAGCCTTTTTCTTTTCGATACTGAGCTCTTCGGCTTTACAAGCCCGCTCAACAAGTACTACGAACTCTTTGATTTCTAGAATGCCGACCAACAGCTTGATATCTTCATTTAAGCCATCCTCAAAGCGTTTACACATAATAGCCTCAGATGATACACACTCACGAGCATACCGACTGAGCCGTACGAACTCTTTCTCATACTCGGTTACGGACATTCGGCCCTGTTTCAATTCAAGAAACTCCTTCCGTTTCTGATCAATAAATCTCTGACTAATATACTTTTTCCGGAACTCGGTTTGGAAGAATTCCCTGGTGACTTGTTCTTTCGGCACAACAGAGACCAGTGTATTCCACCAATAGTAAGCGGAATCACGTAATAAAGATATAGCACACTTCAAGCATTCATCCGGCGAACACGATAATTCATCAAAAACTCGAATTGTATTATCGAGCCAAAATTTAGCCCGCTCAACATCGTCATTGACTGCAGCCCGAAATTCTTCGGCCCCGTATTTTCTAATTTTATCAACCGGAGGCCTACTCGATCTCAAAGGATCGGTCACAGGAGGAGCCACGTGAGTCGGAAAAGGAGTATTCAGGGGTGGAGGTTGCGGAGCAGCCGAATTTGTTCGAATAAATTGAGTGAACCAATCACTCATCATCGTATAGAAAGCTTGTCTAGTGTCATCATTTTGAAGACTGGCATACGGTTGAGAGTCATTGGGCGCAGTCCCTTGTGCGGGAGCCGGCGCTACACTCTCCACGTCATCCGCTATAGTTCGTTCCAGATCGGGATTCATTTTATACAAAAATCACAATTTCAAAAGCTAGAAGTCACCACACTATCATATTTATTCACAATGGCATGTATAGCCATATTCTTAGACGCTACGTCAGTCCGAGAACCGACTAAACCGTAGCTCTGATACCAATAAAAATGTAACAACCCAAAACCCTTACCCGTCGACGGAGGGTTAAGAGGCGTTACAGAATAAACAGGCGTTAGTCCAAAAATGAATTTACTAAGATTTCAAGCATTCCTAACCCGAATACATTGCCCACATATATATATATATATATATATATTCATACATTGAACTAGAATTTAAATTTAACTAATACACATTAAACATACAGAAGGTATCACATACAAGTTAGCCGAAACCTTATCTTAGTATCTAGTCGAATATGTAAGTTTATTTATAGGCAATTAATTTTCAACACTTACACTTAAACATTTCTCAGGTTAATAATAATTGTCACCTTGATTCATGCTATTAACACTTACCTCAATTATACCTCTAGATAGATAAAATACACACCACATTTATAACCATATGCATAATTCTTTTATACTCATCCATTTTCAACCATAACATGCTCCATTCATGAACATTTATAAGGCAATTTGATAAGCCATTTTCGCATGGCTATTCGGATACACGCATCAAAATGGGTTGAAAAGTCAAAATAAAGAATTTGAGTCTATACATGCCATTGTTTGGAAAGTTAAGTTTAAACCTTCGAAGGTACCAAAGAGAAAAAATCTATTGACGATAGTGAGAGTGACTTGGACTTGAATCCCTCGAACCGCAGCTTCAGTTAAGGTCTATAAACAAAAGAAACATAAAAGTAAATAGAGTAAGCTTCAACGAGCTTAGTAAGTTTTGAGTAAACTAAGCAATTTATGCTTCAAAACACATAATATGTCACATAATAAGGCTCAATCTTAAAATCCTTCTACTTGGCCGAATACACAATTATTTACATAAGTAAATAAAAGTAAAAATATCAACAATTAACTTCAATTGATTTCTTACCATTTAATGACTCTAATTTTCCATTACCCTAAAGGCATCATTCATAGCAGAATGTATGTATACCGTAGCAATATAGGGGGAAACATACCATCAAATTTCGTATTTGGACCATACCAAAGTGAAGTAAATCATTTAAGGAGTATCGGACTTAAATATCTCATAACATACTCGGTTACATATTAACTTAATATATTACATTAATAAAAATGTACATACCTGGCATTCTTAGTACTACACTCATACTTTACCTTACCACTGTTAAATCGAAATTCCCCATAATCTTACATATACTAAAAATCACCGGCATGAAGCCTGCTAGGCGCAAAGGCCTGAAAGTATCACCGGCATAAGGCCTGCTAGGCACGAAGGCCTAAAAGTATCACTGGCATAAGCCTGCTAGGCACGAAGGCCTGAAAGTATCACCGGCATAAGCCTACTAGGCACGAAGGCCTGAAAGTATCACCGGCATAAGCCTGCTAGGCACGAAGGCCTGAAATTTATCATATTTGGATTCCCGGGTAATATTTGTTTATATTCGCATGTGTCATATTAGACACATCATCCTTACAATTCATTAAATATATTCCACATAGATAAAACATCCACATATAGCATCTCTCCATAATCAATTTGCCAAATACCTATGGCACTCTATTCTATACACAATTTGGTCTTATAGAGCTTATTATAAGATTTCCACATGCAAAAGCTAATCACATTTTTCCTTAGGTTCACCATATGCATTCGGCTACTCATCCATACCATCAAATTCCATAATTATATCATTAACAAAGTGAAATGAAACTAGTTGTAAGGCTAACAACTTAAATGCATCCTATCATATTCGGATATGTGCAAAAGGGAATACACTTAAAACTTACCTCGTATGTCCGAATGGTTGTAGACCGGCTACTCTATTACTTTCTCCTTTCCCTTATCCGATTTTGATCCTCTTTGCTCTTGAGCTTTGATGTAAACAAATAAAGTGATTTAATCATTCCTTCCATTTATCAAAAGTCAAATTTTATTTAGTCTAACACAAGTAGTACACGGCATTTCATCAATGACTAAACAAGCACATATTAATAAAATTATCCATCATTAGAACATAAACTCGGCACCCTTGATATTTAATTAATCTTACTAGTATAGTTTATACCGAATGACTTTTTAAGGAAATCAAAGTACATATGGATCCTATACCTATATAGGAATTAACTTAATACACCTAAGATTTAATTACAACATAGTTATAATTATCACTTGTACATAGTTTCTCCAATTTGCACTTATAGGACTCATAGCAAATGACCATAGCCGAATGCTCTTCTAAAGTTATCCAAAGCATTTCAAATTCAATTATCACAAACAACAATTTCACACCTCCAAACATCTTCATTAACTCACGTTATTCTATTCATTAACCAAAGGATCATTTAACGAACCTATAATGCATGGATAAGTGTCTAGCATTATTTTCTAATTTAAGACATGAAGCCCACAACCATTACTTCAAGTTCCCTTCATGACCGTATACTCAAAACACAACCAAACTTAAATTTTGACATGGACCAACTAGGAATTGCTCTAACCAAGCTTAATTCACAAGAATACAAGATAAAACACATACATATCATATTATTACAAATCACCGTAACCAAAAGCTCTCATCTACTATTTATTCATTCAACTAAACCATTTCTTGAACAATTTCAACATTCGACCATGGAAATGAGCTAATTTTAACTAATAACTACCTCCTTTAATCAATTAACACAATAGCCGAATGTAATTACTCACATAAGCCTCAAAACAAAGTTTCTACTAGCTCAAAACCCAACTTACAACCATCACCACCGCAAATCATCAAAGCATTCATAAATTCAATTACTTCCTTCATGGCCGAATGCACATAATACCTCCAAATTCAAAATTTAGACCATGGGTAGAGTAATCTAGGTAACAACCATCTCAAATGCATAAAGAATTGCCAAAAATCCATTCAAACATACCTTAGATTAAGAACTAAAATGGCCGAACGTTAGGCTTTCTTCTTCTCCCTTTTTCTTTCCCAATTTCGGCAAATGAAGAACAAAATAGGATACAAATATAATTTGTTCTTTTTCCCTCATTTTTGTTATTTCATAATTCATTATTATAATAATATAAAACACATATTTTATGCCATGAAATCATCATGGCCGGCCACTAAGTCAACAAAATGGAGAATTGACATGCAACTCCTAACCTTTAAGCCATGCAACAATTCGGTTCCCTTACAATATTCCACACACATTTTTAAAATTTTACACATAAGTCCAATTCAATAAATTTCACATTCAAACGGCAGCAAATTATTAATCAATTATTCACACAACAAATTCACATATATTAGACATGAAATTTAGCATTTAATTAATATTGAGACTCGGTCTAATGGTTACGAAACCATTTCCTGACTAGGGTCGAATTACGGCTGTCACAAATGATCCAACGCCTAACCCAAATGAACATGCCACAACGTGAAAGGGATAAGCCAAGAAAGGCATGCCTACTCTCCTCATGGTTTGCTCTATTTAAAGCTAGCTCTTCACCTATTCTCATGTTAGCTTCCTGATGTGGGATTCTTCATCAATCCCCAAAAACTAAAGTATTAGCAAAATAATCAACCTTTACGTGCAAAGGGATTCAAACAATAGTCCTCTCGATAACCATGTCACGCCACCACCACTTGGACACAAGCTCCTTTGTGTCATAAGTCTGACACATTTAACTTTAACGCCCACCTACTCACTTCTAGATTTATTTAAAAGAAAAACCAAAAGAAATTGTAAGAGCCAAGACTTGAACCTTGGACCCTTTGCTTCCTTTATGGCATCACTTCCTTGTCCCCTAAGTGGCGCCACTTTGCCACTACACCACACTCCTTTTTTGTGCCTTATTTTATCCTAATTTATTTAAGAGTCATACTACTTTAGATCAGGGTTCCACTAAGGCTAAAAATCAAAATTTTTCCTATGGCCTAACTTGAACCCAGGACTTCATAGTACCCTCCAGACACTCCAAAATCACACATTTAAAGTATTTAAACCGCCTTTTAACCAATCCAAAACTCAAGGCCCAATATTTTTAGGCCCAAAATTCAGGGCGTTACAACTTTAACCAAGTTCTGTTATCTGCATAGTTTTTAGATTTGTGTGATTAAGCTTTTTCAAACCTAATACGTCCCTGTTACTTCGCACGAATGCTAAGAAACCCTTAGTAAATAAGGATCAGTAAAATGCATATTTACTAAATAAGGATCAGTTAAATGCATATTAACTAAGTAAAGGAATTTGAAAGGACCTAATGTGGTTTCCAAACTCATGAAAGATCAAGTTGCCATGGAATGTTTTTCCAAATGTTATTAAGCATGTTGATAATGAATTGAGTTTAATTAAAGTAATTGTCCTAGTTTATTTATGTTACAATTGTTACAAATTGTGTTTAATTTTGCTAAAATATATTTCATTCATATAGTTTGCATATTTAGGATAATTTACATTGGGGATCATTGTATTTAGTTTAATATATTTAATTTTAATAATCACTTCTCAATCATATTGTGTTTTTAAATTTACCAAGTTGTTAATATAATTTTAGAATTAAGTGATTTAACACAAATACAATCTCCGTGGAGACGATAACTCGATACTTACTTATTACTTGATAACGGCTGTGTACACTTGCACAAACCTACTGTAACGCCTATTGTTTAACAAATGCATCTACTATATTTATGGATTTGATGAACAAAATCTTCAAACCATATTTGAACATTCTGATCTATTCTCGAAACAAGTCTGAGCATGCTGAACACTTGAGAATTGTTTTGCAAACCCTACAAGGTAAAAAAACTGTTCGCTAAATTTAGCAAATACGAGTTCTAGCTCTGAGAATTTGATTTTTTAGGACACATAATATCGGCTGAATGCATCAGAGTTGATCGAGTAAAATTTCTATAGTTTTTGACTGGAAACCACCGAGAAATGTATTTGAAGTTAGAAGTTTCTTGGGATTAGTTGGTTATTACAAAAGATTTGTAAAAGGGTTTACAATGTTAGCCACACCAATGACGTGACTTTTATAGAAAGATGTAAAGTTTGAATGGTCCGATAAATGTCAGCAATGCTTCGATCTATTGAAAGCACTGTTGACCGAGACACTAGTTCTAGTTCAGCCTGAATCAGGTAAAAAAATGTGATTTTTAGCAATGCATCATTAAATGGTTTAGGCTGTGTTTTGATGTAAGAAGGAAAAGTGATAGCTTATGCTTCTCAACAGTTAAAGCTGTATGAAAAGAACTATCCGACTCATGACTAGAGTTAGTAGCTATTGTGTTTGCATTAAAAATTTGGCGACTGCATTTGTTTGGTGAAAAATGTCATATACTGATCACAAGAGTTTGAAATATCTAATGTCACAGAAAGATTTGAATCTGAGACAAGTACATTGCTTGAGTTGTTAAAAGATTATGAGTTGATTATTGTTTATCATCCAGGAAAAGTAAGCATAGTTGTTGATGCTTTGAGTAGAACATCCTTGTTTGCTCTATGAGTGATGCATACATGACTAACATTATTTGACGATTGCTCGATCTTAGCTGGGTTGAAAGCTAGACCAATGTTTTTACAACAAATCTATGAAGCTCAAAAGTGTGATGACAAGTTGCTAGCTAAACAAGCACAGAGTGAGTCAATTGAGAATTTCAGATAGGACCCGATGATTGTTTATTGTTTAGAGGTAGATTTTGCGTACCAAAGAATCCAAAGCTCATTCTGAGAATTTTACACGAAGCTCATAATGGTAGCTTGTTTGCTCATCTGGGAAGTAGTAAGATGTACAGTGATTTGAAACCGATATACTAGTGGCCGGAATGAAACACGAGATTTCTAACTTTGTATCTAAATGTTTAGTATGTCAGCAAGTAAAAGCTAAACATTAGGTACATTTGGGATTGTTGCAGCGAGTGATGATACTAGAGTGGAAATCAGATAGAGTTACTATGGACTTTGTATTAGGTTTACCCTTGTCTCTGAGAAAGAAAAATGCAATTTGGGTTGCCATTGATCATTTTGACAAAGTCTGCACATTTCATTCTGATACGTACAAGTTACTCCCTTGAGAGATTAGCTGAATTATACATTTCTGAGATTGTTAGGTTGCACAGGGTACTAGTTTCCACCATTTTGGATAGAAATCTGCTATTTATGTCACAATTCTATAAAAAGTTATAGGAAGCACTTGGTACGCAGTTGCATTTTGGTACAACATTTCATCCTCAGGCTGATGGTCAGTCTGAATGAGTAATTCAAATACTCGAGGATATGCTCCGTTGTTACGTATTAGAGTTTGAAGGCAACTAGGAGAAATATTTGTCATTGGTTGAATTCGCATACAACAACAGTTTTCAATCGAGCATTAAGGTTGCACCATATGAGGCTTTGTATGGTTGTAAGTGCTGAACACCATTGTACTAGACTTAGCTCAGTGAGAAAAAGATACACGAGTTTGATTTGATTCGCAAGACTAAAGAAAAAGTAAAAGTGATCCGAGATAGTATGAAAATAGCTTCAAATCATTAAAAATCAAATGCGGATCATAAGTGTAAAGACATTGAATTTTGAGTCGGTGATAGAGTATTCTTGAAAGTATTGCCCTAGAAGAAAGTTCTACGGTTTGGTCACAAAGCAAAGCTAAGTCTGTGATTTATCGGGCCGTATGAAATTACTAAAAGGATTAGACCTATTGCGTATTGATTAGATTTACTATCAGAACTAAAAAATATTCATAATATCTTTCACGTGTCTATGTTACGACGGAACTAATCTGACCCTTCACATGTTTTCTCCCTAATGGATGTTGAGATTGAGCCTGATATGTCATATAATGAGGAATCGATCAGAATTCTAGCTTGAGAGGTGAAAGAATTAAGAAACAAGAACATAGCTTTAGTAAATGTTCTCTGGCAAGGACACGAGATAGAACAAGCCACCTAGGAACCCGAGGAAGCTATGAGAAAGTAATATCTAAACCACCTTTCTAGTAAGAATTTTTTGGGACGAAAATCCCTTTAGGGGGAGAGTTGTAACAACCTATTTTAAATGAAATCGTAATAGTAGTTTCGGAACCACAAATATAACTCCCCAAGAATATAAGGGTTGTAATTTTTGCATGTTTTGACATACGAGCATGTTTGGCTGGTTGCTAGGTAATTTGGGCATGTTTGGGGGTTTTTAGGAAGCCTGGGTTCAAGTTTGGCCTTTGGCAAAATTTTAATTTTGGCTCTTTAAAGGATATGGATGTTAGTAAGTAGGCTTTATGTTTAATTGGGGTTGTTTTATGACACAAGTGAGCTTGTGGTGTGATGGCTTGTGGCATGTTGGAGTAGTGGGAGAGCTGGGGTTCAAATCCCCTTGCAAGTAAAGTGTATTTATTTTGCTACATAGAGTTGGTAAGAGGTTGATTTGGATTTAAACACTTGAAGTAGGTTGGAGACTTGGTAAGTGATGAAGGTTTGACTTGGTCTTGAGAATTTGAATTAAATTCAAATTGAGAGGTTGGAGTAAATCAATGGTGGTTGGTGGAGCAATATGGGGAGATTTTCATGGGATTCAAGTGGAGTTAAGGAGTGTTAGCCAAATTGGGTAGCTTGAAGGGGTCAATTTGGCTAGTGGTTCATTCTTTTGTTTCTTTTTTGTGAGCATTTCTTTTGGGAGCTTTTCTATTTTATTTTTGTGTATTTTTTACCATTCGGGTCATTTGCTATCTCAATTCTTTTTCTCAATTTGCTTCTGCCCTTTCTACCGAAAACGCAAGTCATCAAGTGCATTCTCTTAGGCCAATCCTTACATCTCTGCTTACCTCTTTTCATTCTTTAGGAGCCGAATACTACTATCTGTTGTCCCCATTATTTTTGTTCCCCTTCGTTCTTTTCAAGCTTCTATGCTAGTCTTTTTTACACTTTTCTCTTCTCCATCTCATTTGTTTCCCTTCTTTTCCCTAGCAGTTTGCTCTTCCCCACCTTGCTCTACTTTTCTTTTGATACTCTTGCAATCTTAGTTAAGCGTTTGTTGCTTCTTCTTCTCAATTCTCTTGAGACCATCAAACGCCTCCTTCTTAGTTATTGTTTTGCCGAATGCAACCCTCCATTTTACTCAGCTTAAGTTTTTCATCAAGGAGGACATAGTTAATCTCTGATTAACTGTTGGGGCATGCTAATCACACTCGGTGATTAAGATTGGTGTTCAAGGCTGATTGTACATTTTGCAGCCCATAGATCATGGGCAATTCACTGTAGAGGCCGTCACAAGCATTTTTGTGGACTTGGGCCATAATGGGCCTCAATGGGTTGAAATGGGCCGTGTGGGCCCAATGGGCATGTGGGTCTACACGGGAAGAAGCCTCGGTAAGTGATCCGTCATGGATTAGATTATGAGGCTCGCAATGTCGTATGTGAATATGGACTAAATGGGCCACACGAGCATGTGGGTCCACCTAAGCGCAATAGCGGGTTTTGGCCCATATTCGCTATTCTGGCCATGTAAGTATCTAAGTCGGTTGAAGCAACGGTAGACCTTCTAGGAGATCGTAATAGGTACCAAGACGCCAATATTGGTAAAATGACTAAAATACCCCTAAAGGGTAAAATTACCGTTTTACCCCTAACTAACGAAATGATCGTGTCACCCCTAGTGGTAGGTTCACTGATGTATGTATGATAGTTATTTGATTGATATCAAGCATGACATCCTGCATTCACGTATATTACTATGACATGTTATCCGGCATAGGGTTGGGTTATTATTGAAAGAGGAAGTGTATGGCTTACAGCCGTTCTGTTCAAGGCCTATGGCCTTTCTGCTTATCGCTTTTAGCCATTCTGATATTTGGCAGCATTACCACGATACTTACAGCTTTTAGTTGTTCTGTCTACGACATTTAGTCGTTCTATTGACTTAGTGTCGCAACCGATGCTGAGCTTGGTATGTTGGCTGGGTAGGTTGATTTTATCCCCACATTGTGTGTTGGTTGGTATGAACGATGTATTGGTTGGACTGGGCTAGATTTTTGCCTGCATTTCTTCATCTGTTACCGCTTCTGCATTGGGCTTAGGCCCACCTGACACTGTTTACTATGATGGGCTCAGGCCCAGTTTGATACTGTTTTTGTAATGGGGTCAGACCGAGTCCGTTTTTGCATATTACATATCTGACTGTCTATATTACAAGGGATTACTCATTGAGTTTATGTAAACTCACCCTTCTATCTAACTGTGCAGGTAATCCCTAACCTTAGGCGATTTGGGCCGCGAGGGACTCAGAGATAGCCATGCGAACTCTGCTTAGTTACTTGGACTTATTCATTTTTAAATTATGATATTTGGGTTTATGTTTGTAATAGGGCCATTTGATTTTAATTTGCTTTTGTTTGGGTTTTGTTTATCGTTTTTAATCTACTAGAGTAGGTAAACCGAGTTTTTAAAATTAACAAACGTTTGCAAGAAAAACACGCGTATTCACTTTTAAGAATTTCAATATAAAGACTTCTGCTGTTTTAATCAAATTAAGAGATCAATAAAGATCAATATGGCAATTGTTTTTCAAATAATTGGTTTGAAAATATAATAATGAAAATTTTTGAATTTTCTCTTGTAACAAGTATTATTTGGTTTTAACTTCGGATCGACAAGTTCAATTTTTCAAAAGCCTTTTAACGAGAGTTTTCACTAACTTCTACTATAAATAGGTTTTTAAACTTAGAACTCAGCTTCTATTTACAAGATCAATTTTGGGTTTTAATCGTTGCATTTATGTGACATGCCAGATTTGGCCATAAAGTCTGGGCCGGGTTTGGGGTGTTACATTTAGTGGTATCAGAGCTAGTTGCAAAACTCAGTTGTGGAATGGGTTTTAAAATTCCTCCTTAAAGTTTATTTTAATAATTTAAATGGTTTCAAAAGTTTAATTTTCTTTGAAATTTGGAAGAGATGATTTGTGAAAAAGAATATTGTTTTGAATCGATGTTACTGGAAGTGTGGCACACCAAGTCTCCAGCACCAAATCTGTAAGTTCTTTAATATTCTTTACTGTTATAGACTAAACTGGGATAATGAGAAATTACTATAGATAGTAGTACTATACTGAAACTCTGTAGTTAGGGTAAACTGAAACTGTAGGAAAACTAAAAACTGTAGAAGACTGAAAATTGTAACTAGATTCTGATCTGCGAAAACAAAACTTTACTTACTACCTTCTACATAGGACATCCGTAATAATTACTGAAACTATGAACTAAATTGCATAAAATTTTTAATTCAGATAATACGCAAAAAGAAAATAAGCACTAGAAGGGGTATAAGAGGCCGGGGCAGAGTCCGTGATAGTGCTAGGGCTGGGTCTTTGGCGTCAGATCAAATGCCCAACCTTGAGGCAAGGGAAGCACTGACTTCACTGGTAGCTGAGATAGGGTCGTTCGATCGAGTGGCTGGGGACGACGCATTGCCCAAGCAATGTTGAGGATTCTAGAAAGTGTTGCTGGTATGCTGGATCGAATGTCATTACTATTGGCCGTAGGTCAGTTACAGAATAACCCCAGTCAAATGGAGCAGAGATATTTAGGGGAGTTTCTAAGGTGGCCCCTAGTGTGGTGGAATACTGGTTGGAGGCCTTCGAGAGAATTATGGATGACCTCAACTACACATCGGAACAAATGGAGCAAAGATCTTTAGGAGAGTTTCTAGGGTGTTTTGTCCCTGCTGAGAGATGAAGCCTATCAGTGGTGGCTTACGGTAAAAGAAGGTACTCTGTCTAACTGATTGACCTGGGAATTCTTTAAGTCCACGTTTCAGGGAAAGTATGTAGGTGCCAGCTATGTCGACGCTTGTAGGAAAGAATTTCTGAATTTGGTTCAAGGTGACAGATCTGTGGCTGAGTATGAGGTAGAATTTTTGTGACTTAGCCGGTATGCCTGAGGAATAGCAGCATCGAAGTATGAGTGCTATGTTCGATTTGAAGACGGCCTCAAGGATAGCCTCCGAGTGTTGATAGCTCCACAGAGGGAGCGGGACTTTGCTGCGTTAGTAGAGAAAGCTAAGATTACTGAAGAGGTAAAGTGTGCGGAGCGTCAGAATCAGAAAAAGGAAAGGGGCAGAGATAAGAGGGATTTAGAGCCCTCCAATTCTGATCGAAGGCCTAAGAAAAAGGCTAGAACGGAAGGGACAGTTTGGGTGATGGCCCCTGTTGCTATTGCTGAATCATAGCCTTGTGCAGGTTGTGGGAACTATCATCGAGGTGAGTGTTAGAAAAGGAATAGGATGTGTTTCAGGTGCGGATTAGTGGAGCACTTTGTGAGAGATTGTCCGCAGAGGCTTGAGTAGATGCAAGCTGCAGGGCAGGGTTTTGCTCAGCCAGCAAGAGGTGGTCAGTAGCCGCCAAGAGGTCATGATCAGGCCAGGAGTTCAAACGAGTGGGCCATGGAGCACCAGGCAGAGATGCTGGTCAAGCTGAGGTAAGGTAACCATGTAATATCCCGAATTAGGACCTAATCGGAATAGTGGTTTGTGACCACAAATCTGAGGTAGAAATAGTTATTTTATAATTATTTTAAGGTTTATGATATGATTGCATGATTGTGTGAAAATTTCGTGAAGAAATTCTATGCGTAAAGTGCTTAATTTAAAATTAGGGACTAAATCGAATAAGTTGCAAAACTTGCATTCTAAAGGTTTCTAGTATGAAATTGCTTTGAAATATTAATTAGGAGGTCTTAAATAGTAATTTGGCCAATTTTAAGTTCATGGACAAAATTTGGACATGGATGGAATTTTTGAAAGTTTAGTAAGGAAGGGCATTTTGGTCATTTGGATATTAACATGAAATAAAAAGGGAAAAATAACACAAAATTGGTCATCTTCTTCATTACCACGAAATTTCAAGGGTTCTCCATAGCTAGGGTTTGTTTCAAGCTTCCAAGCTCCATAGTAAGTGATTCCAAGCCCCGTTTTTAATGTTCTTTATGTTTTTGTAGTCCCGGTAACTCGATAAAGCTTATGTTAGCAATAATTTAAGTTAGGGTTCATATTTGGAAAAATACCCATAGGTGAAATTTGTGTATTTTGATGTTTTATGATAGAATATGAGGTTTTAAATTATGTTAGACAACTTGTGCTACTCAGTTTTAAGTAAAAACGAGTAAAACGGCTTAATCGGTAAAAGTACATATTGTTCATAAGTATGTGTTTTAGTGGAAATTTGAGCTTGCTAATGGTAAATAAATGATCATCATGTCCTAAAACATAAGAATTTGTGATAAAATTAAATTTCCGAAATTTGGGGCAAAAGTGTAAATATGCAAAAGTTTAGGGGCAAAATTGTAATTTTGCCAAAATTTGAATTTAGGACTATTTTGATAATGTGAGTATTAAATAAGTTAAATGTGTTATTTTAGATCAAGAAAGACGTGGAATCAACCTTGATCGAGGAAAAGAAAAGATTTTTGACTAAATCGCAAAATTGCTATATTTTGTACCGAGGTAAGTTCATGTGTAAATAATGTAACATAATTGCTATTTTAAGTGATTTAATGCTATTTATATGATATGATACTTGTTATTATGAATATTATGCTTTGTGAAATATTATGTATTGGTATGAAAAGTATGTGATTAGATTGATAAGTATGAGATGCAAGCAACGTATTGGTTCCAATATTCCGAGGAGAACAACTGGGAAATGTGTGATTGAAGAAAATCCCGTTTGAACCTTGGGAATAGATTAGGATACAAGTGACATGTCACTAGGATGGTTAGGCATCCGAACTCGTTGAGTTGAGTCCGAGTTCACTTATGGATGCAAATGTCCGAACTCGTTGAGTTAAGTCCGAGTTCGTGAGATGTAACTAGGCATCCGAGCTCGTTGAGTTGAGTCCGAGTTCACTTATGGATGGGAACGCCCGAGCTCGTTGAGTTGAGTCCGAGTTCACTTATGGGCGGGTTACATGATTGATTGATTACATATGTGGCACTTATGTGCAAATGATTCGTGTATCCGAGTTATATTCCGATGTGTTCAACGGGTAAAATTCTAGCGGAATGGAAGAATACTCAAGATGAAAATGATATTTTGGTAAGTGTTGTGAAATGGACAATTTGGACAGGTATGTACTTAACCCTCTGGTTGAAACTTGATACAACAGAAATAAGGTGGTAAGATGATACAATATAGCTAGAAATGTGGTTTGTATCTTGGTGATATCATGCTATTGTTGTTGATATAATTGCTTTGTTATGTTACTTGTTATTTGCATGTGAACTTACTAAGCATTTATGCTTACTCCCTCCTTTCCATTCATTGTAGTTTTTAGCGAGCCAACTTGGATATCGGGAAGGTCGAAGAAACGCTCACACTATCCGAGGAAGAATTGGTATATTGGTTTGTATGTTTTGATGTATGGCATGTATAGCAATATACTTGTTTTGTGTAAATAATCTTGTGATATGGTTGTGGTTTGATTGAGAAAATGCTTGATAATGATTAGACATTAGTATGGCTAGCCTAGATAATGTTGGATGCCTTGTGAATTTAATATGTTATATAGCTCATGAGAATTCATAAAAAGATGAAACTTGCCATAAAACAGAACACTACAGCAACAATGACGTGAGTTTGAAAAATCACCAAAAATAGTAGAAAACGAATTAGGTGAAGAATTAACTATGAAATTTAAGCTTATTGTGTCTACTTTCAAATGGAAGAAGCAAAATAGGTAAAGGAGTTATATGTTATAAGATATTTGAGTTTTAGTGAAACAGGGCCAGAGCGATTTCTTGATCCCCTGTTCCAACTTTGAAAATTCACTGTAAATTGTACAAAAATAATTAGGAGGTGTAATTTATATGCTCAGAATCCTTATTGAATCTAATTTTAATATAAATAAACGGTATAGTTATATGAAGTTTTTACAGGGAGAAAAGTGGTTCGTAGTAAGTAGAGGTCAGTGCAGTCAAGTCCTGAAACAGGGGTAACTTTAACTAATAAACTGTACTAATTGGCCCTGCCAAAAATTTTATAAAAAAAATTAGTAGATAGATATGTGAGTCTAGATTCAGGGAAAATTTATGGATCTTGATTTCGAGTTTCGTAACTCAAGATATGATTTTTTTTGCGACCATGACGCAGAAAACTGCTTATTCCGAAAATCAAAATAAATGATGTAAAGTTGTTTAAATGATAAATTATGTTCGGTAACACCTCAAGCTCGACTCCGGCGACGGTCTCGGGCATGGGGGTGTTACAAACCAGCTTTGGTCTATACAGCACGTCGCCGAGACGGCAGAGTCGCTCCAGATGCGGATATTGGTACGTACTTAAACGATCGTGTACTACATTTAATTTAGAACTAGAGTGCGTAGCAAGAGCGTAGTGGTGTAGATTGAGCTAAGCATTTGCCAGATTGTTGGAAATTTCGAGGATGAAATTTCTTGAAGGGGGTAGAGTTGTAATGCCCCAAGAATATAGGGGTTGTAATTTTCGCATGTTTTGACACAAGGGCATGTTTGGCTGGTTGACTAGGTAATTTGGGTGTGTTTGGGGGTATTTAGGAAGCCTGGGTTCAAGTCTGGCCTTTGGCAAAATTTTAATCTTGGCTCTTTAAAGGATATGAATGTTAGTAAGTAGGCTTTATGCTTAATTTGGGTTGTTTTATGACACAAGTGAGCTTGTGGTGTGATGGCTTATGGCATGTTGGAGCAGGGGGAGAGCTGGGGTCCAAATCCCCTTGCAATGTATTTATTTTGCTACATGGAGTTGGTAAGAGGTGGATTTGGATTCAAACACTTGAAGTAGGTTAGAGACTTGGTAAGAGATGAAGGTTTGACTTGGTCTTGAGAATTTGAATTAAATTCAAATTGAGAGGTTGGAGTAAATCAAGGGTGGTTGGTGGAGCAATATGGGGAGATTTTCATGGGATTCAAGTGGAGTTAAGGAGTGTTAGCCAATTGGGTAGCTTGAAGGGGTGAATTCGGCTAGAGGTTCATTCTTTTGTTTCTTTTTCGTGAGCATTTCTTTTGGGAGCTTTTCGTGTTTTATTTTTGTGTATTTTTAACCATTCAGGTCATTTGCTATCTCAACCCTTTTTTTCAAATTGCTTCTGCCTTTTCTACCGAAAACGCAAGTCATCAAGTGCATTCTCTTAGGCCGATCCTTACATCTATGCTTACCTCTTTTCATTCTTTAGGAGCCGAATACTACTACCTATTGTCCCCATTATTTTTGTTCCCATTCGTTCTTTTCAAGCTTCTATGCTAGTCTTTTTCACACTTTTCTCTTCTCCATCTTATTTGTTTCTCTTCTTTTCCCTAGCCGTTTACTCTTCTCCACCTTCCTCTACTTTTCTTTTAATACTCTTGCAATCTTAGTCAAGCGTTTGTTGCTTCCTCTTCTCAATTCTATTGAGACCATCAAACCCCTCCTTCTTAATTATTGTTTGGCCGAATACAACCCTTCTTTTTACTCAGCTTAAGTTTTTCATCAAGGAGAACATATTTAATCTTTGATTAACTATTGGGGCATGCTAATCATACTCGGTGATTAAGGTTGGTGTTCAAGGCTGATCGTACGTTTTGCGATATAGGTGTGTAACTGTACCCCCAATTTCATTACTATCAAAAGCCGATAGAGGTGTGTAACACACCCTATTTTAGTGTAAATCGGTAAAAGCTGAAAAGCCTAAATGCCGAAACATCAGCATTCGAGGCCTCATAGGCGTGCGAACGCACGTGAGGCAAACCGAGCCCGCAGATCATGGGCAATTGACTGTAGAGGCCACCACATGCGTTTTTGTAGACTTGGGATGTTATGGGCCTCGATGGGCCGAAATGGGCCGTGTGGGCCCAATGGGATTGTAGGTCCACATGGGAAGAATCCTTGGTAAGTGATCCGTGATGGATTGGATTATGAGGCTCACGATGCCGTATGTAAATCTAGACTAAATGGGACACATAACCGTGTGGGCCCACTTGGGCCCAATAACGGGTTTTGGCCCATATTCGCTATTCTGGCGATGTAACTATCTGAGTTTCTTGAAGCGACGATAGACCTTCTAGGAGATCGTAATAGGTACCGAGACCCCAATAGTGGTAAAGTGACCAAAATACCCCTAAAGGGTAAAATTATCGTTTTACCATTGACTGACGAAATGACCGTTTCACCCTTAGTGGTAGGTTGACTGACGTATGTATGATAGTTATTTCATTGATACCGAGCATGACATCCTGCATTCACATAAATTACTATGACATGTCATCCTGCATGGGGTTGGGTTATTATTAACAGAGGAAGTGTATGGCTTACAGCCGTTCTGTTCAAGGCCTATGGCCTTTCTGCTTATGGCATTTAGCCATTCTAATATTTGGCAGCATTGCTGTGATATTTACAGCTTTTAACTATTCTGTCTACGACATTTAGCTGTTCTATTGACTTAGTGCCACAACCGGTGCTGAACTTGGTGTGATGACTGGGTGGGTTGATTTTATCCCCACATGGTGTGTTGGTTAGTATAGGCAATGTATTGGTTGGATTGGGTTGGATTTCTGTCTATATTTCTGCATCTGTTACAGCTTCTGCATTGGGCTTAGGCCCAACTGACATTGTTTACTATGATGGGCTCAGGCCTAATCTGATACTATTTCTGTAATGGGCTCAGACCCAGTCTGTTTCTGCGTACTGCATATCTAACTGTGTATATTACAAGGGATTACTCACTGAGTTTATGTAAAGACACCCTTTTGTCTAACTGTGCAGGTAATCCCCAACATTAGGCGATTTGGGCAGCGAGGGACTCGGAGGTGGCCATGCGAACTCTACTTAGTTACTTGGACTTATTCATTTTTAAATTATGATATTTGGGTTTATGTTTGTCATAGGGACATTGGATTTTAATTTGCTTTTGTTTGGGTTTTGTTTATCGATTTTAAAATGTTAGAGTAGGTAAACCAAGTTTTTAAAATTGGCAAATGTTTTCAAGAAAAACACGCGTATTCACTCTTAAGAATTTCAATATAAAGACTTCCGCGGCTTTAATCAAATTAAGAAATCAATACAGATCAATATGGAAATTGTTTTTCTAACAATTGGTTTGAAAATATAATAATGAAAATTTCTAAATTTTCTCTTGTAACAAGTATTATTTGGTTTTAACTTCGGATCGACAAGATCAATTTTTCAAAAGCCTTTGAACGAGTGTTTTCGCTAACTTCTACTGTAAATGGGTTTTTAAAATTAGAACTCAACTTCTATTTGCCAAATCAGTTTTGGGTTTTAATCGTTGCATCTATGTGACAAGCCGAATTTGGCCATAACGTCTGGGTCATGTAATATCCCAAAATAAGGCCTAATCAAAATAGTGGCTTCGTGACCACAAATTTGAGATAGAAATAATTATTTTATAATTATTTTGAGGTTGATGATATGATTGCATGATTGTGTGAAAATTTCATGAAGAAATTCTATGCGTAAAGTGCTTAATTTGAAATTAGGGACTAAATCGAATAAGTTGCAAAACTTGCATTTTAGAAGCTTTTAGTATGAAATTGCTTTGGAATACTAATTAGGAGGTCTTAAATAATTTGACCAATTTCTAAAATTTTGGACAAAAATGGGTTTGTACACGAAAATTTTCAAAGAAAGGCATTAAGGGTATTTTGGTCATTTGATAATTAAAATGAATTAAAAGGGAAATTAAGGCCAAATTGTGTTAATCTTCTTCAAGCCTTGGCCGAACCTTACCTCTCTCCATAGCTAGGGTTTCTTCAACTTCCAAGCTTCATAGTAAGTGCATCCAAGCCCCGTTTTTATTATTTTTACGTTTTTGGAATCTTGGTAGCTCGATTTAGCTTATGCTAGCAATAATTCAACCTAGGGTTCATATTTGGAAAAATACCCATAGGTGAAATTTGTTTATTTTGGTGTTTTATGATAGAATATGAGGTTTTGAATTATGCTAGACAACTTGTGCTACTCGGTTTTAAGTGAAAACGAGTAAAACGGCTTAATCGGTAAAAATACCTATTGTTCATAAGCACATGTTATAGTGGGAATTTGAGGTTGCTGTTTGTAAATAAATGATCAGCGTGTCCTAAAACATTAGAATTTTGGATAAATTTTAATTTCCGAGCTTTGGGGCAAAAGTGTAAATATGTAAAAGTTTAGGGGTAAATTTGTAATTTTAAAAAGTTAGAGTTAAGGACCGTTTTGATAAATGTGAGTATTAAATAAGCTAAATGTGTTATTTTAGATCAAGAGAAACAAGATGCGAGTCGTGATCGAGAGAAAAACAAAGTTTACGAGGAATAAACTCGATTTCTAACATTTTGTACCGAGGTAAGTTCATGTGTAAATAAGGTAACATAGTTGTTATTTCAAGTAATTTAGTGTTATTTATATGATTTGGCACTCATTATCATGAAATATTATGCTTTGTGATTTGTTATTTATTGACATGCAAAGTGTGTGATTAGCTTGATAGGCATGAAATGCTAGCGACTATTGGTTCCAACATTTCGAGGAAGCCGACCAAAAATGTGAATTTTGAGGAAAATCTCATTTGAACCTTGGGAATAGATTAGGATACAGGTGACATGTCACTAAGATGATTGATTTCCGAGCTCGTTGAGTTGAGTCCAAGTTCGTGAGATGTAACTAGGCATCCGAGCTCGTTGAGTTGAGTCCGAGTTCACTTATGGATGCGAACGCCCGAGCTCGTTGAGTTGAGTCCGAGTTTGTTTATGGGCAGGTTAGATGGTAGCTTGGCTACTTAAATTTCGTAGGCTATTGAGTTTGTCTGGCTACGGATATGACACTTATGTGGATGCGATTTGTGTATCCGAGTTATATTCCGATGTGTTCAACGGGTAGATTTTTAAATGAATAATGGGAACTCCTAAATGAACAAGGTATGTTGGAAAGTATGGTGCAAGAGGAAATTGAACAGGTATGATCTTAAACCTCGAGTTGAGAACTTGGTAAGATAAGATTGTGGTAAGATAGTAAGTATACTTGTGCCATGAATGTTTTGATTATACTTATGTAATTGGTGTTTATGTTTATTTGCATAGTTATGCTACTTGTTATTTACATATGAATTTACTAAGCATTTATGCTTACTCCATCCTTTTAATTCATTGTAGTTTTGATAAGCCAACTTGGAAATTGGGAAATGTCGAAGGAACGTTCAGACTATCTGGAGACAATTTGGTATAATGGCTTGTGTATTTTGATGTATGGCATGTATAGCATTACAATCGTTTTGTGTAAATAATCTTATGATATGGTGATGGTTTGGTAAGGAAATGCTTGGAAATGATAAGCCATTAGAATTTCCAATCTAGATCATATTTGGTGTCATGTATGTTTAATGTGCTACATAGTTCATGAAAATCCACAAAAAGGTGATCTTTGCTATAAAACAGAATCTTACAGCAGCAATGACGTGAGTTTGGAAATTTACTAAAAAGCTTAGAGATAGAATTAGATGGTGAATAAGATATGAAAATGAATCTTATTGTGTCTATTTTCATATGGAAGAAATGAAATAGGTAAAGGATTTATATTTTATGAGATATTTGGGTTTTGGTGGAATAGGGTCAGAGCAATTTCTGAATCCCCTGTTTTGACTTTAGAAATTCACTAAAAATTGTACAAAAATAATTAGAAGCCATTCCTTATATGTACAGATTCCTTATTAAGTCTAGTTGTAACAAAACAAATGGCATAGTCTTTTGAACTCTGCACAAAGAGAAAAGTGGTTCGTAGTGAACAGGGGTCATAGCAATCGAACTCTGTAACAGGGTAAACTTTAACTAATAAACTGTAGTAATTGGCCCAACCAAAAATTCTAGAAAAAAATTACTGGATAGATATGTGAGTCTAGTTTTAGGAAAATTTACAGATCTTAATTTTGAGTTTCAGAACTGGACATATGATTTTTTTAGCGACTGTGATGCAGATTGATAGCTTATTACGAATGTTGGAATAAATGATTTAAAATTCTTTAAGTGATAAATTAAGTTTGGTAACACCTCAAGCTCGACTCAGGTGACGGTCTCGGTTAAGAGGGCGTTACATTTGGTGGTATCAGAGCAGGTTTGTCAGTGCTCGGACTAACGTGTTCTATGTACGGGTTTTGCTATACATGCCATATATACATATTGTGATAGTGTGACGACTTCTGACCTTTTAAATGATTTTTTTATATAGTAAATGGATCCCGGTCCAGCTATGGTGGATGACGTAGAGAGTAGTGCACCAGCTCCAGCTGAAGGGGTGATGCCGACTGAAAATCCACATCCTACTATTGGTCAAGGAGGAGGAGAAGGGGCTCGAGAAGCCTTTCTCCAGATGATGAATGCATGGTACACTGAGTTCGTTCGTACGAACCCGAATGCACAACCTCCTCCACCTCCCCCGATTCCTCAACCTGTACCCCCGATGCCTCAAGGTATGGATCTGATGAAATTACATAGAACTCCAGTTGATAGAATTTGCAAGCAAGGGGCTGAAGAATTCAGGGCAAATGTTGATGATGATGTCGAGAAAGCAGAGTTTTGGCTTGAGAATTCTATTCGGGTATTTGATGAATTGTCTTGCTCACCTGAAGAATGCTTGAAATGTGCTATATCTTTGTTGAGGAATTCAGCCTATAATTGGTGGAAGATATTGGTTTATGTGGTACCGAATGAGAAAGTGACTTGGGAGTTCTTTCAAAAGGAATTTCGGAAGAAATACATCAGTGAAATATTTGTTGATCAAAAGCGTAAAGAGTTTCTTGAGTTGAAGCAAGGCAACATGATAGTTACTGAATACGAAAAAGAGTTCGTCAGGTTGAGTAAGTATGCTAAAGAATATGTTCCTATAAAGGCTAAAATGTGTAGACGATTTGAAGACGGACTCAATGAAGACATCAAAGTATTTGTTGGGATTCTTGAATTAAAAGAAATGGTAGTACTTGTTGATCGGGCTTGCAAGGCTGATAAACTACTTAAAGAGAAGAAAAAAGTAGAGGCTGAGACCAGAAATTGGAAGAAAAGATCGACGAGCAGTTCATTCTCATAGCAATGTAGAAAATCTAGAAATATGAATCCTCATTCTCAAGTTTCGACCGGACAATCATATGGAAATTCTAAGAAGCAAAATGTGTGTACTAAATCTCAGACTACTTCCATGGCTAGTGTGGGGAATTCGAGATTTGTTAAGCCCGAGTGCCAGCGGTGTGGTAGAAATCATTTTGGCTCATGTAGAGCAAATGAATGTTTTCAGTGTGGTTCTCGGGATCATTTTATTAGAGACTGCCCAGAGAAAATTGAGAAAGAAAAATTTTAGAGTACAAAAACTAGTGACGCAGACTCAAGAGGAAGGTACTCAAGAAAAGCTGGAAATGAAGCAAGCAGCAAGAATGTAGTCAGAGATTCAGCCGTTAAACCTGAAGCAAGAGCTCCGGCTAGAACTTATGCTATAAAAGCACGTGAAGATGCTTTATCACCCGACGTGATTACTGGTATATTTTCTCTTTATGATGTTAATGTTACTGCTTTGATTGATCCTGGTTCTACTCATTCATATGTGTGCATGAAATTGGTGTCTAGTATGAATATACCTGTTGAGTACACAGAATTTATGATTAGAGTGTCGAATCCATTAGGCAAATGTGTGATAGTTGATAAAGTATGCAAGAAATGTCCTTTAATGATTCGGGGTCATTATTTTCCGGCTGACTTGATGTTGTTGCCATTTGATGAATTTGATGTTATCTTGGGTATGGAATTGTTAACATTAGATGATGCTATAGTAAATTGTAAACAAAAAGTTATTGAATTAAAGTGTGAAAATGGTGAATTCTGCGGGTTGAATCAGACAAATCAGAGCCATTATCTAGTGTGATTTCTTCGATGTTGGCTCAGAGATATTTGAGGAAGGGTTATGAAGCTTATTTGGCGTATGTGCTGAATACAAAATAAATTGAAAAGAAAGTTGAATTAGTGCCGATTGTGTGTGAGTTCGTGAATGTATTTCCAGAAGAGTTGTCGGGTTTGCCTCTAGTCAGGGAAGTAGAATTTGGTATTGAGTTGATACCAGGAACAGCTCCGATTTCGATTGCTCCATATAGAATGGCACCAACAGAGTTGAAAGAATTAAAGTCGCAGTTGCAAGAGTTAACTGAAAAAGGCTTTGTAAGACCGAGTTTTTTGCCTTGGGGTGCTCCCATATTATTTGTGAAAAAGAAGGATGGTTCTATGAGATTGTGTGTAGACTATCAGTAATTAAACAAGGTGACAATCAAGAACAAGTATCCATTGCCGAGAATTGATGATTTGTTTGATCATTTGAAAGGAGCAACATGGTTTTCAAAGATTGACTTGAGGTCTGGGTACTACCAGCTGCGAGTAAAAGAGTTAGATGTGCCTAAAACTGCTTTTAGAACAAGGTACGGTCATTATGAATTTTTAGTTATGCCATTCGGATTAACAAATGCTCCTGTTGTGTTTATGGATTTGATGAATCGTATATTTCGGCCATACTTGGACTAATTTGTTGTGGTATTTATAGATGATATCTTGATTTATTCGAAAGATGAGATAGAGCATGCCGAGCACTTGAAGATAGTTTTGCAATCTTTGAGAGGTAAGTAGTTATATGCCAAATTTAGTAAAAGTGAATTTTGGCTTCAGAAAGTTGGATTTTGGGGTCATATTGTTTCAGGTAATGGTATACTAGTTGATCCCAATAAAATTTCTACTATTGTTGATTGGAAACCACTAAAGAATGTAACTGAGGTTAGAAGTTTCTTGGGACTAGCAGGATATTATCGGCGGTTTGTGAACGGATTTTCTATAATTGCTGCTCCTATGACCAGATTACTCCGAAAGGATGTTAAATTTGAGTGGATAGAAGAATGTCAACAGAGCTTTGAGAAATTAAAAAAGTTATTAACTGAAGCACCAGTGTTGGTACAACCCGAGTCGGGTAAAGAATTTGTGGTGTATAGTGATGCTTCTCGAAATGGTTTGGGATGTGTACTTATGCAAGAAGGAAAGGTTGTGGCTTATGCTTCAAGGCAGTTAAAATCTCACGAAAGGAATTATCCGACTCATGATTTGGAACTGGCTGCTATAGTGTTTGCTTTGAAAATTTGGCGACATTATCTGTATGGTGAAAAGTGCGGAGTATATATCGACCACAAAGTCTTAAGTACTTGATGTCACAAAAAGATTTGAATTTGAGACAGCGAAAATGGTTAGAATTGTTGAAAGATTATGATCTTGTGATTGACTACCATCTGGGAAAAGCGAATGTGGTTACCGATGCCTTGAGCAGAAAGTTGCTATTTGCTTTGAGAGCTATGAATACTCAATTGAAGGTGTTCGATGATGGTTCAATTTTAGCAGAATTGAGAGCAAGACCAATGTTCTTACAAGAGATTTTTAAAGCTTAGAAAAATGACAAAGATTTGCAAGCCCAGTAGAGGCAATGTGAGGTTGATACAGGATCAGATTTCAGAATCGATTCTGATTGTTGTTTGATGTTTAAAGATCAAATTTGTGTACCGAAGAATGAGGAATTGATTCAAAAGATCTTGCATGAGGCACATAATGGTTGTTTGTCGATTCATCCAGGCAGTACGAAAATGTATAATGACTTGAAGAAAATGTATTGGTGGAACGGAATGAAAAGAGATATATCAGAGTTTGTATCGAAATGCCTAATTTGTCAACAAGTAAAAGCTGAACACCAAGTGCCTTTGGGACTACTTCAGCCTATCATGGTTCCCAAATGAAAATGGGATCAAATTACTATGGATTTTGTATCAGGGTTGTCGTTAACTCCGGGGAAGAAAGATGCCATCTGGGTAATAGTTGACAGACTGACTAAATCGGCTCATTTTATTCCGGTATGTATGAATTATTCTCTTAATAAATTGGCTGAATTGTATATCAATGAGATTGTTACACTTCACGGGGTACCTTTGTCAATCATTTCGAATAGAGATCTGAGATTTACTTTGCGGTTTTGGCAAAAGTTGCAAGAGGCATTAGGTACGAAGTTAAATTTCAGCACTGCTTTCCATCCACAAACTGATGGACAATCAGAGAGAGTAATTCAGATTCTTGAAGACATGCTCAGATGCTGTGTATTGGAATTTCAAGGAGGTTGGGAAAGATATTTACCATTGGTAAAATTTGCTTACAATAACAGTTATCAGACGAGTTTGAAAATGGCACCTTATAAAGCATTGTACGATCACAAGTGTCGGAAACTGTTGTATTGAACTGAACTCAAAGAAAATCAGATTTATGGAGTTGATCTAATAAAAGAAACTGAAGAAAAAGTGAAAGTGATTCGAGATTGTTTGAAAGCTGCTTCGGATACACAGAAATCTTATGCGAATTTGAAACGAAAGGAAATTGAGTTTCAAGTTGGTGATAAGGTATTTTTAAAAGTGTCTCCATGGAAGAAAGTTCTTAGATTTGGAAGGAAAGGCAAGTTGAGTCCACGTTTTATCGAACCGTATGAAATAATTGAAAGAGTTGGACCAGTAGCCTATCAGTTAGCATTGCCATCTGAATTAGAGAAGATTCATGATGTGTTCCATGTATCTATGCTACGTCGGTACCGTTCAGATCCTTCACATGTAATTTCACCGACAGAAATTGAGCTACGACCGGATATGACTTACGAAGAAGAACCAATTAAGATTTTAGCTCGGGAAATCAAGCAACTAAGAAATAAAACTGTTGCTCTCGTGAAAGTATTATGGCAAAAGCACGGGGTAGAAGAGACTACATAGGAACTCGAGGTAACTATGAGGAATCAATACCCACATCTGTTTATTGGTAAGATTTTCGAGGACGAAAATCCCTAAAGGGGGAGAGTTGTAATATCCCGAATTAGGGCCTAATCGAAATAGTGGCTTCGTGACCATAAATCTGAGATAGAAATAATTATTTTATAATTATTTTGAGGTTTATGATATGATTGCATGATTGTGTGAAAATTTCGTGAAGAAATTCTATGCATAAAGTGCTTAATTTGAAATTAGGGACTAAATCGAATAAGTTGCAAAACTTGCATTTTAGAAGCTTTTAGTATGAAATTGCTTTGGAATATTAATTAGGAGGTCTTAAATAGAAATTTGACCAATTTCTAAAATTTTGGACAAAAATGGGGTTGTACATGAAAATTTTCAAAGAAAGGCATTAAGGGTATTTTGGTCATTTGGTAATTAAAATGAATTGAAAGGGAAATTAAGGCCAAATTGTGTTCATCTTCTTCAAGCCTTGGCCGAACCTTACCTCTCTCCATAGCTAAGGTTTCTTCAACTTCCAAGCTTCATAGTAAGTGCATCCAAGCCCCATTTTTATTGATTTTTACGTTTTTGGAATCCCGGTAGCTCTATTTAGCTTATGCTAGCAATAATTCAACCTAGGGCTCATATTTGGAAAAATACCCATAGGTGAAATTTGTTTATTTTGGTGTTTTATGATAGAATATGAGGTTTTGAATTATGCTAGACAACTTGTGCTACTCGGTTTTAAGTGAAAACGAGTAAAACGACTTAATAGGTTAAAATACCTATTGTTGATAAGTACATGTTATAGTGGGAATTTGAGGTTGTTGTTAGTAAATAAATGATCAGCATGTCCTAAAACATAAGAATTTGGGACCAAGTTTAATTTCCAAGCTTTGGGGCAAAAGTGTAAATACACAAAAGTTTAGGGGCAAATTCATAATTTTGAAAAGTTAGAGTTAAGGATCGTTTTGATAAATGTGAGTATTAAATAAGCTAAATGTGTTATTTTAGATCAAGAGAAACAAGGTTCGAGTCGTGATCGAGGGAAAAACAAAGTTTACGAGGAATAAACTCGATTTCTAACATTTTGTACCGAGGTAAGTTCATGTGTAAATAACGTAACATAGTTGTTATTTCAAGTAAATTAGTGTTATTTATATGATTTGGCACTCATTATCATGAAATATTATGCTTTGTGATTTATTATTTATTGACATGCAAAGTGTGTGATTAGCTTGATAAGCATGAAATGCTAGCGAGTATTGGTTCCGACATTTCGAGGAAGCCGATCAAAAATGTGAATTTTGAGGAAAATCCCGTTTGAACCTTGGGAATAGATTAAGATACAATTGACATGTCACTAAGATGATTGATTTTCGATCTCGTTGAGTTGAGTCCGAGTTCACTTATGGATGCGAATGCCCGAGCTCGTTGAGTTAAGTCCGAGTTTCCTTATGGGCGGGTTACATGGTAGCTTGGTTACTTAAATTTCGTAGGCTATTGAGTTTGTCTAGCTATGGACATAACACTTATGTGGATGCGATTTGTGTATCCGAGTTATATTTTGATGTGTTCAACGGGTAGATTTTTAAATGAATAATGGGAACTCCTAAATGAACAAGGTATGTTGGAAAGTATGGTGTAAGAGGAAATTGAACAGGTATGATCTTAAACCTCGAGTTGAGAACTTGGTAAGATAAGATTGTGGTAAGATAATAAGTATACTTGTGCCATGAATGTTTTGATGATACTTATGCAATTGGTGTTTTTGTTGATTTGCATAGTTATGTTACTTGTTATTTACATGTGAATTTGCTAAGCATGTATGCTTACTCCGTCCTTTTCATTCATTGTAGTTTTGACAAGCTAGCTTGGAAATCAGGAAAGGTCGAAGGAACGTTCACACTATCTGGAGACAATTTGGTATAATGGCTTGTGTATTTTGATGTATGGCATGTATAGCATTACAATCATTTTGTGTAAATAATCTTATGATATGGTGACGGTTTGGTAAGGAAATGCTTGGAAATGATAAGCCATTAGAATGGCCAATCTAGATCATATTTGGTGTCATGTATGTTTAATGTGCTACTTAGTTCATGAAAATCCACAAAAAGGTGATCTTTGCTATAAAACAGAATCTTACAGCAGCAATGATGTGAGTTTGGAAATTTACTAAAAAGAGTAGGTATGGAATTAGGTGGTGAATAAGATATGAAATTGAAGCTTATTGTGTCTATTTTCATACGGAAGAAATGAAACAGGTAAAGGAGTTATATTTTATGAGATATTTGGGTTTTGGTGGAACAGGGTCAGAGCGATTTCTTAATCCCCTGTTTTGAATTTAGAAATTCACTAAAAATTGTACAAAAATAATTAGAAGTCATGCCTTATGTACAGATTCCTTATTGAGTCTAGTTGTAAAAGAAACAAACGGTATAGTCTTTTGAGCTCTGTACAAAGAGAAAAGTGGTTCGTAGTGAACAGGGGTCATAGCAGTCGAACTCTGTAACAGGGTAAACTTTAACGAATAAACTGTACTAATTGCCCCAACCAAAAATTCTAGAAAAAAATTATAGATAGATATATGAGTCTAGTTTTAGGAAAAATTTACGGATCTTAATTTCGAGTTTCGAAACTCGAGATATGATTTTTTTAGCGACTGTGACGCAGATTGACAGCTTATTACGAATGTTGGAATAAATTATTTAAAATTCTTTAAGTGATAAATTAAGTTTGGTAACACCTCAAGCTCGACTCTGACGACGGTCTCGGTTAAGAGGGCGTTAAAGGTTAGGTTTGGGGTGTTGCAACAAATCCTACGTTGAAGTAATTACTTTATTAATATTTTAAGGTCTACAACATGTTAGTAGTGTCATATAAAATTTTGGTTAAGAAATTTTAGCGTTTACATGCTTAATTTGATAAAAATTATTAAATAGCATAAAGTGTAAAATTTGAGTTTTATAAGTAAAATGTGTCAAATTGTTATGAATTTTGAATGTGGGTGGCCTTAAATGGTGATTAGACCATTAACATTATTAGTGAACAAATATGGAGACTTATATCATTGTTTTAAAAGTTATTACTTAAGGTTAAATATGCAAATTAGTAATTAAATGCAATTAAACTAAAATGAAAGACAAATGTATCATCTTTCTAACTCATCTTCAACCAAAAATAAAGAAGGAAAAACACCATTGTTGTGTTCTTGAATATTCAACCATAGTATCCTTGCATGTAAGTGATTTTTTGTTTTGTTTTTAATGATTTCAATGTTTTCGGGATCGTTATAGCTATTCTAGCTAGCCCAGGGACTAATTTGCTAAACTATTGAATGTTTAGGGTTTTACCATGAATGCGTTTTAGTTGTTTGTGATGTTTAATGGAAGAAAATGAATCCTTGTTGTTAGATAAACAACTTTTGTTGAGTGATTTTTGATGAAATTGGCAGTTAGGGATGTAATTGAAAAATATAAAATATTCATGGTGTAAATTGTGAAATAATGAAATGTGTGGGTTGCCATGAACTTGTATGACATTCAGCTAGGCGTAGTGGCATGTATATGTGGCTAAATTTGTTGGTTGGTACAATTTGATACTTTACTAAAACTATGACAATCTATATTTTATCATGCCTGTAGATAGGTTTCTTTTTGGTGTAATTAGAATGGTATGGAAGTGAACACTTACGGTACGTTTGGTATATGATTGAACTAAGTTACTATGCAAGAAATGAATCAAAGTTTATACGTTTTAGTTGTTGATGTTTTGATATAGTTTTATTGTCTATGAATGGCACATTGGTTGTTTGATTTTAGGACATTAAAACGGCATGCTTGTGTAGTGGTGAATGATGTTTAAGTTCATTGGATGTAAGTTGAAACGGTTAGATTGTTTAGGTGTGAATTGCTTGCAGAATGGCTAGGTTATAGGTAAATTTTTGGTACACACGGCTTGGGACACGGGCGTCTGACTCAGTCGTGTGAGACACATGGCCTAGCAACACGATTATATGCCATCTGAAGGTTTCAAGGGGTTAAAGTTAGTAAGTTACACGGCCTAACACACAGCCTGGAACACGGGCATGTGATAGGGTCGTGTGACCCTACTAAAAAAAGTTACACGGGTGAATGTTTGGATTAGTCTGAAATCATTTCAAAAGTATTTTTAGGGCCTCGAAGGCTTGATGTAGGGACGATATATATATATATGATTTGTTTATGTTATTTAAGGAAGTTAGGTTTAAATGTTTTCGATTGTACAGTAATGCTACGTAACCCTAAATTAGCGATAGATACGGGCTAGGGGTGTTACATGGATGAAGCCTTGTGGGCTTATTGCACTGCTTTCAAGACACCATTGGGAATGTCACCTTTCAAGCTTGTCTATGGTAAATCATGTCATTTACCAATTGAGCTAGAACAGAAAGCATTTTGGGCAATCAAGAAAATAAACATGGGCTAGAGTGCTGCTGCCAAACATTGCTTACTACAGCTTATTGAGATGGATGAGTTTTGAGCTCAAGCTTATGAGAACGCGAGACTGTACAAAGAAAAGAAAAAGCATTGCCATGACAAGATAATTTTTCCACGACAATTTGTACTTGGACAACAAGTCATGCTCTTCAATTCCAGACTTAAACTATTTCCTGGCAAATCGTACTTGAGATGGTCTAGACCATTTGAAGTCGAGCATATATACCCTTATGGAGCTATCAATGTTAAAGATGGAAAAACATGATCCACTTTCAAAGTCAATGGTCAACACTTGAAACATTATTTTGGAGCTCCTATAATGCGCGATAAAAAATTTATTTCTCTTCGAAATACTTAATAATTTTTTTGTTGAAGAATTTCTTTGTTTACTTTATTTTTTACTTATTACCCAATAAGTTTATTTAACTATTTATTTTCTTTTGTTATAGGTTCTTTTTGCCAGAGTAAAAATAATTTGAAAGCAATGCCGACTTATTTTATGCAATTTTGCTTGATAATCTTGTTATTACTTTTCTATTTCCCGTTCAATTTACTCCTATGTCGTGTCAGGTAAATCTTTTCAATCACATCACTGTGATCTTTTCCCTCACTATCTAAACTTAGATAATTAATTTTTCCTTCAAAGTTATCCCTAGTTCTTGTATTTGTCACTCTCCTCTGTTAGTTTTTCACCTTCATCACTATAAACCTCTCTATAATTTTCTCACAGTTCACATTCCATTGTCATAATGGCTCGTAATACACCATGTTCCTCTAAATCCTTACCTACAAATACCTTTTTCAACAAAACAAATGAATAAAAATATTTGAAAAACATAGTCCAAAGACAATTTTGTTTTGAAAAAGGCTTCCTTTTTCAAGACTCAGCCTTTTTGGGTTATGATACCTCTATTTCTTCAATAGGGAAAACCATTGCTTAAAGCTATTTTGCTCACACCCGAGTAATGTTCTTCCAAAAGAGGTAAGAGAATTTTATGCATATCTAACATCCCCTAACAATGCTTTCATCTATGTTAGAGTTGTTTCTATTTGATTTGATGAAGATTCTATTAAAGACCATTACAATTTGCTTGAGGGTCTTGATGAACATTCCGAATTTATGTCAAAGATTACAGTAGAAGGGTTACAACAGGTTCTTTAAGATCTTTGTATTGAGGGAACTAAATGGACTATATCTCGTCATAATTGTCACATTGTTGATAGAGTTTCCCTGAAGCCTCATTGTAGAGTATGGTATCACTTTCTCAAATCTCGACTGATTGCCTTCACTCACAATTCTACTATTTCTAAAGAAAGTATGTTACTACTACTTTTGATTATGTTTGGAAGAAGAGTCAATGTTGGAAGAGTAATTTCTAGGAAGTACATCGTTGCGCACAAAAGAATGTCAACAGTTTAAATTTCCCATCTCTTCTTACACCCTTTTGTCAGTGCACCAACGTCATTGTACATAACAATGAGGAGAACATAAGCAACAAATGAGTCATAACGAAATCAATTGTCCTGTATTTTTTGGGCAAGGATATGCCATAGCCACCTGAGCCAGCATTTACATCATCACCCCCACTAGAAGCCCACCACACTTTTTTGATATGTTCCAACAACAAGTAATAAATACTCTCAAGTAACTCTAACATCAGTTCGGTATGGTGGCAAAGCAACAAAATTGAATCTCCATTGATTTTGCCTCAACAAAAGCCAAAACAACTTTGTATTGGGAATATGTGAAGAAGCGCGATGCTGCACTCAAGAAAGCTCTTCAGAACAACTTCACCAAGGCAATGCCTATATTTCCTTTGTTTCTGAAGAACTTTTATCTAATGATAAAGAAGAAGATGAAGAACAGATAGAGTTTGTGCACCTTGACTCTGACAAGGAAAATGATGACCAATAGCACTCTTTTACACTAACCATCATTGCCAAAGCACCCCAATCCAAGGCACCAATGAAGTGACCAAGAATGTGAACTCACGACATCAAATACTAATGATGCCAATGAAGTGCCCATTAATGAGCTTAAGCGAAAAATATTCAAAAAGGCTACTGGTAAAACCATTCAAACTGATAGTTATGTCCAGGACAGGCCACAATGTTACAACAGAGTTACAAGAAATCCACACAACCCAAGTGAAGTAATTTCCTTCCTCTTCAAGCTTTGATTTTTATATTTTCATGATCATTCATTTTGATTTTTATCTGTTTCATGCATTCATGTACCTTTTCTTCTTTTAATTTTGTCATGTTCATGCATTGAGGATAATGCATCCCTTAGGTTTGGAGGTGTGTTATGTGTAACACTCCTAACCCATTTTGTAATAACCCAGTTTAGACCCTAGTTGGAATAGTAGTTTTGGGACCACAAATCCGAATAAAAAATATTTAAATTTTATTTTTCGTGCCTAAAGTATGTGAATTGACGTGTGTGAAATTTTCGTGATTTAATTTTCTGTGTATGTGCTTAATTTGCAAAAAGGATTAAATTGCAGAAAATGCAAAATTGTCCTTCTATTTATTTATGTGCCGAATTGGCATGGCTTGCTATGTGTGAGGTCCTTATTATGCTAATGGACCTTTGAAATTATGAATAGCCATTAATGGATATAAGTTACTAGAATTATAATGAAATTAAAAAGGTTAAATTAGTAAATGGATATATAAGCGATATTAATTAATTAAAACATGAAATTAAAGCCATTATTCATATATTCTTGACGAAAATACAAGGAAAAAGAAAGAACAAATGCATTTTAGGTTTTGGCACTTACTTGGCTCAATTAAGGTATGAATTTTGATCCATTTTTGATGATTTTTATGTTTTTGTGATTGTTGCTTAATTTACTATCAAGCCCATCCCTCAATTTAAGAAATTGATTAAGATTTTGAAATGTGCCATTGATGAAATTAGAAGCTTTGTGATGATTGTTGATAGAAAATGAAAGATATGTGTTTGATAAATATGTTTTGTCTTTGGATTTTTGATGAATTTGAGCTTTATGAGCTAAATTGTGAAAATGAAATTTTGAAGGACTAAAATACGAAATAAATAAAATATATGGGCTCATATGGATTAAAGAAAAATTCAGCTAAGCTATTGTGTAATGAAATTTTGCATATTTTGTGATTTTATGAATTAGGGACTAATGTAACACCCTCAACCCGAACCCATCGTAGGAATGGGGTCATAAGGTATTACCTAACATAACAAAACATTCAGACATTCATGGATATACATAGGAAAGAATTATTATTATTATATTAATTATAAGTCTGTGAAAGCATTATTCGAGTAATATTGAATCAATAATCAAATAACAATGAAAACTTTAGGTCAAATATACTATGCCTTTCAAATACTTACAAATATATCAACTACATCATTTAATCAAGACGTAAAATCTAACACAACTGAATAGTAAGCCATGATCGCATGGCCAAATTATACAAACCAAATCACCACATTTCATGTCACACTCCAACCTATACATGCCATAGGTTCAAAACGTAATAAATACCAAAGGTGGTCGATAGTGTGATAAGCTCCTCTGACGATTCTCAAATTCGTGCGTTGGGTTCAATAGGCTAACATAGCTTAGTAAGCCTTAAGAAAAAAATCAATATATGCATTAACATGACTTCGAATATCTATCAACTCAAACAACCAACTTAATTTCATGCATTTGTAATAATATACAATTACAAATTAATAAATTCCATTCATATATATATACCATGCCTTTACATTAACCACTTTCATTTTAACCGAATATATTCATGTACATTGTAACACCCCTAGACCCGGTCCCATCGCAGGAGGGTCGAGAGGCATCACCAGACTATTTCTTTGAAAAATCGCATGATAATAAAAGAAGATCCTTTACTAAACCTATCGATATAATTGACAAAAGTTGCGCAAAAGCTCATCAATCGAACACAACTAAACCAATTTAACGCATTCAAAACAATGTACGAAATGAACTCATCCCTAGTCACTTTCATCACTTTTACTTCATATATTTCCATATTAGAAGTATGACATACTTCAAGACTAGTTTCCAAACATGCATTCACAACCATTCATGTATAACATAATCGAATTATTACATAACTATCAAAGTGAAAATCTTAAGAGAGCCATTTTCGCATGGCCTAATTTAGTTACAAAATTCAAAAGATGCTTGTTTGAACACCAAAAGTCAACCTATACATGCCATTCCTAGATTTAGTTACCAGTACCAAAAGATGAGTGATAGTGTAGATGACTTCAATTCTGGAACTCCCGAGACCGTAGCTTCCGATCTAGATCTACAAAATCGAAAGCAGGGACAACAGAGTAAGCAATTACTTGCTTAGTAAGTACTTAAGTAATTCAATCAAAATAAATAAAGGGCATAATATTAACAACTCATGTTTAAACCTCCTTTGGCCGAATATGAACATGTCATGTTACTATTTACTTACAAGCATATCTCAAAAGAAAACGCAAGGCAATTAAAGTCATTCATTTATAGCCGAGTATTTTAATTTCCTTCTTTGCAAAACCAATCAAGCACACATATGTATTTATATATATATAATTCAACATCAGATTTCTTAAACATACAAAGGATATCAACGTTAGTTCACAGATCCTTACCAGGCTCGAATGAATCATTCTTAATGATATTCTAAACCATAAAGAGTACAGAATGCATACCTGCCCTCCTTACATTAAATGGCGCATTCGTTAAAACTAAGGCAATATTACTTATAGGTGAGCTTATACATTCGACCCATATCCTATTTCCACCACGAATGGTCTTCGAGGCCAAACTTGAATCCTTTTATCACTGGCTTTAAGCCCTTCGAGACTAAGCTCGGCTTTAACTCTGGCTCGAAAGCCCTTCGAGACAAAGCTCGGCTTTAACTTTGGCTCGGAAGCCCTTCGAGACTAAGCTCGGCTTTAACTTTGGCTCAGAAGCCCTTCGAGACTAAGCTCGGCTTTAACTTTGGCTCGGAAGCCCTTCGAGACTAAGCTCGGCTTATCAACTCAATTTATACTTGCACTTATAAGCTTACATATCGTGTCATTTCTAAATAACCTTTTTGAAAACAATTACACAAGATTTCGGCATACTACATCCATGCTTTATTCGGTTCACTATTTGTAGGCAAAGATCACAATTACACATCTAAGTACAATAAGATTCAACCTTTGTATTCGGCTCCCATACTATTACTCAAACTTCCATCCCAAAAAAAATTAACATTCGAACATATGATTTACCATTAAGTTCATATTATATACATATGTGTTATGACTTCATCTTATCATAAATAAAAATTCGTTACTCAAGAACTTACCTCGTATATTTTCGAGAAACTTCGAATTGACTATTCCGTGACCTTGGCCTTCCCTTTGTCCGAAGTTGCCCCTTTAAGCTCTTGAGCTTAAATAAACAATACAATCATATCAACTTTATTCACACATCACTATTGGTAATCACACTTTCATTTCAATCAAGACATACAACGAAATTCCCTTATCACACCTACATTCGGCCAAGCATAATTACATTACAATTAAACTATAGCTAGATAGGTATGTACCCAAAGGTTGATGTCACTCGGCATTCAACTATACATTAATTATATAAATCTATCTTTAACCGGTCCACAATTCACAATCACCATCCACATGCCGAATGCATCTCACGAGATCAATATATATATATTCACACAAATGCCTTATTTAATTACAAGTATTTGTACCTATTTAAGGTACCACTTCCTTAAATGGATTTCCAAATCCTATTCGGCCATGGCCCAAAAATATACCCATAATAAACTTATTTCAAATTCAATAACATACTTCATTGTACACATAAACATATTTATTTTAAAACCTATTATTCAACTTCTCAACCTCTCAAAATTTCATTCGGCCATCACAAAACTTACCACCAATTGCTAACTACAACCCAATTACAAAACATGCATGTATAATTATATATTTAAAGCCAAAAGCTATTGGCTTACTATCCCAGAACTCATTCGGCTATTAAGGGTGCCCTCAGAAAACAAAACACTAGCATATAAACCCATCTTCAAATAGCTCTACTTATTAATTAAACAACAAATATTACATTAAAAACATCAAAATACTTATACGTTATTTAATCCTCAAGGCCGAATGCTTTCTTTGATTTAAGTACCATCTAAAACAAGATTAATAGAATTTAAACAATGCCTTCATGAATTCTTGAAGTTTTAAGACTAAAAACACTTCTCAAGACTCCATATTGTCATACATGAAAATAGAACTCAAATTTAGCCAAAATCCTTTTACGGTTTTGCTTTGACCGAATGGGGTTTATACCCCCAACTCAAAATTTTATGCATGGGCTAATCCATATGCTTACCATTCAATTTGAATTCATAAGTTTTAAACAAACTAACAAGATTTCTTACCTTAGATTTTAGCCAAGTATGACCGAATGGAAGCTTCAAACTTTCCCCCTTTCTTCCTTCTTCAATTCACGGCAAAAAGAACAACAATTCCCTCAATTTTCTTTTCTTTCATTAATTTATTTTTCTCTTATGACATCATCCCACTAACTTAAATTATAAATTATAAAATAATGTCACAACCAATGAAGTCTAATGCATGGCCGGCCACTTTCTTCTAGGGGGAATATTGACATGCAAATCCATTTGTTTTTATCTTATCTTATTTTAGTCATTCCAAAATTGTCTAGCTAAGTTTTTAAGTTTTTCAACTAAACCCTTTTCAATAAATTTATATTGACTTTGTCAAATTCAAATCCACAACTTCCACACATGCAATTAACACATAATTTAAGCATTGAAAATCAATATTAACTATTTTAAGGACTCGGTTTAGCGGTCACGAAACCGCTTCCCGGCTAAGGTCGAACTAGGGCTGTCACATACATCATGAATAACTTTCAATTTCAAAGTTATAAACTCTTGTATCACAAGTTATATAATTATAATCCTACCATCACCGAATTCACTTGTATAAACATAACCATAATTCAATTAATCACATTCTCTTATACATTTGAGACTTAATACATAATTTCACATATGTTTCAACTTTTCTTTTTATCTCATGTAATTTGCACTATAATTTCAATAGCTAATTTACTTTATAACACAAACATTAACTAACTAAAACATACATGTTCACTTTAGCTTATTGTTCATATTCATTTAACACTTCGGCATCAAAACTCATAAACATCAATTCTTTATAACTCACAGGCTTTAAGCTTGCTAAGTACCAATCTGAAATCATACCGGCACACAGCTTACTGAGCCCGTAGCTTGAATTTATAATTTTAACATTTCAAAAATAAACAAAGTATAACAATGACATTATACTTTTACACAATAATATACTCTTACCGAATGTTCAATACCAAACTTTACATCACATAAATGTTTCCTATATAACCATTTATACCATATCATTTTTATCATCACATAGATGTTTACTTATGGGCCGTATACAAAGACTAAGTAAAACGTTCAATGCCATTTATAGCTAAATTTGAATATAACATCACATTGGCCGAATATGCACATTCAAAATAACTTCACATAAAACTGAAGACACAAATTCAATATAAGCTGACATATACTTACTTATGTGGCCGAATTTATGCAATACCATATAACTCAATTACACTTGTTCATTATCCACAATGATTTGAATTCTTATATGTATAAGTTTATAAGTCAAAGAATAACAACCATACATGTAGATATATATATATACATAGTCAAACACACATACATGTGTAAGTAAAATATGTCTTCTACTTCAAGGTTAAGTACTATTATAAAACACATGTACTTATACTTATTATACACATTTATAGCAAGGGTCGAATGTTCATGTGGCCAAAATTAACATATTATGGTTTAACTTCTAAAACCAATTATTTATTAAACCTAGTTCACATACGTTCAAGTATATAAATTCATGTAAGACTTTATATATATATATCTTCATATACAAGAATTAGCTACATAATCGAATACACATCATCACATGTGCATACAATTTAGACTCATTCAATACTATTCACAAGGCCGAATATACCTATCTAGTTCACACAAAATCTTTATTTGCCTTACCCATGATTTGTAACAAGAATCGAGTTGCTCACTTACCTTACTTTAAGTAAACATCAAACTGATTCATACATTCTAAAATGTACCAATTTAACTCTATTTTAACTCAATTTAACCTTTATAGCCACATAGCCGTATATCCATTTTCTATATAGTTTCAACCAAAAACAAATATGCCTATTCCATATGCATATACACTCACATTCAATCAGATATACTAAATCATATAAAGTTCACATACATTCAATATACTAATACAATATAGTTAATCAAATAATTAAGTCCCAAATACTTAGCTTACAATTTTATTCACATAGACTAAGATCTCATGACCAAATGCTCTAATTCACAAATGCCTTATTAGCAATATATTATTCCAACTTCTTATTTCTTATTCAATGCTAACAATTACATTTAAATAATATAATTTCATGAATACACCTTCATGGAAATAAATTCTGGAAATTATAAACATACCTGAATTCGGTATTTGTTAATCCGACTTACTCAAACTTTTAGATCTAAATTTACCCTTTTTTTTAAGTCACATAGGCACTATGCCTCTTAAGCATTAAGCTTGATACGATTCACTGACTCAAAGCCTGCTAGGCGTAAAGCCTGATTTAAACTAAAACACTTGGATTAATAACCTCCAAAACAAATTCACATTTGGCATATTCAATATACATATCAATTTGATAAATTCTCCATTTCATAATTTAATCGGCACTTTCAAGGATATCATAGTTACCACATTTCAACTATTCAAAGTCACACATGACACATCTAAGCACCATAACTAGGACACAACAATTAATCCCATTATCATTCATTCTTCTCATTAAAAACATCGCACATATATTATTCACCTTATAGTTCACCCCGAACTACCTTAATATACATCAAATAAAACCATTCAACTCTTTAATTCATATACGGAAATGTCATAACCATTTGTAATAATTCAATTCGGCTAGTATTAACTACCATTGATGCAAATTTAGTACATAACTTAGCTTAAAGACTTACCTCGGATATTTGCACGCGGTAATTCAACTATTCAGGTAATTTCGCCTTCTCCCGGTCCAACTCCGATCTCTTTTGTTCTTGAGCTAAATTGACAATAAGTTGAATTTATTTAAATCATTTAACTATATTATTATCACTCAAAATCTCATAATTATTTAATTTACACCATATCCCTTTATAAATTCACTTTAAAAAAATTGATCCAAATTCATAAAACATCAAACAATTAAAATTTTCCTCTTAGTACCTTTAGGCCGAATGTTTATAGTACACATACAAGTCCTCTCATTTCATAAATTTTGCAATTTGAATCACTCGAATTACAATTTTTGCAAATCAATCCATTACACACAAAATCACTAAAATCTAATTACTAACTTAAATAATCCATCACCTAGCTTTTATTTTATTTATTTTTTATTCTCAACATCAAACAAATCAAATGTTCATCCATGGCCGAATTCACTAATGTCACCCATTTCAAAAATTGACACTTGGGCTTTGTAAAGAATTTAACAACAAGCTCAAAAATGTACAAATTATTGAAATTTAATTACAAACTAACCTTGAATTTTACTATAAAAATGTCAAAGCCACCAAGCTTGTTCTTTCACTTTTTCTTTGTTTAGTTTTGGCAAAATGAAGCATAAAAACCAAAAAGTAAAACTTATGATAGTTATCATATATTATAACATATATGCTAAAGTATTATTCTTATTATAACATGCTTTCCTATTTCACCCCCTTCACAAATCATTAATAAAAGCTTATGCACAAGGACATATTTGTCCACCTTCTTTACACATGGTTTCCACTCATGACTTATCTTGTACACTTATAAATATATATATATATATATATATGTATATTTTTATCATTAATATATGTATGAAAATAAAAACATATTTTATTTTATATAATTACCTCATGCCATCCATTTGCATAAATGAAACAGGGTCATTTACAACATTGGTGCTTCCACTTATAAAGCCACTATCAATTCAATCCTCACAACTAATACTATCAAATTTTCAATTTATGCGATTTAGCCCATTTTATTTAATTAAGCACACAAACAATCAAATTCTCGCACGAAGCTTTCACACATGCTAATTCACATATAATAAACATGGAAAATAATATTTAATTATTTTTCTGACTCAGATTCGTGGTCCCAAAAACCACCATTCCGATTAGGGTCTAAATTAGGGCTGTCACAACTAAAGTGTCAAAATGTGAAAATATGAGGGCCAATTTGTAAAATACCCTAAATATGTGATTATGGATTGAATTGAATGATTTTATCAATAAAAGAGTTAAATTTGAATGTGTATAGATCAAGAACCAATGAAAACGGAATTAGATTGGGGAAAGTCGAAAATCATTGAATAGTCGTTTATTTTTGTCTGAATCCGTATAAGGTAAGTCAATATACAAATAATGTGTTAAATTGAGTTATTATTGTTTATATAATGTAGAATTGTGTTGAATGGCTATGAAAGCCGAATATGTGAAATTCTGAGATAATTCTGAGAATATGACAACGTCCGAAAAGCCCCGTATTAACCTAGGAATAGTTAGGATACATATGTCATGACATAGGATTTTGATATGTGATTTTGTGTAAGACCACGTCTGGGACGTTGGCATCGATTTGAGATTTACATGTAAGACCATGTCTGGGACATTAGCATTGTATTTTATTTTGTGTAAGACCCTGTCTGGGACAGTGGCATCAATGCTGATTACATGCAAGACCGCGTCTGGGATGTTGGCTTTGTACTTGCTTTCGGAGCAATTTGTGTATTGTATTTGATTTCGTACGGTTCAACTGGCAATTCCGAGAGATGAATGAACATATAAATTTGCATCCAAATTTTGGTACATATGAAAAATATACTATGTTTAAGAATGAAAGGTATGAATACATGTATTTGTGGATAATTGATATATGTATGAGTAAATGGAAATGAGATGTATTATAAGCAAGGGTACTTTGATCAAATGAGCTAGATGGGAAATATAGTCTTGATATTGTGCTTTGCCTTGAGCTTTATGAATGAATTTACTTATAATTGTGTTTTGTGATAAATTTATTTGCATATGGCTTACTAAGCTCTTTGTAGCTTACTTTGTGTGTGTTTGCATTGTTTATAGATATCGAAGCTACCATGAGCTCGAGATCTTTGAGGATCGCCACCACACTATCGAACTTTATTTTGGTACTTTTTAAAAATGTGAATAATGAATTATGGCATGTATAGGCTAGAAGTATTTTGGATGTGTTTTGAAATGTATATATGTTATGCCATGTGATATGGCTAACTTATAGTTGCAAGTATGGTTTGGTTTTACTATGGAATGTGTGATGAAAAATGGTACAATTTGATGCTCATGAATGACCAAATGAAATGGTCAATTTGATATGTGCTTGGATGTGAAATTGATATAGTTTTGATATGAATTGAGATGGTTTATAATGAGTTATGAAACATATGATTAGACATAATTTTTGGTTTGTGTTTTGGTATGAATTAGTATGGAAATTGAGTATGATTTGGGATGAGAAATATATGGTATGAATTGTATATGTTTTGGTTGTGAATTGGCTGAAAATTTGGTATGAAATGCATTTATATTGAACTTGTAGGGGTGACCCAAAATTGGATGGCATATTGGCCTTACAAATGGCCTATTTTGTGCCCACACAGGTAGGGACCCAGGCGTGTGTCTCTGCCGTGTTGCTCGAGGGCCATTTTGAAATGAGCATGGGCAAACCACACAGTCACATACACGGGCGTGTGCCAGGCCGTGTGGCCAAGTCAGTATACCCCCTTAGCTTGACACAGCCGAGTACACAGCCCAAACACGGGCTTGTGAGGCCATTTCAAATAGCCACACGGGCTAGACACACAGGCTAGACACATGGGCGTGTCTGGTGGCTATGTGGACAAGTTAAAATGTATGCCCTGTTTTGCCACGGCCTAGACACACAGGCGTGTCTAATGCCGTGTGAGGCAAATGGCTTGGTCACACAGGCGTGTGACCTCTGAAACTTTGAAAAATGTTTAATTTTGAAAAAATTTCGTATGTCTTAGGTTTAGTCCTGACTATTTTCTAAAGCATGTATAAGGTCTCGTAGACCTAAGAAAGGGACTTATTAGTGATGTTTGAATATGATATGATGATGTGTACTCTATGATTGTGAAATGTTTCGTTTTGTCTAGTAATGCCTCTTAACCCTAGTCCGGCGACGGATACGGGTTAGAGGTGTTACACGTTTTCGTCGCCAGAATAGGGTTATAAGGTATTATCAATCAATACACATCATTTAACATACACTTCTTATACTTCAAGCATTCATTTTCAAGTATCAATCAAACATAATCACATTGTCCCTTATAGGGCCTATAAGACCTTTAACATGCTTTAGAAATAGTTTGAAACTAAACCGATAACATACAAAAACTTTGGAAACTTAGAAAACTTTTTAAGAATGCAGGGCTCACACGCCCGTGTGAATAGGCCATGTGCCTCACACGGCTACGGACACACCCGTGTCGTAGGCTGCGTGAAAATAGGGCATACATACTAACTTACATCACACGACTGACCATACGCTCGTGTGTCTAAGCCATGTAACTCACTAACTTGGTTTTTAATTAAGCTCTAGGGGACACACGGCCGTGTACCATGACCATGCATCGCACACGGTTGAGACACACGCCCGTGTCTCTGCCTGTGTGGACAAAAAAATTAGGCCATTTATAAGGAAACTTTGCCACCCAATTTGCATACCCTACATAAGCATAATTGCAACATTTCAATACATTTATGAGCAACCAAAAACAATGTAACACCCCAATTTTTGGGATTTTTTGGGTTTTTGTGATTTTGGTGAAATCTTGAAATTTTGTTGGTAGACTATGAAATTTATATTTTAAGTATGTTGGTGGGCCTTTGGAAGGCCCAAGCCTAAGTTAAAACCCGGTAGATTTATCAAACTTTGGACGTAAAGAGAAGGGAACCTGGTTATGTGGGCTTTTAAGAAAAAGTGAGTAAAATAAGACACAAGTGAGCCCTTGGTAAAGTGGCAATGTGGCGCCACTTAGTTCCTAAAAAAGTGGCGTGTGGATGCATGTGCAAGGGCCAGAGTTCAATTCACAAGGTAAGCATGAGGTGTGTTTTAATTGTTTGAGCATGTACCGGTCATGTGATAGATGTTAAGTGAAACTCTGCTGAAGAGAGTTTGAGTTGTTCATGATGTAACGCCCTAATTTTTGGGATTTTTCGGGATTTTTGTGATTATGGTGAAATCATGAAATTTTGTTGTTTGTTCATGGAATTTATGTTCTAAGTATGTTAGTGGGCCTTTAGAAAGCCCAAGCCTAAGTTGAAACCCAGTAGATTTATCAAATTTTAGACTTAAAGAGAAGGGGACTTGGTTAGGTGGGCTTTAAGAAAAAGTGAGGGAAATAAGACATAAGGAAGCCTTTGGTAAAGTGGTAAGGTGGCGCCACTTAGTTCCTAAAAAAGTGACGTGTGGATATGTGTGCAAGGGCCAGAGTTCAAGTCACAAGGTAAGCATTATGTGTGTTTTAAATTTTTGTGCATGTGCTAGTCATATGGTGGATGTTAAGTGAAACTCTGCTGAAGAGAGTTTGAGTTGTTCATGAGATTAGATCAGGTGAGATAAGAGGGAGAGATTTTAGGAATTTTGAAATGAGACATGTGATGGCCGATTGGGGGACTCTTAGGGAAGCATTGTCATTTGGGACATTTATTTTTAGTGTAATCAGCTAGGGGTGGTTTGAGGTGATAGCCGAACATGTTTAGGGTCTTTCTTGTGGTCTGAATTCGGCATTTGGGTGCGTAGGGTGCCGATTAGGTATAGAACCCTTAGTGTTTTGTTTTCTTTTGTTTTCCCATTAAATTAGAAGCCGAAGCCGCAAGCATCTATCTCTTTGTGCCGATTGACCATAACCAAATCTCCCTTCTCTTCTTTCATCTCTTCTCTTCACTTCTTCTTTCCCTAACCTGAATTCGCTTCACCACTCTTCTTCTTGAAACCGAACCCACTCTTGATCTTTTCTTTTCTCTTCTCAAGCCTAGCAGTCGACTTCCCTAAAAGCCGAAACTAATCCACCATTGCCGATTACCTCATTGACCAAGACCATTTCTTCTTTCTACTCAAGCCTTTCAAAAACTGAATCCTAAACTTCTCATCCCTCTGTCGATCATCCCTGTTATTTCGTAAAATAATTTTCTTCACTCTCTTTTCCTATTTACTTCTTAAACCGAATAAGCATGCTCTAAGTCAGATTCAGAAGCTGAAATAGTTAGATCCGTTCTCTGTTCGTGTCTTGAGGCTAGATCTGTGTCAAATCTGAGATAGAAAAGGATTGAAAGCATTCGGGTGTTGTAGATCTTTGGTAAGTGCTTAGATCACTTCTCTAATCATTATTTCAAGATTTAAGAAAAGCCGAAAACCCCTGTGTAGGGTGGCTATCGATTGGGGCTTAAGGCTCTATAGGTCTTACCAATTGGTTTATTTTGTGCTAGTGTGATATAAAAGCTGCCAATTGAGGAGTGTTGAGGCTAAGATCATCGGTACGACTAGATCTAGAGCTAGTCCCTTTTTTTTCAACAAGGTGAGTGTTCTAAGGCATTAAGGGAGGTTGGCCGATTATGGTAAGCAAGATTACATTAGTTGTCATTGAATCTTGGATCTAATATTGTAGTGATCGATTGTAGGATACTCGTGGGAGATCTCATTAGCGCTCGTCGCAAATCAGGTGTGTAAACGAACACCCTCTAGTAGTCTAAATCGATAAAAGTCGAAAAGCCGAAATACTGAAATTCTGACATTTTGTAGGCTTGCGAGCGTACGAGCACTCGTGGGTTGGTTGGAAGCAGTAAGATCTATAACCGAAATCGATAAAGTTGGTGAGTGCGCGATTTCGTGCACTTTGGTAAATTTGGGCCTCGATAGGCTGAAATTGGGCCCAATGGGCTTACGAGTCCATATGGGTAAAAATAAGAGGTAAGCGTGTTTTGGTATACTGTGGGTTATAACTGTTAAAATAGTAATAAAATTTGGGCTAAACGGGCCAATTTAGCTAAGTGACACTGTAGGGACCATTAGGGGTTTTAGGGCCCAACAACTTTAAACTGCTAAAATGGGCTAAATAAGCTACTGAGATAAAAGTTGGATTATTACTAACTGAAATGTGCATAAAACCCTAATAACTGGCATAATTACTTAAATACCCCTTATGGGTGAGAAATTACTATTTTACCTCTAGGTGCAAAATGACCGATATACCCCTAGGGCTAAATTTGACTGAAATGCATGTTTACTGTTTCTGTTCACTGTATGCCATGACATGATTAAATTGTTGCATGTGACTGGGTTTATTGATGGAGAAAGTGCAAGTGGCATTGCCACGTTTACTGAAAAGGGCTTTGCCACATTTTACTGAAAGGGGCTTTGCCTCGTTAGTGGCTTGGCCACGTTATCTGAGCAGCTATGTTGCAACTGTGGTGTGTTGGGCTGGGTGGATCGAGTTATTTCCCACAGGTGTGTTGGGCTGGTACGGGTGGTGTGTAGCAGATGGATTTAGGGCTGGGCTTTGCATACATGCATTATTACTGGTCTGTTACTGTAATGGGCCTATGGGCCGCATTGATATCTGAATAGGGCTAAGGCCCAGTTTTACTGTATCTGAATAGGGCTTTAGCCCAACTATTACTGAGACTGGATAGGGCTTAGGTCCAGTAAGCTTGAGCTGATTTGGGCTCTAAATGGGCTTTCTTTGCACACTGAGTTTCCAAACTCACCCCCTTCCTTCCATCATTACAAGTGAGCCCTAGACTGGTGGACTTGGAGCTGGTGGGATTCAGAGTGGCCACGAGGACTGCACTGCTATTAAGTGATTTATTTTCTAATATATTTTAATTATTTTCACTATGGTTTTGGTTTGTAATAAGGCCGCTTTAATTATTTTAATTTGGTTTTCAATTATTTATTTATACTACACTTTAAATGATTTGAATAAGGTTTCACGAGTTTTTAAAATCAATCAAACGTTTTCGAAATCAATCACACGTATCAAACGAGTAACAAAAGCTAAATCTTATAACAGAAATACCCCTAAAATTTGGTTGCGGATAGGACGTTCACAATTAGACCTGGTTTTTCTCTTAAAACTTAAATTTTGGTTTTCAACACTCACCCTAATCACAGTAACTAGGAAACATAGTTAATCCGTCGTTGATGTGACACACCAGACTTGGCCGTAACGTTTGGGCCAGGTTTGGGGTGTTACACATGAGATTAGATTAGGAGGGATAAGAAGGAGAGATTTTAGGGATTTTGAAATGAGACATGTGATGGCCGATTGGGGGACTCTTAAGGGAGCATTACCGTTTGGGACATTTGGTTTTAGTGTAATCGGCTAAGGGTGATTTAGAGTGGTAGTCGAACATTTTTTAGAGTCTTTCTTGGGGTCTTAATTCAGCATTTGAGTGTGTATGTGTGCCGATTGGGTATAGAACCCTTAGGGTTTCTGTTTTCTTTTGTTTCCTATTGAATTAGAAGCTGAAGTTGAAAGCATTCATCTCTTGGTGCCAATTGACCATAACTGAATCTTCCCTCTCTTCTTTTATCTTTTCTCTTTACTTCTTCTTCCCCTAAACTGAATTCTTCTTCTTAAAACCGAACCCACTCTTGATCTTTTTCTTTTCTTCTCTTTCTTCTCAAGCCTAGTCGACTACTACTAAAAGCCGAACCATAGGGGGTTGTCATTTTCTCCCTTGACCGAGACCCTACTCTTCTCTTCCATCCAATCTTTTCAAAAACCGAAATCTAATACCATAACCCTGTCGACATCACTTCTTCAACCCATAGTTCAAATTTTCTTATTCTCACTTAAGAGCCGAAACCTCCATACTTAAGGTATTTCGGGAATTGAACCCTTAGATCTGTTAGATTCGTTCTCTGCCCATGTTGAGGAGTAGATCTACGTCAGATCTGGAGTAAAATAGGATTGGGAGCACTTGTGACTAGTAGATCTTCGGTAAGTACTCAGATCTCTTCTTTTCATTCATTATTTCGGGATTTAAGAAAAGCCAAAAACCCCTATATGCATAGGGTGGCTATCGACTAAGGCTAAAGGATGTATTGGTTTGTTTATCGGTTTGTTTCGTGCTAGTGACGACTAAGGGCTACCAATAGAGGGCTTGGATCATTGGAATGACAAGATCTAGATCTAGTCACTGTTCTCCGCAAAAGGTAAGTATTCAAGTGATTTATGGGTGATTGTCAATTGTATATGGATTAAGGTAAATATAATTTCAGTTAGATGATAGATTAACAGGATGGTTTCAAATGATTGTAGGAAAAATCGCGTGGGAGATCTCGCTGTAGTAATCGCAAATCAGGTGTGTAACGAACACCCTCTAGTAGACTAAATCGGCAAAAGCTGAAAAATTGAAATGCCAAAATTTCGGCATTTCGTGGGCTTGCGAACATGCGAGCGCTTGTAGGTCAGTTGGAAGCGGTAAGATTTTGTAACCGAAATCGGTAAAGTTGGTGAGTGCGCGATTTCATGCATCTCGGTAAATTGGGCCGCGATGGGCTGAATTTGGGCCCAATGGGCTTACGGGCCCATTTGGGTGAAAACTAGCGGTAAGTGGGTTCTAGTGATTCGTATGTTAAAACGGTTAAACTAGACATAGAATTTGGGCTAAACGGGCTAAAATAGCAAAATGGCACTGTAGGGCCCATTAAAGGTTTAGGGTTTGATAGCTCTAAGATTGATAAATGGGCTAGATATACTGTTAGGGTGAAAATAGGACTGGTAATAACTGAAATATGCATAAAACCTTAAAATCTGGTATAATTACTGAAATACCCCTTAAGGGTGAGGAATTACTATTTTACCCCTAGGTGCAAAATGACTGTTATACCCCTAGGGCTAAATTTGACTGAAATGCATGCTTTACTATTTTTGTTCACTATATGCCATGACATGATTATCTGTTGCATGGGACTGGGTTTATTGGTAGAGGAAGTGCAAGTGGCATTGCCATATTTACTGAAAGGGGCTTTGCCTCATTTTACTGAAAGGGGTTTTGCCTCGTTATACTGTTAGTGGCTTGGCCACGTTATCTGAGCAACTATGCTGCGACTGTGGAGTGTAGGGCTGGGTGGGTTCAGTTATTCCCCACAGGGTGTGTAGGGCTGGTACGGGTGGAGTGTAGCGGAAGGACATAGGATGGGTTTTGCATACATGCATTATATCTGATCTTTTACTGTTATGGGCCTATGGGCCGCACTGATTACTGAATAGGGCTTCTGCCCAGTAACTGAATACTAAATAGGGTTTTGACCCAGTTACTACTCAGACTGGATAGGGCTTAGGCCCAGTGAGCTTGAGCTGATTTGGGCTCTAGATGGGCTTCCTTACACACTGAGTTTCCAAACTCACCCCTTCCCTTTCATCCATGCAGGTGAGCCCTAGATTGGTGGACTTGGAGCTGAATGGATTTAGAGCGGCCGCGTAGACTGCATTACTGGTTTTTGATTAAGTTATTTGTTTTCTTATTTATTTTTAATTATTTTTCATTATGGTTTTGGGTTTGTAATAAGGCCGCTTTAATTATTTTAATTTGGGTTTTCAATAATTTATTTATACTACACTTTAAATGATTTGAATAAGGCTGCGCGGGTTTTCTTAAAATAAATCAAACGCTTTCAAAATCAATCGCACGTATCAAACGAGTAACAAAAGCTAAATCTTATAATAAGAAATCCCCTAAAAATTGGTAACGGATAGGATGTTCACAACCAAACCTGGATTTTCTCATTAAACTTCAATAATGGTTTTGCAAAACTTACCCTAATCGTAGTAGCTAGGAAACATGGTTAGTCCATCGTTGATGTGACACACCAGACTTGGCCGTAACGTCTGGGCCAGGTTTGCGGTGTTACAAACAACCTTAAAATCATCCAAAAATTCACCTATTCAGACATACACCAAAATCACATATCATATTCCTTTAATTCAAGATATATACCAACCAATTCACATACCAAAGTATCAAGATTCATTAATCATTCTCTAAAGTATTAACCAAAACCATAGCATATGACAAATACACATCTCATACCTAATAACCATTTAGCACCTATAATATCATAACCACAACCATATCAAAACAAGCCATTTCACAAAGCAATATATATATCACATACCAATTCACAAAATAAGCCAACTTACATGGCCAAAATCACTTCCATCAAATACTTCATTTACAAGCCATCTTAAAGGCCAAACACATTACCAAAACACTTATCAAAATGACCCAAACCTATACATGCCATATACCATAAATACACAACTTCAAAAGAACCAATTAGACGTTCGATAGTGTGATGATGTCCCCAACAACCCCTGGATCCAAGCTAGCTCCGATTCACTATAAAACATGGAAAGTAAAACACTGTAAGCTTCATAGCTTAGTAAGCTCGTATGTAATAAACTTAACTCATCAAATAAATGCAATTCAACCAATAAGCATTAAATATATTTCATAATACTTATAATTACACAAACCTATCCATGTTATACACATGATCTTATATCAACTCATCAATGTTATTCCATTTGATATTCACATAAGTTTCATACACACCTGTATCGTCTCGTACAAATCTCATATTCAACCATCTCATTCTTTTACCCGTTGAACCACTTAAAATAGAAGTTAGATACTGAAGAGTCTCGTACGATAAGTACCTATACCATGGCCCTAGTCAAATTAAGGTAACTTATCTGAAGAATTAATATCATGGCTCGAAGCCAAATTATCCGATATGCATGGCCCGAAGCCAAATCAGTATAACTCGCACTCGAAGTGCTAATATCATGGCCTGAAGCTAGCTCAATGTATCCTTTAATGACATGTCACTAGCATCCAAATCTATTCCTAAGGTTCAACAGGGATTTCACATTTATTGATTCCAACGTCGAAGGTATCCATTGAATTGTTTTCTCAATTCATACATTATTGATAATCTCGTAATCACAATTAAGCAATATCAAAACATTAAACATGCATTTATAATAAAATTATCACATACGAACTTACCTTGTAGGTAGAACAACGAAATAAATTGATTAGTTGATAACCTTGGTTTTCCCCTACCTAGATCCGAATTGTAGTTTTCTGGATCTAAATATATAAAAAATTAACTAATTCAATCACATATTCTTTCAATTTAGTACATATCAAACATTTGATCTATTTTACACATTAGCCCCAATACTATCATATTTTTGCAATTTAGTCCCTATTTTACGAAAAACACAAATTAATGAAATTCCAACAATACCCATGCTTGGTCGAATTACTCTTAAGCCCTTAGTAGCCCATATTTTTCATTTATTCACTCATTTGACCACACATTTTCACATTTTCACATTTTCACAAATTAATCCCTAAATTGGATTTTTACACAAAATCACTTGATAAAACTTGTATATCTATCATCAAACATTTTTAATCCATCACCAATCATCAAATTACACACATATTCATCAATGGAGACTTTCAAAATCTATAATAATTTTGCAAAATAGTCCCTGGGCTAGCTAGTACAAGTTACAACAATCACAAAAAACATAAAAATCATAAAAAACTAAACAAAAATCACTTACCAAATCAAGCTTTCAAGTGCCGAAATATTCAAGCTTCCAAACCCTTCTTTCTTTCTTATTTTTGGTGGATGAACCAAAAAGATGAACACATTTTGGCTTTCATCTTTATTTAATTAACCTTGTTTTCAAAATTACTTATTTAACCTTACCTAAAACATTAATATATCATCCATTTAATGTCCATTAATGTCCATTAACCTTATTAATGGTCTAATAACATCATAAGGACCTTTAATTTAATAAATCATGGCAAATAAGCACTTTAAACTAATAGCACAACACTTTTGCATTTTATGCGATTTAGTCCTTCTATCAAATTAGACGTTTAATTGGTAAAATTAATTCACGAAACTTTCACACATACATAGTAATATGCTGTGAACACCAAAAATAATATTAAAATAATTTTTTGACCTCAGATTTGTGGTTTTGAAACTACTATTTCAATTTATCAAAAAATGAGCTGTTACATTGTGCATATAGACTGCATTGTTAATTATGCATACATCCCTTTTTCCACAACATTAAATTGCCATTCAACTGTTTGCTTATGTGAGTATATGGTTTTCAATGATGTTCAATGAGGATAATAACTCTTCTTTATAAACATGGAAAACATTGTGATTGTTGTTTAAGCATGTTTAGCTTAGGATAGTTGTTCAAAAGGAATTCCTCAAAGTAGAATAATTGAAATATAAATGTAGTTAGGCTATAGTAGCATTATTTGAATAAATTTAGAACATTTTTTAGTACAATAATAGTGAATAATTTATGTCACGGTAAAATGATAGTAACACTCCAATGTTTGAATTTGTTGAGTAGGTCAGTAACATTTTGTTTTCTCCATTATATTGTTGACTAGAAAAATGAGTTAAGATATAAGTGTTTGTATGTATATATTTAAGGGACACTACACTGAATCTTGAGGCTAAATTGCTAAGAAGGTAGTTATTTGTCCCATCCATCTTTTAATTTAACAGCTTTTGTTTCATGAGTGATTTATATTCAAATTGTGACATGATATAATACATGGTAGTCTAGTTTATGTTCCATTGAGGTTGTCTAGTATAAAATCATAGAACAATATGAATCCCCTAGGAGAGAGGTAACCTAGGTATATTTAGAAGAAATCTACTATAATTTTAATTGCTAATATATTTAGAAACATTTACTTTTAGGAATCATTTTTTGCACTTCATTTTCTAAATAGGTTCACAAGAATTGTAAGAAGTTTTTTTTTTGTTTCAATAGAAGATTGCTGAGAATAGAGGTACACAGTATGCTCATTATGATTTGGCAGTATAATTCGTGACTGGTTATCTTGGCAATTTCATGCATTCATGCAGATTCATACATTATTTGCTTGAGGATAAGCAATAAATCAGGTTTGGAGTGTGATAAATCTTGAAAAGAGTTATATTTTAGGCCTCTAGATGGAAGTAATTGTTTGAAATTAAGTAAATGCATCTGCATTTCTAGGATTGTAACACCCCTTACCTATATTCGATGCCGGAATAGGGTACGAGGCATTACCGAAACATATACACTTGTAAACGTATTAAACCGAGTCATAAAATTTCATCCAAATTAAAACTTTTCAAATGTTTATCTTTGAGTCCCTAAATAAGGCCTACGAGGCCCAATACATACTTTGGAAGTGGTCCGAGACTAAACCGAAAACTTTTGAAAGCACTGAAAGATTTCTTGAAAAACAGGGGCACACGCCCGGTCCAAGGCCATGTCCTTCACATTGTCGAGATATACGCCCGTGTGGCCACAAGTAAGGTTATTTACCAAGCCCTTTGCCACCCCAAAACACTTATACACTTATACAAATTTATCATCACACAACATGGTATTATTAAGCATTCAAACACCCACACTAAGACGTCCACATTCCTTTTAACCATTCACATCATGCAACTTACACAACCAATCACATTTACCACTCATAATCATCACACATTTACTCATCCAACACATGCAAGCATACACATCCTTGAAATGCATCATCATAGACTTATAACATAACAATTATTAGCCACATTAAATGGCCTTATACAACAATAACCTTCTAATAGCATAGGCTAACATTTTAGGCCAACTCACAATAACATATACACACATAGTCAAGTCCCTATACATGCCATAGGCTTAAAAATACTTGAAAATCATCGATAAAATACTAATCAATAACTTGTTAGTGTGATAGAATCTTCGACAGCCTCCAACTCAAGCTAGCATTTGTGACACTATAGGAAAAAGGAAAGGAAGGGGGTAAGCATTGTAGCTTAGTAAGTAGGTATGTAAATAATGAGTAATTTATTAACATGTTTTTATATATCTTCACAATATGTTCTCAAGATAATACAATCATAATTGCACATAGTTCAACTTTTTACTCATGTTCATCTCAAGCTGTCTACTCGAGTTATAGTGACTACATTATTTATATATTGAGTTACAGAACTCCAAATTAAAAAATCCACAAATTTCCCCTGAAACTAGAATCACATATCTTCTTACATAAAATTTTCAGAATTTTTGGTTTAGCCAATAAGTACAGTTTATTCATTAAATTTTCCCCTGTTTTGTTGTTTGACAGCTTCGACCCTTCTTCACTAAAAGTTAATTATCTGATCGTACGAAATTCGGATGATGTTTCTTTTTCTTTCTCTTGAAAATAGACTCATTAAGGATTTTAAACATATAAATTAGAATCCATAATTATTTTTGTACAATTTTTAATAATTTTCCATAGTAAGAATAGGGGATTCCGAAATCATTCTAACCCTGTTTCACTAAAATTCAAATTTCTCAGAATATGAAACTCTTTTGCTTACACTGTTTCTTTATATGATAATAAGCTTTTATTTCATATCTTATTCAACCTCTAATTTAGTTTCCACAATTTTTGGTGATTTTTCAAAGTCACACAACTACTGCTGTCTGAAACTATTTTATTTCTAAATTTCACTCTTTCAGGTTTTCTTTGTATTAGCTTTTATAGTAACACTTTCTCGATAATAACCTTACCAAAGTTCGATCACATATCGAGCACATTACTCATAAGTTTACACACACATACCTGCACTTATTCATCACACAGTCATATTCGTTTACACTTAGTCATTTTCCGTTGAACACATCGAAATAATAACGGATACCCGCTATCCTGCACATAGTACCACCCTTGTAGCCAAACCTACATTCTTCACAAAGTGGCCTTCACATAGTACCACATTTGCGACCAAATCTATCTTTCTTCACAAAGTGGCCTTCACATAGTACCACACTTGTGATCAAGCTATCTCTTCTCAAAGTGGCCTTCACATAGTACCGCACTTGAGTCACTAGTGACATGTACTTGTATCCTATTGTATTCCTAATGCTCAACCAGGAAATTTCTCGCTTTTCAATACTTGTCAATTTCATTCAATATTCAGTCACATTTCATAAAACATAATAAAATATGATAACGTAAGTAAAAACGATGCGTTATTTACATACAAACTTACCTCGGTAGCACAATCGGTGAAAAGGACTTATTCGTCAATTTCTCGTTTTTCCCTCGTTCTAGTTCCAAACCTCATTTTCCTTGATCTATAATATCACATTTACTTTATTTATTAGTCACATTATTCAATGTGACCCAAAAATCATATTATGGCAAAATTATGTTTTTGCCCCTAAAGTTTCACATATTTACAATTTTTCCCCTAGGCTCGTAAAAAGCTTTTCATTCAATTTCTTTGTACTTTAAGCCGGGCCAAACCATTTTCATAACTATAAAAGCCCACACTTTTATGACACATTTTATAACTTTTACAAATTTGTCCTTTTAGGCTTTTTCATCGAAAATCACTTAGTAAAAGTTGTTTCTCTAACTATAAACATGCATTTTCTACCATTAAACACAAAAATACACACATATTCATCATGGGTCAAAACCCTAGACTTTAACCCTATCTCAAATTAGTGGGAGAAATAGATAGATCTTGTTACGAGGGTTTTAAAAACGTAAAAATCATTAAAAATGAGGCTAGAACGGACTTACAATCGAGCTTGGAAGCTTGAAAAACCCTAGCCATGGCTTCCCCTTGTGAAATTCGGCCATGGGGTTGAAGATGGACAGAAATTGGCATTTAATTTTGTTTATTTAGTCATTTAATCACTAAATGACCAAAATTCCCCTAACTTAAAAATATTCTATTTCATCTATTTCATGTCCATTTTTTTTCCAATAAATTAACCAATTGTCTAATTACCAGTTAAGGTCCTCGAATTTAAAATTTCATAACAATTGGACACCTCTAACATGTAGAACTCAACTTTTGCACTTTTTACAATTTAGTCATTTTGACTAAATTAAGTGCCCAAACGTCGAAATTTTCGAACAAAAATTTCGCGAAATCATTCCTTGAAATTATAGTCCATAAAAATATAATAAAAATATTTTTTTCCTTGTCGGATTTGTGGTCCAGAAACCACTGTTCCGATTAGGCCCAAGTTCAGGCTATTACAATACTCCCCCTTTAAGGATTTTCGTCCCCGAAAATTTTACCAGAAGAGATTAGGATAACATGCTCCTAGTTTCCTCTACCTTATCAAAGAGTCCTCTTCCAGGGCAATACTTTCAAAAACACTCTCCCTTCAACCAAAATCTCTAAGTCTCAATTCTGTATAACTTTTATGTCAGTCTGAAACTAGTTTCAACTTTCACTGTAACACCCCTAACCCGTATCTGTCGCCGGATTAGGGTTAAGAGGCATTACTGGACAAATCGAAATAGTTCACAATCATTTCACAAACATAAATCATACATTGACATTTCATAGCAAATCATGCACATATAGTCCCTTTAGAAGGTCTACGAGACCTTAAACAAGCTTTAGAAAGGGGTCGGGACTAAACTAATAACATACAAAATTTTTCCAAAACTTAACAACTTTTCAAAGTAACAGAGGTCACCCGCCTGTGTGATTAGGCCGTGCGCCTCACACGGCATTAAACACGCCTGTGTGTCTAGGCCGTGGCAAAATAGGGAATACATACTGACTTGAACACACGGCCACAAGACATGCCTGTGTGATAGGCCGTGTGAAAATTATGGAGGTTATTGACTTGCTCACACAGCCAGTCACACACCCATGTGTCCAGCCTATGTAGCTATTCGATATGGCCTTACACGCCCGTGTTTGGGCCGTGTGCTTGGTCGTGCCAAACCTATAGGGTATACTGACTTAAGCCACATGGCCTACCACATGCTCGTGTGTGAGGCCATGTGATGCGCCCAAGCTCAATTCGAATTGGCCCTCGAGCAACATGGCAGAGACACAGGCTCGTGCCCTGCCCGTGTGGGCAAAAATAGGCCATTTACAAGGCCATGATGCCACTTAATTTGGGTCCTCCCTACAAGCATCAAATAAGCAACAATTATGCAACATTTTTAGCCAATTTCAACTCCAAAACATGCATCATTCAAACCATAATATCCTCAACCAATTTCATGCTCATTATCCATACCAAAACATATCAAAATCTCATACCAAAGTCATTCACTTATACATAATCAACATCTCTATTAACCGCATCAATCTCATGCTAAAATCATACCAAATTTGCAACTAAGAACATACCAAATTGACCATTTCAATAGGCCATATTTAAACACATCAAACATACCAATTTTGCATCACATATATATACCAAATTCAAACCATAGTTCCAACCATAATTTAGCCGTATCACATGGCATGATATACATATATCAAAACATATCACATTAGTCCTAGCCTATACTTGCCACACTTTAGTATATACACTTTCAAGTGGTACCAAAATTAGTTTGATAGTGTGGTGATGGTCCTCAACGATCCCCGAGCTTCCGATAGCTTCTATAATCTATAAAACAATTGAAAAACACACCAAGTAAGCTTTCAAAAGCTTAGTAAGCCATATACAAATAAACTTATCACATATTACAATTATGAACCAATTCATTCATGTAACTCATGCCAAAACTCAATTACAAGTCCATATTTCTCATATAACACATTTGATCATAGTTCACTTGCACATAACACATCTCATTCTCATGTAACTCATTCATACATCACATGTCCATAAATGCACATATACTTTCTTTTCATTCTTAAATTTTGTATACATTTCAAATGTACCTGAATCATTCATATCTCCAAATGCCTGTTGAACCGTTCAGAATCAATAAGGATACTCAGATAGCTCGAAAAGCTCATACAATGCCAACGTCCCAGACATGGTCTTACACGAAATCATATACGATGTTGATGTCCCAAACATGGTCTAAAATGGAAATCTCAAATAGATGCCAATGTCCCTGACGTTGTCTTACACGATATCACATATCGGAATCCTATGTCATGACATATGTATCCTAACTATTCCTATGGTTCGTATGTGGCTTTTCGGACGTCGTCATAATATCGAAACCTTCTCAATTTCACATATTAAGCTTCTATAGATATTCCTCACAATTCAATATCATTTAAGCATGAATAAATCAATTCAAACACATTTATTTGTATATAGACTTACCTCGTACGGATACGAATGAAAATGAATGACTATTCAACGACTTTTGATTTCCCCAGATCTAATTCTGTTTTCTTTGGTTCTTGATCTATACACGTTCAAATTTAACTCATTTATTCACCAAATCATTCAATTTGATCCATAAATATATATTTATGGCATTTTCCACTTTAGCCCCTATAATTTCACATTTATTCATTTTAGTCCTTATTCACAAAAATCACAAATTACAATAATTTCATTAAAACCCATGTGTGCTTAATTCTCATATGTTCTCAATCAGCTCATATATTTCCTTTATTTCACATTTTAACCCTTCAATTTCTCATTTTCAGAAATTAGTCCATAATACTCTAATTCATCAAAAATCATATTACAAAACATATTCATCTATCACTAAGCTTCCATATTTCACAACTTCTTAACACAAATCTCACTTATTCATCAACATAATCTCATTAAAACATCAACAATTTCAGAAATATGGCATGGGCTAGCTAGAACACATAGCAACGATCTCAAAAACATAAAAATTATAAAAAAATCAAAGTAAAAACATACCTCAATCACAACTTATTAGTGCCAAACCCTAGCTTTCTTTTAATCTTTCTTTTTCTTTGATATATTCGGCCAAAAAAGATGATAAAGGCCAAAATTTATATTTTGTTTTAATTATAAAAACATTAATTCACATTTTTCTAATTTAACCATTTTAATTTCATTAAAATTCCACTAACTAATGTCTGTACTTGTCCATTCCACAAAGTAATGGTCCAAATTACAACATAAGGACCTTTCAATTAATAAGACACAACAATTTACCACTTAATCAAATAGAAGGCCACTTTTGTATTTTCTACTATTTAGTCCTTTCGTCAAATTAGACACTCAAACGATAAAATTTATTCACGAAATTCTTATGCATATCAATTCACATACTATAAGCACAGAAAATAATATTAAAATATTTTCTGACTTGGATTTGTGGTCCCAAAACCACTGTTCCAACTAAGGTCTAAATTGGGTTGTTACAACTTCCCCCATTCAGGGATTTTCATCCCCGAAAATCTTACCGTTGAACAGATTCAGATGTTGCTCTCTCATAGCATCCTCGGGCTACCACGTAGCCTCTGCAAAACCATGTTGATGCCATAACACTTTTACTAATAAAATATTCTTATTTCACAATTCCTTAACTTCACGAGTTAAGATACAGATTTGTTTTTCTTCATAAGTTAAATCAGGCTGTATTTCTATCTTAGATGGAGTAATTACATGCGAAGGATCAGATCGCTATCTTCAAAGCATAGATACGTGAAACACATTATGGATCTTTTCTAGCTTAGGTGGTAATAATAATCTATAAGCAACCGGCCTGATGAACCTCTAACTCAATTTGTCTTTTCTGCTGAATTAGGGTATTTTATCACCGACCTCAAATTCAATATCTTTTCGTTTTAAATCTGCATATGATTTCTATCGATCTGACATTGCTTTTAGGCTATCAAGAATTACTCACTTTTTGCTCGGTCTCTTTTATCAAATCATCCCCGTGAATCTTATTCCCTTTAAGCTCAGTCCAGTATAATGGTATTTTGCATTTACGACCATATAAGGCTTAATACAGTGCCATTTTAATGCTTGATTGAAAGCTATTATTATACGCGAATTCAATCAATGGAAAATAATATTCGTACATACCTTCAAACTCAAGAATGCAACTTCTCAACATATCTTTGAGTATCTGTATGATCTGCTCGGATTGACCATCCGTTTGCGGGTGAAAAGCAGTACTGAAATGCAATTTTGAACCTAAATCTCACAATAGATAGTGGCACCCCATGCAATCTCACAATCTCTGAAATATATAACTCAGCCAATTTATCAAGTGAATAATCTGTTCTCACCGGAAGAAAATGAGCTGTTTTCGTCAGTCTATCAATGACAACCCAAATCGCATCTTTCTTTCTCAAAGTTAGGGGTAATCCCGAAACAAAATCCATCGAAACTCTCTTGTTGTTTCGTAGTCCAAACAAAAGATACTCATTTTCTCAAAAGCGTCTTCAATGGTGCCACTATCAGGGAAAACCCTTCTACAAATCTCCTATAGTACCCTGCCAAACCTAGAAAACTCTGAATTTTTGACACGGTTCTAGGTGGCTTCCATTCCAAAACTGCTTCGATTTTTTGATGATCCACCCTAATCCCCTCAGCAGAAACAACGTGACCCAAAAATGTCACCTCTCGCAACCAAAATCCACACTTGTTGAATTTTGCATATAGCTGCTTCTCCCTCAACACTTGTAAAACAATCCGGAGAGCTCATCATGATTCTCCTCAGTTTTCGAATACACCAGAATATCATTTATAAAGACGACCATAAACTGGTCCAAGTAAGGTTGGAATACCCGATTCATAAGATCCATGAAGGCTGCTAGTGCATTCGTCAATCCAAACGGCATTACCAGAAACTCATAATGACCATATTGAGTCCTGAATGTTGTCCTATGAATATCCACCTCTTTGACCCTTAGTTGATGGTATCTGGATCGAAGGTCAATCTTGGAAAATACCGAAGCTCCTCTTAGTTGGTCAAATAGGTCATCGATCCTTGGCAGAGGGTACTTGTTCTTAATAGTAAATTTGTTCAGCTGATGATAATCAATGCACATACGCATCGTCCCATCTTTCTACTTAACGAACAAGACCGATGCTCCCCACGGAGACAAACTTGGTATAATAAAACCTCGACCCAGAAGTTCTTGGATTTGTGCTTTCAACTCTACCAACTCCTTCGATGCCATCCTATAAGGAGCGATGGACACCAGAGCCGTTCCAAGCAACAAGTCAATTCCAAATTCGACTTCACGGTTCGGAGGCAATCCAAGAAGCTCGTCCAAAAATACATCCTAAAACTCCTTGACGGTTTTCACTTCCCCTACAGACCAACCCTTAGAATCTAACTTACTCACATATGCCAGAAACGCCATGCAACCTTTGCAAATCAACTTCTCAGCTCTTAAAGCTGAAATAACGTTGGACAAGCAATCCCTTCACTCCCCTATTACAGTTACCTTCTCATCCTCTACGATCTTTAACACCATTCACTTAGCAGTGCAATCCAAAGTCACCCAGTGCTTAGCAAGCCAATCCATACCCAAGATGAAATCAAAACTCTCCAACGGGTAACTCCATTAAGTCCGCGGAGAAAATCCTACCTTGTGTCTTTAAAGGTACATCTCTAAAAAGTTTGTCTACCCTAACCAAGTGACCCAGTGGACTTATCACAGATACCCCACTCACAGTTTTCTCAGTTTGCACACCCAACGTCCCAGACACATCACAAGCAACATACGAATGGGTAGATCCAATATCAATCAGAGTAGTGTATGGCATGCTATAAATTAAAAACGTACTGGTTATGAAGTCAGGTGCGTCACCCTTCTCTTAGCGACGAGCAGCATAAACCAACATCGGTTGTCGTGCCTTAGCATTTCCAGCACCCCTGCCCAGTGCTTCACGTCCACATCCATTCCCATTGGCTCCCCTAGCCTGACCACGTCCTCTCGGTGGTTGTTGTCCACCTCTCACTGGCTAAGCAACCTTCAGTTCAGCAGCTTGCATCTACGTCGGCCTTTGAAGGTAATCTTTAACTCAATGATCTTTAGACCCACACAGGAAACATGCTCTAGAACGCTTCCAACATTCGCCCAGATGTACCTTACCATAATCCGAACAAGCTTGCGGTCTAACCACATTCATCGAAACTGCTCGAACTGACTCGTTCACTCTAGCCCTTTTAACAGTCCTACCCACAACACCCGAGGGCCCTAAATCCCTCCTGAATCGATTTCTATCTTTTTCACGGTTCCAGTGCTCTGTGCGCTTCACCTCCTCAGCAATCTTGGCCTTTTCCACTAGAGTAGCAAAATCACGCTCCCTCTATGAAGCAACCAGCACTCTTAGCTCATCTCTAAGGCCATCCTCGAATCGCACACTGCGTTCATATTTCGTAGCAACTATACCACCAGCATACCGGCTTAACCGTAAAAATTTAGCTTCATACCCTGCGACAATCTTACTACCCTGAGTCAGATTCAAGAATTCCTTCCTTCGAGCATCCACATAGCTTGCCCCGACGTACTTCCCTTTGAAAGTCGTCTTAAACAACTCCCAAGTCACTCGCTCAGCTGGTGTAAGATCTCTTACTGTGACCCCCCATTGGTAGGCCTCGTCACGCAGCAGAGATACTGCTCCTTTCAGCTTCTGCTCTACTGAGCAGTCCAGGTCATCCATTATCCACTCCATGGCCTCTAACCAATATTCGGCCACATTCGGGGCTATACCAGATACACCCCTGAAAATCTCCGCTCTATTAGCTCGAAGCTATTCAAAAATCGATTCTCGTTTCACTGTTCCAATACTCGCCCCAGTAACCCTTTCTAGAACACGAAGCATTTCTTGGGACAAAGTATTGTCCCCTGCAGCCCGATCATAAGACCCCATCTCCGTTGCTGGTGGCGCTCGTGCCTCCCTAACTGGCATATGTCCTGATGATGAAGAGCCAGCCTGAGTACTTCCCCGGCCATGACTACAACCTCTTCCACGTGCTGCCCTCGTACTCATATTGTATTATCTGATTAAGAATTTTATGAATTAGTTCAATATTTCAGTATTTATTATAGATGTTTTATGCAGAGATAGTATTTTAGAGTTTTGTTTTCACAGAATCGCAGTCTAGCTACAGTCTCAGTCTTCTAGAGTTTTCAGTTTTCCTACTATCTCAGTCCTCTATAGTCTCAGTATTACCCTAACTATGGAATTTTAGTAGGGTCTTAGCACTATCTATAGTAGTATCACAATATTATAGTAAAATACAGTAAAGTAGAAGGTACTTATGATCTTGGTGCCGGAGACTCGATGTGCCACTCTTTAGAAACCAAATTCAGAAAACCCAAGTTTCTTTGGTTTTAATTATTTTAAATGTACTCTGTTAAAAATTTCTAAAAAACCCTAATCTCTAGAAGAATGAATAATATATTTTAAGAAAAGAAATCAATTTTTAAAATACCTTTCTTAAGAAATTTTTCAAAACCAAATTTCAAAACAAGTTAGAACTTAGATTTTAAAAATGTTTGAACCCATTCCACTGCCGAGGTGTTGCAACTGGGCTTTTATACCACTAAATGTAACACTCCAAACTCGGCCCAGATGTTATGGCCAGATCTGGTGTGTCACATGGACGATTGACTAAGCTTTGATCTCCTTTTTAAAACATTATGTTGTTTGATGAAAAATCCATGTTTAGTAACTTATGCTTAAGAATCAATATTAGTTTTAAAACCATATCTATTACTACATAAATTTCACTTCTTAAAAGATTATATTGTTGTGTTATCGTTGTTAAGTAATCCAATTGTTACATAATGTATGTTTTGAAATCGTTTGATTAAGTTTGGAAAACCCACAAAGACTAGTCTATATTGTAAAGCAAACAATAAAGAAAACCCAAAACAAAATACCTGAACAACCTTATTACAACTTAAATCTAAAATTTAAAAATGAAATATAAATAAACTAAATTTAAGAAAACATTAGAAACCGGAAACATAAACCTCGTGGCCACCCCGAATCCCTCGCAGCTCTAAGTCCTCTATGGTTGGGGGTTACCTACGTAGATAGAATTAAAAGGGTGACTTTGTGAAAACTCAGTCTGTAAAGAAACCCAACCAGTGTCAAAGATTAGGCAAACTCAGTCTGGGTCGAAGCCCTATTCAGATACAGATTAAATCGGGCCTTAGCCCTTTTCAGAAACAGAGTGGGCCTTGGGCCCATTACAGAAATAGATCAGATATATGCACATATGCAAAGCCCAAGCCCAGTCCAGCCCTACACACCATGTGGGGAATTACTCAACCCACCCAGCCCTACACACCACAGTTGCAGCAGAGCTGCTAATACAAAAATCGTGGCAAAGCCACCAGAAGAGTAATGCGAGGCAGAGCCTCTAAGCAGATTACGTGGCATTGCCACTTTTAGCACTTCCTCTGTATCCATAACCCAACCCCATGCAAATTGGAGTATTATGTGACATGGCATACAGAATATCAGATACAGTAACATGCAAATCAGTCAGCAATTTCTAGGGGTAAAATAGTCCTTTAACATCTAGGAGTAAAATGGTAATTTTCACCTTTTAGGGGCATTTCAGTAATTTTGCTATGTTTCTAAGTTTCATGCTTAAAATGACCTTCTAGCAGGTCTAATGTCGCTCCGAGCGACTCAGATAGCCGATTCATTGATATAATGCCATCGGCCCAAAAACCCTTAATGGGCCCGAGGGACCCACATACTACTATGGCCCGCTCAGTCTAATTTTTATACATATTATTGCAGATTTAATGTCCACTTTACCAGAAATCACTTACCGCATATTTTACCCATATGGGCCCGTAAGCCAATTGGGCCTAATTTCGGTCCATCGTGGCCCAAAACAGTCTAAGTGCACAAAAATGCGTACAATGACCCTTACAGTCTAAATTTCCAATTTCATGATTTCGTACCAACCCACGAGTGCTCGCACGCTCGTAAGCCCTCGAAATGTTAAGATTTTGACATTTTAGCTTTTCGACTTTTTATCGATCTAAGCTACCAGAGGGTGTCGTTACACACCTGTTTGCAAACTATGTCGAGATCCCGCAAGCGATCAACCTATAACAGTTTACCCACTACGTTAATCCATAAGCTAATAGAAACTACTAACACCATACTCCACATATATTCACCATCATAACAAATCACCCAATCCTTACCTTTGTCGAAATCTAACCCCAAGCACTAGATCTAGATTGCTTCCCTTTTATACAAACACTAACCACCCTCAATGAGATCCATCTCCACGAATAGCTGAAACATAATTGTTACAAAAGAAGGGATTTAAATCAGCCTACTAACAAAGGCCCAAAACCGAATAGCACAAGGGAGATAGGGGTTTTTGCTTTTCATAAAATGCTTGGAAGAAAAGAAAGTAGGACTGGAATACTTACCCTAGGAATTTGCTTGATAAAATTGGTGTCACTGAAGTTGCCTTACCCTAGACCAAGTCCCGATCTCTTATGGATCTACTCAAAACCCAAAGTTGGAGAAGGGATCTAAAGTATTTGGCCAAGGGAAATTGTTTGCAAAATGGACAGCAAGGTTCGGCTACTAGAGAGTACAAGAGAGGGAAGGATAGAGAAATAGAGACAAGAAGAAGAGGTTCGGCTTGAAAAGAAGAAAAGAAACGGAGAGGTTTGGCCAAAGAAGAAATCGGCACAGAGGCTAAATATTTTTGGATTTCGGCTTTTGAGAAGTCGGCCAGAACAGGTTTTAGGGAGACCAACTCAAACAATGGAGAATAAAAGAAGAAGAAAAAGAAGATTGATTCGGCTCTTTAGTTAATCGACCAAGAGAAGATTGGGGTTTAGGGACTTTCGACTTTTGGGGACAGAAAAGAGGAGAGAAAAGAAAGATATGCATGGCACACCTCAACACTACCTATTTGGCACTCAAGAACGACCAAAATGCAAACCTCGAAAGAAGGCTAGAAAGAAAATGGCATAAACGGAATCCTGAAAAGAGCCAAAAAGAATTTGGCACCTTCTTTTAAACCTTATTGCCGAAAATGCAACCCCCACAAGTCCCCCATTCGGCCAACTCTAGCCTCACACTCCAATCCCTAAATTTCCTCCTTGAAAATCTCCCTTTATCACTCCTTAGTCCAAACCCATGAGCAACTCAGACACCTTCCCTCAGAGTTCAACTTGGAGTCCACCTCTTACCATGCTCATGGAATAAAATAAAATGACTATCTTGCACACAAGGGGATTCAAACCTTAGCTCCCTCACAAGCTTTCACATGCCACTTCCCTGTGCTTTAAGTGGCGCTACCTTACCACTTTACCATAGGCTTCCTTGTGCCATAAAACCCCAACATTTATTTGAAAGCCCACTTTGCCAAAGTCCATTCTCACTTAAAGCTAAAAATTAAAAATTCTGCTAGGCTTTAGACTTAAACATAGGCCTTCTAAAGGTCTACTAACCAAACTCAAATAATTAATTAAGCACAACAAGTCATGTAAAAATGAATTCAAGCAAAAACCAAAACCCTAAAATTTGGGGCGTTACAATCTAAGGGACTAAAATGTGAAATTGGTGAAACATATGGACTTATATGTGTGCTAGGAGTATTCGGCCTAAGCAAGATATTGTTAAATTTTGCTTATTTTATGTTTTGTGTAATAGGGACTAAATTAAAAAATATATAAATGTCAGGGATAAAATGGTAATGTAACACCCTGAATATTTTTACAGTAAGATAGTATCCTTGATATAGTAAAATAAGGAAATAAAGTGGCAAGGAGAGAAAATTTGAGTTATGTCATTGGGAAGTATATTATGACAAATTAATTCAAGAAAGGACTAAATTGTAAAAGTGAGAAAAGTTTTGTTACCCAAGAGTAAATACTCAAAATTTAAGGGGTTAAAGAGTAAATATGAAAAGTTAAAGGACCAATAGTGCAAATATTTTATGGGTGGAATAATCTAGAAACTAAGGAAAAAGGATGAATTAGGACCAAATTGAATAGATGAAGAATTATGAGGGACTAAATTACAATTTTATCAAAATTAAGTGATGACTCAACAATGGAATTTTAAAAGATCACGAAGGGCAAAATGGTCAATTGGAAGAGAGAGAAATCTAGAAAGTAATGATGATGTTGGAGATATTTTAGATTAATTAATTAATTAATTATTAGTTATTAATATTTTAATTTGATTTTTATATGATATTTTATTATTATTTTATTAGTATATATAAAGAAAGAAAGATGAGGAAATTCTCATCCAATTTCCATGCATTCACGTTAGGAAGAAGAGAAGAGACGAAAGAAACTTTTCATTCTTTACAATTTAGTCCTTCCACCAAAAATTCACCATTTTAACCTAGAAATCAAAAGAATTTCCATAGCTACCAAAGGAGAAAAATGTTAAGGAGACTATGGGAAGTTAGAATGTCAAGTTGGACTCAAGAAATAGAAGCTGGAAGAGAGAGAATATCAAGTTAAAGATTGAAACCAAGGGGAAAAGGTAAGAACATCAAGGTTTTCATATACTTTTAAGTTTCATATTATTGAAAAAGCATGGAAATGATGTTAATGTAGAGTTTTCTTATATATATATGGTTCTATGTTCTTGATATATTAATGAAGAGAAATAAGAGAAAGTGATGGGAAATATTGTAGAGAAAGGAAATAAGGGTGTTATAAACTTAGTAATTAATATCTTGCACTAAAACAGTTTGGACAGCAGCAGTAAGTTAAATTTGAAAAATCACCAAAAATGGTAGAAACTGAATTAGAAGTTGAGTGAGAGATGGAATTAAAACTTGTTGAGCCTCTTTTTATATAAAAGAAACATAACAAGTAAATGAATTCTGTATTCTGAGATATTTATATTTCTGTAAGACTGGTTCAGAATGATTTCGGGATACTCTGTTCTGACTTGGAAAAATCATTAAAAATTGTATAAAAATGATTATGGGACATAATTTATGTGGTTAGATTCTTTAATGAGTCTATTCTCAAGCGAAATAAATGAAAATATCATCCAAATCCTGTATGAAGAGATAATTAATTGTTAGTGAAGAAGGGTCAGAACTGTTAGATAGCAGAACAGGGGTGACTTTAAAGAATAAACTGTACTAATTGACTAAACCAAAAATTATGAAATTTTTATGGTAAGAAGATATATGAGTTTAGTTTCAAAAACAATTAGCGGATCTTAATTTGGAGTTCTGTATCCCAAGATATAAATAATTTAGTGACTATGACTCAAATGGACAACTTTGAATATACACATAAGTAAATAGTGAAATTACTGATAATGTTACTCATAAGCATGCTATATAAATTAAGGTTGTGGAATGGAGAGGACGAGGAGGAAAATATGTATGAATAATCAGTTAGCATGGCTAATTTGTATGTTTTAGGCTCAGGGACTAAATTGAATAAAAGTAAAACTCTATGGGTAATTTTGTAAAAATGTTAGAAATGATCAAATTACATGAAATGGGTTATTTTATTATTTAAATTTCAAAATTCAAATGAAATTACTAATTTAGTTTAAGATCGGGGAAAAACATGTTTTAAGGATTAAATTGAAAAGTGTTGAAATTATGTAAAATTTTGATATTTTATAGAATTTATGGGTTGTTATTAATATGTATGATGATAATGGCTGGATATAAGGATTAAAATGCCTAAGGGTAAAATTGTCATTACTTAAAGATTTAGGGGCAAAATGGTAATTTTTCCTAAGTCATTAATTGAATGTATTAGAATATAGAATAAATGAAAACGATGACCAAATTTATTATAAAAATCTGGATGACTCAAATACGAGACTAGAATATGGAAAGAAAAATGACATTTATCATGACATGTAAAAATGTGATTACCTTTGAGACGTTGATACAAGGAAATTAAGTATGTTGAGACGAATAATAAATCCAAATAAAATATGTCGAGAGAAATAAATATGTTTGGGGGAAAATATGTCTAATTTTAAGTGGTTCAAAATATAAATGTTAGATGAAATAAAATATTTGATAAATAAATTAGTAACTCCAGTAATGCTCCATAACTCTAATCCGGTGTTGGATTCGGGATAGGGGCGTTACATTTAGTAGTATCAGAGCTAAGGTTTAGTCGGTTCTCAGACTGAATGTAGTATATGAGAAGTCTAGAAATACATGCAACTATGTAACCTATGATAAGATAATATGATATCTTCCAACCCTGATGAGATTTATTTTACTTAAAGATGCTATTCCAACCGAGCTAATTCCAATAATGTGAAACCAATATTTGAATATATGAGTAAAAGTTGATTATGACGAGTCGGAACTCGTAAAGGTATGAATAAATGTTACATTTAAATTTATGTGTATAGTAAGTTCATGTGTAAATGTGGTAACATAATTGTCATTTTAAGTAATTTAATGATATTTGTATGATATGATGATTAATATCATGAAATATTATGCTTTGTGGTTATTATTTAGTAATATGCAAATTATGTGAGCTACTTGATAAATATGAATAAGTGATTATTGTGAAATTTGAATATTTGTTATTGAAAGGTAAAGTGAAATGTATTGAATTAAGAATATACGTGATTAATTGAAATGTGCATTGGTCGAATAAATGAAATGAGTAAGTTTGTACAAAAATAAATTATCGATTCTTTTTATGTTGTTATATTTTGTTAACATATGAGACGCGGTTGCCTATAGACTGATTATTTAATGAAAATTGCAAATTAACGTAGACTATGAATGAGATTATTAAAAGTTGAAGAGAAAGATTTCCCATTTGAACCTTAGGAATATATGAGGATACAACTGACATGTCACTAGGATATTTGAGTTCCGAACTCGTTGAGTTGAGTCCGAGTTCGTGAGATGTAACTAGGCATCCGAACTTGTTGAGTTGAGTCCGAGTTCACTTATGGATGCGAACGCCCGAACTCGTTGAGTTGAGTCCGAGTTCACTTATGGATGCGAACGCCCGAACTCGTTGAGTTGAGTCCGAGTTCGTGAGATGTAACTAGGCATCTGAACTCGTTGAGTTGAGTCCGAGTTCACTTATGGATGCGAACGCCCGAAATCATTGAGTTGAGTCCGAGTTCACTTATGGGCGGGTTACATGGTAGCTTGAGCTATATATTCATGGACTATTGAGTTTGGTTTAGCCGCGAGCATAACACTTATGTGCATGCGTTCCGTTGTATCCGATTATATTCCGATGAGTTCAACAGGAAATCGATTAAGTGAAAATACATAAAAATTAAATTACGAGGCTTTATATTGATTAAGTTATATTCAATGAAGTTTATGAGATTTATATTGATTAAGTTCAAAACGGTAAAAGTGAAAAAGTTCAATAGTTGAGCAATTGATAATGCAGTCCAAACTGAGAATGAGTTAACAAGTGAAGATGGGTTATGGATAGAGATATTAGATTTTTGAAAATTACTTGGGATATTCAATACCACTGCTAAAGAAAGAAGTTAATTATAGGAAAATTGATTTATTCAGATAAGGTATTTACAGAATGGTTAACTAAAAAATTTCTTCCTAATTATTTTCTTGAGTAAACTGAAGGATATGAAATTTTTGATGACTATACTAGTAAATGGAAATAGTGAATAAATTGCAAAAATATTTGAATATAACTATCATAATTGGGCATATTACAGTAGATTTGTGAGATTTGAAAGAAATTATTTATTATGAGTTGAATTGTGAATTGAATTGAGATATGAAATTTGAAGTATGATTTGAAATGTGAATTGAAATTGAGATATGAGATTTAAAAGCTTTAACCAAAGGTTCATGATTTGATTAAAGATAATATAGATGATATATGATGCCATTTGATTTAAATATAAATTAACACATATGACTTATATTGTTACATGTTTGATGTCTATTATTTATTATAGTTTTTATAATTTGAATTATGGTAATACTACTGAATATAGACATACTCAGTATATAGTTGTATCACTATAATTTAAATTATTTATTTTTATTAAATGTTAAATGTTAAATTATATGTATGGTAAGTGAAATATGAGGTAAGTGTTATTGTTGAATTGAATATGTGACAGCCTTAAAACGACCCTAGTCGGGATGTGGTTTCGGGACCACAAAACCGAGGCATAAAATATATTTAACGTTCATATTGATGTCTATTATATGTGATAATTCATGTGTGACATGTTTGGTGTGTCAATTTAGAGTTATAAATTTGAATTTCACTTAAAAGGGCTTAGTTGTAAACTTTGAAAGTAAACTAGCTAGATGTGTGATGGCTAATAAATGCATGCATGCAAAATCAAGGACTTGCATGTCAAATTACCCACTTTTATGATAGTGGATAGTAATGATGACATAGTTTGTCATTTTATGTTTTGTTTGTAGCTAATTAATAACAATAATGATGAAAATAAATTTGTTTATATTAAATAAAATAAGTTGTCATAAAATAGAAATAATATAGTTAATAAAATAAGAAAAAGAGGGTAAAAACAACATTTTTTGTTCATCTTTTTCCTTCATTGCCGTATGTGACTAAGGGAGAAGAGAAATAGGGTTCAAGCAATTTGGTTGGGAGAAATCTTGATTAAGGTACAATTTCTAGATGATTTTCTTTGCATTTCACGAAATCTAGTTGGTTTTGAAGCTCTCTACTTGTCCATGTTTGAATTTCTTGAGCTCTAAGTGCTAGAAACATTCGGTCATGATGCATGTCTTCTTGGGTGATGATTTGTTAGATTTTCCTTGTTTTGAAGATGATTACTAAGGGAGATTGAGCTTCATAAGCATAAAACCCTTGTGTGATAAACAAGATGTAATGTTCGGCCATATGAGCAAGGGTGGGGGTAAATTGTGCTTTCTTTAATGCTTGTGTTAAATAATGGAATATGGGTGTTGTTTGAGCTTGCCTAAAGGGTCCTCTCCTTTGTCTAATGTGAAAATTTTCTTGAGCTTTGAAGGATGAAGGCATTCGGCCTTGTCAAGTTGTGGTTAGGGAGTTTTGTTTTGCATTTAAGAGCTTGTTAAAGCTTGTTAATAGACTCTATGATGTTAAAATTCATAAGAGTTGGATTTGTGAGTTCAAATTAGTAAGATTAGAATTTTAGAGAGGATTAAAGCCTAAGGGACCTTCGGTTCTTTGAATGATTGAGTTGTTGTGCTTTTGATTGTATTTTGATCTTGAATTTGATAAATTGATTTTGGAAATTATGATACATATTTTGCAACATGAGCTAATTGAGCATTGCTCATAAGTTCACTAAGTAATAGGCTAAGGAAAAATTATACATGAACTTAGTAGGTATTATCTTGATTGATTTGGATGGTTGAGATTGTGATTCATGTTGAGTAACATTCGGCTAGTGTATCCTTGTGCCAATGATTGCCAATTTTGGACTCAAGCATTTAGTGGTAAAATTGTTAAATGAACAAAGGTGAATGAAGTGGCTAAATGCCTTATGTGTATATGCATGTATTCGGCTAACTTGGTAATATTGATTTGATTGTGGATGTAATGAATATGAAATATGTACATTGTGTTAAGAGCAATGACTTCTCTAAATGGTGCCTTAGAAAATGCTATATTTCGAGTATGTGCTTAAGAACATTAAAGAGTGAATTTTGTATAAAAATCTGCTTGGTACAGCAGCAGTAACGTGTTTTGAAAAAATCACCATAAATTGTGTAAATTGAACTAGAGGCTAAATAAACTGTGTAATTGAAGCTTAATGAGTCTAGTTTCTTATGAAAGAAACCTTGCCAGCAAAGGAATTTCCTACAAATAGATTTTTAGAGTAGAGTGAGACAGTGTCAGATTGACTTCGAAGTCCCCTGCTTTGTTTTTGGAAAATCACTATAAATTGTATAAAAATTGTTATGAGACAAAATTTATATGCTTAGACTCCTTAATGAGTCTAGTTTCGAATGGAATAGGTGAGGCCATAGTTGGAATTCTGTACAAGGAGAAATTCAGTTCGTAGTATGGAGTGGTCAGTTTACTCAAACAGTGAAATAGGGAAACTTTGAGAAAATTCTGGTATTGATTGGCCAAACCAAAAATTATGAAAATTTTATGGGTGGAAGATAAATGAGTCTATTTTCATACAAAATTAACGGCACTTCATTTGGAGTTTCGTAGCTCCAGTTATGAGTAAATTATTGAATGCTGCTCAGAAAATCAGCTTGCTGTGAATTATGATATGTATGTGAAATGCTCCAATGTGCATGAGTGTTTGCAATGAGAAGAATATGTATGTATGAATTTTCTATGAGTGAAAATGATTCTTTAAGGTGCTTGAATAAGGATTAATAGAATTAAATGTTTTATTTAGCTCAAGAGCATAGAGGGACGAGTTCGGATATAGGGAAGGCTAAAGTGGTCGAATAGCCAACTCGAAATTTCTCGTGAAAGTTCAAGGTAAGTTTTGAGTAATCGAATTCGGTATTTAAGTTAAAATGCCATGACATACATGCTGATATTTGAACAATGTCCCATTAAGAAGGAAACCTTATTCATGTTTGCTATATAGCCGAATGGCTCATAGAGAAAAGGACCGAAATTGAGATTTGAAATGCATTGCTTATGTATGCTTGATCATTGGGCCGAAAGTCTAGAAAAGAAGAGTATACATGTATAAGATTTGAATTATATATATATTTATGATATAAAGTCGAGAAGCATGTTATATGTTTGTATGCAAATGAAGTGATTGAATAACAAGTGCAATCTTGCTATGTGAAACTTGGCAACATGCGAATATATATATGTGTATGAGAATATGTGATGTGAATCCGGGATTAAGTCCCGCTGACTATATGTGGAGATTATGTCCGGGTTAAGACCCGAAGGCTATATGCAGAGATGATGTCCGGGTTAAGACCCGAAGGCTATATGCGGAGATTATATCCGGGGTAGAGACCCGATGGCCATGTATAGAGTTTACCCGAGCTAAAGATCTCGATGATGATGAGAGTAAAGCCTAAGACTAATGGTCTTCAAGGTAACGATCGCTAATGAATTGCGCTGAAAGTGTTAAGTTATACAGGTATGTACCCTTGGCTTATATGCAAGCTGGATTTTGGACCGAATACTAAGGTCATTATGTGGTTTCTTATGTGTTCATGAAATGAGATTATTAATATGATCAAAGTACAATTGGCCTATGTGAAATGTTATGTGAATTTTTGTGACATGTATATGTTTACGTGAACTTACTATGAGTGAAAGCTATCCACTTTCGTATATGACGTGAATGTATATGTGTGGAAAAAGGGTGACTTACCCAAGAGAAGAGGGAAACAAAAATACGAACAACTATGCTTTAATTTGATGATTTATTTGATGTCATTGCTTAAAACTTACTAAGCATTGTAATGCTTACTCCGTTTCCCTTGTTTCCTCTGTTTTATAGATCTCTTTTTGGAAGCTACGGACTCGGGGATTGAAGCCTTAATCACCTACACTATCGCTGTTATTTTGGTACATTTGACGGTTATTTTGGGTCAATGGCATGTATAGGCTATTTTCCTTCGATTAAACCAAACTTCATTTTGAATTGTAATTATTCTAGCCATGCGAAAATGGCTTGCTTAGTCTTCGAGTTGATTATTTATGTGAATGATACTCGTATGGTTTAATGTTGTGGCATGTTGTTCAGTTAGTAACCAATATGTGATGAATTTCTAATATGATGATCGGTCTTTGAATGTTCGGTTTAGCCCATTTATTAGTAGCCTTAAGGTATAGTTTTGCTAGCATGCTTGTAGAACTCAATGAATTCACGTCTAGCTTGTAACTATGAACCTCGTTAGTTTGTATTTTGATTTTGTAATACCTTAAACCCTAACCCGGTGACGGACAGGGGCGTAGGGTGTTACAGAATATAAATTAAATTGAGTGATGGGTAAATTTAGTATTGAATTTATATTGATGAGAAAAGTGAAATTAAATTGAGTTGTGAATAAATTGAAAGAGAAAATGGAATTAAAAAGTGATTTATGAAATACATGATAAAGATTATTAGTAAATTACAAATGACTGATGAATAGTGAATTTTAAATTATATTACAGGTATTAAAGAAAGAGAATATATAAACATACATGACTATTAGTACAATGATTAAATTGTAAAATATGTAAAAGCGTTATGCTAAAAGTGTAAGAGTGATATGCGTGCATAATGGAATTTGCACAAGTAGAGGAGATTAGATCTACTAAGATATTAGTGGTATACCATTAAAGGATTCTAGGCATTCTCTGATAATAAAACGTTGTTACTCATCAAGTGCTCTCTAATTAATGGTGCACAAGATTACACTTCTATATCTGTTTCGTATATCCTAAGTGTTCTGTTTAGTCTATGAGCCTTTGTTAAAAAGGTAAACAATTTTCATTACAAGGTAAGGGGTTATCTCTAATTCATGTTTGAAAATAGTGAATTAAAACTAAATTGTGAACTAAAAATATAGAGAATGGATATAAATGATAAATTAGATAAAAATATGAAGAAAGGAACTATAGAATTATAGAGATAATGAAGTCCATGATCAAAAGAAGCAAGGAAATTTCAAGGACGAAATTTATTTTAAGGGGGAGGGAAATGTAACACCCCGAATATTTTTACAGTAAGATAGTATCCTTGATATAGTAAAATAAGGAAATAAAGTGGCAAGGAGAGAAAATTTGAGTTATGTCATTGGGAAGTATATTATGACAAATTAATTCAAGAAAGGACTAAATTGTAAAAGTGAGAAAAGTTTTGTTACCCAAGAGTAAATACTCAAAATTTAAGGGGTTGGAGAGTAAATATGAAAAGTTAAAGGACCAATAGTGCAAATATTTTATGGGTGAAATAATCTAAAAACTAAGGAAAAAGGATGAATTAGGACCAAATTGAATAGATGAAGAATTATGAGGGACTAAATTGCAATTTTATCAAAATTAAGTGATGACTCAACAATGGAATTTTAAAAGATCACGAAGGGCAAAATGGTCAATTGGAAGAGAGAGAAATCTAGAAAGTAATGATGATGTTGGAGATATTTTAGATTAATTAATTAATTAATTATTAGTTATTAATATTTTAATTTGATTTTTATATGATATTTTATTATTTTATTATTATTTTATTAGTATATATAAAGAAAGAAAGATGAGGAAATTCTCATCCAATTTCCATGCATTCACGTTAGGAAGAAGAGAAGAGACGAAAGAAACTTTTCATTCTTTACAATTTAGTCCTTCCACCAAAAATTCACCATTTTAACCTAGAAATCAAAAGAATTTCCATAGCTACCAAAGGAGAAAAATGTTAAGGAGACTATGGGAAGTTAGAATGTCTAGTTGGACTCAAGAAATAGAAGCTGGAAGAGAGAGAATATCAAGTTAAAGATTGAAACCAAGGGGAAAAGGTAAGAACATCAAGGTTTTGATATACTTTTAAGTTTCATATTATTGAAAAAGCATGGAAATGATGTTAATGTAGAGTTTTCTTATATATATATGGTTCTATGTTCTTGATATATTAATGAAGAGAAATAAGAGAAAGTGATGGGAAATATTGTAGAGAAAGGAAATAAGGGTGTTATAAACTTAGTAATTAATATCTTGCACTAAAACAGTTTGGACAGCAGCAGTAAGTTAAATTTGAAAAATCACCAAAAATGGTAGAAACTGAATTAGAAGTTGAGTGAGAGATGGAATTAAAACTTGTTGAGCCTCTTTTTATATAAAAGAAACATAACAAGTAAATGAATTCTGTATTCTGAGATATTTATATTTCTGTAAGACTGGTTCAGAATGATTTCGGGATACTCTGTTCTGACTTGGAAAAATCATTAAAAATTGTATAAAAATGATTATGGGACATAATTTATGTGGTTAGATTCTTTAATGAGTCTATTCTCAAGCGAAATAAATGAAAATATCATCCAAATCCTGTATGAAGAGATAATTAATTGTTAGTGAAGAAGGGTCAGAACTGTTAGATAGCAGAACAGGGGTGACTTTAAAGAATAAACTGTACTAATTGACTAAACCAAAAATTATGAAATTTTTATGGTAAGAAGATATATGAGTTTAGTTTCAAAAACAATTAGCGGATCTTAATTTGGAGTTCTGTATCCCAAGATATAAATAATTTAGTGACTATGACTCAAATGGACAACTTTGAATATACACATAAGTAAATAGTGAAATTACTGATAATGTTACTCATAAGCATGCTATATAAATTAAGGTTGTGGAATGGAGAGGACGAGGAGGAAAATATGTATGAATAATCAGTTAGCATGGCTAATTTGTATGTTTTAGGCTCAGGGACTAAATTGAATAAAAGTAAAACTCTATGGGCAATTTTGTAAAAATGTTAGAAATGATCAAATTACATGAAATGGGCTATTTTGTTATTTAAATTTCAAAATTCAAATGAAATTACTAATTTAGTTTAGGATCGGGGAAAAACATGTTTTAAGGATTAAATTGAAAAGTGTTGAAATTATGTAAAATTTTGATATTTTATCGAATTTATGGGTTGTTATTAATATGTATGATGATAATGGCTGGAAATAAGGATTAAATTGCAAGAATTTATTTTTCTGAGCCTAAGGGTAAAATCGTCATTACTTAAAGATTTAGGGGCAAAATGGTAATTTTTCCTAGATCATTAATTGAATGTATTAGAATATAGAATAAATGAAAACGATGACCAAATTTATTATAAAAATCCGGATGACTCAAATACGAGACTGGAATATGGAAAGAAAAATGATATTTATCATGACATGTAAATATGTGATTACCTTTGAGACGTTGATACAATGAAATTAAGTATGTTGAGACGAATAATAAATCTAAGTAAAATATGTCGAGAAAAATAAATATGTTTGGGGGAAAATATGTCTAATTTTAAGTGGTTCGAAATATAAATGTTAGATGAAATAAAATATTTGATAAATTAGAAACTCCAGTAATGCTCCGTAACTCTAATCTGATGTTGGATTCGGGTTAGGGGCGTTACAGGTAATTTGCCCATTTGTGTGTTTTTGGACTAAATTGAATGAGGATATGTGTGAATGAGCTTAATTTGTATGTGTTTAGATCAAGAACCAAGAAAATCAGAGTTGGACTGGGGAAAAATGAAAGTGGTCGACTAGCCGTTCCGTTTCATTTTATATCGTCCGAGGTAAGTTATAAGTATAATTGTATAGTTATATAAGTAATTAAGTGTGAAATTTATATGCTGGTTTGAGAAACCTAAAATGTATATGTAAAACTGATTTGATGAAATTTAACGTCAAGTGCACGAGAAATAAAGTGACGGTACTGAGTGTGTGATACGTCACGAGACTTTAGCACTAAGTGTGCGATGATATTAATGTAACGACACTAAATGTGCGATACGTTACTAGTATATGGCCTTGGGTGTGCCAGGTTGACGATCTTTTTTTTAAAGCATATTGATTCATAAATATTTAATTAGACTAGAAGTAGTCGGATACATGACAATTGAATCTCTACGAAATAAGGTAAGTTGGTTATCAAGATATAAGGTGAGCTTCGGAAGTGACATATGAAAATTATGTGTATATGAGAGGAAGGTTACATTCGGCCTAATGGAAATTATTTGATAGCATGAAGTGAAATTATGATTGTAATAACGATTGAAGTACGTTGAGCTACTAGGGTTTAAAATACGATTATATGTACAATGAAATGAGATTTATGAATGTGTCCAGGTAAGGGAGTATATACGGCCATGTGTATGATAATAATATTGTAAGTGGAAAATATATATGATGTTATAAGATGGGCATTCAGTCAGAGGGAATTAGATACATGGGCAGTACATGATTATAAATTCTTTTCAATAGCCAAATTATTTACTTGAACGTAATATTATATTTTTGATCTCTACTAATGAGGAGTAATTGTTATCGTATTAAATATTTACTTGTGACTTACTAAGCTGAGTTAGTTTACCCTGTGTGTTTATTTATTTTGTTTTATAGATTCTTGGGAGTTAAGTTGTAAGTTTGGGAGATAGTCAGCAAGTTCATCACACTATCAACTATTTTGATATCTTATAAACTGATCTAGAAATATGTCATGTATAAGTTAATTTTTGGGGCAGGATTATTTAGAAGGGTAAATGTATAATGGCCATGCGAGACTGGCCTAATGTTTAAGCCTAGCTTTGATTTGTGGAATTATAACAGGAATTTCCTTTTTCGACTCTAAAGTAATGAGTTATGGTCGGTCATGTATTATATTATGCATTATAATATGTGGTTGATTGATGATCTTGGTTGAAATGCAAATGACTCATTTAGTTATATATATATATACACGTTTGGGCATTCGGCTAAGGATTCATAATGCATGATAAATAAGCTAAGATATGTTATGTATATCCTAAGTCAAATTAGGACTTATGTACACTCATAAATTGATGCCCACGTGTAAATTCATGCTACAATATTTATTATGCCATTCGATCATATCATATTAGTTAAATTTATACATACTATTCAAATGCAATATGGGTTTTATGCGTTGTATATCATGCATATATGTACATGCGAAACATGTCAGGCCTAGATATGCTGGTTATGATTTATGCATGTATGTCAGGTTTTATGTATTTATTATTTGCTATAAAAAAATGCGATTATAGTGAGTAAGGCTGATGAATTATTGAATAAATGACAGAACCCTGGTAGATTGAGTTGATGTTTTTCATATTAAGTCAAAGTAGCTATTACATATATTTTTATATATATTAATTTAGCTTGCAATGTCCATGATTTATGATGTAGCTCATGGCCCAATAGTGACATTCGTTCTTTGCATAATTAGATAAGCATAGCTTGATTAAGAGGAATGAACAGTCAACGAATAATTCTTATGATTTTGACTTGTTTAATACGGATTAAATTGTGGACTAAATGAACGAAATTAATAACCTCCTTATTACAATTCATGACTGATTAATAATAGTGACATGCTGTCCTTAATATTAATGTTTGGTCTGATAAATGTTTTCAAGGGATTTTTTTTATGTTCACGTTACAATCAAACTGGCATACATATACAGAGTATCTTTATTTGGTCATGATCATATGTTTTGTTCGTTAATACTTGGATGGGTTTAAGTCATTCTGACCGGATGGGTTTCGTTCTTGGTAAGAGCATTGTAGACATTCCAAAACTTTTATTGTATTGATTATTTGATTCTAGTTATATAACCTTGTGATTAAGCATTGAACACATGAGGTGGCGATTATGTGACAGTTGAGTATCAGCCGTTAATACCTCGTAACCCACCCCGACGACGGATCTGGGTTAGGGGTGTTACACTTTCTGAGTCACTTGGAGTGACGTTAGACCTGTTATGAGGTTGTAATAGGTGCCGAGACATTGAACCTTAGTAAAATGACCAATAAAGGGTAAAATTACTATTTTACCCCTAACTGCCCAAAAGACTATTATACCCTTAAAAATAGGTTGTTTGATATATGTATGATTGTATCTGTATTTGTTAATCTATATGCATGGGGTTGGGTTTGATATCGGAGGAAGTTCTGTTATAGTGGCTCTGCCACATGATTCTGTTGAGTGGCTTCGCCACGTATTCTGTATTTAGTGGCTCTGCCACGGTATCTGTTACTAGTAGCTTGGTTGTGTATTGGTGTGTGGGCTGGGTAGGTTGAGTTATTCCCCACATGGTGTGATAGGATGGTACAGATGGTGTGATGGATGGACTGGGTTGGGTTCATGCTGTTTTGTTCTGCATCGGTAATGGGCTTATGGCCACTTTTGGGCTCATTCTGTTTTTGAATAGGGCCAAGGCCTAGTCTGATTTGTATGTCTGATCTCTGTTATTGGTTGGGGAAAATTACACACTGAGTTTTGCAAACTCACCTTTTTATTTTATATCTGCAGGTAACCCCCAGCCATAGACGATTAGAGCTGCGAGGGACTCGGGGTGGCCACATGCTTTCTGCTTCTGCCTTTGCTTTAACTTTTTTAAAAATTATTAGTTTGGGTTTCTGTTATGTAATAAGGCCATTATGAGGTTTTTGGTTTAATTTCCTTTATTTGGGTTGATTTATCCTTACAATTGGTAAAGTAATTTAAATTGGGTTTTCAAAACTAATAACCAACATTTTCAAGTAAAATTGCGCGTAATGTTTTCCAAAAGGTTAAAGAGCTTTTATAGCTCCAAGTAACTGAACGTAAAAAATAAGGCAGTCATTTCTTCTAAAACATTTTTCAAACGGATAAAAACGGTTTTAACCTGGAATCGTTCAACGTTTCAAATCTAAACAAGGCTTTTAAACAAAGGAAAAACTTTTTATTGAATATTCTGAATTCTTGCGTAACTTCCTTGTGACACACCAGATCTGGCCATAATGTCCAGGCCGGGTTTGGAGTGTTATATTTAGTGGTATCAGAGCTAGGTTGCAAAACTCAGCTGTGGTATGGGTTTTGCAAATTTTCCCTTAAAATTTATTTCAATGGTTTAAATAGTTTTGAAAAGTTGATTTCTTTGAAAAATTCTCTTAAAAAGGGTTTTGCTTTACTTTCTAAATAATTATTTATTTTGGGTTTCTTTTCAAAATTACTTCTTAAAATTTAGGGTTTTTAAAGGTTTTCAACAAAGTTGGTTTAAAATTTTTGTTTTGATAAAACTTTGAATTATTCTGAATAATGTTTCTGAAAGTGGGACTCGAGTCTCTGGTACAAAATCTGTAAGTCTTCTCTATTATATTATACTGTATTAAACGTGATACTGAGACACTATTGTAGATAGTGCTAATACCTCACTGAAACTCCGTAGTTAGGATAAACTGAGACTGTAGGAAAACTGAAAACTTTAGAAGACTGAAAATTGTAGCTAGATTTTGATTCTGGGAAAATAAAACTCTAAACTACTATCTTCTGCATACAACATCTGTAATAATTACTAAAATTATGAACTAATTCATAAAATTCGTAATCAGATAACACAACATGAGTACAAGAGCTACATGCGAAAGAGCTCGTGGTAGAGGCCAAGGAAGTACTCGGGCTGGATCTTCTGCATCGGGTCATATGCCTGCTGGAGGGGCATCACTATTGTCGGTGACTAAGACAGGGTCTCATGATCAAGCTGCATGGGACGATGCTTTGTCCCAGGTAATACTTCATGTTCTAGAGAGAGTTGTCGGAGCAAGTACTGGAACAGTGAACTGTGGGTCGATTTCTGAGCGGCTCCGGGTTAATGGAGCAGAGATCTTTAGGGGCATATCTAGTGTAGCCCCGAATGTGCCTGAGTATTGGTTAAAGGCCATAAAGCGAATAATGGATGACTTAGACTGCTCGGTGGAGCAGAAACTAAAGGGAGCAGTATCTTTACTATGAGACGAGGCTTACCAGTGGTGGCTCACTGTAAGAGATAGTACACCGGCTGATCGGTTGACTTGGGATCTTTTCAAGACGGCCTTCAAAGGAAAGTATGTCAGGGCAAGTTATGTGGATGACAAAAGGAAAGAATTCTTAAATCTGACTTAGGGGAACAAGTCTGTAGCGGAGTACGAGGCAGAGTTCTTATGGTTAAGCCGATATGCTAATGGAATTGTTGCTACAAAATACTAGTGTAGCATGCTTCTGAGGATGGTCTTAGAGATGAGCTAAGGGTGTTGATTGCTCCATAGAGGGAGTGTGATTTCACCAATCTGGTCAAAAAAGCTAAGATAGCTAAGGACGTGAGCCGCTCAGAGCGCCAGAATCGGGAAAATGACAGGAACAGACTTAGGAGGGAGTCAGGGCCTTTGGGTGCTATAGGAAGGCCTGTTAAGAGAGCTAAAGTGGATGAGCCAGTTCAAGCAGCTCTGGTTAATATGGTTAGACCGCAGGCTTGTGCGGATTGTGAGAAAATACATCATTGTAAGTGTTGGAGGCGTTCGGGTGCATGCTTCCGATGTGGGTCCAAAGATCACCGAGTTAGGGATTGCCCTAGAGGCTAGTATAGATGTAAGCTGTAGAGCAGAGGGTTGCTTAACCAGTGAGAGGTGGTTAGCAGCCATCGAGAGGCCGTGGCCAGGCTAGTAGCAGAAATGGAAATGGACGTAGATGTGGAGCACCGAGCAGAGGTACTGGTAATATTGAGGTACGACAGCCAACATTGGTCTACACAGCTCGTCGTCTAGAGGATGGTGACGCACTTGACGTCATAACTGGTACGTTTCTAATTCATAATATGCCTTATCTTGATATGATTGATATTGCGTCTACACACTCATATGTTTCGTGCGATGTGTCTAGGATGTTGGGTGTGCAATCTGAGAATGCTGTTAGCGGGGTATCTGTAATTAGTCCATTGGGTCACTCGATTAGGGTAGACAAACTTTTTAGGGATGTGCCTTTAGAAGTACAAGGTAGAACTTTCTTTTCTGATTTAATGGAGTTACCATTCAGAGAATTTGATCTCATATTGGGTATGGATTGGCTTGTTAAGCATTGAGCAAACTTGGATTATGCTGCGAAGCGAATGGTATTAAAGACTTTGGAGGATGAGGAGGTAGCTGTAATTGGTGAGCGAAGAGATTATTTGTCTAATGTCATCTCAGCATTAAGGGCTAAAAAGTTGGTTCGCAAGGGTTGCGAGGCCTTTCTGGTATATGTGAGTAAATTCGATTCTATAGGTCCTTCTGTGGATGATGTAAGAACTGTCAAGAAATTTCAGGATGTTTTTTCGGAGGAGGTTTCTAGTTTGCCTCGGAACCGTGAAGTCGAATTTGGGATCGATCTACTACCTGGAACGGCTCCGATGTCCGTTGCCCCTTATAGGATAGCACCGAAGGAGCTGGTGGAGTTAAAAGCACAAATTCAAAAACTTCTGGGCCGAGGATTTATCTGACCGAGTGTGTCTCTGTGGGGAGCATCGGTACTATTTGTCAAGAAGAAAGGTGGGACAATGCACATGTGTATTGACTACCGTTAGTTGAACAAATTGACTATTAAGAACAAGTACCCTCTGCCAAGGATTGACGATCTTTTTGATCAACTTCGAGGAGCTTTAGTATTCTCCAAGATCAACCTTTGATCTGGATATCATCAACTAAGGGTTAAGGAGGCAGATATCTATAAGACAACATTCAGGACTTGATACGGACATTACGAGTTCCTAGTAATGCCGTTTGGACTTACGAATGCACTAGCAACCTTTATGGTACTCATGAAATATGTATTTCAACCTTACCTAGATCAGTTCTTAGTCATCTTTATAGACGATATCCTGGTGTATTCGAAAACTGAGGAGGATCATGATGAGCATTTCTGGATTGTTCTATAAATTCTAAGGGAGAAACAGCTTTATGCAAAATTTAGCAAGTTTGAATTTTAGCTGCATGAAGTGACATTCTTGGGTCGTGTTGTTTCTGCTGAGGGGATTAGAATGGATCCTCAAAAAATCAAGGCTGTCTTGGAGTGGAAACCACCAAGGACTGTGTCGAAAATCTGGAGTTTTCTGGGTCTAGTAGGGTATTATAGAAGGTTTGTGGAAGGATTTTCTATAATTGCTGCACCATTGACTAAGCTGCTGAGGAAAGGGGTACCATATATTTGGACTGATAAACAGTAAGAGAGTTTTGAGAAACTAAAAAAAGGTTTTAACTAAAGCACATGTGTTAATACAACCTGAGTCTGGAAAGGATTTTACTATGTATAATGATGCGTCACACGTTGGATTGGGTTATGTGCTAATGCAAGAGGGTAGAGTGGTTGCTTACGCATCATGTCAACTCAAGCCTCACGAAGCTAATTACCCTACTCATGATCTGGAGTTAGCGGCGGTGGCATTCGTGTTAAAGATATGGAGGCACTACTTATACGGGGAGAAGTGTATTATTTACACGGACCATAAAAGCCTCAAATACCTCCTTACTCAGAAGAAATTGAACCTTAGGCAATGAAGATGGATAGAGTTTCTTAATGATTATGATTGCTCAATTGAGTACCACCCTGGAAAGGCTAACATGGTAGCGGATGCTCTGAGCTGTACGGTTGTATCTGATCTGAGAGTGATGTATGCTCGTTTCAGTCTTTACGAGGATGGTAGTCTGTTAGCTTAACTATAGGTAAGATCGACCTAGACTGAGCAAATTTGGGAAAAGCAATTATTGGATGAGTCACTAGTTTCTCAGTTTTAACAAGTGGAAAATTGTGAGAGTTTTGATTTTGGGCTAAACAGTGATGGGATTTTATGTTTCCATGGAAGAGTTTGTATTCCGAAGGACTTTGATCTGAGGCAGTCAATAATGTAAGAGGCACATGACAACCTTATGCCATGCATCCTAGTGGAAAGAAGTTGTATAGGGATTTGCGTGAGTTCTGCTGGTGACCTGCACTTAAGCGTGAGGTGACTGAATTTGTGGGTAAGTGTTTGACATGCCAGCAAGTGAAAGTTGAACATCAATTGCCTTCTGGACTTCTACAGCAAGTCAAGATTCCACTCTAGAAATAGGAAAGGGTAATCATGAATTTTGTGAATGGGCTACCCTTGACGCCTTCTAAGAAGGACTCGGTTTAGGTGATTGTGGATAGGCTAATGAAATCTACTCACTTTATACCAGTCTGAACTAATTATTCCCTTCAGAAGTTGGCTAAGTTGTACGTAGCTGAGATAGTACGACTTCATGGGGTGCCAGTTTCAATCATTTCTGACAGAGACCCTAGGTTCACGTCTCCGTTTTAGAAGAAGTTGCATGAGGCTTTAGGGATGCGGTTAGATTTTGGCACTACTTTTCACCCTCAGAAGGATGGACAGTCAGAAAGGTTGATTCAAGTACTAGAAGATATGCTAACAGGGTGTATTATTGATTTCCGAGGTAGCTGGGAGGATTGCCTGCCATTAGCAGAATTTGTGTACAACAACAGTTACCAGGCGAGTATTTAAATGGTACCATATGAGGTGCTGTATGGTCATAGGTGTCATACGCCTATTTGTTGGACTAAACTGGGTGAACGTCAAGTGTTGGGACCATTAAAAATAAGGTTAAGCTGATTAGGGATCAGTTAAAGGAAGCATCTGATAGGCAGAAGTCATATGCCGATATAAAGCGTAAAGAGATCGAGTACACAGTAGAAGATTTGGTATTTTTGAAGGTCTCACCTTGGAAGAAAATCTTAAGATTTGAGAAGAAGGACAAGTTGAGTCCTCAATTTATCAGGCCCTATCGAGTTCAGAAACGGGTGGGTCTGGTAGCATATCAACTTGAATTGCATTCTGAATTAGACCGAATTCATAATGTTTTTCATGTTTCCATACTGAGGCGGTATTGTTCTAATCCCTCGCATATAGTACCCGTTGAGGTGATTGAAGTTAAGCCTTATTTGACCTTCGAGGAAGAACTAGTGCAAATTCTGGATCGTGATGTCAAGGTATTGAGAAAGAAATCTGTTCCACTGGTCAAAGTGCTTTGGTGTAATCACCGTAGAGAGGAAGCTACGTGGGAGCTTGAGGAGGCGATGCATCAACAATACCCTCACTTGTTCTGACTAGGAAAATTTCGAGGCCAAAATTTCTTTAAAGGGGGTAGAGTCGTAACGCCCCAAATTTTGGGTTTTTTTTTAAATTTTTGCATAAATTGATATTTTCATGGTTGGGTGTGCTAAATCGATGTTTTGGGTGTGTTTAAGGGGCCTTTGGAAGGCCTGGGTTAAAGCCTAACCCTTGGCAACATTTTGATTTTTGGGCTTAGGGGAGTAGGGATGTTAGTTCTTAGGGTTTAAGAAATGTTATTGGGGTTTTATGCCACAAAATAATTTGTGGTGGAGTGGCTTGTGGCGTCATTGGCAAGGGGACAAGGGTTCAAATCCCCTTGCAGGCGTGATGCATTTATTTTGCTAGTTAGTGCGGCAAGTGGTGGTCTTGAGTTCAAACTCTTGAGGTGGTTGAGACTTGGTAGGAGAAATTTGAATTGAAATTCAAATTCAAAGGTTGAGTAAATCATGGAGCAAATCAATAAGATTTTTAGGGGAATGAGATTGGGGAAAGTTATGACCGATTGGAGTAGGAGAAAAATGCATGTTGGGCTAGGGGTTTTGTTGATGTGCGTTTTTGGCTTTTGGATGGATGGGTGCCGAATTCCCTTTTGGTCACTCTAGTGTGTTTCTTTCTCTCTCTTTTAATTCCTTTTCTTTAGTGCCATTTTGCTACAAGATCTCTCCCTGCATTTGTTCATTTTACCGAAACTTAAGTGCCAAATCAGTTTCTAATCTTTCTTTTGTTGCCTATTTTGCTTAGACGAACTCTTGTATTACATTTTGATTCAGTTCTCCTCATCTCTCGATTTTTCATTGTTTTCACTCACATAGCCGAAACCTACAATTTCTCTTCTCTCTTTTCTTTTCATCTCCTTTGGCTGAATTTGATACCTCTATTTTCTCTCTTTCTCAATTCTTCTTTTATTGGCCGAATCTAATCCTTAGTTCACCTCTCACTTTGTTGTTTTCCTTCTAGGATCTCTTTAGGCCAATTCACTTATTCTCTTCTTACTCATCTCTTTCGATTTTCTCTCATAGGCGATTATTGTGCCGCAAGAGTTCTATCAAGGGGTAGGCGTTCTTAATTTCTCTTCTTCTTGTAATTTAGATTGATCTGTTATATGCTCTCTTTAGGCTAAATGTCGTTCTTTCGAATGTTTAATGGCTATTAAATGGCCCTTTCTCACAATCAGTAACATGGTTGGTTTCTTAAGCTTGCTCATAGGGGTGTTAAGGGTCAAGTATCCTAATCGATCAAGCCTTTCTTCCATTCTTCATTTAAGTTACCATCTGTATTCTTCTCTGGTCAAAAGCCGAATGTACAGAGGGTGTCTAATTGGCATTAGTTGTGGTTTTTAATCGTATTATTAATAAAATCTAACATATTGCAGTTCTTAGGCGACGATCATCTTTTAGTCAATGACTTTAAGATAGTAGATCGATGTGCGTGACAAATAAGGTGTTGAGCAGTAGTGCACTCGACTTTGCTAACAGGTGTGTAACCACACCCTTCTATAGCATAGATGGGCAAAAGCCAAAAAGCCGAAATGCCAAAGTGTCGGCATTTCGAGGCCTTGCAGGTATGCGAACGCTTGTGGACCGATCTGACCCTACAACCGTGGGCGTTTGACTGTGAAAGCCATTGTGCGCGTTTTCGTGCACTTGGGCAGTTCTGGGCCTCGATAGGCCGAACTGGGCCCAATGGGCCTACTGGCCCATATGGGTAAGTTATACGGTAAGTGATGATTGGTGCGATAGATGTTAAGATTTGTGTTACCATGTGTAGAATTGGACTGATCGGGCCACACGAGTGTGTGGGCCCACTTGGGCCCATTAGGGGTTTTGTGCCCGTAACCCTATTTGTCCACAAAGACTTTCTGAGTTGCTTGGAGTGACGTTAGACCTGTTATGAGATCGTAATAGGTGCCGAGACACCGAACCTTAGTAAAATGACCAAAATACCCCTGAAGGATAAAATTACCATTTTACCCCTAACTGCCCAAAAGACTATTATACCCTTAAAAATAGGTTGTTTGATATATGTATGATTGTATCTATATCTGTTAATTTGTATGCATGTTATATGTAGTTCTATTAGCTTGCATGGGTTGGGTTTGATATCGGAGGAAGTTTTGTTTTAATGGCTCTGCCACGTGATTCTGTTGAGTGGCTTCGCCACGTGTTCTATATCTAGTGGCTCTGCCACGGTATCTGTCACTAGCAGCTTGGCTGCGCATTGGGTGTGGGTTGGGTAGGTTGAGTTATTCTCCACATCGTTTGATGGGCTGGTACGGGTGGTGTGATGGATGGCCTGGGTTGGGTTCATGCTGTTCTGTTCTGCATCGGTAATGGGCTTGGGGCCACTTTTGCGCTCATTCTTTTTCTGAATGGGGCCAAGGCCCAGTCTGATTTGTATGTCTGATCTCTGCTATTGGTTGGGGGAAATTACACACTGAGTTTCGCAAACTCACCTTTTTATTTTAAATCTGCAGGTAATCCCCAGCTATAGACGATTTGAAGTTACGTGAGACTCGGGGTGGCCACATGTTTTCTGCTTTCGCTTTTGCTGTAATTTTTTTAAAATAATTAGTTTAGGTTTCTGTTATGTAATAGGGCCATTATGAGGTTTTTGGTTTAATTTCCTTTATTTGGGTTGATTTATCCTTACAATTGATAAAGTAATTTAAATTGGGTTTTCAAAACTAATAACAAACATTTTCAAGTAAACTACGCGTAATGTTTTCAGAATGGTCAGAGAGTTTTATAACTCCAAGTAACTAAACGTAACAAATAAGGTAATCATTTCTTCTAAAACATTTTTCAAGTGGATACAAATGGTTTTAACCAGGAATCGTTCAACGTTTCGAATCTAAATGAGGCTTTTAAATAAAGGAAAAACTTTTTATCGAATATTTTGAATTCTCGCGTAACTTCCATGTGACACACCAGATCTGGCCATAACGTCTAGGCTGGGTTTGGGGTGTTACAGAGTTTCCTATAGCTTTTTCCATAATCAATAATATAACTCTTGAATATTGAAATAATCATACGAATTTTCTTCATTGATCAAACACAATCTAAATAGCATTTCTCTTTCTCCGAGGATAAGAGAAATACCGATACGGGACCCATTGTATCTTTATCTCAATATCACACCAATATCATCATTGACTGTAACAATTCTGATTGCATTTGATATTTGGCCTTTCCTTGAGGACAAAATAGCATCTGGACACAAAAATTTAGAAATACCGAGTTTCATATCCATATACCAGAACATTTACTTCAAATCACTGTACTTTTATCTTTCTTTGAATGAATAGACAAGATACTACAGTGAGCTCTGGACGAAAAGTATCTGCATAAGCCCTGAGTTCTTCAGTGCTTAAATCCTATCTCAGAATAATATTAACAGTAATTAGATCTGATCTAAAATTTAAAATCAAAAGTTGGCTCATACTGTATTCACTTAATTTACCACTTACCAACCCATTTTCGAGCTCTTCTAATTTATAACGGAAACTTCGGTTTAGCTTTCACTTTAGCTAGAATTAGAACACCATCAATAAGATAAATCTTGGAACCAATACTCACAATGTAAGCAAAGATTTTCATTCAAGCATCTGCAAGTATTTTAGCTTTGCCTAGAGGTTAGTAGGTATTCACGCACATTCTTTCAGTTAGAGAAACTTAATCAATATGTCCCTGCATCAGGCTTTCAAGAATACAATTTCTTCATTTAGATTGTTTATCTATAAATCTATGTATGCACAACATCATTTTCGAACCAGAGAATAAACATAAATACACTTAGCTTAGTTTATCTTCCAACTGAACAGCCCACTCTGATTGAAACAACCGAGTTAATCTTAATTATTCAATAACATTCCACAGTGATCACTTCTTCATATTGTTAGGACGGTTCATACATAGAATCTTTCTGTAACACCCCCACGCCCGAGACCATCGCCGGAGTCGAGCTTGAGGTGTTACCGAACATAATTTATCATTTAAACAACTTTACATCATTTATTTTGATTTTCGGAATAAGCAGTTTTTTTGCGTCATGGTCGCTAAAAAAATCATATCTCGAGTTACGAAACTCGAAATCAAGATATATAAATTTTCCCTGAATCTAGACTCACATATCTATCTATAATTTTTTTCTAAAACTTTTGGTTGGGCGAATTAGTACAGTTTATTAGTTAAAGTTACCCCTGTTTCAGGACTTGACTGCACTGACCTCTACTTACTACGAACCACTTTTCTCCCTGTAAAAAATTCATATAACTATACCGTTTATTTCTATTAAAATTAGATTCAATAAGGATTCTGATAATATAAATTACACCTCCTAATTATTTTTTTTACAATTTATAGTGAATTTTCAAAGTTGGAACAGGGGATTCAGAAATCGCTCTGGCCCTATTTCACTAAAACTCAAATATCTTATAACATATAACTCCTTTACCTATTTCGCTTCTTCCATTTGAAAGTAGACACAATAAGCTTCACATTAATAGTTAATTCTTCACCTAATTCGTTTTCTACTATTTTTGGTGATTTTTCAAACTCACATCATTGTTGCTGTAGTGTTCTATTTTATGGCAAGTTTCATCCTTTTATGAATTCTCATGAACTATATAATATATTAAACTCACAAGGCATCCAACATTATCTAGGCTAGCCATACCAATGACTAATCATTATCAAGCATTTTCTCAACCAAACCACAACCATATCACAAGATTATTTACACAAAACAAGTATATTGCTATACATGCCATACATCAAAACATACAAACCAATATACCAATTCTTCCTCGGATAGTGTGAGCGTTTCTTCGACCTTCCCGATATCCAAGTTGGCTCTCTAAAAAATACAATGAATGTAAAGGAGGGAGTAAGCATAAATGCTTAGTAAGTTCACATGCAAATAACAAGTAACATAACAAAGCAATTATATTAACAACAATAGCATGATATCACCAAGATACAAACCACATTTCTAGCTATCGTGTATCATCTTACCACCTTATTTCTGTTGTATCAAGTTTCAACCCGAGGGTTAAGTACATACCTGTCCAAATTGTCCATTTCACAACACTTACCAAAATATCATTTTCATCTTGAGTATTCTTCCATTCCGCTAGAATTTTACCCGTTGAACACATCGGAATATAACTCGGATACACGAATCATTTGCACATAAGTGCCACATATGTAATCAATCAATCATGTAAACTGCCCATAAGCGAACTCGGACTCAACTCAATGAGCTCAGGCATTCGCATCCATAAGTGAACCCAGACTCAACTCAACGAGCTCGGATGCCTAGTTACATCTCACGAACTCGGACTCAACTCAACAAGTTCAGACATTTGCATCCATAAGTGAACTCGGACTCAACTCAACGAGTTCGGATGCCCAACCATCCTAGTGACATGTCACTTGTATCCTAATCTATTCCCAAGGTTCAAACAGGATTTTCCTCAGTCATACATTTCCTAGTCGTTCTCCTCGGAATATTGGAACCAATACGTTGCTTGCATCTCATACTTATCAATTTAATCACATACTTTTCATACCAATACATAATATTTCACAAAGCATAATATTCATAATAACAAGTATCATATCGTATAAATAGCATTAAATCACTTAAAATAGCAATCATGTTACATTATTTACACATGAACTTACCTCGGTACAGAATATAGCAATTTTGTGATTAAGTCCAAAATCTTTTCTTTTCCTTGATCAAGGTTGATTCCACGTCTTTCTTGATCTAAAATAACACATTTAGCTTATTTAATACTCACATTATCAAAATAGTCCTAAATTCAAATTTTGGCAAAATTACAATTTTCCCCCTAAACTTTTGCATATTTACACTTTTGCCCCAAAGTTCGAAAATTTAATTTTATCACAAATTCTTATGTTTTAGGACATGCTGATCATTTATTTACCATTAGCAAGCTCAAATTCCCACTAAAACACATACTTATGAACAATATGTACTTTTACTGATTAAGTTGTTTTACTCGTTTTTACTTAAAACCAAGTAGCACAAGTTGTCTAACATAATTTAAAACCTCATATTCTATCATAAAACATCAAAATACACAAATTTCACCTATGGGTATTTTTCCAAATATGAACCCTAGCTTAAATTATTGCTAACATAAGCTTTATCGAGTTACCGGGACTACGAAAACGTAAAAAACATTAAAAACGGGGCTTGGAATCACTTACTATGGAGCTTGGAAGCTTGAAACAAACCCTAGCTATGGAGAGCCCTTGAAATTTCGTGGTAATGAAGAAGATGACCAATTTTGTGTTATTTTTCCCTTTTTATTTCTTGTTAATATCCAAATGACCAAAATGCCCCTCCTTACTAAACTTTCAAAAATTCCATCCATGTCCAAATTTTGTCCATGAACTTAAAATTGGTCAAATTGCTATTTAAGACCTCCTAATTAATATTCCAAAGCAATTTCATACTAGAAACTTCTAGAATGCAAGTTTTGCAACTTATTCGATTTAGTCCCTAGTTTCAAATTAAGCACTTTACGCTTAGAATTTCTTCACGAAATTTTCACACCATCATAAAATCATATCATAAACATCAAAATAATTATAAAATAATTATTTCTACCTTGGATTTGTGGTCACGAAACCACTATTCCGATTAGGCCCTAATTCGGGATATTACAACTCTCCCATCTTTTAAGGATTTTTGTCCTCGAAAATCTTACCGGTAAACAGGTGTGGGTATTGTTTCCTTATAGTTTCCTCGGGTTCCCATGTAGCCTCTTCTATTCCATGCTTTTGCCACAACACTTTCACAAGAGCAATACTTTTGTTTCTTAGTTGTTTGACCTCTTGAGCTAAAACTTTAATCGGTTCTTCTTCGTAGGTCATATCTGGTTGTAATTCAGTTTCTGTCGATGAAACCATATGTGAAGGATCCGAACGATACCGACATAGCATAGATACATGGAACACATCATGAATTTTCTCCAACTCAGATGGTAATGCTAACCGATAAGCTACCGGTCCAACTCTTTCAATTATTTCATACGGCCCGATAAAACGCGGGCTTAATTTACCTTTCCGTCCAAATCTGAGGACTTTCTTCCACGGAGATACCTTTAAAAATACCTTATCACCAACTTGAAACTCAATTTCTTTTCGTTTCAAATCTGCATAAGATTTCTCTCTATCCGAAGCAGCTTTCAAACAATCTCGAATTACCTTCACTTTTTCTTCGATTTCTTTTATTAGATCAACCCCATAGATCTGATTTTCCTTGAGTTCAATCCAATACAACGGCGTCCGACACTTACGACCATACAATGCTTCATAAGGTGCCATTTTCAAACTCATCTGATAACTGTTATTGTAAGCAAATTCCACCAACGGTAAATATCTTTCCCAACTTCCTTGAAATTCTAATACACAACATCGAAGCATGTCTTCAAGAATCTGAATTACCCTTTCTGATTGCCCATCAGTTTGTGGATGAAAAGCAGTACTGAAATTTAACCTTGTACCTAACGCTTCTTGCAATTTTTGCCAAAATCGCGAAGTAAATCTCGGATCTCTGTCTGAAATGATTGACAATGGTATTCCATGTAGTCTAACAATTTCTCTAACATACAATTCAGCTAACTTGTTAAGAGAATAATCTGTACATACTGGAATGAAATGAGCCGATTTAGTCAATCTGTCAACTATTACCCAGATGGCATCTTTCTTTCTTGGAGTCAACGGCAACCCTGAAACAAAATCCATAGTAATCCAATCCCATTTCCATTCAGGAACCATAATAGGCTAAAGTAATCTTAAAGGCACTTGGTGTTCCGCTTTCACCTGTTGACAAATTAAGCATTTCGATACAAATTCTGATATATCCCTTTTCATTCCATTCCAACAATACATTTTCTTCAAATCATTATACATTTTCGTACTGCCTGGATGAATCGACAAATAACCACCATGTGCTTCCTGCAAAATCTTTTGAATTAACTCATCATTCTTCGGTACACAAATCCGATCTTTAAACATCAAGCAACCATCAGGACTAATTCTGAAATCTGACTCTGTATCAACCTCACATTGCTTTCTTTTGGCTTGCAAGTCTTCATCGCTTTTCTAAGCTTCACAAATCTCTTGTAAAAACATCGGTCTTACTTTTAGCTCGGCCATGATGGAACCATCATCTGACATTTCCAACTGAGTGTTCATAACTCTCAAAGCAAACAATAGTTTTCTACTCAAAGCATCAGCAACTACATTTGCTTTTCCTGGATGATAGTCAATCACAAGCTCGTAATCTTTTAATAACTCCAACCATCTTCACTGTCTCAAATTCAAGTCCTTTTGTGACATCAAGTATTTAAGACTATTGTGGTCGGTATATACTCGACACTTTTCACCATATAGATAATGTCGCCAAATCTTCAAAGCAAACACCACTGCAGCTAATTCCAAATCATGAGTCGGATAATTCCTCTCGTGAGGTTTTAACTGCCTCGAAGCATAAGCCACAACCTTTCCTTCTTGCATCAGTATACATACCAAACCATTTAGAGAAGCATCGCTATACACCACAAATTCTTTACCTGACTCGGGCTGTACTAACACTGGTGCCTCTATTAATAACTTTTTCAGTTCTTCAAAACTTTGTTGACATTCTTCCGTCCACTCAAATTTAACATCCTTGCGAAGTAATCTAGTCATAGGAGCAACAATTATAGAAAATCCATTTACAAACCGTCGATAATATCCAGCTAGTCCCAAGAAACTCCTAACCTCGGTTACATTCTTCGGTGGCTTCCAATCAACAATAGCTAAAATTTTACTGGGATCAACCCGTATACCATCACCCGAAACAATATGACCCAAATATCCAACTTCTCGAAGCCAAAATTCACTTTTACTAAACTTGGCATATAACTGCTTGTCTCGTAAAGTTTGCAAAACTATCCTCAAGTGCTCAGCATGCTCTGTCTCATCTTTCGAATAAATCAAGATATCATCTATAAATACCACAACAAACTTGTCCAAGTATGGTCGAAATATTCGATTCATCAAATCCATAAACACAGCAGGAGCATTTGTTAATCCAAACGGCATAACTAAAAATTCATAATGACCATACCTTGTCCTAAAAGCAGTTTTAGGCACATCTGACTCTTTTACCCGCAGCTGATAGTACCCAGATCTCAAATCAATCTTTGAAAACCATGTTGCTCCTTTCAGCTGATCAAACAAATCATCAATTCTCGGCAACGAATACTTGTTCTTAATTGTCACTTTGTTTAATTGTCGATAGTCTACACACAATCTCATCGAACCATCCTTCTTTTTCACAAACAATACCGGAGCACCCCAAGGCAAAAAACTCGGTCTCACAAAGCCTTTGTCGGTCAACTCTTGCAACTTCGACTTTAATTCTTTCAACTCTGTTGGTGCCATTCTGTACGGAGCAATCGAGATCGGAGCTGTGACAGCCCTATTTCGACCCTAGTCGGGAAGTGGTTTCGGAACCACTAAACCGAGTCAATGAAATAGTTGATTTTAATTTCCTATGTCTAATATATGTGCTAAAGGTATGTGTGAATTTTTAATGTTTGAATTTGACAATTTTTAGATGTGAATTTATTAACAAGGACTTAGTTGAGAAACTTAGAAATTTAGATGGACAAATTAAAATGGTGAAATAGGAAAGGCTTTAAAATAGTTGGGTTTACATGTCAATTTTCTTTTTTTTTTATTTGAAAGTGGCCGGCCATGTATTTTTTTAATGATCATTTTGGTGTATTATATTATTAAGGAATTTTTGATTGGTGGTTAACATATTTTATCATTAAATAATAAAACAAAAGGGTGAAAAGAACAAAGTTCTTTTCTTCTTTGTTTCATGGCCGAGAATGCTTAAGAAAGGAGAAAGAAGAAGTTGAATTTTCGGCACTTTGATACCCTTCAATAGGTAAATTTCTTTGATATTTTTAATGAATTTTTGAATGGTTGAAATGGTTATGTGAATGTTCATTCAACCCATGAGTTAAATTTTGTCTATGTTTTGATGTATATATGTTTCGGTCATGGCCACATTTTGGGAGATTTTGTGTTTTAAGTTTAAAGATGATGAATTAAGGTGGTATTCATGGAAACTAGCTAATTGATGACAAGGAGAGGAAGATTTAGGCAAACTATGAAATTCAGCTATGGATGCTTATGTTTCCTTGATAGTATAATTTAATGTTTGTATTGATTTTAAAGGGTAGATGGAATTGAGCTTGCTAAACTTGGATTTCATTGGTATAGGAGAGTGTTTCCATTTGGTCAATGTGGTTTGCTCTAAGAATTTTTGTTAAAATTGGAAAAGTAATATATAGCTCATGTATTAAACCATGTTTTTATTATGATTGCTGAATGATCCATTAGAGAATGAGTTGTGTAAATTTTTGTAATTTTGACATGATTGAAGGCGTGAATTAATTGATAAGTGGCAATCGGTTAATGTATTAGGTGCGAATAGTGCCAGATGTGAATTTGAGCAAATAAGTGAAAATTTGTTGTTGTTAAAGTCATGATAGTTATATGCCAACGTAAGGTGTTTTGGTGTTTTAATTTGGGAAATATTTGTATATTTATTAAGGCCGAATAAGTATTTGTGTGTGTGTGTGGCATAGTGAGAATATTTATATTACTTGTTTTGATTAAATGAAGCATACGAAAATTGATATGCTTAAGTTGATTTATGTGTATGGTTAGAAAAGAGTAGTACTGCCTATTCAATTTGATTTAGAATATTGGCATTTCGGTTTAGATGAAGTGGAAAAGTAATTAAAATAGCTTATTTGTTTTATCAATAGCTCAAGAACAAAAAGAACCACACTCGGATAAAGGAAAATCAAAGGTGGTGGATTAGCCGGTCTATTATTGTTGGACGATAATCAAGGTAAGTTTTGAGTGATATAACCTGGCTTATAACTTGATTTAACATCAAATAAATGTTTAGTTATACATGTGAATGGTAGGATTAAGCATACGAACTATGGTCGATGTAAGTAGTAGTGAAATGGCCATATAGCCAAAAGCTTATTAGACATGTGATGTCTTTAGAACCAATTTGATATGAGAATTATATATCTATATATGCCTAATGACCGAATATGTAGTGAGATTCACATATTACGCCTTAATGTGTGAATGATGCAAATAAATGTAAACTGGTAAAAAGGCTATGGGAAGAATACATATGATGGGACTGAGTGTATATTTGTCTCAGCACTTTTATCCGGGTTGAATCCCGAAGGGCATACATGCCAAAGTTTATTCGGGTTGAATCCTGAAGGGCATATGTGCTAGAGTTTATCCGGGTTGAATCCCGAAGGGCATACATGCTATCCGGGTTGAATCCCGAAGAGCATACGTGCTAGAGTTTATCCGGGTTAAGTCCCAAAGGGCATATGTGCCAATGTTGTATCCAGGATAAGTCCTGAAGGGCGTTCATGCCAGTGATTCATCCGGGCCGAGTCTCGAAGAGCCCTAAGGCTAGAACTTTACAATCTGGGCTAAGCCAAAGGCAATTATGCTGGAAATACAAAATTCAGGCTTTACTAACCATAATAATTAAGCTCTCAACCTAAATTAGCCAGGTATGTACTACAATAAATTGTGATCGTGCTTCTGTTTAAATTATGCTATGTCAACCGGGTGATATCGAATTCGACCTTTGTTTCAGAATGGTATGAAGGCATGATGCTTAATATCGTATTTGAAACTTGGATCATTAGGAATATGTTAAGATGGATTTAAGTATACGAATGTGTTATGATTTGAACCATATGGAAGTAATTGTATATGTTTATATACACAATAAAGACTTAGCTTTGCAACCGAATTAGATATATTAACTTAGTGATTGAGCTTGTTTTAGTATGTGGAAATTATCCATATGATTCGAAATTTAGTTACGGAAAGATGTTTGATATGTATGGTTAGGAAGGGTAAATTTAATATAATATGCATTCGGTTAAGGTTAAAGCTTGACAAGTACTAGAAGTGTCCGGTGGTAATCTCTGAATGTGTTGTTATGGCTTAAAACTTACTAAGCACATGAATGCTTACTCTGTTACCTTATTTCTCTGTTTTGTAGACCTTGTTCGTTAGCTAAGGTCTCGGGAATTCCAGGCTAAAGTCATCCACACTATTACAAAACTTCTTCCGGTATTTTGTAACTAAACCCTGAAAATGGCATGTGTAGGCTTGACATTTTGGGTCAAACAAATATGTTTTTGATATTGTAATTAAGTTAGCCATGCGAAAATGGCTTACCCGAATACCTTTCCTCCAAATTTCAAAGTCTTAAATTTTATTAGGTTGTACGTAAATGGATGTGTATGTTCTGAAATTGGCAAATTAGGCTTGAAATGTGTTATATGTTGACTTCTATGTTTTATGAAACTTATGTTGATTGAATGCAATCATTTGGTTAAGGTTCGGTATGTTAGCATGCTACTATATGCATGGGTTATAACATGGTAAATTGATCTAGTCGAAAAGGTGGTCATAAGGTTAATTGGTCATGTGAGATCATTGAATCAATTCCTGAGGATTAAGATTTGATTGACTTGATGATGTTCGTATGATTATGTTTGTATAAGTATAACCCTGACCTAGAAATTAAATAAACTATTAAGCTATTCCTCATAAGTATCAGTGTTATAATTTGTGCGTTTGAAATTACGTTGAACTTAACGAATGTCGTGTAATGCCTCCTAACCCTCCGGCGACGAGTACGGGTTAAAGGGTGTTACAGGAGCTGTTCCCGACATCAAATCAATACCAAACTCTACTTCTCTAACTGGAGGCAAACCCGGCAATTCTTCTGGAAAAACATCCGTAAACTCACATACAATCGCCACTGATTCCACTTTCTTTTCAATTTCCTTTGTATTCAACACATACGCTAAATAAGCTTCATAACCCTTTCTCAAATATCTCTGCATCGACATTGAAGAAATCACACTAGAAAATGCCTCTGATTTATCTGATTCGACCCGCAGAGTTTCACCATTTTCACACTTTAATTCAATAACTTTCTGTTTACAATTTACTATAGCATCATGCAATGTCAACCAATCCATACCCAAAATAACATCAAACTCATCAAATGGCAACAACATCAAGTCGACCGAAAAGTAATAACCCCGAATCATTAAAGGACAGTTCTTGTATACTTTATCAACTATAACACATTGGCCTAACGGGTTTGACACTTTAATCATAAATTCTATATTCTCAATAGGTATATTCATGCTAGATACTAATTTCATGCACACATATGAATGAGTTGAACTGGGGTCAATCAAAGGAGTAACATTAACATCATAGAGAGAAAATATACCAATAATCACGTCGGGTGAGGAAGCATCTTCACGCGCTTTAATGGCATAAGTTCTAGCTAGAGCCCTTCCTTCAGATTTAACTGCTGAATCTCTGGCTACATTCTTGCTGCTTGCTTCACTCCCAGCTTTTCTTGGATACCTTCCTCTCGAATCTGCACCACCAGCTTTTGTACTCTGAAATTTTTCTTTTTCAATCCTCTCTGGGCAGTCTCTAATAAAATGATCCGGAGAACCACATCGGAAACATTCATTTGCTCTGCACGTACCAAAATGATTTCTACCACACCGCTGGCACTTGGGTTTAACAAAACTCGAGTTCCCTACACTAGCTGCCGAAGTAGTCTGGGACTTAGGACCCACATTTTGCTTCCTAGAATTCCCATATGATTGTCCAGCTGAAACTTGGGAACGAGGATTCATATTTCTTGATTTTCCGGGTTGCTGTGAGGGTGCATTACTCATTGGTCTTTTCTTCCAATTTCGTGTCTCAGATTCTACCTTTTTCTTCTCTTTAAGTAGTTCTTCAGCCTTACAAGCTCGATCGACAAGTACCACCATTTCCTTTAGTTCTAGAATCCCTACAAATACCTTGATGTCTTCATTAAGCCCATCTTCAAATCGTCTGCACATCTTGGCCTCTGTAGGAACATATTCTCTGGCATACTTACTCAGTTGAATAAACTCTCTTTCATATTCTGTAACGGTCATGTTACCTTGTTTCAACTCAAGAAATTCCTTGCGCTTCTGATCAATAAATCTTTCACTGATGTATTTCTTTCGAAATTCTTCTTGAAAGAATTCCCAAGTTACCCTCTCTTTCGATACCACAGAAATCAGTGTCTTCCACCAATTATAAGCTGAATCTCTCAACAAAGATATAGCACATTTCAAGCATTCCTCAGGTGTGCAAGACAGTTCATCAAATACCCGGATAGAATTCTCAAGCCAGAACTCTGCTTTCTCGGCATCATCATCTACATTAGCTCTGAATTCTTTGGCCCCTAGCTTACGAATTTTATCAACTGGAGTTCTTTAGAATTTCATCATACCCACATCTTGAGGCATCGGAGGTACAGGTTGAGGAATTGGGGGAGGTGGGGGAGGTTGTACATTCGGGTTCTACGAACGAACTCAGTATACCAAGCACTCATCATCTGGAGAAAGGCTTCTCGACCCCTTTCTCCTTCTCCTTGACTAATAGTGGGAGGTGGATTTTCAGTCGGCACCGCCCCTTCAACTGGAACTGGTGCATTACTTTCTACATCATCGGCCACGGTTGGATCGGGATCCATTTACTATAAAAAAACCATTTAAAAGGTCAGAAGTCATCACACTATCACAATATACATATATGGCATGTAAGCAAAATTCGTGCATAAAATACGTTAGTCTAAGAACTGACTAAACCTGCTCTGATACCACCAAATGTAACACCCCCACACCCGAGACCATTGCCGGAGTCGAGCTTGAGGTGTTACCGAACATAATTTATCATTTAAACAACTTTACATCATTTATTTTGATTTTCGGAATAAGCAGTTCTTCTGCGTCATGGTCGCTAAAAAATCCATATCTCGAGTTACGAAACTCAAAATCAAGATCCGTAAATTTTCCATAAATCTAGACTCACATATCTATCTACTAATTTTTTTTCAAAAATTTTTGGTTTGGCCAATTAGTACAGTTTATTAGTTAAAGTTACCCCTGTTTTAGGACTTGACTGCAGTGACCTCTACTTACTACGAACCACTTTTCTCCCTGTAAAAAATTCATATAACTATACCGTTTATTTCTATTAAAATTAGATTCAATAAGGATTCTGATCATATAAATTACACCTCCTAATTATTTTTTTTTACAATTTATAGTGAATTTTCAAATCTGAAATAGGGGATCTAGAAATTGCTCTGGCCCTATTTCACTAAAACCCAAATATATTATAACATATAACTCCTTTACCTATTTTGCTTCTTCTATTTGAAAGTAGACACAATAGGCTTCAATTTCATAGTTAATTATTCACCTAATTCATTTTCTACTATTTTTGGTGATTTTTCAAACTCACATCGTTGTTGCTCTAGTGTTCTGTTTTATGGCAAGTTTCATCTTTTTATGAATTCTCATGAACTATATAATATATTAAACTCACAAGGCATCCAACATTATCTAGGTTAGCCATACTAATGACTAATCATTATCAAGCATTTTCTCAACCAAACCACAACCATATCACAAGATTATTTACACAAAACAAGTATATTGCTATACATGCCATACATCAAAACATACAAACCAATATACCAATTCTTCCTCGGATAGTGTGAGCGTTTCTTCGACCTTCCCAATATCCAAGTTGGCTCGCTAAAAACTACAATGAATGTAAAGGAGGGAGTAAGCATAAATGCTTAGTAAGTTCACATGCAAATAACAAGTAACATAACAAAGCAATTATATCAACAACAATAGCATGATATCACCAAGATACAAACCACATTTCTAGCTATCGTGTATCATCTTACCACCTTATTTCTATTGTATCAAGTTTCAACCCGAGGGTTAAGTACATACCTGTCCAAATTGTCCATTTCACAACACTTACCAAAATATCATTTTCATCTTGAGTATTCTTCCATTCCGCTAGAATTTTACCCGTTGAACACATTGGAATATAACTCGGATACACGGATCATTTGCACATAAGTGCCACATATGTAATCAATCAATCATGTAACCTGCCCATAAGTGAACTCGGACTCAACTCAACGAGCTCGGGCGTTCGCATCCATAAGTGAACTCGGACTCAACTCAACGAGCTCGGATGCCTAGTTACATCTCACGAACTCGGACTCAACTCAACGAGTTCGGACATTTGCATCCATATGTGAACTCGGACTCAACTCAACGAGTTCGGATGCCCAACTATCCTAGTGACATGTCACTTGTATCCTAATCTATTCCCAAGGTTTAAACGGGATTTTCCTCAGTCACACATTTCCCATTCGTTCTCCTCAGAATATTGGAACCAATACGTTGCTTGCATCTCATACTTATCAATTTAATCACATACTTTTCATACCAATACATAATATTTCACAAAGCATAATATTCATAATAACAAGTATCATATCGTATAAATAGCATTAAATCACTTAAAATAGCAATCATGTTACATTATTTACACATGAACTTACCTCGGTACAGAATATAGCAATTTTGCGATTTAGTCCAAAATCTTTTCTTTTCCTCGATCAAGGTTGATTCCACGTCTGTCTTGATCTAAAATGACACATTTAGCTTATTTAATATTCACATTATCAAAATAGTCCTAAATTTAAAATTTTGCAAAATTACAATTTTCCCCTAAACTTTTGCATATTTACACTTTTGCCCCAAAGTTCGGAAATTTAATTTTATCACAAATTATTATGTTTTAGGACATGCTGATCATTTATTTACCATTAGCAAGCTCAAATTCCCACTAAAACACATACTTATGAACAATATGTACTTTTACTGATTAAGCCGTTTTACTCGTTTTTACTTAAACCGAGTAGCATAAGTTGTCTAACATAATTTAAAACCTCATATTCTATCATAATGTAACACCCTACGCCCCTGTCCATCACCGGGTTAGGGTTTAAGGTATTACAAAATCAAAATACAAACTAACGAGGTTCATAGTTACAAGCTAGACGTGAATTCATTGAGTTCTACAAGCATGCTAGCAAAACTATACCTTAAGGCTACTAATAAATGGGCTAAACCGAACATTCAAAGACCGATCATCATATTAGAAATTCATCACATATTGGTTACTAACTGAACAACATGCCACAACATTAAACCATACGAGTATCATTCAAATAAATAATCAACTCGAAGACTAAGCAAGCCATTTTCGCATGGCTAGAATAATTACAATTCAAAATGAAGTTTGGTTTAATCGAAGGAAAATAGCCTATACATGCCATTGACCCAAAATAACCGTCAAATGTACCAAAATAACAGCGATAGTGTAGGTGATTAAGGCTTCAATCCCCGAGTCCGTAGCTTCCAAAAAGAGATCTATAAAACAGAGGAAACAAGGGAAACAGAGTAAGCATTACAATGCTTAGTAAGTTTTAAGCAATGACATCAAATAAATCATCAAATTAAAGCATAGTTGTTCGTATTTTTGTTTCCCTCTTCTCTTGGGTAAGTCACCCTTTTTCCACACATATACATTCACGTCATATACGAAAGTGGATAGCTTTCACTCATAGTAAGTTCACGTAAACATATACATGTCACAAAAATTCACATAACATTTCACATAGGCCAATTGTACTTTGATCATATTAATAATCTCATTTCATGAACACATAAGAAATCACATAATGACCTTAGTATTCGGTCCAAAATCCAGCTTGCATATAAGCCAAGGGTACATACCTGTATAACTTAACACTTTCAGCGCAATTCATTAGCGATCGTTACCTTGAAGACCATTAGTCTTAGGCTTTACTCTCATCATCATCGAGATCTTTAGCTCGGGTAAACTCTATACATGGCCATCGGGTCTCTACCCCGGATATAATCTCCGCATATAGCCTTCGGGTCTTAACCCGGACATCATCTCTGCATATAGCCTTCGGGTCTTAACCCGGACATAATCTCCACATATAGTCAGCGGGACTTAATCCCGGATTCACATCACATATTCTCATACACATATATATATTCGCATGTTGCCAAGTTTCACATAGCAAGATTGCACTTGTTATTCAATCAATTCATTTGCATACAAACATATAACATGCTTCTCGACTTTATATCATAAATATATGTATAATTCAAATCTTATACATGTATACTCTTCTTTTCTAGACTTTCGACCCAATGATCAAGCATACATAAGCAATGCATTTCAAATCTCAATTTCGGTCCTTTTCTCTATGAGCCATTCGGCTATATAGCAAACATGAATAAGGTTTCCTTCTTAATGGGACATTGTTCAAATATCAGCATGTATGTCATGGCATTTTAACTTAAATACCGAATTCGATTACTCAAAACTTACCTTGAACTTTCACGAGAAATTTCGAGTTGGCTATTCGACCACTTTAGCCTTCCCTTTATCCGAACTCGTCCCTCTATGCTCTTGAGCTAAATAAAACATTTAATTCTATTAATCCTTATTCAAGCACCTTAAAGAATCATTTTCACTCATAGAAAATTCATACATACATATTCTTCTCATTGCAAACACTCATGCACATTGGAGCATTTCACATACATATCATAATTCACAGCAAGCTGATTTTCTGAGCAGCATTCAATAATTTACTCATAACTGGAGCTACGAAACTCCAAATGAAGTGCCGTTAATTTTGTATGAAAATAGACTCATTTATCTTCCACCCATAAAATTTTCATAATTTTTGGTTTGGCCAATCAATACCAGAATTTTCTCAAAGTTTCCCTATTTCACTGTTTGAGTAAACTGACCACTCCATACTACGAACTGAATTTCTCCTTGTACAGAATTCCAACTATGGCCTCACCTATTCCATTCGAAACTAGACTCATTAAGGAGTCTAAGCATATAAATTTTGTCTCATAACAATTTTTATACAATTTATAGTGATTTTCCAAAAACAAAGCAGGGGACTTCGAAGTCAATCTGACACTGTCTCACTCTACTCTAAAAATCTATTTGTAGGAAATTCCTTTGCTGGCAAGGTTTCTTTCATAAGAAACTAGACTCATTAAGCTTCAATTACACAGTTTATTCAGCCTCTAGTTCAATTTACACAATTTATGGTGATTTTTTCAAAACACGTTACTGCTGCTGTACCAAGCAGATTTTTATACAAAATTCACTCTTTAATGTTCTTAAGCACATACTCGAAATATAGCATTTTCTAAGGCACCATTTAGAGAAGTCATTGCTCTTAACACAATGTACATATTTCATATTCATTACATCCACAATCAAATCAATATTACCAAGTTAGCCGAATACATACATATACACATAAGGCATTTAGCCACTTCATTCACCTTTGTTCATTTAACAATTTTACCACTAAATGCTTGAGTCCAAAATTGGCAATCATTGGCACAAGGATACACTAGCCGAATGTTACTCAACATGAATCACAATCTCAACCATCCAAATCAATCAAGATAATACCTACTAAGTTCATGTATAATTTTTCCTTAGCCTATTACTTAGTGAACTTATGAGCAATGCTCAATTAGCTCATGTTGCAAAATATGTATCATAATTTCCAAAATCAATTTATCAAATTCAAGATCAAAATACAATCAAAAGCACAACAACTCAATCATTCAAAGAACCGAAGGTCCCTTAGGCTTTAATCCTCTCTAAAATTCTAATCTTACTAATTTGAACTCACAAATCCAACTCTTATGAATTTTAACATCATAGAGTCTATTAACAAGCTTTAACAAGCTCTTAAATGCAAAACAAAACTCCCTAACCACAACTTGACAAGGCCGAATGCCTTCATCCTTCAAAGCTCAAGAAAATTTTCACATTAGACAAAGGAGAGGACCCTTTAGGCAAGCTCAAACAACACCCATATTCCATTATTTAACACAAGCATTAAAGAAAGCACAATTTACCCCCACCCTTGCTCATATGGCCGAACATTACATCTTGTTTATCACACAAGGGTTTTATGCTTATGAAGCTCAATCTCCCTTAGTAATCATCTTCAAAACAAGGAAAATCTAACAAATCATCACCCAAGAAGACATGCATCATGACCAAATGTTTCTAGCACTTAGAGCTCAAGAAATTCAAACATGGACAAGTAGAGAGCTTCAAAACCAACTAGATTTCGTGAAATGCAAAGAAAATCATCTAGAAATTGTACCTTAATCAAGATTTCTCCCAACCAAATTGCTTGAACCCTATTTCTCTTCTCCCTTAGTCACATACGGCAATGAAGGAAAAAGATGAACAAAAAATGTTGTTTTTACCCTCTTTTTCTTATTTTATTAACTATATTATTTCTATTTTATGACAACTTATTTTATTTAATATAAACAAATTTATTTTCATCATTATTGTTATTAATTAGCTACAAACAAAACATAAAATGACAAACTATGTCATCATTACTATCCACTATCATAAAAGTGGGTAATTTGACATGCAAGTCCTTGATTTTGCATGCATGCATTTATTAGCCATCACACATCTAGCTAGTTTACTTTCAAAGTTTACAACTAAGCCATTTTAAGTGAAATTCAAATTTATAACTCTAAATTGACACACCAAACATGTCACACATGAATTATCACATATAATAGACATCAATATGAACGTTAAATATATTTTATGCCTCGATTTTGTGGTCCCGAAACCACATCCCGACTAGGGTCGTTTTAAGGCTGTCACAACTCTCCCCCACTAAAGAAATTTTCGTCCCCGAAAATTCTTACCGGAAAATAAGTTTGGGTAACGTTCTCTTATCGAATCCTCAAGCTCCCAAGTAGCTTCTTCGACCCCGTGTTTGACCCATAACACTTTCACTAACGAAATCCTCTTATTCTGCAACTCTTTAACCTCGTGTGCCAAAATACGAATTGGTTCCTCCTCGTAACTCATATCAGATCGAATCTCAATGTCAGACGGATTAATCACATGCGATGGGTTGGATCTATATCGTCGGAGCATCGAAACATGAAAAACGTTGTGAATCTTTTCAAGTTCGGGAGGCAAAATCAGTCGATATGCTACCGGTCCAATCCGTTCAGATATTTCATATGGTCCGATGGACCTCGGGCTCAATTTGCCCTTACGGCCGAATCTTAGCACCTTTTTCCAGGGTAACACTTTAAGAAATACTTTGTCTCCGACCTGGTACTCGATATCTTTCCGCTTTAAATCCGCGTAAGACTTTTGACGATCTGAAGCTACCTTAAGGCTATCACGAATCACTTTTACTTTCTGTTCGGCATCTCTAATTAAATCAACTCCAAAGATCTTACTTTCACTGAGCTCTGTCCAAAACAACGGTGTACGGCATTTGCGACCATACAAAGCCTCGTAAGGTGCCATCTTAATACTCGATTGGAAACTGTTGTTGTAGGCGAATTCGACCAAAGGTAAATACCGTTCCCACGAACCACTAAACTCAAGGACACAACATCTCAACATATCCTCGAGTATCTGAATTACTCGTTCCGATTGACCGTCCGTCTGAGGATGGAACGCGGTACTAAAATGTAGCTTAGTACCCAATGAATCTTGTAGTTTCTTCCAAAACCGCGATGTAAATCTCGGGTCTCTATCCGACACGATGGAGATAGGGACCCCATGCAATCTGACGATCTGAGAAACATACAACTCCGCTAGCTTATCAAGTGAGTAATCCGTACGCACAGGTATAAAGTGAGCGGATTTAGTTAATTGATCTACGACAACCCAAATCGCATCCTTCTTGCCCGGTGTCAACGGTAGCCCAGATACAAAATCCATCGTGACTTTATCCCACTTCCATTCGGGAATCAAGATCGGTTGCAACAAACCCGACGGCACCTGATGTTCCACTTTTACTTGTTGGCATATCAGACACTTCGACACAAAATTTGAGATGTCTCGTTTCATACCATGCCACCAATATTGACGTTTCAAATCATTGTACATTTTAGTGCTTCCTGGATGAACCGACATTCGACTATTATGAGCTTCATTTAAAATCATCGAAACCAATTCTGAATTTCTCGGAATACATACTCGGCCTCGAAACCTCAAACAATCATTGTCGTCAACTTGGAACTCAAGATCCGTACTTACATCGCATTGAGCTCGCTTGGCAATTAAGTCGTCATCCGCTTTCTGAGCTTTACAAACTTGTCGGAGAAATACCGGTTCGGCTTTTAATTCCGCTATCATCACACCATCATCAGATACCGATAAATGCGCATTCAGGGCTCGCAAAGTAAACAATGGTTTTCGACTAAGAGCATCAGCAACTACATTCGCCTTTCCAGGATGATAGTCAATGACAAGCTCGTAATCCTTTAGCAATTCAAGCCACCGTCTTTGTCTCAGATTCAAATCTCTTTGCGTCATCAAGTATTTGAGGCTTTTATGGTCGGAAAAGACATGACATTTCTCACCAAAAAGGTAGTGACGCCAAATCTTCAAAGCAAAAACAATAGCAGCTAATTCGAGATCGTGAGTCGGATAGTTTTTCTCATGAGGCTTTAATTGCCTCGAAGCATAAGCAACAACTTTGCCTTCTTGCATCAAAACACACCCCAAGCCATTCAAGGACGCATCACTATATACTACAAACTCTTTACCGGATTCAGGCTGAACTAAGACTGGAGCTTCCGTCAATAGGGCTTTTAATTGGTCGAAACTCTTTTGGCACTCCTCGGACCATTTGAATTTAACATCCTTCTGCAATAGCTTCGTCAACGGGGTTGAGATCATCGAAAAGTCCTTCACAAACCGTCGGTAGTATCCGGCAAGTCCTAAAAAGCTTCGGACTTCCGAGACATTTTTAGGAGGCTTCCAATCGAGGATAGCAGAGATTTTATTCGGATCAACTCGGATACCCGCAGCAGATACAATGTGTCCCAGAAATCCGACCTCGCGCAACCAGAACTCACACTTGCTGAATTTTGCGTACAACTGGTTATCACGCAAAACCCGTAGCACAAGCCTTAAATGCTCGGCATGCTCGATCTCATCGCGAGAGTAAACCAAAATGTCATCGATAAATACGACTACAAATTGATCTAGGTACTGCTTAAACACTCGATTCATCAGATCCATGAAAACGGCGGGGGCATTAGTCAGCCCAAACGGCATCACTAAAAATTCATAGTGTCCGTACCTCGTTCTGAAGGCAGTCTTGGGTACGTCTGAGTCTCGAACTCGCAACTGATAATAACCGGATCGCAAGTCAATCTTTGAAAACACTGAGGCTCCCTTTAACTGATCGAATAAGTCGTCGATACGAGGCAATGGATACTTAATCTTTATAGTCACCTTGTTCAGCTGCCGATACTCAATACACATTCTCAAAGTCCCGTCCTTCTTTTTCACGAACAAGACGGGTGCACCCCAAGGAGAAAAGCTCGGTCTTGCGAAACCTCTATCGGTCAACTCTTGTAACTGGGATTTCAACTCTTTCAACTCCGTCGGAGCCATACGATACGGAGCAATTGAAATCGGAGTTGTACCCGGAACTAGCTCAATGCCGAACTCAACCTCTCTAACAGGCGGTAATCCCGGTAATTCTTCTGGAAATACATCCGGATATTCACAAACCACAGGTACTGTCTCAAGCTTTAGTTCGGATATTTTGCTATCCAAAACATATGCAAGATAAGCCTCGCAACCCTTCTTCATAAACTTTCTAGCCATAATTGAAGATATTACTGCCGGTAGTCCGTTTAGATCAGACGATTCAACACAAATTATCTCATTATTCAAACATCGCAAATCAATAGTCTTTCGCTTGCAATTCACTACCGCGTCATGCACAGTCAACCAATCCATTCCGAGAATAACGTCGAATTCGTCGAATGGCAAAAGCATCAAATCGGCCGGAAAACATGAATTTCGAATCATAAGGGGACATTTCTTACACACTCTATCGACTAACACACAACGACCCAAGGGATTGGACACTCTAATCACATACTCAGTAGACTCAATAGGGAGAGTCTTACTGGATGCCAAAGTTTCACATACATATGAATGAGTTGAACCAGGGTCAATCAAAGCAATTACATCAGTATCAAAGAGAGTAAAAGTACCAGTGATCACATCAGGCGAAGAGGCATCCTCTCGTGCGCGAATTGCGTAAGCCCTAGCAGGAGCATGAGCCTCGGATCTTGTCGTAGCATCTTTAAACCTTCTCTGACCACCGCTAGCATTCCCCGAATTTCTAGGTAGCCTCCCTCGAGCTGAAGTAGTATTCGTTTTTCCACTCGGATTCACATTTTGTTCGGACCATCTAGGGCAATCTCTTATAAAGTGATCAGCTGACCCGCATTTATAACAAGAGCGATCACGAAATCTACAGCTCCCCGAATGCCATTTTCCACAATACTTGCACTCGACTCTGTCTCGACGGTCGTTCCCAACACTAGCAGCAGAAGTGGCACGTGAACTCATAGGGGGTCGATCACGGTCTCGTCTAGAAAAACCCGAAGTAGCAGATGGTCTGTCCGATTCACTTCGGTACTTCTTTGAGGATTTTTGAATAGACCTCCCAGAAGATCTCTTACGGAGCTCTCTGGCTCCGCTATCAGCTTTTCTCTTTTCATTTCGAAGCTCTTCGGCCTTGCAGGCTCGCTCGACAAGAACAACGAACTCTTGAATTTCTAGAATGCCAACCAGCAGTTTGATGTCTTCATTTAACCCGTCCTCGAAGCGTTTACACATAATAGCTTCGGATGATATACACTCGCGAGCATATCGGCTAAGTCGTACGAATTCCCTCTCATATTCGGTCACCGACATTCTGCCTTGTTTAAGCTCGAGGAATTCCTTCCGTTTCTGATCGATAAATCTTTGGCTGATATACTTCTTTCGGAATTCAACTTGGAAGAACTCCCAACTAACTCGCTCTCTCGGCACCACCGAAACCAATGTGTTCCACCAATAGTAGGCAGAATCACGCAGCAGGGATACGGCACACTTCAAGCATTCTTCGGGCGTACACGACAGCTCATCAAACACACGGATTACATTATCGAGCCAAAACTCGGCCCGCTCAGCATCGTCATCAACTGTAGCCCGAAACTTTTCAGCCCCATATTTTCTAATCTTATCAACCGGGGGTTTACTCGACCTCACAGGGTCGGCCTCAGGAGGAGCCACAGGGGTCGGAAGTGGGTTATTCGGGGGAGGAGGTTGTGGAACAGCCGGATTATTTTGTAGGAATTGAGCGAACCAATCACTCATCATTGCATAAAAGTTCTGCCTCATGTCATCATCTCGACGACTGGCATTCGGCTGAGAGTCGATCGGCGCGGTCCCTTGCGCGGGAGCTGCCGCCACACTCTCAATATCTTCCGCTACGGCTCGATCGGGATCGAAATCCATTATTATACGAAAACACATTTCAAATGTCAGAAATCACCACACTATTGCCTTATCACAAAATGGCATGTATAGCTACACTCACACACGCTACGTTAGTCCGAGAATCGACTAAACCGTAGCTCTGATACCAATAAAAATGTAACACCCTACGCCCCTGTCCGTCACCGGGTTAGGGTTTAAGGTATTACAAAATCAAAATACAAACTAACGAGGTTCATAGTTACAAGCTAGACGTGAATTCATTGAGTTCTACAAGCATGCTAGCAAAACATACCTTAAGGCTACTAATAAATAGGCTAAACCGAACATTCAAAGACCGATCATCATATTAGAAATTCATCACATATTGGTTACTAACTGAACAACATGCCACAACATTAAACCATACGAGTATCATTCACATAAATAATCAACTCGAAGACTAAGCAAGCCATTTTCGCATGGCTTGAATAATTACAATTCAAAATGAAGTTTGGTTTAATCGAAGGAAAATAGCCTATACATGCCATTGACCCAAAATAACCGTCAAATGTACCAAAATAACAGCGATAGTGTAGGTGATTAAGGCTTCAATCCCCGAGTCCGTAGCTTCCAAAAAGAGATCTATAAAACAGAGGAAACAAGGGAAACGGAGTAAGCATTACAATGCTTAGTAAGTTTTAAGCAATGACATCAAGTAAATCATCAAATTAAAGCATAGTTGTTCGTATTTTTGTTTCCCTCTTCTCTTGGGTAAGTCACCCTTTTTCCACACATATACATTCACGTCATATACGAAAGTGGATAGCTTTCACTCATAGTAAGTTCACGTAAACATATACATGTCACAAAAATTCACATAACATTTCACATAGGCCAATTGTACTTTGATCATATTAATAATCTCATTTCATGAACACATAAGAAATCACATAATGACCTTAGTATTCGGTCCAAAATCCAGCTTGCATATAAGCCAAGGGTACATACCTGTATAACTTAACACTTTCAGCGCAATTCATTAGCGATCGTTACCTTGAAGACCATTAGTCTTAGGCTTTACTCTCATCATCATCGAGATCTTTAGCTCGGGTAAACTCTATACATGGCCATCGGGTCTCTACCCCGGATATAATCTCCGTATATAGCCTTCGGGTCTTAACCCGGACATCATCTCTGCATATAGCCTTCGGGTCTTAACCCGGACATAATCTCCACATATAGTCAGCGGGACTTAATCCCGGATTCACATCACATATTCTCATACACATATATATATTCGCATGTTGCCAAGTTTCACATAGCAAGATTGCACTTGTTGTTCAATCAATTCATTTGCATACAAACATATAACATGCTTCTCGACTTTATATCATAAATATATATAATTCAAATCTTATACATGTATACTCTTCTTTTCTAGACTTTCGGCCCAATGATCAAGCATACATAAGCAATGCATTTCAAATCTCAATTTCGGTCCTTTTCTCTATGAGCCATTCGGCTATATAGCAAACATGAATAAGGTTTCCTTCTTAATGGGACATTGTTCAAATATCAGCATGTATGTCATGGCATTTTAACTTAAATACCGAATTCGATTACTCAAAACTTACCTTGAACTTTCACGAGAAATTTCGAGTTGGCTATTCGACCACTTTAGCCTTCCCTTTATCCGAACTCGTCCCTCTATGCTCTTGAGCTAAATAAAACATTTAATTCTATTAATCCTTATTCAAGCACCTTAAAGAATCATTTTCACTCATAGAAAATTCATACATACATATTCTTCTCATTGCAAACACTCATGCACATTGGAGCATTTCACATACATATCATAATTCACAGCAAGCTGATTTTCTGAGCAGCATTCAATAATTTACTCATAACTGGAGCTACGAAACTCCAAATGAAGTGTCGTTAATTTTGTATGAAAATAGACTCATTTATCTTCCACCCATAAAATTTTCATAATTTTTGGTTTGGCCAATCAATACCAGAATTTTCTCAAAGTTTCCCTATTTCACTGTTTGAGTAAACTGACCACTCCATACTACGAACTGAATTTCTCCTTGTACAGAATTCCAACTATGGCCTCACCTATTCCATTCGAAACTAGACTCATTAAGGAGTCTAAGCATATAAATTTTGTCTCATAAAAATTTTTATACAATTTATAGTGATTTTCCAAAAACAAAGCAGGGGACTTCGAAGTCAATCTGACACTGTCTCACTCTACTCTAAAAATCTATTTGTAGGAAATTCCTTTGCTGGCAAGGTTTCTTTCATAAGAAACTAGACTCATTAAGCTTCAATTACACAGTTTATTCAGCCTCTAGTTAAATTTACACAATTTATGGTGATTTTTTCAAAACACGTTACTGCTGCTGTACCAAGCAAATTTTTATACAAAATTCACTCTTTAATGTTCTTAAGCACATACTCGAAATATAACATTTTCTAAGGCACCATTTAGAGAAGTCATTGCTCTTAACACAATGCACATATTTCATATTCATTACATCCACAATCAAATCAATATTACCAAGTTAGCCGAATACATGCATATACACATAAGGCATTTAGCCACTTCATTCACCTTTGTTCATTTAACAATTTTACCACTAAATGCTTGAGTCCAAAATTGGCAATCATTGGCACAAGGATACACTAGCCGAATGTTACTCAACATGAATCACAATCTCAACCATCCAAATCAATCAAGATAATACCTACTAAGTTCATGTATAATTTTTCCTTAGCCTATTACTTAGTGAACTTATGAGCAATGCTCAATTAGCTCATGTTGCAAAATATGTATCATAATTTCCAAAATCAATTTATCAAATTCAAGATCAAAATACAATCAAAAGCACAACAACTCAATCATTCAAAGAACCGAAGGTCCCTTAGGCTTTAATCCTCTCTAAAATTCTAATCTTACTAATTTGAACTCACAAATCCAACTCTTATGAATTTTAACATCATAGAGTCTATTAACAAGCTTTAACAAGCTCTTAAATGCAAAACAAAATTCCCTAACCACAACTTGACAAGGCCGAATGCCTTCATCCTTCAAAGCTCAAGAAAATTTTCACATTAGACAAAGGAGAGGACCCTTTAGGCAAGCTCAAACAACACCCATATTCCATTATTTAACACAAGCATTAAAGAAAGCACAATTTACCCCCACCCTTGCTCATATGGCCGAACATTACATCTTGTTTATCACACAAGGGTTTTATGCTTATGAAGCTCAATCTCCCTTAGTAATCATCTTCAAAACAAGGAAAATCTAACAAATCATCACCCAAGAAGACATGCATCATGACCGAATGTTTCTAGCACTTAGAGCTCAAGAAATTCAAACATGGACAAGTAGAGAGCTTCAAAACCAACTAGATTTCGTGAAATGCAAAGAAAATCATCTAGAAATTGTACCTTAATCAAGATTTCTCCCAACCAAATTGCTTGAACCCTATTTCTCTTCTCCCTTAGTCACATACGGCAATGAAGGAAAAAGATGAACAAAAAATGTTGTTTTTACCCTCTTTTTCTTATTTTATTAACTATATTATTTCTATTTTATGACAACTTATTTTATTTAATATAAACAAATTTATTTTCATCATTATTGTTATTAATTAGCTACAAACAAAACATAAAATGACAAACTATTTCATCATTACTATCCACTATCATAAAAGTGGGTAATTTGACATGCAAGCCCTTGATTTTGCATGCATGCATTTATTAGCCATCACACATCTAGCTAGTTTACTTTCAAAGTTTACAAGCCCTTTTAAGTGAAATTCAAATTTATAACTCTAAATTGACACACCAAACATGTCACACATGAATTATCACATATAATAGACATCAATATGAACGTTAAATATATTTTATGCCTCGGTTTTGTGGTCCCGAAACCATATCCCGACTAGGGTCGTTTTAAGGCTGTCACACATAAAACATCAAAATACACAAATTTCACCTATGGGTGTTTTTCCAAATATGAACCCTAACTTAAATTATTGCTAACATAAGCTTTATCGAGTTACCGGGACTACGAAAACGTAAAGAACATTAAAAACGGGGCTTGGAATCACCTACTATGGAGCTTGGAAGCTTGAAAAAAACCCTAGCTATGGAGAACCCTTGAAATTTCGTGGTAATGAAGAAGATGACCAATTTTGTGTTATTTTTCCCTTTTTATTTCATATTAATATCCAAATGACCAAAATGCCCCTCCTTACTAAACTTTCAAAAATTCCATCCATGTCCAAATTTTGTCCATGAACTTAAAATTGGTCAAATTTCTATTTAAGACTCCTAATTAATATTCCAAAGCAATTTCATACTAGAAACTTCTAGAATGCAAGTTTTGCAACTTATTCGATTTAGTCCCTAATTTCAAATTAAGCACTTTACGCTTAGAATTTCTTCACGAAATTTTCACACAATCATAAAATCATATCATAAACATCAAAATAATTATAAAATAATTATTTCTACCTCGGATTTGTGGTCACGAAACCACTATTCTGATTAGGCCCTAATTCAGGATATTACACTTTCATAGTTCTTTCAACATACCAGTCATAGATATTTACGAACCATATTAACTTAGATGAAACATAACATCTTGCTTGAACTCATTGATAATAATCAAAATTACCCGAAGAAAGAAAATCAATATACAGTTTGAACTTGAACTATCATAATCCACGCTTTGGTCGGTTTCGACTTCAAAGATAACCCATGCTTGATAAATTCAACTAGGGTGATAAGAAAACTGAGATGATGAAATCCAAGATATAAGACCATACTGAACGTACGATAACACCACTCATATGAAATAATAAAGAATCTTGACGATTCTTCAGAGAAAACCAGAAGAAAGAAAAATAATGTTCATACATTCTGAAATCAATTGTGACAGAGATAATATATATTCCATATAGATATAAACAAAACAATAGCTAGAACAAATAGAAGAATAGTTTCATATGATTTCACCGTCAACTTTTTATCTCAAACGTAACGTAATAGAATACCAATAGAAGATAGTGGAATGTCGACCATAGATCAATCAGACCAACGATACTTTCATTAGAAAGTAAGAAATTAAAAATGCCTCTGAGAATATATAAACACATAAATACCTAGAAGAGATATTCATAAGTTGCTCAACTATAACTGTCATACTCAAACATCTTTACATGTCAAACATTATTCTTCTGACTAATTCTATCATCACTAATCCCATAATATTTCATTCATTAACAAAAATCAACTTAGAAGAAGTCCTGGTAAATAAAATCTTTATAAATTATACTTGAATGGGTCGATTTAATTGAAATTAACTCTTTCTCTAGCTGTGGCTTTATGCAATCCAAATAATTTTTAGAATAATCTGATATCTCTCTCATAACTGTCTTTGCTCGCTAAATCATTCCCATATCTAATCACATCATTATCTATTCCACCACTAAACTCTTTAGTTTCTCCACTTGTGAGCTTATTCAATATAAATCTCGTGAACTTCGTCATATTACACTATACCAGTAAGAGGGTGAAGATTGGAAAGCCTTTAAATTTTTGACTCTCATACATACACGCATATAGCATACATTCAATACCAACACAATATCATGTACTTTGATTACACATCTCTAGGTTTCTACTAATCATGAACACATTTTCAAATATCTTAGTAACACATTCAGCATTATCACATATGAATATCAACCAAACGTAATAAGCTCATCTCAAAATAAATTTTTCATGTTATTCACTGCAAAAAGTACTCTGAGTTATCGAAATGTAATGTTTAATTAGAACGATAACATTTTATCCATATTCCTCAACTTATGGTTAATCCATTGTATCCATTAACACGTACATATCATCGCAAATTATAGAGAATCAATTCAAGAAAATCAATATATTCACTAAGTTACGCGAACTTACTTAACCCCTTTCAGCATTATCGATGGTAGCTCGGTTGGAAAGCATTCCTACTTTAACCAAAACAAATCTCATCGGAGTCGGGAGATATCACACTATCATAGTTCACTTATGGCATGTATAGCTAGACTCTTGCACTAGCTATGTTAGTCTGAGAATAGACTAAACCATATCTCTGATACCACTAAATGTAACACCCCTTACCCGTATTCGACGCCGGGAAAGGGTACGAGGCATTATCAGAACACATACACTTGTAAACGTATTAAATCGAGTCATAAAATTTTATCCAAATTAAAAATTTTCAAATTTTTATCTTTGAGTCCTTAAATAGGGCCTACGAGGCCCTATACATGCTTTGGAAGTGGTCCGAGACTAAACCGAGAACTTTTGAAAGCACTGAAAGATTTCTTGAAAAACTGTGGCACACGCCCGTGTCCAAGGTCATGTGCTTCACACATTCGAGATACATGCTCGTGTGGCTACAAGCAAGGTTATATTTTGCCACCCCAAAACACTTACACACTTATATAAATTTATCATCACACAATATGGTATTATTAAGCATTCAAACACCCACACTAAGACATCCACATACCATTTAACCATTCACATCATGCAACTTACACAACCAATCACATTTACCACTCATAATTACCACACATTTACTCATCCAACACATGCAAGCATATACATCCTTGAAATGCATCATAATAGACTTATAACATAATAATTATTTGCCACATTAAACAGCCTTATACAACAATAACCTTCTAATAGCATAGGCCAACATTCTAGGCCAACTCACAATAACATATACACACATAATAAAGTCCTTATACATGCCATAGACTTAAAAATACTTGAAAATCGTTGATACAATACCAATCAATAACTTGTTAGTGTAAGAGAATCTCCGACAACCTCTAACTCGAGCTAGCATCTGTGACACTATAGGAAAAAGGAAAGGAGGGGGGTAAGCATTGTAGCTTAGTAAGTAGGTATGTAAATAATGAGTAATTTATTAACACACTTTTATAAACCTTCACAATATGTTCTCAAGATAATACAATCATAATTGCACATAGTTCCACTATTTAGTCATGCTCATCTCAAGTTGTCTACTTGAGTCACAGTCACCAAATTATTTATATCTTGAGTTACGTAACTCCAAATTAAGATCCACAAATTTTCCTTGAAACTTACCTCACATATCTTTTTACCATAAAATTTTTAGAATTTTTGGTTTAGCCAATAAGTACAGTTTATTCAATAAAATCTCCCCCGTTCTGCTGTCTAACAGCTTCAACCCTTCTTGACTAAAAATTAATTATCTCTTCGTATGGAATTCGGATGATGTTCTTGTTTCTTTCTCTTGAAAATAGACTCATTAAGGATTTTAAGCATATAAATTATAACCAATAATTATTTTTTTAAAATTTTTAATAATTTTCCAAAATAAGAATAGGGGATTTTGAAATCATTCTTACCCTGTCTCACTAAAATTGAAATATCTCATAATATGAAATTCTTTTGCTTACACTGTTTCTTTTATATAAAAATAGACTCAATAAGATTTTATTTCATTTCTTATTCAACCTCTAATTCGGTTTCCACCATTTTTGGTGATTTTTCGAAGTCACACAACGGCTGCTATCAAAAACTATTTTATTTCTAAATTTCACTCTTTCATGTTTTCTTTGTATTTACTTTCATAGTAACACTTACTCCATAATAACCTTACCAAAGTTCAATCACATATCAAGCACATTGCTCATAAGTTTACACACACATACCTACACTTATTCATCACATAGTCATATTTATTTACATTTAATCATTTCCCGTTGAACACATCGGAATAATAACTGATACCCGGTGGCTGCACATAGTACCACCCTTGTAGCCAAAGCTACCTTCTTCACAAAGTGGCATTCACATAGTACCACACTTGTGACCAAAGATATCTTTCTTCACAAAGTGGCCTTCACATAGTACCACACTTGTGATCAAGCTATCTCTTCTCAAAGTGGCCTTCACATAGTACCACACTTGAGTCAGTAGTGACATGTCACTTGTATCCGATTCTATTCCTAATGTTCAACCAGGAAATTTCTCACTTTTCGATACCTATCAATTTCATTCAATATTCAGCCACATTTCATAAAATATAATTAAATATGATAACGTAAGTAAAAACGATACATTATTTACTTACTCGGTAGCACAATCAGTAAAAAGGACTTATTCATCAGTTTCTTGCTTTTCCCTCGTTCGAGTTCCAAACCTCGTTTTCTTTGATCTATAATATCACATTTAATTTATTTATTAGTCAAATTATTCAATGTGACCAAAAAATCATATTATTGAAAAATTACATTTTTGCCCCTAAAGTTTCACATATTTATAATTTTTCCCCTAGGCTCGTAAAATGATTTTCATTCAATTTCATTGTACTTTAAGCCGAGCCGAACCATTTTCATAACTATAACAGCCCACAATTTCCATTAAAACACACTTTTATGACACATTTTATAACTTTTACAAATTAGTCCTTTTAGGAATTTTCACCAAAAATCACTTAGTAAAAGTCATTTCTCTAACCATAAACATGCATTTTCCTACCATTAAATTGAAAAATACACACATATTCATCATGGGTCAAATCCATAGACTTTAACTGTAATATCCCGAATTAGGGCCTAATCGAAACAGTGGTTTCGTGACCACAAATCCGAGATAGAAATAATTATTTTATTATTATTTTGATGTTTATGATGTGATTGCATGATGGTGTGAAAATTTCGTGAAGAAATTCTATGCATAAAGTGCTTAAGTTGAAATTAGGGACTAAATCGAATAAGTTGTAAAACTTGCATTCTAGAATTTTTTAGTATGAAATTGCTTTGGAATATTAATTAGGAGGTCTTAAATAGCAATTTGACCAATTTCTAAAATTTTGGACAAAAATGGGCTTGTACATGAAAATTTTCAAAGAAAGGCATTAAGGGTATTTTGGTCATTTGGTAATTAAAAGATTAAAAAAGGGAAAAAGATGGTAAAATATGTCCATCTTCTTCATTACCACGAAATTTCAAGGGTTCTCCATAGCTAGGGTTTGTTTCAAGCTTCCAAGCTCCATAGTAAGTGATTCCAAGCCCTGTTTTTAATGTTCTTTACGTTTTCGGAGTCCCGGTAACTTGATTTAGCTTATTCTAGTAATAATTCAACCTAGGGTTCATATTTGGAAAAATACCCATAGGTGAAAAGTGTTTATTTTGATGTTTTATGATAGAATATGAGGTTTTAGATTATGTTAGACAACTTGTGCTACTCGGTTTTAAGTAAAAACGAGTAAAACGGCTTAATCGGTAAAAATACCTATTGTTCATAAGTGCATGTTGTAGTTGGAATTTGAGCTTGCTAATGGTAAATAAATGATCAGCATGTGCTAAAACATAAGAATTTGAAATAAAATTTAATTTTTGAGCTTTGGGGCAAAAGCGTAAATATGCAAAAGTTTAGGGGTAAATTTATAATTTTGACAAAGTTAGGGTCAAGAACTATTTTGATAAATGTGAGTATTAAATGAGCTAAATGTGCTATTTTAGATCAAGAAAAATGAGATTCAAGTCGTGATCGGGGGAAAAATAAAGTTTACGAGGAATAGGCTCAATTGTTGATATTTTGGTATCGAGGTAAGTTCATGTGTAAATAATGTAACATAATTGCTATTTTAAGTGATTTAATGCTATTTATATGATATGATACTTATTATTATGAATATTATGCTTTGTGAAATATTATGTATTGGTATGAAAAGTATGTGATTAAATTGATAAGTATGTGATGCAAGCAACGTATTGGTTCCGATATTCCAAGGAGAACGACTGGGAAATGTGTGATTGAGGAAAATCTCGTTTGAACCTTGGGAATAGATTAGGATACAAGTGACATGTCACTAGGATGGTTAGGCATCCAAGCTCATTGAGTTGAGTCCGAGTTCACTTATGGATGCGAATGTCCGAACTCGTTGAGTTGAGTCCGAGTTCGTGAGATGTAACTAGGCATCTGAGCTCGTTGAGTTGAGTCCGAGTTCACTTATGGATGCGAACACCCGAGCTCGTTGAGTTGAGTCTGAGTTCGCTTATGGGCGGGTTACATGGTTACTTGATTATATATGTGGCACTTATGTGTAAATTATCCATGTATCCGAGTTATATTCCGAGGTGTTCAACAGGTAAAATTCTAGCGAAATGGAAGAACACTCAAGAGGCAAGTATCATTTTGATAAGTGTTGTGAAATGGATACTTTGGACAGGTATGTACTTAACCCTCAGGTTGAAACTTGATACAACATCAATAATGTGGTAAGATGACAATTGATGATTAGAAACGTAATATATGTTTTGGTGATACCATGCTAGTGTTGTTTGGAAGAATTGCTTTGTTATGTTACTTATTATTTGCATGTGAACTTACTAAGCATTTATGTTTACTCCTTCCTTTTCATTCATTGTAGTTTTGGACAAGCTGGCTCAGGAATCGGGATAGGTCGAAGGCTTGTTCACACTATCCGAAGACCTATTTTGGTAAAATGGCTTGTATAACTCAAGTATGGCATGTATAGCAATATACTTGTTTTGTGTAATTAATCTTGCGATATGGTTGTGGTTTGGTTGAGAAAATACCTGATAATGACTAGTCCTTGGAATGGTTAATTTAGATCGTATGAGACCATGTATGTTCAAAGTGTTAATAGTTCATGAATTTCCATAGAAAAGTGAAAATTTGTCATAAAATAGAATGTTGTAACAGCAGTGATGTGAGTTTGAAAAATCACTAAAAATAATATAAACCGAAATAGGTGTTGAATTAAATATGAAATTGAAGCTCAATGTGTCTACTTTCATATGGAAGAAGCAAAATAGGTAAAGGAGTTATATGTTATGAGATATTTGAGTTTTAGTGAAATAGGGCTAGAGCGATTTCTGGATCCCCTGTTCCAAATTTTGAATTTCACCATAAATTGTACAAAAATAATTAGGAGGTTTACTTTATATGTTCAGAATCCTTGTTGAGTGTAGTTTTAATAGAAACAAACATTATATTCATATATATTTTGTACAGAGAGAAAAGTGGTTTATAGTAGGTAGAGGTCAGTGCAGTCGAGTTCTGAAATAGGGGTAACTTTAACTGATAAACTGTACTAATTTCCTCAACCAAAAACTCTAGAAAGCAATTAGTAGATAGATATATGAGTCTAGTTTCAAGGAAAATTTATAGATCTTGATTTTGAGTTTCGTAACTCGAGATATGATTTTTTAAGCGACCATGACGTAGAAATACAGCTTGCTCCAAAAATGAGATTAGTTGATTTAAAGTTTAAAAAGTGATGAAACAAGTTTAGTAACACCTCAAGCTCGACTCCGGCGACGGTCTCGGGTAAGAGGGCATTATATTTGGTGGTATCAGAGTAGGTTTATTCGGTTCTCGGACTAACGTGTTTTATGTATGGATTTCGCTATACATGCCTTATGTGTATATTGTGATATTGTGACGACTTCTGACCTTTTTAAATGATTTTTTATAGTAAATATATCCCAATCCAGGTGTGGCAGATGAAGTAGAGAGTAATGCGCCAGCTCTGGCTGAAGGGGCAGCGCCGACTGAAAATCCACCTCCTACTGTTGGTCAGGGAGGAAGAGAAAGGGGTAGAGAAGCCTTTCTCCAAATGATGAGTGTATGGTACACTAAGTTTGTTCGTACGAACCCGAATGTACAACCTCCCCCACCTCCCCCAATTCCTCAACCTGTACCCTTGATGCCCCAAGGTGTGGATATGATGAAACTCCAAAGAACTCCAGTTGATAAAATTCATAAACTAGGGGCCGAAGAATTCAGAGCTAATATGGATGATGATGCTGCAGAGTTCTGGCTTGAAAATTCTATTCGAGTATTTGATGAACTGTCTTGCACACCAAAAGAATGCTTGAAATGTGCAATATCTTTGCTGAGGGATTCAGCCTATAATTGGTGGAAGACATTGATTTCTGTGGTACCGAAAGAAAGAGTAACCTGGAAATTCTTTCAAGAAGAGTTTCGGAAGAAATACATCAGTGAAAGATTTATTGATCAGAAGCATAAAAAGTTTCTTGAGCTGAAGCAAGGTAATATGACAGTCACTGAATACGAAAGGGAGTTCGTCAGATTGAGTAAGTATGGCCAGAGAATATGTTCCTACAGAGGCCAAAATGTGTAGACGATTTGAAGACGGGCTCAATGAAGACATCAAGGTATTTGTTGGGATTCTTGAACTAAAAGAAATGGTAGTACTTGTCGATCGAGCTTGCAAGGCTAAAGAACAACTTAAAGAGAAGAAAAAGGTAGAATCTGAGACACAAAATTGGAAGAAAAGACCAATGAGTAATGTACCCTCACAGCAACCCGAAAAAATCAAGAAATATGAATCCTCATTCCCAAGTTTCAGCTGGACAATCATATGGGAGTTCTAAGAAGCAAAATATGGGTTCTAAATCTCAGACTACTTCGGCAGCTAGTGTAGGGAATTCAAGATTTGTTAAGCCCGAGTGCCAGCGGTGTGGTAAAAATCATTTTGGTCCGTGCAGAGCAAATGAATGTTTTTGATGTGGTTCTCCGGATCATTTTATTAGAGACTGCCCAGAGAAAGTCGAAAAAGAAAGATTTCAAAGCGCGAAAACTGGTGGTACAGATTCGAGAGGAAGGTATTCAAGAAAAGCTAGTAGTGAAGCAAGCAGTAAGAGTGTAGCTAGAGATGCAGTAGCTAAACCTGAAGCAAGAGCTCCGGCTAGAACTTATGCCATTAAAGCGCGTGAAGATACTTCTTCACCCGATGTGATCACCAGTATATTTTCTCTCTATGATGTTAATGTTACTGCTTTAATTGACCCCAGTTCTACTCATTCATATGTGTGCATGAAATTGGTGTCTAGCATGAATATATCTGTTGAGAACACAGAATTTATGATTAAAGTGTCAAATCCGTTAAGCAAATGTGTTATAGTTGATAAAGTATGCAAGAAATGTCCTTTAATGATTCGGGGTTATTACTTTCTGGCCGACTTGATGTTGTTGCCGTTTGATGAATTTGATGTTATTTTGGGTATGGATTGGTTGACATTGCATGATGCTATAGTGAATTGTAAACAGAAAGTTATTGAATTAAAGTGTGAAGATGGCAAAACTCTGCGGGTTGAATTAGATAAATCAGAGGCATTGTCTAGTGTGATTTCTTCAATGTCAGCTCAGAGATATTTGAGAAAGGGTTCTGAAGCCTACTTGGCGTATGTACTGAATACAAAAGAAATTGAAAAGAAAGTGGAATCAGTGCTGATTGTGTGTGAGTTTGCGGATGTATTTCTAGAGGAATTACAGGGTTTACCTCCAGTCAGAGAAGTAGAATTTGGTATAGAGTTGATGCCGGGAACAGCTCTGATCTCGATTGCTCCGTACAGAATGGCACCAGCGGAGTTGAAAGAATTAAAGTCGCAGTTGCAAGAGTTGACCGACAAAGGCTTTGTGAGACCGAGTTTTTCACCTTGGGGTGCTCCTGTATTGTTTGTGAAAAAGAAAGATGGTTCAATGAGACTGTGTGTCGACTATCGGCAGTTGAACAAAGTGACAATCAAGAACAAGTATCCATTGCCGAGAATTGATGATTTGTTTGATTAGCTGAAAGGAGCGACGTGGCTTTCAAAGATTGACTTGAGATCTGGGTACTATCAGTTGCTGGTAAAAGAGTCAGATGTGCCTAAAACTGCTTTTAGGACAAGGAATGGTCATTATGAATTTTTAGTTATGCCATTTGGGTTAACAAATGCTCCTGCAATGTTTATGGATTTGATGAACTGTATATTTCAGCCATACTTGGATAAGTTTGTTGCGGTATTTATAGATGACATCTTGATTTATTCGAAAGATGAGACAGAGCATGCCAAACATTTGAAGATAGTTTTGCAAACCTTGCGAGACAAGCAGTTATATGCCAAGTTTAGTAAAAGTGAATTTTGGCTTTGGGAAGTTGGATTTTTAGGTTATATTGTTTCAGGTGATGGTATACGGGTTGATCCTAGTAAAATTTCAGCTATTGTTGATTGGAAACCACCGAAGAATGTAATCGAAGTTAGAAGTTTCTTGGGGCTAGCTGGATATTATCGACGGTTTGTGAATGGATTTTCTATGATTGCTGCTCCTATGACTAGATTACTCTGAAAGGATGTTAAATTTGAGTGGACGGAAGAATGTCAACGGAGTTTCAAAGAATTGAAAAAGTTATTAACAGAGGCACTAGTGTTAGTGCAGCCCGAGTCAGGTAAAGAATTTGTGGTATATAGTGATGCTTCTCTAAATGGTTTGGGATGTGTACTAATGCAAGAAGGAAAGGTTGTGGCTTATGCTTCGAGGCAGTTAAAACCTCATGACCGACTCATGATTTGGAATTGGCTGCGGTGGTGTTTGCTTTGAAGATTTGGCGACATTATTTGTATGGTGAAAAGTGTCAAGTTTATACCGATCACAAAAGTCTTAAATACTTGATGTCACAAAAAGAATTGAATTTGAGACAGCGAATATGGTTAGAATTGTTGAAAGATTACGAGCTTGTGATTGACTACCATCCAAGAAAAGCAAATGTAGTTGCCGATGCCTTGAGTAGAAAGTTGTTGTTTGCTTTGAGAGTTATGAACACTCAGTTGGGAATGTCAGATGATGGTTCGATTCTAGTCGAGTTGAAAGCAAGATCGATGTTTTTACAAGAGATTTGTGAAGCTCAGAAAAGCGATGAAAGCTTGTAAGCCAAAAGAAAAAAATGTGAGGTTGATACAGAGTCAGATTTCAGAATCGGTTCTAATGGGTGCTTGATGTTTAAAGATCAAATTTGTGTACCGAAGAATGAGGAGTTGATTCAAAAGATCTTGCAGGGAGCACATAATAGTTGTTTGTCGATTCATCTAGGTAGTACGAAAATGTATAATGATTTGAAGAAAATGTATTGGTGGAATGGAATGAAAAGAGATATATCAGAGTTTGTATCCAAATGCTTAATTTGTCAACAAGTGAAAGCTGAACACCAAGTGCCTTTGGGATTACTTCAGCCTATTATGGTTCCTGAATGGAAATGGGATCGAATTACTATGGATTTTGTTTCAAGGTTGCTGTTGACTCCAGGAAAGAAAGATGCCATCTGGGTAATAGTTGACAGATTAACTAAGTCGGCTCATTTTATTCTGGTACGTACAGATTATTCTCTTAACAAGTTGGCTGAATTGTATATCAAAAAAATTGTTAGATTACCCGGAATACCATTATCAATCATTTCAGATAGAGATCCGAGATTTACCTCGCGGTTTTGGCAAAAGTTACAAGAGGCATTAGGTACGAAGTTAAATTTCAGCATTGCTTTTCATCCACAAACTAATGGACAATCAGAGAGAGTAATTCAGATTCTTGAAGATATGCTCAGATGTTGTGTATTGGAATTTCAAGGAAGCTGGGAAAGATATTTACCATTGGTAGAATTTGCTTACAATAATAGTTATCAGACAAGCTTGAAGATGGCACCTTATGAAGCATTATACGGTCGTAAGTGTTGGACGCTGTTTTATTGGACTAAACTCAAGGAAAATCAGATCTATGGAGTTGATCTAATAAAAGAAACTGAAGAAAAAGTGAAAGTGATCTGAGATTGTTTAAAAGCTGCTTCAGATAGACAGAAATCTTATGCAGACTTGAAACGAAAAGAAATTGAGTTTCAAGTTGGTGATAAGGTATTTTTAAAGGTGTCTCCTTGGAAGAAAGTTCTTAGATTTGGACGGAAAGGTAAGTTGAGTTCGCGTTTTATCGGGCCATATGAAATAATTGAAAGAGTTGGACTGGTAGCCTATCAGTTAGCATTGCCATCTGAATTGAAGAAGATTCATGATGTGTTCCATGTGTCTATGTTACGTCGATATCGTTCGGATCCTTCACATGTGGTTTCACCGACAAAAATTGAACTACAACTAGACATGATCTACGAAGAAGAACTGATTAAGATTTTAGCTCAAGAGGTCAAACAACTAAGGAATAAAAGTATTGCCCTTGTGAAAGTGTTATGGCAAAAACATGGAGTAGAAGAGGCTACATGGGAACCCGAGGAAACTATGAGAAAACAATACCCATATCTATTTACCGGTAAGATTTTCGAGGATGAAAATCCTTAAAGGGGGGAGAGTTGTAATATCCCGAATTAGGGCCTAATCGGAACAGTGGTTTCGTGACCACAAATTCGAGATAGAAATAATTATTTTATTATTATTTTGATGTTTATGATGTGATTGCATGATGGTGTGAAAATTTCGTGAAGAAATTCTATGCATAAAGTGCTTAAGTTGAAACTAGGGACTAAATCGAATAAGTTGCAAAACTTGCATTCTAGAATCTTTTAGTATGAAATTGCTTTGGAATATTAATTAGGAGGTCTTAAATAGCAATTTGACCAATTTCTAAAATTTTGGACAAAAATGGGCTTGTACATAAAAAATTTCAAAGAAAGGCATTAAGGGTATTTTGGTCATTTGGTAATTAAAAGATTAAAAAAGGTAAAAAGATGGCAAAATATGTCCATCTTCTTCATTACCACGAAATTTCAAGGGTTCTCCATAGCTAGGGTTTGTTTCAAGCTTCCAAGCTCCATAGTAAGTGATTCCAAGCCCCGTTTTTAATGTTCTTTACATTTTCGGAGTCCCGGTAACTTGATTTAGCTTATTCTAGCAATAATTCAACCTAGGGTTCATATTTGGAAAAATACCCATAGGTGAAAAGTGTTTATTTTGATGTTTTATGATATAATATAAGGTTTTAGATTATGTTAGACAACTTGTGCTACTCGGTTTTAAGTAAAAACGAGTAAAACGGCTTAATCGGTAAAAATACCTATTGTTCATAAGTGCATGTTGTAGTTGGAATTTGAGCTTGCTAATGGTAAATAAATAATCAGCATGTCCTAAAACATAAGAATTTGAAATAAAATTTAATTTCTGAGCTTTGGGGCAAAAGCGTAAATATGCAAAAGTTTTGGGGTAAATTTATAATTTTGACAAAGTTAGGGTCAAGAACTATTTTGGACAAGCTGGCTTAGGAATCGGGATAGGTCAAAGGCTCGTTCACACTATCCGAAGAACTATTTTGGTAAAATGGCTTGTATAACTCAAATATGGCATATATAGCAATATACTTGTTTTGTGTAATTAATCTTGCGATATGGTTGTGGTTTGATTGAGAAAATGCTTGATAATGATTAGTCCTTGGAATGGTTAATTTAGATCATGTACGAGACCATGTATGTTCAAAGTTTTAATAGTTCATGAATTTCCATAGAAAAGTGAAAATTTGTCATAAAATAGAATGTTGTAACAGCAGTGACGTGAGTTTGAAAAATCACTAAAAATAGTATAAACCGAACTAGGTGTTGAATTAAATATGAAATTGAATCTTAATGTGTCTACTTTCATATGGAAGAAGCGAAATAGGTAAAAAAATTTATATGTTATGAGTCATTTGAGTTTTAGTGAAACAGTGCCAGAGCAATTTTTGGATCCCCTGTTCCAAAATTTTAATTTCAGCACAAATTGTACAAAAATAATTACGAGGTGTACTTTATATGTTCAGAATCCTTGTTGAGTGTAGTTTTAATAGAAACAAACGGTATAGTCATATGTATTTTGTACAGAGAGAAAAGTGGTTCGTAGTTGGTAGAGGTCAGTGCGGTGGAGTTCTGAAACAGGGGTAACTTTAACTAATAAACTGTACTAATTGCCTTGACCAAAAATTCTAGAAAACAATTAGTAGATAGATATATGAGTCTAGTTTCAGGGAAAATTTATGGATCTTGCTTTCGAGTTTCGTAACTCGAGATATGAGTTTTTAAGCGACCATGACACAGAAATATAGCTTGCTCCGAAAATGAGATTAGTTGATTTAAAGTTTAAAAAGTGATGAAACAAGTTTAGTAACACCTCAAGCTCGACTCCGGTGACGGTCTCGGGTAAGAAGGCGTTACATTAACCATATCTCAAATTAGTGGTAAAAATAGATAGATCTTGTTACGAGGATTTCAAAAACGTAAAAATCAATAAAAACAGGGCTAGAACGGGCTTACAATCGAGCTTGGAAGCCTGAAAAACCTTATCCATGGTTTCCCTTGTGAAATTCAGCCATGGGGTTGAAGATGGACAAAAATTGGCTTTTAATTTTGTTTATTTAATCATTTAATCACTAAATGACCAAAATGCCCATAACTTAAAAATTCTATTTCACCTATTTCATGTCCATTTTTGTCCAAAAAATTAACCAATGGTCTAATTACCATTTAAGTACCTCCAATTTAAAACTTCATAACAATTAGACACCTCTAACATGTAGAACTCAACTTTTGCACTTTTTATAATTTAGTCCTTTTGACTAAATTGAGTGCCCAAAAATTGAATTTTTCGAATGAAATTTTCATGAAATCATTCCGTGAAATTGTAGGCCATAAAAATATAATAAAAATAAAATTTTCCTTGCCGTATTTGTGGTCCCGAAAGCAGTGTTCCGACTAGGCCCAAGTTCAAGCTGTTACACAGATAATTTTAGAAAATTGCATAACAAAGATTGGATTGCGCTACATTGGCCATTATTTGTTACTTTTATCATTTGGGGACAAAAGGTATGTAATAGCCCGATTTAAGGCCTAGTCAGAATAGTGGTTGTGAGACCACAAATCTAAAGTAGAAATATATGTTTTATGGTTTTTATGAGGCCTATGATATGATTGCATGGCTGTGTGAATATTTCATGAAGAAATTTTATGATTAAGTGATCAATTTGTCTTTTAGGACTAAATTCCAAAAAATTTAAAATATGAGATTCTAGAAGTTTTAAGTATGAAATAGAATTAGAAAATTTATTAGAGGTCGTTATTTAGTAATTAGACCATTATATTTCATGATGGACAAAAATGGACATGTAAGGGCAAAATCTCAAGGAAGGGCATTAAGGGCATTTTGGTTATTTAGTTAATAAATTAATAAAAAGTGAAAAAGAAGTCAAAATTGGTGTCCATCTTCTTCCCTAAGTGCCAAAAATTGAAGAGAAGCCATAGCTAGGGTTTTATTCTTTTTCAAGCTCAAAGTAAGTGCATCCTAGCCCCGTTTTTAATGTTCTTTACATTTTTGAGATCCTCATAACTTGATTTAGCTATTTCTAGCCATATTTTAAGCTAGGGTTCATGTTCAAAAACTTACCCATGTATGACTTGCATGTATTTTGATGTTTAATTGAGGAAAATGAAAGTTTGACGTGTACCAAAAAACCAACCTAAAAAGAGGAATGAAAAAGGTGTGCTAAGGTGGGATAGATCTACCTTATAAGAGGAGAGAGAATAAGAAAAAAGGGGCAGAGAATTAGCATGAGAAAGGAACTGGTGACAAAACTCTCTATCTTTACACAAAAGGCGAACTCCAGTGGAGAATTCTAGAGAAAGAAATGGTATCAGCTTAGAAAAGAGTAGAATATAGACGTAAGAAAGGGGAAGAGAAATCTTTCCTGGATTTGTGTTCAATCAGAAGATAAAAGAGAAGCTGGAGTGTGGAATTAACTTCCTATAGTTTTGCCTTTATTTTTCTAGATTGAATTTTCTATTATTCAAATTTAATTGAGAAATGTTGATGAATGATTCTATTTTGATGTTTTCTTTTCCACCCATGAACTAAACCTATTATGGGTTGGAGTTGTTTTGGTGAATGTTTTATCATCCTTAATGCCTAGGATTTGAAATTGTTTATATCACTATTACATTTGCTTCATGCTTATTTTTAAATACGTGCATGCAAGCTCTAAACATAGTTGAATGTATGTTGTGTTCTTAGGTGTTTTTAATTTTGAAAAGGTTAAGAATACTAGATCTTGAATCATTTGATGGAAGCGATTACGCGACAGAGTATTCATAGCACTCTAGAATAGATGTTGCAAGTTGTACAGAGAGGATATTCATTGTAGTTACCAATCCCAAGTTATGTAGATGTATATGAACATAGATTTTTAGCTTAAGATCTAGCTATCGAAAGAGGCAGGCCACAGTAGCGAATCTCTGGGCACTAGATTAGACAATATTTTGCCATGGCATTATCTTGTCATGAACATTTCTCCTACATAATTCCAACCTTATTCATTTCACGGTAGAAATATGTAACAGCTTGTTTTTAGCTAAATCGGAATAGTGGTTTTAGAACCACAAATTTGACATCAAAAATTTATTTTATTAATATTTTGAGGTCTTTGGCATGATAGCATGATTGTGTGAAATTTTCGTGAAGAAATTATAACGCCCCGGATTTTGGGCCTAGAAGTACTCGGCCTTGGTGGCGGCTCATAATATTTTTTTGTGTATGGAAATAACACAATTGTGCATTTAGTGTGTTGGTTAAGTAATTAGGAGTGTTTGGGAGTTTTGGAGAAGTCTTGGGTTCAAACTTGGGCTGTAGCAAAAATTTGGTTTTAAGAGTATAAAATCCTGGATGCTTGGAAGTAGGCCTTTTAAATTATTGTGTTGAAGATATGACAGAAGGAAGCATGTGGTCTAGTGGTTGTGGCGTCATTAGGGATGCAAGGGAGCCTAGGTTCAAGTATTGGCTCTTGCAATTTATTTTGGTTTTTCTTTTAAAGGAACTTGGACTTTGGCTTATAGACCTTATATTTAATTGAGGGTAAAGTGTGAGACAAAAAAAGCTTGTGGCAAGGAGGCAAGTGGCTTGTTGAGCTATTGAGGGGGCTTGAGTTCGAATCCTCTTGCAAACAAAATGTAATTATTTTGCTACATGGGGGCGGCAAGAGGTGGAGTTGGAATCAAATGCTGGAAGGTTGTTGTGGACTTGGTAAAAGGAGGAAATTTGCATGGGTCTTGGAGGTTGTTATGGAGGATATCAAGGAGAGATGTGGGGAGAAAATTGGAGAGTTGTTAGGAGGGGAGGTTTGGCCAAATTTGGAACTCCTTGGGGGTGCATATTCAGTCATTAGTACCAAATTTGAGGGGGGACTAGGGGGAATTTCGGGATTAGGAGTTTAACTGCACTTTTGAGAGTTTTTCTATTGTCAAACTTCTCTTCTTCTCGTGTTTTATTTTGTCGAAACCCAAGAATTCAAGTGTCAATTATGGTATTCATCTTTGAAGCTTTTCTCTCCTCCTCTTCTTAATTTTACTTTTGGCCGAACCTTACTCCATTCTTTCCTTAGTCTCAAATTTTTCATCTAGCCTAATCTTTTTTCTTTCAACTTGGGCCAACCACACTTCTTTTCTCTTCCCCTACATTAATCATTCTTTTCTTCATTCGGTTTCCCCTTAGCTGAACCCCTTATTCTTTTTCGTGAGTTCTATTAGTCACCTCTCTGTTCTCCTTCTAGATAGATAGTAACATCACTTATCTTTGCAGTGTAAGTGCGTTTAGGCATCTAGTATGTGGCGGCCAATCGAGCCCTCCATCTTTTCTTTTTTTTCTTTCTCTCAACTTGGGTGTAGGTAAGTGTGTTTTGGTTATGTGGTTTCATTTCTTACTGTTGGGTTTTTCTTTGACTAAACCGAATGTTCGGTTTATGACAGATGACTCTTTGCTCTTTTTCTGTTGTGATAATTTTCGTGGGATTTCGAAGTTCTTGAAGGGTGAAGGGTTCTCAAGGGATTCAAGTTTTTCCCTTTCAGCAGTCAATCGATTTTGGGGGGTAAGTAGTGTTGGCTGAATACCCTGTGATTTAGTATTTGGGCTTTAAGCTATTTTCTCGAAATGGCTAGTCTAATAAGTTTTGTACTTGAGCAGATAGTCGCTAAAGGCGTTAGATCAAGCCTTAATTAGCATTAAGGGCAATAAAGTGTTAATTACTCATTCAAGGCTTAGGCAAGTTAGTAGTTCATAAGTTTCGCAATCAGATGTGTAATCACACCTTCGTTTATCTATGAATCGGCAAAAGTTGAAAAGTCAAAATGCCGAAACTTCGGCGTTTGAGCCTTGCAAGCATGCGATTGCTCATGCGGTGAGGTGAGCCCTCGAATCATGGGTGATGAATCTTAAAGGCCACCATGAGTGAATTCATGGGCTTGGGCTGTGGTGGGCCTCTTGGGCTAGAATTGGCCGATGGGCCTAATGGGCCTGTAGGGCCCACGATTACAAATCTAACTATCAAATGAAAGATAGGGAGGCTTGTCATGTCACGCACATGACTTTGGTTGATTGGGCCTCGATGGCTGAAATGGGCTGTGTGGGCCCAATGGGCCTTTTGGGCCCCACACGGATTAATTTTGCATATTGTGGTGGATATTAGACCGTGACGTCTAGTCCACGTGGCTAGAATCATTTTTGTGTTAAATGGGCCGTATGGGCCCAATGGGCTGGTGGGCCCCACGCGAACGAAATGTTTGTTATATGGCTGCTGTTGGTTTGAACTATGTAGTACATACAGTTGAGGCTATTTCTGGGCTAATTGAACCACACGAGTGTATAGGCCTACTTTAGCCGAGTACTGGGCCTTCGGCCTAATTACCCCATTTTGTCTGTTTAGTTTACAAAGGTCGCTCGAGGCGACGAGGGACATTCGGTTGGGTCATTAACACCTTAATTTAAAAAATTACAAAAAGACCCCCAATTTACAAAATTATAGAAATACCCCAGATTTACAAAATTATAGAAATACCCTCTGTAACACCCTGAGTTTGGGCCTAGAAGAATTAGGCCTTGAGTCCGGGTTCGGGTAAAAGACGACCCGAATTTATTTGGATGTTTTAAACTTGTATGGAAAAAAATATATTATTGTTGCTATTAAATTTGTGTTTAGTTTAGTAATTAAATAAATTACGAAGGATTTATTATGTGGGAAAAGTCCTGGGCTCGGCCCAGGGCTCTAGCAAAAAAATTAAAGTTTTTTTACTTAGGGAAATTCGGGCAATAGGCCTTATAATTAAATTGGGCTAAGTTTAGGCACAAAGGAAGTGCCTGACCCAGTGGTGAGATGCGTTGGGCAACAGGAAGAGGAGTTGGGGTTCGATTCTCAACGTGCGCAGGTGTGGTTTTTTTTACAAGTAGGGATCGTCGCAAGAAGGCCTTAAAAGTAGTTGTTAGCAGATTATAGCACAAGAGCGCCTATGACACAGTGGTAGCAGCGCCCTAAGATCGCCAAGGGTACGTGAGTTCGAGACCAGGCGCAGGCGAAATTTTAGTTTTATTTTTAAGCAACCCTGACTAAAGCATGTAAGCTGTATAATTAAATGCGGTGCTATTATATCAAAAGTGAAATCACGTCGCAGTGGCCAGCAGCGTGTGTGGGTGCCTGGAGGTCTCGGGTTCGAGCTGCTGGGCGCGCAAAGAGCTTTGTTTTTGCTACATGCGTGGGGGAGAGTAAGCAGGCTAGACCGAAACTCTCCTAGCAGCATTGTGAAGTGGTGCAAGCGGTAGACTGTTGCTAATCGGTGGGAAGGAATTTGGATGGAAATCAAATTGGGTGGTAGCTTAATTTAAGGAGCAAAACTATTGCTAATCGAGCAGTAAGCGTATTCTGGCAATTCGTATGTTAAATCTGTAAAACCGGATATGGAATTTGGGCTAGACGGGCGAAAATAGCTAAAGGACACTATAGGGCCCATTAGGGGTTTCAAGGCCCAATAACTTTAAACTGCTAAAAATGGGCTAGATAAGTTACTGAGATGAAAATGGGACTGTTGATAACTAAAATATGCATAAAACTCTAAAAACTGCTATAATTACTGAAATACCCCTTAAGGGTGCGAAATTACTATTTTACCCTAGGTGCAATATGACCGTTATACCACGAGGGCTAAATTTGACTGAAATGCATGTTTTACTGTTTCTGTTCACTGTATGCCATGACATGATTATCTGTTGTATGGGACTGGCTTTATTAATGGAGGAAGTGCAAGTGGCATTGCCACGATTACTGAAAGGGGCTTTGCCTCGTACTGAATACTGAAAGGGGCTTTACCTCGTACTGTTTACTAAAGGGTCTTTGCCTCGATATACTGTTAGTGGCTTGGCCACATATTCTGAGCAGCTAAGCTGCAACTGTGGAGTGTAGCGGCTGGGTGGGTTGAGTTGTTTCCCCATATGAAGTGTAGGGCTGGTACGGGTGGAGTGTAGCGGTTGGACTTAGGATGGGCTTTGGGCTTTGCATTCATGCATGATATCTGTACTGTTATTGTTATGGGCCTATGGGCCGCACAGGCATCTAAATAGGGCTTCGGCCCAGTAACTAAACACTGAATAGGGTTTCGGCCCAGTTTACTGTATCTGGATAAGGCTTCGGCCCAGTTATTACTGAGACTGGATAGGGCTTAGGCCCATTGGGCTTGAGCTGATTTAGGCTTTGGATGCGCTTCTTTGCACACTGAGTTTCCAAACTCACCCCTTTATTCTTCCATCCATGCAGGTGAGCCCTAGAGTGGTGGACTTGGAGCTGGAGGGATTCAGAGTGGCCATGTGAACTGCTTTTGGTTATATTTTCTTAAAATTCTTTATTTTAGTATTTTCTTAATTTATCTTCTTTTGGGTTTTAATCTGTAATACGGCCTCTATTTAATTTGTTTTTAGCTTAAGTATGTTATTGTTTAAATCGTTTCGAAATCAGATAGCTCTAAGGCACGCTTTTATAAAAGTTAATTGTTTTCAAAATAACACGATAATAGAGCAAAGCTTCCGCAACGTAAACATTTTCATAAATAAATATTTTAAATACACTTAAACCTAATTTGTTGTCCGTGGACAAGTCATAAGGTTAAAGTGTGGCAATGGGTGTGTGCATGTCTAGGATTGGATCTAGGGAGAGCTTGGTACTTAAGCAGTCTAATTGACTCACCTCCTCTTTTCTGGAATCTTACCTGGTGCATAGTATCCATTCACTTTAAGCCATAACGAAGAAGGCCTAATTTTTCGATACTTAAACTGTTTTAAAAATAACATGTTTCCGCAAACTACAAAGGTTTACAAGCTTTCACAAATTTCCATAAAATTTTACAAAGTTGTTAACAATGTTTGAAAAGGGAATGATTATTTTAATGAACCATGTTTTGAAAAAAATAAACAAACACAAGCTGAGGTTTTATACAAGTTTAACGATAGAAGTTTCTAAACACTGAGAAGGGTTTTCAATGAAAACATGGTTTTCAAAAAACACTTCAATGTGACACACTAGACTTGGCCGTAACGTGTGGGCCGGGTTTGGGTGTTACATTTAGTGGTATCAAAGCTCGGTTGCAACAACTCTGCTGTGGATCGGGTCTAAAAAGTTTTCGAAAAATTTTAAATTTTAGGCCTAAGAAGGGTATTTTTGAAATTGGTTTGGAAAAAAAATTTTAAGAAAACCGTTTTGAAACTCGTTTTCTTCAAGGAATAAAATATTTTAAGGTTTGAAAAGTTAAAGTTTTATGGGCTTTCTGAAATTTGGCATCTAAAGAAGTGGCACATTGGATCCCTGGACCAAGTCTGTAAGTATTCCTTCTCTTATACTGTACTATATTGAAATGTTACTGTAGATAGAACTGAGACCCTACTATAATACTGTAGATAGGGTAGTACTGAAACTGTAGAAACTGAGACTGTAGGGAAACCAAAAACCCTAGAACACCAAGATTGTAGCTAGGCTATGATTCTGTAAAAAGAAAAACTTTGAAATACTATTTCAGCATAAAATATATAGATAAGTACTAAAATTTTTTGGAATCGAGATCAGAGTGCGTAGCAGTGGCGTAGTTGAAGCACGGATATCTTATTATTTAGAAATTTCAAGGACGAAATTTTTTTAAGAGGGGTGAATTGTAACACCCTGAATTTGGGCCTAAAAAAATTGGGCCTTGAGTCTGGGTTCGGGAAAAAGACAACCCGAATTTATTTGGACGTTTTAAATTTCTATGGAAAAAAATATATTATTGTTGTTATTAAATTGGTGTTTAGTTTAGTAATTAAATAAATTACGAAGGATTTATTGTGTGGAAAAAGTCCTAGGCTGGGCCCAGGGCTCTAGCAAAAAAATTAAAATTTGCTTCCTTAGGGAAATTCGGGCAATAGGCCTTATAATTAAATTGGGCTAAGTTTAGGCACAAAGGAAGTACCTGGCCCAGTGGCGAGACGCGTTGGACAGCAGGAAGAGGAGCTGGGGTTCGATTCCCAGCGTGCGCAGGCGTTGCAAGAAGGCTTTAAAAGTAGTTGTTAGCGGATTATGCCACAAGAGCACCTGTGGTGTAGTGGCAGTAGCGTGCTAGGATCTCAAAGGGGACGCGAGTTCGAGACCAGACGCAGGTGAAATTTTAGTTTTATTTTTAAGCAACCCGTGACTGAAGCAGGTAAGCTTTATAATTGAATGCGGCGCTATTATATCAAAAGCAAAATCACATCGCAGTGCCCAGCAGCGTGTGTGGGTGCCTGGAGGTCCCGGGTTCGAGCTGCTGGGCGTGCGAAGAGCTTTGTTTTTGCTGCACGCGTGGGGAAGAGGTAGCAGGTTGGACCGAAACTCTCCTAGCAGCATTATGAAGTGGTGTAAGCGGTGGACAGCTGCTAATCGGTGGGAAGGAATTTGGATGGAAATCAAATTAGGTGGTAGCTTAATTTAAGGAGCAAAACATGGTATTTGATTTTGGGAAGAATTTTTGTGCCGAAATAGGACTCTTGGTGGCACCTATTCGGCTATAGCAATTGAGTGCCGAAAGAGCTTTGGAAATTTTGGCTTTTACAATTTATTCTCTTTTTGATTAGTGGGAGTATTTTAGTGTTAGTCGATTGTATTTTTATTCTTTCTTCAATCGATTCTTGTTTTTCTATCTAAATTTTTGCTCATCTTTTCTTCGCAAAATCTTCTACCTCTATTCTTAAAATTTTTCCCTTTTGATTTTCTTTACATGATAGCCGAATAGTGCTAAACTCGAATCTTTGCTAGCCAAACTTCTTCTAGCCGAATCTCCCAACATTCATAGCCTTGTCGACATCTCTTTCATCCATATCTTCTCTTTGTTTTTGTTGTTCTCGAAGTGGGTACTCTCTTTTAAGGCACGATGATTTCGGGATAACCAAGGTTAAACCTTAATTCACAGCGGATCTGAGATTGGAAAAGTGTGGAAACGTTTTTCAACAAGTAGATCTCTTGGTAAGTAATCGAAACACTTTATTCATTCATTATTTTGGGATTTAAGAAAAGATGAAAGTCCCTAAACATTTTAGGGAGGCTGTTGATCTTGGTAAAGAGTAATGCTAGTTTTGCTTTGTGTGGTTTTTTAAGTGTTTTAGTCACAAGAAGGGAAATTGGCAAGGAGCAATAAAGGCCAAAGTCGTGGAAGTGATCTAGATTTAGATCTAGATCTAGTAGACCAAAAATCAGCAAAGGATAAACGCATGGGGAAATCTCGTTAGCATTCGTCGCAAATCAGGTGTGTAAATGAACACCCTTCTGTAGTCTAAAACAGCAAAAGGCGAAAAGCTGAAATGCCAAAATTCTAACATTTCGTGGGCTTGCGAGTGTGCGAGCGCTCGTGGGTCGGTTGGAAGCGGTATGATGTGGTAACCGACATTGGTTAGGTTAGTAAGTGCGCGATTTCGTGCACCTCGATAATTTGGGCCTTGATGGGCTGAATCTGGGCCCAATAGGCAGATGGGCCCATATGTGTAAAATCGAGCAGTAAGCGTATTCTGGCAATTCTATGTTAAATCTGTAAAATCAGATATGGAATTTGGGCTAGACGGGCGAAAATAGCTAAAGGACACTATAGGGCCCATTAGGGGTTTCAAGGCCCAATAACTTTAAACTGCTAAAAATGGGCTAGATAAGTTACTGAGATGAAAATGGGACTATTGATAACTAAAATATGCATAAAACTCTAAAAACTGCTATAATTACTGAAATACCCCTTAAAGGTGCGAAATTACTATTTTACCCTAGATGCAAAATGACCGTTATACCACGAGGGCTAAATTTGACTGAAATGCATGTTTTACTGTTTCTGTTCACTGTATGCCATGACATGATTATCTGTTGTATGGGACTGGCTTTATTAATGGAGGAAGTGCAAGTGGCATTGCCATGATTACTGAAAGGGGCTTTGCCTCGTACTGAATACTGAAAGGGGCTTTGCCTAGTACTGTTTACTGAAAGGGTCTTTGCCTCAATATACTGTTAGTGGCTTGGCCACATATTCTGAGCAGCTAAGCTGCAACTGTAGAGTGTAGCGGCTGGGTGGGTTGAGTTGTTTCCCCACATGAAGTGTAGGGCTGGTATGGGTGGAGTGTAGCGGTTGGACTTAGGATGGGCTTTGGGCTTTGCATTCATGCATGATATCTGTACTGTTATTGTTATAGGCCTATGGGCCTCACAGGCATCTAAATAGGGCTTCGGCCCAGTAACTAAACACTGAATAGGGCTGCGGCATAGTTTATTGTATCTGGATAGGGCTTTGGCCCAGTTATTACTGAGATTGGATAGGGCTTAGGCGCAGTGGGCTTGAGCTGATTTGGGCTTTAGATGCGCTTCTTTGCACACTGAGTTTCCAAACTCACCCCTTTTTTCTTCCATCCATGCAGGTGAGCCCTAGAGTGGTGGACTTGGAGCTGGAGGGATTCAAAGTGGCCACGTGAACTGCCTTTGATTATATTTTCTTAAAATTCTTTATTTCAGTATTTTCTTAATTTATCTTCTTTTGGGTTTTAATCTGTAATAAGGCCTCTATTTAATTTGTTTTTAGCTTAAGTATGATATTGTTTAAATCGTTTTGAAATCAGATAGCTTTAAGGCGCACTTTTATAAAAGTTACTTGTTTTCAAAATAACACGATAACAGAGCAAAGCTTCCGCAATGTAAACATTTTCATAAATAAATATTTTAAATAGACTTAAACCTAATTTGTTATTCGTGGACAAGTCATAAGGTTAAAGTGTGGCAATGGGTGTGTGCATGTCTAGGATTGGATCTAGGGAGAGCTTGGTACTTAACAAGTCTAATTGACTCACCTCCTCTTGTCTGGAATCCTACCTGGTGCATAGTATCCATTCACTTTAAGCCATAACGAAGAAGGTCTGATTTTTCGATACTTAAACTGTTTTAAAAATAACATGTTTCCGCAAACTACAAAGGTTTACAAGCTTTCGCGAATTTCCATAAAATTTTACAAAGTTGTTAACAATGTTTGAAAAGGGAATGATTATTTCAATGAACCACGTTTTGAAAAAAAATAAACAAACACAAGCTGAGGTTTATACAAGTTTAACGATAGAAGTTTCTAAACACTATGAAGGGTTTTCAATGAAAACATGGTTTTCAAAAAACACTTCAATGTGAGACACCAGACTTGGCTGTAACGTCTGGGCCGGGTTTTGGATGTTACACCCTCGATTTGGAAAATTATCGAAATACCCTCAATTTGTAAAATTACCAAAATGCCCTCGATTTGTAAAATTATCGAAATACACTCGATTTGTAAAATTACTGAAATACCCTAGAATTGTAAAATTACCAAAATGCCATCGATTTGTAAAATTACCAAAATACCCCTGTAGGGTAGAATTACTGAAATACCCCTGTATGGTAAAGTCACCGAAATACCCTTGTAGGGTAAAATTACCAAAATACCCCTGTAGGGTAGAATTACTGAAATACCCCTATAGGGTAGAATTAACGAAATACCTCTGAAAGGTAAAATGACCATTTTGCCCTTAGAGTGTAAATGATTGTTTTGCCATTGTGAGCAAGTGACTGACCTGGACTGTGAATTTGACTGATTTGGCTGCGAACGTATGACAGTGTTTTAACTGACATGAATGTGGTTGCATGGTATATATGTTTTAATATATGTTTAAATGATTGTTACTGAGCATGGCCATTTTGCATACATGTGTGATGATTGAGCATGACATACACGACATTCTACATGGGGTTGGGCTTGATTTGGGGGAAGATCTGTGCTAGTGGCTTTGCCACGCATTCTGATTCTAGTGGCTCCGCCACATTTTCTGTTATTAGTAGCCATGCTGCATATTGGTGTGTGGGCTGGGTGGGTCGAGTTATTCCCCACATGGTGTGTTGGTTGGTATGAATGGTGTGATGGTTAAACTGGGTTGGGGTCACATTCACATATTATTCTAATTCTATTCAGGCTTAGGCTCCTTTGTTCTGTTATCGGTTTGGGCTAAGCACAATTGATTCTATTATGGGCTGTAACCCAAATGATATTGTAGTAGGCTCGGGCTCACGTATGCTCTGATCTAGACTATACTGTTACTGTTATAGGACTCTGGCCTAGACTATTTATGTATCTGTTTCTGTTTACTGACTATTTTTTTAGTAAGGGGATTACACACTAAGTTTCCATAAGCTCATCCCGTTTATTAACTTTGTCAGGTGATTCCTAGCCTTAGATAGATTGGAGCTGCGAGAGACTTGGAGAAGACCACACATTGCTTATGCTTTCTATTCTAATTATTTGTTTTTAAACATTTTGATTTGGGTTGTAATAAGGCCTCTTCTAAATTTCTTAAGTTTTAATTTGGGATGTTTATTTAAGATGTTTTATAACTGCTAAAAGTGAAAAACGATTTCCAAAACGATAACTATTTTCAAAACATTATGATTCCGCAACGTTTCCGAAGTGTTTTTACAACTTAACTTTTAAACATCACATTTTTGTAAAATGTTTATTTTAAATATGCTTCCGCAATAAATAAGGTTTTCAAAGTAATTACATTTTCAAGTGGATAACAAACCGCTTAGTTGTCTTGAGTTTTAACAAATAGGTTTTAACTCCCAAACAAGTTTTTAACAATAAGAATTATGGATTCGAAAAACACTTCCATATGACATGTCAGGTTTGGGCCTAACTTCTAGGCTGGGTTTGGGGTGTTACAGAAATTTTATCATTTGTGTGCTTAATTCGGTAAAAAGAACTAAATCACATAAAATGCAAAAGTGCTATTTTAATTGTTTAATATACCAAATAGCTATGAAATGGAAAAGTGGAAGTCCTTATATTGAAATTAGACCATTTTTTAGGTAAGTGGACATTAATAGACTTATATTAAGTGAATTTTAATGGTTTATTATTAAAGGTTAATATAGTAATTTAGTAAATAACCTAAGTAAAATAAAGAAAACAAAAGACAAACATGCATGTTCATATTTCCTTTGCAGAATTTAAGAAGAGAAAAAGTTATTTTCATCTCCTTTATTTGGCCATGCCATTTCTGCTCAATTAGGTACGATTTTCGTCCCGTTTTTAATGATTTCTATGTTTTTGTGATTGTTGCAACTAGGTCTAGCTAGCCCAGGGACTATTTTGCAAAAATGTTAAATGTTTTGAGAGTTTCCATTGATGAATATATGTATTCTTTGATGTTTGATGATGAAATATGAAACTTTGTTGTTAGATTTACAAGTTTTGTAAAGTGATTTTGAGTAAAAATGCAAAATAGGGGTTTAATTGTGAAAATGTGAAAATGTGTGGTTAAATGTGTGAAAATTTGATAAATATGGTGCTAGTGGCATAATAGTAATTTAGCAAGCATGGGTATTAAAGGAATTTCATGAATTAGTGATTTTGTGAAATAAGGACTAAATTATAAAAATGTAAACTTTTAAGGGCAAATGTGTAAATGTTCTTAAATGTATATTTTGGATTAAATTGAATAAGTAGATGAATAAATTAGCTGAATTTGATTTATATAGATCAAGAAAGGAAAATTTTGACTTAGATTAGGGGAAAAACAAAATATCTGACTGGTCGATCTGTTTCATTATTTCCATATACGAGGTAAGTTTGTATTCTAATAAATGCTGTTAAATTGTGTTATAAATGTATTATTATTGAATTGAACTGTGATAATGGTTGGAAATGAGTTTAAGGACATGATCGGCAAAGATTTGACAGTGTAAAGTCCCGTTCGAACCTAAGAAATAGTTTAGGATAGCATGTCATGACATTAGGGTTTACCGATGATGATGTGATCCGAGTGCTGGTCTTGTACGTCCTACAGGTGGCTGGTTTTAGACATGTGTTATTGTTCCTGACAGCTTGTGTGAGCAGCACCGTGTAGCTGCATCTTGACTGACAGCTTGAGTGAGCAGGCCCGTTGTTAGCTTGAGAGTGAGCATATATGCGAGATGAGATAGCTTCGACTATGGGTGTGGCACTTAGGTGCAATGCATTCCTGAGTACCCTATAGTTATTCCGAATTGTTCTACAGGCATAATCGAGATATGAATCAAAGTAAGACCGATTTAAGTGGTACAAGTACGTACAGAACCTATACAGGAATTGAATTGAGATAGCTCGAATCCGGGGATCGTCACAGACCTTATCGCAATATCAGTCATCTATTTTGGTACTTTTGAACTTGTGAATATGGTGATATGGCATGTATAGGCTATGTGATCTTTTTGATATGTGATAGTATGAATTTTTACCATGTGATTTGGCTTGTAAATGATATAAGGTTTGATGTAGATATAGCCATATAAGTTGGCTTATTTTATGTACTTGGTAATGCAGTTATAATGATCAATTGACCATTTTGATATGTGGTATATAGTTTGGTTTGGAACTGCTTAATTGTGGTTATAATATGGGATATGTGATGTATATGATTTTTGGTTAGTAAAGCATGTTAGTTTGGTATGTGTTTTGAATAGGTAAATGGTATTGAATTGAATATTGCAATGGTTAAAATAGATATGGCCTGATTTGTGCATTGGATGATGATATTTGGTTGCCTATTGTGTCTTGAATTGGTACAAATTGAGCTTGTGTAGGTATGTGCAAATTGGGTGGCAAAATGGCTTTATAAATAGCCTATTTTTGTCCACACGGGCAGAGACACGGGCATGTGCTCAACCATGTGTAACACACGGTCATGGTACATGGTCGTGTGTCCCCTAGTGTTGCTTTTGAAAGCAAGTCAGTATGCTCCACACAGCCTCACACACAGGCATGTAACTGGCCGTGTGGCATAAGTTAGTATAAACTACAGGTTTGGCATGGCCTAGCACACAGCCTAGCACACGAGTGTGTGTGGCCATTTTGAATAGGCACACAGGCTAGACACACAGGCATGTGGTCAACCATGTGGCCTAAGTCAGAGAGTTACACGGGGTAGGACACGGGCTGGGACACGACCATGTGGTCCCATTTCGAATGTCCACACGACCTGTGACACAGGTGTGTCCGTCTCACACGACCTGTTCACACGGGCATGTGTCCCCTATTTTGAGAAATTTTTTAAGTTTTTCCAAAGTTATTTTCGAGTTATTGATTTACTCCCAAACCATCTTAATTGCATGTTTAGGGCCTCGTAGGCTCGTTTAAGGGACAATGTGATTGTGTTTGAATGAGATGTGCTTATAAATGAAAATGTATGAGAAATGAATGTATTATTGTGTAATAATTTTAGTAATGCCTTTTAACCCTATTCTGGTGATGGATACGGGTTAGGGGTGTTACAGAATACTCTTGATATTCTTTGTGAATTGCCAAATCATTTTACTTTCCATATCAATTCTTTGTTCTTTATCATTTAATTTTAGTAATTCATTATTCTTGTTTCTTAGTCAACCTGAGATTATTTATTGATATTTTAGTATAATTAACAATATTATAATAACATACTCAATTTCTTACCAATTTTCGATCCTTATGGAGATGATAGTTACTTATCAATTTAATACTTGAATGACGTGTTGCACAATCGCAATAGTTATTTTATACAAAACAACAATACCTTTCCAAACTGTATTCTCCAACGATGAGCCCCACCGTCAAGTAAGGACACAACATTGCCTAGCTTTTCCTTTTTAGAATAGGACATCTATTCAAGGATCCTTTCAACTCCTTCCAACCAATACTTAGCTACGGTCATATTAATACCTTTTACTTAAGAAAACTCTTTACAACCTAAGCCCAGAGATGTTTAAGTGGTAACCCATGATTAATGAGTGTAGGATTGGCAGGTGTAGGAGTAAGGTTAGCACCAACAATCCGCTGAAATGCTCCAACTATCTCTTCCATCAAAGGGCCTACACCCTCATTAGGTGCATTCACTCTATCCAGTACAAGATGTGTAGAAGATGAACCATCTTCTTGAGCACTAGCTCTAACATTAACACATCTAGGAGGCATATCTAATAATCTAACATACACACAAACAAACAAAGTCTTGGTCCTATAAACAAAATTTAGGATTAAAGATAATGTGTTCACGTTCCTACCCATATGCAATTCAACGACAACATTTCAAACAATCAAATGCAGTTTAAACAAAGTTATATCAACAATTCCAAGAAAACAGGGAACTTTAGACTCATAAGTTTTGAAACTCCAAACACATAATAATCACCTAGGTCTAAGAGTTATTGAACCTAGAGCTCTGATACCACTAAATGTAACACCCTAAACCCAGCTGGACGCTAGGCCGAATACCTAGATGCCACACCAATCTATCTTATGTCGATTTCATTATAATTAACAGAGTTAAAATACATGCAATTTTGTTTTAATTTAATAATTCTAACATTTATGAGAATGTCAAGTCATGCAAGCTCAGTTTAGCATTTAATCTATGACACCTCTAATTTGACCCTAGTCGGAAAGTGGTTTCGGGACCACAAAATCGAGTCACAAAAATAATTAAATGTTATTTTCTATGTTTAAATTATGTGGATTGCTACATGTGAAATTTTCATGTTTTAATTTTGTTAATTTCATGCTAAATTAATTAAGAGGGCTTGGTTGTTAAATTTAAAAAATGTGGTAGGAAAATCTTTAAAGTGGCCTAATATGGTGGATTACCAAGGTGGAGGATTTGCATGGTTATTAAACCATTTTTTTTTAAAGTGTACGGTAGTGGAAGTGATTATAATGCATTATATGATTTCTATAATAATAAGAAAATAAACTTAAAATTATGTTATTATATGAGACATGTTTTTATTTATTAATATAATAAAAAGATGGTAATAAAAACAAAGTTGTGTCATGTTTATTTCCCACTTTGCCGAAGCTAATAAGCAAAGGGAAAAAAAAAGAATTAGAAGAAGCTTAAGGGTAGTCGGCCTTTGAGAAGATTGATTAAGTCTGTTTTAGACCCTAATCGAACAATGGTTTCGAGACCATGAATCTGAGTTAAGAATATATATTTATATATATATTTAATATTATTTTCTGTGTTTTGAATAAGTGTACTTATGTGTGCTAAAGTTTCGTAATTTAATTTCGAGTTTAAGTGCTTGATTCACCAAAAAGGATTTAATTGCATCAATTGATTTTTATGCATACCTTATGAAAATGTTCAAGTGTCATGTCTTTTTAAGGTTGGGGTTTTAAATGGCAAATATTCCATTTGTTAAATGAATGGACGGTATAAATTAGATTTTAATGGTGGAATCATTAGTGAATAATGATATGGAGTACTTAAATGGCAAATAAACCTTTTTAATATGTGTTTGCCGTATGTATCCATGATATAGGTGTTTAGTTAATGAAATTAGGAAGGTTAAAAGTGTAAAATAAAAATAACCTATGATATTATAAAGCCAAAAAAAAAAAACATGCAAGTGTTCATCTTTGAAAGTGCCGAAAGTTTCAAGGAGAAAAACTCTTCTATATTTGGCCATCTCTTGTCAAATTCAAGGTAATTTCTTATAATTTTTATAAAAATTAGATAGTTTTTGTTTATCCTTGTTTAACTAGCTTTAAAACCCATGGTTGAAAAATGAAGGTTCGGCCATGAATGAATGATGTAGAGTTTGTGTTGGAAATTAGAAATTAAAAATAAGTGTTAGATGAATATTTTTGATGTGTGATTTTTAAATGAAGTTGAATTTGTAAGGATAATTTGTGAAAATAGTGAACTTAGTGGCTAATTTCAAAATTTGTGATTTAAAAATGGTTTATAGGAAAGAGGAGTATATTCGGCTATTGCATATCATGAGTAAATTGTACTAATGTATATTTTATGAATTTTTAACCAAATAGTTAATGAATGAATCATTGAGGGCACTTGGTGAATGACGTATTTTTTTTGTAAATTGTTGAGTGTTAAGGTATTGGTTAAATTATTGAATAAGCTTAAATTATTTTATTATATTCACGATTAAAAGAGGGTTTCAAGTTGTGTATATGTGATATGATTAAAAGCAAGAGGATATGTTAGCAAAGTGAGTGATTCGACTATAGTACTAGTGTTTTAAAAATTGAAAAAAATGGTTTTAATTGTATAATAGGTATTCGCTCATGGTCTTTATTCATGAAGAAATTATTGAATGACTTTAACTGAATTATGGCTAGACCTTGAGTTGAATTTTGCTAAGCAAAGTGATAGTGTGTACTTGCATATTTGTGCTAGCTGAATGTGTGGTAATATGACAATGAGTTATTTGATGAGGTTAAAATGGTGCCATTCATGTTAGGTTGATTACTTAGTAAGCACATTATGTTAGTTCTTGTATATATGTGTGTGTTCATTTGATGAGATACCAATTCGGCTATGATGATTAAAGGACAAGTTATATATATATATAGTTATTTGGGACACATTGAATTGGCCGTTTTAGATTCTTGATAAGTATGTCTTAATTCTCTTTAGCCACATAATAAATTGTTTAATGTGATTAAAGATGTGTACAACCATCATGTATTTGAGCTAAAGGTAGCTAATATGGCCTGTTAAGTTCTTGTTATATTGAGCCATAAGCAAGCATGACGAGATTTTAATAAGTTAAATTTGTCTAAATTCAAGTTCAAGAGCCTAAAAGAGAGAAATCAAGTAGGGGAAAAGCAAAGGGTAATGAGTAGCCGATCAAAGCCATCTCATCGACAATTCAGGTAAGTCTTTAAGTAATTGAGTTTAATTCTTTTGTAATTTTTAAATATTAAGGCTATGTCATGAACAAGTAGGAGGTGCTTAATATCTATTAAAAGAATCATGATCTATGAAATTTACATGTGTGTATAGCCGAAGGACTACTGTAAATCATAAATAAATTATACGAGTAAGGTTACTAATGACTACTTTGGTAAGATGATGCATTTGAAATGGTGTATATATATTTATATAAATATGTATGTGATATGGCCTAAATGGTTTTTATGAATTGAAGATAACTACTTTGATATGTGAGTGAGATCTAATGAAAACAATATTTCGTTAATGTGATTACGTTGGGAAAATCGAAAGTATATGAATAAATATGCATAAAACTCTGAGAATTAGATATTGTGTGTTATTATTGGGTCTTTGACCTAGCAAACTTTTGAGCGGGTGATTATATCGGGTTTCGAGTCTAATACGCGGAATGCTGACGAAAGCGATTCAGATCGGAGGTATAACAGACCTTGTACTAATGATGAATTCAGACTTACAAGATTTCTGGAGATTCAATGATAAATAGCAGTCGAATTGGTTCAATAATTTACATCGGTCAGGTATGTATTCCATACTCATAATTAAGCTTGATTGTGAGTAAACTAAGTATGAAAAGTGAGAGATCTATGAATGAGATATTAAGTTATACGCATATAACCTTGATGCATTCGGTTAAAGTATGAATCAATGTGTCAAGATTTGAATTATCTACGTTATATGAATATAGTTTCAAGAAAAGTTAGCATGCTTAATGCGTGTTAAGTGCTTGTATTTTTATTTATATATGTGTTCGGTTAAAAAAGGGGCCTTAGACCAAAGAAACGTATTTAAGAAATTGAATGATAGCTATATGTGTACTCATGATGTAGTTGTCCGACATGAAAAGAGAATGCGGTGTAATAGGACCCTGATTACCATTATAGGTAAATAAGATCTTACGAGAACAAAGATGAAAAAAAAAATGAAGATAAAAGTATAATATGTGTTATAGCCGAATGGCATATCTTACCACAAAAATGATACTTTGCTATGTGATGAGGCCAATTGGCAAGTTATGAAATTAAATAATAAGATTAGTATGTGCTTATGAATGAATGATGCAAAGCTTTTGTTAATTTATTCGTAATATGTGGAAATCTAGAAATATATGATTTTAAATGTTTAAAAACTTTGTGTATTGATTTTAGTAATGTATTAATCGGGCTTTTGGTTTAACAAACATGATGGCTGGTAATGAGTTTCGGATTCAAAGTCCAACAGGCTTGTGCCAGAGACAAGTTCAGGTTATACTTAGTAGGCTGAATGCCGGAGAGCTATTAAAGAGGCTAAAATTAGGAAGTTTATACTATACGGTATTCAAATTTGTTCGCTAAATTAAGTAGTTCAAGTATGTGAAAGTTATTGATGCAATGCACGTAAGAAATGGAGGTATATCTATGTGTTCGGTTTCTGTGGGATTTATATACATAGAAGTATATGTGGTATCTATGTGATTCAATCATAGAAATTATCGATTGTTATGGTGCCTTAAATTAATTCTATTAAGTTGAACTAATAAATGTCAAGTTGATATCAGATGGTGTAACTATGTGATTTCGGATTTCTAAGTGAAGGCGAGGTCAATGTTAATATGTATTATTGTAGTTAGGCATATTCTGCCAAACAAAGTTATAATTAGACTATTTATACTTACTCAATGTGTTAACTAAGTTAAGTTGTTTAATTTACTTAAGACTTACTAAGCTTATGAAAGCTTACTCCATTTGTTTGTGTCTTTGCTTGGTAGATTGTGGACTCTGACTATTAGTTCGGGGATTCGTCAGCTCTTCGTCACACTATCAATCAATTTGGTACTGCTACATTTTGGAATTATTTATGGTATGTATAAAGTAGACTGTTGTGAATGATATATTTATTTGTAAATATTTCAGCTATATGAATATGTCGCATATCCTGAGTGTCATTATAAGTCTCAGCTTTCAACCTTTGATTGTGTTGAATGTACTTATGAATGCTAATGAAACTATGTTTATGTGAAAGTGTAAGTGAAAAGTTTAGATCAGTAATGCCTCTTAGCCTAAAGTCCGGCGATCAGATACGGGTTAGGGGTGTTACATTTTATTGGTATCAGAGCTATGGTTTAGTCGATTCTAGGACTAACGTAGCACGCGAGAGTCTAGTTATACATGCCAAAAAGTGATAAAATGATAGTGTGATGATTTCTGGCAATTAAAATGTGTTTTTCGTATTGTAATGAATCTCAATCTCGATTGAGCTGTAGCAAGCTTTTGACTATGAGAATTTACTATATAACTTCGCTTGAATATGCTCAAAATTATTACGTTGATCAGGTATGTATCATGTACTCAGATGTGAATTTAATATAGAATGAATCATAAGTACTCCTATTGATGAATATGTGAATAAATGTTATAATTATGTATGAAATGTTGATATATAGGGCTAATGTAAGATGCTGTATGAAAATATGAGACTTAGCCACATTATATAAGTTTGAATTAATAGAAAGCATGTGTTGAATTTTCCTTATGTATAGACGTGTAGTCAGCTAAGGGGTTAGGTAATTATAAATTGAGCTTGGAGGTACGGTATATTAGTGTGAATGTAAGTTTTAAGTGGTTACTTTTGGCATATAAATGATAAAGTCTTGATATGTGTACAGTAGATGTATTGTGACTAACTGAATCAATTTGAATATGGTTATGTGATAAAAATAAGGTTGAGAGTTTATATCCGAATAGTCTTTAGAAGCAAAGCCTGAAAAGTAAAAATGGACCCATGCTCCTTACGTGTGTTATGGAACAAAAAAAAAAGTGTTACGAATGGTGTTCATGTTATGCTTGTAAGAGTATGCCCAAAGATCAATCACGAGATGGTTGTAACAACATACTTGATTTATCATGTTTATTAATATAAGGCTTTGCCATTATTATTTCAGTTTCATTTCTGTGTGCATAAATAAACTGTTTTATAATAATGTCCTAAGAATAATATGATTATTCTTAAAAGATCCTTAGTCAAGTATTATTGTTGGCTAGGACAATAATAATGCATTGAGACTAACATGTAGTTGATTGATGATAAAGAGTTGTCATTGATATTGAGTATCAGAATCAATGCATGAATGTGTGTGTTAGAGAACAACATATTGGACCGACCCGCTATGAGTATGTTTCTTGGATTATTATGTAATTGTCACAATATTACTCATAGTGATTAATATGTATATGATCCTCATACTTGAGATCATCATCATTCCAACATCGTGAGTTGTATATTTTGATATAGTCAAACGAACACTGTAATTGGTTGTTCTATTAAGACTAATGTTGGATATACCACAATCTATGTAGAGGGATATGGTTGATCAATATAGGATAAGTCCCTCCTACATAATAGGAGTAATATCTCAGGCCACTTGATTGAGTGAGACTAGAAATGCATGGCCATGCTCAAATAAGTTGATATGAGATGTCATACTTATTTGTATATCATAGTCTACTCAAGGTATCAAGAAACATAGGATGGACTATGCAAGTGTGACTATTCCATGACTTGTGTCTATTCTAAAGATATTGGACTTAAGGATTAATGCATGAAAAGTTAATCACAAAAGGTTATGTCGAATCATGACTTCTTGTAACTTAGGTAGCAATGATGCATTGCTAGATGCCACTCATTGTTTGTAATATTAGAATAGTTCTAATATTACTGCTAATGTTACAAGAACCTATAGGGTCACACCTTTTAATTGAAATGAACGGAGTAAAACATAGTTGGTATTGTGTCTGGTTGTCGCATGAATTAAATTAATTATAGAATTAATTAAATTCGGCAATCAAATTATTGAACATACTATATGTACAAGGATGTTGTACACATAATCAAGAACATAATTTTCTAATATATGATTTTGGTTCATATATATAAATTTAAATAAATATAGTTTACCGAAATCTTTATTATAATTAACGTAATTATAATTTTCGGTTAAACGTTATTATATTTATTTAATAACGATTATTATGATTCGGATTATTTATGGTAATAAATATTCATTATGAATATATACCAATTAACACAAAGTTTTAAATATGGCAAGGGTAAAAACCCTAAAGGGGATATACATAGGCAATCCCGAAACCATAAAAGTGAGGCCTAGCAGCCGTCAAAAGTGATACTCTCTGAAAATAGTTTCTGAGAGATTTCCGTTCATTGTCAATTGGGTGGACTACGTAGAGGCCGACATCGTTAAAGGTTGCGGCTTGGTTCGATAGTGCTTCAGGATTCCCGTTGCCTTGGCGTCGCTGTCTACTCAGATTGAAGTTTCGGTAATTTCGAAACCTTTATCACCCCGATTCGTTCCTTACACATGGATCCATGGTATGGATCGCCGGTAAAATTTATTATTCTAATTTTCCGCTGCGCCTTGGAGGCACCGGGCGATCCTACAATGCTAGTATTCGAACGGAATAAATGAACTATGAATGTGAGATGTTATGTGAAGGAACTTTCTTGTGAATAAGTATGCCTAACATTTAGTGGATTTGTAATCAGACTTAAGGTCCACAGGCTATAAGCAGAAAATTATAACCAGGCAAAGACCTGCAGGCATTCATGTGGGAAAAGTGTGATTGGTTGGCCATACTAATCTGAACAATTGTGTTCACAACTATAAGTTGGTCAGGTATGTAACGTATACTCATTGTGATTAAAATTTGGATTAAATCAATGTATCGATTCAAGTGATGATGCCTCTGTTATTGCATAATGTTATGTGAAAGTCTATGCCTTATTCATGGTATCTGTATTTCAATTCAAGTGATATGATGTTAAGCTTCACTCTATGTGTTTGTGAATATTCGGCCAAAGTATGAAGTAGTTGTGTATAAGGCATGTAGCAGAATGGTCACTAGAAAATAAACTATAATAAATAGATGGATATGGGATCCTTGTGTGCATATAGACCGAATGTTAAATGAAAGTTGTACATTATGTGCTTGTATACGAACAAAGCAAATGAACCTCCAATGTGAAAGGTATAATTGATGGATAATTATGCATAAAGGTTGAATGAATTATATCCGGACTAAGTCCCGAAGAGCATTCATGCTGGTGTTATATCCAGGCTAAGTCCCGAAGGGCATTCGTGCCGGTGATGTGTATTCAGGCCTTCGTGCCTAGCAAGCTTCGTGCCGGTGATGTGTATTCAGGCCTTCATGCCTAGCAGGCTTCGTGCCGGTGATGTGTATTCAGGCCTTCGTGCCTAGCAGACTTCGTGCTGGTGATGTGTATTCAGGCCTTCGTGCCTAGCAGGTTTCGTGCCGGTGATGTGTATTCAGGCCTTCGTGCCTAGCAGGCTTCGTGCCGGTGCTGTGTATTAAGGCCTTCGTGCCTAGCAGGCTTCGTGCCGATGATGTGTATTCAGGCCTTTGTGCCTAGCAGGCTTCGTGCCGGTGCTGTGTATTTAGGCCTTCGTGCCTAGCAGGCTTCGTGCCGGTGATGTGTATTCAGGCCTTCGTGCCTAGCAGGCTTCGTGCCGGTGATGTGTATTCAGGCCTTCGTGCCTAGCAGGCTTCGTGCTGGTGATTAAAAGTTTCCAGTCATTTCAGATATTGAATGATGGAAACTGACTTGTATGAAGTAGTATAATTCGGTTACAAAGGTGAGTACCTATTGCCCTATATTACACTTGTGTAGTCAACTATTAAACGAATTAATTCGAATGTGCGTTTTCAGCTTTGTTAAAGATGCATTAAGCTTTAATGCTTGTGGGACAAGATTATCCTGTTTGTGGCTATATTAAAATTATTGGAATATACTAATTGTTAATATGTTACAAGGTTGAGTTAAATCATATGTGATATATGAGGTTTCGGTTACCTATGACATTTAGTTTAGGTATTTTACCTTGTATGATTGCTTAATATTATCGTTAAGGAAGTAGATTTTCTTTTCGAAATAAGTTAAGTAGAATATTGAAATGATAAGTTATAAAGGATATTCATTGGGATGTTGAGTATATGTGTACTTTTGGCCAGGTTACAGGTTACACATGAATGAAAATGTGGGTTATGAATAGGTGAGTTGATGTTATGTATTTGTTATATGATAAGAAAGTGATTTTATAAGATCGATGCAAAATCAGTAATGAGTTGCAATTGCTGTCAATGAGTTAATGTTTATATGGATATAATTCAACAAGAGGACGTTATCCTAACCTATTCATCGGTAGAAATTTTCGGGGACGAAAATCCCTAAAGGGGGAAAGAGTTGTGACACCTCTAATTTGACCCTAGTCGGAAAGTGGTTTCGGGACCACAAAACCGAGTCACAAAAATAATTAAATGCTATTTTCTATGTTTACATTATGTGGATTGCTACATGTGAAATTTTCATGTTTTAATTTTGTTAATTTCATGCTAAATTAATTAAGAGGGCTTGGTTGTTAAATTTAGAAAATGTGGTAGGAAAATCTTTAAAGTGGCCTAATATGGTGGATTACCAAGGTGGAGGATTTGCATGGTTATTAAACCTTTTTTTTTTAAAAGTGTACGGTAGTGGAAGTGATTATAATGCATTATATGATTTCTATAATAATAAGAAAATAAACTTAAAATTATGTTATTATATGAGACATGTTTTTATTTATTAATATAATAAAAAGATGGTGATAAAAACAAAGTTGTGTCATGTTTATTTCCCACTTTGCCGAAGCTAATAAGCAAAGAGAAAAAAAATAATTAGAAGAAGCTTAAGGGTAGTCGGCCTTTGAGAAGATTGATTAAGTCTGTTTTAAACCCTAATCGAACAATGGTTTCGGGACCATGAATCTGAGTTAAGAATATATATATATATATATTTAATATTATTTTCTGTGTTTTGAATAAGTGTACTTATGTGTGCTAAAGTTTCGTAATTTAATTTCGAGTTTAAGTGCTTGATTCACCAAAAAGGATTTAATTGCATCAATTGATTTTTATGCATACCTTATGAAAATGTTCAAGTGTCATGTCTTTTTAAGGTTGGGGTTTTAAATGGCAAATGTGCCATTTGTTAAATGCATGGACGGTATAAATTAGATTTTAATGGTGGAATCATTAGTGAATAATGATATGGAGTACTTAAATGGCAAATAAACCTTTTTAATATGTGTTTGCCGTATGTATCCATGATATAGGTGTTTAGTTAATGAAATTAGGAAGGTTAAAAGTGTAAAATAAAAATAACCTATGATATTATAAAGCCAAAAAAAAAAAAAAAAAAACATGCAAGTGTTCATCTTTGAAAGTGCCGAAAGTTTCAAGGAGAAAAACTCTTCTATATTCGGCCATCTCTTGTCAAATTCAAGGTAATTTCTTATAATTTTTATAAAAATTAGATAGTTTTTGTTTATCCTTGTTTAACTAGCTTTAAAACCCACCATGTGATTTTTAATATGGTTGAAAAATGAAGGTTCGGCCATGAATGAATGATGTAGAGTTTGAGTTGGAAATTAGAAATTAAAAATAAGTGTTAGATGAATATTTTTGATGTGTGATTTTTAAATGAAGTTGAATTTGTAAGGATAATTTGTGAAAATAGTGAACTTAGTGGCTAATTTCAAAATTTGTGATTTAAAAATGGTTTATAGGAAAGAGGAGTATATTCGGCTATTGCATATCATGAGTAAATTGTACTAATGTATATTTTATGAATTTTTAACCAAATAGTTAATGAATGAATCATTGAGGGCACTTGGTGAATGACGTATTTTTTTTGTAAATTGTTGAGTGTTAAGGTATTGGTTAAATTATTGAATAAGCTTAAATTATTTTATTATATTCACGATTAAAAGAGGGTTTCAAGTTGTGTATATGTGATATGATTAAAAGTAAGAGGATATGTTAGCAAAGTGAGGGATTCGACTATAGTACTAGTGTTTTAAAAATTGAAAAAAATGGTTTTAATTGTATAATAGGTATTCGCTCATGGTCTTTATTCATGAAGAAATTATTGAATGACTTTAACTGAATTATGGCTAGACCTTGAGTTGAATTTTGCTAAGCAAAGTGATAGTGTGTACTTGCATATTTGTGCTAGCCGAATGTGTGGTAATATGACAATGAATTATTTGATGAGGTTAAAATGGTGCCATTCATGTTAGGTTGATTACTTAGTATGCACATTATGTTAGTTCTTGTATATATGTTTGCTTTATTAGTTAAGTGTATTGGGAGTGTTTGGGGGTATCTGAGAAGTCCTGGGTTCAAGCCCTAGCTTTTGTGAAATTTTAGTTTCTCCTCTTAAATGAACCTTGACTCTAGCTTGTAGACCTTATAAATATTGGTGGTTGATTTGTGTCACAAAAAGCTTATTGGTCTAATAGCCAAGTGGCATGTGAGGTGTGGCAAGGGGGTCTAAGGTTCGAGTGGTGGCACTGCATTGAAGGGGGTATTTATTTTGCTACCTAAGATGTGTAGGAGGTGCAGTTGGACTGAGACTCTGGCATTGAATTGGTCATGAGTGTTTGAATAGAATTTGAAAGGTATGGTGGAGTGATATGGGGAGTAAATCAAGGAGGATATCATGGAGAGATTAAATGAGTGTTTTATGGAGGAAAAATATGAATTTGAGTGTGAGGAGGTCTGTGTGCTGGAATTGGTGGTTAGGCACCCTTTGTTTCAGTTAGTGCCATTTGGGGATTTTTTTTGCCAATACTTGGGAGTTTTGCTATTATACCATATACTGCTTAAAAAAACTTTAGGTATTATCGGTTTTGTTTTCCCTTCAATTCTCTATGCATTGTGTATTTTTTTCTCTTTTCTCTGTCCCTTTCTCTGTCGAAGTTCTTGAGTTCTTCAACATTCTCTTTACCTATCTTACCTTGACCGAATCTTTCCCCTTTCTTCCTCTAAACATTTTCATCTTGTGTTCATAATGTTCCTTTAGATCAAAAACAATTCCTGTTTCTTTCTTCTCTATTGTTTTCTTCTCAACCCTAATCGAATACAGCCCTCAACCACTGACGAATTGGTCTCCCTCTGTTCTCCAAATTTTTTTTAAGTGTACCCTACTACTTGGTGTTGATCGATTGCTCTCTGCTTACTATTAGTGTTATGGTTTCGGTCTTGTAAGAATTTTGACAAATCAATAGGTACTTGTATGTTCCTCTCTTGATTCTCGATCATTCCATTATGTGTTCAAATCTGTTCTTTTGAATCTTTGTGGTGAGCCGAATGTTGTTTTTTATTATATCTTCTGACTACGATTCTCATTCTTTCTTCACGTGGCTTTTTGCGATGGGTTCTAGGGATTTTAGTAGGGTAAAGGAGTGCAAGTGATCTTAAAGCCAGTGAAACCTTTTTGTTCTCTCATCACTCATTAAGGTAATTTTGATACCTTGTTTTGGGAATACGCTGAATACCCTAATTTTCTATAGGGTAGTACTTGTGGATGTAAGCCACATCTATAATCGATTCTATCCAACAAGGGCTATCATTAGTGAAGTTAATCGTCAAGGTATGCGTGACTGTTTTTGGCCAGCAATCTAGGAGGAGTAAATCGCTGATCGTCTAGTCAATGTGGGTAGTGATTATTGATTTAGGGTATTGGTGTTTATAAATGCTAATAATTGAAAGAATGATCGCATGTTGGATTGAATATAGGTTGGGTGCTCGAGAAACTTAGAGCGGTTGCGTAACAGGTGTCTAATCACACCCTCTCAACTATAGATTAGCAAAAGCCGAAAAGGTAGAAAGTACAACGTTTGAGGCCACATGGGGATGCGAACTCTAGTGTGGTAAGCCGAGCCCATGACTCGTGGGCGTAAGAATATAGAGGCCACCATGAGCGTTCTCATGGGCTTAGGCTGTTTTGGGCCATGTTAGGCCAAGATGGACTGTGGGCCCAATGGGCTCGTGGGCCCCACACAGATATACTCCACAACACATGGCAAACACTGGACTGGGCTGCAAAGTTTGTATGGTCGTGGCTAAATCTGGGCTAAATGGGCCACATGAGCATGTGAGCCCACTTGGGCCCATTTACACTGTTATGACCGTTTAGGTTATATAAGTTGCTCTAGGAGATTGTAGACCTCTAAGAGGTCGGTATGTAACACCCTACACCCCTGTCCGTCGCCGGAATAGGGTATTAAGGTATTACATATCTAAATACAATCTACCGAGGTTCATAGGTACGAGCTAGACATGAATTCATTGAGTTCTATAGTTGAATATATCACTTGTAAGTCGGTTCGGTCAATACATCATGTCTCATTTAAAATCGTTCTATAAGCATACTAACGAATTGGCTAAAACGAACAAATTCGATAACCAAACATCATATTAGAAAATCATTGCATATTAAGTACTAACTAAATTCCATGCCACAACATCGAATAGTATGAGAATCACTCCAACCCATATAAGCAAACTCGAAGACTAAGCAAGCCATTTTCGCATGGCTAGAAATATTTACAACTCAAAATGAAGTTTGAATCAACAAAAGGAGATTAGCCTATACATGCCATTGACCCAAAATAACCATCAAAAGTACCAAAATAACAGCGATAGTGTAGGTGATTAAGGCTTCAATCCCCGAGTCCGTAGCTTCCAAAAAGAGATCTATAAAACAGAGGAAACAAGGGAAACGGAGTAAGCATTACAATGCTTAGTAAGTTTTAAGCAATGACATCAAATAAATCATCAAATTATAGCATAGTTGTTTGTATTGTTGTTTCCCTCTTCTCTTAGGTACGTCACCCCTTTTTTCCACGCATATACATTCACATCATATACGAAAGTGGATAGCTTTCACTTATAGTAAACTCACGTAAACATACACATGTCACAAAATTCTCATAACATTTCACATAGGCTAAATGTACTTTGACCATATTAATAATCTCATTTCATGGACGCATATGCAATCACACAATGACCTTAGTATTCGGTCCAAAAATTCAGCTTGCATATAAGCCAAGGGTACATACCTGTATAACTTAACATTTTCAGCACAATTCATTAGCGATCGTTACCTTGAAGACCATTAGTCTTAGGCTTTACTCGCATCATCATCGAGATCTTTAGCTCGGGTAAACTCTCTATACATAGCCATCGGGTCTCTATCCCGGATGTAATCTCCGCATATAGCCTTCGGGTCTTAACCCGGATATCATCTCAGCATATAGCCTTCGGGTCTTAACCCGGACGTAATCTCCACATATAGTCAGCGGGACTTAATCCCGGATTCACATCACGAATTCTCATACACATATATATTCGCATGTTGCCAAGTTTCACATAGCAATTTTGCACTTGTTGTGCAATCAATTCATGAGCATACAAACATATAATATGCTTCTCGACTTTATATCATAAATATGCATATAATTCAAAACTTATACACGTATACTCTTCTTTTCTAGATTTTCGGCCCAATGATCACACATACATAAGCAATGCATTTCAAATCTCAATTTCGGTCCTTTTCTCTATGAGCCATTCGGCTATATAGCAAACGTGAATAAGCTTTCTTTCTCAATGGGACATCGTTCAATTAACAGCATGTATGTCATGGCATTTTAACATAAATACCAAATTCGATTACTCAAAACTTACCTTGAACTTTACCGAGAATTTACGAGTTGGCTATTCGACCACTTTGGCCTTCCCTTTATCCGAACTCGTCCCTCTATGCTCTTGAGCTAAATAAAACATTTAATTTTATTAATCCTTATTCAAACATCTCAATGAATTATTTTCACTTATAGTCAACAATATATGCATATTCTTCTCATTACAAACACATACGCACATTCGGTCATTTCACATACATATCATAAGTCACAACAAGCTGATTTTCTGAGCAGCATTCAATAATTTACTCATAACTGGAGCTACAAAACTCCAAATGAAGTGTCGTTAATTTTGCATGAAAATAGACTCATTTATCTTCCATCCATAAAATTTTCATAATTTTTGGTTTGGCCAATCACTACCAGAATTTTCCTAAAATTTCCCTATTTCACTGTTTGATTAAACTGACTACTCTATACTACGAACCAAATTTCTCCTTGTACAGAATTCCAAATATGTCCTCACCAATTTTATTAGAAACTAGACTCATTGAGGAGTCTAAGCATATAAATTTTGTCTCATAACAATTTTTATGCAATTTATGGTGATTTTCTAAAAACAGAACAGGGGCTTCCGGAGTCATTCTGACCCTGTTTCACACAACTTTAAAAATCTCTCTATTGGCAGGTCAATTGCTTGTGAGGTTTCTTTTATAAGAAACTAGACTCATTAAGCTTTAATTACATCATTTATTCAGCCCCTGATTCAACTCTCACAATTTTTGGTGATTTTTCCAAAACGCGTTACTGCTGCTGTACCAAGCAGATTTTATACCCAATTCATTCTTTAGTGTTCTTATGCACATACTTAAAACATAGCATTTCCTAAGGCACCATTTAGAGTAGTCATTGACCTTAACATATATATACAAAATTCACATTCATTTCATCCACAAACAGATTTCTCCACAAACCAAACCACTTATCAATTTGACACCCGAAAACATCCAAAAGCAACATCAAAGGCACATTCGGCCATTGCACAACCATACATTATAACAACTGAAACATCAATCCCTCTTGCATTTTCCCATGGCCGAATATTCACCTTTGCAAGTTTTGTCACTCAAATCATTTTATTAATCATGCACATATATTCCCTAATAGAAATTTTTAAAGTTGCCAATCAAATCAATATCACCAAGCTAGCCGAATGCATGCATATACACTTAAGGCATTTAGCATCTTCATTTACCTTAGTTCATTTAACAAATTTACAACTAAATGCTTAAATCCACAATTGGCAATCATTGGCACAAAGATACACTAGCCGAATGCTTAGTGAACTTATGAGCAATGTTTAACTAACTCATGTTACAAAATATGTATCTCCATTTGCATAATCGATTTATCAAATTAAGGATCAAAATGCAATCAAAAGTAAAACAACTCAATCATGCATTCCAAAGAGCCCATTCGGCCATTAAGCAAAAGTCAAGCTAACCTCACATTCTTAAACAATGCCAAATCCACACTTAAGCATATGACCGAATATCAAAATTAATAATCAAACTAAAATTGTTATCGTGACTACTTAGAACACTAAATAACCAATTCAATTTAGCAAATTATTCAACCTATCCCAAAATATCCCTTTAAGAATCGGTAATGAAGAAGTAAGAAGCTAAAACATGCAAATCAATTCTATCTATCCATAAATCCTCATAAAAACACATCTAACTAGCTCAACAACATCCAAGTTGCATTATTTAACAAAACATCAAAGAAAACACAATTTCTCCACCCTTACTCACATGGCCGAATGCTTCTAACACTAAAGGCTCAAGAATTTCAAACATGAACAAAGAAGAGAGCTTCAAAACCAACTAAATTCACAAGTTTTCCAAGAAAATAGCATGAACCTTACCTTATTTGTGCTTCACTTTGCCATATGCCCTAACTCAAGGGTTTCCTATTTTTTTTTTCTTTCTCTACTCACGGCAAGAAGATGGAGAAAATAGCTTTGTTATTATCACTTCCTTATTTTATTCATTTGTTTTATTTACTCTTTATTAATTCAATTTTTATGACAACTAATTTCTTATTTCAATTAAAATTAATTAGCAACAAACAAAGCACAAAATGACAAACTAGGTCATCATTACCCTCCACTATCATAAAAGTGGGTAATTTGACATGCAAATCCCTTATTTTGCATGCATGCATTAACTAGTCTTCACACATTTGTCTAGCATATTATCAAAGTTCACTACTAAGTCCCTTTTTGTAAAATTCAAATTTATAACTCTAAATTGACACACCAAACATGTCACACATGAATTCACACATATTATAGGCATCAAAATGAATATTTAATACATTTTATGCCTCAGTTTTGTGGTCCCGAAACCACATTCCGACTAGGGCCGTTTTAAGGCCGTCACACGGTATGTGTTTCAGGATCCCAAAATAGGTAAAATGACCAAAATACCAACAAAGCGTAAAATGACTATTTTGCCCCTGTAGACAAAAATGACAGTTATACCCCCAGAGGTAGATACATGTATTCTGTGCATGATATAAACATAACTATTTCTGTGCATGACATTTTGGATACATGTATGATTTATGACATGACATACTGCATGAGATTGGGATACAGTTATGGTGGAAGTATACTGTACTGGTGGCTTTACCACATATACTGTTACTAGTAGCTTTGCTGCAATACTGATACTAACAGCTGTGCTACGATACTATTATTGGCAGCTATGCTGCGATACTGTTACTGACAACTAGACTGCGATATTGGTGTGTTGGCTGGGTGGGTGGATTTAATCCCTACATGGTGTGTTGGTGGTATGGAGTGGTGTGCTTGGCTGGATTGGGGTGGGTTGCATTGTTGCATTACTGCACTGTACTATTACTGTATTGGGCTAAGGTCCACACTGTACTATTTCTAAAAAGGGCTCTAGTCCAGACTGTTACTATATTTGGTATACTGATTGACTGATAGGGGAATTGCACACTGAGTTTTCATAAACTCACCCTTTCCTTTTAATTGTGAAGGTAATCCCCAGCCATAGGCGATTTGGTGCTGCGAGGGACTCGGAGGTGGCCACACGACTATAGTTAACTTACATTTGGTTTTATTTGTAACACCCTCATCTGTCACCGGAATAGGTCATCTATCATTAACCATCTAATACAGTCCTCAAGGCAAACACGAATTTACAAAGGAACTCTTTTTAGGGGACTAATGTAAGCAAATATGTATAGTACAATTCTTGCATTAACATCAATATCACTTATGCATATAAGTACATACAATAGTGGCTTACAAAGAAGCATACAATAAGTACATAAACAAAAATAATCATTTGTTAACATTGGTAATTCAATAAATGTAACCACCATCGGATATGCACACATATATGTATATATGTCTTAACCGAATGTACCATCAAACTAGATCATTTCACAACCATTGATTTTAAATACGGGACTAAGCTATTTAAAAATAACCAGCCACTTTTGCATGGCTTTAATATTTACACAACCAAAATATATATAACTTGTTTCAAAAGGAGAGTTAAGCCTATACATGCCATTCACTAGAGTTAAAAATAATTAAATACCGAACGAGACTTTGATAGTAGAGATGACTTCAATACTGGAACTCCCGAGACCGTAGCTTCCGATCAAAATCTACAAAACCGAAAGCAGGGACAATAAAGTAAGCAATTAAGTGCTTAGTAAGTTCTTAAGTAACTCAGTCAAATACATATGAAGGATACAAATTAACTTCTCATGTCTATAACCTGCTTTGGCCGAAAATGAGCATATCATTTTACTAATTACTCACCGACATAATTCAAAGAGAACGCAATGAACCCAAGGATTATATAGATATATATATATATACAGCTCAAGGTCGGATTTCTTAAACATAAGAATGATATCAAACGATGGTTCACAGACTCTTCACCAGGCTCAACCAAACCAACTCTAATGATATTCTAAACCATTAAGAGTCTAGAATGCGTACCTGCCCTTCTTACCTTAAGTGCGCATATGTTATAACTAGAGCAATATTATTTACACGTGAGCTTATACATTTAACTTATATCCGATTTCCACAACGAAAAGTTCTCAGGATCACTAAAATCTTATCATTGGCTTTAAGCCCTTCGAGACTAAGCTCGGTTTTAACTCTGGCTCGAAAGCCCTTCGAGACTAAGCTCGGCTTTAACTCTGGCTCGGAAGCCCTTCGAGACTAAGCTCGGCTTTAACTCTGGCTCGGAAGCCCTTCGAGACTAAGCTCGGCTTTAACTCTAGCTCGGAAGCCCTTCGAGACTAAGCTCGGCTTTAACTCTGGCTCGGAAGCCCTTCGAGACTAAGCTCGGCTTTCGACGAAATTTATAATTACCCTTATCAGCATACATATCTTGTCACCTTTCAAATAAAATAAAACACAACAACCTCGGCATACTACCGACCATTCTACGTACGGTTTATTTGCTTGTAAGCAAGGGATACAATTTCATATCTGAACACATTAAGGTTCCACTTTAGTATTCGGTCTCTAACATTTACTCATTTTCTCATTTCCAAATTTTGCATTCGGACATATCATTTGCTATTTGAGTTCACATAATTTGCTATATAAATATTATAACTTCACTTTATCATACTTAAAGATTTGTTACTCAAGAACTTACCTCGTATTTTTTGGAGAAACTTCGATTTGACTATTCCGTGACCTTGGCCTTCCTTTTATCCGAAGTTGCCCCTCTAGGCTCTTGAGCTTAATTTGAACAATACAATAATATCAAACTCTATTCAACATTTCTACTGATAGTTACATTTTCATTCTAATCAAGACATACATTCGGCAAAGCACCATTATAATACAATTTATAACTAAATTCATTGATCAAGTAATAAACAAAGTCTTTTAACCCAACTCGGTACTCATGCCATCCCAATTAACAAAGACCGAATATAATAGCACCTAAATGCTTTAGCCATAAACCGTTTTCTAACATTTATTTAGTACATAAATCCCCCCCATAAAGATAAGTTCACAATTGGTTTTAGGTTCGAACATTAACAACCACATCGGAAGTTTTCAAGCTATCATTTAGTGAACCCAAGTCCATGCTAATTTAGTCTCAAAATGTCTACGAATAAGTTCTCACTAATTCTACCCTTAACACCATTTTTTTTTAACTAAATTCTATGAACATCAATCGGCTCTACTAAGGAAGGCTTAAATGTACAAGCCAACAAGACTAATCTTGAGCCTCCCAATTATTTCCCCAATTTCCTATCCACACACATTCGGCAATAGTATAAGGATTCAATTCAAATTATCACAATTAACTAGTTCATCCCTATATCAAAAATTGTTCAACAAGTATTCACCCTCATAGAACACTATGGCCGAATGGCCTCCTAAAGTTTGTTTCACCAACCGAAAGTGAAAGCCAATTTCATACAAGGAAGATATCAACTACTCTTGTTAGCTTAACGAAATCATAGTTCAATTCTACTTTAAGGAAAAATGGCCACTTAAAATTTGAATCTATTAATCAAATTCATACATTCCAAAACTCCACCATTCGCTAGACTTTAGGCTTGGCCGAAAGCATTAGTTCACCAAGACTAAAAGTCCTTACTAAGGTGACGGTTAGGACTTCAATTCTAGCTAAATTTTACGAACTCACACAAAGTCCATCCATTTTAACCAAAACAAAACACCAACTCCTCTACCATGACCATAACCGAACGTTCATGGCTTAGCTCACCAAAAACTAATACATGGGTTTCATAACAAGCTTCAAGTGCAACTAAATTTCACAAATTTCAAAAGAAAATTCATGAAGATTTACCTTAATTTGAAGCCACTAAGATGACCGAATGGGGTTCTATTTTCTCCCCTTTTCTCTTCAACTCACGGCAAAGATGAACAAGAATGAGTTCACTTTGTTCTTTTCACCTTTCCTTAATTTCATTTATTTTTTTATTGAACTAATTTATAAAATAAGCCATTTAAACATAAAATACCAATAAAAAAATGCATATTTTAACTATCACCATCATTATGGCCGGCCACTACTTTCAAAAAGGAGAAATTGACATGCAAGTCCTCTTTTTCTAGTCCATGTATTAATTAGCCTTCTAAATTATCCTAGCATATTTTTTTTCAAGTTCTCACTTTAGTCCTAATTCATGAAAATTCACAACACAAAGAAAATCTTAAGGCATGCTATTATCACCCCGATACTTCACATATAACGGACATACAATATAACATTTAATTTTCGTAGTGACTCGGTTTTGTGGTCCCGAAACCACTTCCCGATTAGGGTCAAAATTTAGGGCTGTTACAACTCTCCCCCCTTTTTTTTTGGATTTTCGTCCTCAAAAATCTTACCGATAAACAGATTTGGGTATTTTTCCTTCATAAATTTCTCAGGTTCCCAAGTCGCTTCTTCGATCACATGCTTGAGCCATAGTACTTTTACTAATGGAACCTTCTTGTTTCGTAATTCTTTTATTTCGCGGGCTAAAATACGAATCGGTTCTTCTTCATAGCTCAAATCAGGCTTAATTTCAATTTCTGACGGACTAATCACATGCGAAGGGTCGGATCTATAGCGACGGAGCATCGATACATGGAAAACGTCGTGGATCTTTTCAAGTTCAGGGGGCAGAGTTAGTCGGTAAGCAACCGGCCCAATACGTTCTGAAACTTCATATGGTCCAATAAATCTTGGACTCAGCTTGCCCTTACGACCAAAGCGGAATATCTTTTTCCACGGCGAAACTTTCAGAAACACCTTATCACCAACTTGGTACTCGATGTCTTTACGCTTCAAGTCTGCGTACGATTTCTGACGATCGGATGCTATTTTCAAACTGTCACGAATTATGCTCACTTTCTGCTCCGCTTCTCTAACTAAATCAACTCCGATAATCTTATTCTCACTAAGCTCGGTCCAAAATAGAGGAGTACGGCATTTACGACCGTAAAGAGCTTCGTAAGGTGCCATCTGGATACTTGTCTGAAAGCTGTTATTATACGCGAATTCAACTAGCGGTAGGTATTTCTCCCACGAGCCCCTAAACTCGAGGACGCAACACCGCAACATGTCCTCGAGTATCTAAATAACCCGTTCAGATTGACCGTCCGTCTGCGGATGAAAAGCAGTACTGAAATGAAGTTTAGTACCCAAAGCTTCCTGCAGCTTCCTCCAAAATCTAGAGGTAAATCGAGGGTCTCGATCAGAAACGATAAAAGTCGGTACCCCATGTAGTCACACAATCTGAGAAACGTACAATTCTGCTAACTTATCAAGCGAAAAGTCAGTGCGAACCGGGATGAAATGGGCTGATTTCGTTAATCGATCAACCACAACCCAAATGGAGTCCTTTTTGCTCGGCGTCAATGGCAAACCTGACACAAAGTCCATTGTAACGCGATCCTATTTCCATTCGGGTATCAAAATTGGTTGAAGTAATCCCGACGGCACCTGATGTTCCGCTTTTACTTGCTGACATATTAAGCATTTAGATACAAAATCAGAAATGTCTCGTTTCATACCGTGCCACCAATACTGTCGCTTCAAATCATTATACATTTTCGTACTGCCCGGATGGACCGACATTCGACTACTATGAGCTTCATCCAAAATCGTCGAAACTAGCTCTGACTTCTTCGGAACACACAATCGGTCTTTAAATCTCAAGCAATCATTTCCATCGACTCGAAATTCTGTATTCGCCTTCGACTCACACTGACCTCGTTTGGCAACTAAGTCTTCATCGGCTTTCTGCGCCTCACGAATCTGTTGAAGTAGCACAGGTTTTGCTACTGATTCGGCAATCAACACATCACCTACTGACATGGCTAGCCCCGCGTTCATTGCTCGCAAGGAAAATAAAGATTTTTGACTAAGAGCATCCGCAACGACATTAGCTTTCCCCGGGTGATAATCAATGACAAGCTCATAATCTTTTAGCAACTCAAGCCACCGTCTTTGTCTCAAATTCAAATCTTTTTGGGACATTAGGTACTTGAGACTTTTTTTATCGGAGAAAATATGACATCTTTCACCGAACAGATAGTGTCGCCAAATCTTCAAAGCGAAAACAATAGCGGCTAACTCAAGATCGTGAGTTGGGTAATTTCGCTCGTGAGGCTTTAACTGTCTCGAAGCATAAGCAATAACACGGCCTTCTTGCATCAAAACGCAGCCTAAACCGTTTAGAGATGCATCACTATAAACTACAAACTCTTTGCTGGATTCTGGCTGGACTAACACTGGAGCTTCCGTCAAAAGGGTTTTCAGCTGGTCGAAGCTTTGCTGACACTTATCCGACCACTCGAACTTGACATCTTTCTGCAGCAGTCTCGTCAATGGAGTCGCAATCATCGAAAAACCCTGGATGAAACGCCGGTAATAACCAGTAAGTCCTAAAAAGCTTCGAACTTCGATAATGTTTTTAGGGGGTTTCCAATCGAGGATAGCTGAAATTTTGTTCGGATCAACCCGAATACCCGAAGCAGATATTATATGACCCAAGAAGCCGACTTCATGCAACCAAAATTCGCACTTACTGAACTTCGCATACAATTGGTTATCCCGTAAAGTCTGAAGTACCAACCTCAAATGCTCGGTATGCTCTGACTCATCACAAGAATAGATCAAAATATCGTCGATAAACACTACTACGAAGCGGTCCAAAAACGGCCTAAATACCTGATTCATCAAATCCATGAATACTGCAGGGGCGTTGGTGAGTCCAAACGGCATCACTAAGAACTCATAGTGGCCGTATCTCGTTCTAAATGCCGTCTTCGGTACGTCAGAATCTCTGACTCTCAACTGATAATAACTGGATCGCAGATCAATCTTCGAAAATACTGAGGCTCCTCTCAACTGATCGAACAAGTCATCAATTCGGGGCAACGGATACTTATTCTTCACCGTGGCTTTGTTCAGCTGTCGATAGTTGATGCACAATCTCATAGTCTCGTCTTTCTTTTTCACGAACAAAACCGGTGCACCCCAAGGCGAAAAACTAGGTCGCGCAAAGCCCCTATCCGTCAACTCTTGCAACTGAGATTTTAATTCTTTTAATTCGGTAGGTGCCATACGATACGGGGCAATCGAAATCGGCGTCGTACCTGGAATCAACTCGATACCAAACTCGACCTCTCTTACAGGAGGCAATCCCGGTAATTCTTCGGGAAAGACATCTGAAAACTCGCAGACTACGGGCACCGTCCCGAATTCTCGGTCGAAAACTTTGTTATCTAGCACAAAGGCCAAATAGGCTTCATAACCCTTCCTCACGTATTTTTGAGCTGACATGGTCGTAATTATTGCAGGTGGCCCACTTAGATCAATGGACTCGATTCGGATTATTTCATTATTCGAACATCGCAAATCGATAGTCTTCCGCTTACAGTTTACTATCGCGTCATGAACGGTCAACCAGTCCATTCCCAGAATAATGTCAAATTCGTCGAATGGTAGAAGCATCAAGTCGGCCGGAAAACAAAAATCTCGAACCATTAGTGGACATTTCTTGCATACTTTATCAACCAGAACACAACGGCCCAAAGGGTTCGACACTCGAATTACAAATTCAGTAGACTCAACAGGAAGAGTCTTACTGGAGGCTAAAGTTTCACATACATACGAATGGGTTGAACCGGGATCAATCAGAGCAATAACATCAGTGTTAAAAAGTGTGAAAGTACCAGTAATAACATCCGGAGAAGAAGCTTCCTCACGGGCACGGATAGCATACGCTCTGGCAGGTGCACGAGCCTCGGATCTAACCGCAGTGTCTCTGGTCACTCTCTGACTGCCGCTAATATTTCTGCCCCGACGTGGTGGTCTACCCCGTGAAGCTGCGCCACTAGGTCTCTGAGTCGGATCAGGAGTACGTTCCTCATTTCTCGGACAATCTTTAATAAAATGGTCGGCAGATCCACATCTGAAACAAGAGCGATCGCGATGCCTACAACTCCCCGGGTGCCATTTACCACAATAGCTGCAATCCAGTCTATCCCGACGTTCATTTCCGACACTGGCAATAGAAGTGGTCCGCGAACTCGCGGGAGGTCGAGGACGTTCATATTTAGGAAAACTCGATATATTTTTAGATCGGCCCATGTCATCTCTAGTCTTCTTGGACGATTGCTGAACAGATTTCCCCGCGGACCTCTTACGGAACTCTCTATCTCCCCCTTCAGCTTTTCTTTTCCCAATACTGAGTTCTTCTGCTTTACAAGCCCGCTCGACTAGTACGACAAACTCCTTAATCTCCAGAATCCCCACCAACAATCTGATATCTTCATTTAACCCATCCTCAAAACGCTTACACATGACGGCTTCAGAAGATACACATTCGCGAGCATAGCGGCTGAGGCGTACAAACTCTCTCTCGTACTCGGCCACTGACATCTGACCTTGTTTGAGTTCTAGAAATTCCTTCCGTTTATGGTCGATGAATCTCTGACTGATGTATTTCTTACGGAACTCAGTTTGGAAGAATTCCCAATTAACTCGTTCTTTCAAAACAACAGAAACCAGAGTATTCCACCAGTAGTAGGCAGCGTCATGTAACAGAGACACCGCACATTTAAGACACTCCTCGGGTGTGCAGGACAGTTCATCAAACACTCGGATGGTGTTGTCGAGCCAAAACTCGGCCCGCTCGGCATCGTCACTAGGGGTAGCCCGAAACTCTTCGGCCCCATATTTTCTAATTTTGTCCACAGGGGGCCTACTTGATCTCGTTGGATCGGTCACAGGAGGGGTTGTGAAAGTCAGAAACGGAGTATTCGGGGGCGGAGGTTATGGAACAGCCGGATTTGATCTAGCGAATTGAGCGAACCAGTCACTCATCATCGCATAAAAAGCTGGTCTAATATCATCATCTCGTTGACCCATATTTGGCTGAGAGTCGGGTGGCGCTGTCCCTTGCGCGGGAGCAGGAGCTACACTCTCAACATCGTCCGCTACGGTTCGATCAGGTTAGGGATCCATTCTATACCAAAAATCACATTTCAAATATCAGAAGTCATCTCACTATCAAAATGATACCAGATGGCATGTATAGCTAGACTCATACTTACTACGGTAGTCCGAGAATCGACTAAACCGTAGCTCTGATACCAATAAAATGTAACTCCCTCATCCGTCACCGGAATAGGTCATCCATCATTAACCATCTAATACAGTCCTCAAGGCAAACACGAATTTACAAAGGAACTCTTTTTAGGGGACTAATGTAAACAAATATGTATAGTACAATTCTTGCATTAACATCAATATCACTTATGCATATAAGTACATACAATAGTGGCTTACAAAGAAGCATACACTAAGTACATAAACAAAAATAATCATTTGTTTAACATTGGTAATTCAATAAATGTAACCACCATCGGATATGCACACATATATGTATATATGTCTTAACCGAATGTACCATCAAACTAGATCATTTCACAACCATTGATTTTAAATACGGGACTAAGCTATTTAAAAATAACCAGCCACTTTCGCATGGCTTTAATATTTACACAACCAAAATATATATAACTTGTTTCAAAAGGAGAGTTAAGCCTATACATGCCATTCACTAGAGTTAAAAATAATTAAATACCGAACGAGACTTTGATAGTAGAGATGACTTCAATACTGGAACTCCCGAGACCGTAGCTTCCGATCAAAATCTACAAAACCGAAAGCAGGGACAACAAAGTAAGCAATTAAGTGCTTAGTAAGTTCTTAAGTAACTCAGTCAAATACATATGAAGGATACAAATTAACTTCTCATGTCTATAACCTGCTTTGGCCGAAAATGAGCATATCATTTTACTAATTACTCACCGACATAATTCAAAGAGAACGCAATGAACCCAAGGATTATATAGATATATATATATATATACAGCTCAAGGTCAGATTTCTTAAACATACGAATGATATCAAACGATGGTTCACAGACTCTTCACCAGGCTCAACCAAACCAACTCTAATGATATTCTAAACCATTAAGAGTCTAGAATGCATACCTGCCCTTCTTACCTTAAGTGCGCATATGTTATAACTAGAGCAATATTATTTACATGTGAGCTTATACATTTAACTTATATCCGATTTCCACAACGAAAAGTTCTCAGGATCACTAAAATCTTATCATTGGCTTTAAGCCCTTCGAGACTAAGCTCGATTTTAACTCTGGCTCGGAAGCCCTTCGAGACTAAGCTCGGCTTTAACTCTGGCTCGGAAGCCCTTCGAGACTAAGCTCGGCTTTAACTCTGGCTCGGAAGCCCTTCGAGACTAAGCTCGGCTTTAACTCTGGCTCGGAAGCCCTTCGAGACTAAGCTCGGCTTTCGACGAAATTTATAATTACCCTTATCAGCATACATATCTTGTCACCTTTCAAATAAAATAAAACACAACAACCTCGGCATACTACCGACCATTCTACATACGGTTTATTTGCTTGTAAGCAAGGGATACAATTTCATATCTAAACACATTAAGGTTCCACTTTAGTATTCGGTCTCTAACATTTACTCATTTTCTCATTTCCAAATTTTGCATTCGGACATATCATTTGCTATTTGAGTTCACATAATTTGCTATATAAATATTATAACTTCACTTTATCATACTTAAAGATTTGTTACTCAAGAACTTACCTCGTATTTTTCGGAGAAACTTCGATTTGACTATTCCGTGACCTTGGCCTTCCCTTTATCCGAAGTTGCCCCTCTAGGCTCTTGAGCTTAATTTGAACAATACAATAATATCAAACTCTATTCAACATTTCTACTGATAGTTACACTTTCATTCTAATCAAGACATACATTCGGCAAAGCACCATTATAATACAATTTATAACTAAATTCATTGATCAAGTAATAAACAAAGTCTTTTAACCCAACTCGGTACTCATGCCATCCCAATTAACAAAGACCGAATATAATAGCACCTAAATGCTTTAGCCATAAACTGTTTTCTAACATTTATTTAGTACATAAATCCCCCCCATAAAGATAAGTTCACAATTGGTTTTAGGTTCGAACATTAACAACCACATCGGAAGTTTTCAAGCTATCATTTAGTGAACCCAAGTCCATGCTAATTTAGTCTCAAAATGTCTACGAATAAGTTCTCACTAATTCTGCCCTTAACACCATTTTTTTTTAACTAAATTCTATGAACATCAATCGGCTCTACTAAGGAAGGCTTAAATGTACAAGCCAACAAGACTAATCTTGAGCCTCCCAATTATTTCCCCAATTTCCTATCCACACACATTCGGCAATAGTATAAGGATTCAATTCAAATTATCACAATTAACTAGTTCATCCCTATATCAAAAATTGTTCAACAAGTATTCACCCTCATAGAACACTATGGCCGAATGGCCTCCTAAAGTTTGTTTCACCAATCGAAAGTGAAAGCCAATTTCATACAAGGAAGATATCAACTACTCTTGTTAGCTTAACGAAATCATAGTTCAATTCTACTTTAAGGAAAAATGGCCACTTAAAATTTGAATCTATTAATCAAATTCATACATTCCAAAACTCCACCATTCGCTAGACTCTAGGCTTGGCCGAAAGCCTTAGTTCACCAAGACTAAAAGTCCTTACTAAGGTGACGGTTAGGACTTCAATTCTAGCTAAATTTTATGAACTCACACAAAGTCCATCCATTTTGACCAAAACAAAACACCAACTCCTCTACCATGACCATAACCGAACGTTCATGGCTTAGCTCACCAAAAACTAATACATGGGTTTCATAACAAGCTTCAAGTGCAACTAAATTTCACAAATTTCAAAAGAAAATTCATGAAGATTTACCTTAATTTGAAGCCACTAAGATGACCGAATGGGGTTCTATTTTCTCCCCTTTTCTCTTCAACTCACGGCAAAGATGAACAAGAATGAGTTCACTTTGTTCTTTTCACCTTTCCTTAATTTCATTTATTTTTTTATTGAACTAATTTATAAAATAAGCCACTTAAACATAAAATACCAATAAAAAAATGCATATTTTAACTATCACCATCATTATGGCCGGCCACTACTTTCAAAAAGGAGAAATTGACATGCAAGTCCTCTTTTTCTAGTCCATGTATTAATTATCCTTCTAAATTATCCTAGCATATTTTTTTTCAAGTTCTCACTTTAGTCCTAATTCATGAAAATTTACAACACAAAGAAAATCTTAAGGCATGCTATTATCACCCCGATACTTCACATATAATGGACATACAATATAACATTTAATTTTCGTAGTGACTGTAACACCCCAAACCCGGTCTGGACGTTATGACCAGATCTGGTGTGTCACATGATCCTAACCTACGCTTATAACCTTTTAACTTGTTGAGACTTAGGTGAGGTTCGAATCAAATTAGTGAGCTTGTGAAAAACCAGCTCATTAATCCTTAAAGTTATCCATAGTTAATCTTAAAGCGTTTTGAAAACATTGTTAAGATTTTGAAACCCGCGAAGCCTACGTCTAGTAGATTCGATATAGTAGGATTTAAAACATTAAAGAAAATAAACCCATAAAGAAAATTTAAAAAGCGGCCTTATTACAAATTTAAAACCCAAATTAGCACAATGAAAATACCAAAAAAAAACCATAAACGGAAACCAGTTTTATTGCAGAAACTGTGGCCACTCCGAATCTCTCACAGCTCCAAGCCCACTATGGTTGAGGGTTACCTGCAGAGATTAATTAAAAAGGGTGAGTTTGGCAACTCAGTGTGCAGCAATATCTCAACCATAGGCCAAAACAGATCAAGCCTCAGAAACAGATTTAATTGGGCCTTGGCCCATTACAGGAATCAGGTTAAGCCCAAAGGCCCATAACAGAAACAGATCAGATATAACATTATGCAAACAAAAACCCAACCCAGATCCATCCTTAACACCCCCGTACCAGCCTTACACCATGTGGGGAGACTACTCGACCCACCCAACCGCTACACGCCACAGATATTTGCAGCGAGGCTGCCAGATATAATTTGCAGTGAGACTGCCAGATAACATTTGCAGCGAGGCTGCCAGATATATTTGCAGCGAGGCTGCCAGATATTGTGACGAGGTCACCAGATATAAATATTGTGGCGAGGCCACCAGATTGCAGCGAGGCTGCCAGAACGCTTCCTCCATCATAACCCATACCCCATGCAACATACAATCATACTAGCATGCAATATATAGCATCTTATGCATCAGATATATACATATTCATAATTAATTCATGTAGATACATAACATCATACATTTCATGCAGAATTGATCCTAGGGGTATAATAGTCTTTTTACACCTAGGGGTATTTTGGTAATTTTTCATATTTAAGGGTATTTTAGTCCTTTTCCCTATTTTCAATGATTTTATGCCAGTCTAATAGACTAACAGTCCCTAAATAGCCTCGGAAGTCTACTTAAGCCAAATTTCCAATTTTGCCCTTTTTAGCCTAAAACCCCTAATGGGCCTTACTATGTCCAATACCGTCGATAAGTCCGACAAGCCAAATTTTAGGTTTTAGTTACCAACTTTACCAAGTTTTTACTATTCGAGTTTACCAGAAAGTCCTTTATGAACATATTCAAATTTGGGCTCGGAAGCCCATTGGGCCCGCCTTGGCCCACTGAAGCCCATCTTACCCAAACGCTCGAAATTGCACCTTCTACAATTTCGCCAACGCCAATTCCTAATGTGACCACAACAGAGTAATCGGTTACTCTTATTTCCTTTCAAGACTGACTTTTCGGTCACTTTTGATCGGTCACCTAGCACAGCTTCGATTATTTCAGCTTTTAGCCATCCTAGTCTATGATGGGGATACGTTACACACCTGTTAACTGTCGGAATCGCTGGAGAACCCACGAATGAAATCCTACAATCAACCACTAAATGTTAGTCTAAGATTCGGCCACATATAAGATCTTCCCCCACAAATCATAATCGGCCAACATGCCCGAACATTGAAATCTTACCCCTTATTGCCGATCAAAGACTAAATCTCGTTATCTTTCAAAACTCCTCGCTTGATACCCTCCTCTTGCTATTCCATGCGCAAAAGAAACAACCCATAATATTAGAATCTTACAAAAAAAATGTCGACATGCCCTCTATAGGTTTCGGTCTCCCCTTTAAGATATTTAATAGACGAAGATACGTAGTGAATAGATCACTTACCAATACCACCACTTGCAGAGTATCCCTTCCACGCTTTTACTATCTCTGGTCTACTCTAAATCCACCACAGATCTAACGCTAGCACCACAAGAATATCTCTAAAGGTATTCGGCTTTAGAAGGGTTAGAAAGAGGTGCTTTCGACTTTTGAGGAAGTGATATGGGCTCTAGTTGTTTTAATCAACAAAGCAGGTGGGATAAATCGACAACTAGAAGAGATAGAAGAATAGGGTTCGGTTGGCTAAAGAATCAAGAAGAAGGAGAATAAGAAGAAGAAGGATAAGAAGATTTTGATCAATAGGTAACAAGGAGGTGTGGTTTCGGTTTGTAGAAAGTATTCGGCCATGGGAATTTTAATCAAATGAGCATTCGGTTTAGGCCTTGAAGAAAAGGGGTAGGAGAAAGCTTATTCGATTCGGCCAAGAAGGAGGCAGCAAGATAGGTTTCGGTTTTGAGAAGGCAAGATGAAAAGAAGATGAGAGTTGAAGAGAGAACAAGGGAGGTGTTTAGTTGAATGAAGATTCGGCTCAAGAGTGGGTTAAGGGTTCGGCTAATAGGTTGATGAGAGAACCAAAATGGCAAAATAAGGAAGGTACCTAGCACACTAGAGAAATAGACAAAGAAAGGGGAGCTTTACTTACCTAAGGAAAATCGGCACCAAATCATAAAAACTAAAAGAAGAATTCGGCACATATCAACACCTATTTGCCGAAAATGCTACCTAGGCACATTGCCGAATTTGCCTTCCCTCAAGAGTCCTTTGGCCGGCCATCAATTTGAAATTCAAAACCTCCCTGATTTGCTCCTCAACCTCCTCCATGATTTACTCTTTGACCAATTCAAATCCCTTCCAAGCAGAGTTCAATTCGGCTTCAAACTCTTACCTACTCAAGCTCAAAAATAAAACACTACCTTGCAACCTCTGGCGCTTGAACCCTTGACCTCTAGGCTCATTTAGGCGCCACCTTTTAAGGAACCTAGTGGCGTCTCCCTTGCCACTTTACCACTGGTTCATTTGTGCTACATTTCGCACACAATTCCTTAAAACACTTATTTCCACTGATCCCCTATTTCCCTAAGGCAAAAATTCAAAATTTTGCCGAGCTTCCATCCAACTCATGGGCCTTCCATAGGCCCATTAACACATCCCAAACATGCATCACACACCTAATTACCAACATTTAAACATTTTTAACAGACAAAGATAAATCTAAGAAAACCCGAAAATTAGGGCGTTACAACTCTACCCTCCTTAAAGAAATTTCGTCCTCGAAATTTACCTTATCCAAACAAATGGGGATATTGCTGACGCATTGCCTCCTCTGGTTCCCAAGTAGCTTCTTCTCTGCCATGATTACGCCATAGTACCTTCACCAATGGGACCGATTTTCTTCTTAAAACCTTCACATCTCGATCCAGAATCTGAACAGGTTCTTCCTCGAAAGTTAAGTCAGGCTGAACTTCTACTTCTGCAACTGGTAGAATATGAGTAAGGTCAGAACGATATCGTCTTAACATGGATACGTGAAACACATCATGAATTCTGTGTAACTCTGGCGGTAATTCTAACTAATACGCCACCGGGCCCACTCGCTTAAGAACCCGATAAGGCCCAATAAACCTCGGACTCAGCTTGCCTTTCTTACCAAATCTCAATATCTTCTTCCAAGGCGAAACTTTCAGAAAAACCATATCACCTACCGAATACTCAATCTCTTTACGCTTCAGATCTGCATAAGACTTCTGTCGATCAGATGCCTCTTTCAAACGGTCCCTTATCACCTTGATCTTCTCTTCAGTCTCCGCTACCAGTTCAGGTCCAAGAACTTGCCGCTCGCCCAATTCGGTCCAACAACTAGGTGAACGACACTTACGCCCATACAATGCTTCATAAGGTGCCATACGGATGCTAGCCTGATAGCTGTTATTGTATGCAAACTCCGCCAACGGTAAATAATCCTCCCAACTACCTCGAAAATTGATGACGCAACCCCTCAACATATCTTCCAGAGTCTGAATAACCCTCTCAGACTGACCATCAGTCTGGGGATGGAAAGCCGTGCTAAAGTTTAGTCGCGTTCCCAACGCTTCATGCAACTTTTGCCAGAACCGAGATGTGAATCTAGGATCTCGATCAGAAATGATAGACAATGGCACCCCATACAGGCGCACAATTTCTGCCACATACAATTTAGCTAACTTCTGAAGTGAATAATCAGTACGTACAGGGATGAAATGAGCAGACTTAGTCAACCTATCCACGATCACCCAAATCGAGTCCTTCTTTGACGGCGTCAAGGGCAACCCACTAACAAAATCCATGGTCACCCTCTCCCATTTCCAAAGTGGTACCTTTACTGGTTGCAGAAGTCCAGAAGGTAACTGATGTTCAGCTTTCACTTGCTGACAAGTCAGACATTTCCCCACAAATTCTGTTACCTCACGCTTCAGTCCAGGCCACCAATACAACTCCTTTAAATCATGATACATCTTATTACCTCCAGGATGCATAGCACACAGCCCTTTATGAGCTTCATTCAGAATTGCTTGCCTCAAATTGAAGTCCTTAGGAATACAGATTCTATCGCGGAAACATAGAACTCCCTCACTGTTCAGTTCAAACTCAGAAGTACTCCCATCTTTAACCTGCTGAAATCGAGAAACCAGAGACTCATCCCTTAACTGCTTTTCCTTAATATCGTCCACCCAGGTTGGCCTTACTTGCAGTTCTGCCAACAGACTGCCATCATCATACAGACTCAAACGAGCAAACATCGCTCTCAGATCAGACACAGCCCTACGACTTAAGGCATCAGCCACTACATTAGCTTTGCCTGGATGATACTCAATCGCACAATCGTAATCCTTGAGCAACTCTATCCATCTTCGTTGCCTAAGATTCAGCTCCTTCTGAGTCAACAAGTACTTAAGGTTCTTATGATCTGTGTATATAATACACCTTTCTCCATATAGATAATGTCTCCAAATCTTAAGTGCGAAGATTACTGCCGCCAACTCCAAATCATGGGTAGGATAGTTCACTTCATGAGGTTTAAGCTGTCGCGATGCGTAAGCAACCACCTTACCGTCTTGCATCAACACACAGCCCAACCCAATATGCGATGCGTCACTATACACGGTAAAATCTTTTCCAGACTCTGGTTGAATCAGTACAGGTGCCTCGGTCAAAACCTTCTTAAGCTTCTCAAAAGCTTCTTTCTGCTGCTGGGTCCAGACAAATGGTACGCCTTTCCTTATAAGCTTTGTTAACGGCGCTGCCATCACAGAAAATCCTTCTACAAACCTTCTATAGTACCCAGCTAGACCCAGAAAACTTCGAATTTCGGCCACAGACCTCGGTGGTTTCCATTCCAGAATTGCTTCGATCTTTCGAGGGTCCACTTTAATCCCCTCAGCAGACACAACATGCCCTAAGAAAGTTACCTCCCTCAACCAGAACTCACACTTGCTAAATTTCGCATAAAGCTCCTTTTCCCTTAACACTTGCAGCACAATACGAAGATGTTCATCATGTTTCTTCTCAGATTCAGAATAGACCAAAATATCGTCGATAAAGACGACCACGAATCGATCCAAGTATGGCTGAAACACTCGATTCATCAGGTCCATAAAAGCTGCAGGTGCATTGGTCAGCCCAAATGGCATAACCAAGAACTCATAGTGACCATAACGAGTTCTGAATGCCGTCTTGTGAATATCCACCTCTTTCACCCTTAATTGATGATACCCAGATCGAAGGTCAATCTTGGAAAATACTGAAGCTCCTCTAAGCTGGTCGAACAGATCATCGATTCTTGGCAACGGGTACTTATTCTTAATTGTCAACTTGTTCAACTGCCGGTAATCAATGCACATTCGCATTGACCCATCTTTCTTCTTAACAAACAACACTGGTGCTCCCCACGGAGATACACTTGGCCTAATAAAACCTCTATCCAACAGTTCTTGAATCTGCGCTTTCAACTCCACCAACTCCTTTGGTGCCATCCTATACGGTGCAATGGACACCGGTGCCGTACCAGGCAACAAGTCAATTCCAAACTCGACCTCTCGATTCGGAGGCAAACCTGGAAGCTCTTCTGGGAATACATCCTGAAAGTCCTTAACGGTTCTAACTTGATCCACCATTAGTTCCTCAGATTCAGCTTGACTTATAAATGCCATAAAAGCCTCACATCCTTTGCGAATCCATTTCTCAGCTCTTAATGCTGATACCACATTGGATAGATAGTCTCTCCGTTCACCAATCACCATAACTTCCTCATCCTCTGCAGTTTTTAAGCTCATCCGCTTTGCAGCACAATCCAAAGTAGCCCTATGCTTTACAAGCCAATCCATTCCTAAGATGAGATCGAATTCTCCGAAGGGTAGCTCCATCAAATCTCCAGAAAAGATCTTTCCTTGAGTCTCCATAGGCACGTCTCTATACAATTTGTCTACCCTAACCGAGTGACCCAAAGGACTTAGTACCGTTACCCCACTCACTGTCTCCTCAGAACGCACTCCCAACGACCCAGATATGGCACATGCAACATACGAGTGGGTAGATCCAATATCTATTAACGCAGTGAATGGTATACAAGAAATCAAGAACGTACCGGTTATGACATCAGGAGCATCACCTTCCTCTCGACGACGAGCTGCATAGACTATCGCTGGCTGACGAGCCTCAGCAAAACCAGCACCCCTACCAGGAGCTCCTCGTCCTCGACCATTTCCATTTCCACCTCTGCCTTGTCCACGACCTCTTGGAGCTGGTGGTCCACCCCTCACTGGCTGAGCAACCCTCTGATCTCTAACTTGATTCTGATCAGGTTCCTGTGGACAATCCTTAATTCTATGCTCCATCGACCCACATCGAAAACAGGCTCCAGTACGTTTCCGACACTCGCCCGTATGGATCCTACCACAACTCCTGCAACTCTGAGGTCTGACAGCATTCATTGGCACCGCTCGTACTGGTTCTGCCATCCTTGCTCTTTTAACATTCCTATTATTCCCACCAGATGATCCAGAATCCCTCCGGAAGCGGTTCCGATCCTTCTCGCGGTTTTGCCTCTCAGTACGCTTTACTTCCTCAGCTATCTTAGCTTTCTCAACTAGAGCAGCAAAATTACGCTCCCTCTGCGGAGCAATCAGCACCCTTAGCTCATCCCTCAAACCGTCCTCAAAGCGCACACTACGCTCGTATTCAGTGGCAACTATCCCAGAAGCATATCGACTCAGCCTCAAGAACTCAGCCTCGTACTCAGATACCGTTTTACCTCCCTAAACCAAATTCAAAAATTCCTTCCGACGCGCGTCCACATAGCTAGCTCCAACGTATTTTCCTTTAAAGGCTGTCTTAAACAGCTCCCATGTTACCTCACCAGCTGCAGTTCCATCTCTTACTGTGAGCCACCACTGATAAGCCTCATCTCTAAGTAACGATACAGCTCCCTTCAGCTTCTGCTCCACAGAACAGTCCAGATCGTCCATAATTCGCTCTGTGGCCTCCAACCAATACTCGGCCACGTTTGGGGCTACACCAGACACACCCCTGAAGAATTCTGCTCCATTAGCTCGGAGTCGCTCAGATATCGCACCACGAAATCCATTACCAGTACTCGCCCCAGCAACCCTTTCTAAAACTCGAAGCATCGCTTGTGATAGGGCATCATCCCCTACACCCCTATCATGAGATTCCACCTCTGTTGCTGGTGATACTGGTATCTCAGCTGCTGGTGCATGACCCGAAGAAGAAGATTCGGCTCGTGTGCTACCTCGGCCACGTCCACGGCCCCTACCACGAGCTACTCGCGTACTCATTTCGTGTGTTCTGTTTTAGAAGTTTTATGAGTCAGATTAATATTTCAATGTTTATTACAGATGTCTTATGAATAAGTAGAGTTGCAGAGTTTATCTTCTTTCGCGGTAGCCAAGCTACAGTTTCAGTCTACCTATCAGAGTCTCTACAGTTTCAGTAATACCCTAGCTAAAGTATCATAATATAGTCTTTAGTCAGGCATACAATCAGAATTTTCAGAAACAATCAGAAAAGTTCAGAAAACTTACAGGCTTGGGCCGGAGATTCGGTGTGCCACTATTTCGAAAGATCTCATAGGATAACTTAATTTATTCTTTGAAAATAACCCATTTAGGTACGATAGAAGTTTATCAAAACTAGTTCCAAGTAATTTGAAAGCAATGTTAAAAACATGACTTTTCGAAAATATTTGTTTTGATTGTTTGACAACCTTCATTTTTAGACCCGTTCCACAGCCGAGTTGTTGCAACTTGGCTCTGATACCACTAAATGTAACACCCCAAACTCGGTCTGGACGTTATGACCAGATCTGGTGTGTCACATGATCCTAACCTACGCTTATAACCTTTTAACTTGTTGAGACTTAGGTGAGGTTCGAATCAAATTAGCGAGCTTGTGAAAAACCAGTTCATTAATCCTTAAAGTTATCCATAGTTAATCTTAAAGCGTTTTGAAAACATTGTTAAGATTTTGAAACCCGCGCAGCCTACGTCTAGTAGATTCGATATAGCAGGATTTAAAACATTAAAGAAAATAAACCCATAAAGAAAATTTAAAAAGCGGCCTTATTACAAATTTAAAACCCAAATTAGCACAATGAAAATACCAAAAAAAAACCATAAACGGAAACCAGTTTTATTGTAGAAACTGTGGCCACTCCGAATCTCTCACAGCTCCAAGCCCACTATGGTTGAGGGTTACCTGCAGAGATTAATTAAAAAGGGTGAGTTTGGCAACTCAGTGTGCAACAATATCTCAACCATAGGCCAAAACAGATCAAGCCTCAGAAACAGATTTAATTGGGCCTTGGCCCATTACAGGAATCAGGTTAAGCCCAAAGGCCCATAACAGAAACAGATCAGATATAACATTATGCAAACAAAAACCCAACCCAGATCCATCCTTAACACCCCCGTACCAGCCTTACACCATGTGGGGAGACTACTCGACCCACCCAACCGCTACACGCCACAGATATTTGCAGCGAGGCTGCCAGATATAATTTGCAGTGAGACTGCCAGATAACATTTGCAGCGAGGCTGCCAGATATATTTGCAGTGAGGCTGCCAGATATTGTGACGAGGTCACCAGATATAAATATTGTGGCGAGGCCACCAGATTGCAGCGAGGCTGCCAGAACGCTTCCTCCATCATAACCCATACCCCATGCAACATACAATCATACTAGCATGCAATATATAGCATCTTATGCATCAGATATATACATATTCATAATTAATTCATGTAGATACATAACATCATACATTTCATGCAGAATTGATCCTAGGGGTATAATAGTCTTTTTACACCTAGGGGTATTTTGGTAATTTTTCATATTTAAGGGTATTTTAGTCCTTTTCCCTATTTTCAATGATTTTATGCCAGTCTAATAGACTAACAGTCCCTAAATAGCCTCGGAAGTCTACTTAAGCCAAATTTCCAATTTTGCCCTTTTTAGCCTAAAACCCCTAATGGGCCTTACTATGTCCAATACCGTCGATAAGTCCGATAAGCCAAATTTTAGGTTTTAGTTACCAACTTTACCAAGTTTTTACTATTCGAGTTTACCAGAAAGTCCTTTATGAACATATTCAAATTTGGGCTCGGAAGCCCATTGGGCCCGCCTTGGCCCACTGAAGCCCATCTTACCCAAATGCTCGAAATTGCACCTTCTACAATTTCGCCAACGCCAATTCCTAATGTGACCACAACAGAGTAATCGGTTACTCTTATTTCCTTTCAAGACTGACTTTTCGGTCACTTTTGATCGGTCACCTAGCACAGCTTCGATTATTTCAGCTTTTAGCCATCCTAGTCTATGATGGGGATACGTTACACACCTGTTAACTGTCGGAATCGCTGGAGAACCCACGAATGAAATCCTACAATCAACCACTAAATGTTAGTCTAAGATTCGGCCACATATAAGATCTTCCCCCACAAATCATAATCGGCCAACATGCCCGAACATTGAAATCTTACCCCTTATTGCCGATCAAAGACTAAATCTCGTTATCTTTCAAAACTCCTCGCTTGATACCCTCCTCTTGCTATTCCATGCGCAAAAGAAACAACCCATAATATTAGAATCTTACAAAAAAAATGTCGACATGCCCTCTATAGGTTTCGGTCTCCCCTTTAAGATATTTAATAGACGAAGATACGTAGTGAATAGATCACTTACCAATACCACCACTTGCAGAGTATCCCTTCCACGCTTTTACTATCTCTGGTCTACTCTAAATCCACCACAGATCTAACGCTAGCACCACAAGAATATCTCTAAAGGTATTCGGCTTTAGAAGGGTTAGAAAGAGGTGCTTTCGACTTTTGAGGAAGTGATATGGGCTCTAGTTGTTTTAATCAACAAAGCAGGTGGGATAAATCGACAACTAGAAGAGATAGAAGAATAGGGTTCGGTTGGCTAAAGAATCAAGAAGAAGGAGAATAAGAAGAAGAAGGATAAGAAGATTTTGATCAATAGGTAACAAGGAGGTGTGGTTTCGGTTTGTAGAAAGTATTCGGCCATGGGAATTTTAATCAAATGAGCATTCGGTTTAGGCCTTGAAGAAAAGGGGTAGGAGAAAGCTTATTCGATTCGGCCAAGAAGGAGGCAGCAAGATAGGTTTCGGTTTTGAGAAGGCAAGATGAAAAGAAGATGAGAGTTGAAGAGAGAACAAGGGAGGTGTTTAGTTGAATGAAGATTCGGCTCAAGAGTGGGTTAAGGGTTCGGCTAATAGGTTGATGAGAGAACCAAAATGGCAAAATAAGGAAGGTACCTAGCACACTAGAGAAATAGACAAAGAAAGGGGAGCTTTACTTACCTAAGGAAAATCGGCACCAAATCATAAAAACTAAAAGAAGAATTCGGCACACATCAACACCTATTTGCCGAAAATGCTACCTAGGCACATTGCCGAATTTGCCTTCCCTCAAGAGTCCTTTGGCCGGCCATCAATTTGAAATTCAAAACCTCCCTGATTTGCTCCTCAACCTCCTCCATGATTTACTCTTTGACCAATTCAAATCCCTTCCAAGCAGAGTTCAATTCGGCTTCAAACTCTTACCTACTCAAGCTCAAAAATAAAACACTACCTTGCAACCTCTGGCGCTTGAACCCTTGACCTCTAGGCTCATTTAGGCGCCACCTTTTAAGGAACCTAGTGGCGTCTCCCTTGCCACTTTACCACTGGTTCATTTGTGCTACATTTCGCACACAATTCCTTAAAACACTTATTTCCACTGATCCCCTATTTCCCTAAGGCAAAAATTCAAAATTTTGCCGAGCTTCCATCCAACTCATGGGCCTTCCATAGGCCCATTAACACATCCCAAACATGCATCACACACCTAATTACCAACATTTAAACATTTTTAACAGACAAAGATAAATCTAAGAAAACCCGAAAATTAGGGCGTTATAGTGACTCGGTTTTGTGGTCCCGAAACCACTTCCCGATTAGGGTCAAAATTTAGGGCTGTTACATTATTTATATTTACAGTTTTGTTTTGGGTTTTTAATTATGTAATAAGGCCATTCATTGGATTTAATTTTTAAATTGGGCTTTGTTTACTTATTTTAAACTGTTAGTTTAGGAAAAGAAGAGTTTTCAAAATAATAGCTGCTTTTAAAGACACGCAATTCAAATCTTCAAAGGTTTCCAAAAGCTTCCGCAACCTAAATCAATTTAATATACCAAAGGGAAATATGTCGACAAGATAATTTGATAATAGTAAAGAGCTTAACTCTCTAAAGTTTACTATAAAATCGTAATGGGGTTTTTAACTGACGACAAGTTTTTATTCACAAATTTTGATTTTTCGAGAAGCGCTATGATGTAGCACACCAGATTCGGCCATAATGTCTGGGTCAGGTTTGGGGTGTTACATTTAGTGCTATCAGAGCCAGGTTGCAAAACTCAGTTGTGGAATGGATTTTTAAAATCGTGGAATTTTTGGGAAAAATGTTCTTGAAATGTTTTGGAAGGTATACAAGTGTGGCACACCGAGTCTCCGGTGCCAAATCCGTAAGTTCTCTTGATAACTGATGACTGTTTTGACTGAAATACAATACTGAGATTATTTTAGATATGAGATTATACTGTGATACTCTAGTTAGAGCGAACTGAAACTGTAGGAAACTTGAAATTGTAGTGAGACCTCGATCTACGAAAATAACTTTAATTACTACTTTTCATAAAGATTTGCTAATAATTATTGAAACTGTAAAGCTAATACATGTACTCGTGGAAGGGGTATAAGATGTCATGATAGAGCCGTGGAAGTGCTAGGGTTGGGTCTTCGACATCGGGCCACATGCCTAACGTTGCGGTTAGGGAGGCACTAACTTCACCGTTAACTGAGACGGTATCATATGATCGAGCAGCTGAGGATGACGCACTATCCCTAGCTATGCTCCAAATTTTGGAGAGGATCGCTGGGACCAGTACAGGTGCTGTGGGTAGAGGGTCAATTTCAGAATGCCTCTGGTCAAATGGAGTGGAAATCTTTAAGGGTATTTCTAGAGTAGGCCCTAATGTGGCTAAATACTAGTTAGAAGCCACAGAAAGAATAATGGACAATCTCGACTGCAATTCTGAGCAAAAACTAAAAGGTGCAGTGTCATTATGGTGAGACAAGGCCTATCAGTGGGGCTTACCGTGAGAAAAGGTACTCAGGCTGACCGGTTAACGTGGGAATTCTTTAAAGCTACTTTTCAAGGAAAGTACGTGGGCGCTAGTTATGTGGATGCCCGAAGAAGCGAATTTTTGAGCTTGACCCAGGGGAACAAATCTGTGGCGACTGAATATATATGTTGTGTGCATTTTGAGGATAGCCTCTGAAATGAGTTACGAGTCCTGATAGCTCTGTAGAGGGAGCGAGATTTTGCTGCCCTTGTAGAAAAGGTAAAAATCGCCGAGGACATGAAGCGCTCTGAGCGCAAGAACCATGAAAAGGATAGGGGTAGAAATAAGAAGGATTCAGGGCTCTTAGATTCTTTTGGTGGGCCTAAAAAGAAGGCCAGGTTTGAGGGTCCAACTCAAGCTGGGGTTCCTATTGCGAGATCACAACCTTGTGCAGAATGTGGGAGACATCACCTGGGTGAGTGCTAGAAGAAGATTGGGGCATGCTTCAGATGTGGGTCTATGGAGCATCAAGTTAAAAATTATCCTTAAAGACCTATTCAAATGCAAGCTACAGGACCGGGTTATATACAACCAGTGAGAGGTGTACAGCAGCCACTGAGAGGCAGTGGTCAAAGTCGAGGTGGAAATGGTATGGGACAAGGTCGTGGAGCACTAACCAGAGGTGCTGGTAACGTTGAGGTGAGGAAGCCAACTTTGGTATATGTTGCACGTTACCGAGAGGATGGAGACATCCCATGTAACACCCCAAACCCGGTCTAGACGTTATGACCAGATCTGGTGTGTCACATGAACCTAAAACTAAGTTTACGGCCTTTTGTCTGTTGTGATTTAAGCGTGATTTTCAGTAAAGCAGTAAGCTTGTGAAAAAGTCAGTTTGTTACTCCTCTAGGTTGTCCAAATTTTAAACTTATTGAGTTGTGAAAATGTTCTTAAGAATTTGACAGTTTCGACCAAATACGATTTAAACCATCAAAGAAAATAAAACCCATAAAGAAAATTTAAACAGCGGCCTTATTACAATTAAAACCCAAAAATAATAGCAAAATAAAATTACTAAAAATAATATGAAAACCTGAACTTGCAAATGTTGTGGCCACTCCGAATCTCTCGCAGCTCCAAGCCCACTATGGTTGAGGGTTACCTGCAGAGATGAAATAAAAGGGGAACTCAGTGTGCAACGTTATCTCAACAATAGGCCAAAACAGATCAAGCCTCAGAATCAGATTAATTGGGCCTTGGCCCATTACAGAAATCAGGTTAAGCCCATAGGCCCATAACAGATACAGATCAGATATAATATGCAAACACAAACCCAACCCAAATCCATCCATAACACCCCCGTACCAGCCTTACACCATGTGGGGAGACTACTCGACCCACCCAACCGCTACACACCACAGATAATTGCAGCGAAGCTGCCAGATATAATTTGCAGCGAGGCTGCCAGATATTGTGACGAGGTCACCAGATACAGATATTGTGGCGAGGCCACCAGAATAGATGTATATATGTGGCGAAGCCACCAGATTGCAGCGAGGCTGCCAGAACGTTTCCTCCATCATAAAACCCATACCCCATGCATCAGATATATACATACTAGCATGCAACATATAGCATCTCATGCATCAGATATATTCATATTAAATGGTAACTCATGCAGATACATAAAATCATACATTTCATACAGAATTGACCCTAGGGGTATAATAGTCTTTTTACACCTAGGGGTATTTTGGTAATTTTTCCATATTCAGGGGTATTTTAGTCCTTTATCATATTTTCAGAGATTTTATGTATGTTCAATTGGTTATCAGTCCATAGATATCCACATATGTCCATTTTAAGCTTAATTTCCAATTTTGCCCTTTTTAGCCTAAAACCCCTAATGGGCCCTACTGTGTCCACTAAAGTCTTAAACTCATTAAGTCCAGTTTTTTTAAGGTTCAGATTACCAAGTTAACCATATTATTATTAACCACGTTACCAGTAAGCCTTTAACAGTCATTTTACCGATTTGGGCTCGGAAGCCCATTGGGCCCACCTTGGCCCATCGAAGCCCAACTTACCAAAACGTTCAGAATTGCACCTTCTGCAATCCCTTCACCACCAAATTCGTGGTTAGCCCCAACGGAGTAAACGATTACTCTTAAGTTTTACACGAGTGCACTTTCGATCACTTTCCACCAGTTGTCGGTCACTTTATGGCCATTTCGGCTTTTACCACTTTAGTTTAAAAGTTGGGATTAGTTACACACCTGTTAGCTGCTAAAATGTTGACGAAATCCACGTACGAAGAGCCTACAATCGAACGCTAACTTTTAGTCTAATAATCGATAACCAAAGAGCTATAAACCCCTTACCATAATCGGCCTACATGGCCTGAGTCATTAAAATCTTACCCTTTATATCGGTTATGAACTAGATCCCAATGTCCAACTGCGTTAATCTACAACTGCCCCTTTTGCTGCACGTCTCTTGTCCACACTAGCGCATATAAACCAAAGAGATAAGCCAATAGGCCTTTAGACCAAATCGTTAGCCTCCCCTAAGGGATTTCGGCTTCTTGCCTTAACGCATAACTGTTGAAAGAAAAAGAGAATCTGCATACTTACCCCAACACGTTAAACTGCTAGAGGAGAATTCTCGATAACGTACAATCCCGATCTATGATAGCTTCTATCACGAACAAGAGAGGAGAAGGGAGTATAACCAATAGATTCGGCTATGAAGAGATTGGCAAGTTGTAAAAGAGGTTTCGGTCAATAGGAGATTTGGCAATGAAGTGTTTGCTTTCGGCTTTTTGAGAAAGAATAGCAACGGCGACAAAAGTTGTCTAAAAAGGATTTGAGGGGAAGAGAATGAGAAGGAAAAAAAAGGGTGATGGTGAGAAGAGGAAATCGGCACAGAGCTATTTGGTCAAGATAGGTTCGGCAATGAGGATTACAATAGGTTTCGGCTACCAACACAAAAAGAAGAAAAAGGAGAATTGTGGAAGCTAAGCAAAAAGAACCGGCACAATCATCACCAAAAGAACTTAAAGGAAAACGGCACTAATAGCACCTAATAGCCGAATACTTCCTATGCAAAAATGCCGAAAATGCACCACTAAGAGTCCTCTTGGCCGGCCACCTTACTTCAAATTCAAAAAAACCTTAATCCGCTCCTTGATTCACTCCACAATATCCTCTCATGACCGATTCAAACACTCCTCAAGCAGAGTTTTATTCTGCTTCAAATTCCTGCCTGCTCCCTGCACAAAAATAAAACGCTATCCTGCAACCTCTAGAGCTTGAACCTTGGACCTCCAAGCTCACTTAGGCGCCACTTTTTAAGGAGCTTAGTGGCACCTCCCTTGCCACTTTACCACTGAACAATTTGTGTCTTATTTCACCGATATTTTCTTATAACACCTATCTTCAAGAGACCCCTATCTTCTAAGTCAAAAATACAAAATTTTGCCGAGCTTCCAACCAACACATGGGCCTTCCATAGGCCCATTAACACCCTCCAAACATGCATTACACACCCAAATACTAGAATTTAAACATTTTATCAGATAAAGAAAAATCTAAGAAAAACTCAAAAATTAGGGCGTTACAACTCTACCCTCCTTAAAGAAATTTCGTCCTCGAAATTTACCTTATCCAAACAAATGGGGATATTGCTGACGAATTGCCTCCTCTGGTTCCCAAGTAGCTTCCTCTCTACCATGGTTACGCCAAAGTACCTTTACCAATGGAACTGACTTTCTCCTTAGGACCTTCACGTCTCGGTCCAAAATCTGTATAGGCTCTTCCTCGAAAGTCAAATCAGGCTGTACTTCTACTTCTGCAACTGGCAGAATATGAGTAGGGTTAGAATGATATTGTCTTAGCATGGATACGTGAAACACATCATGGATTCTATTTAACTCTGGAGGTAATTCCTGATACGCCACCGGACCTATTCGCTTAAGAACCCGATAAGGCCCAATAAACCGCGGACTTAGGTTGCCTTTCTTACCAAAACTTAGTATCTTCTTCCAAGGTGAAACCTTCAAAAAGACCATGTCACCCACTAAATACTCAATCTCCTTACGCTTCAAATCCGCGTAAGACTTCTGTCGATCAGATGCCTCTTTTAACTGATCCCTTATTATTTTGACCTTCTTTTCAGTCTCTGCTACCAACTTAGGTCCAAGAACTTGCCGCTCGCCCAGCTCAGTCCAACAACTAGGTGAACGACACCTACGCCCATACAGTGCCTCATAAGGTGCCATACGGATACTAGCCTGATAACTGTTATTATACGCAAACTCTACTAAGGGTAGATAATCCTCCCAACTGCCTCGAAAATCGATAACATAACCCCTCAACATATCTTCCAGAATCTGAATAACCCTTTCTGACTGACCATCAGTCTGAGGATGGAAGGCTGTGCTAAAATTCAGTTGCGTTCCCAATGCCTCATGCAACTTCTGCCAGAATCGAGATGTGAATCTAGGATCTCGATCAGAAATGATAGACACTGGCACCCCATGCAGTCGTACAACCTCTGCCTCATACAATTTGGCTAACTTCTGAAGCGAATAATCAGTACGTACAGGGATGAAATGAGCAGATTTAGTCAACCTATCCACAATCACCCAAATCGAGTCCTTCTTTGACGGTGTTAAGGGCAACCCACTTACAAAATCCATGGTCACCCTCTCCCACTTCCAAAGTGGTACCTTTACTGGTTGCAGAAGTCCAGAAGGTAACTGATGTTCAGCTTTCACTTGCTGACAAGTTAGACACTTTCCAACAAATTCCGTTACCTCTCGCTTCAATCCAGGCCACCAATACAACTCCTTTAAGTCATGATACATCTTATTACCTCCAGGATGCATAGCACACAGTCCTTTATGAGCTTCATTCAGAATTACTTGCCTCAAATTGGAATCCTTAGGCATACAGATTCTACCGTGGAAACATAGAACACCCTCACTGTTAAGTCCAAACTCAGAAGTACTCCCATCCTTAACCTGCTGAAATCGAGAAACCAGCGACTCATCCTTCGACTGCTTTTCCTTAATCTCATCCACTCAGGTCGGTCTTACTTGCAATTCTGCTAATAGACTACCATCATCATACAGACTCAAACGAGCAAACATAACTCTCAGATCAGATACAGTTCTATGACTTAGGGCATCAGCCACCACATTAGCTTTGCCTGGATGATACTCAATCGCACAATCATAATCTTTAAGTAACTCAATCCATCTCCATTGCCTCATATTCAGCTCCTTCTGAGTTATCAAGTACTTAAGACTTTTATGATCTGTGTATATAATACACCTTTCTCCATACAGATAATGTTGCCAAATCTTAAGTGCAAAGATTACTGCTGCCAACTCCAGATCATGGGTAGGATAGTTCACTTCATGAGGTTTAAGCTGTCGCGATGCATAAGCAACCACTTTACCCTCTTGCATCAACACACAGCCCAACCCAACATGTGATGCATCACTGTACACGGTAAAATCTTTTCCAGACTCTGGTTGAATCAGTACAGGTGCCTTGGTCAGAACCTTCTTTAGTTTCTCAAAAGCTTCTTACTGCTGCTCGGTCCAAATAAATGGCACCCCCTTCCTTACGAGTTTTGTCAATGGCGCTGCCATCACAGAAAATCCTTCTACAAACCTTCTATAGTATCCAGCTAAACCCAGAAAACTTTGAATTTCTGCCACTGACCTCGGTGGTTTCCACTCCAAAATTGATTCAATCTTTCGAGGGTCTACCTTTATCCCCTCAGCAGATACAACATGGCCCAAGAAGGTTACCTCCCTCAACCAGAACTCACACTTACTGAATTTCGCATAAAGCTCCTTTTCCCTTAACACTTGCAGCATAATACGGAGATGCTCATCATGTTTCTCCTCGGATTCAGAATAAACTAGAATATCGTCGATAAAGACGACCACGAATCGATCCAAGTATGGCTGGAACACTCGATTCATCAGATCCATAAATGCTGCAGGTGCATTGGTCAGCCCAAATGGCATAACCAAGAACTCATAATGACCATAACGAGTTCTGAATGCTGTCTTGTGTATATCCACCTCTTTTACCCTTAACTAATGGTACCCAGATCGAAGGTCAATCTTGGAGAATACTGAAGATCCTCTAAGCTGGTCGAACAGATCATCGATTCTTGGCAACGGGTACTTATTCTTAATCGTCAGTTTGTTCAACTGCCAGTAATCGATGCACATTTGCATTGACCCATCTTTCTTCTTTACGAGCAGCACTGGTGCTCCCCACGGAGACACACTTGGCCTAATGAAGCCTCTATCCAACAGTTCTTGAATCTGCGCTTTCAACTCCACCAACTCCTTTGGTGCCATCCTATACGGTGCAATAGACACTGGTGCCGTACCAGGCAACAAGTCGATCCCAAACTCAACCTCTCGATTCGAAGGTAAACCTGGAAGCTCTTCGGGAAAAACATCTTGAATATCCTTAACAGTTCTAACTTTGTCCACGGTTAGTTCCTCAGTTTCTGCTTGACTTATGAATGCCAAATAAACCTCGCATCCTTTCTGAATCCACTTCTCGGCTCTTAATGCCGACACCATATTGGACAAATAATCTCTACGTTCACCTATCACCATAACTTCCTCATCCTCTGTAGTCTTTAGCCTCATTCGTTTTGCAGCACAATCCAAAGTAGCCCTATGCTTTACAAGCCAATCCATTCCCAAGATGAGATCAAATTCTCCGAAAGGTAGCTCCATCAAGTCTCCAGAAAAGATTTTTCCTTGAGTTTCTATAGCCACGTCTCTATAGAGTTTGTCTACCCTAACCGAGTGACCCAAAGGACTTAGTACAGTTACCCCACTCACTGTCTCCTCAGAATGCACTCCCAGCGACCCAGATATGGCACATGCAACATAAGAATGGGTAGATCCAACATCTATCAACGCAGTGTATGGCATACTAGAAATAAAAAACGTACCAGTTATGACGTCGGGGGCATCACCCTCCTCTCGACAACGAGCTACATAAACTAACGCTGGTTGACGAGCCTCAGCAAAACCAGCACCCTTGCCAGGCGCTCCTCGTCCTCGACCATTACCATTTCTGCCTCTACCTTGTCCACGACCCCTCGGAGCTAGTGTGTAACGCCCTGATTTTCGGGATTTTTCGGGTTTTTTGAATTTTAGTGAAATTTTTAAAATTTTGGTGTTCTAAAGGTTGATAATGTATGTACATGTGTTAATGGGTCTATAGAAGGTCCAAGCTTAAGTCAAAACCCGGTAAAATATTAAGTTGGATTTTCAAGTGAAAGGGGACTTGGTTAAGTGGGCTTTTAAGAAAAACCGTGTAAAAGATGTCACAAGTGAGCTCTTGGTAAAGTGGCAAGGTGGAGCCACTAAGCTCCTAAAAAGTTGGCGCCTAAATGAATGATCAAGGACAAGGGTTCGAGATGCAAGGTATGCGTGGAGTTCTTTTTAATTTTCAAGCATGAGCCTAACTTAGGTGAATTTCGGCAAGGGGCTTTAAGGACTTGGGCCGATTGCTTTAGAGGGAATGCTAGGGTTATATTATTTTCTTTTTGTTGTCATGACAATTAGGGTTAGCCACCTTAGGGTTTTTTCCTCTCTTCTACTGTCAGAAAAGCCAAGAGTTGCCTCCCTGGAAAGGTCATAGCCGATTTCTCCTTCCCCATCTCCACCATTGTTTTTTTTCATTTTTCTTCTTCCCTTTGATCTCTTCCCTAGCCGAATACCTATCTTGCATAGATCCACTCTTTCTTTTGCTTCCATTCTTCTTAAAATCAACCATAACCGATTGCTCAAAGTGCCAGAAATCCCGAAAACTGCTTCCTTTCTTGCCGATTTCTTGTAAGCCGAATCACCTCTGTTTCTTTCACCTATTGTGGCCGATTACTACACTCCCTTTAATCACACCATTGTCGAAACCATCACCCAAAAGCTACAGCCAAAACGCCATCTTCTTCTCTTATTAAAAAGCCGAAATCACCATAGTTGTAGGGAGATAGCCGAAATTACAAATCTCAGAGATAAGGTTTCTACTGACGTTTAAGGGTCAGATTTACATCAGATCTGCATAGGAACTGAAGAGAAATCATTGGTAAGTGTTTAATCATTCAGATCTGTTCGATATTTCATGTTTGGAAAAGCCGAAAGTCCCTAAAGCTAATGGTTGTGTCATTTTGGATTTTTGGTAAATAAAAGGCCGTTTTCTTTGTTCTTTTGTGTGTTAGTTGGATGAAAAGGTGATCAAGCAAGGGGTTGAAGACTTTGGAACATCAGATCTAGATCTAAGGGATCTAAATCGTCAAGGTAAGAACATTAAGGCCATTAAGGGTGTTGGCCGAATGTGTAAGTAAGGTTTTGGGTAAGTTTTCGATTCAGATTAAGTGTTGATATGGTCTAATTAGTTAAGTATTGGATTTTAGGGATTAACGCATAGGAGATCTCGTAGGAGAAACTGCAAAACAGGTGTGTGTTTCGAACACCTTTCCATGCACAAATCGGTAAAAGCCGAAAAGCCGAAATGCCGAAGTTTCGGTATTTCGAGAGCTTGCGAGCATGCGAACGCTCTCAAGTTGGAAGGAGAAGGTTAGTTTTGGAATCGGCACTGTTAGACGTGTTGACCGCTAAATTTTGGGCTTTTTGGTAAGTTGGGCCTCGGTGGGCCAAATATGGGCCCAATGGGCGATTTGGGCCCATGTGAGTTAAACTGGATTTAAAGGTAATATTATGGACTGTAGATGTGGAAACAGTTAAAACAAGATAACCGAATGTGAAATCAGGACTAAATGGGCCTAATGGGCCAATCGGCGTAATAGGGCTCATTAGGGGTTTTAGGGCCTTAATGCTAAAACTGAAAAACTGAGGTAACTGAATTTCTGTATAGCTGTGTGATTAATAAATACTGTAATAAGCATAACAACTGTAACATGGGAGTAAAATTACTGAAATACCCTTAGGGTAAGAAATTACTGATTTGCCCCTAGGTAGGAAATTACCGTTATACCCCTAGGGCTATAATTGACTGTACTGTTTGACATAACTGTTACTGTTATTGCATGCCATGATATGTATCTAATGCATGGGTTGGGTTTTGATAATGGAGGAAGTGTGAGTGGCACAGCCACGTTACTAAAAAGGGGCTATGCCTCGTACTGTTTCTGAAAGGGGCTTTGCCTCGTATACTATTTATCTGAGCAGCCATGCTGCGACTGTGGTGTGTGGGCTGGGTGGGTCGAGTTATTCCCCACATGGTGTGTTGGTTGGTACGGGTGGTGTGTAGCAGTTGGTGGGTTGAGTAGTCTCCCCAATTGGGTTGCATTCATACTGTTATACTGTACTGTACTGTTATGGGCCTATGGGCCAAACTGTTATCTGAATAGGGCTTCGGCCCAGTATCTGTAATCTGAATAGGGCTTCGGCCCAGTATTTGACTGAAACTGGCTAGGGCTCAGGTCTAGTGGGCTCGAGCCGATGTGGGCTTTGGATGGGTTCTGCACACACTGAGTTTTCCCAAACTCATCCCTCTCTTTCCATCCTTGCAGGTGAGCCCTAGATCGTGACTTGGTTGCTGGGAGGGATTCAGAGTGGCCACGAAGACCGAACTCGTATTTTAATTGGTTTATTAATTTAATTATTTTTACTATTGGTTTTATTTTGCTATGGGTTGTAATAAGGCCACTTTATCTGTTTTTACTTGGGACTTTCAACTATTCTATATCATCCATAATTACGCACTGTTTTCGAAAATTAAACAAATGTTTTCTTAACCAACCTGTTATTACAAGAGACTAAGTAAGATAATAAGGTTAAAGTGAACCGCTTAACAAATGAAATAGAGATTAAGTTGAGTAGTTATTAAAACAGGGATTTTCAAAATAGAAAATCAAGCGTTGCTTTCCAAAACACACCATCGGACTTAGTAAATAAGGCGGCGTAGGATAGTATAGGTGATGTAGCCCACCGGACATGGCCATAATGTTTGGGCCGGGTTCGGGGTGTTACATTTAGTGGTATCAGAGCTAAGTTGCAACAACTCGGCTGTGGATCGGGTCCAAAAAGGGGTTTTCAAAATTTTAAACTCATAAAAGGTATTTTTGGAAAACCAGATTTTCTGAAAGAATTTTTGTTTTCGAAGTGATTTCTTTTAACTTGTCTTTTCTAAAATATGTTTAAAAAATTATTTTTAGGTCTAAGATTTTATTGAAATCTGGTACTTCGAGAGGTGGCACACTGAATCCCCGGCACCAAGTTGTAAGTATTTTCTGCCTTAACTTCTATACTGTACTGATAATAAAACTGTAGATAGCACTGAGCCTTAGATAGAATACTATGGATGAGGTAGTATTAAGGCTGTAGCACTGAGACGGTAGGGTAAACTAAACCCTAGGAAACTGAGACAGTAATTAGATTACGTTGCGCGAGAACAATTCTGAAATTCTACCTATTCATAAGATATTCCGTAATAAAAACTGAAACATTGAGCTAATGTCATAAAACTTTGTAAATTAGATAATCGATATGAGTACAAGGGCTACTCGTGGACGAGGCCGTGGACGAGGCCGAGTTAGTGCTCAAGCTGGATCGTCGTCTTCTGAGCATAGGCCAGCAGGAGAGGCACGACCACCGGTTGAGGAAAATGGGCCGTACGATCGGGCCGCAGGGGACGACGCTCTGCCCCAGGCCATGCTGAGAGTTCTGGAAAGGGTGGCCGGAGCTAATGTTGGGCCGGTGAATAGGGGGTCCATTTCTGAGCGACTCCGGGCCAATGGAGCGGAAATTTTTAGGGGCATATCTGGAGTGTCCCCAAATGTGGCTGAGTACTGGTTGGAAGCCACAGAGCGAATTATGGACGACTTGGACTGCTCAGTGGAGCAGAAGCTGAAAGGAGCGGTATCGTTGCTGAGGGACGAGGCATATCAATGGTGGATCACCGTAAGAGAGGGTACCCCAGCTGAGAGGGTAACTTGGGAATTGTTCAAGCAGTCTTTCAAGGCGAAATATGTTGGGGCTAGTTATGTGGATGCACGAAGGAAGGAATTTCTGAACCTGACCCAGGGTAGTAAGACTGTGGCTGAATATGAGGTAGAATTTCTGCGATTAAGCCGGTATGCTAGTGGCATTGTTTCCACCGAGTATGAGCGTAGTGTTTGGTTCGAGGATGGCCTCAGAGATGAGCTGAGAGTATTGATAGCGCCGCAGAGGGAGCGCGACTTTGCTGCACTGGTGGAGAAGGCTAAGATAGCCGAGGAAGTGAAGCAAGCTGAAAGGCGGAATCACGATAGGGATCGCAACCGTTTTAAAAGAGACTCTGGAGTATCGGGAGCCACAAACCAGAATTTTAAGAGGGCTAGAGTAGAAGAACCAGTGCGAGCTATGCCAGTGAATGTTGTTAGACCACAGGCTTGTGGAGACTGTGGCAGAGTTCATCGAGGAGAATGCTGGAAACGCAATGGAGCTTGTTTTCGTTGTGGGTCTAAGGACCATCAGGTTAAGGACTGCCCACAGAAGCCAGCTCAGGCTCAAGCTGTTGATCAGAGAGTTGCTCAGCCTGCGCGTGGGGGACTGCCACCGCCAAGGGGCCGTGGTCAAGGTAGAGGAGGCAATGGTAATGGACGTGGTCGTGGAGCACCTGGCAGGGGTGCTGGAAATGCTGAGGCTCGTCAGCCAGCCTTAGTGTATGCTGCTCGCCGCCACGAGGAGGGTGATGCACCTGATGTTATAACTGGTACATTCTTAATAGATCATACACCATACACTGCTTTAATTGATGTGGGTTCGACTCATTCATATGTTGCTTGTGAAATTTCTGGGTCGTTGGGTGTGCATTCTGAGGAGACTGTGAGTGGGGTAACTGTGATTAGTCCTTTAGGTCACTCTGTTAGGGTAGATAAACTCTTTAGAGATGTGCCTTTAGAGACTCAAGGTAGGATCTTTCTGGGAGACTTGATGGAGTTACCTTTTGGAGAATTTGACTTGATTCTGGGCATGGACTGGTTAACCAAGCACAAGGCAACGTTGGATTGCGTGGCCAAAAGAATGGTATTAAGAACAACCGAAGGTGAGGAGGTGATGGTTATTGGTGAACAAAGGGACTATTTGTCCAATGTGGTTTCTGCCTTAAGGGCTGAAAGGTTGATGCGCAAAGGTTGTGAAGCATACTTAGCGTTTGTAAGTCAAACTAAACCTGAAGGGGTAACAGTAGAGACAGTGAGGACTGTTAATGAGTTTCAAGATGTTTTTCCTGAGGAGCTACCTGGACTACCTCCTAACCGAGAAGTGGAATTTGGGATTGATCTGTTGCCTGGAACAGCTCCAGTGTCCATTGCGCCTTACAGAATGGCACCAAAGGAGCTAGTGGAATTGAAAGCCTAGATTCAAAAGTTGTTAGATAGGGGCTTCATTAGACCGAGTGTGTCTCCGTGGGGAGCACCGGTGCTGTTTGTGAAAAAGAAGGACGGTACGATGCGTATGTGTATCGATTATCGCCAGTTGAACAAACTGACGATAAAGAATAAGTATCCTCTGCCAAGAATCGACGATCTATTTGACCAGCTTAAAGGAGCTTCAGTGTTTTCCAAGATCGACCTTCGATCTGGGTATCATCAGTTAAGGGTAAAAGAGGTGGATGTGCATAAGACAGCATTCAGAACTCGTTATGGTCACTACGAGTTCTTGGTTATGCCCTTTGGATTGACGAATGCACCAGCAGCTTTTATGGATTTAATGAACCGAGTATTTCAGCCGTACTTGGATCGTTTTGTGGTCGTCTTTATTGACGATATATTGGTGTATTTGGAAACAGAGAAGAAGCATGATGAGCATCTTCGAATCGTTCTGCGGACTCTAAGAGAAAAGCAATTGTATGCGAAATTTAGTAAGTGCGAATTATGGCTTCGAGAAGTGACTTTTCTGGGTCATGTTGTTTCTGCTAAGGGAATTAGGGTAGATCCTCGCAAGATTGAGGCAGTTCTGGATTGGAAGCCGCCTAGGACGGTGACAGAAATTCATAGTTTTCTGGGTTTGGCAGGCTATTATAGAAGGTTTGTTGAGGGGTTCTCTATCATCGCGGCTCTATTAACGAAATTGTTAAGGAAGGGAGTACCCTTTAATTGGACTGAGAGGCAGCAAGAAGCTTTTGACAACCTGAAAAAGGTGTTGACCGAGGCGCCAGTGTTGATTCAGCCGGAATCTGGGAAGGACTTTACGGTTTATAGCGATGCTTCGCATGTGGGATTAGGTTGTGTACTGATGCAAGAGGGTAAGGTGGTTGCCTATGCTTCGTGACAGCTTAAGCCTCACGAGGTGAACTACCCTACGCATGATTTGGAGTTGGTAGCGGTGGTATTTGCATTGAAAATCTGGAGACATTACCTTTATGGGGAAAAGTGTATTATATACACTGACCACAAAAGTCTCAAATATCTGTTAACTCAGAAGGAGTTGAACCTTAGGCAACGGAGATGGATAGAGTTGCTTAAGGACTATGACTGTTCGATTGAGTATCACCCTGGCAAGGCTAATGTCGTGGCTGATGCACTGAGCCGAAGGACTGTTACTGAGTTAAAGGCGATGTTCGCTCGTTTAAGTTTGTGCTGGCCGAACTGCAAGTGAGACCGACTTGGACAGAGAGGATTAAAGAATTGCAGTGGAAGGATGATTCGTTGACTCCTCGATTTCAACAAGTCAAGGAGGGTAAGAGTGAAGATTTTGGACTGAATTCTGATGGAGTCCTATGCTTTCGAGGAAAAGTCTGTATTCCTAAGGATTCTGACTTGAGGAAGTTGATATTGAGTGAGGCTCATGGTGGAGCCTATGCTATGCACCCTGGAGGTAATAAGTTGTATAGGGATTTGCGAGAAGGGTACTGGTGGCCTGGACTTAAGCGAGAGGTGACTGATTTCGTTGGGAAATGTTTGACGTGCCAACAAGTTAAAGCTGAGCACCAACTGCCGTCTGGATTGTTGCAGCCAGTAAGGATTCCGCAGTGGAAATGGGAAAGAGTAACGATGGATTTTGTGAGTGGCTTGCCTTTGACACCTTCAAAGAAGGACTCTGTTTGGGTAGTTGTGGATAGATTGACGAAGTCTGCTCATTTTATACCAGTTAGAACTGATTACTCACTTCAGAAGTTGGCCAAGCTGTATGTAGCAGAGATAGTGCGTTTGCATGGGGTGCCAGTTTCGATAATTTCTGATCGAGATCCTAGATTTACATCTCGATTCTGGAAGAAGTTGCATGAGGCGTTAGGTACGCGATTGGACTTCAGTACTGCATTTCACCCTCAGACAGATGGTCAGTCTGAAAGGGTCATTCAAGTGTTGGAAGACATGTTAAGAGGATGTATCATTGATTTTCGTGGTAGTTGGGAAGATTATTTACCGTTGGCAGAATTTGCATACAACAACAGTTATCAAGCAAGTATTCAGATGGCTCCATATGAGGCACTTTATGGACGAAGATGTCACACTCCTACTTGTTGGACAGAATTGGGAGAACGTAGAGTTCTTGGACCAGAGTTGGTAGCAGATACCGAAAGTAAAGTTAAGCTAATTCGAGATCGGTTAAAGGAGGCGTCTGATCGGCAGAAGTCATATGCTGACCTTAAGTGTAAGGAGATTGAGTTCGCTGTTGGGGATATGGCGTTCCTAAAGGTGTCGCCGTGGAAGAAGATCTTGAGATTTGGTAAAAAGGGCAAGCTAAGTCCGCGGTTTATTGGGCCTTATCGGATTCTTAAGCGGATTGGGCCAGTAGCCTATCAGTTGGAGTTGCCACCATAGTTGGATCGTATCCATGACGTTTTTCACGTGTCTATGCTAAGACGGTATCGATCGGACCCTTCGCATATTGTACCAGTAGAGGAGATTACAGTAAATGCAGATTTGACTTTCGAGGAGGAACCTGTGGAGATCTTAGATCGTGATGTCAAAGTCTTAAGGAGGAAGTCTGTTCCTTTGGTAAAGGTGCTATGGCGTAATCATGGTAGAGAAGAAGCTACTTGGGAGCCAGAGGAGACTATGCGTCAACAATACCCTCAGTTATTTGGATCAGGTAAATTTCGTGGACGAAATTTCTTTAAGGAGGGTAGAGTTGTAACGCCCTGATTTTTGGGATTTTTCGGGTTTTTTGAATTTTAGTGAAATTTTTAAAATTTTGGTGTTCTAAAGGTTGATAATGTATGTACATGTGTTAATGGGTCTATAGAAGGTCCAAGCTTAAGTCAAAACCCGGTAAAATATTAAGTTGGATTTTCAAGTGAAAGGGGACTTGGTTAAGTGGGCTTTTAAGAAAAACCGTGTAAAAGATGTCACAAGTGAGCTCTTGGTAAAGTGGCAAGGTGGAGCCACTAAGCTCCTAAAAAGGTGGCGCCTAAATGAATGATCAAGGACAAGGGTTCGAGATGCAAGGTATGCGTGGAGTTCTTTTTAATTTTCAAGCATGAGCCTAACTTAGGTGAATTTCGGCAAGGGGCTTTAAGGACTTGGGCCGATTGCTTTAGAGGGAATGCTAGGGTTATATTATTTTCTTTTTGTTGTCATGACAATTAGGGTTAGCCACCTTAGGGTTTTTTCCTCTCTTCTATTGTCAGAAAAGCCAAGAGTTGCCTCCCTGGAAAGTTCATAGCCGATTTCTCCTTCCCCATCTCCACCATTGTTTTTTTTCATTTTTCTTCTTCCCTTTGATCTCTTCCCTAGCCGAATACCTATCTTGCATAGATCCACTCTTTCTTTTGCTTCCATTCTTCTTAAAATCAACCATAACCGATTGCTCAAAGTGCCAGAAATCCCGAAAACTGCTTCCTTTCTTGCCGATTTCTTGTAAGCTGAATCACCTCTGTTTCTTTCACCTATTGTGGCCGATTACTACACTCCCTTTAATCACACCATTGTCGACACCATCACCCAAAAGCTACAGCCAAAACGCCATCTTCTTCTCTTATTAAAAAGCCGAAATCACCATAGTTGTAGGGAGATAGCCGAAATTACAAATCTCAGAGATAAGGTTTCTACTGACATTTAAGGGTCAGATTTACATCAGATCTGCATAGGAACTGAAGAGAAATCGTTGGTAAGTGTTTAATCATTCAGATCTGTTCGATATTTCATGTTTGGAAAAGCCGAAAGTCCCTAAAGCTAATGGTTGTGTCGTTTTGGATTTTTGGTAAATAAAAGGCCGTTTTCTTTGTTCTTTTGTGTGTTAGTTGGATGAAAAGGTGATCAAGCAAGGGGTTGAAGACTTTGGAACATCAGATCTAGATCTAAAGGGATCTAAATCGTCAAGGTAAGAACATTAAGGCCATTAAGGGTGTTGGCCGAATGTGTAAGTAAGGTTTTGGGTAAGTTTTCGATTCAGATTAAGTGTTGATATGGTCTAATCAGTTAAGTATTGGATTGTAGGGATTAACGCATAGGAGATCTCGTAGGAGAAACTGCAAAACAGGTGTGTGTTTCGAACACCTTTCCATGCACAAATCGGTAAAAGCCGAAAAGTCGAAATGCCGAAGTTTCGGTATTTTGAGAGCTTGCGAGCATGCGAACGCTCTCAAGTTGGAAGGAGAAGGTTAGTTTTGGAATCGGCACTGTTAGACGTGTTGACCGCTAAATTTTGGGCTTTTTGGTAAGTTGGGCCTCGGTGGGCCAAATATGGGCCCAATGGGCGATTTGGCCATGTGAGTTAAACTGGATTTAAAGGTAATATTATGGACTATAGATGTGGAAACAGTTAAAACAAGATAACCGAATGTGAAATCGAGACTAAATGGGCCTAATGGGCCAATCGGCGTAATAGGGCTCATTAGGGGTTTTAGGGCCTTAATGCTAAAACTGAAAAACTGAGGTAACTGAATTTCTGTATAGCTGTGTGATTAATAAATACTGTAATAAGCATAACAACTGTAACATGGGAGTAAAATTACTGAAATACCCTTAGGATAAGAAATTACTGATTTGCCCATAGGTAGGAAATTACCGTTATACCCCTAGGGCTATAATTGACTGTACTGTTTGACATAACTGTTACTGTTATTGCATGCCATGATATGTATCTAATGCATGGGTTGGGTTTTGATAATGGAGGAAGTGTGAGTGGCACAGCCACGTTACTGAAAAGGGGCTATGCCTCGTACTGTTTCTAAAAGGGGCTTTGCCTCGTATACTGTTTATCTGAGCAGCCATGCTGCGACTGTGGTGTGTGGGCTGGGTGGGTCGAGTTATTCCCCACATGGTGTGTTGGTTGGTACGGGTGGTGTGTAGCAGTTGGTGGGTTGAGTAGTCTCCCTAATTGGGTTGCATTCATACTGTTATACTGTACTGTACTGTTATGGGCCTATGGGCCAAACTGTTATCTGAATAGGGCTTCGGCCCAGTATCTGTAATCTGAATAGGGCTTCGGCCCAGTATTTGACTGAAACTGGCTAGGGCTCAGGTCTAGTGGGCTCGAGCCGATGTGGGCTTTGGATGGGTTCTGCACACACTGAGTTTTCCCAAACTCACCCCTCTCTTTCCATCCTTGCAGGTGAGCCCTAGATCGTGACTTGGTTGCTGGGAGGGATTCAGAGTGGCCACGAAGACCGAACTCGTATTTTAATTGGTTTATTAATTTAATTATTTTTACTATTGGTTTTATTTTGCTATGGGTTGTAATAAGGCCACTTTATCTGTTTTTACTTGGGACTTTCAACTATTCTATATCATCCATAATTACGCACTGTTTTCGAAAATTAAACAAATGTTTTCTTAACCAACCTGTTATTACAAGAGACTAAGTAAGATAATAAGGTTAAAGTGAACCGCTTAACAAATGAAATAGAGATTAAGTTGAGTAGTTATTAAAACAGGGATTTTCAAAATAGAAAATCAAGCGTTGCTTTCCAAAACACACCATCGGACTTAGTAAATAAGGCGGCATAGGATAGTATAGGTGATGTAGCCCACCGGACATGGCCATAACGTCTGGGCCGGGTTCGGGGTGTTACATGGTGGTCCACCCCTCACTAGTTGGAAAACCCTTTGAGCCATAACTTGTCCTTGATCCGGTTCTTCGGGACAGTCCTTAATCCTATGCTCCATCGACCCACATCGAAAACAGGCTCCAGAATGTTTCCGACACTCGCCCATATGTATCTTACCACAATTCCTACAACCCTGTGGTCTAACAGCATTCATTGGCACTGCTCGCACTGGTTCTGCTACTCTTGCTCTCTTAACATTCCTATTAGCCCCACTTGATGGTCCAGAATCCCTCCGGAAGCGGTTTCTATCCTTTTCGCGATTCTGTCTCTCGGTACGTTTTACTTCCTCAGCTATCTTAGCTTTCTCAACCAAAGCAGCAAAGTTACGCTCCCTCTGCGGAGCAATCAGTACCCTTAGTTCATCTCTCAGACCATCCTCGAAACATACGCTACGCTCATATTCAGTAGCAACTATCCCAGAAGCATATCGGCTCAGCCTCAGAAATTCAGCCTCGTACTCAGATACTGTCCTACTTCCCTGAACCAAATTCAAGAACTCTTTCCTACGGGCATCCACATGGCTAGCCCCAACATATTTTCCTTTAAAGGCTTTCTTAAACAGCTCCCATGTTACCTCACCATCTGAAGTTCCATCTCTTACCGTGAGCCACCACTGATAAGCTTCATCTCTCAACAACGACACGGCTCCTTTTAGCTTTTGCTCCATAGAGCAATCCAGATCATCCATAATCTGCTCTGTGGCCTCCAACCAATACTCGGCCACATTCGGGGCTACACCAGACACGCCCTTAAATAATTCTGCCCCATTAGCTCAGAGTCGCTCAGAAATGGATCCCCGAAATCCATTACTAGTACTTGCCCCAGCACCCTTTCCAGAACTTGAAGCATCGCTTGTGATAGGGCATCGTCCCCAACACCTCGATCATGGGACTCCACCTCTGTTGCCGGTGGTATCGGTATATCAGCTGCTGGCGTATAACCCGAAGATGAAGTCTCAGCTCGTGCACTACCTCGGCCACGTCCACGGCCCCTACCATGAGCTGCTCGCGTACTCATTTCGTACTTTATGTTTTAGAAATTTTATGAGTCAGATTAATATTTCAGTGTTTATTACAGATGTCTTATGAATAAGTAACATTTCAGAGGTTATCTTCTTCCGCGGTAACCTAGCTACAGTCTCAGTCCACCTATCAAAGTCTCTATAGTTTCAGTAATACCCTAGCTAAAGTATCATAATAGGGTCTTAGTCAGTCATATAATCAGAAATTCAGAATTAACCAGAAAACTTCAGAAAACTTACAGGCTTGGGCCGAAGATTCGGTGTGCCACTCTTTAGAAAGATTACATAGGAAAACTTAATTTATTCTTTGAAAATAAATCATTTATATACGAAAGAAGTTCATCAAAACAAGTTCCAATTAATTTTGAAAACAATGTTAAAAACATGATTTTTCAAAAATCTTTGTTTTGATTGTTTGAAAGCTCCTATTTTTAGACCCGATCCACAGCTAAGTTGTTGCAACTTAGCTCTGATACCACTAAATGTAACACCCCAAACCCGGTCTAGGCGTTATGACCAGATCTGGTGTGTCACATGAACCTAAAACTAAGTTTACGGCCTTTTGTCTGTTGTGATTTAAGTGTGATTTTCAGTAAAGCAGTAAGCTTGTGAAAAAGTCAGTTTGTTACTATTCTAAGTTGTCCAAATTTTAAACTTGTTGAGTTGTGAAAACGTTCTTAATAATTTGAAAACCCGCGCAGCCTATACTAGCAGTTTCGACCAAATACGATTTAAACCATCAAAGAAAATAAAACCCATAAAGAAAATTTAAACAGCGGCCTTATTACAATTAAAACCCAAAAATAATAGCAAAATAAAATTACTAAAAATAATATGAAAACTCGAACTTGCAAATGTTGTGGCCACTCCGAATCTCTCACAGCTCCAAGCCCACTATGGTTGAGGGTTACCTGCAGAGATGAAATAAAAGGGGGTGAGTTTGACAACTCAGTGTGCAACGTTATCTCAACCATAGGCCAAAACAGATCAAGCCTCAGAATCAGATTAATTGGGCCTTGGCCCATTACAGAAATCAGGTTAAGCCCATAGGCCCATAACAGATACAGATCAGATATAATATGCAAACAGAAACCCAACCCAAATCCATCCATAACACCCTCGTACCAGCCTTACACCATGTGGGAGACTACTCGACCCACCCAACCGCTACACACCATAAATAATTGCAGTGAAGCTGCCAGATATGATTTGCAGCGAAGCTGCTAGATATTGTGACGAGGTCACTAGATACAGATATTGTGGCGAGGCCACCAGAACAGATGTATATATGTGGCGAAGCCACCAGATTGCAGCGAGGCTGCCAGAACGCTTCCTCCATCATAAAACCCATACCCCATGCATCAGATATATACATACTAGCATGCAACATATAGCATCTCATGCATCAGATATATTCATATTAAATGGTAACTCATGCAGATACATAAAATCATACATTTCATACAGAATTGACCCTAGGGGTATAATAGTCTTTTTACACCTAGGGGTATTTTGGTAATTTTTCCATATTCAGGGGTATTTTAGTCCTTTATCATATTTTCAGAGATTTTATGCATGTTCAATTGGTTATCAGTCCATAGATATCCACATAAGTCCATTTTAAGCTTAATTTCCAATTTTGCCCTTTTTAGCCTAAAACCCCTAATGGGCCCTACTGTGTCCACTAAAGTCTTAAACTCGTTAAGTCCAGTTTTTTTAAGGTTCAGATTACCAAGTTAACCATATTATTATTAACCATGTTACCAGTAAGCCTTTAACAGTCATTTTACCGATTTGGGCTCGGAAGCCCATTGGGCCCATCTTGGCCCATCGAAGCCCAACTTACCAAAACGTTCAGAATTGCACCTTCTACAATCCCTTCACCACCAAATTCGTGGTTAGCCCCAATAGAGTAAACGATTACTCTTAAGTTTTACACGAGTGCACTTTCAATCACTTTCCACAAGTTGTCGGTCACTTTATGGCCATTTCGGCTTTTACCACTTTAGTCTAAAAGTTGGATTAGTTACACACCTGTTAGCTACTAAAACGTTGACGAAATCCACGTACGAAGAGCCTACAATCGAACGCTAACTTTTAGTCTAATAATCGATAACCAAAGAGCTATAAACCCCTTACCATAATCGGCCTACATGGCCTGAGTCATTAAAATCTTACCCTTTATATCGGTTATGAACTAGATCCCAATGTCCAACTGCGTTAATCTACAACTGCCCCTTTTGCTGCACGTCTCTTGTCCACACTAGCGCATATAAACCAAAGAGATAAGCCAATAGTCCTTTAGACCAAATCGTTAGCCTCCGCTAAGGGATTTCGGCTTCTTGCCTTAACGCATAACTGTTGAAAGAAAAAGAGAATCTGCATACTTACCCCAACACGTTAAACTGCTAGAGGAGAATTCTCGATAACGTACAATCCCGATCTACAATAGCTTCTATCACGAACAAGAGAGGAGAAGGGAGTATAACCAATAGATTCGGCTATGAAGAGATTGGCAAGTTGTAAAGGAGGTTTCGGTCAATAGGAGATTTGGCAATGAAGTGTTTGCTTTCGGCTTTTTGAGAAAGAATAGCAACGGTGACAAAAGTTGTCTAAAAAGGATTTGAGGGGAAGAGAATGAGAAGGAAAAGAAAGGGTGATGGTGAGAAGAGGAAATCGGCACAGAGCTATTTGGTCAAGATAGGTTCGACAATGAGGATTACAATAGGTTTCGGCTACCAACACAAAAAGAAGAAAAAGGAGAATTATGGAAGCTAAGCAAAAAGAATCGGCACAATCATCACCAAAAGAACTTAAAGGAAAACGACACTAATAGCACCTAATAGCCGAATACTTCCTATGGAAAAATGCCGAAAATGCACCACTAAGAGTCCTCTTGGCCGGCCACCTTACTTCAAATTCAAAAAAACCTTAATCTACTCCTTGATTCACTTCACAATATCCTCTCATGACCGATTCAAACACTCCTCAAGCAGAGTTTTATTCTGCTTCAAATTCCTGCCTGCTCCCTGCACAAAAATAAAACGCCATCTTGCAACCTCTGGAGCTTGAACCTTGAACCTCCAAGCTCACTTAGGCGCCACTTTTTAAGGAGCTTAGTGGCGCCTCCCTTGCCACTTTACCACTGAACAATTTGTGTCTTATTTCACTGATATTTTCTTATAACACCTATCTTCAAGAGACCTCTATCTGCTAAGTCAAAAATACAAAATTTTACCAAGCTTCCAACCAATACATGGGCCTTCCATAGGCCCATGAACACCCTCCAAACATGCATTACACACCCAAATACTAGAATTTAAACATTTTATCAAATAAAGAAAAATCTAAGAAAAACCCAAAAATTAGGGCGTTACATCCCAGATGTTATAACTGGTACATTTCTAATTCATAATATACCCTATACTGCTCTAATTGATATTGGGACTACGCATTCATACATTGCATGCACTGTGTCTAAGACTTTAGGCATTCTGTTTGAAAGTACTGTTAGTAAGATGACTGTGATAAGTCCACTGGGATAGTTAGTAAGGGTAGATAAGTTGTTCAGGAATGTGCCCCTAGAGGTTCAAGGAGTTATCTTTCCAGCAGATTTGATAGAGCTACCATTCGGTGAATTTGACCTAATCTTAGGGATGGATTGGTTGGTAAAACATCGAGCAAGTTTAGATTGTGCTGCTAAGCGTATGATATTGAAGACTACTAAGGATGAGGAGGTAGTTGTGATTGGCGAGCGAAAGGATTATCTATCAAATGTAATCTCTACTTTAAGGGCCGAGAAATTGGTTCGTAAGGGTTGTGAGGTGTTTCTAGCCTACATTGGTGTATCTGATTTTGAGGATCCTTCTGTCGAAGATATTAGGACTATTAAAGATTTTCCTAATGTATTTCCTCATGAACTCTCTAGGTTACCTCCGAACCGTGAGGTCGAATTTGGTATTAAGCTTCTGCCTAGAATAGCTTCAATGTCCATCGCCCCTTATAGGATGGCACCAAAGGAGCTGTGGAATTAAAGGCTCAAATTCAAGAGCTGCTAGACAGAGGATTCATTTGACATAGTCTGTCTCCATAGGGAGCACCAGTGTTGTTTGTCAAGAAGAAGGATGGATCCATGTGTATGTGCATTGATTATCGGTAATTGAATAAACTGACTATCAAGAATAAGTATCCTTTGCCGAGGATTGACAACCTGTTTGATCAACTACGAATAGCTTCGATTTTCTTCAAAATTGACCTCCATTCTGGGTACCATTAACTGAGAGTTAAAGAGGTTGATGTTTACATAACAACGTTTAGGACTTGTGGTAGTATTTATAGACGATATCCTGGTGTATTCAGGAATCAAAGATGAACATGATGCACACCTCAGAGTTGTTTTACAGATCCTAAGAGAAAAGAAATTATACGCAAAATTCAGCAAGCGTGAGTTTTGGCTGTGAAAGGTGACATTTCTGGGTCACGTGGTATCTACCGAGGGGATTAGGGTTGATCCTCAGAAAATCGAAACGGTTCTAGATTTGAAACCACCTAAGGCCGTATCTAAAATTTGAAGTTTTTTGGGTCTGGCTGGATATTACAAACATTCTATGGAGGGGTTTTCACTGATTGCTGTACCTCTGACTAAGTTGCTATGAAAAGGGGTACCGTTTAATTGGACTGATAAGCAGCAAGAGAGTTTTGAGAAACTAAAAAAGGTTTTAACTGAGGCCCCTGTCTTAATACAACTAAAATCTAGGAAGGAATTCACTGTCTACAGTGATGCATCACACGTCAGTTTGGGATGTGTGTTGATGCAAGGGGGTAAGGTGGTGGCATATGCATCTCGCCAACTTAAGACCCATGAGGTGAATTACCCTATGCATGACTTGGAGTTGGCCGCGGTGGTATTCGCACTGAAGATTTGGAGGCATTACCAATACGGTGAGAAACGTACTATTTACACGAATCACAAGAGCCTCATGTACCTCCTCACTTAGAAAGAGTTGAATCTTAGGCAGCGAAGATGGATCGATCTGCTAAAGGACTATGACTGCTCAATTGAATACCATCCCCGCAAAGCTAATATGGTACGGATGCACTGAGCAGTAGGGCTGTGACTAACTTAAGAGCAATGTTTGCTCATCTAAGCTTGTTCGATAATGGCAGCTTGTTGGCTAAACTACAAGTTAGACCGACGTGGACTGAGTAAATTAAGGGTAAACAGTTAATGGATGAGACACTGGTTTCTCGTTTTTGACAAGTTGAGACTGGGGAGACTTTAGATTTTAGGCTGCATAGTGATGGAATACTATGTTTTCATGGGAGAGTCTGTGTACTGAAAGACTCTAATTTAAGAGTGTCTATACTGCTAGAGGCACATAGTAGTCCTTATGTTATGCATCCTGGCAGAAACAAGATGTACCCAGATCTTCGTGAACTATATTGGTGGCCAAGACTTAAGCGCGAGATTACGGATTTTATAAATAAGTGTCTGACATGCAAGCAAGTTAAGGCTAAGCATCAGCTACCTTCAGGCTTACTGTAGCTAGTTAAGATTCCACTCTGGAAGTGGGAGAGGGTAACTATGGATCTTGTTAGTGGGCTACCTTTAACGCTACTAAAAAGGATTTGGTATGGGTTATTGTAGACCGATTGACTAAGTCTGCCCATATCATACTAGCCCGTACTGATTACTCGTTGCAGAAGCTAGCTAAGTTGTATATGGCTGAGATTGTAGGACTGCATGGGGTACCAATTTCCATTATATCTAATAGAGACCTTCATTTCACGTCTCAGTTCTGAAAGAAATTACACGAGGCACTGGGTACGAGGTTGGACTTTAGTACTGCGTTCCATCCTCAAATAGATGGTTAGCCAAAGAGGGTGATTTAGGTACTGGAGAACATGTTAAAAAGCTGTGTAACTGATTTTCGAGGTAGTTGGGAAGACTACTTGATGTTAGCAGAGTTCGCATATAACAATAGCTACCAGTCCAGCATCCAGATGGCACCGTACAAGGCATTATATAGTAGTTGGTGTCGTACCCCTACTTGTTGGACTGAGTTGGGTGAACAGCGAGCTCTGGGCCCTAAGATAGTTTCTGATACTGAAGACAAGGTAAGGTTAATTCGAGACCGTTTAAAGGTAGCATCAGACAGATAAAAGTCGTATGCAGACTTGAAGTGTAAGGAGATTGAGTACTTTATTAGGGATTATGTCTTTCTTAAAGTCTCATCATGGAAAAAGATTCTGAGGTTTGGTTGGAAGGGCAAGCTAAGCCCTAAATTCATTAGGTGGGACCAGTCGCCTATCAACTTGAGTTGCCTCTAGAATTAGACTGGATTAATGATGTATTCCATGTTTCCTTGCTGAGGCGTTACCGCTCTAATCCTTCGCATGTAGTGCCAGTTAAGGAGATCGAGGTTAAGCCAAATCTGACCTTCGAGGAGGAACCGGTGCAAATTCTGGATCATGACATTAAGGTATTGAGGAGGAAGTCTGTTCCACTAGTTAAAGTGCTATGGCGTAATCACAGTTCAAAAAAGGCCACGTGGGAACCTGAGGAGCCAATACGACAACAATACCCTTACCTATTCTGACCAGGTAAATTTCTAGGTTAAAATTTCTTTTAGGGGTAGAGTTGTAACGCCCCAAAAGTTTAAGTCTTTAATTTTGTGTGTTGTGACACAAAATGTATGTTTGCTTTATTGGTTAAGTGTATTGGGAGTGTTTGGGGGTCTATGAAAAGTCCTAGGTTCAAGCCCTAGCTTTTGCGAAATTTTAGTTTTTCCTCTTAAGTGAACCTTGACTCTGGCTGGTAAACCTTATAAATATTGGTGGTTGATTTGTGTCACAAAAAACTTATTGGTCTCATGGCAAGTGGCATGTGAGGTATGGCAAGGAGGTCTAAAGTTCGAGTGGTGGCACTGCATTGAGGGGGTATTTATTTTGTTACCTCGGGTGTGTAGGAGAAAGAGCTGGACTGAGACTCTGGCGTTGAATTAGTCATGAGTGTTTGAATAGAATTTGGATTGTATGGTGGAGTGATATGGGGAGTAAATCTAGGAGGCTATCATGGAGAGATTAAAGAAGCGTTTTATGGAGGAAAAATAGGAATTTGAGTGTGAGGAGGTGTGTGTGCTGAAATTGGTTGTTAGGCACCCTTTGTTTCAGTTTTGAGGGTTGGAAGGGGGAGTGGATGCCAACTTTTGGGTTGTGAGGTTTTAGTTAGCGCCATTTGTGGTTTTTTTTGCCAATACTCAGGAGTTTTGCTATTATACCATATACTACTTAAGAAAAACTTTAGGTACTGTCGGTTTTGTTTTCACTTCAGTTCTCTATGCATTGATTATTTTTTTCTCTTTTTCTGTCCCTCTGTCTCTCGAAGTTCTTAAGTTCTTCAACATTCTCTGTTACTAGTCTTACCTTGACCGAATTTTCCCCTTTCTTCCTCTCAACATTTTCCTCTTGTATTCATAATGTTCTTTTAAGCCAAAAATAATTCCCTTTTCCTACTTCTCTGTTGTTCTCTTCTCAACCCTAACTGAATACAGCCCTCAACCATTGACAAATTGTTCTCCCTCTGTTCATCAAATTTTTTTTAAGTGTGCCCTGCTACTTGGTGTTGACCGATTGCGCTTGCTTGCTATTAGTGTTGTGGTTTTGATCTTGCAAGAATTTTGACAAATTGATAGGTACTTCTATGTTCCTCTCTTATTTCTCAATCATTCCATTATGTGTTCAAATCTATTCTTTGGAATCATTATGGTGAGTCGAATGTTGTTTCTTATTATATCTTCTGACTACGATTCTCATTCATTCTTCACGTGGCTTTTTGTGATGGGTTCTAGGGATGTTAGTGGGGTAAAGGAGTGCCAGTGAAACCTTTTTGTTCTCTCATTGCTCATTAAGGTAATTTTGATACCTTATTTTGGGAATAGGCCGAATACCCGAATGTTCTGTAGGGTAGTACTTGTGAATATAAGCCACATCTATAATCGATTCTATCTAACAAGGGCTATCATTACTGTAGTTAACCGTCAAGGTGTGCGTGATTGTTTTTGGCCAGCAATCTAGGAGGAGTAAATCGCTGATGATTTAGTCAAGGTGGGTAGTGATTATTGATTTAGGGTTTTAGCATTTATAAACGCTAATAATTAAAAGACTGATCGCCTGTTGGATTGAATGTAGGTTGGGTGCTTGAGAAACTTAGAGCGGTTGCATAACATGTGTGTAATCACACCCTTCTCAACTATAGATCGGCAAAAGCCGAAAAGGTAGAAAGTATGGCATTTGAGGCCACATGGGCGTACGAATGCTTGTGTGGTAAGCTGAGCCCACGACTCGTGGACGTAAGACTGTAGAGGCCACCATGAGCATTCTCATGAGCTTAGGGTGTTTTGGGCCGTGTTGGGCCGATATGGGCCGTGTGGGCCCAATGGGCTCGTAGGCCACACACGAATATCTTCACGACACATGGAAAATAATGGATTGGGCTGTGCAGTTTGCATAACCATGGCTAAATTTGGGCTAACTGGGCCACATAAGCGTGTGGGCTCACTTGGGCCGAATGATGGGCCTGGGCCCATTTACACTGTTATGACCGTTTAGGTTATATAGGTCACTCTAGGCGACTGTAGACCTTTTAAGAGGTCGGTATGTGTACCAGGATTCCAAAATAGGTAAAATGACCAAAATACCCACAAATGGTAAAATGACTATTTTACCCCCTAGTAGATAAAAATGACCTTTATACCCCTACAGGTAGATTGACTATTTATGATATAAACATGACTATTTTTGTGCATGACATTCTGCTTACACGTATGATTTATGACATGACATATTTCATGGGATTGGGATACTGTTACGGATGAAGTATACTGTACTGGTGGCTTTGCCACATATACTGTTACTGGCAGCTATGCTGCAAAACTATTACTGGCAGCTATGTTGCGATACCGTTACTGGCGGGTCGGCTGCGATATTGGTGTGCTGGATGGGTGGGTGGATTCAATCCCCACATGGTGTGTTGGTGGTATAGAGTGGTGTGCTTGGCTGGATTGGGGTGGGTTGCACTATTGCATTATTGTACTGTACTATTACTGTATTGGGCTAAGGCCCACACTGATACTATATTGGGCTAAGGCCACACTATACTGTTTCTGAATAGGGCTCTGGCCCAGACTGTCATTGCATTCGGTATACAGATTGACTAATAAGGGAATTGCACATTGAGTTTTTGTAAACTCACCATTTCATTTTAATAGTGCAGGTAATACCCAGCCATAGGCAATTTGGTGTTGCGAGGGACTCGGAGGTGGCCACTCGACTTCAGTTAGCTTACATTTGGTTTTATTTATATTTACAATTTCATTTTGGGTTTTTAATTATATAATAAGGCCATTCATGGGATTTAATTTTTAAATTGGGCTTTGTTTACTTATTTTAAACTGTTAGTTTAGGAGAAGACGAGTTTTCAAAATAATAGCTGCTTTTAAAGACACGCAATTCAAAACTTTAAAGTTTTCCAAAAGCTTTCGCAACCTAAATCAATTTAATATACCAAAGGCAAATGTTTTGACAAGATAATTTGTTTATAGTAAAGAACTTAATTTTCTAAAGTTTACTATAAAATTACAAAGGGGTTTTTAACTGACGACAAGTTTTGATTCACAAATTTTGATTTTCTGAGAAGCGCTATGATGTAGCACGCTAGATTTGGCCATAACGTTTGATGATTTCTATGTTTTTGTAATCATTGCATCTAGTACTACTAGCCCATGGACTATTTTGCAAATTTTTGAAAGATTGAGTGAGATGCCTGGAACGACGGAAATGTGCAAGTGTACACAATCGCAACTAGTAATAAAGTGACAAGTAAATGTCGAGTTATCGTACCCACAGGGATTGTAACTATAACACCCTAAATTTTGGGCCTAGAGGCATTAGGCCTTGAGTTTTGGATCGGTTAGAGGTAGTTAAAAAATTTTAAATGTTTTTAAAAATTTTATAATTGCATGTCTAGTTTAATATTTTAGTGATTTAGGAAGGGTTGGTAGTGTGGGAAAAGTTCTGGGCTCGATCTATGGCTTTAGCAAAATTTTACATTTTTTCCTAAAGTGCCCTAGCATTAGGGGAAAGGCTTATTAATTAAGCCTGGTGAAATTCGACACAAGGGAGCGCTTGGCCTAGTGGTAAGGGGGCGCTAGGAGAGTGGAGGGGACTTGCGTTCAAGTCACGGCATGAGCAAAAATTGTGGTGTTTTTTTAAACAACCTAGAGGTCGGCAGAAAGGCTTTATAAGTAAATGGGTATGGAATATGATACAAGGAGTGCCTGGGGTGCAGTGGCGAGAAGCGTGCTAGGGGATCCGAGAGGGTGCAGGTTTGAGCCCCTGGGCAGCTGAAGTTTTGGTTTTTATCCTTAAATAACTGTGGCTTCAACAGGTAAGTGTTGTAATTAGTTGTGACCGAAATATAGCACAAGATGAGTTGCGGTACAGTGGCCAGTAGTGTGTTGGAGAAGTTGGAAGGCTGGAGTTTGAGCTACACCTGCGCGTGGGAGGTTGAATTTTGCTGCTCACGTAGGGAGGAAGTTGTGTTAGACCAAAATTCCTCTCAGTAGCAGGATGAAGCAGTCAAGCGGTAGAATTGGGCCGGTGCAAGCCTTCATTCAAATTGTGCTGTTGGCTAAAATCAAGGAGATAAGCATGGAATTTAAGTTGGGGATAGTGTTTTAGCCAAATGGGATACCTTGCTAGTGCAAATTCGGCATTTGAATTTGGTGGGAATGCTTTCAGCATTTGGTGCTTTGGAAGCCAAATTTGTTTAGGTGTTTCTTTTCTTTATCTCTTGAGTGGTTATTTTATTTTGATTGTGTATTGTTTTTGACTATTTGGGGACACTTTTGCTCTCAAATTCGTCCTCATTTTTTCTTTTTGTTTCTCTTAGCTGAATTCTTTCACTTCTTTCCATCTAAATCTTTCTTTCTTTTCAATGTTTTCATCACGAAATCGCATTTCTCTCCTTTCAAGGTCCTTCATCGAATTATTCTCAATTCTTCTCTTTTCTTATTTTATCTCTCCCAAACCTTATTCTTTTCGGACATTATTCAAAAGAGCCAAACCTTACCATTTGTGTAGCCGAATCTTATTGAAACCGAAGCTATTCTCCTTATTTTTTTCTTTGCTCCAATCTTCTTCAATTTTCATTTGTCAGTAGACCAAATTTCTCAAATAGCCGAATACTTATCATCATAGTCTTCTTCATTGATTCTCTTGCTTTGGCCAAATATAGTGTTCATTATTCTCTCTTGTGTTGGGCTTTCTTTTCTTAAATTGGAAGATCCCTTGTGAATACTTGGGCAGCTTTAAGATTGGGGTCTAGGCTGATTGCATAGTTCTTTCACTCGTGGTAAGTACTTTAGTAATGTTTATTTATTAAGGAATATGCTTCCGGTTATAATAGTTAACTACTTTGGTTAAGGTTAAGTCTTTTGGAAACCATTAGGCGAAGAGCAAAGGAGGATTTGGCGTTAGGTGGTTTGATGCTGTGATTTAGAGGTGTTGCGACAACAGTGATATTTCAGTTGTGTATCAAACCCTTTTTTTGTTGATCGGCCTAGAAGATGAAGGTGTGTGTACCCACACCCTTCTGTAGCATAGATTGGCAAAAGCCGAAAAGCCAAAATGTCGGGGTTTCGAGGGCTTATAGGCGTGCGGGCGCCTATGGACCGAATCGAGTCCACCGATGGTGGACAACAAACTGTTAAGGCCTTTACACGCGTTTTTATGCCTTTGGGCCATTATGGGCCAAAATGGGCCGAAATGGGCCCAATGGGCCTATGGGCCCATATGGGTAAATTGCTCGGTAAATGATCTTTGATATGTTGGTTGATTAATTTTGCCAGACCAAGTGGGCCAACAAGCATGTGGGCCCACTTGGGCCCAAATTCCAATGCTGTTTTGGCCAAATAGGTTATTCGTGTAACTCAAAGTGAAATTAGACCTTTTAGGAGGTCACATTAGGTACTAAGACTCCGCAACGTATCTATTGAACCAAATACCCCTAAGGGGTAAAATTACTGTTTTACCCTTGATTTGTAAAATTACTATTTTTACCCCTGATTTGTACAATTACTATTTTACCCTTGATTTGTAAAATTACTGTTTTACCCCTTATTTGTAAAATTACTATTTTACCCCTAATTTGTAAAATTATTATTTTACCCTTGATTTTTAAAATTACCATTTTACCCCCGATTTGTACAATTACTATTTTACCCCTAATTTGCAAAAATTACCGAAATACCCAGGTAGAGTAAAATGAGCATTGTGCCTTAGGGTGTGAAATGACTGTTTTGCCCTGGTGGGTAGTTGACCAACTTGAACTGTGCATTGGACTAAGTTTATATGACTGTGCATTAACTTACTTGACTATGGTAGTGTGACTGGTAGGTTTTAAGGTATATTTAAATGACTGATAATGAGCATGACCATTCTGCATGCACGTTTGATGTTTAAACATAGCATACACGACATATTGCATGGGGTTGGACTTGATTTGGAGGAAGTCTATTCTGGTGGCTCTGCCACATTTTCCGTATTAGCAGAATTGCTGCGTCATTGGTGTGTAGTGTAACGCCCCAAATTTTAGGGTTTTTAGATTTTGTTGGAATTCATTTTTGCATGACTTGTTGTGCTGAATTAATGATTTGAGTGTGGTTAGCGGACCTTTAGAGGGCCTAGGTTTAAGTTTAAAGCCTGGCAGAATTTTTATTTTCTTTTTTTAGCTTTAAGTGAGAATAGACTTTGGCAAAGTGGGATTTTAAATAAATGTTGGGGTTTTATAGCACAAGAAAGCCTGTGTTAAAGTGGCAAGGTGGCGCCACTTAAAACACAGGGAGGTGGCGTGTGGATTCTTGTGAGCGAACTAAGGATCAAATCCATTGAGGAGCAATGTTTTTATTTTATTGCATGTGCAGGGTAAGAGGTGGACTCCAAGTTAAATTCTGAAGGAAGGAGTTTGAAGTGCTCATGGGATTGGATTAAGGAGTGATAAGGGGGAGATTATCAAGGAGAAAATGTTGGGATTTGTTAAGGAGCAAGAGTTGGCCTATTGTGGGATTGCTTGGGGAGCAATTTCGGCTATAGGCATAGTGTAGTGTTTTCGACATTGGTGGCAAGGTGTGTGCCGATTTCTTGTAGGCATTCTTTCGGGATTCTTCAATTTTGGGCATATTCTTTGTTGCCGTATCGGTATAGTTTTTTAGGGTTCTTCTTCTCTTCTCTGTTCAAAAAAGCTAAAAACCTTGTGCACACCATTCCCACTTGTCGATTTCTTTCTCTTGGCCGAACCTACTCTCTTCTTTCTTTTCTTCTTTCTGTTCTTCTTCTCCTTTTCTCCATCGATTGAATTGATCTCCCTAAAACCTTTCTAGCTAATTGCTTCAAGAGCTGAAATCTGAAATTCTTCTAGCCAATTTCTCCTTTGGCCGAACCCTTCTTGTCTCTACTCTTACAAAAGTCGAAACCCCAAAGCCTCCCATCTCCTTGTCGACCATCTCCTTTCTTTTCTTAACTTCTTCTTCTCCTTCCACGTTTTTCTTTCAAAACAGAAACCTCCACTCATTCTAGTGTGCTCTTCTCAAAAGCCGAACTCCATCTTCTATTCTCTATTGTTTTCTTACCCTTCCATCTATTCATTCTCTCCCTAGTGCTTCGATTAGAATCAAGTGTAGATCTGGGATTAGACTAGTGATTAGGGGCCTTCTAGCTAGGCAAGCAGGCGAACTTTTGGGTAAGTGGTCTCCTTTCTTATTCTTTTCTTTCTGGTGTTTGATAAAGAGCCGAAATCTCTAATCTTTTACACTTGTCGACCTTCATATTTGGAAATTGATTCAAGGATTTCTCTTGTTGTTTGCTAGTGATTCTGTGACCGATCTTAGGGATTGATCTTTTGAAGGGTGTTGGTGGGCAAGTGATCGCAAGGCGATCTAGATCTATTTGGTAGATCTCGGCCAAGGTAGGTGTCTATTGGATTATTTGGTTATGGCTGAATACTTTAGGGGTAGATGTTGATAGTTGTAAATCGGATTATGGATTTGACATAGTGATTAAACTAATGTAGGTTGATCATTCGAAGGATCTCGACGTACTTCGCAAACAGGTGCGTAACACACCCTCTAGTAGCTTAGATTGGCAAAAGTCAAAAAGCCGAAATGCTAAAATGCTGACATTTCATGGACTTTTGAGCATGCGAACGCTTGTGAGTCAGCCCGAAATTGTGAACCTAGGATACTGGACGGTAAGGGGCTGTAGTGCGTGTTTTTGTTAGCACTTGGTTAGTTTTGGGCCACGATGCGCCGAAATTGGGCCCAATGGGCTTACGGGCCCATAGGGGTAAAAATATGTAGTAAGTGTTTTCTGGTAAATTGGATATTAATTCTGTAATAATATGTGTAAAATTAGACTGAGCAGGCGACAGTAGCATGTGGGCTCCCTCGGGCCCATTAGGAGTTCCTGGGCCCGATGGCACTAAATGAATGAATGGGCTGTGTGAGTCGCTCGGAGCGACGTTAGACCTACTAGAAGGTCATAGTAAGCATAAACGTAAAGCATAGCTAAATGACCAAAATACCCCTGAAGGGAAAATTACCATTTTACCCCTATATGCTAAATGACTATTTTACCCCTAGGAATAGCTGACTGATTTGCATGTGACTGTATCTAATATTCTGTATGCCATGTCATGTAATACTCTAATTTATATGGGGTTGGGTTATGGATACGGAGGAAGTGGTAAAAGTGGCAATGCCACGTAATCTGCTTAAAGGCTCTGCCTCGTATTTCTATTCTGGTGGCTCTGCCATGATTTCTATATTAGCAGCTCTGCTGCAACTGTGGTGTGTAGGGCTGGTACGGGTGGTGTGTAGGGCTGGACTAGGCTTAGGCTTTGCATACATACATATATATATATATACTCTGATCTGTTTCTGCAATGGGCTCAAGGCCCACTCTATTTTTGAAAAGGGCCAAGGCCCAGTTTAATCTGTGTCTGAATCGGGCTTCGGCCCAAACTGATTTTGCCTGATCATTGATACTGGTTGGGTTACATTACACACTGAGTTTTCACAAAGTCACCTTCTCATTTCCATCTATGCAAGTAACCCCCCATCCATAGAGGACTTGGAGCTGTGAGGGATTCGGGGTGGCCACGTGATTTATACTTTTGGGTTAAATTTTTCTTAAATTTACTTCATTAGATTTTATTCTGAAATTACAGGTTTAAGTCGTAATAAGGCCGCTCGGGTATTTTGTTTGGGTTTTCTCTATTATTTGCTATTTTCAATGGTAGAATAGTCAATGTGGGGGTTTTTTTCAAACTTAATCAAATGCTTTCAAAACATGCAATACATACCGATTGTATAACTTAACATCAAAACACAATAATGAGATCTATTAAAAATGAAATTTTACTTGGTAATAACTACGGTTTTTAAAACTGAAAATGATTCTTATTTACAAGCTTTTAAACATGGTTTAACTACAAACAACATAATGTTTTTAGTAAAAGAAGACCAAAGCTTATTCGATTGTCTATGTGACACACCAGATCTGGCCATAACGTCTAGGCTGGGTTTGGGTTGTCACATGTAGGGCTGGGTGGGTTGAGTTATTCCCCACATGGTGTGTTGGGTTGGTACGGGTGGTGTGATGGCTGGAATGGGATGGGATTGTATTCACATTCTATTTGCTTCTAGTATGGGCTTGGCCCACACTATTCTATATAGGGCTAGGCCCAGACTGATCTATTCTGTACAGGGTTTTGGCCCAGACTGTTTTGCATATCTTTATTATACTATTACTGATTCTGTTTTGGGCTAGGACCCATCTGATTCTGATAATGTTTCTGATTCTGAAATGGGCTAAAGCCCATCTGGTACTGTATGTATAATAGGCTAAGGCCTAATTGATGCTAGAACTGTAGTAGGGTTGGGGTTTTGACTTTTAATTTGTTTGTATATCTGACTGTTCGTTTTGTATAGTAGGGGATTACACACTAAGTTTTCATAAACTCACCCTGCTTAGTTAACTGTGCAGGTAGTTCCCAACATTAGGAGGATCGGGGCTGCGAGGGACTCGGGGATGACCACACACCGTTTATGCTTCTGGATTTGATTAGTTACTTTTAATTATTTTTAACTTTGGTTGTAATAATGTAACAGCCCGGTTTAGACCCTAATCGGAATGAGTGGTTTCGGGACCACTTAACCGAGTTAAAATATTATTTTTATTATTTTAATAATGTTTACAGTGTGGTAGTATTACTATGTGAAAGTTTCGTAAAGAAATTTTACCGATTAAATAGTTAATTTGGTAAAAAGGATTAAATCGCGTCAAGCGAAAACTATGTGTGCCATTAGTAAAATGACTTATTTGATCATGGCTTTATCAATGGATGTCCTTGAATGGTAATTATAGCATTTCAAATTTGAGTGGACGGTAGTGGACATATTTTCTTAATGATTTTGGTTGTTTAAATTAAGGTTAAATTTGACATTTTATAATTACATGTATATTAATTAAAAGACAAACAAACAATGGCATTATTTTCATTCATCTTCCATTGATTGTCCAAAGAAAAACAAAGGTTTTTAAGCATTTTTCATTTGGCAATTCTCAAGCTAATTTGGGTAAGCAATTTGATTCGGTTTTTCATGATTTTTATGTTTTTTAGATCGTTGCTTTGTCTAGTATCATGCTCGTACCTCAATTTCTGAAATTGCTGATGTTTTGAAATGTGCTATGGTTGAATACAAGTATTTTTATGTTTTATGGTAAATTATTGATGGTAGTTTATGGATATACAAATTTTATAAAGTAATTTTTGACAAAATTGAGTATTTTGGATTAAATTGAAAAAAGGTAGAATTTTTGTGGTTTGAAATGTGAATAAATGAAAGAATTGGGCTTCTTATGAATGCTTGAATATTCGGCCATGTATATGTTTATTGGGATTTCATGTATTTTGTATAATTTGAATTAGGGACTAAAATGTTAAAGTATGAAAGTACAAGGGCTATTTTGTAAAATAGGCCAAAATACTTGTATATGTATTTAATTAATTATGTTAGTGAATAATTGAGTTAAATTTGGTTAAATTAGATCAAGACAAACGAATTCAAGATTTTGATCGAGGAAAATCGAAAAGTAGACGAATAGTCGATGGATACACGAAGTAAGTTCGTATGGTTAAAAATTGAATTATTAGCTACTAAAATTGTTTTAATTGATGGTAATTGAATACATAATGAATAATTTACTAAAATTATCGGCTCTATGAATATGTTGCCATCACTAAATTATATGATTAAATTGATACAAAAAATTATATGTTATAAAAAATGATGGATAATCGGCGAAATTGTGATTATGTAATGGTAGATATGTTAAATGGCTTTGTACTTGATTATATTATTACATGATGATGGAATGCCATAATATATATTCAGTCTTGTGTTTGGAAGTAATGAAGTACTTTGGGGTTGAGTAAATGTATATTGGAGTTAATTGAGTTTTAGTATATGATAAACTAAATGCCTTGTATGTGGTAAGTTACTAAGCAAATATTTGTCTTGATTAAATTAAATACTATATATACATATATGTGCCAAATTGAAATGTATAAAAAGTTGAGGTTACCGAATGCAAATAGAGTTGATAAATTTGAATTGATGAATATTGAGTAATTGAATTTCGACACTGAGTGTGCAAGTATAAAAGGTTACGGATGTAAAAATTGCACTAAGTGTGCGAGCATGATTATTGAGTACTAAGTGTGCAAGCTTAAGTATTGAGCACTAAGTGTGTGAATTCGATATATAATGTTGAATAACTATTGGCACTAAATGTGCAGCCTTTCGAGTATTCAGGAATAGTTGAATGTAACTTTGCCTTGAATTTCTTGAGAAGTATTTATGATTTATAAATTTGAATTTGAGCAGGTGAGTATCAAACCTATAGGGTTAATTTTATTGATCGTAAAGCTGTGTGATTGATAATGGTAAAGAAGGTTGCATGATAGATGTACAAATTGGATGGGTAAAATGATATGATTATATATATCTATATACGATGCCATGTAGTAAGTTTATAAATAATTAGATGTATTGAATTTTAATTAAATGCAAGTATTCATGTTGAAATGAAATATATGAAGTTATATTGATATTGTCGAATGGGTGATACCTTGTTAATCATGTTTAAGAAAATTACTTGGATTGAGTTTCGACATTTGAAAGTCCGTATGAATTATGATGAATACTTATGATTTTGGATATATGAGTTATGTGCTAGAATAAATTTTGTATTAGTGATTTATCGGGCTAAAAGCCTAGTAGGCCTTGAGCCGGTGTGATTTATCAAACTATAAGTCTAGCAGGCCTTGAGCCGGTGTGATTTATCAGGCTAAAAGCCTAGCAGGCCTTGAGCCGGTGAGTTTTATCAGCTTACGCCTAGCAGCTTTATACCAGTGTATTATTTTAGGCTCGATGCTTACAAAGTTGTGTGCCAATGTGGTACAGAATGTGTAAGACGAGTTGGATGGTCAGGTATGACCTAATTTATTGGCTATTCGAAATTAGGTAAGTAACACGATTATTTGTTACAAATTATGAATTATTGAAATGAAAGATGATATATGATATAGTATACATAAATGATAGATGAAATGATATGAGTATTGAAAAGTTACATGAGATCAATGATTTATATATAGATGAATTGATACATGGTTTAAATGAAATATAGTTATGAAAAGTGACATGATTTATATAGAAGGTATATTTGAATATGAATTACTGATGTTACTGATGAGTTAATATTTATACGGGTATAATTCTGCTATCGGTTATATGAATGTGTTACAGGTTATACGTAATGAAACAAATCGACACCAATGCTATGTGAATTCTATGATATTGATGTTGTATACTTGATATGTGATATAAATGGTTTAGTTACATATTTGGCACTTAGTATGCAAGATACAGGGTTTTTGATGTTGGTCTCAAGGGTTCAACTGTAAAGATGATGCTACGAGAATAGAAATGATGATACAAATCAGTACAGGTATACATGGTACACTTGACAAGCAAGTGACATTGATAAATTTATATGACACGTGAGTAGATGTGATAAATTACACATGAATTACATGACTGTTAAGGAAATAAATATTGGATTAGATGAGACTGGTTTAAAAGCAGTCTTATTGCTTAAAACGACAAGCTTAATGTTAAATCTTTTATGTAGTGCTGATAATTATACGAGCTTACTAAGCTTATTAGCTTACTCTGTCTATTCTCTATATTTTACAGTGATTCGAATGTCACTCGTATTGGAAGTCATCGAAGATTTCATCACACTATCCAGGAGACAATTAGTATTTCTGAACTCTTTGAAATTGGGTATATGGCATGTACAGGCTAGTTAATAAGTTGATTATATGGTCACTTGTTTATATGAATGTTGTAACGCCCCCAACCCGAATCCGTCACCGGAATAGAGTTACGGAGCATTACTGGAGTTACTAATTTAGAACCAATTAAAATCAAACATATTGTTTCCTAAACGTACTTATTTTTCTCGACATGTTTTACTTGAATTTTATTACTCATCTCAGTATGCTTAAAATTTTTTTTTTGTATCATCGTATAAAAAAAAATTACATATTTACATGTCAAGATGAATATCATTTTCTTGCCATTTTTTTTTTCATAAACTTAAATCAAGTAATTTATTATATCAAGATTTCATGTAGTTAAAAATACAATTCAAGCTACACTAATTTACCTCGTTGCTTGTTTATGTTTATAATTTCACTAATCCGATATCCTTTTTTTCACGTTTAAGTCTCGTATTTTAGTTGCACGGATCTTTATAAATAAATTTAATCATCATTTTCATTCATTTCATATTCTAATACATTTAATTATTGCTCTAGACAAAATTTTCATTTTACCCTTAAAACTTTTAATTAATTAAAATTTCATCCTTGATTCCGAAAAATAAAATTATTGTCATTTAATCCTTGTTTACAACCATTATTCTTATACATATTGATAAGAGCCCATGAATTTTATGAAATATCAGAATCTTCCCTAATTTCAACACTTTTCAATTTAATCCCTAAAACATGTTTTCGTCTGATCTTGATCTAAATTAATATTTTCATTAAATTTTGTAATTTAAATAATAAAATAATCCATTACATGCAATTTGATCATTTTTGACATTTTTACAAAATCGCCCATAAAGTTCTACTTTTATTCAATTTAGTCCCTGAACCTAAAACATGCAAATTAGCCATGCTAATTGAATATTCATACATATTTTCCTCCTCCTCCACTCCATTCCACATCCTTAGTATAAACAATACACTTGTAAGTAACATTATCGATAATTTTTATTATTTACTTATGTGCATATTCCAGCTATCAGTCCGTATCATAGTCACTAAATTATTTTTATCTTGAGCTACAGGACTCCAAATTAAGATCCATAAATTTTCCTTGAAACTAGACTCACGTATCTTCTTACCATAAATTTTCCAGAATTTTTGGTGTGGCCAATTAGTACATTTTATTAGTTAAATCTTCCCCTGTTTCTCTACTTGACAACCCTGACCACTCTTCACTAAAATTTCAATTTCTCTTTATACAGAATTCAAAAGATGTTCATGTTTGTTTCTAAGGCTCAATAAGGAATGCACCCATATAAATTATGTTCCATAACTATTTTTATACAATTTTTAATTATTTTTACAATTCAGAACAGGGGATCACGAAATCAATCTGAACCGGTCTTACAAAAATGTAAATATCTCAAGATACAGAATTCCTTTGCTTTCTATATTTATTTTAAATGAAACTAGACTCAACAAGCTTTAATTCTATATCTCACTCAACTTATAATTCAATTTATATTATTTTTGGTGATTTTTCAAATTTAGACAACTATTGCTGTCCAAAACTGCTTTACTGTAGCATATTGATTTCTATTTTGTCCCCAAATTCCACAATTCATACAATTCAGTCCTTGCTCAATTAACCCCTCAATTGAGCTAATTTTATAATTTAACACCTTTCTCTATCATTTTAAACTACTTTATAACCTTTGAAAATCAGAATTTTAACACTAAGACTTAATTTCACCTATTTCACAATTAGGTCCTAAAACCAATTTCCATTAATTTTTTTCCTTGATAAAATCATCATATAACAAAATTAAAGCTTCAATTAAATATTTATTCATCACATGCTTCCAACACTAATCCACATCAACTTTAAAAATTAGCCATGGAATCAAAAACTAATGAATTAATAAGTTGGACCCAATTGTAAAAGTCCAAAAACATAGAAATTTCAAGGAGAGAGCAAGAATTAAACTTGCATGAAGCTAAAGTTTGAAAAACCAGCTTGAACCCTCTTCCATGGTTGTTTCTCAGCTGATGAGAATGAAGAAAAATGATGAGAACTCTAGATATTCCAAATTGGTCCCATTTTTTATTTAACTACTTTTGGCAATTTTCCAATTTTGCCCTTATTTCACCCATTTCCTGATTTTTCTCAGCTATTGCCGCCCAAAATATCTCCTTTGGGCTTATTTGCACTTTAGGTCCTTCCTCTTTTGACAATTGAGCTATTTAATCCTTCTAGCAACTTTTACACATTTTTCAATTTAGTCCTTTTTATTTAATTAACCACCAAAACGTCAAAATTTTCTAACGAAATTTTAATGTTATCTTATTGACACTCCGTAAATATTCAAAAAAATATTTATAGCTCGGTCTATAACACCGAGATCTTGATACCTCTTTTTCTCGATATTTTGACCAAATAATCTTTATAAAACACAATTTACTATTTCAAAAATCTTTTAAAAATTACATTTGGCTCGTAAATATTAAATAATATTATATACAAGTTCATTTATCAAATTCGGTGGTCTCAAACCACAATTCCCGACATTACTGAAATTTGGGCTATTACAAATGTGAGATGAATTTTTGGTATTATGATAAAGCTGTGTGATATGGCTTGATGTGAGAGAAGTTGGTTTGATAGGAAAGCATTATATGATGTGTGCATTTAGTGGTAAAATTTATAATTGGCATTTTGGTTTGAATGATATGTGATTATGGATGAGTTGATAAGAATGTTGAAATGTGATTAATTTGTAAGTGGTATTTAGATGCTTATATATATGATTACATGGAATGGTCACTTTAGTATAAGCTTATATAATTGTTTTAAGCATGATATGTTGGATTAATGTTGAATGATGTCGACGATTAATAAGTTTAAAGTCTTACTATTCCGGTTTGAGTTACAAGTCTGGCAATGCCTCTTACCTATTCTGGCGACGGTTACGGGATAGGGGTGTTACAAATAAGGCCTCTCTGGTATTTATTTTTAGCTTTGATATTTCATTTACTAGGTTTTATATTTGTTAAAGTTTGACCGCGGTTTTTCCAAAAATGATACCTGTTTTTAAACCAACACTACATTTTCACAAAACGACATTTTTAAATGTTTCCGCAACTTCCTTAGTTTTTTAAGATAACAGCAAACTAATACCATTTTACAAGGAAATTATTTTTTTAATAAAAACCACGTTTTAGAAATAAACAAATGAAATTCGAGATTTTACACAAGTTTAAATGACAATAAGATTTAAATCAGAAGGGTTTCCAACGAAACCGAAGTTTTCAAAAAGCACTTCAATGTGACACGCCAGACTCGGGCCTAACTTTTAGGCCGGGTTTAGGGTGTTACATTTAGTGGTACCAGAGCCAGGTTACAACAAATCGACTATGGCTTAGGCTTCAAAATTTCTCCTTAAAACTGATTTTAATGATTTAAGTTGTTTTGAAGATTTGATTTCTTTTAGAATTTTTCTTAGAGTAAGGGTTTCTAAATTTCTTTTCTAGACCTTTATCTTAGGAGAATTTGATTGTTTTTGAATATTGACACTGGAGGTGTGGCACACGAGTCCCCAACGTCGATTCTGTAAGTCTTATTGTAATGTTTGAATCTAGATCTTTGCATTTATTTTATATGTATGCTGGTAATGTAGAGTACTGATATGGATTCTGAGGGTAAGCAAAGTCTGCCAACTTCGGGTAGTGGTAGAAGAAGTGTTGGAGACCAAAGTTGAGGAAATTAGAGAAACACTTCAGGCGGGGTGCTTGGAGTGTAAGAAGAGGAGAGATCATAATTCTCAGAGGACACAGCCTCGTTCTGTGAAATGTGTGAAGACACGTCCAAACTTTCTGACTTGCGAGTACTGCAATGGGTGCCATCCGGGTGAGTGCTGTAGGAAGATAAGAGCATGCCCTAGATGTGGGTCTAAGGAGCATCGGGCTCGGGATTGCCCAGTCCTTTTTTTAACTCAGGTGTGTTTTGTTTGAATACGATGTTTGATTATAGAAATTGTGTGCATGTTTGATAAATGTTTTTCTGCTTTTGTGATTGAATGTTTTGGGATTAGAGTGGCAGCAGTAGCGTAGTGGGGTAAATGTTCCACGACTACCTTGTTATTTAGAAATTTCGAGGATGAAATTTTTTTTAGGAGGGGTGAATTGTAACACCCTGAATTTTGGGCCTAGAAGTATTGGGCCTTGAGTTTTGGATCGGTTAGAGGCTGCTTAAATAATTGAAATCTTTTTAAAAATTTTATAATTGCATGTCTAATTTAATATTTAAGTGATTTAGGAAGGGTTGGTAGTGTGGGAAAAGTCCTGAGCTCGATCTAGGGCTTTAGCAAAATTTTACATTTTTCTTAAAGGACCTTGACCAATAGGGAAAGGCTTACTAATTAAGCCTGGTGAAATTCGACACAAGGGAGAGCTTGGCCTAGTGGTAAGGGGGTGCTAGAGCGTGGAGGGGACTTGGTTTCAAGTCACGGCCTGAGCAAAAATTGTGGTGTTTTTTTAAAACAACATGGAGGTCGGCAGAAAGGCTTTATAAGTAAATGGGTATAGAATATGACACAAGGAGCGCCTGGGGTGCAACGGCGAGAAGTGTGCTAGGGGATCCGAGAGCCCGCAGGTTCGAACCCTCTGAGGTGAAGTTTTGGTTTTTATTCTTAAATAACAGTGGCTTCAGCAAGCAAGTGTTATAATTAGTTGTGACCAAAATATAGCACAAGATAAGTTGCGGTGCAGTGGCCAGCAGTGTGTTGGAGAAGTTGGAAGGTTGGAGTTCGAGCTACGTCTTGCGTATGGGAGGTTGAATTTTGCTGCTCACGTGGGGAGGAAGTTGTGTTTGATCGAAATTCCTCTTAGCAGCAGGATGAAGTGGTCAAGCGGTGGAATTAGGTGGCTGCTGTCGGTGCAAGCAATTTGAATGAAATTCAAATTGTACTATTGCCTAAAATCAAGCAGATAAGCATGGAATCTATGTTGGGGATAGTGTTTTGGCCGAATGGGATACCTTGCTAGTGCAAATTAGGCGTTTGGATTTGGTGGGAACGCTTTCGCCATTTGGTGCTTTGGAAGCCGAATTTGTTTAGGTGTTTCTTTTCTTTGTCTCTTGAGTGCTTATTTTATTTTGGCCCTGTATTGTTTTTGACTATTTAGGGACGCTTTTGTTCTCAACCTTGTCCTCATTTTTTCTTTTTGATTCTCTTAGCCGAATTCTTTCACTTCTTTCCATCTAAATCTTTCTTTCTTTTCAATGTTTTCATCACAAAATCGCGTTTCTCTCCTTTCAAGGTCCTTCATCGAATTACTCTCAATTCTTCTCTTTTCTTATTTTATCTCTCCCAAATCTTATTCTTTTCGGACATTATTCCAAAACTTACCATTTGTGTAGCCAAATCTTATTGAAACTGAAGCTATTCTCCATCTTCTTTTCTTTGCTACAATCTTCTTCAATTTTCATTTGTCGGTAGACCGAATGTAATATCCCAAATTAGGGCCTAATCGGAATAGTGGTTTCGTGACCATAAATCTGAGGTAGAAATAATTATTTTATAATTATTTTGATGTTTATGATATGATTTTATGATGGTGTGAAAATTTCGTGAAGAAATTCTAAGCGTAAAGTGCTTAATTTGAAATTAGGGACTAAATCAAATAAGTTGCAAAACTTGCATTCTAGAAGTTTCTAGTATGAAATTGCTTTGGAATATTAATTAGGAGGTCTTAAATTGCAATTTGACCAATTTTAAGTTCATGGACAAAATTTGGACATGGATGGAATTTTTGAAAGTTTAGTAAGGAGGGGCATTTTGGTCATTTGGATATTAACATGAAATAAAAAGGGAAAAATAACACAAAATTGGTCATCTTCTTCATTACCACGAAATTTCAAGGGTTCTCCATAGCTAGGGTTTGTTTCAAGCTTCCAAGCTCCATAGTAAGTGATTCCAAGCCCCGTTTTTAATGTTCTTTATGTTTTCGTAGTCTCGGTAACTCGATAAAGCTTATGTTAGCCATAATTTAAGTTAGGGTTCATATTTGGAAAAATACCCATAGGTGAAATTTATGTATTTTGATGTTTTATGATATAATATGAGGTTTTAAATTATGTTAGACAACTTGTGCTACTCGGTTTTAAGTAAAAACGAGCAAAACGGCTTAATCGGTAAAAGTACATATTGGTCATAAGTATGTGTTTTAGTGGGAATTTGAGCTTGCTAATGGTAAATAAATGATCAGCATGTCCTAAAACATAAGAATTTGTGATAAAATTAAATTTCCGAACTTTGGGGCAAAAGTGTAAATATGCAAAAGTTTAGGGGCAAAATTGTAATTTTGCCAAAATTTGAATTTAGGACTATTTTGATAATGTGAGTATTAAATAACCTAAATGTGTTATTTTAGATCAAGAAAGACGTGGAATCAACCTTGATCGAGGAAAAGAAAAGATTTTGGCCTAAATCGCAAAATTGCTATATTTTGTACCGAGGTAAGTTCATGTGTAAATAATGTAACATAATCGTTATTTTTAAGTTAATTGATGTTATTTATATGATATGCTGATTTTTATCATGAAATATATGCTTTGTGGTTATTATCAAATAATATGCAAATTATGTGTGCTACTTGTTAAATATAAATTGCTACCGAGTATTAGTTTCGGTATTCTGTGGAAGACAGCAAGGATATGTGATTGAGAAAAATCCCGTTTGAACCTTAGGAATAGATTAGGATACAAGTGGCATGTCACTAGGATGGTTGGGCATCCGAACTCGTTGAGTTGAGTTCGAGTTCACTTATGGATGCAAATGTCCGAACTCGTTGAGTTGAGTCCAAGTTCGTGAGATGTAACTAGGCATCCGAGCTCGTTGAGTTGAGTCCGAGTTCACTTATGGATGCGAACGCCCGAGCTCGTTGAGTTGAGTCCAAGTTCGCTTATGGGCGGGTTACATGATTGATTGATTACATATGTGGCACTTATGTGCAAATGATCTGTGTATCCGAGTTATATTCTGATGTGTTCAACGGGTAAAATTCTAGCGGAATGGAAGAATACTCAAGATGAAAATGATATTTTGGTAAGTGTTGTGAAATGGACAATTTGGACAGGTATGTACTTAACCCTCGGGTTGAAACTTGATACAACAGAAATAAGGTGGTAAGATGATACACGATAGCTAGAAATGTGGTTTGTATCTTTGTGATATCATGCTATTGTTGTTGATATAATTGCTTTATTATGTTACTTGTTATTTGCATGTGAACTTACTAAGCATTTATGCTTACTCCCTCCTTTTCATTCATTGTAGTTTTTAGCGAGCCAACTTGGATATCGGGAAGGTCGAAGAAACGCTCACACTATCCGAGGAAGAATTGGTATATTGGTTTGTATGTTTTGATGTATGGCATGTATAGCAATATACTTGTTTTGTGTAAATAATCTTGTGATATGGTTGTGGTTTGGTTGAGAAAATGCTTGATAATGCTTAGTAATTGGTATGGCTAGCTTAGATAATGTTGGATGCCTTGTGAGTTTAATATGTTATATAGTTCATGATAATTCATAAAAAGATGAAACTTGCCATAAAACAGAACACTACAGCAACAACGACGTGAGTTTGAAAAATCACCAAAAATAGTAGAAAACGAATTAAGTGAAGAATTAACTATGAAATTGAATCTTATTGTGTCTACTTTCAAATGGAAAAAGTGAAATAGGTAAAGGAGTTATATGTTTAAGATATTTGAGTTTTAGTGAAACAGGGCCAGAGCGATTTCTAGATCCCCTGTTCCAAATTTGAAAATTCACTATAAATTGTAAAAAAATAATTAGGAGGTGTAATTTATATGCCCAGAATCCTTATTGAATCTAATTTTAATAGAAATAAACGACATAGTTATATGAATTTTTTACATGGAGAAAAGTGGTTCGTAGTAAGTAGAGGTCAGTGCAGTCAAGTCCTGAAACAGGGGTAAATTTAACTAATAAACTGTACTAATTGGCCTAACCAAAAATTTTAGAGAAAATATTAGTAGATAGATATATGAGTCTAGATTCAGGGAAAATTTACGGATCTTGGTTTTGAGTTTCGTAACTCGAGATATGATTTTTTTAGCGACCATGATGCAGAAAAACTGCTTATTCCGAAAGTCAAAATAAATGATGTAAAGTTGTTTAAATGATAAATTATGTTCGGTAACACCTCAAGCTCGACTCCGGCGACGGTCTTGGGCGTGGGGGTGTTACACTGAATTTCTCAAATAGCCAAATACTCATCATCATAGTCTTCTTCGTTGATTCTCTTACTTTGACCAAATATAGTGTTCATTATTCTCTCTTGTGTTGGGCTTTCTTTTCTTAAATCGGAAGATCTATTGTGAATACTTGGATAGCTTTAAGATTGGGGTCTAGGCTGATTGTATAGTTCTTTCACTCGTGGTAAGTACTTTAGTAATGTTTGTTTATTAAGGAATATGGTTCCGGTTATAATGGTTAACTGGTTTGGTTAAGGTTAAGTCTTTTGGAAACCGATAGGCGAAGAGCAAATGAGGATTTGGCGTTGGGTGGTTTGGTGCTGTGATTTAGAGGTGTTGCGACAATAGTGATATTTTAGGTGTGTATCAAACCCTTTTTCTGTTGATCGGCCTAGAAGCTAAAGGTGTGTGTACCCACACCCTTCTGTAGCATAGATCGGCAAACGCTGCAAAGCCAAAATGTCAAAATGTCGGCATTTCGAGGGCTTATGGGCGTGTGAGCTCCTGTGGGCCGAATCTAGTCCACCGATAGTGGGAAGTAAACTGTTAAGGCCTTTACGCGTGTTTTTTGTGCCTTTGGACCATTATGGGCCTTGATGGGCCAAAATGGGCTCAATGGGCTTACGGGCCCATATGGATAAATTGCTCGGTAAATGATCTTTGATATGTTGGTTGATTAAATTTACCATGCCGTATGTAAAACTGGACCGAGCGGGCCACACGAGCGTGTGGGCCCACTTAGGCCCAAAATAGGATTTGGGCCCATAAACGCTATTTTGGCCAAATAGGTTATTCGTGTCACTGAAAGCAATGTTAGCCCTTTTAGGAGGTCACATTAGGTACTAAGACTTCGCAACGTATCTATTGAACCAAATACCCCTAATGGGTAAAATTACTTTTTTACCCCTAATTTGTAAAATTACTTTTTTACCCCTAATTTGTAAAATTACTATTTTACCCTTGTAAAATTATTGTTTTAGGCTTGATTTGTAAAATTACTATTTTACCCCTAATTTGTAAAATTATTGTTTTACCCCTGATTCGTAAAATTACTATTTTACCCCTGATTTGTAAAATTACTGTTTTACCCTTGATTTGTAAAATTACCATTTTACCCCTAATTTGTACAATTACCGTTTTACCCCTAATTTGCAAAAATTACCAAAATACCCATGTAAAGTAAAATGACCATTGTGCCCTAGGGTGCAAAATGACTGTTTTGCCCTGGTGGGTAAATGACCAACTTGAACTGTGCATTAGACAGAGTTTATGTAACACCCTAAGCCCCTGTCCGTCGCCGGATTAGGGTTTAAGGTATTACAAAATCAAAATACAATTACCGAGGTTCATAGATACAAGCTAAACGTGAATTCACTGAGTTCAATAGTTGAATATAACACTTAGGTCGGTTCAGTTAGAACATCGTATCTCATTAAAATCGTTCTATAAGCATACTAACAAATCTTTACCTTGTGACTACTAACAATTTGGCTAAATCGAACAATTTCAATAACCAAACATCATATTAGAAAAGTCATTGCATATTAGGTACTAACTAAATTTCATGCCACAACATCAAATAGTATGAGAATCAACTCCAACCTATATAAGCAAACTCGAAGACTAAACAAGCCATTTTCGCATGGCTAGAAATATTTACAACTCAAAATGAAGTTTGATTCTACCGAAGGAAAAATAGCCTATACATGCCATTGACCCAAAAATAGCCATCAAATGTACCAAAATAACAGCGATAGTGTAGGTGATTAAGGCTTCAATCCCCGAGTCCGTAGCTTCCAAAAAGAGATCTATAAAATAGAGAAAACAAGGGAAACGGAGTAAGCATTACAATGCTTAGTAAGTTTTAAGCAATGACATCAAATAAATCATCAAATTATAGCATAGTTGTTTGTATTGTTGTTTCCCTCTTCTCTTAGGTACGTCACCCGTTTTTTCCACGCATATACATTCACATCATATACGAAAGTGGATAGCTTTCACTTATAGTAAACTCACGTAAACATACACATGTCACAAAATTCTCATAACATTTCACATAGGCTAAATGTACTTTGACCATATTAATAATCTCATTTCATGGACGCATATGCAATCACACAATAACCTTAGTATTCGGTCCAAAAATTCAGCTTGCATATAAGCCAAGGGTACATACCTGTATAACTTAACATTCTCAGCGCAATTCATTAGCGATCGTTACCTTGAAGACCATTAGTCTTAGGCTTTACTCGCATCATCATCGAGATCTTTAGCTCGGGTAAACTCTCTATACATAGCCATCGGGTCTCTATCCCGGATGTAATCTCCGCATATAGCCTTCGGGTCTTAACCCGGACGTAATCTCCACATATAGTTAGCGGGACTTAATCCCGGATTCACATCACGAATTCTCATACACATATATATTCGCATGTTGCCAAGTTTCACATAGCAATTTTGCACTTGTTGTGCAATCAATTCATGAGTATACAAACATATAATATGCTTCTCGACTTTATATCATAAATATGCATATAATTCAAAACTTATACACGTATACTCTTCTTTTCTAGATTTTCGGCCCAATGATCACACATACATAAGCAATGCATTTCAAATCTCAATTTCGGTCCTTTTCTCTATGAGCCATTCGGCTATATAGCAAACGTGAATAAGGTTTCTTTCTCAATGGGACATCGTTCAATTAACAGCATGTATGTCATGGCATTTTAACATAAATACCAAATTCGATTACTCAAAACTTACCTTGAACTTTCCCGAGAATTTACGAGTTGGCTATTCGACCACTTTGGCCTTCCCTTTATCCGAACTCGTCCCTCTATGCTCTTGAGCTAAGTAAAACATTTAATTTTATTAATCCTTATTCAAACATCTCAATGAATTATTTTCACTTATAGTCAAACAATATATGCATATTCTTCTCATTACAAACACATACGCACATTCGGTCATTTCACATACATATCATAAGTCACAACAAGCTGATTTTCTGAGCAGCATTCAATAATTTACTCATAACTGGAGCTACAAAACTCCAAATGAAGTGTCGTTAATTTTGCATGAAAATAGACTCATTTATCTTCCATCCATAAAATTTTCATAATTTTTGGTTTGGCCAATCACTACCAAAATTTTCCTAAAGTTTCCCTATTTCACTGTTTGATTAAACTGACTACTCTATACTACGAACCGAATTTCTCCTTGTACAGAATTCCAAATATGTCCTCACCAATTTTATTAGAAACTAGACTCATTAAGGAGTCTAAGCATATAAATTTTTTCTCATAACAATTTTTATGCAATTTATGGTGATTTTCTAAAAACAGAACAGGGGCTTCCGGAGTCATTCTGACACTGTTTCACACAACTTTAAAAATCTCTCTATTGGCAGGTCAATTGCTTGTGAGGTTTCTTTTATAAGAAACTAGACTCATTAAGCTTTAATTACACCATTTATTCAGCCCCTAATTCAACTCTCAAAATTTTTTGTGATTTTTCCAACCCGCGTTACTGCTGCTGTACCAAGCAGATTTTTATACCCAATTCATTCTTTAGTGTTCTTATGCACATACTTAAAACATAGCATTTCCTAAGGCACCATTTAGAGTAGTCATTGACCTTAACATATATATACAAAATTCACATTCATTTCATCCACAAACAGATTTCTCCACAAACCAAACCACTTATCAATTTGACACCCGAAAATATCCAAAAGCAACATCAAAGGCACATTCGGCCATTGCACAACCATACATTATAACAACTGAAACACCAATCCCTCTTGCATTTTCCCATGGCCGAATATTCACCTTTGCAAGTTATGTCACTCAAATCATTTTATTAATCATGCACATATATTCCCTAATAGAAATTTTTAAAGTTGCCAATCAAATCAATATCACCAAGCTAGCCGAATGCATGCATATACACTTAAGGCATTTAGCATCTTCATTTACCTTAGTTCATTTAACAAATTTACAACTAAATTCTTAAATCCACAATTGGCAATCATTGGCACAAAGATACACTAGCTGAATGCTTAGTGAACTTATGAGCAATGTTTAACTAACTCATGTTACAAAATATGTATCTCCATTTGCATAATCGATTTATCAAATTAAGGATCAAAACGCAATCAAAAGTAAAACAACTCAATCATGCATTCCAAAGAGCCCATTCGGCCATTAAGCAAAAGTCAAGCTAACCTCACATTCTTAAACAATGCCAAATCCACACTTAAGCATATGACCGAATATCAAAATTAATAATCAAACTAAAATTGTTATCATGACTACTTAGAACACTAAATAACCAATTCAATTTAGCAAATTATTCAACCTATCCCAAAATATCCCTTTAAGAATCGGTAATTAAGAAGTAAGAAGCTAAAACATGCAAATCAATTCTATCTATCCATAAATCCTCATAAAAACACATCTAACTAGCTCAACAACATCCAAGTTGCATTATTTAACAAAACATCAAAGAAAACACAATTTCTCCACCCTTACTCACATGGCCGAATGCTTCTAACACTAAAGGCTCAAGAATTTCAAACATGAACAAAGAAGAGAGCTTCAAAACCAACTAAATTCACAAGTTTTCCAAGAAAATAGCATGAACCTTACCTTATTTGTGCTTCACTTTGCCATATGCCCTAACTCAAGGGTTTCCTATTTTTTTTTTTCTCTACTCACGGCAAGAAGATGGAGAAAATAGCTTTGTTATTATCACTTCCTTATTTTATTCATTTGTTTTATTTACTCTTTATTAATTCAATTTTTATGACAACTAATTTCTTATTTCAATTAACATTAATTAGCAACAAACAAAGCACAAAATGACAAACTAGGTCATCATTACCCTCCACTATCATAAAAGTGGGTAATTTGACATGCAAATCCCTTATTTTCCATGCATGCATTAACTAGTCTTGTAACACCCCAAACCCGGCCTAGACGCTACGACCAGATCTGGTGTGTCATACGATCCTAAAACTAAGTTTACGGCCCTTTTAGACTTGTTGTGTCTTAAGTGAGGTTTGAATCAAAAGAGTAAGTTTGTTAAAACCAGTTTATTAATCCTTCAAGTTATCCATATTATTCACACGTTGAGTTTTAAAAACGTTCTTTAGATTTTGAAACCAGCGCAGCCTAAACTAGCGATTCTATAAAATGTAATTTAATCATCAAAGAAAATCAAACCAAATAAAAACTTAGACAGCGGCCTTATTACAAAATAAAACCCAAAAATAACTTAATAATAATAAAATACTTTAAACAAAATGAAAACCAGTTCTGCAGATGCTGTGGCCACTCCGAATCTCTCGCAGCTCCAAGCCCGCTATGGTTGAGTGTTACCTGCAGAGGTTAAATAAAAAGGGGGTGAGTTTGACAACTCAGTGTGCAACGTTATCTCAACCATAGGCCAAAACAGATCAAGCCTCAGAATCAGATTAGTTGGCCTTGGCCCATTACAGAAATCAGGTTAAGCCCGTAGGCCCATAACAGATACAGATCAGATATAATATGCAAACAGAAAACCCAACCCAGATCCATCCATAACACCCCCGTACCAGCCTTACACCATGTGGGGAGACTACTCGACCCACCCAACCGCTACACACAACAGATAATTGCAGCGAAGCTGCTAGATATAATTTGCAGCGAGGCTGCCAGATATTGTGACGAGGTCACCAGATACAGATATTGTGGCGAGGCCACCAGATTTGCAGCGAGGCTGCCAGATAATAATGTGACAAAGTCACCAGATTGCAGCGAGGCTGCCAGATAATAATGTGACAAAGTCACCAGATTGCAGCGAGGCTGCCAGAACGCTTCCTCCATCATAAACCCATGCCCCATGCAACATAAGAATATAAATACTAGCATGCAACATATAACATCTCATGCATCAGATATGCTCACATTAAATGGTAACTCATGCAGATACATAAAATCATACATTTCATACAGAATTGACCCTAGGGGTATAATAGTCTTTTTACACCTAGGGGTATTTTGGTAATTTTCCATATTTAAGGGTATTTTAGTCCTTTTTCATATTTTCAGAGATTTTGTGCAAATCCAATAAACTATCAGCCCCCATATAACCACGGAAGTCCATTTAAGCCACATTACCAATTTTGCCCTTTTTAGCCTAAAACCCCTAATGGGCCTTACTATGTCCAATATCGTCTCAAACCCGTTAAGCCCAATTTTAGGTTTTAGTTACCAACTTAACCATGTTTTTATTATTCATGTTACCAGAAAGTCTTTAACGATCATTTTTCGATTTAGGCTCGGAAGCCCACTGGGCCCATCTTGGCCCTTCACAGCCCAACTTACCAAAACGTTTAGAATTACTCCTTCTGCAAATCCTTCACTTCTGAATTCATGACTAACCCCAATGGAGTAAACGATTACTCTAAAGTTTTACACGAGTGCGTTTTCAGTCGCTTTCCACCAGTTGTCGGTCACTTTATGGCCATTTCGGCTTTTACCGCTTTAGTCTAAAAGTTGGGATTAGTTACACACCTGATTACGACGAACGATGACGATATCTGCTCCAACTCAATCCTATATTCGATTAGTAAAACATTAGACCACAAATCAATGATAACTAAATTTAACATACTCTTACCATATTCGGGCATCCATGAACAAGGCCCTAAATCCTTACCTTTGCTGAAGTTGATATCCAAATCTGGATCCGGACGCTCCACTAATCCAAGCCCTTAGTCAGCAGCCTTTAACCCTTACAAGCACAGAGTAAAATAATTGGTAACAGCCCCTTAAAGCCTTAGGCACTATTTCGACAGCCTCCCTAAACACATAGGGATTCCAACTTTTCCAAATCCCAAAAATAAGAATAGATCACAGTCAAGTCATTCATATCACCAACTTATATCCACGGTCAAACTAGCCCAATCATCACACAAGTTAGTCATTTACCCACGAGGGGCAAAACAGTCATTTAACACCCTAGGGGCAAAACGGTAATTTTACCCCATAGGGGTGTCTTGGTAATTCTACCCTACAGGGGTATTTTGGTAAATTCACAAACCGAGGGTAAAATAGTAATTTTACAAATTAGGGGTAAAACGGTAATTTACAAATCACGGGTAAAATGGTAATTTTACAAATTAGGGGTAAAATGGTAATTTTACAATTCAAGGGTAAAATGGTAATTTTACAAATTAGGGGTAAAATGGTAATTTTACAATTCAAGGGTAAAATGGTAATTTTACAAATCAAGGGTAAAATGGTAATTTTACAAATTAGGGGTAAAATGGTAATTTTACAAATCAAGGGTAAAATGGTAATTTTACAAATTAGGGGTAAAATGGTAATTTTACAAATCAAGGGTAAAATGGTAATTTTACAAATTAAGGGTATGTCTGTCATTTTACAAATCGAGGGTACTTCTGTAATTGTACAAATCAAGGGTAATTCGATAATTTTATAAATCGGGATATTTCTTGTAATTTTACAAATCGAGGGTAATTCGGTAATTTTGTAAACCAAGGTATTTCAGTAATTTTGTAAACTACAGCATTTCTAAACAGAGATAACAATGCGAATGGGCCTAGGGCCCATTGTCAGCCCAAATGGGCCCACACGCTCGTGTGGCCCTTTTAGCCTACATCTAGCCACAGATATGAGATTCACCTAATCTAGCCCAACATTTACTATACAATCAAACAACTTATCCAATTGGGCCCGCAGGCCCATTGGGCCCACATGGCCTCTTCGGCCCATCGCAGCCCGAAGTAGCCGTCCTACCGCTAGAGCAGTGAGAAATACACACCTGATGGGAGGCTGAAGTTAATCCGCGCTCCAAACACTCTTAGCCGATGCCCAACCCAAACGGGCATGCCATAAAGCGAAAGGGATCAGCCAAGAAGGCTGTGCCTACTCTCCTCCTGGTTTGCTCTATTTAAAGCTAGCTCCTCACCTACTCTCATGTTAGCTTTCTGATGTGGGATTCTCCATCAATCCCCCTAAAATTAAAGCATTAGCAAAATAATCAACCTTTGCGTCCAACGGGATTCGAACCAAAGTCCTCTCAGTAACCCTGTCATGCCATCACCACTCGGACACAAGTTCCTTTGTGTCATAAGTCCAACACATATAACTTTAAAGCTCACCTACTTGCTTCCAGATTTATTTAAAAGAAAAACCAAAATAAATTGCAGGAGCCAAGACTTGAACCTTGGACCCTTTGCTTCCTTATCCCCTAAGTGGCGCTACTTTGCCACTACACCACATTCCTTTTTTTGTGTCTTATTACACACATAATTCCTTACAACTCCTCTTTTCCAAGTCCTCTATTCCTTAAGTCCAAAAATCCAAGAATTCTCCGGGTTTTTAACCAACACTTGGGCCTTCCATAGGCCCAATAACACACTCCAAACACGAATTATACATCCATATATCAAAATTTCAACATTACACCAAATATCACAAAAATCTCGGAAATCCAGAAATTATCCCAAGACTTTTCCCCACACTATGAATCCTTCGCAGTTCACTAAAATACCACATTAACCCATAAATAATAACCTTCCATAACAGAATTCAACACATCAATAATTTTATTTTGAACTATCTCACACCCGTACCCAGGCCCAAGGCCCAATACTTCTAGGCCCAAATTCAGGGTGTTACAACTCTACCCTCCTTAAAGAAATTTCGTCCTCGAAATTTTAAACTATCAACTAACCGTATTACTCAAGTCCAACCACTATGCTTCTGCTGCGCACTTTGATCCAAATAATTTTGGTATGACCCAGAACATCTAATAAACATTAACACTAGCGCACACAATTTGTAACCAAACATCACACATTCCTAACTAGAATCAGCTTTGCAATCAAGAGCTCGATGTTCGAGGGACCCACATAAAAAGCACGCTCTTTTCTCTTGCCTAGATGATACTCAATCACACAATCATAATCCTTAAGCAATTCAATCCACCTCCGTTGCCTAAGATTCAGCTCCTTCTGAGTCAGCAAATACTTAAGACTCTTATGATCTGTGTATATAACACACCTTTCTCCATACAGATAATGTCTCCAAATCTTAAGTGCAAAGATTACTGCTGCCAACTCCAGATCATGGGTAGGATAGTTCACTTCATGAGGTTTAAGCTGTCGCAATGCATAAGCAACCACTTTACCCTCTTGCATCAACACACAGCCCAACCCAACATGTGATACATCACTGTATACAGTAAAATCTTTTCCAGACTCAGGTTGAATCAGTACAGGTGCCTCGGTCAGAACTTTCTTTAGTTTCTCAAAAGCTTCTTGCAGCTGCTCAGTCCAAATAAATGGTACCCCTTTCCTTATGAGTTTCGTTAATGGTGCTGCCATCACAGAAAATCCTTCTACAAACCTTCTGTAGTATCCAGCTAAACCCAGAAAACTTCGAATTTCGGCCACAGACCTCGGTGGTTTCCATTCTAGAATTGCTTCAATCTTTCGAGGGTCTACCTTAATACCCTCAGCAGATACAACATGCCCCAAGAAGGTTACTTCCCTCAACCAAAACTCACACTTACTAAATTTCGCGTAAAGCTCCTTTTCCCTTAACACTTGCAGCATAATACGAAGATGCTCATCATGTTTCTCCTCAGATTCAGAATAGACCAAAATATCGTCGATAAAGACGACCACGAATCGATCCAAGTATGGCTGGAACACTCGATTCATCAGATCCATAAAAGCTGCAGGTGCATTGGTCAGCCCAAATGGCATAACCAAGAATTCATAGTGACCATAACGAGTTCTGAATGCCGTCTTGTGAATATCCACCTCTTTCACCCTTAATTGATGGTACGCAGATCGAAGGTCAATCTTGGAAAATACTGAAGCTCCTCTAAGCTGGTCGAACAGATCATCGATTCTTGGCAACGGGTACTTATTCTTAATTGTCAGTTTGTTCAACTACCGATAATCAATGCACATTCGCATTGACCCATCTTTCTTCTTTACGAACAGTACTGATGCTCCCCACGGAGACACACTTGGCCTAATGAAGCCTCTATCCAACAGTTCTTGAATCTGCGCTTTTAACTCCACCAACTCCTTTGGTGCCATCCTATACGGTGCAATAGACACTGGTGCTGTACCAGGCAACAAATCGATCCCAAACTCAACCTCTCGATTAGGAGGCAGACCTGGAAGCTCTTCTGGAAACACATCTTGAAAGTCCTTAACGGTTCTAACTTGATCCACAGTTAGCTCCTCAGATTTCGCTTGACTTATGAATGCCATAAAAGCCTCACATCCTTTACGAATCCACTTCTCAGCTCTTAATGCTGACACCACATTAGACAGATAATCTCTACGTTCACCAATTACCATAACTTCCTCATCCTCTGCGGTTTTTAATCTAATTCGCTTTGCAGCACAATCCAAGGTAGCCCTATGCTTTACTAGCCAATCCATTCCTAAGATGAGATCGAATTCTCCGAAAGGTAGCTCCATCAAGTCTCCAAAAAAAAAATTTTCCTTGAGTTTCTATAGGTACGTCTCTATATAGCTTGTCTACCCTAACTGAGTGACCCAAAGGACTTAGTACAGTTACCCCACTCACTGTCTCCTCAGAACGCACTCCCAACGACCCAAATATGACACATGCAACATAAGAATGGGTAGATCCAACATCTATCAACGCAGTGTATGGCATACTAGAAATCAAAAACGTACCGGTTATAACGTCAGGAGCATCACCCTCCTCTCGGCGACGAGCTGTATAAACTAGCGCTGGCTGACGAGCCTCAGTAAAACCAGCACCCCTGCCAGGTGCTCCTCGTCCTCGTCCATTTCCATTTCCACCTCTACCTTGCCCACGACCTCTTGGAGCTGGTGGTCCACCCCTCACTGGCTGAGCAACCCTCTGATCTCTAACTTGATTCTGATCTGGTTCCTGAGGACAATCCTTTATCCTATGCTCCATCGACCCACATCGAAAATAGGCTCCAAAACGTTTCCGACACTCGCCCATATGGATCTTACCATAATTCCTGCAACTCTATGGTCTGACAGCATTCATTGGCACTGCTCGTACTGGTTCTGCCAGTCTTGCCCTCTTAACATTCCTATTAGCCCCACCGGATGGTCTAGAATCTCTCTGGAAGCGGTTTTGATCCTTCTCGCGGTTCTGCCTCTCAGTGCGCTTTACTTCCTCGGCTATCTTAGCTTTCTCAACCAACGCAGCAAAGTTACGCTCCCTCTGTGGAGCAATCAATACCCTTAATTCATCTCTCAGACCATCCTCAAAGCGCACGCTATGCTCATACTCAGTAGCAACTATCCCAGAAGCATATCGGCTTAGCCTCAAAAACTCAGCCTCGTATTCAGATATTGTCCTACCACCCTGAACCAAATTCAAGAATTCTTTCCTACGGGCGCCCACATAGCTAGCTCCAACTTATTTTCCTTTAAAGGCCATTTTAAACAGCTCCCATGTTACCTCGCCAGCTGCAGTTCCATCTCTTACTGTGAGCCACCACTGATAGGCTTCATCTCTCAGCAACGATACAGCTCCCTTCAACTTCTGCTCTACAGAGCAGTCCAAATCGTCCATGATTAGCTCTGTGGCCTCCAGCCAATACTCGGCCACATTTGGGGCTACACCAGACACACCCCTAAAGAATTTTGCTCCATTAGCTCGGAGTCGCTCAGATATAGCACCTCGAAATCCATTACCAGTACTTGCCCCAGCATCCCTTTTCAGAACTCGAAGCATCGCTTGTGATAGGGCATCATCCCCTACACCCCTATCATGAGATTCCACCTCTGTTGCTGGTGGTACCGGTACATCAGCTGCTGGCGCATAACCCGAAGAAGAAGATTCAGTTCGTGTACTACCTCGGCCACGTCCACGGCCCCTATCACGAGCTGCTCGTGTACTCATTTCGTATTTTTTGTTTTAGAAATTTTATGAGTCAGATTAATATTTCAGTGTTTATTACAGATGTCTTATGAATAAGTAGAATTTCAGAGTTTATCTTCTTTCGCGGTAGCCTAGCTACAGTCTCAGTCTACCTATCAGAGTCTCTACAGTTTCAGTAATACCCTAGCTAAAGTATCATAATAGAGTCTTTAGTCAGGCATGTAATCAGAATTTCAAAAATAATCAGAAAAGTTCAGAAACTTACAGGCTTGGGCCGGAGATTCGGTGTGCCACTATTTCGGAAGATCTCATAGGATAACTTAATTTGTTCTTTGAAAATAACTCATTTAGGTACGATAGAAGTTTATCAAAACTAGTTCCAAGTAATTTTGAAAACAATGTTAAAAACATGACATTTCGAAAATATTTGTTTTGATTGTTTGAAAACTTCCATTTTTAGACCCGTTCCACAGTCGAGTTGTTGCAACTTAGCTCTGATACCACTAAATGTAACACCCCAAACCCGGCCTAGACGCTACGACCAGATCTGGTGTGTCATACGATCCTAAAACTAAGTTTACGGCCCTTTTAGACTTGTTGTGTCTTAAGTGAGGTTTGAATCAAAAGAGTAAGTTTGTTAAAACCAGTTTATTAATCCTTCAAGTTATCCATATTATTCACACGTTGAGTTTTAAAAACGTTCTTTAGATTTTGAAACCAGCGCAGCCTAAACTAGCGATTCTATAAAATGTAATTTAATCATCAAAGAAAATCAAACCAAATAAAAACTTAGACAGCGGCCTTATTACAAAATAAAACCCAAAAATAACTTAATAATAATAAAATACTTTAAACAAAATGAAAACCAGTTCTGCAGATGCTGTGGCCACTCCGAATCTCTCGCAGCTCCAAGCCCGCTATGGTTGAGTGTTACCTGCAGAGGTTAAATAAAAAGGGGGTAAGTTTGACAACTCAGTGTGCAACGTTATCTCAACCATAGGCCAAAACAGATCAAGCCTCAGAATCAGATTAGTTGGCCTTGGCCCATTACAGAAATCAGGTTAAGCCCGTAGGCCCATAACAGATACAGATCAGATATAATATGCAAACAGAAAACCCAACCCAGATCCATCCATAACACCCCCGTACCAGCCTTACACCATGTGGGGAGACTACTCGACCCACCCAACCGCTACACACCACAGATAATTGCAGCGAAGCTGCCAGATATAATTTACAGCGAGGCTGCCAGATATTGTGACGAGGTCACCAGATACAGATATTGTGGCGAGGCCACCAGATTTGCAGCGAGGCTGCCAGATAATAATGTGACAAAGTCACCAGATTGCAGCGAGGCTGCCAGATAATAATGTGACAAAGTCACCAGATTGCAGCGAGGCTGCCAGAACGCTTCCTCCATCATAAACCCATGCCCCATGCAACATAAGAATATAAATACTAGCATGCAACATATAACATCTCATGCATCAGATATGCTCACATTAAATGGTAACTCATGCAGATACATAAAATCATACATTTCATACAGAATTGACCCTAGGGGTATAATAGTCTTTTTACACCTAGGGGTATTTTGGTAATTTTCCATATTTAAGGGTATTTTAGTCCTTTTTCATATTTTCAGAGATTTTGTGCAAATCCAATAAACTATCAGCCCCCATATAACCACGGAAGTCCATTTAAGCCACATTACCAATTTTGCCCTTTTTAGCCTAAAACCCCTAATGGGCCTTACTATGTCCAATATCGTCTCAAACCCGTTAAGCCCAATTTTAGGTTTTAGTTACCAACTTAACCATGTTTTTATTATTCATGTTACCAGAAAGTCTTTAACGATCATTTTTCGATTTAGGCTCGGAAGCCCACTGGGCCCATCTTGGCCCTTCACAGCCCAACTTACCAAAACGTTTAGAATTACTCCTTCTGCAAATCCTTCACTTTCGAATTCATGACTAACCCCAATGGAGTAAACGATTACTCTAAAGTTTTACACGAGTGCGTTTTCGGTCGCTTTCCACTAGTTGTCGGTCACTTTATGGCCATTTCGGCTTTTACCGCTTTAGTCTAAAAGTTGGGATTAGTTACACACCTGATTACGACGAACGATGACGATATCTGCTCCAACTCAATCCTATATTCGATTAGTAAAACATTAGACCACAAATCAATGATAACTAAATTTAACATACTCTTACCATATTCGGGCATCCATGAACAAGGCCCTAAATCCTTACCTTTGCTGAAGTTGATATCCAAATCTGGATCCGGACGCTCCACTAATCCAAGCCCTTAGTCAGCAGCCTTTAACCCTTACAAGCACAGAGTAAAATAATTGGTAACAGCCCCTTAAAGCCTTAGGCACTATTTCGACAGCCTCCCTAAACACATAGGGATTCCAACTTTTCCAAATCCCAAAAATAAGAATAGATCACAGTCAAGTCATTCATATCACCAACTTATATCCACGGTCAAACTAGCCCAATCATCACACAAGTTAGTCATTTACCCACGAGGGGCAAAACAGTCATTTAACACCCTAGGGGCAAAACGGTAATTTTACCCCATAGGGGTGTCTTGGTAATTCTACCCTACAGGGGTATTTTGGTAAATTCACAAACCGAGGGTAAAATAGTAATTTTACAAATTAGGGGTAAAACGGTAATTTACAAATCACGGGTAAAATGGTAATTTTACAAATTAGGGGTAAAATGGTAATTTTACAATTCAAGGGTAAAATGGTAATTTTACAAATTAGGGGTAAAATGGTAATTTTGCAATTCAAGGGTAAAATGGTAATTTTACAAATCAAGGGTAAAATGGTAATTTTACAAATTAGGGGTAAAATGGTAATTTTACAAATCAAGGGTAAAATGGTAATTTTACAAATTAGGGGTAAAATGGTAATTTTACAAATCAAGGGTAAAATGGTAATTTTACAAATTAAGGGTATGTCTGTCATTTTACAAATCGAGGGTACTTCTGTAATTGTACAAATCAAGGGTAATTCGATAATTTTATAAATCGGGATATTTCTTGTAATTTTACAAATCGAGGGTAATTCGGTAATTTTGTAAACCAAGGTATTTCAGTAATTTTGTAAACTACAGCATTTCTAAACAGAGATAACAATGCGAATGGGCCTAGGGCCCATTGTCAGCCCAAATGGGCCCACACGCTCGTGTGGCCCTTTTAGCCTACATCTAGCCACAGATATGAGATTCACCTAATCTAGCCCAACATTTACTATACAATCAAACAACTTATCCAATTGGGCCCGCAGGCCCATTGGGCCCACATGGCCTCTTCGGCCCATCGCAGCCCGAAGTAGCCGTCCTACCGCTAGAGCAGTGAGAAATACACACCTGATGGGAGGCTGAAGTTAATCCGCGCTCCAAACACTCTTAGCCGATGCCCAACCCAAACGAGCACGCCATAAAGCGAAAGGGATCAGCCAAGAAGGCTGTGCCTACTCTCCTCCTGGTTTGCTCTATTTAAAGCTAGCTCCTCACCTACTCTCATGTTAGCTTTCCGATGTGGGATTCTCCATCAATCCCCCTAAAATTAAAGCATTAGCAAAATAATCAACCTTTGCGTCCAACGGGATTCGAACCAAAGTCCTCTCAGTAACCCTGTCATGCCATCACCACTCGGACACAAGTTCCTTTGTGTCATAAGTCCAACACATATAACTTTAAAGCTCACCTACTTGCTTCCAGATTTATTTAAAAGAAAAACCAAAATAAATTGCAAGAGCCAAGACTTGAACCTTGGACCCTTTGCTTCCTTATCCCCTAAGTGGCGCTACTTTGCCACTACACCACATTCCTTTTTTTGTGTCTTATTACACACATAATTCCTTACAACTCCTCTTTTCCAAGTCCTCTATTCCTTAAGTCCAAAAATCCAAGAATTCTCCGGGTTTTTAACCAACACTTGGGCCTTCCATAGGCCCAATAACACACTCCAAACACGAATTATACATCCATATATCAAAATTTCAACATTACACCAAATATCACAAAAATCTCGGAAATCCAGAAATTATCCCAAGACTTTTCCCCACACTATGAATCCTTCGCAGTTCACTAAAATACCACATTAACCCATAAATAATAACCTTCCATAACAGAATTCAACACATCAATAATTTTATTTCGAACTATCTCACACCCGTACCCAGGCCCAAGGCCCAATACTTCTAGGCCCAAATTCAGGGTGTTACAAGTCTTCACACATTTGTCTAGCATATTATCAAAGTTCACTACTAAGTCCCTTTTTGTAAAATTCAAATTTATAACTCTAAATTGACACACCAAACATGTCACACATGAATTCACACATATTATAGGCATCAAAATGAATATTTAATACATTTTATGCCTCGGTTTTTTGGTCCCGAAACCACATTCCGACTAGGGCCGTTTTAAGGCCGTCACAGTTTATATGAGAGTGTATCAACTGACTTGACTATGGTAGTGTGACTGGTAGGTTTTAAGGTATATTTAAATGACTGATAATGAGCAGGGCCATTCTGCATGCACGTTTAAATGTTTGAACATAACATACAGGACATATTGCATGGGGTTGGGCTTGATTTGGAGGAAGTCTATTCTGGTGGCTCTGCCACATTTTCTGTATTAGCAGCATTGCTGTGTCATTGGTGTGTAGGGCTGGGTGGGTCGAGTTATTCCCCAGATGATGTGTTGGGTTGGTACGGGTGGTGTGATGGCTGGACTGGGATGGGATTGCATTCACATTCTATTTGCTTCTGCTATGGGCTTGGCCCACACTATTTTGTATAGGGCTAAGGCCCTGATTGATCTGTTCTGTACAGGGTTTCAGCCTAGAATGTTTTGCATATCTGTATTATACTGTTACTGGTTCTGTTTTGGGCTAGGGCCCATCTGGTATTGTCTGTATAATGGGCTAAGGCCTAGTTGATGCTAAAACTGTAGTAGGGCTGGGGTTCTGACTTTTAATTTGTTTGTATAATAGATTGTTCGTTTTGTATAGTAGGGGATTACACACTGAGTTTTCATAAACTCACCCCGTTTAGTTAACTGTGCAAGTAGTTCCCATCATTAGGAGGATCGGGGCTACGAGGGACTCATAGATGGCCACACGCCGTTTATGCTTCTGGATTTGATTAGTTACTTTTAATTATTTTTAACTTTGGTTGTAATAAGGCCTCTCTGGTATTTATTTTTAGCTTTGGTATTTCATTTACTAGGTTTTATATTTGTTAAAGTTTGACTATGGTTTTTCCAAAATGATACCTATTTTTAAACCAACACTACATTTTTGCAAAACAACGTTTTTAAATTTTTCCACAACTTCCTCAGTTTTTTTAAGATAACAGCAAACTAATACCATTTACAAGGAAATTGTTTTTTTTTTTTAAATAAAAACCATGTTTTAGAAATAAACAAATGAAATTCGAGATTTTACACAAGTTTAAATGACAACAAGATTTAAATCAAAAGGGTTTCCAACGAAACTGAAGTTTTCGAAAAGCACTTCAATGTGACACGCCAGACTCGGGCCTAACTTCTAGGCCGGGTTTGGGGTGTTACAGTAATAGAATTATTTATCAAAGTAATTTAAAACACTTTGGTGAGGTAAAATAATTTAATCAATATGAATTTAAAACACTAAGTAAAATAAATAAAATAAAAAAATAAAAGTTCTGATGTTCGATTTCAAAATATGAATTTAATCAATATGGTTTAATTATGTTAGATTAATTTCACTTCTTACCTTATAATTATTAAACTCATGTTCATGCTACTACAAATAATTTCACGGCAACCCGGTTGTAACACCCCTTACCCAAGATTGTCGCTGGAGTCGAGCATGATGCCTTACAAGACTTATCTTACTAGTTTGAGGCATAAAAATTGACTTTTAAAATTAATCTGCTCACATTCATCCAATATATCCCCAAAAAGCACCCTCAAGGCCCTAAAACATGCAAATGAAATGGTTCGGGACCAAATCGGGAACATTAAAAATTTTCCTACTTACACAAATCAAAACAATTTATTTCACTATTCACAATAAAACTATCCACCTGTGTAACAGTCACTAAATTAATTTTAACTCAAGTTATGAAACTTGAAATTTAAATCCATAAATTTTCGCTCAAACTAGACTCATATATCTTCTTACATAGTTTTTCCAGAATATTTGGTGTGACCAATTAATACAGGCTATTAGTTAATGTCTCACTTGTTTCGCAGTCCAGCGGACCTAACTTCTCTTCATTAAAACTCGATTATCTCATAGTACAGATTTTTGATAACGTTTCTGTTTGTTTCTAACGAAAATATACTCACTAAGGAATCTAGAAATATAAACTATTACTCATAATTATTTTTGTATAATTTTTAGTGAAACTCTAAAATCATAACAGGGAATCATAGTTACCCTAAACCAGTCTCGAAAGAGTTCAATTATCTCAAAATACAGAGTTCCTTTGCTTACTCTGTTCCTTTCTTATAAAAATAGACTCATTAAGCTTTAATTCTATATCTCATTCACCATTTAATTCCATTTATACAATTTTTAGTGATTTTTCAAAATCACATCACTACTGCTGTCCCAAAACTATTTCATAACCAACTTTTACTCTTTCATAATTTCTTTGCATTAAACCTCATTTAGGCATACATAACATAAACACATGATCTTATTTAGCCATATCATAAGGAAATACACACAAAATGGCCAAGTCCCTATACATGCCATAACTGAAAATGTTTCAATGAAAATACCCAATTGGTAACTTGATAGTCGAAAGTGTGAAGCGATCTCCAACGACCTCCAACCCGAGCTTGTTTGATAAAACTCTAGAACAGGGAAAGGAAAGAGGTAAGCTTATAAAGCTTAGTAAGTTCACATGTAAAATAATAGGCATTAGTAATAAATTTAGCTTATTATTAAGCTTTCATAAATTGCATAAATAATGTTAAGTTCTTACTTTCCCATCTTACTCATTTTCAACCTTACCAAAGGCTCAGAATAATAAAAAAAATACCTTACTTAAGAGCTTGCTTATGTACCTGCAACATCTCACTTAACACATTAATACTCTTTCATAATATATAGTCATATTGCCAGCCATGTCACAAAGCGTTATAAGTTTAATTGAAAACTTAGGTGGCCCCTCGATTGACGCTTTCGGCTGGGTATAATCCTTTTTCTCTAATTCCAAAGATTCAAAATGAGATTGCATGTTAAATCCCTTTTGATTAGCTTCTAGCAAAGCTAAGTCTCCATCCTCCTCTTTATCATTCAGAGGGTCTGATGTCAGAATTCGTTCCAACAGATCCTCAACATAGTTGAGTTCCTTCTCCACTATTAACTCCTTTAAATCGAATACTGTAGAAAAGTTAGCAATTGTGTCAGGAAATCGCATTGATTTAAAAACATTAAATGTTACCTGATCATCCTGAACACTCATAGTAAGCTCACCCTTCTGCACATCAATAAGGGTTCTTCCAGTTGCTAAGAACGGTCTTCCTAGGATAATTGGCACTTTATTGTCTGTTTCAAAGTCTAGAATTACAAAGTCAGTAGGAAAGATAAATTTATCTACACGTGCCAATACATCCTTGAATTTTCTTTCTAGATGCGCTAAGGATTAATCTATTAATTGAAGTGTGGCCGTAGTAGGTCTAACTTCACCCATCCCCAATTTTCTAAATATTGACATAGGCATCAAGTTGATACTCGCACCTAATCACATAATGCCTTACCACAATATGTTGCTCCAATGTTGCAAGGTATGGTAAAACATTTAGGATCCTTCAACTTTGGGGGTAGTTTATCTTGAAGATATGCACTGCATTCCTTCGTGTAATAGCCCAAAATTGGGCTTAGTCGGAATAGTGATTTCAAAATCACTCCCCGAGGTTCAAGAAAATTTTTTTGAGTTAAATTATATGTTGTAGAATTTTTATAAGTATGCATGAAAATTTTGGTGAGTTAATTTACGCGATTGAAGGCTTAATCACGAAAATGAACTAAATTGCATAAGGGGTAAAAAGTACAGATTTGTAGAAAATTTAGTCATTTATCTAATGAACCAAAAATTGGAAGGTTTTAAAAGGCAATTAAGCCCATTTATTAGTGTATGGTAGGCTAAGGGAAGGAATTAGGAGTGGAAAAGTCAAAGCTTGACATTAGGTAGGATATTTATCATTTTAATATTACCTAATGGCCTAGCTTTCACTTTGCATTATTTCTTCTTACTCCTAGCCAATTTTCTCAGCCAAAAAGAGAGGGTTTTAAGCTTCAAATTTTAGCAACTTTTTAACACTCATAAGTACGTGATGTTGTTGATTTTTCTTAGTAATTTTTGTACTTTTGGAACCCTTATAGCATGAGCTACATTCTGAGGGGTATATATTGCATTTTGGTTGAAAGTTTTGAATTTTTCCATGAATGTCTAAGTGATATTTGCTGGAATTTTTGGGAAGAAAATGAGCTGTTTTTGTTAAATAAATAACTTGTGAAAGAGTTTGCATGAGAACACATGGAAAATGGCTTGTTTGTAAAGAGAATGAGTTACTTTGTTAAATGATTGAATATTGGATATTTGAAGTTGTCTTTTGGATAAAAGGGCTTAGATGGGCATGGTTGATGAGGAAATTTGATTAAAATCAATTTCTGAGCTTAGGGGCAAAATGGTCATTTTGCCAAAATTGTGAATTTTGGATTGCTTAGTTTTAATTGGTAATTAAATTAGTGAATTTTATTGTTCTAGATCAAGATTTGTGAAACCTTATTCTAGATCGGGGGAAAGCCAAACAAATCGAGTAAATCGAATCGCCATCTTCATTTTGTAAACTAAGGTAAGTTGTAGGTATATGATATAGCATTTCTAGCTTTCATGCATGAGATCATTGTATTGGTTTAAGTAGTTAAATTGTATTTATGAGATGCTTGTGAGAATATTATTGAGCACGAACTGTTGAATGATGTTGTACAGTTATGAATTGATGAAAGTTGTATAATAGAGCGCGGTTGAATGGTTAGAATAGAATTGGATGTTCATGCCATGATAATGGGGTGATGCGTGTGTGCTAGTATAAGACATGTTTGGGACATGCATCAGCCACATTACGAGAGCCAGTGTAAGACATGTCCGAGACATGCATTGACTTTGGGACGAGAGCTAATGTAAGACATGTCTAGGACATGCATTAGCCTCGAGAGATACAAGCTAGTGTAAGACCTGTCTGGGACACGGCATCAGCTTGTTACGTGTCAGTGTAAGACTTGTCTGGGACATGGCATCGATACTATTAGATAAGAGCCAGTGTAAGACCTATCTGGGACATGGCATCGGCTAGAGACCCCACATGAAAGGCTTATTGTATCCATTCGTATTCTAAATAGTTCAACTGGAAAACTCTAAGTTGATACATAGTTATGAGATATAGTGATGATCTTTGTAAGTGATGCAGGTACCTAAGTATGAGGTTTAAAAAGTGAGAGCAATAGCATGTTGTAAAACAAATAGAGGATGGAATCGAGTAAGTTCAATTGTAGCCATTAATGGTAGCATGTATGATTTGTAATGTAATGAAAGTTATTATCACATGATAAAATTTTGTTATAGTGCCGCCCAAGTAACTCAAGGATCCCACGCGGTCGAAGACATCGTACACACTATCAATCGAAGTACTCGGTATAATTATGTTTTGTGTTTTGAGAAATGGCATGTATAGGTTGGTTGGTCATTTTGCATAAGATACTCTAGTTAGCCAATTGTATTAGTCATTTTTTTATGAACTTCATTTTGTAAATGGCCTTTGGAATTGGCCTAAAACCATTCAAATTGCTTAATGCAATGGGATGATTTCGCATGGAATTGTGTAAATTTGCTTAGTAATCTATGCATGCATTTTGGACATGAGTCAGTTGATGTATGAATACCTATTTAGGGGCTTTTAGATAAGTTTTAGGGCTATGTTATGTTGCATGAAGATTAGAGTTATGTTTGAACGTGTTTCAGGGTGGCTAAGGGCTTGGTAAATAGCCCTATAATGCCCACACGGGTAGACACACTGGCTTTTATCTAGGTTGTGTGAGACACACGGGTTGCACACTGGCATGTGGCTCAACCGTGTGTTCCCTGCACCTTGCATGGATAGCATTAAATGCCATCAGGACTTCCCACGAGTTTGAGACACAGCCGTGTGTCTCAATCGTGTGGAGGAAACAGCCAACACACGGGCGTGTGCCATGGTCATGTGATTGATGACGTCAAAAATAGAATGTCAAGGTTTTCGCACACGAGCCACGACACGGGCATGCAAGGCTGTGTGAGGGACATGGGCTGGGCACATGGGCGTGCACCAAGCCGTGTCAAAACCCTTGTAGGTTGATGTTAGAAATTAAATCCACATGGGTTTTGGACATGGGTGTGTTCCTAGAATGCTTAGGCCGTGTGAGGTACACGGGCCATCAGGACAGCCATGTTTAGAGGTCGCACGGGCGTGTTGCCCTCTCACATGGGCGTATGCCCTGTATTTGTTAGTTTTTGGAGAAATTTTCTTAAATGCATGAAATAGTCCTGGGTTATTTATGAACCATAATTTAGGCTTCGTAGGCCCATAAGAAGACTCATAGAACCATGAAAATGTTTAAAATCAATATGTATTTTCGGAGATTCAAGATTGTGTAATTGTATGCGTTTCAGTTTGGTAATGTCTCGCACCTTGTTCCGGTGTCGGATACAGGTAAGGGGTGTTACACTTCGTCAGAGCTACCATCTCAAATTCTCCAAGTCTTCACTTCTTAGACAATATATCTTTCATGAACTTTACATAATTTGGCATTTTCTCAAGTGCTTCGACTAGCAGGATGTTGATATGAAGTTGCTTGAGTACGTCTAAGAAATTTCTAGAATTGAATCTCCTACTTCTGCTTTTGAAGTCTTTGAGGGTATGGTGGTGGTGGTTTCTTTACTAGAACTGGTAATGATTGATTCATCTTCTGTGGCAACTCTGCATCTAACGGAGTTGTTAGTTGTTCAAAATTAGCTAGTTCTGAAGTTACCTTGTCAGGTTTTGCAGTTTCTGGTTCTAGTGAAACTAGAATTTCAACACTCGGTTGATCTTCCTCTGAGTCTTGAACATTAGCTGGCTCCTTTTTAGCTTCAATAGTGTTGGGCTCTACTGTCTTTCTACTCCTTAATGTCAATGCTTTGTAATACTCCTTCCCCGAATTTCTCAGATTCTCTGTATCATTAGGTAAAGCACCTGGTGGTCGATTCTTGAGTTCAATAGCAAGTTGGCCCACTTGATTCTCCAAATTTCTTAGAGTGGCATCATTTTTTGCCATGTATGCCTTCAATAAATTCTCTAAGATATTGGATGACTCAGCTTGAGTTGGTTTCTGAACTTGTTGGGTGACACTAGGTGGCTAGTTGGTTTGTGTTGGGCGTAAGTGTTACTGGCCCCCGCCCCTTGGTTACTCCAGGAAAAATTGGGGTGATTTTGCCACGATGGGTTATAATAATTGGATTACAACCCTTGCCTTCCTCGATGTTGGTTTTGGTTACCTATGTAGTACATGGATTTTGGGTTTGATGGACATTCTTCAAACAAATGTCCTTCCCCACAATAGACACATGCTATATTCTCAAATTGGTTAAGTGGCTGTGCTACAAAACTATTAGACCCATTAGTAGTAAGGATTTTTAACATCATGGATATTGATGATACCTGAGATGCGAGTGAAGTAAGAGCGTTTACTTCATGTATTCCAACAACTTCATCTTCTGGATGCTGCTCGATTGGTTGGTCATTGATAATTGTTATTGGCAATCCTGTTGATGATTTCATAAGCCTCATTATAAGACTTAGAAAGGAGAGCACCGTTAGCAGAAGTGTGCACTACCATCCTCATGTGAGCATTGAGACTGTTATAAAACATCTCAGGTTGAATGCAATGTGGGATTCCATGATGAGGGCACTTCCATAATAACTCTTTTTATCTTTCCCATGCCTCATACAATGACTCATCATCCATTTGTTGGAAGGTAGTGATTTCGTTCCTCAACTAAGCATTCTTGCTTGGTGGGAAATACTTCATAAGAAATCTCTCAGCTAACTCTTGCCATGTGGAAATTAAGTTCGGTGGCAATGAGTTCAACTAGCTTAAGCTCTATCCCTTAGCGAATATGGTAACAACTTCAATTGTAATGCATCTTCAGGTACTCTAACTAACTTGAAAGAATCACTCACCTCCCTGAACAGTCTCAAGTGCAGGTGAGGGTCTTCGCTAGGCATTCAACTAAATTGGCCCACTGTCTAAAGCATCTGTGTAACACCCCAAGACCCGTACACGTCGCCGAAGGGTCAAGAGGCATTACCCGACATTCACATAAATTAACAGGGCATCACTCGTACAAGCATGATATAAACACTTATGGATAAAAGCTATTCATGCAAATCAAAGACTTAAAACTGAATCTACTCATGCCTTTAAGTTTATGTTACCAATTCACATCAAGCTACTTACGAATCAGCTCCAATCCACTCATATATATATACATAAATAAGTATACTGAATGATAACATTTAATCCTAAAGTTTCAGCGTTTAGATTTTCATATTCCCATTCAAGCAATGCATATATCTCATAACCATCTTTCCCAAAATACATATCATGTAAATCATAAGTAACCATCATCATCCTTAAGACCACATGTAGGTAAAAAGCATATCTAGAAGCCATTTTCACATGGCTATGCTTAATTACAACATCTAAATGAAAGTTTCTCATTTAACAACCACAGAATGAAACCTATACATGCCATTCACAAAGTTAGCTATTTAAATACCAAAAGGGGCTTTGATAGTAGAGATGACTTTGAGTGCAAGATTCCCGAGACCGTAGCTAACGAACAAGATCTATAAAATAGAAGGTTAAGAGCAACAGAGTAAGCATTTATGTGCTTAGTAAGCTTAAGTAATAAAATTCAATCAAATAACTAGAGTAAAGTAAATTCTAATGCTTGTTTAATTAACCCTTTAGCCGAATGTAACTAAGACTAGATTTGCCACCATTATACAGATATGCTAAACATCAACTTAATCCATTCCCACATAAATCATAAGTTCACGTATAGAAAAGAAGCCACAGGCCTTTATACATCTCTAAACCATCGTTAGAACCGATATTACTCATTGGTCAGCATAATTCAACAGAAACTAGTTTACAATTTGTGTACAACAGTACCTGACTAGCTTATAGTAGTAGGCTCATTAGTTGAAATTATTAAGACCGAATTTTAACTCTAGCCCTAAGGCTCTTCGGGATTTGGCCCGGCTTTTAACGATAGCCCTAAGGCTCTTTGGGATTTGGCCCAGCTTTTAACGCTGGCACGAAGGCCCTTCAGGACTCAACCTGGATGAAACTCTGGCATATATGCCCTTCGAGATTCCACCCGGATCATAGCACAGATACACATATATTTGAATTCACCACATGAACTTACCACAAAGTTAGTCACAAATTATCATTCATTCGTTCATTTCACACATTAACACATAGCATGGCACTTTCATTACATATTCGGTCAATAGGCATTTAAATAAGTTACATATCAATTTGTTTTCTACAGGCTTCATAGGTCTAAAGGACTTTTGGCTATATTACTTTTCTCTTCCTCATTACGCAGGTCATAGGTCACTTGTTTAAACGAATCATCCTCATGAGTAACTAAACGTATACACCATGTTAAATTAACTCACATGATAGGATTTTAATACTTAAAACTTACCTCGATGGTCGATAATTATTTACGAACCGACTATTCCACCACCATTGCCTTTCCATTGTCCGAGTGTGGCTCTCTTAGCTCTTGAGCTAAAATAAACAAGTTTACTATTCAAAATCTATTACTAAAGTCACATAGTTATTATTTACTCAATCTATGCATATCCGAATACCTATATATATACAACTCATTCACAAGCATCTCAAAATTACAAATCAATTTCACATTTCATTTTCTCATGTGGTCATTTGGCAAATCATAAAACATAGGTTAATACTTAAGCATTATAATAACCCACATTAACCGAATGGAAACACCCACTTATGCCATAAAAATCCAAGGCTACTAAGCTCAAACCCATTCACAATCAATTCTCAATATAAAACACCAAAAATACTATCAATGAACACAAGTATCCATGGCCAAATATCTATCTTAGCTCCACACTCAAATTTCATTAAACACTCATCCTCTTTACTTGACCAAGGCAAGTGATACAAATATAATCTCTTTACCACACATATATACATACTCAGATGCATACATACATATTCGGTCCCATGAATATTCATCTTACATCACAACTAAATCTTTGACTAGCTAAATATGCAATATCACAATTGAAGCTATTTGGCACTCACACATGCATTAGATATGCATTTATATCTAGTTCACAAGCATAATTACTAATTCCCCAAAAAATCGAATGTGTCCCTTCAAATTTGCACAAGTACCATGTTTGATCACAAGGTAAATGCACTTATCAGAAGCACCTCTTCCCGTATTAAATTTCTAAATCCCATTCGGCCACAACTAAAATACCTATAATAACATTATTACAAAATTCAATGCCATACTTTACAAGGTATACACACATATAATTTCTAAATTTAAGTACAATATGCACCATTACCTCAATGTCTGAATGTACTTCATTTTCCAAATTTACTTCTATTTCATAAACCATTATTTTCCAAAAACATTATCCAAACAATGCCATTTAACAATCCCGTATAAAAATATAAACCAAGACCAAATGCTTATTTACAAAACATCTAAAATTCCATTTGGCTAACTTACAACCCCAACATCAATTTGTTCTTCTTCTCAATCAAACAAAGAAATCTTACCCCTAAAACATCAAAACATCATTAAAACATCACAACCTCTATTGCCGAATGCCCTCTTTTTAATTTAAAAACCATTCAAAGCAAAATTGGTATAATTTAAGCATGCTTTCATGAATTCTTGCAAATTTAACTTCAAAACATCTCCTAAGACTCCATAATACACTACATATCCATAGAACTCAAAAGCAACAAAGTTCCCTATGATTCTTCCATAACCGAATGAAGCATTCACATCCAATTCAAAAATCAATACATGGGTTGTGCCATAATCTTAACTATTGACTTGAATTCATAAAATCTAAGCAAACTAACATGATTTTTACCTTAAAATTGAAGCAAGTAAAGTGACCGAATGGTGGCTTATTTCTCCCCTCTTTTCTCTTCAAGTTACGGCAAAGAAGAACAATGAATCCACTTTGTTCTTTTCACCATTTCTTTTGTTATTTTATTCACTTTATTATCCTATTAGGCATGATTTCACATAATTTAATCATAACATAAAAAATAATATAATTTATTTTGCCTAATCATCATGCATGGCCGGCCACTAAATGTCAAATGGTTAATTTGACATGCAAGTCCCTTAATTTGAAACCTTATACAACTTCTTTCATGAATTTAGCCACACACATCATAGTTCTTATCACATGAGTCCTTTAGTTTAGTAATCACATTCAATATGTCAAATTCAAACATTTCTAAATCACACATACACTTATCACATACATTAGACATAGGATATCATATTCAATTATTTCTATGACTCGATTTAGTGGTCCCGAAACCACTTCCCGACTAGAGTCGAAATAGGGCTGTCACAATCTGGAACATGACTGGCTTCAGCTCGAATTGTTGTGCCTCGATTTCAAGTCTCCTAATTCCCAGATTAAAATTATTGAATACTGGTACGGCATATTGTCTTAAGGCTCTATCCCTATCATCAGCAATAACGATAGGATTTTGAGCAGGGTTTGCTCCATTTCCTTGATTCATATTCTTGAAACTGATCGCTTCAGTCCTTCTCTGATTTGCTTGTCTTCTTCGCTGTTGAAAGGTTCGTTCAATCTCAAGGTCTACAAGGAGTAAATCGATAATTCGGTCAATACTCATAAACACTTGAAATAATCACAAAAAAATTAAGTAAGTTAAAATAAACAAAAAATAAACCAAAATGCAAAACTAACAAATTCACAAATAATGATTTTTTAAAACAGTCCCCGGCAATGGCACCAAAAACTTGGAACGAGGGAAATGTGCAAGTGTACACAATCGCAACAAGTAATAAAGTGACAAGTAAATGTCAAGTTATCGTACCCACATGGACTGTAAAAGAATTATTTATGAAAGTAATTTAAAACACTTTGGTGAGGTAAAAATAATTTGTTGAAAAGAGTGATTAAAAACTATGGTTTAAAAGTAAGTAAAATAAATAAAATAAAAAAAATAAAAGTTCAAATACAAGATTTCAAAATATGAATTTAATCAATATGGCTTAATTGTGTTAGACTAATTTCACTTCTTAACCTAGAATTATTAAACTTATGTTCATGCTGCTACGAATAATTTCACGGCAACCTGATAATTTGCTAACTTATGAACATATTCACCTATACAAATCCATTCATCTCTTGATATATCCCTAGGTCAATTCGACTTATTAAATGGATTCTAATAAGCAACATGCTATTGCACATACATACTCATTAATAATCTCTTGCATATTCCTATGTCAATTCAAACGATTAATTAATCTAATAAGTATATAAAAGACTATGTGAGGTAACAAAGTATTCCTACCTTGAAACAGTTTACTCACAATAATCTTGTAAGTTATGCAAGGCATATGTATCGCCAAATACAATGCTAATTTAACCTTCAGCTACCTTAAAAGAATAAACATGCACTAATTAAGTACTATGTCCATTAATTACAATTTCAATCCGTTTAAATAATTAATTCATTAGTTATCTAACAATTATAATGCAAGAATAACTTAGGCATGATTTTATTTAATCAAGCAATTTACCAAGGCCTATAATAGCATAAACACAATTTTTACAATTTAAGTAGACGAAATGCAATCAACATAACACGAATTAAATTCTAGCTAAATTAATTAAATTAACCATTTCAACAACATAAATATTCATAAACATGTTTGTCAAAACAACAACGAAAATTAAAAAGATAGGGAACAAGTATCAACTTCGGTGTTTCTCCATGGCTTGACTAGCATGCTCTGAACTTTGTTCTCCGTTGTCCTCAGCTATCAAGGTGGCTTATGAACACCCAATTGCTACTCCAAATTGTAACACCCCTAACCCGTATCCAATCGCCGGACTTTAGGCTAAGAGGCATTACTGATCTAAACTTTTCACTTACACTTTCACATAAACATAGTTTCATTAGCATTCATAAGTACATTCAACACAATCAAAGGTTGAAAGCTGAGACTTATAATGACACTCAGGATATGCGACATATTCATATAGCTGAAATATTTACAAATAAATATATCATTCACAACAGTCTACTTTTTACATACCATAAATAATTCCAAAATGTAACAGTACCAAATTGATTGATAGTGTGACGAAGAGCTGACGAATCCCCGAACTAATAGTCAGAGTCCACAATCTACCAAGCAAAGACACAAACAAACGGAGTAAGCTTTCATAAGCTTAGTAAGTCTTAAGTAAATTAAACAACTTAACTTAGTTAACACATTGAGTAAGTATAAATAGTCTAATTATAACTTTATTTGACAGAATATGCCTAACTACAATAATACATATTAACATTGACCTCGCCTTCACTTAGAAATCCGAAATCACATAGTTACACCATCTGATATCAACTTGACATTTATTAGTTCAACTTAATAGAATTAATTTAAGGCACCATAACAATCGATAATTTCTATGATTGAATCACATAGATACCACATATACTTCTATGTATATAAATCCCACAGAAACCGAACACATAGATATACCTCCATTTCTCATGTGCATTGCATCAATAACTTTCACATACTTGAACTACTTAATTTAGCGAACGAATTTGAATACCGTATAGTATAAACTTCCTAATTTTAGCCTCTTTAATAGCTCTCCGGCATTCAGACTACTAAGTATAACCTGAACTTGTCTCTGGCACAAGCCTGTTGGACTTTGAATCCGAAACTCATTACCAGCCATCATGTTTGCTAAACCAAAAGCCCGATTAATACATTACTAAAATCAATACACAAAGTTTTTAAACATTTAAAATCATATATTTCTAGATTTCCACATATTACGAATAAATTAACAAAAGCTTTGCATCATTCGTTCATAAGCACATACTAATCTTATTATTTAATTTCATAACTTGCCAATCGGCCTCATCACGTAGCAAAGTATCATTTTTGTGGTAAGATCTGCCATTCAGCTATAACATATATTTTACTTTTATCTTCATTTTTTTTTTCATCTTTGTTCTCGTAAGATCTTATTTACCTATAATGGTAATCAGGGTCCTATTACACCGCATTCTCTTTTCATGTCGCACAACTACATCATGAGTACACATATAGCTATCATTCAATTTCTTAAATACGTTTCTTTGGTCTAAGGCCCCTTTTTTAACCGAACACATATATAAATAAAAATACAAGCACTTAACACGCATTAAGCATGCTAACTTTTCTTGAAACTATATTCATATAACGTAGATAATTCAAATCTTGACACATTGATTCATACTTTAACCGAATGCATCAAGGTCATATGCGTATAACTTAATATCTCATTCATAGATCTCTCACTTTTCATACTTAGTTTACTCACAATCAAGCTTAATTATGAGTATGGAATACATACCTGACCGATGTAAATTATTGAACCAATTCGACTGCTATTTATCATTGAATCTCCAGAAATCTTGTAAGTCTGAATTCATCATTAGTACAAGGTCTGTTATACCTCCGATCTGAATCGCTTTTGTCAGCATTCCGCGTATTAGACTCGAAACCCGATATAATCACCCGCTCAAAAGTTTGCTAGGTCAAAGACCCAATAATAACACACAATATCTAATTCTCAGAGTTTATGCATATTTATTCATATACTTTCAATTTTCCCAACGTAATCACATTAACGAAATATTATTTTCATTAGATCTCACTCACATATCAAAGTAGTTATCTTCAATTCATAAAAACCATTTAGGCCATATCACATACATATTTATATAAATATATATACACCATTTCAAATACATCATCTTACCAAAGTAGTCATTAGTAACCTTACTCGTATAATTTATTTATGATTTACAGTAGTCCTTCGGCTATACACACATGTAAATTTCAAAGATCATGATTCTTTTAATAGATATTAAGCACCTCCTACTTGTTCATGACATAGCCTTAATATTTAAAAATTACAAAAGACTTAAACTCAATTACTTAAAGACTTACCTGAATTGTCGATGAGATGGCTTTGATCGGCTACTCTACCCTTTGCTTTTCCCCTACTTGATTTCTCTCTTTTAGGCTCTTGAACTTGAATTTAGACAAATTTAACTTATTAAAATCTCGTCATGCTTGCTTATGGCTGAATATAACAAGAACTTAACAGGCCATATTAGCTACCTTTAGCTCAAATACATGATGGTTGTACACATCTTTAATCACATTAAACAATTTATTATGTGGCTAAAGAGAATTAAGACATACTTATCAAGAATCTAAAACGGCCAATTCAATGTGTCCCAAATAACTATATATATATAACTTGTCCTTTAATCATCATAGCCGAATTGGTATCTCATCAAATGAACACACACATATATACAAGAACTAACATAATGTGCTTACTAAGTAATCAACCTAACATGAATGGCACCATTTTAACCTCGTCAAATAATTCATTGTCATATTACCACACATTCGGCTAGCACAAATATGCAAGTACACACTATCACTTTGCTTAGCAAAATTCAACTCAAGGTCTAGCCATAATTCAGTTAAAGTCATTCAATAATTTCTTCATGAATAAAGACCATGAGCGAATACCTATTATACAATTAAAACCATTTTTTTCAATTTTTAAAACACTAGTACTATAGTCGAATCCCTCACTTTGCTAACATATCCTCTTGCTTTTAATCATATCACATATACACAACTTGAAACCCTCTTTTAATCGTGAATATAATAAAATAATTTAAGCTTATTCAATAATTTAACCAATACCTTAACACTCAACAATTTACAAAAAAAATACGTCATTCACCAAGTGCCCTCAATGATTCATTCATTAACTATTTGGTTAAAAATTCATAAAATATACATTAGTACAATTCACTCATGATATGCAATAGCCGAATATACTCCTCTTTCCTATAAACCATTTTTAAATCACAAATTTTGAAATTAGCCACTAAGTTCACTATTTTCACAAATTATCCTTACAAATTCAACTTCATTTAAAAATCACACATCAAAAAATTCATCTAACACTTATTTTTAATTTCTAATTTCCAACTCAAACTCTACATCATTCATTCATGGCCGAACCTTCATTTTTCAACCATATTAAAAATCACATGGTGGGTTTTAAAGCTAGTTAAACAAGGATAAACAAAAACTATCTAATTTTTATAAAAATTATAAGAAATTACCTTGAATTTGACAAGAGATGGCCGAATATAGAAGAGTTTTTCTCCTTGAAACTTTCGGCACTTTCAAAGATGAACACTTGCATTTTTTTTTTTTTGGCTTTATAATATCATAGGTTATTTTTATTTTACACTTTTAACCTTCCTAATTTCATTAACTAAACACCTATATCATGGATACATACGGCAAACACATATTAAAAAGGTTTATTTGCCATTTAAGTACTCCATATCATTATTCACTAATGATTCCACCATTAAAATCTAATTTATACCGTCCATGCATTTAACAAATGGCGTATTTGCCATTTAAAACCCCAACCTTAAAAAGACATGACACTTGAACATTTTCATAAGGTATTCATAAAAATCAATTGATGCAATTAAATCCTTTTTGGTGAATCAAGCACTTAAACTCGAAATTAAATTACGAAACTTTAGCACACATAAGTACACTTATTCAAAACACAGAAAATAATATTAAATATATATATATATATTCTTAACTCAGATTCATGGTCCCGAAACCATTGTTCGATTAGGGTCTAAAACAGACTTAATCAATCTTCTCAAAGGCCGACTACCCTTAAGCTTCTTCTAATTCTTTTTTTTCTCTTTGCTTATTAGCTTCGGCAAAGTGGGAAATAAACATGACACAACTTTGTTTTTATTACCATCTTTTTATTATATTAATAAATAAAAACATGTCTCATATAATAACATAATTTTAAGTTTATTTTCTTATTATTATAGAAATCATATAATGCATTATAATCACTTCCACTACCGTACACTTTAAAAAAAAATGGTTTAATAACCATGCAAATCCTCCACCTTGGTAATCCACCATATTAGGCCACTTTAAAGATTTTCCTACCACATTTTCTAAATTTAACAACCAAGCCCTCTTAATTAATTTAGCATGAAATTAACAAAATTAAAACATGAAAATTTCACATGTAGCAATCCACATAATGTAAACATAGAAAATAACATTTAATTATTTTTGTGACTCAGTTTTGTGGTCCCAAAACCACTTTCCGACTAGGGTCAAATTAGAGGTGTCACACAAATGGCTGATGAGAGCCTTTTTCCCAAGAGGAGAAATCGGCACAAGAGCAAGGGAATTTTTGGAGAAAAGATAGAATGAAGAGAAGATGAGTGAATGAGAGAATGATGGAGTGAGTGATGCTTTGAATGATCAGCTAGGGGTGGCTTTTATAGCTGAATGTGGCAGCTAGAAATAGAAAAAATAATCAGCCTAAGAGACCTCCATTGGCCAGCCACACATGTGGCAAAGTTGATAGTTTCAACTTTGCTATTTTAGACATGGGGCAAATCTATAAAGCCACAATATTTGGTGGGGTTTGAATGCATTTTGAAAGTTCTTCAAGGGCCTCTTTGCAAGCTCATTAAATCAGATAAAGTGCTGATTTGGGTCAGCATATGGATGGTTCTGGGCTGCCCAATTTGTGGCTGGTTCGATTCACTTTGTTCGGTTCAACCAGTGTGGTTCAATTGGACCCTTTTTCCATAATTAATTAACAATAATTTATTTAGCCCAAATTAAATTGGGAATAAATTAAAATTAATTATATTATGAATTAATACACATAATTGGACTGTCTTAGGCTAGAAATTAATTTTCCTTGATACTTCAAATTGCTTCTCGGTTTTGTTCTTCTAACAATGTCTGCCGGGCCATTTTTCGCCCTTTACGCAAATCTATCGAGAATAATCAAAATTAATCAAAATTAACTATAAAAATAATTAAAATTCATCATGTTCATGTTTTAAGCACAATTTAATTATTTTATAAAAATTAATTATTTTTTGACAAGAATTTAACTGGATTTGCATGAATTTAAGTAAAAATGGGTATGAAAAAGTATATAAATTTTTGTGTTTCCAATGCCATTAATGAATTTTTGTGCTCTTAAGTGTTTAATGATGAAATATGAAAGCTTGATGATTGTTTTACATGTTTTATTAAGTGATTTTTGATGAAAATATAATTTAGGGATTAATTTGTGAAAAGTGTTAATTTTGTGGTTAAATTTATGAAAAAGTGATAAAAATGGGTTGCTAGGGACCTCATTAAAATTCGGCTAGCATGGGTTTTAAGGAAATTGTTGTAATTTGTGATTTTATGTGAAAAGGACTAAATTGTAAGAAATGTGAAACTTTAAGGGCTAATGTGCAAAAATGCCCAGTTGTGTGACTTAGATTAAATTGAATGAATAAATGACTTTATTAGCTAAATTTGATTATATTTAGACCAAGAAAGCAAGAATTCAAATTTCGATCGAGGGAAGAACAAAGTTATCGAGTAGTCGATCCATTCCGTCAATTCCAAATACGAGGTAAGTTCGTATGCTAAATAATGTCCTTAAATTGTGTTATATATGTTTATTTATCATTGAATTGAATGGAATGCCGAATGGTGAGATATGAGCAAAAATTGACAGAATTACGACGTCTGAAAGTCCCGTACGAACCTTAGGAATAGTATAGGATACAAATGCCATGACATTAGGATTACCAAGATGAGAGTAAGACCATGTTTGGGACATGGCATCGATACAAGATTCGTGTAAGACCATAGTCAGGCTATTGGTATCGGTATGCGGTAACATGTAAGACCATATCAAGGATATGGCATTGTAAACTGAAAAATATAGGATTTTTCCTGTAAATTTTATCACCTTTTTACTTAAATTTTTTGTTAAAACCAAGTAATTGTTTAATAAATTAATGAAATATGTGGAAATATGAAATTAAGAAATAGAAATTATTAAAATATGATTTTATGATTTATTATATAGTTTTCATGCATAAAATGGCTTATTTTATGTTTATTTGAGCTTATTATATTTTTATGAGCCATGCATGTTTAAATTAAATAGTAATTTATAAAATGATTTTTAATAATTCAACTTAAATATTTCATTAATAAATTGGGTTTTAATTAATTAAGTAATATGATTAATTAAAGTGGTTAAATTATATTATTTGGTCCTCTAATTTATCTACTATATTTTGACAGGTCTGAGAGCTTTATTCTGATTTCAAAATCGTCCAAATTGGGAACCAAGTCAACCCAAAATTCAGCTGCACATGGATTTTCATAAACCATTTTTTGGTTTAATTACACAAGGTCCTTGAATAGTTGAAGAAAGTAGAGATTTACCTGACGATTTGCATGTGACCGAGTCTTAGTCCTGAGTTGTTGTGGCACTCAAATTAAGCAAAAAATTAGTTCAATTTCCTTAAAGTATGGCCGGCCTCCCATGGAAGAGGTTTCAAAAGATGGACACTTCTATTTTTAGTAAACTATCCCCCTTGCCTCACCTATAAATAAGATCCCATTTCTCACTTTTCTAATCATCCCTCATCCCTCATCCCTCAATCATTCATCATTCTCTCCTCTCTCATTCCTTTTAGCTTTCTATTCTCCCCACCCCTATCATCATCCTTGCATAAGGATTTAGCAAATTAGCCTCTTAAAGAGACCTTGGTCGGCCACCTTAGAGAGCCATCATCAAAGGAGCAAAGCAAAGGAATGAAGGAGCCTTCATTGTTTAGAGTCTTAGGTGATAGCCACCTTGATTTGGGTTTAATCTTTCTTTTCTTTAATTTAATTCAAGAATGTTTGCTATGTGTTCTTTGTTCTTGTTTACTACAATGACAGCTTAATTTTATTTAAGCTAGGATGGTTGCTTTCATTAAATAATATTTACTTCATTCATGCTTATAATATTTGTGCCTAAATCAATCATGTTCTCAATTAAAACCAAGTCTGCATTTCGTTCATACATGATTGAAATGCACCTAAATTAGCTAAGTGATCTAACCAAACGACGGCTAGTGGACACATAATTGAAATGTGCATGCTCAATTTAGATCCTAACCAGATTAAATTGTAGGTTGCATAACAACCCTAACCAGGCTCTGTTATCTACACAGTTTTTAGATTTATGTGATTAAACTATTTCAAACGTAACACGTCCCTGTTACCTTGCACGAATTCTAAGAAACCCTTAGTAAATAAGGATCAGTATAATTTGCATTTCCTAAGTAAAGTATTCCAAAAGGACCTAGTGTGGTTTCCAAACTCATGAAAGATTGAGTTGCCATGGAATGTCTTTTTGAATATTATTAAGCATGTTGATGATAAATTGAGTTTAATTAAAGTAATTGTCCTAGTTTGTTTATGTTATAATTGTTGCAAATTGTGTTTAATTCTACTAAAATCTATTTCATTCATATACTTGAATGTTAGGATAAATCACATTAGGGATCACTGCATTTAGATTAATTTTACATAATTCTAATCAACACTTCCAAATCAAATTGTGTCTTTATTTACCAAGTTGTTAATATAATTTTATAATTAAGTGACTTAGCACGAATACAACCCCTATGGATACGATAACTCGATACTTACTTATTACTTGATAACAATTGTGTACATTTGCACAAACCCTAGCATTACAAGCGTTGTCCAAGTTATATGAGATTTTTTAGTATCCTTATCGATTCCAAATGGTCAACGGGCAAAGTTCAGATGAGAATGAAAGTATAACCGAAATAAGTGATATAGGTACGTGCGAGACTCATATGAATATCGAAAGGAAGAAGGTTGATGAATGAATATGTGATCATGTGTATAATATAGAAAGGTTTGTGTTTAATCAAGTGTTTTGCCTTATAAAATGTCTATTGGTTGAATTGTGGTTATTTGATGAATTAAGTTTATTTACATACGAGCTTACTAAGCTTTTAAGCTTACTGTGTTTATTTTTCCCTATTTTATAGATATTAAAAGCTAGCCCTGAGTCATGTGGATATGTGTTTTGGTAATATATGTTGGCCTTTGAAATGGCTTGGCGTGAATTTGGCCGTGTAAATTGGCTTATTTTGGGAGTATGGTATATATTATGTAATATGTCTATATTGCCAGGTGTTTTGGCATGATTAATATGGTATTTGAGATGGTTATATATTGTGCATTTAGTTAGTTGTTTAATGAAGTAATGTGGCTTGAGAAATGGCATGTTTTGGTATGAACTTGAGATGATGAATTGGCATGAATTTTGAGGGTTGGTTTGGTTTTTGGGTTGAGAAATTATTGGTTGGCATATTGTATGAATTATGGTTAGTAATCTAGATGTTTTGATATATGTTTGGACAAATGAAATGGTTGAAATTGATATGATATGAATTGTGTATGGAATGATATAATTTGGTTGCCTATTTGCACTTAGAAATGGTACCATTAATGCTATTGTAGGTATGTGCATTTTGGGTGAGAAATGTGGCTTTAAACTAGCCTCTTTTCATCCACACGGCTGAGCACACAGGCGTGTGGCTCAACTGTGTGTGACACATGGCCTTAGTACACGCCATGTGTCCCTTAAAGTTGAATTAAAAAACAAGTTAGTGAGTTACACGGCCTAGACACAAGGGCATGTGGTTGGCTGTGTGACCTAAGTCAGTATACCCTCTAGTTTTCACACAGTCAGGCACACGGGTGTACGGCTAACCCTGTAGTGCAAGCCAGTATGTATGCCCTATTTTCATACGGCCTACAACATAGGTGTGTCCATACCCATGTGAGGCACACGGCCTATTCACACGGGCGTTGGCCCCTAAATATATGAAAATTTTCTAAGTTTCTAAAATTTTTACATGTAATCGATTTAGTCGCGAACCTTCTCTAAAGTATGTTTATGGTCTCGTAGACCTATATAAGGGACAATGTGAAATTATTTGAATTATATTTGTTAATGTTTGATTAATGAATGTGAAATGTTTGCTTAATGATGTAATTTGATCGGTAATACCTCATAACCTTATTCTGGCAATGGAAATAGGTTAGGGGTGTTACATTTTATTGGTATCAAAGCTGCGGTTTAGTAGATTATATGACAAAATAGCGTGTGAGAGTCTAGCTATACATGCCATGTACATAACTTGCAATATTGTGATGATTCTTGACAGTTTAAAATGTGTTTTTGTATAGCAAATGGATCCCGGTCGAGCTATAGCTGATTATGTAGAATCTAATGCACCCGTTCCTGCTCAAGGGGTAGTGCTATCTGATTCTAGAGTTATAACGAGTAGCCACGAGTGAGAGGCTAAGCAAGCCTTCTTCCAAATGATGAATGAGTGGTTCACAAAGTTCGTTCGAATAAATATGGCTGCTCAACAACCTCCACCCCCGCCTATTCCTCAAGAAATCCCTGTTGTGCCACAAGTTATAGATCCGATCTAATTGAGTAAACCACCTGTTGATAAGATTCATAAATATAAAGCTGAAAAGTTTCAGTCTACCATTGATGATGATGTCGAAAGAGTGGAGTTCTGGCTTGATAATACAATCTGAGTCTTTGATGAGTTATCTTGTACTTCTGATGAATGTATCAAATGTGTTGTATCTTTGCTAAGAGACATTGCGTGCCAATGGTGGAATACATTAGTATCTATGGTTCCAAAAGAACGAGTTACTTGGGAGTTCTTCTACATTGGATTCTAGAATAAATACATTAGTTAGAGGTTTATTGATCAGAAACGTAAAGAGTTCCTCGAATTAAAGCAAGGCTGCATGACTATGATAGAATACGAACAGGAATTCGTGGGATTAAGCAGATATGTGTGAGAATGTGTTTCAACTGAAGCTATAATGTGCAAAAGATTCAAAGATGGTTTGAATGAGGACATCTAATTGTTAGTTGGGATTCTCGAGATGAAAGAGTTTGTTGTGCTTGTTGATCGAGCCTGTAAAGCAGAAGAATTGAGTAAAGAGAAAAGAAAAGCTAATTCTAAAGCTAGAGATTAGAGGATGAGATCAATAGGTAAATCATTTTACTTTGTATCTTAGTGATTGTAGACTAAATGATCAGACCTATTTTAAATGTGAATCATTAGATCATTTTATACGAAACTGCCCTGAGTTAACTGAAAAAGATAAATATCAGAACACGGGGTCGAGTAACATTATAGCCAAAGGTGGACCACCTAGAAACACGGGAAATGTGAATGGTAGCCAGAGAGCGACTATAGACTCAACTGTGAGGTGTGAGGCCAGAGCACCTGCTAGAGCCTACGCTATTCGTGCTTACAAAGAAGCGTCATCCCTAGATGTTATTACCGATACTTTCACTCTCTATGATACTAATGTGATTGCATTGGTAGATCCAGGATCAACTCATACATATATATGCATGAAATTAGTATCTAGTAAGACTTTGCCTATAGAGTCTACTGAATTTGTGATTAGAGTATCGAACCCCTTAGGCAAATGTGTTTTGATTGATAAATTGTGCAAGAACTATCCATTGATGATTCAGGATTTCTATTTTTTGGCTGATATGATGTTGTTGTCATTTGATGAATTTGATATAATTCTGGGAATGGATTAGTTAACGTAGCATGATACGATAGTAAACTGTAAATGAAAGATAATTGATTTGAGGTGTCAGAATAATGAGATTGTCTAGATTGAATCGGATGATTTGAATGGTTTAGTGGCAGTGATTTCATTAATATCAGCTCAGAGATATGTGAGAAAGGGTTGTGAAGCTTATCTTGCTTATATGCTTGATACAAAAGTGACCGAAAAAAAGATTGAATCAGTGCCAGTGGTGTACGAGTATCCAAATGTATTTCCCAAAGAGTTACCAGGATTACCACTGATAAGAGAAGTTGAGTTTAGTATTGAATTAGTATCGAGAACAGCTCCTATATCAATAGCTTCGTATAGAATGGCTCCGATAGAATTGAAAAAAATTAAAAGCACAGTTGTAAGAATTAACCGATAGAGGGTTTACTAGACCGAGTTTCTCTCCCAAGGGTGCACCAGTATTATTCGTGAAAAAGAAAGATGGCACTATGAGAATGTGTATAGATTACCGACAGCTTAATAAAGTAACAATCAAGAACAAATACCCTCTGCCATATGTACACGACTTGTTTGATTAGCTAAAAGGAGCAAATTGTTTTCAGAGATAGAATTGAGATTGGGATATTACTAGTTGAGAGTTAAAGACTCAGATGTGCCTAAGACTGCATTTAGAATGAGGTATGGTAACTATGAATTTTTGGTTATGCTTTTTGAACTAACCAATGCTCTTGCAGTCTTTGTGGACTTAATGAATCAGATTTTCAGGGCGTACCTAGATCGATTCGTTATTGTGCTCATCCATGATATTTTGATTTATTCTCGTGATGAAACCAAACATGTCGAGCATCTGAGAATTGTACTATAAACTCTATGAGATAAGCAATTGTTTGCTAAGTTTAGCAAATGTGAGTTCTGGTTACGAAAGGATGGATTTTGGGGGCATATAGTGTCAACCGCGTGTATCTGAGTTGACCTGAGCAAAATTTCAGCGATTTTAGATTGGAAGCCTGCGAGAAATGTATCCAAAATTCGTAGCTTTCTGGGACTAGCCAGTTATTATAGACGATTTGTGAAAGGCTTTTTGATGGTTGCAACTCCAATGATGAAATTGCTTCAAAAAGACGTAAAGTTTGAGTAGATTGATAAAATCGGCTCATTTTATACCAATACATACGGATTATTTGCTTGATAAATTAGCTGATTTGTATATCATTGAGATTGTAAGGTTACACGAGGTGCCTATTTCTGTTGTCTCGGATAGAGATTCGAGGTTTACATCACAGTTTTGGAAGAAACTGCAAGATGTGCTAGGTACAAAGTTGCATTTTAGTATCGTGTTTCGCCCGCAAACGGATGGTCAATCCAAGTGAGTTATACAGATACTTGAGGATATGTTACGTTGTTTCATTCTTGAGTTTGAAGGTACTTGGGAGAAGTATCTACCATTGATTGAATTTGCTTATAATAATAGCTTTCAATCGAGTATTAAGATGGCACCGTATGAAGCTCTATACGGTCGTAAATGTTAAACACCGTTGTACTAGACTAAGCTTAGCGAGAATAAGATTCATGGGGTTGATCTGATTAGAGAAACAGAAGGGAAAGTGAAAGTAATTTGTGATAGTTTGAAAGCAGTATCAGATCGACAAAAATCATACACATATTTGAAATGAAAAGATATTAAGTTTCGGATTAGGGATAAAGTGTTTTTGAAAGTCTCACTGTGGAAGAAAATACTCAGATTTGGCAAAAAAGGAAAGTTGAGTTCAAGATTCATTAGACCATATGAGATTATCGAGCAAATTAGGCCAGTTGCTTATCGACTATCCTTACCATTTGAGTTAGAGAAAATACACAATGTGTTTCACGTATCGATGCTTCAAGGATACCGATCCGATCCTTCACATGTCATTTCACCAATCAAGGTTGAAATTCAGTCTGATATGTCATATGTTGATGAACAAATCTGAATCTTAGCTTGTCAGATCAAAGAGCTGAGAAATAAGAGAATCGCATTAGTGAAAGTATTATGGCATCGACACAAGGTTGAAGAAGCTACATGGGAAACTGAAGATGCTATGAGAAATCAATACCCGAATCTCTTTACTGGTAAGATTTTCGGGGACGAAAATCCCTAAGGGGGAGAGTTGTAACAACCCAGTTTTAGCTGAATCTTACCTCGTGAGGTCAAAGAGCTGAGAATTAAGAGAATCGCATTAGTGAAAGTATTATGGCATCGACATAGGGTTGAAAAAGCTACGTGGGAAACTGAGGATGCTATGAGAAATCAATACCTGAATCTATTCACTTGTAAGATTTTCAGGGATGAAAATCCATAAGGGGGAGAGTTGTAACAACCCGGTTTTAGCCAAATCGGAACAGTGGTTTTGGAACCAAAAAATTGATGTCGGGAAATTGTTTTAATATTATTTTATGTGTTTACAGCATGATAACAAGTATGTGTGAAAAGATTGTGATTTAATTTTATTGATTGGATGATTAAATTGATAAAAGGACTAAATCGCGTAAAATACAAAAGTTGCATTTTACATGTTAAAGGTATTTAATTGCTATGAGTTATTAAATCAAAAGTCCTTATAATGTTATTATACCACAAATAAAGATAATGAACTAATATGGACATCATTAATATGATTAAGGTTATATAAGTAATTTAACTAGTAAATAATTACAATAGGTAAAAGAAAACCAAATTTGTAACACCCCAAACCCAGCCTAGATGTTATGGCCGCATCTGACGATGTCACATTGAAGTGTTTTTTGAAAACATGTTCTCACTGAAAACCTGTTCATTATTAAACCTCTTCGTCACATTATCAAAAAACTTGTTGATCATATATGCACTTTAAAAACACTATTTATTCATTAATTTTATTTATCGTTCACTAAATTAAGCGGTACGTTTGTTCTCAATACGAAGTTTATTATCCGAAAACATTTACTTTTGAAACTGCTCACATTGTCTAAATCTCATTTAGTAGCGGAAGCTTTTAAAACATTTTACGTAAGCGTGGTGTTTTGAGAAGACATTTACCTTTTAAAAACCTATCTTTTTCCTACATCTAGCAGTTTATATCAAAGCTAGTAAAAATCCCAAAATTAAACTAAAATCTAGAGACGCCTTATTACATGAAAATTACCCAAATTGATAGTAATAGTAAATAAGAATCAAATACAAAAAAAAAAAATGCAGTCGTGTGGCCACGTCTGAGTCCTTCATGACACCAATCCATCTATGGCTGGGGATTACCTGCATGGATAAATAAAAGGGTGAGTTTATGAAAAATCAATGGGTAATCCCTTTTCAAAATAGTATGTAGTAGCAGTCTAGGCCTAAGCCCATTACAGTAACAGTAAAATGGGCCTAAGCCCAATACAGTATTAGTAGCACAGTAGTAATGCAAACTGTAACACCCTGAATTTGGGCCTAGAAGTATTGGGCCTTGGGCCTGGGTACGGGTGTGAGATAGTTCGAAATAAAATTATTGATGTGTTGAATTCTGTTATGGAAGGTTATTATTTATGGGTTAATGTGGTATTTTAGTGAACTGCGAAGGATTCATAGTGTGGGGAAAAGTCTTGGGCTAATTTCTGGATTTCCGAGATTTTTGTGATATTTGGTGTAATGTTGAAATTTTGATATATGGATGTATAATTCGTGTCTGGAGTGTGTTATTGGGCCTATGGAAGGCCCAAGTGTTGGTTAAAAACCCGGAGAATTCTTGGATTTTTGGACTTAAGGAATAGAGGACTTGGAAAAGAGGAGTTGTAATGAATTATGTGTGTAATAAGACACAAAAAAAGGAGTGTGGTGTAGTGGCAAAGTAGCGCCACTTAAAGGACAAGGAAGCAAAGGGTCTAAGGTTCAAGTCTTGGCTCTTGCAATTTATTTTGGTTTTTCTTTTAAATAAATCTGGAAGCAAGTAGGTGAGCTTTAAAGTTATATGTGTTGGACTTATGACACAAAAAGAGCTTGTGTCCAAGTGGTGGTCCCTTGACATGACTATTGAGAGGACTTTGGTTCGAATCCCGTTGGATGCAAAGGTTGATTATTTTGCTAATGCTTTAATTTTAGGGGGATTGATGGAGAATCCCACATCGGAAAGCTAACATGAGAGCAGGTGAGGAGCTAGCTTTAAATAGAGCAAACCAGGAGGAGAGTAGGCACAGCCTTCTTGGCTGATCCCTTTCGCTTTATGGCGTGCCCGTTTGGGTTGGGCATCGACTAAGAGTGTTTGGAGCGCGGATTAACTTCAGCCTCCTATCAGGTGTGTATTTCTCACTGCTCTAGCGGTAGGACGGCTACTTCGGGCTGCGATGGGCCGAATAGGCCATGTGGGCCCAATGGGCCTGCGGGCCCAATTGGATAAGTTGTTTGATTGTATAGTAAATGTTGGGCTAGATTAGGTGAATCTCATATCTGTGGCTAGATTTAGGCTAAAAGGGCCACACGAGCGTGTGGGCCCATTTGGGCTGACAATGGGCCCTAGGCCCATTCGCATTGTTATCTCTGTTTAGAAATGCTGTAGTTTACAAAATTACTGAAATACCTTGGTTTACAAAATTACCGAATTACCCTCGATTTGTAAAATTACAAGAAATATCCCGATTTATAAAATTATCGAATTACCCTTGATTTGTACAATTACAGAAGTACCCTCGATTTGTAAAATGACAGACATACCCTTGATTTGTAAAATTACCATTTTACCCTTGATTTGTAAAATTACCATTTTACCCCTAATTTGTAAAATTACCATTTTACCCTTGATTTGTAAAATTACCATTTTACCCCTAATTTGTAAAATTACCATTTTACCTGTGATTTGTAAATTACCGTTTTACCCCTGATTTGTAAAATTACTATTTTTACCCCTGATTTGTAAAATTACTATTTTACCCTCGGTTTGTGAATTTACCAAAATACCCCTGTAGGGTAGAATTACCAAGACACCCCTATGGGGTAAAATTACCGTTTTGCCCCTAGGGTGTTAAATGACTGTTTTGCCCCTCGTGGGTAAATGACTAACTTGTGTGATGATTGGGCTAGTTTGACCGTGGATATAAGTTGGTGATATGAATGACTTGACTGTGATCTATTCTTATTTTTGGGATTTGGAAAAGTTGGAATCCCTATGTGTTTAGCGAGGCTGTCGAAATAGTGCCTAAGGCTTTAAGGGGCTGTTACCAATTATTTTACTATGTGCTTGTAAGGGTTAAAGGCTGCTGACTAAGGGCTTGGATTAGTGGAGCGTCCGGATCCAGATTTGGATATCAACTTCAGCAAAGGTAAGGATTTAGGGCCTTGTTCATGGATGCCCGAATATGGTAAGAGTATGTTAAATTTAGTTATCATTGATTCGTGGTCTAATGTTTTACTAATCGAATATAGGATTGAGTTGGAGCAGATATCGTCATCGTTCGTCGTAATCAGGTGTGTAACTAATCCCAACTTTTAGACTAAAGCGGTAAAAGCCGAAATGGCCATAAAGTGACTGACAACTGGTGGAAAGCGACCGAAAACGCACTCGTGTAAAACTTTAGAGTAATCGTTTACTCCATTGGGGTTAGTCATGAATTCAGTAGTGAAGGATTTGCAGAAGGAGTAATTCTGAACGTTTTGGTAAGTTGGGCTGTGAAGGGCCAAGATGGGCCCAGTGGGCTTCCGAGCCTAAATCGAAAAATGATCGTTAAAGACTTTCTGGTAACATGAATAATAAAAACATGGTTAAGTTGGTAAAATAAAACCTAAAATTGGGCTTAACGGGTTTGAGACGATATTGGACATAGTAAGGCCCATTAGGGGTTTTAGGCTAAAAAGGGCAAAATTGGAAATTTGGCTTAAATCGACTTTCGTGGTTATATGGGGGCTGATAATTTATTAGATTTGCACAAAATCTCTGAAAATATGAAAAAGGACTAAAATACCCTTAAATATGGAAAATTACCAAAATACCCCTAGGTGTAAAAAGACTATTATACCCCTAGGGTCAATTCTGTATGAAATGTATGATTTTATGTATCTGCATGAGTTACCATTTAATGTGAGCATATCTGATGCATGAGATGTTATATGTTGCATGCTAGTATTTATATTCTTATGTTGCATGGGGCATGGGTTTATGATGGAGGAAGCGTTCTGGCAGCCTCGCTGCAATCTGGTGACTTTGTCACATTATTATCTGGCAGCCTCGCTGCAATCTGGTGACTTTGTCACATTATTATCTGGCAGCCTCGCTGCAAATCTGGTGGCCTCGCCACAATATCTGTATCTGGTGACCTCGTCACAATATCTGGCAGCCTCGCTGCAAATTATATCTGGCAGCTTCGCTGCAATTATCTGTGGTGTGTAGCGGTTGGGTGGGTCGAGTAGTCTCCCCACATGGTGTAAGGCTGATACGGGGGTGTTATGGATGGATCTGGGTTGGGTTTTCTGTTTGCATATTATATCTGATCTGTATCTGTTATGGGCCTACGGGCTTAACCTGATTTCTGTAATGGGCCAAGGCCAACTAATCTAATTCTGAGGCTTGATCTGTTTTGGCCTATGGTTGAGATAATGTTGCACACTGAGTTGTCAAACTCACCCCCTTTTTATTTAACCTCTACAGGTAACACTCAACCATAGCGGGCTTGGAGCTGCGAGAGATTCGGAGTGGCCACAGCATCTGCAGAACTGGTTTTCATTTTGTTTAAAGTATTTTATAATTAAGTTATTTTTGGGTTTTATTTTGTAATAAGGCCGCTGTCTAAGTTTTTTATTTGGTTTAATTTTCTTTGATGATTAAATTACATTTTATAGAATCGCTAGTTTAGGCTGCGCTGGTTTCAAAATCTAAAGAACGTTTTTAAAACTCAACGTGTGAATAATATGGATAACTTGAAGGATTAATAAACTGGTTTTAACAGACTTACTCTTTTGATTCAAACCTCACTTAAGACACAACAAGTCTAAAAGGGCCGTAAACTTAGTTTTAGGATCGTGTGACACACCAGATCTGGTCGTAGCGTCTAGGCCGGGTTTGGGGTGTTACATTTAGTGGTATCAGAGCTAAGTTGCAACAACTCGGCTGTGGAACGGGTCTAAAAAAAAATGGAAGTTTTCAAACAATCAAAACAAATATTTTCGAAATGTCATGTTTTTAACATTGTTTTCAAAATTACTTGGAACTAGTTTTGATAAACTTCTATCGTACCTAAAAGAATTATTTTCAAAGAACAAATTAAGTTATCCTATGAGATCTTTCGAAATAGTGGCACACCGAATCTCTGGCCCAAGCCTGTAAATTTCTGAACTTTTCTAATTATTTTTTTTGAAATTCTGATTATATGCCTGACTAAAGACTCTATTATGATACTTTAGCTAGGGTATTACTGAAACTATAGAGACTCTGATAGGTAAACTGAGACTGTAGCTAGGCTACCGCGAAAGAAGATAAACTCTAAAACTCTAATTATTCATAAGACATTTGTAATGAACACTGAAATATTAATCTGACTCATAAAATTTCTAAAACGGAAAGTACGAAATGAGTACGCGAGTAGCTCGTGGTAGGGGCCGTGGACGTGGCCGAGGTAGTAACACGAACTGAATCTTCTTCTTCGGGTCATGCGCCAGCAGCTGATGTACCGGTACCACCAGCAACAGGGGTGGAATCTCATGATAGGGGTGTAGGGGATGATGCCCTATCGCAAGCGATGCTTCGAGTTTTGGAAAGGGTTGCTGGGGCAAGTACCGATAATGGATTTCGGGGATCCATTTTTGAGCGACTCCGAGCTAATGGGGCGGAATTCTTTAGGGGCGTGTCTGGTGTAGCCCCGAATGTGGCCGAGTACTGGTTGGAGGCCACAGAGCGGATTATGGATGATCTGGATTGCTCTATGGAGCAAAAGCTGAAAGGAGCCGTGTCGTTGCTGAGAGATGAAGCTTATCAGTGGTGGCTTACGGTGAGAGATGGAACTTCAGATGGTGAGGTAACATGGGAGTTGGTTAAGAAAGCCTTTAAAGGAAAATATGTTGGGGCTAGCTATGTGGACGCCCGTAGGAAAGAGTTCTTAAATTTGGTTCAGGGAAGTAGGACAGTATCTGAGTACGAGGCTGAATTTCTGAGGCTGAGCTGATATGCTTCTGGGATAGTTGCTACTGAATATGAGCGTAGTGTGCGTTTCGAAGATGGTCTGAGAGATGAACTAAGGGTACTGATTGCTCCACAGAGAGAGCGTAACTTTACGGCGTTGATAGATGTTGGATCTACCCATTCTTATGTTACATGTGTCATATTTGGGTCGTTGGGAGTGCGTTCTGAGGAGACAGTGAGTGGGGTAACTGTACTAAGTCCTTCGGGTCACTCGGTTAGGGTAGACAAGCTATATAGAGACGTACCTATAGAAACTCAAGGAAAATTTTTTCTGGAGACTTGATGGAGCTACCTTTCGGAGAATTCGATCTCATCTTAGGAATGGATTGGCTAGTAAAGCATAGGTCTACCTTGGATTGTGCTGCAAAGCGAATGAGATTAAAAACCGCAGAGGATGAGGAAGTTATGGTGATTGGTGAACGTAGAGATTATCTGTCTAATGTGGTGTCAGCATTAAGAGCTGAGAAGTGGATTCGTAAAGGATGTGAGGCTTTTATGGCATTCATAAGTCAAGCGGAATCTGAGGAGCTAACTGTGGATCAAGTTAGAACCATTAAGGACTTTCAAGATGTGTTTCCAGAAGAGCTTCCAGGTCTGCCTCCTAATCGAGAGGTTGAGTTTGGGATCGATTTGTTGCCTGGTACAGCACCAGTGTCTATTGCACCGTATAGGATGGCACCAAAGGAGTTGGTGGAGTTGAAAGCGCAGATTCAAGAACTGTTGGATAGAGGCTTCATTAGGCCAAGTGTGTCTCCGTGGGGAGCATCAGTACTGTTCGTAAAGAAGAAAGATGGGTCAATGCGAATGTGCATTGATTATCGGTAGTTGAACAAACTGACAATTAAGAATAAGTACCCGTTGCCAAGAATCGATGATCTGTTCGACCAGCTTAGAGGAGCTTCAGTATTTTCCAAGATTGACCTTCGATCTGGGTACCATCAATTAAGGGTGAGAGAGGTGGATATTCACGAGACGGCATTCAGAACTCGTTATGGTCACTATGAATTCTTGGTTATGCCATTTGGGCTGACCAATGCACCTGCAGCTTTTATGGATCTAATGAATCGAGTGTTCCAGCCATACTTGGATCGATTCGTGGTCGTCTTTATCGACGATATTTTGGTCTATTCTGAATCTTAGGAGAAACATGATGAGCATCTTCGTATTGTGCTGCAAGTGTTAAGGGAAAAGGAGCTTTACGCGAAATTTAGTAAGTGTGAGTTTTGGTTGAGGGAAGTAACCTTCTTGGGGCATGTTGTATCTGCTGAGGGTATTAAGGTGGACCCTCGAAAGATTAAAGCAATTCTAGAATGGAAACCACCGAGGTCTGTGGCCGAAATTCGAAGTTTTCTGGGTTTAGCTGGATACTACAGAAGGTTTGTAGAAGGATTTTCTGTGATGGCAGCACCATTAACGAAACTCATAAGGAAAGGGGTACCATTTATTTGGACTGAGCAGCTGCAAGAAGCTTTTGAGAAACTAAAGAAAGTTCTGACCGAGGCACCTGTACTGATTCAACCTGAGTCTGGAAAAGAATTTACCGTGTACAGTGATGTATCACATGTTGGGTTGGGCTGTGTGTTGATGCAAGAGGGTAAAGTGGTTGCTTATGCATCGCGACAGCTTAAACCTCATGAAGTGAACTATCCTACCCATGATCTGGAGTTGGCAGCAGTAATCTTTGCACTTAAGATTTGGAGACATTATCTGTATGGAGAAAGGTGTGTTATATACACAGATCATAAGAGTCTTAAGTATTTGCTGACTCAGAAGGAGCTGAATCTTAGGCAACGGAGGTGGATTGAATTGCTTAAGGATTATGATTGTGTGATTGAGTATCATCTAGGCAAGAGAAAAGAGCGTGCTTTTTATGTGGGTCCCTCGAACATCGAGCTCTTGATTGCAAAGCTGATTCTAGTTAGGAATGTGTGATGTTTGGTTACGAATTGTGTGCGCTAGTGTTAATGTTTATTCGATGTTCTGGGTCATACCAAAATTATTTGGATCAGAGTGCGCAGCAGAAGCATAGTGGTTGGACTTGAGTAATACGGTTAGTTGATAGTTTAAAATTTCGAGGACGAAATTTCTTTAAGGAGGGTAGAGTTGTAACACCCTGAATTTGGGCCTAGAAGTATTGGGCCTTGGGCCTGGGTACGGGTGTGAGATAGTTCGAAATAAAATTATTGATGTGTTGAATTCTGTTATGGAAGGTTATTATTTATGGGTTAATGTGGTATTTTAGTGAACTGCGAAGGATTCATAGTGTGGGGAAAAGTCTTGGGCTAATTTCTGGATTTCCGAGATTTTTGTGATATTTGGTGTAATGTTGAAATTTTGATATATGGATGTATAATTCGTGTTTGGAGTGTGTTATTGGGCCTATGGAAGGCCCAAGTGTTGGTTAAAAACCCGGAGAATTCTTGGATTTTTGGACTTAAGTAATAGAGGACTTGGAAAAGAGGAGTTGTAATGAATTATGTGTGTAATAAGACACAAAAAAAGGAGTGTGGTGTAGTGGCAAAGTAGCGCCACTTAAAGGACAAGGAAGCAAAGGGTCTAAGGTTCAAGTCTTGGCTCTTGCAATTTATTTTGGTTTTTCTTTTAAATAAATCTGGAAGCAAGTAGGTGAGCTTTAAAGTTATATGTGTTGGACTTATGACACAAAAAGAGCTTGTGTCCAAGTGGTGGTCCCTTGACATGACTATTGAGAGGACTTTGGTTCGAATCCCGTTGGATGCAAAGGTTGATTATTTTGCTAATGCTTTAATTTTAGGGGGATTGATGGAGAATCCCACATCGGAAAGCTAACATGAGAGCAGGTGAGGAGCTAGCTTTAAATAGAGCAAACCAGGAGGAGAGTAGGCACAGCCTTCTTGGCTGATCCCTTTCGCTTTATGGCGTGCCCGTTTGGGTTGGGCATCGACTAAGAGTGTTTGGAGCGCGGATTAACTTCAGCCTCCTATCAGGTGTGTATTTCTCACTGCTCTAGCGGTAGGACGGCTACTTCGGGCTGCGATGGGCCGAATAGGCCATGTGGGCCCAATGGGCCTGCGGGCCCAATTGGATAAGTTGTTTGATTGTATAGTAAATGTTGGGCTAGATTAGGTGAATCTCATATCTGTGGCTAGATTTAGGCTAAAAGGGCCACACGAGCGTGTGGGCCCATTTGGGCTGACAATGGGCCCTAGGCCCATTCGCATTGTTATCTCTGTTTAGAAATGCTGTAGTTTACAAAATTACTGAAATACCTTGGTTTACAAAATTACCGAATTACCCTCGATTTGTAAAATTACAAGAAATATCCCGATTTATAAAATTATCGAATTACCCTTGATTTGTACAATTACAGAAGTACCCTCGATTTGTAAAATGACAGACATACCCTTGATTTGTAAAATTACCATTTTACCCTTGATTTGTAAAATTACCATTTTACCCCTAATTTGTAAAATTACCATTTTACCCTTGATTTGTAAAATTACCATTTTACCCCTAATTTGTAAAATTACCATTTTACCCGTGATTTGTAAATTACCGTTTTACCCCTGATTTGTAAAATTACTATTTTTACCCCTGATTTGTAAAATTACTATTTTACCCTCGGTTTGTGAATTTACCAAAATACCCCTGTAGGGTAGAATTACCAAGACACCCCTATGGGGTAAAATTACCGTTTTGCCCCTAGGGTGTTAAATGACTGTTTTGCCCCTCGTGGGTAAATGACTAACTTGTGTGATGATTGGGCTAGTTTGACCGTGGATATAAGTTGGTGATATGAATGACTTGACTGTGATCTATTCTTATTTTTGGGATTTGGAAAAGTTGGAATCCCTATGTGTTTAGCGAGGCTGTCGAAATAGTGCCTAAGGCTTTAAGGGGCTGTTACCAATTATTTTACTCTGTGCTTGTAAGGGTTAAAGGCTGCTGACTAAGGGCTTGGATTAGTGGAGCGTCCGGATCCAGATTTGGATATCAACTTCAGCAAAGGTAAGGATTTAGGGCCTTGTTCATGGATGCCCGAATATGGTAAGAGTATGTTAAATTTAGTTATCATTGATTCGTGGTCTAATGTTTTACTAATCGAATATAGGATTGAGTTGGAGCAGATATCATCATCGTTCGTCGTAATCAGGTGTGTAACTAATCCCAACTTTTAGACTAAAGCGGTAAAAGCCGAAATGGCCATAAAGTGACTGACAACTGGTGGAAAGCGACCGAAAACGCACTCGTGTAAAACTTTAGAGTAATCGTTTACTCCATTGGGGTTAGTCATGAATTCAGTAGTGAAGGATTTGCAGAAGGAGTAATTCTGAACGTTTTGGTAAGTTGGGCTGTGAAGGGCCAAGATGGGCCCAGTGGGCTTCCGAGCCTAAATCGAAAAATGATCGTTAAAGACTTTCTGGTAACATGAATAATAAAAACATGGTTAAGTTGGTAAAATAAAACCTAAAATTGGGCTTAACGGGTTTGAGACGATATTGGACATAGTAAGGCCCATTAGGGGTTTTAGGCTAAAAAGGGCAAAATTGGAAATTTGGCTTAAATCGACTTTCGTGGTTATATGGGGGCTGATAATTTATTAGATTTGCACAAAATCTCTGAAAATATGAAAAAGGACTAAAATACCCTTAAATATGGAAAATTACCAAAATACCCCTAGGTGTAGAAAGACTATTATACCCCTAGGGTCAATTCTGTATGAAATGTATGATTTTATGTATCTGCATGAGTTACCATTTAATGTGAGCATATCTGATGCATGAGATGTTATATGTTGCATGCTAGTATTTATATTCTTATGTTGCATGGGGCATGGGTTTATGATGGAGGAAGCGTTCTGGCAGCCTCGCTGCAATCTGGTGACTTTGTCACATTATTATCTGGCAGCCTCGCTGCAATCTGGTGACTTTGTCACATTATTATCTGGCAGCCTCGCTGCAAATCTGGTGGCCTCGCCACAATATCTGTATCTGGTGACCTCGTCACAATATCTGGCAGCCTCGCTGCAAATTATATCTGGCAGCTTCGCTGCAATTATCTGTGGTGTGTAGCGGTTGGGTGGGTCGAGTAGTCTCCCCACATGGTGTAAGGCTGGTACGGGGGTGTTATGGATGGATCTGGGTTGGGTTTTCTGTTTGCATATTATATCTGATCTGTATCTGTTATGGGCCTACGGGCTTAACCTGATTTCTGTAATGGGCCAAGGCCAACTAATCTAATTCTGAGGCTTGATCTGTTTTGGCCTATGGTTGAGATAATGTTGCACACTGAGTTGTCAAACTCACCCCCTTTTTATTTAACCTCTACAGGTAACACTCAACCATAGCGGGCTTGGAGCTGCGAGAGATTCGGAGTGGCCACAGCATCTGCAGAACTGGTTTTCATTTTGTTTAAAGTATTTTATAATTAAGTTATTTTTGGGTTTTATTTTGTAATAAGGCCGCTGTCTAAGTTTTTTATTTGGTTTAATTTTCTTTGATGATTAAATTACATTTTATAGAATCGCTAGTTTAGGCTGCGCTGGTTTCAAAATCTAAAGAACGTTTTTAAAACTCAACGTGTGAATAATATGGATAACTTGAAGGATTAATAAACTGGTTTTAACAAACTTACTCTTTTGATTCAAACCTCACTTAAGACACAACAAGTCTAAAAGGGCCGTAAACTTAGTTTTAGGATCGTGTGACACACCAGATCTGGTCGTAGCGTCTAGGCCGGGTTTGGGGTGTTACACAAACAGAAATCCCACCGAATCCTACCAGACACACCTCTCTGTCCCGCCAGTCACACCATGTGGGGATAAAATCAACCAGACACAGCAAGATTAACACCGGTTGTGGTACTAATCAATATCGCAATAGAGCTGCCATGTAACGCCCTAATTTTCTGGATTTTTTGGGTTTTGTGACTTTTGGTGGAATTTTGGAATTTTGGTGTTCTGGATACTAAAATTGTGTTTAAATGTGTTAGTGGGCCTTTAGGAGGCCCAAGCCTAAGTTAAAATTCGACAGAAATATCAATTTGGATCTTAAGTGAAAAGAGACTTGGTTAAGTGGGCTTTTAAGAAAAACTTTGTAAATTATAGCACAAAGAGGGCCTTGGCAAAGTGGCAAGGTGGTGCCACTAAACTCCTAAAAAAGTGGCGTGTAGACTGAGTTAAGGGCCAAGGTTCAAGTTGCAAGGTAAGCAGATGGTATTTTTAAAATTTGGGCATGTACCGGGCATGTGAGTAAACTCAAGTAGGAATCAGCTAGGGCCTTAGGGAGGTTGGGCTGATTGGTTCAGTGGTCATTAGGGTTAGTTTTATTTCTTTTTCTGTCTTGGTGAATTAGGGTTAGCCACCTAAAGTTTTATTCTTTTAGCTGTTTCACAAAAAGTGACCAAAAACGCAAGACAAGCTTCCCCTGTGCCGATTTCTTCTTCCTCTTCTCCTCTCTTCTTCTTTTGTTTTCTTTTCTTCTTCTTTTCTTCTCTAGCCGAAACATCCCTACCACTCAACTCATCTTCTCTTTCAATCCCATTCTTTTCAAAGCCATCATAGCCGATTGCCATAAAAGCCGAAATCCCAAAACATTGCTTCTTGTGTTGATTTCTCCAAGCCAAAATCCTTCAGTTCTTTTCATCCCTCTTGACCGATTCTCACATCCTCTAAACCCTAACCCCTGTCGGCAACACTACTTCTAAACCGCAACATCAAATCATCATCTTCACCACTTAAAAAGCCGAAAACACCATAGTTTTAGGGACATATAACTGAATTCATAGATCTCTAAGAATTGATCTTTTCTAGTGTTTAAAGGCTAGATTTGCATCAGATCTGAGTAAAAGAATCGTTGGGATTAAGGAAAACCTATGGTAAGTACTCGTTATCTCAGATCTACTCTCTATTTCGAGATTTAGAAAAGCCAAAGTCCCTAGAGTCCTAGGAAGGCTATCGATTGGGGCTTAAAGCTCCACAGGTTGTTAACATTTGATTTATTTTGATGATTAGTGTATTCTAGGGGCAACTAATCAAAGGCTTGGACAAGTGGAACGACTAGATCTAGATCTAGTCATTAGTTTCGACGAAGGTAAGATCTCAAAGGCCATAGGTGGTTATGGCTGAATATGGTAAGTGCTCATTAGCATAAGTTATTCTTGATTTGTAATCTAAGAGCTGTAGTGACCGATTGTAGGATATCGTGGGAGATCTTGTCAGCAATTTTCGCAAATCAGGTGTGTATCGAACCCCCTTCTCTAGTCTAAATCGGTAAAAGTTGAAAAGCCGAAATGCTGAAATTCGGGCATTTCGTGGGCTTGTGAGTGTGTGAATGCTCACAAAACGGTCAGAACTCGTTGGATCTGCAATCACAAGTGGTAAACTGGTTTAGTATGCAATCTCGAGCGTTTCGATAAATTTAGGCTACAATGGGCTGAAATTGGGCCCAATGGGCTTACGGGCCCAATGGGCTTATGGGCCCATATAGGTAAAGATAGGTTATAAATGCGTACAAATAGACTGTAGGTCCAAAACTACTAAACCTGGTAGACTGATTGTAAAATTTGGACTTAATGGGCTAAACTAGCTAAATGTCACTATAGGGCCCATTAGGGGTTTTAGGGCCCAATGACTGTAAACTGTTCAAATGGACTAAATAAACTGCTGAGATAAAAGTTAGACTATTTCTGATTAAAGTGTGCATGAAACCCTAGAAATTGGCATAATTACTTAAATACCCCTTGTGGGTGAAAATTACTAAATTACCCCTAGGTGCAAAATGACCATTATACCCCTAGGGCTAAGTTTGACCTAAAAGTGTGTTTTACTGTTACTGTTACTGCATGCCATGTCATGAATATCTGTTGCATGGGATCGGGATATTGATGGAGGAAGTACTGAAAGTGGCTTGACCACGTACTGGAGGCTTTGCCTCATTTTACTGATATCTGAGCAGCTGTGCTACAACTGTGGAGTGTAGGGCTAGGTGGGTTGAGTTATTCCGCACATGGTGTGTAGGGTTGGTACGGGTGGAGTGTAGCAGATGGACTTAGGCTGGGTTTAGGTTTGCATACTTGCATTTTTATTGATCTGTTACTGTAACGGGCTTATGGGCCATACTTGTTATCTAGAAGGGCTAAGGCCCAGTTTACTGTAGCTAGATAGGGCTTCGGCCCAGTAATTACTGAGACTGGTTAGGGCTTAGGCCAGTGGGCTTGAGCTGGTTTGGGCTCTAGATGGGCTTTCTTTACACACAGAGTTTCCAAACTCACCCCCCTTTCTCTCCATCCATGCAGGTAAGCCCTAGATTGGTGGACTTGGGAGAGATTCAGAGTGGCCACGGGAACTGCTGTTACTTAATTAAGTTTTATTTTAAATTATTTTATTTTAGTAATTTTTTTATGGTTTTGGGTTTGTAATAAGGCCGCTCCTATTATTTTTATTTTTGGGTTTTTCATTACTTTTACTTACGATACTTTAATCATTTTGAATTTTAGCTGCGCGAGATTTTCTTAAAATTAATTAAATGTTTTCAAAACTAGTCACATAAGTCTTTTAAACAACTAAGTAAACCTTTATAATAAATCTCCTAATATTCGGTAGTGGATAGGATGTTCACCTAATAAACCGGGAATCTCTCCTAAAAACTCTAATATCAGTTTTCTAAAGCTCACCCTAATGTTTGTAGCTAGGTAACGTGGTTAGGTGTAGGTGATGCGACACACCGGACTTGGCCGTAACGTCTGGGCTGGGTTTGGGGTGTTACATGTCAATAATCAGTATCTCATCAAGGCTGCCAATAACCAGTATCGAAGCAAAGCTGCCAAAAATATGAGTGGCTGAAAACCATCGTACAACACACTTCCTCTGACATTAACAACCCGACCCCATACAGTATGTCGTGTCATGTAATCATACGTGTCTGCAACATGTCATCTCAACTACAGTCATACATATTATAGAGCCAATTACTCATTTTACCTCTAGGGATATAATGGTCATTTTTACCCTAAAGGGGTAAAACAGTCATTTCCATCGAAATAGGGTCTAAACACCCTTACCGACCCATCAGAATGTCCACAGTCATCTTAGGCGACTTGTGTAACCTTAGCAATCATTACAGTGTTAATGGGCCTAAGGCCCACTATGCGGCCCATGTGGGCCCACATTCTTGTGTGGCCTACTAAGCCTCGTAATAACCTTAGCCATGTGTGCGACATAGCCGGGTCCAGTAATTTCCATATCCCTGTTATACATTCTCGTGTGGGTCCTACGAGACCATTGGACCCACATGGCCTATTTTAGCTCAACGTGGCCAAAAACGGCCCAAACCCATGAGATCGCTCATGGTGGCCCCTACAGTTATCCGCCCATGTTTCATGCGCTCGAATCACCACACGTGCATTCGAACGCTCATGAGTACACACCTGTTTTCGAAAATGTGTTACTATCTGCTAATACCAAACCTACATTTATACAGTACCTACAGTCAGTCTTCACATCAATAAGGTTATCATTTTCCTTTAATACTGAAACTAAAAAAATACTAGTACTTTCCTTAATTGAACGAGCGTAGTTAAGTTTGCTTTAACTGTTGGCGAAGATTCAAATCCTTTTGACAGATTTTTGTGTTACAACAAGCCTGATTAATCGAAATTGCTTAAACATGTGGTTTACATCCACACTTGATAATTTATAGAACCATCAAGAGTATTCGGACCCTAACAAGGAAGCAAGATAGGAATACTTACTCCGATCAAATACTGAGAGTAGGATATCGATTGCCTCAGAATGCTTGCCCCTCCTTCACTCCTCAAGAAAACCTAGGTACCAATCAACATCACACTATGAGAAAAGAGGGGAGATTCAACAAAGGGAAAAGGACCGGAATAGAAGAACGGGAATAATATTAGCCAAGAAAAATAATTAAAAGGAGTCATTAATACTTACACACAAATTTGACAAAAAGGGGTAGAAGAAGGTGCAACCTAACAATCGAATCAAACCCCAAATTCCTAAATTGAACCTTCCTAGCTATGCAACCGAAGGCTTGAATGTAAAAGAAATGGAAGTGAGAGGGAGGAGAACAACAACTGGCTAGAACAATTGTTTGAGTGAAGGGGATAGATGGTATTCGGCTACAAAGATGAAGAGAAAAGAAATATGACGAGAGGGAAGAAGAGTGAAAAGAGTCAGCAAAGGTTGTGTAGATGAGGAATCAGTCACTAGAGAATAGCAGAACAATCTCAAAAAATACATGAATGGTACACTCACCAATTTGGCTAGGAACTGAAGAGAAAGAATAAGCAAAAACACACCAAAACAACTTCTATATTCGGCCTTTGAGAGGAAAAAGAAGAATACGAAAACCGAAAGTAAGCAGAGAGCACTCAAAAAAATACAAAACTTAAAATACAGTGCCCAACACCTCAAAACCAAAAGTGATCACACTCCCTTATCTGAAATTCATAAGTAATAAGAGTCCCCATTCGACACTCCTCTCTCCCTTATTCAAACTCCCTTATTTTTCTCACAATATCCCTCAACCAACAAATCCCACTATCCCCTCCTAGAATTCGGCAACCACTCTTTCATCACTTAGCATCTTAGTCAACTTCCAACTCTAGGCGCAAGCAACAAAATAAAAATATCCCGTAGCTTTCCCTAAGATTCGAGCCCCTACCCACTGGTCTAGAAAACACGCTTTTTACCCCTTAGACCTCAGACTCTCTTGTGTCATAGAATAATCGCAATAATTTAAAAGGCCTCCTGCTAGAGTTAGTATTCCTTCAAGTAAGAAAAACAAAAATTTTACAAAAGCCAGGGTTGGAACCCAGGGCTTCCCAGAGACCCTCAAGCACTCCTAATTTACTTAGCCATTAAAGTAAACATGCACTTTATGTCACAACATACAAAAATCTGACCTTATTAAGGGCTACTCCAACAATACCCTAAAGAACTTAGTTCCATTTGACCCAAGTCGTTTTAATTTCGACCCACGGCCGCTAGTACCAGCATTAGGTCCAACGACCCTTTCCAGAATACTCAACATTGCTTGGGACAATGCATCGTCCCCAGCTGTTTGATCATACGACCCCGTCTCTATTACCAGTGAAGTCGGCTCCTCCATAGCCTCAGCATCAGGCATGTGGCCTGATGATGAAGACCCAACCCTAGCACTTCCATGGCCTCTACTGCGGCCTCTTGTACCCCTTCCAAAAGTACCTCTAGTGCTCATTATCGCTTTACGTATTATTTGAATTAGAAATTTTATGTAGATTAGTTTATAGTTTTAGTAATTAAGTAGATTTTTTATGTAACACCCCAAACCCAGCCCAGATGTTGTGGCCAAATCTGGCGGCATCACATTGAAGGGTGAAACGTAAAATTTGATGTTTTTGGAAAACCTCAAAATCATTTGATCATTCAATGGTTTAACAGTACCTTCAAAACGGGTTTCTATATTCAAAACAAGTGTCGTTTGATGAGTCATTAGTTTTTAAAACAATTGTTAATGAAAATTTAAAACTAAGCTCAACTTCTTTTAGTATTAAGGAATGATTAAAAACCTTATGTTGTTAATGAAAATCTCAGTCTTTATAACCGTTATTAAACTTTCCCGATTCAATTATAGTGGAAGCTTATCTTGAAAACATTTGTGTACTTACGTTTGATTTGTAAAACATTGTTTTCTTTTTTTTTTAACCTGAGACCTAAAATTAGAAATTAAATAATCAAAACGTAATAAAATCCTGAAATTAAAATGAAAACCATAGAAAGGCTTTATTACAATAAAAACCCAAATAAAGAAAATGTAAATAAAGTAAAGTAATTCAAAGTACTAAAATTCAGCTGTCCATAGTGTGGCCACCTCTGAGTCCTCCGATACGTCGAACCGTCTATCACTAGGGATTACCTGCACAATTAATCAGAGGGGTGAGTTTACCAAAACTCAGTGTGCACTACCCCATCAACATTAATATGTAACACATCAATTTGGGCCTAAGCCCATTATAATAACGGTGGCAATTAGGCCTTAGCCCATAATAGCCTCGGTTCGGCTTAGCCCATAACAGTATCAGAAATCAACATATATGATGCATATAGCCCCAACCAACCCTGCACTCCATCTCCTGTCCAACCCTACACTCCTGTGGGGCTTAAATTGACCCACGCATCCCTACACTCCCAATATTAGCACCGGTTGTGGCACTAACCAATATCGCGACAAAGCTATCAATTACATAAGCGGCATTAAGCAAACAGTGGATCCATAGTCATCTCGTGCGACCCGTACGACCCTAACAGATCAATCACTTCCTCCAATTACAACATCTTATCCCCATATAGCATAATGTCACGTATGAATGCAATACATACATATCAGATGGCATACAGTATCAATCACACATCATATAAGGGTAATATAGACATTTTACCCTATAGGGGCATAACGGTCATTTCTCATTTTAGAGTCTAGGTACACTTTCCAACACATCAATAGGTCCACAGTCGTCTCACACGACTCGTGCAACCTTTAGCAATCAAGAAGTACAATTGGGCCCAAAGCCCATTATGTGGCCCAAATGAGGCCCACATGCTCGTATGCCTCGCTAAGCTAGATTTAACCATAGCCATGTGTATGACATAGCCAGACCATTAATTCCTGAAAGTCTATGATAAATACCCGTGTGGGGCCCATAAGCCCATTCGGCCCACACGGCCTATTTAGGCCCAAAACAGCCTGAGCTCATGAGATTGCTCATAGTGGCCTCTACCATCATATCGAATTTTCCACACGTACATTCACAAGCTTGTGTGGTAACGGTTGTCCTACTTTTGGCATTTTGGCTTTTCTGCTTTTCGACTTTTTGCCGTTCTACGATTTGAACAGTGTGAGTACACACTCGTTTGCAAAACCATAGTAATATCCACAAGCTTTGAACCTATATTCACTCAAGAGGTACAGTTAGTCTTCCCATCGTTAACAATCATAAAACACTTAATCCCAAATCGTTAACTAATATCCACCTTGACTGAATAACAACTGTCTTATCCTTTTCTTAGACCTCTTAGTTAAGAATCGTTCTCACCTCTTTTCGGATTATCTGAATCACAAGCGTAATCCGTCAATTATCAAAGTCTAAAACCAAAGTTAATCCTATCCTAATCTAAAGAAAACACACGCCCAAAAAGAGAAGTGACATTCAGCCAAAATTTGAAAACACAAGCTCGCTTACCCCTGATATTCAGTCAATAGATAGGTAGATCTCACACGCAACCATATCTCTTGAAGACCCCTTCACTTGTAGGGAGTTCTAGCACCCAAAGAACACATATCAAAGAAGGACTAGAATCGGTAGTAAGAAAAGAAAGATTAATTCATTTTAGCGAGAGCAAGATGAGGCGTCTTGAAAACCACTTAAAGAGAACAAAGAGGTAACAAGTATACTTATTGGCTATCAATGAATTCTTGCAAAACTTAGAGACCAAGCACAAAGGAAGATCAATAATATATTCAGTCAAAACCAAAAGTAAGATTGAGTCTAAAGAGAAAAGACAAATAGGGCAAGAGAAGAGTATTGAAGTTGGCTTGAGTAACACAAATGGTGGGTGGCTAACAAGAAATAAGAAAGAGGATAAAGAAGTATTCGGTCAAGGTTGATAGAGGGAGAGTAGAGGTATTCGACTCAAGAAAGAAAAAAGAGAGAGAAAGGTGTAATTGGCCAAAGGTATTTGAAGAATCCAAATGGAAAAAATGACCGAATGGTCACAAAGAAATTCGACTACCCCAAAGTTTAAAAGTAATACTGAAAATAAAGAGGAAAAACAAGCTTAAAATGACAAAAAAAGAAAAATCGCACAACCCCAAATGTCCTTAAAGAACACGGCTCCTAAAAGGAATGCCAAAAACTAACTAGAAAGAAAAGAAAATGATCGGCAATACCCTACACCACTCAAAGCCAAAATCCAACAAGCATAGAGTCCTATTTTGGCACTAACTTCTGACCAACTCAAAATCCCTTGCTTTAATCCCCTTATCCCTCCTAAAATCCCTCCTCCAACCACTCTAAGACCATTCAAATTTCCATGTTGTAGAGTTTTGATCAAGTTCAAACACTCACACAGCATAAGAGCAAGATAAAACCTTTATTACATCATCTAAGCCTCGAACTCCAGCCCTCTAACACTTATGAGGCGCCACTTATCCATTGAGTCAGTAGGCTTTTTTCTGTCATGCTTCACTCCCCAAAATTTAAATGGCTCACAACTTGGAGTCAGGGTTCCTTTAAGTGTTAAAAACAAAATTTTTCATAAGCCAAGGCTTAAACCCAAGCCTTCCCAAAGACTCCCAAACACCCCTAATTCACTTAGCCACTAAAGCTAGCATGCATTTAATGTCACACACACACAAACATTAAAAGCTTAGATTTTTAGGGCTTTACATTTTATATGAAGCAGTAGTTTAGAATTTGTTTTCACAATTGTAGGCTCACTACAGTTTTAGTTTACTTTAACTAGACTATCTCAGTACAGTCCATTACCTACAGTAGTCTCAATATTTCCATCTACTGCATTTTAGTGCAAACAAACAGCAGTTTCAAGATAACTTACAGAATTGGCTCCGGAGACTCGATGTGCCACACTTTTCAATAGAATTACCTCAAAACACTTCACATCATTTGAAAATAGCTTGTTGAAACTCAAATTTAAAAACCCACTCCACAGCCGAGTTTCGTAACCTGGCTCTGATACCACTAAATGTAACACCCCAAACCCGGCTGAGATGTTATGGCTGCATTTAGCGATGTCATATTGAACTATTTTTTGAAAACATGTTCTCACTGAAAACCCGTTCATTGTTAGACCTCTTCATAACATTATTGAAAAACTTGTTGACCATATATACATTTTAAAAACACTTTTTATTCATTAATTTTATTTATCTTTCACTGAATTAAGTGGTATGTTCATTTTAAATACGAAGTTTATTATCCGAAAACATTTACTTTTAAAGCCGTTTACATTGTAAAAATCTCATTTCATAATGGAAGCTTTTAAAACATTTTACGTAAGCGTGGCAGTTTGAGAAACATTTATCTTTTGAAAACCCGTCTTCTTCCTACATCTAGTAGCTTATATCAAAGCTAATAAAAATCCCAAAATTAAAATAAAATCCAGAGAGCCCTTACTACATAAAAATTACCCAAATCGACATTAATAGTAAATAAAAATCAAATATAAAAAATGCAATCATGTGGCCACCTCCGAGTCCCTCACGATATCAATCCACCAATGGCTGGGTATTACCTGCACGGATAAACAGAATGGTGAGTTTACAAAAACTCATTGTGTAATCCATTTTCAAAATAATATGCAGTAGCAGTCCGGGCCTGAGCCCATTACAATAACAGTAAAATAGACCAAAGCCCAATACAGTATCAGTAGTAGAGTAGTAATGCAAACAAAAATCCCATCCAATCCAACCAGACACACCACTCCGTCCCGCCAGTCACACCATGTGCGGATAAAATCGTCCCACCTAGCCAGATACACTAAGATTAGCACCGGTTGCAACACTAACCAATATCACAGCAAAGCTGCTAGTAATCAGTATCGTAGCAAGGCTACTAGTAAACAGTATCGCAGTAAAGCTACCAAAAATATGAGTGGCTTAAAGCCATCAGTACAGTACACTTCCTCCAACATTAACAACCCAACCCCATGCAGTATGTCGTGTCATATAATCATATGTGTATGCAACGTGTCATGCTCAACTACAGTAATACATATTATAGAGCCAATCAACCATTTTACCTCTAGGGGTATAATGGTCATTTTAACCCTATAGGGATAAAATAGTCATTTCCATCGAAATGGGGTCTAAACACCCTTACTGACCCATCAAAAGGTCCACAGTCGTCTCGAGCGACTCGTGTAACCTTAGCAATCATAACAGTGCTAATAGGCCCATTATGCGACCCATGTGGGCCCACACACCTGTGTAGCCCACTAAGCCACGTAATAACCTTAGCCATGTGTGCGACATAGCCGGGTCCAATAATTTCCATATCTTCGTGATACTTTCCCATGTAGGGCCCATGATCCATTCGGCCCACAAGGTCCATTTCGGTCAAACGTGGCCCAAAACGGCCCAAACTCATGAGATCGCTCATAGTGGCCTCTATAGTCATGCGCCCATGTTTTGTGGGCCCGAATCACCACACGTGCGTTCACACGCTCGTGTGGTATCAAATTCCATATTTTTAGCTTTTACCTTTTCCTATCCTACGGTTAAAATAGTGTGAGTACACACTTGTTTACGAAAACATGCTATGATCCACTAACACCGAACCTTTTATACAAAACCTATAGTCAGTCTTCCCATTAATAAGGTTATCATTCTCCTTTAATACTTAAACCGAAACAATACTAGTACTTGCCTTAATTAAACGAGCATAGTTAAGTCCGCTTTAACTATTGGCGATGATTAAAACTGTGACAACCTGAATTAGGGGGTAGACGGAATAGTGGTTTTGTAACCATAAATCCGAAGTGAAAATTTTTAATTTTTGTGAATTTCTGATAATATCTACTTGATTGAATATTGGTGTGAAAATACTGTTTGGAAATTTTACTGTTTGTTGCTTAATTGTGTATTAAGGACTAAATTGCAATAAGTGAAAAATATGCATTGTCTAAGATTAAATAACTTAAATTGAAGTTTTTTTATGAAATAGAAAGTATTTATGTTGCAATTAGGCCATTTATTGGTGTTTTGGACCAAAATAGCCTTACATGGAAAAATATCTAAATAATGGCTAGAAGGGTAAAATAGTCATTAGTGAATAATGACAAAACTCATTAAAATAAAGCCTTCATCTTCTCCATGAACCCCCATGTGCTGCCGAAATTGTAGAACTCCGCAGCCAAGGGTTCTTTGACTTTCCAAGCTTCATTGTAAGTGTAATTTAGTCCCATTTTCAATTATTTTTGTATTTTTGAGTTCATTTGAGTTGGATTTCATGATTCTACCCTTTATTTGAAGAGAAATAAGAGTTTGAAAAATTACCCATTTTTGATAAGGGTGTGGTTGGTTGATTAATGGTAGATAATGAAAGTTTTATGTGTTATTTACAAGTTTTAATGGATGAAATTGAATGAAAGTGTATGAAAGGGGTTAATTTGTAAAGGGTTACAAATTTCTCTTAAATTTGTATAATAATGAGAATTTGGGTGTCATAATTGTGAAAATGGGTTATATAAACCCATGGATTAAAGAAAATGAGTTTTTTAGCCTAAGGGACTAATTGGTAATTGTTGGAAAATTGAGGGGAAAATTTGGAAAATTTGCCCAACTGTGAATTGTGAATTGTGAACTGTGAATTGTGAATGAAATGGAATAAATTATTGATAAATTGTATTTTGTGTGTTAATTTAGACCAAGAAAGATCTGATAAAGCCTGAGAACAGGGAAAAGATAAAGTTCTCGACTAATTTCAGGAATTAGTTCTTTTTGCAATCCAGGTAAGTTATATGTAAATTTCTGGCATATTTGTTAATACCAATTAAATGTTTATCATTGAATTGTTCTATTGAATACAATTGTGCCATGGGTCGAGAATTGAACATGTCTCTGTGATTGTGAGATGAATGTACTAATTATAAAGATCCCAGTTGAACAAGTAGGAATAGATATAGAGATGTGTGACATGTCACTAGAGGGCCCCACTATTTCTAACTATTATAGTTACCCAGGTGCTGGGTGGCCGTGCATGTGTTACAGACATCTGTCAGCTTATGCAAGCAGGCCCGTGGTTAACTTCTGTACTATGACTGATTGTAGCTTCGGCTACCCTACTGATTGCATCTACGGCTACCCTACTATTTGTAGCTTTGGCTACCTCATGGCTTTGCCATGTCTGTATAGCACTTATGTGCCAATCTCTGTATATCTATTTATATTCTGAAATTGTTCAACGGGATTGGATTAACGGTATTGTATGCGAAGTGAATATGCAAGTGAAATGAAATGTTATTGTATACTATGATTGACATCATTAAGGATGTGTATAATTGAAGTATGGAAAGTGATCAGGGAGTAAGTACAATGGTTCAATGATATGTGATGGCAATTGCTAAATGAAATTGTTTTTAAATTGCTTTGAAATTTCATATGACTTACTAAGCTCCTTGTAGCTTACCCCTTTCTTTTCCTTTCCTACTAGATTTCCAAGTCATTTAGATTGGGACCTAGGCGTCGGAGTACACTACACACTATCAAGTTTCTTTTGGTATATTTTTTGATTTTAAAGTGTAAATTGTGGCATGTATAGATGAACATTAAAGTTGATATTCATTTTGAAAGCTTATAAGCTATGTGCCCAATGTAGTATTCTAAATATGCATGTTTATAAATATAGTCATTTTGATCAAAATGTTCATTATTTTTGGCTGAATTGGTTGTGGATGAGTGGTTGTATTTCAGGGAGGTAAGAAGGCTTGGTAAATAGCCTAACATGGCCTACATGGCAAGGCATACTGGCATGTGCCATGGTCGTGGGGAATTTGGCAGAATGCTCCACAAGCTTAGGGCACGGGCGTGGCTAGGCCGTAGGCAACACACGGCTAGACTCTACGGGTGTGTTCCTAGACCGTGCCTTCCCTGCACCTTACATTTGTATTTAGCGTGCCACACGGGCTGGAGACACGGCTGTGTGTCTCAGCCGTGGAATGTACACGGCCCCTAAATAATTGTGTGGGGTGGCTGTGGTTATGTGGACAATTTCGTCCACGGGTGCCAAGCATGGGCGTGTGAGGTCCACACGGTCTACTTACACGGCCATGCTAAAAATCACACGGGCATATGGCTTTGTTTTAAGAGCGAAAAAATTTTTAAGTGTTTGTTTCGACTAAATTAAGCCCAAATTGTTTTTTTTTATGACTGTAATGTGTTTGAAAACCTCTGACAATAGCATATATGAACTGGATGGTATATGATTCTGTGATTAATTGCGAGTCAATTTTGTTAAATAGTGATCCTGAGTCCGTTAACACCTTGTACTCGACTCTGGTGACGGTTTCGAGTTAGGGGTGTTACAAAAACCCCCTTGACAGATTATTGCGTTACAACAAGCCTTATTAATTGAAATTGCTTAAACATGTGGTTTACATCCACACTTGATAATTTATAGAACCATCAAGAGTATTCATCCCCTAACAAGGAAACAAGGCAAGAATACTTACTCCGATCAAGTACTAAGAGTAGGATGTCGACTGCCTCAGAACGCTTGCCCTTATTTCACTCCTCAAGAAAACCTAGGTACTAATCAACATCACACTGAGAAAAGAGGGGAGATTCGACAAAGGGAAAAGAATCGAAATGGAAGAACGGGAACAGTATTAGTCAAGAAAACACTTAAAAGGAGTCATTAATACTTACACACAAATTCGGCAAAAAAGGGTAGAAGAAGGTGCAACCCAACAATCAAATAAAACACTTAAAAGGAGTCATTAATACTTACACACAAATTCGGAAAAAAAGGGGTAGAAGAAGGTGCAACCCAACAATCAAATCAAACCCTAAATTCCTAAGTCAAACCTTCTTGGCTAAGTAACCAAAGGCTAGAAGTTAAAAGAAATGGAAGTGAGAGGGAGGAGAACAATAATCGGTTAGAACAATTATTTGAGTGAAGGATATAGAGGGTATTCGACTACCAAGATGAACAGAAAAGAAATATGATGAGAGGGAAGAAGAGTGAAAAGATTTGGCAAAGGTTATGTAGAGGAGGAATCGGTCACTAGAGAATAGCAGAACAATCTCGAAAAATACCAATTCGGCTAGGAAGTGAAGGGAAAGTGTAACACCCTGATTCTCGGGATTTTTGTGATTTTTCGCTAATTATTAAAATTCTATGTTTTGACTGTATAGATTATATTTTAGTATGATATTGGGCCTCTATAAGGCCCAAGCTTAGGTGGAAACCTGATAGATTTAAGAAATTTTAGTGTTTAAGAGAAGGAGGTCCTGAAGAAGTGGGATTTTAAATTTAAAGTTAGCAAAATGGAGCAAAAAAGAGCCCCTGGTAAGGTGGTTAAATGACGCCACTAAGAAGCTATAAAAGTGGCGCCTAAGAGAGTGTGGGGGTCAAGGGTTCAAGTCACAAGGTATGTAATTAAGGTGTCTTATTTTTATGAGCAGGAGAGTTAAGTTTTGGTCTTTAGGTAAAACTCTGTCAGGAAGAGTTTGAATGTGTCAAAGAAGTAAGTTGAGGAGTGATAAGGGGAGCAAAAGTAGGAGCTGATCAGGGAGGGCAGAGTTGGCTGAATGGTGGACTCTTGGGGAGCAAGAGTTGATCAGTCATAAGGCTTGAGTTAGGCAATCGGCTAGGGGGTTTAGGGCATGTGCAATTTCGGCAGTTGGGGTTTTTAGTGCCGAATTCTCTTTTGTTTACCTTCAGGTTTCGTTTTGTTATTTCCTTTGCTTAGCCGAAATAGGGTAAAGTGCTTGGGGTTCTTTCATTCCTTTCATTTTTGTTAGAAGCCGAATATAGGTCTCACAAAAACACCTCATTGTGCCGTTTTCCTATGTCAACCGATTGCCTACTTCTCCTCTTTTCTTTCTTCCATCTTTTTCTTCTGTCAACCGTATCTCTTCTTCTTCATCTTATTCCTTTTATGAGATAACCGCAAAGCCTAGGACAACCTTCCATTGCCGACTCTTCTTTTGATCGAAAGCCATTGGAACCAATTGCTCTTGTCGACTGAAACCTCTATTGCACCTTGCCGATTTCTCATTAGCCTCATACTTCTCTTCTTTCTTTTCTTTTGTCGATATCTCCCATAACCCCATAGTCGAACCTATTTTACCATCATCACTCTTCCCCTCCTTTTCTTCTTTTTCTTTTTTTTCTTCATTAAACCCTCTACAACTTGTTAGCCGAACCCTTTTGTGTGCAAATCTTATTCTTTTCTTCAGAGACCAAAACCTTTCAATACTTTTCTCTTCTTGTGGTTGCTAGTGGAACTTCCATAGACTGGGGTTAGATTGGTAACTATTTCGAGACCCTCTCTTGTTGAGTGAATCATGTTCTAAGGCAAGAAGCCGAAACTCTTTGGAGGAAGGCTAATGTTTGTGACTAAGGGCTTGATAGCCTCTTTCTCTTGTTTTGTTTCCGCTAGTGGGACCAAGGGGTTGCACAACTAAGGATTTTGAAGGCTAACACGGTTGGATATCGAGATCTAGTCCATATTCGGCAGAAAGGTAAGATTTTTAGGGACTTAGGCTATGTCAGCCGATTATGGTAAAGAGGTTAAGGCTTTAGTGTTATCGATTATTGGACTAATGTATTAGTGACCGATTGTAGGAATTTTTGTGTGAGGATCGTGACAAGGAATTGGCAAATAACAAGTGTGTATCATACCCTTGCTATAGACTACAACGGCAAAGGCCGTAATGACCAAAAAGACGGTTGAAAAGTGACCGAAAAGTGACCAAAAATGACTGAAAGGTCAGCCCTGAGAGGATCTATGAGTAACCGATTACTCCTTGATAATTGGATCTGGAATCGTTGATGAGGGAATTGCAAAGTGTGCAATTCTGTGCGTTTTGGTAAGTTGGGCCTCGATGGACCAAGTGTGGCCAATGGGCTTCTGGGCCCATAGAGGTAAACATTGTCATTAAAGGCATTCTGACAACTGTAGGAGCTAATACAGTTAAAAATTTGTAATTTGAACATAAAATTGGATTAAACGGGCTTAAGGTACCAGTGGACACCGTAGGGCCCATTAGAGGTTTTTGGGCCTAAAAGGGCAAAACTGGAAACTAAGTTAAAATGGACTCCTGTAACAACTTATGGACAAATAGTCACTTTAATATACATAAAATCTCTGAAAATTGTTAAAATGACTAAAATACCCTTAAGCATGGAAAATTACCATTATACCCCTAGGCACAATGACCAATGTATCCCTAGGGTTAATCTTATCTGAGATGCATGATATTCTGATTATGTTTGATGTATGCCAAGACATATATATATGTTACATGGGTTATGGGTTATATTGATGGAGGAAGCGTTCTGGTGGCCTCCCCACATATATCTGTTCTGGTGGCCTCACCACATATATTTGTTCTGGTGGCCTCGCCACATATATCTATTCTGGTGGCCTCGCCACATATATCTGTTCTGGTGGCTTCGCCACAATATCTGTATCTGGTGACCTCGTCACAATATCTGGCAGCCTCGCTGCAAATTCTGTGTTGTGTAGCGGATGGGTGGGTCGAGTAGTCTCCCCACATGGTGTAAGGCTGGTATAGGGGGTTATGGATGGATCTGGGTTGGGCTTTCTGCATACATGATGTATATATCTTTTCTGTATCTGTTATGGGCCTAAGGGCTTCATCCTGATTTTTGTACTAGGCCAAGGCCTAATTAAATCTGATTCTGAGGCTGGATCTATTTTGGGCTATGGTTGGGACTATGTTACACACTGAGTTTATCAAACTCACCCTTATTTTCATCTTTGCAGGTAATCCCCAACCATAGTGGGCTTGGAGCTGTGAGGGATTCGGAGTGGCCACATCATCTGCAAAGTTGGGTTCTATTTTTAGCTGGTTTATTTTATTTACTTGGTTTTTAAAATTTTAGGTTTAAAGCTATAATAAGGCCGCTCCTTAAATTTCTTTTATGGTTTTTATTTACTGGTTTACTAATATTATATCGAAAATGCTAGCTGTAGGCCACGCGAGTTTTCCAAATTTAATGAATGTTTTCAAACACAACGAACGTAACAACTGGATAATCTAAGGACTTAAATAACTAACTTTTCGATGAACCCCTGTTTTTACAAAGATCACTTTAATCTCTTTAAGCAAAGAACACCTAGCTAGTCGTAAGTCCATGTGACATGCCAGATTGGGCCATAACATCTGGGCCGAGTTTAGGGTGTTACAGAAAGAATAAGCAAAAACACACCAAAACAACTGCTATATTTGGCCTTTGAGAGGGAAAAAGAAGAATACGAAAACTGAAAGTAAGTAGAGAACACTCAGCCAAACACAAAACTGAAAATACAGTCCCCAACACCCTAAAATCGAAAGTGATCACACTCACCTAGCTGAAATTCATGAGTAACAAGAGTCCAGATTTGGCACCCCTCCCTCTCTCATTCAAACTCCCTTATTTTTCTCCCAATATCCCTCAACCAACAAATCCCACTATCCACTCCTAGAATTCGGCAACCATTCTTTCATCACTTAGCATCTCAGTCAACTTCCAACTCTTACCTGGCGCAAGCAACAAAATGAAAACATCCCGTAGCTTTCCCTAAGATTTGAACCCCTACCCACTGGTCTGGAAAACATGCCTCTTACCCCTTAGACCTCAGACTCTCTTGTGCCATAGAATAATCACAATAATTTCAAAGGCCTCCTACTAAAGTTAGGGTTCCTTCAAGTAAGAAAAACAAAAATTTCGCAAAAGCAAGGGCTAGAACCCAAGGCTTCCCAGAGACCTAATTTACTTAGCCATTAAAGCAAACATGCACTTTATGTCACAACATACAAAAATCATCGGCTTAGATTTTTGGGGCATTACAAAATTATTTCATCCATCTTCATCTAGCTAAAATTCTAGGGCAAAGAAATACCATTTTTGAGCTTTTGGTATTCAGGAAATTACATTGCTTGATTAAGGTACGATTTTAGCTTGGTTTTTGATGATTTTTATGTTTGTGTAATCGTTGCATCTAGCACTAGCTAGCCCAATGACTATTTTACAAATTTGTCAAAGATTGAGTAAGATGCCATTAATGAATTTGTGTGTTCTTAAGTGTTTAATGATGAAATATGAAAGCTTGATGATAGTTTTACATGTTTTGTTAAGTGATTTTTGATGAAAATGCAATTTAGGGATTAATTTGTAAAAAGTGTTAAATTTGTGGTTAAATGTGTGAAAAAGTGATAAAAATAACTGGTAAAAAGTGTTAAATTTGTGGTTAAATGTGTGAAAAAGTGATAAAAATGGGCTACTAGGAACCTCATTAAAATTCAACTGGTGTGGGTTTTAAGGAAATTATTGTAATTTGTGATTTTATGTGAAAAGGACTAAAGTGCAAGAAATGTGAAACTTTAGGGGCTAATGTGTAAAAATGCCCAATTATGTGATTTACATTAAATTGAATGAATAAATGACTTAATTAGCTAAATTTGATTATACTTAGATCAAGAAAGAAAGAATTCAGATTTAGATTGGGGGAAGAACAAAGTTATTGAGTAATCGATCCATTTCGTCAATTTTGAATACAAGTTAAGTTTGTATGCTAAATAATGCCCTTAAATTGTGTTATATATATTTATTTATCATTGAGTTGAATGGAATGTCAAATGGTGAAATATGAGCAAGAATCGATAAAATTACGATGTTTGAAAGTCCCGTACGATCCTTAGTAATAATATAGGATACAAATGTCATGATATTATGATTACCGATATGAGATTTCGTGTAAGACCATGTCTGGGACATGGCATCGATACGAGATTTGTGTAAGACCATAGCTAGGCCATTGGCACCGATATGTGATAACATGTAAGACCATATCTAGGATATGGCATTGTACGTGTTATATGAGATTTTCAAGTATCCTTATCGATTCCCAATGGTTCAACGGGCAAAGTTCAAATGAGATTGAAAGTATAAACGAAATAAGTGATACATGTACATACGAAACTCATATGAATATCGAATGGAAGAAGATTGATGAATGAATATGTGATCATGTATATAATATAGAAAGGCTTGTGTTTAATCAAGTGTTTTACCTTATAAAATGCCTATTGGTTGAATTGTGATTATTTGATGAATTAAGTTTATCTACAAACGAGCTTACTAAGCTTTTAAGCTTACTGTGTTTATTTTTCCCTGTTTTATAGAGAATAGAAGCTAGCTCAAATCCTGGAATCGTTAGGAAATGTCATCACACTACCGAATATCTAATTGGTACTTTTGAATTGTACATATGGTATATGGCATGTGTTTTGCTAATATATGCTGGCCTTTGAAATGGCTTGTAAATGATGTTAAGTTTGGTGTGAATTTGGCCATGTAAATTGGCTTACTTTGGGAGTATGGTATATATTATGTAATGTGTTTATGTTGCCATGTGTTTTGGCATGATTAATATGGTCTTTGAGATGGTTATATGTTGTGCATTTAGTTAGTTGTTTAATCAAGTAATGTGGCTTAAGAAATGGCATGTTTTGGTATGAACTTGAGATGATGAATTGGTATGAATTTTGAGGGTTGGTTTGGTTTTTGGATTGAGAAATTATAGGTGGGCATATTGTATGAATTATGGTTAGTAATCTAGATGTTTTGATATATGTTTGGACAAATGAAATGGTTGAGATTGATATGATATGAATTGTGTATGGAATGATATAACGGTTGCCTACTTTCACTTAGAAATAGTACCATTAATGCTATTATAGGTATGTGCATTTTGGGTGAGAAATGTGGCTTTAAACTAGTCTATTTTCGTACACACGGCTCAGCACATGGGTTTGTGGCTTGACTGTGTGTAATACATGGCCTTAGGACACTGCTGTGTGTCCCTTAAAATTGAATAACAAACCAAGTCAGTGAGTTACACAGCCTAGACACAAGGACTTGTGGTCGGCCGTGTGACCTAAGTTAGTATACCCTCTAGTTTTCACACGGTCAGGCACACGAGCATGTGGTCTACCGTGTGGTGCAAGTCAGTATGTATGTCCTGTAATCACACAGCCTGTGACACCGACATGTCCATAGCTGTGTGAGGCACACGGCCCATTCACACAAGCGTTGGCCCCTGAATGTATGAAAATTTTCTAAGTTTCTAAAATTTTTATATGTGATCAGTTTAGTCCCAAACCATCTCTAAAGCATGTTTAAGGTCTCGTAGACCTTTATAAGGGACAATGTGAATTTATTTGAATCATATTTGTTAATGTTTGATTAATGAATGTGAAATGTTTGCTTCATGATGTGATTTGATCGGTAATACCTCGTAACCCTATTCCAGCAATGGATACGGGTTAGTGGTGTTACAGTTTCGTTCCTATGAGATAAGAACGAAACTTGTCAAAAGAAAAAAATAGAGCAAAGACTTCTTTTTCTATTACCGTGTAATTGAGTTGGGCTCCCGTCAAAATTTTACTTGCATAGTACATTGGATGAAACACTCTGTTTCTTATTTGACCTATCACAGCTCCAAAAGCAAAATCGCTTGTGTCACACATCAACTCAAGAGGTGAGCTCCTATTAGGTGTAACAATTTTGGGGTTGAGATTAATTGATTTTTCAACTCTTCAAAAGTTTCTAAACATGCATTGTTAAAATAAAAAATAGTATCCTCTTCTAATAAGGAACACAAAGGCTTGGAAATTTTTGACAAATCTTTGATAAACCTTCGATAAAAAGCGGCATGGTGTAAGAAACTTCTAACATCTTTCACACTAACTGGTAGTGGTAATTTTTCAATTACATCCACCTACACTTTGCTAACTTCAATCCTGTTTCTGGAAATTTTATGTCATAAGAAAATCCCCTCCTTAACCATAAAATGACATTTCTCCTAGTTAAGGATAAGATTTGTCTCCTCACATATTTTCAATACCTTAGCCAAATTACTCAAACAAACATTGTAAGTATTGCCAAAAATAAAAAAAATCATCCATGAAAACGTCAAATTAATTTTCAACCATATAAATAAATATTGCCATCATGCATTGCTGAAATGTGGCAGGTGCATTACAAAAATCGAAAGGCATTCACCTAAAAGAAAACGTATCGTATAGGCAAGTAAAAGTCATTTTGTTTTGGTCTTCCAGGGTTACAACTACTTGGTTATATCTCAAATATCCATCTAAGAAATAGTAATATTCATTACCTGCTAGTTGGTCAACATTTGATCCATAAAAGGCAATGGAAAATGGTCATTCCGAGTAGCTTTGTCCAATTTTTTGAAGTCTATACGAATTCTCCAACCTGTGACTATCTTTGTCAGTATTAACTCATTACGTTCATTCTCAACAATCATGATTCTGCCTTTCTTTGATACACACTATACCAAACTTACCCAGGAACTATCTAAGATGAGGTAGATAATTCTTTCATCTAACCATTTGACCTTTTGCACTACCTCTTTCATGATTGGATTGAGTCTCCTTTGCCCATCGATTCTACCTCTTTCACTTTCCACTAGGATAATCTTGTGCATACAAAGGGAAGGGCTTATTCCTCGAATATTAGCTATGGTCCAACCAATTGCCTTATTAAATTTCTTTACAACTTCAATCAGTTCTCCTCTTGGTGTTCTCTAAGTTCTGCTGAAATAATCACATGCAAAGTAGAACTGTTAGCCAAACTAACATATTTCAAATGGGAAGGAAGTACCTTAAGTTCAGTTTGGGTGATTCCTCAGATGACAACTTCGATTGTGTAAATTCTCGAACTTTCAACTCTAATGCTTCAACCCATGCTAGTTGAACATAGTTCCTCGGGTTGGCTTCCATCAAAGCCATATTTTCATTATGTTCTTCATCTTCCAATGGCTCATACCTTAAGGTTTTCTCAAATAGGTCCTTCAAAAAATCATTCTCCCATCCCATAGAAACTAAGGTTTCTAACTCTTCCATCACTGAACATTCCTCCGCCAGATAGGGAAACTTCATTGCTTTAAGAACATTAAATGTTACCTTATCATCTTGAACTCTCATGGTGAGTTCACCTTTTTGCACGTCTATTAATGTTCTTCTCATGGCTAGGAAAGGTTATCGCAGTGAAACTTTGGGTAGAATGTCCTTTCTGAACTTGATATAATTAGGCCTTTATTCTAAAGCCTCCACAATGGGATGTTGATGTGAATGTGCTTTAGGAAATCAAAAAAATTCTTGAATTACACCTCCTATTTCTACTTATTTGGTTGAAATATTTTAGGATACGGAGGTGATAGAACTTTGGGTTGGACTGGAGAACTTTTTGAGGAGATAAATCTGCATCTAAAGAAAGTGTTAACTTTTAAAAATTCACTAGGTTAGATTTTACCTCATTAGCCTTTGTAAGTTTTGGCTCTTCTGGTATAGGAATTTCAACTAATGGTTGACTTTCCTCCTTTTCAGTAGGTTCATCTGCAATCACAACTGTCTTGGGTTCCAAATTCTTACCACTTTGTAGAGCCACTGATGCGATCCTGGTCACATCATGTTTCGATACACCTCGACGGCGTCGAGATTGGCCTAAACTCAAGGGGCCTAAGTGCTAAACGAGATGTTTAATTTCAGTTTGTTAATAAATTGAGTAGTTGGACTTTATTTAGTTACCTAAGTTCATCTTAGTTAATAACTCATCTAGATTAATAAATGAGTTGCTGGTTATTACTTCAACTCATCTTAGTTTTAATAATTGAGTTATTATTGAACTTAATTTAATAGATGCTTCTTTAATTAATTTAGTTACTAGGATAATTTATTGTTGCATGAGTTTAAGTTTACTTAATTATGCTTCTTTTAATTAACTAGTTGCTCGAATAATTGATGCATATGTTTTAGTTTATTTATTTAAGTGTTAATGTGTGTTATGTTTAACAAGTTTTTAAAAGTGTTAATAAGTTTATTTTAATGTGTTTATTGTAGGTGTCCTTTCAATTCATCCAATAGGTACCAAATTACCAAACCACAAACAAGGCAATTTCCAAGGCCATCATCAAGCATACTCAAGGCAATTAAACTTCATACAAAATAAGGCCAACCACTCATATATATACATACCAACACAAATACCTAATTAAGCCAAATCACATGGCTAATCACATATCAAAACATAAAGGCTTCATTAGCCAGTAGACCTATACATGCCATATAATCAAAATACATTGAGTCCAAAAGTACCAAAACAATTGCTAGATAGTGTGGCTAGATCTCCGATGACTTCCAATCCGAGCGAGCTTTCGAATCACTATAAAACATGGAAAAATAAACAAAGTAAGTTATTAAGCTTAGTAAGCTCGTATGGCTAATAAGTACAACTACCATTCATTCTCAATTTAAAGAAACATAAGTAAACATAGGTAAATTTCAATCGCATTAACTCAATCATATTAATTATGTATGATTTCATCAACTATTACATACTTGTCAAATGAATTTATCAACTACTTGTCATATGAATTTATCAACTATCACTTGTTGAACTTATCACAAGTACCTAAACTGATCCATACATCTCTTATACCCTCGTACTATCATCTTTTCCGGTTGAACCATTTGGAATAATATCGGATACTCGGGTATCTCGTATACTAAGTGCCATATATGTGGATAAACCGTCTCTATCACATATCTCATATAGATGGTCACTCTTGACCCATCATTGGGTCTACTCATGCAAGCTAACGGTCAAGACGTAGCTACACGGTGCTACTCAGACAAGCTGGGGAGTAACCGCAACACATGCTAACAAACTCAGCCACTAGTAGGAAGTACAGGACCAACACCCAAATCACATAAGTTATGGTAAGCCCTAATGACATGTCATTTGTATCCTATCTATTCCTAAGGTTCAACCAGATTCAATACTTTTTTGATGCCTCGTCGATAATTTCCACAATGTCGTTTTATCACAATTAAAATATTTAAGCATTTAAACACATGTAACATAATGCTTATTAAACATACGAATTGACCTCAAATTTAAATGACTGAAAATGATTGTCTATTTGATAACTTTGTCCTTTCCTCGATCTAGATCCGTACTTCGTTTTTCTTGATCTGTATAATCAAATTTAACTATTTTAAGCATCGTTCTATTCAATTCAATCCAATTCATATTTTGGTAAAATTACTATTTTACCCCAAAACCTTTAACTTTTTTACAATTTAGTCCTTATCTCAATTTCACTTCAGCCCATAATAGCCCATATATTTCATTTATTCACACATTTCACCATGGATTTAACACATTTTTCAATTTAATACCTAATTGACATTTTCAACCAAAATAACTTAACAAATGTTGTTTATCTAACAGTAACCATTCATAATCTATCATGAAACTTCAAAACTCTCACATATTCATGAATGGAAAAACTCAAATACTTTAACAGTTTTGCAAATTAGTCCCTAAGCTAGCTAGATTAAGATACAACGACCTCAAAAACATAAAAATCATTAGAAATGGGATAAAAAATACTCACATGCATAAGGGTATAGGTTGGACGAATGTTTGAGTGTTCAAAAATGGTGATTTATTCCTTGAAACTTTGGCTAGGAGAGATGGACAAGGTAAATTTGGTTTTTGTTTTATTTATTTTAACTTTAATTAGAATTTACCAAAATTAAGCATTATTTTTAACTTAAAATTCACCTATTTAATGTCCAACTTTGTCAACTCAACTAAAAAATGGTCTAATTACAACTAAGGACCTCTACTTTAAAGTTTCATAGCTATTAGACACGTTTAGCTAATAGAACTCAAGGTTTACATTTTAAGCGATTTAGTCCTTTTCACAAATTAAGCACTCAAACAATAAAATTTCTTAACGAAATTTTCATGCAACCATACTATCATGCTGTAGACCTCAAAAATACTAAAATAAATATTTTGACCTTGGTTTTGTGGTTCTAAAACCATTATTTCGATTTCACTAAAAACGGGCTATTACATCGTGTGTCACATGAGACTCACGCCCATGTCTCTGCCTAAATGGACGAAAATCGGCCATTTTAAGAGCCATATTTCTCGCCCAAATTGGCATCCACCCACACTCAACATTGTGCATATAAACAAGCTATAATCATGCATCCAAAACAAGCAAAAACAAGCCTTAAACATGTGGTATATTCACATACAACCAATATGCCCTTAGGCACCTTAAATGACAAGTATGAATATGTGCAACCATGAAATCCATGTAACCAAGTGATCAACTAACTTATATGTATAATTGCCTCAATAAACAACATGTAAACCATTTACCAAGACTTACCATTAGGTACCAATTGTACCACACATCAGTAGCATCAGAACACCTTTATGCTTACCAAAACAAGGCACCAAATTACCTTAAGCTATAAGACATATCACATATACACATCCAACTGCATTTTACCTTTTATCATTCAACCATAAATCAAACAACACATCAATCATATAAGACAAATATTTACATACAAAATACTAAGCTTATACCATCATCAAAGTGCCAAAACTCAAGCCAAACAAATGGCCAAATTATCAACATAGCATATAGGCCAACATTAGCCCAAACAACCTATACATGCCATTATAACTAAAATTATCTAACCAAAAGTACTGAATGAGTCGATGGATAGTGTGATATAGCTCCGACAAGCTTCCAACCCGAATGAGCTTCCAAATCACTATAAAACACGAAAAATAACAAAGAGTAAGCATTTAAGCTTAGTAAGTTCATATAACATAGAATTTAACTTACCATTTAATCCCAATTTAGGGAAGTAAACATAGCATATCCCAACTCAATTTGGCCAAATGCCTAAGCACATATTCACCAATATGTTAGTCATGTGAAACACATACAATAGCCAATACACATGGATGAACTCAAGAATTATTCAAGTTGCTTATACATGTATCACCCATTTTATACATCAGTGTATTGTATAACATCATTTCCATGTAAATACTTGTAGTAGTTCGTATTGAACTCATATAATCTCATAACAGAACTGTGCTCATTGAACCATTTAAAATATCGTGGGATACTTGGGTAGCACGCGCAAGGTGTACTAAATTGTAATCTGTTAATTCATGTACATGTATGCTCATACGAGCTCTAAAACGGTATACTCTTATGAGCTGTAAATGGTAAGCTCATACGAGCTAAATATCGGTAAGCTCATGCGAGCTGAATATTAGTAAGCTCTATCGAGATGAGAATCGGTAAGCTTGGTAATCATCGTACATCATCGGATATGTGATTGGTATTCATATATGATAATAATGCAAATCACATACATATAATTTGATTAAAGCATATAATTACACAATTTCATTACACGAACTTACCTCGACAAGTATACGTAGATACGAAGGCGATTAATTCAAGATTTTCTTTTTGCCTCAATCTAACTCCGTACGAGGCCTGATTGGATCTATACGGATAAATTTAATCTAATTCAATATAATTCACATTCAACTTATTCCAACTCACATTTTTGGGAAAATTACCATTTTACCCCTATACTTTTAATTTTTTGCAATTTAGTCCCTACTTCATAAAAATTGAAATTTACACAATTTCACCACTACCCACTATGGCTGAATATCAAATACATTCTTATCATGCACTAAAGTTCAATTATTTCCCAAATTCACCATGTAATATTTCCTACTTTTCAATTTAGTCCATATTTTCCAATTTCACCATACTGTAGACCATAAAATAATAACATAAATTTTTTGACTTCAGATTTGTGGTCCAAAAACAATTATTTCAATTTCACTGAAAACGGGTTGTTACAGTAACATCTCCATGATCTAATTTGTATGGTTTTGTCATCTAAGTAGGGAGAATTGCCAATGTCCAAGCAGGAATTATAATAAGCTTCATATTATATCAACTTCATGGTCCCCCTACATAATAAAACATAACACATTAATGAATAACATGAAATAATTTAATTTATACACAAAATTAATACAATAAATCCCATATTTGTATTTTTTATAAATTCATGCCCATTATCGGAATATAAAAAAAATTCACCTAATTAATTAACAAATACATGAAATTAATATTGTTTTTAAGTTAAAAGGTATTATAAATTGCTAAAAAACCTATATGAATTAGAGTTTACACATAGTCGTCAACTAATCCCACATCCACTTTGTAGCACCCTAAACTCGGCCTAGAAGTTAGGCCCGAATCTGGCGTGCCACATTGAAGTGCTTCTTCGTAAAACGTTGTTTTATTGATAAATCTCTTTTGTAAGATAAAAGTCTCTTTGTATATTTTTATAAAATCAACTTGATTATTGTAAACCATTTTAAAACGTTATTCTTTTAAACCATTATTAGTTTGTTGTTAAAAATAGTCGAGTTACAAAAATGTGATGTCTGACAAAAAGAGATGTGAAACCAATTTGAGAATATTGTGGAAGCGTAATGTTTTGAAAACAATTATTATTTTGGAAAACTGCTCTACTCAAATAGATAAGAACCATAATAATTAAAACCCCAAATTAAACCTAGAAAATTAAGGAGAGGCCTACTTACAACCCAAGAAGAAAACATTTAAAGATAATATAAAAGAAATTGCTAAAATATTAAACAGCTCGCAGTGTGGCCACCTCCGAGTCCTCCCATACGTCAAACCGCCTACTCAGGGTTACCTAAAAAAATTAAAAGGAGGGGGTGAGTTTGCGAAAACTCAGTGTGTAAAACCCTTAACGATTAAAAAAAAACCATACATCACATCAATTGGGCCTAGTCCATTAAAGCAATAGTAACAGACTGGGCCTGAGCCCATACAGAAACGATGTGGGCCTTACCAGTCTTATTATAGAATCAGAACAGATCAAATATAGAAAACATATAACATGCCCGCCAACCCTACACACCATCTCCGTACCACCAAACACACCATGTGGGGATAAATACGCCTACCCAACCCTACACAACAAGTATGGGGATAACATCGACCCATCCAACCTTACACACCAAGTATGGTACCGTGAATGGCACATATCAGATATACGCATCATAACTACTAGATAATAGGCTAAAAGCCTTTCAGACTTCCTTCTCTTCAATAACAACCTACCTCAATGCATTGCAACATAATGTCGTGGCATGCTACAATGCAGATATTAGATCATACAATCATCATCAAATAGAATAGATATACTTAATCAAATCATCTCATGGCAACCCTAATCAGCTATATATCTTATAGGGTCAAAATAGACATTTTACCTACGAGGGGTATTTTGGTCAATTTCATAAGTATTACAAACCATTAGGGCCCAAAAGCCTAATACATAGCCTAAAGGGGCCCACACACTCATATGGCCCATTAGGCGCAAATCTACCACAATCCATGTGGTTAGCCTGACTGGCTTGTCAAATCTTACCAATTCATCAATTTTACTCACGATGGGCCGACGGGCCTATCGGACCCATTCGGTCCATTTCGACCCAGTTGGCTAGAAAGTGGCCCGAGACCATGAGATCACTCATGGGGCCTCTGTCATCGTATCGATCTCTCCACACGAGCGTTCACGCACTCGTGTGGTTGTCGACGCCAACCTTTCGGCCTTTTGGCTTTTCAGCTTTTGTCGATTTGTCGTGTGTGCAATGTATGTACACACCTTAGTGGAGAGAACCATAATAGCCCACGAGTGTAGAACCTATATTCGTATCAAATACTTGGTTAGTCCATTCATTAATAAGATCCATCACGTTTTTCTCATAGCCAAAAACCAAACCTACCTCGACTCTGTCGACTTTTACCACCTAAGCCTTTGATTACAAATCGCTATCCCTTACTGATCTAACTGCACCAAAACCATTATCAACCAACAACAGACTAAGCGAAAAAAGGGGAGAATTGGTAGGAAAGAAATAACATCTGCAATGAAAACCAATAAAAGAATCACCAACACTTACCATTGATTTATGCACTAAAGAAAAGATGAATCCGCAACTTGTGATAGGATAATGAGAAAAGCTTTGGCAATAGATGAAAGAGAGAGATATTTAGCTTAAGCACGCCCTTTTTAATAAAAGAACCAATGTCGGGGAAATAATAGGAAAAAGGATTCGACTCTCAAAGAATGGTGTTGAACAACAAGAGATTCGGCTATAGCTTGGCAGAGAAACAAGAAAAGAAGAAGGAATTGAGGAAAGGGAAGGAATAGTCGACTAAAAAAATAGCAAGGGAGAGGGTACTAATTAAAGAAAATTAAATCGGCTTAAGAAAAAAAACCAAGGAACTAAATATGCACCACAAGAATAATAAAATAAAAATCGGCCACTTCCCAAAATGCGAAAACTCCAAAATAATTAACAAACACAAAAGCAATATTATATATATTTTTTCCCATTCGGCTCAACCTCATCTTCAAGTAAATTCAATCCAAATCCTTGATTTACTCCTTAATTTTAGCCAACAACCAATTTGAATTGCGTTTTCCCCCGAATCAGACCTTGGTGTTTTGGTCAAACACCAATTCCTCCTTGCGTGAGCAGTAAAATTTAACCCATTTTGCATATGGGGTAACACAAACTCCAGCCTTGCAACTTCCTTACACGCTACTGGCCACTGCACCGCAACCCATCTTGTGCTGTATTTCGATCACAACTAATTATAAGACTTACTTGCTGAAGCCACGGTTACTTAAGAGTAAAAATCAAAACTTTGCATGCCCTGGGGCTCGAACTTGCACCCTTTCAGAACCCATAGCACGCTACCTGCCACTGCACCCCAGGCGCTCTTGTGACATATTCCATCCTCAACTCCTCTTAAAACCTATTAACGTGTAACCAAGTTATTCGAAAAAATCTAGAAACATTGTTGCTATCCAGATTCGAACCCCTAATCTCTTGGCTATGCTACCCGTCTCTTGCCACTACGCCGGCTACTTTATTTGCTTCGTTTTTCCTCCCCAACTAATTAAGAAGCCTACCTTCCACAACCCAGACTGTTTTAACAAAACACCCAATATTTCGCACCTGCAGCGACTTGACCCAGCACTCCCTTACTGTTCCCAACGCCTTTTGCCACTAGGCCAGGCGCGTCCCTAACGTCAAGTTTTACCAAGCTTTATTAATAAGCCTTCCACCAAATGCTCAGGGTCCTTTAGAAAAAAAATGTAAAATTTTGCTAAAGCCCTAGATCGAGCCCAGGACTTTTCCCACACTACCAACCCTTCCTAAATCACTTAAATATTAAACTAAATGTGCAATTGTAAAATTTTTAAACACATTTAAATTATTCAAGCCTCCTTCTAACTGATCCCAAACTCAAGGCCCAATACTTCTAGGTCCGAAATTCGGGTTGTTACAATTCACCCCTCCTAAAAAAATTTTCATCCTCGAAATTTCTAAATAACAGGGTAGTCGTGTATCAACTACCCCACTACGCTATCGCTGCGCACTCTGATCTAAATAACTTAATCACACATCCAGGATATCTCATTCAAACAAAATATATAGAATAAATATAAACTTCAAATTTAAGTGCAGCAATACAGTCTAATATCTAAGGGATCACAGTATCCCTATCTACTACTTTTCAATGAAGCAAACAACAGTTAAACAAAATAATTCAAAGTTTTAAAGGTACTTACTTGGCTCGACGCGAGAGACTCGATGTGCCACACATCAAAAATCCTTCAAAATGTCGCAGTTCATTTGAAAATAATTTAAAACCCAAAATCCAAGGCCCATTTCATAGCCTGAGCTTTGCAGCCGGGCTCTGATCCACTAAATGTAACTCCCTAAACCTGGCCTAAAAATTAGGCCCGAATCCGGTGTGTCACATTGAAGTGCTTATTCGTAAAATGTTGTTTTATTGATAAATCTCTTTTGTAAGATAAAAGTCTCTTTGTACATTTTTATAAAATCGACTTGATTATTGTAAACCATTTTAAAACATCATTCTTTTAAATCATTATTAGTATGTTGTTAAAACTTAATTTAAAATAGTCGAGTTACAAAAATGTGATGCCTAACAAAAAGAGATGTGAAACCAATTCGAGAATATTGCGGAAGCGTAATGTTTTGAAAACAGTTATTGTTTTGGAAAATTGCTCTACTCAAACAGATAAGAACCATAATAATTAAAACCCCAAACTAGACCTAGAAAAATAAGGAGAGTCCTACTTACAACCCAAGAAGAAAACATTTAAACATAATGTAACACCCCAAACCCGGTCTAGACGTTATGACCAGATCTGGTGTGTCACATGATCCTACAACTAAACTTGTGATCTTTTTGCTTGTTGTGACTTAGAGGATATTTTACTAAAATAGCAAGATTATGAAAAATCATTTATATAAGCCCTTAGGTTATCCATATTTGAATTTGTTGAATTTTGAAAACCTTTTTAGTAGTTTGAAAAACCCACGCAGCCTATAACTAGCAGTCTCGATAAAATATGAATTAAACCATAAAAGAATATAAAACCAATGAAGAAATTTAAATAGCGGCCTTATTACAAATTAAACCCAAAATAGCTTAATGAAAATACTTAAAGTGAAACAAAACCCGAATTTGCAGATGTTGTGGCCACTCCGAATCTCTCGCAGCTCCAAGCCCACTATGGTTGAGGGTTACCTGCAGAGATGAAATAAAAGGGGGTGAGTTTGACAACTCAGTGTGCAACGTTATCTCAACCATAGGCCAAATAGATCAAGCCTCAGAATCAGATTAATTGGGCCTTGGCCCATTACAGAAATCAGGTTAAGCCCATAGGCCCATAACAGATACAGATCAGATATAATATGCAAATAGAAACCCAACCCAAATCCATCCATAAGACCCCCGTACCAGCCTTACACCATGTGGGGAGACTACTCGACCCACCCAACCGCTACACACCACAGATAATTGCAGCGAAGCTGCCAGATATAATTTACAGCGAGGCTGCCAGATATTGTGACGAGGTCACCAGATACAGATATTGTGGCGAGGCCACCAGAACAGATGTATATACGTAGCGAAGCCACCAGATTGCAGCGAGGCTGCCAGGACAGATATATATGTGGCGAGGCCACCAGATTGCAGCGAGGCTGCCAGAACGCTTCCTCCGTCATAAACCCGTACCCCATGCAACAGATGTAATCATACTAGCATGCAACATATAGCATCTCATGTATCAGATATATTCATATTAATAGATAACTCATGCAGACACATAACATCATACATTTCATACAGAATTAACCCTAGGGGTATTATAGTCTTTTTACACCTAGGGGTATTTTGGTAATTTTCCATATTCAGGGATATTTTAGTCCTTTTCCGTATTTTCAGCGATTTCATGCAAGTTTAATAAATTATTAGCCCTCATATAACCATGGAAGTCCATTTAAGCCAAATTTCCTGTTTTGCCCTTTTTAGCCTAAAACCCCTAAGGGGCCTTACTAAGTCCAATATCGTCTCAAGCCCGTTAAGCCCAATTTTAGGTTTAGTTTACCAACTTAACAATGTTTTCATTATTCATGTCGCTAGAAAGTCTTTAACGATCATTTTCCGATTTGGGCTCGGAAGCCCATTGTGCCCATCTTGGCCCATCGCAGCCCAACTTACCAAAAGATTCAGAATTGCACCTTCTGCAATTCCTCTACCACCGAGTTCATGGTTAACCCTAATGGAGTAAATGACTACACTCAAATATTACACGAATGCGTTTTTAGTCACTTTCAACCAGTTGCCGGTCACTTTATGGCCATTTCGGCTTTTGCCACATCAGTCTAAGAATTGGGATTAGTTACACACCTGTTAGCTGTCGAAACTGTTGAAGAACCCACAAATGAAAACCTACAATTGATCACTAAGTGTTAGTCTAAGATTCGGCCACATATAAGGCCTTCACCCACTAATCATAATCGGCCAACATGGCCTAAACATTGAAATCTTACCCCTTTTGTCGATTATAGACTAAATCCCGATGTCTGATCGCGTTAGCCTTCAAAAACTCCTCACTTGGTCACCTTTCCTTGCTATCCAGTGCGCAATAGAATCAAACCATAGCGTTAGAATCTTACAAGTAGTGCCGACATGCCCCCTAAGGAACTATGGGTTTCGGTCTTCCTTTAAGATGTTTAATAAACGAAGATACATAGCGATTAGATCACTTACCGATGCCACCACCCGAGGAGTAACGCTCCCACGTTTCCACTATCTCTGGTCTAATCTAGATCCACCGCAGATCTAATGCTAGTATCACAAGAATATCTCTAGAGGTATTCAGTTTTTGAATGATTAGAAGGAGGTGCTTTCGGCTTTTGAGAAAGTGGTATGGTGCTCTTGTTGATTCAACCAATAAAGTAGGTGGGGTAAATCGGCAATTAGAAGGGATGGAAGAATAGGGTTCGGCTTGCCAGAGAATCAAGAAGAAAAAGTAGATTTTGGTCAATGGTTACAACAAAAGAGGTATGGTTTCGGTCATACAAGGTATTCGGCCATGGAGGTTTTGATCAAATGAACATTTGGTTTAGAGAGAAACTTGGGTAAAAAGGTGGTCGATAGGGGCTTGAAGAAAAGAAGTAGGAGAAAGCTTTATTTGATTCGGCCAGGAAGGAGGCAACAAGGTAGGTTTCGGTTTGTGAAAGCAAGACGAGAAGAAGATGGGAATAGAAGAAGGAGAAGGCAAAGTGTTGCCAAACGAAAGTAAATTTTCAGCAGGAGGTCTTTTGGGGTGTATAATTCGGCAATTTGGTTTTGAAAAGATAGGAATGAATGACCCTAAATTTACTAAACAAAAACGACAGAAGAGAAAACCTGCTCAACTAAAGAAATCGGCACCAAAAGAGACTCTAATGCCTATTGTACCTTACCTATGCTATTGCCGAAATCACACCATGGAGAATCCCTTATTCGGCCACTTCCTTCAAAATTTGAAAGCTCCTTATTTTGTTCCACAACCTCCTCCACGATTTGCTCCCTTGACCGGTTCAAACTCCCTCAACCAGAGTTCTACTCGGAGTCTACCACTTACCTTCTCCATTCATAACAAAAATAAAACACTTTAACACCACCTGGGACTTGAACATCTGACCTCCTCACTCTCCTAGGCGCCACTTTTTAAGGAACTTAGTGGCGCCTCCTTTGCCACTTTACCAAGACTTGATTTGTGTCTTATTTCACCCACATTTTCTTATAACACCTACTTCCCAAGGCCCCCTATCTCCTAAGTCAAAAATACAAAATTTTGCCGAGCTTCTAACCAACACATGGGCCTTCCATAGGCCCATTAACACTCCCCAAACATGCATTACACACCCAAATACTAGAATTTAAACATTTTATCAGATAAAGAAAAATCTAAGAAAAACCCGAAAATTAGGGCGTTACAACTCTACCCTCCTTAAAGAAATTTCGTCCTCGAAATTTACCTTATCCAAACAAATGAAGATATTGCTGACGCATTGCCTCCTCTGGTTCCCAAGTAGCTTCCTCTCTGCCATGATTACGCCAAAGTACCTTTACCAATGGGACTGATTTTCTTCTTAGAACCTTTACATCTCGTTCTAGAATCTGCACAGGCTCTTCCTCGAAAGTCAAATCAGGCTGTACTTCCACTTCTGCAACTGGTAGAATATGGGTAGGGTCAGAACGATATCGTCTTAGCATGGATACGTGAAACACATCATAGATTCTATTTAACTCTGGAGGTAATTCCAACTGATACTCCACCGGACCTATTCACTTAAGGACCCGATAAGGCCCAATAAACCGCGGACTTAGCTTGCCTTTCTTACCAAATCTTAGTATCTTCTTCCAAGGCGAAACTTTCAAGAAGACCATGTCACCCACTGAGTACTCAATCTCCTTACGCTTCAAATCCGCATAAGACTTCTGTCGATCAGATGCCTCTTTTAACCGATCCCTTATTATTTTGACCTTTTCTTCAGTCTCTGCTACCAACTCAGGTCCAAGAACTTGCCGCTCGCCCAGCTCAGTCCAACTACTAGGTGAACGGCACCTACGCCCATACAGTGCCTCATAAGGTGCCATACGGATACTAGCCTGATAACTGTTATTATACGCAGACTCTGCCAACGGTACATAATCCTCCCAACTGCCTCGAAAGTCGATAACACATCCCCTCAACATATTTTCCAGAATCTGAATAACCCTTTCTGACTGACCATCAGTCTGAGGATGAAAAGCCGTGCTAAAGTTCAGTCACGTTCCCAACGCCTCATGCAACTTCTGCCAGAACCGAGATGTGAATCTAGGATCTCGATCAGAAATGATAGACACTGGCACCCCATGCAGTCGTACAAACTTTGCCACATACAATTTGGCTAACTTCTGAAGTGAATAATCAGTACGTACAGGGATGAAATGAGCAGATTTAGTCAACCTATCCACAATCACCCAAATCGAGTCCTTCTTTGACGGCGTTAAGGGCAACCCACTTACAAAATCCATGGTCACCCTTTCCCACTTCCAGAGTGGTACCTTCACTGGTTGCAGAAGTCTAGAAGGTAACTGATGTTCAGCTTTCACTTGCTGACAAGTCAGACATTTCCCCACAAATTCTGTTATCTCTCGCTTCAGTCCAGGCCACCAATACAACTTCTTTAAGTCATGATACATCTTATTACCTCCTAGATGCATTGTACACAATCCTTTATGAGCTTCATTCAGAATTGCTTGCCTCAATTTGAAATCCTTAGGAACATAGACTCTACCGCGAAAACATAGAACTCCTTCACTGTTAAGTCCAAACTCAGAAGTATTCCCATCCTTAACCTGTTGAAACCGAGAAACCAGAGACTCATCCCTCGATTGCTTTTCCTTAATCTCATCCACCCAGGTTGGCCTTACTTGCAGTTCTGCTAACAGACTGCCATCATCATACAGGCTCAAACGAGCAAACATCGCTCTCAGATCAGACACAGTTCTACGACTTAGGGCATCAGCCACCACATTAGCTTTGCCTAGATGATACTCAATCGCACAATCATAATCCTTAAGCAACTCAATCCACCTCCGTTGCCTCAGATTTAGCTCCTTCTGAGTTAGCAAGTACTTAAGACTCTTATGATCTGTGTATATAATACACCTTTCTCCATACAGATAATGCCTCTAAATCTTAAGGGCAAAGATTACTGCTGCCAACTCTAGATCATGGGTAGGATAGTTCACTTCATGAGGTTTAAGCTGTCGTGATGCATAAGCAACCACTTTACCCTCTTGCATCAACACACAGCCCAACCCAACATGTGATGCATCACTGTACACGGTAAAATCTTTTCCAGACTCTGGTTGAATCAGTACAGGTGCCTTGGTCAGAACCTTCTTTAGTTTCTCAAAAGCTTCTTGCTGCTGCTCGGTCTATATAAATGGCACTCCTTTCCTTACGAGTTTTGTCAACGGTGCTGCCATCACAGAAAATCCTTCTACAAACCTTCTATAGTACCCAGCTAAACCCAGAAAACTTCAAACTTCTGCCACTGACCTCGGAAGTTTCCATTCTAGAATTACGTCAATCTTTCGAGGGTCTACCTTTATCCCCTCAGCAGATAAAACATGGCCCAAGAAGGTTACCTCCCTCAACCAGAACTCACACTTACTGAATTTCGCATAAAGCTCCTTTTCCCTTAACACTTGCAGCACAATACGGAGATGCTCATCATGCTTCTCCTCAGATTCAGAATAAACCAGAATATCTTCGATAAAGACGACCACGAATCGATCCAAGTATGGCTGGAACACTCGATTCATCAGATCCATAAATGCTGCAGGTGCATTGGTCAGCCCAAATGGCATAACCAATAATTCATAGTGACCATAGCGAGTTCTGAATGCTGTCTTGTGTATATCCACCTCTTTTACCCTTAACTGATGGTACCCAGATCGAAGGTCAATCTTGGAGAATACTGAAGCTCCTCTAAGCTGGTCGAATAGATCATCGATTCTTGGCAACGGGTACTTATTCTTAATCGTCAGTTTGTTCAACTGCCGATAATCGATGCACATTCACATTGACCCATCTTTCTTCTTTACGAACAGCACTGGTGCTCCCCACGGAGACACACTTGGCCTAATGAAGCCTCTATCCAACAGTTCTTGAATCTGCGCTTTCAACTCCACCAACTCCTTTGGTGCCATCCTATACGGTGCAATAGACACTGGTGCCGTACCAGGCAACAAGTCGATCCCAAACTCAACCTCTCGATTCGGAGGTAGCCCTGGAAGCTTTTCTGGAAAAATATCTTGAAAATCCTTAACGGTTCTAACTTGATCCACAGTTAGTTCCTTAGTTTCTACTTGACCTATGAATGCCAAATAAGCCGCACATCCTTTACGAATCCACTTCTCAGCTCTTAATGCTGACACCACATTGGACAAATAATCTCTAAGTTCACCTATCACCATAACTTCCTCACCCTCTGCAGTCTTTAGCCTCATTCGTTTTGTAGCACAATCCAAAGTAGCCCTATGCTTTACAAGCCAATCCATTACCAAGATGAGATCAAATTCTCCGAAAGGTAGCTCCATCAAGTCTCTAGAAAAGATCTTTCCTTGAGTCTCTATAGGCACGTCTCTATACAGTTTGTCTACCCTAACCGAGTGACCCAAAGGACTTAGTACAGTTACCCCACTCACTGTCTCCTCAGAATGCACTCCCAGTGACCCAGATATGGCACATGCAACATAAGAATGGGTAGATCCAACATCTATCAACGCAGTGTATGGCATACTAGAAATAAAAAACGTACCAGTTATGACGTCGGAGGCATCACCCTCCTCTCGGCGATGAGCTGCATAAACTAACGCTGGTTGACGAGCCTCAGCAAAACCAGCACCCCTGCCAGGTGCTCCTCATCCTCGTCCATTTCCATTTCCACCTCTGCATTGTCCACGAGCTCTCAGAGCTGGTGGTCCACCCCTCACTGGTTGAGCAACCCTCTGATCCCTAACTTGATCCTGATCTGGTTCCTGAGGACAATCCTTTATCCTATGCTCTATTGACCCACATCGGAAACAGGCTCCAGAATGTTTCCGACATTCGCCCACATGTATCTTACCACAATTCCTGCAACCCTGTGGTCTGATAGCATTCATTGGCACTGCTCGCACTGGTTCCACCACTCTTGCCCTCTTAACATTCCTATTAGCCCCACCTGATGGTCCAGAATCCCTCCGAAAGCGGTTTCTATCCTTTTCGCGATTCTGCCTCTCGGTACGCTTTACTTCCTCAGCTATCTTAGCTTTCTCAACCAACGCAGCAAAGTTACGCTCCCTCTGCAGAGCAATCAGCACCCTCAATTCATCCCTCAGACCATCCTCGAAGCGCACGCTACGCTCATATTCAGTAGCAACTATCCCAGAAGCATACCGACTTAGCCTAAAAAATTCAGCCTCGTACTCAGATACTGTCCTACTTCCCTGAACCAGATTCAAGAATTCTTTCCTGCGGGCGTCCACATAGCTAGCCCTAACATATTTTCCTTTAAAAGCTTTCCTAAACAGCTCCCATGTTACCTCACCAGCTGACGTTCCATCTCTTACCGTGAGCCACCACTGATAAGCTTCATCTCTAAGCAACGACACGGCTCCTTTCAGCTTCTGCTCCATAGAGCAATCCAGGTTGTCCATAATCCGCTCTGTGGCCTCCAACCAATACTCGGCCACATTCGGGGCTACACCAGACACCCCCTAAAGAATTCTGCCCCATTAGCCCAGAGTCGCTTAGAAATAGAACCTCGAAATCTATTACCGGTACTTGCCCCAGCAACCCTTTCCAAAACTCGAAGCATCGCTTGTGATAGGGCATCATCCCCTACACCCCTATCATGAGATTCCACCTCTGTTACCAGTGGTATCGATGCATCAACCGTCGGCGCATGTCCTGAAGATGAAGATTCAGCTCGTGCACTACCTCGGCCACGTCCACGGCCCCTCCCACGAGCTGCTCGCGTACTCATTTCGTACTTTCTGTTTTAGAAATTTTATGAGTCAGATTAATATTTCAGTGTTTATTACAGATGTCTTATGAATAGGTAGATTTCAGAGGTTATCTTCTTTCGCGGTAGCCTAGCTACAGTCTCAGTCCACCTATCAGAGTCTCTATAGTTTCAGTAATACCCTACCTACAGTAATACCCTAGCTAAAGTATCATAATAGGGTCTTAGTCAGGCATATAATCAGAATTTCAGAAATAATCAGAAAAGTTCAGAAACTTACAGGCTTGGGCTGGAGATTCGGTGTGCCACTCTTTAGAAAAATTTCATAGGAAACTTAATTTATTCTTTGAAAGTAAATCATTTATATACGAAAGAAGTTCATCAAAACAAGTTCCAATTAATTTTGAAAATAATTGTCAAAAACATGATCTTTCGAAAATCTTTGTTTTGATTGTTTGAAAACTCCCATTTTTAGACCTGATCCACAGCCGAGTTGTTGTAACTTAGCTCTGATGCCACTAAATGTAACACCCCAAACCCGGTCTAGACGTTATGACCAGATCTGGTGTGTCACATAATCCTACAACTAAACTTATGATCTTTTTGCTTGTTGTGATTTAGAGGATATTTTACTAAAACAGCAAGATTATGAAAAATCATTTATATAAGCCCTTAGGTTATCCATATTTGAATTTGTTGAATTTTGAAAACCTTTTTAGTAGTTTGAAAAACTCGCATAGCCTATAACTAGCAGTCTCGATAAAATATGAATTAAACCATAAAAGAATATAAAACCAATGAAGAAATTTAAATAGCGGCCTTATTACAAATTAAACCGAAAATAGCTTAATGAAAATACTTAAAGTGAAACAAAACCTGAATTTGTAGATGTTGTGGCCACTCCGAATCTCTCGCAGCTCCAAGCCCACTATGGTTGAGGGTTACCTGCAGAGATGAAATAAAAGGGGATGAGTTTGACAACTCAGTTGCAACGTTATCTCAACCATAGGCCAAATAGATCAAGCCTCAGAATCAGATTAATTGGGCCTTGGCCCATTACAGAAATCAGGTTAAGCCCATAGGCCCATAACAGATACAGATCAGATATAATATGCAAACAGAAACCCAACCCAAATCCATCCATAACACCCCCGTACCAGCCTTACACCATGTGGGGAGACTACTTGACCCACCCAACCGCTACACACCACAGATAATTACAGCGAAGCTGCCAGATATAATTTGCAGCGAGGCTGCCAGATATTGTGACGAGGTCACCAGATACAGATATTGTGGTGAGGCCACCAGAACAGATGTATATACGTGGCGAAGCCACCAGATTGCAGCGAGGCTGCCAGAACAGATATATATGTGGCGAGGCCACCAGATTGCAGCGAGGCTGCCAGAACGCTTCCTCCGTCATAAACCCATACCCCATGCAACAGATGTAATCATACTAGCATGCAACATATAGCATCTCATGTATCAGATATATTCATATTAATAGATAACTCATGCAGACACATAACATCATACATTTCATACAGAATTGACCCTAGGGGTATTATAGTCTTTTTACACCTAGGGGTATTTTGGTAATTTTCCATATTCAGGGATATTTTAGTCCTTTTCCGTATTTTCAGAGATTTCATGCAAGTTCAATAAATTATCAGCCTTCATATAACCACGGAAGTCCATTTAAGCCAAATTTCTTGTTTTGCCCTTTCTAGCCTAAAACCCCTAAGGGGCCTTACTAAGTCCAATATCGTCTCAAGCCCGTTAAGCCCAATTTTAGGTTTAGTTTACCAACTTAACAATGTTTTCATTATTCATGTTGCCAGAAAGTCTTTAACGATCATTTTCTGATTTGGGCTCGGAAGCCCATTGGGCCCAACTTGGCCCATCGCAGCCTAACTTACCAAAAGATTCAGAATTGCACCTTCTGCAATTCCTCCACCACCGAGTTCATGGTTAACCCTAATGGAGTAAACGACTACACTCACATATTACACGAATGCGTTTTTGGTCACTTTCAACCAGTTGCCGGTCACTTTATGGCCATTTCGGCTTTTGCCACATCAGTCTAAAAGTTGGGATTAGTTACACACCTGTTAGCTGTCGAAACTGTTGAAGAACCCACGGATGAAAACCTACAATTGATCACTAAGTGTTAGTCTAAGATTCGGCCACATATAAGGCCTTCACCCACTAATCATAATCGGCCAACATGGCCTAAACATTGAAATCTTACCCCTTTTGTCGATTATAGACTAAATCCCGATGTCTGATCACGTTAGCCTTCAAAAACTCCTCGCTTGGTCACCTTTCCTTGCTATCCAGTGCGCAATAGAATCAAACCATAGGGTTAGAATCTTACAAGTAGTGCCGACATGCCCCCTAAGGAACTATGGGTTTCGGTCTTCCTTTAAGATGTTTAATAAACGAAGATACATAGCGATTAGATCACTTACCGATGCCACCACCCGAGTAGTAACGCTCCTACGTTTCCACTATCTCTGGTCTAATCTAGATCCACCGCAGATCTAACGCTAGTATCACAAGAATATCTCTAGAGGTATTCGATTTTTGAATGATTAGAAGGAGGTGCTTTCGGCTTTTGAGAAAGTGGTATGGTGCTCTTGTTGATTCAACCAATAAAGTAGGTGGGGTAAATCGGCAATTAGAAAGGATGGAAGAATAGGGTTCGGCTTGCCAGAGAATCAAGAAGAAAAAGTAGATTTCGGTCAATGGTTACAACAAAAGAGGTATGGTTTCGGTCATACAAGGTATTCGGCCATGGGGGTTTTGATCAAATGAACATTCGGTTTAGAGAGAAACTTGGGTAAAAAGGTGGTCGATAGGGGCTTGAAGAAAAGAAGTAGGAGAAAGCTTTATTTGATTCGGCCAGGAAGGAGGCAATAAGGTAGGTTTCAGTTTGTGAAAGCAAGACGAGAAGAAGATGGGAATAGAAGAAGCAGAAGGCAAAGTGTTGCCAAACGAAAGTAAATTTTCAGCAGGAGGTCTTTTGTGGTGTATAATTCGGCAATTTGGTTTTGAAAAGATAGGAATGAATGACCCTAAATTTACTAAACAAAAACGACAGAAGAGAAAATCTGCTCAACTAAAGAAATCGGCACCAAAAGAGACTTTAATGCCGATTGTACCTTACCTATGCTATTGCCAAAATCACACCATGGAGAATCCCTTGTTCGGCCACTTCCTTCAAAATTTGAAAGCTCCTTATTTTGTTCCACAATCTCCTCCACGATTTGCTCCCTTGACCGGTTCAAACTCCCTCAACCAGAGTTCTACTCGGAGTCTACCACTTACCTCCTCCATTCATAACAAAAATAAAACACTTTAACACCACCTGGGACTTGAACCTCTAACCTCCTCACTCTCCTAGGCGCCACTTTTTAAGGAACTTAGTGGCGCCTCCTTTGCCACTTTACCAAGACTTGATTTGTGTCTTATTTCACCCACATTTTCTTATAACACCTACTTCCCAAGGCCCCCTATCTCCTAAGTCAAAAATATAAAATTTTACCGAGCTTCTAACCAACACATGGGCCTTCCATAGGCCCATTAACACTCCCCAAACATGCATTACACACCCAAATACTAGAATTTAAACATTTTATTAGATAAAGAAAAATCTAAGAAAAACCCAAAAATTAGGGCGTTACAGATAATATAAAAGAAATTGCTAAAATATTAAACAGCTCGTAGTGTGGCCACCTCCGAGTCCTCCCATACGTCGAACCGCCTACTCAAAGTTACCTAAAAAAATTAAAAAGAGGGGGTGAGTTTGTGAAAACTCAGTGTGTAAAACCCTTAACGATTAAAAAAACCATACATCACATTAATTGGGCCTAGCCCATTAAAGTAACAGTAACAGACTGGGCCTGAGCCCATACAGAAACGATGAGGGCCTTAGCCCTCTCAGTACAGAATCAGAACAGCTCAAATACAAAAAAACATATAACATGCCTGCCAACCTACACACAATCTCCATACCACCAAACACACCATGTGGGGATAAAATCGACCCACCTAGCCCTACACACCAAGTATGGGAATAACATCGACCCATCTAACTGTACACACCATGTATGGTACCGTGAATGGCACATGTCAGATATACGTAGCACAGTTGCCAGATAACAGGCTAAAAGCCTTTCAGACTTCATTCTTTTCAAGAACAACCCACCCTAATGCAATGCAACATATGTCATGACATGCTACAATGTAGATATCAGATCATACAATCATCATGAAACAGAATAGATATACTTAATCAGATCATCTCATGGCAACCCTAATTAGCTATATATCTTATAGGGTTAAAACAAACATTTTACCTACGAGGGGTATTTTGGTCAATTTTGTAAATGTTACAAATCCATTAGGGCCCAAAAGCCCAATACATAGCCCAAAGGGGCCCACACACTCATATGGCCCATTAGGCCCAAATCTACCACAGTCCACATGGTTAGCCTTACCGACTTGTCAAATCTTACAAATTCATCAATTTTACTCACGATGGGCTGACGAGCCCATCGGACCCATTTGGCACATTTCAGCCCAATTGGCCAGAAAGTGGCCCGAGACCATGAGATCGCTCATGGGGCCTCTATTGTCATATCGATCTCTCCACATGAGCGTTCGCACACTCATATGGTTACCGACACCATCCTTTTGGCTTTTCAGCTTTTTGGCTTTTGCCGATTCGTCGTGTGTGTGGTGTATGTACACACCTTAGTGGAGAGAACCGTAATTGCCCATGAGTGTAGAACCTATATTCATATCAAATACTTGGTTAGTCCATTCATTAATAAGATCCATCACATTTTTCTAATACCCAAAAACCAAACCTACCTTGACTCTGTCGACTTTTACCACGTAAGCCTTTGATTACAAATCGAATGAGGACTTTGGTCCCTCATGAATTCATTTGGGGGCAGTGGGATCACTTTCGGCTTTGGGAGTGTATAAGTGCCTAATGTTTCTTGTCCCTTCTTGGCATCCTTTTGTTTTGGCCTTGTGGTCTCTCATTTTTTTTCTCTTTGCCTTTCCCTCTGTTAATCGAATAGGGATATGTTTTCCAAAATCCTTCTCTGTGCCAAAATCGAGTAGTGCTTCCCTTCTCTACTCTCTCTCTAATAGTTTTTGCTTGTGCTGATTTTCCTCTCTTCTCTTCTTCCTAATTCTTTTCTTCTCTTCTTGCCTCTTTTTCGAGCTGTGGCCAAATACTATCATTTTCCTTCTCTCAAAATCTTTTGATTCTAGCGTTAGGTTATCAGTTCTCTCCTTCTTTATCCCTCGCATTCTTCTTTTGTGCTTCAATTTCATATCTTTTTTTCTGACAATTGGCCAAATACTACACCATATTCTTCCTTCTCTTGTTGCTCAACTTTGTGTAAGTATACTTGATTTCATTACTCAACTTTGTGTAAGTATACTTGATTTCATGCGCTTATACTTTTTCTCTATTTCGTTTTTCAGCTTCTCTTTTCTTTTCTCTTTTTGGGTTATCGAATATTCCGTCTCAGGGGTGAGGGCACTGTTGTGTATTGTGCTTGTAGGTGTGCTTCGTGGGCTGATTACTGCTTCTCTTGACTCATATTCAATTTTTTGGTAAGTGATCGTTTGGTTCAATTGTTACATGTAAGATTACGGTTAAAAAAGGTAGGTATTAGTCGATTGTTTATGTGTGTCATTTTTCCCTATCTTAGATTTTCAATAAATCTCTATGCATGGGTTCTAACCATGTGCATTTGCGACCATTGCTAATAGACTTTGTGGGTAATGCAGTGGTTCGACAAGGAGGGAGCAATCATGTAACACCCGTATACCGTAATCGTCGCTGAAATAGGTAAGGGGCATTATCGGACTGTTAACTCAGAACAGAACAATAAAACTTTAAACTGTTATCAAAAATTAACCCATTTCAGTAAAATCAATAATATATAAACATATCATGCTTAAAACAGACATATAAAGCTTCAATCATACGACAGGAACTAATTTGATAACATATAAAAAATATGAGAAAACTTAAGAAAATTTTTTGGAATAGGGTCACATGGCCGTGTGCCCAAGCAGTGTGCCCCACACGGCCACTAGACACGCCCATGTGTCCAGGCCATGTGGAAACAGGGCATACATCCTAACTTGTGCACACGGCCACTAGACACGCCTGTGTATCTTGGCCGTGCAACATCCTGACTTGGCTACAGGGTGCCAGGCACGCCTGTGCGTCTAGCCTGTGTGCAATACTGACTTAATAAGCAACAAAATAGGGTCACACAGTCGAGACACATGCCCGTGTGCTTTGGCCGTGTAGCACGAAATAGGCTTGGTATAAGCTATTTTCACACCCCATTTACTCATGTACCTACAAGCATTATTTTGCAACAATTCAAATACCAATACACAACCAATTCAGCCAATTCCAGACATCAAATAGACCATTTCATATCAACCAATTCAATGTCACATAAACAACACAAACATATATACATTTCAAACATCCCTTCTATGTCAAATATAAATATAATTCATGTCTCATTGAAAGTGTCAACCCATTTAAAAACCTTACCAAAATTCAAAAGTAAGCATATGCCAAAATGACCATTTCATACCTATTCCAAACTTACCAATTCAACTATAATAAAACCTATCAATAAACCATATTCAAAAATCACATAAGCTATGTACCATTCATCAAATTACCATATATCACACATATCATATAAAGTCTTCATACCAAAACATTCATTTCAAGATCAGACCATATCACATAGCTTGATTAAGTGCCAAAATCATACCACAAAAATAGCCATATACATAAACTTATAAACTAGACTATACATGCCATATTTACAACATTTACAAAGATCTAAAAGTACCAAAAGTTAGCTTGGATAGTGTGATTGCAGTCTCCAAATTTATCCAAAATCGAGCTAGCTTCTGAAATCTATAAAAAACGAGAAAAAATAAATAAAGTAAGCTTTAAAAGCTTAGTAAGCTCGTATAATATAGAATTTAAACTTATCGAATCAACATTTAAAAGCATAAAGTACAATATCAACCAATTCACAAGTTCTCAAATGCCTATTCAATCATCGTACCCATGTTAGTCACATAGCAATCATGTATTCATCTATTCAAAAGATGAAACAACATATAGCATCCTTGTGCTTATAAATTCTGTAACGCCATAATTTTTGGGAATTTTTGAGTTTTTGTGATTTTAGGGATAATTTTGCAATTTTGGGTGTTTGATTGCTGGAAATATGTTTAAGAGTGTTAGTGGACCTTTAGAAGGCCCAAGCTTAGGTTAAAACCCAGTAAAATATCGAGGTTGGATTTTTAGTGAAAGGGGACCTGATCAAGTGGGCTTTTAAGAAAAACTTCGTATAACATGACACAAATAGGGCCTTGGTAAAGTGGCAAGGAGGTGCCACTAAGTTCCTAAAAAAGTGGCGCCTGGGAAGGAGTAAAAGGGTCCAGGGTTCAAGCTGCAAGGTAAGCATATGGTTAATTTTTATTTTTAGGCATGTGCCGGGCATGTGCTAACTTAAGTAAAATTTCAGCAAGGGCTTTAGGGGAGTGTGTGCCAATCGTTTAAGTGGAAATTAGGGCAAGTTAGCTTTCTTTTCTTTTGTACTGACAATTAGGGTTAGCCACCTTAATTCTATTCTCCTCTTAGTTTCACATAGTGGCCGAAAATGCAAGTTTCATACTCTCTGTGCCGATTTCACTTTTGCTTTCTTCTTCTCCATTCTTTTTCTTTTCTTTTTGCTATCTTCTCTAGCCGAAACCTCCTTACCACCTTATTCATCTTTTCTTTCAATTCCAACCTTCTACAAACAACCATAGCCGATTGTCAAAGAAACCAAAAATCCTGAAAACTGCCTTTTCCTGCCGATTTCTTCTAGCCAAATTCTCCCTATTCTTTTCATCTACGGTGGCTGATTCTTTCATCCATTAAATCCCTACCCTTGTCGACAACATCACCCAAATTTATAGCCTCAAATCGTCACCTTCTACACGGGTCAAAAGCTGAAAACGCCATTCCTTTAGGGGTTCTTAGCCAAAACTTTAGATCTCAAAGATTCAGGTTGTGCTAGAGTTTAGGGGATAGATCTACATCAGATCTGAGTAGAAACCAAAGAAAAATCAGTGGTAAGTGTTTATCGACTCAAATCTATAAGTATTTTGCAAGTTAGTAAAAGCCGAAGTCCCTAAAATCTAGGGAGATTGCTAATTTGGGCATAGGGCTCTAAGAGTCACTAACGAACGGTTTTTTTTGGTATTATTCTGTTTTAGAGGCTCTTGGTTGAAGGCTTAGGCAAGGGAGAAAGACTTGATCTAGATCTAGTCCCTACTTCGACAAAGGTAAGCATTTGAGGCCTTTATTAGAGGGTGGCCGAATGTGTGTATTGAAATAGGGGTAAGTGTTTGATTTGCTTTAGATGTTAATGTGGTCTAATCGATTGTAGGATCATTTTGGGAGGAGATCTTACCGGTGAAATCGTCAAACAGGTGTGTATCGAACCCTTCTTTAGTTCGATTCGGCAAAGGCCATAGCGACCGAAAGGTCGACAATTTGTGGAATTGAGAGTATGCGAATACTCAATAGATGGTAGAATCAGTGATCGCTAGTGACCAAAGGGCTAAGTGCAAAATTTCGTACATTTCGGTAAGATGGGCCTTGATGGGCTGAATATAGGCTCAATAGGCTTACGGGCCCATATGGGTAAAAATGAGCTATAGATGTATCCTAATAGACGGTAGGGTTATAATAGGTTAAAATAATAATTGATTCTAAGTTCTGGACTTAATGGGCTTAAATTGCTAAAAAGACACTGTAGGGCCCATTAGGGGTTTTAGGGCCTATTGACTAAAGGTTGTTAAAACGAGTTAAATAATTTACAGTGATGAAAGTAGGGTTATTAGTGACTAAAATAGGAATAAATCCCCGAAATGAGTGGAATAATTACTAAAATACCATAAAAAGTGAGAAATTACAAGTTTTACCCCTAGGTGTAAAATGACTGTTATACCCCTAGGGTTAAATTAGACTGATTTGCATGCTTTCTTGATTCTGTTTATTATATGCCATGTCATGGTCATTTAATGCACGGGGTTGGGATCTATATGAATGGAGGAAGTGCTAAAGGGCTTTGCCCCAGTTTACCGAAAAGGGCTTTGCCCTGGTACCGAAAGAGGCTAGGCCTCATGTTATATAATAAAGCAGCTATGCTGCCAGTGGAGAGTAGCGGTTGGGTGGGTTGAGTAGTTCTCCCCACATGGTGTGTTGGTTAGTACGGGTGGAGAGTAGCGGTTGGGTGGGTTGAGTAGCTTACCTACAGATTGATATGGGTTTTTGCATGCATTCATGACTTATTCTTGAAATAGGTTTTTGGGCCATACTGTTACCGATATATGAAAGGCTTCAGCCCAGTGATATTGTATTTGAAAAGAGGCTAAGGCCTAGCACTGATATAAGAAAGGCTTCAGCCCAGTTAATATTGAGTTGGATTAAGGCTTAAGCCCAGTGGGCCTAAGCTGATTTGGGCTCTGGATGGGATTCTTTACACACTGAGTTTACCAAACTTACCCCCTTTCTTTCCATCCTTGCAGGTGAGCCTTAGATTGTGGACTTGGAGCTGGGAAGGATTCAGAGTGGCCACGATAAATCGAACACTAGTTTAATAAGTTTTTTTTCATTTACTTTATTACTTATCTCTTTCATTATTATTTCTATTTGGGTTGTAATAAGGCCACTAAATTTATTTTCCTATGGGTTTTTAACTATTAATTTTTACATTACTTAAAGTTGATTAGAAAATATCTGCGCGAGTTTTCCCAAAATTAATTCAACATTTTCAAAACTCATCACACGAAGCAAATGAACAACAAAGTAAGTTTTATAAAATTGACACCTATATATTTAACTGGGAATTTCTCTTAAAAACTCCAACAACAGTTTTACCAAATTCACCCTAAGATTAGTAACTAGATCACGTGGTTAGATATAGGTGATGTGTCACACTGGACTTGGCCGTAACGTCTGGGTCGAGTTTGGGGTGTTACATTTAGTGGTATCAGAGCCTGGTTGCAACAACTCGGCTGTGGATCGGGTCCAAAGAAGTTTTTGAAAATTTTCAAACTTAAGCTCAGGAAAGGTATTTCTTAGAAATTAATATTTTTTCGGAAAATTCGAAAATCTTTTCAAAACTCGTTTTCTTCAAAGTATGCATGTTTTAAACGTTTAATTTGAAAAGTTTTGAGTTTCTGAAGTCTGATAACTGAAAAAGTGGCAAACTGAATCCCCGGCACCAAGTCTGTAAGTATCCCTGTTTATATACTGTACTAAAATTGAAACAATAATGTAGATAGAGCTAAGCCTTGATATGATACTGTGAATAAGATAGTACTATGATTTCAAGACTAAGACAGTAGGAAAACTAAACCCTAGAAGACTGAGACAGTAGGTAGGCTACGAATACGCGAAAATAAAACTTGAAACTCTATCTGAGCATAAAATATTTTGTAATAAAGAACTGAAACATTAACTAATGTCATAAAATTCGTAATCAAATAAGACATTATGAGTACCAGAGCTGCTCGTGGACGAGACCGTAGACGTGGCCGAGGCAGTGTTCAAGCTAGGTCTTCGTCTTCAGAACACATGCCAATTGGTGAGGCACGACCACCGTCAGTTGCAAAGAATGGGCCATATGATCGGGCCACAAGGGATGACGCTTTGTCCTAGGCCATGTTAAGGGTTCTGGAAAAGGTTACTGGAGCTAATGTTGGGCCCATGAATAGGGGATCCATTTCTGAGCGACTCTGGGCTAACGGAGCAGAGGTCTTTAGGGGCATATTTGGAGTGGCTCCAAATGTATCTGAGTATTGGTTGGAAGCTACAGAGCAGATCATGGATGATCTAGGCTGCTTGGTGGAGCAGAAGCTGAAAGGGGCTGTGTCACTACTGCGAGATGAGGCGTACCAGTGGTGGATCACTATAAAGGAAGGTAACCCAACTGAGCGGGTAACTTGGGAGTTATTCAAGACATCTTTCAAGGGGAAATATGTTGGAACAAGCTACGTGGATGTTCGCAGGAAGGAATTTCTGAGGTTGAGTCGATACACCGGTGAAATAGTTTCTACTGAGTATGAGCGTAGCGTCCGTTTTGAGGATGGTCTGAGAGACGAGCTGAGTGTGCTAATAGCTTCGCAGAGGGAGCGAGACTTTTTTGCCTTGATGGAGAAGGCCAAGATAGCTGAGGAGGTAAAACGAACTGAGCGACAAAACTGTGATAAGGATCGAAACTGTTTTAGGAGGGATATTGGACTTCTGGTGCTACAAACTGAAATGTCAAGAGAGATAGAGTAGAGGAACCGGTTTGAGCAGTTCCGGTGAATACAGTTAGGCCACAAGCTTGTGGAGACTATGGTAAAACTCATTTGGGAGAGTGCTGGAAACGAACTGAGGCAAGTTTCCAATGTGGGTCCAAGGAGCATAAGTTTAGGGAGTGTCCGCAGAGACCAACATAGAATCAGGATCAGAATCAAGTTGTAGATCAAAGGGTTGCTCAACCAGTGTGAGGTAAACCACCACTACCGAGGGGCTGTGGTCAAGGCAGAGGCGATAACGGAAATGGACGGGGACGTGGGGCACTTGGCAGGGGTGCTGGTAACGTTGAGGCTCGACAGCCAGCCTTGGTGTATGCTGCTCGTCGTCATGAGGAGGGTGATGCACCTGACATCATAATCGGTACGTTCCTGATTTCTAGCATACCGTACATTGCTTTGATTGATGTGGGATCAACACACTCATATGTTACATGTAACATTTCTGGGTCGTTGGGTGTGCACTCTGAGGAAACTGTGAGTGGGGTAACTGTGATAAGTCCTCTAAGTCATTCGGTTAGGGTAGGTAAACTCTTTAGGGAGGTGCCTTTAGAGACTCAAGGTAGGATCTTTGTTGGGGACTTAATGGAGTTGTCATTCGGAGAGTTCAACTTGATTTTGGGAATGGATTGGCTAGTTAAGCACAAGGCAACTTTAGATTGTGCGACTAAGAGAATGGTATTGAGAACGACCGAGGACGAGGAGGTAATGGTTTTTGGGGAGCGAAGGGATTATCTGTCCCATGTTGTTTCGGCCTTAAGGGCTTAAAGACTGATTCGCAAGGGTTGCGAGGCGTACTTGGTGTACGTGAGCCAAACTGTGATTGAGGAGATGACAGTGGAGACAGTTAGAGCTGTCAATGGGTTTCAAGATGTTTTCCCTAAGGAGCTTCCTGGATTACCCCCAAATCAGTCGAGTTTGGAATCGACTTGTTGCCTGTAACGACATCAGTGTCCATCATGCCCTATAGGATGGCACCAAAGGAGCTAGTGGAACTAAAAGCTCAGATTCAAGAGTTGCTAGATAAGGGTTTCATTAGACTGATTGTGTCTCCATGGGGAGCACATGTGCTTTTCGTGAAAAAGAAGGATGGGACGATGCGAATGTGCATCGATTATTGCCAGTTGAACAAACTGACGATAAAGAATAAGTATCCTCTACCGAGAATCAATGATCTGTTTGATCAGCTTAGAGGAGCTTCAGTGTTTTCCAAGATTGATCTTCGGTCTGGATATCATCAGCTAAGAGTAGAGGAGGTGGATGTTCATAAGACAGCATTCAGAACTCGGTATGGTCACTACGAGTTTCTAGTTATGCCTTTTGGGTTGACGAATGTGCCTACAGCTTTTATGGACTTAATGAATCGAGTGTTCCAGTCGTATTTGGATCGATTCGTGGTCGTCTTTATTAACGATATATTGGTGTATTCAGAAACTGAGGAGAAGCATGATAAACATCTCCGAATTGTTCTGTAAGTGCTGAGAGAGAAACAGCTTTATGCGAAGTTTAGTAAGTGTGAGTTTTGGTTGCGAGAAGCGACTTTTCTGAGTCATGTTGTTTCAACTGAGGGGATTAGGGTAGATCCTTGAAAAATTGAAGCGGTTTTGGATTGGAAGCCACCGAGGTCAGTATCAGAAATTCAGAGTTTTTTGGGTTTGGCAGGCTACTACAGAAGATTTGTAGAGGGGTTTTCTCTTATTGCAACGCTGTTGACGAAGCTGATAAGGAAAGGAGTACCTTTTGTATGGACTGAGAAACAGCAAGAAGCTTTTGATAAGTTAAAGAAGGTTCTGACTGAGGTGCCAGTGTTGATTCAACCAGAGTCTAGGAAGGATTTCACTGTGTATAGCGATGCATCACATGTGGGATTATGTTGTGTACTAATGCAAGAGGGTAAAGTAGTCGCTTATGCTTCACGACAACTGAAGCCTCATGAAGCAAATTACCCTACGCACGATCTGGAGTTGGCAGCGGTTATCTTTGCATTGAAAATTTGGAGACATTATCTATATGGGGAGAAGTGTATTATATACACTGACCATAAAAGCCTCAAGTACCTGTTGACTCAAAAAGAGTTGAACCTTAGGCAACAAAGGTGGATAGAGTTGCTTAAGGACTATGACTGATTGATTGAGTACCACCCAGGCAAAGCTAATATGGTGGCTGATGCATTAAGTCGTAGGGCTGTTGCGGAGTTGAGGGCTATGTTTGCTAGCTTGAGTTTGTATGATGATGGAAGCCTGTTGGCAGAATTACAAGTGAGATTGACTTGTATTGCGTTAATCAAAGAGAAGTAGTTGGAAGATGATTCGTTGGTTCCTCGGTTTCAGCAAGCTAAGGATTGTGAAAGTGGGGACTTTGGACTGAATACTGATGAGGTTTTGTGCTTTCGTGGAAGAATGTGCATACCGAAGGATTCTGACTTAAGACAAATGATTCTGAAAGAGGCTTATGGTGGACTTTGTGCTATGCATCCTGGAGTTAATAAATTATATCGAGATTTACGAAAGGTGTATTGGTGGCTTAGACTTAAGCGAGAGGTGACCGAATTCGTTGGGAAGTGTCTGACATGCCAGCAAGTTAAGGTTGAGCACCAACTACCTTCTGGTTTGTTGCAGCCAGTGAAAATTCCACAATGGAAGTGGGAGAGAGTAACTATGGACTTCGTGAGTGGGTTACCTTTGACACCCTTGAAGAAAGATTGTGTTTGGGTAGTCATGGATAGGTTGACGAAGCCTGCTCATTTCATACCGGTTAGGACCAATTACTCACTTCAGAAGTTGGCTAAGTTGTACGTGGCTGAGATAGTGCGTTTGCATGGGGTGCCAGTCTCGATAATTTCTGACCGAGATCCTCAATTTACATCTCAATTCTGGCAGAAGTTGCATGAGGCGTTGGGAACGCGATTGGATTTTAGTACTGCCTTCCATCCTCAGACAGATGGACAGTCAGAAAGAGTTATTCAAGTTCTAGAAGACATGCTAAGAGGTTATGTTATCAACTTCCGTGGCAGTTGGGAGGATTACTTGCCATTAGAGGAATTTGCATACAACAACAGCTATCAAGCGAGTATTCAGATGGCTCCATATGAGGCACTTTATGGACGAAGATGTCGTGCACCTACATGTTGGACAGAGTTAGGGGAGCGCCAAGTTCTTGGACAAGAGTTGGTGGCAGACACTGAAAGCAAGGTTAAATTGATTCGAGACCAGTTAAATGAGGCGTCTGATAGGCAGAAGTCATATACAGACCTTAAGCGTAAGGGAATCGAGTATGCTATTAGGGGACATGGTCTTTCTGAAGGTTTCACCATGCAAAAAGATTTTGAGATTTGGTAGGAAGGGCAAGTTGAGTCTGCAGTTCATTAGGCATTATCCGATTCTTAAGCGAATAGGGCTAGTAGCATATCAGTTGGAGTTACCACCCGAGTTGGATCGTATCCATGATGTTTTTCATGTGTCTATGTTAAGGCGATATCGGTCGGATCCATCGCATATTGTACCAGTGGAGAAGATCAAGGTAAAGACCGATTTGACCTTTGAGAAGGAGCCTGTACAAATCCTAGATCAAGAGGTTAAAATTCTAAGAAGAAAGTCAGTTCTGTTAGTGAAAGTGCTATGGCGTAACCATGGCAGAGAAGAGGTTACGTAGGAGCCAGAAGAGACGATGCGTCAACAATATCCTCAATTGTTTGGATCAGGTAAATTTCGAGGCCGAAATTTCTTTAACGAGGTTAGAGTTGTAACGCCTTGATTTTTGAGAATTTTTGAGTTTTTGTGATTTTGGGGGTAATTTTGAAATTTTGGGTGTTTGATTACTGGAAATATGTTTAAGAGTGTTAGTGGGCCTTTAGAAGGCCCAAGCTTAGGTTAAAACTCGGTAAAATATTGAGGTTGGATTTTTAGTGAAAGGGGACCTGCTCAAGTGGGCTTTTAAGAAAAACTTCGTATAACATGAAACAAATAGGGCCTTGGTAATGTGGCAAGGAGGCGCCACTAAGTTCCTAAAAAAGTGGCACCTGGGAAGGAGTAAAAGGGTCCAGGGTTCAAGCTGCAAGGTAAGCGTATGGTTAATTTTTATTTTTAGGCATGTGCCGGGCATGTGCTCACTTAAGTAAAATTTCAGCAAGGGCTTTAGGGGAGTGTGGGCCGATCATTTAGGTGGAAATTAGGGCAAATTAGCTTTCTTTTCTTTTGTACTGACAATTAGGGTTAGCTACCTTAATTCTATTCTCCTCTTAGTTTCACATAGTAACCGAAAACGCAAGTTTCATACTCTCTGTGCCGATTTCACTTTTGCTTTCTTCTTCTCCATTCTTTTTCTTTTCTTTTCACTATCATCTCTAGCCGAAACCTCCCTACCACCTTATTCATCTTTTCTTTCAATTCCAACCTTCTAAAAACAACCATAGCCGATTGTTAAAGGAACCAAAAATCCCAAAAACTGCCTTTTCCTACCGATTTCTTCTAGCCAAATTCTCCCCATTCTTTTCATCTGTGGTGGCCGATTCTTTCATCCACTAAATCCCTACCCTTGTCGACAACATCACCCAAATCTATAGCCTCAAATCATCACCTTTTACACCGGTCAAAAGTCAAAAATGCCATTCCTTTGGGGGTTCTTAGCCGAAACTTTAGATCTCAAAGATTCGAGTTCTGCTAGAGTTTAGGGGATAGATCTACATCATATCTACATAGAAACCAAAGAGAAATCAATGGTAAGTGTTTATCGACTCAGATCTATAAGTATTTTGCAAGTTAGTAAAAGCTGAAGTCCCTAAAGTCTAAGGAGATTGCCGATTTGGGCATGGGGCTCTAAGAGTCACTAATGAACGGTTTTTTTGGTATTATTGTGTTTTAGAGGCACTTGGTTGAAGGCTTAGGCAAGGGAGAAAGACTAGATCTAGATCTAGTCCCTACTTCGACAAAGGTAAGCATTTGAGGCCTTTATTGGAGGGTGGCCGAATGTGTGTATTGAAATAGGGGTAAGTGTTTGATTTGGTTTAGATGTTAATGTGGTCTAATCGATTGTAGGATCGTTTTGGGAGGAGATCTTACCGGTGAAATCGTCAAACAGGTGTGTATCGAACCCTTCTTTAGTTCGATTCGGCAAAGGCCATAGTGACCAAAAAAGTGACCGAAAGGTCGACAGTTTGTGGAATTGAGAGTATGCGAATAATCAATAGATGGTAGAATCAATGATCGCTAGTGACCAAAGGGCTAAGGGCAAAATTTCGTACATTTCGGTAAGATGGGCCTCGATGGGCTGAATATAGGCCCAATGGGCTTACGGGCCCATATGGGTAAAAATGAGCTATAGATGTATCCTAATAGATGGTAGGCTTATAATATGTTAAATTAATATTTGATTATAAGTTCTAGACTTAATAGGCTTAAATCGCTGAAAAGACACTGTAGGGCCCATTAGGGGTTTTAGGGCCTATTGACTAAAGGTTGTTAAAACGAGTTAAATAATTTACAGTGACGAAAGTAGGGTTATTAGTGACTAAAATAGGAATAAAACCCTGAAATGAGTGGAATAATTACTAAAATACCTTAAAAAGTGAGAAATTACAAGTTTTACCCCTAGGTGTAAAATGACTGTTATACCCCTAGGGTTATATTGGACTAATTTACATGCTTTATCGATTCTGTTTATTATATGCCATGTCATGATCATTTAATGCATGGGGTTGGGATCTATATGAATGGAGGAAGTGCTAAAGGGCTTTGCCCCAGTTTACCGAAAAGGGCTTTGCCCCAGTTTAACAAAAAAGGCTTTGCCCTGGTTACCGAAAGAGGCTAGGCCTCATGTTATATAATAAAGTAGCTATGCTGCCAGTGGAGAGTAGTGGTTGGGTAGGTTGAGTAGTTCTCCCCACATGGTGTTTTGGTTGGTACAGGTTGAGAGTAGCGGTTGGGTGGGTTGAGTAGCTTCCCCACAGATTGATATAGGTTTTTGCATGCATTCATGATTTATTCTTGAAATGGGTTTTTGGGCCATACTGTTACCGATATATGAAAGGCTTCAGCCTAGTGATATTGTATCTGAAAAGGGGCTAAGGTCTAGCACTGATATACGAAAGGCTTCGGCCCAGTTAATGTTGAGTTGGATTAGGGCTTAGGCTAGTGGGCCTGAGCTGATTTAGGCTCTGGATGGGATTCTTTACACACTTAGTTTACCAAACTCACCCCCCTTTCTTTCCATCCTTGCAGGTGAGCCTTAGACTGTGGACTTGGAGCTGGGAGGGATTCAGAGTGGCCACGGAAAATCGAACACTAGTTTAATAAGTTTTTTTTTTCATTTACTTTATTACTTATCTCTTTCATTATTATTTCTATTTGGGTTGTAATAAGACCATTAAATTTATTTTCCTATGGGTTTTTAACTATTAATTTTTACATTACTTAAAGTTGATTAGAAAATATCTGCGTGAGTTTTCCCAAAATTAATTCAACGTTTTCAAAACTCATCACACAAAGTAAATGAACAACAAAGTAAGTCTTTATAAAATTGACACCTATATATTTAACTGGGAATTTCTCTTAAAAACTCCAACAACAGTTTTACCAAATTCACCCTAAGATTAGTAACTAGATCACGTGGTTTATGTAACAGCCCTAATTTGACCCTAGTCGGGAAGTGGTTTCGAGACCACAAAACTGAGTCATGAAAATAATTAAATGTTAAATTTCATGTCTATTATATGAGATAATGCATGTGTGAAAAAAATTGATGCTATGATTGTTATCATTTGAATGTTAAATCATTAAATAGGACTTAAGTTGGAAACTTAGAAAATGTGCTTGGTTAAATTTTAAATGCCCAAACATTATATGATTTAATAGATGAGGATTTGCATGTTAATTTTGCCATTTCCAAATTAGTGGCCGACCATATTGATTGCTTGAGTTAAATATATGTATTTTATATATATACATTATTAAATGAAATGAATTTAAAACATGAAAACAAAATTAAATAAAAGGAAAAAGGGTGACAAAAAAAAACAATGTTTTCCATATTCCTTCTTCTATTGCTGTAAGTGAAAGAAAGGTTGAAGCTAAGCATTTGGTCCTTTAGATATCTTGAATTAAGGTATGTTCCATGAGTTTGCTTTTAAAATTTTAGTGAATTTGAGATAGTTGCTAAGTCTTTTACTTAGCCCATGTGTAAATTTTAAGTTTGGTGTTGTCATGTATATTCGGCCATGGAAGTTTTGTACTTCATGGATAGTGTGTTAATGTTTTGAAATAGGTATGGTAGAAGGATAAGGTTTGAGCTTGTTAATTCTTGAATTGGTTGAGTTTGATAAAATTTAATATTTGTGGCTTAATTGTTTAATGACAATCGGCTATGTTGAAATGCTAAATTAGTGCTAAATTGTAAGTATTTAATTGATTGTTAGCCGAAATTGAGCTTATGGTAGTAATTAGAATTTGTGAAATTTATGCATTTTGTGGTCCAAGTGTGATAAGAACCATACGATTATGGCATGTAAGCATGAAGATTAGATGATGGATAATTTTAAAAGTGAGATGGTTAGAAGTTGATTTAAAGGCTTAATAAGTTAGTTTAAGGTGAAGTCATTAGCTTATGATAATCGGCTTTGGCTACTATGTGTTGGATCTTGAATATTTTAATGTTTTGAATTAGTAATGGATGAAAGATAATGTTTGAGTTTGCTAAATATTGAAATTAAAAGTTAATTATTTATTTGTTGTGTAAGAGCCGAATGTGAACTTAGGAGATGAATTGAGGAAAATTGTTGCTATATGTTAAATGGTTGAGGTTTTGTTATCATGTAGTGAAGGAGGGTTAAAATATTTAATATGTCAATTGAGTGAAATGTTAATGTACAAAATCTCATATTAGTTGATAGAAGAGGATGCTTAAATTGTTAAAAATTTATTTTGACATTGCTGAATGTGTTCATGAATGAAAGAATTATATTGGTTTTGAAATGTATGTGCTGCCAAATGCATTTTTAAGTACTAGTTGAAATTCTTGTTATGAGTGAAGTATAATATAACCGAATAAAAGCATGATTAATGAATTAGTGACAAGTGAATTTGTTTAATCTAGCTCAAGAGCTTAAGGAGCCTAATTCGGATAAGGGAAAAAGCTAAACTAACCGAATAGCATATCCGTAGTCATTCGACGACAGTCAAGGTAAGTTTTGACTAGTCACATTTAGTATATAATTGATGATGTCTTGATATATGTATAAAATGTAACACCCTACGCCCCTATCCGTCGCCGGATTAGGGTTTAAGGTATTACAAAATCTAAATACAATCTACCGAGGTTCATAGTTACAAGGCTAGACGTGAATTCATTGAATTCTATAGTTGAATATAACACTTGTAGGTCGGTTTGGTCAGAACATCATATCTCATTAAAATCGTTCTATAAGCATGCTAGCAAATCTCTACCTTGTGGCTACTAACAATTTGGCTAAATCGAACAATTCAATAACCAAACATCACATTAGAAAAGTCATTGCATATTGGGTACTAACTAATTATCATGCCACAACATCGAATCGTATGAGAATCATTTCAACACATATAATCAAACTCGAAGACTAAGCAAGCCATTTTCGCATGGCTAGAAATATTTACAACTCAAAATGAAGTTTGATTCAACCGAAGGAAAATAGCCTATACATGCCATTGACCCAAAATAACCATCAAATGTACCAAAATAATAGCGATAGTGTAGGTGATTAAGGCTTCAATCCCCGAGTCCGTAGCTTCCAAAATGAGATCTATAAAACAGAGGAAACAAGAGAAACGGAGTAAGCATTACAATGCTTAGTAAGTTTTAAGCAATGTCAACAGATAAAGCATTAAATTATAACATAGTTGTTCGTATCTTTGTTTCCCTCTTCTTTTGGGTAAGTCACCCCTTTTTTTTTTTCCAAACATATATATTCACATCACATACGAAAGTGGATAGCTTTCACTCATAGTAAGTTCATGTAAACATATACATGTCACAAAAATTCACATAACATTTCACATAGGCCAATTGTACTTTGATCATATTAATAATCTCATTTCATGAACACATAAGAAATCACATAATGACCTTAGTATTCGGTCCAAAATCCAGCTTGCATATAAGCCAAGGGTACATACCTGTATAACTTAACACTTTCAGCGCAATTCATTAGCGATCGTTACCTTGAAGACCATTAGTCTTAGGCTTTACTCTCATCATCATCGAGATCTTTAGCTCGGGTAAACTCTATACATGGCCATCGGGTCTCTACCCCGGATATAATCTCCGGATATAGCCTTCGGGTCTTAACCCGGACATCATCTCTGCATATAGCTTTCGGGTCTTAACCCGGACATAATCTCCACATATAGTCAGCGGGACTTAATCCCGGATTCACATCACATATTCTCATACACATATATATATTCGCATGTTGCCAAGTTTCACATAGCAAGATTGCACTTGTTATTCAATCAATTCATTTGCATACAAACATATAACATGCTTCTCGACTTTATATCATAAATATATATATAATTCAAATCTTATACATGTATACTCTTCTTTTCTAGACTTTCGGCCCAATGATCAAGCATACATAAGCAATGCATTTCAAATCTCAATTTCGGTCCTTTTCTCTATGAGCCATTCGGCTATATAGCAAACATGAATAAGGTTTCCTTCTTAATGGGACATTGTTCAAATATCAGCATGTATGTCATGGCATTTTAACTTAAATACCGAATTCGATTACTCAAAACTTACCTTGAACTTTCACGAGGAATTACGAGTTGGCTATTCGACCACTTTAGCCTTCCCTTTATCCGAACTCGTCCCTCTATGCTCTTGAGCTAAATAAAACATTTAATTCTATTAATCCTTATTCAAGCACCTCAATGAATCATTTTCACTCAATATCAAATCATACATGCATATTCTTCTCATTGCAAACACACATGCACATTGGAGCATTCCACATACATATCATAAGTCACAACAAGCTGATTTTCTGAGCAGCATTCAGTAATTTACTCATAACTGGAGCTACGAAACTCCAAATGTCGTGCTGTAAATTTTGCATGAAGGTAGACTCATTTATCTTTAATCCATAAAATTTTCATAATTTTTGGTTTGGCCAATCAATACCAGAATTTTCTTAAAGTTCCCCTAATTCACTGTTTGATTAAACTGACCACTCTATACTACGAACCGAATTTCTCCTCGCACAGAGTTCCAAATATGTTCTCACCTATTTCATTCAAAACTAGACTCATTAAGGAGTCTAAGCATATAAATGTGGTCTCATAAAAATTTTTATACAATTTATAGTGATTTTCCAAAAACAGAGCAGGGGACTTCGAAGTCAATCTGACACTGCCTCACTCTACTCTAAAAATCTATTTATCGGGAATTCCTTTGCTTGCAAGGTTTCTTTTATAAGAAACTAGACTCACTAAGCTTCAATTAAACAATTTATTCAGCCTCTAATTCAACTCGCACAATTTATGGTGATTTTTCCAAAACACGTTACTGCTGCTGTACCAAGCAGAATTTTATACCAAATTCACTCTTTAGTGTTCTCATGCACATACTTAAAACATATCATTTCCTAAGGCACCATTTAGAGTAGTCATTGACCTTAATATATATATATATATAATATTCATATTTATCCCATCCACAATCAGATTTCTCCATACAACACAAACCAAACCACTTATCAATTTAACACCCAAAACATCCAAAAGCAACATCAAAGGCACATTCGGCCATTTCACAAACATGCATTATAACAATTGAAACATCAAACATCAACCCCTCTTGCATCTTCCCACGGCCGAATATTCACCTTTGTAAGTTATGTCACTCAAATCATTTTATTAATCATGCACATATATTCCCTAATAGAAATTTTTAAAGTTGCCAATCAAATCAAGGTCACCAAGTTAGCCGAATGTATGCATATACACAAAATGCATTTAGCATCTTCATTTACCTTAGTTCATTTAACAATTTACAACTAAATGCTTAAGTCCAAAATTGGCAATCTTTGGCACAAAGATACACTAGCCGAATGCTATCTATCATATAAATCACCACCTCAACCTTCAAATTTTACAACTTAAGAACTCAATTACTTCATAGCTATTTTAAATCTTCACATTCGGCAAATCATGGCACATTCAAGCTCTTTAATTGATCCATATTAACAATCAATTCACAAATGTGCATTTAACAAGCTCAATTTCACTTATTAATCAAAAACACATTCGGCACCCTCATCCAAAATTACTAGCATTACTTATTTTTTTTTTTCAAGTTCATGGCCGAACCTCCAAGTCAATAGCCAAAACAAAATTTCTATCATGGTTAAGTAAGACTCTTAGTACTAAATTCAAAATCACAAATCTCACAACTTAGATTCGGAATTTAGAAGTAGGAAGCTAAACATACAAACCGATTTAATCTATTCACAAATCCTCATAAGTAAACCTCTATCTAGCTCAAACAACATCCAAACTCTATTTATTTACACAAACTTCAAATTAGACAAGATTTTCCCACTTCTTCTCATATGGCCGAATATGGAGAGTCATATAAACTCAAAAACTTTCACAAGAGTCATGTTAGGAGCTTGGTTTTCATCTCAAAATCACAACATTCAAAGAAAAAATTTCATGAATCTTACCTTGTTTGTGCTTCACTTTGCCGAATGCCCTAACTTAAGGGTTTCTTATTTTCTTTCTCTACTCACGGCAAGAAGAAGAAGAAAATAGCCTTGCTATTATCACTTCAACCTTATTTTATTCATTTGTTTTATTTACTCTTTATTAATTCAATTTTTATGACAACTAATTTATTAATTCAATTAATATTAATTAGCAACAAACAAAGCACAAAATGACAAACTAGGTCATCATTACCCTCCACTATCATAAAAGTGGGTAATTTGACATGCAAATCCCTTATTTTGCATGCATGCATTAACTAGTCTTTACACATTTGTCTAGCACATTTTCAAAGTTCACTACTAAGTCCCTTTTAGTGAAATTAAATTTTATAACTCTAAATCGACACATCAGACATGTCACACACGAATTAACACGTATCATAGGCATCAAAATGAATATTAAATATATTTTATGCCTCGGTTTTGTGGTCCGGAAACCACATTCCGACTAGGGGCGTTTTAAGGCTGTCACATAAAAGATGAATTGTGACCTATTGTTTCTACTTGAATAAGGTTGTGTGTTAAATAATTTGTGTATATGGCTTATAGCCGAATGGTCATTAGAAGTTAAGCTTGGACAGTGAAATAGATATGTGTTCTTTGTGTGTAACTATTGAACTGAAAGTTAAATGGATGGTGTTCATGTTGTGATTGTATTCGAATGAAGCAATTGAATTACTAATGTGATATGTTATGTGAGATGTGTTAATATGTGAATAAATATGCATGACACTCGATGTGTATCCAAACTTAAGGTCCGCAGGCTTCGTGCTGGTTATGTACCCGGGCTAAAGTCCCGCAGGGTTCGTGCTGGTTATGTATCCAGGCTAAAGTCCCGCAGGCTTTGTGCTGGTTATGTATCCGGGCTAAAGTCCCGCAGGCTTTGTGCTGGTTATGTATCCGGGCTTAAGGTCTGCAGGCTTCGTGCTGGTTATGTATCCGGGCTTAAGGTCTGTAGGCTTCGTGCTGGTTATGTACCCAGGCTAAAGTCCCGCAGGCTTCGTGCTGGTTATATATCCGGGCTAAAGTCCTGCAGGCTTCGTGCTGGTTATGTATCCGGGCTAAAGTTCCACAGGCTTCGTGCTGGTTATGTATCCGGACTTAAGGTCCGTAGGCTTTGTGCTGGTATTATATCCAGGCTAAAGTCCTGCAGGCTTTGTGTTGGTATTATATCTGGGCTTAAAGTCCCGCAGGCTTTGTGCTGGTGATTGGATTCGGGTTTTAAACCTAGTAGACTTAATGCCGATTATTGGAGTAAGATTATGATTTCGAATGTTCGTAGTAAACTACCATTGAATATGTTCAATACATTAAGTTGGTCAGGTATGTATTATATACTTTTATATGTTAGATTGATCAGAATTGAATCATGAATGAGAAATGAGAAGTATATGTGAAAATCTCATATGTGTATATGTGTATTTGGTTATGGTGAAAGGTTATATGAGATTGATTTGGTGATATACATGTTAAATAATATGAATGCAAAGAATGGGTAATAAATCTGCTTGGGACAGCAGTAGTAACGTGATTTCAGAAAATCATTATAAATTGTGAGAGTTGATTTAGAGGCTGAATAAATTATGTCATGAAATCTTAATGAGTCTAGTTTCTTATAAAAGAAACCGTGTAAGCAAAAGAATTGCCAATAATGACATATTTGAAGTGGCGTGGGACAGAGGCAAAATGACTATGAGGTCCTCTGTTCTGTTTTTAGAAAATCGTTATAAATTGTACAAAAATGGTTATAAGATAAAATTTATATGCTTAGACTCTTTGATGAGTCTAGTTTCAAATGAAATAAATGATAACATATTTCGAATTCTGTATAATGAGAAATTTGATTCGTAGTGAAGAGTGATCAGAATAGTCAAACAGTGAAACATGGGAAAATTCAATAAAAATCTGGTATTGATTCGTCAAACTAAAAATTATGAAAATTTGATGGATGGAAGATATATGAGTCTATTTTCAGGTAAAATTAACGGCACTTGATTTAGAGTTTCTTAGATCTAGTTATAAATAATTTAGTGACTGTTGCTTAGGAAGACAGCTTGTAGTGAATTTGTGATTTTGTTGCAAACATTGTTAAAACTTGTTAATGAGATGCTTTTCGATTTCTTATGATCTTATTTGTGATTTCAATATTTGGTTTTAATTGAGTTCAGATTCAAGTGAGGTGAATTTACTAAATATGCATTATGTTCATGAATACTTGGCCAAAATGGCAATTATCTAGGAATGATTTCTTGAAAATTTGAATAATCGACCTATAAGTAAATTAATTGTTTGCATTGCTTAAAACTTACTAAGCATTGAAGCTTACTCCGTGTTTTCTTTTCCACTTCTTATAGGTTTATACTTTAGCTCGAGTTGGAAGGGCCAGAAATATCATCACACTATCGAGTCATTAGGTGAGTTGAGAAGATTGTATATCATCATGGTTTAAGGCATGTATAGGATAGACTATAGGTAGAATGATATTTCGACTTTGTATATATTATAGCCATGCGAAGATGGCTTGCTAATTTTGTTTAGTAAAGCCTTATAATTGAACTAATCTGGTGGAATGTTTTAGTTATAACTTGATAGTAGTTAATTTGTTATTAGATATTCGGTTATGCTTTGATAGTGAGTCATTTTGGAAATTTATAAGAGCTCTTATGGAAAATCAATAAGACATGTTTGCATTGTTGATAATTTATGTCTGGTAAGTATCTTTGACCTTCTAGAAGTTTTGTTCAGTCAAGTAATACCTCATAACCTTATTCCAGCAACGGATACGGGTTAGGAGTGTTACAGTTAGGTATAGGTGATGTGACACACTAGACTTGGCCGTAACGTCTGGGCCGGGTTTGGGGTGTTACAAATTCATGTATCAATTTATTTATTCATCAAATACTCATATAGAATAAAATCATATAACCATGTAACCATTTATCTAAACATATCACATATCTCAAGTAACATATAAATCATGTATCATATAACTTGTATTCTTATACTTGTAACATGTAATTCATACCATTCATGTAATTCAAATATCATATACCATGTAACAATATACTTCTCGTATCAAATAATCTTATACATCTTGTGTCATTTATAACATGTATTCATTTCGGTATAATGCCCGTTGAACCTTTGAAATCATCGAGGGATACTCGGGTGATACACACACAATGTATATATAAACATGTAATCCATCAATTCATCATGTATGCTCTTACGAGCCATGTACGGTATGCTCCTCCTAAGCCGATAATGATAAGCCCGAAGGCTGAACATATAAGCCCGAAGGTTAAACGATAAGCCCGAAGGCTAAACATGTGAGCCCGAAGGCTTAACGGTAAGCCTAAAGGCTGAACGGTGAGCCCGAAGGGTAAACATGTGAGCTCAAAGGCTTAACGGTTAGCCCGAAGGCTTAACGGTAAGCCCAAAGGCTAAACATGTAAGCTCATAAGCTGTGGTGAGTCCGCAACAAATGCGGGAGCTCAACCAACTTGTAGCCCTAGTGACATGTCACTTGTATCCTACGACTTTCTACAGTTCAAACGAGACTCGGTAATCAATTTATACATGTAATCAATAGGCAATTCCATCCATTAATTTATTTATACAATCATTCAATATTCAAAACAATAATTTCAATCATAAACATAATTAAATTCTAATTATACAAACATACCTCGATTTAGCTCGTATACCCGATATCTACTCGTCTACCTTTCGTTTCCCCCGATCAATTTTTGGGATTTGTTTATCTTGATCTTTAATATTCAAATTTAACTCAATTATTCACTATCATAATCAGTTTAGCCCAAACACATGCATTTTAGCCATTTTGCAAAATAGCCATTGTATTTTCATACTTTGACAATTTAATCCTTAATACACAAAATAGCAAATTACTCAATAATAACCACAGTTCATCATAACCGAATACTTATGTGTTCCATACAAGCACATATCTTTCAATTATTCACATTTCTAACCACAAAAATTCTATCTTTTTCAATTTAATCCCTAATTCACATTTTTGTCAAAAATCACTTTATAAAACTTGTATATTTTTAAACAACCATTAATAATCTAGCTTAAAACTTCAAAATACACATGTATTTGAACAATGGAACATTTCAAAAACATTAGCAATTTTAGAAATTAGGGTACGGGTTAGCTAAATCGAGTTGCAACGAACTCAGAAACATAAAAATCGTTAAAAACCAAAGCAAAACATACCTTTAATATTCAAAAGAAGCTTGGCCAAATAAGAAGTACAAAAATGGTGTTTTTCTTAACTAGTTTCAATGTTGAAGAAGACAAAATGAAGAAATTTCATTTTTGTTTTACTTTAATAACTTTTATTAATCAAATACCTAAATTAACCTTTATAAAATCATTTAAAATTCATGTTTAATATGGACATAAATATCCACTAACTTTAACAAAGGGATATTACCTACATAAGGACTTCCATTTATAAAGCCATGGTCAATTTAGCTCTTTTACTAATAGAATTCATATTTATCGCTTTATGCGATTTAGTCCTTTTTACCGAATTAACTATTTAATTGGTAAAATTTCATTACGAAACTTTCACACTATAATACTATCATGTTGTAAAACTATTTAAAATAATAAAATAATTATTTTGACTCGGTTAAGTGGTCCCAAAACACCTGTTCCAATTAAACTCAAAATTTAGCTGTTACAAATCAACCTCTGTCAACGGTTTAAACGAGTTAAACCCCACTCATTCTGTCAAGGCAAGTATCAATTTTGGTTTTGGGTTTTAGCATTAGAAGAGGATGACAAATCCTATTAATGGAAGGATAAAACTGAGTGCCTTGATCGAATATAGGTTTTTCGCTTGTGGGATTCTGCGCCTTTTCGCTATCAAGGTGTGTACTCACTCTATTTTAATCGTAGAATAGAAAAAAGCCAAAAAGCCAAAAAGATGAAAAGCCGAAAAGTCGAAAAGTTGAAAAGCCAAAAGGTATGGCAACTGATGCCACACGAACGTATGAACGCATGTATGGAAATTCGATATGATGGTAGAGGCCACCATGAGTGATCTCATGGGCTTAGGCCATTTTTGGGCCATGTTGGGCCGAAATGAGCCGTGTGGGCCCAATAGGCTTGTGGGTCCACACGGGTAATTATCATATACATACGGGAAATATTGGACCTAGCTGTGCCGTTCCCATGACTAAGGTCAATTTTGGGCTTAGTGGGCCACACGAGCGTGTGGGCCCCACTTAGGCCACATAATGGGCTTTGGGCCCAATTGCATTGTTTGTGTAACACCCCTTACCAGTATCCGATGCCAGAATAAGGTATGAGGTATTACCGTACTAAAATTCATGTAAGCCTTTGACTTAAACTCAAGAAAATGTGTCCCAATTAAAAACTTTTCCTATCATTGTCCTACGATCCTTCTTATGGGCCTACGAGGCCTAAGTCATGGTTTGAAATTATTCCGGGAATACTTCGTGCACTCGAGAAATTTTCTTCAAAAGCTAGCAAATATAGGGCACACACCCGTCTGAGGGGGTAACACACCCGTGTGACCTCTAAACGTGGCCATGCTAATGGCTCGTGTGCCCCACACGGCCTAGGCACGCTAGGGACACGCCCGTACCCTTTGCCTGTGTGGAATTAATTTCTAACATCAATCTAAAGGGTTTTCACATGGCCTGGCACATGCCCGTGTGCCCAGCCCATGTCCCTCACACAGCCTTGACACGCCTGTGTCGTGGCCCATGTGCAAAAACTTGGGTATTCTATTTCTGACGTCATCACTCCCACGATCGTGGCACATGCCCGTGTGCTGGCCATGTCCTCCACACAGTTGAGACACACGGGTGTGTCTTATGCCCATGGGGAATACTATTGGCATTTAGTGCTATACATGCAAGGTGCAAGGGACACAGGTCGAGCCACATGCCCGTGTGCAACCCGTGTGTCCCACATGGCCTAAACACACACCCATCTGCCTACCCGTGTGGGCAATATAGGGCTATTTACCTAGCCCTTAGCCACCTTGAAACATACAAACAAAACCCCAATCCATGTGCATCGTAGAATAGCACCAATGCACAACTAAATGCCCCTAAATGGGTTTTCGTACATCAACCAATTCAAATCCAAAATACAATTATAACTACTAAGTAACTTTGTACAAATTCCATGTAATTTATCTCATTTCATTAAGCAACTTTAATATGTATTTAAGCCAATTCCAAAGGCCATTTACAAAATGAAACGTATAAATATAAATGGCCAACACAATTGGCTAACTAATATGAATTGTGCAACAAAATGACTAAAGGCCTATACATGCCATATCCAAAATGATTAACATAACTATACCAAAATGGAGATCTTGATAGTGTGACTTCGAGCTCTGACAATAACGACCCTTAAACTAATGTGACAAATCTACATTGAGAGGGAAATCGAGGGAGTAAGCACAATTTTCTTAGTAAGTTGCATGAAATAAATGTAGCCATTATGAACCATAAAACATAAGTAAACTTTAAGGCATTTGGTACTTCATCTAATGTCTGACTCAGTCCTATAAATTTCTTATTTCCAAGATTTACTCAATAATGTGACTTACTCATTTCCAAAACTTGTGACTTACTCATTTCCAAAACTTACTTAATCTAGTAACTTACTCATTCTCATGGGTCACTCAGTCTCGTACTTTACATTATCATTATCTCATAACTATATCCAAGTAAACCTATAAAACTTATCATAGACTTTAGCCTTTATCAAATAATTGAATCAACTTGAATACTTTCTCTATTAATATACTTAGAATATCGAAGGATAACCGTAATGCCATTCTTTTGCTAGGACGCCAAAGCCATATCCCAAATATGGTCTTACATGAAATCTCCAACCGATGCCGAAGCCATATCCCAGATATGGTGTTACACGGGATCTCATAGGATGTCGATACCACGTCCTAGACATGGTTTTATACGGGATCCCTCTTAGATGCCCATGCCATGTCCCAGACGTGGTCTTACAGGGGATCTATGTCTTATTTTTATGCCAATGCCATGTCTCAGACATGGTCTTATGCGAGACCACATATCGATGCCAATGCCATATCCCAGACATGGTCTTACATGGGATCTCAGTTCGGTGCTGATGCCATGTCCTAGACATGGTCTTATACGGGACCTACAATCCTTTGATACGGCAACAGTATCCTTCGTATATAGTAACATTTACGTAGAGTTTCTCTTTTATTCCTTAGTTATTTCTTGAGCATTATAAGTCAAAGTTGTATAGAATTGATATAGAATTTATAGAAATTCATTATATCCATTATATAACACTTAATACTAAATTATTTATACAACTTACATCGGTTTCAAAATATGATGAGTGCTCGGTTTAGTCCACCACTTTACCTCTTTCCCTTATTTTGGTTTGGGCTTCTAGTTTCTTGATCCATAATGAATAGAATTCAATAATTAACTCATCAAATTACTAACAACAACCCTATATACACAATTTGACGATTTGACCCTTTTGCCCCTAGACTTTGGTAAAATGACCATTTTGCCCTTATGCTTGGAAATTGATTTTTACCAAATTTCCTTATTTTTCATGCCTATCTAACCCCTTCCATGCATATAACAACTTCAAATAACCATTATCCAAGCATTTAACAAAACAACTCATTCTCTTTCAAACAAGTCCAATTTAGGTGTTGCCGTGAACACCCATTTCCAAAATTTGTTTATTAAGCATCCTACATTCATTATCTTTCATAAAACTCTAAAAAATGACACTTGTTCTTTCACGGAAAAACTTTAAACTTCAAACCAAAATTCTTAATACACCCCTCAATAAGAAGCTTATGTCATGAGGGTCTCAAATATGTAAAAATTTTAAAGAGAAGCCATGGGAATCACTTACTAACAAGAGGAATAGCTTGGCTGAAATTTTTGAATTCAAAAACCCTCAAGAGCTTATTTGTTTGGTGCATAAGGAGAAGGAGAATGAAGAAGATGAAGGCCTATGTAACGCCCCAAATTTTAGAGTTTTTGAATTTTGCTTGAATTTATTTGTACATGTCTTGCAGTGTTGAGTTATGTTTTGGGTGTGTTTATTGGACCTTTAGAAGGCTTAGGTTTAAGTCTAAGGCTTGGCAAAATTTTAATTTTTGGCCTTAGGTGAGAGTGGACTTTGGCAAGTGGGCTTTTAAATTAATGTTGGGGTTTTATAGCACAAGAAAGCTTGTGATAAAGTGGTAAGGTGGCGCCACTTAAAACACAGGAAGTGGCGTGTGAAAGCTTGTGAGAGAGCTAAGGTTCGATCGCATTGTGAGCGAGGTATTTATTTTTATTGCCTGTACATGGTAAGAGGTGAACTCTAAGTTAAATTCTGAAGGAAGGAGTTTGAAGTGCTCATGGGATTGGATTAAGGAGTGATAAGAGGGAGATTATCAAGGAGAAAATTTAGGAATTTTGACTGGGGAGCAAGAGTTGGCCGATTGTAGGATTATTGGAAGGCAAAATTCGGCTTCTAGCCATTAGTGTGTATTTCGGCAAATTAGGGAGTGTGGGTGTCAATTTCTCCTTTTGGGTTTTTGGAATTCACGTTTCGGGAACACTTTGTGCATTCGGGTTAGTGAGTAGGAAGTATGTCGAAAATTCTTCTCCTCCTCTATTCTATCTTCAAAAGCCGAAAGTCTCTAAACCCAAAGCTTCTTTTGGCCGACTACACTAGGGCTGAACCTACCTCCTGCTTCTTTTCTTTCTTCTTTTCTTTATTTGTTGAAATTGACCCACCTAGGATCCCTCTTGGCTGATTGCCTCAAAAAGCCGAAACCCGAACCATTTAATTTTCTTCTAGCCAATTTCTTCTTTGATCGAACCCTTTCTCATCTCTACTCTGAAAAAGTCGAAACCACTTCACAACCTCTTCTCTTCTTCTTTCATCTTCTCTTCTGAAAATCAAAACCCCAACTCTCTCTAGTGATCTCTTCTCAAAATCAAAACCTTCTCCTTTCTCTGCTGTTCTTCCAACCTCTTGGATCCATTCTTCTTCTTCCCATGTGGATCGATTAGATCGAGTGTAGATCTGGGCTTAGAGTGGTGGAAATAACTCTTAGCGATATCAAAATCAATCTAGCAAATCCCTGTGGTAAGTACTCAAATCTCTTCTTTGATATTCTTGTGAATTAAAAAAAGCCGAAAACCCCTATCTCCCCATTGTTGCTATCAGTTTTGATCCCTTTTGTTGAACATCCATTTTAGCCTCTTTTCTTTTGGTTCTTGTGTGTATTAGTGTGGTAAAGGGGTGATCTAGCAAGGAGCAATTGGAGGATAGGGGCATCGAAGCAATCTAGATCTAGATCTATTTCTAGATCTCGGCTAAGGTAAGTGGTTATTAGGTTATTTGATTATGGCCAAATACTTCAGTGGTAGGTGTTGATAGATGTAAATCGGATTATAGGTAAACTATTATAGGTTGATCGCTCATGGGTTCTCGACGTAGTTCGCAAAGAGGTGTGTAACAAACCCTCTAATAGATTAGATTGGCAAAAGCTGAAAAGTTGAAATGCCAAAATGCCAGCATTTCGAGGGCTTACAAGCGTGCTAGTGCTTGTGGGTCAGTAAAAAATTATGAAATTGGAAATTTGGACTGTAAGGGCCACTGTGCGCATTTTCGTGCACTTGGGTTATTTTGGGCCACGATGGGCCGAAATTGGGCCCAATGGGCTTATGGGCCCATATGGGTAAAAATATGTAGTAAGTGTTTTCTAGTAAACTAGATATTAATTTTACAAAAAAATGTGTAAAATTTAGACTTAGCGGGCCACAGTAGCTTGTGGGCTCCCTCGGGCCTATTAGGGGTTTTAGGGCTCGATGTCATTATATGAATAAATAGGCTTTTTGAGTCGATCGGAGCGATGGTAGACCTGCTAGAAGGTCGTAGTAAGTATAAAACCTAAAAATGTAGCTAAATGACCAAAATACCCCTAAAGGGTGAAAATTACCATTTTACCCCTAGATGCTAAATGACTATTTTACCCCTAGAAATAGTTGACTAATTTGCATGTTACTGTATCTGATATTCTATATGCCATGTCATGTAATATTCTGATTTGCATGGGGTTGGGTTATTGATACGGAGGAAGTGCTAAAAGTGGCAATGCCACGTAATTCTGCTTAAAGGCTCTGCCTCGTATTACTGTTCTGGTGGCTTGGCCACGATTTCTGTATTAGCATCTCTGCTGCGACTGTGGTGTGTAGGGATAGACTGATTTGGGGCTTGCATACATGCATATATATATACAAATACTCTAATCTATTTCTGTAATGGGCCCAAGGCCCACTCTGTTTCTGGAAAGGGTCAAGGCCTAGTTTAATCTGTACCTGAATAGGGCTTCGGCCCAGATTGAGCTTGGACTGATCTCTGACACTGGTTGGGTTATTTACACACTGATTTTTTACAAACTCACCCTCTCATTTCCATCCATGTAGGTGACCCCCAACTATAGAGGACTTGGAGATGCGAGGGATTCGGGGTGGCCACGTGAATCATGCTTTCGGTTTTTTTAATGTTTTCATAAATTTAATTTTAGTTATAATTTTTCTTTTCAGTTTAAGTTGTAATGAGGCTGCTCGAGTATTTTGCTTTGGATTTTCTTTATAACTTATTTCTACAACGATAAACTAGTTTATGCGGGTTTTTCAAACTTAATCAAATGTTTTTAAATATGCAATACGTAATGAATGGATAACTTAAGAACGATGACATAACTATAAAATCTTTTAAAAAATGAACCTTACTTGGTATTAGATACGATTTTTTTAAAACTAATAATGTTTCTTAATTACACGCTGTTAAGCACGATTTTTGTTACAATCAACATAACATTTTATTAAAAGAAGATCAAAGCTTTCTCAATTGTCCATGTGACACACCAGATCTGGCCATAACGTCTGGGCCAGGTTTGGGGTGTTACAGCCTAGGCAATAGGTTACTATTTTATGACTTAAGTCACCTAATGCCCATACTTTTTGACTTTTCCTACCTCAATTGCTTCCTATGGCCGGCCAAGCTAACAAGAAGGGCATATTTTCCCAATAAAACCCTCAAAAATTAATTCTCTAAATATTTAACTCATTTCACTGTTAATCTACAACTTTTACCCCATATTCAATTTAGTACCTTTTGGCAATTAAGCCTTCAATTGCATAAATTAACTTACCAAAACTTTCCTACATTTTCATAAAAATATTATAAAACATAAAATAATGCCAAATAAATTTTCTCTAATACTATTTCATACTTAACACTTCCAAATTTCATAATTCACAATTTAGCCCTCAAGGGTAAATTGATTCCTAATTCATAAAATTTCCTGCATGGAAAATTCTTAATATCATGCAAACATACCATAAGCTCAAAAAAATCATGGAATAAAATTTTCTACTTCAGATTTGTTGTCTCGAAACCACTATTCCGACTAGGCCCTAATTTGGGCTATTAATATTCTTCCCCCTTAGGGATTTTCGTCCCCGAAAATCTTACTATTAAACAAGTTGGGATATTGGTCTCTCATGGTTTGCTCAAGTTCCCACGTCACCTCTTCTACCTCATGCCTTTGCCACATTACCTTTACAAGGGCAATACTTTTGTTTCATAATTGTTTGACTTCTCGAGCTAGAATATCAATCTGTTCATCACCATGGCTGAGATTGTAAGACTACATGTGGTTCCAGTCTCCATAATATCTAACAAAGATTCTTGTTTCACGTCTTGATGTTGGAAGAAATTACACGAGGAACTGGTAACAAGTTTGGACTTCAGTACTGCATTCCATCCTCAAACAAATGGTAAGTTAGAGAGGGTGATTCAGATACTAGAGGACATGTTAAGGGGTCGTGTGATAGAGTTTGAGGCAGTTGGGAAGACTACTTGCTACAAGCAGAGTTTGCGTACAATAATAGCTACAAGTTGAGCATACAGATGGCACCGTATGAGGCATTATATGGCCGTGGTGCTATATCCTTCTTGTTGGACTGAACTGCGTGAGCGACGTGTTCTGGGGCCGAAATTGGTACCTGATACTGAAGACAAGGTTAAGTTAATTCGGGATCGGTTAAAGGCAGCATCAGATAGATAGAAGTCGTATGCAGACTTGAAGCACAAAGAGATCGAGTATTCTGTGGGGGATTTTTTTTTTCTCAAGGTCTCCCCGTGGAAGAAAATAATGAGGTTCATCATAAGGGCAAGTTAAGCCTTAGATTCATTGCGCCCTACCGGGTACTGAAGCGTATGAGACCGGTTGCCTATCAGCTTGAGTTACCCTCAGAGTTAGACCGGATTCACGATGTGTTCATGTTGAAATGCTAAGGAGTTACCGCTCTAATCCCACGCATGTTGTCTCGACCGAGGAGATCGAGGTTAGGCTAGATCTTACTTTTAAGGAAGAGCTAGTGTAGATATTGGACCGTGAGGTAAAAGTACTGAGGAAGAAATCTATTCTATTGGTTAAAGTAATTTGGTGTAACCATAGCTCTGAGGAGGCCACGTGGGAACTTGAGGAGGCGATGTGACAGTAATGCCCCCATCTGCATTAACCAGGTAAATTTCGAGGCCGAAATTTCTTTTAAGGGGTAGAGTTGTAACGCCCTAAAAGCTTATGTCTTTAAGTTTTGTATATTATGGAAATTGCATGTTTGCTTTAGTGACTAAGTGGTTTAGGAGTGTTGGGGAGTTTCTGGGAAGCCTTAGGTTAAAGTCTTGGCTTATGGAAAATTTTTGTTATTAACACTTAGAGGAACCCTGACTCTAGTTTGTAAGCCTTTTAAATTATGGTAAGTGAAACATGACAAAAAAAGAGCCTGCTAGCTCAGGGGATAAGTGGCGTGTTATGAGTGTCAGAGGTCTAGAGCTCAAGTCTTGGACTGTGCAATAGAGGTTTTATTTTGCTCTTGTGCTATGTGTGTTTTTGAACTTGACTGAAACTCTGCAAGGTGGAGTTTCAGTTTGTAACGCCCTGGATTTTGGGCCTAGAAGAAATGGGCTTCGTGTGCCGAAGAAATTGGATTTTAGTTGTGTGAGAATAATTTCACAAGTTGCATGTTTGCTTTAGTGGCTAAGTGATTTAGGAAGAGTAGAGAATTTCGAATGAGGGTCAGTATGGATATGAAGGAGATGGAGTTGGAGAAATTGAAAGGAATTCAAATTGGTGAGGAGTTTGAGTGTGAAAAATCGGCTAGGGACTACATTTGGTGCATTTTTTGGTAAATTGTGAGTGTGTATGTCCCGTGAGTTCCTTTTTGCAATTTCAGGAATTCGCATTTCTACTTTCCTTTCTTTTTGTGTTGGTACGTTTTTGCGTTTCGACCATTTGGGTTTCCCTTTTTGATAAACATTCTTTGAGTTTCTTTTTCTTCTTATCGTGTTCATCTCGGCATTTTTATCCCATCTTTTTTTTGAGTAGTGACCGAACCTTCCTTTCTCTTCATCTCTATATCTCTAATTTTCTTTGTTTGATTCCCCATCTCCTTATTTTGTGTTCTATGAGTGTGGGTGGTTTCTCTTCTTCTTTATATCTTTTTCGTTTACTACATCTACTCATCTAAAGCTTGGCTAAAATACCCCCTTTCTGTTCTTTTTTCTCATTTTGTTTTGTGTGAATAAGTTAGTGCAAATCATTGGCGTTCGGGGTGTGTTGGTTCTAGTTTTGCCTCTATGGTGGAATTTCCTATTAGGAGAGAATCTTCAGAATTGGTGTTGCGTTACCGGATTTGTGGAATTTGTTGAGCAAAGCACGTTCGTAAATGTGGGTGCATAGTTGTGGACTAAAAGCTGTCACCATCGAAAAGGGCCAGAAGGAAAGGTGTATAATTGCACTCATTTTGATTGTAGTTCGGTAATTTCTGAAAAGCCGAATTATCGGCAAATGATGCCATACGAGCGTGCGATCATACATGTGGTAGATCGAGCCCACGAATGCGGGCATAAGATGTTTGAGATCACCATGAGCGTTCATGCATGTTAGGTCGAAATAGGCCACGTGGACCTGATGGGCCTGTGGGCCCCACATGGAATAAATTTGCATATTGTGGTAAATGTTAGACCAGGCTATGTAGACCATGTGGCTAGAGTCATTTCTGGGCTACTTGTGTGGCCCACTTGGGCCGAGTAATGGGCCTTAGGTCCATTTACACCGTTAAATCTATTTAGGTTGCTTAAGTCACTTGCGGCGACAGTGTACCTTCTGTTGGGCCGTTAAGACCTTGATTTGAAAAATTTTAGAAATACCCCGGTTTACAAAATTACCAAAATACCCCCGATTTGCAAAATTACAAAAATACCCTCAGTTTACAAAATTATAGAAATACCCCCGATTTGCAAAATTACAAAAATACCCCTGGTTTGTAAAATTACCGAAATAACCCCAGTTTGTAAAATTACAAAAATACCCCCAGTGTGGAAAATTATTGAAATACCCTCAGTTTGTAAAATTATAGAAATACCCTCAGTTTGTAAAATTATCAAAATAGCCCCGGCTTGCAAAATTACAAAAATACCCCCGATTTGCAAAATTACTAAAATACCCCTGGATTATAAAATTACTGAAATACCCCTATAGGGTAGGATTATTGAGATATCCCTATAAGGTAGGATTACCGAAACACCCTTGTAGGATAAAATAATAGTTTTGCCCCTAAGGTGTAAATGACTATTTTGCCCTTATGGGTAAATGAATGACTTGGGCTATGATTGTTTTGACTGTAGTTGTATGATTGTGTTTTAATTGACTTGACTGCGATTGTATGATTGATTATGAGCATGTCATGCTGCATACTACATAGGTTGGGATATTGTACGGAGGAAGATCTGATCTGTTAGGGTCGCACGGGTCACCCGAGATGACTGTGGAACCACCGAAGGCTAAAGAGCCCTATATCCGTATTGATTTGGTAAGGTCACACGGGTCGCCCGAGACGACTGTGGACTGATCGACGACTAAGTGCCGGTCATGTTACCAAAGGCTGTGTCCCATTATTATGGGCTTCGTGCCGTTATTGTGGGCCTTGTGCCATTGCTATGGGCTTTATGCCATTACCAAAGGCTTTGTGCCGACTATAGACCAGTTATCGATGGTTTTGTGCCATGCATATTGCTATGGCTTGGTGCCATTTTGTTTATGGATTTTAGCCATTCTGATTTCTTACAGCCTTGCTACGATACCAGTTAGTGCCACAACCGGTGTTAACATTAGAGTGTAGGTATGGGTGGGTCGATTCTTTCCTCACAGGAGTGTCGGGTTGGACGGAGTGGTGTGCTGGTTGGATGGGTTTGCATGCATTATACATCTTTCATATCTGCCCTATTATGGTTTTGTTTTGGGCAAGGCCTAATTGTTTCCGTTATGGGCCGAGACCCATATGATTGTAGTGGGCTTTGGCCTACGTATGCTCTAAACTGGACTGTACTAGTACTGTTAAAGGGCTCAGGCCTACACTATTTCTATTTCTGTTCTGTAGACTGACTGTTACATTAATAGGGGATTACACACTGAGTTTTCGTAAACTCACCCCATTTATTAACCTTTCAGGTAATCCCCAGCCTTTAACGGATTGGAGTTGTGAGGGACTCAGAGAGAGCCATACACTGCTTATGTTTTCGATTCTGATTATCTACATACAAGTATTTTGATTTGGGTTGTAATAAGGCCTTTAAGATTTCTAGATTTTAAATTTTGGAATTTTATTTATGGTTTTATAATCGTTAGAGGTAGGACACGGGTTTTTCCAAAACAACAACTATTTTCAAATATCACGTTTTTGTAACTATTTAAATTAAGCTTCCACATCAAATAAGGTGTTAAAGGTAATAACGGCTTTTTAAAAGGGATTAAGTTTTTAATAAACTACGTTTTGGAAAATAAACAAACACAAGTTTTTAGTTAGCAACAAGTTTCAAATAAGAAGGGTTTTCAATGAAAACATGGCTTCTGAAAAAAACGACTTCAATGTGACACGCCAGATTCGGGCCTAACTTCTAGGCCGGGTTTGGGGTGTTACAGAGTTAGTCTTATGGGAGGAAAATCAGGGGATATGGATAGAGGTTGGTAGGGATATGGAGGAGGAATCGGTGGAGTAAATCAAAGAGGTTTGAATCAATGGGAGAGGACTGCCGAATGAGGACTTTGGTCACTCATGAATTCGGTTGGGGGTAGTGGGATCACTTTCGGCTTTGGGAGTGTGTAAGTGCTGAATGTTTCTTGTCCCTTCTCAGCATCCTTTTGTTTCAAGCTTGTGGTCTCTAGTTTTTTTCTCTCTACCTTTCCCTTTGTTAACCAGGTAGGCATATGTTTTCCCAAATCCTTCTCTGTGCCAAAATCGAGCAGTGCTTCTCTTCTCTACTCTCTCTCTAATAGTTTTTGCTTGTGCTAATTTTCCTCTCTTCTCTTCTTCCCAATTCTTTTCTTCTCTTCTTGTCTCTTTTTCGAACTGTGGTTGAATACTATCTCTTTCCTTCTCTCAAAATCTTTTGATTCTAGCGTTGGTTATCACTTCTCTCCTTCTTCATCCCTTACGTTCTTCTTTTGCGTTTCGATTTGATATCTTTTCTCTGACAATTGGCCAAATACTACACCACATTCTTTCTTCTCTTGTCGTTCAACTTTGTGTAAGTATACTTGATTTCATGCGCTTATATTGTTTCTCTATTTCATTATTTCAGCTTCTCTTTTCTTCTCTCTTTTTGGGTTATCGAATATTCCATTTCAAGGGTGAGGGTACTGTTGTGTATCGTGCTTGCAGGGTGAGCTTTGTGGGTCGATTACTACTTCTCTTCACTCATAGTCAATTATTTGGTAAGTAATCGTTTGGTTCGATTGTTACATGTAGGATTTCGGTTAACAAAGGTAGGTATTAGTCGATTGTTTATGTGTGCCATTTTTCCCTATATCAAATTTTCAATAAATCTCTATGCATGGGTTCTAACCATGTGTATTTGCGACCGATGCTTATAGACTTCGTGGGTAATACAGTGGTTCAACAAAGAGGGAGTAATCAACCTTCGTCAATGGTTTAAACGAGTTAAACCCCACTCATTCTGTCAAGGCATGTATCAATTTTGGTTTTGGGTTTTAGCATTAGAAAAGGATGACAAATCCTGTTAATGGAAGGACTAACTGAGTGCCTCGATCGAATATAGGTTTTTCGCTCGTGGGATTCTACGTTTTTTTGCTATCAAGGTGTGTACTCACACTATTTTAATCGTAGAATGGTAAAAGCCGAAAAGACAAAAAGCTGAAAGGTACGGCAATTGATGCCACACGAGTGTATGAACACACGTGTGGAAATTTGATATGATGGTAGAGGCCACCATGAGTGATCTCATGGGCTTAGGCCATTTTTAGGCCATGTTGGGTCGAAATGGGTTGTGTTGGCCCAATGGGCTTGTGGGCCCACACGGGTAATTATCATGGACATGCAGGAAATAGAGTGCAGGGATGGTTGGGGTTATATGCATCACATTTTCTTTTTTGTGATTATGTAATGGGCTAAGGCCCAACTGAGGCTGTAATGGGCTATGGCCCAATTGCCGCTATTACTGAAATGGGCTTAAGCCCAAATTGATCTGTTGCATATTATTTGGTATTTGGGAAAATACACACTGAGTTTTCGTAAACTCACCCCTCTGCTCAAATGTGTAGGTAATCCCTAGTGATAGACTATTTCTATTTTTATTAATTAGGTTTTTATTGTAATAAGACCTCTTTGAACTTTATTTTAAATTTTGGATTTTTATTTCGCTTTGATTTTTAGGTTCTAGTTTTAGGTCTCGAGTTTTAAAAAGAAAATAATGTTTTACAAGACAAACGTGAATACACATAGGTTTTCAAATAAAAGCTTTCGCTATAAACGAGTTTTGAAAGTTTAATAATGTTTTTAAAGACTGAGATTTTCGTTAATAACATAAGGTTTTTACTCAACCCTTAATATACTCAAAGAGATTAAACCCAATTTGAATTTTCAATGACCAAATAGTAATAACTCAACAAACGACGCTTATTTTGAAAATGAAAACCCATTTTGAAGATACTGTTTAATAGCAAATTGACCAAATGTTTTTGAGGGTTTCCAACAACATAGAATTTTCTTAAGGTTCACCCTTCAATGTGACGCCACTAGATTTGGCCATAACATCTGGGCCGAGTTTGGGGGTTACACCTATGTTCTATTAACACCCTTAACTCGTATCCATCACCAGAATAGGATTACGAAGTATTGCCAAAGTTTATAGAACAAATACAAATATTTCATCTCATTTATTATTCATTTTCAAAACTAATCGTATCACCCTTTGGTTGGACCTCTAGGCCCAATTTAAGCATTAGAAACAAATCAGGACTAAATCGGGATCTCAAAAAATTTTTCACAAAATTTCAAAATTTTTCTTATATATAGGGGTCACACGCCTGTGTCGTCAAGTCATGTGAGCCACATCGCTAGATGACATGCCCATGTCTTAGGCTGTATGGCATGTGAGGTAGGGCACACACCCATGTCCCTAACCCACTTTCTGACTTGCAATTTAATTAAGTGCATGGGTCACACGGCCAAGTCACACACACGTTTGATCAATTGAATTTGTGAAAGTTAGGTGCAGGTTTCACATGGCCAAGACGCACGCCCATGTTCTAGGCCATGTGTTTCAAATGGCTGAGACACATGCTCGTGTCTTTGCCTATGTGCCCAATTCTTAGCATTCTGTTTCTCAATTTTAAGATGCAGCAGACACACAGCCAAACCACATGCCCATGTGTCAGACTGTGTGTCAGAATGGTCAAGACACACACCTGTGTGTCTATCCGTTTAGACAAAATAAGGCCATTTCCTAGCCTTATTTCTCACCCAAAATTTGCCATCAACCTACACCATCACTTACAAACATATACGAACCAATTCAAGCCATATAAATATAGCTTAATACAAGTACTATGTAAGTTATATTAGCATTTATATTCAAATGATTAAACTCATCATATTATCACTGGTACATAGGTAAATTTGTTGCATTCATACTATTTCAAGTTCATTCACCATTTGATTCCTATTTCATATACTACTTAACCATTTCAAAAACATATCAACATGATATGATCTTATAATTATAAACCAAAGCATACCATTCTAGCCATTCCAATGGCTAGTTTACAAACATCCATTTTCATACCAACATTGGCCTAATAGCCTATACATGCCATTATACTAAAATAAGATTTCTATTTAAACCAAAATGGGCTGGAAGATAATATGATGATACTCTGACCGATGTCCAACCTTACGAGCTTCTGAGCACTATAAAATAGAAGAAAATAAACCTAGTAAGCATTTCATGCTTAGTAAGTTTGTATAACAAGAATTTAACTTAACATGTATTTACATTTAAAATAAGTATGTAATAAGGCATTCAAGCAATTTGGCATTTTGGCTTATAGCCTAAAACACAATTTCAGCAATCATGTTAGTCAAATAAATTCTAATACAAACTTGTTCCAATGATTAGATTCGAGTCGTTGAATTGCCTAATCGTAAGCTTAAGTAAGGCTAAGTAGTTTTCAAGATATGGTTCAAAAATAGAAAAGATAGGTTTGAAACAAAGAAGTCTTAAGTTGCTTTGGGTGAGAAAAGAAGGATTCAGATAAGGCTTAAGAATGAACTAATATTGTAATTTAATATTGACCTGAGTCTTATACAAGCTCTTATGTTGGATTGGTATGGAAATGGTTTTAAAGGGGACCTTGACCCACTATCTATATGCAGATAAGAACCAAAGGTATAGGTGAACACCACACTCCGATTGAAATGATAAGTTTGAGAGTTGATAATATTGAAACAATACAGAAATGACGCCACAAGAATACTTGATAAGTCAATTTAGTTGGGAGAGAACTATGAGAGTTGAACACTCACAAGTTTGAATAAAATTCATCAATTGAGCCAAAAGTCCTTACTAAAAGAAATTAGCTAAGTATTTATAGGTTGTTACATGCTCCAGCCGAATAGACAAAATGTATCCAGCTAAATTAAGCTTTAATGAGCTAAAATGGCTATTGAGTTTATCAACATGAATTTTGACAAGTCCTAGACATAAGTGACGCCAACAGTTTGGCTATTAGCATTCCCAACTAGCTAATCAATTGAACTTAATGAACTGAGCTGAATTTAGCAAGTACTTGATTAGCTAAGGCAATATAAATGTTAATAATCCTCTATTGGGAAGCCGAAAGTGCAATAGCCATTTTAATGGAATTGTTGTAAAACCCTAATTTTGGGCCTAGAAGAATTGGGCCTCAGGCGTGGGGGTGTTTAAACTTTTTGAGAGTATGATAATGGCACAAATTGCATGTTAGAATGGTTGGGCTAGTGATTTTGCAGTATTTAAGGGTCTCAATGAAGTCCTGAGTTCGAATTTTGGGTTAGGAAAATTTTTATTTTTCAGCCTTTAGGGAATCCTGACCCCAGGAGTTATGACTTTTAAATAAATGGAGAAGAAATAGGACACAAGTGAGGTTGTGGTGTAGTGGCTAAGTGGTGTCACTTAGGGAGTAGGGAGGTGGCGTCATTAGCTGGTAAAGGGATCCTAAGTTCAAGTGCTACAATGGTAATATTTGGGGATTCAATTTTTACGCTATGGACAGCCAGTAGTGGCATTGGAGTTGAACTCTGAAGGAGAGAAATTCAAGGAAGAGATTAATAGAGTGATAAGGGGAGAATATCTTGAGGAAAATTAGGAGATAGGGTGTGTGAAGAGTTGGTGCCGATTTGGGAAGTGAGGAGTGTGTAAATTCGGCTTAGGGGAGTAAATGAGTGTCTTTTTTGGGTCTTTTAGGGGGTATTACGAATTTTCATTGTTGGTTCTTAAGGGGTATTGCCGAATTCTCTCTTTCTTTATTGCCTTTGTCGAAACTTTCTCCTTTCAATTTCCTTGTTGCTTCATCATTCTTTTCCTTGTTCCTTAACCTTGGCCAATTGGGTGCTAAACCAATTAGCCGATTTCTTTCTTATTTTGTACCGAATGCTCTCTTCTTCTATGAGGCCGAATCCCCTGTTGTGCCATCACCAACTTTGTTTTTGTTTCTAAACACCAAAACTGACATCTCCTCTCTTTCTTCCTAATTGTGGGATCGAATCTTTTTTCAAGTCTCTACCGAATTACTCCTAATGTGCTTTGGGTTTGGTAAGTGCGTTTATCTCTATTTTTAGTTTTGGTGGTTGGCCGAATGTTATTAGGAGCTGTAAGGGTGACTATGATGGATGTTAGTCATCTGGTAAGTTAATCTTTAATAATAACAGTTTCTACAATGCAAATCTGGGAATTGATTGAGGCTGGCAAGGGGTGAAATTTTGATTAGGTTCAATCGCACAAGGTAAGGAGAAGTGGTATGATTTCTGCTTTTGGTAATAGTACTTGATAAGTGTATGATTAACTATTGAGTGACATTGATTGTAGGTTCGTGGCTAAGGAGTTCGCAGCGCATTTTGTTAGCCGGTATGTACAAACACTTCACACACACAATAGATCGACAAATCCCAAAATGCCGAAATGCCAAAATGCTGAAAAGTTAAAATGCCAAAAAGCTGAAAGTTTGGCTACGGTAGTCTTGCGAGTGCACGAACACTCGTATAAGGGTAATCGATACAATACCAAAGACCCCCTGAGCGATCTCATGGACTTGGGTCACATTTTGCCCAATGGGCTAGAATGGGCCAAATGGGCCAATAGGCTCGTGGGCCTAGATAAGCAAAAATTGGTAAATTGGTAATAAGCGACGAGCTGATTAAGTTATTGGTATGGCTTGGAATAGATTTGGGCTTGATGGGCCGTATAAATGTGACTGGGCTTTATAAATGTGACTGGGCCCAGTGGGCCATAAAATATAATTAGGCCTAATGGGCTATATGAATGTATGTGGGCCCAGTGGGCCATATAAATGTAATTGGGCCTAATGGGCTATATGAATGTATGTGGACTCGTTAGGGTTATGTAATGGACTTTTGGGCTTAGTATCTAATAATTGTTGAAGCAGACATAAAACTTAATTAATCAATTAAGTGTAACTGTGGACAAGTCATAGAGTTAAAGTGTGGTAATGGGTATATGCATGTTTAAGATTGGATCTAGGGAGAGCTTAGTACTTAAGCGGTCTTAATGACTCACCTCCTCTTCTCTGGAATCCTACCTGGTGCATAGTATATGTTCACTTTAGCCAACGAAGACTTGTTGATGGGACAAGGTACGTAACTAAACCCATGGTGTTAAGAAATTATTGAAATACCCCTGTAGGGTAGAATTACTGAAATACCCCTGTAGGATAGAATTACTAAAATACCCCTGTAGGGTAGAATTACTAGAATACCCCTGTAGGGTAGAATTACTGAAACACCTCTGTAAGGTAGAATTACTAAGATACCCTTAAACTACAAAATTACAGAAAAACCCTTGGTTGGCAAATTACTAAAAATACCCTTATGTGCCATGGGTATGACTTATGCATGCTATATGTTATCTATTGCATTCATGTGTTATTATATTGCATATGGGCCAGAATTATGATTGGAGGAAGTGTATATAAGGTTCGTACAGTCATTTGACGACTGTGGGTCCATCGCAAGCTTTTTAGTCACTGCAGGCTTTTTAGCCACCAAGCAACTATGCTACACCGATAAGTAGCGCCGCAACCGGTGCTACACTGAATATGAGCAGTTATGCTACAACGATAAGTGGTGCCGCAACCGGTACCACATCGGGTGTATAAGGATGGGTGGGTTGAGTATCTTCCCACAAGAGTGTAGGGTTGGAAAGGGGTGTACAGGGTTGGTTATGGGAAATTGCACATTGCATAATCATATTAATATTGCTATGATTTGGGCTAAGGCTTAAGGCCACTGTATGTTGAGATATGGGCTCAGGCCTAACCAAGGCCACAATGGGCTAAGGCTGTGACACCCTATAACCCTTATCCGTCGCCGGAATAGGTCATCGGGCAAACACGAATTAACATAGGACCCCTTTTTTTTTTTGACTAATGTGAACCAATAAGCAGTACAAATCTCTCCTAAAAAGATTTCAATAAAGTTTATGCACACTAGTGGTTTACGAAAAAAAACATACAATAAGTACATAAACAAAAATGACCGTTAGGCATCATGTGTAATCCAACAAAAATAGAACCACCATCGAATGAGCACACATGTATGTAAATAGGTCTTAACCGAATATGCCATCCAACTTGATTATTCCACAAGCATTGATTCAATTACGAGACTGTACTATTCAAAAGAACCAGCCACATTCGCATGGCTTTAATATTTATACAACCAAAATATAACTTGTTTCAAAAGGAGAGTTAAACCTATACATGCCATTCACTAAAGTCTAATTAATTAGGTACCAAACGTGGCTTTGATAGTAGAGATGACTTCAAGCTTGAGATTCCCGAGACCCATAGCTGACGAACAAAATCTATAAAAGAAAAACCAGAGTAACAAAGTAAGCATTTCTATGCTTAGTAAGTTCAAGTAAAAAGTAAAACAATCTACCAAAGTAAAGCCGTTTTTAATATGCTCATTTTAAAGGTTTTCACCCTAACCGAAAATGTGTTTATACCAAAAATAAATTCATTCCCCCTTTTCTATTCGAATATGCTAGTAGTCCACAAAAGTACATGCTCATTAGTTGTATACTATCACACATAAGGCAAAGAAGTCACAGATTTATCACAAACTCTTTAAGATCTTCGTTAGCACTAAACATCGCTTCTTTTGTAAGACAATTCAGTAGGAATTCGTTCAAAATTATGAAATTCACGTACCTGGTCGTTTTATAATATATGTCTCATTAACAGAGGTTGATCTAACCAAATTCTTATCGTTAGCCGCATAGCTCTTCGGGATTTGTCCCGGCTTTGAACTCTAGCCTTGAGGCTCTTCGGGATTTAACCCGGCTTTAACTCTAGCCCTGAGGCTCTTCGGGATTTAACCCGGCTTTAACTTTAGATTCACATATAGTTGCATTCAGAGCATGATCTATGTACTAAATTTCTTTCAAAACGTTATTCATTCATTCGTTTCTCACATCAACACAATTCATAGCACTTTCAAAATATAACAGGTGGTCTAAAAACATGAAATTAGAGTACAACCAACTTGCTTACTACGGCTCAATAGGAAAAACTGACTTTCGGCTAAAGTTCCAGACTTTTACGACTTTCACATACCTTAAGTTACTTAAATAGTACATCATCTTCAAGAGTAGTCAAAGGCATGTACCATGTTAATTTAACAAACATGAAAGGAATTTAACACTTAAACTTACCTCAATGCGGTTAAACTACTACGGATCAACTATTCCACCAATTTTGCTTTCCCTTTATCCGGATTGGGCTCTCTTTGATCTTGAGCTTTGATTTAAAACAATTAAACTAGTTTAATCCTCTTATCAAGTCGAAGAAATCAAAGTATTATCAATTTCATGCACATGAAACATTCGGCACTTCTATTTTTGCTAATGAAATGCATATCAATAATTAACCAACTTTTCACAAACTCATAAGTATTATTCTTGGATCAATTTTAATATCTCATGCTTACAAAAATCAAGTAGCCGAATATACTTCTCCATGATTCCCAAACATTTAACAAATATTGTATATAATTTTTGTTCCATGTCAAAAAGTGAGTTTACCCTAGTACACATTTTATCACATTGCCGAAAAACAATTAACTCATTGGGCCGATTCATAGGATTACTTCTATCCATATTTCATATTCGGCAATCTACTTTAATCTACATGGTACTTCTATTAAAATTTACAATCACTCCAAGCAAAAATCCAATTCATCCTCTAAAATACCCTTCGGTAAAGTATACAATCATAGATACTCAAATCCCGTTTACTAATACTCAAGCTAGAACCGAATTTCCTCTTTGGCTACCAAGGACACAATAAAAGACATGTTTACAAATGCACATTTAAAGACCCCCAAAATAACTAATGTAAAAATGTAAACATAACACTACTTAGCTATCACTAAACTCACATTCGGCCACCATGGACTTTAAGATACACACAAACCGAACCCTATTTACAACTAATTCACTTATGAAAAGGATATCCTCTAAAACAAAATTTATTGAGTTACCGTACATAACCCTTATACCTTGCTTAATAACAATTTGCAAGGAAATTCCCTAATTCAATACAATTGCCGAATGTTAACCAAGCATTTTAAATCAAAATACAAAAACTTTCTAAGCTCAATTTACCCCGAAATCCACTTCTCATTCAAGTCGAAATCACCCATTACTCAAATATAGACTCCCATGGCCGAATGTTCAATACACAACCAAGTTCAAAATTTAAACATGGGCTAGCTAAACAATGCCACAACCATGCCAATTCCACAAGAATATAAGAAAATTTGCTTGAAATTCATACCTTAAGAGAGGCTAATAGATAACCGAATGCCTTAAGCTTCAAGACCCCCTATTCCCTCTCTATTCACGGCTAAGGATGAAGAAGAAAAAGAAATAAAACCAACTTTGGTTTTTCCTCCCACTATCTCCTTTTGTTTAAATTAAATTTTATTTTAACCAATATAATATGTATATAATCCATATAATAATAATGAATAAAACAAACAATATGACATCATGTCATGGGTTGGCCGGCCACTAAGAATAAATGTGGCAAATTTACATGCAACTCCACTCCTTTTTGCATCATTCAAAAGTGACCACTTGCACTAAGCCACACATATATTCAAAGTTTCTCACATAAATCCTTTTTATTTATAGACACATTCAAAATGAAAAAAAATCAAAGCATTCAAATTTCACACATGCATGCTCACATATTTTAGACATAAAATATTATATTCAACTATTTCTGCGACTTGTTTTAGCGGTCCCGAAACCACTTCCCGACTAGGGTCAAACTAGGGTTGTCACAAAGGCCCAAAGGCCACCGTTATTGAATAGGGCTTAGGCCCAAATTGTTTAATGCATGTTATGAGTCTTTCGAGGGACGTACACACTGTGTTTTCGTAAACTCACTCCCTCTTTTTAATTTTTTTTCAAGTGACCCTCAGTGGGTGGCTCGGGGACTTGGAGGTGGCTACACTGCAACTTGTTTTAATGATTAGTGGTTTTATTTATTTACCTTATTTTGAATTATTTTTATTGGGTTGTAATAAGGCTTTTATAACTTCTGGATTATTTTTAAATTTGGGATTTTATTGTGATTTTATAATTGCTAGTGGTAAAAACGAGTTTTTCCAAAACAACCTCTGTTTTAAATTAAGCGTCTGCAATGATTAAGATTTTATAATTAATAACATCTTTAACAAGGAATAATATTTTTAATAATCCACATTGGGAATTGATCAAACGCAAACTAAGGTTTTACACAAATTTTTTAACAGGAAGGGTTTTCAATGAAAACTTGGTTTTCGAAAAACACTTCAATGTGACACACCGGATTCGGGCATATCTTCTAGGTCGAGTTTAGGGTGTTACAATTATGGTGCAAGAATAGCCCCATAGTGTGAACAATCAAATTTGATTAGCCCACAAGGTGTGAACTGACTGGCTAGCTAAATGGTCTAATGTGAACTTGCTCTTGGCCTTTGCTCTCTATGAAAAGGCACTTGGAGAAGAGGAAACAGAAGCTCCCTATTAATGCCATCCGTTGAACTAGCTGAGTGCATGTATCCTTTTTAATGTCGTCCCATGGCTGGTGTGGTCATCCTAAAAACATCAATAAATTCGGTTTAGGACATATTCTAGACACCATTTAAATTGTCTAAGTTTTAGACACATTTAAGATGCCTGAACTTAGGATATATTAAATAGCTGTGCTAACTAAGACATATTAAATAAACTTAAGACATATTAATTGCTGAACTAAATTAATCACATTAAATTAACTTAAGACACATTAAATACTTAAACTAATAATAACCAAAATAACTAATCATAATTATTATTTATTCCGGCAACCGAATGTAGCTAAAATAAAAGTTAAAATTAAAATTTAAGCTGCATGGGACGTATGAAGTTGAAGTCCATGATTGCTCGATAAGGCCTGCAACTTCTTCTCCCCAAGCTCGGTCAATGTAGCACGAAATGGCTTCTTGGAATTTCTTGGCTCGTGCTTAAGTGATTGGCCCTCTAGGGAGCTCAAAAGGTTTGACATCAGCTTCTTTGGCCATGATCGCGTCATCTCTCCCACTTCAAGGCAATTTGTCCCCAAATCATCACCTACATCAAAATGGGATAAGTCAGCCACATTGAAGCTGGCACTAACACCAAACTCACCTGGAAGATCTAATTTATAAGAGTTGTCATTGATCCTTTCCAAAAGTTGAAAAGGACCGTCTCCCCTTGGTAACAGCTTAGACCTTCTTTGTGCAGGAAACCTCTCCTTGTGCATGTGAATCCACACCCAATCTCCGAGTTTGAATATAACTTGCTTGCATTCCTTGTTAGCTTTACTTGCATATTATTCGATTCTTCACTCTATGTTTTCCTTTACTCATTGATGTAGCTATTTTACAAACTTAGCTTTTCATTTTCCATCTACATGAGTAAGCTGGTTAGAAGGTAAAGGAACTAAATCTAAAGGGGTTAAAGGGTGGGTTGAAATCATAAACAACTTTGAACGGAGAGTGCTTGGTTGCCGAATGAATTGAGCAATTTTAAGCAAACCGATGTGTGGCAAGCACTCTTCCTAAGTCTTCAAGTTCTTCGAAATGATGGCTAATAGCAAAGTTGAATAAAACCTTCGTTTGACCATCCATTTGTGGGTGGCACGTTGTAAAAAATAGAAAGTTGGTGCCATTTTTACCCCACAAGGTTCTCCAAAAGTGACTAAGAAACTTAGTGACTAAGAAACTTGGCATCTAGATCGAAGACAATGGTCCTAGGCACTCCATGCAATCTAGCTATTTCTCTGAAAAATAATTTAGCAGTATTCAAAGCATCATCAGTCTTATGGCAAGCAATGGGATAAGCCGTTTTAGAAAACTGATCTGCAATAACAAAGATAGAATCTTTTCCTCTTTTGGTTCTAGAAAGTCTTAGAACAAAGTCCATGGATATGTCAACCCATGGTTTTTTGGGTATCGGTAAAGGTGTATACAATCCATGTGACTTTATTCACAATTTAGCTTTCTTACACGCAATACAACGTTCACACATTCTTGCTAAATCGTGCTTCATCTTTGTCCAATAAAAGTGTTCTTGTAGTATAACCAAAGTCTTGGCTACGCCAAAGTGACCCATAAGACCTCCGCCATGTGTCTCATTAACTATTACTTCTCGAACAGATCCTTGGGGTATACATAACTTACCCTCACGAAATAGATAGCCATCTTACTGATAATACCTTTCAAAAGCACCTTTCACACAAGACTTATATATCCCACCAAAATCAACATCAGTTTCATAGAGATCTTTCAAATATGCAAAACCAAGCAGTTTAGAATCCTAGTGATTAATGAGGGCATACCTTCGTGACAATGCATGATATGAACCCGGTTGCATCATGTTACAACGTAACTCGACGTTGTCAAGATTGGCCTAAACTTGAGGGGCCCAAGTACAAGATGAAACATCTCATAAGTGTAACACCCCAAACTCAGCCTAGATGTAATGGTCGGATCTGGCGTGTCACATCAAAGAGTTGTCTAAAACTGGATTTGTCGAAAAAATGTTCATTTCTATGTTATAATCTATTGATTTAAGCTTAGGAAAAGATCTCATCAAAAGCTTTCCAAAAATAGGCCACATTGATAAAAAACCCGTAGTCAAGTTAAAACCATTTAGTTTTTATTTCATGAGTTAGTATGGTAAAACCCGTTGTTACATTTTTAAACCAAATGTTAGAAAAAGTAGTTGCCATTTTTATTGTGGTTGATTACTTAATCTGAATAAAACCATGAAAGTCTTCTTAGTTAAAAGTCTTAAAGTTAAAAATATGTGTTTTCTTTGTAACTGTTTATTACTTTGAAAACTCATTTTCCCTATACTAGCAGTTTAAAATACAAAATTAAAAGTCTACATAAAAGTTAAAACTCCCCAAATGGCCTTATTACATAATTAAAAACCCAATAAATAATTTATGTGAATAAAACAAAAACAGACTAGCAGTGATCATATGGCCACCTTCAAGTCCCTCGCGGCTCTAAATCGACTAAGACTGGGGATTACCTGCAAAATTAAAAGAAAGGGTAAGTTTACGAAAACTCAATGTGTAATCCCCTATCAGTAAAATAGCAAACAGTGCATGTAAATAGCTGGGCCTAAACCCTATTCAGCGTCAAAACAGTCTAGGATTTAGCCCTATACAGTAACAATGTGGGCCTGAGCCCAATACATCAATAGTACAGTACAATTATGCAACCCATCCCAAACCAACCAACACACCACCCCTACCAACCAGTACACCATGTAGGGGGATTATATCGACCCACCCAGCCAGCACACCATTATCGCAGTGAAACTGCAAGTAATAGTAATGCAATAAAGCTGCTAATAACAATAAACGTGGCAGAGCCATTGGTATTAGAACACGTGGCAAGCCACTAGTCACAAGAAATATGTGGCAGAGCCACAAATACAATACTTCCTCTAAATCAAAATTCCAACCCCATGCAGTATGTCATGCCAGAAATATAACGTGTATGCAGTATGTCATACTCAGTATCAGTCAAATAAATATCATACACAACCTACATCTAGGGGTATAATAGTCATTTTCATCCATTAGGGGTAAAATAGTAATTTAAGACCTTTAAGGGTATTTTGGTCATTTTACTAGTTTTGGGGTTTTAGTGCCAATAACGACCTCATGAAAGGACTTCTGTCACCTCAAGCGACTCAGATAACCTATATGGCCAACACAGTGTAAATGGGCCTAAGGCCCATTATTCGGCCCAAGTGGGCCTACACGTTCGTGTGGCCCAATTAGCTCGAACTTAATTACGGCTATGTGACCTTCATAGCCTAGTCCATTATTTATCACTTATCATGCATTTTCTCCGTGTAAGGCCCACAAGACCATTGGGCCCACACGGCCCATTTCGGCCCAACGAGACCCATAACGACCTAAACCCACGATGACGCTCGTGAAGGCCTTTATAGTTTGTCGCCCTTGATTGGTGGGCTCGGTTTACCCCATGAGTGTTCGTACGCTCGCGAGACTAAAAATGCCAAAATTTTGGCATTTCGACTTTTCGGCTTTTGCTGATTCACAATAAAATAGGGCTGCGATTACACACATGATTGCGTAACTTGCAAACAACCTTTGAACTCCAACCTATAATAATCAAGGCATTCAATTAGATGCTAAATAACAGATCACTCATACACATGGCACTAAAACCCACAAAACAGTTTCAATCACTTGCCTTAATCAACGAATGTGGTTAACTTGTCTCAAAAGTTAGCCGTGGATTGACTACGCCCAACTTGTCGAAAAACTTTATTAACAACCAACCTATTAAGAAAACTCACAAAAGCAGAATGCTTGAATCGATACTCACTTGTCCAATTAAAACTCAAAACTAGCAATGGCAGAAACATGGGCATTTGGCCAACCTCTTAAAGTAGTAGTCTCAAAAGCTTACCTTTGACTGCAGATTAAGAGAAAGGTTTGACTACAACCATGATCCTTGAAAACCCCTTCGCCCATTACAATGCTCTATAAACCGAAAGTGACACTACCACAATCAGGTGGGGAAAAAAAGAAGTCAGCCACATGTGAACAACCAAAAGAAATATTCATTAAAGGAGAGAAAATGCTTAAGCGTATAGTAAGACTAGGAAGAACAAGAACCTACCGTATGACTGAGAGACTTCCAAACTGGAATCGCTCATAGAAGAAGAACGAGATAGGTACCCAAATTAAGGCTATGAGTCGAAAGAAGAAGAAAGAAGAGTGAATATTTGGCTTAACAACCTTATGATCAAAGAATAAAATATAGAGAGAAGGGGAGTTCGGTTGTGAAGGAAAACCAAAAGAAAATAGTAAAAAGAAGAAGAATTATTCGGCTACAAAGAAACCGAGAAGAAAACAACAAATTAAGGGTGGAGAGAGGTTGAATTCAGTCAAGGGAGAATAGTAGCAGAAAGATGTTAAGTTCAGCCAAAAAGAATGAGAGAAGAATGAAGTAGGGTTCGGCCGAGAGTAGAAATTAAGGAAAGAAGAAATTGCACAAGAATACCAATTTGACAGAGAAAAAAAATGTAAAGAAGAAAAGAAAGCTTCTAAAGAGAATTCGGCACTTGCTGTTGGGGTTTTGGCAATGTGAACAAAAGCAAATTGAGGAATAATGTTCAAAGAGAAAAGACCCCGAATGGTAAAAAATGCACCTAAATGAGAAAACAATCCACTCAAGAGAAATGCTACCGAAACAAGATGGAAAACCGCCTGATGTCCCTCACATAAGTCGACACTTGCACACCCCAAAAGATTCTAGCCGAATTTGCACACACACAATCCCAAATCGGCTACAACTCTTCTCCTCTCTGAACTCCACGATTTTCTCCCCTTATCTTCCACCTTTTCCTCCTCCAAATCCCCAACAACAAACATTCTATCCCATGATCCTCTCCCCTTTTACCAAGTCCACCCCCATTCAGTAGAGTTTGAATCCATCACAACCACTTGCTGTCCCAAGTCACAAAATAAATAACCTATTGAATGCAAGGGAATTCGAACCCAAGCCCTCTCTGATGCTTATCACGCAACTTGCCTTTTTGCCATCCAACTCTTTGTGACATAAAGCAAACACAAATAAATATAAAGCCTACCCACTCACTTCCAAATTCATTTAAGAGCTAAATTAAAATTTTGCAAAAGACCAGACTTGAACCCAGACTTCTCTAACACTCCTAAATATGCCCTAACACTTAGCCATTCAAGCAATCCTAGAATTTGTGCCAAAATATGCAAAATTAAATACCCTATATTTTTGGGGCGTTACAATAGGCCTGATTGATTATTGGGCCAATGTTTTTAATGAATTTTTAATTTAATAAAGTTTTATTTAAATTAATATGTTTGCATATTTTAATTTTGACTTGCACTTTGTGTTCTGCATTTAATAAAGTTATGCATTATGTAACTTTCATGTTAGTTAAGTATGCATCATAAATAATGACTTGGATTATGAAACTCCCATGTTAGTTCAAGTCTGCATTATTAAATTAAGTCTTTTATTAAGTAACTCATCTGTTTATTTAGTTTGCATTTTAAACCATGCATTTAAGCATCTTAGTTAATTGAGTTGTTAGAATAAGTGCTTCTCTTCATTAATCTAGTTGCTGGAATAATTTATTTATGCATGTGTTTGAGTTCTTTAATTAAGTTAAGTGTTAAATGTGTTCTTATGATTAATGTGTTTAAGTGAGTTTAATGTGTTTATTTTAATGTGTTTAAATTGCAGGTGACTTTTCAGTTGGAGACCGTTACATTCATGGGCTGTTACAAAGTGATTAATGTGACATTTCAAGATGACATTAGTTACATACAAGGGGGACATTTTGGTTACATACAAGGGAGACAGTATACATCATTTAAAGAGCTGTATAACTATTAAAGGAGCATTATATCTTATTTTAAATTCAGCAGCAACCTTTCCATCTACCCCAACCGTTTTGTTTCTTAAATGATCATTTCCTGCATTCAAAACTTCATCAAGATGCTGGTGACTATTTGGTTGGCCAAAGGAGACTTCAAGAGTTTTTCCTAAGCATTCAATCAACTAAATTGAAGTGTATTGAAGGGTGGAGTTACTTAGGTTCAGAATTTGAAGAGTTTTTGAGCTTTATTTCAACTCATTATTAGCTCATTAAATTGATCACATGTGACCATTCGACTAGGCCTCTTTTGGCACTGTAAACATGTGTAATCAGCCTATTGAAAAGGCCTTTTGCTGACTTTTGTTGAATATATGTTATACTTGAGTTTTATGAGTTATCCAATTCTCTTTGTTCTTTTGGAACTGACCTGACTTATCAAGCATTGCTTGTGGCGTCTATCCTTTCCTTTGTTACCGAACTTATCACTTTTCACTGTGGCATTCATATACCTTTGGTTCCTGTCACTTTTGATAGCGGGTTAAGGCTCATTCATATACCTTTGGTTCTTATCATTCTTGATAGTGGGTCAAGGTTTATCCTTTGGTTCCTAAACAAAATTTCCCTAAGTCCTATTTTGAGTTTCAGGTCAACAATCACATTATTGTTGGTTCATCCTCAGGCCTTAATCGAATTCCTATATTTTGTTTAACCATTTTGCAACCTTATTTTAAACCTATTTCTTTCTTCTCATTAGCTTTTCTTTGTTTTAAACCTAATTCACAATTGGACAACATTACGACTCGAATCACACCGAGACGAGTTCGTATAACGCATCGGTAACCACGTTCTCCTTATCTTTCTTGTACTTGATCATGTAGGAAACGACTTAAGGAATTCCACCCATTTAGCATGGTATTTATTCAATTTGTTTTGTCCCTTAAGATGCTTTAATGATTCGTGATCAGTGTGGATAACAAATTCCTTAGGCCAAAGGTAATGTTGCCATGTCTCCAACGCTCGAATTAAAGCATACATCTCCTTATCGTATGTTAGATAGTTGAGAGTGGCCCCGTTAAGCTTTTCGCTAAAGTAGGCAATCGAATGCCCTTCTTGGGTTAAGACCGCTCTAATTCCTATCCCTGAAGCGTCACACTCAATCTCAAAGTTTTTGTTAAAGTTAGGCAGAGATAATAAAGGTGCGTTAGTCAAACATTCCTTAATTTTATTAAAAGAACTCCCTTGCTCCTCAGTCCAAAGAAATGGAGAATTTTTCTTTATAATCCCCATTAGAGGGGTAGCCAATATACTAAAATTCGGTACAAACCTTCTATAAAAGCTTGCAAGTCCATGGAAGCTCCCTACTTGGCTGATATTCATGGGACACAACCAATCTTGAATTGCTTTGATTTTCTCTTGATTGACTTCAAGTCCTTCCGTACTCACCACAATTACTAAGAAAACAACATTATTAGTGCAAAAAGAACATTTCTTAAGATTAGCAAAGAGAACTTCCTTATGCAACACTCCCAATACAGCTCGCAAATGTTGAATATGGTCTTCCAAAGATTTACTATAACACTCTATACCCGTGTCTAATATCGGAACAGGATACGAGTGTTACCAAAATAACATACGTGCAATCATATCAAATTGAGACATAAAATGATTATCTAAATTAAAAACCCCTCAATTATTCACTCATCTTTTAAACATTAAATTCACATATATATTAAATTTGTAATTTAACTAATATTAGATTATATCGATAACATAACACAAGTGATATATGCAATATTAGAAATCAACTTTTCAAGTAATTTTACTAAAATTTACAATGAAATACTCAAGTCTTCTATACATGCCATATATCCAAAATATGTTTACAAAATACCAAAAGGAAGGATGGATAATGTTGGTGAGCCTCCGACAATTTTTCCCCGAATCACGAGCAAACTCGATTACACTTCTAGATAATACGACAATTTTACCAAAAGAAAGAGGAAGCAAGGTAAGCTTATAGCTTAGTAAGTAATATGTCAATAATAATAAAAATAAAAAACTAATAACGACATTTCTAGATCCCAAAATATGTATCCAAAATTACACAACTTTATTCTCACATGCATTTAACATTTATTTAAATTCAGTACAAGCTGTCTATTCAAGTCCCAGTCACTAAATTATTTTTATCTGGAGCTACGAAGCCCCAAATTAAGATCTATAAATTTTACCAGAAACTAGACTCATATATATTTTCCCCATAAAAATTTCCAAATTTTTGGTTGGGCCAATTGATACAGTTTTTTCATTAAATCTTCCCCTGTTTTGCTACTTGACAATCCTGACCACTCTTCACTAAAATTTCAGTTTCTCTTTATTCAGAACTTGAAAGATGTTCACATTTGTTTCTACTAAAAATATACTCAATAAGGAATCCACCCACATAAATTATGTTCTATAAATATTTTTGTACAATGTTTTATGTATTTTACAAATCAAAACAGGGGATCGCGAAATCAATCTGAACCATTCTTATAAAAATATAAATATCTCAAAATATAGAATTCCTTTTCTGTCTTTGTTTCTTTTATATGAAAATAGACTAAATAATATTCAATTCTACATCTTATTTAACCTCAAATTCAATTTCTACCATTTTTGATGATTTTTCAAAGTTACCTAACTGCCGCTGCCAAAAACTGTTATATTTCAAGTTTCACTTTTTCATAAATTTCCTTGTATCAATTTTTCATACTAACACTTATCTATATCAAGCCTACCAAAGTTTAATTACTTATCGAGCACATTGCTCACAACACATATATTCAAATCCCTATACTTAACACCATATTTTCATATGAATTTGCAATTAATAGGTTTTCCCGTTGAACACATTGGAATAGTAACAGATATTCGATGGCTTACACATAGTGCCACCCTTGTAGCCGATGCTAATTGGTGCACATAGTAGCCTACACTTAGTACTACACATGTGACCAAAATCATTTCTTGCACATAGTGGCCTACACTTAGTACCACACATGTAATCGAAATAATCGAGTGCGCATAGTAGCCTACACATAGTACTACACATGCGACCCAACCATTTGGTACACGTAGTAGCCTACACTTAGTACTACACACGTGACCTAAACCATATTGAACACATAGTAGCCTGCACATAGGACTACACATGTGTTCTCACAACGGATCATTCATATCTTTTCTATTCTGAAGGTTCAACCAGGAAATTCTTCACTTTTCAACATTTTACCAATTCATCCATACTCAATTTCAATTCATAATTTACCTCAAGTGAGCATTCAATATGCAACCATGACTTATATAATAACAAAATATTATAACATAAGTAAAAATGATATATTATTTACATACAAACTTACCTCGGTGCAAAATATAGAAATTTTGCGATTTAGTCCACAATCTTTTCCTTTCCCTGATCAAGGTCGATTCCATGTCTTTCTTGATCTAAAATAACACGTTTAGCTAATTTAATACTCACATTTATAAAAACAGTCCTTAACTCTAACTTTGGAAAAATTATGATTTTGCCATTAAACTTTTGCATATTTACACTTTTGTCCCAAAGCTTGGAAATTAAACTTTTTCCCTAATTCTTATGTTTTAAGACATGCTGATCATTTATTTACCAATGAGAACATCAAATTTCCACTCTAACATATACTTATGAACATTATGTATTTTTATCAATTATACAGTTTTACTCGTTTTTACTTAAAACCGAGTAGCACAAGTTGTTTAGCATAATTTAAAACCTCATATTCTATCATAAAACATCAAAATAAACACATCTCACCTATGGATATTTTCCAAATATGAACCCTAGGTTAAACTATTGCTAGCATAAGCTAAATCAAGTTACCGGGACTTTAAAAATGTAAAGAACATTAAAAACGAGGCTTGGAATCACTTACTATGAGCTTGGAAGCTTGAAACAAACCCTAGCTATGGAGACCATTGACATTCGGCCACTTGAAGAAGATGATAGCTAATTTGCCATCTTTTTTCCTTTTAATTCATTTTAATTACCAAATGACCAAAATACCCTTCATTAAAACTTTGGTTATTTCTACCTATGTATGTCCATTTTTGTCCATGAAAACCTAATGGTTGAATTACCATTTAAGGACCTCTATTTCAATTATGCTCTTCAATTTAATCCTAAACCTAATGAATTCTATCGAGTTCTGGCGATAATGCCAATCGATAAGCAACCGGTCCAATTCTTTCTATGATTTCATATGGTCTGATGAATCTTGGACTCAATTTAACTTTACGACTAAATCGGAGAACTTTCTTCCAAGGTGATACTTTTAAAAATACTTTATCCCCAACCTGAAATTGAATCTCTTTCTGTTTAAGATCGGTGTATGATTTTTGACAATCAGAAGCAGCTTTCAAACTGTCCCGAATTATCTTTACTTTTTCTTCTATTTCCCGGATCAAATCAACCCCATGCATTTTCCTTTCACTGAGCTCTGTCCAATGTAACAGTGTTCTGTATTTTCTACCATATAATGCTTCATACGGAGCCATTTTAATATTGGACTGATAGCTATTATTATCAGCAAATTCGATCAAAGGTAGATACCTCTCCCAATTAACTTCAAACTCTAATATACAACATCGGAGCATATCTTCCAATACCTGAATTACACGCTTAGTTTGGCCATCAGTTTGTGGATGAAATGCAGTGCTAAAAGACAACTAAGTACCCAAGGCTTCTTGCAATTTGCTCCTGAAACAAGATGTAAATCGGGGATCTCTATCTGATATGATGGAAACAGGCACTCTATGTAGCCTGACAATCTCAGATATATACAACTCAGCCAGTTTATCTAAAGAATAATCCATACGTACTGGAATAAAGTGTGCTGACTTTGTTAATCGGTCAACAATCACCCAAATGGCATCTTTCTTCCTTGGAGACAACGGTAACCCAGATACAAAATCTATAGTAATTCTTTCCCATTTCCATTCCGGTATAGTGATTGGCTGAAGTAACCCCGAAGGTACCTAATGTTCAGCTTTAACCTGCTGACATATTAAACACTTTGATACAAATTTAGAAATATCACGTTTCATACCTGGCCACCAGTACGTCTTTTTCAAATCATTATACATTTTATTACTCCCCAGATGTACAGACATAGTACCCTGTGGGCCTCGTGTAGAATCTTTTGTATGAGCTCTGAATTCTGAGGTACACATATTCTATGTGACAACCCTATTTTGACCCTAGTCGGGAAGTGGTTTCGGGACCACTAAACCGAATCACAAAAATAATTAATTTCAATATTCCATGTCTAAATTGTATAATAATTGTATGCGTGAAATTGAAATGCTTGAACTTGACATAGTGAATGTGTTGCCGAACTAAAGGACTAAATGATAAGTATCATAATGTTTGTGGCTAAATTTTTATGAGAGAAATTGTAGAAAGTTGCAAGTTAGGGACTTGCATGTCTATGAAGCCATTTGACATATGGTGGCCGACCAAACTTTATCATGAATTTAATTGATTGGTTATCTTTGTTTATTCATTTTACTTTTATGAATTTATGTATAAAATATAAATTAAATGAATTTAATAATATTATTAAGAGATAATGGGAGGAAAAACCAAGGTTGGAAACATCTTCTTCTCCCTTTTGCCATGAGTTGAGAAAGCTTTAGAAGCTTAAGGAAATTCGGTTACCATAATCCCTCAATAAGGTATGGGAAATTCATATTAGTTTCATATATTTTTGAGAAATTTTGAATGGCTAGAGTATATCATAAATTGCCCATGTTTTGATTTTTTTCAATTTTTGAGCTTTTGAGCATTCGGTCATGTTGAAGAATTTTAGAAATGGTTGAGGCTTCAATTTGGGTTTATGGAGTGATGGATAGGGAATTAGAGCTTGTAAAATGTGCATAGGAATGGATGTTTTGTTAAATGAAAATCGGTCATTATGCATTGGTATTGAAATTGCCGTATGCTAGCTTATAAGATAGTTAAAATGGTATTTTGGGATTGAATAAATTCTTTAGAAAATTTTGCTAGATGATTCCATGTTAGGAAGTTCATAAGAGAAGGTTATGATTTGAGCTTTGTGGCCTTATTTGGTTAAGGGCCATTCGGTTCTAGTCTCTCTTTTTAAGGGGAAAATAAACCTTATATGTGTGTATCTAGTCATGGCCCAATGTACCATGAATGAGTCAATAATGATTATTTTTGGGGTTTAAAATATTTTAAATGAATTTGATTAAGGATTATTAATTTCCGATGGTGTATAAATCTTTGGATGAATATTTATATATGAAATTTTAGAGGTGAAACATACTTAGCCTTTGAGACGAAGGCACAAATTGTGTTTAAATTTTTAGATTTATATATATATATGTGTGTGTGTATTCGGGTTTAATAGTCTTGGATTGTTATGGCTTAAGTGAGCATTTCTATTTGGTTAATGTGGTTCGTTATAATACCTAAATGTTAACTTATATGATATGGTATGCCGTATGACCACTTTGAATTAGGAAATGATTAAATCGAAGGGAAATTAGTTATGCCATGTTTAGGTTACCACTGTGATAAATGTGTTAAGATGGTCTTGATAGGCTGAATAGGAGCTATGAGATTTAGTTAAAAATATAAGATAGGGAGAGAATATTCATAAGCATAATGATATTTAAGATCACATGAGGGTGCGCATATTAAGTGTTGTCATGAAACTTTAAAGATTTGTCTCATGTGTTTGAGCTTAGCCGAATATGGAATTGATCAAATGTATGATTTTTGTATATACTAATAGTAGTGGACAATGACTCGTGATTTCATCATTTTGAATATGACATATTCGACCATAAATGATTACTAAGTATTATGTATTAAGTTGGTTAAGAGATCTATGTATACTTGCTCTAAATCTTTAGTCTCTATGTGACATGTAACTTAATTATGTTCAGCCGAATGTGATTGTACATGAAGTATATATATATGTTTTGTTGGAATGCTAATGAGGTGAATAGGTGAGAGGAACGAATAAAGTCTAATCTAATTAAATTTGTTTAAATGAAGATCAAGAACAAAGAGGGACACTCTCGGACAAGGGAAAAGCGAAGGTCGTGGAATAGCTAAACCGTGCACTAAACAGGAAGATACGAGGTAAGTCCTTGAGTAACGAATCTTTATTTATGATGAGGTGAAGTTATAATACATTTGTTTAATATGTGAGCTTAATGGAAAAATAATATGTTCGAATGTAAATTTTTGAAAATGAATGTGTGAGTAATTGTTGGAAGCCAAATTATAAGATTTGAATCTTAATGTATCTAGATGTGAATTGTGTTCTTTGCTTACAAATAAATAAACCGTATGGAGTATGATTGGTAGTATGCCGAAATTGAGTATTTCTGCGTTTGAAAGGTTATCGAAAAATGACATGAAAGATATGTGGATATGTGTGAGTATGAATTTCATTGTTAAAGCCGAGCTTAGTCTCGAAGGGCTTACGAGCCAGAGTGAAAGCCGAGCTTAGTCTCGAAGGGCCTACGAGCCAGAGTTAAAGCCGAGCTTAGTCTCGAAGGGCCTACGAGCCAGAGTTAAAGCTGAGCCTAGTCTCGAAGGGCTTTTAAGCCAGTGATAAAAATCAGATTTGGGCCTTGAAGACCATTCATGGTGGCAATCGGATTGGGTTAAACGTATAGGCGCACGTATGAATAATTATATAAATAATATTTCCCTAGTCATAACAAATGCGCCACTTAATGTAAGGAAGGCAGGTATGTATTCTATGCTCTTAATGATTTTGAATGTCATTGAAATCGATTTATTTGAGCCTGGTAAGGATTTGTGAACTATTATTAGATATCACTTGTATGTATAAGAATTCTGATGTTGAGGTGTATAATTATATATACTCGATTGATTATGTAAAGAAGAAAATCGAAATACTCGGTTATGAGTGAATAACCCTTTGAATTCATTGAGCTTTCTTTTGTGATATGCATGTGAGTAATTAGTAACATGGATATGCTCATATTCAGCCAAAGAAGGTTTTAAACATGAGTTGATAATAGTATGCCCTTCATTATTTGACTGAGTTACTTAAGTACTTACTAAGCAAGTATTTGCTTACTCTGTTGTCATTACTCTCGATTTTGTAGATTCTTGATCGGAAGCTACGGTCTGGGGAATTCCAGATTTGAAGTCATCTACACTATCACCCATCTTTTGGTATTGGTAACTAAATCTTGAAATGGCATGTATAGGTTTGACATTTTGTGGTTAACAAATACCTTATGATTTTGTAATTAAATTAGGCCATGCGAAAATGGCTCACTTAAATTTTTTTTTTTTTACTTTTATGGTTATGGTGTTAACTTGATTATGTTATATATATGAATGGATGCAATATGCACGTTTATAAGCTAGTTTCGAGGTATGCCATATCTATATAATTTTGATCGATGAAAAATATGTGGTGAATGTGACTAGTGACGATTTTTGATACATACATTGTTTTGAACATATTCAATCGGTATAGTTGATTTCAGTTGATGAGCATTTTCCAATTGGTGACATTTATATCTTTATGTTTAGTAAAAATCTTCCTTTTTAGTAATATGTGGTTTTAAAAAGAAATGGTCTGGTGATGTCTCTTGACCCTCCTGCGATGGGAGCGGGTCGAGGGGTGTTACATTTTATTCGTATCAGAGCTACGGTTTAGTCGATTCTCGGACTACCGTAGTAAGTATGAGTCTTGTTATACATGCCATTTAGTGTCATTTTGATAGTGAGATGATTTCTGATATCTGAAATGTGATTTTTGGCATAGAATGGATCCCGAACCCGATCGAACCGTAGCGGACGATGTAGAGAGTGTAGCTCCTGCTCCCGCGTAAGGGACAGCGCCGCTGGACTCTCAGCCAAATATTAGTCATCGAAATGATGATATTAGACCAGCTTTTTATGTGATGATGAGTGAATGGTTTGCTCAATTCATTAGATCAAATCAAGCTGTTCCGCAACCTCCGCCCCCGAATACTCTGCTTCTGACTTTTACGACCCCTCCTGTGACCGATCCAGTGAGATCGAGTAGGCCCCCTGTTGACAAAATTGGAAAATATGGGGCTAAAGAGTTCCGGGCTACCCCTAGTGACGATGCCGAGCGGGCCGAGTTTTGGCTCGACAATACCATCCGAGTGTTCGATGAACTGTCCTGCACACCTGAGGAGTGTCTAAAATGTGCGGTGTCTTTGTTACGTGACGCTGCCTACTACTGGTGGAATACTCTGGTTTCTGTTGTTCCGAAGGAACGGGTCACCTGGGAATTTTTCCAAACCGAGTTCCAAAAGAAATATATTAGTCAGAGATTCATCGATCAAAAATGGAAGGAATTTCTTGAACTTAAACAAGGTTAGATGTCAGTGACCGAATACGAGAGAGAATTTGTGCGTCTCAGCCGTTATGCTCGCGAATGTGTATCCTCTTAGGCCATCATGTGTAAGCATTTTGAGGATGGATTAAACGAAGATATCAGATTACTAGTGGGAATTTTGGAAATTAAGGAGTTTGTCGTGCTAGTCGAGAGGGCTTGCAAAGCTGAAAAGCTCGGTAATGAAATAAAGAAAGCCGACGTTGGAGCTAGAGAGCTCCGTAAGAGATCTGCGGGAAAATCTGTTCAGCAATCGTCCAAAAAGAGTAGAGATGACTCAGGCCGATCTAAATATACATCGGGTTTTTCTAGACGCGAGCACCATCGACCTCCCGTGAGTTCACGAGCTACTTCCATCGCCAGTGTTGGTAATGAACGTCTGGATAGATCTGGTTGCACTTATTATGGTAAATGGCACCCGGGGAGTTGTAGGCATCGTGATCGCTCTTGTTTCAGATGTGGATCTGCTGACCATTTTATTAAAGACTATCCGAGAAATAATGAACCCACTCCTGATTCGAGTCAGAAACCTAGTAGCACAGCTTCGCGGGGTAGACCACCACGACGTGGGGGTAGTACCGGAGGTAGTCAGAGAGGGACTAGAGACACTGCAGTCAGATCCGAGGCTCGAGCACCTGCCAGAGCTTATGCTATCCGTGCACGTGAGGAAGCTTCTTCTCCGGATGTTATTACTGGTACTTTCACCCTCTTTAACACTGATGTGATTGCCTTGATTGATCCTAGTTCAACCCATTCATATGTGTGTGAAACTTTAGCCTCCAGTAAGACTCTTCCTATTGAGTCTACTGAGTTCGTAGTTCGAGTGTCGAACCCTTTGGGTCGTTGTGTTCTGGTTGATAAAGTATGCAAGAAATGTCCCCTAATGGTTCGAGATTTCTGTTTTCCGGCTGACTTAATGCTTCTACCATTCGACAAATTTGACATTATTCTCGGAATAGACTGGTTGACCGTTCATGACGCAATAGTGAATTGCAAGCGAAAAACATCGATTTGCGATGTTCAAATAATGAAATAATCCGAATTGAGTCCATTGATCTAAGTGGACCACCTGCTGTAATTACGACTATGTCAGCTCAGAAATACGTGAGAAAGGGCTATGAAGCGTATTTGTCCTACGTGTTAGATAACAAAGTTTCTTACCGAGAACTTGAGATGGTGCCTGTAGTCTGCGAGTTTTCAGATGTGTTTCCCGAAGAATTACCGGGATTGCCGCCTGTAAGAGAGGTCGAGTTCGGTATAGAGTTGATTCCAGGTACGACGCTGATTTCAATTGCCCCGTATCATATGGCACCTACCGAATTAAAAGAATTAAAATCTCAGTTGCAAGAGTTGACGGACAGAGGCCTTGCGCGACCTAGTTTTTCGTCTTGGGGCGCGTCGGTTTTATTTGTGAAAAAGAAAGACGGGACTATGAGAATGTGCATTGACTATCGGCAGCTGAATAAAGCTACTGTAAAGAATAAATATCCGTTGCCCAGAATTGACGACCTGTTCGATCAGTTGAAAGGAGCTTCAGTGTTTTCTAAGATTGATTTGCGATCTGGCTATTATCAGCTGAGAGTTAGAGATTCCGACGTGCCGAAGACAGCATTTAGAACAAGGTACAGACTCTACGAGTTCTTAGTGATGCCGTTTGGGCTCACCAATGCCCCGGCGGTCTTCATGGATTTGATGAATCGTGTGTTTAGACCGTTTTTGGACCGTTTTGTAGTAGTGTTCATCGATGATATTTTGATCTATTCGCGTGATGAGTCAGAGCATACCGAGCATTTGAGACTGGTACTTCAGGCTTTGCGGGATAACCAATTGTATGCGAAATTCAGCAAGTGCGAGTTTTGGTTGCGTGAGGTTGGCTTCTTGGGGCATATAGTATCTGCTTCGGGTATTCGAGTTGATCCGAATAAAATTTCAGCTATTCTCGACTGGAAACCCCCTAGGAATGTTTCCGAAGTTCAAAGTTTCCTAGGACTTGCCGGTTATTACCGACGATTCGTCAAAGGTTTCTCGATGATCGCGGTACCATTAACGAGACTACTGCAAAAAGATGTAAGGTTTGAATGGTCTGATAAATGTCAACGAAGTTTCAATCAGTTGAAAACTCTTTTGATGGAAGCTCCTGTGTTAATTCAGCCAGAGCCCGGTAAAGAGTTTGTAGTCTATAGCGATGCGAGCCTGAACGGTTTAGGTTGTGTTTTGATGCAAGAAGGTCGAGTTGTCACCTATGCTTCGAGACAGTTGAAACCTCATGAACGAAATTATCCAACTCATGATCTAGAATTAGCCGCTATCGTTTTCGCCTTGAAAATTTGGCGACACTATCTGTTTGGTGAAAAGTGTCACATCTTCTCCGATCACAAAAGTCTCAAGTATCTGATGTCTCAAAAAGATTTGAATTTGAGACAAAGGCGATGGCTAGAATTGCTAAAAGACTTGAGCTTGTTATTGATTATCACCCGGGGAAAGCTAATGTAGTTGCAGACGTTCTTAGCAGAAAATCTTTATTTTCCTTGCGAGCTATGAACGTGAAGCTAGCGATGTCAGCGGATGATGTGTTGATTGCCGAATTGGTAGCAAGACCTGTGCTACTTCAACAGATTTGTGAGGCTCAGAAAGCCGACGACGACTTAGTTGCCAAACGAGTTCAGTGTGAGTCGAATGTGAATTCAGAGTTTCGGGTCGACAGAAATGATTGTTTGAGATTTAAGGACCGATTGTGTGTTCCGAAAAAGTCCGAGCTAGTTTCGATGATTCTGAATGAAGTCCATAATAGCCGAATGACAGTCCATCCGGGTAGTACGAAGATGTATAATGATTTGAAGCAACAATATTGGTGGCACGGCATGAAACGAGACATCTCTGATTTTGTATCTAAATGCCTAGTATGTCAGCAAGTAAAAGCGGAACATCAGGTGCCGTCGGGATTACTTCAGCCGATTTTGATACCTGAGTGGAAGTGGGATCGTGTTACAATGGACTTTGTGTCGGGCTTACCATTGACACCGAGTAAGAAAGACTCCATTTGGGTTATTGTGGATAGATTAACGAAATCAGCCCATTTCATTCCGGTTCGTACCGACTTTTCACTTGACAAATTAGCGGAATTATATGTTTCTTAGATTGTACGGTTGCATGGTGTGCCAACTTCTATTGTTTCTGATCGAGACCCCTGATATACTTCGAGATTTTGGAAGAAGCTGCACGAAGCATTGGGTACTAAACTCGACTTTAGCACAGCTTTTCATCCCCAGACTGACGGTCAATCTGAACGAGTAATTCAGATACTCGAGGATATGTTGAGGTGTTGTATCCTTGAGTTTAATGGTTCGTGGGAAAAATACTTGCCATTGATTGAATTCACGTATAACAACAGTTTCCATTCAAGCATCCAAATGGCTCCCTACGAAGCTCTTTACGGTCGTAAGTGCCGTACACCTCTGTTTTGGACCGAACTTAGTGAAGATAAGATTATTGGAGCTGATTTAGTCAGAGAAGCAGAGCAGAAAGTAGAGATAATTCGTGACAGTTTGAGAATGGCATCCGATCATCAGAAATCGTACGTGGACTTAAAACGGAAGGACATCGAGTATCAAGTGGGTGATAAAGTGTTTCTGAAAGTTTCACCGTGGAAAAAGATACTCCGTTTTGGCCGTAAAGGCAAGTTGAGCCCAAGATTCATTGGACCGTATGAGGTATCAGAATGGATTGGGCCTGTTGCTTATAGATTAATTTTGCCTCCTGAACTTGAAAAGATCCACAATGTTTTCCATGTATCGATGCTCCGTCGATATAGATCCAATCCTTCGCACACGTTAAGTCCGTCAGAAGTTGAAATTCAACCTAATTTGAGTTACGAAGAAGAACCCGTTCGTATCTTGGCTCGAGAAGAGAAAGAATTACGAAATAAAAAGGTTCCTTTAGTAAAAGTATTGTGGCTTAGGCATGGAATCGAGGAAGCGACTTGGGAACCCGAGAATGCTATGAAAAATAAATACCCAAATCTATTTACCGGTAAGATTTTCGAGGACGAAAATTCTCTTTAGGGGGAGAGTTGTGACAGCCCTATTTTGACCCTAGTCGGGAAGTGGTTTCGGGACCACTAAACCGAATCACAAAAATAATTAATTTCAATATTCCATGTCTAAATTGTATAATAATTGTATGTGTGAAATTGAAATGCTTGAACTTGACATAGTGAATGTGTTGCTGAACTAAAGGACTAAATGATAAGTATCATAATGTTTGTGGCTAAATTTTTATGAGAGAAATTGTAGAAAGTTGCAAGTTAGGGACTTGCATGTCTATTAAGCCATTTGACATATGGTGGCCGACCAAACTTTATCATGAATTTAATTGATTGGTTATCTTTGTTTATTCATTTTACTTTTATGAATTTATGTATAAAATATAAATTAAATGAATTTAATAATATTATTAAGAGATAATGGGAGGAAAAACCAAGGTTGGAAACATCTTCTTCTCCCTTTTGCCGCGAGTTGAGAAAGCTTTAGAAGCTTAAGGAAATTCGGTTACCATAATCCCTCAATAAGGTATGGGAAATTCATATTAGTTTCATATATTTTTGAGAAATTTTGAATGGCTAGAGTATATCATAAATTGCCCATGTTTTGATTTTTTTCAATTTTTGAGCTTTTGAGTATTCGGTCGTGTTGAAGAATTTTAGAAATGGTTGAGGCTTCAATTTGGGTTTATGGAGTGATGGATAGGGAATTGGAGCTTGTAAAATGTGCATAGGAATGGATGTTTTGTTAAATGAAAATCGGTCATTATGCATTGGTATTGAAATTGCTATATGCTAGCTTATAAGATAGTTAAAATAGTATTTTGGGATTGAATAAATTCTTTAGAAAATTTTGCTAGATGATTCCATGTTAGGAAGTTCATAAGAGAAGGTTATGATTTGAGCTTTGTGGCCTTATTTGGTTAAGGGCCATTCGGTTCTAGTCTCTCTTTTTAAGGGGAAAATAAACCTTATATGTGTGTATCTAGTCATGGCCGAATGTACCATGAATGAGTTAGTAATGATTATTTTTGGGGTTTAAAATATTTTAAATGAATTTGATTAAGGATTATTAATTTCCGATGGTGTATAAATCTTTGGATGAATATTTATATATGAAATTTTAGAGGTGAAACATACTTAGCCTTTGAGATGAAGGCACAAGTTGTGTTTAAATTTTTAGATTTATATATATATATGTGTATTCGGGTTTAATAGTCTTGAATTGTTATGGCTTAAGTGAGCATTTCAATTTGGTTAATGTGGTTCGTTATAATACCTAAATGTTAATTTATATGATATGGTATGCCGTATGACCACTTTGAATTAGGAAATGATTAAATCGAAGGGAAATTAGTTATGCCATATTTAGGTTACCACTGTGATAAATGTGTTAAGATGGTCTTGATAGGCTGAATGGGAGCTATGAGATTTAGTTAAAAATATAAGATAGGGAGAGAATATTCATAAGCATAATGATATTTAAGATCACATGAGGGTGCGCATATTAAGTGTTGTCATGAAACTTTAAAGATTTGTCTCATATGTTTGAGCTTAGCCGAATATGGAATTGATCAAATGTATGATTTTTGTATATACTAATAGTAATGGACAATGACTCGTGATTTCATCATTTTAAATATGACATATTTGACCATAAATGATTACTAAGTATTATGTATTAAGTTGGTTAAGAGATCTATGTATACTTGCTCTAAATCTTTAGTCTCTATATGACATGTAACTTAATTATGTTCAGCCGAATGTGATTGTACATGAAGTATATATATATGTTTTGTTGGAATGCTAATAAGGTGAATAGGTGAGAGGAACAAATAAAGTCTAATCTAATTAAATTTGTTTAAATTAAGATCAAGAACAAAGAGGGACACTCTCGGACAAGGGAAAAGCGAAGGTCGTGGAATAGCTAAACCGTGCACTAAACAGGAAGATACGAGGTAAGTCCTTGAGTAACGAATCTTTATTTATGATGAGGTGAAGTTATAATACATTTGTTTAATATGTGAGCTTAATGGAAAAATAATATGTTCGAATGTAAATTTTGAAAATGAATGTGTGAGTAATTGTTGGAAGCCGAATTATAAGATTTGAATCTTAATGTATCTAGATGTGAATTGTGTTCTTTGCTTACAAATAAATAAACCGTATGGAGTATGATTGGTAGTATGCCGAAATTGAGTATTTCTGTGTTTGAAAGGTTATCGAAAAATGACACGAAAGATATGCGGATATGTGTGAGTATGAATTTCGTTGTTAAAGCCAAGCTTAGTCTCGAAGGGCTTACGAGCCAGAGTTAAAGCCGAGCTTAGTCTCGAAGGGCCTACGAGCCAGAGTTAAAGCCGAGCTTAGTCTCGAAGGGCCTACGAGCCAGAGTTAAAGCCGAGCCTAGTCTCGAAGGGCTTTTAAGCTAGTGATAAAAATCGGATTTGGGCCTTGAAGACCATTCATGGTGGCAATCGGATATGGGTTAAACGTATAGGCTCACGTATGAATAATTATATAAATAATATTGCCTTAGTCATAACAAATGCGCCACTTAATGTAAGGAAGGCAGGTATGTATTCTATGCTCTTAATGATTTAGAATGTCATTGAAATTGATTTATTTGAGCCTGGTAAGGATCTGTGAACTATTATTAGATATCACTTGTATGTATAAGAATTCTGATGTTGAGGTGTATAATTATATATACTCGATTGATTATGTAAAGAAGAAAATCGAAATACTTGGTTATGAGTGAATAACCCGTTGAATGCATTGAGCTTTCTTTTGTGATATGCATGTGAGTAATTAGTAACATGGATATGCTCATATTCGGCGAAAGAAGGTTTTAAACATGAGTTGATAATAGTATGCCCTTCATTATTTGACTGAGTTACTTAAATACTTACTAAGCAAGTATTTGCTTACTCTGTTGTCCTTACTCTCGATTTTGTAGATTCTTGATCGGAAGCTACGGTCTAGGGAATTCCAGATTTGAAGTCATCTACACTATCACCCATCTTTTGGTATTGGTAACTAAATCTTGAAATGGCATGTATAGGTTTGACATTTTGTGGTTAACAAATACCTTATGATTTTGTAATTAAATTAGGCCATGCGAAAATGGCTCACTTAAATTTTTCTTTTTACTTTTATGGTTATGGTGTTAACTTGATTATGTTATATATATGAATGGATGTAATATGCACGTTTATAAGCTAGTTTCGAGGTATGCCATATCTATATAATTTTGATCGATGAAAAATATGTGGTGAATGTGACTAGTGACGATTTTTGATACATACATTATTTTGAACATATTCAATCGGTATCGTTGATTTCAGTTGATGAGCATTTGCCAATTGGTGACATTTATATCTTTATGTTTAGTAAAAATCTTCCTTTTTAGTAATATGTGGTTTTAAAAAGAAATGGTCTGGTGATGTCTCTTGACCCTCCTGCGATGGGAGCGGGTCGAGGGGTGTTACATTCTACTTCTGAATAACAAACAACCATTGGTCCCTACTTGAAATTCAAAATCAGTACCTGACTTACATTGTGCCTGTTTAGTTTGTAACTTTTCATCATTTTTCTGAGCCTCACAAATTTGTTGTATAAACATTGGTCTAGCTCTCATTTCAGCTATAACTGAACCATCATCAGAAAAGGATAATCGGGTATTCATAGGTCGCAAAGTAAATAAAGATTTTCGACTCAAAGCATCAGCTACAATATTAGTCTTACCCGGATGGTAATCAATAATCAAATCATAATCGTTTATCAGTTCAAGCCACATGCGTTGTCTTAATTTCAAATCTTTTTGTGTCATCAAATATTTCATGCTTTTATAATCAGTATAAATAAGACATTTTTCACCATACAAGTAATGCCGCCATATCTTCAACGCAAATACAATAGCAGCTAATTCGAGATCATGTACCAGGTAATTTCTTTCATGTGGCTTAAGTTGTCTTGAAGCATAGGCTATTACTTTACCTTCTTGTATCAAGATACAACCTAAACCATTTAATGATGCATCACTACAAATAATAAATTCCTTACCCAGTTCAGGTTGTACCGGTATAGGTCTTTTGTCAACAATTCTTTCAATCGATCAAAACTATTCTGGCATTCCTCAGTCCATACAAATTTAATATCTTTCTATAGTAAACGGGTCATCGGAGAAGCTATCATAGAGAACCCCTGAACAAATCTTCGATAATAACCAACTAAACCCAAGCAACTTCTAACTTTAAATACATTCTTCAGTGGACTCCAATTTATAATAGCTGAGATTTTACTTAGATCTACTCTGATGCCATCGGCGGATACAATATGCCCAAGAAAACCCACTTCTCGAAGCCAAAATTCACATTTACTAAATTTAGCATATAATTGTTTCTCTCGCAGAATTTGCAACACAACTCTCAAATGTTCTGCATGTTCCTTTTCATCCCGAGAATAAACTAGAATATCATCAATGAATACTATCACAAATCTGTCTAAATATGGTTTGAATATCAAGTTCATCAAATCCATAAATACTGCAGGTGCATTAGTTAACCCAAATGGCATAACCAGAAACTCATAATGCCTGTATATGGTTCTAAAGGCTGTCTTTGGCACATCTAACTCCTTTACCCGTAACTGATAGTAACCTGGTCAGAGATCAATCTTCGAGAATACTGTGGCACCTTTCACCTGATCAAATAAGTCATCAATTCGGGGCAACAAGTACTTATTCTTAATAGTTACCTTATTGAGCTACCGATAGTCAATATACATGTAACACCCTGAATTTGGGCCTAGAAGTATTGGGCTTAAGTTTGGGCTCGGGAAGAAGACGGCCCGAATTAGTTGGATGTTTTAAATTCTTATGGAAAAAATTATTATTATTAGCATTATTATTGTTATTATTAGTTTAATGGTTGGGTTAGTGATTTTGGATGTGCTTATGGTGCGGGTAAAGTCCTAGGCTCGGCCCAGGGCTTTAGCAAAATTCTTAAATTTTGCCTCTTAAGGAAATCTGGGCATAAGGCCTTAAAAATAAATTGGGCAAAATCGGGCATAAGAAGCATGCTTGGCCCAGTGGCAAGAGGCGCTAGGCAGCAGGAAGGGAGGCTGGGGTTCGACTCCTAGGTGCGCAAAATTTTATTTTGATTTTGTAATCTGGTCGCGCTAAAGTAGGGGTTAAAAGAGGTTGCGAGTATAATTTGGCACAAAGAGTGCCTGTGGCGTAGTGGCGGCAGCGAGCTAAGGGGACCAAGTGGGTGCGAGTTCGAGTCCGGGGGCATGCGAAACTTTGTTTTTTTAAGAAGCCGTGACTGAAGCAGATAAGGCTTATATTTAAGTGCGACCGTATTATAGTAAAGAAGAAGATGTGGCACAGTGGCCAGCAGCGTTTGAGGATGCTTGGAGGTCCCAGGTTTGAGCTGCTGTGCGCACGTAGGCCTGTGTTTTTGTTGCTCGCATGGGGAGGGTGTTTTAGTTGGGCCAAAACTCTCCCCAGCAGCAAGATGGGTCAGCCAAACGGTGGACTGCTACTGTTTACACAAGGAGAGTTTGAATTAAATTCAAACGGTGCCAGCAACGAGGTGATAAGCACGGGATTAGTGGGATGTCTTAGCCGTTAGCTGAAATTGGCTCCCGTGCAAACGGTTCCTGTTTCTACTATTTTAGTTTATATTTTCTTTTGCTCTTTTTATCTTTTATTTTTTTCCACTCAAAAGCCGAAGCAACCTTTTCTTTTTACCTTTTCTTTTTCCAAAGCAAAATCCTATTTAACTTTTCCTTTTGTTATTCTTCCCATAATAGCCGATTATGGGGTCCCTTTTCTTATAATTAAAGTCACAACTTGCATCCCTTTTTGATCCATTTGAATATTTCTTCTTCCTTTTTACTCATAAATTCTAGAAGCCAAAACCAATTCACCATAGCCGATTACCATAGTAAACAACATCACTTCTTCTCGTCTCGTCTATCGAAAAGCTGAAACTTACAAGTCTCTCATCTCTCTGTCACATAATCTACGATAGATCTGTGTTTAGACTGGTGGACGTGGATTCTCTTTTCTAGCAAGGCTAGTCAACAAATATTGGGTAAGTGATCTTCTCCTTTGTAAATAGAAAATCAAAACCCCTAACTCTTAAAGGTGACTATCGTTTGGGGCTGCAAACTCTATAAATCTTATTATTATTCGTGGTGTTATGTGTAAATGTAGATTAAAGGCTGTCGATCAAGGAACTTTGGAAGGCTAGGACCATTTGGGTGACAAGATTTAGACTTAGTCATCAGTTTCGGCAAAGGTAAGTGTTTTAGGGCCATTAAGGATGTCGGCCGAATATGTATGTTGGGATATTGGTGAGCATTTGATTTGGTTTTAGATATTAATGTGATCTAAACAAATGTAGGATTGATTTGGAGCAGATATCATCATCGATTGGCGCAAAACAGGTGTGTAAACGACCACCCTCTAGTAGACTAAATCGGCAAAAGCTGAAAAATCAAAATGCCGAAATTCTGGCATTTCAAGGGCTTGCGAGTGTGCGAACGGTAGTGGGCCGGTTATATTGGTAATTCTGATAAACATGAATGGTAAGACTCTTGAGTGTACGCTTTTGAGTACGTTGGCGACTTTGGGCCTCAATGGGCTAAATTTGGGCCAATGGGCTTACGAGCCCATTTGAGTAAAAATATACGGTAAGTATTTTCTGGTAAAGCGTTATTAACTGTGATGAGCATGAAAGTCCAAAATTGAGATAATTATTGAAATATCCCTTAGGGTGTGAAATTACTATTTTACCCTAGGTGCAAAATGACCGTTATACCCTTAGGGCTAGATTTGTCTGAAATGCATGATTTACTGTTTCTGTACATTGTATGCCATGACATGATTATCTGATGCATGGGGATTGGGTTATAATGATGCAGGAAGTGCAAGTGACAATGCCACGTATTTCGAAAAGGGGCTTTGCCCTAGTTTACCATTTTGGTGGCTTGGCCACACTATTTGATTACGCAACTATGCTGCCACCGTGGAGAGTAATAGTTGGGTGGGTTGAGTACTTTTCCCCACATGGAGAGTTTGGCTGGTATGGGTGGAGAGTAGCGGTTGAGTGGGTTGAGTAGCTTCCCCACATACTGATATGGGTTTTGCATTCATGCATCGATATTACTGTTCTCCTACTGAATTGAGCCTATGGGCCATATTAATATCTAAAAATGGGCTATGGCCTAGATAAACCGTACTGAATAGGGCTACAGCCCAGTAACCAAATACTGAATCAGGGTTCGGCCCATTTGATACTGTAATTGGATAAGGGCTTAGGCCCAGTGAGCTTGAGCTGATTTAGGCTCTGAATGGGCTTTGTTTGCACACTAAGTTTCCAAACTCACCACTTCTTTTCCCATCTTTGCAGGTGAGCCCTAGATAGGTGGACTTGGAGCCGGAGGGATTCAGAGTGGCCATGTGGACTGGAAACGGACTATTTTCATCAAGTATTAAGTTATTTTTAGTAATTTTACTTAATTCACTTTTATTTGGTTTTGGGTTGTAATAAGGCTGCTTGAAATTATTTTCTTAAATTATTTAATATTTAGCTTAGGTATGATTACATTTCGAGATTGAATAGCTCTAGGGCGCGTTTTTAAAGATGTTACTTGATTTCAAAATATTGTGCCATTTTCAAAATTAATAAACTCTTCAAATGGATTATAAGTTGATTTGTTTACCATAATCTATCCCTAGGTTAAAGTGTGGCAAAGGTCGTGTGCATGTCTAGAAGTGGATCCAAGAAGAGCTTGGTACTTAAGCTGTAACGCCCTCTTACTCGAGACCGTCACCGGAGTCGAGCCTGAGGTGTTACTAAACTTAATTTATCACTTAAACGAATTTAAACCATTTATTTCAGCATTTGTAATAAGTTGTCCATCTACATCACAGTCGCTAAAAAAATCATATCTCGAGTTACGAAACTCAAAATTAAGATCCGTAAAATTTCTTAAAACTAGATTCATATATCTATCTACTAATTTTTTTCTAGAATTTTTGGATGGGCCAATTAGTACAGTTTATTAGTTAAAGTTTCTCCTGTTTTAGTGTTCGACTACTCTGACCTCTGTTCACTACGAATCACTTATCTCCCTGTACAAAATTCAAATGACTATGACATTTATTTCTTCTAAAACTAGACATAATACGGAATCCATACCTATATAATATGACTAATAATTATTTTTGTACAATTTTTAACGAATTTCTAAAGTCAGAACAGGGGATTCAGAAATTGCTCTGACCCTGTTCCACCAAAACCAAAATATCTCATAAAATACAACTCTTTTACCTGTTTCATTTCTTCCATATGAAAATAGACATAATAAGCTTCAATTTCATATTTTATGCACCACCTAATCATGTCTCTACTATTTTTAGTGATTTTTCAAACTCACGTCATTTTTGCTGCAAAATTTTGTTTTATAACAAAATTCATCTTTCTATGGCTTTTCATGGACTAAGTAACACATTAAACATACATGACACCAAATGTAATCTAGATTGGCCATTCCAATGGCTAATCATTCCCAAGCATTTCCTTGCCATGCCATCACCATGTCATAAGATTATTTACACAAAATGATTATAATGCTATACATGCCATATTCAAAATACAAGGCATTATACCAATTTGTCCCGGATAGTGTGAATGTTCCTTCAACCCTTCCCGATTTCCAAGCTGGCTTGTCAAACTACAATGAATGAAAAGGAGGGAGTAAGCATAAATGCTTAGTAAATTCACATGTAAATAACAAGTAACATAACTATGCAAATCAGCATAACCACCAATTACATAATATCATCCTAGTGACATGTCACTTGTATCCTAATCTATTCCCAAGGTTCAAACGGGATATTCCTCAATCACAAATTTCCAGTCGTCTTCCTCGAAATGTCGAAACCAATACTTGCTAGCCTCTCATACTTATCAAGTTAACCACATACTTTGCATATCAATAAACAATAATTCACAAAGTATAATATTTATGATAATAAGTACCAAATCATATAAATACATTAAATTATTTAAAATAACAATTATGTTACCTTATTTACACATGAACTTACCTCGGTACAAAATGTTAGAAATCAAGCCTATTCCTCGTAAACTTTATTTTTCCCTCGATGACGACTCGAATCTCGTTTCTCTTGATCTAAAATAACATGTTTAGCTTATTTAATACTCACATTTATCAAAACGGTCCTTGACCCTAACTTTGTCAAAATTATGAATTTGCCCCTAAACTTTTGCATATTTACACTTTCGCCCCAAAGCTCGAAAATTAAACTTTATCCCAAATTCTTATGTTTTAGGACATGCTGATCATTTATTTACTAACGGTAACCTCAAATTTCCACTATAACATGTACTTATGAACAATAAGTATTTTTACCGATTAAGCCGTCTTACTCATTTTCACTTAAAACCGAGTAGCACAAGTTGTCTAGCATAATTTAAAACCTAATATTATATCATAAAACACCAAAATAAACAAATTTCACCTATGGGTATTTTTCCAAATGTGAACCCTAGGTTGAATTATTGCTAGCATAAGCTAAATCAAGTTACCGGGACTCCGAAAACGTAAAGAACATTAAAAACGGGGCTTGGAATCACTTACTATGGAGCTTAGAAGCTTGAAACAAACCCTAGCTATGCAGAACCCTTGAAATTTCGTGCTAATGAAGAAGATGGACATATTTTGCCATCTTTTTCCCTTTTTTAATCTTTTAATTACCAAATGACCAAAATACCCTTAATGCATTTCTTTGAAAATTTTCATGTACAAGCCCATTTTTGTCCAAAATTTTAGAAATTGGTCAAATTACTATTTAAGACCTCCTAATTAATATTCCAAAGCAATTTCATACTAAAAGCTTCTAGAATGCATGTTTTGCAACTTATTCGATTTAGTCTCTAATTTCAAATTAAGCACTTTATGCACAGAATTTCTTCACGAAATTTTCACACAATCATGCAATCATATCATAAACCTCAAAATAATTATAATATAAATATTTCTATCTCGAATTTGTGGTCACGAAACCACTATTCCGGTTAGGCCCTAATTCGAGATATTACATAAGCAGTCTATTCGACTCACCTCCTCTTTTCTAGAATCCTACCTAGTGCATAGCTTCCATTCACTTTAATCCATAACAAAGATATTCCTTAGCACTAACAAGGATTTTTCAAATAAAACCAAGGTTTTCGAAAAACAACTAAATGTAACACCCCAAACCCGGCCCAGACGTTACGGCCAAGTCTAGTGTGTCAGTTTGAAGTGTTTTTCGAAAACCTTGGTTTTATTTGAAAAATCCTTGCTAGTGCTAAGGAATATCTTTGTTATGGATTAAAGTGAATGGAAGCTGTGCACCAGGTAGGATTCTAGAAAAGAGGAGGTGAGTCGAATAGACTGCTTAAGTACTAAGCTCTTCTTGGATCCACTCCTAGACATGCACACGACCTTTGCCACACTTTAACCTAGTGATAGATTATGGTAAACAAATCAACTTATAATCCATTTGAAGAGTTTATTAATTTTGAAAATGGTTCTGTTGTGGAAGTCTTGCTTTGTTATCACGATATTTTGAAATCAAGTAACATCTTTAAAAACACGCCCTAGAGCTATTCAATCTCGAAATGTAATCATACCTAAGCTAAATATGAAATAATTTAAGAAAATAACTATAAGCTATAACCCAAAACCAAATAAAAGTGAATTAAGTAAAATTACTAAAAATAACTTAATACTTGATTAAAATAGTCCGTTTGCAGTCCACATGGCCACTCTGAATCCCTCCGGCTCCAAGTCCACCTATCTAGGGCTCACCTGCAAATATGGGAAAAGAAGGGGTGATTTTGGAAACTCAGTGTGCAAACAGAGCCCATTCAGAGCCCAAATCAGCTCAAGCTCACTGGGCCTAAGCCCTTATCCAATTACTGTATCAAATGGGCCGAAGCCTGATTCAGCATTTGGTTACTGGGCTGTAGCCATATTCAGTACGGTTTATCTAGGCCATAGCCCATTTTCAGATATTAATATAGCCCATAGGCTCAATTCAGTAGGAGAACAGTAATATCGATGCATGAATGCAAAACCCATATCAGTATGTGGGGAAGCTACTCAACCCACCCAACCACTACTCTCCACCCGTACCAGCCAAACTCTCCATGTGGGGAAAACTACTCAACCCACCCAACCGTTACTCTCCACGGTGGCAGCATAGCTGCATAATCAAATAGTGTGGCTAAGCCACCAGAACGGTAAACTAAGGCAAAGCCCCTTTTCGAAATACGTGGCATTGCCATTTGCACTTCATCCATCAATATAACCCAATCCCCATGCATCAGATAATCATGTCATGGCATACAACGTACAGAAACATTAAATCATGCATTTTAGACAAATCTAGCCCTAGGGGTATAATGGTCATTTTGCACCTAGGGTAAAATAGTAATTTCACACCCTAAGGGATATTTCTATAATTATCTCAATTTTGGACTTTCATGCTCATCACAGTTAATAATGCTTTACCAGAAAATACTTACCGCATATTTTTACTAGAATGGGCCCGTAAGCCCATTGGCCCAAATTCGGCCCATCGAGGCCCAAAGTCGCCAACATACACGAAAATGCGCACTCAAGAGTCTTACCATTTGCGTTTATTAGAATTACCAATATAATCATCCCATGAGCGTTCGCACACTCGCAAGCCCTCGAAATGCCAGAATTCCGGCATTTCAGCTTTTTGGCTTTTGCCGATTTAGTCTACTAGAGGGTGTTCGTTTACACACCTGTTTTGCGCTAATCGGTGACAACATCTGCTCCAAATCAATCCTACATTCGTTTAGATCACATTAATATCTAAAACCAAATCAAATGCTCACCAATATCCTAACATACATATTCGGCCGACATCCTTAATGGCCCTAAAACACTTACCTTTGCCGCAACTGATGACTAAGTCTAAATCTAGTCACCCAAATTGTCCTAGCCTTCCAAAGCTCCTTGATCGACAGCCTTTTATCTACATTTACACATAACACCATGAATAATAATAAGATTTATAGAGTTTGCACCCCAAACGATAGTCACCTTTAAGAGTTAGGGGTTTCAGTTTTCTATTAACAAAGAAGAAGATCACTTACCCAATGTTTGTTGAGTAGCCTTGCTAGAAAAGAGAATCCACATCCACCAGTCTAAACACAGATCTATCGTAGATTATGCGACAGAGAGATGAGAGACTTGTAAGTTTCAGCTTTTCGAGAGACGAGACGAGAAGAAGTGATCTTGTTTACTATGGTAATCGGCTATGGTGAATTAGTTTTGGCTTCTAGAATTTATGAGTAAAGAGGAAGAAGAAATATTCGAATGGATCAAAAAGGGATGCAAGTTGGGACTTTAATTATAAGAAAAGGGACCCTATAATCGGCTATTATGGGACGAATAACGAAAGGAAAAATGAAATAGGATTTTGCTTTGGAAAAAGAAAAGGTAAAAAGAAACGCTTCAGCTTTTGAGTGGAAAAAAATAAAAGAGAAAAAGAGCAAAAGAAAATATAAACTAAAATAGTAGAAACAGGAACCATTTCACGAGAGCCAATTTCGGCTAACGGCTAAGACATCCCACTAATCTTGTGCTTATCACCTCGTTGCTGGCACCATTTGAATTTAATTCAAACTCTCCTTGCGCAAACAGCAGCAGTCCACCGCTTGGCCAACTCATCTTGCTACTGGGGAGAGTTTTGGTCCAACCAAAACACCCTCCCCACGCGTGCAGTAAAAACATAGGCTTAAATGCGCACAACAGCTCGAACTCGGGACCTCCAAGCATCCTCAAACACTGTTGGCCACTGTGCCACAGCTTCTTCTTTACTATAATACAGTCGCACTTAAATATAAGCCTTATCCGCTTCAGTCACGGCTTCTTAAAAAAATAAAGTTTCGCATGCCCCAGGACTCGAACTCGCGCCCGTTCGGTCCCCTTAGCACGCTGCCGCCACTACGTCACAGGCGCTCTTTGTGCCAAATTATACTCGCAACCTCTTTTAACCCCTACTTTAGCGTGACCAGATTACAAAATCAAAATACATTTTGTGCACGCCAGGAGTCAAACCCTAGCCTCCCTTCTTGCTGCATAGCGCCTCTTGCCACTGGGCCAGGCGTGCTTCTTATGCCCAATTTTGCCCTATTTATTTTTAAGGCCTTATGCCCAGATTTCCTTAAAAGGCAAAATTTAAGAATTTTGCTAAAGCCCTGGGCCTAGCCTAGGGCTTTACCCGTACCATAAGCACCTCCAGAATCACTAACCTAACCATTAAACTAATAATAACAATAATAATGCTAAAAATAATAATTTTTTTCACAAGAATTTAAAACATCCAACTAATTTGAGCTGTCTTCTTCCCGAGCCCAGACTCAAGCCCAATACTTCTAGGCCCAAATTCAGGGTGTTACAACTCTACTCCCCTTAAAGAATTTTCATCCTCGAAATTTCAAACTATCAACTAACTGTATTACTCAAGTCCAACCACTATACTTCTGCTGCGCACTCTAACTCTAATTGCGAATTAAATACATAGGTCATTATGAGAAATTCACATACCAGCATTCGCATCTAAAGCATTTTCGGCCTCTTGGCGACGTGCTGCATAGACCAAAGCTGGTTGCCTTGCCTCAGGATAACCCGCACCTCCGCTTGGTGCTCCATGACCGCGTTCATTACCATTTTTACCCCTGGCCTGACCTCGGCCTCTTGGTAGTTGTGGTCCACCTCGCACTGGTTGAGCACCCCTTTGATCAGCAACTTGATTCTTAGTTGGTCATCGGGGACACTCCTTGAACTTATGTTCTTTGGATCCGCATCGGAAACATGCCCCAATACGCTTCCAACATTCTCCCAGATGTGCTCTACCACAGTCCCCACAAGCCTGCGGTCTAACAGCATTTACCGAAACTGCTGGAACCGGTTCCTCCACTCTAGCTCTTTTGACGTTCCTGTTTGTAGCACCCGAGGGTCTAGAATCCCCCCTAAACCTGTCTCGATCCTTCTCGCGATTCTGTCGCTCAGCTCGTTTCACCTCTTCAACTATCTTAGCCTTCTCCACCAAAGTAGCAAAATCACGCTCCCTCTGCGGAGCTATCAGCACCCTAAGCTCATCCCGGAGGCCATCCTCAAATCGAACACTACACTCGTATTCAGTCGCAACTATCCCGCTAGCATACCGGCTCAACCTTAAAATTTCTGCTTCGTATTCAGCAACAAACTTGTTACCCTGGGTCAGGTTTAGAAATTACTTCCTACGAGCATCAACATAACTTGCTCCAATGTACTTCCCTTTGGAAACAGTCCTAAACAATTCCCAGGTTACCCGTTCAGCTGGGGTACCCTCCTTCATAGTGAGCCACCACTGATACGCCTCATCCCGTAACAATGATATGGCTCCTTTCAGCTTCTGCTCCATGGAGCAATCCAAATCATCCATCATCCGTTCTGTGGCCTCTAACCAGTATTCAGCTACATTTAGGGCTACACCAGATACACCCCGAAAGATCTCCGCTCCATTAGCTTGGAGTCGCTCAGAAATAGATCCCCGAATCCTGATTCCCGTACTTGTCTCGGCAACCCTTTCCCAAACACGAAGCATTGCCTGAGATAGAGCGTCATCCTCTACAGCCCGATTATTTGACCTTGTCTCAATTGTTGGTGGCACTCGGGGCCTCCTCAGCAGGTGTAGGCCCTGCTGCCGACGATCCCCCTTGGGCACTTACGTGGCCACGTCCACGGCCTCTTCCACGAGCTGCCCTCGTACTCATTGTGATTATGAAGTCTTATGCGTAAGTTTAATGTTTCAGTGTTTATTACACATGTCTTATGAACATGTACAGTTTCAGAGTTTGTTTTCACAAAATCGCAACCCAGCTACAATATCAGTTTTCTAAGGTTTTGTTTCCCTGCTGTTTCAGTCTCTACAGTTTTCAGTATTGTCCTAACCACAGTATCATAGTATGGTTTCAGTTCTATCTTACAGTACGCTTTTAGTATAGTACAGTTATAAAAAAAGAAACACTTACAGACTTGGTGCCGGGGATTCAGTGTGCCACTTTTTCAGACACCCAATTCCAAGTAGCCCAATTTTAACAAAACTTTTTAAGTAACAACCTTTAATGAGTGTATTCAAGGATAAGTTTAAATAGGGTTTTTTTCTAAAGTTTTTAGAAATTGATTTCCAAAAATACCCTTCTTGGGCCTAAAATTTTAAAATTTTTCGAAAACATTTTTGGACCCAATCTATAACACCCTTGCCCGAAACCGTCATCGGAATTGAGTAGAAGGCATTACCAAACTTACCGGACTACAAACTCTAATTTTTAGCCAAATTATTATAAATTTATCTTATTGACGGTTTTCTAAATCAATACGGACATCTCGGATGATTAGGATTCAAATCCTATCACATCGGAAACCCGAAAAATTTTTCTCTTTCAAAACAACGTCACATGCCCGTGTAACATACAGCACGGCCGTGTGATAAGGCCATGTGGCCTTTACACGCCCATGTCCAAAGACCGTGGTCGAATCTGTCAAATTTGCCACGGTCACCCTACACGGTCGTTTGGGGGCCGTGTACTCCACACGGTCAAGACACATACAGCCGTGTCTATAGCCCGTGTGGTACTCAAAATTTAATTCAAAGTGCAGGGAAGGCACGGTCTAGGGACACACCCGTAGGGTCAGACCGTGTGTCACCTACAGCCTAGGCACGCCCGTGCCATGAGATCATGGGGCATTCTGCCAAATTCCACACGGTCATGACACACGCCCGTGTGTCCTGCTGTGCAGGCCGTGTTAGGTTATATGCCAAGCCTTGGCCCTTCCAAACCCAACAAACATCCATACCATTCAAATTCAACCAAAATAAGGCATCTACCAACAAGAACTATATTTACAAATACCATTTACAAGGCAATTATCATTTACACACCTACTTGATAGGCTTATAAAATAATATCTATGCTAAGACTAGCCACCTATACATGCCAAAAATCAAAACACAAACTATGTTTTCAAATACCAAGATGGTTTGATAGTGTAGGACGAGCTTCCTTCTATCACCAATCCAAGTTGTAATGTGCTCGGTAATCTAAAAGAAGGGCAAGGAAGAGAAGTAAGCTGCAAGTAGCTTAGTAAGACATAAGTATTTTAAAAGCAGATGCACATTATCTAATTAAGGTAATTGATTTCCACATAATACAAATGCAACATTCATGAACTTACTCATTACATACTCTTACCATATTGTTCAATTATAGATATTCCATGCACATGTCCTATTCAATTTTATTACCCTGCACCATGGCTTCGCACATTAACGTTAATCTTTTCCCATTGAACTTTCAGAAAAGAAAAAGGATATGTAGAGATTGGCATCAAGTGCCTCACAATAATATGGCCGAAGCCACCACAATACGTAGCCGAAGCTACCACAATATGTAGCCGAAGCTACCATAATATGTAGCCGAAGCTACTACAATCAATGAATCACAAACGTAATCCACGGGTCTGCTCACAGAAGCTGATAGGTGACTGCAACACATGCTAGTACACCCAACACCCAGGATACCGAAGTGGAACCCTCAAGTGACATGTCGCCCATATCCAAAATCAATCTTACAGTTCAAACGGGATTTTCCATAATATACAAATTATGCAATTATTCAATTCACCATTATATTCATACATTTTCGCATGTAATTTATCAAATAATTAACGATAATGCAAGTGCATGATAATTTACTCATGACTTACCTCGATTACGAAATGACTAGCTCGTACTAATCTACTATCTTTTCCTTTCCATGATTTCGATCACCCTCTCTTCTTTCTTGATCTAAATAAATGCATTTAACACATTTTATCAATATTCTATCCAAACACATTCATAAACTGGACTCTTGGGCAAAAAGACCATTTTGCCCTAGTCTCGAAAATTCAATTCCACTTCATTTTCTTGCATTTTAGACTCAATTAAACCTTTTTACCAATAAAACAATCCAAGAATCACTCATATTCACATACTTATGAACAAACTTTTCCCTTTTCTCATTTTAGTCCCTTAGGGACGTTTTTATCGAAAACTACTTGTAAAAACACGTAATTAATACATTAATAACTCATTTACTACCAAAACTCATCAAATAACAGATTTCTCTAAAATGGGGGATTTTCAAACCCTAATTTCTTCTCAAATAAATGGCAAAATCATGAAATTCAAGCCTCAAGGAACTCAAAAATACGAAAATAATTGAAAACGAGGTTGGAATGTACTTACAAATTGCTTGAAAAAGTCCAAAGCTCTCTTGGCTATGGAGGAGGAAATTTCGGCAGAAAAATTGGGGAAGAAGATGAACATTTTCATCTTTTTCTCATCTTTTATGATAATTTTTACAAAGTGGACAAAAATGCCCATAGCCTTGTTTCTCAAAAACTTTTCTAGAAATGCCCTTTTGTGTCCATACTACTAACTCATGGCATAATTACATCATAAACACTCCTATATTCATATCACATTTCAATCAAATCCCTATTTCATCTAATACTCATATTTTTCACTATTTGCAATTTAATCCAAAATTTTCAATTAATCACAAAAGCAATAAATTTCTAAATGATTTTCTCACAGAACTTAATCGATAAACAAATGCGATATAAAATTCACAAAATTAACTTATTTCATCTCAGATTTGTGGTTGCAAAACCACTATTCCGATTAGGCCCTATTTCGGGCTGTCACAATCCTCCCCTCCTTTAGGGATTTTCGTCCCCGAAAATCTTACCAGTAAACAGATGGGGATATTGACTTCTCATAACCTCTTCTGTTTCCCATGTGCCTCTTCCACTCCATGACGTTGCCACAACACCTTTACTAGCTCAATCTTTTTATTTCTTAACTGTTTTACTTCCCGTGCTAGAATTTTAATCGGATCTTCATCATATGACATGTCTGGTCGAATCTCAATCTCAGTAGGCTCAATCACATGTGATGGATCTGATCGGTACCGACGAAGCATTAAAACGTGAAACAAATTGTGAATTCTTTCCAATTCCGGAGGCAAAGATAACTGATAGGCAACTGGACCAATTCTTTCAACTACTTCATATGGACCAATATAGTGCGGACTTAGTTTACCTTTTCGGCCAAACCTTAAAATTTTCTTCCACGGGGAGACTCTCAAAAATACTTTATCTCCCACTTGGAACTCAATTTCTTTCCTTTTTAAATCCGCATATGAATTTTGTCGATCTGATCTCGAATTATCTTTACTTTATCTTCAGTGTCTTTTACTAAATCAGTCCCATGAACATATCTTTCACGAAGTTCAGTCCAATACAATGGAGTCTGACATTTTCGCTCATATAGAGCTTCATACAGTGCCATTTTAATGCTCGACTGATAACTGTTATTGTACTCAAATTCAATCAAAGGTAGATATTTGTCCTAACTACCTTCGAACTCTAAAACACAACATCTCAACATATCCTCGAGCACTTGAATCACTTTTTCTGATTGTCCGTCTGTCTGAGGATGAAAGGCAGTACTAAAATTTAACTTAGTACCTAATGCCTCTTGCAATTTCTTCCAAAATCTCGAAGTAAAACGCGGATCTCTGTCAGAAATAATAGATATAGGCACACCATGTAATCTAACTATCTCAGAGACATGCAACTCCACTAATTTGTCCATAGGAAAGTCCATTTTCACCAGAATGAAATGAGCTGACTTGGTTAACGATCGACTACTACCCAAACAGAATCTTTCTTTCTCGGCGTCATAGGCAATCTGGAAACAAAATCCATGGTAATTCTTTCCCATTTCCACTCGGGAATCATAATTGGTTGGAGCAATCCCGAAGGCAATTGATGTTCTACTTTTACTCTCTAACATACCAAACACTTTGACACAAATTCAAAAATATCTCATTTCATACCTGGCCACCAATATACTTTCTTTAAGTCTTGATACATTTTCACGCTATCGGGGTGCACTGACCATCGACTATCATGAGCTTCGTGCAAAATCTTCTGAGTCAAGTCAGTATTTCTCGGTACACACACTCTATCACGAAACAATAGACAACCATCTGAATCAACTCGAAAATTAGAATCATCCTTCATTTCACATTGAATCCGTCTCATCAATAACTCATTATCCGCTTTCTGAGCTTCGTAAATTTCTTGCAAAAACAACGGCTTGCAAACCTGGATGATAATCTATCACAAGCTCATAGTCTTTTAGTAGTTCCAACCATCTCCATTGTCGCAAATTCAATTCCTTTTTAGTTATAACATACTTCAAACTCTTATGATCGGTGTACACTCTACACTTTTCACTGTACAAATAGTGCCGCCAAATCTTCAAAGCAAAAACTATAGCGGCCAGCTCCAAGTCGTGGGTCGAATAGTTTCGTTCATGCGGTTTTAATTGCCGAGAAGCATAGGCTACTACTTTTCCTTCTTGCATCAATACAGATCCGAGTCCATTTAAAGACGCATCACTATACACGACAAATTCTTTTCCCGACTCAAGTTGTACTAACACCGGCGCTTCGGTTAAACATTGTTTAAGCTTTTCAAAGTTTCGCTGACATTCATCGGTCCAAGTAAATTTAACTTCTTTTTGCAACAGTTTCAAAATCGGTGAAGCTATAATCGAAAAACCCTCTACAAATCGACAGTAATATCTGGCAAGGCCCTGAAAACTTCTGACTTCAGACACATTCTTCAGAGGCTTCTATTCTACAATTGCTGAAATCTTATTCGGATCCATTCGGATACCATCTCTCGAAACAACATATCCCAAAAATCCCACTTCACTGAGCCAAAATTCACTTTTACTAAACTTAGCATAAAGCTTCTTTTCTCTCAAAATCTACAATATTATCCTCAAATGCTCAGCATGCTCGATCTTACTTTTAGAGTATATCAAAATATCATCAATAAAAACCACCACAAATTTATCTAAATAAGGTCTGAAAATCTGGTTCATCAAATCCATGAAAAATGGTCAGAGCGTTGGTCAATCCAAACGGCATTACCAAAAATTCATAGTGACCATATCAGGTCCTAAAAGAAGTTTTAGGCACGTCGGATTTTTTAACCTTCAATTGATAATACCCAGACCTCAAATCAATTTTCAAAAACACTGAAGCACCCTTAAGTTGATCAAACAAGTCATCGATTCTAGGCAACGGATACTTGTTCTTCACTGTCCCTCTGTTAAGCTGACGATAATCAATGCAAAGCCTCAATGACCCATCTTTTTTCTTGACAAATAAAACCAAAGCACCCCATGGAGAGAAACTTGGCCTCACAAAACCCTTGTCAGTCAACTCTTGCAACTGTGTCTTCAACTCTTTTAAGTCAGTCGGTGCCATTCTATACGGAGCAATCAATATCGGAGCAGTACCCGGAAGTAATTCAATACCAAACTCTATCTCTCTGTCCAGAGGTAAACCAGGTAATCCTTCCGGAAAGACATCTAAATATTCACAAACTATAGGCATAGATTTGATCTCTTTCTCAAACATTTTGGTATTCAACACATATGCTAAATATGCATTACACCCACTTCTTAGACATTTATGAGCCAACATTATAGAGATCACAGTCGGAACACAATCTAACTTATCTATTTCAATTCGGAGTATTTCATCATTATCACAATTCAACTCAAGGATCCTTCGTCTACAATCTATCTTAGCACAATGCATGGTTAACCAATCCATTCCCAAAATAACATCAAACTCATCAAAAGGAAGTAACATTAGATCAACAGGGAAACAGTGACCATGAATCATCAAAGGACAGTTTTTACAAATTTTGTCTACTACCACATGTTTTCCTAATGGATTTGACACTTTAACTACAAATTCAGCGACTCAACACAAAGATTCTTATCAGATACTAAATCACACACACATACGAAGGAGTTAATCCCGGATCAATTAAAGCAAGAACAGAATTATCATAGAGAGAAAATCTACCAGTAATCACTTTCGGTGAAGATGGTTCCTCACGAGCCTGTATAGCATACGCCCGAGCCAGAGCTCTCACTTCAGATCTTGTAGGGGTGTCCTTTCACCTTTACTGTTATTCCCAAACCTCACATTTCTTGATGGTCTTCCCCTACTCACATTACTTGGTTTTACATTTTGAGATTTCCCGAATTCTTCTCTTTTCGGGCAATCTTTAACAAAATGGTCTTGAGATCCACAATTAAAACAAGCCCGATTACGCACATAACATTCACCCGAATGTTTCTTCCCACAATATTGGCATTTGAGCCTATCAGATCTCACACTACCGACACCTGTTGCAGAAGTAGTTTGTCCCTTCGGTTTGAAACGTTGCTTACTACGATCCCTCTGAGAAAAGTTTATCGAAACATTTGACCGAGAATTCATCTCTCTTGATTTCTTCGATTGTGATTGAAATGATTGGCCCATCGATCTTTTCCTAGAATCTCTAGCTTCATTCTCAACCTTCTTCTTATCTTTGCTTAATGCTTCGGCCTTGACAGCTTGTTCAACTAACACTACCAACTCTTTAATTTCCAGGATTCCCACAAGCAGTTGGATGTCTTCATTCAGCCCATCTTCAAATCTCTTACAAAGCATTTCTTCGGTAGTTACAAACTCTTGAGCATACTTGCTCAATCTGACAAACTCTCTTTCATATTCGGCTACTGACATACTCCCTTGCTTCAATTCCAAAAATTCTTTCCGCTTTTGATCGATGAAGTGCTGACTAATATACTTTTTACGGAATTCCTCTAAAAAGAAATCCCATGACACTCTTTCTCTAGGCACAACGGATATCAAGGTCTTCCACCAATGATAAGCGAAATCTTTTAGCAATGAGACAGCACATTTCAAGCTCTCATCTAGAGTACAAGACAATTCCTCCAACACTCTAATAGTATTCTCTATCCAGAATTCAGCCTTCTCGGGATCATCATCCTACTGGCTCAAAATTCTTCGGCCCCATATTTTCTGATTTTATCCACTGGGGGTTTAGAAGGTCTTACCACTTCTGGTTGTGGAGGAGCTAAAGGAACAGCTTGAGGGACAAGAGGGGGCGGGGGAGGTTGAGCATTCAGATTCACCCGAATAAACTCCGTATACTAATTATTCATCATATGGAGAAATGCTGCTCGAGCCTCATCTCCTTGACCTTGAGCCTCGGGTTTATTCTCAATAGGCGCTGTCCCTTGTCCGGGAGCAGGCGCATTACTCTGAGCATCATCAGCAAGAGCTCGATTGGGATCCATTTACTATAATAGAAATCAATTTGAAATCATTAGAAGTCGTCACACTATCAAGTCTTATTTTGGCATGTATAGACTGACTATTACACTTGCTACGTTAGTTTGAGAATCGGCTAAACCATGCTCTGATACCAATTAAAATGTAACACCCTTGCCCGAAACCGTCATCGGAATCGAGTAGAAGGCATTACCAAACTTACCAGACTACAAACTCTAATTTTTAGCCAAATTATTATAAATTTATCTTATTGAGGGTTTTCTAAATCAATACGGACATCTCGGATGATTAGGATTCAAATCCTATCACATCAGAAACTTGAAAAATTTTTCTCTTTCAAAACAACGTCACACGCCCATGTAACATACAGCACGGCCGTGTGATAAGGCCATGTGGCCTTCACAAGCCCATGTCTGGAGACCGTGGTCGAATCTGTCAAATTTGCCACGGTTACCCTACACGGTCGTTTGGGGACTGTGTACTCCATACGAGCAAGACACACGGCCGTGTCTCTAGCCCGTGTGGTACTCAAAATTCAATTTAAAGTGCAGGGGAGGCACGATCCAGGGACACACCCGTGGGGTCAGACCGTGTGTCACCCACGGCCTAGGCACGCCCGTGCCATGAGACCGTGGAGCATTCTGCCAAATTCCACACGGTCATGACACACGCCCGTGTGTCCTGCTGTGTAGGCCGTGTTAGGCTATATGCCAAGCCTTGGCCCTTCCAAACCCAACAAACATCCATACCATTCACATTCAACCAAAATAAGGCATCTACCCACAAGAACTATATTTACAAATACCATTTATAAGGCAATTATCATTTACACACCTACTTGATAGGCTTATAAAAGAATATCTATGCTAAGACTAGCCACCTATACATGCCAAAAATCAAAATGCAAACTGTGTTTTCAAATACCAAGATGGCTTGATAGTGTAGGACGAGCTTCCTTCGATCACCAATCCAAGTTGTAATGTGCCCGGTAATCTAAAAAAAGGGAAAGGAAGAGAAGTAAGCTACAAGTAGCTTAGTAAGACATAAGTAATTTAAAAGCAAATGCACATTATCTAATTAAGGCAATTGATTTCCACATAATACAAATGCAACATTCATGAACTTACTCATTACATACTCTTACCACATTGTTCAATTATAGATATTCCATGCACATGTCCTATTCAATTTTATTACCCTGCACTATGGCTTCGCACATTAACGTTAATCTTTTCCTGTTGAACTTTCATAAAAGAAAAAGGATATGCAGAGATTGGCATCAAGTGCCTCACAATAATATGGCCGAAGCTACCTCAATATGTAGCCAAAGCTACCACATTATGTAGCCAAAGCTACCACAATATGTAGTCGAACTACCACAATATGTAGCCGAAGCTACTACAATCAATGAATCGCAAACACAATCCACGAGTCTGCTCACAGAAGTTGATAGGTGACTGCAACACATGCTAGTACACCCAGCACCCAGGATACGGAAGCGAAACCCTCAAGTGACATGTCACCCATATCCAAAATCAATCTTACAGTTCAAACGGGATTTTCCATAATATACAGATTATGCAATTATTCAATTCACCATTCATATTCATACATTTTCACATGTAATTTATCAAATAATTAACGATAATGCAAGTGCATGATAATTTACTTATGACTTACCTCGATTACGAAACGACTAGCTCGTACTAATCTACTATCTTTTCCTTTCCACGATTTCGATCACCCTCTCTTCTTTCTTGATCTAAATAAATGCATTTAACACATTTTATCAATATTCTATCCAAACACATTCATAAACCAGACTCTTGGGCAAAAAGACCATTTTGCCCCTAGTCTCGAAAATTCAATTCCACTTTATTTTCTGGCATTTTAGACTCAATTAAACCTGTTGACCAATAAAACAATCCAAGAATCACTCACATTCACATACTTATGAATAAACTTTTCTCTTTTCTCATTTTAGTCCCTTAGGGACGTTTTTATCGAAAACTACTTGTAAAACCACGTAATTAATACATTAATAACTCATTTACTACCAAAACTCATCAAATAATAGATTTCTCTAAAATAGGGGATTTTCAAACCCTAATTTCTTCTCAAATAAATGGCAAAATCATGAAATTCAAGCCTCAAGAAACTCAAAAATACGAAAATAATTAAAAACGGGGTTGAAATGCACTTAAAAATTGCTTGAAAAAGTCCAAAGCTCTCTTGGCTATGGAGGAGGAAATTTTGGTAGAAAAATTGAGGAAGAAGATGAACATTTTCATCTTTTTCTCATCTTTTATGATAATTTTTACAAAGTGGACAAAAATGCCCCTAGCCTTGTTTCTCAAAAACTTTTCTAGAAATGCCCTTTTGTATCTATACTAATAACTCATGTCATAATTACATCATAAACACTCCTATATTCATATCACATTTCAATCAAATCCCTATTTCATCTAATACTCATATTTTTCACTATTTGCAATTTAATCCAAAATTTTTAATTAATTACAAAAGTAGTAAATTTCTAAACAATTTTCTCACAGAACTTAATCAATAAACAAATGCGATATAAAAAGAACAAAATTAACTTATTTCATCTCGGATTTGTGGTTGCGAAACCACTATTCCGATTAGGCCCTATTTTGGGCTGTCACACGATCTACAGTCGAGATGTTGTAACTGGGCTCTGATACCACTAAATGTAATACCCCAAACCCGGCCTAGATATTACGGTCAAGTCTGGTGTGTCACATTGAAGTGTTTTTCGAAAACCTTGGTTTTATTTGAAAAATCCTTGTTAGTGCTAAGGAATATCTTTGTTATGGATTAAAGTGAATGGAAGCTGTGCACCAGGTAGGATTCTAGAAAAGAGGAGGTGAGTCAAATAGACTGCTTAAGTGCCAAGCTCTTCTTGGATCCACTCCTAGACATGCACACGACCTTTGCCACACTTTAACCTAGTGATAGATTATGTTAAACAAATCAACTTATAATCCATTTGAAGAGTTTATTAATTTTAAAAATGGTTCCGTTGTGGAAGTCTTGCTTTGTTATCACGATATTTTGAAATCAAGTAACATCTTTAAAAACGCGCCCTAGAGCTATTCAATCTCGAAATGTAATCATACCTAAGCTAAATATGAAATAATTTAAGAAAATAATTATAAGCTATAACCCAAAACCAAATAAAAGTGAATTAAGTAAAATTACTAAAAAGAACTTAATACTTGATGAAAATAGTCTGTTTTGCTTGAAACTCCAAATTTGAGATAATTATTGAAATATCCCTTAGGGTGTGAAATTACTATTTTACCTTAGGTGCAAAATGACCGTTATACCCCTAGGGCTAGATTTGTCTAAAATGCATGATTTACTGTTTCTGTAAATTGTATGCCATGACATGATTATCTGATGCATGGGGATTAGGTTATATTGATGGAGGAAATGCAAGTGGCAATGCCACGTATTCCGAAAAGGGACTTTGCCCTAGCTTACCGTTCTGGTGGCTTAGCCATACTATCTGATTATGCAGCTATGCTGCTATCGTGGAGAGTAGCGGTTGGGTGGGTTGAGTAGTTTTCCCCAAATGGAGAGTTTGGCTGGTACGGGTGGAGAGTAGCGGTTGGGTGGGTTGAGTAGCTTCCTCACATACTGATATGGGTTTTGCATTCATGCATCGATATTACTGTTCTCCTACTGAATTTAGCCTATGGCCCGTATTAATATCTAAAAAGGGGCTAAGGCCTAGATAAATCGTACTAAATAGGGCTACGACCCAGTAACCAAATATTGAATCAAGTTCGGCCCATTTGATACTGAAATTGGATAAGGGCTTAGGCCTAGTGAGCTTGAGCTGATTTGGGCTCTGAATGGGCTTTGTTTGCACACTGAGTTTCCAAACTCACCGCTTCTTTTCCCATCTTTACAGGTGAGCCTTAGATAGGTGGACTTGGAGCCGGAGGGATTTAGAGTGGCCATGTGGAGTGCAAACGGACTATTTTCATCAAGTATTAAGTTATTTTTAGTAATTTTACTTAATTCACTTTTATTTGGTTTTGGGTTGTAATAAGGCCGCTTATAATTATTTTCTTAAATTATTTCATATTTAGCTTAGGTATGATTACATTTCGAGATTGAATAGCTCTAGGATGCGTTTTTAAATATGTTGATTTCAAAATATCGTGATAACCAAGCAAGACTTCCACAACGGAACCATTTTCAAAATTAATAAACTCTTCAAATAGATTCTAAGTTGATTTGTTTACCATAATCTATCACTAGGTTAAAGTGTGGCAAAGGTCGTGTGCATGTCTAGGAGTGGATCCAAAAAGAGCTTGGTACTTAAGTAGTCTATTCGACTCACCTCCTCTTTTCTGGAATCCTACCTGGTGCACAACTTACATTTACTTTAATCCATAACAAAGATATTCCTTAGCACTAACAAGGATTTTTCAAATAAAACCAAGGTTTGTGAAAAACACTTCAATATGACACACCAGACTTGGTCGTAACGTCTGGGCTGGGTTTGGGGTGTTACAACACAATCTTAAGGACCCTTCTTTCTTTTTCACGAATAGAACCGGAGCACCCCAAGGAGCATGACTTGGTCGAACAAAACCCCTATCCACAAGTGCCTGTATCTGTGTCTTTAACTCCTTTAATTCCGTAGGAGCCATCCGATATGAAGCTATGGAAATCAGAGTAGTTCCTGGAATCAAATCTATAGAAAATTCCACTTCTCGTTCTGGTGTTAACCCTGGTAATTCCTCCTAAAACACATCAGAAAATTCACATACTATTGGCACTACATGAATCTTCAACTCTGATACTTTGGTGTCGAGTATATAAGCCAAGTAAGCATCATACCTTTTTTTAACATATCTCTGTGCTGCCATCCTGAAATCACATCAAATAACCCTTTTGTTTAGTCAGATTTAACCCAGAGCAACTCGCCATTCTGACATTTTAACAAAATATGTTTCTATCTACAATTTACTACTACATCATGCTGAGTTAGCCAATCCATACCCAAAATAACATCAAACTCATCAAATGGCAACAACATTAGATCAGCTGGAAAACAGTAGCCTTGAATCATCAAAGGACAATTCCTGCAAACCTTATCTATGAGCACATGTTTGCCTAGAGGATTTGATACTTTAACTACAAATTCAATTAATTCCACAAGCAATTTCTTACTATGTACTAAATTTTCACAAATATAATAATGAGATGACCCGGGGTCAATCAATACAATAACATCAGTATCATAAAGTAAGAAAGTACCAGTGATCACATCGGAAGATGATGCCTCCTCATGAGCTCGTATAGCATAAGTCGTAGCAGGTGTTCTTGGTTCTGACCTTGCAGCTGAGTCTTTTACCATACCTTTACCACCAGTTCCACCTCCGACATTCCGCGAGGGTCTACCTTTGCTAGTAGTATTACTCTACCTAGCACTTTGAGTTTTTTCTTCTTCTACCTTATCAGGATAGTCTTTAATAAAATGCTCTTTGGAGCCACATCTATAACAGGCATGACTATTCATATAACACTCACCGAAGTGTCACCTACAACAATGCTGGCATTCGGGTCTATTTGATCTTATATTTCCCACACTTGACATTGAAGTAGTTCGAGCTCTAGAACCCGAAATCAATTTTTCCTTGTCTCGATAAAAATACCCGGCTAAAGTTATTTTTCGTGGATTTGATTCTTTGAGTCTTTTTGACTGGGATTGAAATGACTTCTTCATCTATCTTTTTCTTTGATCCCGGGCCTCGATATCAGCTTTTCTCTTTTCTTTATTCAGTTCCTCAGCTTTACAAGCTCTGTCAACCAGTACCACCATTTCTTTTAACTCTAAAATTCCCACTAACACCTTAACATCTTCATTAAGTCCATCTTCAAACCTTCTGCACATCATTGCTTCGGTAGAAACACATTCTTGTGCATATTTACTTAGCCTTACAAACTCGCATTCATATTTCACCACCGTCATCTTACCTTGTTTCAATTCAAGGAATTCCTTCTTTTTCTGATCAATAAATCACTGACTATTATACTTCTTTCAAAACTCTTCCAAGAAGAAACCCAGGTTACCCTTTCATTTGGAACTACAGATATCAAAGTCTTCCACCAACGATAAGCCGAATCTTTCAGTAATGATATTGCACATTTTAAACACTCCTCAGGTGTGCAAGATAATTCATCAAATATCCGCATAGAATTTCAAGCTAGAACTCTGCTTTTTCTAGATCATCATCAATGTTTGCTCTAAATTCTTCAGCCCCTTGTTTACAGAGCTTATCTACCGAATGTTTTGTCGATCGTACCATATCAATACTTTGCAGAGCTGCGGGGACCGGTTGTGGTATAGGTGGGGGAGGAGGAGGTTGAGCATTAGGATTTGCTCTAATAAAATTAGTATACCAGTCATTCATCATTTGAAGAAAAGCATTCCTAGCTTCGTCTTCCTGCCCCGATGTCTCATGTCTACTTTCTATAGGCGCGGTCCCTTGCACGGGAGCTGGCGCATTACTTGAAGCATCATCAGCCGCTGCTCGATCAGGATCCATTACTATATAAAAACAAAACACAATTTAGTAATGTCAAAAGTCACCATACTATCACAATATATTTATGGCATGTATAGATAGACTTTCACACTCATTATACTGGTCCGAGAACTGACTAAACCACAGCTCTGATACCACTAAAATGTAACAGCCTATACCCGTGTCCAATACCAGAACAGGATACGAGTGTTACCAAAATAACATACGTGCAATCATATCAAATCGAGACATAAAATGATTATCTAAATTAAAACCCTTCAATTATTCTCTCATTTTTGAACATTAAATTCACATATATCTTAAATTTGTAATTTAACTAATATTAGATTATATCGATAACATAATACAAGTGATATATGCAATATTAGAAATCAACTTTTCCAGTAATTTTACTAAAATTTACAATAAAATACTCAAGGCTTCTATACATGCCATATATCCAAAATATGTTTACAAAATACCAAAAGGAAGGATGGATAATGTTGGTAAGCCTCCAACAATTTTTCCTCGAATTATGAGCAAACTCAATTACACTATAAAATAAGACAATAAAGAAAGAGGAAGCAAGGTAAGCTTATAGCTTAGTAAGTAATATGTAAATAATAAAAATAACAAACTGATAATGACATTTATAGATCCCAAAATATGCATCCACAATTACACAACTTTATTCTCACATGCATTTAACATTTATTTAAGTTTAGAACAAGCTGTCTATTCAAGTCCCAATCAATAAATTATTTTTATCTCGAGCTACAGAGCTCCAAATTAAGATCCGTAAATTTTCCCAAAACTAAACTCATATATCTTTTTACCATAAAAATTTTTGAATTCTTGGTTGGGCGAATTAATACAGTTTATTCATTAAATCTTCCCCTGTTTCGCTACTCGACAATCCTGACCACACTTCACTAAAATTTCAATTTCTCTTTATTCAGAACTTGAAAGATGTTCACATTTGTTTCTACTAAAAATAGACTCAATAAGGAATCCACCCATATAAGTTATGTTCTATAAATATTTTTTTACAATGTTTTATGATATTTACAAATCAGAATAGGGGATCACGAAATCAATCTGAAACATTCTTACAAAAATATAAATATCTCAAAATACAAAATTCCTTTGCTTTCTCTGTTTCTTTTATATGAAAATAGACTAAATAAGCTTTAATTCCACATCTCATTTAACCTCTAATTCAATTTATACCATTTTTGGTGATTTTTCAAAGTTACCTAATTGCCGCTGCCAAAAACTGTTATATTTCAAGTTTCATTTTTCATAATTTTCATAGTGACACTTATCTATATTAAGCTTACCAAAGTTCGATTACTTATAGAGCACATTGGTCATAACACATATATTCAGATCCCTATACTTAACACCATATTTTCATATGAATTTGCAATTAATAGGTTTTCCCGTTGAACATATCAGAATAGTAACAGATATTCGGTGGCCCGCACATAGTGCCACCCTTGTAGCCGAAGCTAATTGGTGCACATAGTAGCCTACACTTAGTACTACATATCTGACCAAAATCATTTCTTACACATAGTGGCCTGCACTTAGTACCACACATGTAATCGAAATAATTGAGTACGCATAGTAGCCTGCACATAGTACTTTGGTACACGTAGTAGCTTGCACTTAGTACTACACACATGACCTAAACCATATTGAGCACATAGTAACCTACACATAGTACTAACATGTGTTCTCACAATGGATCATTCATACCTTTTCTATTTCAAAGGTTCAATTGAGAAATTCTTCACTTTTCAATATTTTACCAATTCATCCATACTCAATTTCAATTCATAATTTACCTCAAGTGAGCATTCAACATGTAACCACGACATATATAATAAAAATATATTATAACATAAGTAAAAACGATATATTATTTACATACAAACTTACTTCGGTGCAAAATATAGAAATTTTACGATTTAGTCCACAATCTTTTCCTTTCCCTGATCAAGGTTGATTCCACATCTTTCTTGATCTAAAATACCACATTTAGCTAATTTAATACTCACATGTATCAAAACAGTCCTTAACTCTAACTTTGGAAAAATTACGATTTTGCCCTTAAACTTTCGCATATTTACACTATTTCCCCAAAGCTCGAAAATTAAACTTTTCCCTAATTCTTATGTTTTAAGACATGCTGATCATTTATGTACCAACGACAACATCAAATTCCCACTCTAGCATATGCTTATGAACATTAGGTAGTTTTACCGATTATGCCATTTTACTCATTTTTACTTAAAACTGAGTAGCACAAGTTGTTTAGCATAATTTAAAATCTCATATCCTATCATAAAACATCAAAATAAACACATTTCACCTATGGGTATTTTTCCAAATATGAACCCTAGGTTAAATTATTGCTAGCATAATCTAAATCGAGTTACCTGGACTCCAAAAAATATAAAGAACATAAAAAACGGGGCTTGGAATCACTTACTATGGAGCCTGGAAGCTTGAAACAAACCCTAACTATGGAGACCCTTGACATTCGACCACTTGAAGAAGATGATAGCTAATTTGCCATCTTTTTCCCTTTTAATTCATTTTAATTACCAAATGACCAAAATATCCTTCATTAAAACTTTGGTTATTTCTACCTATGTATGTCCATTTTTTTCCATGAAACCTAATGGTTTAATTAACATTTAAGGACTTCTATTTTAATTATGCTCTTTAATTTAATCCTTTAACATCTAGAACTCATATTTATTAACTTTTGCAATTAAGTCCTAATAGGCAAATTTGACATGCAGTTCATGAAATTTTCTATTGATATTCTAACACATGCATCTAATCACTCGATAAATTATAAAAATTAATTAGAATAAATTTTTCTACTTTAGAATAATGGTTTCGAAACCACTATTTCGTTTAGGCCCTAAATCTGGCTGTCACATTTACTATATATAAGAATATCGTCAAAATCAACCACAAAAAACTTACCAATGAAGGCATGTAATACATGTTTCATTAATTGTATAAATGTGCTAGGAGCATTAGAAAGGCCGAACGGCATAACTAGCCATTCGTACAAACCATATTTTGTCTTAATGCCTGTAATAGCCCAATTTAGACCCTATTTGGAACAGTGATTTTGGGGCCACAAATCTGAGTCAAAAAAATATTTTAAAATTATTTTCTATGTTTATTATGTGTAAATTTATGTGTGTGAAATTTTCGTGTTTTAATTTTATCATTTGAGTGCCCGACTTAATAAAAGGGCTTAATCGCGTAAAATGAAAATTTAATAGTTAAATGTGTAAGAGCTAAATTGTTGTTTCTTTATAAATTGACGTGTTTATAATGCAATTATGCCACATGAATTAGTGATGGACGGTTATAGCCATGATTTATAATGGTTTTATAGTTTATAAAAAAAAAGGGTTAAACTTGTAAAATGATAATAATGTTAATATAATAATACATCATGCATTCATCTTTATTTCCCACCATGACTGAATACTAAAAGAAAGAAAAGAATCAAGCTTCGATTATTCAGCCATTTGGAAGTTTGATTAAGGTATGTGACTAGCTCAGTTTTTGATAATTTTTACGTTTTTGAGATCGTTGGTATGAAATTTACAAAGCCCATGCCTTAATTTTTTATTTTGATAAATATTTTGAGTTATGCCATTGATGAATTTATGAGTTTTGTTATGTTAGATGATGAATTATGAAAGATATGTTTTGGATTAATATGTTTTGGATTGGAATTTTTAATGAATTTGAGTAATTAGGGCTAAATTGTAAAAATAATAAATTGAGTAAATGAAATGTATGGACTTATATGAACATGAGCAAGATTCGACCTAAGCGTGATGTATTCAAATTTTGCATGTTTTGTGTTTTGTGCAATTTGGATTAAATTGTAAAAAGTGTAAGATGTTAGGGGCAAAATAGTAATTTTCCCATTTATGTTTTTTTGACTAAATTAAATGAAATTATGTTTGAATGAGTTTAATTTGAATATGTTTAGCTCAAGAACCAAAGAAATTGGATTTGGATCAAGGAAAAACCAGAGTTATCGAATAATCATCCCGTTCTGATTATCGTTGTTTGAGGTAAGTTTATAAGCAAATAGACATTGTTAAATTTATATAAATACGAGTTATATATGCTAAAATGATATATGTGAAAATATATATATGGTAGCCGAATGTGTATATGCTTGGAAAGCATGAATAGACGTGAATGTGATTTGTTTAAATTTAGCACTGAGTGTGCTAGTATAAAATATCTATGGCTATATGAACGGCACTAAGTGTGTGAATCTAAAACAACAGTGATGAATAATTGGAACTAAGTGTGTGACACCGATACCAACTTGGTTTAATGCGAGGGCACTAAGTGTGCGATTTCATTATAGCTTTGACTAATTATGTAGCACTAAGTGTGCAAATCCATTGAGTAATTCAAGGTGATCGAATGAGTTAATACATCGAGTTTTAAAGTGGTAAATGTGATATATAAGTACGTGATAGTACAGGTATGTATAGAACCTATGTGGTTGATGATATTGAGTTTAAACATATGTGATTGACATTAATAAATGGGCAATAGATGAAAGAGTGTGAGAATGAAGGATGAAATGAGTTGATTTGAAAGATGATATGAGTTATACATGTTATAATATTAAATATATGTATATTTGAATGCAAATATATTCGGCTTAATGATATATGTATTATATATATTGAAGCGTGAATTTTATATTTGTACCAAAGTTTATATGTGCATTTGGCTATATGGTATTTAAATGTGAATGTAGGTATAATGAAATGTGAATTATATATATGCATATATGAAAGTATACATACGACCAAATGAGGTATTTATAATGTTGAATATGAAAGATAATAATACTAATGAATAAATATGTGTTCGAGCAAGCTATAATTTATGCATAGTTATATGTTTGATATATGAATTTTGCAAGCTTGAAAAATGTATATGTGGATATGATAGCATGATTTGGTTTTGTCTTATTAAACTATTAATGTCAATGAATTGTTTATTTGCTTATGACGTATTAAGCTGTGGAAGCTTATTGTGTGTATGTTTGCTCTTTGTTTTATAGATTTTGGAAGCTAGTTACGGGCTCAGGGATCGTCAGAGAAGTCTATCACACTATCGACTGTTTCGGTATTTTATAAAGTTGAAATTAAACCTATGGCATTTAGAGGCTAGTTTGTGTTTATGTTTGATTTTGGAGTATGTAAAATTGAGCCATGTGAAAATGGCTATAAATGATGTCTAAGCTTAAGTGTTTTGATCATGTTATACATATATGATGTGCTAGATATGTTTGATTTTGGTGATTCGGCCATACCATATATATCATTATGTGAATCATGTTTGATATAATTGCTAATGGTAGTGAAATTAGGTCAAGGTATATGTGTGTGACATATTTGGTATGATGTGAAATTGTGGATGGATGTATATAGTTAAGTACTATGCATGATAAACGAGTGTGATTTATGTGGTAAATGGTTGTGGTTTGAAGTAATGGCATTTGGTTATGTGATGAATTAGATATGGATAATGATTTTGAACTGCTCATGATTCGACACTTATACTTATGTACATGATGAGTTGGTTTAGAAGTTGTTATAATGTACTTATGTATTTCGATTTTGTGAATGCTTATATGTATTGATTTTGGTAAGTTTAAATCGGCTAAGTAATGTATATACATATATATGTTTTTATTTATTTAATATGTTCGGCTAGAAGAGTCATGGAAATGGATATATTGTTAGGTTGATTTGGACAAATGTTTTGATATGATTTCTTTTGATAAATGATGTTTAAGAGTTAAATACTTTGGTTAGCTTGAAATGGATTGTTAAAGATAATAATTTGATGGTAATGTTCGGTTAATAATAGATGAAAATGAGTGAAATATATGACTGGAAATATTTTTTTTTATTTTAAAATGGTCAAATTGTTGATATGATATTTGACACTAAATAAGCCGTTTATGACATTGAAAATTTAGTTATAATTCTTGACTCGTTTGGGCATAATAATAAGATATTGGGTTGACATGTTCATTTTATGTTTGGCTATATTAATTCAGGTTAAAAGCTTATTTGTTGTATACCTATGTGCTCATTTATGAATGAGTGAATGAATATGTTTGGCCTTGTGGAAAGGTTATTTGAATTAATATTTATACTTAAAAGTTTGTTTGATTAAATTGTTTTTACCTAATGCCATGTATTAAGGGTGCTCTAGTTATGAGTTTTGTGTTTGTATTATGGTAAATATGGTATATAAATTGGCTCATAGTTTTGTGATTTAAATAAAAGTGATTAGCATGTTTGGTCATTTTATTGATTTGATATTGCCGCCTATAATTTTTGGATATAAGCTTTGATATATGAATTGTTTGATTGTTAAGAGTATATTATAACAATAGCAAATAAATCTATGAGAGTTACTAAGTATTTGTATTATGATTTAATTGTATGTTTGATGTTTTAATCAGACTTAAGTTTTAAATATGTGAATATAACATATGTGTATATATGAATGTTTGGAAGTTGTGTCTTGCTCAATAATACCTCGTAACCCCATTAGAGCGATGGATACGGGTTAGGGGTCTTATAAAGTCTGTCTTCCACTCATCTCCTTCTCTCATGCGAATCTGGTGATAGCCTTTCTTTAAATCGATTTTGGAGAAAAGTTGGGCTCCACTTAGCTCGTCCAGCATATCATCAAGTCAGGGAATCGAATGCCTATACTTACAAAAATCTTGTTGATTGCCCAACAATCTACACACATACACAATGAACCATCTTTTTCTGGCACTAATAAGATGGGTACAGCGCATGGGCTCAAGCTTTCTCAAATGTAACATTTTCCCATCAAGTTAGCTACTTGCCATTGTAACTCTTTAGTCTTCTCGGGGTTACTTTGATGGGCTAGTCAATTCAAAATCATGGCTCTAGGTACAAAGTCGATTTGATGTTTGATGCCTCAAATAGGAGGCAATCCTCTTGGCACTTCATTCGGGAGCACATCCTCAAATTCCTGTAACAAAGAAACAACAGAAGGGGGTAAAGTTTCCTCAAGCTCGTTAGTTCCAAAAAGGCATTCCTTGTACATGAGTACAAGAATGGGCTACTTCATCAAAAACAATTTCCTCTCTTTTTTTCTATTTTCTTTTCTTTTTCTTTCTCATTCTTTTTCTCTTGTTCTTTTCTTTTGATTCTACAGATTGTTTCAATTTGAGTTGATCTTCATACACTTGTTTCGGGGTGAGGGGTGCTAAAGTTACATTCTTTCCTAAGTGTTTGAATTTGTATCTATTTGTATATCCGTCATGGATCACACGTTGATCAAATTGCCATGGACGTCCCAAGAGTAGGTGGCCCGCGTGCATCGGCACCATATCACACACCACTTTGTCTTAATATTTGCCAATGTAAAATGCCACAACGGCTTGCTTGGTCACCTTAAGTTCTCCGTCGTTGTTAAGCATTTGCAACTTGTATGGATTAGGATGCTTGGTCCTAAATAATCCAAGTTTTTCCACTGCCATGTTGCTCGCAACATTCGTTCAGCTTCATCCGTTGATTATAATACTACACACCTTGCCTTGGACGTGGCAACGAGTGTGGAATATGTTCTCTCGTTGTGGCTCATCTTCAACACTTTTAATACTCAAACTTCTTTTGACAGTGAGAATCTCACCTTCAATAGGATATTCTAAATATTCTTCCTCGTCGGTGGGGTTTTCGAGCTCTTCCTCCTTTTCATCCTCAGACTCCATTTTGCTGTTGGCCCTAACCACCATAACTCATCGATTAGGACATTGATTAGCTATGTGTCCCCTCCCTTGGCACTTAAAACACTTTATGTCCCTTGATCGATTAGGAACAGGCTCGTTCTTACCTTTACTCGCTTCACCATTAGGTTGACTAGACTTGGTGGCTACCACGGGCTCTTTGGATCAAATAGGGGCTTTGTTGGCTCCTTGTCCCCACTTCTTGGCTGTACTAGCATTGGAATAATGTTGGCTAGTGTAACACCCCTAACCCATATCCGTTGCCGGAATATTGTTTAAAGACATTACTAAACTTAATATACAATAATACATTCATTTCTCATACATTTTCATTTATAAGCATATCTCATTCAAACATAATCACATTGTCCCCTAAACAAGCCTACGAGGCCTTAAACATGCATTAGAAGTGGTTTGGGACTAAACTGATAACTAAGGATAACTTTGGAAAAACTTGGAAAATTTCTCAAAATAGGGGACACACGCCCGTGTGAACAAGCCGTGTGTCTCACATAGCCACCAGAGATGCCCGTGTCATAGGCTATGTGGACATTCGAAATGCGATCACATGGCCGTGTCCTAGCCCGTGTCCTACCCCATGTAACTCTCTGACTTAGGCCACACAATTGACCACACACGTTCGTGTGCTAGGCCGTGTGCTAGACCGTGTCAAACCTACCCTGGTGTGTCACATTAAAGTGTTTATCGAAAACCTTGTTTTCATTGAAAACCCTTTATAAAGGTAAAATGTTGAGTACAAACCCCTTTTCAGTTGCGGAAGTTTTATTTAAAAACAAATGATTTATAAAACTTGGTATTTAAAACTGAAGTCGAGGAAACGTAGTATTTGAGAATAATTAAGGTTTGGAAACTATTTTCTACTTCAAATTAATATAAGACATAGTTGTAATGATCCAAACTTAAAAATGGTAACCATAGGCTTAGGCCTTCTTACAACCCAAAACAAAATAAGTTTTAAAATTCCAAAAATTAATTAAATGACAAAATCCAAACTCCTTGCTAAATGGCCACCTCTGAGTTCCTCCATCCGTCGAACCGTCTACTTAGGATTTTCTAAAAGAAATAAAAAAAAGAGGGGTGAGTTTTTGAAAACTCAGTGTGTATGACCCTTAACAATCAGCAGTCATGCAATGAACAATTTAGGCCTAAGCCCATTACAATTTCGGTGGCCTTTAGGTACAAACCCATAGTGGCCTCAAATGGGCCTGAGCCCATATCATATTAAACAATAGCGTTTGGGCTGTAGCTCTTAATAGCCTCGGTTGGGCTTGAGCCCATACTACATGTGACATCATAAGTATGCGTTATGCAGATTCCCATCCAGCTTGTACACCCCTTCCAACACTACAAATCCTATGGGGAGATACTCAACCCACCCAACCTTATTACAACCCGGTGTGGAACCAGTGCGGCCCCACTAAACGGTGCAGCATGGCTACTATATATATGGTGTAGCACCAATTCCGGCACTACTTAATGGTGCAACAAAGCTGTTCGGTGGCTAAAAAGCCTTCGGTGGATCCACAGTCGTCAAGCGACTGTGCGACCCTTATACACTTCCTCCAATCATAATCCCGGCCCATATGCAATATAATAATGCATGAATGCAGCACATAAGATATAATATGCATAAGTCATACATAAGACATAGGGGTATTTTAGTCATTTCATCTTCTATCCTACGAGGGTAATTCAGTAATTCTATCCTATAAGGGTATTTCGGTAATTCTACCCTACGGGGGTATTTCGATAATTTTTTAATAGTATGGGTCTTAATTACGAACTCTGGCTCATCAACAAGTCTTCGCTGGCTAAAGTGAATAGACACTATGCACCAGGTAGGATTCCAGAGAAGAGGAGGTGGGTCATTAAGACCACTTAAGTACCAAGCTCTCCCTAGATCCAATCCTAGACATGCATATGCCCATTGCCACACTCTAACCTTATGACTTGTCCACATACATATTTAATATATTAATTAAGTTTTATGCTCACTTAAGGAATTACTAGATCTAAAAGTCCATTAAAAACTAGGCCTAAAAGTCTATCATAAAAACCCTAACCACTCCACATACTTTCATACATGCATTTAGCCTATCAGGCTTAATTACGCTCATACGGCCTATTAGGCCCAAATACAATTATACGGCCCACTGGGCCCCAAACACCTTCTTATAGCCCATTAAGCCCAAAACTAATCCAAGCCATGCATCCTACACAGCCATCACGTCATTTATTACCAAATCGTCAATTTTTCCAATTTTGGCCTTAGAGGCCTATCGGGCCCATTGGGCCTATTCTTGCCTGGCTGTCCACACGTAGCCCAAGTCGATGGGATCACTCATGAGGCCTCTAATTTCGTATCAGTTTCAGCCATACGAGTGTTCGCGCACTCGTAAGACTACCGTTGCCACATTTTTTACTTTTCGACATTTTGGCTTTTCGGGATTTGCCAATCTACTGTGTGCGCAAAGTGTATGTACACACCTTTTTTAGAATCGGCCAAGACCACCAAACTTCAACATATGATCAACTGAAATTAAAAGTTAATCCCATGATTAAAATAGCTGCCTCTTTTTTCCATAAACTGAAATCACTCTACTTTCACTTACCTTGAGCGATTAAACTCTACTAACCCTTTACTGATTGCTAGCAACGATAATGTAGTAACTCAAATTTCAGCAATGTCGAAAATAGTAGTTCAAGACCACCGAATCCGACAAATGACTCGTAGATTATATTATTTAACATTTATGAGCCAAATGTAGTTTTTAAAAGATTTTTGAAATAGTAAATTGTGTTTTATAAAGATTTAGTTGGTCAAGAAATTGAGAAAAAGAAGTATCAAAATCTCAGTGTTATAAACCGAGCCATAAATATTTTATGAATATTTACGAAGTGTCAATAATGTAGTATAAAAATTTCATTAGAAAATTTTGACGTTTGGGTGGTTAATTAAATAAAAAAGGACTAAATTGCAAAAGTGAGAAAGTTTTGTTGCCCAGGAACAAATACTCAAAATTTGAGGGGTTAAACTATAAATATGAAAGAGTTGAAGGACTAATAGTGCAAATATTTTAAGGGTGGAATGATCTGGAAACTAAGGAAAATTGATGAATTAGGACTAAATTGAATAGGTGAAGAATTATGACTGACTAAATTGCAGTTTTACAAAATTAATTGATGACTAAAGAATGGAATTTTAAAAGATCACGAAGGGCAAAATGATCAATTAGAAGAGAGAGAAATCTAGAATGTAATGATGATGTTAGTGATATTTTATAATTATTTAATTAGATAATTATTATTTATGTAATATTTTAATAAGATATTTTATTATTTTAATATTTTATCTAGTGTATATATATGTGCGTATGGAAAGAAAAAAAAAAACACAACCCACCACCCATATTTTTCATGCATTCACGTTAGACGAGAAAAGGGGAGAAGAAAGTTTTACTTTCTTTACAATTTGGTCCTTCCACCAAAAACTCACCATTTCCACCTAGAAATCAAAAGAATTTCCACAACTACCAAAGAGAGAAAATGTTAAGGAGACCATGGGGAGTTAGAATATCAAGTTGGATTTAAGAAATAGAAGTTGAAGGTGAGAGAAAATCAAGTTAAAGATTGAAATCAATGGGACAAGGTAAGTACATCAAGATTTCAATATATTTTTAAGTTTGATATTATTTAAAAAGTATGGAAATTATGTTAATGTAGAGTTTTCTTATACATAGCTCTATGTTTTTGATGTGTTAGTGAAGAGAAAATAAAAGAAAGTGATGGGAAATGGTGTAGAAAAAGGAAATAAGGGTGTTATAAACTTAGTAATTAATATCTTGCTAAAATAGTTTTGGATAGCAGCAGTAGCCTAACTTTGAAAAATCACCAAAAATGATATAAATTGAATTAGAAGTTGAATGAGATATAAAATTAAATATTATTGAGTCTATTTTCATATAAAAGAAACAAAGCCAGTAAAGGAATTCTGTATTCTGAGAGATTTATATTTTTGTAAGACTGGTTCAAAATGATTTCGAGATCCTCTGTTTTGACTTAGAAAAATCATTAAAAATCATACAAAAATAATTTTGGGATACAAGTTATATGGTTAGATCCTTAATGAGTCTATTTTTATAATAAATAAACTATAAAATCATTTGAATTTTTTACAAGGAGATAATTAAATTTTAGAGAAGAGTGGTCAGAACTATCTAACAGCGAAACATGAGAGACTTTAATGAATAAAATGTACTAATTGGCTGGACCAAAAATTCTAAAAATTTTATGGTAAGAGGATATCTGAGTCTAGTTTTAGAGAAAATTAGCGGATCTTAATTTGGAGTTCTGTATCTCATGATAAAAGTAATTTAGTAACTATGACACAGATGGACAGCTTGAATATACACATAAGTAAATAGTGGAAATTAAAGATAATGCTACTTATTTATACTAAGGATGTGGATGGAGTGGAGGAGAAGGAAAAATATATGAATGACTTGTGTATAAATTGATCACATGCCTATTTATAATCGATAAATGTTAAATTAGAAATGAGATAATGTTTTATTTGGAATAATTACTATGAAATTATGATTATCGTTCTAATACAAAAATCAAACTTGTGAGTTGATATGGCTAAATTTTAGTGAATGATGAAAATGGACGCAATAAGTGATTTGTCAATTTAGATTGTGATTGGCAGGAAGAGTTAATGACTTGCATGCTTATAAATTATTACTCATATTTGTTTGAAAATACATAGAAATGATGGTAAATGATACAATACATGAATGAGTATGCTTGCATGTTAGTAAATGAATTAATGTATATATGATAAGAATGTGATTAGATTTTAAATTGAAAGAAATTTTATAGCCGGTTTGTGTATTTGTAAGTGTAAAAATCCAGTGATGCCTCGTACCCTGTTCCGTCATTGAACACGGGTAAGAGGTTTTATAGATAAGCTCCAAGATCTGCAATAATTAACCATTAAACACTGATCACATATGTGGCTTGCATTCATCATCAGTCACCTTAACACCTTATAATCACATTTGGCCGACCGCAGAAATAAAACGGAGAAAACTTACTTAAATCCCGAAACAATTGGCCAAAGTTGAAGGAGGTAATGGCGGCAAAAGGTAGATTCAGCCAAAAAGGGTTTTCGGCCTTGGGGATTAAGGTGATCAAGGGAGATATTCGGCACAAAAATAGAAAGGAGAAAAAGAAGAAGAAATCGGCACAAAAGGTTCGGCTGTTGAATAACTTAAGAGAAGGGTGATTCGGTTTTAGAGTGTATGGAAAGAATGGAGTTTTGGCAAAATACCAAAGGAGAATTCAGCAAAAAGGGAGGAGAATAATTATGGCAAAACAAAGGAAAACCCTAAGAGAAATCGGCTTTTAAGAAGAAGAAAAGTGTTGAAATCATATTGCCTTTAAAAATTCGGCTATACCACTCAACCCTAGCCGAATTTGCCTTCATAATTCTCTTACTAGCTCCAACTCTCCCCCTTATCTCAAGCTCCTAACTTTTCTCCTTGATAACCTCCCTAATCCCTTCTTTGAATTTCTTACATGAGCACCTGCTTTAGAATTTAACTCCTACACCACTACTAGCTATTTCATGCACCAAAAATAATAACCACTTGATGCATAACATACTACTAGAACCTTGGACCCTTGCGCCCCCTTGTGGCCTCACCTCCATAGTCCCCAAGTGGCGCCATTTGCCACTTTAACACAAGGCTTTTCGTGTTACAACTCAACAAAAAATATTTAAAAGGCCTAGCTTCTCGAGCCAGGTTTCCACTAAGGCGCAAAATTCAAATTTTTTCCTTTAACCCAACTTAATGCTCGGACTACATAGACCCTCCAAACACTTAAAAATTACTCAACAACAATTTAAACGTGCATTTTAATTCACAACAAAATATGAGAACTCGAGATTTTTGGGGTGTTAGAACTCTACCCCGTAAAAGAAATTTCGTCCTCGAAATTTACCTAATCCAAATAGTTGAGAATATTAGCGTCGCATCACCTCTTTAGGTTCCCATGTAGCCTCCTCGACGCTGTGGTTATGCCAAAGTACTTTTACCAACAGGACAGATTTCCTCCTTAGCATCTTGACATCCTGGTTAATTATTTGCACGGGTTCCTCTTCGAAAGTTAGGTCTGGCCTAACCTCGATCTCCTTAATCGGCACAACATGCGAAGGGTTCGAGTGATAACGCCTCAGCCTGGAAACATGAAATACGTCATGGATCTGACTCAACTTAAAAGGTAACTCCAGCTGATAATCCACTGGCCCAACTTGCTTTAAAACACGATATGGCCCAATGAACCTAAGGCTTAACTTCCCCTTCCATCCAAATCTCAACACCTTTTTCCAAGGAGAGACCTTAAGAAAAACTTGATCCCCTACATCATACTCAATTTCATGACGTTTAAGATCAGAATACGATTCTGCCTATCTCAGGCCTCCTTTAACTGATCCCAAATTATTTTCACTTTTTCCTCTGTATCTCTACCAATTCAGGTCCCAAAATTCATCATTCACCCAATTCTGTCTAGCATGTTGGAGTACGACACCTTCACCCATACAGCGCCTCGTACGGTGCCATCACAATACTTGCTTGATAGCTGTTATTGTACACAAATTCGGCTAACGGCAAAAAATCCTCCCAGCTGCCTCTGAACTCAATTACACATCCCCTCAACATATCTTCTAACACTTGAATTACCCCTTCCGACTGACCATTAGTCTAAGGGTGAAATGTCGTACTGAAGTTCAACCTCATACCTAGTGCCTCATGCAACTTTTTCTAGAACCGCGATGTGAAACGTGGATCCCTGTCAGATATTATGGAAACTGGCACCCATGTAATCTTACGATCTCAGCTATATACAACCTAGCCAGCTTCTGTAACGAGTAATCAGTGCGGACCGGTATAAAATGGGCAGACTTTGTTAATCGGTCCATAATAACTATACGGAGTCCTTCCTAGTAAATGTCAAGGGTAGGCCACTAACAAAGTCCATAGTAACTCTTTCTTACTTCCAAAGTGGAGTTCTCACTGGTTGTAATAATCCTGATGGTAACTGATGTTCCGCCTTCACTTGCTGACACGTTAAACACTTGCTCACAGATTCAGTAACCTCACGTTTAAGTCTCGGCCACTAGTAAAGCTCCTGTAAATCCTGATACATTTTGTTTCCACCAGGATGCATAGCGTAGGGGCTACTATGTGCTTCCTGCAAAATAGACTGCCTTAGATCACCATCTTTCGGTACGCAAATTATTTCCTGAAAACATAGTACTCCAGCACTATTTAACCCAAATTCTATCATTTCCCCACTTCCCACTTGCTTGAATCGGGACACCAGAGTCTCATCCAATAACTGCTTACTCCTAATCTGCTCAACCCATACCGGTTTAACTTGCAGCTCAGCCAATAAACTGCCATCCTCAAACAAGCTCAAACAGGCAAACATAGCCCTCAAATCTAATATAGCCCTACGGCTTAATACGTCGGCTACCATGTTTGTTTTGCCGGGGTGATACTCTATCGTACCATCATAATCTTCAACAGCTCCACCCATCTACGCTGTCTAAGGTTTAGCTCCTTCTAAGTAAGGAGGTACTTCAAACTCTTATGGTCCATATAAATTGTGCACTTCAATCCATACAGAGAGTGCCTCCATATCTTTAGTGCAAACACCACTACTGCTAACTCCAAGTCATGAGTTGGGTAATTCACTTAGTGAGTCTTGAGTTGACGCGATGCATACGCAACCACCTTCCTTTCCTGCATCAGTACACAGCCCAAGCCCACGTGTGATGTGTCATTATAAATCGTGAACTCCTTTCCAGGCTCTGGCTGAATCAACACAGGGGCCTCCGTTAACACCTTCTTAAGCTTCTCAAAACTCTCTTGTTGCTTATCCGACCACACAAACGGTATCGCTTTTGTAACAATTTGGTTAGAGGTGCCGCAATCGAAGAGAATCCTTCAACAAAATGCCTATAGTACCTCGCCAGGCCTAGATAGCTCCGAATCTCAGACACCGACTTAGGTGGTTTCCAGTCCAACATTGCCTCAATTTTTCAAGCAGCCACCCTAATCCCCTCGGCTGACACCACATGTCCTAGAAAAGTGACTTCCCTTAGCCAAATTTTGCACTTGCTGAATTTGGCATACAACTGTTTCTCCCTCAAAATTTGTAACACAATCCTTAAGTGTGTATCATGCTCATCTTCCATTCTCGAATACACCAGGATGTCGCCTATAAAGACCATCACGAATCGATCCAAGTAGGGTTGGAAAACTCGGTTCATGAGATCCATGAAAGTGGCTAGCGCGTTTGTTAGCCCAAATGGCATTACCAAGAACTTATAGTGCCCATAATGAGTTCTAAAAGCTGTCTTAAAAACATCCGCTTCCTTAACCCTTAGTTGATGATACCCCAAATACAAATCAATCTTCGAAAAGACCGAAGCTCCCCTAAGCTGATAAAAAAGATCATCGATTCGCGACAGAGGGTACTTGTTCTTAATGGTTAGCTTGTTTAACTGTTGGTAGTCGTTGCACATACACATGTACCCATCATTCTTCTTCATGAATAATACTAGTGCTCTCCATAGAGACACGCTCGGTCGAATAAATCCTCGGTCCAACAATTCTTGAATCTGCGCCTTAAGTTCTACCAACTCTTTTGGTGCCATCTGATAAGGAGTGATGGACACCGGAGACGTTTCAGGTAGCAACTTGATTCCAAACTCCACTTCTCTATTGAGGGGTAGCCTCGGAGCTCACCAAGGAAATCCCTAACTGCCCTTAAATCCTCTACAATAGGACTCTTAACCTCTATATCGCTTATATAAGCTAGATATGCCTCGCAGCCCTTACGTACAAACTTCTTAGCCCTTAATGCCAAAATTACGTTCGACAAATAATTCTGGTGTTCCCCAAGTATCACCACTTCCTCATCCTCTATGGTTTTTAAAACCATTCTTTTCGCAACACAATCTAGAGTTGCTCGGTGTTTCACCATCCAATCCATGCCCAAAATTAAGTCAAACTCGCCAAAAGGCAACTCCATCAAATCTGCTAAAAAGGTGACTCCTTGAACTACTAAGGGTACATCTTTAAATAACTTATTCACCCCCACTGACTAGCCTAATGGACTTATCACAGTAATCTCACTAGTAGTAATTTCAAAAATGTTATCCAAGGGTTTAGTCATATTACATGCAACATAAGAATGTGTCGATCCAATGTCAATTAATGTAGTGTAAGGTAGTTCATGAATAAAGAATATACCTGTTATCATATCTAGGGCATACCGGTCCTCTCAGCGACCAGTAGCATAAACTAATACTGGCTGCCTCGCCTCAGCTTGACCCGTACCTTTGCCCGGTGCTCTACGTCCACATCCTATACCGTTACTGCCTCAGGCCTGACCACGCCCCTCTGTGGTTGCTGACCACCCCTCTGAGGCTACTCATAATTCTTGCCAGCTTGCATCTACCCTACTCGTTTAGGACACTCCCTAAGATGATGCTCCATGGAACCACAAGCCAAACAAGCTCCTATCCTCCTCTAACATTCACCCAAATTCCCTTTACCATATAAGACACAAGGTGATGTTCTAGTATTAGCATTAGCAGCAGGAGGCCCAGCTCTAATTGCCCATCTACTCTGGCCCTCCTCACGGGCCTCTATCCAACTAATGAAGATTCTGCATTCCTTTTGTTCTTGCCCTTCTCTTTCTCTCGATTTTGGCGCTCTTTGCGCTTCACCTCCTCCGCTATTTTCAATTTCTCAACCAATGGTGTGAAGTCCCGCTCCCTCTGTGGAGCTATTAGTACCTGGAGACTGTCCTTGAGACCGTTCTCAAATCTTATGCAATGCTCATAGTCCGTTGCCACCATCACTCCCGCATATCGACTGAGGTGTAGGAACTTCGCCTCATATTTAACCACAAACTTGTCTTCTTGTGACAAGTTCAAGAACTCCCTCCTCCGCGTATCCATATAGCTTGCACCCATGTACTTCCCCTGAAATGCGGATTAAAGAAATCCTAAGTGACCCGCTTAGTTTGAGTGCCTTCTTTCACTGTCAGCCACCACTAGTAAGCTTCCTCCCTAAGCAGCGATACAGCCCCTTTTAACTTCTAATCAGGCGTGTACTCCAAGTCATCCATTGTCCTTTCAGTGGCCCCCAACCAGTATTCAGCCATGTTGGGAGCCAGTCCGGCCATGCCCTTAAAGATCTCGGCTCCGTTAGATCGAAGTCGCTCCGAAACTGACCCATGACTTCCCGCTCCATTATTGGGTCTAGCAACCCTTTCCAGAATCCTCAACATTGCCTGCGACAATGCCTCATACGGTTCGTTCTCAGCCATTGGTGAGGCCAGAGCCTCTCTTTCTTCAATATTGGGCATATGGCCAGATACCGACGACCCAGTCCTAGTACTCCCACGGCCTCGCTGCAGCCTCTTGTACCTCTTTTAGCGCTCATTGTTATCTACGTATTATTTGAATTAGTAATTTTATGAAATTTTAGTTAGCTTCAATAATTAAACTGATGTTTTATGAAAGTATTCAGTGAAGAGTTGTTTTCGCAATCGTGAATCCTCTACAGTTCAAGATCCTACAGGTTTTAGTTTCGTTCCAACTAAAAAGTCTTAGTATAATCATCTACAGTAGCCCACTATCTATCTACAGTATATCCAATTAAACGAGCTTATGAGTAAAAGAACTTACTTGCTTCGACGTCAGAGACTCGGTGTGCCACTTAACAAGAATTTTCAAAATATTTCCATCATATCCAGAAATAATTTTTAAACCCAAATAATAAGGCCCACTTCATAGCTGAGCTTTGCAACCTGGCTCTGATACCACTAAATATAACACCCCAAGCCTGGCCTAGATGTTATGGCCGACCTTGGTGCGTCACATTAAAGTGTTTATCGAAAACTTTGTTTTCATTGAAAATCCTTTATAAAGTAAAATGTTGAGTACAAACCCCTTTTTAGTTGCGAAAGTTTTATTTAAAAACAAATGATTTATAAAACTTAGTATTTAAAACTGGAGTCGCGGAGACGTAGTATTTGAGAACAATTAAGGTTTAGCAACCGTTCTCCACTTCAAATTAATATAAGACATAGTTATAAGGATCCAAACTTAAAAATAGTAACTAGAGGCTTAGGCCTTATTACAACCCAAAACAAAATAAGTTTTAAAATACCAAAAATTAATTAAATGACAAAATCCAAACTCCTTGCTGCATGGCCACCTCTGAGTTCCTCCATCCGTCGAACCGTCCACTGAGGATTTCCTAAAAGAAATAAAAAGAGAGGGGTGAGTTTTTGAAAACTCAATGTGTACGACCCTTAACAATCAACAGTCATGCAATGAACAATTTGGGCCTAAGCCCATTACAATTTCGGTGGCCTTTGGGTACAAACCCATAGTGGCCTTAATTGGGCCTGAGCCCGTATCATATTAAACAGTAGCGTCTGGGCTTTAGCCCTTAATAGCATCAGTTGGGCCTGAGCCCATACTACATGTGACATCATAAGTATGTGTTATACAGATTCCCATCTAGCCTGTACACCCCCTTCCAACCCTACAAATCCTATGGGGAGATACTCAACCCACCCAACCTTATTACAACCTGGTATGGTACTAGTGCGGCCCCACTGAACGGTGCAGCATGGCTACTATATATACAGTGTAGCACTGATTACGGCGCTACTTAATGGTGCAGCAAAGCTGTTCGGTGGCTAAAAAGCCTTCGGTGGATCCACGGTCGTCAAGGGACCGTGCGACCCTCATACACTCCCTCCAATCATAATCCCGGCCCATATGCAATATAATAATGCATGAATGCAGCACATAACATATAATATGCATAAGTCATACATAAGACATAGGGGTATTTTAGTCATTTCATCTTCTACCCTATGAGGGTAATTCAGTAATTCTATCCTATAAGGGTATTTCGGTAATTTTACCCCATAGGGGTATTTCGGTAATTTCTTAACAGTAGGGGTCTTAATTATGAACTCTGGGTGAACAGACGTTATGCACCAGGTAGGATTCCAGAGAAGAGGAGGTGGGTCACTAAGACCGCTTAAGTACCAAGCTCTTCCTAGATCCAATCTTACACATGCATATGCCCATTGCCACACTCTAACCTTATGACTTGTCCACAGACATATTTAATATATTAACTAAGTTTTCTGCTCACTTAAGGAATTACTAGATCTAAAAGTCCATTAGAAACTAGGCCTAAAAGTCCATTATAAAAACCTTAACCAGTCCACATGCTTTCATACATGCATTTAACCCATTAGGCTCAATTACGCTCATACGACCCATTAGGCCCAAATACAATTATACGGCCCACTGGGCCCCGAACACCTTATTTTAGCCCATTAAGCCCAAAACCAATCCAAGCCATGCATCCTACACAGCCATCACATCATTTAATACCAAATCATCAATCTTGCCAATTTTGGCCCTACAAGCCTATCAGGCCCATTGGGCCTATTCTGGCCCAGCTGGCCACACATAGCCCAAGTCGATGAGATCGCTCACCCATACGAGTGTTCGCACACTCGTAAGACTACCGTAGCCACATTTTTGACTTTTCAGCTTTTGGCTTTTCAAGATTTACTGATCTACTGTGTGTGCGAAATGTATGTTCACATCTTTTTTAGAATCGGCCAAGACCACCAAACTTCAACCTATAATCAACCGAAATTAAAAGTTAATCCCATGGTTAAAACAACTACCTCTTTTTTCCATAAATCGAAATCACTCTACTTTCACTTACCTTAAGCGATTAAACCCTACTAACCCTTTATTGATTGCTAGCAATGATGAGCTCCAAGATCTGCGTTAATTAAACATTAAAGACTGGTCACATATGTGACTTACATCCATCATCAGTCACCTTAACACCTTATAATCACATTTGGCTGACCCCAAAAATAAAGAGGAGAAAACTTACTTAAATCCCGAAACAATCGGCCAAAGTTGAAGGAGGTAATGGCTGCACAAGGTGGATTTGGCCGAAAAGGGTTTTCGGCCTTGGGAATTAAGGTGATCAAGGGAGATATTCGGCATAAAAATAGAAAGGAGAAAAAGAAGAAGAAATCAGCACAAAAGGTTCGGCTCTTGAATAACTTGAGAGAAGGGTGTTTTAGTTTTAGAGTGTGTGGGAAGAATAGAGTTTTGGCAAAATACCAAAGGAGAATTTGGCAAAAAGGGAGGAGAATAATTTTGGCAAAACAAAGGAAAACCCTAAGAGAAATCGACTTTTAAGAAGAAGAAAAGTACTGAAATCATATGGCCTTTAAAGATTCGGCTATACCACTCAACCCTAGCTGAATTTGCCTTCATAACTCCCTTACTAGCTCCAACTCTCCCACTTATCTCAAGCTTCTAATTTTCTCCTTGATAACCTCCCTAATCCCTTCCTTGAATTTCTCACATGAACACCTCCTTTAGAATTTATCTCATACACCACTACTAGCTACTTAATGCAGCAAAAATAATAACCACTGAATGCATAACATACGACTAGAACCTTGGACCCTTGCTCCCCCTTGTGGCGTCACTTCCATAGTCCCCAAATGGCGCCATTTGCCACTTCAACACAAGGTTTTTCATGTTACAACTCAACCAAAAATATTTAAAAGGCCTAGCTCCTCGAGCCAGGTTTCCACTAATGCGCAAAATTCAAAATTTTTCCTTTAACCTGACTTAATGCTAGGACCACATAGACCCTCCAAACACTTAAAAATTACTCAACTAAAAATTTAAATATGCATTTTAATTCACAACAAAAATATGAGAACTCAGAATTTTTGGGGCGTTACATATAGGGTATACCGACTTATGCCACATGGCCAATCACACACCCTTGTGTGAGGCCGTGTGGAGCAGACTGACTTGCTTCCAAATGCAACACCAGGGGACACATGGCCATGTACCATGACCGTGTGTAGCGCACGGCTGAGACACACCCCCGTGTCCTTGCCTGTATGGACAAAAATAGACTATTTACAAAGCCATTTTGCCACCCAATTTGCACATACCTACACAAGCTTAATTTGCACCAATTCAAGGCACAATAGGCAGCCAAATATCATCATCCAATGCACAAATCATGCCATATCTATTTTAACCATTTACCTATTCAAAACACATACCAAACTAACATGCTTTACTAAGCATAAATCATATACATCACATATCCCATATTCTAACCATATAGCCAACCAAATTGACATCCAAGTACCAAACCACAATTAAGCATTTCCGAACCAAACTATATATCACATATCAAAATTGTCAACTTCTCATTATAACCACATTACCAAGCATATAAAATACGCCAACTTATATGGCTATCTATACATCAAACCTTATATCATTTACAAGCCAAATCATATGGCAAAAATTCATACTATCACATATCAAAAAGATCACACAGCCTATACATGCCATATCACCATATTCAGAAATTCAAAAGTACCAAAATAGATGTTCGATAGTGTGATGAAGTCGCTAACGATCCCCGATCTGAGGTAGCTTCGATTTCACTATAAAACATAGGAAATAAAAATGAAGTAAGCTTTATAGCTTAGTGAGCTCGTATGATAATAAAATCAACATATTAACTAAACATAATTCAACCAAATGAGCATAGCAATCATTAATCATATTGAATCTCAGACATGATTAAGCATGAATTTCATAAGCTATCTCAATTCAATGCCCGTATAGGTTACGTACGTACCTATACCACTTAAATCGATCTTTCTTTCATTCACGTCTCGAATATGCCCGTAGAACCATTCAGAAGTAGTAAATGATACTCAGGAACACATGGCACGCTAAGTGCCACATATATAGCAGAAGCTATCTCAATATCTGTAAGAGTATGCCCAAAGATCAATCATGAGATGGTTGTAATAACATACTTGATTTACCATGTTTATTAATATAAGGCATTTCCATTATTATTTTAGTTTCTTTTCTGCGTGTATAAATAAATTGTTTTCTAACAATGTCCTGAGAATAAAATGATTATTCTTAAAAGATCCTTAGTCAAGTATTATTGTTTACTAGGACAACAATAATGCATTAAGACTAGCATGTAGTTGATTGATGTTAAAGAGTTGTCATTGATATGGAGTGTCAAAATCAATGAATGAATATGTGTGTTAGAGAACAACATATTGGACTTACCCACCATGAGTATATTTCTTGGACTATTATGTAATTGTCACAACATTACTCATAGTTATTAATATGTATATGATCTTCAGACTTGAGATTATCATTATCCCACCATTGTGAGTTGTATATTTTGATACAGTCAAACGTACACCGTAATTGGTTATTCTATAAAGGCTGATGTTGGATATACCACAATCTATGTGGAGGGATATGGTTGATCAATATAAGATAAGTGCCCCCTACATAATGGGAGTAATATCTTAGGCCACTTGATTGAGTGAGACTAGAAATGCATGGCCATGCTCAAATAAGTTGATATGAGATGTCATACTTATTTTTGTATCATAGTCTACTCAAGATATCAAGAAATATGAGATGGACTATGCAAGTGTGACTATTCCATGACTTGTGTCCATTCCAGAGATAAAGGGCTTAAGGATTAATGCATGAAAGGTTAATCACAAAAAAAAAAGTTTATGTCGAATCATGACTTCTTGTAACTTAGGTAGTAGTGATGCACTGCTAGATGCCACTCATTGTTTGTAACATTAGAATCGTTCTAGTATTACTGCTAACGTTACAAGAACCTACAGGGTTACACCTTATGGTTGAAATGAACGGAATAAAACATAGTTGGTGTTGTGTTTGATTGTCACATGAATTAAATTAATTATAGAATTAATTTAATTAGGCAATCAAATATCGAACATATTACATGTACAAGGATGTTGTACACATAATGAGAACATAGTTCTATTAATATATGAATTTGGTTCGTATATAAATTTAAATAAATATAGTTTACCGAAATCCTTATTATAATTAATGTAATTATAGTTTTTGGTTAAAATATTATTATATTTATTTATTTTTAATTATGATTATTATGTTCGGATAAAAATTTTATGAATTATGATTCATTATATATATATACCAATTATAAATGGTGAGAAAGAGGGGGAGCTTTTAAAATTAAAAAAAAAGGAAAACCCTAAAATAAAAAACCTAAAAAAAAACTTTGCTTGTGAGGTCTAGCAGCCATCAAGCAAAGAAAACTCCAAAAACTATTTTTGGAGATTTCTTCCGTTCATCGTCAAACCAGGTGGATTACGTAGAGACGTCGCTATCTACTCAAATTGGAGTTTCAGTAATTTTGAAACCATTATTTCACCCTGATTCGTTCCTTGCACAAGGATCCATGGTTTGGATTGCTGAAATTATTTTTATTTTCCTGCACCATAGGGGTACCGGCATTCCAACAATATCGTATCACGTATCATGATCACTCATGAGCTAACAACAGGCCTGCTCACACAAGCTATCAGTCAACACATAGCTACACGGTGCTGCTCACACAAGCTGTCAGATATTGCAACACATGCCAAAAACCCAGCCACCAGCAGGATGTACGAGACTAGCACCTGGATCACATAATCACCATAACCCTAATGTCATGACATTCATATCCTAAACTATTCCTAAGGTTCGAATGGCACTTCACACTTTCAAATCTTTGCCGGTTGTATTTGTAAGCTCGTTTCCAATAACAATCATAGTTCAATTCAATTGTAAAACATTAGAAACACAATTTAACAATGCTTATTGACATACGAACTTACCTCGTATGTAAAAATAACGAAACTCGTCGATTAGTCAAGTACTTTGTTCTTGCCTCAATCTAAGTCTAAATTCTTCCTTTCTTGATCTACATTTAATGAAATTTAACTTATTCAATCATCTTTTTATTCAATTTAGTCCAAAATACACATTTCAGTAGTTTTACACATTTTCCCTTAAAACTTCACATTTTTACAATTTAGTCCTCATTTCACAAAATCACAAATTCATGAAATTTTAACAACACCCATGCTTGTCAAATTACTATTAAGTCCTTAGCAGCCCATATTTATCATTTATTTACACTTTTAACTATACATTTTACACATATCACAAATTAAACCTTATTTTGCATTTTCACTAAAAATCAATTTATAAAACTTGTTAATCTAGCCACAAGGTTTCATATTTCATCATCAAACAATAAAACACATCAACAATTATCAATGGAAAATCTCTAAACCTTTAACAATTTCACAAAATAGTCCTTGGGCTAGATAGACCTAGTTGCAACGATCATAAAAATATAGAAATCATTAAAAACAAAGCAAAAATGCACTTATAATCAAGGATTCTTCTTACCAAAATTTTAAACCTCTCAAACCCTATGTCCTTTCTTAATTTTCAGTTAATGAACAAGAAGATGGACAAAATATGATGTTTGTTTTTATTTAATTAACATTTATTTACTAAATTATTTATTTAACCTTTTCATTTCAACTAAATTTCAAAAATACCAACCTCATAAAAATCCATTAACATCATATTGGTCTAATTACCACTTAAGGACCTTTACTTTAATGTTGCATAGCTATTAAACCCCTTTAGTTAATAGTACACAACTTTTAGGCTTTATGCAATTTAGTCCTTTTTTATAAAATTGAACACTCTAACGATAAAATTTCATCACGAAAATATCACACAATCATGCTATCATGCGGTAAACACTTGAAATAAAAATAAAATAACTTTCTGACCTTGAATTTTTTTGTTCTGAAACAACTGTTCCAATTTGACTAAAAATGGACTGTTACACTGGCTCCCTTCCACTTCAATTGTTTTTCAACCTTGATACCCATATGGACCATGTCCACTACTTCGACATGGTGTTGTAATTCCACTATGTTGGCAATTTTACAGTTGAAACCAGTAAGGTACCTTTCCATGGTCGACTCTCGATCCTCCTTGATGTTGACATGAATCATGGCCACTTCTATCTCCTTGTAATAATCATCGACACTTTGGCTGCCTTGGGTGATATTTTGCTATCTTTGGTACAATTTATAGGAATAATAGGCAGTGATGAATCATTTTCACATGATTGCTTTCATTTCAGCCCAAGTTAAGATGGGCTGCTCACCGTTCCTCCTCCGGCTCGTCGTAAGTTGGTCCCACCAAATGATGGTGTAATTCAAAAACTTAATAGTAGCAACTTTCACTTTCTTGCTCTTTGAGTAGTTGTGCAACTCGAAGACTAATTCAATCTTCTTTTCCCATTCTCAGTATGTGTAACACCCCAAACCCAGTCTAGACGTTATGACCAGATCTGGTGTGTCACATGAACCTAAAACTGAGTTTACGGCCTTTTGTCTGTTGTGATTTAAGTGTGATTTTCAGTAAAGTAGTAAGCTTGTGAAAATGTCAGTTTGTTACTCTTCTAAGTTGTCCAAATTTTAAACTTGTTGAGTTGTGAAAACGTTCTTAAGAATTTGAAAACCCGCGCAGCCTATACTAGCAGTTTCAACCAAATATGATTTAAACCATCAAAGAAAATAAAAACCATAAAGAAAATTAAACAGCGGCCTTATTACAATTAAAACCCAAAAATAATAAAAAAATAAAATTACTAAAAATAATATGAAAACCCGAACTTGCAAATGTTGTGGCCACTCCGAATCTCTCGCAGCTCCAAGCCCACTATGGTTGAGGGTTACCTGCAGAGATGAAATAAAAGGGGGTGAGTTTGACAACTCAGTGTGCAACGTTATCTCAACCATAGGCCAAAACAAATCAAGCCTCAGAATCAGATTAATTGGGCCTTGGCCCATTATAGAAATCAGGTTAAGCCCATAGGCCCATAACAGATACAGATCAGATATAATATGCAAACAGAAACCCAACCCAAATCCATCCATAACACCCCCGTACCAGCCTTACACCATGTGAGGAGACTACTCGACCGACCCAACCGCTACACACCACAGATAATTGCAGCGAAGCTGCCAGATATAATTTGCAGCGAGGCTGCCAGATATTGTGACGAGGTCACCAGATACAGATACTGTGGCGAGGCCACTAGAATAGATGTATATATGTGGCGAAGCCACCAGATTGCAGCGAGGCTGCCAGAACGCTTCCTCCATCATAAAACCCATACCCCATGCATCAGATATATACATACTAGCATGCAACATATAGCATCTCATGCATTAGATATATTCATATTAAATGGTAACTCATGCAGATACATAAAATCATACATTTCATACAGAATTGACCCTAGGGGTATAATAGTCTTTTTACACCTAGGGGTATTTTGGTAATTTTTCCATATTCAGGGGTATTTTAGTCCTTTATCATATTTTCAGAGATTTTATGCATGTTCAATTGGTTATCAGTCCATAGATATCCACAGAAGTCCATTTTAAGCTTAATTTCCAATTTTGCCCTTTTTAGCCTAAAACCCCTAATGGGCCCTACTGTGTCCACTAAAGTCTTAAACTCGTTAAGTCCAGTTTTTTTAAGGTTCAGATTACCAAGTTAACCATATTATTATTAACCACGTTACCAGTAAGCCTTTAACAGTCATTTTACCAATTTGGGCTCGGAAGCCCATTGGGCCCACCTTGGCCTATCGAAGCCCAACTTACCAAAACGTTTAGAATTGCACCTTCTGCAATCCCTTCACCACCAAATTCGTGGTTAGCCCCAACGGAGTAAACGATTACTCTTAAGTTTTACACTAGTGCACTTTCGATCACTTTCCACCAGTTGTCGGTCACTTTATGGCCATTTCGGCTTTTACCACTTTAGTCTAAAAGTTGGGATTAGTTACATACCTGTTAGCTGCTAAAACGTTGATGAAATCCACGTACGAAGAGCCTACAATCGAACGCTAACTTTTAGTCTAATAATCGATAACCAAAGAGCTATAAACCCCTGACCATAATCAGCCTAGATGGCCTGAGTCATTAAAATCTTACCCTTTATATCGGTTATGAACTAGATCCCAATGTCCAACTGCGTTAATCTACAACTGCCCCTTTTGCTGCACGTCTCTTGTCCACACTAGCGCATATAAACCAAAGAGATAAGCCAATAGGCCTTTAGACCAAATCATTAGCCTCCCCTAAGGGATTTTGGCTTCTTGCCTTAACGCATAACTGTTGAAAGAAAAAGAGAATCTGCATACTTACCCCAACACGTTAAACTGCTAGAGGAGAATTCTCGATAACGTACAATCCCGATCTCCGATAGCTTCTATCACGAACAAGAGAGGAGAAGGGAGTATAACCAATAGATTCGGCTATGAAGAGATTGGCAAGTTGTAAAGGAGGTTTCGGTCAATAGGAGATTTGGCAATGAAGTGTTTCCTTTCAGCTTTTTGAGAAAGAATAGCAACGGCGACAAAAGTTGTCTAAAAAGGATTTGAGGGGAAGAGAATGAGCAGGAAAAGAAAGGGTGATGGTGAGAAGAGGAACTCGGCACAGAGGTATTTGGTCAAGATAGGTTCGGTAATGAGGATTACAATAGGTTTCGGCTACCAACACAAAAAGAAGAAAAAGGAGAATTATGGAAGCTAAGCAAAAAGAATCGGCACAATCATCACCAAAAGAACTTAAAGGAAAACGGCACTAATAGCACCTAATAGCCGAATACTTCCTATGCAAAAATGCCGAAAATGCACCACTAAGAGTCCTCTTGGCCGGCCACCTTACTTCAAATTAAAAAAAACCTTAATCCGCTCCTTGATTCACTCCACAATATCCTCTTATGACCGGTTCAAACACTTCTCAAGCAGAGTTTTATTCTGCTTCAAATTCCTGCCTGCTCCCTGCACAAAAATAAAATGCCATCCTGCAACCTCTGGAGCTTGAACCTTGGACCTCCAAGCTCACTTAGGCGCCACTTTTTAAGGAGTTTAGTGGCGCCTCCCTTGCCACTTTACCACTGAACAATTTGTGTCTTATTTCACCGATATTTTCTTATAACACCTATCTTCAAGAGACCTCTATCTCCTAAGTCAAAAATACAAAATTTTGCCGAGCTTCCAACCAACACATGGGCCTTCCATAGGCCCATTAACACCCTCCAAACATGCATTACACACCCAAATACTAGAATTTAAACATTTTATCAGATAAAGAAAAATCTAAGAAAAACCTGAAAATTAGGGCGTTACAACTCTACCCTCCTTAAAGAAATTTCGTCCTCGAAATTTACCTTATGCAAACAAATGGGGATATTGCTGACGAATTGCCTCCTCTGGTTCCCAAGTAGCTTCCTCTCTTCCATGGTTATGCCAAGGTACCTTTACCAATGGAACTGACTTTCTCCTTAGGACCTTCACGACTCGGTCCAAAATCTGTACAGGCTCTTCCTCGAAAGTTAAATCAGGCTGTACTTCCACTTCTGCAACTGGTAGAATATGAGTAGGGTCAGAACGATATTGTCTTAGCATGGATATGTGAAACACATCATGGATTCTATTTAACTCTGGAGGTAATTCCAACTGATACGCCACCGGACCTATTCGCTTAAGAAGCCGATAAGGCTCAATAAACCGCGGACTTAGCTTGCCTTTCTTACCAAATCTTAGTATCTTCTTCCAAGGCGAAACCTTCAGAAAGACCATGTCACCCACTGAATACTCAATCTCCTTACGCTTCAAATCCGCGTAAGACTTCTGTCGATCAGATTCCTCTTTTAACCGATCCCTTATTATTTTGACCTTCTCTTTAGTCTCTGCTGCCAACTCAGGTCCAAGAACTTGCCGCTCGCCCAGCTCAGTCCAACAACTAGGTGAACGACACCTACGCCCATACAGTGCCTCATAAGGTGCCATACGGATACTAGCCTGATAACTGTTATTATACGCAAACTCTGCTAAGGGTAGATAATCCTCCCAACTGCCTCGAAAATCGATAACACAACCCCTCAACATATCTTCCAGAATCTGAATAACCCTTTTTGACTGACCATCAGTCTGAGGATGGAAGGCTGTGCTAAAATTTAGTCACGTTCCCAATGCCTCATGCAACTTCTACTAGAACCGAGATGTGAATCTAGGATCTCGATCAGAAATGATAGACACTGGCACCCCATGCAGTCGTACAACCTCTGCCACATACAATTTGGCTAACTTCTGAAGCGAATAATTAGTACGTACAGGGATGAAATGAGCAGATTTAGTCAACCTATCCACAATCACCCAAATCGAGTCCTTCTTCGACGGCGTTAAGGGCAATCCACTTACAAAATCCATGGTCACCCTCTTCCACTTCCAAAGTGGTACCTTTACTGGTTGCAGAAGTCCAGAAGGTAACTGATGTTCAGCTTTCACTTGCTGACAAGTCAGACACTTCCCAACAAATTCCGTTACCTCTCGCTTCAGTCCAGGCCACCAATACAACTCCTTTAAGTCATGATACATCTTATTACCTCCAGGATGCATAGCACACAGTCCTTTATGAGCTTCATTCAGAATTGCTTGCCTCAAATTGGAATCCTTAGGCATACAGATTCTACCGTGGAAACATAGAACACCCTCACTGTTAAGTCCAAACTCAGAAGTACTCCCATCCTTAACCTGCTGAAATCGAGAAACCAGTGACTCATCCTTCGACTGCTTTTCCTTAATCTCATCCACCCAGGTCGGTCTTACTTGCAATTCTGCTAACAGACTACCATCATCATACAGACTCAAACGAGCAAACATAGCTCTCAGATCAGATACAGTTCTACGACTTAGGGCATTAGCCACCACATTAGCTTTGCCTGGATGATACTCAATTGCACAATCATAATCCTTAAGCAACTCAATCCATCTCTGTTGCCTCAGATTCAGCTCCTTCTGAGTTAGCAAGTACTTAAGACTTTTATGATCTGTGTATATAATACACCTTTCTCCGTACAGATAATGTCGCCAAATCTTAAGTGCAAAGATTACTGCTGCCAACTCCAGATCATGGGTAGGATAGTTCACTTCATGAGGTTTAAGCTGTTGCGATGCATAAGCAACCACTTTACCCTCTTGCATCAACACACAGCCCAACCCAACATGTGATGCATCACTGTACACGGTAAAATCTTTTCCAGACTCTGGTTGAATCAGTACAGGTGCCTCGGTCAGAACCTTCTTTAGTTTCTCAAAAGCTTCTTGCTGCTGCTCGGTCCAAATAAATGGCACCCCCTTCCTTACGAGTTTTGTCAATGGCGCTGCCATCACAGAAAATCCTTCTACAAACCTTCTATAGTATCCAGCTAAACCCAGAAAACTTTGAATTTCTGCCACTGACCTCGGTGGTTTCCACTCCAAAATTGATTCAATCTTTCGAGGGTCTACCTTTATCCCCTCAGCAGATACAACATGGCCCAAAAAGGTTACCTCCCTCAACCAGAACTCACACTTACTGAATTTCGCATAAAGCTCCTTTTCCCTTAACACTTGCAGCACAATATGGAGATGCTCATCATGTTTCTCCTTGGATTCAGAATAAACCAGAATATTGTCGATAAAGACGACCACGAATCGATCCAAGTATGGCTGGAACACTCGATTCATCAAATCCATAAATGCTGCAGGTGCATTGGTCATCCCAAATGGCATAACCAAGAACTCATAATGACCATAACGAGTTCTGAATGCTGTCTTGTGTATATCCACCTCTTTTACCCTTAACTGATGGTACCCAGATCGAAGGTCAATCTTAGAGAATACTGAAGCTCCTCTAAGCTGGTCGAACAGATCATCGATTCTTGGCAACGGGTACTTATTCTTAATCGTCAGTTTGTTCAACTACCGGTAATCGATGCACATTCGCATTGACCCATCTTTCTTCTTTACAAACAGCACTGGTGCTCCTCACGGAGACACACTTGGCCTAATGAAGCCTCTATCCAACAGTTCTTGAACCTGTGCTTTCAACTCCACCAACTCCTTTGGTGCCATCCTATACGGTGCAATAGACACTGGTGCCGTACCAGGCAACAAGTCGATCCCAAACTCAACCTCTCGATTCGGAGGTAAACCTGGAAGCTCTTCGGGAAAAACATCTTGAAAATCCTTAACGATTCTAACTTTGTCCACGGTTAGTTCCTCAGTTTCTGCTTGACTTATGAATGCCAAATAAACCTCGCATCCTTTCCGAATCCACTTCTCGGCTCTTAATGCCGACACCATATTGGACAAATAATCTCTACGTTCACCTATCACCATAACTTCCTCATCCTCTGCAGTCTTTAGCCTCATTCGTTTTGCAGCACAATCCAAAGTAGCCCTATGCTTTACAAGCCAATCCATTCCCAAGATGAGATCAAGTTCTCCAAAAGGTAGCTCCATCAAGTCTCTAGAAAAGATTTTTCCTTGAGTTTCTATAGGCACGTCTCTATACAGTTTGTCTACCCTAACCGAGTGACCCAAAGGACTTAGTACAGTTACCCCACTCACTGTCTCCTTAGAATGCACTCCCAGCGACCCAGATATGGCACATGCAACATAAGAATGGGTAGATCCAACATCTATCAATGCAGTGTATGGCATACTAGAAATAAAAAACGTACCAGTTATGACGTCGGGGGCATCACCCTCCTCTCTGCGACGAGCTGCATAAACTAACGCTGGTTGACGAGCCTCAGCAAAACCAGCACCCTTACCAGGCGCTCCTCGTCCTCGACCATTACCATTTCTGCCTCTACCTTGTCCACGACCCCTCGGAGCTGGTGGTCTACCCCTCACTGGTTGGACAACCCTTTGAGCCATAACTTGTCCTTGATCCGGTTCTTCGGGGCAGTCCTTAATCCTATGCTCCATCGACCCACATCGAAAACAGGCTCCAGAACATTTCCGACACTCGCCCATATGTATCTTACCATAATTCCTACAACCCTGCGGTCTAACAGCATTCATTGGCACTGCTCGCACTGGTTCTACTACTCTTGCTCTCTTAACATTCCTATTAGCCCTACCTGATGGTCCAGAATCCCTCCGGAAGCGGTTTCTATCCTTTTCGCGATTCTGTCTCTCGGTACGCTTTACTTCCTCAGCTATCTTAGCTTTCTCAACCAAAGCAGCAAAGTTACGCTCCCTCTGCGGAGCAATCAGTACCCTTAGTTCATCTCTCAGACCATCCTCGAAACGTACGCTACGCTCATATTCAGTAGCAACTATCCCAGAAGCATATCGGCTCAACCTCAGAAATTCAGCCTTGTACTCAGATACTGTCCTACTTCCCTGAACCAAATTCAAGAACTCTTTCCTACGGGCATCCACATAGCTAGCCCTAACATATTTTCCTTTAAAGGCTTTCTTAAACAGCTCCCATGTTACCTCACCTTCTGAAGTTCCATCTCTTACCGTGAGCCACCACTGATAAGCTTCATCTCTCAGCAACGACACGGCTCCTTTCAGCTTTTGCTCCATAGAGCAATCCAGATCATCCATAATCTGCTCTGTAGCCTCTAACCAATACTCAGCCACATACGGGGCTACACCAGACATGCACCTAAAGAATTCTGCCCCATTAGCTCGGAGTCGCTCAGAAATGGATCCCCGAAATCCATTACCAATACTTCCCCCAGCAACCCTTTCCAGAACTCGAAGCATCGCTTCTGATAGGGCGTCGTCCCCAACACCTCGATCATGGGACTCCACCTCTGTTGCCGGTGGTATCGGTATATCAGCTACTGGCACATGACCCGAAGATGAAGTCTCAGCTCGTGCACTACCTCGGCCACGTCCACGGCCCCTACCACGAGCTGCTCGCGTACTCATTTCGTACTTTCTGTTTTAGAAATTTTATGAGTCAGATTAATATTTCAGTGTTTATTACAGATGTCTTATGAATAAGTAGCATTTCAGAGGTTATCTTCTTCCGCGGTAACTTAGCTACAGTCTCAGTCCACCTATTAGAGTCTCTATAGTTTCAGTAATACCCTAGCTAAAGTATCATAATAGGGTCTTAGTCAGTCATATAATCAGAAATTCAGAATTAACCAGAAAAGTTCAGAAAACTTACAGGCTTGGGCCGGAGATTCGGTGTGCCACTCTTTAGAAAGATTACATAGGAAAACTTAATTTATTCTTTGAAAATAAATCATTTATATACGAAAGAAGTTCATCAAAACAAGTTCCAATTAATTTTGAAAACAATGTTAAAAACATGATTTTTTGAAAATCTTTGTTTTGATTGTTTGAAAGCTCCTATTTTTAGACCCGATCCACATCCGAGTTGTTGCAACTTAGCTCTGATACCACTAAATGTAACACCCCAAACCCGGTCTAGACGTTATGACCAGATCTGGTGTGTCACATGAACCTAAAACTAAGTTTACGGCCTTTTGTCTGTTGTGATTTAAGTGTGATTTTCAGTAAAGCAGTAAGCTTGTGAAAAAGTTAGTTTGTTACTCTTCTAAGTTGTCAAAATTTTAAACTTGTTGAGTTGTGAAAACGTTCTTAAGAATTTGAAAACCCGCGCAGCCTGTACTAGCAGTTTCAACCAAATACGATTTAAACCATCAAAGAAAATAAAACCCATAAAGAAAATTTAAACAGCGGCCTTATTACAATTAGAACCCAAAAATAATAGCAAAATAAAATTACTAAAAATAATATGAAAACCCGAACTTGCAAATGTTGTGGCTACTCTGAATCTCTCGCAGCTCCAAGCCCACTATGGTTGAGGGTTACCTGCAGAGATGAAATAAAAGGGGGTGAGTTTGACAACTCAGTGTGCAACGTTATCTCAACCATAGGCCAAAACAGATCAAGCCTCAGATCAGATTAATTGGGCCTTGGCCCATTACAGAAATCAGGTTAAGCCCATAGGCCCATAACAGATATAGATCAGATATAATATGCAAACAGAAACCCAACCCAAATCCATCCATAACACCCCCGTACCAGCCTTACACCATGTGGGGAGACTACTCGACCTACCCAACCGCTACACACCACAGATAATTGCAGCGAAGCTGCCAGATATACTTTGCAGCGAGGCTGCCAGATATTGTGACGAGGTCACCAGATACAGATATTGTGGCGAGGCCACCAGAACAGATGTATATATGTGGCGAAACCACCAGATTGCAGCGAGGCTGCCAGAACGCTTCCTCCATCATAAAACCCATACCCCATGCATTAGATATATACATACTAGCATGCAACATATAGCATCTCATGCATCAGATATATTCATATTAAATGGTAACTCATGGAGATACATAAAATCATACATTTCATACAGAATTGACCCTAGGGGTATAATAGTCTTTTTACACCTGGGGGTATTTTGGTAATTTTTCCATATTTAGGGTTATTTTAGTCCTTTATCATATTTTCAGAGATTTTATGCATGTTCAATTGGTTATCAGTCCATAGATATCCACAGAAGTCCATTTTAAGCTTAATTTCCAATTTTGCCCTTTTTAGCCTAAAACCCCTAATGGGCCCTACTGTGTCCACTAAAGTCTTAAACTCGTTAAGTCCAGTTTTTTTAAGGTTCAGATTACCAAGTTAACCATATTATTATTAACCACATTACCAGTAAGCCTTTAACAGTCATTTTACCGATTTGGGCTCGAAAGCCCATTGGGCCCACCTTGGCCCATCGAAGCCCAACATACCAAAACGTTCAGAATTGCACCTTCTACAATCCCTTCACCACCAAATTCGTGGTTAGCCCCAACGGAGTAAACAATTACTCTTAAGTTTTACACGAGTGCACTTTCGATCACTTTCCACAAGTTGTCGGTCACTTTATGGCCATTTCGGCTTTTACCATTTTAGTCTAAAAGTTGGGATTAGTTACACACCTGTTAGCTACTAAAACGTTGACGAAATCCACGTACGAAGAGCCTACAATCGAACGCTAACTTTTAGTCTAATAATCGATAACCAAAGAGCTATAAACCCCTTACCATAATCGGCCTACATGGCCTGAGTCATTAAAATCTTACCCTTTATATCAGTTATGAGCTAGATCCCAATGTCCAACTGCGTTAATCTACAACTGCCCCTTTTGTTGCACGTCTCTTGTCCACACTAGCGCATATAAACCAAAGAGATAAGCCAATAGGCCTTTAGACCAAATCGTTAGCCTCCCCTAAGGGATTTCGGCTTCTTGCCTTAACGCATAACTGTTGAAAGAAAAAGAGAATCTGCATACTTACCCCAACACGTTAAACTGCTAGAGGAGAATTCTCGATAACGTACAATCCCGATCTACGATAGCTTCTATCACGAACAAGAGAGGAGAAGGGAGTATAACCAATAGATTCGGCTATGAAGAGATTGGCAAGTTGTAAAGGAGGTTTCGGTCAATAGGAGATTTGGCAATGAAGTGTTTCCTTTCAGCTTTTTGAGAAAGAATAGCAACGGCGACAAAAGTTGTCTAAAAAGGATTTGAGGGGAAGAAAATGAGAAGGAAAAGAAAGGGTGATGGTGAGAAGAGGAAATCGGCACAGAGGTATTTGGTCAAGATAGGTTCGGCAATGAGGATTACAATAGGTTTCGGCTTCCAACACAAAAAGAAGAAAAAGGAGAATTATGGAAGCTAAGCAAAAAGGATCGGCACAATCATCACCAAAAGAACTTAAAGGAAAACGGCACTAATAGCACCTAATAGCCGAATACTTCCTATCAAAAATGCCAAAAATGCACCAGTAAGAGTCCTCTTGGCTGACCACCTTCCTTCAAATTCAAAAAAACCTTAATCTACTCCTTGATTCACTCCACAATATCCTCTCATGACTGATTCAAACACTCCTCAAGCAGAGTTTTATTCTACTTCAAATTCCTGCCTGCTCCCTGCACAAAAATAAAATGCCATCCTACAACCTCTGGAGCTTGAACCTTGGACCTCCAAGCTCACTTAGGCGCCACTTTTTAAGGAGCTTAGTGGCGCCTCCCTTGCCACTTTACCACTGAACAATTTGTGTCTTATTTCACCGATATTTTCTTATAACACCTATCTTCAAGAGACCCCTATCTCCTAAGTCAAAAATACAAAATTTTGCCGAGCTTCCAACCAACACATGGGCCTTCCATAGGCCCATTATCACCCTCCAAACATGCATTACACACCCAAATACTAGAATTTAAACATTTTATCAGATAAAGAAAAATCTAAGAAAAACCCAAAAATTAGGGCGTTACAGTATGCCTCTAGATTGGTTTTCCCTTGAATTGGGGGAATTGCCATCTTGATGTTCTTAAGATCATTATCTAAACGTTCCCTATCCTGAAGGCCTTGATTTCTATGGCCTCTCCACCGTTCACTTTGATTCGACCCTTGGTCACTTTCCACGTCACTAGGATCGTTGATATTGTCTTGATTGGCTCTCGGTCGGCCTCACTCTCTTATTGGACCTTGGGGAGTTCTTTCTTGCTACCTCGTTCCTCAACACAATCCAAACGTTCATGTATAGATTTTAATTCTCATTGAAACTTCCTTTATATCTCACAAATGAGCATTTGTTGTGCTAAGTCGGGTACTCTACCACCAAGAGCAACGTTCTAATAGGACATAATCCTCTGCCTTCCACAGGATTTCTTTCCGGACTTCTTGACATAGTCTTTTAATCACTACAAACCTCACAAGTTCTCTCGCAAAGAAAATTTACACACTTTTGGCTTTTATCCACTCTAATGGTCTCACTGATCTCTTACCTTTTTCCACTCAAGTTTGCTTCTCTAAGTTCTCAATTGACTTCTTAGACAAATCAGCAATCTATGTAGAGTCAGGTTTGAAATTTAATGTAAGTGTGGGGTAGTTGTTGGGATGAAAGGTAGGCTAGAAATAAATTAAGAGGGCTTGAAGTATGGCCGATTCGGTTAGATGAAACAAAAAGGAGTAAAATCGGGCAGGAGGAACTTTGTACAAACTAGCTTCTTTCTCTTTTTCTTTTTCAAATCAAATGAACTTTTGTACTCCCAAATGATTTCCAACTTGAACTTGCAATTTGGTGCTAAATATTTTTTACTAATTCTAGGAGTGAGAAAACGTCAAAAACTTACTTCATTTTGCTAGCTCTAATACCAAATGATATGAACTCATTCCTGTGATTAGATTCGACTCATTGAATTGGTTGATCATAAGCTTAAGTAAAGCTAAGTTATTTTTAAGATATGGCTTGAAATTGGAAAAGATAGGTTAGAAACAAAGAAGTCTTAAGTTGGTTTGGGTGACAAAAGAAGGATTCAGCTAAGGCTTAAGAATGAACCAATATTATAAGTTAATAGTGACCCGAGTCTTATACAAGCTCTTAGGTTGGATTGGTATGGAAATGGTTTAAAAGGGGACCTTGAACCACTATCTATATGCAGATAGGAACCAAAGGTATAGGTGAATGCCACACTCCGATTGAAGTGATAAGTTTGAAACAAGACAAAAATGACACCACATGAATACTTGATAAGTCAATTCAGTTGAGAGAGAACTATGAGAGTTGAACAGTCACAAGTTTGAATAAATTTCATCAATTAAGCCAAAAGTCATTACAACAAGAAATTAGCTAAGTATTTATAGGTTATTACATGTTCCAGCCAAATGGACAGAATGTATCCAGCTAAATTAAGCTTTAATGAGCTGAAATCGCTATTGATTTGATCAGCATGACTTTTAACAAGTCCTAGACCTAAGTGATGCCAATAATTTAGCTATTACCATTCCCAACTAGCTAATCAATTGAACTTAATTAACTAAGATAAATTTAGCAAGTATTTGATTAGCCAAGGAAATATAAATGTGATTAATCCTCTTTTGGGAAGCCAAAAGTGCAGCAGCCATTTTAATGGAATCGTGGTGCTAGAACAGCCCTATGGTGTGAACAGTCAAATTTAATCAGCCTACAAGGTATGAACTCACTTGCTAGCTTAATGGTCTAATGCTCTTGGCCTTTGCTCTCCACGAAAAGGCACTTGGAGAAAAGAAAACAACAGTCCCTATTAATGTTGTCTGTTGAACAAACTGAGTACATGTATCCTTTTTAATGCCGTCCCCATGAATTTGGCTAGCTGATTAGCTAGTGTGATCATCCTACAAACACTAATAAATTTGGTTTAGGACATATTCCAGACACCATTTAAATTGTCTAAGTTTTAGACACATTTAAGATGTCAAAACTTAGGACATATTAAATAGTTGTGCTAACTAATACATATTAAATAAACTTAAGACATATTAATTGCTGAACTAAATTAATCACATTAAATTAACTTAAGACACATTAAAGACTTAAACTAATAATAACTAAAACAACTAATCATAATTATTATTTGTTCCAGCAACTGAATGTAGCTAAAATGAAAGTTAAAATTCAGCTTTAAGTAAGCTGTACGGGACGCATGAAGTTAAAGTCCATGACTGCTCGATGAGGCCCGCCACTTCTTCTCCCCAAGCTTGGACAATGTAGCATGAAATGGCTTTTTGGAATTTCTTGGCTCGTGCTCGAGTGATTGGCCTTCTAGGGAGTTTAATAGGTTTGGCATCAGCTTCCTTGGCCGTGATCGCATCAAATTCTCATAATACAAGAACATGGATGAGCTCATCATTTAATGTCTTTCATATACATATGCTTTTCATACCATTATTCCATATTACATGTACATTTCCATGACATTTCATTTCAAATTCAATTTAACCACGTCAAAAACTTCTCGTTGAATTTATTTGAAATATCGATGGATACATTTGTATAGTACACTTAAAGCATACAAAACTGAAATCTGTCAATTCATATTCGAGTGTATCGAATTAGGGCACATAACCGAGAAGCACACTCTCGAGCCTTATAATAGGAAGCTCACACATAGCCATTTTAGGAAGCTCTTAAAAAGCCTATCGAGAAGCTTATCCGGGCTATATACGGGAAGCTCATAGGAGCTATAATCAGGAAGTTCACAAAGAACTATATCGGGAAGTTCACAAATAACAATATTGGGGTTCACAAAGAACCATATCAAAAAGTTCACAAAGAACCATATCGGAAAGCTCACAAAGAATTGTATTGGGAAGCTTCAGATAGCCATATATCGAGAAGTTCAAGCGAGCACTATCGAGAAGCTCACAAAGAGCCATTTTAACAGGAAGCTCATGAAGAGCCTATAATCAAGATGCTCATAAGAGGTAAGGTGTGTCCACAAAAAATGTAGGATCACAACCAATCGGGATGCTCTGAAGAGCTATAACGGGAAGCTCGCAATGTAATAGCTTGTTTCGGTCAAATATGAACTATGGTTTCGGAACCAAAAATACAAAGTCAAAATATTTATTTTAATATTTTATTACTAATTACAGCATGATAGAATAATGGTATAAAAATTTTGTTAAGAAATTTTACCTTTTAAATGCTTAATTTGGTAAAAAAGGACTAAATTGCATATAGTGTAAAAGTGGAGTTTTAATAGTTAAAGGTACTAAATGGCTATAAAATAAATTAGTGGGAGCCCTTATGTGGTATTTCATCCACTTATGAGATAGTGGAGGTTAATGGAATGGCATATGGTTTAATTATAATGTTTTTAAAGGATAATTTGGTAAATTGATTTTTAATAATTAATAAGAAAAATAAAGCAAATTAGTTGTCCATCTTCTTCTTCTTTTCACTGAATGCTGAAGAAAATATAAGCCATTAGAGACTTTGAAGGTTCAGCTAAAGACTACTAAGCATGTAAGTGATTTTAAGTTCGATTTTAATAATTTTTACGTTTTTGAGATTATTGCTTCATAATCTAGCTAGCCCGTACCTTAGATTTCGAAATTGTTAAGGATTTTTCATTATGCCATTGTTGAATGCTTGGTGGTCTAGATGATTAATTATAGTTTTGGAAGGTTTAATGTTGGATTAATAGTTTTTGTAAAGTGATTTTTGAGAAAAATGTCAAAAAGGGATTAAATTGAAAAATTTTAAAATGTTATGGTCAAAATGTGAAATAAATTGCAAATATGGGCTATTTACAGTATGTTTATAATTCAGCTAAGCATGGATTGTACTAAATTGCATGAATTTGCAATTTTATGTGATAAGGACTAAATTGTGAAAAATGTGAAATATTAGGGGCAAAAGGTAATTTTGCCAAAGTGTGTATAATGTGTCAAATTGAATAGATTGGAAAGTTAATATGTTCAATTTGATATTATATAGATCAAGATAAGCAAATACTGGAATTATATCGGGGAAAACAGAATGTGGACGAATAGTTGATAGTTTTATATGAGCGATACGAGTTAAGTTCGTATAATTAGAATCGAACTTTTAAATAATTGTAATTATTTGAATTGAGTGTGTATAATTGCATAAATGACATACTTAAATTTGAATGTCTTACTGGTTATAGTTTGATATATATCGACCCCCGTTTGAACCGTAGGAGTTTGTTAGATACGAGTGACATGTTACTAGGGTTACTATTTTGGTCAAGATCTTATATGTGTTGCGGACTCACCATAGCTCATATTAGCTTACCGATATATCAGCTCGCACGAGCTTACTATTCTCAGCTCTTTAGAGCTTACTGTTTCAGCTTGATAGAGCTTACTGTACATTAGCTCAGGAGGAGCTTACAGATTATGGCTCGAAAGAGCACAAATGATAATGAATTGACAGATTACCAATTAATACACTTAGTGTGTATCACCCGAGTATCTATGTATATTCTACGTAGTTCAATGGGCATAAATTTTGTTGTTCGATATACAAAAGAAATACTGAGTACTTGAATGAAATTACCGCTTACATGAATGAGATTGAAATGTTATAATGTTATACACGTTACATGGATTTTGTAATGACAATGTTCATTGAATATGAAACTAAGAATGGATGATTATGTGTTCTCATAGGACTAACATATTGGTGAATGGATGTGTATAGGAAATTGGCAAGTTAAATTGGATATGGTATGTTTATTTGCATTGATATTCTAATGGTAAGTTTAATTATATATTATATGGCTTACTAAGCTTTAAAGCTCACTCTATTTATTTCTTTTACTTGTTTTTATAAAGGTTCAATAGCTCGCTCAATTCGGACAACGTCGGAGTTACACATCATACTATCCAGTCTCTATTTGGTACTATTAAACCTATAGATATATGTAAATATGGCATGTATAGGCTAGTTATAAGGATTTGTTTTTTATACATGTTTTGAGTATATATATATTAAGCCATGTGATTTGGCTTAAGTGAATTAATGGTTGATTTAGTATAAATAGTTGATATGGTACATTTTGGCAAGCTTGATATATGATGTATGGTTGCTTTGATAATTTTGGATTGAGATGATGTTGAATGGATAAATGGATGAATCTTAGGATATGTTATATAGATATTTACAACAAAGGAAACATGTTATTATGTGTTTAGTCGTGGAAATGGTTTTAAATTGAGCAATGAAATGGTTGGTTTTGTAATGGTATAAGTATGCATTGAATGTAGATGTTTGGATGTTGAATTGGGTATAGAATTGATGCCTTGCTTTTGCTTGTAGGGTATGCTTCTAAGGGTGGAAAATTGGCCTTGCAAATGACCTATTTGTTACATGTATAAATGAATGACTTGATTGATATGAATTGATATTATTATATGAATATTCTAAACTAAGTTACTGGTCTGGTAATACCACTTAACCTATTCCAGCGATGGTTACAGGTTAGGGGTGTTACATTTATTGGTATAAGAGCTACACTTTAGTCAGTTCTAGGACTACCATAGTGTATGTGAGTTTAACTATACATGCCATATATAAACTACGATAGTCTGATATCTCCTGATAGATTATGAATTATGTTTTATATAGCAAATGGATCCAAATCAAGCTGTAGGTGATGACGTAGAAAGTAATACGCCAGCTACTGCTCAAGGGACTGTGCCATCTGAATCTAGTTTCGCTACGGGAGTCAGGGAGAAGCTAAACAAGCTTTATTCCAAATGATGAGTGAATGGTTCACTGAATTTGTTCAAGCAAACTCAACTGCTCAATGACCTCCACCCCCGCCTATTCCCCAACCGATCCCTATAAATCCAAAAGGTACGGGTCCTTTGAGATTAAATAGACCTCCTATTGATAAGATACGAAAGTATAGGGCTGAAGAATTTAGAGCCACTTCTAGTAATGATGCTAAGAAAGCTGAATTCTAGCTTGAAAACACAATCAGAGTATTTAATGAACTATCCTACACATGTAACACCCCTTACTTGAGACCATCGCCGGAGTCGAGTATGAGGCGTTACCAGACTTATCTTACTAATTCGGGGCATAAAAAATTTACTTTTAAAATTAATTCACTCACATTCATCCAAATATCCCTAAAAAGGGCCCTCGATGCCCTAAAGCATGCAATTGAAATGGTTCGGGACCAAACTAGGAACATTAAGATTTTTTCGATTACTTAAACAAATCAAAACAATTTATTTCACTATTCATAATAAAACTGTCCACCTGCGTAAAAGTCACTAAATTAATTATAACTTGAGTTACGAAACTTGAAATTTAAATTTGTCAATTCTCCCTAAAACTAGACTCATATATCTTCTTACCATAAGTTTTCTCGAATTTTTGGTTTGGCCAATTAGTACAGTTTATTCATTAAAAGTTCCCTTGTTTCGCATTCCAACAGACCTGACCTCTCTTCACTAAAAATCAATTATCCCATTTTACAGAATTTGGATAATGTTTTTGTTTATTTCTAATGAAAATAGACTCACTAAGAACTCTAGACATATAAATTATACATCATAATTCTTTTTGTACAAGTTTTAAGTTAAATTCTGAAATCGGAACAGGGGATCACAAAGTCACTCTAAACTAGTCTCGTAAGAGTTAAATATCTCAAAATACAGACTTCCTTTGCTTACTATGTTTCTTTCCTCTGAAAATAAACTCAATAATCTTTAATTCTATATCTCATTCACCATTCAGTTCCATTTCTACAATTTTGAGTGATTTTTCAAAATCACGTCACTGCTGCTGTCCCAAAACTGTTTCATAAGCAACTTTTACTCTTTCATAATTTCTTTGTATTTTAGGCCTAACTGAACCATTTCATAAATATGGCAGCCCACAATTCTCATTAAAACTCACACTTATGACCAATTTTATAACTTTTGCAATTTAGTCCTTTCGAACATTTTCGTCAAAAATCACTCGAAAAAACCATTTTTTTAACCACAAACATGCATAATCTACCATAATTCATTAAAATGCACAATTATTCAACATGGGTAAATTTTTGAAATCAAACCTTAGCTCAAATAAATGGTAGAAATAGAGAAATCATGTTACCGAGACTTCAAAAACATAAAAATCATTAAAAACGGGGCTAGAACGGACTTACAATCGAGCTTGGAAGCTTGAAAAACCCTAGCCATGGTTTCTCCATGCTATATTCGGCCTTGAGGAAGTAGATGAGAAAATTTTTGCTTCATTTTCCCTTTTTAATTCTTTTTAATTACTACATGACCAAAATGCCCTTAAAGACTATTCTTTCAAATTTGTCTTATTCATGCCCATTTTTGTCCAACAATTTAACCAATGTCTAATTACTATTTAAGGACCTTCAATTTAAAACTTCATAACAATTGGACACTTCTAACATATGGAACTCTACTTTTGCACTATTCATAATTTAGTCCTTTTGACTAATTTGAGTGCGTAAACGTTGAAATTTTTGAACAAAATTTTCACGAATTCTTTTCGTGAAATTATAGATCATAAAAATATAATAAAAATATTGTTTTCCTTTTCGGATTTGGGACCTCGAAACCACTGTTCCGACTAGGCCCAAAATCGAGATGTTACAACACACCTGATGAATGTTTAAAGTGTACTATATCATTGTTGAAAGATATTGCCTATCAGTGGTGGAATACTTTGATATCTATGGTTCCGTGTGAAAGGGTTACATGGGATTTCTTTCAAGTTGAATTCTGAAAGAAATACATCAGTCAACGGTTCATCGATAAAAAACGTAAAGAGTTTTTGGAGCAAAAATAGGGCCGAGTGACAGTGGCATAGTATGAGTGAGGAATCAGCAAATACACTCATGAACGTGTTTCTACCAAGGCCATAATGTGCAAGAGGTTTGAAGATGGTTTAAATAAAGATATCATATTGTTGGTTGGTATTCTCGAACTGAAAGAGTTCATTGTTCTGGTTGATCAAGCTTGAAAAGCCGAAGAGCTTGGCAAAGTGAAAATAAAAGCTCACTCTGAAGCAAGAGACTCTTGAAAAAGAATTGCGAGTAAATCACATCAGTTCGTATCGAAGAAATCTAAAGAATATCACCCTCGTTCTACTATTTTCGCAGGGATATTGATCAGAGATAGAGATGCTAGACAGTTAAGTCCGAGGCCTCAGATGACATCCGTTCCAGTGTAGGTAGCGTTAGAAATGTGGGACCTGAATGTAAACACTGCAATAAGAGACATTATGGTGAATGCCGAGTGAAAAGCAGAGATTTTTTTAGATGTGGATCGCTCGATCATTATCTTAGAGATTGTCCCGAGAAGTCTATAGTTGAAAGAGATCAGCCTGTGAAAATTAGTAATATGGCTACTAAAGGGAGACTACCCCGAAACACTGGAAACACGAGTGGAAACCAAGGTACAATGAGAGGTTCAGCTGAGAGATCTGAGGCACAAGTTCCAGCTCGAGCATATGCTATCCATGCTCGTGAGGAGGCATCTTCGCCAAATGTTATTATTCGTACTTGTTCTCTTTGCAACATTGATATTGTGTTGATAGATCTTGGATCAACCCATTCATATATCTGTATGAAATTAGTGTTTAAAAAGAGTTTACATGTCGAGCCTACGAAGTTTGTAGTTAAAGTATTGAACCCCCTAAGCAAGTCTGCTTTAGTTGATAGAATTTGTAAGAAATGTCCTTTGATGACTAGGGGTTACTATTTTTCGGCCGACTTGATGCTCCTACCATTTGATGCGTTTGATGTGATTTTGGGTATGCACTCGCTAATGACGCATGATGCAATTGTGAATTGTAGATGAAAGATTATAGAATTGAAATGTTAGGATGGTGAAATTCTTCAGATTGAGTCTAATGATTCGAGTGATTTACCGGTTGTGATATCATCTGTGCAAGCTCAAAAATGTGTGAAAAAAGGTTGTAATGCATACCTTGCATATGGACTAGATACAAAAGTGTCTGAATTAAAGATTGAATCTGTACCTGTTGTTTGTGAGTTTGCAGATGTATTCCTAGAAGAATTACCTAGATTACCGCCAGTCAGAGAGGTTGAATTTGGCATTGAGTTATTACCGGGTACAACACCGATATCAATAGCTCCATATAGAATGACACCAACCGAATTGAAAGAATTAAAAGCTCAGTTGCAAGAGTTAACTAATAGAGGATTTGCGAGACTGAGTTTCTTGCCCTGGGGTGCACCGGTATTGTTTGTAAAAAAGAAAGATGGAACAATGTGAATGTGCATTGATTATTGACCGCTCAACAAAGTAACAATCAAGAATAAATATCCTCTACCGCGGATAGATGATTTGTTTGTTTAGTTGAAATGTAACACCCCAAACTCAACCCAGACATTATGGCTGAATCTGGCGGTGTTATATTGAGGGGCGTATCATAAAATTTGATGTTTGGAAACCTCAAGATCATTTGATCAAAAAACATTATTAAATCATAACTTTAAAACATGTTTCTCTTTTAAAAACCATACACCTTTGTTCATTAGCTTTTAACACAAATGTTATCCAAAAATTTAAGCTAGGTTCAAAATCTTTTAAAGCATTAAGAGTTGGTTGTAAACCTTTTGTTGTTAACGAAAATCTTTATTATTTTAAAAATGTTATTAAACTTCAACATTCATTACAGCAGAACTAGTTCTTTGAAATTGTTTGCATATTTACTTTCAATTATAAAACATTATTTTCATTTTTAAAACTCGTGACCGAAAACTAGAGGGTGAGAAATCAAAGCGAAGTAAAACCCAACATAAAAATAAAATATAGAAAAAAAGGCCTTATTACATCAAAACCCAAAATAATGAAACGTAAATAAAATAATATAGAATACTAAAGTTTCAGCTGTCCTTAGTGTGGCCACCTCCGAGTCCTCCATTACGTCGAATCGTCTCTCACAAGGGATTACTTGAAAAATTAAAAGAAGGGTGAGTTTATGAAAACTCAGTGTGTACTACCCCATCAGTCAAATAACATGTATCACATCAATCTGGGCCTAAGCACATTATAGTAACGATGGCAATTGGGCCTGAGCCGTAACAGCCTCGATTGGGCCTAAGCCCATATCAATATCAGAATTAGGATATGCAATGCATAAATGCCCAACCAACCCTACACTCCATCTCCTGTCCAACCCTACACTCCGGTGGGGTTTAAATCAACCCACAAATCCCTACACTCCCAATGTAGCACCGGTTGCGGCACTAGCCAATATTGCAGCAGAGCTGCCAATCACATAATTGGCTTTAAGCCATCAGTGGGTCCACAGTCGTCTCATACGACCCGTGCGACCCTAACAAATCAATTACTTCCTCCAATCAAAGATCCCATCCCCATGTAGTATAATGGCACATATGAATGCAAACATAATACTAGATGACATACAAAATTAGTCACATATCACATAGGGGTATTTTAGTCATTTGGCCCTCTAAGGGCATAACAATCATTTCACAATTCAGGGTTTGGGTAAACTTACCGACCTATCTGTAGGGCCACGTCGTCTCACGCGACTCGTGCAACCTTTTTCAATCAAAACGTACAATTACGCCCAAAGCCCATTCCATAGCCCATGTGGGGCCCACACGCTTGTATGGCCCATTAAGCCCAAAATTAACCTTAGCCATGTGAACGACACAGCCCGATCCACTAACTTTCTCATGTCACGATAAAAACCAACATAGGGCCCACGAGCTCATTAGGCCCACGCGGCCCATTTCAGCCCACAACTGGCCTAAGCCCTAAGGTCGCTCCTAGTGTCCTCTACCATTGTATTGAATTTTCCACACGTGCGTTCGCACGCGCGTGTGGCAACTGTTGCCGTACTTTCAGCTTTTCATCATTTTGGAATTTCGACATTTGCCGTTCTACGATTTGAGTAGTGTGTGTAAACACTCCTTCGACTTTTCAGTCAACTATCAGGTACAGGGTAAAAATACACACCTGATTACGTAAAGTACTAAAAATCCACGAGTGGTAGAACCTATATTCACACATAACATATAGTTAATCCCCTATCAATAGAGTTAGAAAAACCCTAACCAAACACTTATCCAAAAAATTAACTACCACTTGCCTTGACTATATCGGTCGATCGTGTTTTGCTTACTTGATCCAGAGTTTGATGCAACCACCGTGCCGCACCTTGTGGAAAATCTTGAACCACTGACACCATACATAGCTTCAACTTGGGGGCAGGGGCTACGAGTTCATTATCAGTCGGCACCACTTCCATTACTTTATTACTAGAAGCCTCTTCCCCCATTGAAAGTTCTAGAACCTGAAAGAACACACACATAGGAGAAAGGAGAAGAATCGGTAATAAGGGACCGAACCATTTGTTTAAATAGTAAAAGAGTGAACAGAAATGAGCCGAGAGACTTACTGATTAACAGAGATTACTTGCCAAGTCGAGAATGATACGATCTGCCTCGGGGTGAGTCGAGTCGTATGTGTAACACTCTAGACCCTCATCTGCCGTCGAAATAAGGTTACGAGTATTACCTTTCCAAAACTTAACTCTCACACATTCAAAGATACACATATAACTTGATTTAATATAGTTCTCAAAACATGTGAATACAAGAACCAAATTCGCAAGGTTATACTCATTCACATATCAAAAATCAATTGGTAACCTAGTTTATTAGTTGCTAGCCGAATACACTATCTTACAAATATGAATCATTCAATGCAACCTACTTATCTTTAGAACTACTTCTTTTTACTATGCATGAATAATATCTTAAACACTTAAACATATTTATCAAACAACATCATTAGATATTTATAGATATTCAAATACCCATTCTTCATCAAACCATACATTCATATATAAATGACAAAAGGGAAAGCCATTTTTGCATGGCTTTAATACAATGTAACCAAATGTCCCAAAACAAGTTCAACTATACATGCCATATCAAAACTATCGTTTTAATAAGTACGGAATAAAATTTAGATAGTGTGGATGACTTCAGCTTTAAATTCCCCGAGATCGTAGCTAGCAGTCGAGATCTATAAAACAGAAAAATCAAATATAAACAGGGTAAGCATTTCTATGCTTAGTAAGTTTTAAGCAATGCCACCGTATAATTTAATCAAATAGATATCATTCAATTCGAAATGGTTAATCCTTTAGCCTATTATTTCTTTTTGGCTTAGCACTTATATGAATACATATACCACATTTAACATACATTGAGCATTTTAACCTCTCTTGAATCGGTACTGATGTAAAATAGATGATTCAAATTATAGCACATGGTTCCACAGTTTGACCGAATATACCCATATACATAAGGCCAAGTTTCGCATATAATTTCAATTGAATTAGAATCTCATATACTATAAATAAGCCACCTACTTTCACATAGCAACGTGCTTTGGCCAAATATATCACTGTTACCTCTATAAACATAACACTAAATCACATATAATTCACATTCGAGTACGTGATACATACCTGGCCAGTTTCGAGCATATTCAAATGGGTTTAATTTCAATTTCATCACAATCTCATACTTTGCTCAAATCACCAGCACGAAGCCTATGAGTTCTTAAACTGGATTTAATTCCAGCACAAAGCCTGCAGGACTTAGCCCGGATTTAATTCCAGCACAAAGCCTACGGGACTTTAACCCGGATTTAATACCAGCACATGGCCTACGGGACTTCGCCCAGATTTAGTTTACCGAGTTTCATGCATATTTATCCACATGCTAATACCTTTCACAAAGCTTATACTTCAAATTCCCATATGGCCGAAACACATTTAGATTATACCAAAGTTTTTACCACTCGAAATAAGTACACCATTGATGCAAGGCATAACATTTGAATCCCATACCTCTCTTGCATTCGGCAATCACATATAATAGTAATAATATCACATTCATCATCCATACAACATAGTACATGGAATCATTTAACATGTCATAATTCTATATATATTCAATTCAACTTAGCTATACCAGCTATCCTCGAGTTATCATATAAATTCATTCTTATTCGGCATATTATTTAAATAAGGACAGCATCCCTTTAGCCACTTTTCAATAAACCATTAAGCATATATTCAACTTGTACACTTAAGAACTTACCTCAAAAAGTTGTCAAAGATTGGAAGTAATTATTCGAGCACCTTAGTTTTCCCCTATCTGAGATTGCACCTTTGAGCTCTTGAGCTTTAAAAACCAACAAATTCAACTACTCAAAATTTTGTATGCGGTAATGGCATCTCATGCATAGCCAAATTAAAATTTCATTTTTCTTAAACATCCACGGTAAAGCACTATCCAATCACCTTAATTTGTTATAACTAAACCACCTCATAGTATACATATGCACATTCGGTTATTAAAGAGCAAAATTAGCACTTGGGTATTATTTTCTAATCAATTCAACTAAAACTTACAAAATACTTCCTAAGCCGAAAGCAAAAGTCCATTTAATGAACACAAGACCGGATTCTCTAACTAATTCAATGATCAATGTTCACTTATCTTCAAAAGAACACCCAAACATCCACTTTTTTATTCATAGCTTCATAGCTTCAAAGTTTCAACAATTGAGCACAAATCTAGCCATTGCCGTAAGCTTAATACATGTAAACTCAAGAATTTCATACAACCACAACTGAATCCTATAGTTTAGCACTTAAATCCATCAATTCAAGACTCAATTCAACATTTAAACATGGAACATAAATTTTTTTCCAAATTTCTAAATTTTTCACAAGTTGCTTAATGCAACTATGTTTATCATTTCATGAACTAAAACCATGGGTCAATTACATAATGCACTTGGTAGCCAAATTTCATAATCAATTTAAAATAAATCACATTACATACCTTTAAAGCCGAATGCTTTTTAAGCTTTTCTACTCTCGTTTTATTTTAGATTCGACCAAAAGAAAGGATAAAAATGAAGCTTATTTTTGTTTAATTACCTATCATGCATGTAATGATTTATTCAATTACCAAAATGTCCATCTTAATAATATATCATTCCCACTAACTCATGGCCGAATGGTCCATGAAAAGTTTCCTTGGTCATATTGCATTATAAATCCTTCATGTTATAAGAACACCAACAATTCAATGCTCACACATATAGCATTTATTTTTTTTTCTTCTCATGCAATTTAGCCCTTTAAGCTAATTAACATCTAACTGACAAAATTAATTCACCAAATTTTCACATATAATCAAACACAAAATAAAAACATAAATAGTAGTATTTTAGAAATTTTCTGATTCAGTTTAGTGGTTCCGAAACCACTTCCCGACTAGGGTTAAATTAGGGCTGTCACAACTCTCCCCCATTTAGGGATTTTTGTCCCCGAAAAATCTTACCAGTGAATAGGTTAGGGTATCGATCTTTCATTGCATCCTCAAGTTCCCAAGTCGCGTCTTCGACCCCATGCTTGTGCCACAATACTTTTACTAACGGAATCTTTTTATTTTGCAATTCTTTCATCTCGCGAGCCAGAATACGAACTGGTTCCTCTTGGTAACTCAAATCAGGTTGAATTTCAATATCAGAGGGACTAATTACATGTGAAGGGTCGGATCTATATCGACGGAGCATCGAAACATGAAAAACATTGTCAATTCTTTCAAGCTCAGGGGGCAAAATTAATCAATAAGCAACCGGCCCAATCTGTTCTGAAATCTTGTAAGGTCCGATGAATCTCGGGCTTAATATACCTTTACGACCGAATCTAATTATCTTTTTCCAAGGTGAAACTTTTAGAAACACTTTCTCACCAACCCGAAACTCAATATTCTTGCGTTTCAAGTCCGCATATGATTTCTGTCGATCAGAGGCTGCTTTCAGACTATCATAGATTACTTTCACTTTCTGCTCAGCTTCTCTAATTAAATCAACCCCGTATAACTTATTCTCACTGAGCTCGGTCCAAAACAAGGGTGTACGGCATTTACGGCCGTATAAAGCCTCAGAAGGTGCCATTTTGATACTCGTTTGAAAGCTGTTATTATAGGCAAATTCAATCAACGGTAAGTATTTCTCCCACGAGCCACTAAACTCAAGAATGCAGCATCTCAACATATCCTAGAGTATCTGAATCACTCACTCTGACTATCCGTCGGTTTAGGGATGAAAGGTAGTGCTGAAATAGAGCTTAGTACCCAACGTCTCAGGTAATTTCCTCCAGAACCGTGAAGTAAATCTGGGGTCTCTATCTGAAACGATAGAAGTAGGCACCCCGTACAATCTCACAATTTGAGAAATGTACAATTCAGGCAACTTGTCGAGCGAATAATCGGTACGAACAGGGACAAAATGAGCCGACTTAGTCAATCTATCAACAATAACCCAGATTGAGTCTTTCTTGCTCAATGTCAACGGTAGACCAGATACAAAGTCCATCGTGACTCGATCCCATTTCCACTCGGGTATCATGATTGATTGAAGCAATCCCGAAGGCACCTGATGTTCCACTTTTACTTGTTGGCATATCAGACACTTAGACACAAAGTCAGAGATGTCTTGTTTCATACAGTGCCACCAATACTGACATTTCAAGTCGTTGTACATTTTTGTGCTATCCGGATGAACCGACATTCGGCTATTATGAGCCTCATTTAGAATCATCAAAACCAGGTCTGAATTTCTCGTAACACACAATCTATCTCTGAATCTCAAATAATCATTCTCGTCAATTTGAAACTCTAAATCCACATTCGAATCACACTGAGCTCGCTTAGCAACAAATCATCGTCAACTTTCTGAGCTTCACAAATTTGTTGTATTAACACTGGTTTTGCTTTTAATTCTGCTATTAATACATCATCAATAGTCACTGACAAATGTACATTCATTGCTCGTAAAGCAAACAAAGATTTCCAACTGAGAGCATCCGCAACTACATTAGCTTTTCCCGGATGATAATCAATAACAAGTTCGTAGTCCTTCAGTAATTCCAGCCACCATCTTTGTCTCAAATTCAAGTCCCTTTGAGTCATTAAATATTTGAAACTCTTATGATCAGAGTAGACGTGACATTTCTCTCCAAATAAGTAATGACACCAAATTTTTAAAGCGAACACAATAGCCGCTAGCTCTATATCATGGGTCGGATAGTTCCGTTCATGAGGCTTTAACTACCTCGAAGCATATGCAATAACTCGGCCCTCTTGCATCAAAACGCAGCCTAGACCGTTCAAAGATGCATCACTATAAATCACGAACTCTTTACCGGACTCTGGCTATACTAACACTAGAGCTTCAGTCAAAAGAGTCTTCAGCTGGTCGAAACTTTTCTAACACGTTTCAGACCACTCAAATTTGACGTCTTTCCGCAACAGGTTCGTCAAAGGTGTTGCGATCACCGAAAAACCCTTTACAAATAGTCGGTAGTAACTGGCAAGTCCCAAAAAGCTCCAAACTTCTGAAACATTTCTCAAAGGTTTCCAATCAAGAATAGCTGAAATTTTGTTCGGATCGACTTGAATACCTGAAGCAGATACTACATGTCCCAAAAAGCTGACCTCGCACAACTAGAACTCGCATTTACTGAATTTCGCGTATAATTGATTATCACGCAAAATCTAAAACACAAGTCTCAAATGCTCGGCATGCTAGATCTCGTCGCGAGAATAAATTAGAATGTCGTCGATGAGCACAACCATGAATCGATCTAAATACTGTCTGAACACCTGATTCATCAAATCCATGAAAACTGCAGGGGCATTTGTGAGCCTAAACGACATCACTAGAAATTCATAATGTCCGTATCTCGTTCTGAAAGCAGTCTTTGGCACGTCGGAATCTCTAACTCTCAAATGATAATAGCCAGATCACAGATCAATCTTTGAAAACACTGAAGCTCCTTTTAATTGATCAAATAGGTCATCGATTCGAGGCAACGGATATTTATTCTTTATAGTCACTTTGTTCAGCTGTCTATAGTCGATACACATTCTCATAGTCCCGTGTTTCTTTTTCACGAACAATACTGGTGCGCCCCAAGGTGAGAAACTTGGTCATGCGAAACCTCTATCTATCAACTCTTGTAGCTGGGATTTCAATTCTTTTAACTTGGTCGGTGCCATACGATATGGGGCAATCGAAATCGGAGTCGTACCCGGAACCAACTCTATGCCGAACTCAATCTCTCTAGTAGGTGGCAATCCTTACAATTCTGCGGGAAACACATCTGGATACTCACAAACCACAGGTACAGTCTCAAGCTTTCATTCGGATACTTTACTATCCAGTACATATGCCAAATAAGCTTCACAGCCCTTTTTCACGTATTTCTGAGCCAACATGGAAGTTATTACTGCTGGAAACCCGTTTAAGTCAGTGGATTCAACCCAAATTATCTCGTTATTCGAACGTCGCAATTCAATTGTCTTCTGCTTGTAATTTACTACAGCATCATGCACAGTCAGCCAATCCATCCCGAGAATGATATCAAATTCATCGAATGGTAATAGCATCAAGTCGGCCGGAAAGCAGAAATCTCGAATCATTAGGGGACATTTCTTGCACACTTTATCAACTAGAACACAACGACCCAGAGGATTGGACACTCAAATTACAAACTTAGTAGACTCAACAGGAAGAGTCTTACTGGACGCTAAAGTTTCACACACATACGAATAGTTGAACCGGGATCAATCAGAGCAACAACATAAGTGTCAAAGAGAGTAAAAGTACCGGTAATAACATCCGGAGAAGAAACCTCCTCCCGGACACAAATGGCATATGCTCTGGCAGGTGCATGAGCCTCAGATCTGACTACAGTGTCTCTGGTCACTCTCTGACTACCGCTAGTAATACCCCCACGCTTCGGTGGTCTACCTCGTGCTGCCATGCTACTAGGTCTCTCACTCGGATCAGTATTACGTTCCACTAGTTTCGGACAATCTTTAATTAAGTGGTTAGCGGATCCACACTTATAATAGGAGCGATCATGGAATCTACAGCTCCCAGAGTGCTATTTACCATAATGTTTACACTCTGATCTATCCCGACGTTCATTGCCAACACTAGCGACTGAGGTAGCTCGTGAGCTCACAGGTGGTCGATGGTGATCACGTCTAAAAATGCCCGAAGTATTCTTGGATCGGCCTGAATCATCTCGAATTCTCTTGGATGATTGCTGAATAGACTTTCCAGAGGATCTCTTACGGAACTCTCTGGCTCCGTCTTCAGCCTTTCTCTTTTCAATTCCGAGCTCTTCAGCCTTGTAAGCTTGCTCAACAAGCACAACAAACTCTTTGATTTCCAGAATACCAACCAGTAATTTGATGTCTTCATTTAATCCGTCCTCGAAGCGTTTACACATAATGGCCTCGGATGATACACACTCGCGAGCATATTAGCTGAGCCGCATGAATTCTCTCTCATATTCAGTTATTGTCATCCGGCCCTATTTAAGCTCAAGAAATTCCTTCCGTTTCTGATCGATGAATCTCTGACTGATATACTTTTTGCGGTATTCAGTTTGGAAAAACTCCTAGGTGACCTGCTCTCTCGGCACAACAGAAACCAATGTATTCAACCAATGGTAGGCAGAATCGCGTAATAGAGATACGACACATTTCAAACATTCCTCGGGTGTACACGATAATTTATCAAACACACAGATTGTATTATTGAGCCAAAACTCGGCCCCCTTAGCATCATCATTAACTGTAGCCCAGAACTCTTCAGCCCCATATTTTCTAATTTTGTCGACCGGGGGCTTACTCGATGTCAATGAATTGGTCATAGGAGGCACTACATGTATCAAAAATGGAGTATTCGGTGCGGGGGTTGTGGAACAGCTAGATTGTTTCGAATGAATTGAGTGAACCAGTCACTCATTATAGCATAAAATCTTTGTCTCATGTCATCATCTCGATGACTGGTATTCGGCTGAGAGTCATTCGGTGCAGTCTCTTGCGCGAGAGCAGCCGCTACACTCTCGACATCATCAGCTATAGCTGGGTCAGGATCGGGATACATTACTATATGAAAAACACATTTTGGCTATCAGAAGTCATCACACATCATAAAATCATATTTTGGCATGTATAGCTAGACTCACACGCGCTAGTTAGTCCTAGAATCGACTAAACCTGGCTCTGATACTAATAAAATGTAACACTCTTGACCCTCATCCGTTGCCGGAATAAGGTTACGAGGTATTACCTTTCCAAAACTTAACTCTCACACATTCAAAGTTACACATATAACTTGATTTAATATAGTTCTCAAAACATGTGAATACAAGAACCAAATTCGCAAGGTTATACTCATTCACATATCAAAAATCAATTGGTAGCCTAGTTTATTAGTTGCTAGCCAAATACACTATCTTACAAATACGAATCATTCAATGCAACCTACTCATCTTTACAACTACTTCATTTTACTATGCATGAATAATATCTTAAACACTTAAACATATTTATCAAACAACATCATCAGATGTTTATAGATATTCAAATACCCATTCTTCATCAAACCATACATTCATATATAAATGACAAAAGAGAAAGCCATTTTCGCATGGCTTTAATACAATGTAACCAAATGTCCCAAAACAAGTTTAACTATACATGCCATATCAAAACTATCATTTTAATAAGTACCGAATAAAATTTAGATAGTGTGGATGACTTCAGCTTTGAATTCCCCGAGATCGTAGCTAGCAGTCGAGATTTATAAAACAGAGAAATTAAATATAAATAGGGTAAGCATTTCTATGCTTAGTAAGTTTTAAGCAATGCCACCATATAATTTAATCAAATAGATATCATTCAATTCGAAATGGTTAATCCTTTGGCCTATTATTTCTTTTTGGCTTAGCACATATATGAATAAATATACCACATTTAACATACATTGAGAATTTTAACCTCTCTTGAATTGGTACTGATGTAACATAGATGATTCAAATTATAGCACATGGTTCCACAGTTTGACCGAATATGCCCATATACATAAGGCCAAGTTTCGCATATAATTTCAATTGAATTAGAATCTCATATACTATAAATAAGCCATCTACTTTCACATAGCAACGTGTTTTGGCTGAATATATCATTATTACCTCTATAAACATAACACTCAATCGCATATAATTCACATTCGAGTACGTGATACATACCTGGCCAGCTGAATGTTTTGAACATATTCAAATGGGCTTAATTTCAATTTCATCACAATCTCATACTTTGCTCAAATCACCAGCACGAAGCCTGCGAGTTCTTAAACTCAGATTTAATTCCAGCACAAAGCCTGTGGGACTTAGCCCTGATTTAATTCCAGCACAAAGCCTGCGGGACTTTAACCCGGATTTAATACCAGTACAAGGCCTACGGGACTTTAACCCTGATTTAATACCAGTACAAGGCCTGCGGGACTTAGCCCGAATTTAATTTACCGAGTTTCATGCATATTTATCCACATGCTAATACCTTTCACAAAGCTTATACTTCAAATTCCCATATGGCTGAAACACGTATACATTATACCAAAGTTTTTACCACTCGAAATAAGTACACCATTGATGCAAGGCATAACATTCGGATCCCATACCTCTATTGCATTCGGCAATCACATATAATAGTAATAATATCACATTCATCATCCATACAACATAGTACATGGAATCATTTAACATGTCATAATTCTATATATATTCAATTCAACTTAGCTATACCAGCTATCCTCGAGTTATCATATAAATTCATTCTTTTTCGGCATATTATTTAAATAAGGACAACATCCCTTTAGCCACTTTTCAATAAACCATTAAGCATATAGTCAACTTGTACACTTAAGAACTTACCTGAAAAAGTTGTCGAAGATTGGAATTAATTATTCGAGCACCTTAGTTTTCCCCCTATCCGAGATTGCACCTTTGAGCTCTTTGAGCTTTAAAAACCAACAAATTCAACTACTCAAAATTTTGTATTCGGTAATGGCATCTCATGCATAGCCAAATTAAAATTTCATTTTTCTTAAACATCCACCATAAAGCACTGTCCAATAACCTTAATTTGTTACAACTAAATCACCTCATAGTATACATATGCACATTCGGTTATTAAAGAGCAAAATTAGCACTTGGGCATTATATTCTAATTGATTCAACTAAAACTTACAAAATACTTCCTAAGCCGAAAGCAAAAGTCCATTTAATCAACACAATACCGAATTCTCTAACTAATTCAATGATCAATGTTCACTTATCTTCAAAAGAACACCCAAACATTCACATTTTTATTCATAGCTTCATAGCTTCAAAGTTTAAAAAATTAAGCACAAATCTAGCTATTGTCGTAAGCTTAATACATGTAAACTCAAGAATTTCATACAACCACAACTCAATCCTATCGTTTAGCACTTAAATCCATCAATTCAAGATTCAATTCAACATTTAAACATGGAACATAAATTTTTTTCCAAATTTATAAATTTTTCACCAGTTGCCGAATGCAACTATGTTTATCATTTCATGAACTAAAACCATGGGTCAATTACATTATGCACTTGGCAACCAAATTTCATAATCAATTTAAAACAAATCACATTACATATATTTAAAAACAAGTGACCACCATAGCCGAATGCTTTTTAAGCTTTTCTACTCTCCTTTTATTTTAGATTCGGCCAAAAGAAAGGATAAAAATGAAGCTTATTTTTGTTTAGTTACCTATCATACATGTAATGATTTATTCAATTACCAAAATGGCCATCTTAATGATATATCATTCCCACTAACTCATGGCTGAATGGTCCATGAAAAGTTTCCTTGGTCATATTGCATTATAAATCCTTCATGTTATAAGAACACCAACAATTCAATACTCACACATATAGCATTTTTTTCTTCTCATGCATTTTGGCCCTTTAAGCTAATTAACATCTAATGACAAAATTAATTCACCAAATTTTCACATATAATCAAACACAAAATACAAACATAAATAATAGTATTTTAGAAATTTTCTGATTTAGTTTAGTGGTTCCGAAACCACTTCCCGACTAGGGTCAAATTAGGGCTATCACAGTATGCTAATTTGCTTGATAGTCTACGAGAAAGTATCGTTGGGCTCTTTTCAGTTAAAAGGATATTTTGTTTAAAATGGACGTTTTTAGGTAAATAATGCAGAAGATATGAAAATGAAAAAAAAAGGTTAAAGAAGTGAATTGTAACACCCTGAATTTGGGCCTATGAGTTTTGGGCCTTGATCATGGGATCAGTTGAAGGTGGCTTATAATATTTTGTTGTGCATGGAAATTTCGTTAATGGAGGCTTGCTTCAGTGGTTAAGTGTGCTAAGAAGTGTTGGAGAAGTCCTGGGTTCAAACTTGGACTATAGCAAAAATTTTGGTTTTAGGTGAATAAAACCCTGGGGGTAAGTAGGTAGGCCTTAAGAATATTGTTGGTGAAATTGTGTCACAAAAAGCCTTGTGGTCTAGTGGCAAAGTGGCACCACATAGGAGGCAGAGAGGTCGCATTGTAGAGTTGGCAATGAGGTCCAGGGTTCGAATCTCATGGCAAGTAAGGAGCATTTATTTTGCTAATAGGGGACAGCAAGAGTTGGTGTTGGATTTAAACTCTGATGATGGGGAATCCCACATCGGGAAGCTAACATGAGAATAGGTAAAAAGTTGGCTTTAAATAGAGCGAACCATAAGAAGAGTAAGCATACCTGTAACGCCCTAATTTTCGAGATTTTTGAGATATTGCTTGAATTTAATTTTTGTCTGTTTTGATGTGTTAAATTATGCTTTAAGAGTGTTTAGTGGACCTTTAGTAGGCCTAGGTTTAAGTTGAAGCTTGATAGGATTTTTGAGTTTTAGACTTTAATGAGGAGGGGTACTGACTAAGTGAGCTTTTAAACAAAAATTGGGAAAATAAGACACAAGAAAGCTTGTGTTAAAGTGGTCTTCAAGTTGAACCCCTTTCTTTGGTTCTTTTCGGGATTTGTTGGGCAATCTTTAGTGCCAATTAGGTAAGGTTCAAAGGTGGTCTCTTTTTGGTTCTTCTTTTCTTTTCTTCTTAGTATTCTAAAAGCCGAAATCCCGAAAGTGTTGGCTCTCTTTTGTCGATTTACCTAAAGCTGAATCCTTCATCACCCTCCTTCTAAAGTCGAACCAAGTATCTTCCTCTCCTCTCTTCACTCTCTTCTCTTCTTCTTCACCTTTTCTCTATCGATTGAAGTAACCATTCTTCTTGAAACTTTGCTAGCTGATTGTCCTTAAAAAGTCGAAACCCGAATTATCTTGCTAGCCGATTCTTCATCTTGGTCGAATCTCCATTCTCTTCAACCTTATTCTTCAAAAAGCTAAAACTCATAACTCTCTCATCCCTCCATCGACATCTCCTCTCTATTTCATAGACTTCTATTCTCCTTATTGTTTCCAAAAAAGCCAAAACCTTCATACCTTATAGTGGTTTCGAAAACTGAAACTTTTGATCACTTAGATCTATCTTCTTCTCGTGTTTTGGATAGATCTACAATAGATCTGGACTAGGCTGGTATTTAGGGACTCTTTGTTGGCAAAACAAAACTGTGGTAAGTATTCGAAACCCCTTCTTTCGTAACCTTGTGTTTTAAGAAAAGCCGAAAACCCCTAACTCTTCAGGGTGGCTGTCGATTTTGGCTAAGACTTATGTTAGTCTTCTCTTTTGGTTTTCTTATGTTCTAGTGTGGAAAAGAGGCGATCTGTCGAGGAGCATTGGAGACTATGACCGTTGGAGCAATCTAGATCTAGATCTAGTGGTTAGAATCGACAAAGGTAAGAGATTAGTGGTACTCTATTGTGGCCAAATAGTTTTGTAAGTTGTTAACGATTATTCAATTGGATCTTGGTTGACATATGTGTTAAACGATTGTAGGACATTCACGCAAGGGACTTCTGAGTATATCGCAAAACAGGTGTGTAATCGACACCCTCTAGTAGACTAGATAGCAAAAGCCAAAAAGTTGAAATGCCTAAATTTTGGCATTTCGAGGGCTTGCGAGTGTGCGAGCGCTCGTGGATCGGTTGAAATGATAAAGTTGGTAATCGCGAATGGTAAGACGGTTGTGTGTGTGATTCCGTGTACATTGGTGGTTTTGGGCCTCGAAGGGCTAAATTTGGGCCCAATGGGCTTATGGGCCCATATGGGTGAAAATCAGCGGTAAGTTTATTCTAGTGGTTTGACTATTAAATCTGATAAAACGGGGGTAAAATTTGGGCTTAGTGGGCCATAGTAGTTAGTAGACTCCGTTGGGCCCATTAGGGGTTTTAAGGCCCGATGACTTTGTAATAACGAAACAGACTAAACTTGTTACTTGGACGAAAATAGGTCTACTAGTATACTGTAATGAGCATGAAACCCTAAAATCTGGTTAATTTACTAAAATACCCATTAAGGGTGGAAGACTTTTTTACCTCTAGGTGCTAAAAGACCATTTTACCCCTAGGGTTAAGATGACTGATTTGCATGCTAAATTATATTTGTTATCTGTATGCCATGTCATAATATACTCTGTTGCATGGGATTGGGTTTTGATGCAGGAAGTGCTAAGTGGCAATGCCACCTATACTGTTAAAGGCTCTACCTTGTATTACTGTTTTAGTGGCTTGGCCACGTTATCTGATTAAGCAGCTAAGCTACGACTGTGGTGTGTAGGGCTGGGTGGGTTGAGTTATTCCCCACATGGTGTGTAGGGTTGGTACGGGTGGTGTATAGGGCTGGATTGGGCATGGGCTTTGCATTCATGCATAATATATTGAACTGTTACTGTAATGGGCCTAAGGCCGCACTGTTTTTTGAATAGGACTAAGGCCCAGTAATCACTGTTTTCTGAATAAGGGCTAAGGCCTAGTTAACACTGTACCTAAATAGGGCTTTGGCCCAGCTTGAGCTTGAACTGATCTACACTCTGGCAGGGTGAGCTTACACACTGAGTTTTCACAAACTCACCCTCTTTTCTTTTCATCCATGCAAGTGAACCCCAACCTTAGATGACTTGGAGTTGGAGGGATTCGGAGTGGCCACATGGACTGCTTTCTGGTTTTATTATTATTTCTTAAGTTACTTATTTTAGTATTCAGTAGTTTTGGGTTTTTAATCTTTAATAAGGCCGCTCGATAATTATTTTATTCGGTTTACTTATTTATTTATTTATTACCTGTTTAAAAGTTAAGTCTGCGCGGATCTTTCTTTCAAAATTAACAAACGTTTTCAAAACATTCCTTACGTGACAATTAGATAACTTAATAATAACGACACACTAACTAGATCTTTAAAAAAGTGAACTTCAAAGTGATAGTGGATAGGTTTTTGTAAATTAAATAACCTTCTTTTTCTCAAAACATAAAATGGTTTTGCTAAGTCACCCTAAACTTATTAATAGAGGAACGAGGCGTAATTAGCTGTCCACGTGACACACCAAATCTGGCCATAACGTCTGGGCCGGGTTTGGGGTGTTACAATGCCTTTCTTAGCTGATCCCTTTCGCTTCGTGGAGTGCTCGTTTAGGTTGGGTGTCGACTAAAAGTGTTCGAAGCGTAGATTAACTTCAATCTCCTATCAGGTGTGTATTTCTCACTACTCTAGCTGCCAGACGGTTGTTTCGGGCCGAAATGGGCCAGGTGGGCCCAATTAGATAAATTGTATGATTGTGTAGTAAATATTGGACTAGATTATGTCAATCTCATACCCCTATAGGGTAGAATTACTGAAATACCCCTGTAGGGTAGAATAACTAAAATACCCCTGTAGGGTAGGATTACTAAAATACCCTTGTAGGGCAGAATTACTAAAATACCCCTAGAGGGTAGGATTACTGAAATGCCCTTGCAAGGTAGAATTACTAAAATACCCCTGTAGGGTAGGATTACTGAAATACCCCTATAGGGTAGAATTACTAAAATACCCCTATAGGGTAGGATTACTAAAATACCCCTGTAGGGTAGAATTACTGAAATACCCCAAAAGGGTAGGATTACTAAAATGCCCCTATAGGGTAGAATTACTGAAATACCCCTATAGGGTGGGATTATTGAAATACCCCTGTAGGGTAGAATTACTGAAATACCCTTGTAGGGCAAAATTACTGAAATACCCCTATAGGGCAAAATTACCAAAATACCCTTGATTTGCGAAATTACCAAAGTACCCCTGATTTGCAAAATTATCGAAATACCCTCGGTTTGGAAAATTACTAAAATACCCTCGATTTGTAAAATTACTAAAATACCCCTAATTTGTGAAATTATTAAAATACCCTCGATTAGAAAAATTACCAAAATACCCTTAGTTTGTAAAATTACAGAAATACCCCTAATTTGGAAAATTACGAAATTACCCCTGGTTTGTAAAATTACAAAAATACCCCTAATTTGGAAAATTACCGAAATACCCTTGACCTGCAAAATTATAGAAACACCATTGGCTTACAAAATTACAAAAATACCCTTGGTTTGTAAAATTACCAAAATACCCCTTGTTTGTAGATTTACCAAAACATCCTTGTATGATGGAATGATGAAAATACCCCTAATGCATAAAAACACCATTTTACCCCTCAAGGGCAAATGACTAACTGGCTATACGATTTGATTGATTTGACTATATTTTGACTGAGAATGTATGATTATAATTGAATGTTGCGACTGTGATTGGTTATGGGCATGGCATTTCGCATACATAACATATTGCATAGGGATTGGGATATTGATATGCAGGAATAAATTGAGGATTGCATGGTTGCTTGACGATCGTGGATCCACCGATGGCTTTTTAAGCCAGATATTCTAATTATGGCTCTGTGCCAACTTGATTATGGTTTTGTGCCAATCGCATTTGCCTAGGGCTGTGTGCCTATCATATCTGTTGATGACTATGTGCAATTCATACTTACTCATGGCTGTGTGCTGGTTATATTACCCTAATCGATGGATATGTGCCAATCTTATTACAGTTACAGGTGGCTATGTGCCTATTCATGATTAGCAGCTTTGCTGCAACATTAAGTAGTGCCACAACCGGGCTACCATTGGTGTGTAGAGAATGGGTGGGTTGATATAGATATCCTCACAGGTGTGTAGGATTGGAAGGGAAATGGTGTGTAGCAGTTGGATTATTGGGATGGGTTAGCATACATCTTGCATTATGCATATGGATTGATTTTGATATGGGCTTTGATCCAAATGTTATGGTAGTGGGCTTAGACCCACTTATGCTCTGTACTAGACTATTTTGTTTCTGTTAAAGGGCTCTAGCCTTGACTGTTTTTAAATCCATTTACAAACTATTTTTTTAATTCTGTTCACTGACCGTTACTTCAGTAAGGGGATTACACACTAAGTTTTCGTAAACTCAACCCGTTTATTAACCTTTCAGGTAATCCCCAGCGTTAGACTGATTGAAGCTGTGAGGGACTCGGAGAAGGCCACACACTGCTTATGTTAGACTTTTCCTAAACAACAACTATTTTTCAAAATATTTTATTTAGTTGAGGTAATCCCCAACCTTTCTGGATTTTTTATTTAGTTTTTTTTATTATGTCGTAATTACTAAAAGTAGAACACGATTTTTCCTAAACAACAACTATTTTTCAAAATATCACGTTTTCGCAACTGTTTTAAGTTAAGCTTTTGCAACACATAAGGTTTTAAAGGTAATAACATTTTACAAGAGAATAACTTTTAATAAACCATGTTTTAAAAATAAGCAAACGAAATCTGAAGTTTTTAAGGGGTTGAAGTTTTAAATATAAAGAAGGGTTTTCAATGAAAACAAGGTGTTCGAAAAACATTCAATGTGACACGCCGGATTTGAGCCTAACTTTTAGGCCAGGTTTGGGATGTTACATTTAGTGGTATCAGAGCCCAGTTGCAACAACTCAGCTGTGGATTGGGTTCTCAAAGTTTGAATTTTAGAAAATTATTTTCAAACATGTGATATGTTTGAGGTATTTCTTCTAAAAAGTGTGGCACACCGAGTCTCCGGCGCCGAATCCGTAAGTCTTCTGAATACTTTTGTTTCTTTAAAAATTGAAATATTGTGGCTTATTTAGATATTGGATTGAATTTAGATTTGGCATTTATTCTGTGTGGATGTGATGTTCGGATATAGAAATTGTATATGTGTGATAACTATGTGTCTGTTTCGGTGGTTATGTGCTGTATGTATGAGATGTTTGAAGTTCTAGTTGAAGTGTGATAGTGATAGTAGGATCAGAGTGCGCAACAGTAGCGTAGTGGGGTAGATGTTACACGACTACCCTATTAGATGGAAATATCGAGGATGAAATTTCTTTAATGGAGGTAGAGTTGTAACACCCTGAATTTGAGCCTAGGAATTTTGGGCCTTGATCATGGGATCAGTTGAAGGCGGCTTATAATATTTTATTGTGCATGGAAATTATGATAATGAAGGCTTGCTTTAGTGGTTAAGTGTGCTAAGAAGGGTTGGAGAAGTCCTGGGTTAAAACCTGGATTCTAGCAAAAATTTTGGTTTTAGGTGAATAAAACCCTGGGGGAAGTAGGTAGCCTTAAGAATATTGTTGGTGAAATTGTGTCACAAAAAGCCTAGTGGTCTAGTGGCAAAGTGGCACCACATAGAAGGCAGAGAGGTGGCGTTGTAGAGTTGGCAATAAGGTCCAAGGTTTGAATCTCATGGCAAGTAAGGAGCATTTATTTTGCTAACAGGGGATGGCAAGAGTTGGTGTTAGGTTTAAACTCTAATGATGGAGGAATCGCACATCAGGAAGCTAACATGAGAATAGGCAAGAAGCTGGCTTTAAATAGAGCGAACCATAAGGAGAGTAAGCATACCTTTCTTAGCTGATCCCTTTCGCTTTGTGGCGTGCTCGTTTGGTTTCGGTGTCGACTAAGAGTGTTCAGAGCGTGGATTAACTTCAATCTCCTATCAAGTGTGTATTTCTCACTACTCTAGCTGTCGGATAGTTGTTTCAGGCCGAAATGGGCTATGTGAGCCCAATGGGCCCGTGAGGGCAATTAGATAAATTGTATGATTGTGTAGTAAATATTAGACTAGATTATGTGAATCTCATACCCCTGTAGGGTAGAATTACTGAAATATCCATATAGGGTAGAATTACTGAAATACCCCTGTAGGGTAGGATTACTGAAATACCCCTGTAGGGTAGAATTACTGAAATACCCCTATAGGGTAGGATTATTGAAATACCCTTGTAGGGTAGAATTACTGAAATACCCTTGTAGGGCAAAATTACTGAAATACCCCTATAGGGAAAAATTACCAAAATACCATTGATTGCGAAATTACCAAAGTACCTCTGATTTGCAAAATTATTAAAATACCCTCGGTTTGGGAAATTACTGAAAGACCCTCGATTTGCAAAATTACTAAAATACCCCTAATTTGTGAAATTACCGAAATACCCTCGATTAGTAAAATTACCAAAATACCCCTAGTTTTTAAAATTACAAAAATACCCCTGATTTGGAAAATTACCAAAATACCTATGGTTTGGAAAATTACAGAAATACACTTGATTTGAAAAATTACCGAAATACCCTCGATTTGTAAAATTACCGAAATACCCTCGACTTTCAAAATTACAGAAATACCCATTGTTTGTAAAATTATCGAAATACCCATTGTTTGTAGATTTACCAAAACACCCTTGTAGGATGGAATGACTAAAATACCCCTAATGGGTAAAAAGACCGTTTTGCCCCTCAAGGGTAAATGACTCACTAGTTATACGATTTGATTGATTTGACTATATTTTGACTGAGAATGTATGACTTATTGACTGTTGCAACTGTGATTGGTTGTGGGCATGGCATTTCGCATACATAACATATTGCATAGGGATTGGGATATTGATATGCAGGAATAAATTGAGGATCGCATGGTTGCTTGACGACCGTGGATCCACCGATGGCTTTTTAAGCCAGATATTCTAATTATGGCTCTATGCCAACTTGATTATGGTTTCGTGCAAATCGCATTTGCTTAGGGCTATGTGCCTATCATATCTGTTGATGACTATGTGCAATTTATACTTACTCATGGCTGTGTGCTGGTTATATTACCCTAATCGATGGATATGTGCCAATCTTATTACAGTTACAGGTGGCTTTGTGCCCATTCATGATTAGCAGCTTTGCTGCAACGTTAACTACTGCCGCAACTGGGCTACCATTGGTGTGTAGAGGATGGGTGGGTTGATATAGATATCCCTACAGGTGTGTAGGGTTGGAAGGGAAATGGTGTGTAGCGGTTGGATTATTGGGATAGGTTAGCATACATCTTGCATTATGAATATGGATTGATTCTGGTATGGGCTTTGACCCAAATGTTATGGTAGTGGCTTAGACCCACGTATGCTCTGTATTAGACTGTTCTATTTCTGTTAAAGGGCTCTGGCCCTAACTATTTTTAAATTCGTTTACAGGATATTTTTTAATTCTGTTCACTGACTGTTACTTTAGTAAGGGGATTACACACTGAGTTTTTGTAAACTCAACTCGTTTATTAACCTTTCAGGTAATCCCCAGCCTTAGACAGATCGAAGCTGTGAGGGACTCAGAGAAGGCCACACACTGCTTATGTTTTCAGTATTGATTATTTACATTAAAGTATTTTGGGTTGTAATAAGGCCTTTACAATTTCTGGATTATTAATTTGGATTTTTTTATTATGTCGTAATTGCTAGAAGTAGAACACGACTTTTCCTAAACAACAACTGTTTTTCAAAATATCATATTTTTGCAACTATTTTAAGTTAAGCTTCTGCAACAAATAAGGTTTTAAAGGCAATAATGTTTTACAAGAGAATAACTTTTAATAAACCACGTTTTAAAAATAAGAAAATGAAATCTGAAGTTTTTAAGGGTTGAAGTTTTAAATATAAAGAAGGGTTTTCAATGAAAACAAGATTTTCGAAAAACATTCAATGTGACACGCCGGATTTGAGCCTAACTTCTAGGCTGGGTTTGGGGTGTTACGTGAATAATATTATAGGCTTGGTGAAAGTAAATAAAAGATGGCGATAGGTATTGGAATGGAATAATAATAACAGGATGGAAAGTAAGAGGTGGTTTGGTTAAAAAATGAAAGGATAGAAAGAAAGAAAATTTGGTAGATGATGGATATGGAATAAAACGAACTCAAAAGCAAGTAAGAACCAATACTAAAGAGTATTGACCCAAATACTTATAGGCTTTCAAGGTGGATGGATGATAGTGAAAAAACCTTGACCCACTACTTAGAGAAGTATGAACCTTGGTATAAGGGTGAACGCCACACTATATGATAGTGATAAGTTTGAATAGAAGACAAAGGGTTGACGCCACTAGAGACTAGATAAACCAACGAGTCTTTAACAAAATTTTGAGAGAAAATAATCTCACCAAAATAAGATAATAATTTCATTAATAATGAGCAAAATGTCTAACCTTTACAAATGAAAATAACAACTATATATATAGGCTAAGTAGGGGATAACCGAATAGACACTTGAACAACCATAAAGATTAAGAAATTTGGCCCTTGAATAATCTAGATTAATCTAGAAGAAATATCATTAAAGAGCTAAGTCCAAGTTCAGCTACTTAAGACACTATTGAGCATGCTTCATGGAAAAGAAACTCGATTGGCTGAATGTGTAGCATGGTAGCTTGATAGTCTTGTCTACATTTAGCTAGGAAGAGAATGAACGAGTGTCTTCATGTATCTTGGACTAGATTCAGTTGTGCTTAAGTTAGCCAAATGTTGAAGTTGAGATGCGTAAGGAATGTTAGATTTAGCCTTGGAACTTGAATGATTCTCCAAAAGGTGCTTGTTGGCTGAATAGACACCTAGGGAGCTTAAAACAGCAACTTGGATCTTTAATTCAGCTCCTTGTCCATAGAAGTCCACAAAGAAGTGCCTTGAAAAACTGAACCATCAGCACAATTAATTGTGCCGCCCATGCCATTTACCTTGCATTAAACATCATCCATGCACTTAGATTGCATTAAATTCGTCCATGCATATGAATTAAATTCATCTCATGTTTGCAACCACACATTAATGCCATGTCTTGGCCATGCACAATCATCCTCTTAAATGCTGTCGTTCCTTGCATGCTTAGCAGCCCATTAAATGTTGTTTCGTGCTCTAGCGACTCATTAAATTCGGCCAAGCTTGTTGTTCTTGAGCATGCACTTGCACATTAAATAAGTCCGCATATTAATAGCTTTAAGACACATTAAAATTCAGCACATTAAACCAGTATCAAAGTTAAGACATATTAAATTCATGCTTAATCTTAAACACTTAGCTTAGCTGCGCTTAATAGGCCAGTTTGGCTTCCTCAACATGTCTAAACAAGGACATATTTATGACTCACGTTTAATACTAGGACAACCATTAAATTCGGCTTGGACAAATAAATAACAGCAGCTAATTAATTTGTCCTTAACTTGACATATTAAATTCATGTCCTAAACTATGACACATTAAAACTTTATTTAATTATGTACTAATTTTTTTTATAAATTAAAATGAGCTAATTATTTTAAGCTAACTAAAATAACTAGCAAATTAGAATGAATGAAATTAAATAATTTCGAATCAAGCTCAATGAGCTTACACCAAACCGAGTTAAGCTATAGTGAACTGAGTCAAACCAAAATTAAACCGAAAACAAGCTGAATTGAGCTCAACGAGCATCATTTTGCACTTGGGCCCTTCGAGTTTGGGCCAGTCAATTGGGTGTGAATCTGAGCTAGGATAGTTGTGGGGTGTGCTCGCATCATCCCCCTCTCCTTTAGGCGAGTTGTCCTTAAGTCGAGCCATTCATCTATTGGAAAATATTTCCTCTCGCTCAACTTTCCTCGGTCAAATGGAATAGAGGTCATCGTACAAACATGAAAATGGTTTACCACATTTGTCATTAGGAAACTCAAAAGATTCAATTTCAAAAGGCATCGAGAATTCATGAAAGATTCTTTCAATCGATCTTACATTAAAAATCTCAATTGGGCATAACATACACACTTCAATTTATCAAAAAGTTTTGTTATGCCACCATTACAAAGATGTGAACTTAATTGGAACATAGGATAATTAGTCACAAATGTTGGCAAACAGTTAAACTCATTAGTACAATCAACCAAGTCTTATTCAAGTCCATGATAACTCATTAGTCACAAATGTTGGCAAATAGTTAAACTCATTAATATGGCTTAATTGGAACATAGGATAATTAGTTTGAGTTATAAGAGCTATCATCTTGTGAGTACAATCGACCAAAACCGTCAATAGAAGAACCATCCGAGTTAGACTGAAAGGTTGTGAAAAAGCATGTGAAGGATATCAGATGGAATATTTCAGATATTTGAGGTAATTATCCTTCTTTGTGCACTCACAAGTTATTTCTAGAAGAAACTGAAAAGGTGTTTATCGAGGGATAGAAAAGCTTGATTCAATCTTGAATATTTGATATCAGTAAACTCAAGTCCCTATTGTTAAAAGCAGGGATAATTTATCCCATCTATGATAGTTTTTGAATGGACCTTGCTAAATATGCATTGAGGGAAGAAGGAATCACGATTGTGGAAAATGAAAATAACAAGTTGATTCCAAAAGGATAGTTTCTTATTGGTGAATCTTTGTGGACTACAAGAAGCAAAACAAGGTTACCAGGAAAGATCATTTCCTATTTGTTTTCCTAGATCAAATAGTTAACAAAATTATTGGGAAAGATTATTCCTTCTATCTAAATGGGTATGATTGGTATGACAAATGGTCATTTGACACCTCATTGGTTAGTGACTGTCCCTATTAATATTAAGGGAGCTCTCTTTCTCTGTCACTATTTTATGTTGTCAATTTTATTTTAATAAAATGGTATACTTAGATAAAAATTTCATTGGATTATTATATTAAAATAAATTATATCTAACATATTAGAATTGAATTGTGAATTGATTTTAACATAATTTTCCAATAAAATATTTTCTAAGTGGCAAAATAAATTTTAATTTGTTGAATAAAAGGGACAATTTTGATCGAAGTGTTATTTTTTTTTTGTTTTCTTTTCAATTTATGTTTCAGTATAAACACTTAATTGAATTGTTTTAAATAATTAGTTGTATTTTCTATGAATATTTTAAACAGTTAAAACAAAAGGTTTTAATTTTTATTTTTAACAAATAAGATAATAAAAAATAATATATTAATATTTTTTATATTATATATAAATTGTTATTAAACTTGTATGGAATCAAAAGTGTTAATATTTTATTATTATTTCATCTAAGAATTTGAGTTAAACTCTATCCTCCTTTCACCTTAAATAACACCATCTTTACTCCATTCCCATACATTGTCAACACTACCAACCTCCTTTTTCCCTCTTAGCCATCACATACCATGGGCACTAACCTCCCAACCCTCAAAGTCCCTTGCTACTAGCAACAATCGCACCCATCAATAGTCAATTACCGCAATTGTACCCACTAGCAATCGAACGTCCCAACTGCCAGCAAAAGTAACTACGCGTGCCCAACGCACCAAGCAGTAGCTTCACGCTCCTACTCCCATCACACGGGCTACTCCTTGCCATATTTTCAAGCCACCGTTTGGCCATCTGCTAGTAGCCATCATAAACATCACACCTACCAAGCCTAACACCCTATTCACTGTTAATCACCATCCAACCAAACCTTACATGACACCAATCAATTCATCCTCACATTATTTTCTTAAGTTCTTATCAGGTTAATTACAAAGGTGGTTGAATCATGCCTTATAAATGAACTTGTGCCTCTATCTAACACGAAGAATCAAAAAATAAATGTAACACCCCAAACCCGGCCTAGACGTTCTGGTCGAATTTGGTGGTGTCACATTAAAGTGATTTTTGAAAACATGATTTCATTGAAAACCCATTCTGTATTAAACCTCTTTGTGATATTAACGAATTTTTTTTATTATATTAGAATGTTGATATATTTCAAAAAAAAAATTTGCCAGCTAAACTTGTGATTGTTAATTTTCAAAATGTGGTTTATTAAAAGTCATTCTCTTGTAAAACGTTATTACCTTTAAAACCCTATTTGTGGCAGACGCTTGGTTTAAATAGTTGTGAAAACGTGATATTTTGAAAACAGTGTTGGTTTAGAAAAAAACCATTTTCTACTCCTAGCAAATATAAAACAAGAAATAAAATTCAAAAATTTAAAATCCAAAAATAATAAAAGCCTTATTACAACCTAAAACAAAATACTTTAAAATCAAATAATCAAAATAGAAAGAATAAGCAGTGTCTGTCCTCTCCGAGTCCCTCGCAGCTCTGATCCGTCCAAGGCTGGAGATTACCTGGAAAGTTAATAAACGGGGTGAGTTTTTGAAAAACTTAGTGTGTAATCCCCTTACTAAGATAACAGTTAGTAAACAATAATAGAAACAGTCTGGGCCTGAGCACTTTAACAGAAACAATACAATTTAATTCAGAGCATAAGTGGGTCTAAGCCCATAACAGAGTCAATTGGGCCTTGCCCATATCCGAAAAAGAGCCTAAATGAATGATGCATGATGCATGCAAACCCATCCAACCAGTACACCACTCCATCCAACCCTGCATAGTCTGTGGGGATATAATCAACCCACCTATCCAACACAACAAGCTTAGCACCGATTGCGGCATTAAGTCAACAGAACGGCTCAAAGTCGTAAGCAGCACAGCACAAAACCATAATAAAAATGGCACAGAGCCATGATAATATGCATGGACGAAGCCATCGATAACAGGTCTATAATTGGCACAAAGCCTATGATATTGGCACAAAGCCTTCGGTCATGGCACAAACCCCATAACTACGGCACGAAGACCACAATAATGATATGAAGCCCACAATAACGGGATGAAGCCCATATTAATGGCACACAGCCTTCGGTACAATAATTGGCACTCAGCCATCGATTAGTCCACAGTCATCTCGGGCGACCTGTACAACTTTATCAGATCAATACAGTTAAACGGCTCCAAGCTTTCGATGGATCCACAGTCATCAAGCAACCATACGACCCTAATAGATCAGATCTTCCTCCGTACAAAATCCCAACCCATGTATTGTGCAGAATGACATGCTCAAAATCAGTCATACAATCGTAGTCAAGTTAATTAAAACACAATCATACATTCATAGTCAAATCAGTCGTAGCCCAAGTCAGTCATTTACCCACAAGGGCAAAATAGTCATTTTACACTCTAGGGCCAAAACAATTATTTTACCAATAGGGGTATTTCGGTAATTCTACCCTACAAGGGTATTTTAGTAATCCTACCCTACAGGGTATTTCAGAAATGTTGCAAATCAAGGGTATTTCGGTAAATTTACAAACCGAGGGTATTTTGGTAATTTTACAAACCAGGGTTATTTCGGTAATTTTACAAACTAGGGCTATTTCGATAATTTTACAAACCATTGGTATTTTGGTAATTTTGCAACCAGGGGTATTTCGGTAATTTTACAAGCTAGGAGTATTTCGATAATTTTACAAATTGCAGTCTTAACGTCCCAACAGAATGTCCACCGTTGCCTCGAGCGACTCTAGTAACCTAAACAATCATAACGGTGGAAATGGGCTTAAGGCCCATTACTCGACCCAAGTGGGCCCACGCACTTGTGTGGCTTATTCAACCCAAACACCTAAGTCATGCGCGCGTCATGACAAGTCTATCTATTTACCACTTAATAGTAAGATTTAACCCAATGGGCCAACGGCCCATTAAGCCCCCTAAACCCATCGAGGCCCAGAACGGCCCATGCTATATGCAAGCCATGACGAGACTCCCTGTTTCCCAGTTAACAGTTAGATTTGCATTTACGGGTCTTACAGCCCTATTGGGCCAATCGAGCCCATTACGGCCCAAGTGGCCCACTACGGCCCAAGCCCATGAATTAGATCATGGTGGTCTTTCTCATCACACGCTCACGCTTCATGAGCTCGGTTCACCACACGTGTGATCGCACGCTCGTGTGGCATTATTCGCTGATACATTGGTATTTCGGCATTTTGCCGATCTACAATCAAAATAGTACAAAATACGCACTTTCGACTTTTCAGCCGATCAACAATCAGAATAGTGTATACGGATACACACCTTATCACAAAGAGTACTAAATATTCACGAGCGCCATCACCTATATTAAACATAATACACAGTTAAACCACTTATCAATAGCGTTAGAGGAACTTTAACCAACATTTAACCAAAAAATCGACTAACACTTGCCTAGACTAGATCGGTCGACTATGACTAACTCACTCGATCTATACTTTGGTGCAGTTACCATGCCACAACCAGGCAGAAAATCTCGAATAGCTGACAATGCACTGTTTAAACTTGGGAGCAGAGACTATGCGCTCAAACCGAGCCGACACCTTTGCCATTGCTTCCTCGTTAGAACCCTCTTTACCCATTGGATGGTCTAGAACCAAACCAAGTAACCAACGTCCAAAAGATAAGCGGGGAAATAAACAATCAGCTTTAGAAGAAAAGACATTTGGCAATACCCAAAGAACCAAAAGAAAAGTTTTATGAACACCTACCCCTTAACAGTACACTTGCACGACCTCACTCTCAACACCACAGCCATGCACGAAAACAATTGACCAAGAACCAAATGACAAAGAGGGGCCGAAGGGAAAACAAGAGAGGGATGAGAGCACCAATCGACTAGGAAAGACAAAGGAGACAAGAGAAAAGAAAGAGTGGTTCAAGAGCAATCGGCTGGAACAGAGATTGAAAGGAAATGTAGAGAGAAGGAACAAAGGTTTGGTCAATTAAAATTGAGAGTATTCAGAAAGATTTGGCTTTTGGAGAAGGGAATGAATGTAGAGGGATTAGGAAGGAATGTACTCGGCTAGCAAGAAAATATTAGAGGAGGAAGGAAGATGCAAATTCCGCCAAGGTAACTCCAAAAGTCAAAAAAGGAAAAGAAAAGTAAATAGGCCACCAGAGAAAAATAGAAGAATCGACTCCTCAAAACAAATGCCCAAAAATTCCACCAAACGACAAACAAAAGAGGTAAAGTCTCCCAAATCTGATTTCCACTAAGTGCTAAAAGACTAATTTCGGCAAAAGAGTGAAAGTCCTATGACCGAATTTGCATCATGAGAAAATCCCATATTTGGGCAACTCATACCAACCCCAAATTTACTCCCCAAATCCCTCCTACGATATCTCAACCTGTCCATTTGAAACTCTTTCAAACTCTTCCATAAATTTAAATTCCTTGAATCACTGCTCCTTCTTCTCCTCCAAATCCACCAACCTTCATCCATATCCCATGAATCTTTCCCCCAAGACCAATTCCACAACCATCTTGGCAGAATTCTACTACAGATCAAACACTGGCGTCATAGATGCAAAAATGAATACCCAAAGCCCCCTCCAAGACTTGAACCTCAGATCTTCTGCCACCTCAGTAATACGTCTTCCACCAGGCCATACTACTCCTTGTGACGCAAAACCGACACAATTAAATATAAGCCCTACATGCTAGCATTCAGGTTTACTTATGATAAAACCAAAATAAATTGCAAGAACCAAGACTTGAACCTTTGCTCCCTTGCAACCCTAATGATGCCATAACCACTGGGCCACATGCTTCCTTGTGTCATATTTCAACCAAACATATTTATAAGGCCTTCCAACTAACACCAAGGTCCCCTAAAGGGAAAAACTAAAAAAATTTGCTAGAGCCCTGGTTTGAACCCAGGACTTCTCCAACACTCCCAACTCTTCCTAAATCACTTAGCCACTAAACTAAACATGCAATTTGTGAGATTTTTCTCACACAACAAAAATCCAATTTCCCCGATACTCAAAACCAATTTCTCTTAGGCCCAAAATTTGGGGCGTTACAACGTAAAATGTTTAGCCAACAAAAATAAGGTAATCAGTTCTTAGGTATAAGGAAAGAAATGAAAGAAACATTTGAAAGAGTAAGAAAGGAGTGCTTGATTTAGAAGTGCAAGGATCAAAGAGGAAAGGAGAGTCGAGAAGAGAAGAAGGGAGTCATAGTTTAGTAGAGAAAAGAAAAGCACTATTCGGCACAGGAGGAATAGAACTTTAATTGCATAAAAACCTAAAAGTGCACAAAAGCCAAAAATGAAAAGAAGAATTTCGATAGCTCCTAGTCTTTGGAAAAGGAAAAATGACCAAAAGCTAAAAAAAAAAAATTAACAAACTGACCTAGCAAGAAAGGAAAAGGTACGACACCACCCTACACTACTCAAAACTTAAATCTATGCATACCTAGTGTTCTATTTTGGCTCCAACTTCCTAACAACTCAAATCCCCTTGATTATCTCCTATTATCACTCCTAAATCCACTCCTTAAATCACTCATTTGACCAATTCAAACTACACTTAGTAGAATTCGAATCCAGCTCAACCACTAGCTATCCAAATATGCAAAATAAATACCCATCATAATACTATGGCAACACTCGAACCCTTGACCACATGCACACTCCTAACACCTCCTTGCCACTTGACCACATGCTTCTTTGTGTCACCTTTAAACCTCAATTATTTAAAAGGCTTACTAGCTAGCATTTATGGTTTTATTCACTTAAAACCAAAAATTTTGCCAAATCCCAGGTTTGAACCAATGACTCCTCCAACACTTTTTAGGACCCTTAACCATTGAAGCAGACATTTAATTATGCAGACATTTAATTATCACTTCCTGCATAGAAAAAATTCATGTGCCTAATTCTAAATGCTCCCCAAGCTCAAGACCCATTTCCTCTATGCCCAAAATTCGAGGCGTTACAATTCACCCCTCCTTAAAGAAATTTCGTCCCCAAAATTTCCAACTATCAGAAAGTTGTACGCCATAGCCTAACTGTTATGCTCCCGCTGCGTAATCTACCTCTAATTTCAAGTCCAAAATAAATATACAGCATACTGTGGATAGAGTACGTACCAATTTTTGCATCTAGAGCGTCTCTGTCCTCTCAGCAGCGTTCTGTATAGACCAAAGTTGGTTGCCTATCCTTAGCATAACCAACACCTCTACTTGGTGCTCTACTGTCCAAATCGTTTCCACCCCTAGCTTGCCCACGGCCTCTTGGCGGCTGCTGCACTCCTCTCGGTGGCTGCACATTAACTCTACCTGTACTTGCATTTGATCAGGCCTTCGAGGACACTCTCTAATGTGGTGTTCCATCAATCCACGACTCAAACAGGATCCCATCCTTCTCTAGCATTCACCCATATGGCATCTTCCATAATCAGCACAAGGTGGCAACCCAAAAGTGCCAAAAGGCGGCCAAACTCTGACTGGCCCATCTACTCTAGCCTATTTCTTAGGTCTCTGAACAAATCTAGGAGGCTCTACATCTCTCTTATTTCTACCCCTTTCTTTTTTCCCGTTCTGGCGCTCAATGCACTTCACCTCCTCAGCAACCTTTGTTTTATCCACCAATGCAGCAAAATCCCGCTCACTCTGTGGAGCTATCAGAACACAAAGGCTATCTCTGAGGTTGTTCTTAAATCGAACACAACGCCCATATTCTATAACTACTATCCCACGAGAATACCGGCTAAGTCCCAAAAATTCCACCTCATATTCAGCCACCTATCTATCCTTTTGAACTAGGTTCAGAAATTCCTTCCTCTGAGCATCCACATAACTTGTGCCCGCATATTTCTCTTGGAACGCAGATTTTAAGAACTCCCAAGTCAACTGGTCAGGCTGATCTCCTTGTTTCACAATAAGCCACCACTGATAGGCTTCATCTTACAGTAAGGATACGACACCCTTCAACTTCTGTTCCGAAGTGCAATTGAGGTCATCCATAATCCTTTTCATGGCCTCCAACCAGTACTCAGCCACACTAGGAGCCACCCCAAAAACTCCCCTAAAAATCTCTGCTCGATTTGACCAAAGTCGTTCTGTAATCTACCCACAGCCTATAGTAATGGTATTATTCACAGCAGTCCCAACAACCCTTTCCAAAATACGAAGCATTGCCTAGGACAATGCATCATCCCTAGCTACTCGATCATACGATCCTGCCTTAGTAATAGGGGAAGCAGGTGCCTCCCTCACCTCAACTTTGGGCAAGTGGCCCGATGTCGAAGACTTAGCTCTAGCACTTTCGCGGGCTTTGCCGCGGCCTCTTGCACCCCTTCTATTGCTCATTATCACTTTGCGTATTATCTGAATTAGAAAATTTGTGCAATTTAGCTCATAGTTTCAATGATTAAGCATATGTTTTATGAAAGTAGTAGTTAAGAGTTGTTTTCGCAATCGTAAGCTCACTATAGTTTTAGTTTCCTACAGTTTCAGTTTTACCATAACTAAAGAGTCTCAGTAGTCTGATATCTAAAGTAATCCCAGTAGTATCTACAGTACAGCAATTTAAGCAAATTTTAGTATCAAGAAAACTTACTTGGTTTGACGCTTGAGACTCGGTATGCCACATAATAAATCCTTCAAATTTACTCCAAAAATCATTTGTAAACAACTTTGAAATCCCAAAAACTAAAGCCCATTTCACAGCCCGAGTTTTTGTAAACTCACCCCGTTTTTATTTATGTAGGTAATCCCCAGCGTTAGGTGGACTGGTGGTATGAGGGACTCGAGGGTGGCCACACTACTGCTTCCGTTTTAATTTATTATGCTTTTACTTACATTTAAATTTTATTTTGGGTTTTTGTTGTAATAAGGCCTCTCTTTAAATCTTTAGTTTTTAATTTGGGTTTTAGTTATTATGATTTATATCTGCTAAGGGTAGAACGCGATTTTCCAAAATATTAACTGTTTTCAAAACATTACGTTTTCGCAACACAAAATTTTAAGCTTCTGCAACAAACATTATTTTCAAAATGCAATAATGATTAAATATGATTAACAAAATTTTGAGTAAGTGGTAATAAGGTTTTTAATATAATGCGGGTTTTCAAACGAAATTATGTTTTCGAAAAACATGACAAGCGGCTTGATTTGAGAACTAACTTTTAAAGGTTTTTATCAACAAGAACGAGTTTTCAAAAAGACACTCTAATGTGACACCGCCAGATTCGGCCATAATGTCCAGGCTGGGTTTGGGGTGTTACAAGTGTAGTTAATACTACTCAGTGCTACTCACACAAGCTAACTGGCATCTGCAACAAATGCAGGATTACCTAGCCCCGGGTAGTTGAACTAGACCAGCACCCGAAATCACATAAACAATCAATAATGATCAGTGGTTTCCTAGTGACATGTCACTCGTATCCTAATGATTCCTAAGGTTCAACCAGTACTTTTCTTTACTTACAGTTTCTATTACTTTGCATATTCAATATTTCAATATAAATTTCAAAGTTTATAATTAATTAAATAATTGAACTAAATAATTAAAATAACTCATTGTTTACATATAAGACATACCCCGAGCCAAAATGCAATTCTTTTCGATTTAATCTGATACCTTACGTTTTCCACGGTCAAGGTTAATTTCGCATCGTTCTCAATCTATAACATCAAATTTAGCTCACTCAATATCTACATTACTCAAATGGACACAAAATCATCCTACAGTAAATTTTACCATTTTACCCCTAGCTTTGTCAATTCTTACAACTTAGTCCCTAGGCTCCTAAAATGAATGTATCTATTTTCTTAGCAACCCAAGCCTAGCCGAACCTTAATGGGGCTCATAACAGCCCACATTTCTCTTCAATTTTTGCTTTTACTACACATTTTACTATCTTTGCAAGTTGGTCCCTATTAGGGACTTTCATGAAAAATCACCTAGGAAAAGGTGTTTACTACACTTCAGACTATCATTTCCTACCAAAAGACTTCAAAATAATTCCATGTCACATATGGGTAAATTTTTAAACATGAAACCTAGCTCAAAACTGTGGTATAGAAAGCTAGGTCTAGGTATGAGGATCTCATAAATACGAAAAACATGAAAAACGGGGCTAGGAGTCACTGAAAATCAAGCTTGAAAAGATGAAAACCCTAGCTATGGACTCTGCAACACATTCAGCCAACACTAGAGGAAGATGGACACTTTGTTGGCCTTATTTTCCCTTTTTATTTCTTTTAATATCCAAATGACCAAAATGCCCTTAATGGCCTTCTTTTCAAAATTTTCCTTCCATGGGTATTTTTGTCCATCGTGCTCAAAATGGTCTAATTGCTATTTAAGGACATCTACTTTATAATTTCATTTCAATTTCACACTAAAAGCTTCTAGAACACATATTTTGAATTTCTTGCAATTTAGTCCCATCGTTCAATTGGGCACTTCATCAATAAAATTTATTCACTAAAATTTCTCTCATGCATTCAATCACATAAGAAACCTTAAAACTTAATTAGAATGAATTTTTCTATATTGGATTCGTGCTCTCGAAACCACTGTTCCATTTAGGCCCTATTTTAGGCAATTACACAGCAGGTGCATTAATTAAACCAAATGGTATCACAAAAAACTCATAATGTCCGTCCCTGGTTCTGAACATAGTTTTTAGTACATCAAAGTCTTTAACCCTTAGGTGATAACAACCAGAATGAAGATCGATCTTTCAAAATAATATTGCACCTTTCAACTGATCAAACTAATCATCAATACGTGGCAAAAGATATTTGTTCTTGATCGTGACTTTGTTAATTTGCTGGTAATCTATACATAATCGCATTGACCACCCTTTTTCTTGACAAACAACGCAGAAGCACCCCAAGGAGAAAAGCTAGGCCGAGCAAAGCCCCTATCTATCAACTCTTGCAACTATGTTTTCAACTTTTTTAATTTTGTAAATATCGGAGATGTTCTCGGCATCAATTCAATAGCAAATTCAACCTCTCTAATCGACGATAACCCTAGTAATCCCTCTAGAAATACATTTATAAATTCACACACAGTTAGAATCAATTTTAGCTTTAATTCTAAAACTGCGGAATCAAATATATAAGTGAGATACGCTTCACAACACTTTGTAAAATATTTCTGTATCGTTGTAGCTGAAATAACACTAGATGTACCATCTAGTCTATCTTATATAATTCAGATCCTTTCACCGTTTTGACATTTTAACACAATATGGTTTCATCTACAGTTCACAATAGTATCATGCAAAGTTAACCTGTCGATACCCAGAATCACATCAAATCAGCCAAAAAGTTGCAACCCCAAATCATCAAAAGACAGTTTTTACAAACTTTATCGACTAACACATACTGACCTAAAGGGTTCATTAATTTGACCACTAATTCAGTAGACTCAAAAAGTAATTTCTTATCTAACACTAAAGTTGTGCATACATATGAGTGCGTTGACCCCAGGTCAGTCAAAGCATTAACATTAGTATTAAAGATAGAAAATGTATCGGTGATCAGATCAGGTGCTGAAGTTTCCTCTTGATCACGAATCACGTAAGCCCTAGTTGGTGCTCGTGCATTAGATTTATCAGTAGAATGTTTCATTCCACCTCAACTATTACCTGTATTTCTAGTGTTCCAGGGTGGTCTGCCTCTCGTAGCCATGTTACTCGGATTATTATTCTTAGCCTTTTCTTTATCAGACCTTTTAGGGTAATCTTTGAGATAATGATCATAAGAACCACATTTAAAACATGATCCATCTTTCAGTTTGCATTCACCAAAGTGTTGTCTATTACACGGCTAACATTCAAGCTTGTTGTTCTTGACAATGCCCCCACTTGCCACAAATGTAGCCTGAGGTTTCAAGGTCGAATGTTATTTTCCTCTATCTCTCTCAGAATAATCCACCGAAGCTGATGGATGACTATAATATTCTTTTGACTTATTCAATGGAGATGAGAATGATTTTCCTATAGGTTATTTTCCCGTACCATGAGTCTTAGAATCGACTTTTCTTTTTTTTTTACTGAGTTCCTCAGCCTTGTGTGCTCTGTCAACCAGAACTACAAATTCTTTCAAATCAAGAATCCCAACTAACAGTTTGATATCTTCATTTAAAATGTCTTCAAACTGAGTACACGTAGCAACTGCTATTGGTACACATTCCCGGGCATACTTATTAAGTCACAGAAATTCCCTCTCGTACTGAGCTACTAATATACGGCCTTGCTTCAACTCAAGAAACTCTTTGTGTTTCTTATCAAGTAACCTCTGGCACACATATTTCTTTCTGAACTCTGTCTAGAAAAATTCCCGGTTTACTTGATCCCTCAGTACCACCGCAATCAAGGTATTCCACCGCAGATAAGTTGTGTCTTTCAACAAAGAAACAACACATTTCAAGAATTCAATCGGTTGACAAAATAATTCATCGAAAACTCTAATTGTGTTTTCTAACCAAAACTTAGCTCTCTTTGGATTGTCTTCGACTGTACCACGGAACTCTTCAGCCCCATACTTTTAGATTTTAGAGGTTTGCTTACTCGTACTGGTTCCAAACCTTGAGGAACTACAGAGATAGGTTGCGGTACAGGTGGGGGTAGAGGTCGTCAAGCCATAGGATTTGTTCTCACGAACTCAATAAACCATTCAGACAACATCTAGAAGAAGGCTTCTTTAGCTTCTTCTCTCGGCCTTCAGATATAGGCCTACTACAACTAGATGTTGCTCCATGAATGGAGACTTACACATTAGTTTCTACTTCATTGGAATCAGCTTGATTGGATGACATTATATCTATATGAAAACAAAATTTAATTTGAGTCAATAGTTATCACACTATTAAAAGTTATATAATGGCATAAACTCTATACATGCTACATTTAGTCTAAGAACTGACTAAATCATAGCTCTGATGCCATTAATTGTAACACCCCTAACCCGTATCCATCACCGGATTAGTGTTACAGAGCATTACTGTACAATCAAAACATTTAAACAATATTTTGTTCACTAACGTAAACACATCATATATCAATCATACATTCACATTCCACCCCTAAATCAAGACTTTGAGGCCTTAGAAATACCTTAGGAATGATTTGGGACTAAATTGAAATTATTTGGAAATACTAGGAAAAGTTACAAAAAATTTGATACAGGGGTCACATAACTATGTGGCCACGCCGTTTGCCTTACACGGCTGAGACACATACTCGTGTCTTAGGCCGTTTAGACCTAAAACTCAACTATACCAAGGCATTTCCAACACTAATTTGTGCATAATCACTTGAACAATTTGTGCACACCCACAAGACATCAAACCATACCTAAACATGCATATATTTGCCATTCCAAAAGTCCAAATTCAACTAACCAATATGCCATTCAAAGTACCTCTTACACACACAACAACACTTATCTATACATGTATATTTTACCACATTTCAATCATCAATTACTAGTTCAAAGCTTACCAAACATGCCACTAATTGACCATTATCATACCAATTCAAAACATGTCATATAAGCCATTCCAATCATGCATTACAAGTTAACCAAAATGACACAATCCAACAACGTATCAAATGGTAACAACTAAGATAACTAACACAACTTATACATACCAAATCATCCATTAAACATTCAACTAAACATCATTATAAGTCCACCTATACATGCCATTATAACCTTGGCCAAAACATCAAAGCTACTGATATTTATGTTGGATAGTGTATAGATCTCCGACGATCTTTCAAACCATCAAGCTTTTGATAATCTATAAAACATATGAAAGAAACTATGTAAGCACTTTATGCTTAGTAAGTTCGTAGTAAATAAAACATAACTTACCATTTCATTTATATAACAATAAGTATAAGCATAATATAACTCAAACCACAAGCTTGGTACAAGCCTATACATCATCATCAATACACAAGTTAGTGCATTTATAGATAGCTCATTTGAATAACCATATGATAAGCCATTTATTTGTATATTGACTTACCTCGTACGGATTCAGACAATTACGATCGACTATTCAACTACTTTCATTTTCCCCCGATCTAATTCCATTTTCTTTGGTTCTTGATCTATATAAATTCAAATTTAACTCTTTTATTCATCAAATCAGTCAATTCAATCCAAAAATATATAATTAGGGCATCTTACACTTTAGCCCTTACAATTTCACATTTTAACACTTTAGTCCCTAGTTCACAAAATCACAAAATACACAAAATTCATATAGACTATAGCTTGGCCGAGTATTTATGGCTTTCATCTAAGCCCATACAACATATTTATTTCATAATTTAGTCCTCCCAATTTTCATTTTTCACAATTTAACCCAAATACTCAATTTAATAAAAAATTCAATTAAAAACATATTAATCAAACACATATCTTTCATATTTCACAAATTAACAGCACAAAGCTCACAATTTCATCAATGGCTGATTTCAAAATCATCATCAAATTTTAAAATTAAAACATGGGCTTGTGAGAACTCGAAACAACAATCACAAAAACATAAAAATCATCGAAAATAGATCAAATTTCATACCTCAATTAGCCAAAGATAATGCCGAATGATAGAAGGGTTTTCTTCTTTTCTTTTCTTTCTAATTTTTTTGGCAACATAGATGATAATGGCTTTAATTTGTGTATTTGTTTTATTTAATTATTAAGTAATAATCAATTTCCATTGTTAACCTTTATAAACACATTAAAACTCCACTATGTTATGACCATAAGTGTCCATTCATAATTGCAATGGTCAAATAACCACATAAGGACCTCTCTTTTACAAAGACATGACAATTTGACCATTAATCAAATAGAAGGACACTTTTGCTTTTTCTGCGATTTAGTCCTTTTTGTAAATTAAGCACCAAACGATCAAATTAATTCATAGAAATTTCACAGATGTAAATTCACATATCACAGAAACAGAAAATAATATTTAAATATTTTTTAGACTCAAATATGTGGTCTCGAAACCACTATTCTAACTAGCGTCTAAATTGGGCTGTTACAACTCTCCCCCCTTTAGGGATTTTCATCCCCGAAAATCTTACCGTTAAACAAATTATGATGTTGTTGTCTCAAAGAATCTTTAGGCTCCCATGTAGCCTTTTCTATGCCATGACGACACCATAATACTTTCACCATAATACAGATCGGTTCTTCCTCACAAGTCATATCGGACTGAATTTCTATCTCAGACGGACTAATCACATGAAAAGGATCAGATCTGTACCGTCAAACCATTGATACGTGAAATACATTATGAATCTTTTCTAGCTCAGGTGGCAAAAGTAATCTATAAGCAACCGACCTAACTCGCTCAATAATCTTATAAGGTCCGATGAACCTCGGACTCAATTTACCTTTTCTTCCGAACTGAAATAGTTTCTTGCATAGAGAAACTTTTAGAAACACTTAATCGCCAATTTCAAATTCAACATCTTTACGTTTCAAATCTGGGAATGATTTCTGATGATCGGAAGCTGCTTTCAGACCGTTTCGAATTACTTTCACTTTCTACTCAGTCTCTTTAATCAAATCAACCCCGTGTATCTTATTTTCACTAAGTTCAAAATAATATAATGGAGTACGTCACTTTCTACCATATGAGGCTTTGTACTGTGTCATTTTAATGCATGATTGAAAAGTATTATTGTAAGCGAATTCAATCAATGGCAAATACTGTTCCCACGTACCTTCAAACTAAAAAATGCAACATCTCAACATATCCTCAAGTATCTAAATGATTTGCTCGGACTGACCATCCGTTTGTGGGTGAAAAGCAATACTGACATGTAATTTCATACCTAAAGCCTCTTGCAATTTCTTCCAGAATCGCGAAGTGAATCTCAGATCTCTATCTGACACAATAGACAATGGGACCCCATGCAACCTCACAATATCAGAAAGGTAAAGCTCAGCTAACTTTTCAAGTAAATAATCAGACCGTACCGGAATAAAATGAGCTGATTTTGTCAATCTGTCAACTACAACCCAGATCGCATCTTTCTTTCTCGGAGATAGGGGCAAAGCAAAAACAAAATCCATTGTCACTCAGTACCATTTCCAATCGGGAATCATAATCGGTTTCAATAAACTAGAGGGTAGCTAATGTTTAGCTTTGACTTGTTGATAGACTAAACATTTCAAAATGAAGTCAGATATGTCTCTTTTTATTCCCTGCCACTAGTATAGCTGTTTCAGGTAGTTATACATTTTTGTGCTTCCCGGATGTACAGATAGCTTACTATTGTGAGCTTCAATCAAAATCATCTGAATCAACTCTAGATTTCTCGAAACACAAATCTAGTCTTAGAATCTCAAATAACCATTATTATCAACTCGAAATTTATAATCGAATTCAAAACTATACTGAGCTCGTTTTGTTAACAATTCATTATCCACTTTCTGAGCATTAATATTCTATTGCAAAAACATAGATTTCGCTTTTAATTCAGCTAAAATTGAATCATCATCAAACAAAGCTAAATGAACATTCATAGTACGTAATACAAACAATGATTTCTGACTCAAAGCATCAGCAACAACATTCGCTTTACCCAGATGATAATCAATGATAAGCTCGTACTCTTTCAACAGTTCGAACCATCTTTGCTGTCGCGGATTTAAATCTTTTTGAGTCACCTAATATTTCTGACTTTTGTGATCCGAAAACACATGACATTTCTCACCGAACAGATAATGACGCCATATTTTCAAATCAAAAATAGTAGCAACTAACTCAAGGTCGTGCATCAGATAATTCTTCTCGTGCGACTTTAACTATCTCGAGGCATATGCTATAACCTTGCCTTTTTGCATTAAAACACAATCGAGGCCGTTTAATGAAGCATCACTGTAAATCACATATTCTTTACTCGATTCTGGCTGTACGAATACTGAAGCTTTAGTTAACATAGCTTTGAACTAATCAAAACTGTTTTGACATTTATCGGACCATTCAAACTTTACATCTGTTTGTAGTAATCTTGTTAACGGAGTTGTAATTATAGAAAATCCTTTCACAAATCGACGATAATACCCGGCAAGTCCCAATAAACTGCAAACTTTAGAAACATTTCTCGGAGGCTTCCAATCCAGAATAGCTAAAATTTTACTCGGATCAACCCGGATACCAAATGTTGACACAATATGACCCAAAAAGCTAACTTATTGTAACCAAAATTCACATTTACTAAATTTTGCAAATAGTTGCTTATCATGCAAAGTCTGAAGCACAATTCTCAAATGTTTAACATGCTTACTTTCATTCCATGAATAAATCAAAATGTCATCAATGAATACAACAACAAATTGATCTAAATATGGTCTGAATATTCTGTTCATCAAATCCATAAACACAGTAGGAGCGTTCGTTAGTCCGAAAGGTATAACTAAGAATTCATAGTGTCTGCACCTCATTTGGAAAGATGTTTTCGAAATATCTGCATCTTTCACTCTTAACTAATAATAGCCCGATCTCAAATATATTTTCAAAAACACAGTGACACTTTTCAATTGATCAAACAAATCATCGATTCTGGGCAAATTATATTTATCCTTTATAGTCACCTTGTTGAATTGACGGGAATCGATAGACATTCTCATCGTGCGGTCTTTCTTTTTCACAAATAGAACCAAAGCACCCTACGGTGAGAAACTCGGTCTTGCGAATCCTCTATCTATCAACTCTTGCAACTCATACTTTAATTCTTTTAATTCAGTCAGAGCCATTCTATATGGAGCTATCGAAATTAGAGTAGTTCCTGGCACCAATACAATGCCAAATTCTACTTCTCGAATCGGAGGTAATCCCGGAAGTTCTTCAGGAAACTCACAGACAACAGACACTATTTCCATTTTCTTCTCAGTAACTTTGGAATTGATCACATATGCAAAGTAAGCTTCACAACCCTTATTCACAAATTTCAGAGCTTTCATTGCAGATATCACAGTTGGTAACCCATTCAAATCGCTAGACTCAATTTAGATTATTTCAACATTCTTGCATCTCAAATCAATAGTTTTCCGTTTGCAATTCACAATTGCATCATGCAAAGTTAACCAATCCATGCCTAGAATTATATCAAATTCATCAAAGGGTAAAAGTATCAAATCAGCCAGAAAACATACATCTCGAAACATCTGGACTTGGAAGGTACTCTAGCCTCAGATTGAACAACAATATTTTCGTAGCTTTCTGGCTACCACTCATATTTCCCGTATTTTTGGGAGGTCTACCTCTAGCTGAAGTATTACTCGGTCTCGGATTCTGTGCAATCTCTAGTTCAGCGAACCCAGGACAATCTCAGATAAAGTGATCCATAGATCCACATCTAAAACAAGCTCAATCATTCAATCTACAACTCCCCAGATGTCTTTTACCATAATGTTTATATTCAAGTCGTTCAAATCAGACATTTCCCACACTAGCAACAAAAGTAGCAAGAGCTCTAAAACTCGAGTGTCATCTGGCTCTATCTCTGCTCGAATGCCCCACATTAGCCTTTGAGCGGCTATAATCATCTCAAATTTCTTTGACGCAGACTAAAATGATTTGCTCGCAGATCTCTTTCTTACTTCTCTAACTTCAAAATCAGCTTTTCTTTTCTCCCATCCGAGTTCTTCGGCTTTACATGCTCGATCAACAAGCACAACAAACTCTTTAATCTTAAGAATGCCAACTAAAAGATGGATATCTTCATTCAAACCATGCTCGAATCTTTTACACAAAGTTGCTTCAGTCGAGACACATTCTTGAGCATATCTGCTCAATCGAACAAACTCTTGCTTGTATTCTATAATAGATATACGGCCTTGTTTATGTTCCAGAAATTCTTATCCTTTCTGATCGATGAATCTCTGACTGATGTATTTCGTATGGAATTTAGATTGAAAGAAATCCCAGGTTATTTGTTCTTTCAGAACAACAAAGGTTAGAGTTTTCAACCACTAACAGGCTGAATCTCTCAACAAAGATACGGCACATTTCACACATTCCTTAGGGGTACATGACATTTTATCGAACACTCGAATGGTATTCTCAAGCCAAAACTCAGCTCCCTCAGCATCATCATCACTTGTAGCCCTAAACTTTTCAACTCCATATTTTTAGATTTTATCCATAAGAAGCTTATTCAATAGAATCAGATTCATTATCAGTGGCACAACAGATGTCTGAGGGGGATTAGGCGGGGGTGGGTGTTGTTGAGCAGCCGGATTAGTACGAACAACCTCCGTAAATCATTCACTCATCATCTGGAAAAAAGCTTGTTTTGCTTCTCCCTTGTAACTTCTAGTCACATTTCTTGAATCAAAAGGCACTGTCCTTTGTGCATGAGCTGGTGCATTACTTTCAACATCATCAGCTACGGCTTGTTCGGGATCCATTACTATATGAAAACCACATTTTAGTTGTAATGATTCATCACACTATCATATTTTAGATATATGGCATGTATAACTAGACTCACATATGTTTTGGTAGTCCTAGAATCGACTAAACCATAGCTCTGATACCAACCAAATGTAACACCCTTGACAGGTACCCGTCCCCGGACTAGAGTTAGAAGCATTACCGGACAAATCAGAATATTTTCAGACAATTCACAAACATCAACTTCAAATCATAATCATACATCATCAAAGAGTCCCTTGTGAAGGTCTACGAGACCTTAAATATGCATCAAAAGAAGGTCGGGACTAAACCAAGCTCATACAAAATTTTTACAAAACTTAACATTTTCCAAAGGTACAGAGGTCACTTACCCATGTGGTCAAGCCGAATGCCTTACACTGCCACCAGACACGCCCATGTCTCTAGGCCGTGGCAAAACAGGGCATACATACTGACTTGTTCACACGCCATAAGACACGCCCGTGTGCTCGGCTGTATGAAAATTAGGGAGGCTACTGACTTGGCCACACGGCTGACCACACACCCGTGTGCCAGCTCATGTGCCACCCACGACTACTAGACACGCCTGTGTGTCTATGTCGTGTCAATCCTGTAGGGTATACTGACTTATTCAAAGGGTACCCCAGGGGACACATGATCGTGTACTATGGCCGTGTGTCACACACGGCCAAGACACATGCTCATGTCTCTACCTGTGTGGACAAAAATAGGCCATTTGAAAGGCATCTCTGCAACCCATTTTGTGTCATCCCTACAAGTAACAAATATGCATCATATAAGCCACAATTTAAGCCAATTTCATGCCCAAAACATACACCATTATGACCAAATTATATATCAACCAATTCACATATTATTTCCATAGCCAAACATACCATAATCATAACAAATTACTTGTTGCAATAACACATGATATACCATTTCAACTCATGACCAAAATTTACCAAATTCACCACTTGTTTCATACCAAAATGACCATTTTCAAATAAGCCATATGGACATCATAAAGCATGCCAAAATGCATCACATGTTATAAGCCAAATTCAAATAAAAACACAACCATTAGTTAGCCATATCACATGGCAGAACATATATACATCACAAAAACATATTCAAACTTATCTAGCTTATACATGCCATGATTCAACATTTATACTTTCAAAATGTACCAACAAATTTAGATAGTGTGGTGATGATCCTTGACGATCCCCAAGCTTTCGGTAGCTTCGATATCCAAAAAAACAAACTAAACACAAACAAAGTAGGCTATAAAGAGCTTAGTAAGCCATATAGAAATAAACTTATCACAAATCATTAACATATATCATGGTAAAACGCAATCCCAATTTCATATTACTTATATAGCTCATTTAATCTAAGCTGACTTGTACATATATCTCATTCATTTCTATGTACTCATTTATTCCTCACATAAATTTTATGGCACATATACATACCTTTCATTATCAAATATCGAACATATTTCAGACGTACCTGAATCAGATTATAAATATGCATACTAATTCATTTCTCAGAATACCCGTTGAACCATTCGGAATCAAAAGGATACTCGGTTAACTCAGAGAGCTCGTATAATACCAACGTCCCAGACGTGGTCTTACATGTAATCGAATATCAATGCCACTGTCCCAGACAAGGTCTTACACGAAATCAAATACGATGCCGATGTCCCAGACATGGTCTTACATGTAAATCTCAGATCGATGCCAACATCCCAGACAGGGTCTTACACGAAAACACATATCGAATCCTATGTCATGACATATGTATCCCAGCTATTCTTAAGGTTCGGACAAGACTTTTCGTACTTGACCACATGCTCAGAACTTATTTCGGGTTTCACATACTCAACTCTCATAGCAACTTAACAAAATTAAATCATATATATATACAATAATAAATCAACTTAATACATTTATTTGTTTATAGACTTACCTCGTACGGATTTAGACGGTTACGATCGACTATTCAACTATTTTCGTTTTCCGCTGATCTAATTCTATTTTCTTTGGTTCTTGATCTATATAAATTCAAATTAAACTCTTTTATTCATCAAATCATTCAATTCAATCCAAAATTACATAATTATAATTTCACATTTAACACTTTAGTCCCTAGTTCACAAAATCATAAAATACACAAAATTCATATAGACTATAGCTTGGCCGAATATTTATGGCTTTCACCTAAGCCCATACAACATATTTATTTCACAATTTAGTCCTCCCAATTTTCATTTTTCACAATTTAACCCAAATACTCAATTTCATCAAAAATTCAATTACAAAACATATTAATCAAACACATATCTTTCATATTTCACAAATTAACTGCACAAAGCTCACAATTTCATCAATGGCACATTTCAAAATCATCATCAAATTCTAAAATTAAAACATGGGCTTGTGAGAACTCGAAACAACAATCACAAAAACATAAAAATCGTCAAAAATGTATCAAATTTCATACTTTAATTAGCTAAAGATAATGTCGAATGCTAGCAGGGTTTTCTTCTTTTCTTTTCTTTCTAATTTTTTTGGCAACATAGATGATAATGGCTTTAATTTGTGCATTTGTTTTATTTAATTATTAAGTAATAATCAATTTCCATTATTAACCTTTATAAACACATTAAAATTCCACTATCTTATGACCATAAAATTCCATTCATAATTGCAATGGTCAAATAAACGCATAAGGACCTCTCTTTTACAAAGACATGACAATTCGGCCATTAATCAAACAGAAGGACACTTTTGCATTTTTTGCGATTTAGTCCTTTTTAAAAAGCACTCAAACGATCAAATTAATTCAAAGAAATTTCACAGATGTAAATTCACATATCATAGACACAGAAAATAATATTTAAATATTTTTTAGACTCAGATATGTGGTCTCAAAACCACTATTCTGACTAGGATCTAAATCGGGCTGTTACAATCCATAACATATGCAAGACCTCAGGCAGTGGTAGGACATTCAAAACCAGCACTTGAAACATGAAATCCCTAATGGCATGTCATTTGTATCCTATGAATTCCAACCCACAGCTCGTGTGAGCAGGTCTATTTCACAGCGCATGTGAAGAATTATATAAAGGAAAGGAAAGGAAAGGTTATATGTTTTACACACTTCATATAAGCTATCTTTCGTATCTGATGGTATTCTAAATTGTAACACCCCAAACCCGGCCTGGACATTATGCTCGGATCTGGAGGGTCACATGGCTTAAATCTCAAAATCCGTAAAACTATTTTAAAAAGTTCAAGTCCTATTTATCACAGATTGTTTATTTTAAATCTCCTTTAGAACAAGTTAAAAACTCTATTTCCTTTAGTTTTGAAAATTCTGATGAAAGTTAAGTCACCGAATTGTTTTGAATAAGATAGGTCGTAGTTTTTCTTTCAAAACATTTATTATCAATTTTTAGAAGCCCAATGTGTTTAATTAACTGATTATATGCAATGTCATTCAAAATAAATAAATAACCCAAATGAAAGTTAAAAACCCCATAATGGCCTTATTGCACAATTAAACCCAGCAAGATAGAAAATGGGAATAAAATGGGAACAGCGGAAGTCTAATTGGTGCAGAAAGTAAGTGAAATCATGTGGCCACCTCAAGTCCATCACGGCTCCAAATCCACTAGGTCTAGGGGTTACCTGCACAAGTTAAGAATAAAAGAGTGAGTTTGCAAAAACTCAGTGTGCAACTCCCCATCGGAACAGAATGGGCCAAAGCTCCAAACAGAATCAGATCGGGCCTAAGCCCATAACAGATACAGATCATATCCACAATATGCAAAACCCACCCCAACCAGCCATCACACCACCCGTACCAACCAGCACACCATATGGGGAATAACTTGACCCATCCAGCCCACACACTAATATGTAGCAAAGTTACTAATAATAGAATAATGTGGCAGAGCCACCAAAAATAGAACGAGTGACAAGGCCACTGTTAACAGAATATGTGGCGTAGCCACTATAACAGAACTTCCTCCGTATTCACAATCCCAACCCCATGCAGATATATAGAATAGAAACACACATATACAATATGCTTACAGAATAATAGATATAGAATTTGTAACACCCCAAACCTGGCCTAGACGTTGTGACTAGATCTGGTGTGTCACATGAACCTAAAACTAAGTTTACGGCCTTTTGTCTGTTGTGATTTAAGTGTGATTTTCAGTAAAGCAGTAGGCTTGTGAAAAAAAAGTCAGTTTGTTACTCTTTAGAGTTGTCCAAATTTTAAACTTGTTGAGTTGTGAAAACGTTCTTAAGAATTTGAAAACCCGCGCAGCCTAAACTAGCAGTTTCGACCCAAATACAATTTGAAACCATCAAAGAAAATAAAACCCATAAAGAAATTTAAACAGTGGCCTTATTACAATTAAAACCCAAAAATAATAGCAAAATAAAATTACTAAAAATAATATGAAAACCCGAACTTGCAAAGGTTGTGGCCACTCTGAATCCCTCGCAGCTCCAAGCCCACTATGGTTGAGGGTTACCTGCAGAGATGAAATAAAAGGGGGTGAGTTTGACAACTCAGTGTGCAATGTTATCTCAACCATAGGCCAAAATAGATCAAGCCTCAGAATTAGATTAATTGGGCCTTGGCCCATTACAGAAATCAGGTTAAGCCCATAGGCCCATAACAGATACAGATCAGATATAATATGTAAACAGAAACCCAACCCAAATCCATCCATAACACCCCCGTACCAGCCTTACACCATGTGGGGTGACTACTCGACCCACCCAACCGCTACACACCATAGATATTTGCAGCGAAGCTGCCAGATATAATTTGCAGCGAGGCTGCCAGATATTGTGACGAGGTCACCAGATACAGATATTGTGGCGAGGCCACCAGAACAGATATATATACGTGGCGAAGCCACTAGATTGCAGCGAGGCTGCTAGAACAGATATATATGTGGCGAGGCCACCAGATTGCAGCGAGGCTGCCAGATAATAATGTGACAAAGTCACCAGATTACAGCGAGGCTGCCAGAACGCTTCCTCCATCATAAACCCATACCCCATGCAACATATATATACATACTAGCATGCAACATATAGCATCTCATGCATCAGATATGTTCACATTAAATGGTAACTCATGCAGATACATAAAATCATACATTTCATACAGAATTGACCCTAGGGGTATAATAGTCTTTTTACACCTAAAGGTACTTTGGTAATTTTCCTACCTAAGGGTATTACAGTCCTTTTTCATATTTTCAGAGATTTTATGCATGTTCAATTGGTTATCAGTCCATAGATATCCACAGAAGTCCATTTTAAGCTTAATTTCCACTTTTGCCCTTTTTAGCCTAAAACCCCTAATGGGCCTTACTGAGTCCATTATCATCTCAAACCTATTAAGTCTAATTTGTAGGTTTAGTTTACCAAATTGACCATGTTTTTATTAACCATGTCACCAGAAAGCCTATAATAGTCATTTTACCGATTTGGGCTCGGAAGCCCATTGGGTCCATCTTTGGCCCGTTGAAGCCCAACTTACCAAAACGTTCAGAATTGCACCTTTTGCAATTCATCCGGCACTAAATTCATAGTTAAGCCCAATGGAGTAAATGGTTACTCTCAAATATCATACGAATTCGTTTTCGGTCACTTACACCAGATGTCGGTAACGTTACGGCTTTTTCGGCTTTTACCACTTTAGTCTAATAGTTGGGATTAGTTACACACCTGTTAGTTGTCGAAGTGCTTGAAGAACCCACGAGTGAATAACCTACAATTGCACACTATTGCGTTAACCTAAAACTCAGTAACCAATAAGCCATAATCTCCCAACCAAAATCGGCCAACATGGCCTAAGTCCTTAAAAGCCTTTACCTTCTTGTCGAAAGTGGATTAGATCCTAATGTTCAGAAATGTTTGGCCCTCCAAATCCTTTGTTGCCCCAATCCTTGATCACCCTAACGCAACAAAACAAGAGAAGGAGGCCATCAAGCCCCCTAGTCACTAACGTTAGCCTTCCCCAAAGGGTTTCGGCATCAAGCCTTAAACCTGAAAACTAACGAGATAGGATCACGAAATACTTACCAATCTAAGTCCCAAACCACAGCCGTTCTACTTGTAACAACGATAAAGAAAAAGTTGAGAGAAGAGAGGATTCGGCCAAGCACAATGAGGTTTCGGTCAAAAAGGAGATTCGGCACTGGAAGTAGGATGAGAAGAGACAATATATTTGATAGAAGAAGAGGGATTCGGCAAGGAGGGTGCTTCGGCTTATGGAAGGTTTTAGAAAAAGAAGTAAAAGAATAAGAGTGATCGGCTTTGGCAAAGAACAATCGGCAGAGAGATTTCAGCTTCTGCTTGCAGTTATCGACAGAGGTTTTAGAGAAGAGGGACAAGGGAGAATGGATTCGGCTGGCAGAAGAATGGTGATAAGGGGTCGGTTTATGGTTTGAGAAGAAGAGAAGCAAATAGATGAGAATAGAAAAGAAAACAAGGGAGGTGTTTAGTCAAATACAAATTCGGCTCAAGGGTGGAATGAGGTTCGGCTACTAGATTAATGAGAGGAACGAAGTGGCAAAAAGGGTACCTAATAGGCTATGTGAGATTGACAGAAGAGGGGAGCTTCCACACTTAAGGAAAATCGGCACCAAAATCATAAAAGAACTAAAGGAGAATTCGGCACCCTCTAGCACCTATTTGTCGAAAATGCAAATACCAAGCCCCCTAGCCGAATTGCACTTGCAAAGTCCCAAAACCGGCCACTTCTTTCAAAATTCAAAGCTCCACAAATCCCTCCTTGATTTACTCCCTTGACCGATTCAAATTCCTCCAAGCAGAGTTCAATTCTGCTTCAAATTCTTACCTGCTCAAGCTCAAAAATAAAACACCACATTCACAGCCTCTGAAGCTTGAACCTTGGACCTCCAAGCACACTTAGGCGCCACTTTTGTAGCTCCTTAGTGGCGTCATGCTGCCACTCCACCACTAGCCAGTTTATGACTTGTTTCACCCACTTAATCTTATAACACCTACTTCCCAAGGCCCCCTATCTCCTGAGCCAAAAATACAAAATTTTGCCGAGCTTCTAACTAACACATGGGCCTTCCATAGGCCCATTAACACTCCCCAAACATGCATTACACACCCAAATACTAGAATTTAAACATTTTATCAGATAAAGAAAAATCTAAGAAAAACCCAAAAATTAGGGCGTTACAGAATTAATCATGCATGGTCACTAACTTACCCTCCAAGGGTATAATAGTCATTTCTAAAACTAGGGGTAAAGTAATAATTTTATCATTTAGTGGTGTTTCAGTCCTTTTTATCAAATTTAATGTCTTAACACTAAATACAACCTTGTAATAGATTCCACAACATACTTAGCAACTCAGATTCATTAACTAGGTCAAAAGTAATTTTGGGCTCTAAAGCCTCCTAACGGGCCCATACGAGCCCACTTATTCGAGTGGCCCGTTTTGCTAAGTTTTATGCTCAAGAACCCAGATTCTACCATTCCACGTTTTTATAACCACTTACCGGATATTTTACTCCTATATGCCTTTAGGCCCATTGGGCCTGCTTCGGCCCAACCAAGCCCAACATAGCCTAAGGGTGCCGATTTGCACCAGCTGATCTCCCTGGACTAAATCCCATTTCTATTGAGCTCAGTCTGGCCCAATAGCATTCGTACCCTAATAGGCTTCTACAAGCCGGTATTTCGGCATTTCAACTTTTGCCGACCTACACTACAGGAGGGTGTAGCTACACACCTGCTTATGAGTTAAGTCGAGCAATCCCACCAATGATCAACCTACAACAATACTATCATACCATTAACCCAAAATTCGATTGGAACCAATGTTACCTTACTCTTACATAATCAGCTATGACTAACCAAACCAATATCCACTTACCTCTGCCGAATCCAAGCCTTAGATCTAAACTGCCTTGTTATTATTAATCACCACCTCGTACTCACCCTCATGAAACCAACTGCCACACCTGCCTATGACTCATAAGAAAAAGAGAAGTTTGAATCGATTTCCCAACAAGGAGATCAAAATCGATTAGAAGAGCAAGAAATGGAAGATTTTAGCTTTTCAAAACTTGCTTACCAAAAGAGAATTGGAGAATAAAACCCTTACCCAACGATATACTTGACCGAGATGATGAAATGAGAGATTGCCACACCTTAAGCCTCGATTTAACTAGATTTAGTCGAATCACAAAAGGAGGAGTAGAAGGCTAGGGCATTCGATTTTGAAGGAATAGGCCAAGATAGTGACTTAAGTTCAGCTAACCAGACAATCCGAGGAAGGGAGAAGAAGAATAAATATGTCGGCTAGATTGGGATGAGGTTCAAAAATGGTGATTCGGTCAATGGTATGCCTAAAGAGAGAAGAAAACCGAATGAAGGGTTGGAGAACCAATTAAGAGAAAGAATTGGGGATTTGGTTTCTAGAGAAATTGAGAACCAATTATTACTGCAACAACCACAATGGAGTCACCTAAAGACCTATGAGAAATTGGCACAAAAGAATCCCTCAACAAAAAAGTTATCAAAACCTGAAAGAACTAAAAGAATTCGGCACATCAAGCCACTAGTACTAAAAATAGTAGACCTTCACCTCCTTGCCGAATTTGCACTCCCACAGTCCCACGATTGACCACTCTTTGATCCCCTTCTTCTTTTGCTCCTTGATTCCCTCAACTTCAAGTTTGAATTCCATTCGAACTCTCATGACCAAGTCTACTATTATCTAGTCACAACCACCCTAGAGTTTGTCCCCAAATAAAACACTTGTCGCACTCACCTAGCAAAACATAAAAATGTTTGCTTGCAAGGGGAATTGAACCTGAATCCCCCTTACCCAAGGCGCCATAATTCTTGCTCTCCACCTTGCTAATGATGCCACAACCACCTTACCACTAGGCTCCTTGTGACAAGAGTTCCCGAAAACTAAACTTGAACCCCGCGAGCTAACATCCCTACTTCCCTATGCCAAAAATTAAAATTTCCCCCAAGGCTTAGGCTTAACCCAGGCCTTTTAAAGGCTCCCAAAACACACTTACACATCAACATAAGACACCCAAACATGCAATTGTCGAAATTAAGCAAACACACTGAAGCCCAAAAATCTAGGGCGTTACATATATGGTTCAACAAGCATGAAAAGGAAAGGAATGGTAAGTGATCATGTAACAACTCGTTTTTAGTCAAATCAGAACAGTGGTTTTGGAACCACAAATATGAGGTCAAAAAATTTATTTTATTTATATTTTAATGTCTACAACATGATATTAGAGTTGTGTGAAAATTTTGTTGTTAAATTTTATCATTTGAGTGTTTAATTTCATGAAAAGAGCTAATCACATAAAGTGAAAAAGTGGTGTTCTATTAGTAAAATGTACTTAATAGATATGAAATTGAAATGTGGTGGTCCTTAAATGGTAAATATATCTGTAACACCCCTAACCCGTTCTGATCGCTGAAAGGGTTACGAGGTAGTACAGAACCAATTCTTATGCAAACATTCAATAATAAAATTCAGCATTAACAAAGTTATTCTATCTCGAATGAATCGATACAAGTCATATCTTCGAACAAAGAATGATAAAGGACAATCATTTTATCGATCTTTGCAACTAAATGAAACTGAATTCTCAAGCTATTAATTTATCATATACAAAGACTACTTTAGCATGCCTTACACTCATATAAGTATCATAAAATAATTCACTATTCATTTGGTAATTTACCTTCATAGCCGAATGCATGACCATTTATACCTAGCCTATTCACATCATAACAAATACGTCTCGTGATCCCATCTTCTAAATGTAACTTAAGTATTCAATCTACTTAGTAACGATTCACTTAAAACAAAAAGTTGATTTATAAAACATACATAACCACATTTGAAATTTTAACACTTAGGCCATATTCGCATGGCCATTTATACAAAAGGAAAACTACATCATCGACATCCCAAAAATAAAGTCTATACATGCCAAAATGTCATGCTCAAGACTAACAAAACAAGGTACCAAAATGTTGCTGACAGGTGTGATGGCTTTGAAGACGGTCCCGAGCTTACAATAGATCAAAATAAATCTAAATAAGAGGCAATTAAACACACCAAATGAGTTTTCAACTCAGTAAGTTATAAGCAATAAAATAAAAACAATTTACTTGATATGACGAAATAAATATTAATGAAATAGACATTACAATAATCTTAAATCCTTCCTCATAGTATTTAAAGCTGACTAAATAATAGATTCACACATTTACGATTCTCCAAACCCATTTCTTATTTCATTCAATAACTCTATTTCCTCATTCAATTCATGCACATATTGTATCTACAACCAATTTCGCACACTCATAGTGCTCGGTTAGGAAATTTGCAGACATAGTTGGTTCAGTTCCGTACACATAGTGCCCATGAAATCCGCACACATAGTGCCACTCAAATCCGCACACATCGTGCTATTCATATCTGCACACATAATGCCATTCAAATCCGCATACATAGTGCTATTCATATCCGCACACATAGTGCCATTCAATCCGCACACATAGTGCCATTCAAATCCGCACACATAGTGCCATTCAAATCCGCACACATAGTTCCATTCAATCCACACACATAGTGCCATTCAAATCCATACACATAGTGCTATTCATATCTGCACACATAGTGCCATTCAATCCATTTCATTAAAACTAATCAACCAACTTAATTCAATTCGAATGTACTACCACATATCTATTAATCAAGCAAATATATATATGAATTCAAGAATGATTCTTTCATAATATGTACGCACCATTTATGTATCAAATAACTATGTTCATAATTACTTATGCACTTACCTTATGATCTGATGGATTTGCTTCTATGGCTACTCGATAATCCTAGTCTTTCCTTTGTCCGACACTCCCCTTTGATGTTCTTGAGCTTGAATAAATCAAGACATTTCATTTAATTAGATTTCCAATTTATTTCTCCTTCTTATTAAAACATATGCATATAGACATTTCTACTTCAATATTCATATTCGGTAATAAGGCACCATTACATAAATATATTCTAGTTAGTTATCACTCAATATCAAATTCATATCTCCAATCATCTTAAATTACAAACAATCACACATTATATCCACAAAAGGATCATTCGGCATTCACCATATTGATCATAGTAAATTCATCTATTTTCCACTTAGTAAAATCATATTCTAATCCATTTAATTTCTTATAGGATCAAGTACACCTTTTATAAGTTAGAAGCTCTCAACTTCCTCTTTATCTAAACTTAACTACCTTAACTCATCTTTAAGTATATAAGAAAATAAAAAAAACTTCCATAACACATGTGTATTGTAACGCCCTAATTTTTAGGTTTTTCTTAGATTGATCCTTATCTGATAAAATGTTTAAATGTTAGTATTTGGGTGTGTAATGCATGTTTGGAGTATGATAATGGGCCTATAGAAGGCCCATGTGTTGGTTAAAGGCTCGGTAAAATTTTGTGTTTTGAATTAGGAGATTGGGGACCATTGAAAGTAAGGGTCTTAAGAAATTGTGTGCGAAATATAGCACAAATGGGTCAATGGTAAAGTGGCAAGGGAGACACCACTAGGCTCCTTAAAAGGTGGCGCTTAAGTGTGCTTGGAGATCCAAGGTTCAAGCTGTAGAGGTTGCAAGGTGGTGTTTTATTTTTGAGCTTGAGCAGGTAAGAGTTTGAAGCAGAATTGAACTCTGCTTGAAGGAGATTTGAATTGGTCAAGGGAGCAAATTGTGGAGGAGCTTGAGGAGCAAATCAAGGAACTTCGAATTTTGAAAAGGAGTAGCTGATTTTGGGACCTTGCAAGTGCCATTCGGCTAGGGAGTTGGTGTTGGGATTTTAGCAATTAGGGGCTTAGTATGCCGATTCTTCTTAAGGCTCTTTTAGAGTGACTTTTGCCGATTTCTTTTAGGTGGTAAGGCACCCTTCTTTTGTCGATTTGTACTTAACAATAGGCTTCTCATTTGATCACCTTGTTTTTATTTTTGTTACTGCCTTAGGAGCCGAATTCCATTACTTCTAAACCCCTAGTGCCGCACACTTATTTGACCGAAGTTCAACCTTGCAAAGCCAATCGTCACTCTTCTCTAACCTTCATCTTTTATCTTCCTTCCCTCATTCTATTTTCTTTCGACAACCGTATCTCTTCCTTTAACTCACACTTATTTCTTCACCATTGTAAACCAAAAGACTGCCCTCCATTGCCGATTCTCCTATTGACCGAAACCCCTATGCACTTTGTCAGTTTTCGTTAGTATCATACCTTTCTTCTTCTTCTATTGCTATCTTCCATAGCCGAACGCACTTTACTTGTATCCCCTCCCCTCTTCTCTTCAGAAACCAACCGAATAGATACTTGTTGTGGCCGAATCTCAGTTGTCCTTGTTAAGCCGAAAACCTTCAGTAGGGGTCGAATCTCAAACCCACTCTTTTCTCTTGCGGGGTTCGTGGAAGGAGTAGTGGTGAATCAAGATTATACTCGTATCTAAGACCTTTCTTGGGCCGATATCATTGTGGTAAGTACCCTTTTTCGTTAATCATTCATATTCAAGGCATAAGAAGCCGAAACCCTTTGGGGTAGGTTAGCGTTAGTGACTAAGGGCCTTATGGCTTTTCTCTTTGGTTTATATACGTTAGTATGGACAGGAGACGTGCAGCAAAGGAGGCTATTGTAGGTTAACGCGGTTGGACATTTCGATCTAGTCTATAACCGAAAAGGGTAAGATTCTAATGACTTAGGCTATTTAGGCTGATTATGATAAGGGGTTATAGCTATTTGGTTATCGATTATTAGACTAACAATTAGCGTTCGATTGTAGGCTCCTCGTACGTGGACTCCGTCGTTGTTTCATCCTTTAACAGGTGTGTAACGTATCTCCATCATAGACTAGGATGGCTAAAGGCCGTAATAACCGGAAACTGTGCTAAAGTGACCGATCAAAAGTGACCGAAAATCAGTCTTGGAGGGATCTAAGAGTAGCCGAATACTCTGTTGTGGTCAAACTAGGGGTTGACGACGGCGAAATTGCAGAAGGTGCAATTTCGAGCGTTTTGGTAAGTTGGGCTTCGATGGGCCGAGGTGGGCCCAATGGGCTTCCGAGCCCAAGTTGGAAATTAACCGTTAAAGACTTTCTGGTAACATGAACAATAAAAAGATGGTTAAGTTGGTAAACTAAACCTAAAAATTAGACGTAATGGACTGGAGACAAAATGGACTTAGTAAGGCCCATTAGGGGTTTTAGGCTTAAAAGGGCAAAACTGGAAATTTGGCTTAAATGGACTTCCATGGTTATATGAGGGCTGATAAATTATTGGATTTGCACAAAATCTCTGAAAATATGAAAAAAGACTAAAATACCCTTAAATATGGAAAATTACCAAAATACCCCTAGGTGTAAAAAGACTATTATACCCCTAGGGTCAATTCTGTATGAAATGTATTATTTTATGTATATGCATGAGTAATCTTTATTATGAATATATTTGATGCATGAGATGCTATATGTTGCATTCTAGTATGATTACATCTGTTGCATGGGGTATGGGTTTATGACGGAGGAAGCGTTCTGGCAGCCTCGCTGCAATCTGGTGACTTTGTCACATTATTATCTGGCAGCCTCGCTGCAATCTGGTGACTTTGTCACATTATTATCTGGCAGCCTCGCTGCAAATCTGGTGGCCTCGCCACAATATTTGATCTGGTGACCTCGTCACAATACCTGGCAGCCTCGCTGCAAACTATATCTGGCAGCCTCGCTGCAAATATCTATGGTGTGTAGCGGTTGGGTGGGTCGAGTAGTCTCCCCACATGGTGTAAGGCTGGTACGGGGGTGTTATGGATGGATCTGGGTTGGGTTACTGTTTGCATATTATATTTGATCTGTATCTGTTATGGGCCTATGGGCTTAACCTGATTTCTGTATGGGCCAAGGCCCAACTAATCTGATTCTGGGGCTTGATCTGTTTTGGCCTATGGTTGAGATAATGTTGCACACTGAGTTGTCAAACTCACCCCCCTTTTATTTAATTTTTGCAGGTAACCCTCAACCATAGTGGGCTTGGAGCTGCGAGAGATTCGGAGTGGCCACAGCATCTGCAATAAAACTGGTTTTCATTTTGATTAAGTATTTTATTATTATGTTATTTTTGGGTTTTATTTTGTAATAAGGCCGCTATCTAAGTTCTTATTTGGTTTAATCTTTCGTTGATGATTAAATTACATTTTATAGAATCGCTAGTTTAGGCTGCGCTGGTTTCAAAATCTAAGAACGTTTTCAAAACTCAACGAGTGAATAATATGGATAACTTGAAGAATTAATAACCTGGTTTTAACAAACTTACTCTTTTGATTCGAACCTCACTTAAGACACAACAAGACAAAAAGGGTCGTAAACTTAGTTTTAGGATCGTGTGACACACCAGATCTGGTCGTAACGTCTAGGCTGGGTTTGGGGTGTTACATTTAGTGGTATCAGAGCTAAGTTGCAACAACTCGGCTGTGGAACGGGTCCAAAAATGGAAATTTTCAAATCGTCAAAACAAAGATTTTCGAAAGATCATGTTTTAACATAGTTTTCAAAATTACTTGGAATTAGTCTTGATAAACTTCTTTTCGAACAATAAATTTTCAAAGACAACAAAAATCTATTAAGTTCTCCTATAAAATCTTTTGAAAGAGTGGCACACCGAATCTCCGGCCCAAGCCTGTAAGTTTTCTGAACTTTTCTGATTGTTTCTGAAAATTCTAATTGTATGCCCGACTAAAGACTATATTATGATACTTTAGCTAGGGTAGTACTGAAACTATAAAGACTCTGATAGGTAGACTGAGACTGTAGCTAGGCTACCACGAAAGAAGATAAACTTTGAAACTCTACTATTCATAAGACATCTGTAATAAACACTGAAATATTAATCTGACTCATAAAATTTCTAAAACAGAAAGTACGAAATGAGTACGCGAGCAGCTCGTGGTAGGGGCCGTGGACGTGGCCGAGGTAGTGCACGAGCTGAGACTTCATCTTCGAATCATGCACCAGCAGCTGATATGCCGATACCACCGGCAACAGAGGTGGAATCTCATGATAGGGGTGTAGGGGACGATGCCCTATCACAAGCGATGCTACGAGTTCTGGAAAGGGTTGCTGGGGCAAGTACCGGTAATGGATTTCGGGGATCCATTTCTGAGCGACTCCGAGCTAATGGGGCGGAATTCTTTAGGGGCGTGTCTGGTGTAGCCCCGAATGTGGCCGAGTACTGGTTGGAGGCCACAGAGCGGATTATGGATGATCTGGACTGCTCTATGGAGCAAAAGCTGAAAGGAGCCGTGTCGTTGCTGAGAGATGAAGCTTATCAGTGGTGGCTCACAGTAAGAGATGGAACTTCAGATGGTGAGGTAACATGGGAGCTGTTTAAGAAAGCCTTTAAAGGAAAATATGTTGGGGCTAGCTATGTGGACGCCCGTAGGAAAGAGTTCTTAAATTTGGTTCAGGGAAGTAGGACAGTATCTGAGTACGAGGCTGAATTTCTGAGGCTGAGCCGATATGCTTCTGGGATAGTTGCTACCGAATATGAGCGTAGCGTACATTTCGAGGATGGTCTGAGAGATGAACTAAGGGTACTGATTGCTCCGCAGAGGGAGCGTAACTTTGCTGCTTTGGTTGAGAAAGCTAAGATAGCTGAGGAAGTGAAGCGTACCGAGAGGCAGAATCGCGAAAAGGATAGAAACCGCTTTCGGAGGGATTCTGGACCATCAGGTGGGGCTAATAGGAATGTTAAGAGGGCAAGAGTGGCAGAACCAGTGCGAGCGGTGCCAATGAATGCTGTCAGACCGCAGGGTTGTAGGAGTTGTGGTAAGATACATATGGGCGAGTGTCGAAAACATTCTGGAGCCTGTTTTCGATGTGGGTCGATGGAGCATAGGATTAAGGACTGTCCCGAAGAACCGGATCAAGGACAGGTCATTGCTCAAAGGGTTGCTCAACCAGTGAGGGTGGACCACCAGCTCCGAGGGGTCATGGACAAGGTAGAGGCGGAAATGGTAATGGTCGAGGACGAGGAGCACCTGGCAGGGGTGCTGGTTTTGCTGAGGCTCGTCAACCAGTGCTAGTTTATGCAGCTCGTCGCCGAGAGGAGGGTGATGCTCCTGACGTCATAACTGGTACGTTTTTTATTTATAGTATGCCATACACTGCGTTGATAGATGTTGGATCTACCCATTCTTATGTTGCATGTGCCATGTCTGGGTCGCTGGGAGTGCGTTCTGAGGAGACAGTGAGTGGGGTATCTGTATTAAGTCCTTTGGGTCACTCGGTTAGGGTAGACAAACTTTATAGAGACGTGCCTATAGAGACCCAAGGAAAAATCTTTTCTGGTGACTTGATGGAGCTACCTTTCGGAGAATTTGATCTCATCTTGGGAATGGATTGGCTTGTAAAGCATAGGGCTACTTTGGATTGTGCTGTGAAACGAATGAGGCTAAAGACTGCAGAGGATGAGGAAGTTTTGGTGATAGGTGAACGTAGAGATTATTTGTCCAATGTGGTGTCAGCATTAAGAGCTGAGAAGTGGATTCGTAAAGGATGTGCGGCTTATTTGGCATTCGTGGGTCAAGTAGGAACTGAGGAACTAACTGTGGATCAAGTTAGAACTGTTAAAGATTTTCAAGATGTTTTTCCAGAGGAGCTTCCAGGTTTACCTCCGAATCGAGAGGTCGAGTTTGGGATTGATTTGTTGCCTGGTACGGCACCAGTGTCTATTGCACCGTATAGGATGGCACCAAAGGAGTTGGTGGAGTTGAAAGCGCAGATTCAAGAACTGTTTGATAGAGGTTTCATTAGGCCAAGTGTGTCTCCGTGGGGAGCACCAGTGCTGTTCATGAAGAAGAAAGATGGGTCAATACGAATGTGCATCGATTATCGGCAGTTGAACAAGCTGACGATTAAGAATAAGTACCCGTTGCCAAGAATCGATGATCTATTCGACCAGCTTAGAGGAGCTTCAGTATTCTCTAAGATTGACCTTCGATCTGGGTACCATCAATTAAGGGTGAAAGAGGTGGATATACACAAGACAGCATTCAGAACTCACTATGGTCACTATGAATTCTTGGTTATGCCATTTGGGCAGACCAATGCACCTGCAGCATTTATGGATCTGATGAATCGAGTGTTCCAGCCATACTTGGATCGATTTGTGGTCGTCTTTATCGACGATATTCTGGTTTATTCTGAATCCGAGGAGAAACATGATGAGCATCCCCGTATTGTGCTGCAAGTGTTAAGGGAAAAGGAGCTTTATGCGAAATTCAGTAAGTGTGAGTTCTGGTTAAGAGAAGTAACCTTCTTGGGTCATGTTGTATCTGCTGAGGGGATTAAGGTAGACCCTCGAAAGATTGAAGCAATTCTGGAGTGGAGACCACCGAGGTCAGTGGCAGAAATTCGAAGTTTTCTGGGTTTAGCTGGATACTATAGAAGTTTTGTAGAAGGATTTTCTGTGATGGCAGCGCCATTGACAAAACTCGTAAGGAAGGGAGTACCATATATTTGGACCGAGCAGCAGCAAGAAGCTTTTGAGAAACTAAAGAAGGTTCTGACTGAGGCACCTGTACTGATTCAACCAGAGTCTAGAAAAGATTTTATTGTGTACAGTGATGCATCACATGTTGGGTTGGGCTGCGTGTTGATGCAAGAGGGTAAAGTGGTTGCTTATGCATCGCGATAGCTTAAACCTCATGAAGTGAACTATCCTACCCATGATCTGGAGTTGGCAGCAGTAATCTTCGCACTTAAGATCTGGCGACATTATCTATATGGAGAAAGGTGTATTATATATACAGACCATAAGAGTCTTAAGTACTTGTTGACTCAGAAAGAGCTGAATCTTAGGCAACGGAGATGGATTGAGTTGCTTAAGGATTATGATTGTGCGATTGAGTATCATCCAGGCAAAGCTAATGTGGTGGCTGATGCCTTAAGTCGTAGAACTGTATCTGATCTGAGAGCTATGTTTGCTCATTTGAGTCTGTTTGATGATGGTAGTCTGTTAGCAGAATTGCAAGTAAGACCGACCTGGGTGGACGAGATTAAGGAGAAGTAGTCGAAGGATGAGTCGCTGGTTTCTCGATTTCAGCAGGTTAAGAATGGGAGTACTTCTGAGTTTGGATTTAACAGTGAAGGTGTTCTATGTTTCCACGGTAGAATCTGTATGCCTAAGGATTCCAATTTGAGGCAAGCAATTCTGAATGAAGCTCATAAAGGACTGTGCGCTATGCATCCTGGAGGTAATAAGATGTATCATGACTTAAAGGAGTTGTATTGGTGGCCTGGACTGAAGCGAGAGGTAACAGAATTTGTGGGAAATTGTTTGACTTGTCAGCAAGTGAAAGTTGAACATCAGTTACCTTCTGGACTTCTGCAACCAGTGAAGGTACCACTCTGGAAGTGGGAAAGGGTGACCATGGATTTTGTAAGTGGATTGCCCTTAACGCCGGTAAAGAAGGACTCAATTTGGGTGATCGTGGATAGGTTGACTAAATCTGCTCATTTCATCCCTGTACGTACTGATTATTCGCTTCAGAAGCTAGCCAAGTTGTATGTGGCAGAGATTGTGCGACTGCATGGGGTGCCAGTGTCTATCATTTCTGATCGAGATCCTAGATTCACATCTCGGTTCTGGCAAAAGTTGCATGAGGCATTGGGAACGCGACTAAACTTTAGCACGGCTTTCCATCCTCAGACTGATGGTCAGTCAGAAAGGGTTATTCAGATTCTGGAAGATATGTTAAGGGGTTGTGTTATCGACTTTCGAGGCAGTTGGGAGGATTATCTACCGTTGGCAGAGTTTGCGTATAATAACAGTTATCAGGCTAGTATCCGTATGGCACCTTATGAGGCACTATATGGGCGTAAGTGTCGTTCACCTAGTTGTTGGACCGAATTGGGCAAGCGGCAAGTTCTTGGACCTGAGTTGGTAGCAGAGACTGAAGAGAAGGTCAAGGTGATAAGGGACCGTTTAAAAGAGGCATCTGATCGACAGAAATCTTACGCGGATTTGAAACGTAAGGAGATTGAGTATTCAGTGGGTGACATGGTCTTTCTGAAGGTTTCGCCTTGGAAGAAGATACTAAGATTTGGTAAGAAAGGCAAGCTAAGTCTGCGATTTATTGGGCCTTATCGGGTTCTTAAGCGAGTAGGTCCAGTGGCGTATCAGTTGGAATTACCGCCAGAGTTACACAGAATCCATGATGTGTTTCACATATCCATGTGAAGACGATATCATTCTGACCCTACTCATATTCTACCAGTTGCAGAAGTGGAGGTACAGCCTGACTTGACTTTCGAAGAAGAGCCTGTGTAGATTCTGGATCGAGATGTGAAGGTTCTAAGAAGAAAATCAGTTCCATTGGTAAAGGTACTTTGGCGTAATCATGGTAGAGAGGAAGCTACTTGGGAACCAGAGGAGGCAATGCGTCAGCAATATCCTCATTTGTTTGGATAAGGTAAATTTTGAGGACGAAATTTCTTTAAGGAGGGTAGAGTTGTAACGCCCTAATTTTCGGGTTTTTCTTAGATTGATCCTTATCTGATAAAATGTTTAAATGTTAGTATTTGGGTGTGTAATGCATGTTTGGAGTATGATAATGGGCCTATGGAAGGCCCATGTGTTGGTTAAAGGCTCGGCAAAATTTTGTGTTTTGAATTAGGAGATAGGGGACCATTAAAAGTAAGGGTCTTAAGAAATTGTGTGCGAAATATAGCACAAATGGGTCAATGGTAAAGTGGCAAGGGAGACGCCACTAGGCTCCTTAAAAGGTGGCGCCTAAGTGTGCTTGGAGATCCAAGGTTCAAGCTGCAGAGGTTGCAAGGTGGTGTTTTATTTTTGAGCTTGAGCAGGTAAGAGTTTGAAGCAGAATTGAACTCTGCTTGAAGGAGATTTGAATTGGTCAAGGGAGCAAATTGTGGAGGAGGTTGAGGAGCAAATCAAGGAACTTCGAATTTTGAAAAGGAGTAGCCGATTTTGGGACCTTGCAAGTGCCATTCGGCTAGGGAGTTGGTGTTGGGATTTCGGCAATTAGGGGCTTAGTATGCCGATTCTTCTTAAGGCTCTTTTAGAGTGACTTTTGCCGATTTCTTTTAGGTGGTAAGGCACCCTTCTTTTGTCGATTTGTACTTAACAATAGGCTTCTCATTTGATCACCTTGTTTTTATTTTTGTTACTGCCTTAGGAGCCGAATTCCATTACTTCTAAACCCCTAGTGCCGCACACTTATTTGACCGAAGTTCAAACTTGCAAAGCCGATTGTCACTCTTCTCTAACCTTCATCTTTTATCTTCCTTCCCTCATTCTATTTTCTTTCGACAACCGTATCTCTTCCTTTCACTCACACTTATTTCTTCACCATTGTAAACCAAAAGACTGCCCTCCATTGCCGATTCTCCTATTGACCGAAACCCCTATGCACTTTGTTGGTTTTCGTTAGTATCATACCTTTCTTCTTCTTCTATTGCTATCTTCCATAGCCGAACGCACTTTACTTGTATCCCCTCCCCTCTTCTCTTCAGAAACCAACCGAATAGATACTTGTTGTGGCCGAATCTCAGTTGTCCTTATTAAGCCGAAAACCTTCAGTAGGGGTCGAATCTCAAACCCACTCTTTTCTCTTGCGGGGTTCGTGGAAGGAGTAGTGGTGAATCAAGATTATACTCGTATCTAAGACCTTTCTTGGGCCGATATCATTGTGGTAAGTACCCTTTTTCGTTAATCATTCATATTCAAGGCATAAGAAGCCGAAACCCTTTGGGGTAGGTTAGCGTTAGTGACTAAGGGCCTTATGGCTTTTCTCTTTGGTTTATATACATTAGTATGGACAGGAGACGTGCAGCAAAGGAGGCTATTGTAGGTTAACGCGGTTGGACATTTCGATCTAGTCTATAACCGAAAAGGGTAAGATTCTAATGACTTAGGCTATTTAGGCTGATTATGGTAAGGGGTTATAGCTCTTTGGTTATCGATTATTAGACTAATAATTAGCGTTCGATTGTAGGCTCCTCGTACGTGGACTCCGTCGTTGTTTCATCCTTTAACAGGTGTGTAACGTATCTCCATCATAGACTAGGATGGCTAAAGGCCGTAATAACCGGAAACTGTGCTAAAGTGACCGATCAAAAGTGACCGAAAATCAGTCTTGGAGGGATCTAAGAGTAGCCGAATACTCTGTTGTGGTCAAACTAAGGGTTGACGACGGCGAAATTGCAGAAGCTGCAATTTCGAGCGTTTTGGTAAGTTGGGCTTCGATGGGCCGAGGTGGGCCCAATGGGCTTCCGAGCCCAAGTTGGAAATTAACCGTTAAAGACTTTCTGGTAACATGAACAATAAAAAGATGGTTAAGTTGGTAAACTAAACCTAAAAATTAGACGTAATGGACTGGAGACAAAATGGAATTAGTAAGGCCCATTAGGGGTTTTAGGCTTAAAAGGGCAAAACTGGAAATTTGGCTTAAATGGACTTCCGTGGTTATATGAGGGCTGATAAATTATTGGATTTGCACAAAATCTCTGAAAATATGAAAAAAGACTAAAATACCCTTAAATATGGAAAATTACCAAAATACCCCTAGGTGTAAAAAGACTATTATACCCCTAGGGTCAATTCTGTATGAAATGTATTATTTTATGTATATGCATGAGTAATCTTTATTATGAATATATCTGATGCATGAGATGCTATATGTTGCACGCTAGTATGATTACATCTGTTGCATGGGGTATGGGTTTATGACGGAGGAAGCGTGCTGGCAGCCTCGCTGCAATCTGGTGACTTTGTCACATTATTATCTGGCAGCCTCGCTGCAATCTGGTGACTTTGTCACATTATTATCTGGCAGCCTCGCTGCAAATCTGGTGGCCTCGCCACAATATTTGATCTGGTGACCTCGTCACAATACCTGGCAGCCTCGCTGCAAACTATATCTGGCAGCCTCGCTGCAAATATCTGTGGTGTGTAGCGGTTGGGTGGGTCGAGTAGTCTCCCCACATGGTGTAAGGCTGGTACGGGGGTGTTATGGATGGATCTGGGTTGGGTTACTGTTTGCATATTATATTTGATCTGTATCTGTTATGGGCCTATGGGCTTAACCTGATTTCTGTATGGGCCAAGGCCCAACTAATCTGATTCTGGGGCTTGATATGTTTTGGCCTATGGTTGAGATAATGTTGCACACTGAGTTGTCAAACTCACCCCCCTTTTATTTAATCTTTGCAGGTAACCCTCAACCATAGTGGGCTTGGAGCTGCGAGAGATTCGGAGTGGCCACAGCATCTGCAATAAAACTGGTTTTCATTTTGATTAAGTATTTTATTATTATGTTATTTTTGGGTTTTATTTTGTAATAAGGCCGCTATCTAAGTTCTTATTTGGTTTAATCTTTCGTTGATGATTAAATTACATTTTATAGAATCGCTAGTTTAGGCTGCGCTGGTTTCAAAATCTAAGAATGTTTTCAAAACTCAACGAGTGAATAATATGGATAACTTGAAGAATTAATAACCTGGTTTTAACAAACTTACTCTTTTGATTCGAACCTCACTTAAGACACAACAAGACAAAAAAGGTCGTAAACTTAGTTTTAGGATCGTGTGACACACCAGATCTGGTCGTAACGTCTAGGCTGGGTTTGGGGTGTTACATGTATTTTCGGCCCTTTCAATACCAAATTGGCAAGTCTTTACAAAGTTACTAAAATCCTCTTCTAAATTCACATTCGGTAAATTGGACCTAATCAAACAAGAAATCAAATTCTTATTCATCAATTAAACTCATGTTTTTAGAAATTAGTGCATTCGGCAAGGTCATTTTACAAGTTAAATTTCAAGACATTATTTAATTTACAATATACTAGGACCGTATGTGCATAGCCCTAAAGCCAAATTAACTTACCAATCTCAAACAGAAATCTTGATTCTTTAAGACCACATTCGATACAAGGAAGCCTACTTTCTATCTTAAATCCATTAGTAAACAATTTTGCTAGTTAATCACTATGACCAAATGCCCATTTTTAAAGTTACCACTAGCATTACCATAATCAAATCATAAGTGCACCCTCCCAACTTCTAATATCACTTAGAACAAAAGAAGAATTACTCATTTTAACTTAGATTTAAAAGTTAGCAACCATAAACGTCTTTATTCATACTAACTGGTTTCCAAATATCTTCAAATCCATACATCAATGCATTTAGCTAGCTCAAAGCTCTCTTTACTACCATTTCTAAACAAAACATCCAAACATTCCAGCAACCAACATAATATAGCTACTGCCGAATGCTCTCATAACCTTTAGGCCATACAAAACACAAATTTTCAAAAATCAACTTACAAACTCAAATTCACAAGCATATTGGCATCACATAATCCATTAAGCGCCCCTAAACCTATTTCTATCATCAAACTCAAAATTTATAGATTTCCTACTCGTGACCGAAACCTTCCACAACACCAAAAATCCAAAATTATTTCATGGGCTATGTGAGAGACCTTAAGACCACTTCAATTTCATAAAATGCAAAGAAAAATACTTAAATTCTTACCTCAATCCAAGCTAAGTATTGACCGAACCTCCCAAGGATTTTTCTTTTCTTTCTTTTCTACTTAGTTTCGGCCAAGGAAGAACAAAAAGATGAACCACCTTGTTCTTTTCACCATCCTTTTATTTTATTAATCTTTATTCCTTAAAATAATATTTTATGCCATAATTTCTTTTAATATAAAAAGTGTATTTTACTCACCTAATACTTTCATGGCCGGTACTATGATTAAAGATGGGGAATTTGACATGTAAATCCCCATTTTTAATCCATGAATTATTTGGCCACTTCAATTGACCTCACACATTTTCAAATTTTCTCATATAAGTCCTTCTAAGCAATTCACATTCAAATGACAAAATCAAAGCATCAAAATTTCACACATGCATTTTTATTAAATAGTAGACATAGAATATAGCATTTAATTATTTTTGTGTCTCGGTTTTGTGGTCCCAAAACCACTTTTCGACTAGGCTCAAATTACGGCTGTCACAACTCTCCCCCTTAGGAATTTTCGTCCCCCAAAATCTTACCAGCGAATAAATTAGGGTTTTGATCTTTTATAGAGTCTTCAAGCTCCCAAGTAGCTTCTTCCACCCTGTGCTTGACCCACAGCACTTTCACTAATGAAATTTTCTTATTCCGCAATTCTTTCACCGAGTGTGCCAAAATATGAACCGGTTCCTCTTCGTAACTCAAATTAGATTGAATTTCGATCTCTGACGGACTAGCCACATGTGAAGATCGGATCTATACCATCTAAGCATCGAAACATGAAATACATTATGAATCTTTTCGAGTTCAGGTGGCAGAATCAATCTGTAAGCAATCGGCCCACTCCGTTCTAAAACCTCATATGGTCCGATAAATCTCAGACTCAATTTGCCTTTACGACCGAATCTGAGTAATTTTTTCCACGGTGAGACTTTAAGAAATACTTTGTCTCCGACTTGATATTCTATATCCTTTCGTTTCAAATCCGCGTACTATTTCTGACGATCTGATGCTGCTTGTAAACTATCACGAATAACTTTTACTTTCTACTCGGCATCTTTTATCAAATCAACTCCGTAAATCTTATTCTCACTGAGTTTGGTCCAAAACAACGGTGTACGACATTTACGACCGCATAAAGCCTCGTAAGGTGCCATCTTGATACTCGATTGAAAATTGTTATTGTATGCAAATTCAATAAAAGGTAAGTATCATTCCCACGAGCCAATAAACTCTAGGATGCAACATCTCAACATATCCTCGAGTGTCTGAATAGTTTACTCGAACTGACCATTGGTTTAGGGATGGAAAGCAGTGTTAAAAAGCAGTTTGGTACCCAAAGCTTCTTGCAATTTCTTCCAAAATCGCGATGTAAATCTCGAGTCTCTATCTGACACAATAGAAGTAGGCACCCCGTGCAATTTTACAATTTGAGAAATGTACAATTCAGATCGAGTGAATAATCGGTACGAACAGGGATAAAATGAGCTATCTTTGTCAATCTATCAACAATAAACCAGATTGCATCTTTCTTGCTCGGTGTCAAAGGTAAACCCGATACGAAGTCCATTGTAACACGATCCCATTTCCACTCAGGTATCATAATTGGATGAAGCAATCCCGAAGGTACTTGATGCTCAGCTTTCACTTGTTGGCATATCAAACATTTCGACACATAATCAGAAATGTCTTGTTTCATACCGTGCCACCAATACTGACACTTTAGATCGTTGTACATTTTTGTGCTACCCGGATGAACTGACATTCGATTATTATGAGCTTCATTTAGAATCATCAAAATGATCTCTAAATTTTTTAGAACACACAATCGATTTTTGAACCTCAAACAATTATTATCGTCAATTTGAAACTCTGAATCTACATTTGGATCACACTAAGCCCGTTTGGCAACTAATCATCATCGATTTTTTGGGCATCAAAAATTTGTCGTATCAACACTTGTCTTGCTCTCAATTCCGCTATCAGCATATCATCAGCAGACAAAGACAAATGTACATTCATCGCTCGAAGGGTAAATAGAGATTTTTGACTTAAAGCATCCTCAACTACGTTAGCCTTTCCCGAGTGATAATCGATGACGAGCTCGTAATCTTTCAATAACTCTAACCACCGTCGTTGTCTCAAATTTAAATATTTCTGTGTCATTAAGTACTTGAGGCTTTTGTGATCGGAATAAACATGGCATTTCTCCCCGAACAAATAATGACGCCAAATTTTTAAAGCGAAAACGATGGTAGCTAACTTAAGATCGTGTGTCAGATAGTTTTTCTCGTAAGGGTTCGACTGTCTTGAGGCATAAGCAACTACTCTACCTTCTTGCATCAACATACAGCCTAAACCATTCAAAGAGGCATCACTATAGATCATGAATTCTTTACCGGGTTCTGGCTGAACTAACACTGGAGCTTCAGTCAAAAGGGCTTTCTATTGATCGAAACTTTTCTGACACTTTTCTGACCATTCAAATCTGACATCCTTCTGAAGCAGTCTCGTCAACGGTGTTGCTATCATCGAGAAGCCTTTTACAAATCTTCTATAATACCCTGCAAGAGCCAAAAAGCTCCAGACTTCTGAAACATTCTTCGGAGGCTTCCAATCCACTATCGCTGAAATTTTGCTCGGATCTACACTGATGCCCGATGCGGATACAACATGTCCCAAAAAGCTGACTTCACGCAACCAGAATTCACATTTACTAAACTTCGCGTAAACTTATTTGTCTCGTAGAATCTGTAACACTAATCTGAGGTGTTTGGCATGCTTATTTTCGTTGGGCGAGTAGATCAAAATGTCATCAATAAACACTACTACAAACCGATCTAGATACTGTCGAAAAATCTGGTTCATTAAATCCATGAAAACCGCAGGGGCACGGCATTACCAAGAACTCATAATGTCCGTACCTAGTTCTGAAAGCAGTTTTAGGCACATCGAACTCTCTAACTCGCAACTGATAATAACCCGATCTCAAGTCTATCTTCGAAAATACGGAAGCTCCCTTTAGCTGGTCAAACAAATCATCAATTCTCGGCAACGGATATTTATTCTTTATTGTGACTTTATTAAGTTGGCGATAATCAATGCACATTCTCATAGTTCCGTCTTTCTTTTTCACAAACAGTACTGGCGCACCCCAGGGAGAAAAACTCGGTCGAGCGAAACCTCTATCCGTCAACTCTTGTAACTGAGATTTCAATTCTTTTAATTCGGTTGGCGCCATACGATATGGAGCTATCAAAATCAGAGTCGTTCTTGGCACTAGCTCTATGCCGAACTCAACTTCTCGAACAGGTGGGAATCCCGGTAACTCCTCAGGAAACACATCTGGATATTCGCAAACCACAGGTATAGTTTCAAGCTTTCGTTCAGATACTTTATTATCTAAAACATACGCCAGATAAGCTTTACTCCCCTTTTTCACATATCTTTGAGCCAGCATCGAAGATATCACTGCTGGTAGCCCGTTCAAATCGGTAGATTCAACTCGAATTATTTCTCCGTTCAAACATCGCAATTCAATTGATTTTCTTTTACAATTCACCACTACATCATGTACGGATAACCAATCCATACCGAGGATAATATCGAACTCGTCAAATGGCAAAAGCATTAAATTGGCTCGAAAACAAGAGTTTCGAATCATTAGAGGATAGTTCTTGCACACTTTGTCTACTAACACATATTGACCCAAAGGGTTTGACACTCAAATTACGAACTCAATAGACTCAATAGGAAGAGTCTTACTGGATGCCAAAGTTTCACACACATATGAATGAGTTGACCCGAGATCAATCAAAGCAACAACATCAGAATCGAAAAGAGTGAAAGTATCAGTAATAACATCAGGGGAAGAAGCGTCCTCTCTAGCACGGATAGCACATGCTCTTGCAGGAACACGAGCCTCTGACCGAACAGCTGTATCAGAAGTCCCTCTCTGAGTACCACTCCTACCTCCCGCACTTCTCAGTGTCCTACCCCTAACAGCAACACCACTTGACCTCATATCTCTTATATTATCTTTCTCAACAGGTTTCGTACATTTTCAAACATAATGATCTAGCGAACCGCATCTATAACAAGCTCGGTTATTAATCTTGCCCCAACACTCGCCCACATGTCATCTTCCACACTGTTGACATTCGGGTTTCATTTGTCGATTATTGCCTATACTAGCAACCGAAGTAGCTCGAGAATCCGTTGAAGGTAGTTCTTGAATCGAAATCCTAGCATTTGTCTTTGACTTGTTACTTTCATCTCAGAATTTCTTTGAGGCCGAAAATGAAGTTTTTCCCCATGGATCTCTTGTGGAAGTCTTTAGCTTTGGTTTCAGCTTTTCTGTTCTCCTTCCCAAGCTCCTCCGCCTTGCAAACCCGTTCAACGAGTACTACAAATTCTCTTATTTCAAGAATACCCACAAGTAGTTTTATATCTTCATTTAGTCCTTCTTCAAATCTTTTACACATTGCATCTTTATTAGCAACACATTCTCGGACGTAGTGACTGAGCCTCACAAATTCACGTTCATTTTCTGATACAGTCAGACGACCTTGTTTAAGTTCCAGAAATTCTTTGCGCTTCTAGTCGATAAATTGCTGACTTATATATTTCTTGCGAAACTCTGTCTGAAAGAAATCCCACGTAACACGTTCCTTTGGAACAATCGCAATCGAAGTACTCCACCAGTAATAAGCCGCATCTCAAAGTAAGGACACAGCACATTTTAGACACTCATCGGGTGTGCAAGATAGTTCATTAAATATACGAAGGGTATTATCCAACCAAAATTCGGCTCTCTCTGCATCATCGGTAGCTGTGGCTCTGAATTCTTCAGCCCCGTATTTTTTGATCTTATCAACAAGGTGTTTACTAAATCTCAACGGATCGGTGGTCGTAGGCATTACAGGTACCGGGGGAGGATTGTTTAAATTAGGGGGTTGTTGAGTAGCCGAATTTACACGAGTATGCTAGGCAAACCATTCATTCATTATGGAATAGAGGGCTTGCCTAACTCCATCTTCTTGGTTACTCGCGGATGGTCGAGAATCTACCGGTGCTGTCCCTTGCACGGGAGCAGGCGCTATACTCTCTACATCATCCGTTACGACTCGCTCGAGGTCAGGTTCCATTTTCTATACAAAATCAAATTTTAACCGTAAGAAGTCATCAAACTTTCATATTATCATAATTCGGCATGTATAGCTATTCTTACGCACGCTACAGTAGTCTTAGAATCGACTAAACCCTAGCTCTAGTACCAATAAAATGTAACACCCCTAACCCATTCCGATCGCCGGAGGGGTTACAAGGTAGTACAGAACCAATTCTTATGCAAACATTCAATAATAAAATTCAGCATTCACAAAGTTATTCTATCTCGAATGAATCGATACAAGTCATATCTTTGAACAAAGAATGATAAAGGACAATCGTTTTATCGATCTTTGCAACTAAATAAAACCGAATTCTCAAGCTATTAATTTATCATATACAAACACTACTTCAGCATGCCTTACACTAATATAAGTATCATAAAATAATTCACTATTCATTTGGTAATTTACCTTCATAGCCGAATGCATGACCATTTATACCTAGCCTATTCACATCATAGCAAATACGTCTCGTGATCCCATCTTCTAAATGTAACTTAAGTTTTCAATCTACTTAGTAACGATTCACTTAAAACAAAAAGTTGATTTATAAAACATACATAACCACATTTGAAATTTTAACACTTAGGCCATATTCGCATGGCCATTTATACAAATGGAAACATTACATCATCGACATCCCAAAAATAAAGTCTATACATGCCAAAATGTCATGCTCAAGACTAACAAAACGAGGTACCAAAACGTTACTGACAGGTGTGATGACTTTGATGACGGTCCCGAGCTTACAACAGATCAAAATAAATCTAAATAAAAGACAATTAAACACACCAAATTTGTTTTCAACTCAGTAAGTTATAAGCAATAAAATACAAACAATTTGCTTGATATGACGAAATAAATATTAATGAAATAGACATTACAATAATCTTAAATCCTTCCTTATAGTATTTAAAGATGACTAAATAATAGATTCACACATTTACGATTCTCCAATCCCATTTCTTATTTCATTCAATAACTCTATTTCCTCATTCAATTCATGCACATATTGTATCTACAACCAATTTCGCACACTCATAGTGCTCGGTCAGGAAATTTGCACACATAGTTTGTTCAATTCCGCACACATAGTGCCCATGAAATCCGCACACATCGTGCCACTCAAATCCGCACACATCGTGCTATTCATATCCGCACACATAGTGCCATTCAAATCTGCACATATAGTGCTATTTATATCTGCACACATAGTGCCATTCAATCTGCACACAGAGTGCCATTCAAATCCGTACAGATAATGCCATTCAAATCCGCAAACATAGTGCCATTCAATCTGCACACATAGTGCTATTCATATCCGCACACATAGTGCCATTCAATCCATTTCATTAAAACCAATCAACCAACTTAATTCAATTCGAATATACTTCCACATATCTATCAATCAAGCAAATATATATATATATTCAAGAATGATTCTTTCATAATATGTATGCACCATTTATGTATCAAATAACTAAGTTCATAATTACTTATGCACTTACCTTATGATTCGATGGATTTGCTTCTATGGCTACTCGATAATCCTAGTCTTTCCTTTGTCCGACTCTCCCCTTTGATGTTCTTGAGCTTGAATAAATCAAGACATTTCATTTAATTAGATTTCCAATTCATTTCTCCTTCTCATTAAAACATATGCATATAGACATTTCTACTTCAATATTATATTCGGTAATAAGGCACCATTACATATATATATTCTAGTTAGTTATCACTCAATATCAAATTCATATCTCCAATCATCTTAAATTACAAACAATCACACATTATATCCACAAAAGGATCATTCGGCATTCACCATATTGATCATAGTAAATTCAGCTATTTTCCACTTAGTAAAATCATATTCTAATCCATTTAATTTCTTATAGGATCAAGTACACCTTCTATAAGTTAGAAGCTCTCAACTTCCTCTTTATCTAAACTTAACTACCTTAACTCATCTTCAAGTATATAAGAAAATTAAAACAACTTCCATAACACATGTGTATTTTCGGCTGCTTTAAAACCAAATTTGCAAGTCTTTACAAAATTACTAAAATCCTCTTCTAAATTCACATTCGGTAAATTGGACCTAATCAAACAAGCAATCAAATTCTTATTCATCAATTAAACTCATGTTTTTAATAATTAGTGCATTTGGCAAGGTTATTTTACAAGTTAAATTTCAAGACATTATTTAATTTACAATATACTAGGACCGTATGTGCATGGCCCTAAAGCCAAATTAACTTACAAATCTCAAATAGAAATCTTCATTCTTTAAGACCACATTCGATAGAAGGAAGCCTAATTTCTATCTTAAATCCATTAGTAAACAATTTTGCTAGTTAATCAATATGACCGAATGTCCATTTTTAAGGTTACCACTAGCATTACCATAATCAAATCATAAGTGCACCCTCCCAACTTCTAATATCACTTAGAACACAAGAAGAATTATTCATTTTAACTTATATTTAAAATTCGGTAACCATAGACGTCTTTATTCACACTAACCAGTTCCCAAATATCTTCAAATCTATACATCAATACATGTAGCTAGCTCAAAACTCTCTTTACTACCATTTCTAAACAAAACATCCAAACATTCCAGCAACCAACATAATATAGCTACTGCCGAATGCTCTCATAACCTTTAGGCCATACCAAACACAAATTTTCAAAAATCAACTTACAAACTCAAATTCACAAGCATATTGGCATCACATAATCCATTACGCACCCCTAAATCTATTTCTATCATCAAACTCAAAATTTATAGATTTCCTACTCGTGACCGAAACCTTCCACAACACCAAAAATCCAAAATTATTTTGTGGGCTATGTGAGAGACCTTAAGACCACTTCAATTTCATAAAATGCAAAGAACAATACTTAAATTCTTACCTCAATCCAAGCTAAGTATTGACCGAACCTCCCAAGGATTTTTCTTTTCTTTCTTTTTTAATTAGTTTCGGTTAAGGCAGAACAAAAAGATGAACCACCTTGTTCTTTTCACCATCCTTTTATTTTATTAATCTTTGTTAAAATAATATTTTATGCCATAATTTCTTTTAATATAAAAAGTGTATTTTACTCACCTAATACTTTCATGGCCGGCACTATGATTAAAAATGGGGAATTTCACATGCAAATCCCTATATTTTAATCCATGAATTATTTGGCCACTTCAATTGACCTCACACATTTTCAAATTTTCTCATATAAGTCCTTCTAAGCAATTCACATCCAAATTTTCTCAAAATTTCACACATGCATTTTTATTAAATAATAGACATAGAATATAGCATTTAAATTTTTTTGTGTCTCGGTTTTATGGTCCCAAAACCACTTTCTGACTAGGGTCAAATTACGGCTGTCACAATATCATTAATTATGTTAGTGGACTTTTATGGACATGAAATTATGATTAAAATATTTATTCATTAAGTTTATAATGGTCATTTGATAAATAAAAGTTAATTAATAGAACAAAAGCTAATTTTTATCATGCTCGAGTACAAACATCCATAACATAAGCAAATCAATAATTTTATCTTTAGGCCTATAACGGTCATTTTCATCAAAATGGGTCTAGACACACTTACTGACCAATCAAAAGATCCGTAGTGGTCTCGGGTGACTCGTGTAACCTCATCATGCCTTGTAACACCCCTAAACCCGGCCCAGACGTTATGGCCGAATCCGGTGGTGTCACATTGAAGGGTGACTCGTATGAATCATATACTTGGAAGACTTTGATTACATTAGTCCGTCTATGGTTCGAATAAGGGTTTATTTTCAAAATAGTTTTGTTAGAAAAACAACTTAGTTTAAAACGTGTTCATTAGAAGGTTCACTTAATCAAAAGTTTAGGTGAGTTTGAGTAAAAGCTTTGAGTTTATAAGTTGAAAACCCAAGTGTACATATCTTGTTAAATTACAGTGAAAGCTCATGTTTTAAGAAAACGTGCAGATATTTATGTTGATTTAGAAAAAAATGTTTAATTTTAGAAATCCCGTTTGAGTTTGAAACTTTAGCAGTTATAATAATAAAATCCAAATATAAAATCATACCAGAAATAAAAGGCCTTGTTACAACTTAATAAAAAATGTAAAATAAGGAAAGTAAATAAACTAGTAATCCTAAAAGTAAATAGCAGTGTAGTGTAGCCACCTCCAAGTTCTCTCCTACGTCGAGCAGCCTACTTCTGGGTCATCTGAAAAAAATTAAAAAGAGGGATTGAGTTTCGAAACACACAGTGTGTACGACCCTCGTCAAACAAGTAATCATGCAACAATTAGATTGGGCCTAAGCCCTATTCAATATAGGTGGCCTTTGGGCCTTAGCCCATACTGGCCTCAATTGAGCCTGAGCCCATATCACAATATACAATGGCCTTTGGGCCTAAGCCCATAGTTGCCTCAGTTGGGCCCGAGCCCATATCACAAATATCAATATGCGCATGCAATGCCCAATTACCCATAACCAGCCCTGTGCACCCCCTTCCAACCTTACACTCTTGTGGGGAGATACTCGACCCACCTATCCTTATACACCTGTTGGGACACCGGTTGCGGCACCACTCATCGTTGTAGCAGAGCCGCTCGTGGCTTAAAAGCCTTCGTTGGATCCATAGTCGTAAAGCAACCGTGCAACCCTTATATACACTTCCTCCAATCATAGTCCTGACCCATACACAATATAATAATACATGAATGCAGCGGAAAACATATAGCATACATAAGTCTTACTCATAACACATAGGGGTATTTCAGTAATTCTGCCCTATAGGGGTATTTCAGTAATTCTACCCTACAGGGGTACTTTAGTAATTCTACCCTATAGGGGTATTTTGGTCATTCCTTAACATTATCGGTCTTAATTATGAACTTTGGCCCATCAACAAGTCCTCGTTGGCTAAAGTGAACGGACACTATGCACCAAATAGGATTCCAGATAAGAGGAGGTGGGTCATTAAGATCGCTTAAGTACTAAGCTCTCTCTAGATCCAATCCTAGACATGCATATGCCCATTGCCACACTCTAACCTTATGACTTATCTACAGACGCACTTGATAAATTAATTAAGTTTTATGCTGCTTAAGGATGCATTAGAAACTAGGCCTAAAAGTTCATTATAAAACCCTAGCAAGTCTACATGCTTTCATACATTCATATAGCCCATCAGGCCTAATAACATTTATATGGCCCATTAGGCCCAGTCACAATTGTACAGCCCATCAGGCCCAAATCTATTCCATGTCATACAACTAACTTAATCAACTCATCACTTATTATCAAACTACCAATTTTCACTTATCTGGGCCCACGAGCCCGTCGGGCCCAGTTGGCCAAAATATGACCCAAGTCCATGAGATTGCTCATGGGGTCTCTGATAACGCATCGATTACCCTTATACGAGTGTTCACACACGCACGACTACCATAGCCAAACTTTTGGCTTTTTGGCATTTTGGCATTACAGGATTTGCCGATCTATTGTGTATGTGAAGTGTATGTACACACCTGATAATGAAATGTGCTACAATCTCCTTAGCCATGAACCTACAATCAACACCACCCTTAAATTACTCATATGCTTAACCATAATCTTTACCAAGAACCGAAATCTTACCCTAGCCTTACCTTGCGCGACAAGTCCTAATAGCTTTTTCTTTAATCATTCACTGCGATTACTCTTAGATCTTCACCAACTTAACCATTAGATCCTAAGGAATAGGTGACTTGCATCCAACATGAGTCCCTTGTAACATATATGACCATTCGGCCAACCCCTAAAACCAAAGTGATGAACACTTACCCAAAACCCCAAAACACTTAATGAGCAATTCAGCAGAGATGTAAAATCTGAGATTCGATACTAATCCCTACCAAAATTGATTTAGAAAGAGTGAGGGAGAGATAGAATCAGTACTAGAAAGACCAACTAAAAGAAAGTAAAGTACTTACACAAGAATCAATAGGCCAACGTTGAAGACAAAGTAGCAGCACCACAGAATTTTGGCCAAAAGATATTGGCCTTTAGGGAAGGTCAACTAGGAGCAAGAAAGAAAAGAGTTTGATGATAAAGGAAGGGAAGAAATTGGCACAAAATAAAAGAGAAAGAATAAGGGATTTCATCTTTTGGATATTTGTAGAGAAAAGTGTTTTCGGCAAAATAGAAAGGACGAATTCGGCAGTAGCCTAATCCCCAAAATCGGCACCTATATATACTATAGCTGAATTTACCTATCTCTAAATTCCCAATTCAGCTCCACTTCTCTACTCCTCAATCTCTTCCTATGTTTTCTCTATTATCACTTTCGTGAATTTCTATTCTGATCACTTCCTTCAGAGTTCAACTCCAATGCCACTACTAGCCGTCCATAGTGTAAAAAATAAATCCAAAATATTACCATGCTAGCACTCGAACCAAGAATCCCCTTGCTAGCTATTGACGCCACCTCCTTGCTCCCTAAGTTGCGCCGCTTAGCCATTATACCACAACCTCACTTGTGTCCTATTTCTTATCCATTTATTTAAAAGCCATGACACTCGCAAACAAGGTTTTTTTAACATTTGACAGAAATTTCTCCACCACAAAGCTCGAACTCAAAACTTAATAAATGGCCTTTTAACACTATAAAAACACTTAACTAAAATATCAAACACACCATACACATCTTAACCACAAAAGAAAGTTCAAGATTTTTGGGGTGTTACATGTGTAATAGTGTGAATGGACCCAAAGCCAATTATGTGGCCCCCACACGCCCGTGTGCCCCACTAAGCGCAGAAACAATCTTAGCCATATGTGCGACACAACTGGGTCCAATATTCCCATATGTCCGTAAGATTTACCCTATGAGGGTATTTCGGTCATTTTACCCTACGGGGGTATTTCGATCATTTTACCCTACAGGGGTGTTTCGATCATTTTACCCTGGGGGTATTTTAGTCATTTTACCTTACGGGGTATTTCAATCATTTTACCCTACAGGGGTATTTTGGTTATTTTACACTACGGGGGTATTTTGGCCATTTTACCCTACAGGAGTATTTCGATCATTTTATCCTACGGAGGTATTTTGGTCATTTTACCCTACGGGGGTATTTCGATCATTTTACCCTACGAGGGTATTTTGGTCATTTTACCCTACGAGGTATTTTGGTCATTTTACACTACGGGGGTATTTCGGTCATTTTAACCTACGGGAGTATTTTGGTCGTTTTACCCTACGAGGGTATTTCAATCATGCGCCCATGTTTTGTGGTCACGATTTTCCACACGTGCGTTCGCACGTCCGTGTGGCTTCAGTTGTCACACTTTTTGGCTCTTTGGCTTTTTTGCCGATTACGACAATAACAGTGTGGTTACACACTTTTCGGCTTTTCACCGACTATCAAATACAGGGTATTGTTACACACCTATTTACGAAAAGTGCTAATGATCCTTGAGTGCAAAAACCTACATTCACGCAAGATTTCCATTAGTCACTTGACCATAAGGTTAAAGTCCCCTCTTGCACTTATTTCATAATATTCACCAACACATACCCTCACAAAACGAATGTGATTTAGCCCACCTAAACTGTTGGTCAAGGATAACTTCACACTTCTTGGCAAAAATCTGCATTACCATCCATTCATTCTTGTTAAGTATGATCAAACGTGAATCACCTAAACCAAACGAAAGATAACTTACCGAATGTAGTCCTTCGAATGAGGGATAGCAGTAATCGGCCTATAAAGGCTACTTTAGAGACGAGAGATACGAACACCCTTAACAGAATCATCAGAGTTAAAGGCTATTAAAGGAAGATTATTTCGGCAGAAAATGAAGAAATCAACTATGAACCCCACAAAAAAGATGGCTTGATTGAATGCTGAAAAGAGTATTCAGCTTTAGCACAATAGATTAAGAACTTGAAGAAGGCCGTTCGGATAAAGAGGGAGATAAAATAAAAGTTCAGCCAAGATATCAATGTAAAGGGAAAAGAATCAAAAGAAAAGGAAAAGAAGGACAGAGGCACCAACAATATTTGGCCAAGAGAAAACCTGTGTGAGTAGCACCTTATAGCTATGTATTGACTCACAGCTTGTGTAAGCAGGCTGTTGTTAGCTCATGAGTGAGCATGATATGTGGTATGAGATTGAGATAACTTCAGCTATATATGTGATACTTAGTGTACGATGTGTTCTCGAGTATCCCATAATAATTCTGAATGGTTCTACAAGCATAATTGAGATGAAGATGAAAGTAAGATCAATTTAAGGGATACAGGTACGTACAGAACCTATATGAGTATCGAATTGAGGTAACTTGTGGAATTCATGTGTAATCATGTATTAAACATGAAAAAGGTCTATGGTTTAGTATGAATAATACTTTACTATCTCGTTTAGTTAAACTTTGTTTATTTAAAAAGTTAAGTTTATTATCATACGAGCTTACTAAGTTATAAAGCTTACTTTGTTTTATTTTTTTATGTTTTATAGTGAATTCAAATCTAGCTCAGTTTTGGGGGTTGTCAGAGACTTCATCACACTATCGATCTTCTATTTTGGTACTTTTGAATCTATGTTTCAGAATATGGAATGTATAGGAGCTTTGGTCATTTTGGCATGTCTGTTGGTAATGTATTTGGCCATTTGAAACGGCTCATAAATAGTGATGGTTGATATATGTATAGCCATGTGAGTTGGCTTATTTAAGTATGCTTGGTAATGTGTTTAGTTTGAGCATATGATCTCTTTGGTAATTTGTTTATTTGGTATTTGGTTTGCTATATGGTTGAATTATGAGATAAGTGTGTATATGGCTTATAGTTAACAAAGTATGTGATATGTAATTTGAATAGGTAAATGGTTGTGGATTGAGTATGTTAGAGTTGAATGCCATGATCTGTGCAATAAATGATGTTTTTTGGCTGCCTATTTGTGTTTTGAATTGGTACCATTTGAGCTTATGTAGGTATGTGCAAATTGGGTGGCAAAATAGCTTCGTAAATAGCCTATTTTTGTCCACACAGGCAGAGACACAGGCATGTGTCTCAGCTGTGTGTAACACACGGTCATGGTACATGGCCTTATGTCCCCTAATGTTGTAATTGAAACCAAGTCAGTATGCTCCATATGGCCTCACACACGGGCGTGTGACTAGCCATGTGGCATAAGTTAGTATACCCAACAAGTTTGGCAGGGCCTAGCACACGGGCTAGCACACGGGCATGTGTGGCCATTTCAAATAGGCACACGGGCTAGACACAGGGGCGTGTGGTTGGCCATGTGACCTAAGTCAAAGAGTTACATGGGGTAGGACACAGGCTGGGACACGACGATGTGATCCCATTTCGAATGTCCACATGGCCTGTGACACGGGAATATCTGGTGGCCATGTGAGACACATTGCATGTTCACATGGACGTGTGTCCCCTATTTAGAGAAATTTTCCAGGTTTTTCCATAGTTATCCCGAGTTATCAGTTTAGTCCCAAACCATATTTATTGCATGTTTAGGGCCTCGTAGGCTCGTTTAAGAGACAATGTGATTGTGTTTGAATGAGATATGCTTATAAATGAAAATGTCTGAGAAATGAATGTATTATTGTGTAATAAGTTTAGTAATGCTTCTTAACCCTATTCTGGAGAAGGATACAAGTTAGGTGTTTTACATTTTATTGGTATCAGAGATACAATTTAGTCAATTCTCAGACTAACGTAACATGTGTGAGAGTCTAGCTATACATGCCATATATAACTTATGATAGTGTGATGTCTCCTTACCTTTTAAAATGTGTTTTCGTATAGTAAATGGATCCCAATCGAGCTATAGCTAGCAGTGTTGAAAGAATGTGCCAGCCTCCATTCATGGAGTAGCACAATCTAAGTCGAGGCTCGTTTAGGTAGTCTGTGTAACACCCCTAACCTGTATTCATCGCCAGAATGGGGTTACGAAGTATTAAAAGACAAAACACATATTTCGTACCTTCAGTTAGTCATTTTAATCACATTTGAACATATATATATTTGCTATTTAAATAATATTCATTAAAACTATAATCATACAACATTTATGAATCATATCTCAAAGCTCAACAACATACATATCAAAACAAATATCACATTAACAAATTAATAACATGTTCTTAAGTTATACTATAATTACTTAATAAAAATCAAATATATAAATTATTGCTTATACAGGTATATATATATGACCAAATAAAACATTTTCAGGACTTATTAACCAATTGGAATTCAAATAGTAATAACTTAGCAATGTAATTAAAATGTGCATTTTAATCAATTTTGCCGTACATGCATCTAAACACAACCACGTTTGAACTTTTCAATCTTTATCATGTACATATATTGACATGTTATTAAAAAACTAACTTTACCATCTCAAATCATGTTTATTAATAGTCAATTCAAAGGAATCTATTGATCTTTCAATATAGCATTTGAATCCTATAATAACAACATTTATATGGACCTTCCACATGTACATTTTAACTTAAGTTGAACTAAATTCCACAACTAAATAGTATGATTATAAAAGTACATAAAAATGTATCCTACGACCGAATCTCATTGTAAAATAACCCAAATTTAAACATTATTCAACCAACTATCATAAATCATTTTATTTTATTTTGTTCAAGCACAATAACCGAATCAAAAGGTATAAAATTCCATTTGCTATGAACCAAGCCAAAATATCACACAATCAACTCATTCAACTTCTTATATACATTCAACCATAAATTTTAAAACATACATTTATGCCTTATAACATATTGCTAATCAAAACAAATATATCACTTGTACTATCACTTTGCCGAATTAATCTAGCTATTTCACCATGTACATATCAAACACCACACATACATATATCATGCATTTCACTTAACTAATACATGAAATAATCCAACTCAACTAACATCTGCACTTACTTTATTACTAAAACATATTACCAACCTTAACAAAACAAACCAAACATATTACATATATATCTATACTCTAACCGAATCTATCAAACCACATCCAAATTCTCCAACCATTATTTATGGATAACACACATATATTTTGACCAAACTTCACCACCATTAGTATTTTATATCACACACATCACATTATATATTAGGACAAAATTGCGTAACTTAAATATGATAATTAGCCATTTTCGCATGGCTTAATATATACACAACTTCAAGATCAAACATAACACAAGCTAGCCTATACATGCGGATAAATGATAAATTAGACATATTTTTACCTCATGTTTAGCCTATATTTTGGATGGATTATCGTTAATTTTGTGAGAATTGGTGCTCTTAATCTTTCTTTTTCATATGTTATACTCAAAAGAGCATAGGGAAGAGAAAAGAGTGGAAAATAGACCAAAAACTGGAGAAAATGGGCCAAAATGTGAAAACGCACGGCCCAAGAAGTCACCATATGGCCGTGGCACACGGTCGTGCCACACGAAGACCACATGGTCCAGCCCCGACAAGCACGGCTAGGCCATACAGTCGTGCCCTAATCGACAGGATCTCACACGGCTTCTTGTCGAAGTACACGGGCGTGGCATACGGGCATGTTCTAGTCATGAGGAAGAGGAATTTCACTCAGATTTGGATGCTTAAGGGCTAAGAAAGCCATTCTAAACTCTATATAAAGACCCCAAGAGGCAACTCTAAAGATATACTCTCTTCTCTCAAGAAAGAGTGCCATAATTCTGCCAACACAAGGAGTGAAAGCAAGGAATTACTCCAAGGGAAGCCGATTGATTCATCCCAGAAGCCAGAATTCTACATCAAGACAGAGGATCTCCCTAAATTCCTTCAGGGGTTTTTGGGTTCTTTATGTTTTGTTATCTTAATACTTCTGAGATGTTTTCTTTCTTTATTATGAACTAGACCCCTCAAGGAGGGGATGAAACTTAAGACAGATCGTGTTATTATTTATTCTTGTATTATATGATAAATACTTGAATTGTTCTTAATTATGTGTTCTTCATTCTTGATTTAATAATCCTAGTTATTACTTAAAGAACTTGATGTGCTTAGGCAGAGGAACAAAAGTCCATGTTTTAAGAGCAGATCTACCATAATTAAGCGGAGTTGCATGCAACCCTAGACATAGGGCGACATAAATCTGTCGGAGTAGGGTCAAACCTAATAGGGGGATCCATAGATTGAATTAATGCAACCTAGGGTGTTAATTAATAAAGAAACTTTAGTTAACAGCCTAGGCCTAGTTGTTCTTAGCCTCAACGGAGGGATTAACATAAGTTAGGGATCTCTACAGATCAAGTCAAGTGAAGAAATCGTCTAGTTCAAGAAGTTAATAACAAGTGAAGTCTAGGTGGATTCTCCCTTAAGTATTGCTCATAACAATTAGCTTTTCCCTAAAGTTTTCCCCAATTTACTTTTTGTGCACTTTAGTTAGTTTTAGAATTAGTTCCAATCAATCCTCTTTTATTTTTAGGCTAGATAATAAAAAGGAAGTAAGTATTAGTACTTTTGGTTCCCTTGGGTACGATAACTCGGTCTTGCCGCTAAACTATACTACTGTTCGATAGGTACGCTTGCCTTTAATATCGTGATATTAGTTAGTTTTGGTGTGATCAGTTTTATAAATTTTATTACTTAATATCGTGAGCATATCAAGTTTTTGGCGCCGTTGTCGGGGAACTAAAATATTAAAAAAATTTGATTTCTATTACTTTAGCCATTACTATAATTGTTTATTTTTATTTTATTTTTATTTCTAGTTTATGACTAGAAACAACCCAGCAGGACCATTACTTTTTGACGAAGATTTAGAAGTGACAGTCCACAAAAATCGCAGAGAGATCAGACAAAGCCTACAGTATCCAGAACAAGATCAAGAACAAAGGACAGAACCTACAGAAGAGATGGAAGCAAATCAAAATGTTCCACCACCTCCCGCAATAGTTGCGCCACCAGCAAATTAAGAAGAAGCTCCTCGCACTATGTATGATTATGCTAAACCTAGTTTGGCTGGTACCCAAACTAGCATTCTTAGACCTACTATTGCTGCTAATAATTTTGAATTAAAGCCTAACACTATTCAGATGATACAATAATTGGTGCAATTTGATGCTTTACAGGATGAAGATCCAAATTCACACATAGCCAATTTTTTGGAACTTGGTGATACTTTTAAAATTAATGGCGTTTCTGATGATTCCATTCGACTAAGGCTCTTTCCGTTCTCTTTGAGAAACAAAGCCAAACAGTGGTTAAACTCTTTACCACGAGGCTCAATCACCACATGGGAATAGATGACCGGAAAATTTTTACTTAAATATTTTCCTCCAGCTAAAACAGCTAAATTACGAAACGAAATCTCTTTTTTTGTGAAGATGGATTTAGAAACACTATACGATGCCTGGGAGAGATACAAAGATATTTTGAGAAGATGCCCTCATCATGGTTTACCTTTGTGGCTACAAGTTCAAACCTTTCACAATGGTTTGAACCCATCGACGAGACAGATGATTGATGCAGTTGTAAGAGGAACAATCAATAACAAAACACCAGAAGCAGCTTATGAATTTATTGAAGAGATGTCACTGAATAACTATAAGTGGCAGGTCATGAGGACAAAGCCAATGTAACGCCCTAAATTTCGGGTCTTTCTAGAGGTTATTATTCATCTGTTAAAATGTTTAAATTTTGGTATTTGGATGTGTAATGCATGTTTGGAGGGTGTTAATGGGCCTATGGAAGGCCCATGTGTTGGTTGGAAGCTCGGCAGAATTTTGTATTTTTGACTTAGGAGATAGGGGTCTCTTGAAGATAGGTGTTATAAGAAAATAATTGTGAAATAAGACACAAAACAAGTCCTGGTAAAGTGGCAAGGGAGGCGCCACTAAGCTCCTTAAAAAGTGGCGCCTAAGTGAGCTTGGAGGTCCAAGGTTCAAGCTCCAGAGTTGGCAAAGATGGCGTTTTATTTTTGAGCTTGAGCAGGTAGGAGTTTGAAGCAGATTTAAACTCTGTTTTTGGAGGAGTTTGAATCGGTCAATGAGCAAATCTAGGAGGAGGTTGAGGGAGTTTGAATTTTGAAAGATGGTGGTCGGCTAGAGGACTCTTGGGGAAGGCAAATTCGGCTTTGTGCTTAGGTAGCATTTTTGGCAAATAGGTGCTAAAGTGTGCCGAATTCTCCTTTAGTCTTTTATGATTTTGTGCCGATTTTCCTTAAGTGAGAAAGCTCCCCTCTTCTGTCAGGTTCACATAGCCTATTAGGTACCCTTTTTGCCACTTTGTTCCTATCATTAACCCAGTAACCGAACCTTATTCCACCCTTGAACCGAATCTGTATTCGACTAAACATCTCCTTTGTTTTCTTTCTGTTCTCATCTATTTGCTTCTCTTCCTCTCAAACCATAAACTGACCCCCCTTACCACCATTCTGCTGCTAGCCGAATCCAATCTTCCTTGTCTCCTTCTTCTCTGAACCTTTGTCGACAGCTGTGAAAGAGGCCGAAACTCTTGGTGACCGATTACCCCCTTCTGTCCAAGTCGACTGCCTTCTCTTCTTTCAAAGCCTTCAATAGCTGAACCCCTATTCTTTCATCCCTTCTAGTTGTCATTTTACCCCACCTACTTTATTGATTGAAACAACAAAAGCACCATACCACCTTCTCCAAAGCTGAAAGCACCTCCTTCTAACCATTCAAAAGCCGAATATCTCTAGAGACACTTTGGTGACATTAGAGTTAGATTTACGGTGAATCTAGAATAGATCGGAGATAGTGGAAACGTGGGAACAATACTCTTCGAGTGGTGGCATCGGTAAGTGATCCAATCACTAAGTACATTCGTTTATTAAACTCTTAAGGGAAAACCGAAACCCATAGATCCTTAGGGGGCATGTCGGCATTATTTGTAAGATTCTAATGCTATAGTTTGACTCTTGTACGTATTGGATAGCAAGGAACGGTGATCAATCGAGGAGTTTTGGAGGGCTAACGCAGTTGGATATTGAGATCTAGTCCCTAACCGAAGAAAGCGTAAGATTTTAATGACTTAGGCCATGTAGGCCGATTATGGTAAGGGTTTATGGCTCTTTGGTTATCGATTATTAGACTAAAAGTTAGCGTTTGATTGTAGGCTCTTCATACGTGGATTTTGTCAACGTTTCGACAGCTAACAGGTGTGTAACTAATCCCAACTGTTAGACTAAAATGGTAAAAGCCGAAAAGGGCGTAGCGTTACCGACATCTGGTGTAAGTGACCGAAAATGCGTTCGTATGATATTTGAGAGTAACCATTTACTCTATTGGGCTTAACTATGAATTCAGTGCCGGAAGAATTGCAGAAGGTGCAATTCTGAACGTTTTGGTAAGTTGGGCTGCAACGGGCCAAAGATGGGCCCAATGGGCTTCCGAGCCCAAATCGGTAAAATGACTATTATAGGCTTTCTGGCGATGTGGTTAATGATAACATGGATAAGTTGGTAAGCTAGACCTAAAAACTAGACTTAACGGGCTTGAGATAATAATGGACTTAGTAAGGCCCATTAGGGGTTTTAAGCTAAAAAGGGTAAAACTGGAAATTTGGCTTAAATGGACTTCCGTGGTTATTTATGAACTAATAATTAATCCAACGTACATAAAAACTCTGAAAATATGATAAAGGACTAAAATACCCCTGAATATGGAGATTTACCAAAATACCCCTAGGTGTAAAAAGACTATTATACCCCTAGGGTCAATTCTATATGAAATGTATAATTTTATGTATCTGCATGAGTTACCATTTAATATGAATATATCTGGTGTATGAGATGCTATATGTTGCATGCTAGTATGTATATATATGTGTTGCATGGGGTTTGGGTTTATGATGGAGGAAGCGTTCTGGTAGCCTCGCTGCAATCTGGTGGCCTCGCCACATATATATATTTTTTCTGGCAGCCTCGCTGCAATCTGGTGGCTTCGCCACATATATACATCTGTTCTGGTGGCCTTGCCACAATATCTATATCTGGTGACCTCGTCACAATATCTGGCAGCCTCGCTGCAAATTATATCTGGCAGCTTCGCTGCAATTATCTGTGGTGTGTAGCGATTGGGTGGGTCGAGTAGTCTCCCCACATGGTGTAAGGCTGGTACGGGGGTGTTATGGATGGATCTGGGTTGGGTTTCTGTTTGCATATTGTATCTGATCTGTATCTGTTATGGGCCTATGGGCTTAACCTGATTTCTGTAATGGGCCAAGGCCCAATTAATCTGATTCTGAGGCTTGATCTGTTTTGGCCTATGGTTCAGATAATGTTGCACACTGAGTTGTCAAACTCACCCCCCTTTTATTTCATCTCTGCAAGTAACCCTCAACCATAGTGGGCTTGGAGCTGCGAGAGATTCGGAGTGGCCACAACATCTGCAAATTCAGTTTTTGTTTCACTTTAAGTATTTTCATTATGCTATTTTGCGTTTAATATGTAATAAGGCTGCTATTTAAATTTCTTTATTGGTTTTATATTCTTTTATGGTTTAATTCATATTTTATCGAGATTGCTAGTTATAGGCTGCGCGGGTTTTTCAAACTACTAAAAAGGTTTTCAAAATTCAACAAATTCAAATATGGATAACCTAAGGGCTTATATAAATGATTTTTCATAATCTTGCTGTTCTAGTAAAATATCATCTAAGTCACGACAAGAAAAAAGATCATAAGTTTAGTTGTAGGATCATGTGACACACCAGATCAGGTCATAACGTTTAGACCGGGTTTGGGGTGTTATAGCCAACAAAAGCTGTAGGAGTTTATAATATTGATGCTGTAACTATGCTTACTAACCAAGTAGAACTTTTAAATAAAAAGTTTGATAATTTTGTTGGTTCTACGCAGGCACAAGCAGTGATGCAGTGCGACACAACTCGGGCAAATATGTTCACTCAAGACTACTCATTTTCTGACAATGGCACAGAAACCGAGCAAGCCAATTATATGGGTAACAATTTTAGATCTTAAAATAATCCATAAAGTAACACATATAATTTTGGTTGGCGAAAGCATCCCAGTTTTTCTTGGGGAGGACAAGGAAATCAAAGACAACAACCCCCTCAGGGATTCCAGTAGCCACCGCCGCAACAGGAGAAAAAGCCCAACCTTGAAGAGATGTTTACCAAATTCATGGCGATGTCAGAAACCCGTTTCCAAAACACTAAAATGGCGTTAAAAAACCAGCAAGCATCAATCAAAGGCCTTGAGAATCAAATTGGTCAACTCGCCAAGTTAATATCCGAAAGACCACAAGGTGGACTACCAAGTAATATTGAGCCAATTTCCAGAGAACATGTCAAAGCAATTACTCTAAGAGATGGGAAAGTCCTAGCTGAACCAGAAACGAAATCTACTCCAGAATCATTAGGAGACAAGGTAGAGGAACCCAAGGAAAACACTCTACCAACACTCAAGGAATACCAACCGCCCATTCTATATCCAGCAAAGTTGAAGAAAAACCGTACAGACACCCAATTCGGTAAATTTCTTGAACTTTTTAAACAATTACACATTAACTTACCTGAAAAATAAAAGGAAGTTGGAGGAATTAGCCACAGTGGAACTCAACGAGGATTACTCAGCTATTTTCCAAAATAAACTGCCGGTAAAACTAAAAGATCCAGAGAGTTTTACTATTCCTTGTTTAATTGGTAGTTTACTCATTGATAAAGCCTTAGCTGATTTAGGTGCTAGCATTAATCTCATGCCTTACAAAATGTTCAAGCAACTAGGTCTAGGGGAACCAAAGCCCACTAGGATGAGTATTCAACTAGCTGATAGATCTATTAAATATCCTAGGGGAATCATAGAAGACGTGCTAGTAAAGGTAGATAAATTCATATTCCCTGTTGATTTTGTTGTGCTTGATATGGATGAGGATATTAAGGTACCTTTAATTTTGGGACGTCCATTCTTAGCCACTACTAGAGCTGTTATTGATGTAGGAGATGGTAAATTAGTACTTAGAGTTGGTGAGGAAGAAGTCGTTTTTAAAATCTATGATGCTATGAAATTTTCTAAAGAACAAGATGATTCCTGTTATTTTGTTGATACTATTGATCCCTTTGTTCAAGATAAGTTTCAGGAACTTTCTATGGCAGACACGTTAGAACTGTGTCTTGTTCAGGGTGGGGGAGAAGATGAAGTCACCACTGAAATTGAGGAAGTAAGAAAGGAGTTAGATTCTAATGAAATCATCACAAGACACATAAGTTATGAAAGTATAAAAATGAATGATGAGTTAAGATAGAAACCTTCCATTGATGAACCCCCTAAATTAGAGTTGAAGCAACTACCAGATCATTTAAATATGCCTTTTTAGGGGAAAATTCAACTTTACCAGTCATTATCGTATCAGATCTGAGTATTGCAGAAAAAAAGGAACTACTCAATGTGTTAAGGGAACACAAGCATGCTATAGCTTGGAAAATTTCAAATATTAAGGGAATTAATCCGTCCTTTTGCACCCACAAATTTTTAATGGAAGATGAATACAAACCATCGGTGCAAGCTCAGAGACGATTGAATCCCAACATGAAGGAAATCGTAAAAATCGAGGTAATTAAACTCCTAGATGCAGGCATTATTTATCCTATTTTTGAAAGTTCTTGGGAAAGTCCTGTGCAGGTTGTTCCTAAAAAGGGAGGCATGACTGTGGTATCTAATGACAAAGAAGAGGCAATACCTACAAGAACAATCACTGGATAGAGAGTTTGCATTGATTATTGGAAGCTAAATGACGCCACTCGAAAAGATCATTTTCCCTTACCTTTTATTGATTAGATGTTGGAAAGATTATCAAGTCACATGTATTATTGTTTCCTAGATGGCCTCTCTGGTTACTTCCAAATCTCGATAGCTCCAAAAGATCAGGAGAAAACCACATTTACATGCCCATACGGTATGTTTGCTTATCGTAGAATGCCTTTTGGTTTATGTAACGCTCCTGCTACTTTTCAGCGATGCATGCTAGCTATCTTCAATGAATTTGTGGAAGATATCATGGAGGTATTTATGAATGATTTTTCAGTTTTCAGTATTTCTTTCCAACTTTGTCTTAATAATCTAAAACTTGTTTTGATAAGATGTAAAGAGACAAATTTAGTGCTAAACTGGGAAAAATGCCACTTAATGATTCAAGAGGGTATTGTTTTAGGACATAAAATTTCTAGTAAAGGGATAGAGGTAGATAAAGCAAAAATTTAAACCATTGAAAAATTACCTCCCCCTAACTCAGTTAAGGCTATAAGAAGCTTTTTAGGACATGCCGGTTTTTATCACAGGTTCATTAAAGATTTTTCTAAAATAGCTAAGCCTTCAACATAGTTTGTAGAAAAAGACGTGCTTTTCAACTTTTATCAAGAATGTTTAAACTCTTTTAACACTCTTAAAGAAAAGTTAGTCAATGCCCCGATTATGATTTCACCTGATTGGAATCTACCTTTTGAACTAATGTGTGATGCAAGTGATTTTGCAGTAGGTGCAGTTTTGGGACAACGAAGAGACAAGCACTTTCAACCGATCTATTATGCTAGCAGAACTTTGACAGCCGCTCTAGCAAATTATACTACCACAGAAAAAGAATTGCTAGCTGTTATTTTCGCATTTGATAAATTCAGATCTTATTTGATTATGTCAAAAGTCATTGTTTATACTGACCATTCTGCTCTTCGTTACCTCTAAAATTGATGCAAAACCTCGATTAATAAGATGGATTCTATTGTTTCAAGAGTTCGATTTAGAAATAAAGGACAAGAAAGGAGCTAAAAATTTGGCAGCAAATCACCTTTTGAGGTTAGAACACACGCAACCCAAGTACCTCGACAAAATAAACGACTTGTTTCCTAAAGAACAACTCTTATCCTTAGCAGATGCAACAGTTCCTTGGTTTGCTGATCTTGCAAATTATTTAGCAGCTAATATAACCCTAAAAGGGCTGACCCATAAGCAAAAGAAGCGATTCTTCGCTGATGTGAAAAACTACTTTTGGGAGGATCCTTTTCTTTTTCGAATTTGTGTAGATCAGGTTATTCGAAGATGCGTTACTGAAACAGAAGCATACCAGATTTTAAATCACTGCCATTCAGGACCCACAGGAGGACATCACAGTGAAGCTAGAACTGCTCATAAGGTACTTGAATCAGGCTTTTACTGGCCCACAATTTTCAAGGATGCAAACAGGTATGTGACCTCTTGTGATAAATGTCAGTGAACAGGTAATATTTCTCAACATAATGAAATGCCTCAGAACTATATACTTTCATGTGAAATATTTGATGTATGGGGTATTCATTTCATGGGTCCATTCCCTACTTCATTTGGGAATAAGTACATCCTAGTAGCAGTAGATTATATGTCAAAATGGGTGGAAGCCCAAGCCTTACCTACTAATGATGCTAGAGTGGTAGTACGATTTTTGAAGAAACTTTTCTCTCGATTTGGAACACCTAGGATAATTATCAGTGACAGAGGCACACATTTTTGCAATGCCCAGTTTGAAGGAGTCTTGAAAAGGTATGGAGTACATCATAGAACAGCTACCCCTTATCACCCACAAACTAGTGGCCAAGTCGAAGTGACAAATAGGGAATTAAAACGCATCCTAGAGCAAACAATAGAAAAAAATAGAAAGGATTGGTCAAGGAAAATAGATGATGCTTTATGGGCTTATAGAACTACTTTTAAAACACCCATAGGTACATCTCCTTATAAGCTTGTCTATGGAAAAAGTTGTCATTTGCCATTTGAACTTGAACATAAAGCATTCTGGGCTATCAAATTTTTAAACCTTGATTTTAAGCTTGCAGGTGAGAAGCGAGTAATGCAGTTAAATGAACTTGATGAATGGCATTGCAATGCCTACGAGAGCTCACAACTATATAAGGAAGCCATGAAGCAACGTCATGGCAAAAGACTGAAACAACCTAAACAGTTGAAAACAGGTGATCTTGTCTTACTCTACAATTCGAGGCTGAAACTATTTCCTGGGAAACTCAAGTCAAGGTGGTCAGGTCCATTCACTGCTCAAACTATCTTTCCATACAGCACAATTAAGGTAACTCACCCCAACTACGGTACGTTCAAGGTAAACAAACATAGGCTCAAGCATTATACATGTGAGAATTTTAAAGACTATAGGGAGGAGTTTCAGCTCCACAAAATCCCTCCATGATACATCCAAGCTGAGTCGAGCTTAGACTCTAAATAAGCGCTTCTTGGGAGGCAACCCGAGCACTAACTTAGTAATTTTTCATCTATTTTGTTTTTAGTATTTTTCATGCATCACACTAACCCTTTTTAATGCAGAGATTTAGGACCACATGGCTAGTCCCACGGGTATGCCCCAGGCTGTGTGAACACTTCAAACAGAGACACGGTCGTGTACCGAGGTCGTGTATCAATAGACACAAATTTTCCCAAAACACGGGCCACCGATATATAGCCAAGGCCGTGCGATATGGCCGTGGCAACCTTTCGACTTTAACACGGGCTACCAATAACACCCCACGGCCGTGCGACATGGCCGTGGCAACCCTACAGGATCAACACGGGCTTGCACAAAGCCCCACGCCAGTGTCCCCAGCCCGTGGAAGACACTGTCAAATTTCACACGGCCGTGGAACATATCACACGGCCGTATGAAACACGAACACGATTGCACATGGCCGTGTATACCATCACACGACTGTGTGAGTGACGAAGAACCGATCTCCCACGGCCATGTAAAACATTCCCACGGTCGTGTACTTCGAACCAGGCACGCCAAAACCCCCGGATTTTGAAAGACACGAGAAAAACACACTCACACGGGCATGTGACAAGCCCGTGTGACCCAAAAACTATAAATAGGGGCCACTATTCATTTCCTTCCTCACTCAAAACCCTCAAATCTCCCCCCACCAACCACCATAATTGCCGCCATAGCCCTCAAAACACAACCACCCTTGAAATCAGCCAACCTACGCACGTGCATACCCGACCCACGACCGTGCAACCTTATATTCGGTTCTATTTTCTCATTTTTCTCATTTATTTTTCAGTTATATTTCATTTTTTTCTATTTAGTTCAATTTTCCTTTATTCTAATAGTTAATTTAAGCATGGAATTAGTTATATTAGGATGAATAATCTAGAATAGTATAGAATATATTAGGATTGTATGCCACTTAAATTCATATTTGCATGCCCTTTTTGTTTCTCATACATTTAGTATAAATACATAACCATATTTCTTAGTTTTGTTACAAGTTTCAAAATGATTAATTTTTACTATTCAGGTTAATCCTCATTTTATGTTTTCTTAGGAACATTGTCATCGTAATTATTATCTATCTAGTTTAATTTCAATCTTTAGGACTAATGCTTATAATTTTATTTCAGATACTATGTCGTCATCACACGGTTGGAAAACTATCGTCCCCGTCTCAAAGAAACGTAAAGGGACAGGGAGTTCATCAGCGAGGCCCACCTCCGAGGCTCGACACCCATTCATCACATTTTCCCAAGCCTCGCAGGAGGAGCATTATCAACTACTTCGAGCTCGCCCTATATCCACAGGCCACTGCATAGATTGGGCCGGCCTCGAGCAGATACATTTAGTGGATAACATCCGGGCCCTACTCATGACCGAGCCGTGGGAGCAATTCTTCCAGATTATCGAGCCCACCTACTTAGAACTCACCCTCGAGTTCTGCTCCACCTTCCACCTACAGACTGTGATGACCAGATTCGACGACCCAGGGACAGTCCAGTTCTGTTTAGGAGGACACGTGCGACACGTCAGCGTGCCAGAGTTCGGCACAGCACTTAGGCTCTACACAGAGCAATTTATGGCAGATGAGGACTTCCCCACCCTTTCTCGTCGCATCCATATCAGGCCAGTCGACTGTTGGAATGACATAGCCCTAGGGCGTCAGACATATAACCCCAGCGTCAGCAAGGCAATCGCCCTCGTTCCTTCTCTGCAGTACATTCATGCTCTCCTTGCTCACACTCTTACAAGTAGACGAGAGAGCACAGACGTCGTCAACACTCATAACGTCTACTTCCTGTGGTACATGGCTAATGGACACGTGATCGACTTAGCATACTTCATAGTGCATGCCATGCAGCATCAGACAGAGAGGCACCGCAGAGGCATCTTATCCATAGGGCCCTACATCACACGTCTGGCTTGTCACTTCGGGCTCCTCAACACGTTGGCCCAAACATCCTCCTACACCCTGATCAGTCAGATGTCTCCCCAAGGCATCGCGACTATGCTACACATGAGGATGATCGAGCGGAGGCCAGGAGGCACCCCTCCTTCAGTTCTGACTTGTTCAGGAGGGTGAGGAGCCAGAGGACATTCCTGATGATGTCCCACCACCGGAGGAGGACGCACCCACTAAGCCACCACCCCCTCATCGAACATCTTGTGCAGTAAGCGCCCACGCTGACTTATCTGAGTGCTTCTCACAGTTCGAGCAGCAATGCTTTCGGCGCCTCGAGTATATCGACGCCACCTTAGAGCAGATATGCCAGCACCTCCGCATCACTCCACCGCCGCGTGATCTATCTGAGGATTAGAGACTTCTATTCCTCCTAACTTTATTTTTATCTTAATTTTTATCTTTATCTTTATTTTAACACAGATCTTTATTTTTACCTTTTCTTCTACCTTTATTTTCCTTTTTATGTTTTATTTTATTTTCTTTCATTTCCTTTATTTGAATATTAGTATTTTTAGTATTTTGCTTTATTTTATTTCTTTTTCCTAACGGACAACCCCTAACGAGTAATTTCAATTGATCCAAATTCCCACGACTAATAAATACTTTCACAATTTTAAAGGAGCTTTACAGCTCAAATCTCTACGAAAAAGGGAATACCCTGCCATAACTGCCGGCTCTTCTAATTCTAATATTTGTCTCACAAATCCATCCAAAATTTAGGGAGTTTCATACCTCCCCCTCTCTTATGATCTTGTGCTTTTATTGCTACTAATGTTATCCTTGTACATTGAGGGCAATGTACATATTAAGTGTGGGGGGAACTTACTTTAAATCTTTATATTATCTGTGAAAACCCTGAAATCTGATGCTTTGTTCTTAATTGCATTATCTTCAGTCTCCTATTAGGGATATATTCTGATTTATTTATGATTTTTATTGATATGTGAGAATTAAGACATAGGTGCTTGTACTTTGATTATTCAAACTTTAAAACATTAGGGAATCAACCATGATAAGTTGAAATTGTTGAGAACCCTAAATTTTTTCATAAGTTCTTTTCCTTAATTCTAAGTGTTATCTTGAGATTTGAAATTCGCAGGATTGACATCAAAAGCCATAATTCTGGTGAGATTTTTTAGCCTTTTGAGCATACATTCTTTCGTGCTCACTTTTATTATTGCTTTGAGTGAGTCAGTACTGATTTGTTATCCTAGAACTTGCTTTGATTATACATGTTGAGACCACATCATTGATTTAACATACCGAGATGATAAAGGCACCTAGGATTTAACCCACTTACTCCACAAAAGCCTACCTCCATAAATTAACCCCTAGGGAACCCCATTGAGCCTAACAACCTTTTCTTTAACTTACCTCTAATATTAACCTATAACCCATTTTTGTTGAATTCCATTCAATTACTTTGATCGCTATTTTTTGTCGAGATTTGAGTTGAAATTTTTATCTAGCTTTATTCTCTTTTCCAGAATGTAAAATTTTATCCAATTTATTGTATTATACTTGAATTGTTCTTAAAAAAAATAATTGTATTAATCCAATTGTAATATGGTCCAATAGTTTTTGCATATTTGTATTTTAAGGCTACCAAGGTGGAAATGATGTTTCATAAGAATTAGCCCAAAGAATATGTTCCAGTAATAGAGATTTTTCTAGTTAGATAATTTTTCAAATTCAATCTCGATTCTAACCCTCTTTTGCAGCCTGTGACAACACCCCTAACTAAACCCCATTACAACCATTGAAAGACCTTTTGATCGATGTATCATGTCAATCTATAGTGGTGGAGATGTGATTTTCTTGCAAGCCTATGGTAATAACTTTTCAGGTTGACTAGAGAGTACTTAATTTTTGAACCCTAAACACTTCTGTTAATTAAGGTTAAGAGATAATTACTTAGGAGAAGGGAGAAAACTTATATTTCAATGATAAAATTCTCAGCTTAGAGTGATTGAATCTTTAATGTTCTTCTGATTGAATGATCATTGTATGAATACCTGTGAATCAGTTTGAAACATTATTGATAAAGATTGTAAGTTGAGAAGAATGATTCTTTATTAGGGATTGAGATTTTGCTTGAGGACGAGCAAAGGCTTAAGTGTGGGGGTATTTGATAAACGATAAATTATACATATTTTACCTCATGTTTAGCCTATATTTTGGACGGATTATCATTAATTTTGTAAGAATTGGTGCTCTTAATCTTTCTTTTTCATATCTTATACTTAGGAGAGCATATGGAAGAGAAAAGAGCGAAAAATAGACCAAAAACCAGAGAAAATGGGCCAAAATGTGAAAACGCACGGCCCGAGAAGTCACCACACGATCGTGCCACACGAAGACCACACGGTCCAGCCCCGACAAGTACGTCTAGGCCACACGGCCGTGCCCCAATTGATAGGATCTCACACGGCCTCTTGACGAAGTATAAGGGCGTGGCACACAGGCGTGTTCTAGTCATGAGGAAGAGGAATTTCACTCAGATTTGGATGCTTAGGGGCTAAGAAATCCATTCTAAATTCTATATAAAGACCCCAGTAGGCAACTCTAAAGATATACTATCTTCTCTCAAGAAAGAGTGCCATAATTCTACCAACACAAGGAGTGAAAGCAAGGAATTACTCCAAGGGAAGCCGATTGATTCATCCCAGAAGCCAGAATTCTACATCAAGACAGAGGATCTCCCTAAATTCCTTCAGGGGTTTTTGGGTTCTTTATGTTTTGTTATCTTAATACTTCTGAGATGTTTTCTTTCTTTATTATGAACTAAACCCCTCAAATACTTGAGGGGGATGAAACCTAAGTCAGATATTGTTATTATTTATTGTTGAATTATATGATAAATACTTGAATTGTTCTTAATTATGTGTTCTTCATTCTTGATTTAATAATCCTAGGTATTACTTGAAGAACATGATGTGCTTAGGCAGAGGAGCAAAAGTCCCTGTTTTAAGAGCAGATCTACCATAATTAAGCGGAGTTGCATGCAACCCTAGACATAGGGCAACATAAATCTGTCGGATTAGGGTCAAACCTAATAGGGGGTCCATAGATCGAATTAATGCAACCTAGGGTGTTAATTAATAAAGAAACTTTAGTTAACATCCTAGGCCTAGTTCTTCTTAGCCTCAACGGAAGGATTAATATAAGTTAGGAATCTCTACGGATCAAGTCAAGTGAAGAAATCGTCTAGGTCAAGAAGTCAATAACAAGTGAAGTCTAGGTGGATTCTCCGTTAAGTATTGCTCATATCAATCGACTTTTCCCTAAAGCTTTCCCCAATTTACTTTTTGTGCACTTTAGTTAGTTTTAGAATTAGTTCCAATCAATCCACTTTTGTTTTTAGGCTAGATAACTGAAAGGAAGTAAGTATTAGTACTTTTGGTTACCTTGGGTACGATAACTCGGTCTTGCCGCTAAACTATACTACTGTTCAATACGTGCGCTTGCCTTTAATATCATGATATTAGTTAGTTTTGGTGTGATCAATTTTATAAATTTTATTACTTAATATCGCGAGCATATCACATGCCATAGGTTTAAATTTAACTTTGTAAAATACCGAAATAGTCAATAGTGTGATAGACTTCTCTGATGATCCCCGAGCCCATAACTAGTTTCCAAAATCTATAAAACAGAGAGCAAAATACACACAATAAGCTTCCACAGCTTAGTAAGTCATAAGCAAATAAACAATTCACTGACATTAATAATTCAATAAGACAAAACCAAATCATGTTATCATATTCACATATACATTTTCAAGCTTGCAAAATTCACATATATCAAACATATAACTATGCATAAATTATACCTTGGCCGAATACACATTTATTCATTAGCATGATTAACTTTCATATTCAACATCATAAATACCTCATTTGCCCATATGTATACTTTCATATATGCATATATATGTGATTCACATTTCATTATACCTATATTCACATTTAAATACCATATAGCCAAATGCACATATAAACTTTGGTACAAATATGAAATTCACACTTCAATATATATCATACATATATCATTATGCCGAATATGATCAATCATATATATACACATACTGTTCCATTTAATTCATTCATAACTTATTTCATACCTCAAATAACTAACTTACCTTATTTCATATAAGCATTTAACCAACACATACCTGAACCTTTTAATCCGTTTTCACATTTAATCTTGACTTAACATTGCCCAATGAACCATTCAAAATTAAAAAGGATACTCGGATAGTTGGAAATCTCGTACAATACCTACGTCCCAGACGTGGTCAATCACATATCGATGCCACTGTCCCAAATAGGGTCTTACTCATAAACACATATATCGATGCCAACGTCCTAGACGTGGTCTTACTCATAAACACATATCGATGCCAACGTCCTAGACGTGGTCTTACTCGTAAGTCACAATTATGATATCACATATATTTACCACTTTAAAACTCAATGTATTAACTTGTTCGATCACTTTTTATCACTCAATGGATTCGTACACTTAGTGCTCAATAATTAGCCGAAGCTATAATGTAATCGCACACTTAGTGCCCAATAATTAGCGAAGCTATAATGAAATATCACACTTAGTGCCCTCGCATTAAACCAAAATGGTATCGATATCGCACACTTAGTGCCACTCGTATAGCCGTAGCTATTTTATACTCGCACACTCAGTGCTAAATATCAACAGATCACATTCAAATTTATTCATGCTTCCCAAGCATATACACATTCCGCTACCATATATATTTTTTTACATATTTCATTTCAGCATATATAACTCATATTTATTTAAAATTAACAACGTCTATTTGCTTATAAACTTACCTCGGCAAAGACGGACAAATCGAGACGACTATTCCAAAACTTTTATTTTTCCCCAATCTAAATCTGATTTCTTTGATTCTTGATCTAAACATATTCAAATTAAACTTGTTCAAACACAAATACATTCAATTTAGTCCAAAAACACATAAATGGGAAAATTACCATTTTACCCTAACATTCTACACTTTTTACAAATTAGTCCCTATTGCACAAAACACAAAATATGCAAAATCTCACAACATCATAGTTAGGCCGAATCTTCCCCTTTTTCATACAAGTCCATACATTTCATTTATTTCACATTTTAGTCCCTCAATTTATTATTTTTACAATGTAGCCCTAATTACTCAAATTCATCCAAAATTCCAATACAAAACATATTAATCCAAAACATATCTTCCATAATTCATCAACTAACATCACAAATCTCAATAATTCATCAATGGAAAAACTCAAAATATTCATCAAATTCAAAAACTAAGACATGGGCTTTGTAGATTTCATAGCAACGATCTCAAAAATGTAAAAATTATCAAAAACTGAGCTAGTTACATACCTTAATCAAGCATGGATATGGCTGAACCTAGCTTTCTTTTGTTTTTCTTTTCCTTTAGTGATTTTGGCTTTAAAAAAAATATGAACTAATGCACTAACTTTAACTTATGTTTTATTATAATACATTAATTTATTTATTTACTTTATTAACCTTTTAAATTTAATTAACAAATCTTATATAATAAGCCCAAAATCATCCAACCCTTTTAACTATGGTTTTATTATATCTTAAATGCTTCATGTTATAAAGACAAATTCAATTAAGCACTCTCACATTTAACTATCAACTTTTCATTTTACGCGATTAAGCCCTTTTTCTAAATCGGGCACTCAAACGATAAAATTAAGACACAAAAATTTTACACATATAAATTCACACATAATAAACATAGAAAAGAATTTTAAAATATTTTTCTAACTCAAATTTGTGGTTCCAAAACCACTGTTCTGAATAGGGTCTAAATCAGGCTATTATAGTCTGGGAGGAGAGGCCAAATAAGCCTTCCTCCAAATGATGAGTGAGTGGTTCATGATGTTCATTTGAATGAATCCGGTTGCCCAACAACCTCCCACCCCACCTATTCCTCAACCAATCCTCGTAGTTTCTCAAGTTATAGAACCTATACGATTAAATAAGCCTCTAGTTAATAAGATTTGTAAGTATGGCTGATAAGTTCAGAGCTACAGTCGACAATGACCTTGAGAAAGTTAAGTTCTAGATTGAAAATACTATTTGATTATTTGATGAATTATCATGTACACCTAAAGAATGCATTAAATATGCTGCACCACTCTTGAGAGACGTTGCATATCAATGGTGGAATACTCTGACATCAGTGGTACCGAAAGAACGAGCTACGTGGGAATTCTTTTAGACTGAGTCAGAAAGAAGTACATCAGTCAGAGGTTCATTGATCAGAAATGAAAAGAATTTCTAGAACTGATACAGGTCCGTATGTCTATGACAGAATACAAGCGAGAATTTGTGAGACTCAGTAAATATGCCCGGGAATATGTATCAATAGAGGCTATTATGTGTAAAATATATAAAGATGGATTGAATGAAGATATCAGACTGTTAGTCAGAATTCTAGAGTTGAAAGAATTCGTGGTACTTATTGATCATGCTTGCAAGGCTGAAGAACTTGGCAAAGAAAAGAGAAAAGCTGATTCTAAAGCTAGAGATTTGAGAAAGAGATCGACAAGTAAATCCTATCCTTCTGCAACAAAGAAATTGTGAGACTCGTATAGCCGTCTGAATGCATTAAGGGGTATTCTAGCAGAGACTGTGAAAAGCAACATTCGAGTTCTAAAGCTCATGCTACATTGATAGCGAGCATCGGTAGTGTAATATCCAATAGACTTGAATGTAGATAGTGTGGGAGACGACATCCTGGTGAATGTAGAATGAATGATCAGGCCTGTTCTAAATATGGTTAATTAGATCATTTTATCGTAGATTGTCCCAAGTTAGCTGAGAAAGACAGAACTTGGAATGCAAGACCGAGTAACACATTAACTAGAGCAAAACAACCTAGAAATACGGGAAATGTGACTAGTAGTAAGGGAGAAACAAAGGACTTCGCTATGAGATCCGAAGCTAGAGCACCTACTAGAGCTTACACTATTCGCGCTCGCGAAGAAGCATCATCCCCAGATGTTATTACTGACACGTTTTCTCTCTATGACACTAATGTGATTGCATTGATAGACCCCGAATCAACTCATTCATATATATGTGTGAATTTAGTGTCTAGTAAGAAATTACCTGTTGAGTCTACTGAGTTTGTGATTAAAGTATCAAACCCCTTAGGCAAATATGTCCTGGTTGACAAAGTTTGCAAGAATTGTCCTTTAATAACTCGGGGTTGTTATTTTCTGGCCAATTCGATATTGTTACTATTTGATGAATTTGAAGTAATTTTGGGAATGGATTGGTTGACATTACATCATGCGATAGTGAATTATAGACGAAAGATAATTGAATTGAAATGTCAGAATAATGAGACTCTCTGAATTGGGTCAGATGATTTGAGTGGTTTGCTAGTTGTAATTTTGTCAATGTTAGCTTAGAGATATGTGAGAAAAGGCAGTAATGCTTATCTTGCATATGTACTTGATCCAAGAGTATCTGAATCAAAGATTGAATAAGTAGCAGTTGTTTACAAGTATCTAGATGTGTTTCCAGAAGAATTACTGGGTTTACCACCGATCAAAGATGTTGAATTTGCTATTGATTTAGTACCGGGAACTTCACCGATATCAATAGCTCTGTATAGAATGGTTTGACAGAGTTGAAAGAATTGAAAGCTCAGTTGCAAGAGTTAACCGATAGATGTTTTGCACAACCGAGTTTCTCACCCTAGGGTGCACCAGTGTTATTTGTAAATAAGAAAGATGGCACAATGAGAATGTGTATAGATTATCAACAGCTCGATAAAGTGATGACTATGAGCAAATATCCTTTACAATGAATAGATGATTTACTTGATCAGCTGAAAGGAGCAATAGTATTTTTGAAGATCAATTTGAGAACAGGCTATTATCAGTTACAAGTTAAAGACTCAGATGTGCTGAAGACTGTGTTCAGAACTAGGTACGGACACTACAAATTTCTTGTTATGCCTTTCGGATTAACAATGCTCTTACAATTTTTATGGATTTTATGAATCGGATCTCCAGACCGTATTTAGATAGATTTGTTATCGTATTCATAAACGATATTCTGATCTATTCACGAGATGAATATGAACATGTCGAGCATTTGAGAATAGTGTTAGAGTTGACTCAAGCAAGATTTCTGTAATTATTGATTGGAAACCACCTAGAAATGTATTTGAAGTCCGTAGTTTTTTAGGACTAGCCTACTGTTATCGATGTTTCGTGAAAGGATTTTCAATGATTGTGACACCGATGACACAATTACTCTAGAAAGATGTAAAGTTTAAATGGTGTGAGAAATGTCAGCAGAGCTTCGATCAATTGAAAGCAATGTTAATTGAAGCACCAGTCTTAGAATAGCCTGAGTCGGGTAAAGAATTCGTTATTTTTTGTGCTGCATCTTTGAATGGTTTGGCTTGTGTTTTGATGCAGGAAGGCAAAGTGATAGCTTGTGTCTCTAGACAACTGAAACCACTTGAAAAGAATTATCCGATGTACGATTTAGAGTTGGCAGCAATTGTGTTTGCATTGAAAATTTGGTGACATCACTTGTTTTGTAAGAAGTGTCACATCTTTACTAATCACAAGAGTTTAAAATATTTAATGACTCATAAAGACTTGAACTTGTGATAGAGAAGATGGCTCGAATTACTAAAAGACTATGAGTTAGTAATTGATTATCATCTAGGGAAAGCAAACGTAGTTGCTGACACTTTGAGCAGAAAGTCATTATTTGCTTTGAGAGCGATGAATATACAATTAGTTTTGTCTAATGATGGCTTTATTGTAGCTAAGCTAAAATCTAGACCGTTATTTCTTCAACAAATTTGTGAAGCCTAGAAATGTGATAGTGAGTTGCAATTTAAACGAGTTCAGTGTGAGTCAACTTCTAATTTAGAGTTTCAAACCGGATCATATGATTGTTTGATGTTTCGAGGAAGAATTTGTGTACCGAGAAATTTTGAACTCATTCAAAAGATTCTAAATGAAGCACGCAGTGGTTGTTTGTCCGTTCATCCAGGAAGTACTACAATGTACAATGATTTGAAACAGCTACATTGGTGGCCTGGCATGGAATGAGATATCTCAGAGTTTGTATCAAAATGCTTAGTTTGTCAGCAAGTCAAAGCTGAACATCAAGTACCATCAGGATTACTTCAGCCTATGATGTTACCCGAGTGGAAATGGGATAGAGTGATTATAGATTTCGTATCGGGTTTGCCCTTGTCTCCGAAAAAGAAAGATGCGATCTAGGTTATCGTTGATAGATTGACGAAATCTATAACAACCCGCTTTTAGCTAAATCAAAACAATGGTTTCAGGACCACAAATCTGACATCAAAAAATTTATTTTATTATTATTTTAATATCTATAGTATTATATTAGAGTTATGTGAAATTTTCGTAAAGAAATTTTATTGTTTGAGTGCTCAATTCGGTAAAAAAGACTAAATTGCGTAAAGAGTAAAAGTAGAGTTGTATAAGCTAGAGCTATTAAATGACTATCTGTAATGCCCTAATTTTTGGGACTTTTTGGGATTTCTGTGATTTGTGGGTTACTTCTTAAATTTCTATGTTTTACTATATAATTTATATTCTAGTAGGTTAATGGGTGCCTAGAAGGCCCAAGCTTAGGTTGGAACCTGACGGATTTGGTAAATTTCTATTTTAATGAGAAGGGGGTTCTGGTGAAAGGGGTTTTAAGAATAAAGTAGGCGAGATGGGTCACAAAAGAGCCCTTGGCAGAGTGGCTAAGAGACGCCACTAAGGAGCTATTAATGTGGCGTGTGGAGTTAAGGGGGAGACAAGGTTCAAGTCACAAGGTTAACAAAAGATAGTGTTTTATTTTTATGCACAGGAGTGTTAAGTGGTGGACTTTGGGTAGAACTCTGGTTTGAAGAGTTTGAATTATTCATGAGAGTAAATTAACGAGGAAGTTTAGGTGCTTTTGAATTTTGAAAGAATAGTGGCTGGCCAGAGGACTCTTGGTAAGGCAATTTCAGCACTTTGCATTAGGAGAGTGTTTTCAACATTAGGCTCTTGATTGTGCCGATTTCTCTAGTTAGGGGGGAAACTCTTCTTATGCCATTTGTGTATAGCATTTTAGGTCTCCTTTTTACCATTCTTTTTCTCATTCTCTTTTTCTTTTTTTGTCCTAGTAGCCGAACCTTACTACCCCTAAACCTCTATTTTCGAATCTTCATTTGACCGAAATCACTTTCTTTCCTCTTCTTTTTCTCTTTCTTTTCTTCTTCTCTTCTCACACTACAAACCGATTTCATACCATCATTCCCTTTTCTAGCCGAATCCATCTTTTTCTGTCACTCTTCTCTTCAAGTCTCTGTTGACAAACACGTGACCGAAACCATATCATTGCTGTATAGTTTTAACCGAAACCTTGAAAACTCCATTGCCGACTGCTCTTATAGCCGAACCTACCTTGCTTATACCTATTCTCTTTCTCCTTTTCTTTGTCGATAATTCTCAAAAATCAAGCCAACCGAATACTTTGTGGCCGAATCTCATCTTTTCTTTTTAAAGTCAAAATCTTCCTATTTGGGGTGTCAAAGCCAAATATTGGATCACACTTATCTCTTCTCGTGGTTGCAAGTGGAACTCCCATAGATCGTGGTTAGGTGTTGGTAAGTGTTTCGAGACTTTCTTCCATTAGTTATCTATGTTCTAAGGCAAGTAGCCGAAACCCTTTAGGGGAGGCTAACGATTTGGACTAAAGGCCTATTGGTCACTTTCTCTTAGTTCTGTACGTGATAGTGTGGACAAGGCGTCATTCAGCAAAGGAGTTTAGAAAGCTTACGAGGTTGAACATCTAGATCTAGTCCATATTCGACTGAAAGGTAAGATTTTTAGGGACTTAGGCTATGGTGGCTGATTGTATTAAGGGGGTTAATGCTTTAGTTTCGTTGATTGTTAGACTAACGTGATAGTGACTGTTCATAGGCTTTACAGGTGGAAATCTCATCAACACTTTGACAGTTAATAGGTGTGTATCATACCTTTACTATAGGCTAAATCGACAAAGGCCGTAATGACCGAAAAGTGACCAAAAGGTCGACCCAGTGAGGATCTGTGAGTAATCAATTACTCTCTGATGATTAAATCTGGAATCGTTGATGATGGAATTGCAAAGTGTGCAATTCCGTACGTTTTTGTAAGTTGGGCCTCGATAGGCCGAATATGGGCCCAATGGGCTTCCAAGCCCATATGGGTGAAAATAGTCATTTAAAAAGTGTTCTGTCAGACTGTAGAAAATAACACAGTTAAAATCGGTAATCTGATCGTAAAACTAGGATTAATGGGCTTAAGTTACTATTAAACACCATAGGGCCCATTAGGGGTTTTTGGGCCTAAATGCCAAAATGTTAGACTAAGTTAAAATAAGCTACTGTAATGACAAATGAATTCATGGTGACTATAATATGCATAAAATCCCTGAAAAGTGACAATTAATAAAATACCCCTAAGTATGGAAAATTACCATTATACCCCTAGGTACAAAATGACCATTATACCCCTAGAGTTAATATTATCTGAGATGCATGATATTCTGATTCTGCATGACGTATGCCATGACATGTATATATATGTTGCATGGGTTATGGGTTATAATGATGGAGGAAGCGTTCTAGTGGCCTCGCCATATATATATATGTTCTGGTGGCCTCGCCACATATATATCTGTTCTGGTGGCCTCGCTACATATATATCTGTTCTGGTGGCCTCGCCACATATATATCTGTTCTGGTGGCCTCACCATATATATATATGTTCTAGTGGCCTCGCCACAATATTTGTATCTGGTGACTCTGTCACAATATCTGGTAGCCTCGCTGTAAATTCTGTGGTGTGTAGCTGATGGGTAGGTCGAGTAGTCTCCCCACATGGTGTAAGGCTGGTACGGGAGTGTTATGGATGGATCTGGGTTGGGCTTTTTGCATACATGATATATCTTTTCTGTATCTGTTATGGGCCTATGGGCTTCATTCTAGTTTCTATACTGGGCCAAGGCCCAAATAAATCTGACTCTAAGGCTTGATCTGTTTGGGCTATGGTTGGGTTATGTTACACACTGAGTTTATCAAACTCACCCTCTATTTTCATCCCTGCAGGTAATCCCCAACCATAGTGGGCTTGAAGCTGTGAGAGATTCAGAGTGGCCACATCATCTGCAAAGTTGGTTTCCATTTTAGTTAGTTTATTTTAATTATTTAATTTTACAGTTTTGGGTTTTAAGTTGTAATAAGGCCGCTCTTTAAATTTCTTTTTTTCGTTATGGTTTTTATTTACTGATTTTATTTATACTAAATCGAAACTGCTAGTTATAGGCCGCGCGGGTTTTCAAATTTAATGGACGTTTTCAAAACTCAACACGCATAACAAATGGATAGCCTTAAGACTTAATTAACCGACTTTTCGATAAGCCACCATTTTTACAAAAATCACTTTAGTCACTTTAAACAAAGAACACATACTTAGTCGTAAGTCTATGTGACACGCCAGATTTGGCCATAACGTCCAGGCCGGGTTTGGGGTGTTACACTATCAAATTAAATGGTAAGAGTCCTTATGCTGTAATTTAGCCATTTACTTAGTAAATGGACAAAGATGGACACTTTAATAGGTGTTTTTAATGTTCAACTTAAGGTTAAACTTGTAATTTAGTAAATAAAAACAAATTAAGTAAAATAACATGGCCATCATCTTTCTTTTCCACCGTTTTCCACCGAAATGAGTTTAAGAGAAAACCATTCATGGAGTTTTTAGGTTTGACTAAGCTTCCTAGCTCGATTAAAGGTCCGTTTTTGTCTTATTTTTAATGATTTTTTTTTTACATTTTTGAGATCGTTGGTTCGTAACCTAGCTAGCCCATACCCCTGATTTAGAAACTGTTAAAGTTTGTGAGTTTTTTCATTGATGAATGTTTGAGTATCTTGATGTTTAATGATAGAAAATAAAATTTTGATGTTAGATTAAGGAGTTGTGTTAAGTGAATTTTAGTAAAAATGTCAATTTTTAGATTAAATTGTGAATTTTGATAAATTGTGGGTAAAAGTGTGAATAAATGAAAAATGTGGGCTGCTTAGGTAATAAGAAGAATTCAGCTAAGCATGGGTAGGATGAAATTGCATGAAATAATGATTTTATGCGATAAGGACTAAAATGCAAAGACGCAAAATAATAGGGGCAAAAGTGTAATTTTCCAAAATGTGTAAATTGTACTAAATTGAATGAATTAATGATGAAATAAGTAAATTTTGATATTATATAGATTGAGAAAAATGAGAATTGGATCCAGAACGGGGGGAAAACAAAGTTTTAGTATAGCCAACCAAATTCGTCGATACAGCGAACGAGGTAAGTTCGCATGTTAATAAATGTTACTAAATTGTGTATTATATGCATTATATAATTGATTGAATTGTGGAATTTAAATTAAATGTTCAAAATAAGTAAAAACGCAGGATCTATCACAATCATTTCATAACAAAAATGATTTGATAGAAAAGACCACGGTTTGACCATGGCAGTATATATTTCGTATAAGACCATAGTTGGGCTATGGTATCAAGATGTAATTACGTGTAAGACCATGTCTGAGACATGGCGTCAGTATGAGATTTCGTGTAAGACCATATCTGGGATATGGCATCGATATGAGACTTTGTGTAAGACCATAGTCGGGCTATGGCATCGATATGAGATTACATGTAAGACCATATCTGGGATATGGCATTATACTATGTGTATATGATTCTTGAGTATCCTTTAGTAATTCTGAATGGTTCAATAGGCATAATCAAGACGTGAATGAAAGCATGATCGAATTAAGTAACACAGGTATGTACGAAACCTATGTGAGAATTGAATGGAAGGCAACTTGGTAAGTTTATATCGTAACATGTATATGAAATGAGAAAGATATATGTATAAATATGATTTATATCAAAGTATGATTGATCGGCTATTATGAGGAATGAATTGGTTGATATATGAGATGTAAGTTATAGATGTTTTAACTATTAACATGTAAGGCACATAGACTGTGAATTATCGTTATTTGATGATATTGCATGTGATTTATTTGGCTAAAGGAAATGTGATGAATATTGAATCGAACAAAGTTATAATGATATTCATTTATGTATATGTAAGTGTGAATGAATTTATAAAAACTTATTTGATTCATATGAGCATAGAAATGAACAAACTTGTGAAACCTTTGGTTAATTATGTGATTGGATTTATGTTATAAAGGTGAAAATAAATGAGTCACATTATAGTATATGTAAATACTTCATATGTGTTAATTCCATATGATAAATGTAACACCCCAAACCCAGCCTAGACGTTATGGCCAGATCTGGTGTGTTACATGGACGAAAGATTTGAGATCAAACTTATCGATAAAAAGTTTCCTTTACTTTTAAAATCCCCATTTAGATTTGGAGCATTGGAAAAATATTTTTATCAGTTTGGAAATGTTGGAGTAAAAATGGTTTGCTCATTTATTGTTTTCCATTAGTTAAAGTTATGAGAGCACTTAGTTTATTCTTTGAAAATGTTACGCGTGACTTACTTAAAAGTGTTTGTTATTAGTTTTAGAAAACCTATTAACTACTCTAGCAACTTAAAATAATTAATAGTTCAAATATTGAAAATTAAAACAAACCCCATAAATGGCCTTATTAAAGAAGAAAAACCCAAACAAAAATTGAATAAAGAAAAAGTTCAAAAGTAGAAGACATGTGGCCACCCCGAGTCCCTCGCAGCTCCAAATCGTCTATGGCTGGGGGTAACCTGCACATTTAAAGTAAAAGGGTGAGTTTGTGAAAACTCAGTGTGTAACCTCCCCAACTGATAACAGAATGCAGAACAGACTGGGCTGAAGCCCTATTTACAACAGTGTGGGCCTAAGCCCATTACAGAAACAGAACAGTATATGCATGCAAGCCCAACCAGTCTAACCATTACACCACCCGTACCAACCCATCACACCATGCGGGGAATAACTCGACCCACCCAACCCGCACACCAATACGTAGCCATGCTGCTAAGAACAGACATCGTAGCAAACCTACCAGAAGCAAAATTATGTGGCAAAGCGACTATTATAGATCTTCCTCCGTTATCAACCCAACCCCATGCAGAATAACATACATTATCATTTATAACATGCATACAGATTTACAGACATAAATACAGTCACATATACACCAGACAACCTCATTTTAGGGGTTTAACAGTCTTTTAAGCAGTTAGGAGTAAAATGGTAATTTTACCCCTCAGGGTTATTTTGGTCATTTTCTTAAGTTTCAGCATCTCGGCACCTAATTCAACCCCATAACAGGTCTAGCATCACTCCCAGCGACTCAAAAAGTCTATTTGGTTAAATAGTGTATACGGCCCAGATGGGCCCACACGCCAGTGTGGCTCATTCAGTCTCGTTTTACGCACGACATCACAAACCTTATCATTCAACACAATAATGGTCGCTTACCAAGTAATTTTCCCAAATGGGCTCGTATGCCCATTGGGCCTATTCCGGCCCATTAAGGCCATAATGGCCCAAGTGCACGAAATCACGTAGGATAGCATTCACAGTTTACTGCCCACAATTGGTTGGTTCAGTTCAGCCCACAAGCACTCACACGCTTGTAAGGCCTCGATTGCTGATGTTTCGGCATCTCGGCTTTTCGGCTTTTGCCGATCTACACTACAAAGGGGTGTGGTTACACACCTACTTGCGAATCGATCCAACCATGCGCGCCTGACCTATTATCACAACATTTTTTATCAATACACTGCTTAACGAATTGAACACCATACCTAAGATCCTTTCAAAAGATTAATACACTGCTCAACGAATCGAACAACATTATTGAATTTGAAGTGGGTTGTTAGAGGAGATCAATACACTGCTCAACGAATCAAACACTATACCCAAAATCTGTTTGAACTAATAGATGGAATTTATGCTCAGTCGACCACCTTAGCGAATACGAGCCCACGCTTCTGAAATAGGGAGGAGTACTCAGTTTGAATATATGATCACAATAAAGATTTAATAGGAACACACTAGAATCGATTACACTTACCCTTCTAAGGGTAGGACAGGAGAGTTGCATCCCCAAAACCCTTTGATTGCCGATGTGCAGGATAGTTGAAATACGATACGCAAAAGAGAAGGAAGGTTTGGCCTAACAAAGCAAAGGATAAAGATAATCAATAGCCATTCAAAAAGTAAGACAGAGGTTTGGCTATAGAGGATTCAATAGAAAACACAATAAAGGGAAAAAAAGTTGGTAGCATTTGGCCAATGTGGAGTATTAGATCAAGAAGAAGAGGCAGATTCGGCTATGATGACCATAGGTTTAGGCCAACTAGAAGAAAAGAGGCAAATCGAAGAACAAAAGAGAGAAGAAGAAGAAATATGGTTTCGGCAAAGATTCAGCCAAGCAAGGTAAGAAGAAAAGAAGATGAATAATAGGAAAAAGGAGATGTGAGATTCGATTTAAGCAAAATAAGAGGAGGATAATAAGGTTCGGCCAAGTACCTAATCAACAGGGTTGAAGGTTTAAGATAGCCGATTTGCAAGAAGTAGATAAGAGAAGGGTGTGAGTTTTGACTAAGAGAATAAGGAAAGTAAGGTTCGGCATCAAGTGTACAAAATCCTGAAACTGTACAAAAGAGTACTTGAGAAATTGGCACTAGGGAACAAAGAACCTAAATGTCGAAAGAGAAAAATCCCGAAATAGCCTACAATGGAAATCGACACTTACCCCAAATGCCGAAAATGTCCCCCAAATACACTTCCTAGCCGAAATTGCTCACTCAAATGCCCAAATTGGCTACACCTCTCCCACAATCCAACTCCTTAAAAATCTCCACAATATTCTCCCCATATTTCTCTCCTTGATCTCCTCCAACAACCCACTTCAAATTCAAACCAAGCTTGACCATTTCAAATTCTTATCATTTACCAAGTCAATAACCAACTCCAATGTTTGAGCTTAATTCCATCTCTTACCTAGTCCATGTAGCAAAATAACAACCACTGGCTAACAATGGGATTCGAACCCCCTTACCTCTTTCCCTTTGCATATGACGCCACTTTCTTGCCCCCATATGGCGCCATCTTACCACTCCAACACAAGCTTATTTGTGTCATGGAACCCCAAGTAATTTTATTAAGCCCTGTCAGCTAACATCCAGGTTCCCTTAAGCCTAAAAATTAAAAAAATGCCAAAGGCTTGGCTTAACCCAGGCCTTCTAAAGGCCCCCCAAACATCAATTTAGCATACCCAACCATGCAATTGCCAATTAATGCAAAAATTCAAAAACCCTAAAATTTGGGGCATTACAATAAGTTTAATATCATACGAGCTTATTAAGCTTTATAGCTTACATTGTGTTATTTTTCTATGTTTTATAGTGATTCGAATGTTCGCTCGGGTTAGAAGTCGACGGAGATCATATCACACTGTCCGGTGGTTAATTTTGGTATTTATACACTTTATGATTTGGTTATATGGCATGTATAGGCTAGTTGGTTTATGAAGTGAATAAGTAATGTTAGCAATTGATGTCTAAGTGTTTGATGTAATTAGCCATGAGATTTGGCTTAATAATGATATAAGGCTTGATGTGTTTAAGCTATGTTCGTTTTAGTTTGGTAATTGGTAATGTAATTTGTAACACCCCTATCCCGTAACCGTTGCTGGAATAGGTAAGGGGTATTATCGAACTTGTAACTGAGATCAAAATAGTAAAACTTTAAACTTTTATCAACATCAGCCCATTTTAGCAATATAAATCATATATCAATATATCATGATTTAAACAGACATATAAATCTTCAATCATACAATAGGGACTAATTTGATAACATATAAAAGATATGAGAAAACTTAAGATAATTTTTAGAACAGGGTCACACAACCGTGTGCCATACACGGCTACCAGACATGCCCATATGTCTAGGCCGTGTAAAAACAGGGCATACATACTGACTTGTGCACACGGCCACAAGACACACCCGTGTGTCTTGGCCATATGGCATCCTGACTTGGCTACACGGGTACGAGACACGCCCATGTGTCCAGCCCATGTGCAATTCTAACTTAACAAGCAACAAAACAGGGGTCACACGGTTGAGACACACGCCCGTGTGCTCTAGCCGTGTGGCACGAAATAGGTTTGGCATGAGCCATTTCATAACTCATTTACTCATGTACCTACAAGCATTATTTTGTAATAATTCATTTACCAATTGAGCAACCAATTCAGCTAAAATAAGCACATTTTTACCAATTCACAATCAACTAAACTTCATACCAATTTGCATTATCAAACATGTACCAAATGAGCCAATTCCATACCTATTTCAACTTACCAATTCAATCATAATAAAACCTATCAAATAATCACATTTAAACATCACATATAACATGTTCCACTCATCCATAATACACAATATAACCGGCATAACATGTAATGCATTCATAACAAGCTAACCATTTCCATTTCAAGCCATGTCACATAGCTTGAACAAGTATCCCAAACATAACACATTCAATAACACATAGATAGCCATAAACATCAACTTATAATCTAGCTTATACATGCCATATTTATAATATTTAAAAAGATCCAAAAGTACCAAAAGCTTGTTTGGATAGTGTGATGGTAATCTCTGACTTTGTCAAGAATCGAGCTAGTGTCCTAATCTATAAAACATGGGAAAAATAAACAGAGTAAGCTTTAAAAGCTTAGTAAGCCCATATAATAAAGAAACAAAATTAACAAGAAGATGTAAGCAATTGAAGAAATAATAACCAACTCATATGCTCACATTGCCCAATCAAAGGATTCAACCACATGTTAGGCATATAAAACAATCATATATCCATCCATACAAGGGATGAAACCAAGCATATAACATTCATGTACATTTCATTACTTAAAACATATAACTTTTCATCTTCTATTTATAAGATCATATAATCCATGTCACATTTTATACATATAACTATAAACTTTATTTATCAAGTCATCATATGGTATTTATACTCTTGTACCACATAATCCATGTAAACCATGTAACATATACCATGTAATCATATACTTGTAACATATCATTCATGTAGTTCATGTAGTCCATGTAATTCATACAACATATATACATACCATGTACATTTTATATCTTCATAACATGTATTTTCTTATTCTCATATCGGTATATTTCCCGTTGAAGCTTTGAAAACATCGAGGGATACTCGGGTGATACACACACAGTGTATATAAGTAAACCTATAAATCCGTTAATTCATCATGTATGCTCTTTCGAGCAATGTACGATATGCTCCTCCTGAGCCCATAACGTAACCTCAAAGGATGAACATGTAAGCTCGAAGGCTAAACGATATGTTCGAAGGCTGAACATGTAAGCCCAAAGACTGAACGGTAAGCCCAAAGGCTGAACATGTAAGTCCTAAGGCTAAACGGTAAGCTGGAAGGCTGAACATGTAAGCTCATGTGCTGTGGTTAGTCCGCAACAAATGCAGGAGCATAACCAACCTATAGCCCTAGTGACATGTAACTTGTATCCTACAACTTTCTACAGTTCAAATGGGACTCGGTAATCAAATTGAACGTGTAACCAATAGGCATTTCAATTTATTACTTCATAAATATAATTATACAATATGAAACTCAACATCTATTCAATAGGCAATTTGATTCCATAGTTCATTAGACATTCATATAACTTTAAAATTAGCAATTATAAATATAATACAAGTTCAATTCTAATTATACGAACTTACCTTGATTTAGCTTGTATACCCAATATCTACTCGTCTACCTTTTGTTTCCCCCAATCAAGTTCCGGGATTTGTTTATATTGACATTAATCAACTTAGGAAGCCATGGCCGAATGTAAGATATGAAAATAGCTTTGTTTTTCTTGTTTATTCGGTGGAGGATAAGAATGAAATTATAATTTTACTTTTGTTTGTTTTTATTAAACATATAATAATAAAACCAATTACTAAATTAACCTTTAAACAAATATTTATAATTCATTTAAACATACCCACTACCATCCATGTAGTTTATTAATGGACTACTTCTCATGCAAGGACTCCCACTAACCAATCCAAAGTCAATTAAGCCATTTATGCAATAGAACTCATATTTATCACTTTACGCGATTTAGTCATTTTTACCGAATTAACTATTTAAATGGTAAAATTTCATTACGAAACTTCCACACCATAATACTATCATGCTGTAAAACTTATAAAAGTAGTAAAATAAATATTTTGACTCAGTTAAGTGGTCTCGAGACCACCCGTTCCAATTCGACTCGAAATTGGGCTGTTACAACTCCCTCCTTTAGGGATTTTCGTCCCCAAAAATCTTACAAGTAAATAAGTTAGGATACTATTTTCGCATAGCTTCCTCGGGTTCCCCACGTAGCTTCCTCTATCCTATGTTTACACCAGAGAACTTTCACAAGTGATATACATTTATGTCTCAACTCTTTGATTTCTATGGCCAGAATCCTAATCGGTTCTTCGTTATATGATAAATCTAATTGTATTTCCATATCTTCTGGAGATATCACATGTGACGGATTAGAGTGGTATCGACGTAGCATCAAAACATGAAAAACATTATGTATCTTTTCAAGCTCAGTCGGTAATGAGAGTCGATATGCTACATGCTCTATTCTTTCAACTATTTCATACGGTCCAATAAATCGCGGACTTAACTTTCCTTTTCGACTGAAAAGAAGAATTTTCTTCCAGAGTGATACTTTCAAAAATACTCAGTCTCCAACTCGAAACTCTTTTTCTTTACGTTTCAAATTCGCGTAAGATTTCTGTTTGTCAGATACTGCTTTTAAGCTATCACGTATCACTTTCACTTTCTCTTCGGTTTCTCTGATCAATTCCACCTTGTGTATCTTCTTCTCACTCAATTCTGTCCAATATAACGGTGATCGACATTTATGACTGTATAAAGCTTCATATGGAGCCATTATCAAACTCATCTAGAAGTTGTTATTATATGCAAATTCAATAAAAGGTAAATGCTTCTCCCAGCTACCTTCAAATTTTAACGATGCAACAATGTAACATATCCTCTAAAATATGTATAACTCTTTCAGACTGCCCATCAGTTTGAGGATGAAAAGTTGTACCAAATTTCAATTTTGTTCTAGAGCTTCTTGTAATTTCTTCCAGAATCTCGATGTGAATCTTGGATCCCTATCGGAGATAATAGACAACGGTACACCATGTAATTGTACAATTTCAGACAAGTATAATTCAGCTAATCCATCAAGGGAGTAATCTGTATGTATTGGTATAAAATGAGCAGTTTTCATTAATTGATCAACAATAACCCAAATTGCATCTTTCTTTATCGGAGTCAGGGGCAATCCCAATATGAAATCCACTGTAACTCTGTCCCATTTCCATTCCAGAAGCATCACTGGCTGTAATAAACCTAACGGTACCTGATGTTTAGCTTTTACTTGTTGACAAATTAGACATTTCGATACAAATTCAGATATATCACGTTTCATTCCTGACCACCAATACAACTATTTCAAATCGTTATACATTTTAGTATTACCCGAATGAATAAAAAACCGACTATCACGTGCTTCGTGTAAAACTTTTTGAATAAGTTCGGTATCTTTCAGTATACAAATTCTATTTCAGAACATTAAACAATCATCAGTTCCAATAGTAAATTCAGAATTAGAATTAGACTCACATTGAAGTCGTTTAGCTTGCAACTCTATGTCATCTTTCTAAGCTTCGCGATTCGTTGCAGAAATACCGGTTTAGCTTTTAACTCAGTTAAAATATATCCGTCATCACAAAACATCATCTGAGTGTTCAAAGCCCGCAAAGCAAAGATAGATTTCTGGCTTAAAGCATTAGCTACAAGATTATCCTTTACTATCTGATAATCAATCACAAACTCATAATCTTTCAGTATCTCAAGCCATCTCTGTTGTCGTAGATTCAAATCTCTTTATGACATCAAGTACTTCAGACTTTTATGATTTGTGAATATTTGACGTTTTTCACCGTACAGATAGTGACGTCAAATCTTTAATGCAAAGACTATAGCAGCTAATTCGAGATCATGTGTCAGGTAATTCTTCTCATGTGGTTTCAATTGTCGGGAAGCATAAGCTATGACATTTCCATCTTGCATCAATACACAACCAAATTCATTTAACGATGCATCACTGTAAATTACGAACTCTTTACCCAATTCAGGTTGAACTAAAATCGGTGCTTCTATTAATAGTGTTTTCAATTGTTCAAAACTCTATTGACACTTCTCAGTCCACTCAAATTTCACATCCTTTTGAAGCAATCTAGTCAATGGTACTGCAAATGTAAAGAACCCTTTTATGAATCTTCGGTAATATTCCGCTAATCCCAGGAAACTTCTGATCTTAGATACATTTTTCGGTGGTTTCTAGTTTAAAATTGCAAATGTTTTGCTTGGATTATGTAATAGCCCGGTTTAGACCCTAATCGGAACAGTAGTTTCGGGACCACGAATCTGAGTCAGAAAAATATTTAAACATTATTTTCTGTGTTTATTTTGTGTGAATTTGTATCTGTGAAATTTTCGTGATTTAATTTTGTCGTTTGGGTGTTAGATTAAATAAAAGGACTAAATCGCGTAAAATAGAAATTTAGTGGTTATTTCTAAAAGGGGCGAAATTACACTTGGCTTTTTAAATGGAAGCCTTAAGGTGGCAATAAGCCCAAAAGTAGGTGTAAGGGATGGCATTAGACATGGATTATCAAATTTTATTATTATTTCATTAACGGTAAAATGGGAAATGGAATAAAATGTTATATTATAACATGTTATAACATAATAAGAATATCATATTATCATTTTCATCTTCAAATAGCCGAAACTAAAGAGAAGAACACAAGCTTAGGGTTTGTCCATCTATTTAGCTCATCAAGGTTCGTTTTCTTATCGTTTTTTGATTATTTTTACGTTTTTAAGATCGTTGCTTAGTAATCTTCAAAACCCAACTTTGATTTTTGATTTTGATGAATATTTTAAATTTTTCCATTGATGAGAGCTTGTGATTATTATGGTTAGATGATGAATTATGGAATATATGGATTGGATTAAGGTATATGATAAAGGAATTTTTGATGATTTTGAGTAATTAGGACTTAATTGCGAAAATAAAAATGTGGAAGGACTAGAATGTGAAATTGATGAAAAGTATGGGCATATTAGGACCCTAGGAGTATTCGGCCACCCTTGGATATGATTAATTTGGTATATTTTAAATTTCATGCATTAGGGACTAAATTGTAAAAATTGTAAATGTTAGGGGTAAAATGGTAATTTTCCCATTTATGTGTGTGTGGACTAAATTAAATGAAAATATGTTTGAATGAGCTTCATTTGAATATGTTTAGATTAAGAATTAAAGAAATCAGATTTGGATCGGGGAAAAATGAAAGTGGTCGACTAGCAGCTCCATTCCGTTTTACGACATCCGACGTAAGTATATAAGCGAGTAGACATTGTTATTTTTAATTAAATGCAAATTATATATGCTAAAATTAAATATGTGAACATATATACCTAATAGCCGAATGTGTTCAAGTTTGGTATCCATAATTATGCATTTGTTTCGATCGAGTTAGGACGTCCAAAACCCCCGTATGAACCTTAGGAATAGCTAGGATTCTGATATATGTGTGTGAGTAAGTCCATGGCATCGATATGTGATTTTGATATGTGTTTACGAGTAAGACCCTGTCTGGGACAGTGGCATTGATATGTGAGTACATGTAAGACTACGTCCGGGACGTTGGCATTGTACAGCTCATGTGATTATCCGAGTTTCCTATCCAATTCCGAATGGTTCATCGGGCGTACGTACAATAAGAATGAATGTGTAAAATAAGCTATAGGTCAGGTAAGAATTTACTTATCATCTACTGGAACAAAGTTAAGCAAACATATGCATATGATATGTGTATTTGGTTTAGTGTATGAGTAGTAAGTATCTTAGGATTAGTTCCTAAATATATGTGTATAAATGATAAGAAATATGTATATATATATTCGATTATATGGTTAACAAGTGTATGTGGAAAATTATATTAAGACATGTGAGTTTTATATATGTGTATGTGTCTAGATATATATATTGAATATTTGGTCTTGAATGTTAAATCATAACAAGTTGACATTTTCTTGCAAGCATTCTATCAAGGTAGTTTGTGCATAAAAGTATATTATTTATTTCACTTGTGGAGTTGAAATTTTTTTTAGTAATGAACTTATAATTCGGTTACCTTAAAGTGAGTTGTTAAAATTTAGGTTTATTAATTTTCTTATAACTTACTAAGCTTTGATGGCTTACTCTACGTGTTATGTTTATTTTGTTTTATAGATTTGGATTCAGGTTACAAGCTCGGGGATCGTCAGCAAGTCTATCACACTGTCAATCGCCCTCGGTATTTAGTCAAATGCATTTTGGAACTATGGCATGTATAGGCTAGAATACATTTTGGAAATGCTGAGTGTTAGTTTTGTAAATCTAAAGCCATGCGAAAATGGCTAATTCCCAAGTTTGGGAATTAAATATGTTTTGATTTATGACTTGGTCTGTTCCGGTTATAATGTTACATGTCATAATATGCAGGGAATATATGTTAGATGCTATATGTTAAGAAATGGCTGAATTATAAATTCAAGCATGATTTTAAGTGGGATTTAACTGCACGGAAGAACGATTATTGATATGTGAATATTAGTGATGTATTGATTGATGTGTGCTTTTGATTGTTTATATACATAGTTGTGTAGTAAGTGATGATATGTACTACAAATATGCACACTTTGTATGTCTTATGCTAGTGTTGTTGATTGAATTCTTTGTATTGACCATGTTATGCTCATATGATATATAGTAATGTATAAATTTAGATATTTATATTCGGCCTTGGGACATAGTAATGCTTATTACATTCATTTGGAAATTATTAAAGCGCTGAGCTTGTGATCAATCTTGAGCTATGTAATTTTGTTCTTAGTTGAACTCTATGACTAAAATTTCGTACATGTTGTTTGACTTAGTTTTATTATGGGTTTATTTATAATTGTAAATAATTGAATATGACTTATCTTACTATAATATCATTTGAATGTTGTGTCTCGTCTGGTAATGCCCTGTAACCCATTCCGGCGATGGACACGGGATAGGGGTGTTACAGGTCAACTCTGATGCCTTCTGCTGAAACGATATGACCAATAAATTTGACTTCCCGAAGCCAGAATTCACATTTACTGAATTTAGCATATAACTTCTTATCCCTCAAGGTCTGCAACATGATTCTTAAATGTTTAGTATGCTCCATCTCATCACGTGAATAAATCAGAATGTTATCAATGAATACAACAATAAATCTGTCTAGATACAATTGAAATATACGATTCATCAGGTCCATAAATACCACAGGAGCATTAGTCAAACCAAAAGGCATAACTAAGAATTCATAGTGACCGTACCATGTTCTGAATGCACTTTTCAATATATTCGAGTCTTTAAACCGCAACTGATAGTAACCTGATCTTAAATCTATCTTTGAAAATACTGTAGCTCCTTTTAACTGATCAAACAGGTCATCGATTCGTGGTAGAGGATACTTATTCTTTACGGTTACTTTATTCAACTGTCGATAATCAATACACATTCTCATTGACCCGTCTTTCTTTTTCACGAACAACACAAGAGCACCCGAAGGTGAGAAGCTTGGTTTCACGAAGCCTCTATCTATTAATTCTTGTAACTGTACTTTTAACTCTTTCAGCTCAATCAGTGCCATTCTGTACAGAGCTATCGATATCGGTGTAGTACCCAGTGACAACTCAATGCCAAATTCGACTTCTCTAATTGGCAGTAAGCCCGGTAATTCTTCTGGAAATACATCTAGAAACTCACAAACAACTGGTACAGATTCAATCTTCAATTCTGACACTTTAGTATCCAGTACATACGCTAAGTACGCATCACAACCCTTTTTCACACATTTCTAAGCTCGCATAGCAGATATCACAATCGGTAATTCATTCGAATCATTTGAGTTAATCCAAAAAATTTCACTGTTTTGGCATTTCAACTCTATACTCTTTCATCTGCAATTTACAATCGCGTCATGCATATTCAGCCAATCCATGCCCAGTATCACATCGAACTCATCAAACGATAGGAGCATCAAGTCAGCCAAAAAATAGTATCCCCGAGTCATCAATGGACATTTCTTACAAATTTTATCAACTAACACTGACTTGCCTAACGGATTCGATACTTTAACTACAAATTCTGTAGACTCTACATGTAAACCATTTTTAAACACTAGTTCCATACAGATATATGAATGAGTTGATCCAGGATCTATCAACGCAACTATATCAGTGTTAAAAAGAGAAAATGTACCGAAAATAACATCAGGCGACAAGGCTTCCTCTCATGCACGTATAGCATAGGCTCAAGCAGGTACGCGTGTCTCAGATCTAACATTTGAATCTTGTGTAGTACTGTAGTTTCCACTTTGATTCCCAGCATTCCGGGGTGGTCTACCTCTGGTAATAGTATTGCTAACTTTTACGGATTACTCTCTAACAGCAGTAGATCTTTCTAGACAGTCCTAGAGGTAATTATCTAGTGACCTACATCTGAAACATGCTCCACTTTTCAATCAGCATTCACCAAAGTGCTTTCAATTGCAACACTTGCAATTAGGTCCTGGATTTCTCACACGACCCACACTATAATAGATGTCATCTAGGGCTTCAGATTAAAGGATCTTGCATCTCTATCTTTGATCGTTACACTTGCAAAAGTAGTGGAACGGGGATGGAAGTCTTTAGCTTTATTTGATCCAAACTAATGTGACTTACTCGCAAATCTCTTTCTAAACTCTCTCGATTCAAAATCAGTTTTTGGTTTCTCTTTAGCAAGTTCCTCGGTTTTACAAGCCCTATCAACCAGAATAACAAACTCTTTCAGCTCGAGAATCCCAACTAACAATCAAATATCTTCATTCAATCCATCCTCAAATCTTTTACATATTATGGCTTCAGTGGAGACACATTCACGAGCGTATTTACAGAGATGTATGAACTCTCTCTCATATTCAGTTACCGTCATACGGCCCTATTTCAGATCAAGGAATTCTTTTCCTTTCTAGTCGATGAATCGCTGGCTAATATATTTCTTTCGAAATTTGGTTTGAAAGAAATCACAGTTAACTCTTTCACGCGGAACAACTGATATTAGAGTATTCCACCACTGATATGTAGCATCTTGTAACAATGAAATAGCACATTTCAATCATTCTTTTGGTGTGTAGACTAATTCATGAAAACCCTATCGTATTTTGAAGCCAGAATTTGGCCTTCTCAGCATCATCACTAGCTGAAGCTCGAAATTCTTCGGCCCCTATTTCTGTATCTTATCAACAGGTGGTCTATTAAATCTTAAAGGATCCGTCCCTTATATAATCTCAGGGTTTGGTTTGGGGAACCGGAGGGGATGGAGGTTGTGGAGCATCCTGATTTGCTCGCAAAAATTCAGAAAACCATTCAGACATCATTTGGAAGAAAGCTTGTTTAGCTTATCCCTGACTGCCCATAACAGGGCTCGATTCAGTAGGCACAACCCCTTGAGCGGGAGCTGGCACATTACTTTCAACATCGTCAGCTATTGCTCGATTTGGGTCCATTTACTATATAAAACAATGTTTAGAGGTTGTCAGGAGATTATCACACTATCATAGTTTATATATATGGCATGTATAGCTAGACTCGTAAACACTATGGTAGTCCTAGAATCGACTAAATCGTAGCTCTGATACTAATAAAATGTAACACCCCTATCACGTAACCGTCGCCAGAATAGGTAAGGGGTATTACTAGACTTGTAACTCAGATCGGAACAGTAAAACTTTACACTTTTATCAACATCAAACCATTTCAACAATATAAATCATATATCAATATATCATGATTTAAACAGACATATAAAGCTTCAATCATACAAAAGGGACTAATTTGATAACATATAAGAGATATGACAAAACTTAAGAAAATTTTTAGAATAGGGTCACACGGCTGTAAGCCTCACACGGCTACTAGACATGGGCATGTGTCTAGGCCGTGTAAAAATAGGCATACATACTGACTTGTGCACACAGCCACAAGACACGCTCTGTGTCTTGGTCGTGTGGCTTCCTAATTTGGCTACACGGGTACCAGACACACCCGTGTTCCAAGCCCATGTGTAATACTGACTTAACAAGCAACAAAACAGGGGTCACACAGTTGAGACACATGCTCGTGTGCTCTGGCCATGTGGCACAAAATAGGTTTTGTATGAGCCATTTCACAACCTATTTACTTATGTACCTACAAGCATTATTTTGTAACAATTCATTTACCAATTGAGCAACCAATTCAGCCAAAATAATCACATTTATACCAATTCATAATCAACCAAATTCCTTACCAATTTGCATCATCAAATGTAACACCCCAAACCCAGCCCAGACGTTATGGCCAGATCTGGTGAGTCACATGAACAGTTAATTACACCTCACTCTTCGTTTCATGATTTTAGGTTGACTTAGCAAAACCATTTCTATTGTGTTTTGAGAAAAATAGAAGGTTATTTAATTTATTAAAAATCCTATCCACTATTAGTTTGGAGTTTACTTTTTAAAAGATCTTGTTAGGGAGACTTTGCCATTAAGTTATCCACTTGCCACGTAGAGAAGGTTTTGAAAATGTTTGTTAATTTGAAATAAAAATTCGCACAGCCTTAGTCTATCAATCTTAAACAAGTAATAAATAAATAATTAAAACCAAATAAAAATAAATACTGAGTAGCCTTATTACAGATTAAAACCCAAAACAAATTAAGGAATACTAAATTAAAGTAAATTTAAAAAAATATAAAACCGAAAACAATTCACATGACCCTCGCGACTCCAAGTCTCTAAGGTTGGGGTTCACCTGCATGGATGAAAAGAAATGGATGAGTTTGTGAAAACTCAGTGTGTAAGCTAACGCAACCAAAGTTGGAGATCAGTTCAAGCTCAATTGGGTCAAAGCCTTATTCAGGTATAGTGTTAACTGGGCCTTAGCCCTATTTAGAAAATAGTGATAATTGGGCCTTAGCCCTATTCATGAAACAGTGTGGGCCTTAGGCCCATTACAGTTACAGTTCAGTGTATTAGGCATGAATGCAAAACCCAAGCCCAATTCAACCCTACACACCAACCGTACCAGCCCTACACACCATGTACAGAATAACTCAACCCACCGAGCCCTACACACCACAGTCGCAGGATAGCTGCTTAATCAGATATCGTGGCCAAGCCACTAAAACAGTAATACAAGGCAAAGCCTCTAACAGTATACGTGGCATTGCCACTTTAGCATTTCCTCCATCAAAATAACCCAATCCCATGCAACAGAACATATTATGATATGGCATAGAGAGTAACAGATATTATAGCATGCAAATCAGTCATCTTATCCCTATGGGGTAAAGTGGTCTTTTAGCACCTAGGGGTAAAACAGTAATTTCTACCCTTAAGGGGTATTTCAGTAAAATTGCCAAATTTTAGGGTTTCATGCTCGTTACAGTATACTAATAGACCTATTGTTGTCCAATTAACTTATTTAGTCCGTTTCATTATTACAGATCATCGGGCCCTAAAACCCCTAATGGGCCCGACCGAGCCCACTAGCTACTGTGGCCCATTAAGTCCAATTCTACACCCGTTTTAGCAGATCTTAACAATCAGATCACCAGAATACACTTACTGCTCTTTTTCACCCATATGGGCCCGTAAGCCTAATGTGCCTAAATTCGGCCTTTTAAGGCCCAAAACCACCAACGTGCATGAAATCGCGCACACAACCGTCTTACCATTCACGTTACCAACTTTACCGTTTCAATCGACCTAGAGTGCTCGCACGCTCGCAAGCCCTCGAAATGCCATAATTTTGGCATTTCAGTTTTTCGACTTTTACCGATCTAGTCTACTAGAGGGTGTGGATTACACACTTGTTTTGCGATATACTCAGAAGTCCCTCGAACGATTAACCTACAATTGTTTTAATCACACTGTTAAACTATAAACCAATGAAATCAACGAAATCGATATCATACAAATATCACCATATTCGGCCATCCTTACCCAAAGCCAATATCCACTTACCCTTGACGAGATCTACCACTAGATCTAGATCTAATTTGCTTCACGTCCCTAGCCTCCACTTCTCCTTGCTAGATCACCCCTTTTTCAAACTAATACACATAAGAACCGAATGAAAAGGCTAAAATAGGTGTTTATAAAATAGAGGTCAAAACCGATAGCAACCATAAACAATAGGGGTTTCCAGCTTTTCTTAATTCACAAGAATATGGCAGAAGAGATCCGAGTACTTACCACCAAGATTTGCTAGATTGGTTTAACTATCGCTAAAGGTTATTTTCAACACTCCACACCCAGATCCACACTTGATCTAATTGAATCGCAAAGAAATAGATCTAAGAGGTTGAACAACACACTAAGAAAAGAAGGGGTTTCGGTTTAGAGAAACAAGGTGGAAGGAGATGAAAGCAAAAGAAAAGAGAGTGTTAAGTGATTTCAGCTTTTCAAAATAAGGATGAGTGAGATTTGGTGTAAAAAGAAAATGGAAAGGGAGGATTCAAGGTTTCGGGATTTCAGCTTTTATGGTATTCGACCAAATAAAATTCGGCTAGAAAGGATTCAAGTTTCAGCCTTGAAGTAATCAACCAGAAGGGTTTAAAGAGGTCAATTCAATCAGTAAAAAAAAGGGGAAGAAAAGAAAGAAAAGAAAAATGAGAAGAATAAGTTTGACCAAGAAGAAAGAAATCAGCAATAGGACTTTGAGGGTTAGAGCTTTTCGGCTTTTGATGGAAGAATAGAGGAGAAAAAGAAAAGACAGAAAGCAATTGAACACACACTTTTAGCTACCTATTTGGCACTAAAGAATGACCAAAACAAATCTCGACTAGTAGGCAACAAGAAATCGGCACATACTCAAAACCAAAAATGACGAAAATGCTACTCTAAGCTCCCCTAGTCGAATATGCAACTCCACACTCCCCTATTCGGCCAACTCTCCCTTCCTCCTCAATCCTTAAATTTTGTCCCCTTATCACTCCCTAATCCAATCCCCTGAACACTTCAAACTCCTCCCTATAGAGTTCCACTTGAGTTCCATCTCTTACCATGCACATGCAGTAAAAATAAAACCAACTTCCTGCTCACCAAGAGTTTCGAACCCCATCTCCCTTACAAGCCTCCACACGCCACTCCCATGCCCTTAAGTGACGCCACCTTGCCACTTTACCACAGGTCTTCTTATGACTTAAATTACCAACATTTATTTAAAAGCCCATTTAGTCAAGCCCCTTCTCCTTTAAGTCTAAATTTTTAAAATTTTACCTAGCCTTAACTTAAACTTAGGCCTTCTAATGGCCCACTAAACATAAACTTAGGCCTTCTAATGGCCCACTAAACACACTCAAAGCATAATTTAGCACATCCAGACAAATAATAAATAAATTCGAGTAAAATCTTAAAATCTCGAAAATTGGGGCGTTACATCAAACATGTACCAAATGAGCCAATTCCACACCTATTCCAACTTACCAATTTGATCACAATAAAACCTATCAAATAATCACATTTAAAAATCACATATAACATGTACCACTCATCCATAATACCATATTAAGGGCATAACAATAATGCATTCAAAACAAGTTAACCATTTCCATTTTAAGCCATGTCTCATAGGTTGAACAAGTATCCCAAACATAACACATTCAATAACACATAGATAGCCATAAACATCAACTTATAAACTAGCCTATACATGCCATATTTACAACATTTACAAAGATATAAAAGTACTAAAAGCTTGGTTGGATAGTGTGATGGCAATCTCTGACTTTGTCCAAAATCGAGCTAGCTTCCGAATCTATAAGACATAGGAAAAATAAACAAAGTAAGCTTTAAAAGCTTAGTAAGCCCATATAATAAAGAAACAAACTTACCAAGAATATATAAGTAATTTAAGCAATAATGAACAACTCATATGTTCATATTGCCTAATCAAAGGATTCAACCACATGTTAGTCATATAAAACAATCATATATCCATCCATACAAGGGATGAAACCAAGCATATAACATTCATGTACATTTCATTACTTATAACATATTACTTTTCATCTTCTATTTATAAGATCATATAATCCATGTCACATTTCATACGTATAACTTATAAACTTTATTTATCAAGTCATCATATAGCATTTCTACTCTTGTGCCACATAATCCTTGTAAACCATGTAACATATACCATGTACTCATATACCGGTAACATATCATTCATGTAGTTCATGTAGTCCATGTAATTCATACAACATATATACATACCATGTACATTTTAAATCTTTATAACATGTATTTTCTTATTTTCATATTGGTGTATTACTCGTTGAATCTTCGAAAACATCAAGGGATACTCAGGTGATACATACATAGTGTATATAAGTAAACCTGTAAATCTGTCAATTCATCATGTGTAACGCCCTGATTTTCGAGATTTTTTGGGTTTTGTGACTTTTGGTGGAATTTTGAAATTTTGGTGTTTTGGATACTAAAATTGTGTTTAATTGTGTTAGTGGGCCTTTAAGAGGCCCAAGCCTAAGTTAAAATCTGACAAAAATATCAATTTTGATTTTTAGTGAAAGGGGACTTGGTTAAGTGGGCTTTTAAGAGAAACTTCGTAAATTATGATAGAAAGAGGCCCTTGGTAAAGTGGCAATATGGCGCCACTAAGTTCCTAAAAAAGTGCCGTGTGGACTGAGTTTAAGGGCTAGAGTTCAAGTCGCAAGGTAAGCGTGTTGATACTTTTATTTTTATGTGCATGTGCCAGGCATGTGATAGTACTTAAGCGGGAATTTGGCTAAGGCTTTAGGAAGGTTGGGCAATTGGTTAAGTGGTTATTAGGGTTAGTTTTATTTCTTTTTCTGTCTTGGTAAATTAGGGTTAGCCACCTAAAGTCTATTCTCTTGTCAGTTTCACAAAAAGTGACCGAAAATGCAATACAAGCCTCCACTGTGCCAATTTCTTCTTCCTCTTTTCCTCTCTTCTTCTTTTGTTTTCTTTTCTTCTTATTTTCTTCTCTAGCCAAAACATCCCTACCACTCAACTCATCTTCTCTTTCAATCCCATTCTTTTCAAAGCTACCATAGCCGATTACCATAAAAGCCAAATCCCGAAACATTGCTTCTTGTGCCGATTTCTCTAAGCCAAAATCCTTCAGTTCTTTTCATCCTTCTTGACTGATTCTCACATCCTCTAAACCCCAACCCCTATCGGCAACACTACTTCTAAACTGTAACACCAAATCACTTTCTTCTTCACCACTTAAAAAGCCAAAAACACCATAGTTTTAAGGATATATAGCCGAATTCATAGATCTCTAAGAATCAATCTTTGCTATTGTTTAAATGCTAGATTTGCATCAGATTTGAGTAAAAGAATCACTTGATTAAGGAAAACCTATGTGTGTGCTAGAGGCGACTGATTAAAGGCTTGGACAAGTGGAACGACTAGATCTAGATCTAGTCAATAGTTTCGACAAAGGTAAAATCTCAAAGACCTTAGGTGTGAATGGCCGATTGTAGTAAGTAAGTTCATGATGGCTATTGTTGTATTTTGGATCTGATGGGTTTGGTGACTGATTGTAGGATATCGTGGGAGAATTCATTAGCAGTCATCGCAAAACAGGTGTGTATCGAACACCCTTCTCTAGTCTAAATAGGCAAAAGCCGAAAAGCTAAAATCTCAAAATTCGGGCACTTCATGGGCTTGTGAGCATGCGAACGCTCATAAATCAGTTGGAAGTTATTGGATCTATAATTGTAAGTGGTAAGTTGGTTGAGTGTGCAGTTTCGTGCACTTCGGTAAATTGGGCCTTGATAGGCTGAAACTAGGCCCAATGGGCTTACGGGCCCATATGGGTAGAAATAGGCAATAAATGTGTACAGATAGACTATAGGTCCAAAACTGTTAAAACTAGTAAATTGATCGTAAAATATGGACTAAATGGGCTAAACTAGCTAAATGTTGCTATAGGGCCCATTAGAGGTTTTAGTGCCCAATGGCTATAAACTGTTAAAATGGACTAAATAAACTGCTAGATAAAAGTTAGACTATTTCTTATTAAAACATATATGAAACCCTAGAAATTGGCATAATTACTGAAATACCCCTTATGGGTGAAAATTACTAAATTACCCCTAGGTGCAAAATGACCATTATACCCCTAGAGCTAAGTTTGACCTAAAAACGTGTTTTACTGTTACTGTTACTGCATGCCATGTCATGAATATCTATTGCATGGGATTGGGATATTGATGGAGGAAGTACTGAAAGTGGCTTGACCACGTACTGGAGGCTTTGCCTCATTTTACTAATATTTGAGCAATTGTGCTACAACTGTGGAGTGTAAGGCTGGGTGGGTTGAGTTATTCCCTACATGGTGTGCAGGGCTGGTACGGGTGGAGTGTAGTGGTTGGATTTAGGTTGGGTTTGGGTTTGCATCCATGTTTAATATCTGTTCTGTTCTAAAATGTACCTGTGGGCCGTACTGTTATCTGAAAAGGGCTAAGCCCAGTTTACTATATCTGGATAGGGCTTAGCCAAGTAATTACTGAGACTGGTTAGGGCTTAGGCCTAGTGGGCTTGAGCTGATTCGAGCTCTGGATGGGCTTTCCTTACACACTGAGTTTTCAAACTCACCCCCTTTCTTTCTATCCATGCAGGTGAGCCCTAGATTGGTGGACTTGGAGCTGGAGGGATTCAGAGTGGCCACAGGAACTGTTGTTACTTAATTTAGTTTTATTTCAATTTATTTTATTTCAGTAATTGTTTTCTTTTATGGTTGTGGGTTTGTAATAAGGCCGCTCTTATTATTTTTATTTTTTGGGGTTTTTATTACTTTTATTTACGATACTTTAATCATTTTGAATTTTAGCTGCGCTAGATTTTCTTAAAATTAATCAACCGTTTTCAAAACCAGTCATACGAGACATTTAAACAACAAAGTAAATCTTTATAATAAATCTCCTAATAAATTGGGAATTTCTCCTAAAACCCTAATATCAGTTTTGCAAAGCTCACCTTAATGTTAGTAGCTAGGTAACGTGGTTAGGTGTAGGTGACGTGACACACCGGACTTGGCTATAACGTCTGGGCTGGGTTTGGGGTGTTACATCATATATGCTCTTTCGAGCCATGTACGGTATGCTCCTCCTAAGCTGATAACGATAAGCCTGAAGGCCGAACATGTAAGCCCGAAGGTTGAATATGTAAGCCCAAAGGCTAAATGGTAAGCCCGTAGGTTGAACATGTAAGCTCATGAGCTGTGGTGAGTCTACAACAAATACAGGAGCTCAACCAACTAGTAGCCCTAGTGACATGTCACTTGTATCCTATGACTTTCTACGGTTCAAATGGGACTCGGTAATCAAATTGAACATGTAACCAATAGGCCTTTCAATTTATTACTTCATAAATATAATTATATAATATGAAACTTAACATATATTTAATAGGCAATTTAATTCCATAGTTCATTATATATTCATATAACATTAAAATGAGCAATTATAAGTATAATACAAGTTTGGTTCTGATTAAACGAACTTACCTCGATTTAGCTCGTGCACCCAACATCTACTCATCTACCTTTCATTTCCCCCAATTAAGTTCCCGGGTTTGTTTATCTTGATCTTAATCAACTTACAAAGCCATGGTCGAATGCAAGGTATGAAAATAGCTTTGTTTTTCTTGTTTATTCGGTGGAGAAGAAGAATGAAATTATAATCTGACTTTTGTTTGTTTTTATTAAACATATAATAACAAAACCAATTACTAAATTAACCTTTAAACAAACATCTATAATTCATTTAAACATACCCACTACCAATAATATAGTTTATTGATGGACTAATTCTCATGCAAGGACTCCCACTAACCAATCCAAAGTCAATTAAGCTAGTTATGCAATAAAACTCATATTTATCGCTTTATACAATTGAGTTCTTTTTACCGAATTAACTATTTCAACGGTAAAATTTCTTTATGAAACTTTCACACCGTCATACTATCATGCTGTAAAACTTATAAAAGTAGTAAAATAAATATTTTGACTCGGTTAAGTGGTCCTGAAACCACCCGTTCTGATCAGACTCTAAATTGGGCTGTTACGTAATTGGCATTTGATGCGGCCTGAATGATGTTAGTTTGGTGTATATATTGTCCTTGTAAAATGGTATATCTTGGTATATTTGATTATAGTTCAATTAGTTCAAGTAGTCATTTGGTAACTGACGTGTATATATTTGGTTTGGTTTGATACTTGAACACCAATTTGGTGGCTACATGACTTGATGGTGATACGTGTGTTTTAAGATTAGTAATTATATGGAGTTAGTTGAATTTATGGGTTAAATTATATAGGTGAATTATGGATATTGAACCAAGTTGATTTCGTAAGTTTTGATATGATTTTAAGATGGTGATTTGGTATGCTTTTGAGAATTAGTTTAATTATTGAAATGGTGATAAAAATGCATATTGAGATATGGTTGATTTGGTATGGCATGATTTGTGTATAAAATGACTTTGTTTTTGCTGCCATTTGGCTATATACTTTGTGCAATTGGTGTCCTTGTAAGGTATGAGTTTTGGGTGGCAAATTTGGCTTTGTAAATGGCCTATTTTTGTCCACACGAGCAGAGACACGGGCGTGTGTCTCGACCATGTGTAACACACGGTTTTGGTACACGACCGTGTGTCCCATAGGGTTGCCCTTCGAATTAAGTCATTGTACCCTACAAGTTTGTCATGGCATGAACACACGAGCGTGTCTACTGGTCATGTGTGGCACACAGGCTGGCACACAAGCGTGTGGTCAATCATGTGACCCAAGTTAGTAAACCCTCAAGTTTTCACACATCCTAGCACAAGGTCGTGTCCTTGATCGTGTGATGGAAATAAGTATATATGCCTTGTTTCCACATGGTCTGTAACACGGGCATGTCTAGTGGCCGGGTGAGGCACATGAGCTATTCACACGGGCGTGTCTAGTGGCTGGGTGAGGCACATGAGCTATTCATACGTGCGTGTGACCTCTGTAAGTTAGAAAATTTTTAAAGTTTAAAAATTTTTTATATGTGATCGGTTTAGTCCTAAACCCTTTGTAAACCATGTTTAAGGTCTCATAAACCTATTTAAGGGACATTATGCAGATGGATGAATGTTATTCGATAATGAATGATTATTAAGTTTTGAAATGTTAGTTAAATGTTGTGTTTTGATCAGTAATGCCTCGTAACCCTAATCCAACGACATATATCGGTTAAGGGTGTTACGTTTTATTAGTATCAGAGCCGCGATTTAGTCGATTCTAGGACTAATGTAGCATATGTGAGTTTAGCTATATATGCCTTATTTAACCTGTGATAGTGTGATATCTCCCGACTCTGACAAAAATTATTTTAAATTAGACAGATATGCTTTCCAACTGAGCTAATTCTGATAGTACTGAATGTTATACTCAAACGTTTGAGTGAAAATGTGTTGGTGATGAGTCAAAACTTATAAAGGTATGAATAAGAGTGCATGATATTTTGTTATTGATAAATGTTATTTATGTGAGAGTTAAATTTGAAGCTTTACTACCCTCACCCCCTTATCGGTATAGTGTTACAATGAAATTCGTAAGATTTAGATTGAACAAGCTCACAAGTGTAGAATTATAAGTTCCATGATTGAAAGATTAATACTGTAGTCAGATAAGAGAATGAGTCAGCGGTAAAGATAGTACTAGAAAAGATATCGAATTGTTGTGAAGACTATTCGGATTATGCAAAGTCACTGTTAAAGAAGAAGTTGAATTCGATGAAACAGAATATCAATGTGTAGGTTTCTCTGGGCAGTCTCGTAGATAATGATCCAATGATCCACATCTGAAACATGCCCCACTTTTAACTCGACATTCACCATAATGCTTCCTATTGTAATGTTTACATTTAGATCCTACATTTCTCACGCTACTCACACTAGCAATAGACATTGCTTGGGGTTTCGGATTAAACTACCAAACATCTCTATCTCTGATTGATATGCCCATAGAAGTAGTTGAACGGGGGTGAAAATCTTTAGATTTCTTCGATCTAAACTCATGCAATTTGCTCAGGAATCTCTTTCTAGAATCTCTCGCTTTAAAGTCAACTTTTCTTTTCTCTTTACCAAGCTCTTGGTCTTTATAAGCTCTATCAACCAGGATAACAAACACTTTCAACTCAAGAATTTTGACTAACAATTGAATATCTACATTCAATCCGTCCTCGAATCTTTTACACATTATAGCCTCAGTAGAAACACACTTGTGAGCATATTTGCTGAGTCTGACAAACTTTCTCTCGTATTCAGTTACCATTATACGACCCTATTTCAATTCAAGAAATTCCTTTCATTTCTGGTCGACAAACCGTTGACTAATATATTTGTAACACCCTAAACCTGGCCTATAAGTTAGGCATCTGGCATGTCACATTGAAGCGTTTTTTGAAAAACTTGTTTTCATTGAAACCCTTCTTGATATTTAAGAACTTGTGTAAAGACTTAGTTTGTGTTTGTTGAATTTTAAAACGTGGTTCGTTGAACAGTTAATCACCTTTAAAAATTTTATAAATCTCATTAAAAATCTTTTATAGTAGCGGAAGCTAATTTGAGATAAAAAAGTTTAAAACATATGTTTTTTAAAACAGAAATTGGTTTGAAAACTCATTTATGTCTAACAGATAGAAAGCGTAATAAATTCCCAAGCTTAAAACAAAATCTAGAGAGGCCTTATTACATAAGTTAAAACCCAAATCAGAATTTAAAACATATATAAAATCCAACATTATAAATGCAGTCGTGTGGCCATCTCTGAGTCCCTCACAGCACCGATTCTCTTATTGTTGCGGATTACCTACACAGTTAATAAATGGGGTGAGTTTATGAAAACTCAGTGTGTAATCCCCTTGCTAGAGTAACAGTCAGTATATAGAAGTAGAAATAGAAATAGTCTGGGCTAAAGCCCTTTCGACAGTAACAGTATATTCCAATTCAGACCATACGTGGGCCCAAGCCCACTACAATATCATTTGGGTCACAGCCTATAATAGAATCAATTGGGCCTAGCCCAAACTGATAACAGAACAAATGGGCCTAGGCCCAATACTATGATAGATCTCATAAACAGATATGCACAGTGTGGGTATGCATCCTAACCCAATCCAACCAGTACACCATTCGTACCAACCAGCACACCTTGTAGGGATTAAATCGACCCACCCAACCAACACACCAATAATGCAACAAGGCTACTAATAACAGAAAACGTACCAGAGCAACTAGAATCAGAATACGTGGCAAAGCCACTAGCACATAACTTCCTCCTAATCAAGCCCAACCCCATGCAGAATGTCATGTATGTCATGCTCAATCATCACACATGCATGCATACTGGCCATGCTTAGTAACAATCATTTAAACAGATATAAAAACATATCTATCATGCAACCACAGTCACATCAGTTAAAACACTGTCATACGATCACAGTCAAATCAGTCAAGTTCATAGTCCAAGTCAGTCAGTTGCCCACAAGGGCAAAATAGTCATTTACACTCTAGGGCCAAAACGGTCATTTTACCCTACAGGGGTATTTCGAGAATTCTACCCTACAGGAGTATTTCGACAATTTTACAAATTAAGGGTATTTCGGTAATTTTACAAACTAGGGGTTTTTCGATAATTTTACAAATAGAGGGTATTTCAATAATTTTACAAATCAATGGCATTTCGATAATTTTACAAACTGGGGGTATTTGGGTAATTTTACAAATCAAGGGTGTTTCGATAATTTTACAAATTGATGGTATTTTGGTAATTTTACAACTGGGGTGCTTCGGTAATTTTACAATTAGAGGGTATTTTAGTAATTTTACAAATCGAGGGTATTTCGATAATTTCATAATTGGGGGTCTTAACGACCCAATCGAGGGTCTATCGTCCGTCATGTGGCCTAGTTAACCTAAAACGACATAACGGTGTAAATGGGCCTAAAGCCCATTACTTCGCCCAAGTGGGCCCACACGCTTGTGTGGCCCAATTCGTCCAGAAACAACCATAGCTATGCGAACGTCACAGTCCAGACAACACTTACCACATCGCATGCATTTTATCCACGTGGGCCCACACGGCCCAACGAGGCTTAGAACAGCTCAAGACCACAAGAGCACTTGTGGTGCTCTCTACAGTCTTACACCCATGTTTGTGGGCTCGGTTCACGACACCTGTGGTCGCACGCTTGTGTGGCATCATTCACCGGACTTTTGGCTTTTCGGCATTTCGGCATTTGCCAACTTACATTCTATTTAGTAAAATACGTACTTTCAGCTTTTCAGCCGATCAGCGACTAGATCAGTGGATACACACTTTCAATTAAACAGTCGATAATCATGCATGGCGAATCATTACTACACACACCTTTAGCTTCTAAGCCGAACAATAGGAACAAGGTTTGATACATACTTTATCGGCTTATGCCAATCCATATAAATAGGGTATATGGTTACACACCTTAATAGCGAGAAGTGCCAAATAGCCCTATGAGCCCCAACCTTGAACGAGCGACAGGAGGTTTCCCACTTGCACTGCTATCCAAGACTAATAATATTTCCTCTACTGAACCCCTGTATTCCCAATGTCATAAATGCTAAATAAACTCCACACAACACTAGAATAACAGCACAATCACTTATCGAAATCAAAGGAGAACCAACCGTCTCACTTCCAATCTCACCAAAATTGAAACCAAGTTAGAATCACCCCAATCCTAGCAACCATTGATAGAAAAGAATGTGTTAAGAGATTGTGAACCAACTGACAGAAAAGAGACTAAGATCCAAATATTCAAGTTACAAGCTTACCACCACCACCTTGGGAAGAACGAGAAGAATGGTCACCCCCACAAAACCAACTAGAATAGAGGAGGGGGAAAGGATTCGGCTAAAAACTAACAAAAGAAAGAAATGAGAAGAGAGATGTAGAGATTTGGCTAAAGAAGAATGGGAGGAGAAATATACAAGGTTCGGCTATTGGAAAGAAATTTGACCAAATAAACTAGAGAAGAAATAAAGGGGTCCGATCCAAGAAAAAATAAGAGGCAAAGAATGTAACACCCTAAACCCGGCCCAGACGTTACGGCCAAGTCTGGTGTGTCACATTGAAGTGTTTTTCGAAAACCATATTTTCATTGAAAACCCTTCTTAGAGTTAAGAAACTTCTACCGTTAAACTTGTATAAAATCTCAGCTTGTGTTTTTTTATTTTTCAAAGCATGGTTCCTTGAAAAAATCATTCCCTTTTCAAACATTAACAACTTTGTAAAATTTTATGGAAAATTGTGAAAGCTTGTAAACCTTTGTAGCTTGCAGAGACATGTTATTTTTAAAACAGTTTAAGTATCGGCAAATCAGATCTTCTTTGCTATGGCTTAAAGTGAATGGATAATATGCACCAGGTAGGATTCCAAAAGAGAGGAGGTGAGTCAATTAGACTGCTTAAGTGCTAAGCTCTCCCTGGATCCAATCCTAGACATGCACACATCCACTGCCACACTTTAACCTTATGACTGGTCCACGAAAAACAAATTAGGTTTAAGTCTATTTAAAATAATTATTTATGAAAACGTTTACATTGCGGAAGCTTTGCTTTGTTATCGTGATATTTTGAAAATAAGTAACTTTTATAAAAGCGCCTTAGAGCTATCCTATTTCAGAACAATTTAAGCAATATCATACTTAAGCTAAAAACAAATTAAATAATTAGAGCGGCCTTATTACAAACCCAAATTAAAATAAAAACGATTAAATAAAATAATGGAATAATTAACTTAAACCAGAAATGTAGTCTTTGTGGCCACTCTGAATCCCTCCCAGCTCCAAGTCCACTGTCTAGGGCTCATCTGCAAGGATGGAAGAGAAGGGGGTGAGTCTGGAAAACTCAGTGTGTAAAGAAGCCCATCCAAAGCCCAAATCAGCTCAAGCCCACTAGGCCTAAGCCCTAACCAGTCATAGTAATAAATGGGCCGAAGCCCTATTCATATAGCAGTAAACTGGGCCTTAGCCATGTTTCAGATGTTAATACGGCCCATAGGCTCAATTCAGTAGTAGAACAGTAATATCGATGCATGAATGCAAAACCCATATCAGTATGTTGGGAAGCTACTCAACCCACCCAACCGCTACTCTCCACCCATACTAGCCAAACTCTCCATGTGGGGAAAACTACTCAACCCACCCAACCGCTACACTCCACGGTGGCAGCATAGCTGCATAATTAGATAGTGTGGCCAAGCCACTAAACGGTAAACTAGGACAAAGCCCCTTTTCGGTAAACTAGGGCAAAGTGCCTTTTCAAAATACGTGGCATTGCCACTTGCACTTCCTCCATCAATATAACCCAATCCCCATGCATAAGATAATCGTGTCATGGCATACAATGTACAGAAATAGTAAATCATGCATTTTAGACAAATTTAGCCCTAGGGGTATAACTGTCATTTTGCACCTAAGGGTAAAATAGTAATTTCACACCCTAAGGGATATTTCAATAATTATATCAATTTTGGAGTTTCATGCTCATCATAGTTAATAAAGCTTTACCAGAAAATACTTACCGCATATTTTTACCAAAATGGGCCCGTAAGCCCATTGGCCCAAATTTACCGAAGGGCAAAAAATTACGCACTCAACCAACTTAAAACCTGCGACAACCGATCCAATGAATTCCAACTGACTTATGAGCGTTCGCACGCACACAAGCCTACAAAATGCCAGAAGTCTGGCATTTCGGCTTTTCGACTTTTGCCAATTTGAACTACAAGAGGGTGTTCGATACACACCTGATTTGCGACGAACGATAACGAGATCTCCCACGCAATTATCCTTTGCCAAAACTGATGACTAGATCTAGATCTAGCCTCCCAAATGATCCTAGCCTTCCAAAGCTCCTTGATCAATAGCCTTTAATCTACCTGACTCATAACAGAATGACAAAACAACAAATCCTTAGCCTTACACGAAAGCCACCCTATACATATAGGGGTTTTTGGCTTTTCTTAAATCCCGAATAATGAATAGAAATAAGATTCTGAGTACTTACCACCAACGATGTACATGTCAAGAGCGTTTCCAACACTTTTCCAATCTCCGATCCACTGTGATTCTAACTTAAACGCGAGTAGAGAATAGATCTAAAAATTAATTCCCGAATCACTAAGAATATGGTGATTTTGACTTCTCTCAATCACTTAAAAAAATGCGAAAAGAATAGAATACTTACTAAGGTTTAATCTTGGTTATCCTGAAATCACCATGCCTTGAACTAGAGTACCCACTTCGAGAACAACAAGAACAGAAAAGAAGAAGTATACGAATGGATGAAAGAAATGTAAGTTTTCGGCTTTTTGGCAAGGAGAAAAGAGCCTATATTTGGCTATTATGGAAAGAAATTCAAAGGAAAAATTCAAGAATATGGGTAGAAGATTTGGGCGAAGAGATGATAAACAAAAATAGTAATAATAAAAAAATAAACCGATTCAATACTAAAAAAACCAAAAAAAGAAGAGCATATGCCAGAATTTCAACCAAAGTCGGCTAATAGGCTTAATCCCGTGCTTTTCTTCTTGTGCACAGTTTGAATTTAATTTAAACTCCCCTTGAGCAAATAGCAGTAGTCCACCGCTTGGTCGACACCAATTGCTGCTTGGGAGAGTTTCAGTCCAATTGAAGTACTCTCCCCACGCGTGCAGCAAAAACGCAGCTCTCCTGTGCGCACAGCAGCTCAAACCCGGGACGTCTAGGCACCCATGCACACTGCTGGCCACTACGACGTGACCTTGCTTTCAATATAATATGGTGGCATTTAATTATAAACCTTACTTGCCTCAGTCATGGGTTACCAAAAATAAAACAAAATTCGGCATGCCCCTGGACTTGAACCCGCGTCCCCTCGGTGCTCCTAGCGCGCTGCTGCCACTGCGCCACAAGCGCTATTGTGGCATAACCCGGTCACAGCTTCTCTTAAACCCTATTTAAGCATAACCCGCTTATTTAAAAAAAAAAACCTCTTGCGCGTGCCGTGCCTTGAACCCATGACCTCCCCGATCAACCTAGCGCCTCAAGCCACTAGTCTGAATGCTCCTTTGTGGCATAATCCATTCGCAATTCCTTTTAGCCCCTATTTTAGCGCGACCAGACTACTAAAACTAAAACAAACATTTTACGCAAGCTAGGAATTGAACCCCAGCTCCCCTTCCTGCTACCCAGCATGCTTAGCCACTGGGCTAGGCACTTCCTTGTGCCTAATCTTTGCCCAACTTTTATATAAGCCCTATTGCCCAGATTCCCCTAAGAAGCAAAAATTAATTTTTTTGCTAGAGTCTTGGATCGAACCCAAGACTTTTCCCACACTATAAATCCTTCTTAATTTATTTAGAAACTAACCTAAACATCAAAATAATAACAGTAATATTTTATTAATAATAATTTTTTTATAACAATAATATTTAAAACTTCTCAATTATTCCAGTTTTCTGTTATCCGAACCCAGACTCAATGCCCAATACTTCTAGGTCCAAATTCAGGGTGTTAAAAAGAAAGTAGGTTCGCCCAATAGAAGAACAGTAACTAGGAATATAAGAATAGTAGTTAACGAATAGAAAACAAAGTGAGGCTGAATGGTGAACTAGAGATGATAGTAATTTCTAATTTTTAGAAAAGAGTAGGGAAAAGGAATGCCTAAGTGGTCAAATGTACTTCATGAAAATGCCAGAAGGAGGGACAACATGAAATGCAAGAGAAAAGAAAAACCAAATTGGAGAAACCCAAAAGAGAGGATAATCGATTTCTACCCCCTTACACAAAGTCGAAAGTGTACAAAAATGAGCTCTCTTGGCCGAAATCACCTACTCTAACTACCCAATTTGGCTATCACTTCCCCCCACACCATAATTCCTTGAAAATATCCACGATTCCCTCCACTGATATCTCGTTGATTTACTCTAACTCCCTGTTCAAATTTAAACTCAATTCAACAACCTTGACCAGTTCAAACATCACCTTTTACCAAGTCCACAACAACCTTTTAGTATTTGAAACCCTTTCAAACTCTTGTCGCCTCTAAGTAGCAAAATAACTTTATTTTGCTTGCAAGAGGATTCGAACCCTTGCCTTTCTCACATGCACACACGTCACTTGCCTTCTTGCCACAAGCTCCTCTTGTGCCTTAAAACAACCACTAATACTAAAAAGGCTTATGTCCCAGTGTCCAGATTCTTTTAAAAGAAAAACTAAAAACTAAAACTAAAATAAACAACCCTAATAACACCACAACCACTAGACCACATGCTTCCTTGTGTGATTTCTTTAACACAATAATTTAAAAGGCCTATTTCCAAGCATCCAGGGTTTTATTCACTTAAAACCAAAATTATTGCTAAAGCTCTGGTTTGAACCCAGGACTTCTCCAATACTTCTCAGGACCCTTAACTGTTAAAGCAAACAGATATTTTTGCATTCCCTAGCTCACATAAACTTTTATGAATAGTTTTCTAACCGTTCCCTTGCTCAAGACCCAATACTTCTAGGTCCAGATTCCAGGGTATTATAATATTTCTTTCAGAATTCAGTTTGGAAGAAATTCCATGTAACTATTTCTCGTGAAACAACATATGTTAGGGTATTCCACCATTGGTATGTTGCATCTATCAACAATGAAATTGCACATTTTAAACATTCTTCAAGTGTACAAGGAAGTTCATCAAATACTCTGATAGTATTTTCGAGCTATAATTTAGCTTTTTCAGCATCATCACTAACTGTGGCTCTAAATTCCTCAGCCCCATACTTTCGTATCTTTTCAACAGTTGGTCTAGGTAATCTCAAAGGGTTCGTACCTTGAGGATTTATAGGAATCGGTTGGGGAACAAGCGGGGGTAGAGGTTGTTTAGCAGCCGGCTTTGCTCAAAAAAATTTGATAAACCATTCACTCATCATCTGGAAGAAAGCTTTCTTAACTTCTTCTTGACTGCTCGTAGTGGGACTAGATTTAGACGGCACAGTCCCTTGTGCAGGAGCTAGCGCATTACTCTCTACATCATCAGCTTGTAATAGCCCGAATTAGGCCTAAATGGAATAGTGGTTTTGGGACCACGAATCTGAAGTAGAAAATTTTATTATGATAAAGTTTTAAGGTTTATAATATGATTGAATGCATGTGTGAAAATATCGTAAAGAAACTTTACCGATAGAGTGCCCAATTTGAATATTAGGACTAAATTGCAAAGGTTGCAAAATAAGTGTTCTAAAGGCTTTTAGTGGTTAATTGAAATGCATTTTTTAATTAGAAGTCCTTATTTAGTAATTAGACCATTATATGTCATGATAGACAAAAATGGACATGGAAGGGTAAAATTTTAAAGAAAGGCCTTAAGGGCATTTTGGTCATTTGGTTAATAAAAGAATAAAAAGGGAAAAATCAAGTCAAAATTGGTGTCCATCTTCTCTCCTCGGCTGAATTTCACAAGGGAAGCCATAGCTAAGGTTTTGCTAACTTTCAAGCTTAATAGTAAGTTAGCCCTGTTTTTAATGCTCCTTACATTTTTGAAGTCGTTATCTCCCAGTTTACCTATTTGTACCACTAATTTGAGCTAGGGTTCAAGTTTAAAGCTTTACCCATGTACGACATGCATGTATTTTGATGTCTAATGGTAGAAAATGAATGTTAGTTGTGTAATAAACGACTTTTACTAAGTGATTTTCGGCGAAAATGTCCGTAAGGACCTATTTGTCAGCATAAGATAGGTTTGGGTAGGCTTGGGTTTTGAGAAAAATGAGTATATTTCATTTTACGAGCTTAGGGACTAAAGTGTAAATAAGTGAAAAGTTAGGGAAAAATGTAATTTTGCCTTAATGTGATTTTTGGGTCAACTTGAATAATGTGATAATTAAATGAGTTGAATGTGTCATTATAGATCAAGAGAAACGAAGAATTGACCTAGATCAAGGAAAGGGCAAAGTTATGGACTAAATCGCAAAGTTTACTATTTTTGTACCGAGGTAAGTTTGTAAGTAATACATCGTTAAATTTATGTTCTATGTTGTTATATTGTATCAATTATGTAAATGACTCACTGAATGTATCTGACAAAGCTTCGATAAGTGTTAAGTGAGAATCCCCGTTTAACCTTAGGAATAAAATAGGATATGAGTGACATGTCACTAGGAACTTAAGTATGGTTATGTGATTATGTGATGTCCGGGTGCTGGTCTAGTACGACTAGTAGTGGCTAGGTAATCCTACATATGTTGCGGATACCTGTCAGCTTGTGCAAGAAGCACTGAGTAGCTACATCTTGACTGTCAGCTTGTGTGAGCAGACTTACGACTAGCTCAAAAATGAGAAGATATGTGAAATGTGACAAGTGGAAGCTTCGGCTACATATATATGTGACACTGCTATGCAAGTATTTTCGAGTATCCATTAGTATTCCAATGTGTTCAATAGGAATACCAAAAGTTATGAATATGTATGTGTGTTTGTATGATGATGTAGTACAATGTGTGTTTGTATGATGATGTAGTACAAGTGTGTACGAGAAATTCATAAGTTTGAACGTTATACGTGATGATATCGTGGTAAGTTGTACTCAAGTAAGCTTAAAATATATAACCTCAAGGGTAAATGTATTAACTCTCCTTATGTAAATTTGTATGGTTACGATGTTATTTATTTGCATATAAACTTACTAAGCTATATAGCTTACCCTTTCTTTCTTTTCCTTTGCCGTATAGTGTCACCAAGCTAGCTCGAGATCAGGACTTGTTGGAGGCTCGCATCACATTATCAGAATTATGATTTTGGGTATTTGATATTTATGATCTTTTTGTAAGTATGGCATGTATAGGGACTTGGTCTTTTGTTTTATATCATATTGGTTAGCCAATTGTGTTGGCTTTGATGATACTTAATTCATTTTGTATAAGGCCAATTGATATTGGCTAATGTTGATTACAACTATTATGGCATGATGATGCATTTGATGGATGTGGTAAATTGCATGGTTTGAGTTCTTGTGTATATGATTGGTTAAGTATGCTAGAAGTGTAGTGAGAATAATGTGATGATGTCTTAGTTGTGGACATGTTGGTTACTTAAATATGCCCTGAATTATACTAGTGCTTTAGTGCTTGTGTGTTTATGTTTCGAGGTGGAAATTGGCTTGGTAAATAGCCTATATATTGTCCACACGGGCAGACACACGGGCCTATGTCTAGGACGTGCTCATGTGTGACATACGGTCAGTGCCATGGGCTTGTGAACAGGCCGTGTGTCCCCTACACCTTAATTTGTAAGAAACAGAATGCTCAGTATGGAGCACAGGGGTTGAGATACAAGTGTGTGTCTTGGCCATGTGAAGGCCACGGCCTGGAAAACAGTGTGTACTAGGCCATGTGAAAACTATGTGAGGTTCGAAATGAAAACTAAAACCATACTGCCAGCCCACATGGGCGTGTCCTATATCTACATAGGTGTATGACCCCTATTTTAGATGAAAAATTTATAAGTTTTCCAAAGTTTCTGATTTAGTCTCGAACCATTCCTAAAGTACATTCTGAGTCTCGTAGGCTCACTTAAGGGACGATGTGCATGTGCTTGAATGATTTTTAAAAATGAATGAAATTTTATGGTCTGATTTTGCATGGATGTTTACATTTAAGTCTGGTAACACCTCAAACCCCGTCTTGGCGTCAGATACGGGTAAGGTGTGATATTTTTTAGTATCAGGGCTATGGTTTAGTCGATTCTCGAACTAACCTAGCATGTGTACGAGTATAACTATACATGCCATATATGAATTGTGATAGTGTGACGACTACTGACAATTTAAATTGTGTTTTCATATAGTAAATGGATCCCGATAGAGCAGTAGCCAATGAGGTAGAAAGTAATGCGTCGGCTCCCGCCCAAAGGACCGTGCCACCTTATAGTAGACAAATGGCAACTAGTTATCGAGAAGTGGCTTAGGAAGCCTTTCTCCATATGATGAAGGAGTGGTACAAAGAGTTTATTCGGGTGAACTCAAATGCTCAACCTCCTCCACCCCTCCTATTCCCAACCAGTTCCCGTAGTGCCCCAAGGTATAGAAGTGGTAAGAATGAGTAACCTCCTGTGGATAAGATCTGAAAGTATGGAGCCGAAGAATTCAGAGCTAACATAGATGATGACCTCGAGAGGGTAGAATTTTGGCTCGAAAACACTATTTGGGTCTTCGATGAACTTCCTTGTACTCTAGAGGAGTGTCTAAAGTGTGCTGTTTCACTTTTGAGGGATTCGGCATATCATTGGTGGAAAACTCTAATATCGGTTGTACCTAGAGAAAGGGTCACATGGGATTTTTTCTAAGAGGAATTTCGAAAGAAGTACATAAGTTAGTGGTTTATCGATCAAAAGCGTAAGTAGTTTTAGGAATTGAAGCAAGGCCAAATGGCTGTATCTAAATACGAGCGAGAGTTTGTCAAACTTAGTAAGTATGCTTGGGAATGTGTGTCTACAGAAGCTATTATGGGTAAGAGGTTCGAGGATGGACTAAATGAAAATATTAAAATGTTTGTTGGAATTTCAGAACTAAACGATTTGTTGTGTTAGTCGAACGAGCTTGTAAGGTGGAAGAGTTGTGTAAAGAAAAGTGAAAAGCTGAACTCGATGCTAGAGACTCGAGGAAGAGTCCGATGAGTAAGTCCTTTAAGTCCTCGTCTAAGAAGCCGAAGGATATGCCCCCATTCGAATGTGTCTGTTGGAAATCCTAGCAGAAATCGTGGGAAGCAATATTTTGCTTCTAAAGCCCAGACTACATCTATAGCAAGCGTCGGTAATGTCAGATCTGAAAGGCCTAAATGTCAACACTGTGGTAGGACACATCCTGGGGAATGTTGGATGATCAGCCAGGCTTGATTTAAATGTGGTCATTTAATTTAGAATTGCCCTAAGATGATTGAAAAAGATAACTCCCTAATGCTAGAGCGAGTAATAAAGCAGATAGGGGGAGATCAATGAAATATATAGGACATGGGGCCAGTAGCAAAGGTGTATCAAGGATTTAGCTGTGAGATCGGACGTTAGAGCACCCATGAGGACTTATGCAATCCGTGCTCGAGAAGATGCGTCATCCCCTAATGTGATCATGGGTCATCCCCTGATGTGATCACTGGTACATTTTCCCTTTATGATACTACTATTGTTGCATTAATTGATCTTGGATCGACGTATTCTTATATTTGCATGAATTTGGTAACTAATATGAATTTGCCTATTGAGTCTACAGAGTTTGTGATTAAAGTGTCAAACCCTTTAGGCAAGTATGTGTTAGTGGATTAAGTTTGCAAGAATTGTCCTTTGATGATTCGAGGTCATTGTTTTCTGGCTAACTTAATGTTGTTGCCCTTTGATGAGTTTGATGCTATATTGGGTATAGATTGGTTAACATTGTATGATGCTAAGGTATATTGTAGGCAGAAAACAATTAAATTGAAGTGTTTAAATGGTGAGGTTCTTCAGGTCAAAACAGATGAATCCAGTGAACTGCCCGATGTGATTTCATCTATGATAGCTCAGAAGTATGTAAGAAAAGGTTATGATGCATTTCTTGCGTATGTGTTGAACACAAAAGTGTCTAAATTGAAGATTGAATTGATACCAGTAGTTTGTGAATTTTTGAATGTGTTCCCAGAAGAATTGTAGGGATTGCCACCAGAGAGTGGGGAAGTTTGCTATTGATTTGTTACGAGGGACCAACCAAATATCGATTGCTCCGTATAGAATGACTCCATTCAAAAGAGTTGAAGGCTCAGTTGCAAGAGCTAACTGGTAAGGGATTTGTGAGACTGAGCTTTTCTCCCTGGGGTTCTTCCATATTATTCGTTAAAAAGAAAGATGGATCCATGAGACTTTGCATCGACTATTGACAACTTAACAAAGTAACCATAAAGAATAAGTATCCTTTGCCTAGGATTGACGATTTGTTCAACCAGTCGAAAGGGGCAATAGTGTTTTCGAAGATAGACTTGTGATTCGGCTACTATCAATTGAGGGTTAAAGACTTGGATGCCTAAAAACTATGTTCAGAACGAGGTATAGACATTTCAAGTTTCTTATCATGGCATTTGGACTTACTAATGCTCCGGTAGTATTCATGGATTTGATGAATAGAATTTTTTGACCGTACTTGGATAAGTTTGTGGTTGAGTTCATAGATGATATTTTGATTTATTCTCAAGATGAGTCCAAGCATGCCGAGCACTTGAGAACTGTATTACAAACTTTGAGAGATAATAAATTGTTTGCTAAATTTAGTAAGAGTGAGTTTTTGCTCCGAGAAGTCAGATTTTTGGGACACACTGTTTCTGCAGAAGGTATAAGAGTTGACCTGAGTATGATTTCGACAATTGTTGATTAGAAACCGCCAAGGATTGTATCTGAAGTTAGAAGCTTTTTGGGCTAAGCCGGATATTATAGATAATTTATTAAAGGATTTTTGATGATTGCTACTCTGATGACAAGGTTATTGCAGAAAGATGTTAAGTTTGAATGGTCAGAAAAGTATTGAGTAGTTGAAAGCCTTATTAACTGAGGCACTGGTGTTAGTGCAACCCAAGACTGGGAAAGAAATCGTGATTTATAGCGATGCGTCTTTGAATGGTCTCGGTTGTGTATTGATGTAAGAGGGCAAGGTGATAGCTTATACCTCAAGACACGATTTAGAGTTGGCTGCCATTGTATTTACTTTAATGGCGACATCATTTTTTCAGTGAGAGGTGCCATATTTATACCGACCATAAGAGTTTGAAGGACATTTATATCGACCGTAAGAGTTTGAAGTACTTGATGACTCAGAAAGACTTAAATTTACAACAGCAGAAATGGCTAGAATTACTAAAAGATTACGAGCTAGTGATTGACTATCATCAGGAAAAGCGAATATAGCCTCGGATGCTTTAACCAGAAAATCCTTGCTTGCTTTGAGAGCTATGAATACGAAGTTGGCTTTATACGATGATGGTTTGGTTTTGGCCAAGCTGAGAGCTAGACGAACGTTTCTTCAGCAAATATGTGAAGCTCAGAAAAGTGACAAAGAACTTCAAGCTAAAAGACTTCAATGTGAATCGACTAGTGATTCAGAATTTTGAATCGGGGCTGGTAATTGTTTGATGTTCCGAGATAGAGTTTGTGTTCCAAAGGATGATGAGTTAATTTAGAAAATTTTGCACAAGGCACAAAGTGGTTATTTGTCAGTGCATCTGGGCAGTGTGAAAATGTATAATGATCTGCTGAAATTGTATCGGTGGCCAGGCATGATATGAGAAATTTCTTAGTTTATGTCGAAGTGTTTAGTTTGTCAACAAGTAAAGGTCGAACACCAAGTGCCTTCCGTATTACTTCAGCCAGTGATGGTACCCGAGTGGAAATAAGATATGATCATGATGGATTTTGTGACCAGTTTGCCTGACTCCTAAAAAGAAAAATGTCGTATGGGTTGTTGTCGATCGATTGACAAAATCGGCTTATTTTATACCAATACGTACCGACTATCCACTCGATAAGTTGGCTGAGTTGTATGTTTCTGAAAATTGTGAGACTTCACAGAGTGCCTTTGTCGATTATTTCAGATAGAGATCTGAGGTTCACATCACGGTTATAGAAAAAGTTGCAAGAAGAATTGGATACAAAGTTGAATTTTAGTACAACGTTCCATCCACAGACCGACGATCAGTCTGAAAGAGTAATTCAAATTCTTAGGACATGCTCTAATGTTGTATATTAGAATTCTGAGGTAGTTAGGAAAAATATTTACCATTGGTAGAGTTTGCCTACAAAAATAGTTTTCAGTCGAGTATAAAAATGGCACCATATAAGGTATTGTATGGCTGCAAGTGCCGAACTCCTCTATATTGGATTGAGATTAGTGAGAGACAGATACACAGAGTTTATTTGGTTAAGAAAACCAAAGAAAAAGTAAAAGTGATTCGTGATTAGTTGAAGGCCACTTCAGATCGACAATAGTTGTATGCGGATTTGAAAAGAAAAGAAATTGAATTTCAGGTTGGTGATAGAGTGTTTCTGAAAGTGTCTCCGTGGAAGAAGATTCTGAGATTTGGTCGGAAAGGTAAACTGAGTCTGCGCTTTATTGGACCATAGGAGGTTATTGAAAGAATTGGGCCAATGGCATATCGATTAGCTTTATCGGTAGAGTTGGAAAGGATTCACAATGGGTTTCATGTTTCGATGTTGCAACAATATTATTCTAATCCATCGTATGTAATTTCTCCGACAGAGGTTAAGATTCGATCGGATATGACATATGAGGAAGAATCAATTAAGATTTTGGCTCAAGAAGCAAACAATTGAGGAAAAAAAGTATAGCATTAGTGAAAGTGTTGTGGCATAGACATAAGGTTGAAGAGGCTACGTGGGAACCCGAGGAAGCCATGAGGAAACAATACCCAAACCTCTTTTCTGGTAAGATTTTCGGGGACAAAAATCCTTAAAGGGGAAAAGTTGTAACAGCCCGAATTAGGGGATATAAATGGAACAGTGGTTTCAGGACCACAAATCTGAACTAGAAAATTTTATTGTGATAAAGTTTTAAGGTTTATAATGTGATTGAATGCATGTGTGAAAATATCGTAAAGAAATTTTAGTGATAGAGTGCCCAATTTGAATATTAGGACTATATTGCAAAGGTTGCAAAATAAGTGTTCTAGAGGCTTTTAGTGCTTAATTGAAATGCAATTTTAAATTGGAAGCCCTTGTTTTGTAATTAGACCGTTATATGTCATGATGGACAAAAATTGACATGGAAGGGTAAAATTTTAAAGAAATGCCTTAAGGGCATTTTGGTCATTTGGTTAACAAAAGAATAAAAAGGGAAAAATCAAGTCAAAATTGGCATCCATCTTCTCTTCTTGGCTGAATTTTACAAGGGAAGCCATAGCTAGGGTTTGGCCAACTTTCAAGCTTAATAGTAAGTGCACCCTAGCCACGTTTTTAATGCTCTTTACATTTTTACAGTCATTATCGCCCGATTTACCTATTTCTACCACTAATTTGAGCTAGGGTTCAAGTTTAAAAATTTACCCATGTATGGCATGCATGTATTTTGGTACCTAATGGTAAAAAGTAAATGCTAGTTGTGTAATAAACGACTTTTACTAAGTGATTTTCGGTGAAAATGTCCGTAAGGACCTATTTGTAAAAGTTGCATAATTGGTGGTAAAAATATAAATTAAAAGAAAATGTTAGCTATTATATGCATAAGATAGGTTTGGCTAGGCTTGGGTTTTGAGAAAAAATGAGTACGTTTCATTTTAGGAGCCTAGGGACTAAAGTGTAAATAAGTGAAAAGTTAGGGCAAAAATGTAATTTTACCTTAATGTGATTTTTGGGTCAATGTGAATAATGTGATTATTAAATGAGTTAAATGTGTCATTGTAGATCAAGAACAACGAGGAATTGACGTAGATCGGGGAAAGGGCAAAGTTGTGGAGTAAATCGCAAAGTTCGCTATTTTTGTACCAAGATAAGTTTGTTTGTAAGTAAAACATCGTTAAATTTATGTTATATGTTGTTATATTGTATGAATTGTGTAAATAACTCATTGAATGTATTGGACAAAGCTTCAATAAGTGTTAAGTGAGAATCCCAGTTTAACCTTAGGAATAAAATAGGATACGAGTGAATGTCACTAGGACCTTAAGTATGATTATATGATTATGTGACGTCCGGATGCTGGTCTAGTATGACTACCAGTGGCTAGGTAATCCTGCATATGTTGTAGATACCTGTCAGCTTGTGTAAACAGCACTAAGTAGCTACGTCCCGACTGTCAGCTTGTGTGAGCAGACCCGCAATTAGCTCGAGAACGAGCATATATGTGAAACGTGATAAGTGGTAGCTTTGGCTACATATATATGTGACACTACTGTGCAACTTTTTCTGAGTATTCGTTAGTATTCTAATGTGTTCAATGGTAATAACGAAAGTTATGAAATTGTATGTGTGTTTGTATGATGATGTAGTATAGGTGTGCACGAGAAATTCGTAAGTATGAACGTTATAAGTGATGATATCATGGTAAGTTGTACTCAAATAAGCTTAAAATATATGAGCTCAAGGGTAAATATATTAACTCTCCTTAGGTGAATTTGTATGGTTACGATGTTATTTATTTGCATATAAACTTGCTAAGCTATATAACTTTCCCCTCCTTTCTTTTCCTTTGTCTTATAGTGTCACTGAGCTAGCTCAGGATTGGGACTTGTTAGAGGCTCGCATCACACTATCAGATTTATGATTTCGGGTATTTAATATTTGTGATCTTTTTGTAAGTATGGCATGTATAGGGACTTGGTCTTTTAGTTGTATGTGATATTGGTTTGCCAAATACGTTGGCTTTAATGATACTTAATTCATTTTGAATAAGGCCAATTGATATTGGCTAATGTTGATTGCAAGTATTATGGCATGATGATGCATTTCATGGATGTAGTAAATTGCATGGTTTAAGTTGTTGTGTATGTGATTGGTTAAGTACGCTAGAAATGTAGTGAGAATGATGTGATGATGTCTTAGTTGTGGACATGTTGGTTGCTTAAATTTTCCATGAATTATACCAGTGCTTTGGTGCTTGCGCGTTTATGTTTCAGGGTGGCAATTGGATTAGTAAATAGCCTATATATTGCCCACATGGGTAGACACACGGGCCTGTGTCTAGGCCGTGTGTGACACACGATTAGCCCCATGAGCATGTGAACAGGCCGTGTGTCCCCTGCACCTTAATTTGTAAAAAGCATAATGCTCAGTATGGAGCATATAAGTAGAGGCACGGGCATGTATCTCGGCCGTGTGAAGGCCACGGCCTGGAACATAGGCATGTACTAGGCCGTGTGAAAACTATGTTAGCTTTGAAATGAAAACTAAAACCACATGGCCTACCCATACGGGCGTGTCCTATATCCAGACGGGCGTGTGACCCATGTTTTAAATGAAAAATTTTCGAAGTTTTCCAAAGTTTCTGGTTTAGTCCTCAAACACTCCCAAAGTACGTTTTGAGTCTCGCAGGATCACTTAAGGGTTGATGTACATGTGTTTGAATGATTTTTAAAGATGAATGAAATTTTCTGGCCCAGTTTTGCATGGATGTTTAAATTTAAGTATGGTAACGCCTCCAACCCTATCTCGACGTCGGATAGGGGTAAAGGGTGTTACACAACTACTGCTCGATTTGGATCCATTTACTATATAAAACATAATTCAGAAGCTGTCATGAGATATCACACTATTGCAGTTTACATATGGCATGTGTTGCTAGACTTGTATACACTATGGTAGTCTTAGAATCGACTAAACCGTAGCTCTAATACGCATAAAATCTAATACCACTAACGTAACACCTGTATCCCGTAACCGTTGCCGGAATAGATAAAGGGGCATTATTGGACCTTTAATACAATTCAGAACATTTAAATATTAAGTCTCATAGCATTTCAGTAAGTATCAATTATTCAATACCTATAACATGCTTAACTCGAACATTTCAAAGCTTACCACATGCATTCGGGACTGAATTGGGAACATGTGAAAATTTGGGAAAACTTAGAACATTTTTTGAATAAGGGTCACATGGCCATGTATCTAGGCCGTGTGAAAACAAAGCATACATACTGACTTATCCACATGACCACCATACACACCTGTGTGCCTGCCTGTGTACCTGGCTGTGTGAAAATTTAGGGGTATACTGACTTGGTCACACAGCCAGTCACATGCCCATATGTCTAGCCCGTGTAACTCTCTATCTTGGCCACACGGCCAACCACACGCCCGTGTGCCAGCCCCTGTGCCATACACGACCAATAGACATGTCCATCTGTCTATGTCGTGTAATTCACTAACTTAACTATCTAAGGTTCAGGGGTCACACGGTCGAGACACACGCCTGTGTGCTCAGACTGCGTGGCACAAAAATAGGCTTGGTTTAAGTCACTTTTCACACCGACTTCCATGTACCTACAATCAATCATATGATACAAAAACCGCATTCAAAATAGGTAGCCAAATAACTATTTTCAATACACAATATATGCCATTTCAAAACCAAATAATAATGTACTCAAACACATACCAAGCCGAGATGACTCATAAGCCAATGTACACATATAACCTATCCAATAATTCAACCTAATAACCAATAAAATATCAACATCACTCAAGCATTTCAATTCACTTACTCATTCATATCACTATAACATATGCATCAAGTCCTTCATACATAAACTAGCCAATGCATAACAACTTTTATACATTCAACCATGATATTAACTAAGCCAAATCTCACGGCTTAAACACATCAAAACCATATATGCTTTATAAGATAAAGTTACCAAAACATCATCCTATCAACTAGCCTATACATGCCATATTTACATATTTTTCCTACAGTTCAAAAGTACCGAAAATTTGACTAGATAATGTGGTGCTTATACTAGACACCGTCCGAATCGAGCAAGCTTTTGAAATCTATAAAAATCGGAAAGAAAACATAATAAGCTTTCTAGCTTAGTAAGCTCGTATAATACAGAATTAAACTTACCGTAAATCATAATACAAGCAATTAAACTTAATTTAATCCAACTTAAATAGTTCAAATGCCTATCACATTGATATATTCATAGGTTATAATCCGAATTTGCATATAAGCAATAAAACAACCATAAGGAATTCATCTAGCAATCAATCTCATATACATGTACATTTCATGTAACTCATATCTCGTTTCTGTACTTTATCATATACTCAGTAACAGTATAATGCCCGTTGAACCTAATGAAATATCGAGGGATGCTCGAGTGATAAACACTAAGTGTATTAATCAGGAATCTGTCAATTCATTATCATTTTTGCCCTTTCAAGCCATGACCAGTAAGCTCCTCCTAAACTGGTAAACGGTAAGCTCTATTGAGCTAAAACGATAAGCTCTAACGAGTTGATTTGGTAAGCTCTAACAACCTAAAATGGTAAGCTCATACGAGCTGTGGTGCGTCTGCAACAAATGTTGGATCTCAACCAAAACGGTAACCCTAGTGACACATGTCACTTTTATACTACAACTTTCTACGGTTCAAACGAGACTCAGTAGTTCTTGGTAAACATCAATTTAGGCATTTAATTAACATGTCCTAAATCATCCAATTCACATATATTCATTTAGTTTCATTACATACAATTAAAAATAATTCAAAAGAAAGTTTGATTCTAATTATACGAACTTACCTCGTATAGCTTGGATAAACTTTCGATTACTCGTCTACTTTTCATTTCCCCTGATCTAGTTCTGGTATTTGTTTATCTTAATCTATATAATATCAAATTCAATACATTCAACATTCAATCTATTCAATTTAGTCCATAATTCATGTATTTGGCAAATTACCCATTTACCCCTAGACTTTTGACTACTTTGCAATTTAGTCCTTATCACAAAAATGCAAATTTGCACAATTAAACCAAAATCCACTATAGCCAAATTTCATATTTTCATTTTATTCATACTTTTACCCACAACATTTCAACATTTCTCAATTTAGTCCCTAATTCACATTTTTGTCAAAAATCACTTAACAAAACTTGTATATCTAGCATTAAACCTTCATAATCTACCATTAATCATCAAAAAACCTAGCATTCAATAATGGCATTATTTAAAATCTATAACAGTTTTAAAAATGAAGGTACGAGCTACTAGCTTATAACGCCCCAAAAATCGATGCTTTTGATTTTTGTATGTTGTGAAATAAAATGCATGGTTGCTTTAGTGGCTAAGTGAATTAGGAGTGTTTGGGAGTCTTTAAGAAGCCCTGGGTTCAAGCCTGGGCTTGTGCAAAATTTTTTTTTTTGCTCTAAGGAGCTTTGACCCTATCGTGTAGCCTTTTAAATAACTATGATCAAGTATGACACAAATGGAACCTGTGGCTCAGTGGTAGGTAACGTGTTCTCTATCTAAGGGGGGCTAGATTCAAGTGACTCTGTGCACAAAGGAGTATTTATTTTACTCCTTTACTGTGTAAGTAGTGGAGTTTGAATCAAACACTACTAAGGAGGTGGGAATTTGAATCGGTCTTAGAACGGTTAGAGGAGGGATTTTAGGAGGGATAATGGGAGATAATTAGGGGATTTTGAGTTGGAGGGGAAGTAGTGTCGAAGTGGGACTCTAAGCACTTGATTTTGGCTTTGAGTGATTGGGGGGAGTTGTGCCGATTCTTTCCTCTGCATTTTGGGTTTTGGTATCTTTTGGGAAGCCATTTTTACCAAGTGACTCTTGTGTTCTCTTTTGCCATTTAATTTTCTTCTTTAGACTACTCTTCTTATTGAGTTTTTCCGCTTTGCTTCGAGGCAGAATACCTTTTCTACACGGAAGTCTTTTAGTTTTGGCATTATTTTTGCTAGCCGAATACATCTCCTCCATTTCTCAACTTGCCGAACCAACCTTTTCTCTCCCCAAATTGTTATAGTTTTCATCTTTTCTGGGCATCTTATACCTTGGCCGAATATAGCACCCCCATACCATTCGGCTTTCATTCTTTGCTTACATTCCTTCTTCCCTTTTCTCTCCCTCTTAACTCTTTTCTCCTCGCCTTAGCCAAAAGCTATCTCCCCTTATGATTTGTGGTTTAGACGAATATCTTTATTCCTTATAGATCTCTCTGTGCTAATTTCCTTCATTACTGTCTGCCGTCTCTATAGTTCTTTCGGTTCATTAGTTTTGTGGCTGATAAGTTTGATTGTCGGCCGTAGTGTCTGACTCTTCTGCTTTCTACCTCTTCACCACATTAATCTTTCATCAAACACATTTCCATGGTACCATTTTTTGTTAAGGGTGCATTAACTCCTTTTTGCCTCTACTTTATTATGTTCCGTCGGCTCTTAAGGGGGAGGAGTGGAGGTCGATTCTTCTTTTCATCTAATCTTAGCGTTGAGTTTTCAGTAAGTGTTTCTTTTCAAGATTCAAACTGTTCATTTGGTGGATAGTTATTAAGATATGGTTTTTGTGATGTAGCTATTCGATACGGAACGTGTGATCGATTTTAATTGGTAATCTATGGGAACAAATTAAGTATTACTCAATCAAAGTGAGTAAGGAATTGACGATTTTGGATCAAGTGATTGTTAACTCTATTGGTTGTAAGATTGATCGTACATCTTGATTGAATATAGGTCCAGAGCTCATGGATTTTGGCACGATTTCGTAAACAGGTGTGTACCCACACTGATTCGAATCGTAGCATGGTGAAAAGCTGAAAAGCCAAAAAGTGGAAAAGCTGAAAAGTACGACAACGGTTGCCACGCGAGCGTACAAACGCACATGTGGAAAATTCGATATGATGGTAGAGGCCACCATGAGCGACCTCATAGGCTTAGGTCATTTTTAGGTCGAAATGGGTCGTGCGAGCCCAACGGGCTCATGGTCCCCACACGGGTGTTTATCATTGACATGTTGGAGTTATTGGACATAGCTGTGTTGTTCACATGGCTAAGGTCAATTCTGGGCTTAGCGGGCCACACGAGTGTGTTGGTCCCACTAGGCCACATAATGGGCTTTGGGCCCAATTGTACTGTTTGGTTGCTAATGGTTACATAGGTCGCACGAGACGAATGTGGACCTACTGATGGATGGGTACGTGTACCTAGTGTAACACCCCTTGCCCTGGTTTATCACCTTACCTGAACATGAGGCATTAGCAGACAATATCTCCATCATTCATGCATAATCGAATCACAAATTTTCATTCCAATTTAAATCTTATTCATAAAACACCATACAACCCTTAAAGTGGGCCCACAAGGCCCGAAACATAGTTTGGGAATGGTCCGAAACCAAATTGAGAACTTAGAAAAATTTTGGAAAATTTGACCTAATACAATGTGTAACTCCCCAAACCCGGCCTAGACGTTATGGCGCGAGTCTGGCGTGTCACATTGGAGGGTGATACAAAAGATGCGGTTAGTTGAAAAACCTTGAAACCATTAAGTTTGAGTAAAACCTTAAGTAGGCATCTAAAACCTTAGTTTTTATATTACTAATATCCCATGTTTCAGTTATAGTGGAAGTTTTTGTTTTAAAACCCATTTGTTGTGTTATGGTGTTATTTTTTTGAAAACATATATCTTTTATAAAACCACACCCCAGAGCTATCAGATTCAAAAGGTAAATAAGCAATCCCAAATTAAAAACAAACCGAAGAAAAGGCCTTATTACAGAAATTTAAAACCAAAAGAAAGCAAATAAAAATAACGTAAAATTTAATATGAAAATGTAAGGCTGCTCGTAACGCGTGGCCACTCTGAGTCCTTCCAAATGTCAAACCACCTATTGAGGATCACCTGAAAAGAATAAAAGAGGGGATCAATTTTTGAAAACTTAGTGTGTACATCCGTTATCGATCAACAACATGCATCAATCAAATTAGACCTAAGCCCAAAACAATACCGGTGGCATCTGGGCCTTAGGCCGAGAGTAGCCTCAACTGGGCTAAAGCCCATAACATGGCAATGCGAGTCACATTTAACTGGGCTTGAACCCATCTCAAAATTAGAATCAATATATGTAAGGCACAATGCCCCATCCAACCAATACACCACCCATACCAGCCATCACACCATGTAGGGCTAAAATCGACCCATCCAGCCAACACACCAATATCTCAGCGAAGCTGCCAATCACATCATCAGCTTTAAGCCTGCGGTGGGTCCACAGTTGTCTCAAGTGATCCCTGCGACCTCACCTGATTACATCCACAGTCGTCTCAGGCAACCTGTGCGATCAGATCCACAATCGTCTGAACCGACCCATGCAATCATAACAAAATAGATCAGTGGGTCCACAGTCGTCTCGAGCGACCTGTGCGACCTTAACAGATCACATCACTTCCTTCAATACAATCATCCCATCCCTATGCAGCATAATATCCCATGAATGCAAACATACCATAACATGGCATATAAAATCAAACATAAAGCATGCAGAGGAATTTTAGTCATTTTTGCCCTTCGGGGGCATAACAGTCATTTCACACTTAGGGGTCCGTCTACACTTACTGACCCCTCAATAGGTTCACAGTTGTCTCGGACAACCCATGCAAACTTTAGCAAACATCAAGTACAATTGGGCCCAAAACCCAAAATATGGTCCAAGTGGGCCTATACACTCATGTGGCCCATTAAGCCAAAATCTGTCCTTGGCCATGTGGTCAACCTGATCAGCTCATCTTTTCACAGCCATCAGTGAATTTTACTCAAGTCAAGCCCATAGCCCATTGGGCCCATTCAGCCCGTTACAATCCATATGGCCAAAAAGCGGGCCAAGTCCATGAGATCGCTTATGGAGCCTCAATCATCGTATCGATCTCTCTACACGAGTGTCCGCACACTCGTGTGGTTACCGTTCTCAAACTTTCGGCATTTCGGCTTTTCGAGATTTTGGCATTTGTCAATCAATCGTTAATATGGTGTGCGTGTACACACCTGGTTTATAAAAACTAGCTACGAATCCCAAGCCACAACCTACAATTTTCGAGACCAACTGTTAGTCACTCCATTCACATCATTGTTCTCCTCTTCCTACAACATGAATCGAACTCACTTAATGCTTACCTTGAATAATATAACCTTGGTAATCTCCCTATTCGATATCAAAGTCTATACCCCTTGACAGATCTGCGTAACAACAAACCCTATCATATGAGATAGCAAACACACGTGAGTAAATCTACACTTGACCGATTATAGATCCATGAATCATATTTGATCTACAACCATACTAAGGCCTACACACTTACTTTGATCAATACTACGAGTGGAATGTCAATTGCTTCAAGCCGCTTACCCTGTTGTCAAACCTCAAGAAGACCTATGTTCTAACACATGACCAAGGTAAAAAGAGGAGCAGGAATGCAACCTTGCGATAGGGAAACAGAAGTGAGAATGGTTCTGGCAAAAATTGACAAAGAGAGAGCAAGAAGTGTTCAGCTATTCCCTGAAAAAAGAAGCCAGGCGCAGGGATTCAGCCAAGGCAAAGCCTACTAAGAAGAACAGGAAGAATAGTCAGTTTCGGTAAGTGGAAGAAGATGAATATATTGGAGGAGTAGGATAAGAGTGTTCGGGTCTAGAATGTAGGAGTCAAAAGGGGGAAAAATGTTTGAGAAGAAGGGAATGCTCAGTTGCGTTTAAGAGAGGGAGAAGGGAGAAGAAAAAGAATCATATGAGCAAAGATTCGACAATAAGAGAAGGATAGATTGGGAGAAGAGAAAATGACCCAAAAGCAATTGAGGGCACAAGACGAAAATGAAAAACTCCCTGAATGGTCAAACATTCGGCAATACCATAAATGAAACTTCACAAATGCCGAAAATGAGCCAAATCCTCCTCTTTTGTTGAATTCTTCAGCTACCCAAAGACCACATTTGGCTTTAGCCCCTCAACAAACTAAATATTCTTAGTTTTCTCCCTGATTTGCTCCATGATCCATTCCCTGATTTCCTCATTTGACTCATTCAAATTCTCCAACCACAGAGTTCAATTCCAACACAAACTCTTGCCTTCTCCTGAGCAAAATAAATAACCGCTTTTGCATGCTGTGCGACTTGAACCCTGGACCTCCCTGTCAACCCTATGACGCCATTTCCTTGCCTCCCATGTGATGCCATTTAGCCACCAAACCACTAGGCTCTTTGTGTTGCTTACTCACCACAATAATTTAAAAGACATACCACTTGGAGTCCAAACTCCCTTGAGACTAAAAACCAAAATTTTTCCTATACCAAAGCTTAAACCCGGGATTTCATAAGAGCCCTGCTAACTTTCCAAATTCACTAACCTAACCATTATAACATGCAATTTGTACCATTTTCTTACTCTCAAAAATTTTAAATGCACCCACGCCGGAGGCCCAATTCTTCCAGGCCCAAAATTTGGGGCGTTACAACTCTACCCCCTTAAGGAAATTTTGTCCTCGAAATTTCCAACTATCTATTAATCGCACAACCCAAGTTACATCACTACACTTTTGCTGTGCACTCTAATTCAAATTGAAAATTAGGGAAAATAGTACATTATAAGCAAAGTACGTACTAGTATTTACATCTGGAGCGTCCCCATCCTCTTGACGACATCCTGCATAGGCCAGCACTGGCTGCCTCACCTCCGTATAACCAGCTCCTCTGCCTAGTACTCCACGGTCACGAACAAAACATTTCCATCCCCAGCTTGTCCACGTCCTATAGGAGGCTGCTGACCACCGATTGGTGGTTGCACATTACCCCTACCAAAGACTTGCATTTGATTCATCCTTCTGGGACACTCTCTGAAATGATGCTCCATGGAACCACAACTCTAACAAGCTACTGTCCTCCTCCAGCATTCACCCACATAGCGTCTTCTACAATCAGCGCAGGGTGGTAACCCAAAAGTACCGAAAGGGGGCCCAGCTCTGACTGGCCCATCCACTCTGGTCCTTCTCTTAGGCCTCTGATTAGAATTGGATAACTTAGACTTTCTCTTATCTCTACCCCTTTCTCTTTATCGATTTAGGCACTCATCGTGTTTCACATCTTTGGCGATCTTTGCTTTCTCTACTAATGCCGCAAAGTCCCACTCTCTCTGAGGAGCTATCAAAACTCGAAGACTATACTTGAGGCCATCTTTGAACCGGACACATCGTTCATACTTTGTAACCACAATCCCTTTAGCATATCGGCTCAAACATAGAAATTTTGCCTCGTATTCCACCACAGATCTACCTCTCTAAGTCAAATTCAAGAATTCCTTCCTCCGGGCATCCACGTAACTTGTGCCTACGTACTTCTCTTGAAATGCAGATTTGAAGAACTCCCAAGTGACTAGGTCAGGATGAGTGCCCTCTTTCACGATAAGCCACCACTGGTAAGCTTCCTTTCGTAGTAGTGATACTACTCCTTTCAGCTTTTATTCAGGTGTGCAGTCTAAATCATCCATTATTCTTTCTGTAGCCCCCAACCAATACTCAGCTACATTCGGAGCTACTCTCGCAATACCCTTGAAGATCTCGGCTCCATTTAATCGGAGTCTCTCAGTAATTGACCCTCGGCTCCCATTACTAGTGTTGGTCTACTGACCCTCTCTAGAATCCTTAGCATTGCTTGTGACAAAGCGTCCTCCGTTGTGGCTCAACTATACCATTCTGTCTCAGCTACCGGTGAAGCCAGAGCCTCACTATCGTCAACATCGAGCATGTGACCGAATACTAGAGATTCAGCCCTAGAACCTACTTGACCTCTGCCGCGGCCTCTTGCACCCCTTCTAGCGCTCATTATCACTTTGCGTATTGTCTGAATTAGAAATTTTATACAATTTAGCTCATAGTTTTAGTAATTAGACAGATGTTTTATGAGAATAGTAATTAAAGAGCTGTTTCCGCAGTCGAAAGTCCACTACAGTTTTAGTTCCTACGGGCTTCAGTTTTACTCTAGCTAAGAGTCTTAGTACAATCTATCATCTAAAGTAGCCCAATAACTATCTAAGGTATATCAAGATTAACAAGCTTAATAATAAGAGAACTTACTCAGTTCGATGTCGGAGACTCGGTGTGCCACATAATAAAAAAACCTTCAAAATATTTTGATTCACATGTAAACAATTTTAAAATCCAAAAACTAAGGTATATTTCATAACTCGAGCTTTGCAACCTGGCTCTAACACCACTAAAAGTAACACCCCAAACTTGGCCTAGACGTTATGGCTCGAGTCTGGCGTGTCACATTGGAGGGTGATACGAAAAATACGATGTAGTTGAAAAACCTTGAAACCATTTCATTGTTCGCAATTTGAAACATTGAAAACTTGTAAATTTGTAAGTTTGAGTAAAACCTTAAGTACACATCTAAAACCTTAGTTTTTTATTACTAATATCACATGTTTCAGTTATTGCGAAAGTTTTTATTTTAAAACCCATTTGTTGTGTTATTGTGTTATTTTTTGAAAACAGATATCTTTTATAAAACCACGCCCTAGAGCTATCAGATTCAAAAGGTAAATAAGCAATCCCAAATTAAAAACAAACCAGAGAAAGGCCTTATTACAGAAATTTAAACTTAGAGGAAAGCAAATAAAAATAACGTAAAATTTAATATGAAAATGTAAGGTTGCTCGTAACGTGCGGCCACCTCCGAGTCCTTCCATACGTTGAACCGCCTACTAAGGATCACCTGAAAAGAATAAAAGCGGGGATGAGTTTTCGAAAACTTAATGTGTACATCCCTTATCGATCAACAACATGCATCAATCAAATTGGGTCTAAGCCTAATACAATACCGGTGGCATCTGGGCCTTAGGCCTAGAGTAGCCTTAATTGGCCAAAGCCCATAACATGGTAACGCCAGTCACCTTTAACTGGACCTGAGCCCATCCCAAAATCAAAATCAATATATGCAATGCATAATGCCCCGTCCAACAAATACACTACTCGTACCTTCCATCACACCATGTGGGGATAAAATCGACCCACCAAGCCAACACACCAATATCGCAGCGATGCTGGCAATCACATAATCGGCTTTAAGCCTTTGGTGGGTCGACAATCGTCTTGAGTGACCCGTACGACCTCACCCTATTAGATCCACAATCGTTTTGAGCAACTCGTGCGATCAGATCCACAGTCGTCTTGGGTGACCCGTGTGATCATAACAAATCAGATCAGTGGGTCCACAGTTGTCTCTGGTGGCCCGTGCGACCCTAACAAATCACATCACTTCCTTCAATGCAATCATCCCATCCCCATGCAGCATAATATCACGTGAATGCAAATATATCATAACATGGCATATAAAATCAGACATAAAGCATACAGGGGCATTTTAGTCATTTTTACCCTTCGGGGGCATAATAGTCATTTCACACTAGGGGTCCGTCTACACTTACTGACCCTTCAATAGGTTCACAGTCGTCTGGGGTGACCCGTGCAACCTTTAGCAACCATCAAGTACAATTGGGCCAAAAGCCCAAAATATGGCCCAAATGGGCGCACAGGCTCGTGTGGCCCATTCAGCCCAAAACTGCCCTTGGCCATGTGGTCAAAATGACCGACTTGTCTTTTCACAGCCATCAGTGAATTTTACTCAAGTCAGGCCCACGGCCCGTCTGGCCCATACGGCCCGTTACAGCCCATATGGCCTAAAAGCAGGCCAAGTCCATGAGATCGCTTATGGAGCCTCAATCGTCGTATCGATCACTCCACACGAGCATTCGCACACTCATGTGGTTACCGTTGCCGAACTTTCGGCATTTCGACATATCGACTTTTTGAGATTTCAACTTTTACTGATCAATCGTTAAAATGGTGTGCGCGTACACACCTAGTTTATAAAGACTCGCTACGAATCCCAAGCTGCAACCTACAATTTTCAAGACCAACCATTAGTCACTCCATTCACATCATTGTTCTCCTCTTCCTACAACATGAATCGAACTCACTTAATGCTTACCTTGAATAATATAACCTTGTTAATCTCCCTATTCTATATTAAAGTCTATACCCCTTAACTGATCTGCGTAACAACAAACCCTATCATACGAGATAGCAAACACACGTGAGTAAATCTACACTTGACCGATTATAGATCCATGAATAATATTTGATCTACAACTATACCAAGGCCTACACACTTACTTTGATCAATACTATGAGTGGAATGTCAATTGCTTCAAGCCGCTTACCCTTTTGTCAAACCCCGAGAAAACCTAGGTACCAACTAATGATAGTCAAAGAGAGAAGAGGGGATATTCAATAGAAAGAAAATAATAACATCACCAACGAAACAATCAGAGAAGTCACCAATACTTACACTTGACCAAGGTAAAAAGAGGAGCAGGAATGCAACCTTGCGATAGGGAAACAGAAGGGAGAATGGTTCTAGAAAAAAGTTGACAAAGAGAGAGCAAGGAGTATTCGGCTATTCCCTAGATAAAGAAGCAAGGCGCCGAGATTCGGCCAAGGCAAAGCCTACTAAGAATAACAGGAATAGTAGTCAGTTTTGGTAAGTGGAAGAAGATGAATATTTTGAAGGAGTATATAAAAGTGTTCGGTTTCAGAGTGTAAGAGTCAAAAGGTGAAAAACCAGATTTGAGAAGAAAGGAATGCTCAGTTGCGTTTAAGAGTAGGAAAAGAGAGAAGAAAAAGAATCGTATGAGTAGTTGGACCCTGGACCTCCTTGTCAAGCCTATGATGCCATTTCCTTACCTCCCATGTGACGCCATTTAGCCACTAGACTACTGGGCTTTTTGTGTTGCTTACTCACCACAATAATTTAAAAGACATACCACTTGACGTCCAAACTCCCTTAAGACTAAAAACCAAAATTTTTCTTATACCAAAGCTTGAACCTGAGACTTCATAAGAGCCCCCTAACATTCCAAATTCACTAACCTAACCAATCTAACATGCAATTTGTACCATTGTCTTACTCTCGAAAATTTTAAACATACCCACGCCCGAGGCCCAATTTTTTTAGGCCAAAAACTCTGGGCGTGACACAGGGCACACGCTCGTGTGAGACAGGGGCACGCCCGTGTGGGCCGGACATGTGGTCACACACACTCGTGTCCCCTGCCCATGTTGAATTATTGGAAAATTATTTTTCATTTTGAAGCTACAGGGGTTTTCACACAGCTGCGCACACGCTCGTGTCCATCACAGGCCTCGACACGCCCGTGTGGCCTCTCTGTGTGAAAAACTAAGACATTCTGTTCATGACGTCAGCATGCAATTCTGGTCACACGGCCATGAGACATGCCCGTGTGACCAGGCCGTGTGATGTTATTAATCTCCGAAAATCCCATGCAAAATTCACATGCCCTACATACATGGCCATGGGAGCTGGCCGTGTGGCCCTAAGTTAGGCTATTTTCCAAGCCATACTTTGCCCCAAAACACATACTATCTCTACTAGTTTTAGCACCACACAGCAAACACATCTTTAGACATCTAAATGACTCCATTTACCCATCTATCACCCTTTTCAAATTAAACATACACAAACACACTAAGCATCCCATGAATTTCCTTACAATGACATATAAACAAAATATCATCATCAATGGCTACATCACTTAGCCTTGAATGCAAAATGACTAATCCCATGACAATTATCCTAACATAATCAAACCAACTTAACACCTACAACACTATTAAGTCCCTATACATGCCATAGTCTAAAGAGTTCATTTTACTATACCAAAAGATAACGCTGATAGTGTAGGTGATCCTTCCACTCGTTCTGATCCCGAGTTGGCTTGCCTGAATCTATAAAACAAGGGAAAAGAGAACAGAGTAAGCTTTAAAAGCTTAGTAAGTCTATATGTAAATAATTATCATCATAACAACATTTAGCCATCCCAAGGTTTATCACTCACACACTAACTTAACACCTAAACTTACCAACATTTCCATACAAATCATGCACATTATTTTCACCTACTTAAGTCCACAAGCACCCTTGCATCCACATGACTTTTTCCCACAATTACACTTGCCCAAAAGAATACACTTGCACACACATATCATACTACCACACCAAATCTCTTTAGTAAGTATTCCCGTTGAAATCTTCGGATTAATATTCGATACTCGGTGGACTTTCTGCTAATGATCCCACCAACACATAAGCCCGGCTCTCGGGTACACATGGTGAAGTTCACTTTATTACCTATGTGACCTAGCCATTTAGTCTCGTAGCCTTCATGTGCACATGGTGAAGTTCACTTTATCACCCATGTGACTTAGCTACATATGATATTGCTCTCATGTACACATGGTGAAGTTCATTTTATCACTCATGTGACATAGCCATTTAGTCTCGTAACTATCGTGTTCACATGGTGAAGTTTACTTTATCACACATGTGACTTAGCCATTGAGTTCCATAGTTCTTGGTCTACACGGTGAAGCTCACTTTATCACATATGTGACCTAGCCATATTTATCCGTATCACCCGTTATTTCACAAGGTTTAAACGGGAACTCTCATTTCCATACTTTCAACATCATAGAAGATTATTCAATAGCAACATTTCATAACATCCATTAGAATCATTAATGTACAATTAAAACGAACACATTACTTACGTATAAACTTACCTCGACAACAAAAAGCGATATTTTGCAACTTAATCCGAGACCTTGCCCTTGCCCCGGTCAAGGTTGATTCCTTGATCTTCTCGATCTATACTGACACATTTAACTCCTTTAATGCACACATTGTTCAATTTAGTCCAAAATCATCCTACAATAATTTTTACCATTTTACCCCTAACTTTGTAAAATTTTACAACTAAGTCCTTAGGCTCGTAAACTGAAATGTATCAATTCTCTTAGTTACCCAAGCCTAGCCGAATATCCATGGCACTCAAAATAGCCCACATTTCTCATCAATTTATACTTTTACCACTCAATTTATTAACTTTGCAATTTTGTCCTTTTCAGGGACTTTCATGAAAAATCACCTAGTAATCATAGTATACCACACCTTAAACCTTCATATTCCACCATTACACTTCAAAATACTTGCATGTCATACATGGGTAAAATTTTTGACATCCACCCTAGCTTAAAATAATGCTAAAATTAGCTAGAGCAAGCTATAAGGATTCTAAAAATACGAAGAGAATTAAAAACGGGGATAGAAATCACTTACAATCAAGCTTGGAAGTTGAAGAAACCTTAGCTATGGTTTTCTCTCTATATTCGGCCAAGGAGAAGAATTCGTGGACAAGATTTTGCCTTATTTTTCCCTTTTTATTCGTTTATTAACTAAATGACCAAAATGCCATTCATTAAAACCTTTGTTATGCCTTCCCTTCCTTGGGCACTTTTGTCCAAGCTAAGTTAAAATGGCTTAATTACCATATAAGGACCTCTAATTTCAAAACCTAATTCAATCAAGTACCTTATGAAATAAAACCCATATTTTTCACCTATTGCAATTTAGGCCAACATACCAAATTGGACATGTAACCAATAAAATTCACAAACCAAAATTTCATATATTTATCCAAACACTTAATAAACATCAAAACTAAATCAGAATAATATTTTAAACCTCAGATTCATGGTTTCAAAACCATTTTCCCGTGTAGCCCTTAATTCGGGCTGTTACACCTAGATCTCAAACTAAGAAATGACCGTTATGCCCTGTAGGGTGAAATGTTTATAATACCCCTATGTGATATGTGATCGATTAAGTATGGCATCTGATATTTATGTTTTGCATTCATGTGCGATACTATGCTACATGGGGATGAGTTATTGTAATTAGAGGAAGTGATTGATCTGTTAGGGTCGCACAGTCGCATGAGACGACTGTGGACCCACCGATGGCTTAAAGCCGCTTATATGATTCTCAGCTTTGTTGCGATATTGGTTAGTGCCGCAATCGATGCTAACATTAAGAGTGTAGGGATGGGTGGGTCAATTTATCCCCACGGGAGTGTAGGGTTTGACAGGAGATAAAATGCAGGGTTGGGGTTATATGCATCATATATTCTAATTTCTAATACTGTGATGGGCTAAGGCCCAACCGAGGCTGTTACGAGCTAAGGCCTAGTTGCCACTATTACTGTAATGGGCTTAGGCCTAGACTGATGTATTGTATGTTACTTATTTGTTGGGATAGTACACACTGAGTTTTTGTAAACTCACCCCTCTATTTAATTGTACAGGTAATCCCTAGTTATAGATGGTTCAACACATCGGAGGACTCAAAGGTGGCCACACCATGGACAGCTAAAAATTTTAGTACTTTATTTTATTTTATTTATGTTTTTCTTTTCATTGGGTTTTTGTTGTAATAAGGCCTTTCTCTGGATTTTATTTTAATTTAGGGTTTTATTTCATTTTGGTTTCTTAACTTCTAGTTTTAGGTCTCGAGTTTTTAAAAGAAAAATGGCACTTTACAAGACAAATGCAAGTACGCTACTATTTTTAAAGGAAAGCTTTCGGTATAAACAAATGTTGAAAATTTTGACAACATATTAAAAGAAAGAATTTTTTGTTAACAACATAAGGTTTTGTATTTTTGATGACATTTCATTTTAAAAGCTAATAACTCAACAAATGATACACGTTTAAAACGTGAAAACCCGTATTGAAGTTACTGTTTTATAGCGATTTGTGTAACGCCCTGATTTTGGGCCTAGAAGTATTGGGCCATGAGCAAGGGACCAATTAAGAGACAGCTCATAAGTATTTAATTGTGCAAGGAAATGACACAATTCTTTGTCTATTTCAGTGGTTATGTGTCTTGCGAAGTGTTGGAGAAGTCCTAGGTTCAAACTTGGGCTTTAGAAAAAAATTTGTGCTTTAAGTGATCAAAACCCTATCTTTTTTCAGTAGGGTTATAAATAAAATACGGTAAATTGTGACACAAGAAGAGATGGTGGTGTGGTGGAAGGTGGCATTACAAGTGAGGCAAGAGGTTTGGGGTTCAAGGCGTGGGTTGTGCAATTAATGGATTTATTTTTGTCACTCTGGGTGGCTAGAGTTTGGGGTGCAGTTAAACTCTGGAGGAGAGAGTTTGAATTTTTCAAGTGAGGGAATCAAGGAGTGGATCATGGAGGAAATTAATGAGGGTATTATGGAGTAAATTATGGAGAAAAAATAGGTGTTTGAAGTGGGTGTGGAAGGCTAAATGAGATTGAGGAGTTCTTTTGGGAAAATTCAGCTTTGAAGCGGTAATTGGTCATTTGTATTTAGGTTTTTATTACTTGGGTAGTAGAAGCCGAAATCACTTTTGACCTTTCGGGGTGTTTCTCTTTTCTTATTTTCTTCTGGTTTTCTGCTAGTTAATAAACCAAATCCCTCCTCTTGTTTAATTCTGTGGTAACTGAATCTTTGTAATCTTTTCTCTTCGCATTCTCATACCCCTCCATCGAATCTACTCTTACTCTCTTTCACTATTCTTTCTTTCTTCTTTGATATATCAAAGCCGAATACCTCCATTTTTTCTTTGTCAAATTCTTTTTGTTCTCTTTTTCAATTATTTTGTCATCTCCACCTCAAGCGTTATGTCTCATTGTAGCTTGGATAAACCGAATCTTGTCTTTAGCCTTTCTTCTCTTGGTTATTCATAAGCCAAATCTCTCTTCTAGTCTACCTAATTTGTGGGATCGAAGGGTAAATCCCGGTAAGTGCTTATCCTCCTCTTCTTTTGCGTTTTGGGTAAAAGTCGAATGTTTCATTTTATTTCTGTGAAATCAGGTTGGTATTTTGGTCGTTGTTCTTTAGATCGATTGTGATCTTCTCATATTTCCTAATCATTCTGATCGATTCCATAGGGGTTCCTTAGCAATCGGGTTCTCAAAGTGTCAGGATCTCTTTTTCAGTGATCAATCAGTTTTTGGAGGTAAGTATTGTTGGCCGTCTATTTTCGTTAGGTTGGTATTTGATTAACCTTGGTATGTGATGTTGGTATTTATTGATAGATGTGGTTCAAATAAACCAGAAGGAAGTAAGGAAATTCAAGCCAATTCGATCAAGGTAAGTGTTAGACTTGGATTCAGTTTCTGTATTAGAAAGACATGCTAGATATTATAGAATGACTAACGAGTGCCTTAATCGATTATAGTTCAACGCTAGAGGGCTACTGCATTTCTCTCCATTAGGGTGTGTACACACACCGCATACATTATAGATTGGCAAAAGTCGAAATCCCGAAAAGCTGAAATACTGAAAGTTTGGCTACGGTAACCACACGAGTGCCTGAACACTTGTGTGGAAAGATCAATACAATGACAGAGACCCCATGAGCAATCTCATGGACTTGGGTCGCTTTCTGGCTAACTAGGCCAAAATGGGCCATATGGGCCCGATGGGCCTGTGGGCCGTCACGAGTGAAATTCATGGATGGTTACAAAATAACGAGCCGGTCCTATTGTCCACATGGCCAAGGGCAGGTTTGGGCTCAATCGGCCACATGAGAGTGTGGGCCCCACTTGGGGCACATATTGGGCTTTTGGGCCCTCGTGTAATATTGATTACTAAAAGTGACATATGTCATATTGAATGATTGTGGGCTTAGTAATAAGCCGATTTGTGTGTACTTAGGGCCATAGAGATAAATAACCCTTATGCCCCTAAAGGGCAAAATGACTAAAATGCCCCTATATGCTATATGACTAATTTTGTATGCCATGTTATGATATGTTTGCATTTATGTGATATTATGCTACAAGGGGATGGGAACATTGTTGGAGGAAGTGATTGATTTGTTATGGTCGCATGGGTCACCTTAGACGACTGTGGACCTGATCACACGGGTCGCCCGAGATGACTATGGATCTATTCGGGTGAGGTCGCACGGGTCGCCCGGGATGACTGTGGACCCACCGAGGGCTTTAAGCTGATTATATGATTGGCAGCTCTGCTATGATATTGAGTAGTGCCGCAACCAGTGCTACAACGAGAGTGTAAGGATGGGTGAGTCGATTAAATTCGCACAAGAGTGTAGGGTTGGAAGGGAAACGGAGTGCAGGGTTGGATGGGGTAATTGTGCATTGCATATATGATATTGATTGTGCCATGGGCTCAGGCCCAACTGAGGCTATTTTGGGCTAAAGCCCAAAGGCCACCGTTACTATAACAGGATTAGGCCAAGATTGATTGGTGCATGTTATATGATTGATGAGGGTTGTACACACTGAGTTTTCACAAACTCACCCCTTCTTATTAATTTTGTAGGTGATCCTCAGTAGGCGGTTCGAGGTACGAGAGGACTCGAAGGTGGCCACACTATGAGTTGCTTGATATTTTAGTTTTTACTTTTACATTGCTTTTAATTATTTTCTTTAGGTTTTAATGCAATAAGGCATTTCCTCTAGTTTGATTTGGTTAATTGTTTATTAGTTTTTATTATTTCAGTAACGACTTATTTTCTAAAATTCAAACTTGGTTTTTTTAAAAGAGGAGCTAAAATGACATTTTCAAACCAATCAACTAAACCTAAATGTTTTTGCAATGAATGAGCTTTCGCTTTAACCAGAACTTGGGGAACTAATAACAGATGTAAATGAAACTGGGATTTTCAAACAACCACTTATGGTTTCTTCAAACTTACAACTTAACAAGATTTCAAAGGTTTCTCATTTAAAACTAGAGTACACCTACAATGGGCTTGATTGGGAAATAAGAAACCTACTTTAAAATGCTAATTTACTCTACGAGCAATTAAATGCTTTCATGGTTTTTCAACAACTTTAGTTTGTACAAGTCACTCTTCAATGTGACACCGCCATATTCAGCCATAATGTTTGGGCCGGGTTTGGGGTGTTACAATTTGACCAAAGGATTTGAGATTTCCAACAACAACATCAAATTTTACGATTCACCCCTCAATGTGACACCCCAGATTCGGCCATAACATCTGGGCCGGGTTTGGGGTGTTACATTTAGTGGTATCAGAGCCAGGTTGTAAAACTCGACTGTGGAATGGGATTTAAAAGTTGTTTTTAAATTATTTGAAGTAGGTTTGATGGATTCATTGTGTGGCATACCGAGTCTCTAGCGTCGAACCAGTAAGTTTTCTTGATACTAAAATCTATTTTAAACTGTTATATTGTATGTAGGAGATACTGGGATTACTGTAGAAATTAGACTATACTGAGATTCTTTAGTTAGAGTAAACTGAAAACCGTAGGAAACTATGACTGTAGTGAGCCTATGATTGGGAAAACAAACTCCAAACTATTGCTTCTCATAAAACATCTACTTAATTACTGAAACTATAACTATTTTGCATAAAAATTTCTAGTTCATATAATACACAGGGCGATAATGAGTGCTAGAGGTACTCGTGGAAGGGGTACAAGAGGCCGCGGCAGAGGCCATGGAAGTGTTAGGGCTGGGTCTTTGTCATCAGGCCACATGCCTAATGTTGAGGTTAGGGAGGCACCTACTTCTCCGATAACTGAGACAGGGTTGTACGATCGAGCAGCTGGGGATGATGCATTATCCTAAGCGATGCTGAGAAATCTGGAATGGGCCGCTGGGCCCAATACTAGTATTGGGGGCCGTGGGTCGAACTCAGAATGACCCTGGTTGAATGGAGCTAAGATCTTCAGGGGTATCGCAGGAGTAGCCCCTAATGTAGTTGACTATTGGTTGGAGGCCACAGAAAGAATAATGGATGACCTTGACTGTACCCCCGAGCAAAAATTAAAAGTTGCAGTGTCGATGCTGCGAGAGGAAGCCTATCAGTGGTTGCTGACCGTGAAAGAGGGCACTCAGCCTGACTGGGTAACTTGGGAATTCTTCAAATCTACGTTTTAAGGGAAGTATGTAGGTGCTAGTTATGTGGATGCCCGGAGGAGAGAATTCTTGAGCTTGATTCAGAGGGATAGATCTGTGGCAGAGTATGAGGCGGAATTCCTATGACTTAGTCGATATGCTCGAGGGATGGTGGCAATAGATTATGAATGCTGTGTTTATTTTGAGGATGGCCTCAGGCATAGTCTGCGAGTACTGATAGCTCCGCAGAGGGAGTGAGATTTCGCTACGTTGGTGGAAAAGGAAAAAAATCACCAGGATGTGAAGCTCATTGAGCGCCAAAATCGGGAAAAGGAAAGAGGCAAAAATAAGAGGGATTCAGAGCCTTTCAGTTTCGTTCAGAAGCCTAAGAAAAGGGCTAGAGTGGATGGGCCAGTTAGAGCTGGGCCCCCTGTTACTGCTACTAGTTGCCACATTTATTGTTTGTGGAAAAGGCCATCTAGGTGTGTGTTGGAGGAGGACAGGAGCCTGTCTGAGTTGGGGATTGATGGAGCACCGTATTAGAGAATGTCCTCGGAGGCCTGATCAGATGCAAGCTACTAGTAGAGGTAATGTACAGCCATTGAGGGGTGGTCAGTAGTCGCCAAGAGGCCATGGTCAAGCTAGGGGTGGAAATGGTTTGGGACGTGGTCCCGGGCAGAGGTGTTGGACATGTTGAGGCGAGGCAGCTAGCTTTGGTTTATGCTACTTATCACCGAGAGGATGGAGATTACCCAAATGTAATTACTGATACATTCTTTATCCGTGAGGTACCTTTTACTGCACTGATTGACATTGGGTCTACACATTTGTATATTGCATGCACTATGACTGAGAATTTGGGTGATATGTTTGAAATTACTATAAGTGAGGTTACTGTGCTGAGTCCTTTAGGGCAGTCTGTGAAAGTGAACAGGCTCTCTAGGGATATGCCTTTAGTGGTTCAAGGGTTACCTTTGTAGCGAATTTGATAGAACTGCCTTTTGACGAAATCGATCTAATCTTGGGAATGGATTGGCTGGTGAAACATCGGGCAAGTTTAGATTGTGCTGCGAAAAGCATGGTATTGAAAATTGCAGAAAATAAGGAGGTGGTTGTGATTGGGGACGTCAGGGTTATTTGTCGAATGTGATTTCCGCATTAAGGGCTGAGAAGCTGGTTCGTAAAGGCTGTGAGGCATATTTAGCCTACATTAGTAATTCGTCATTTGAAGGTCCTTTTATCAAGGATTTGAGAGTGGTCAAAGATTTTCCTAATGTTTTTCCCGATGAGCTACCTAGATTACCTCCAAACCGTGAAGTTGAATTTGGAATCGAGCTTTTACCTAGCACAGCTTTAGTGTCTATTACCCCTTATAGAATGGCACCGAAAAAGCTGGTAGCTAGACTGAGGATTCATTCGACCTAGTGTGTCTCCGTGGGGAGCACCAGTGTTATTTGTGAAAAAGAAGGATGGGTCCATGCAAATGTGCATCGACTATCGGCAATTGAATAAACTAACCATCAAGAATAAGTACGCTTTATCGAGGATAGATAATCTTTTCGATCAGCTACGAGGAGCATCGATTTTCCCAAAAATTGGTCTCCATTCAGAGTACCATCAACTAAAGGTTAAGGAGGCAGATATCTACAAGGCAACATTTAGGACTCGCTATGGTCACTATGAGTTCCTTGTGATGATGTTTGGGCTAATGAATGCACCTGCCACCTTTATGGATTTGATTAACTGAGTGTTTCAGCCCTATCTAGATCGGTTCATAGTAGTGTTTATAGATGATATCCTAGAGTATTCGAGAATAAAAAATGAACATGATGCACATCTTCGAATTGTTTTGTAGATTCTGAGGGAAAAGCAACTATATGCCAAATTCAGCAAGTGCGAGTTCTGGTTGAGGGAAGTTACTTTTTTGGGTCATCGTGGATCGATTGACCAAGTTTGCCCATTTTATACCGGTCCATACTGATTACCCATTATAGAAGTTGGCTAAGTTATACATGGCTAAAATTGTAAGACATCATGGGGTACCGGTCTCTATAATATCTAACAAATATCCTCGTTTCACATCTCAATTTTAGAAGAAGTTACACGAGGCACTAGGTACAAGGTTGGACTTCAATACTGCATTCTATCCCCAGACATACAATCAGTCAGAGAGGGTGATTCATATATTGGCGGACATGTTAAGGGGTTGTGTAATAGAGTTCTGAGGCAGTTTGGAAGACTACTTGCCATTAGCATAGTTTGCATATAATAATAGCTACCAGTTGAGCATACAGATTGCACCGTATGAGGTAGTATATGGCCGTAGGTGTCGTACTCCTTCATGTGGGACTGAACTGGGTGAGCGGCATGTTCTAGGGCCGGAGTTGGCATTTGATACCGAAAATAGGGTTAAGTTAATTCAGGATTGGTTAAAGGCAATAGCAGATAGACAAAAGTCGTCTGCGGACTTGAAGCGCAAACAGATCGAGTATTCTGTGTGGGATTTCATTTTTCTCAAGGTCCCCTCATGGAAGAAATTATTAAGGTTCAGTCGGAAGGGCAAGTTAAGCCCCTGATTTATTGGACCTTACCGAGTACTAAAGCATGTGGGACCGGTTGCCTATCAGCTTGAATTACCTCCAGTGTTGGATCGAATTCATGATGTGTTGGGCATTTCCATAGTAAGTTGTTACTGCTCCAATCCCACGCATGTTGTCTCGACCGAGGAGATTGAGGTTAGGATAGATCTTACCTTCAAGGAGGAACCAGTACAAATATTGAACCGTAAGGTAAAAGTACTGAGGAAGAACTCTATCCCGTTCATTAAGGTACTTTAATGTAACCACAGTTCTGAGGAAGCCACGTGGGAACCCGAGGAGCCGATGCAGTAACAATACCCTCATCTGTTTTGACCATGTGACAGCCTTAACACGGCCCTAGTCGGAATGTGGTTCGGGACCACAAAATCGAGGTACAAAAATAATTTAATAATTATTTTGATGCCTATTACATGTGCCGAATTATGTGTGATATTTTCGATGAGTTAATTTAGAGATATAAATGTGAATTTCATTAAAAAGGACTTAGTAGAAAACTTGGAAAGAACGAAGGGTAAATGTGTGATGACCTATTATTGCATGCATGAGAAATATTGGAGTTGCATGTCAATTTCACCATTTTGTGGATAGTGGATGGTAATGATTACTTGTTTGGCATTTTATGCTTTGTATGTTAGTAATAATTATATTTATTATAGGGAAAATTGTTGTCATAAAATAAATAAAATTGAATTTGTATATCATGAAAATTGGAGGAAAAACCAATGTGAGACCATTTTCTTCTTCTTCTTGCCGTGACTTGAGAAAGAAAAATAGAAACTTTGAACTTAGGGAATTTGGCAAAAGAAGGCTTCAATTAAGGTAAGGTTTATGCTATTTTCTTTAAAAATTAGTGAATTTTGATTGGTGTTGAAGCTCACAACAAGACCCATGTGAAAATTTTTGGTGTTCATGGAGCATGAAGTATTCGGTATTGTTGGTGCATTATGTTTTTGAAATAGAAATTGATAAATGGAGTTTTAATGGACTCTATGATGTTGAAGCTTAGGGAAATTGGAATTTGTGAGCTTAAATTTTTAAAGAATTAAGTATTTATGGCTTATTTGCTACATAGCAATCGGCTATTTGGTGAAATGCAAAGCTAGTGTCTAATTGTTAGTATTTATATGTGTGTGAGCCGAATTTGAACTTGAGTATTGAATTGAGCAAATGTGGAGTATTAAAATGCTGGAAAATGAATGTTTGCCGTGTGAGTGATTTGAGAAAAATGATATTTGAATGTTAAATTATGCATATGTGGCCGAATGTGAGAATTTCCAAATTTGGGGGCATTGGCATGGTTAATAAACCATTTTGTTATGCATTCGGTAGTGGAGGTAGATGAAATGATATTATATGCTTTATAATAATGATAAGTAAAGACGTGATTGTTAATTTAGCTTATATTAATGGTCGAATGTGTTAATTGGTCAAGGAAAGGTTTAAATTGAATGAATAAATCAAATATGAGAGTATTCGGTTATGGTTGTTTGAGTGGTTTAATGTTTTCGATTACATGGTTAAAAATGGTATGAAATTAGTGTTTTATATTAGAAGTGACACTTACTTTTATGTATATAGGTTTGCTTATTGTGATATTAATTAATGATTTGGGTAAAATTTTAAATATGTGAATAAGAAGTTTAAAGAGTGAATTTGTATAAATCTGCTTGGTACAGCAGCAGTAATGTGTTTTGGAAAAATCACCATAAATTGTGGGAGCTGAATTAGAGGCTGAATAAACTATGTAATTAAAGCTTAATGAGTCTATTTTCTTATAAAAGAAACCTTATAAGCAAAGGAATTTCCGATAAAGAGGTTTTTAAAGTAGAGTGAGACAGTGTTAGATTGATTCTGAAATCCCCTATTCTGTTTTTCGAAAATCACTATAAATTGTATAGAAATTGTTATAAGATAAAATTTATATGCTTAGACTCCTTAATGAGTCTAGTTTCGAATAAAATAGGCAAGGACATATTTTGAATTCTGTACAATGAGAAATTTGATTCGTAGTGAAGAGTGGTCAGTATAGTCAAACAGTGAAATAGGGGAACTTTAAGAAAATTCTGGTATTGATTGGCCAAACTAAAAATTCTGAAAATTTTGTGGATAGAAGATATATGAGTCTATTTTTAGGAAAAATTAACAGCACTTCATTTGGAGTTTCGTAGCTCCAGTTATAAATAATTTAGTTAATATTGCTCAGGAAGTCAGCTTGTAGTGACTTGTGATATGTATGTGATTGGCCGAATGTGTGTGTGTTTGCTATGAGAAGGATATGCATTTCTTATTTGACTATAAGTGAAAATAATCAATTGAGGTGTTTGAATAAGGATTAATAAAAAAATTTAAATATTTTATTTAGCTCAAGAGCATAGAGGGACAAGTTCGGATAAAGGGAAGGCTAAAGTGGTCGAATAGCTAACTCATAGTTGCTCGGGAAAGTTCAAGGTAAGTTTTGAGTAATTGAATTTGGTTTTTAATTTTAAATGTAATGATATACTTGTATGATAAATGAATGATGTCCCATTATCCTTACCATAATAAGGTTATTGAGAAAGAAACCTATTACATGTTTGTTATGTAGCCGAATGGCTATTAGAGAATTAAACATAGAAAGAGATTGGGGACATATGCTTATGTATGTGTTTGCTTATTGAGCTAAAATTTTAGTAAAAGAAGAATATATGTATTAGACTTGAATGATGTTTACGACACAAAGTCATTGAGCATGTTATATGTCTATATGCAAATGATTGGACTTGAATTACAAATGTGATTTTGCTATGTGAAATGTGGTAACATGTGAATACATATGCATGAGACTCTGTGATGTGAATCCAGGATTAAAAACCCGAAGGCTATACGCAGAGACTATGTCTGGGTTAAGACCTGATGGCTATATGCGGAGATCAGATCCGGGTAAAGACCCGATGGCTATATGCGAAGATCAGATCCGGGTAAAGACCCGATGGCTATGTGCGGAGATTATATCCGGGATTAAAATCTGCTGGCTTTATGTGGAGATTTATCCGAGCTAAAGGTCTCAATGATGATGCGAGTAAAGTCTCAGACTAAAAGACTTCATGGTAACGATTGCTAATGAATGTGCTTAAAGCGTTAAGTTATACAGGTATGTACCCTAAGCTTATATGCAAGTTGGTTTTGGACCAAATCATAAGGTCATTATACGATTACATATGTGTGTTTGAAATGAGACTATTAATATGGTCAAAGTACAAATGGTCAATGCGAAATGTTATGTGAAATTATGCGATATGTCTATGTTCACATGAGCTCACTATTAAGTGAAAGTTATCTACTTTTTGTATATGATGAGAATGTGTATGTTCGGTTAAGGGGTGACATACCCAAAGAAGAGGGAAAAAAAATACGAACAACTATGTTATAATTTGATTTTTTATATATATATCTGTTGTCATTGCTTAAAACTTACTAAGCATTGTAATGCTTACTCTGTTTACTTTGTTTCCTTTGTTTTATAGATCTCATTTTGGAAGCTACGGACTCGGGGATTGAAGCCTTAATCACCCACACTATCGTCATTATTTTGGTATTTTCGATAGTAAATTTTGAAAACAATGGCATGTATAGGCTAATCTCCTTTTGTTGAACCGAATTACATTTTGATTTGTAATTATTCTAGCTATGCGAAAATGGCTTGCTTAGTCTTCTAGTTTGAATATATGTTTTGATGAAATTCATATGGCTTGATGTTTGTGGCATGATTTTTAGATAGTACCCAGTATGCAATGAGTTTCGAATATAGTGTACTGTTATTTGAAAATTTTGATTTGGCCTAATTGATCGTAGCCACATGATGGAAATTTCTAAATGCCTATAAAACGAATTTAATGAGATATGATGCACAACCAAACCTATGTCTTGTATATATCTATGAACATCACTAAGTTGTATTTAGTTATTTAATACCTTACTACCCTATTCCGGCGACGGACAGGGGTATAGGGTGTTACAGACCAGGTAAATTTTAAAGCTTATATTTCTTTTAGGGGGTAGAGTTGTAACGCCCCAAGAATCGATGCTTTTGATTTTTGTATGTTGTGACATAAAATGCATGGTTGCTTTAGTTGCTAAGTGAACTAGGAGTGTTTGGAAGTCTGTAAGAAGCCCTGGGTTCGAGCCTGCGCTTGTGCAAAATTGTTGTTTTTACTCAAAGGAGCCCTGACCCTAGCGTGTAGCCTTTTAAATAATTGTGATCAAGTATGACACAAATGGAGCCTGTGGCTCAGTGGTAGGTAGCGTGTTCTCTATCTAAGGGGGACTAGGTTCGATTCACTCTGTGCACAAAAGAGTATTTATTTTACTCCTTTGCTGTGTGGGTAGTGGAGTTTGAATCAAACACTACTAAGGAGGTGGGAGTTTGAATCGGTCTTGGAGTGGTTGGAGGAGGGATTTTAGGAGGGATAATGGGAGATAATCAAGGGATTTTGAGTTGGAGGGGAAGTAGTGCCGAAGTGGGACTCTAAGTACTTGATTTCAGCTTTGAGTGATTAGGGGGAAGTTGTGCTAATTCTTGCCTCTGCATTTTGGGTTTTTTTATCTTTTGGGAAGCCGTTTTTACCAAGTGACTCTTGTGTTCTCTTTTGCCAATTTATTTTCTTCTCGAGACTACTCTTCTTATCGGGTTTTTCCATCTTGCTTCAAGGCAAAATACCTTTTCTACACGAAAGTCTTTTGGTTTGGCATTGTTTTTTCTAGCCGAATACATCTCCTCCTTCTTCTTTTCTTAACTTTGCCGAACCAACCTTTTCTCTCCCCAAATTGTTATAGTTTTCATCTTTTCTTAGCATCTTATACCTTGGCCAAATATAGCACCGCCTTACCATTCAACATTCATTCTTTGCTTACATTCCTTCTTCCCTTTTCTCTCCCCCTTAACTCTTTTCTCCTCACCTTAGCTGAAAGCAATCTCCCCTTGTGATTTGTGGTTTAGCTGAATATCTTTATTCCTTATAGATCTCTCTGTGTCAATTTCCTTCACTACTGTCTGTTGTCTCTATAGTTTTTTCAGTTCATTGGTTTTGTGGTTGGTAAGTCCGATTGTCAGTCGTAGTGTTCGACTCTTCTACTTTCTCCTTCTTCACCATATTAATCTTTCATCTAACACGTTTCCATGGTGCCATTTTCTGTTAGGGGTGCGATAACTCCTTTTTGCCTCTACTTTATTCTGTTCTGTCAGCTCTTGAGGGGGAAGAGTGGAGGCTGATTCTTCTTTTCATCTAATCTTAGCGTTAAGTTTTCGATAAGTGTTTCTTTTCAAGATTCAAACTGTTCATTTGCTAGATAGTTATTAAGAGATGGCATTTGTGATGCAGCTGTTCGATAGGGAACATGTGATCAGTTTTAATCAGTTATCTAAGGGAAAAAATCGAGTATTACTCAATCAATGTGAGTAAGGAATTGACAATTTTGGATCAATTGATTGTTAACTCTATTGGTTGTAAGACTAATCGTACATCTTGATTGGATATAGGTCCAAAGCTCATGGATTTTAGCACGATTTTGTAAACAGGTGTGTGCCCACACTACTTGAAATCGTAGCATGGCAAAAAGCTAAAAACCCGAAAAGAGGAAAAGCCAAAAAGTATGGCAACGGTTGCCACACGGGCATGCGAACGCACGTGTGGAAATTTTGATATGATGGTAGAGGCCACCATGAGCGACCTCATGGCCTTAGGCCGTTTTTGGGCTGAAATGGGTAGTGTGGGCCCAATAGGCTCGTGTGGCCCACACGGGTGTTCATCACAGACATGCAGGAATTATTGTACCTGGCTATGTCGTTCACATGGGTAACGTCAATTTTGGGCCACTAGGCCACATACTGGGCTTTAGGCGCAATTGTACTGTTTGGTTGCTAAAGGTTGCACAGGTCACACAAGAAGACTTGGACCTACTGATGGGTCAGTACGTGTACCTAGACCTCGAATTGAGAAATAACCATTATGCCCTTATATGGTGAAATGTCTATAATACCCCTATGTGATATGTGATCGATTAAGTATGCCATATGATATTTATGTTTTGCATTCATGTGTGATATTACGCTGCATGGGGTTGGGATCTTGTAATTGGAGGAAGTGATTGATCTGTTAGGGTCGTACGGGTCGCATTAGACGACTATAGACCCACCGATTGCTTAAAGTTGCTTATATGATTGGTAGCTTTGCTGCGATATTGGTTAGTGCCACAACTGGTACTAATGCCGCAACCGGTGCTAACATTAGGAATGTAGGGATAGGTGGGTCGATTTAATCCCCACAAGATTGTAGGGCTGGAGAGGGGATGGAGTGGAGGGATGGTTGGGGTTTTATGCATTATATATTTTGATTTCTGATACTGTGATGAGCTAAGACCCAACCGAGGCTATTACGGGTTAAGGACCAATTGCCACTGTTACTATAATGGGCTTAGGCTAGATTGATGTGTTGCATGTTACTTGTTTGTTGGGGTAGTACACACTAAGTTTTTGTAAGCTCACCCCTCTGTTTAATTGTACAGGTAATCCTTAGTGATAGACGGTTCAACGCATCGGAGGAATTGGAGGTGGCCATGGACAGCTAAAATTTTTAGTACTTTATTCTATTTTATTTACGTTTTTCTTTTATTTGGGTTTTTGTTGTAATAAGGTATTTCTCTGGATTTTATTTTAATATTGGGTTTTATTTCATTTTGGTTTCTTAACTTCTAGTTTTAGGTCTCGAGATTTTAAAAGAAAACGACATTTTACAAGACAAATGCAAGTACGCTACTATTTTCAAAGGAAAGCTTCCGCTATAAACGAATGTTGAAAATTTTAACAACGTATTAAAAGAAAGAAGTTTTCGTTAACAACATAAGGTTTTTAATCAACCCGTAATATACACGATGAGGCTAAACCGAGTTTGGATTTTCGATGACATTTTGTTTTAAAAGTTAATAACTCAACGAATAATACACGTTTAAAAAGTTAAAATCCGTTTTGAAGTTACTGTTTTACAGCGATTTGACCAAAGGATTTGAGATTTCCAACAACAACATTGAATTTTACTATTCACCCCTCAATTTGACGCTGCCAGATTCGGCCATATCGTTTGGGCCAAGTTTAGGGTGTTACATTGGTTAAGTTGCAACGAGCTCAAAAACGTAAAAATCATTAAAAACGAAACAATAACCATACCTTAATTAATTAAAAATGCTTGGCCAAATAATTCCCTAACTATGGCTTTCTTATTCCTCTAATTTTGGTAGAAAAAGATGAGTGGAAGATACGAAATTAATTTGGTTTTACTATTTTAACATATATTTCTATATTCCCAAATTAACGTTAGTTATATAACATGAAAATTACTCAATAAAAGCCCATATTTGTCCACTCAACATGCCAATGGTCCATTTTTAGCATAAGGACCTCAACTATTAAATTTCATAGCCATTTAATACTTTTAACTATTAGAACTCCACTTTTACGCTTTACGCGATTTAGTCCTTTTTTACCAAATTAACCACTCAAACGGTAAAATTTCTTTATGAATTTTTTACATGAACATTCTATCATACTATAAAAATTAATAAAATAATAAAATAATTATTTTTACTCGATTCTATGGTCCTAAAACCACTATTTTGATCTGACTCAAAAATAGGCTATTACAGAGAGACTGAAGAGAAAGTGAAAATAATTCATAATAGTCTAAAAGCAGCTTCAGATCAACAGAAATCGTACACGGATTTGAAATGACAAGACATTGAGTTTCAGATTAGAGACAGAGTTTTTTTGAAAGTGTCACCGTGGAAAAAGATACTTCAATTTTGTCGTAAAGGGAAATTGAGCCCTCGATTCATCAGACCGTACGAGATTATCGAGAGAATTGGACCAGTGGCATATCGACTAGCCTTACCATCTGAGTTAGAAAACATCCATAATATGTTTCACATATCGATGTTACGACAGTACCGATTAGACCCCTCACATATTTTTTCTCTGACTGAAGTTGAAATTCAACCAGATATGAAGTACAGTGAAAACCAATCGGAATTTTGGCTCATGAAATCAAAGAGCTAAGAAATAAAAGAATAGCTCTAGTGAAAGTCTTGTGGCAATGTCACAGGTAGAAGAAACTACGTGGGAACTCAAGGATGCTATGAGAAAACAGTACCCTAACCTATTCACTGGTAAGATTTTTGGGAACGAATGTAACGCCCCAAATTTTGGGCCTAGAAGAAATAAGTTTTGAACAAAGGAACAATTACGAGACTGTACATAAGTAATTAATTGTGCAAGAAAATGACACAACTGTCTATCTGCTTCAGTGATTATGTGTTCTGAGGAGTGTTGGAGAAGTCCTGGGTTCAAACCTGGGCTTTAGCAAATTTTTAATTTTAAGTGAATAGGGCCTTGGTTCTACATAATAGGCTTCTTAGAATAAAATGATTAAATATGGCACAAAAGAGCTTGTGGTTCAGTGGTATGTGACATGTGGTAATTGTTGGAGGTCTGAGGTTCAAGTCCTGGGTTGCACATTGAAGATATTATTTTTGTTGCCTTTGCTGTGAGGGTAGTAAAGTTTGACTAGTATACTAAAAAATTGAGATGGTTGTTGAATTGGTCAATTGGAGTGATTTGAGGAGTAAGGTGGGAGAAAAACTAGGAAAATTGTGGTGGAGTTTGAATTGGTTGGTTGGTGAGATTGTGGAGGGATATTAGGAGACTTTTTAGGAGGAAATCAAAGGAGGTTGAGGGGAGGTAGACAAGTGTGACATTTTGTGAACTGTAAAGCACTCAGGAAATTCAGTTTTGGCAAGTGAGTGCTCATTTCGAGTTTTTGAGGGAGTATTGCCGAACACACTTCTCATATTTTCTTTGGCTTCTACTGTTGTGGAGTTCTTTCGGTTTTTTCTTTTCATTGTCCTTTTAGAGCCTACTTCTCTCCTTTTCCTTATTGTTTTTGTGATAGAATTTGCATCTATTTGATCTCCTCTTTTTGTTTTTGTAACACCCCAAAGCCGGCCCAAACGTTATGGCCAAATCTGGTGTGTCACATGGACAATTGACAAAGCTTTGATCTTCTTTTAATAAAACGTTATGTTGATTGTAACAAAAACCATGCTTAATAGTGTGTAATTAAGAAACATTATTAGTTTTAAAAAAAACCCATATCTAATACTAAGTAAGGTTAACTTTTTAAAAGATCTTATAGTTATGTTATCGTTGTTAAGTTAACCATTTGTTACATATTGCATGTTTAAAAACGTTTGATTAAGTTTGAAAAACCTGCATAAACTAGTCTATCGTTGTAGGAATAAGTAATCAAGAAAATCCAAGTGAAGTACCCGAGTGGCCTTACTACAACTTAAACCAAAAACAAAATTTATAACTAAAATTAAATTTATGAAAACATTAAAAACCAGAAGCATGATTCACGTGGCCACCACGAATCCCTCGCAACTCCAAGTCCTCTATGGTTGGGGGTCACCTGCATGGATGGAAATGAGAGGGTGAGTTTGTGAAAACTCAGTGTGTAATGTAATCCAACCAGTATCAAAGATCAGGCAACCTCAGTCTGGGCTGAAGCCCTATTCAGACACAGATTAAACTGGGCATTGGCCCTTTTCAGAAACAGAGTGGGCATTGGGCCCATTACAAAAATAGATCAGAGTATATATATATGCATGTATGCAAAGCCCAAACCCAATCCAGCCCTACACACTACCCATACTAGCCCTACACACCATGTGGGGAATAACTCAACCCTCCAAGCCCTACACACCACAGTCGCAGCAGAGCTGCTAATACAAAAATCGTGGCCAAGCCACCAAAATAGTAATACGAGCAGAGCCTCTAAGTAGAATTACGTGGCATTGCCACTTTTAGCACTTCCTCCGTGTCAATAACCCAACCCCATGCAAATCAGAATATTACATGACATGGCAAACAGAATATCAGATACAGTAACATGCAAATCAGTCAACTATTTGTAGGGGTAAAATAGTCATTTAACATCTGGGGGTAAAATGGTAATTTTCACCCTTTAGGGGTATTTTGGTCATTTAGCTGCGTTCTTAGGTTTTATACCTACTACGACCTTCTAGCAGGTCTAACATCGCTCCGAGCAACTCAAATAGTCCATTCATATATATAGTGCCATCAAGCCCAAAAACCTCTAATGGGCCTAAGGGAGCCCACAAGCTACTATGGCCCGCTAAGTCTAAATTTTACACATATTTTTGTAGAATTAATATCCAGTTTACCAGAAAACACTTACCGCATATTTTTACCTATATGAGCCAGTAAGCCCATTGGGCCCAACTTCGGCCCATCGTGGACAACCCAAGCAGACGAAAATGCACACAGCGGCCTTTACAATCCAAATTTCCAATTTCACGATTTCGTACCGACCCATGAGCGCTTGCACACTCGTAAGCCCTCGAAATGCCGACATTTTGACTTTTGCCGATCTAATCTACTAGAGGGTGTGTTACACACCTATTTGTGAACTACGTCGAGAACCCGCAAGCGATCAACCTACAACAGTTTACCCACTATGTTAATCCATAATCCGATTTACATCTATCAACACCTACCCCTGAAGTATTTGGCCATAATCAAATAACCTAATAACCACTTACCTTAGCCAAGATCTACAAAGAGATCTAGATCTAGATTGCTTTGATGCCCCTATCTTCCAACTGCCCTTCGCTATATCACCCTTTTACCACACTAATACACACAGGAACCAAAAGAAAAGAGGCTAAAATGGATGGTCAACAAAAGGGGTCAAAGCCGATAGCAACCATGGGGAGATAAGGGTTTTCGGCTTTTTTTAATTCACAAGAATATGAAAGAAGAGATTTGAGTACTTACCACAGGGATTTGCTAGATTGATTTTGACATCACTAAGAGTTAGTTCCACCACTCTAAGCCCAGATCTACACTTTATCTAATCGATCCACAAGGGAAGAAGAAGCATGGATCCAAGGTGTTGGAAGAACAGTAGAGAAAGGAGAAGGCTTCGGTTTGGAGAAGAGATCACTAGAGAGAGTTGGGGTTTTGGTTTTGAGAAGAGAAGATGAAAGAAGAAGAGAAGAGGTTGTGAAGAGGTTTCGGCTTTTTCAGAGTAGAGATGAGAAAGGGTTTGAACAAAGAAAGAAATCAGCTAGAAGAAAATCAAGTGGTTAGGTTTTGGCTTTTTGAGGCAATCGGCTAAGAGGGATCCTAGGTGAGTCAATTTCAACAAATAAAGAAAAGAAGAAAGAAAAGAAGGAGGAGGTAGGTTCAGCCTTAATATAGTCGGCCAAAAGAAGCTTTGGGTCTAGAGACTTTTGGGTTTTGAAGACAGAATAGAGGAGGAGAAGAATTTTCAGTACACTCCCTACTCACTAACCCGAATGCACAAAGTGTTCCCGAAATGTGAATTCTAAAAACCCAAAAGGAGAAATAGGCACCCACACTCCATAATTTTTCGAAATACACACCAATGGCTAGAAGCCAAATTTTGCCTTCCAACAATTCTACAATTGGCCAACTCTTGCTCCAGATTCAAAATTATTAAATTTTCTCCTTGATAATCTCCCCCTTATCACTCATTAATCCAATCCCATGAGCACTTAAAACTCCTTTGTTCAGAATTTAACTTGGAGTCCACCTCTTACCATGCACATGCAATAAAAATAAATACCTCGCTCACAAAGGGACTCGAACCTTAGCTCTCTTACAAGCTTTTACATGCCACTTCTTGTGTTTTAAGTGGCGCCACCTTGCCACTTTATCACGGGCTTTCTTGTGCTATAAAACCCCAACATTAATTTAAAAGCCCACTTACCAAAGTCCGCCCTCACTTAAGGCCAAAAATTAAAATTTTATCAAGCCTTAGAGTTAAACCTAAGCCTTCTAAAGGTCCAATAAACACACCCAAAACATAACTCAGCACTTCAAGACATGCACAAATAAGTTCAAGAAAAATTCAAAAACTCTAAAATTTGAGGCGTTATAGCTCTACCCCCTTAAAGAAATTTCGGCCTCGAAATTTTACCTGATCCAAACAGGTGAAGGTATTGTTGACGTATCACCTCCTCCAACTCCCACGTAGCTTCTTCTCTACTGTGATTATGCCAAAGAACTTTTACCAAAGGGACTAATTTCTTTCTTAACATATTGACATCACGGTCCAGAATTTGCACTGGTTCTTCTTCAAAAGTCAAATCAACTTTAACCTCAATTTCCTCAACTGGTACAATGTGGGAGGGGTCAAACCGATATCACCTCAACATAGAGACGTGAAAAATGTCATGAACCGGTCCAACTTCGGAGGTAGTTCCAGCTGCTAAGCTACCGAACCCACCCGTTTAAGAACTCAATAGGGCCCGATAAACCGTGGACTTAATTTTCCCTTCTTCCTGAACCTTAAGATCTTCTTCCAAGGCAAGACCTTCAAGAAAACCAAATCTCCCACAGAGTACTCAATTTCCTTACGCTTCAAGTCGGCATAAGATTTTCGCCTATCAGATGCCTCCTTTAATTGGTCCCTGATCAGCTTAACTTTATCTTCTGTATCTGCTACCAACTCTGGCCCAAGAACCTGTCATTCTCCCAATTCTGTCCAACAAGTAGGTGTACTACACCTACGCCCATACAACGCCTCATATGGTGCCATTCGAATACTTTCCTGGTAACTATTGTAATATGCAAACTCTGCTAATGGCAAGTAGTCTTCCTAGCTACCTCGGAACTCCATAATACACCCTCTCAACATATCTTCCAGAACTCGAATCACACTTTCCGACTGTCCATCTGTTTGAGGGTGAAAAGAGTGCTAAAGTCTAGCGTGTACCCCATGCCTCATGCAACTTCTACCAAAATCGAGATGTAAACCTAGGGTCCCGATCAGAAATAATCAAAATTGGCACTCCATGAAGTCGCCCTATCTTCGCTACATACAACTTGGCTAATTTTTGAAGTGAATAGTCGGTTTAGATGGGTATAAAATGAGTAGATTTGGTCAGTCTATCCGCAATCACCCACACCGAGTCTTTCTTGGTAGGAGTCAAGGGTACTCCACTAGCAAAGTCAGTGGAATCTTCACCAGTTGCAAAAGTCCAGAAGGTAGTCGATGCTCAGCTTTCACTTGCTGGCATGTCAGACACTTACCCGCAAACCCGTTACTTCTCACTTAAGTCCAAACGACCAATACAATTCTCGTAAATCCTGATACAACTTATTCCCTACGGGATGCATGGCACAAAGACCATCAAAGCCTCTCTCAAAATTGATTGTCTCAACTCAGAGTCCCTCGGAATACAAACTCTTCCTTTGAAACACAGAACTCCTTCACTATTCAATCTAAAATCAGAAGTTCCACCCTCTTCAACCAGTCAAAACCGAGGAGCCAATAACTTATCCAATAATTACTTTTCTTTGATTTGCTCAATCCAAGTCAGTCTTACTTGCAACTTAGCTAATAAGCTACCATCATCATACAAACTAAGACAAGCAAACATCGCTCTTAGCTCAGTTACAGCTCTCCGACTCAGTGCATCAGCTACCACATTAGCTTTGCCTGGGTGATAGTCAATAGAACAGTCGTAATCCTTAAGCAACTCTATCCATCTTCATTGCCTAAGGTTTGACTTCTTCTAAGTCAACAGATACTTGAGACTCTTATGATCCATGTATATGATACACTTTTCTCCATACAAGTAGTGCCTCCAGATCTTTAGCGCAAAATTATTGCCACCAACTCCAGATCATGTGTAGGGTAATTCGCCTCGTGAGGCTTAAGTTGTTGCGATGCATAAGCAACCACCTTACCCTCTTGCATCAACACACAGCCCAAACCAACGTGTGATGCATCACTGTACACAGCAAAATCTTTTCCAGACTCCGGCTAAATCAATACAGGTGCCTCAGTCAAAACTTTCTTCAACTGTTTGAAACTCTCTTGTTGTTTTGCAGTCCAGACAAACGGTACTCCTTTTCTGAAAAGCTTCGTCAACGGTGCCGTAATCAAGAAAAATCCTTCCACAAATCTCCTATAATACCCTGCCAAACCCAGAAAACTCTAAATTTTCGATATAGATTTTGGCAGCTTCTACTTTAGAACCACCTTAATTTTCTGAGGATCCACCCTAATCCCCTCAGTAGAAAGAATGTGACCCAAGAACGTCACTTCGCACTTGCTGAATTTTGCGTACAGCTGCTTCTCCCTCAACACTTGCAGAACAATTCAGAGATGTTCATCATGCTTCTTCTCAGTCTTTGAATGCACCAGGATATCATCTATAAAGATGACCACAAATTGATCTAAGTAGGGTTGGAACACCCGATTCATCAGATCCATGAAGGCTGCTGGTGCATTCGTCAACCCAAACGGCATTACCAAGAACTCGTAATGACCATACCGAGTCCTGAATGTTGTTTTATGAATATCCACCTCTTTATCGTTAGTTGATGGTAACCAGATCGAAGATCAATCGTGGAAAATACCGAAGCTCCTCTTAGTTGGTCAAATAAGTCATCGATCCTTGGCAGAGGGTACTTGTTCTTAATAGTCAGTTTGTTCAACTGACTATAATCAATGCACATGCACATCGTCCCATCCTTCTTCTTCACGAACAAAATCGGTGCTCCCCATAGAGACACACTCGGTATAATAGAACCTCTATCCAGGAGTTCTTGGATTTGTGCTTTCAACTCTACCAACTCCTTCGGTGCCATGCTATAAGGAGCGACAGGAAACAAGTTGATTCCAAATTCGACTTCACGGTTTGGAGGCAATCCAGGAAGCTCATCTGAAAATGTGTCCTGAACGGTTTTAACTTCCCCTACAGATAAACTCTCAGAATCTGACTTACTTACATACGCCACAAACGCCTCGCAACCTTTGTGAATCAGCTTTTCAGCTCTTAAAGCCGAGATGATGCTGGACAAGTAATCTCTTCGCTCTCCTATCACAGTTACCTCCTCATCCTCTGTGGTCTTTAACACCATCCGCTTGGCAGTGCAATCCAAAGTCTTCCGATGCTTTGCAAGCCAATCCATACCTAAGATGAGATCAAACTCTCCAAAGGGTAACTCCATCAAGTCCGCAGAGAAAATCCTACCTTGTGTCTCTAAAGATACATTCTTAAAAAGTTTGTCTACCCTAACCGAGTGACCCAGTGGACTTATCACAAATACCCCACTTACAGTATTCTCAGATTACACACCCAAGGCCCAGACACATCACAAGCAACATACGAATGGGTAGATCCAATGTTAATCAAGGCAGTGTATGGTGTGCTTTAAATTAAAAACGTACCAGTTATGATGTCAAGTGCTTCACCTTCCTCTAGGTGACGAGCAGTAGAAACCAAAGCCGACTAACAAGCCTCAACATTTCTAGCACCCCTGCCCGGTGCTCCACGTCCACGTCTATTCCCATTGCCGCCCCTTGCTTGTCTACGGCCTCTTAGTGGTTGTTGTCCACCTCTCACTGGCTGAGCAACCCTTGGTTTATCAGCTTGCATCTGTGCTGGCCTCTGAGGACAATCTTTAACTCGATGATCTTTAGACCCACACCGGAAACATGCCCTATAACGCTTCCAACATTCACCCAAATGCACCTTACCACAATCCACACAGGCTTGTGGTCTAACCATATTTACTGGAACTGTTCGTACCGGCTCATATACTCTAGCCCTTTTAACACTCCTACCTGCAGCACCCGAGGGCCCTGAATCCCTCCTGAATCAGTTTTGGTCTTTTTCACGGTTCTGACACTCCGTGTGCTTAACCTCCTCAGCAATCTTGGCTTTTTCCACCAGAGCAACAAATCACGCTCCCTTTGCAAAGCAATCAGCACACTTAACTCATCTTTGAGGCCATCCTCGAATCGCACGCTTCATTGATACTCCGTAGCGACTATACCATTAGCATACCGATTTAACTATAAAAATTTAGCTTCATATTCCGCTACCATTTTACTTCCCTGAGTCTGATTCAGGAATTCCTTCCTTCGGGCATCCACATAGCTCGCCTCGACGTACTTCCCTTTGAAGGTAGTCTTAAATAGTTCCCAAGTCACCTGCTCAACTGGGGTAGCATCCCTCACAGTGATCCACCACTAGTAGGCTTCGTCACGCGGCAAAGATACTGCTCCTTTCAGCTTCTGCTCCACTAAGAAGACCAGGTCGTCCATTATCCTTTCCGTGGCCTCCAACCAATATTCGGCCACATTCAGGGCTACACAAGATACACCTTTAAAAATCTCCACTCCATTAGCTCGAAGCCGTTCAGAAATCAATCCCTGCTTCACCGTTCCCATGCTCATTCTAGTAACCCTTTCCAGAACACGAAGCATCACCTGGGATAAAGCATCATCCCTTGCAGCCCGATCATAAGACCTTGTCTCAGTTGCCGGTGGCGCACGTGCCTCCCTAGCTGGTATATGTCCCGAAGATGAAGATCTAGCCTCAGTACTTCCTCGGCCACGTCCACGGCCTCTTCCACGTGCTGCATTCGTACTCATATCGTATTATCTGATTACCAATTTCAGGAATTAGTTCAATATTTCAGTATTTATTACAGATGTTTGAAGCAGAGATAGTATTTCAGAGTTTTGTTTTCGTAGAATCGCAATCTAACTACAGTCTCAGTCTTCTAAAGTTTTCACTTTTCCTACAATCTCAATCCTCTGCAGTCTCAGTATTACCCTAACTATGAAATTTAGTAGGGTCTTAGTACTATCTATAGTAGTGTTTCAGTTTTACAGTGTCACAATTAAGTATAGTAAGACAGAAGACACTTACAAACTTGGTGCCGGATATTCGGTGTGCCACTGTTTAGAAACCAAATTCAGAAAAACCAAGTTTTGTCGATAATAAATACATTTAATAAACTTTGTTGGAACTTCTAAAAACCCTAGACTTTTTTGGAAAAATTACCTAAAAACATTTTGGAAAGAAAATTTTTTTTAAAAGAATTCTTAAGGAAGTTTTTCAAAACCGATATCAAAACAAGTTAGAACTTAACTTTTAAAAAAGCGTTTGAACCCATTACACAACCGAGTTGTTGCAACCAGGCTTTGTTACCATTAAATGTAACACCCCAAACCCGACTCAGACGTTATGGCCAGATCTGGTGTGTCACATGGACAATTGACAAAGCTTTGATCTTCTTTTAATAAAATGTTATGTTGATTGTAACAAACACCATGCTTAACAGCGTGTAATTAAGAAACATTATTAGTTTAAAAAAAAAAACTGCAGCTAATACTAAGTAAGTTTCACTTTTTAAAAGATCTTATATTTATGTTATCGTTGTTAAGTTAACCATTTGTTTCGTATTGCATGTTTAAAAACGTTTGATTAAGTTTGAAAAACCCGCACCAACTAGTCTATCGTTGTAGGAATAAGTAATAAAGAAAATCCAAAGCGAAATACCCGAGTGGCCTTATTATAACTTAAACTGAAAAGAAAAATTATAACTAAAATTAAATTTATGAAAACATTAAAAACCGGAGGCATGATTCACGTGGCCACCCCGAATCCCTCGTAGCTCCAAGTCCTTTTATGGTTGGGGGTCACCTGCATGGATGGAAATGAGAAGGTAGTTTATGAAAACTCAGTGTGTAATGTAATCCAACCAGTATCAAAGATCAGGCAACCTCAGTCTGGGCTGAAGCCCTATTTAGACACAGATTAAACTGGGCCTTGGCTCTTTTCAAAAATAGAGTGGGCCTTGGGTCCATTACAGAAGCAGATCAGAGTATATATATATATATCTATATGCATGTATGCAAAGCCCAAACCCAATCCAGCCCTACACACCACCTGTACCAGCCCTACACACCATGTGGGGAATAACTCAACCCACCCAGCCCTACACACCACAGTCGCAGCAGAGCTGCTAATACAGAGATCGTGGCTAAGCCACTAGAACAATAATACGAGGTAGAGCCTCTAAGCAGAATTATGTGGCATTGCCACTTTTAGCACTTCCTTTGTATCAATAACCCAACCCCATGCAAATCAAAATATAACATGACATGGCATACAGAATATCAGATACAGTAATTTGTAAATCAGTCAACTATTTCTAGGGGTAAAATAGTCATTTAACATCTAGGGACAAAATGGTAATTTTCATCCTTTAGGGGTATTTTGGTCATTTAGCTGTGTTTTTAGGTTTTATACCTACTACGACCTTCTAGCAGGTCTAACATCGCTCCGAGCGACTCAAATAGTCCATTCATATATGTAGTGCCATCAGGCCCAAAAACCCCTAATGGGCCCAAGGGAGCTCACAAGCTACTGTGGCCCGTTAAGTCTAAATTTTACATATATTTTTGTAGAATTAATATCCAGTTTACCATAAAATACTTACCGCATATTTTTACCCATATGGGCCCATAAGTCCATTGGGCCCAACTTCGGCCCATCGTGGCCCAAAACAGCCCAAGCGCACGAAAACGCGCACAGCAACCCTTACAGTCCAAATTTCCAATTTCATAATTTTGTACCAACCCACGAGCGCTCACACGCTCGTAAGCCCTTGAAATGCTGGCATTTCAGCTTCTTCGCTTTTACCGATCTAATCTACTAAAGGGTGTGTTACACACCTGTTTGCGAACTACGTCGAGAACCCGCGAGCGATCAACCTATAACAGTTTAACCACTACGTTAATCCATAATCCGATTTACATCTATCAACACCTACCCCTGAAGTATTCGGCCATAATCAAATAACCTAATAACCACTTACCTTAGTCAAGATCTACACATAGATCTAGATCTAGATTGCTTCGATGCCCCTATCCTCCAACTGCTTCTCGCTAGAATGCTCTTTTGCCACACTAATACACACAGGAACCAAAAGAAAAGAGGCTAAAATGGATGTTCAACAAAAGGGGTCAAAATCGATAGCAACCATGGGGAGATAGGGGTTTTCAGCTTTTCTTAATTCACAAGAATATGAAAGAAGAGATTTGAGTACTTACCACAGGGATTTGCTAGATTGATTTTGATATCACTAAGAGTTATTTCCACCACTCTAAGCTTAGATCTACACTCGATCTAATCGATCCATAAGTGAAGAAGAAGAATGGATCCAAGGGGTTGGAAGAACAATAGAGAAACGAGAAGGTTTTAGTTTTGAGAAGAGATTACTAGAGAGAGTTGGGGTTTTGATTTTGAGAAGAGAAGATAAAAGAAGAAGAGAAGAGGTTGTGAAAAGGTTTTGGCTTTTTTAGAGTAGAGATGAGAAAGGGTTCGATCAAATAAGAAATCGACTAGAAGAAAATCAAGTGGTTTGGGTTTCGGCTTTTTGAGGCAATCGACCAAGAGGGATCCTAGGTGAGTCAATTTCAACAAACAAAGAAAAGAAGAAAGAAAAGAATGAGGAGATAGGTTCGGCCCTAGTGTAATCGGCCAAAAGAAGCCTTAGGTTTAGAGACTTTCGGGTTTTGAAGACAAAATAGAGGAGGAGGAGAATTTTCGGCACACTCCCTACTCACTAACCCGAATGCACAAAGTGTTCCCGAAACATGAATTCCAAAAACCCAAAAGGAGAAATCGGCACCCACACTCCCTAATTTGCCAAAATGCACACCAATGGCTAGAAGCCGAATTTTACCTTCCAACAATCCTACAGTCGGCCAACTCTTGCCCTGGATTCAAAATTCCTAAATTTTCTCCTTGATAATCTCCCCCTTGTCACTCATTAATCCAATCCCATGAGCACTTCAAACTCCTTCCTTCAGAATTTAACTTGGAGTCCACCTCTTACCATGCACATGCGATAAAAATAAATACCTCGCTCACAAAGGGACTCAAACCTTAGCTCTCTCACAAGCTTTCACACGCCACTTCCTGTGTTTTAAGTGGCGCCACCTGGCCACTTTATCATAGGCTTTCTTATGCTATAAAACCCCAACATTAATTTAAAAGCCCACTTGCCAAAGTCCACTCTCACCTAAGGCCAAAAATTAAAATTTTACCAAGCCTTAGACTTAAACCTAAGCCTTCTAAAGGTCCAATAAACACACCCAAAACATAACTCAGCACTTCAAGACACGCACAAATAAATTCAAGCAAAATTCAAAAACCCTAAAATTTAAGGCATTATAGTTTTAGCTGATCCTCCCTTTTTGTCAGTGTTTAGCCATACACTCTACGGTTTCCTTTCCTAACCCTTGCCGAATCCTTACTAGTCATTATCTATTGGTTTTGACCCGACGCCTTCTCTTTTGAGCTTTTGACCAGATATTCCCCTCCTTCCTTTTCTTCAAGTGGGTTGGTCGATACCCTTTTTCTATCTCTCTGTGCTGCTTCTTCTCTCTTCTTCCTTGTCAATTTTTGGTGGTAAGTGCTGTTAGTTGGTGTTTCTCACTTCTTCGCCCTTTTTGTCGTATGGACAACATACACCTAACACCTTCTTTTGCTGCCGACGATTATTAGGGTTGCTTTGTGCTAGTTCGGCCTCTATTGTAGAGGGTATTCAATTGAGGACAATGGGCTGATTGTTCTCTTCCCTATTCTAGGCTATTTACACTTGGTAAGTGGTTGTGTGCTTGGTATAAACTGTATGTGTATTCTATCTTAGTTGTTAAGTGCGTTGGATTACAGATAGCCTCTAAAGTGGTTCGAAAACAATTTTGTGTATCAGTTTAAGCAGGTGATCTTCTTTCGTTCAACCAAGGCAAGTGATTGTGAATAGTGTGGAATAAGTCATAAGTGGAGATATTAGTCCTTTTGTAAAATGATTAATGAGGTGTTTCAATTGAATGTAAGATTGACGCTTGAGGATTTCTCACGCACGATTTCACAAATAGGTGTGTAACAATACCCTATAACTAATAATCTGCGAAAAAGCCGAAAGGTGTGTATTCACACTGTTTTTCTATAAATTGGCAAAAGCTAAAAAGTTGAAAAGCCGGGAAACTGGCGATTGATACCACACGAGCATGCGATCGGACGAGTGGTGAATCGAGCCCACAAAACATGGGTGTAAGACTGTAGAATGATCGAATTACCCTCGAAGGGTAAAATGACCGAATTACCCCTAAAGGGTAAAATGACCAAATTACCCTTGAAAGGTAAAATGCCCGAATTACCCTTGAAGGGTAAAACGACCGAGTTACCCTCGAAGGGTAAAATGATCAAAATATCCTCATAGGGTAAAATGACAAAAATGCCCCTGTAGGGTAAAATGACTGAAATAACCCCCTTAGGGTAAAATGACTGAAATACCCCCGTAGGGTAAAATGACCGAAATACCCCCGTAGGGTAAAATGATCGAAATACCCCTGCAGGGAAAAATGACTGAAATACCCCCCGTAAGGTAAAATAATTGAAATACCCCTGTAGGGTAAAATTACTAAAATACCCACGTAGGGTAAAATGACTAAATTACCCCCAAAGGGTAAAATAACTAAAATACCCTCATAGGGTAAAATGACCAAAATAACCTCGTAGGGTAAAATGACTGAAATACCCTATAGGTAAAATGACTAAAATACCCCGTAGGGTGAAATGACTGAAATACCCCCGTAGGGTAAAATAACAGAAATACCCCCGTAGGGTAAAATGATAGAAATACCCCCGTAGGGTAAAATGACCGAACTACTCCTGTAGGGTAAAATAACCAAAATACCCCTGTAGGGTAAAATGACCGTAATACCCCTGTAGGGGAAATGACTGTTATGCTCCTTATACTATGTGTGACTGCTTGCTATATGATATATATATTACTATGATTGTGCATGACTTTCTGCATTTATGTTTGATGGTATGACATGACATTCTATATGGGGATGGTTGATTATTGAAGGAGGAAGTGAATGGCTTCTAGCCATCCTGATTCTGGCTCTGTGCCATCCTGATTCTGGCTCTGTGCCATCCTGATTATGGCTTTGTGCCATCCTGAGTATGGCTCTGTGCCATCCTCATTTTGGCTCTGTGCCATCCTGATTATGGCTCTGTGCCATCCTGATCCTGTTCAAGTTTTATAGCCTTCCTGTTTATGGCTTTTAGCCATTCTGTTTACTGGCAGCTTTGCTGCAATTCTGGTTAGTGCTGTAACCGGTGCTAACTCTGTAAGTGTAGGGATGGGTGGGTGATTTATTCCCTATGGTAAGTACAGGGTTGGATAGGAGATGTAGTGTAGGGTTGGTTGGGGTAACATGCATCGTGCATATTGATAAATGATATTACATATTGTTCTTACTGATTCTGCTACTGTATTGGGCTAAGCCCACCTGATACTATTTACTATAATGGGCTTAGGCCCAAACTATTACTGCATTTTGTATATCTGATAACTGTATAATACGGGATTTCACAATGAGTTTTCGTAAACTCACCCCGCTATTTAACTGTATAGGTAATTCCTAGCATTAGGCGGATCGGTGCTGCGAGGGACTCAGAGGTGGCCACACTACTGCTCCTGTTTCCTCTTATTGGGCTTTTACTTACTGTTAAATTTTGTTCTGGGTTTTTATTTGTGTAATAAGGCGTTTCCAATTTTCTAGCTTTCAATTAGGTTTTGTTTTATTATGATTTATATCTACTAGAAGTAGAGCACGGTTTTCCAAAATGATAATTGTTTTCAAAACATCACGTTTTTGCAAAACTATTGAAATCTTTCACAACGAACAATGTTTTCAAAGTAACGACGTTTTAAAATAGTTGACAAATGACTAAGATGATTTAAGAATTAACAAAGAGGCTTTAACCTTCAAACGAGATTTTATCCGCAAGAATAAGTTTTCAAAAAACACTCCAATGTGACACCTCCAGATTCAGCCATAATGTCTAGGTCAGGTTTGGGGTGTTACAACAAAAATCCCAAAAGGGGAGAGTTGTAACAGCCCGTTTTTAGTCAAATGAGAATAGTGGTTTCGAAACCACAAACCTAAGGACAAAAAATTTAGTTTTTATTATTTTAATGTCTCCAGCATGATATTAGAGTTGTGTGAAAATTTTGTTGAGAAATTTTATCATTTGAATGTTCAATTTCATGAAAAGGGTTAAATTGCACAAAGTGCAAAAGTGGTGTTCTATTAGTAAAATGCACTTAATAGCGATGAAATTGAAATGTGGAGGTCCCTAAATGGTAAATATACCATTGATTATGTTAGTGGAATTTTATGGACATGAAATGATGATTAAAATATTTATTCATTAAGGATATCATGGTAATTTGATAAATAAAGGTTAATTAAATAAAACAAAAGCTAATTTTTGTCCATCTTCATTGTCCTTACCTGAATTAAAAGAAAAAGAAAGCCATTGAAGTCATTTAAAGTTTTGACCAAGCTTCGCTCATGAGTGTAAGCCTATTCTTGCTCGGTTTTTAATGATTTCTATGTTTTTGTGATTGTTACAACTAGGTCTAGCTAGCCCAGGGACTATTTTGCAAAATTGTTAAAGGTTTAGAGAGTTGCCATTGATGAATGTTGGTGTGTTTTGATGTTTGATGATTAAATATGAAATTTTGTTGTTAGAATTACAAGTTCTATAAAGTAATTTTGAGTAAAATTGCAAAATAGGATTTATCGGAAAAATGTAAAAATGTGTAGTTAAATGTGTGAAAAAATTTGATAAATATAGGCTTCTAAGGACATTTTGGTAATTCGACAAGCATGGGTATAGAAGGAATTTCATGAATTTGTGATTTTGTGAAATAAGGACTAAATTGTAAAAATGTGAACTTTTAGGGGAAAATATATAAAATTTTCTAAATGGATATTTTGGACTAAATTGAATAAATAGATGATTAAATAAGTTAATTTTAATTAATATAGATCAAGAAAGGAGGAATTCAGATTTAGATCGGGGGAAAAACAAAATATTCGACTAATCGATCCATTTCATCGTTTCCGTATACGAGGTAAGTTCGCATGCTAATAAGTGTTGTTAAATTTGTGTTATAAATGGATTATTATTGTATTGAACTGTGAAAATGATTGGAAAATGAGTTTATGGACATAATCAACAGAGATTCTACAATTGAAAGTCTCATTTGAACCTTAGGAATAGTTTAGGATACGAATGTCATGACATTAGGGTTTACCGTGAAGATGTGATCCGGGTGCTGGTCTCGTACGTCCTACTGGTGGCTGGGTTTTCAGCATGTGTTGTGGAACCTAGCAGCTTGTGTGAGCAGCATCGTATAGCTATGTCTTGACTAACAGCTTGTGTGAGCAAGCTCGTTAGATTATGAGTGAGCATGATATGTGGTACGAGATTGAGATAGCTTCGGCTATATATGTGGTACTTAGTGTGTGATGTGTTCCCGAGTATCCTATAAAAATTTTGAATGGTTCTATGGGCATAACTGAGATGAAGATGAAAGTAAGATCAATTTAAGGGGTACAGTTATATGCAGAACCTATATGAGTGTCGAATTGAGGTAACTTGTGGAATTCCTGTGTAATCATGGATTAAACATGAAAAAATAATCCTTTACTATGCTCATTTATTTAAATTGTGTTTATTTAACAAGTTAAGTTTATTATCATATGAGCTTACTAAGCTATAAAGCTTACTTCATTTTATTTTTCTATGTTTTACAGTGAATTCAAAGCTAATTCAGTTTCGAGGATCCTCAGAGACTTCATCACACTATTGATTTTCTATTTTGGTACTTTTGAATCTATGTTTCAAAATATGGCATGTATAGGAACTTTGGCCATTTTGGCATGTGTGCTGGTAATGTATTTGGCCATTTGAAATGGCTCGTACATAGTGATGTTTGATATATGTATAGCCATGTGAGTTAGCTTATTTAAGTCTTCTTGCTAATGTGTTTATTTTAAGCATATGATCCTCTTGATATGAGATGTATAGTTAGGTTGAAAATGTTTGATTTTAATTTGGTATTTTGTTGGCTATATGGTTGAATTATGAGATATGTGATGTATATGGTTTATAGTTAACAAAGTATGTGAGATTAGTATGTAATTTGAATAGGTAAATGGTTGTGGATTGAGTATTGAAATGGTTGGAGTCGAATGGCATGATTTGTGTAATGAATGATGTTGTTTGGTTACCTATTTGTGTCTTGAATTGGTACCATTTGAGCTTATGTAGGTATGTCCAAACTGGGTGGCAAAATGGCTTGGTAAATAGCCTATTTTTGTCCACACGGGCAGAGACACTGGTGTGTATCTCAGCGCTGTGTGACACACAGTCATGGTACATGGCCATGTGTCCCCTGATGTTTTAATTAAAACCAAGTCAGTATGCTCTATACGGCCTCACACATGGGCGTGTGATTGGCCGTGTGGCATAAGGCAATATACCCTACAGGTTTGGCATGGCCTAGCACACGGCCTGGCACATAGGCATGTGTGGCCATTTTGAATAGGCACACGGGCTAGACACACGGACGTGTGGTTGGCCATGTGGCCTAAGTTAGAGAGTTACATGGGTAGGACATGGGCTGTGACACGGCCATGTGATCCCATGGCCTGTGACACGGGCGTGTTTGGTGGCGGTGTTAGACGCGTTGCCTGTTCACACTAGCATGTGTCCCCTATTTTGAGAAATTTTTCAAGTTTTCCCAAAGTTATCTTGAGTTATCGATTTAGTCTTGAACCATCTTTATTACATGTGTAAGGCCTCGTAGGCTCATTTAAGGGACAATGTGATTGTGTTTGAACGAGATATGCTTATAAATGAAAATGTATAAGAAATGAATGTATTATTGTGTAATAAGTTTGGTAATGCCTCTTAACCTATTCTGGCGATGGATACGGGTTAAGGATGTTACAGATCAAAAGAAACTATGTCATGTATTTATGAAAGGGTGGAAATGGAAGTTTCATTGAAAGTATGATATGTTAAGAAAATGATGAGTTCAAATGAATTATATTCATGTGAAATGGCTTATCTATGTCAAAAGTTCATGTTGAATGTGTTTGAATATGATAACATGTGTTGTTGATGATGCTTATGCTTGTGCCAAGCTATTGTTTGGATTGTATTATGTTTAATTTTCAAAGTTATGCATTGAAATTGTAAGTGTCCAAATGGATATATGCTTATGTACATGAGAGGGATTAAGAACCAAGGTATGTATTTTCTAATGAAATGGTTTATCATGTGGTTGATGTTTATGCTTACGTCTTGTATTATGCAAATAAAAAAGGTAAGAAAAGGTAAAAAAATGGTAAGTCTTGAGTTGAGATGTAATATGATGAAAAAGGGATTAATGAGTTGAATGATGTACTTATATGTGAGAAACTTGCGAATGCTATAGATGAAATTACCTAGTTCATGAACAAATATACTAATTAATGAATTGATATTGTTATTTAAGTTCATGCTAAGTAAATGAAATGGAAAGTAACTAAATGGAATGGTAAGAAAGTAAATGGAGTGGTTCGTAGTATTATGTAAAGGTCAGTGATTGAATAGTATGTTTTATAAATCCTATTATGTCAGGAATGAAAAGTATATATGATATTGATGAACTTACTCATTTATGAATTGATGGTTATAAAGTTTGATAAACTTTGTGGAATTGGTATAGGTTTATAATTACCCCATAAAGTTCATTATTGAAATGAAATGTTTTGTTTATAGTTTATACGAGGTTACTAAGCATTCATTGCTTACATAGTTATTTTTCCTTTCCTTTACAGATTATCAAAAGCTCGATCAATTTAGAAGCTCATCAGAGAACTATCACACTATCCAGTAATTATATCAGTAACTTTGATATGTTGGTTAAGGTTATAATGGCATGTATAGGTGGACTTATGTTTGATGATTAGTTGAATGTTAGTTTATGTACATGTCATTTTGGTTGATGTAACCTTGGTACTTTTGGTACCTTGTTGATGTGTATTATTTTCATAGTGTGTTAATGCATGTTTGTATGGCCAAAGTGGTATGTGATGAATGGACCTCAACATGGTCAAGATATGGTATGCTTTGGAAAAGTTTTGAATTAGATATGTATGATGGAAATATGGTATATGTATATATTGGTTGTTTGGTACTATTTGGAAATGGTTGGTTTGTGTCACTTTTGTGATTTTTGATGCATGTGAGTAATGTTCCAAATGGTAAGATTATATTGACATGGTATAGGTCAAGTATGTATGTTTTGAATTGGTAGCAATGTTATTAAATATGCTTATGTTTAGGCATGTTAGTTTGATTGTGAATAAGGTGCCTATATGGCATATTGGTCGAATGTAATTTTATGCATGTTTTGGTATCTTTTTGATGTTTTTGTTATGGATGCAAATTGCTTGTAGGAACATGCTTGTAAGTGTGACACCCCAAACATGGCCAAGATGTTATGGCCGAATCTGGCGTGTCACATCAAAGTTCGTAAAAAATAGAGTTGTCGGTAAAAGTTCATTTAATGTTCAAATTTTTTTGTGTTTGAGTTTATCAAATCATCCCATCAAAAAAACTTTCCAAAATTTAGACCTGTTGGCACAATACGAATTAATTTAAAACCCATCTAGTTTTTATTACTTGAGAAAAAATTAGCAAGTTACGTTATTATGAGTTGGAAACATCTTAGTAAATGATTTCCATATTTGTTAGCGTTGATTTCCTAAACTGATCAAAACCGCGAAAGCTTTTCCAATTAAAAACCATGAAGTTTAAAATGCGTGTTTTTCTTTGAAAATAGTTATTATTATGAAAACTCATTTTACTACTCTAGCAGATTAAAATAAGATATCAAAGCCCAACTTAAAAAAAATTAATACCGAATGGCTTTATTACATAACCAAAAACCCAAAATGAAATTTAAATAAATACAGTCAAAAGCCGAATATCTATGACCGTGTGGCCACCTTCGAGTCCCTTTGCAACCCAAATCGTCTAAGGCTGGGGATTACCTATACAGTTAAAAGAAAGGATGACTTTGCGAAAACTCAGTTTGAAACCCCTTATCAATCAAACAGTAAACAATGCATGCAGAATAGTTTGGGCCTGAGCCCTATTCAGTAACAGATCAGTCTGAGCTTTAGCTCTATTCAATAACAGTGTGGGCCTAAGCCCAATACAGAGTTAGTACAATACAATAATGCAATCCATCACAATCCAACCCGCACACCACCCGTCCCAACCAACACACCATGTGGGGATAAAATCAACCCACCCAACCAGCACACCAATCTCCCAGTGAAGCTGCTAGTAATAATAATGTAGCAAAGCTGCTAGTGACAGTAAACATTGCAAAGCCACTAGGATCAGAAAATGTGGCAAAGCCACCAGTAACAGAAAATACGTGGCAGAGCCACTATACAATACTTCCTCCACATCTAAATCCCAACCCCATGCAGTATGTCGTGACATAAATATTATGTGTCTGCAGTATGTCACACATAGTACAGTCATATAAATATCATACACACATCAATTAACCTACCACTAGGGGTATAACGGTCTTTTCATTAGTTAGGAGTAAAATGATCCTTTAGAAGGTCTACAGTCGTCTCAAATGACTTAAATGACCTAAGTGGTCATAACGGTGTAAATGGGCCCAAGGCCCATTACTCGGCCCAAGTGGGCCAACACGCTCGTGTGGCCTATTTAGTCCAAATTTAGTCACAGCTATGTGATTTACAAAGCCTAGTCCAATAATTGTCACTTATCGGGGATTTTATCCGTGTGGGGCCCACGAGTCCATTGGGTCTACAAGGCCCATTTCTGCGCAGTGTGGCCCAAGTGCACGAGAACGCTCATGGCAGCCTCTATAGCCTATCGCCCCCGTTTTGTGGGCTTAGTTCACCACACAAGAGTTCACATGCTCGTGAGGCCTTAAAAGCCGAAGTTTCAGCTTTTCGGCTTTTCGATAGTAATAGATTTTTGTGTATGGTTACACACCTGGTTGCAAAATCACGAGAACCGCCTATGAGTCCAAAGCCTACCTTCCAATAGGGCACACTTGTTAGTTTCCCAGTCGAAAGGGTTTACCAATATCACACCAAAAAAGACATCTTATCACACACCTTGTTGAATACAGTATCGTCTATTTCCCTTAGATCATTCACTAGAATTAATCACCCTTCTTTCATTTATTTGCATTATAACGTGATCAGTAACCCATACAGTATACACACGAAGGTGGAAGCAAAGATTACTTACCAAAAACGGAAGAGGGCAATCGGCCTTCAATCCCACTTATAAGCCCTCTATGGCCAAGTACAAGCCAACACCCCCACAGCCATAGCAACCGATGATAGCAAATGAACATATTAGGAATTCGCTATTCAAAAAAATGGAAGGGAAAAAGAAAAGAAATTGAAAGACTGAATTCCAGTCATACTACTAACCCATCGAAAAGGAAAGAAGGAGTCACTGCTCACTACTAAAATCGATTTGATCAGGAAAGAAAAGAAGAAAGTTGGCCACGACACTACCAAAATACAAAAGTGTAGTATTCGGTCTAACGCCAACACAAACACTTGTAAAAGAGTAAAGAAGAAACAACCTTCGGTTGGAAGCAGAAAGGGAGAAATGGGAGAAGGAGTAAATGAAGAGAGGAAAACAAAAAAGATTTGGTTAGGAGAAAGCAATTGAAAGAATGGTGGGAAAAATAAGAAAAAGAGGAAGGTATATTCGGCAATGTCAAGAGAATAGAGGAGAAGAGAAAAATAGAGCTAGATGGAAAAAGAAAAATAGACCAAAAGATAAAAAAGGCTCTTCGGCAAATCAAGAAAAGAAAACTTGATTTATCGGGAATTGACCAAAAATATAACTCCGAGTTGCCAGGAAGAAGTTACAATTTAGCCAAAGAGAAAAATCGCAACAACAAAATGCTAAAAGAGAAACCGAACATGTAATCTACACTCTCAAGCCAATTCTGTTGAAAATCTGAGTGCTAACTTCCCCAATTCGACACTACACTTCCCACACACATCCAATAGCTTGAAATCCTCCACAAATCTCTCCCCCTTATCCCTCCTTAATATCCTCCACAATTTACTCCAAGACCAGTTCAAACTCTCACTCAACAGAGCTCGAGACCACTTCAAACACTTTTTTTCCCATGGAGCAAAATAATTATTCCTTGTCTACCATGGGATTCAAACCCAAGCTCTCTCAGTTGCCAAGTCACGCCACTTACCACCAAGCCACAAGGCTTTTCTGACAAAAATCATGCGCAAATAAATATAAAACCTACATACTAGCATCCAGATTCATTTTAGAGCAAAAATTAAAACTTTTACAAAAGCAAGGGCTTGAACCCAGGCTTCTCTAACACCCTCAAACACACGCAAAACATCTAGCTAACACACCAAACATACAATCTGTGTCAGACAATGTAAAATTAAGGACCCTATATTATTGGGGCATTTCAACTCCACCTCTTAAAGAAATTTCAACCTCGAAATTTACCTGGTCAGAATAGGTGAGGGTATTGCTGACGTATCGCCTAAGCACTTAGACCAGTGAAATAGTTTTCTTTCTCAGTACCTTTACGTCACAATCCAGTATCTGTACTTGTTCTTTCTCAAAGGTCAGATCAGGCCTAACCTCAATCTTCTCAACCGGCACTATGTGTGAAGGATCAGAATGATAATGCCTTAGCATGGAGACATGGAAAACATCATGAATCTGATTTAATTCTAGAGGCAACTCAAGTTGATAGGCAACAAGTCTCACACACTTTAGTACATGGTAAGGCCCAATAAATCTAGGGCTGAGCTTGCCCTTCCACCCAAATCTTAGAATTTCTTTTATGGTGACACCTTCAGAAAGACATAATCTCCTACCGAGTACTCAATCTCCTTAAGCTTCAAGTCAGTATACGATTTCTGCCTATCAGATGTATCCTTTAATTGGTCTCAAATCAACTTTACGTTCTCTTCAGTATCAAAAACCAATGCTACTCACCCAGCTTAGTCCAACAAGTAGGAGTACAACACCTATGACCATATAATGCTTCGTACGGTGCCATCTAAATACTGGATTATAGCTATTATTATACACGAACTCCGCTAACTATAAATAGTCTTCCCAGCTACCTCAAAAATCAATTATATAGCTTCTTAGCATGTCTTCTAGTATCTGAATCACCCTCTCTGATTAACCATCTGTCTAAGGGTGGAATGCAGTACTAAAGTCCAGTTTGGTACCGAAAGCCTTATGTAACTTCTTCTAGAATGAGATGTGAATCAAGGATCTCTGTCTGATATGATTGAAACCGGCACCCCATGCAGTCTAACAATCTCAGCCACATACAACTTAGCTAATTTCTGCAATGAGTAATCAGTATGGACCGGTATGAAATGGGCAGATTTGGTAAACCGGTCTACAATAACCCATACTGAATCCTTCTTAGTTGGTGTCAAGGGCAGGCCACTCACAAAATCCATGGTTACCCTCTCCCACTTCCAAAGTGGAATCTTAACTGGCTGCAGCAACCGAGAAGGCAATTGATGCTCAGCCTTAACTTGCTGGCACGTTAGACACTTACTCACATACTCAGTAACTTCATGCTTCAATCCTAGCCACCAGTACAACTCATGAAGATCTCAGTATAACTTGTTTCCAGCAGGATGTATAGCATACGGACTACAATGCGCCTCTCGCAGTATAGATTGCCTTAGAGCAGAATCTCTCGGTATACAAACTCTCCCACGAAAACACAGTACCCCTTCATTATTCAGCCCAAAATCTGCAGTCTCTCCATTCTCAACTTGTCAGAAACGAGCAACTAGCGATTAATCTAATAGTTGTTTACTCTTAATTTGTTCAGTCGTGACAGTCTCACTTGAAGCTTAGCCAACAAACTACCATCATCAAAAAGGCTGAGACGAGAAAGCATTGCTCTCAAATCAGATACAGCCCTACGGCTCAGTGCGTCAGCTACCACGTTAGCCTTACCAGGGTGGTATTCAACCGAACAGTCATAGTCCTTAAGCAGCTCTATCCATCTTCGCTTCCTAAGATTCAACTCCTTTTAAGTAAGGAGGTATTTGAGGCTCTTGTGATCTGTGTAAATAATGCACTTCTCATCGCATAAGTAATGCCTCCAGATCTTCAGTACGAATACCATTGTAGCTAATTCCAAGCCATGAGTAGGGTAATTTGCCTCATGAGGCTTAAGCTGGCGAGATGCGTAAGTAACCACCTTACCCTCTTGCATCAACACACATCCCAATCCAATGTGCGACGCATCACTATAAATAGTGAACTCCTTCCCAGACTCTGGCTGTATTAAGAAAGGGGCCTCAGTCAGAACCTTCTTCAGTTTCTCAAAACTCTCTTGCTGCTTATTAGTCCAATTAAACGGTACCCCTTCACGCAATAACTTAATTAGAGGTGTAGCAATCATAGAAAATCCCTCAACAAAATGTCTATAATACCTAGCCAGACCCAAAAAGCTTCGAATTTTTGATACGGTCTTAGGCAGTTTCTAGTCCAGCACAACTTCAATTTTATGAGGATGAACTCTAATCCCCTCGACAGACACCACGTGACCTAGAAATATCACTTCTCGCAGCCAGAACTCACACTTGCTAAATTTCGAGTATAGCTACTTTTCCCTCAAAATTTACAAAACAGTTCGAAGATGTGCATCATGATCCTCTTCGAAACTCAAATACACTAGTATATTGTTTATAAACACCACTATGAATCGGTCCAGATAGGGATGGAATACTCAGCTCATGAAGTCCATAAAGGTTGCTGGTGCATTCGTAAGCCCAAAGGGCATTACTAGGAACTTGTAGTGCCCATAACGAGTCCTAAACGAAGTCTTACACACATCAGCCTCCTTAGCCCTTAGCTGATGGTACCTAGAACAGAGGTCGATCTTGGAGAAAAACGAAGCTCATCTAAGCTAATCAAAAAGATCATCAATCCTTGGCAGGGGGTACTTATTGTTGATAGTCAGGTTGTTCAACTTTCGATAATCAATGCACATGCGCATAGATCCATCCTTTTTCTTTACAAACAGCACTGGTGCTCCCCATGGAGACACACTTGGTCGAATGAATCCTCAATCCAACAACTCTTGAATTTGAGCTTTTAACTCCACCAACTCCTTCGGTGCCATTCTATAGAGGGCGATAGACACTGGAGCTGTTCTCAACAGAAGCTCAATACCGAATTCAACCTCATGGTTTGGAGGCAACCCAGGAAGCTTATCCGAGAATACATCCAGAAACTCCTTAACAGTTTAGACATCTCCAAGAGAAGGACCTTTAGAATTAGAAATGCTGACATAGGCTAAAAATGCCTCGCGACCCATGAGAACTAGTTTCCCTTCCCTTAATGCTGAGATTACGTTAGACAGATAATCTTTTCGCTCCCCTATCACAGTCACCTCCTTACCCTCAGTAGTCTTCAACACCATACACTTAGCAGCGTAATCTAAACTCGCATGATGTTTCACTAGCCAATCCATACCCAATATAAGGTCTAATTCCCCAAACGATAGTTCCATCAAATCTGCTGGAAAGATTATTCCCTAAACCTCTAGGGGCACATCTCTAAATAACGTATTTACCTTAACCGATTGTCCCAATAGACTTATCACCGCCATCTTGCTAACAGAATTTTCAAACTGATTGCCCAACATCCCAGACACAATGCATGCAACATACGAGTGTGTAAACCCAAAATCAATTAAAGCAGTGTACGGTACATTATAAATTAGGAATTTACCGGCTATGACGTCAGGAGTATCACCATCCTCTCGTGGACGAGTAGCATAGACCAAGGCTAGCTGTCTCACCTCAGTGTTACCAGCACCTCTGCTTGGTGCTCCATGACCTCGTCCCATTACATTTCCACCTCTGGCCTGCCCATGGCCTCTTGGTGGCTGTTGACCACCTCTCTCTGGCTGAACATGACCCTGTCCTATAGCTTGCGTCTGAACTAGCCTCTGTGTACAATTCTTAACCTCATGATCCATGCACCGACATCTAAAGCACACCCCAGTTCTGTTCCAACATTCACCCTAGTGAGATCTTCCACAATCTGCGCAAGACTATTGTCTAACAGCAGCAACAGGAACTGCTCGGATTGGCCCATCAAATTTGGCCTTCTTAACAGGCCTTCCTGAAGACCCCGAGGGCCCTGAATCCCTCTAATATCTGCCTTTTTCTTTCTCGCAGTTCTGGTGCTTTGAGCTCTTTACATCCTCAACAATCTTTGCCTTTTCTACCAGTGCAGCATAGTATCGCTCCCTCTAGAGAGCTATCAGAACTCGAAACCCATCCCGAAGGCCATCCTCAAAATGCACACAGCATTCATACTCAGTTGCTACTATCCCACGAGCATGCGACTCAACCATAGAAACTCTGCCTCGTACTGTGCCACAGTCTTATTCCCGTAGGTCAGGTTAAGAAATTCCTTCCTTTGGGCGTCCACATAACTCGCATCTACGTATTTTCCTTGAAAGGTCACCTTAAAGAAGTCCCATGTCAAACAGGCAGCCTACATACCCTCTCTCATGGTGAGCCACCACTGATAGGCCTTATCTCGCAGTAAGGACACTACTTCTTTTAGGTTTTGTTCCATAGTACAGTCAAGCTTGTCCATTATTCATTCAGTGGCCTCTAACCAATATTCTGTCACATTTGGGGCTACTCCAGAAACACCCCTGAAGACTTTCGCTCCATTAGACCAGAGTCGCTCTGAATTTGACCTTCGGCGCACTGTTCTAAAACTAGCTCCAGAAACCCTCTCTAGAGTGTGGAGCATCGCTTGGGATACAGCTGCTCGATCAAAAGACCTCGTTTCAGTCACTAGTGAAGCTAGTGCCTCCCTAGTAGGCATGTGGCCTGATGCCGAAGACCTAGCCCTCGCACTTCCTCGGCCTCTACCGCAGCCTTGTGTACCCCTTCCGCGAGTACCTCTTGTGCTCATTTCAATTTACATTTAATCTATTTTAGAATTTTTATGAATCAATTCATACTTCTAATATTTATTTATTAACGAATATTTTCTGAAAAAGCAGTAGTTAAAGTTTTGTTTTCGTAGAACGGAATCTTACTACAGTTTTCAGTCTTCTACAGTTTTAGTTTCCTACAGTCTCAGTTTACTCTAACTTTGGAGTTTCAGTACTACTATCTATAGTAGTTTCTCAGTATAATGCTTCAGCCAATAACAGTAAACCATGTCAGAGAACTTACAGATTTGGCGCGGGAGACCCGCTGTGCCACACTTCCAGTAACAACATTTTTAAACAGCACAATTTATTTGAAATCATCTCTTCCAAAACCACAGTTTTAGAAAAATTTTCAAAACCCATTCCACAGCTGAGTTTTACAACCAGGCTCTGATACAACTAAATTTAATACCCCAAACTAGGCCCAGACATTATGGCTGAATTTGGCGTATCATATCAAAGTGTCGTAAAAAATAGAGTTGTTGGTAAAAGTTCATTTAATGTTCAAATCTTTTTCTGTTTGAGTTTATCAAATCATCCTATCAAAACAACTTTCCAAAATTTAAGGTTGTTGGCAAAAATCTGAATTAATTTAAAACCCATCTAGTCTTTATTTCTTGAGAAAATTTTAGCAACTTACGTTATTATGAGTTGGAAACATCTTAGCAAAACAATTGCCGTATTTGTTATCGTTGATTTCTTAGAGTGATCAAATCCGCAGAAGCTTTTCTAATTGAAAACCATAAAGTTTAAAATACGTGTTTTTCTTTGAAAACAGTTATTATTTTGAAAACTCGTTTTACTACTCTAGCAGATTAAAATAAGAAATCAAAGCCCAACTTATAAAAATTAATACCAAATAGCTTTATTACATAACCAAAAATCCAAAAAGAAATTTAAATAAATATAGTCAAAAGCTGAATATCTACGATCATGTGTCCACCACAGAGTCCCTTTGCAGCCCAAATCATCTAATGATGGGGATTACCTGTACAGTTAAAAGAAAGGGTGAGTTTGCGAAAACTCAGTGTGTAACCCCCTATTAGTCAAGCAGTAAACAGTGCATACAGAACAGTTTGGGCCTGAGCCCTATTCAGTAACATATCAGTCTGGGCTTTAGCCCTATTCAGTAACAGTGTGGGCGTATGCCCAATACAGAGTCAGTACAGTACAATAATGCAACCCATCCTAGTCCAACCAATACACTACCCGTACCAACCAAGACCATGTAGGGATAAAATCGACCCACACAGCCAGCACACCAATCTCGTAATGAAGCTACTAGTAATAATAACACAGCAAAGCTGCTAGTGATAGTAAACGTTGCAAAGCCACTAGAATCAGAAAATGTGGCAAAGCCACCAATAACAGAAAATACGTGGCATAGCCACTATACAGTACTTCCCCCACATCAGAATCCCAACCCCATGAAGTATGTTGTGACATAAATATTACGTATATGCAGTATGTCACACTCAGTATCAGTCATATAAATATCATACACACATCAATTAACCTTCCACAAGGGGTATAACGGTCTTTTCGTCGGTTAGGGGTAAAACGGTAATTTTACCCCTTAGGGTATTTTGGTCATTTTACTAATTGTGGGGTCTCGGTACATATAACGATCCTTTAGAAGGTCTACAGTCGTCTCGAATGACTCAGATGACCTAAGTGGTCAAAACAGTTTAAATGGGCCTAAGGCCCATTACTCAGCCCAAGTGCGGCCACACGAGCCTAAATTTAGTCACGACTATGTGATTTACAAAGCCCAATCCAATAATTTTCACTTACTAGGGATTTTATCGGTGTGGGGCCCACGAGTCCATTGGGCCCACACGGCCCATTTTTGCCCAACATGGCCCAAAATTGCCCAAGTGCACGGGAACACTCGTGGCGGCCTCTATAGCTTATCACCCCCATTTTGTGGGCTCAGTTCACCACACAAGTGTTCGGACGCTCGTGAGGCCTTAAATACCGAAGTTTCAGCTTTTGGGCTTTTCAACAATAATAGGTTTCGGTGTATGGTTACACTCCTGGTTGCAAAATCACGAGAATCGCTTATGAGTCTAAAGCCTACATTCCAATAGGACACACTTATTAGTTTCCCAATCGAAAGGGTTGAACAATACCACACCCAGAAGGACATTTTATCACACACCTTGTTGAATATAATATCGTCTATTTCCCTTAGATCACTCACTAGAATCAATCACCCTTCTTGTCATTTATTTGCGTTATAACGTGATCAGTAACCCATATAGTATACACACGAAGAGGGAAGCAAAGATTACTTGTCGAAAACAAAAGAGGGTAATCAGCCTTCAATTCCACTTATAAGCACTCTACGGTTGAGTATAAGCTAACACCCCCATAGCCCTATCAACTGATGATAGCAAAGAATATATTAGGAATTCGCTTTCAAAAAATGGAAGGGAAAAAGAAAAGAAATTGAAAGACCGAATTCCAGTCATACTACTAACCCACTGAAAAAGAAAGAAGGAGTCACTGCTCACTACTAAAACCAATTTGATCAGCAAAGAAAAGGAGAAAGTTGGCCAAGACACTACCAAAATACAAAATTACAGTATTCGATCTAACACCAACCCAAACGCTTGCAAAAGAGTAAAGAAGAAACAGGCTTCGGTTGGAAGCAAAAAGGGAGAAAAGGGAGAAGAAGTAAATAAAGAGAGGAGAATAAAGAAGATTTGGTTACGAGAAAGCAATTGAAAGAATGATGGGAAAAACAAGAAAAAGAGGAAGGTATATTCGGCAATGTCAAGAGAATAGAGGAGAAGAGAAAAATAGCGCTAGATGGTAAAAGAAAAAGGGACCAAAAGATGAAAAAGGCTCTTCAACAAATCAAAAAAAGAAAACTTGATTTATCGGGAATTGACCAGAAATGCAACTTCGAGTTGCCAAGAAGCAGTTACTATTTGGCCGAGAGAAAAATTGCAACAGCGAAATGCTGAAAGAGAAACCGAACATGTAATACACTCTTAAGCCAATTCTACTGAAATTCGGAGTGCTAACTTTCACAATTTGGCACTACACTTCCCACACACATCCAACTCCATGAAATCCTCCACAAATTTCTCCCTCTTATCCCTCATTGATATCCTCCACAATTTACTCCAAGGCCAATTCAAGCTCTCACTCAACAGAGTTTGAGTCCACTTCAAACACTTGCCGACCCATGGAGAAAAATAATTATTCCCTGCTTACCATGGGATTCGAACCCAAGCTCTCTCAGTTTCCAAGTCACGCCACTTACCACTAAGCCACAAGGCTTTTTGTGACAAAAATCATGCACAAATAAATATAAGATCTACATACTAGCGTCCAGATTCATTTAAGAGAAAAAATTAAAACTTTTGCAAAAGCAAGGGCTTGAACCCAAGCTTTTCTAACACCCCCAAACACATCCAAAACATGTAGCTAACACACCAAACATACAATCTGTGTCAGACAAAACAAAATTAAGGACCCCATATTTTTGAGGCGTTACTGTAACAACCCAATTTAGATCCTTACTAAAACGATTGTTTTGGGATCACAAATTCGAATCAAAAAATATTTTAAAATTATTTTCTGTGTTTATTATGTGTGAATTTATTTGTGTGAAATTTTCGTGCTTTAATTTTGTCGTTTGAGTGTCCAATTAAATAAAAGGATTTAATCGCGTAAAATGAAAAATTTGGTAGTTCTTTTTAGAAGGGCCAAATAGTGGTTGTTCTTTTATTGTGGGAGATTTATGTTGCAATTAGTCCATTCATTAAATGAATGGACGGCAGTAGGCATATATTATATGGTTTTGTTATAAATTTATTAAGGTTAAACATGTAAATGAAACATTAAGTTAATATAAGTTATAATATATCATAAAACATATAAAAAATAAAGCCATTATATGTGTTTATATTGTGTTCTTGTCGAAACAAAAGAAAAGAGAAAGAAAACCTAGGTTCGATCATTCTCAAGCTCAATTCAAGGTAAGTTCTAGCTCAATTTTTGATAATTTTTACGTTTTTGAGATCATTGCTAAGTTATCTACAAGACCTATGCTTTAATGTTTTATTTTGGTGAATATTTTGGATTATGCCATTGTTGAAAGCTTATGATTTTTCTTGTTTGATGGTAGAAAGTAAAAGATATGTGATACATTAACACGTTTGTATTGGAATTTTTGATGATTTTGTGCAATAGGGACTAAATTGTGAAAAATGTCAAATGTCAGGGACAAAAGTGTAATTTGCCCATTTATGTTTTTTTGGATGAATTTGATTGAATATTTGATTAAATAAGTTTAATTAATATTAATTTAGATCAAGAAAAGAGAAAATTAGATTTGGATTGGGGGAAAGCTAAAGTTGTCGACTAGCCGTTCCGTTCCAATTTTTCATCGTCCGAGGTAAGTTTATAAGCAAATAGACGTACTTAATGATAATTAAATGTGAATTATATATGCTGAATTGAAATATGTAAATATATATATTAGTCGAATGTGAATAAGCTTGGCAGAAAGTTTATGAATTCGTTTCGACCGAGTTACGATGTCCGAAAGCCCCATATAAACCTTAGGAATAGCTAGGATACATATGTCATCACATAGGATTCTGATATGTGATGTGCGATTAGGACCATGGCATCGACATATGTGTGCGAGTAAGACCATGTTTTATATGTTGCATCGATATGTGACTCCGATTTATGTGTACAAGTAAGACCCTCTATGGGATAGTGGCATCGATATGTGATTACATGTAAGACCACGTCTGGGATGTTGGCATTGTACGATATATGTGATTATCCGAGTGTCCGACCCAATTCTAAATGGTTCATCAGGAAATGATATGTGTGATCGAATGTGCAAATTGAGCTAAAATGATCAGGTATGAATTAGTTTATTTCCTACTTAAAATAAGGTAAGTAAGTTACCTGATATTTGTTGTAAGTCTTGTCTGAAGTAAAGAAAAAATGTTAGTGAACATGGTAAGTGTATTCGGCTTAGTGAATAAATGATATGAAAATTATGGAATTGATTCTTAAATATGTGTATATCTGACCATGTATATTTGGCCACATAAGTAATGTATGTACAGGATAGTATATTATGATTATTGAGCTTGTGCATATGGGTGGATGTATATTTAGTTATCTAATGACATTTTGGTTTTGAAAATTGAATGTTAATGGGTTATTTTAATTATATGAGCATTCGGCCAAGGTTGCATTTATGGATGAAAAAGTATTATTTATGAAATTTGTAAGTTTGAGACTAATTGTGGTAATGATAATATAATTTGGTTTGGTTTAATTGAGTTGATTATATCATTTAATTGTTTATTTGCTTATGACTTACTAAACTTATGTAACACCTCAAACCCGTCCTAGAAGTTAGGGCTGAATCTGGGAAGTCACATTGAAGTGTTTTTCAAAAACCATGTTTCATAGAAAACCCTTCTTACTCTTTAAAAACTTCTTGCCATTTAAAACTTGTGTAAAAACCCAGTCCACGTTAATTTATTTTGAAAATGAGGTTCATTGGAAAGTTATTCCTTTTGGAAATATTGGTTCTTGAGGAATCTTAATTAAAAAGAGTCGATTTACGAAAACGTGATCTTTAGAAATTAAGTCAGGAAAGCATTTTGAAAATGTTGCGGAAACGTAGCGAGTTAGAAACCGTTATCTTTTGGAAACACGTCTTTCTTCTACATCTAGCAGTTGTATATCAAAGCAAATTAAAATCCCAAAATTTAAAAATAAAATCCGAGAGGCCTTATTACAACCCAAATCAAAATCAAAGTGCTTAAAAGTAAATAAGAGTAAATGAAAACAACAGCAATTGTGTGGCCATCTCTGAGTCCCTCGCAGCACCGATCCTCCTAATGCTGGGGATTACCTGAGAAGTTAATAAACGGGGTGAGTTTACGAAACTTAGTGTGTAATCCCCTACTATATAAAAACAGTTAGTCTGAGCAAAATGTAGTAACAATCTGGCCTAAGCCCATTAAAGATTCAGAAACAGAACACATGAGGGCTTAAGCCTAGAACATTATCACTTGGGTCACAACCCATATCAGAATCAATTGGGCCTAGCCCATATCAGAACAGAATCAAGATGCAGTATGTATGATGCATGTTATGTGTTAACCCCATCAAACCTTGCTCTTGCCTCCGTCCAACCCTTCACAGTCTGTGGGGATATAATCAACCCACCCATCCAACACACCAAGCTTAGCACTAGTTGTAGCACTAAGTCAACAGAACGGCTCGAAGCCATAGACAAAACGGCTAAAGGCCATAAGTATCGCAACAATGCTGCCAAATAACAGAATGGCTAACAGCCATAAGCAGAAAGGCATAGAGCCATAGTAGTATGCGTGGCACAAAGCCATCGATAACGGGTCTATAATTGGCACAAAGCCATCCATCACGGAATACAATAGGCATAAAGCCACCAATCACGGTAACATAATCGGCACAAAGCCTTAATTAGGTTCGCATAGAGCCATAATCAGAATAAGTGACATACAGCCATTAGTAAAATGATCGGCACTCATCCATCGATCGGTCCATAGTCGTCTCGGAAGACCCGTGTGACCTTATCAAATCAATATGAATGTACGGCTTTTAGGCCTTTGGTGGGTCCGCACTCGTCTCGGGCGACCTGTAAGACCCTGTCAGATTAGATATTCCTCCGTACAATGTCCCAACCCAGTCGAATTAGTCAAGACATAGCCCAAGTCAGTGTTTTACCCACGAGGGGCAAAATAGTCATTTTGCGCTATAAGGGTATTTTGGTAATTTTGCACTACAAGGGTATTTTGGTAATTTTGCATTACAAGGGTATTTCGGTAATTTTTTATTATCAGGGTATTTCAGTAATTTTGCACTATAAGGGTATTTCGATAATTTTGCACTACAAGGGTATTTCGGTAATTTTTCACTATAAGGGTATTTCGGTAATTTTACACTACAGGGGTATTTCGGTAATTTTACACTACAAGGGTATTAACAACCCAATAAAAGGTTCACCGCTGCCTCGAGCGACTAAAGCAACCTAAACAGACTTAATGGTGCAAATGGGCCTAAGGCTCATTACTCGGCCCGAGTAGGCCCATACACTCATGTGGCCCAATTAGTCCAGAAATAGCCTCAGCTATACAAATGACATAGTCTGAACCAACAATAGCCACAAAACATACATTTCGCCTGTGTGGGGCCCATAAGCCCGTTGGGCCCATTTTGCCCCAACGAGGCCGAAATCGACCCAAACCCATGAAAATGCTCATGGTGGCCTCAACCCTCCAATGCCCATATTGATGGGCTCGATTCACCACATGTGCAATCGCACGCTTGTGTGGCATCAAATGCCGAAGTTTTGGCTTTTCGGCTTCTGCCGATCAATAGTCATAGCAGTGTAAACAACACTTACTTTTGGCTTTAGCCTATCGTCGAGTACTGCATATAAACACACACCTAATTGCAGCAATGAAAAGTGCGAATAATCTGGAGCACAAAAACCTATAACCAACACAACACAAGATTAATGCATATTCTTAACCCATAAACTTCTTTACTAAACCACAAACACTCACCTTGTTAGAACTAACAAGTACTAACGCCTCACAGCTGATCAAAAATGATTCCCCACTCCTAGAGGTATAACTGCACTACAAACGTTTACAGTTAAACAAAGTTGTTTATACCCATGGCTTGAGCCTACCTCCAAAAAGAGTTTAATAACAGATTGAACACATATAGTATGACCACTAGAAAAAGAAAGATCTTACGAGTACTTATCGATTGTCAGAATTCTTATAAGGTCGAACCAAGCACAGGCAAAGAAGCAATCAATAAATGACCTAATAGTAAGGAACCCTGAAAAAGAATAGAGAGAGAGAAAGGATAACAATCGGCTTAAAAAAGAAACCACCATCACAGGATTCTAAAATAAGAATAAGAAGGAATAGCAGGTGTTCGACTTAACACTAGGAAAGGGTGCGTTTAGAGAAGATGAAAGAATAGAGATGGAGGGAGAAGGAATATTCAATTATTGCTCAATTAAGATGGAAGAGATCGAAATTAGAAATGAGGTGGAAATATGGAGCATTCGGCTAAGAAGAAAAAATAGTATTGAGAGGAGATTAGAAGTTCGGTACAACTTGAAAAGAAAAGGGAATATGGTAATGAGAAAAACAACAATCAGAGGTTCGGCAATTGACACCTTTCAGCAGAAAACAATAGAAGAGAAAAGACCCTAAAGGTTCTAAGAGGCACTTGGCTTACCAGAAATTGACAAAAAGTGCAAATTACGACATTAGAAAACAAAGGTCATTCGGCCAGAAGCAAAACGAACGAAAAGAAACATGCACCAAAGAAAACCGAACAAGACTAACCACAAGAAGCTTCTGCCTAAATTTTGAGTAACTAGGCTCCCCAAATTCGGCACTAGCCTACCCACTCTCAATCTCCTAAAAATCCTCCACAACTTCCTCCCCTTATCTTCCCATGATCCACTCCCAATACCACTCCTCCATTCTCTCCTCTTTTACCAAGTCCACAACCACCTCTGTAGAGTTGGAATCCAACACAACCACTTGCTGCCCCCATATAACAAAATAGTTGTCCATTGCTAGCAGTGGGATTCGAGCCGTTGCCCTCTCACATGCTCCACACGCCATTTACCATCAAGCCAATAGGCTCCTTATGCTATAACTTGTCCTCACAATTTTATAATGCCTAAATACCCAAGTCTAGGTTTATTAATAAAATAAAAAAATTATGCACATGCCAAGACTAGAACCTAAGACCACATGCATACTCCTAACACCACCTTGCCACGACACCACATGCTCTCTTGTGTCACAACTTATCCCTAATTAATTATAAGGCCTTCTTCCAAGCACCCACAGTTTTATTCACTTAAGCTAAAAATTTTGCTAAAGTCTAGGTTTGAACCAAGGACTTCTCCAATAATTCTCAGGACCCTTAACCACTAAAGCAGACATACTTTAGTGCTATACACTTGCACAACTAAATTCCAATTCCTCTGATACGCAAAGCCCTTTTCTTCTAGGCCTAAAATTTGGGGCGTTACAACTTAAATAGCTTATTGTGTTCTTGTTTACTTCTGTTTTATAGATTTTGTAGTCAAGTTATGAGCTCAGGGATCGTCAGTAAAGTCTATCACACTATCGACTGTCTTCGATATTTTATAAACTGAATTTTTGGAATTATGGCATGTATAGGCTGGATTATACTTTAGAAATGTTGTATTTTGGTCTATGTATAATTTGGGCCATGCAAAAATGGCTTAATTTCTATCCTTGAGTTCAGTTTTGGTTTAATTATGGTTTAAGTTCATTTTGGTTATTATGATGTGTGCCATGAATGATTAGAATTTGTGATATGTGTTTATGTATTGAGGTTGGTTGATGGTTTTGGATGTGGTAAGAATGAAGTAGTTATGATGTGTAATCGATTATGTAGTCACCTCAATTTGAAAATTATATTCATTGTGTAAGTGCATGGTTTGCTTGGTTAAATGAATTGGTTTTGAGTAATGCTATATTTGGTGAATGTGTTTTTGCTTTAATATATATATTCGAGTGGGTATTAGTTATTATGAAATGAATGTAATGGCAATATATGTGTTTATATATTAGGTTGGAATGTTAGGTTTTATGTTGGTTAGAAATTGTGTCTTAATTGTGGTTCGACAAGTGTGCATAATTAGGCTATTATGGGTTTATTTACTTGATAATGCTATATTTGTTGAATTAAATAAGTATATATTTAGTTGGGCTAAGACATTTTGATTAATGTATGTGATTTTTGTGTTGGTATTAAAATGAAATATTATTTGAAAATATTGGTCAAATATTTAAGTAGCATAATTGGTTGAATTGATTAAATATTCAATTTATAATAAGTAGGATATTATATATATATATATATATATATATATGTTTCTGTGTTATGCAAATGTTGCAGACAAGTAAACAAATGTTATGATGGTATATGTTATTTATATAGAATGGAATGATGAATATTTGCATGTGTTAAAGTATACATATATGATTAGTGAGATAATAATATGTTTTATGTATAATTTATTTGAATGTCTAAAATGTTGAGATAATAATATGTTATTTCTTTTGATATTGATTGAATGTAATTTGGAAGTTATATGAATTATAGAAATAAAGCATGGAAGTTTGATTTAAGATTTTTTCCTAGATGAATATTAATGAAATGAAAGTTTGTTCTGAGTTGTATTTGATTGGTAATGCCTCATAACCCAAATCTGGCGACGGATACGGGTTAGGGGTGTTACATTTTATTGATATTAGAGCTACGGTTTAGTCGATTATAGGACTAACGTAGCACGAGTGAGTTTAGCTATACATGCCATATTATATACAACGATAGTGTGATGACTTCTAATATTTGAAAATGTGTTTTCGTATAGTAAATGGATCCCGACAAAGCTATAGCTGATGATGTCGAGAGTATAGCTCCTACTCCCATGCAAGGGACAACGCTAGTTCATTCTCGACTGACCTCGAGTAACCAAGAGGGTGAGGCTACACAAGCCTTTTTCCAAATGATGAACGACTGGTTTACTAAATATATCCGGACTAATCTGGCTGCACAACAACCTCCACCCTCGACTAATCCATCTTTGATACCTGTTATACCTCAAGAGAGTGATCCGTTGAGATTGCTTAAGCCTCCTGTTGATAAAATTAAAAAACACGGGGCTGAAGAATCAAAGCTACTAATGATGATGATGATACTGTATGAGCTGAATTCTGGCTTAATAATACTATCCGTGTGTTTGATGAGCTATCTTGTACCCCAGATGAGTGTTTAAAATGTGCCATATCTTTGCAACGAAACACTGCATGTCACTAGTGGAATACACTAGTATCAGTGGTTCCGAAAGAGCGAGTGACCTAGGAATTCTCTTAGACTGAGTTCCGTAAGAAATACATCAGCCAAATATTTATTGACCAGAAGTACAAAGAATTTCTAGAATTGAAATAGGGTCAGATGACTGTGACAGAATATGAGCAGAAATTTGTGAGACTTAGTTGATATGCCCACAAATGTGTTTCGACCGAAGCTATCGTGTGTAAAAGATTCGAAGACGGTTTGAATAAAGACATTAAACTACTTGTTGGCATACTTGAGATAAAGAGTTCGTACTACTGGTTGAACGAGCCTACAAAGCCGAAGAGCTCGAGAAAGAGAAAAGAAAAGATGACTTTGAAGCTAGAGATTCACGTAAGAGATCATCGAGTAAGTCATTTCAGTCGGCATCAAAGAAGTTTCGAGATGATTTTAACCATTTTAAAGTACATCGGATTATTCTAGACGAGATCAGGATAGACCACCTGTGAGCTCGAGAGCTACCTTAGTAGCTAGTGCGGGTAATGTCAGATCAAATCAATCCGAGTGTAAACATTACTATAAATGACATCCCGACAGTTGTAGATTGCATGATCAGACCTATTTTAAATGTTGATTGATGGATCATTATATTCATGAATGCCCAGAGTTAGCTGAAGAAAATCCGGTACAGAATATGAGATCGGGTAACACTGCAGCTAGAGGTTGACCACCCAGAAATACGGGTAATGTGAGTGGTAGTCAAAGAGGGACTAAAGATAGAACAGTTAGATCTGAGGCTCGTGCACCTGCCAGAGCCTATGCTATTCGCGCACGCGAGGAGGCCTCATCTCCAGATGTTATTACTGGTACATTCACTCTCTATGATACTAGTGTAATTGCATTGATTGATCCTTGTTCAACTCATTCTTATGTGTGTGAGACTTTAGTATTCAATAAGACTTTGCCTGTTAAGTCTACTGAGTTTATGATTAAAGTATCGAACCCCTTAGGCTAGTGTGTTATGGTTGATAAAGTGTGTAAGAATTGTCCCTTGATGATTCGAGATTTGTGCTTTTCGATTGATTTGATGTTGTTGCCATTTGATGAGTTTGACATAATTCTAGGTATGGATTGGTTGACTTTGTTTGATACTATTGTAAACTGCAAAAGAAGTACTATTGATTTATGGTGGCAGAGTGATGAGATTATTCGAATTGAATCTAATGATCTAAATGGTTTACTGGCAGTGATTTCTTCTATGTTAGCTCAGAAATATGTGAGGAAAGGTTGCGAAGCTTATTTTGCCTATGTGCTTTATAGTAAAGTGGCTGAAAGAAAGATTGAATCAATACCTGTTGTGTACGATTATCCAGATGTGTTTCTTGAAGAATTGCTGGGTTTGCCACCTATTCGAGAAGTTGAGTTCGATATTGAATTAGTGCTGAGGATGACTCTGATATCAATAGCTCCATACAAAATGGCACTTACTAAATTAAAAGAATTGAAAGCTCAATTGCAAGAGTTGACAGATAGAGATTTTACGCGACTGAGTTTCTCTCATTGGGTGCACCAGTTTTATGTGTGAAAACGAAAGATGGAACTATGAGAATGTGTATCGACCATAGGCAGCTCAATAAGGTTATTATAAAGAATAAATATCTATTGCCATGTATTGACGACCTGTTCGATCAGTTGAAAGGAGCTAAAGTGTTTCGAAGATAGATTTGAGATCAGGCTACTATCAGTTACGAGTTAAAGACTCTGATGTGCCAAAGACTGCTTTCCGAATGAGGTATGGACATTATGAGTTTTTGGTTATGCCTTTGGGACTTACTAATGCACCTATTATTTTCATGGATTTGATGAATCGGATCTTCAGATAGTATCTAGATCAGTTTGTGGTAGTATTCATAGATGATATTTTGATCTAGTCCTGTGATGAAACTGAGCATGCCGAATATCTGAGACTTGTGTTACAGACTTTGCGAGATAAAAAATTATATGCAAAGTTTAGTAAATGTGAGTTTTGGTCACACAAAGTCAGTTTTCTGGGCCATGTTGTATCAGCATTGGGTATTCAGGTTAATCCGAGTAAAATTTCAGCTATACTTGATTGGAAACCTCCGAGAAATGTTTTTGAAGTTCAAAGTTTTCTGGGACTTACTGGTTACTATAGACGGTTTATGAAAGAGTTCTCTATGATTGCAACTTTGATGACAAAGCTATTACAGAAAGATGTTAAGTTCGAGTGGTCAGAAAAGTGCCAGAAAAGTTTTGATCAGTTGAAAGCCCTTCTAACTATAGCTCTAGTGCTAGTTCAGCTAGAATCGGGTAAAGAATTTGTTGTTTATAGTGATGCATCTTTAAATGGATTGGGCTGTGCTTTGATGCAGGAAGGCAAGGTTATAGCTTATGCCTTGAGATAGTTAAAGCCACATGAAAAGAACTATCCGACACACGAATTAGAATTGCTAGTTATTGTGTTTGCATTAAAGATATGGCGTCACTACCTATTCGGTGAAAAATGTCATGTTTATTCTGATCACAAAAGCTTGAAATATTTGATGACACAAAAAGATCTGTATTTGAGACAGCGTCGATGGTTAGAGCTGTTAAAAGACTATGAGCTTGTGATTGACTACCATCCAAGAAAGGCTAATGTTGTTGCTGATGCTCTAAGCCAAAAATCACTATTTGCTTTGTGTGCAATGAAATGCATATGACTATGTCTGATGATGGTTCGATAATAGCTGAATTAAAAGCAAGACCGTTATTTGTTCAATAAATTTGTGATACTCAAAAAGTTGATAATGATTTGTTAACAAAAAGGGTTCAATGTGATTCGAATATTGATTCAGGGTTCAGAGTCGATGTTGATGGTTCTTTGAGGTTCAGAAACTGAATATGTGTTCCGAGAAATTTAGAGTTGATTTAGATGATTTTGAACGAAGCTCACAGCAGTCAGTTACCTGCTCACCCGGGTAGTACGAAGATGTATAACGATCTTAAAAAGCTTTATTAGTGGCATGGTATTGAACAAGACATTTCTAACTTTGTTTCGAAATGTTTGGTTTGTAAGCAAGTAAAAGTTGAGCATCAGGTACCTTCTAGATTGCTTTAGCCAATCATGATACCAGAGTGGAAATGGGACAGAGTCACAATGGACTTTGTATTCGGTTTACCATTGACACCAAGCAGGAAAGATGCAATATGGGTTATTGTGGATAGATTGACTAAATCTGCTCACTTTGTTCCGGTTCGTACAGATTATTCACTCGACAAGCTAGTTGAATTGTATATTTCTCTGATTGTACGATTACATGGTGTGTCTATTTCTATTGTTTCGGATAAAGATCTGAGATTTACATCGTAGTTTTAGAAGAAACTGCAGGATGCTTTAGGTACAAAATTACATTTTAGCACTACTTTCCATCTGCAAACAGATGGTCAGTCCGAACGAATCATTTAGATACTTGAGAATATGTTGAGATGTCGCATTCTTGAGTTTAAAGGTACGTGGGAATGATACTTACCTTTGATTGAATTTGCGTATAATAATAGCTTTCAATCGAGTATTAAAATGGCACCTTACGAGGCTTTGTACGGTCATAAATGTCGTACACCATTGTATTGGACTGAGCTTAGTGAAAATAAGATACAAAGGGTTGATTTGATTAGAGAGATTGAACAGAAAGTGAAAGTAATCCGTGAAAGTCTGAAGACAGCATCAGATCGTCAGAAATCATATGCGGACCTGAAACGAAAATATATAGAGTTTTAGATCAGAGACAAAGTCTTTTTAAAAGTCTCATCATGGAAGAAAATATTTAATTCGGTAGTAAAGGCAAATCGAGTCTGAGATTTATAGGGCCGTATGAGATTATAGAGTTTATCGGGTCGGTTGCTTATAGGCTACTATTACCTCCTGAGCTAGAAAAGATGTACAATGTATTCCATGTTTCGATGCATCAATCTGATCCTTCACATGTGATTAGTCTGTCAGAAATTGAGATTAAGTCTGATATGACATATGAGGAAAAATCGATTCGCATTGTGGCTCGTGAGGTTAAAGAATTGCGAAATAAGAAAATTTTGTTAGTTAAAGTACTGTAGCATAAGCACGGAATTGAGGAAGCAACGTGGGAGCTAGAGGATACAATGAAAGAGCGTTATCCGAACCAATTTACTGGTAAGATTTTTGGGGATGAAAATCCCTAAGGGGGAGAGTTGTAACAGCCAGATTTAGACCCTTATCGGAATGATGGTTTCAGGACCACAAATTTAAGTCAGAAAAATATTATAAAATTATTCACTATGTTTATTATGTGTGAATTTATTTGTGTGAAATTTTCATGCTTTAATTTTGTCGTTTGAATGTCCGATTAAATAAGAGGATTGAATCTCGGAAAATGAAAAATTTGGTGTTCTTTTTAGAAGGGCAGAGTAATGGTTGTTGTATTAATGTGGGGGATTTATGTTGCAATTAGTCCATTGATTAAATGAATGGATGGCATTAGGCATATATTATATGGTTTTGTTATAAATTTATTAAGGTTAAACATGTAAATTAAACATTAAGTTAATATAAGTTATAATATATCATAAAACATATAAAAAAATAAAGCCATTATATGTGTTTATATTGTGCTCTTACCGAAACAAAAGAAAAGAGAAAGAAAACCTAGGTTCGGTCATTCTCAAGCTCAATTCAATGTAAGTTCTAGCTCGATTTTTGATAATTTTTACGTTTTTGAGATCGTTGCTAAGTTATCTACAAGACCCATGCTTGAATTTTTCATTTTGGTGAATATTTTGGATTATGCTATTGTTGAAAGCTTTTGATTTTTGTTGTTTGATGGTAGAAAATAAAAGATATGTGATAGATTAACATGTTTGTATAGGAATTTTTGATGATTTTGTACAATAGGGACTAAATTGTGAAAAATGTAAAATGTCAAAGGCAAAAGTGTAATTTCCCCATTTATGTGTTTTTGGATGAATTTGATTGAATATTTGATTAAATAAGTTTAATTTATATTAATTTAGATCAAGGAAAGAGAAAATCAGATTTGGATCGGGAGAAAACTAAAGTTGTCGACTAGACGTTCCGTTCCAGTTTTTCACCGTCTAAGGTAAGTTTATAAGCAAATAGACATACTTAATCATAATTAAATGTGAATTATAAATGCTGAATTGAAATATGTAAATATATATATTAACCGAATGTGAATAAGCTTGGCAGGAATGTTTATGAATTCATTTTGACTAAGTTACGATGTCCAGAAGCCCCATATGAACCTTAGGAATAGCTAGGATACATATATCATGACATAGGATTCCGATATGTGATGTGCGAGTAAGACCATGGCATCGACATATGTGTGCGAGTAAGACCACGTTTTATACATTGGCATCGATATGTGACTCTGATTTATGTATGCGAGTAAGACCCTGTATGGGACAGTGGCAGCGATATGTGATTACATGTAAGACCATGTCTGGGACGTTGGCATTGTATGATATATGTGATTATCCGAGTGTCCTACCCAATTCTAAATGGTTTATCGGGCAATTATATGTGTGATCGAATGTGCAATTTGAGCTAAAATGATTAGGTATGAATTAGTTTATTTCCAAATTGAAATAAGGTAAGTAAGTTACATAATATTTGTTGGAAGTCTTCTATGAAGTAAAGAAAGAACGTTTGTGAACATGATAAGTGCATTCGGCTTAGTGAATAAATGATATGAAAATTATGGAATTGATTCTTAAATATGGGTATATATGACCACATATATTCGGCCACATAAGTAATGTATGTACATGATATTATATTATGATTACTGATCGTGTGCATATGGGTGTATGTATATTTGGTTTTATAATGACATTTTGGTTTTGAAAATTGAATGATAATTGGTTATTTTAATTATATGAGTATTCAGCCAAGGTTGTATTTGTGTATGAAAATGTATTATTTATGAAATTTGTAAGTTTGAGACTAATTGTGGTAATGATAATATAATTTGGTTTGGTTTAATTGTGTTGACTATATCATTTAATTGTTTATTTGTTTATGACTTACTAAGCTTAAATAGTTTGCTCTGTGTGTGTTGTTGTTTACTTCTATTTTATAGATTTTGAAGTCAAGTTAGTAGCTCAAGGATCATTAGTAAAGTCTATCACACTATCAATTGTCTTCGGTATTTTATAAACTGAATTTTTGGAACTATGGCATGCATAGGCTAGATTATACTTTAGAAATGTTGTATTTTGGTCTATGTATAATTTGAACCATGCAAAAATGGCTTAATTTCTATGCTTGCGTTCGGTTTTGGTTTAATTATGGTTTAAGTTCATTTTGGTTATTATGCTATGTGCCACGAATGATTAGAATTTGTGATATGTGTTTGTGTATTGAGGTTGGTTGATGATTTTGGATGTGGTAAGAATGAAATAGTTATGATGTGTAATCGGTTATGTAATTAGCTCAATTTGAAAATTATGTTCATTGTGTAAGTGCGTGGTGTGCTTGGCTAAATGAATTGATTCTGAGTAATGCTATATTTGGTGAATGTGTTTTTGCTTTAATATATATATATTCAAGTGGGTATTAGTTATTATGAAATGAATGTAATGGCAATATATGTGTTTATATATTAGGTTGGAATGTTAGGTTTTATGTTGGTTAGAAAATGTGTGTTAATTATGGTTCGACAAGTGTGCATAATTAGGCCATTACGGGTTTATTTACTTGATAATGCTATATTTATTGTATTGAAGAATTATATATTTAGTTGGGCTAAGACATTTTGATTAATGTATGTGATTTTTGTGTCGATATTAAAATGGCATATTATTTGAAAATATTTGCCAAATATTTAAGTAGCATAATTGGTTGAATTGATGACATATTCAATTTATAATAAGTAAGATATTATATATGTATCTATGTTATGCAAATGTTGCAGATAAGTAAACAAATGTTATGATGGTATATGTTATTTATATAGAATGAAATGATTAATATTTTCATGTTTTAAAGTATGCGCATATGATTAATGAGATAATAATATGTTTTATGTATAATTTATTTCAATGTCTTAAATGTTTAAATATACATATATGATTGATTGGCATGTAAAGTGAAATATACTTGGTTATGGGTTAATATTCGAATTTTCATGATTTCTTTTGATATTGATTGAATGTAATTTGGAAGTTATATGAATTGTAGAAACAAAGCATGAAAGTTTGATTTAAAATTTTTCTCCTAGATGAATATTAATGAAATGAAAGTTTGTTCTGAGTTGTATTTGATCGCAATGCCTCATAACCCAAATCCGATGACGGATACGGGTTAGAGGTGTTACAAATATAGTAAGGGTGATGGAAATGGCTTGAATTTTGCCAATTTCTTGTTCGCACGAACTTAGACACAAGCGTGTGTCTCAGCCGTTTGTGATACATGGCCATGCGACATGGCCATGTGTCCCTTGTAGGTGTTAAAAGTTGCTTTCGAAAGTTACATGTCCTAGCACACGGCCTGGCACACAAGTGTGTAAGGCCATTTCGAAGGTTACACGGTGTGGTACATGAGCATGTAGCTTGGCTATGGGACCCAAGTTAGAAAGTTACACGGGCATAAACATAGGCTAAGACTGTAACACCATAAACCCAGCCTAGACATTATGGCCGAATCTAGTGGTGTCACATTGAGGTGTTCTTTGAAAACATGATTTCATTGAAAACCTTTTCTGTATTAAACTTCTTTGTGATATTAACGAAAATTTTGTTGATTATATTAGAATGTTAATATACTTCAAAAGATTGTTTGATGCGGAAGCATTTATAATATTTTATGTAAACGTGATGTTTTGAAAAACATTTATCTTTTGGAAATCCACATTCTACTACTATCCGATATGAATCAAGATAAACAAAATCTCAAATTAAAAGTTAAAACTTAAAGAGGTCTTATTACATAAACAAATACCCAATTAAAATTACATGCAAATTTAAAAGAAAATAAGAAATCATGTGCAGTTGTATGGCCACGTTTGTGTCCCTCACAGCACTGATCTGCCTAAGACTGGGGATTACCTACACAGATAAACAGAAGGGTGAGTTTACAAAAACTTAGTGTGTAATCCCTTATCAAACAAATAGTCAAACATGCGGTATGCAATTACAGTCTGGGCTTGAGCCCGTTATAGTAATAGTTCAGTTTCAGTTAGGGCCTAAGCCAATTACAGTATCAGTAACAGTACAGATATGCAATCAGAAATCCTACCCAATCCAGCCTCTACACTCCACTCCGTTAAGCCCTACACTCCCTGTGGGGATAAAATTGACCCACCCATCCCTACACTCCAATGTTAGCACCAGTTGCGGCACTAAACTGTATCGCAGCAAAGCTGCCAGTAATATGATCGGCATAAAGCCATCAGTAGGTCCACAGTCATCTCGGGCGACCCGTGCTGTAACACCCTAACCCGTATCCATCACGGGAATAGGGTTACAAGGCATTACCAATCATAATACAACTTAGAAGAGACTGTCATTTCAAAGTAAATCATCTAGTAAAATTTTTAGCCAAACTAGCATACTTTAATTCTAAAATTTATATATATGTATTTTTACTTATTTTAATCAATCAATATAACCAAATAATCATAGAAATCAAAATTTAAACTCATAACCAAGTATGTTTCATTTCACATACCAAACATATATGTATACTTTAACACAAACACACATACATAATTTCATTTCATATATGTATCTGTGTTATGCAAATGTTATAATGGTATATGTTATTTATATAGAATGAAATGATTAATATTTTCATGTTTTAAAGTATACGCATATGATTAGTGAGATAATAATATGTTTTATGTATAATTTATTTGAATGTCTTAAATGTTTAAATATACATATATGATTGATTGGCATGTGAAGTGAAATATACTTGGTTATGGGTTAATATTCGAATTTTCATGATTTCTTTTGATATTGATTGAATGTAATTTGGAAGTTATATGAATTATAGAAACAAAGCATGAAAGTTTGATTTAAAAATTTTCTCCTAGATGAATATTAATGAAATGAAAGTTTGTTCTGAGTTGTATTTGATCGGTAATGCCTCATAACCCAAATCCGGTGATGGATACGGGTTAGGGGTGTTACAAATACAGTAAGGGTGATGGAAATGGCTTGAATTTGGCCAATTTCTTGTTCGCACGAACTTAAGCATGAGCGTGTGTCTCAGATGCGACATCGCCATGTGTCCCCTGTAGGTGTTAAAAGTTGCTTTCAAAAGTTAGATGTCTTAGCACACGGCCTGGCACACAAGTGTGTGAGGCCATTTCGAAGGTTACACGGTGTGGCACATGGGCATGTGGCTTGGCTGTGTGACCCAAGTTGGAAAGTTACACGAGCACGAACACGGGTTAAGACTGTAACACCCTAAACCCAGCCTAGACATTATGGCCGAATCTGGTAGTGTCACATTGAAGTGTTCTTTGAAAACATGATTTCATTGAAAACCCTTTCTGTATTAAACTTCTTTGTGATATTAACGAAAAATTTGTTGATTATATTAGAATGTTAATATACTTCAAAACATTGTTTGATGCGGAAGCGTTTATAATATTTTACGTAAACGTGATATTTTGAAAAACATTCATCTTTTGGAAATCCGCATTCTACTACTATCCGATATGAATCAAGATAAACAAAATCTCAAATTAAAAATTAAAACTTAAAGAGGCCTTATTACATAAACAAATACCCAATTAAAATTACATGCAAATTTAAAAGAAAATAAGAAATCATGTGCAGTTGTGTGGCCACCTTTATGTCCCTCACAGCACCGATCTGCCTAAGACTGGGGATTACCTGCACAAATAAACAGAAGGGTGAGTTTACAAAAACTTAGTGTGTAATCCCTTATCAAACAAATAGTCAAACATGCGGTATGCAATTATAGTCTAGGCCTGAGCCCGTTGCAGTAATAGTTCAGTTAGGGCCTAAGCCCATTATAGTATCAGTAACAGTACAGATATGCAATCAGAAATCCTACCCAATCCAGCCTCTACACTCCACTCCGTCCAGCCCTACACTTTCTGTGGGGATAAAATGGACCCACCCATCCCTACACTCCAATGTTAGCACCAATTGCGGCACTAAATAGTATCGCAGCAAAGCTACCAGTAATATGATCGGCATAAAGCCATCAGTAGGTCCACAGTCGTCTCGGCGACCCGTGCTGTAACACCGCTAACCCGTATCTATCACGGGAATAGGGTTACGAGGCATTACCAATCATAATACAACTTAGAAGAGACTTTCATTTCAAAGTAAATCATCTAGTAAATTTTTTAGCCAAACTAGCATACTTTAATTCTATAATATATATATATATATTTAATTATTTTAATCAATCAATATAACCAAATAATCATAGAAATTAAATTTTAAACTCATAATCAAGTATGTTTCATTTCACATACCAAACATATATGTATACTTTAATACAAACACACATACATAATTTCATTTCATATAAATAATATAATCTATTATAAAATTTGTATGTATAAATAAAACATTTAAATATCACTCATACATTTAAGAAATAATCCATTTAACACATGTCGAATATATCATCAACTTAACTAAGTAAACCACTCAAATAAATTTACCAAGGCATCCAAATAAAGTACCATTTGAAACCGATACAAAAACCATATTCATCCCTTAACTATTTGGCTAACAAAAAAATATTTGTACATATTCATTGATTTTCAAATAACAAACGAATTCATATAGGCATAAATAACATTATTTTAAACCCTAAACATATACCAATACACCACATATAAATGACATGCATTTTACTAACTTATACATTACATAATATAACACAATACATATCAATCATTTACTCCATAACCGAAACACATAACCAAACACCACCATCTGTAACAGCCCTAATTTGACCCTAATCGAAAAAGTGGTTTCGGAATCACTAACCGAGTCAAAAAAATTTTTTTAATGTTATTTTCTATGTTTATTAGATGTGAAAATACATGTGTGAATCTTTGAATGTTTTGATTTTGTCATTTGATGTAAATTGATCAAAAAGGGCTTAGTTGATAAACATTGAAATTTTGCTAGGCAAAATTAAAAAGTGGTCGAATAGTTGAAGTTACAAAAAGGGGGTCCTTGCATGTCAAATTGTCCACTTTTAACACATAGTGGACGGCAATGATGTTATAATTTTGACATTTTGTGGTTATAATATTAGTTAAAAATATTTAATAGTTATTAAATGTGAAAACATGAATAAAATAATGGGAATGGTAATAAAAACAAAGTTATCATCTTTTTCTTCCTCCATGACCGAAACTAAGGCAAAGAATAAGAGAGGAGAAGAGCTTGTAAGCATTCGGCTATGGAGGTTCCTTGCTTTTAAAAGGTATGTAATGAATTCCTTTGTAAATTGGTTTTGGAATTGGGTTGTTGAGTGCATATTGTTGTTAGCCCACACTTTTGAGTTATGGATCTATGAACATTTCCACATTCGGCAACTTGGGAAAAATGTGGAAGTATAGTTAAATTTGTTAATGTGAAATCTTGAGTGGTTATAATCATGTGTTAAATGCAAGAATTGGATTGTATTTGTAAGAAAATTTAAGTAGATATTAATTATGGCATTCGGCTACTTTCAGTAAATGAGGAAATTATGCTTAGTTTCGAAAAATTTGTAATTGAGTTGCTAATATGTGCTTATATGATGACCGAATGAGTAATTTGTACATGTATAACTAAGTTGAAGCTTTGTTTAGGAAGTCCACATTGAAGTTGCCCCATGAGTGCTAATTAGTAGATAATTTTAATGTTAAGCAATGGGTAAGGATTATATGTGGTTTAATAACTAATTAAACTTGCTATATACGGCTAGAATGAGCATTGACATTTGGCTAAAACGACTTAGTGTAAACTTGTTACTAAATTTTAGGAATACATGCTTAAATACAAATCTTTGATAGTTTAATTGCCGAATGACCTTCCTTGGACAAGGAATTGTATAATTGCTTGTAATTTAAGATGTTGAGGTTGTGAATTAGTTGATGAGTGATATTCGGTTATGGTTGATTTAGTTGAGAAATCTAAGCTAATGATAGAAGCTGAAGTATTATTGCTAATAAGTTGTTAAAGTGCCGAATGTGTGTCATAATAGAAATATTTATTTTATTGATATGTATTTGTTTAGCTAAAAGAGAAAGTACCGTATGCTCTTTTTGAATGAGAGTGTTGGCATTTTTTTTTATTAAGAAGAATTAGTAAGGTGATTGAACTAGTTTACTTGTTTTTAAAGCTCAAGAACAAGGAAAGCTAAACTCGGATAAAGGAAAATCAAAAACTGATCGAATAGTCGAGATTACGTACGAAAACCACCCAGGTAAGTTCTTAAGATTTTAACTCGGTTTGATATGCTAAATGATTAAATGAAAGTAGCCTACAGAATATTGTTTTTATTTAGTCTAAATGCATAAGGAGATGGAATGGAAATTAATTTACCGAATATAGTTATTATATATATATTGAATTGGATGTGAAAAGTGAGATGATTATTTGAGAACTAAAAGTAATCATAATTATATGTTATTATTAATTATGTGAGGAAGCTGTGTATAATATGAAGTATTGCATTTTGGTATTTGCTGAAAGTGAATTAAATGCAGGACATAAGTCGATTGAGACTTGGGTGTATGAATGAAGTTGATAAACTATGAGTTATGATGTAACACCCTTAACCGACGTCCGTCGCCAGATTAGAGTTACAAAGTTTTACTCATCTGAAAACTACTACCAGACATTTTGAGACACACATATAAAGTAGATCTTACACACACTATGGAATGAAAATCAGTGAGATTAAAACCTTTAGACTTTATCTAAAATCATCACAAGAAACCAAATTCATTTCTCATATTTAATAACATAAATATGCTTATATCTACCAAATATGCAAATTATGTATAGATAGGCCAATCCAAATATACCATCAACACTAAAACTTTTGCAACCAATAATTCGACTATATTACTTTACTAAACAAATAAATAAGCCATTCTCGCATAGCTTGATTTCACATACATATACAAAGAACAACTTGGTTTCAAAGAGAAAGGAGTTAAGCCTATACATGCCATTAGCAAAACATAAAGACTTTAAGAATACCAAAATCAAGTTTAGATAGTGTGGATGACTTCGACTGAATCCTCGAGCTCGTAATTAGGGCCAAAGATCTATAAAACAGAGAAATGAAACAAATGGAGTAAGCTTCATAAGCTTAGTAAGTCTTAAATAAAATAATTAACTTTACTGAATTAAGGACATTAACTTTACTCATCACCTCATTTGCTTAGAATTTAATATCATATAATCATTAAATTAAATAACGATTTCAACTGTGGCCAAATGTAAATGTGTTCAACCACATTCAAATTCTCTAGTGCTATCTCCACTTCCTTGATAATCTCATAAAAGAGCCGATTATACATAATCGCACAATGCACAATTTGCATATAAATGTCACATAACTTCATACATTGGTCGAACATATTTTAATCACATAATGAATCTTAATACTTATTCACCTATACACATTTCATTTTATACTTGAAGTTCAATCCAAAGCAAATTTAATTTTAAGCGTAGGATACATACCTGACAGAATTAAAGTATTAAATCCTTTCAATTTAATTATCCTATCGTGAAGTCACATAATATTAGACTTTTATCAAGTCACCTGTCATTTGTCGGCTTAAGATTACATAATCTCATCATCTCCTATCAAGATGTCATTCATTTATTCAACTCAATAAAGTTAAGCTAGAGCTCCATAACAATTAAAATTTTAATGGTCATATCACATAGGTATCACATATACTTTTATACCCTTACTAAACGGTATATTACATATAGCAAAATATATATATATACACTCGGTATCATCTCATATGTAAATTCATTTTTAATCATAGTCACCAATTCTGTACAAAATTACGCTTAACCGAAAACTAAATTTCCATTTATCATGCTTATTTACTTATGCCTTAAATAACCAAAAGTTTTATCACATATTCATAATTTAATTCCACAAGGCACAATTTGCTCAATTGCAAACGAATAAACGACTATAATTCAAACACATTTGAACGTGATTCAAGGTCTCAAGATGGAAACGCATACATACCTTAATACGAGTTAGTAAAAATTAGAGCTCATACCTTGCTTCACTACTCGTGTTAACTTTGATAATAATACATAATTTCAAAGTCTTGGGTTAACAACCCGACTTGTTATTCACTAAGTACCAATTTGATTTGATTCCACCGGCACTATGCTTACTATGCTTAAAACCCGAGATTTACCACCAGCTTTTAGCTTGTGAAACAACTGCCCGAACATAAAATATAGATCGCACCACAAGCTGCCGCTTACAATTAAACATTTATTTTCAATTTCCCAATACTTCGAACATATATATATATATATTATAGATCACTTCATTTCATGTTTTACTATATTAATATATATAATTTAACACATTTTAATCACTTAAAACTTACCATGCTATTTTTAATTCAACTATTCAAACTCAAGTTGTAGATACATGCTTATATATAACAGTTATTCACATACTAAATTCCATTTGGCCGAAATATAAGAGTATACAACTGATTCTCATTTACTTTTCATTTTACATTTATAATTCGAATCACATTGTCATCATAACCAAAAATACAAAATGCGTACCTGAGCCACTTAATACATTATCGAACTTAATAATTAATTTAGCACGAATTCACAAGGCCTTAATCCCTTTTTAATCCATAGGCCAATTTATTACGAGCACAGGACACATTCGACTTATGGACGACATTTGTTCGCTTTCAGCAGTTACCAAATTTAGAAGTTCATATCCCATCTGGCTTTCTCACATAGCAATTAATATCATGTATAAGTATAATTACCTTTAACTACTCACTACTTGTGATAAACTCTCATATAATAATGTTTATATCCGTCAAAGTACTTGTAAGTCACCTCACTGTTCACATCCAATTCAATATATAACTATATATAATTATATTTAATAACTATCCTCGGATAATAGATTTCATTCCAATCTCATTTGGATTATTAATCAAATAACAACAACATTCTTTTAGCTATTTATATTAATGATTTAACATAATGAATCAAATCAAACTCTTTAGAACTTACCTCGACAATTTTGTACGATTGATTTTGATTACTCGACCAACTTCGCTTTACCTCAATCCGACTTTGTTTCCTTTTTGCTCTTGAGCTTGATTTTGAACAAAATTTACCATTTAATAATTAGTTTCTGTAATGACCTTAACAAAGATCAAAGTTCATCTTTGTTACAAAGAGTTGCCACTCGGCCAATTAACATATTAACCCTTATACAAATATATCTATTCTCTAATATCCACACACACATACAGCAACTTCCTTTCTATTTATTTCAAAACTTCAAAGCACTCTCATATTTGTACCTATGTACAATGGCCGAATGCATATAGCCTTTAACTTCATCTATATTGAAAATCAAACCATCATTTCTTTAACAAATTTATGACATACAACTTTACTTATTTCTTCTTATGAAGCATCATTCACACATAAATCAATTTACAAGTTCAAACTACTCCTTCTCATTCTTACTCATTTTACTTAATCAAAATTCCAATTAAAAATGACATGATTTATTCAATCAAGAACCAATCCCCTTTCTAGTAACACACTTTCGGCCAAATTTTCACTCTTTACTAAATAAATACACAACAATTACTCCAATCCTCACTTTGGTTCTCATTCGGCAATTACATAAAAGATGCTAATTAAACATTCTTCCCAATTTTCCACTAAAACCGAATCACACACTTAACCATACTATCATTAATTTATTCAATTAAATTTCATATAACCCAATTCATTCACTTGTCCCCAATTTACCACTTTAAACGTCCATTTCTACAAATAATTTCTAAAATATTTTGTTCATGGCCGAATATCCAATTCCTATCCACACTAGCATTACCTCCTTATTCCTTGTGCAACATTAAAGCTTAGCCATTTCATCTAACATAGACATAGCTGAAACATACGAAAGCAGTTTCGCCTAAATCATCTTCTAAATTCCTATTCGAAAATTGTACAGCGTATAAACAAAATTTTACTCATAATTTTGACCTCTAGTGAGCTCAAACATACTTCAATCATCCATACTCATCAAAACATACAAAACCAAAACCATTCCTCATTTTTCTATCATAGCTAAATACAAGAGTCAACACCAATTCAAAAATTCCTACATGGGCAATGCTAGGAACTCAACATTCATCTCAACTCCATAAAATTTACAAGAATTACTTGAAAACATTACCTTGATTTTAACTTAACAGCAACCGAATACCATCCCATTTTCTCCTCTTCAACCATCGGCACAAAACAAACAAATTGAAGGTAAATTTTCTTCTTTCTTCTTTTTTTTTTTTTCTCTACTTTAAGTCACCAACTAATATAAAATTAATATCAAATGCATATAATGCTCTTCATCATTACCATGGCCGGCCACTAATGTTTAAAAGGGGAATTTGACATGCAAATCCCCTCTTTTTAATCCATACACAAATCGGCCCTTTTAACATCCATCTATCATATTTTTAAATTTTCACATATAGGCCCCTTTTTAGTAAATTTCACACCCAAAGACAAAAATTAAAGCATGGGATTTTTCACACATGTAAATTCACATATAATAAACATGGAATATAATATTTAATTATTTTTGTGACTCGATTTTTTTTTTGAGGTTTCGAAATCACTTTTCGACTAGGTTCAAATTGGGGCTGTCACATATGATGCCTGAATTATACCTATAATTTAATCGAATGAGAAAATGCCTTTATGTAAATGTACATATGATACGTCCACATGGGGAATGACAATGTGTACCAAATTGTGGATGTGAGATGGGAAGTAAATGAGAATCGGTTGTATGTTTATAATAGGCCAAATGGAATTTAGTATGTGAATAAATGTTACACATAAGTATGTATTTACAAATTGAGTTTGAATATTTGATTTAAGAACAGCCGGTAAGTTTTAAGTATTCGAATCAAATTTCTGTATAGACCTAATGTAATTTTGTACTTAAGACGAAATGAAATGACGAGGTACAACATCTAGCTTAAGATCGAGAAGCACATTGAAGTTTAAGTAAGAATTATGTTATGTTTGGAATGAGTGTGAATTATAAGTAAATACATGAGTTGAAGACAAGTAAGAGATAAAATGAAATGAAAGTAAATCATGTATATGTGATGTGACTTGGTGATATTAAGAAATAAAGACGGAGTATGAGATATATAAATATGACTTTATTGTATTTAGTGTGTAAGGACGAATGTGAAGTGTATTATATATTTATATACATGTGATGAGTCTGAATGGCTGATATGAATTGTGTGTAATATATATATATATACATGCTGTAAGGCCAAATAGAATGGGAAATGTTGTATGACTAAATGGTCATTATAAAAAGAAAGTAAATCATGTGACTTATGAGTAGGTTTTTAATGAAGGTATTACCTTGTTAATGTGTTTGTGCATACTAAAGTGTAATAAACTTTGTGAATTGACTATCATACAAAAATATCCGGGCCTAAAGTCCCGCAGGCTTCGTGCTGGTATTAGTCGAATTTTATACCTAGCAGGCGGTTTGCCGATGATCTGATAAGTATATATGACAAAGAGGCTCAGTTATGTATAAAAAGGGCAAGTAAAATTTCATAAAGCATTAAGTAATCCAGGTATGTAATATTTATTTTCTAATATGTGAGAGTGGTCCCAATATGATTCTTGGATTCAAAAATTGAAAAGTACTTGGAAATTTTTATAGAATCATAGATACTTATTTCATTCGGCCATTTTAGAAAGTATCTTGAAGTTGTTGTATTTTATGAGTAATAGAACCTCAAAATTTGTTTGGGAGTAAGTACATGTATAATCGGCCATTGTGAGCTCTTAGGTATGAAAGTATATTAGTTTTAGGTGAACGATGATCATTTGAAACTTATATGAAATGTGATGCCTGCGTTAGTTTTGTTGAACTAATGATATGTCAGCGATGTAGTTATAATGAGGCTATGCATATTCGGTAAGTCGGCAGTCCTTCGAACATGATAGAGAAGAACTTTGAGCATAAATTTAGTTGTTGTTTTAAGTACCTATTGCTTACTAAGCTCATGCACTTACCGTGAAATTGTTTTACTCAGTTTCTGGAATATGTTCAATACATTAAGCTGGCCAGGTATGTATCATGCACGCGTAAGTGAATTTAATTCGAATTGAATCATGAATCTTTAAAGTGATGTGGATATGAACAAATGTTGTGTCTACAAGTGTGATAGTAATACATTCAGTCCATTTATGAGGCCATGGGAAAGTATGTGATACAACCATGAGATATGAACGTTAGATTAAGTAAAAGTATATACTAAATTGCCCTAAGTCTATGCATATATCCGGCTAAGTGGTTAAGTACCTAGAAATAATTTCCAGTGTAATTGATTGATTGACTGATAAGTAAGTTAAACTGTACATATGTAATGCTTAAGACTTACTAAGCATAGAAATGCTTACTCTGTTTATTTTGTTCCTCTGTTTATAGATCTCGTTTTGAAGCTACGGACTCGAGGATTCAAGCTTTAATCACCTACACTATCGTCGTTATTTTGGTACATTCGATAGTTATTTTGGAACAATGGCATGTATAGGCTAATCTCCTTCTTTTGAATCGGATTTTATTTTAAGATGTATATATATTAGCCATACGAAAATGACTTTCTTAGTCTCTAAGTCTGAGCACATGGTATGATGAAATTATGTGTCGTGTTATTTTAATATGTTTAGGTGAATGGTAAAGGAAGTAAAGGCGTATACCATTCATGCTTAGTTGAATGATATAATGAAATTTTTAGGTAGTAATAAATATGCATTGTGATTCGAATATGGTTGGTTATGTCATCTAAGAATTTGTTTATGTTTATTGGATGGCATTTTCGGCTAGGAAAATTTTTAAATGGATCATTGATTTATATTCGATGCATACATGCATCTATGTCTGCTAAGTGATTATGAACCCTTGTATGTTTTAAATCAGTTGTGTAATATCTCGAAACCCTAATCCGGTGACAGACGGGGGTTTAGGGTGTTACACCATCTATATTTACATATATACGTTGAAATAATATTTAACTCATATCAATACAACATGTACAAAAATATTTATATATGTGCAAGTGTCGAATCACAAAGTTGATTATAACCATCTAATGTGACAAGTTTACACTTCACAAAAATAAGTCATTAACCAAACAAATACATATATCCAAAACACAAATTTATATACCATGCAATAAACATATCAATAAACTTCTACCATGTTCGAACATAAGCAAATATTATTTAATGCTGATTCACATATACTTTTATCTATGCATAACCATAGCCAAACCATCCACATATACACCCTAAAATTACCAATATCGAATTACCCAAAACCAAGCTTATCAAACATTTTAATTAAGAACATATAAAACCAACCTTAAGCATAATAAGCAAGCCATTTTGCATGGCTTTAAATATATATACAAATTTCAAAACCAAATATATATAAAACAAGCCTATACATGCCACATAACCAAATTTCAAAACATTCATTTACCGAAGTGAAAACTGGATAGTGTGATGAGGTCTCCCATGACTTCCAACCTGAGCAAGTCTCCGAAACTCTATAAACATAGGAAAAAAACACACAGAGTAAGCTTTAAAAGCTTAGTAAGCCATAAACAAATAAATCATTTCAATAATATTTATAAATTAATATCATTAAGCTAAACTTAACTAATCTCATCACATATAAATTCATTACACTCGTAAATTCATATACCACATTAAATAACATCTCTTATCTTAAATATCAATAAATATATATATAACCCATATTTTCAAATTCGAATCACATCCGTTAACTTAATCATATAATTCAAGTTTGCACATAATTATTACATGACTAACCAAAACATGTCATGGTTCACTAACCACTTCACTTATATTTTAATCATTTGGCTATATTTCAAGTTCATATATATAACACATATTCACATTTCATTTACTTATAAATTACATATCATCTTTACACATATACTACTTCTCATTTCTCCAAACTATGTTTCTCATTTCATAATTCTCATACTCAAAACATAGGACCACAATTTATATAATGAACATATATAGCACATCATTCATTTGTATACATTCATATTGTTCGATGTCATATATTTCACATTTCATCTTATAATTCATTTAATTATAGTTTATTCACTATTAACCACATCTCATTTTCACATAGATCATAATCATACTCACTTTCACTATTCAATTTCACAAACATTGTAGCATACCTGAATCAGATGCACATTTATATACTCATTTAATTCTCGAAATACTGGATAAATTGTTCAGAATCAATAAGGATACTCGAATAATTCAGAAACCTCGTATAATGCCAACGTCCCAGACGTGGTCTTACGTGTAATCACATATCAATGTTATATCGGTATAAAGTCTGCTAGGCATAAAGCTTATAATAATTCATCGGCAATAAACCTGCTAAGCAGAAGCCTATATCTCACACCAGCACAAGGCCTGCTAGGCTCAAAGCCTGATTTAATACACCGGCATACAGCCTGCTAGGCACAAAGCCTGATTTAATACACTTGCATAAAGCTTGCTAGGCACAAGGCCTAATTTATCTAACCAGCACAAGGCTTGCTAGGCTTAAAGCCCAAACATCACTGTTACAAAGTCATCTTATACCATATTCATATATAGAAAATTCTAACTATTCCATAAAGTTCATATGGACTTTCAAATATCATAACTCAGTTGAATTAGTCTCAAATACACTATTTCCATGCATACTCATATTCGGCTATCTCAAATATAAGTCTATAAATTTCAAAACAACATATTAAACTAATTTACATTCAAAATTTACGATGTTTAATTGCTTATAGCCTTACCTCGTACGGAGACGAACGGACCAGAACGACTATTCGACAATTTTTGACTTTCCCCGATCCAGATCCAAATTTCACTTTTTGCCAATCTAATTAATATCAAATTTAACTTACTTATTCAACATTTCTATTAATTTTCATCCAAAAACATATAATTGGGAAATTTGCTTTTTAGCCCCTAGCATTTCACATCTTTACAATTTAGTCCATAATTCAAATCAACACAAAATATTCAAAATTTCACGTTGTACAAGCTTGGCTGAATTTTACTAGTGCTCAAATAAGCCCACATATTTCATCAATTTCACATTAAAGTCCCTCACTTTACAAATTTCACAATCTAGTCCTAATTCGACATTTTTACCAAAATTCACTTAGTAAATCATGACAATCTAACAACAAGGATTTATTTTTCATCATCAAACAAAAAATTCATCAAGCCATTATCAATGGAAAAATACAAAATCATCATTAAATCCAAAAATTACAATATGGGCTTTATAGATTTTACTGCAACGATCTCAAAAACATAGAAATTATCAAAAATCGAGTCAAAACCATACCTTAATCAAAGGAAACAATAACCGAACACTAGCTTAGACTTTTTCTTTTCTTTTCTTTCCATTTTGGCAAGTATGGATGAATAATGGCTTTATTTTATGCTTTTGTTTTTTTATTAGTATTCATTTAATACATAAATTACCTAACCATCCATTAAAATTATTTCTAATTACCAAATTGCCAAACCATGTCTGCCACTATCATATATTTGGATTTATTTCATCATAAGGACCTCACCTTTAATTAATCAAAACAAATAGGCACTTTTACAAGTAGCAGTCAAGTTTCACCTTTTACGCGATTATGTCCTTTTATCAAATTGAGCACACAAACGCTAAAATTTAAACACGAAAATTTAACACATATAAATTCACATATAATAAACACAAAAAATAATTTTTTAAATATTTTTCTAACTCGGATTCTTGGTCCCGAAACCAGAGTTCCGAATAGGGTCTAAATTGGGCTGTTACACGTGCAACCTTACCAGTACAATACACTTCCTCCAAATATAGTAATCCCATCCCCATGCACCATGTCACAATCGTGTCATAATATCATGCACGGATGCAGTATATATATAAATATAAATCGTGGCATGCTAAAAAATAGTCATACATAATAGGTGGGCATACAGTCATTTTAACTCATAGGTGTATAACAGTCACTTTACCTCTTAGAGGTACAACAGTCATTTTTATCAGTTCGGAGTCCAGGTATACTTATCGACCCATTAGTAGGCCCACAACTGTCTCAGGCGACCCGTGCAACCTTAACAGTCAAATAGTAATAATGGGCCCAAGGCCCATTATGCGGGCTCATGTAGGCCCACACGCCCATGTGGCCCACAAAGCCCAGAAATGACCTTGGTCGTGTGAACGACACAGTCGGGTCCAATATCTTCCACACATTTTTGTGGTTTACCCATGTGGGGTCCACAAGCCCGTTGGGCCCACACAACCCATTTCTGCCTAACATGGCCCAGAACAGCCTAAGCCCATGAAATCACTCATGGTGGCCTCTATGATCCAGTACCCATGTTTTATATGTTCAGATTACCACACGGGCGAGCGTACGCTCGTGTAGCGTCTATTATCATATTTTTTGGCTTTTACCGAATTACGATTAGAGCAATGTTTACACACCTGATAGGATTCTCAGTACTCAACCCTTCTTGAGATGAACTGCACCTAAACAAATGACAAATCCATGACCAATGTTAGACATGCTTAAAACTAACTGGACCAAAAACAATCCCCAACTGATAGCATTTAATATTACTTACCTACCACAGCTTTAACCGATGTAGCCTATCACTCTTCAGGTAAACCAAGTTCAACACGATATGGTACTGTCAAAATAATATTTGACATGACAAAGGGTTAGAACCGTAACATAACTTAATCAAGAGGCATAAACCAACCAATTAAGGTACACCTTTTTCCCCCTTACCAAAGGACTTACCAACCGAAAGCAGTCCTCTATGAACAGAAGCAGCCAACGCCAACCTTTTTTCATTTTAGAGAACAACAGCATGTAGGAGAGAGAAAGGGAAAGGTATTTAGTAACAGTACAAAAGGGAAAGGAACTATTGAGATTTGATTGAGTGAGGGAAAATAATGGGAAGCAATCAACTTAAGGAAACCAATCGAAAAGAGGGAAGAGCACGAATTCGGCAAAGAAAAAATGGTAACCGTAAGTTAATAGAACAAGAGCCAAAACCCTGAAGAGGAGGGAATCAGTTGAAGGAGAGGGAGGAGAGAAGAAATAGATCAAGACCCTAGTAAAAAGCCGGAATACTTTGAGAGAAAAAAAGGAAGTATTCGACCATGAAGAGAAAAGTCCCCAAAATGAAAACCCGAAAAGCCAAAAACGAAGGATATTGATATACTTACTAGAACAATTCAGTTTCTCCAGAAAAGAAAAGAAAATAACAAAAGTTGTCAGCTATCGCAACATGAAAAACTAAATGCCAAAACCCCCAAAATTGAATCATCTTCAACCACAAATCCCTATGATTTTCTCCTAAAATCTCTCCTCAAATCCCTCAAAGTGCTCAAACTGATCACACCTCACTAAACTACTCAATTCGAATTCCTCTCAACTACTTCAGTGCTTCGGTCAACCAAAGACACTTCCACAGCACTTATAGCAAAATAAAACATTCCATTACCTCTGCTAGGATTCAAACCTTAGTCCGCTGGCATGGGTAACATGCCACTTACCCCGTATGTTGTAAGAGTATGCCCAAAGATCAATCATGAGATGGTTGTAATAACATACTTGATTTACCATGTTTATTAATATGAGGCGTTGCCATTATTATTTCAGTTTCTTTTCTGTGTGTATAAATAAACTATTTTATAATAATGTCCTGAGAATAATATGATTATTCTTAAAAGATCCTTAGTCAAGTATTATTATTGGTTAGGACGACAATAATGCATTAAGACTAATATGTAGTTGATTGATGATAAAGAGTTGTCATTGATATGGAGTGTCAGAATCAATGCATGAATATGTGTGTTAGAGAACAACATATTGGACTGACCTGTTATGAGTATGTTTCTTGGATTATTATGTAATTGTCACAACATTACTCATAGTGATTAATATGTATATGATCCTCAGACTTGAGATCATCATTATCCCAACATCGTGAGTTGTATATTTTGATACAGTCAAACGTACACTGTAACTGGTTGTTCTATAAAGGCTGATGTTGTAACACCCCAACCCGTATCTGTCGTCGGAATAAGGTTTCAGAGCATTACTCGGATTTACATATCATTTAGCAAAAATTTTCGTTAAATACTTACCGATTCAATGCATCATATAGATAATTATATTATCATTTAATCAATAGCTTGGCACTTGTCTTAGCATCAATCAACATTGTTAGTATACTTACGCATATTTTATATAATATGCTTATAAGTAACATTCTCTTACCGTTTAAAATCATTTATTTCATTATATTATAATTTCATGTACCATAATTTCCATATATTTCACATATATTTATTCTGATAATAATTCATATCAAACTTAATATAAATCAAATTCTATATGCACGTACTTTCCACACCATGTGTCCATATAACATGTACAAATCATTATTTATATACTTCAAGCATATATGGTAATAATTCATTTCGTATTCATATTGTTTCATAATATACAAATGTACTAATATTTCACATTCAATCCAATATAACATACAATTTAACATATTTTCATGCTCAATTATGATACACAAATTTACCTGACAAAATTGCAAAAATACCCAGATTTAGGGGCATTTTGGTAAGTTTTCATTTTCCCCGATTTTCATCCGATCTTTATTTAAATTGATAATTCCATTCAATTTATTAATTTAGACAATAAGTCAATTCATTTCCTTCAAATTGGTCATTTTTGACATCCTTACAAAATTTCCCCCTAAATTTTACTTTTATTCAATTTAGTCCCTGAGCCTAAAGCATACAAATTAGTCATGCTAGTTGAATATTCATATATATTTTCCTCCTCCTCCTCTCCATTCCACATCCTTAATTTATAAAACATGCTTCTGAGTAACATCGTCAATAATTTCACTATTTATTTATATGTGAATATTCAAGCTGTCCACCTGCGTCATAGTCACTTAATTATTTTTATCTTGAGCTACAGAACCCCAAATTAAGATCCGTCAATCCTCTCTCAAACTAGACTCATATATATTCTTACCATAAAATTTTCAGAATTTTTGGTTTATCCAATTAATACAGTTTATTCATTAAAATCTCCCCTATTTTGCTGTTTGACAGTTCTGACCACTCTTCAGTAAAACTTAATTATCTCTTTGTAAAGAATTCGAATGATATTTTCGTTTACTTGTATTGAAAATAGACTAATTCAGAATTCTAAACATATAACTTTAAGCCCCTAATTATTTTTATCCAATTTTTGATGATTTTCCAAAGTCAAAATAGGGTATCCCGAATTCATTCTAACCTTATCACACAAAATTTATTATATCTCATAATTTACAAATCTATTGCTTACACCGTTTCTTCTATAAGAAACTAGGCTCAATAATATTTAGTTTCATATTTTTTTCATCTTCTAGTTCGATTTATACAATTTATAGTGATTTTTCAAAATTAGTCTACTACTGCTGTCCAATATTGTTTTAGTGCAAGCTGTTTATTACCATTTTTCCCTTAAGCTTTAATAAATAACAATTTCGTCCCTCCTCAATTAGCCTCTCAATATAGCTTATTTTTTTTAATTAACACTCTATTCTATCACTTTAAACTACTTTACATCTTTTGAATATCATAATTTCAGCACTAGACTTTAATTCCAAACATTTTCACAATTAGGTCCTAACTAATTCATTCACTTTACTAACTTAATTCATAATCTATTTCTATTCAAGTTCCATCCCAACTCAAATTTATCTACTAAATTTTCAGCTTATTTAACTAGTTTCAAAATTTCCTCAAATTAGCCCTTCAACATTAAACTTATGAATTACATTACAATTCAATCCTTATTTCATTTCTAACTTGAATTTCTATCAATTTAACCCTTATTTCATCATTTTACTCAACATGAACATTATCTAGGAATCTAATAACTTTCAAAATATCAACTTAATTTCATCAAAATCTCATTCCAAAACTTCTAAAACATCAAAATTAAATAAAAATGGCTAAATTGACTTACCTATTAAACTTCCAAGCTTTAAAATCCTTATTTCTCCTTTTTCTTTTCTTTTCTTCTTTCTTTCTTTCCTTCCCCTACTTTTCGTTCCACATTCTGTTTCTCTTTTTTTGTTTATATATATATATATATATATATATCTAATATAATAACATTAATAAATATCTATTTAATAATCCATTATTTCTTTTACATTTGTATACAAATATATTAATACACTTGTATCAATTTATTTCTATACACTTGTCTTTCTTTAATCTATTTATTATACTAATATCTTTTATAATTAATAAATATCCATTAATAATTAAATACTTATATTACAAATGTATGTATTTTTATCCATACACTGTATATTTTATTTACTATACATTTGTCTATATACTAATTTATTTATCATATAAATATCTTATAATATAATTATAATAAATTAATTTAATATCATTTGTTACTAATAAATATATATATTTTATAATTAAAATCTAAGTAAAAATCTTAGATTTTTACTTTATATGTCGCCTCACTTATGCTAAATGGCATAATTGCCATTATAGTCCCTTTTATTTTCTTTTAATCTATAATTAAACTTTCACACTCTATTCAATTTAATCCTTTTTATCCAATTATCCTTAATTAAGCTAAATTCACTTGATTAAACTCTAATTAACCACTCAATTAACTTTTTAAATATTTTTGATAAATATTTATGGATCCAATTTTCAGTAACGGAGACTTAAAAATACACTTTTCTGATAACTGTAAAATTCGGGTTATTACAGATGTTGGATATACCACAATCTATGTAGAGGGATATGGTTGATTAATATAGGATAAGTCCCTCCTACATAATTGGAGTAATATCTTAGGCTACTTGATTGAGTGAGACTAGAAATGCATGGCCATGCTCAAATAAGTTGATATGAGATTTCATACTTATTTGTGTATCATAGTCTACTCAAGGTATCAAGAAACATGGGATGGACTATACAAGTGTGACTATTCCATGACTTTTGTCCATTCCAGAGATAAAGGACTTAAGGATTAATACATGAAAAGGTTAATCACAAAAAAGGTTATGTCGAATCATGACTTCTTGTAACAAAGGTAGCAATGATGCATTGCTAGATGCCACTCATTTTTTGTAACATTAGAATCGTTCTAGTATTACTGCTAATGTTACAAGAACCTACAGGGTCACACCCTATGGTTGAAATGAACGGAATAGAACATAGTTGGTATTGTGTTTGGTTGTCACATGAATTAAATTAATTATAGAACTAATTTATTTAGGAAATCAAATATCGAACATATTATATGTACAAGGATGTTGTACACATAAGGAGAGCATAATTCTATTATTATATGAATTTGGTTCGTATATAAATTTAAATAAATATAGTTTACCGAAATCTTTCTTATAATTAATGTAATTATAATTTTCGGTTTAAACATTATTATATTTATTTATTTTAATTATGATTATTATGTTCAGATAAAAATTTAATGAATTAAGAATTCATTATATACATACCAATTTAAAGGGGAGTTATATATAGAAAGGGAGAAAAAAACCTAAAAAGTGAATATATATACAAACTTGAATTTTTGCTACTAGGTCTTGCAACCATCAAGCAAAATATCTATGAAATAGTTTTGGGGATTTCTTCCGTTCATCGTTAAGTGGGTGGACTACATAGAGGTCAGGATCATAAAGATTGCGGCTTGGATTTGATAGCAAAATCGTATTCTCATTGCTGAGGCATCACTGTCTACTCAGATTAAAGTTTCGGTAATTTTGAAACCTTTTTCACCTCGATTCGTTCCTCGGACATGGATCCATGGTTTGGATTGCCAGAATATTTTTTTTTTTGCTGTGCCTTGGGGGTATCGGCATTCCAACATATGTACCTCCCCCATACCTGGCCTAGACGTTATGGCCAAATCTAGTGGTGTCACACCAAAGTGCCTTTCGAAAACTTGATCTTGTTTATAAAACTTGATTGCAGGTTAAAGTCTCTTTGTTAATTCTCAAATTATCTTGTTAAACCATTAGCCATATTACAATGTCATTAATAAAGTGAGACTAGGTTTCTTACAAGAGCTTTTCAAAAACTTGTAGCGAAATCATGATGTCTTTGAAAAATAGTTATCTTTTGGAAAGCCCGTGTTTTTCCTACATCTAGTAGTTCATAAAAGCAGAGTAATAAACCAAATTAAAAATAAAATCCAAAAGAGGCCTTATTACAACCAAAAGCCAAATGTAATATCCATAAAACAAAAGCTAATATGGAACCGATACTAATGTGCGGCCACCATCGAGCTTCGCGCAGCACCAATCCGCTTAATGCTGGGGATTACTTGTACATTTAAAAAATGGGGTGAGTTTACGAAAACTCAGTGTGTAATCCCCTAATATAAAACCATAAAGACATACAGAATGCAGAATAGTCTGGGCCTGAGCCCATTACAGAAACAGTATCAGGTGGGCCTTAGCCCATTATAGTAGCAAAATCAGAAACAGAATGTATGTTGGCCAAAGCCCAGTACATTATCAATGACAATAGAAATGCAAACAGGAATCCTACCCCAATCCAGCCAAACACACCACTCCATCCCGCCAGTCACACCATGTGGGGATAAAATTGATCTACCCAGCCAGACACACCAAGATTAGCACTGGTTGCAGCACCAATCTGTATCGCAGCAAACCTGCCAGTAAATAGGATGGCTAAAAGCCATAAACAGGATGGCTATAAGCCATAAACAGGATGGCTAAAAGCCATAATTACAGAACACTTCATCCATAGTAACCCATTCCCATACAAAATGTCATGTCATAATACCATTCGTGAATGCAACATGTCATAGTCAATCACAATCATCCATACATATCATAGGCAAACCAATCATGTTACCTCTAAGGGCATAACAGTCATTTTTACCCTATAGGGGCAGAACAACCATTTTCATCAAATTAAGACTAGGCATGCTTATCGACACAACAGAAGGTCCACAGCCGCCTCAAGCGACTCATATAACCTTATCTTTCATAACAGTGTAAATGGGCCTAAGGCCCATTATGCGGCCCATGTGGGCCCACACTCTTGTATAGCCTATTCAGCCTAAAAATGACCTTAGCCATGTGTGCGACATAGCCGTATCCAATATTCCCACATATCCGTTAGATTTACCCGTGTGGGGCCCACGAGCCTATTGGGCCCACACGGCTCATTTCGACCTAACGTGGCCCAAGAGAGCCCAAGCCCATGAGATCGCTCATGGTGGCTTCTACCGTCATACACCCATGTGTCATGGGCTCAGTTTACCACACATGTGATCACACGCCCGGTGGCATCAATCGCCAAACTTTTTAGCTTTTTGGTTTTTGTCGTTCTATGGTTAATTAGTGTGAGTAACACTTTTATGGCTTTTTCATCAATTATCGATTACAGAGTACTATTACACACCTATTTACGAAACATGCTACAATCCACGAGCACCATACCTACATTCAATTTCAAGATTCAATTAATAGGCTAATAAATAGCCGAAGCGAACCCTAATTCAAACACTTATGCTTCAAATATTACCTATCACTTGACTAAATTAGTCAACTGTGGCTTGCTCACTAGGTCTAGTGATTGGTGCAGCCACCCTCCGCACCCAGGCGAAAAATCCTGAACAGCTGACACTTTACGCCACTTAAATTTAGGGGCATGGGCTATGTGACCATTCTGTTGGCACCTCTTCTGGTATTCCCTCAGAATGGCTACCACTCGTCACCATTGATATCCCACTATGCAACATATTATCAGAAACCCCTAGAAGTATGCCCTACAATCGAGGCACGAGATGGTACAATCACCCCTGACGGTGTTGGCAGAGAAAAGGAGATGAGAATCAAAAAGAGAAAAGGAAGGAGAAAAGCCAAAAGTGTAGAAATCAAAATAGGGACTTACCAATCGAAAACAGTCTACTATGAACAGAAGAAACCAACGCCAACCTTTCTCTTTTTAAAAGAACAACCGGGGATAGGAGAGGGAAAAGAGAAGGATTTGGTAAGAGCACAAAGGGAGAGGAACTACTAAGATTTGATTGGGAGTAAGCAAAAGAACATACGCAATCGGCCAAGTTGAGAAAGAAAGAGAAGGGAGAAAAGAGAATGGAGAAGGAGGAGAGAAAATATGTATTCGGCTAGGTTGAGAGGAGAGAAGGGTAGAGAATCAGCCAACCAAAAATGTGAAAAGTTTGAGGAAGAGAAAGAGGATATTCAACACTTCAGATCGTGTTAAACAAAAAAAAGAATCGGTAAAGACAAAACCAAGGGCATAACGAACCCAAAAGGTACCCCCAAGTCCCTAACCACAATTTGGCACTAAGTGCTAGCACACAAAAATGAAAACAAATAAAGCCGAAAATGAAACAAGAGAATTCAGTAATAGCAACAAAACTCAAAAATGCTCCACTCCACTCCCCAAAACTGAATAAAAACCCCTATAACCGAATGCAAGGGTGCCCTTAATTCCCCATTCAGTACTAAATATTTCCTTCATTCAAACTCCCCTAATTTCTCCCAATATCTCTCCATAATACACTCAACCAACCCCTATCCAAATCCCCCTTTTTTCCTCCTAAATTCTTTCCTCAAATCTCCTCAAAGACCACTTCAAACTCCACACAACTCAGTAGAATTTCAATCAGCCTCAACTACTCCCATAACCATGAAGCAAAATAAATCATTCTTTTTGCATTGCCAAGCCTCGAACCTCAGACCTAATGTACACTCTGCACGCCACTTACCACTAGACCAACAACTCTTTTATAATATACTTTAACCCCAATAGTTTAGGAACCTACTATCTAGGACCAAGAGTTTTTATTCACTTAAAGTAAAAATTTTGCTAAAGCCTAGGTTTGAACCCAGGACTTTCGATACCTCTCTGGGCACTTAACCACTAAAGCCAACATTCATTTGTGTCACTTTCTTGCATAGATAAATACTTATGTGTAGTCTCCCAACTGTCCCCATGCTCAAGGCCTAATACTTCTAGGCCCAAATTTAGGGAGTTACACCCTAGACCAGCAGGCTCTTTATGTCATAAAATACCCATATTTATTTAAGAAGCCTACTGACTAGAGACAAGGTTAATTCAAATAAGCAACAAAATTTTTGCATAAGCCAAGGCTTGAACCCAAGACTTCTCAGACTCTTCCCAAGACACTTAACCACTGAAGTAGACATACAATTGTGTCACTTTCTTGCACAACTAAACTTTTATGTACATCGTCCAAACTATTCGCCTACTCTAAACCTAATACTTCTAAGCCCAAAAATTCGTGGTGTTACAATTCACCCCTCCTTGAAGAAATTTTGTCCCTAAAATTTCCAACTATCAGATTAGTCGCATAACACAGACTACACCACTACGCTCCCCTACGCACTCTAGTTCCAAAACACTACCACATTTAACTTGGGTGTTTTCGGTATAAGTCTATAAATAGACTAGGATAGTACGTCAATCCAATACTCGACCATGCTAAGGGTGACACCAATGACACCCCCAGAAGAGCTCAACTCCATTAGATTCGTAATCGACCCTCGACCTTCAGATCTAGTATTGGGCCCAGAGACCCTCTCCAGAATCCGTAACATAGCTTGGAATAGAATGTCGTCCACAGCCGCATGACCAAAAGACCCAGTACCTCTGGTGCTCATTATCGAATTGCGCTTTATCTTCAATTAATAGTTTGATGCATCATTTTTACAGTTCCAGTTGTTTCTTAATAGATATTTTACAGAGACATTATCAAAAGTATAGAGTTTTATTCTCGTATAACGCAGTGTCTATTGGTGTCTACCAGTTCCTATGGCAGTTTCAATCAAAATCACAATACAGTTTTCAGAGAGAACTTACAGGATCGGCGTGGAGACTCGGTGTACCACACATTCAGTATACCATATCAATTTCAAATCGCTTAAAATAGTTCTTTTAGAAAATCCAAGTTTAAAAGAAACCCAAATCCACAGCCGAGTTTTGCAACTTGGCTCTGGTACCACTAAATGTAACACCCCAAACTCAGCCTAGATGTTATGGCCGAATCTGGTGGTGTCACATTGAAGTGTTCTACGAAAACATGATTTCATTGAAAACTCGTTCTGTATTAAACCTCTTTGTAATATTAACGAAAAATTTGTTGATTATAATAGAATGTTAATATCCTTCAAAACATTATTTGATGTGGAAGCATTTATAATATTTTATGAAAACGTGGTATTTTGAAAAACATTTATCTTTTGGAAATCTATATTCTACTACTATCTAATATGAATCAAGATAAACAAAATCCCAAATTCAAAGTTAAAACTTAAAGAGGCCTTATTACATAAATAAATACCCAATTAAAATTACGTCCAAGTTTAAAAGAAAATATGAAATCATGTGCAGTTGTGTGGCCACCTTTAAGTCCCTTGCTGCATCGATCTGCCTAATACAGGGGATTACCTGCACAAATAAACTGAAGGGTGAGTCTATGAAAACTATGTGTGTAATCCTTTATCAAACAAACAGTCAAACATGCTGTATGCAATTACAGTCTAGGCCTGAGCCCGTTACAGTAACAGTTTAGTTTCAGTTAGGGCCTAAGCCCATTACAGTACAGTAACAGTACAGATATACAATCAGAAATCCTACCCAATCTAGCCTTTACACTTAACTCCATCCAGCCCTACACTCCATATGGGGATAAAATCGACCCACCCGTCCCTACACTCCAATGTTAGCACAGGTTGCAGCACTAAACAGTATCGCAGCAAAACTGCCAGTAATATGATCGACATAAAGCCATTAGTAGGTCCACAGTCGTCAAGGGCAACCCGTGCAACCTTACAAGTACAGTACACTTCCTCCAAATATAGTAATCCCATCCCCATGCAACATGTCATACATCGGGTCATAATATCATGCATGGATGCAGTATATATATAAATATAAATCATGGCATGCTGAAAAATAGTCATACATAATAAGAAGTAATATAGTAATTTTAACTCACAGTGGTATAACAGTCATTTTATCTCTTAGGGGTATAACAGTCATTTTTATCAGTTTGGGGTCCAAGTATACTTACCAACCCATCAGTATGTCCACAACCGTCTCGGGCGACCCGTGCAACCTTAACGCCTGTGTGGCCCATAAGGCCCAGAAATGACCTTGGCTAACGACACAGCCAGGTCCAATATCTTTCACACATCTTTGTGGTTTACCTATGTGGGGCCCACAAGCCCGTTGGGCCAACACGCCCATTTCGACCCACATGGCCCAAGAAGGCCTAAGCTCATGAAATCGCTCATGGTGGCCTCTATATCCAGTACCCATATTTTATACGTTCAGATTACCACACGGACAAGCGCACGCTCGTGTAGCGTCTATTGTCATATTTTTCCAGCTTTTGCTGAAATACGATTAGAGCAGTGTTTACACACCTGATAGGATTCTAGGTACTCAACCCCTTCTTGAGATGAATTGCACCTGAACAAATGACAAATCTATTGCCAATATTAGACATGTATAGAACTAACCAGACCAAAAACAATCCCCAATTGATAGCATTTAACATTATTTACTTACCACAGCTTCAACCGATGTAGCCTATCACTCCTTAGGTAAACCAAGTTGAACACGATTTGGTATTGTCAAAATAACATTTCACATGACAAAGGGTTAGAACCTTAACATAACTTAATCAAGAGGCATAATCCAACCAATTGGGGTACACCTTTTTCCCCCTTACCAAAGGACTTACCAACTGAAAGCAGTCCTCTATAAATAGAAGCAGCGAATGCCAACCTTTCCTCTTTTTAGAGAACAACCGCAAGTAGAAGAGGGAAAGGGAAAGGTATTCGGTAATAGTACAAAAGGGAAAGGAACTATTGGGATTCGATTGAGTGAGGGAAATGAATGGGAAGTAATCGGCCTAGGGAAATCGATCAAAATGAGGGAAGAGCACGAATTCGGCAAGGAAAAAAAAGGTAACCGTAAGTTAAGAGAACAAGAGTCGAAACCCTAAAGAGTTTAGAAGGGGAAATAAAAGAGTTTTCTGACAAAAAGGGAATCGGTTGAGGGAGAGGAAGAAGAGAAGGAATCGATCAAGTCCCCGAAGTAAAAAGTTAAAAGAATTTGAGAAAAAAGTAGGAAGTATTCGACCATGAAGAGAAAAGACCCCAAAATGAAAACCTAAGAAGCCAAAAACAAAGGATATCAATATACTTACTAGCACAATTCAGTTTCTCCAGAAAAGAAAAGAAAAGAAAATAACAAAAGTTGTCAGCTATCGCAACATGAAAAACTAAATGCCAAAACCCCCAAAATCGAATCATCTCCAACCACAAATCCCCATGATTTTCTCCTAAAATCTCTCCTCAAATCCCTCAAACCGATCACACTTCCCACAACTAATCAATTCGAATTCCCCTCAACTACTTTAGTGTTTCGGTCAACCAATGACACTTCCACAACACTTGCAACAAAATAAAACACTCCACTACCCCCACCAGGATTCGAACCTCAATCTTCTAGCATAGATATCATGCCACTTAACCCCTAAACCAGCAGGCTCTTTATGTCATAAAATACACATATTTTTTTAAGAAGCCTACTAACTAGAGATAGGGTTAATTCAAGTAAGCAACAAAATTTTTGAATAAGCCAAGGCTTGAACCCAAGACTTCTTAGACTATTCCCAAGACACTTAACCACTAAAGCAAACATACAGTTGTGTCACTTTCTTGCACAACTAAACTTTTATCTGCAGCCTCCTAACTACTCCCCTACTCTAAACCTAATACTTCTAGGCCCAAAAATTTGGGGTGTTAATAGACACGTCTGTGTCTCCCTATTTCGAATATTTCACGGTATAAGACACGGGTGTGTGTCTCAGCCATGTTAGTCACACGCCTACCCATATGACCATGTGAACCTTGCAATTTAAAATTTTCTAACTTTTTCCTCAATGTTTCAAATGTTTTTAATTTAGTCCCGAATTATTTCTAGAGTGTTTCTAGGGCCCCGAAAGCTCGATTAAGGGACGGTATGCATGAGCATGAATTGAATTTGCTATGTTTAATGAAATGAATTGAAATGTATGTTTTTATGTTACGATTTTACAGTTATCTTTTGTAACCCTATTCTGGCGACGGATATAGGTTAAGGGTGTTACAAAAATCAATGGGGATTTAATTTTGCTACTTTTTCACCATATCGAACTGATGTCAGAGTTGCTTGAGAGTATTTATTACTTGATGTTCCAACATATTAGGAAAAGTGTGTGGGGCTTCAGGTGAGGGTGATGATGTAGATGTTGGCCCATATGGTTCTGGAAGTAATTCTTCGTAACCCTATTCTGGCGATGGATATAGGTTAGGGGTGTTACAAAATCAATGCGGATTTGATTTTGCTGCTTTTCCACCATATCGAACTGATGCTGGAGTTGCTTGAGAGTATTTATTACTTGATGTTCCAACATATTAGGAAAAGTGTGTGGGGCTTCAGGTGGGGGTGATGATGTAGATGTTGGCCTATATGGTTCTGGCAGTAATCCTTCGTAACCCTATTCTAGCAATAGATATAGGTTAGGGGTGTTACAAAATCAATGGGGATTTGATTTTGCTGCTTTTCCACCATATCGAACTGATGTCGGAGTTGCTTGAGAGTATTTATTACTTAATGTTCCAACATATTAGGAAAAGTGTGTGGGGCTTCAGGTGGGGGTGATGATGTAGATATTGGCCCATATGGTTCTGGCATATCCTTGCCCAAGAAACGCATGACAATTAATTTGTTATGATGTCTTTGGTGTTTATAGTCTCTTTATTATTATGGAAACAGGCATTGGCCCGTTGACAAAGGGTCGTGAGAAGAGATGGGAAACTGCCGACATTCTTTTGCATGCAACGATGAACTTCTTGGAAAATTATTCTTCCAACATTGATTCTTCTACCATACATAATTTAATGTAGTAATAACATTATTTCTTTGGAAATAGTAGAATTGTGATTGGAGGGACTTAGTCAAGATTTCAAAAAGTGACACCATACTCTGTAGTAAGGGTTCAGGGCAACTCTATCGATAGTGTGACAATTATGATGAGATATAGTCCGTTTAGTTCCGTCAATACAAAGATCTTGAAGAACATGTTGTAACTGTTCTGTTGTAATCTTTGACGTAAACTCGGAATGTTCATCAGGACCCTCAGGTAAATTATAATGGGCATTAATAGAATCTTCATCAAACCAAACAGAAACGGCTCTAACATGAATAAAAGCATTGTTAGGAGATTTATATACGCATAAAATTCTCTTACCACTTTTGGAAGAACATCACCTAGGTGTCAGCAAAATAGTTTCCACCCATGGTTTTCCATTATAAAGGAATTAGAGGTATCATAACCCAAGAAGGTTGAGTCTTGAAAACGGAAGCCTTTTTTCAAAACACAATGGTCTTTGGACTAGGTTTTTCAAATATTTTTCTTAAACAGTTTTGTTAACAAAGGTCTTCATAGGTAAGGATGCAGAGGAAGAAGGTGTATTACAAGCCCATAAGACAATGGAATGTTAATTGTGACAAAACTGTTAAAAGGCTTATAGTGATAAAGGTGAAGAACTAATAGAGGAAAGCAACAAAGATAAGAATTAGGGATAATTTTGAAGGAAAATTTAATTATTGAAGTTCAGATAGTGAGAGAAAAGACCACAGTGACATGGTTGAAATGATTTACCTGACACACCATAAAAGTAAATTGAGTGGGACTCAGAAAAGTAATAACAAGGTTATTAAATAAAATTGCATGAACAAAGAAAGCACTACTTTCAATTTTTTTTACCACGACGAAAGAACCTATAACAAAAGAAAATAAACAATTAAATAAACTTATTGGGTAACAAGTAAAAATAAAATAAACAAAGAAAAATTTCTACAAAACAACAATTATTAAGTATTTCGAAGAGAATTGAAATTTTTGTTACACATTATAGCAGCTCCAAAATAATGTTTCAAGTGTTGACCATTTACTTTGAAAGTGGATCCTGTTTTTCCATCTTTCATGTTGATAGCTCCATGAGGGTATATACGCATGACTTTAGATAGTCCAAACCATCTTGACTTTAATTTGCCAGGAAATAGTTCAACTTTAGAATTGAAAAGCAAGACCTATTATCCAGGTACAAATTGCCATGGCAAAATTTTTTTGTCATGTCAACACTTTATCTTTTCTTTGTATAGTCTCACATTCTCATAAGCTTGAGCCTGAAATTCATCCGTCTCATTAAGCTCCAATAGGTGATGAGTAGCAGCAACACCCCAGTCCATGTTTAGTTTCTCGGTTGCCTAAATTTATTTGTGTTCTAGCTTAACTAGTAAATGACATGGTTTACCATAGACAAGATTGAAAGGTGACATTCCCAATGGTGTATTGAAAGCTATGCAATAAGCCCACAGCTTCATCTAACCTTATTGGCCAATCCCTGAGGTTGGGATTGACAACTTTCTCCAAAATCTCCTTGATTTCTATGTTGGAAATTTCAGTTTGTCCATTTGTTTGAGGGTGATATGTCGTGGCACTTTTATGTTTAACCTCATATCTGTTCAGAGCATTGGTAACTAATTGCAATCAAAATATGAGCATTCATCACTAATTAAAGCACAAGGGGTACCAAACTTGGTAAAAATATTTGTATGCAGGAATCTCAAAACTGATTCTGCATCATTTGTTGGTAAAGCCACAGTTTTGACCCATTTGGAGACATAGTCAAGAATATAGATTTTGCCCCAGGATGGTGGAAATGGACCCATGAAATCAATTCCCCAAACATCAAATAATTCCACCTCTAAAATATTTTGCAGCGGCATCTCGTGTCTTCTTAATAAGTTACTAGTTCTTTGACAATGATAATAGTTTTTACAAAACTCATTAGCATCTTTAAACATGGTGGGCAAAAAAAACCATATTGGAAAACCTTTGCAGCAGTTTTCATGCTTCCAAAATGTCCACCATAAGGTGCAGAATGACAATGATGCGAGATACTTTAAAATTCATCATCTGGAATACATCTTCGAGTTACTTGATCTGCACAGTGCTTGAATATAAATGGCTCGTCCCAGTAATATTGCTTGGCATCATGAAGCAATTTCCTTTGTCATGGACGTTCACCCTTATACATATACAATTAATTTATGTTTTTCTTTTTGAGTTAATAATAATTCTCTTTGAGTTTTTCTTCAAGAATTGTTCTTGAATTTCTTTTAAAAGTTGTTTTAGCAATCTTTCAGATTGTAGAAATCATTGTCAAGCTTTTTCTATGCAAAATCTCTTTCTTGGAGGGGGAATTAGAACCATTGAAAGGATTTGTGGATTCTTAATGTTTCCAAGGCTTCTTAGGACGTCATCTTCTCTTTTCCATCCTTAATTTATCTTTTTTTTTAAACAGTTTCATTTGAAATTCATCCTCTTTTGGACTATTAACCAGCCGGTTCACCTTCTTTTTGATTTATTTTCATTTGACTCTCCTTTGTGACAACTAATCTATTTTTGTTGTTTCTCGTTTCAGGTTACGTACGTCTAGAGATTTAGGGTAAATCCACAACTTAGACAAGCTACGATCCTATTCAACAAGTTTTTCTTATCATTCTTTATCATTTGGTATCAGATTTGGGCATTTTGGGTGTTCATGGTTGATTTTTAAATTGATTTCCATTGCAAAAACAGCCTATAAGCATTTTATATGAAATTTAGTGGGTAAACATTTTTCAATTAATATGAAATTTTATATACTGATTCTTGGCACTATATTACAATATATAAAAAATATTTCCCATGAAAAAAGTGATTGAAAAAGTACAAAAAAAGAAAATATGAAAAGAAAAGAAAAAACAAAAATATTCTGTGGGTTTAAATTTTGTAATTTTTGGAAATTGGGAACTCCTCAAGTGAAGTTTGTTAAGTTGTTTTGCAATTTTTTGGATTTTTGGGTTTTAGCCATTTTTATTGATTCTTAGCCTTAGGTTTTCATTTTTATTATTTTTTATTTACACATTCTAACACTTTCTTGTTTCGTGTGTTTGTAGTTTAACGAACGTTGCACATTTCTTCCTTTGTGTAACACAAACTGTTGGTGTCTAGCCACTTTTGGACTCCTAGTGCCATTAAGATATTTTTTAGCTAGACTCTTTAACATTCTAATTGATTGTTATAAATACTCCTAAAAGACTCACAAGATTAATTCTTACCTCATTGGGAATTTGAATTTTATTTCTGAGTGCGTAATAGTGAGGTTTGTTTAATTTTTCTTTTCTTGAGTGTTGTGTTCTTTTTAGGCTTTCATAATGATTTGCGATACTATGATTGGGAAGTTGCAAAGGCAGATAGAGGAACTATTAGACAAGGGGAAATGGTTAAACAAAAAAAAAGAAGTATGATTGATCTTTCACCTATTGTGAAATGTTATTGGTGTAGTTCAAAAGATCATAAAGGTTTCCGATGTCTAATTAAATATCCAAACAAAGAGAATAAGATTGAGCTATCACTTTTGTACAATGTTATTGGTGTAGTTCAAAAGATCATAAGGTTTCCAATGTCTAATTAAATATCCAATCAGAGGATAAAGTAAGTATGACTTTGTACCTTTTGTTCATTCTTACTTTAGTGGAAAAGAGATATGTGATGGAAAACTTTGTGAACTGGAAAAAGATGGTAGTGAGAATTTTTTCCTCGAATTTATGGAGTTAGATGAGATTGAAATGTCATGTTATCCTATTGAGATGTATTGTATTAAATTGAATATTCATAATACTTGTGAGGGGGATATGGGAACTGAGGAAAAATCATGCGAAAAGACCAAGAGAAAAGAGACCTTAAGTGATAAAAGTCTACTTGATGCTCCAAATTTGGTGAGTGAAAATCCATGAGTTAAAATTGGAGAGTTCTCAAGTGGAAAAAGAAAATAAAAAGCAAGTAAATACCCATACAAAAGTGAGGAGTGGTTATGTTTTAACTAACTCAAAGTCAAATTTGTTTAGTGGTGTTTCTTCATTATAGGACTTCAAGGATTCATTGACGGATTTTCAATTATATTACTCTATAATTGATAGACAATTTTACTTGTGGGAAAGAGGTAAGTTGAACATTGATAATTCTCCACAAGTGCTACATGGTTACGAAGGTAAGGAAAGAATAGAAATTAATTTAAGAAGGCGTACCTTGAATGTTTTTAATAAGTATACTACTAATTTTGTTTGTAAAATATTTCCTTCCATCCTGTTTTCTCATTGGTGAAATTTCATTAAACCTTGGTCTAAAAGTTCAATTTATTTTATAGGTGTAACACCCCAAATTTTGGGCCTAGAAGAATTTGGCCTTAGGCATGGGAGCGCCTAAAAATTCTTGAGAGCATGAAAGTGACACAATTGCATGTTTGGTGTGATGGTTAAGTAATTTCGGAGTGTTTGAGGGTCTCTAGGAAGTCTTGGGTTCAAGCCTTAGCATATGGAAAATTTTTGTTTTTAGCACTTAAGGGAACCCTGACTCCAGGTAGTAAGCCTTTTAAATAAATGAGACTAAATTATGATACAAGGAGCCTAGTGGCCTAGTGGCATGTGGCATGTAAAGTGGTGTTCAAGGTCTGAGGTTCGAGTGTGGCACAGCACAAATGAGGTATTTATTTTGCTACATGGATGGCAAGTGTTGGAAGTGGATTCAAACTCTGCTGAGGTGGTTGTGGAATTGGTCAAAGGGAGAGAATCTAGGGATATGATGATGGTTGTTATGGATGAGAGGTTGAAGGGAATCTGAGTTAGAGAAGGTTGGGGCGAAAATTGCTTGGGGGATTAGGGAGTGTTCGGTTTGGTCACTTTGAGTGCTAAAGCTGAATTCTTTTGTAGTCATTTTCGGGTTTTTCCTTTGCATTTTGTATCTTTGTCTATTTGTTTTCTCTCCACTTTTCTTAGTATTGCTGAACTTGTTTGGGAAATTGACCATTCGGATATTTTATTCTATTTTTTATTATTTTCGTTCTCTTCTGGTAAGTGTTGAGTGCTTATTCTGTGCCCATCTTTTTTTCTTTCACCTTGTTCTAACTTCAATCGAAATTCCCTCTTTTCTGTTGGCTCCTCTATTTCTCTCCAAGTTTTGGCCGATTGCTTTCCTTCTTTTCCATTTATGCTGCAATCGGTCCCTCTCATAACCAACCTTTTCACCCTACTTCTTTATTTTCTATTCTTCTCTCTCGACTCTTCTATTTTTTGTTGGTCAAATCCCCTTTTAGTCCTTTTTAGTGATCATTTTCACTTTGCCCTGTAATTGGAATCTTGGCTGAATACGGTACTGCTTTCCTCCCCATTTCGATTTGCAGAGATTTTTGCTATGTATTTGTTCTTTATTCTTTCATTTGTCAATCACTCTACTTTTGATTGGTTAGTTCCCTTATAATCGAATGCCTTCTCCTTACGTCTTCTGACTATAAAGTTCGTTTCTTCTTTGTAATATGGCCATCGTGGGGTTTAGGGTTTTCGGAGGTGTGAAGGATCGCAAGTGGTTTGAAGCAATAAAACCTTTATTGTTGTTAATCGTTCGAGCAATGTAAGAACGATTGTCATAATACTGGGTTTGGCCAAATGTGCTATATGTGTGTAACGTAGGATATATATGGATTTAAGCCATACTTATGTAACTCTTTCTAATAGGATCCATTACGTTATAGATTTGTGATAGAGGCACGAATCGACTGGGGTCAGTGATTTTGGAGGGATCAAGGTCATTTGTTCAGACAAGGTAAGGAAGGGTTGTGTTTTGACTAGGCATTGAAAAGTAAGTAATCCCTAATCAGTGTTTGGTTAATGATATATGCTTTTGGATTATAGGTTCGATATGAGTAGGTTAAACGCACGTTTCACAAGTAGGTGTGTACTCACACTACTAGATCGTAGAATGGGGAAAAGCTGAAATGCCGAAATGCTAAAAATTTGAAAGTTTGGAAACTGTTTCCACATGAGCGTGTGAACGCAGGTGTGGAGAAACTTATGCGATAATAGAGGCCACCATGAGTGACCTGATGGGCTTAGGCTGATTTTGGGCCAAAGCGGGCCGTATGGGCCCGATGGGCTTGTGGGCCCCACATGGGTCTTTGTCATGGATATGTGAAAATATAGAACTTGGCTATGTCGTTCACATGGCTAAGGTTGATTTTGGGCTTAATGGGCCAAATGAGCATGTGGGCCCCAATTTAAGCTACGTATTGGGCTTTGGGCCCAATTTAGCATTTCGATTGAAAAAGGTTGCACAGGTCACCCGAGACAACTGTGAACCTATTGATGGGTTGATACGTGTACTTAGACCCCAAATTGTAAAATAACCGTTCTACCCCTAAAGGGCAAAATCACTAAAATGCCCCTACATGATATATGATTGACTTTGTATGCCATTTGATGATATGTTTGCATTCATGCATGTGATATTATGCTGCATGGGGATGGGATCTTGTAATTGGAGGGAGTGTTTGATCTGTTAAGGTCAAACGGGTCACCCGAGACAACTATGGACCGGGTTGCAGGGGTCGCTCGAGACGACTGTAACGCCCTGAATTTGGGCCTAGAAGTATTGGGCCTTGAGCAAGGGAACGTTTAGGAAACTATGCATAAAAGTTTAGGTGAGCTAGGAAATGATACAATTAAATGTCTGCTCAAGTGGTTAGGTGTCTTGAGAGGTGTTGGAAAAGTCCTAGGTTTAAACCTGGGCTTTGGTAAAAATTTTGGTTTTAAGTGAATAAAACCTTGGATGCTTGGAAGTAGGCCTTTTAAATTATTGTGTTAAAAAAATGTCACAAGAAAGCATGTCATCTAGTGGTTGTGGCGTCATTAAGGTTGCAAGGAAGCATGGGTTCAAGTCTTGGCTCTTGCAATTTATTTTGATTTTTCTTTTAAAGAAACCTGGACTTTGGCCCATAGGCTTTATATGTAATTGTGTTTGTCTTATGACACAAAAAGGCCTTGTGGCTTGGTGGCTAGTAGCATGGCTGGCATTATGAGGAAGCTGGAGTTCAATTCTCGTTGCAGGCAAGGGATAAATATTTTGCTACATGGGACGACTAGTGGCTGAGTTGGAATTGAACTCTGGCGGAGAAGATTTGAATTGGTCTTGGAGGAAATTGAGGAGGAGATTATGGAGCAAAATATGGAGCCAAATTAGCTTTACCATTTAGGCCATCTTTTGTGCCGAACCTATTAGCTTAACTATTGGCCGATTTCTCGCTCACATTCTCTCCTTGACTATTTTCTCTTCTCTTTAAGCCTTTCACCTCTAAACCAAACTTTGCTTCTCACACTTTCAGGTTTTGCTTCCTTTTTTTGCTTCCCTCTACTTTCTAGCCGAATTGGTAAGGGTACCATCCAAGTACTATTGGTGTTGGTTCTATTTTCTTCTTATCTTTTCTTGTGACCAATGCTTTCTTTTCACAACCTGCCGGATCTGTTTACCTTTTTTCTTCTTTGACAACTCTTTTACTTTTCTCCTTTAGTCGAATATTGCATCCTGTCACATCACTTGCGTTTTCGATTTAGCCACTCTTCTTCACACTTTCTTTTTGGACATCGATTTTGACAAGTAATGGTGTTGTTTTTGTGTTACTTTGCGGTATTCTCTTCTTGGATTATTGTTACAATCATTCTTCCTCACCGATGACCATTTTTCTGTTTACTCTTCTCTGATATTTTCTCTCTGACTCAACGTAATACCCAACACTTGTGTGTTACTCTTTTAGTTCGGAACCAATTCTACAAGATGGTAAGTAGTAGAGGATAAGGCCTTGTATGGCTTTAAGTTCTTATGTTGAGATCATATATCTTATCAGGATCTAACGAAGAAGGGATCTTTGTTTAGGTTGTAGTCGAAGGTGATCTGGGAATTGTTTGAAAGTTGGGGAAACAGGTGTTTCTATTGTTGGTAAGGTCACAGAAGTTGATTTAGTTTTCTGTCGGTTTCTTTTCGGATAAGTAATCGTTATGATGTTTTAATCTAGGTGCGACGATATTCGAGGTGTGGTTCGTTTCATGAGCAAGTGTGTAATCGAGTAATATGTATGCTGATCGGCTGAAAAGCCGAAGGGGTGTGTATTCACCCCGTTCTAATTGTTGATCGACTAAAAAGCTGAAAGTATGTGTTTTACTCTAATAGATCGTAGAGCGGTGAAAAGCCTAAATGTCAGAATGCTGAAAGTCGAAAGTTCGGCAACTGCTGTCACACGAGCGTGTGAACGCACTGTGGAAAATCCTATGGATAGTAGAGGCCACCGTGAGCGATTTCATGGGCTTAGGCCGATTTTGGGTCGAAGCCGGCTGTGTTGGCCCGATGGGCTCGTGGGCCCCATACGAGTCTTTGTCTTCGATATGTGAAAATATTGGACCTAGCTATGTCGTTTATATGGCAAAGGTTGATTTTGGGCTTAGCAGGCCAAAGGAGCATGTGGGCCCTACTAGGGCCAACAATGGGCCTCGTGCCCATTTATACTGTTATGACCTTTTGTGTTATTGAAGTCGTTCGAGGCGACTGTAGACCCCCTTGGTGGTTGTAAAATTACCAAAATACCACTATAGTGTAAATTACCAAAATACCCCTATAGTTTAAATTACCAAAATACCCCTGCAGTGGAAAATTACTGAAATACCCCTATAATGTAAATTACCAAAATACCCCCGTAGTGGAAAATTATCGAAATACCCTTGTAGTGCAAATTGACCGATTTACCCCTAGAGGGTAAAATGACCGATTTACCCTTGGAGGGTAAAATGACCGATTTACCACTAGAGGGTAAAATGACTGATTTACCCCTGGAGGGTAAAATGACCGATTTACCCCTGGAGGGTAAAATGATTATTTTACCCCTATTAGGTAAAAATGACCATTATACCTCTAGAGATAGAATGACTAATTTATTTGGGTTATGTATGTCTGATGTGCTTTTGATATATACAAATGGCTGATTTGAATGACTTGACTGTGATTGTATGACCGATTATGAGCATGACATTCCACATACATAACATATTACATGGGTTAGAATACTGTACGGAGGAAGATCTGATCTATTAGGGTCACATAGGTCGCACGAGATGACTGTGGACCCACTGAAGGCTTTGAGCTGTATATTCATTCTAATCTGGTATGGTCGCACAGGTCACCCGAGACGACTGTGGATCTGCCGATGGCGTTGAGCCACTTAATATGATTATGGCTTTGTACCAATTAATGGTTTTGTGCCGATTATATTATCGTAATGGATGGCTTTGTGCCGAATGTATTACCATGATTGGTGGCTTGGTGCCAATTGGATTGCTGTGATTGATAGGCTTTGTGCCGAATGTATTACCATGATTGGTGGCTTGGTGCCAAATGGATTACTGTGATTGATAGGCTTTGTGCCGACTATACTACAGTTTGATGGCTTTGTGCCGATTACAATACTGTAATCATTAGGCTTTGTGCCACGCATATTATTATGGCTCTGTACCATTCTGTTTACGGTTTATAACTGTTCTGTCTACGGCTTTGATCTGTTTTGTTGACTTAGTGTCGCAACCGGTGCTAACTCTTGGTATGTTAGATGGGTGGGTTGATTATATCCTTACAGTCTATGTAGGGTTGGACAGAGGCAAGTGCACGGTTGGATGGGGTAACACATAACATGCATCATACAAACTGCATTTTGACTCTTTTTTTAATATGTGCTAAGCCCAATTGATTCTGTTATGGGTTGTGACCCAAATGTTAAAGTAGTGGGTTTAAGCCCACATGTGATCTGTTTCTAAATCTGTAATGGGCTAAGGCCCATCTGCTACTGTCTCTTGTATTGGGCATAGGCCAGTTTGTTACTGTTTCTGTATTGTAACAGCCCGATTCTTACCCTAGTCAAAATGATGGTTTTGGGACCACGAATCTGAGTCAGAAAATAATTATTTATTAATTATCTATGTTCTAAATGCATGAATTTGGTTGGTGTACAATTTCGTTTTAAAAAATTTAGCATTTGAATGCCGATTGATTGGATAGTACTTAAATGTATAACATGAAAACTAAATGAATTATTATGTGATAACCAAGATGTGATGATTATTATTAGTGGAAGGATTTAATATGAAATTTAACCATTTTAGGTGTAGTGGACGGCATTTGAATGAGTGATATTTAATTTATATGATTGTTATATATGTTTATTTTAAGATAATAATAAAATAAAGAAACAAGTAAAGAAATGAATGATAGAAAGTGGCATTTCCTACTTTGTTTTTATCGAAACTAAAAGGGAGAAATAAAAGAATAAGAAGGGTATTCGGCCATGGTTTATGAAAATTAAGGTATGTATTTAGTTTAAAATTAAAAATTTGTTGTATTTTTAAGGTTGTAATTGACATTAGTTCATAGCCCATGAATTCATTTCTTTCAATTTTATGAATATTGAATGTTCGGTCATGAGATTGAGATGAAGAAATGTTTTAGTTCTTTGGTATATATGTTAAAAATGAGTTGAAATGAGAGTTGGTGTTTGATTGTTAAGGTTAGAATCAAAATATTTGGTGACTTTGTTAAATGGATGAATTTGTATGAATGTTTAGAGAGTGGGACTAGTTTGTGAATTTCAATGAAATGCAAAGACTTATTTAGACTAAGGGAACATTCGGCTCTTGTATAGAAAATGAAATTAAGAGTAGTTTAAGTTGTTATGTACTTTAGCTTTATTTTGCAAACATTTTAAAGTGTGGGGGATGAGTTAGTAATTTACCAACTTGTGTGTTTGGATTTGTTTTGAATAAAATTAAATTGAATGAATTGACATTCAATTCCATTTAGATCAAGAATTGAGGAGAGGGGAGGCAGACAAGAGAAAAACAAAAGTTGTCGATTTGCTAATTGTAACTGTCTGATTAAAGCTAAGGTAAGTTTTAAGCAATTGAATTGATTGAATTTATTTATAATTTTGTTCATGAGTTTAATGGAAATGTATATAAGTATATGTATGGCTTGTTATAATCGAATGTATATATTCATTGGTGATTTAACATAGCTAAAAATGTGTATATATATACGTGTGGTTGGTTGTGGCTATTTGTTATATAAATACATTGGTTTGATATAGCCGAATGAGGTACATGTGTGGATAAAATTAAATGAGCAGCAAGCTTGGAAGAGGTATTAAGTATGCGGATCAAATTTTATACCGAGCACTAAGTGTGCGAAATCGGGCATTTAGCACTAAGTGTGCGAAATCGTGCATTGAGCACTAAGTGTGCGATTTGAATTGATACCGAGTGCTAAGTGCACGATATCAGTTAATGAGCACTAAGTGTGCGAGTGAACGTTTGGTAAGTCTTCATGATACGGAATGGTTATATGTTAATTTTAAATGTATGCATTTGTTGGTGGATTAAAGGAAAATTTACACGGAATGTGGCTATTTGGGCTTGAGCATGATATGTATAATTCTATAGAGCTTGGTGTTGGAAAAATTTGGATATACATGATAGTGAATTTATTTGTGAACTATAGTAAAAGGTTAAGAAAAAGAAATATATTATGACTGAGTAATCAAGTTGCTATTTGATAAATCCTTGTTTTTAAATGTTTGAAATGTATTCTTTTTGTTAATTGGAAAGGAAATATCAAGAAGCATTCGGGTTGTGTTTGGAGGTAAGAAATAATATTACAATTGAATAAATATGTATACTTTATATGTAGTCGTATTGGAGAGTATGCCTAGTGAAAAGGTATGAGATGTGGTAAGACATTGACTAAATGATCTATTAGTGATTTATCTAAATGATAAAATGTTAGTAATTGAATTGGAATTTTGATGCTTATAACTTACTAAGCTTAAATATCATACTTTAGTTGTGTTTTTGCTCATTTCTATTTATAGATTTTGGAGATTTGCTAATTGCTCGGGAATCGTCAACAAAGCTTGACACACTATCACCTTTACTTTTGGTACTTTTAAAAATCTTGGGTTAATATTATGGCATGAATAAGCTATATCACTTTTGAATTTCATTTTGGTTTTTGTTGTATATAATTGATGCCATGTGAATATGGCTAATTGCCTTTTTAATCTGAATGAAATATATGCATGTTTAACTTAGTTTAATTGATTAATATTTGTAAGTACTTAAAATTTATTTCTGATATGTGGTAAATCCAGTGGTGTTTGGTTGAATTTGGATTGTTAGTTAATTTGGATACTTGATCAATATTTGGCTATATATTAATACATATAGATGTGAGTCTGCCTAAGAATTTTGGTAGTGTGCCTAATAAATATCATTTTCGTTTATATAGAAGCATAAGTTACTTTCATATAAATTCAATTTATGCACATAACTTTTATGCTTTTGAGAAGCGTATATTTTGAGCTTATTTGAAATTGGTTTAATTGGATAACGAATTATTAATGCATTGTATGAATTATGTGATGAATGCTGTGTTTTGTCTGGTAATACCTCGTGACCCATTCCGGCGACGGATACGGGTCTAGGGGTGTTACATTTTATTGGTATCAGAGCTACAGTTTAGTCAATTCTCAGACTAACGTAGAGCGTCTGAGTCTAGCTATGCATGCCATAAGTTATTAAATGATAGTATGATGACTTCTAATGTTTAAAATGTGTTTTTCATATAGTAAATGGAACCTAATCCTAAACAAGCTGTAGCGGACGATGTCAAGAGTATAGCGCCTGCTCCCGCGCAAGGGACAGCGACGGTTGATTCTCGACCATCCGCGAGTAATCAAAAAGATGGGGCTAAGCAAGCCTTCTTTAGTATGATGAATGAATGGTCACTCAATACATTCGGACAAATCTGGCTGTTCAACAACCCCCGAACTCAAATAATCCCCCTCTGATACCTGTGATACCTGCTACTACTGATCCTCTGAGATTGAGTAAACCCCCTGTTGATAAGATCAGAAAATATGGGCCCGAAGAATTCAGGGCCACAACTATTGATGATGTCGAAAGGGCTGAATTTTGGTTAGACAATACCATCTGTGTCTTCGATGAATTGTCTTGTACACCCGGCGAGTGCCTAAAATGTGCTATATCCTTATTACGAGATTTAGCTTATTACTGGTGGACTACTCTGGTTGCGGTCGTACTGAAAGAACGGATTACGTGGGACTTCTTTCAGACAGAGTTTCGTAAGAAATATATTAGCCAACGATTTATCGATCAAAAGTGTAAGGAGTTTCTTGAGCTCAAACAAGGTCGTCTGACTGTATCTGAATATGAACGTGAGTTTGTGAGACTCAGTTATTATGCTCAGAAATGTGTTGCTACTGAGGTTACCATGTGTAAAAGATTCGAGGAAGGATTGAACGAAGACATAAAACTGCTTGTCGGTTTTCTTGAAATAAAATAATTTGTAATACTCGTCGAACGGGCTTGTAAGGCTGAAGAGCTTAGAAAAGAGAAAAGAATAGCTAAATCTGAAGCTAGGGATTTCCGTAGGAGATCAGCGGGTAAAACTTCTCATTCGGCCTCAAAGAAGTTAAGAGATGATAGTAACCGGTCAAAGACAACTGCAGGGTTTTCGATTTAAGAGCGACCCTCAGCGAATTCTCGAGCTACCTTAATTGCTAGTGCTGGCAATAATCGACAGATTAAACCTGAATGTCAACAGTGTAGTAGACGACATGTGGGCGAATGTTGGGGTAAGTTTAACAATAGAGTTTGTTATAGATGTGGTTCATGAGATCATTTCATTCGAGATTGCCCAGAGCCAGTTGAGAAAGATAGTGTACAAAGTGTGAGACCGAGTGGTACTGCACTAGGGGTAGACCACCTAGAAAGGCGAGAGGTAGGAGTGGTATTCAGCGAGGGACTTCTGACACAGCTGTTCAATCTGAGGCTAGTGTACCTACCAAAGATTATGCCATTCGCGCCAGAGAGGAGGCTTCATCCCCTGAAGTTATTACTGGTATATTCACTCTCTATGATATTAGTGTAGTTGCTTTGATTGATCCCGGGTCAACTCATTCCTTTGTGTGTGAAACATTAGTATTCAGTAAGACTTTGCCTGTTGAGTCTACTGAGTTTGTGATTCGGGTATCAAACCCCCTAGGCTAGTGTGTATTAGTGGATAAAGTGTACAAGAACTGTCCCCTGATAATTCAAGATGCATGTTTTCTGGCTGATTTGATACTGTTACCATTTGACGAGTTTGATATCATCCTCAGTATGGATTGGTTGTCTGTGCATGATACAATGGTGAATTGTAAATGGAAGACTATTGAGCTGAGGTGCCAAAACGATGAGATTATTCGGTTCGAGTAGAATGATTTAAATGTTTTACCAGCTGTGATATCTTCGATAGTAGCTCGAAAATATGTGAGAAAGGGTTGCGAGGCCTATCTTGCATATGTACTTGATAGCAAAGTAGCCGTCAACAAGATTGAGGTTGTACCTATTGTGAAAGAGTATCCGGATGTGTTTCCAGAAGAATTGCCGGGTTTGCCGCCTAGTAGAGAGATAGAGTTTGGTATCGAGTTAATACTGGGGACAACTCCAATTTCGATTACTCCGTACTAAATGGCACCTACAAAATTAAAAGAGTTGAAAGCACAGTTGCAAGAATTAACAGATCGAGGTTTTGCGCGACCGAGTTTTTCTCCCTGGGGTGCACCAGTGTTATTTGTGAAAAAGAAGGATGGGACTATGAGAATGTGCATTGACTATCGACTGCTCAATAATGTGACGATTAAGAACAAGTATCCATTGCCGCGAATCAACGACTTGTTTGATCAATCAAAAGAAACATCAGTGTTTTCGAATATAAATTTGCGTTCGGGTTACTATCAGTTGCGAGTTAGAGACTCTGATGTGCCTAAAACCGCTTTTCGGACGAGATACGGACACTATGAGTTCTTGGTGATGCCGTTCGAACTTACTAACGCACCTGCTGTTTTCATGGATTTAATGAATAGGATTTTCTAACCGTATTTAGATCGGTTTGTGGTTGTTTCATTGATGATATTTTGATCTACTCCCGTGATGAAGTCGAACATACCGAGCACTTGAAATTGGTATTGTAAACTTTATGAAATAATCAGCTTTATGCGAATTTTAGTAAATGTGAATTCTGGTTACGTGAAGTTAGTTTTCTGGGACATGTAGTTTCAGCATCAGGTATTCAGGTTGATCCGAGTAAGATTTCAGCTATACTCGATTGGAAACCTCCACGGAATGTTACTGATGTTCGGAGTTTTCTGGGACTCGCCAGGTACTATAGGAGGTTTGTGAAAGGTTTTTCTATGATCACAACTCCATTGACAAAACTACTTCAAAAGGATGTTAAATTCGAGTGGACAGAAAAGTGTCAGAAAAGTTTTGATCAGCTGAAAACCTTACTAACTAAAGCTCCGGTACATGTACAACAAGAATCGGGCAAAGAGTTTGTCATTTTTAGCGATGCATCGTTGAATGGTTTGGGCTGCGTATTGATGCAGGAGGGTAAAGTTATAGCCTATGCTTCGAGACAGCTCAAGCCGCATGAAAAGAACTATCCGACTCACGATCTTGAACTAGCCGCTATAGTATTCGCTTTGAAGATTTGGCGTCACTATCTGTATAGTGAGAAATGTCATATCTACTCTGATCACAAAAGTCTCAAATATTTGATGACTTAAAAGGATTTGAACTTAAGGCAACGACGATGGTTATAGTTGCTAAAAGACTATGAACTTGAGATTGATTATCACCTGGGAAAGGCTAATGTAGTTGCTGATGCTTTGAGCCAAAAATCATTGTTTGCTTTGCGTGCTATGAATGCACATGTGGCTATGGCTAATGATGGTCCGATAGTAACTGAGTTAAGAGCAAGACCGTTATTTTTTCAGCAGATTTGTGAACCCCAGAGTACAGATGAGGGTTTGATAGCAAAACGGATTCAATGTAATTCGAACAATAATTTAGAATTTCAAATTGATGCTGATAGATGTTTACGATTCAGAAACTGAATTTGTGTGCCGAAGAATTCTGAATTAATTCAAATGATTTGTAGTGAAGCACATGATAGTAGATTTTCTATTCACCCGGGTAGCACAAAAATGTTTAATGATCTGAAGCAGCACTACTAGTGGCACAGTATGAAAAGGGACATTTCAGATTTTGTGTCAAAATGCTTGGTATGTCAGCAAGTGAAAGTCTAACATCAGGTACCATCGAGATTGCTTCAGCCAATTTTGATTCCCGAGTGGAAATGGGATCGAGTTACAATGGATTTTGTTTCTGGATTACCTTTAACATTGAGCAAGAAAGATACAATCTAGGTTATTGTAGATAGACTGACGAAATCGACTCACTTCATTCATGTCCGTACAGATTATTCACTCGAAAAGCTAGCTTAACTGTACATATCTCAAATTGTACGACTACACGGAATACCTATTTCTATCGTTTCGGATAGGGATCTGAGGTTTACTTCGCGATTTTGGAAGAAATTGCAAGACGCTTTAGGTACTAAATTGCATTTCAGCACAGACTTTCACCCCTAGACGGATGGTCAATCCGAACGAGTCATTCAGATACTTGAGGACATGTTGAGATGTTGTGTTCTCGAGTTTGAGGGTACATGGGAAAGATACTTGCCTTTGATCAAATTTGCATATAACAATAACTTTCAATCGAGCACTAAGATAGCACCTTACGAGGCTTTGTATGGTCGTAAATGTCGTACACCTTTATATTGGACCAAGTTAAATGAAAGCAAGATACACGGGGTTGATTTAGTTAAAGAGATAGAGTAGAAAGTAAAAGTGATCCAAGAAAACCTGAGAGCAGTGGTAGATCATCAGAAATCATATGCGAATTTGAAGCTAAAAATATAGAATTTTAGATTGGTGACCGGGTATTTCTGAAAATCTCGCCGTGGAAGAAAATCCTCAGATTTGGTCACAAGGGCAAGTTGAGTCCGAGATGTATTGGGCCGTACGAGATTATTAAGCGGATTGGTCCAATTGCGTACAGATTGTCTTTGACACCTGAGCTAGAAAAGATCTATAATGTTTTTCACGTTTTGATGCATCGACTGATGCATCGACGGTATAGATCTGACCCGTCTCATGTGATTAGCCCGTCCGAGATTGAGATTCAGTCTGATTTATCATATGAGGAAGAACCAGTTCTTATTCTGGCTTGTGAGGTTAAAGAATTGAGAAATAAGAAAATTTCTCTAGTGAAAGTTCTATGGATTAAACATGGAATTCAGGAGGCAACTTAGGAGCTTGAAACATAGATGAAAGAACATTATCTAAACCTACTCGCTGGTAAGATTTTCGGGGACGAAAATCCTTAAAGGGGGAGAGAGTTGTAATAGCCCGATTCTTACCCTAGTCAGAATGGTGGTTTCAGGACCACGAATCCGAGTCAGAAAATAATTATTTATTAATTATCTATGCTCTGAATGCATGAATTTGGTTGGTGTGACATTTTGTTTTAAAAATTTTAGCATATGAATGCCGATTGATTGGATAGTACTTAAATGCATAACATGAAAACTAAATGAATTATTATGTGATAACCAAGATGTGATGATTATTATTAGTGGAGGGATTTAATATGAAATTTAACCATTTTAGGTGTAGTGGACGGCATTTGCGTGAATGATATTTAATTTATATGATTGTTATATACGTTTATTTTAAGATAATAATAAAATAAAGAAACAAATAAAGAAATGAATGATAGAAAGTGGCATTTCCTACTTTGTTTTTGCCGAAACTAAAAGAGAGAAATAAAAGAAGAAGAAGAAGGGTATTCGATCATGGTTTATGAAAATTAAGGTATGTATTTAGTTTAAATTTGAAAATTTGTTGTATTTTTAAGGTTGTAATTGACCTTAGTTTATAGCCCATGAATTCATTTTTTTCAAATTTATGAATATTGAATGTTCGGTCATGAGATTGAGATGAAGAAATGTTTTAGTTCTTTGGTATATATGTTAAAAATGAGTTGAAATGAGAGTTGGTGTTTGATTGTTAAGGTTAGAATCAAAATCTTTGGTGACTTTGATAAATGGATAAATTTGTACGAATGTTTAGATAGGGGGACTAGTTTGTGAATTTAAATGAAATGCAAAGACTTATTTAGACTAAGGGAACATTCGGCTCTTGTATAGAAAACGAAATTAAGAGTAGTTTAAGTTGTTATGTACTTTAGCTTTATTTTGCAAACATTTTAAAGTATGGGGGATGAGTTAGTAATTTACCAACTTGTGTGTTTGGACTTGTTTTGAATAAAATTAAATTGAATGAATTGAAATTCAATTCCATTTAGATCAAGAATTGAGGAGAGGGGAGGCAGACAAGGGAAAAACAAAAGTTGTCGATTAGCCGATCGTAACAGTCCGATTAAAGTTAAGGTAAGTTTTAAGCATTTGAATTGATTGAATTTATTTATAATTTTTTTCATGAGTTTAATGGAAATGTATATAAGTATATGTATGGCTTGTTATAATCGAATGTGTATATTCATTAGTGATTTAATATAGCCGAAAATGTGTATATATATATATATGTGTGGTTGGATGTGGCTATTTGTTATATAAATACATTGGTTTGATATAGCCGAATGAGGTACATATGTGTATAAAATTAAATGAGCAGCAAGCTTGGGAGAGGTATTAAGTGTGCGGATCAAATTTGATACTGAGCACTAAATGTACGAAATCGGGCATTTAGCACTAAGTGTGCAAAATCGGGCATTGAGCACTAAGTGTGCGATTTGAATTGATACCAAGTGCTAAGTTCACGATATCAGTTAATGAGCACTAAGTGTTCGAGTGAACATTTGGTAAGTCTCGATGATACAGAATGGTTATATGTTAATTTTAAATGTATGCATTTATTGGTGGATTAAAGGAAAATTTACACAGAATGTGGCTATTTGGGCTTGAGCATGATGTGTATAATTATATAGAGCTTAGTGTCGGAAAAATTTGGATATACATGAGAGTGAATTTATTTGTGAACTATAGTAAAAAGTTGAGAAAAAGAAATATATTATGATTGAGTAATCAAGTTGTTATTTGATAAATCCTTGTTTTTAAATGTTTGAAATGTATTCTTTTTGTTAATTGGAAATGAAATATCAAGAAGCATTCGGGTTGTGTTTGGAGGTAAGAAATAATATTACAATTGAATAAATATGTATACTTTATATGTAGTCGAATTGGAGAGTATGCCTAGTGAAAAGGTATGAGATGTGGTAAGACATTGACTAAATGATATATTAGTGATTTATCTAAATGATAAAATGTTAGTAATTGAATTTGAATTTTGATTCTTATAACTTACTAAGCTTAAATAGCTTACTTTAGTTGTGTTTTTGCTCATTTCCATTTACAGATTTTGGAGATTTGCTAATTGCTCGGGAATCGTCAGCAAAGCTTGTCACACTATCACCTTTACTTTTGGTACTTTTGAAAATCTTGGGTTAATATTATGGCATGTAAAAGCTATATCACTTTTGAATTTTATTTTGGTTTTTGTTGTATATAATTGATGCCATGCAAATATGGCTAATTGCCTTTTTAATCTGAATGAAATATATGTATGTTTAACTTAGTTTAATTGATTAATATTTGTGAGTACTTAAAATTTATTTCTGATATGTGGTAAACCCAGTGGTGTTTGGTTGAATTTGGATTATTAGTTAATTTTTATACTTGATTAATATTTGGCTATATATTAATACATATATATGTGAGTCTGCCTAAGAATTTTGGTAGTGTACCTAATAAATAGCATTTTAGTTTATATAGAAGCATAAGTTACTTTCATATAAATTCAATTTATATGCATAACTTTTATGCCTTTGAGAAATGTATATTTTGAGCTTATTTGAAATTGGTTTAATTGGATAACGAATTGTTAATGCATTGTATGAATTATGTGATGAATGTTGTGTTTTGTCTGGTAATACCACGTGACCCATTCTGGTGACGGATACGAGTCTAGGGATGTTACATGTATGACTGTCTAATCTTTGTATAGGAGGGGATTACACATTGAGTTTTCATAAACTCACACCGTTATTAACTTTTCAGGTAATCCCCAGTGTTAGGAGGATCGGTGCTGCGAGGGACTCGGAGATGGCCACACATCTGTTACTGTTTCTGATTTTCTATTAAGTTATTTACTTATAAGTACTTATATTTTGATTTGGGTTGTAATAAGGCCTTTCTGATGTTTTAAGTTTTAATTGGGATTTCGTTTATTTTGATATACAATTGTTAGAATTAGAACACAGTTTTCTAAAATGGCAATCGATTTTCAAAACACTATGTTTTCGTAACATTTTTCGAAATGGTTCACGACCCAAATTTGTTTTTCAACTTATGCTTTTGTATATCAACTATCCTAAGTTAAACTTCCGCAACAAACAATATTTTATACAAAGTTTTATATAGCAACGTGTTTTTCAGACTTTAAGAAGGGTTTTCTATGAAAACATGGTTTTCAAAAAACACTTCAATGTGACACGCCAGATTCAGCCATAACATCTAGGCCGGGTTTGGGTTGTTACAATGATTGTGGAATCGTCGATCGCTTTAAACCTCTTATACTTTTGGCAGCTTTCCTGCATTATTGGTTAGTGCTGTAATAGGTGCTGCATTGGGAGTGTAGGGATGCGTGGGTCGATTTAATCCCCATAGGAGTGTAGGGTTGGACGGGACGCGTGGTGCAGGGTTGGTTTGGGCTTATCTGCATTAAATACATTGATCTTGATATTGCTATGGGTTTAAGCCCAACTGAGGCTATTACGGGCTAAGGCCCATTTGCCATTGCTACCTTAATGGGCTTAGGCCCAGATAATGTGATATATGTTATTTGATTGTTGGGGGTAGTACACACTGAGTTTTCGTAAACTCACCATTCCTTTTTAATTTTTTAGGTAATCCTCAGTGAAGGGCGGTTCAACGTATTGGGGAACTCAGAGGTGGCCACACTATGGACATTTTTTTCTCGTATTTCTATTTACATTGCTTTAATTGCGTTTCTTTTTATTTCGGTTTTGTTGTAATAAGGCCTTTCTCTTAATTTTCTGGATTTTAATTTGGGATTTATGGTTTATTTAGAACTATATCTATTAGTAGGAGAGCACGGTTTTCCAAAAATAATAACGGTTTTCAAACATCACGTTTTCACAAAGTATCGCAAATGTTTTCACAACATCTTTGGTTTTTAAACATAACAACCAACTTATGATGATTTAAAGTATTGACATTTTAAACTGTTAACTAAGTTAACAAAAAGATTTTTCTGACAAACAGATTTTTGCCAAGAAAGAATGGTTTCGAAGAACACTTCAATGTGACACGCCAGATTCAGCTATAACGTCTAAGCTAGGTTTGGGGTGTTACAATAGGTTTATCTAAATTTGTGTAGGTTAAAAATAGTAATTCTGTTGCATTAAGTAAGTTTTTTAAAGCATTTTACATATTTTCTCTTGCAACAAAATTTTCTATCTTGACCTTTAAGGATGATTTTTTACGTAATAATATTAAACGTCTTGATTTTTATAATAATGTGAAATTCTTGACTCATTGCTGGAAATTCTTATGGATTACCATGCATATTAAAAGAAAGTTATAGGTTATTTTTTACTTGAATAGTCATGCACCTAACACTTCTTTGTTTAGTTTTCATACCTTGTTTTTAAAGCAGACATACATGGTCAAAGTTGATTTGAAGGATCAAAGTAATGTCTTTGATCCTAAAGATAGTTTTTGCGCTTAATAAAGCATCAGTAAGTATTTTTTTTCCATTTAATTGTTATATATTCTAATCCTTTTTCATTTTGTGCATCTAAAGATTTGGGGATGAATCTTCATGAGGAAGGGGGAATGATACGAGTAGCTTGGTCAAATTCAAAGGCCATAATAGAGATATGCCTTTCCAAGTACTCAAGCAGATTAATGACAATGCCTATCAAATATATCTGCCCGGTGAGTACAACATAAGTTCAACTTTTAATATTGCTAACTTATTTACCTTTGATGTTTCAAATTCAAGGACAATTATTTTTGAGGATGAGGGGAATGATGTGAGTCTCAAGGCGTAAAATAAGGCTCATGAACATGATGGGCTCAAATTTCCTCATGGCCTAATAACGAGGTTGAAGGCCAAGCAAATCTGAGCAAGATTGAATGAGACCATCCAAGACTTCGTTACCAAGGCCCTATATGCGCACACGGACAAAAAATAAACTCAAGATTCACTTTCTTATTTTCAAGAAAATTAAGAAACCGAATCTTGGTCCAATTGTTCTGTTTCAAACAATTCCAAGAATCAAGAAAATCAAGATTTCAAATCTTGGAAATCTTGGTCTAAGAAACTGAATCTTGCAACCAAGGCATATCGAATTTCATGTACGAGCTTGAATGAGCCAATTTTGAGAGCAAATGGATCACAAGAAGAAATTCCTTAAAAAAATGGCCCATTAAGATGTCTACAAACCCATCCTAATGTTTGGAAAGTAATTTAATTGAACATCAGGCCAAATTATCAAAGTGTCCCAAATTGTAAAATATTTAAACTATAGGTCCAATTTTATTTTAATAGGCGGATCATCATGTAAGAATTCAGCCCAAAAAGCCCATTTAATTCATTTGGCTGAATTCCCATTAAAAGTCTACACTTAGAATTATTTTGTTTTTTTATTTGAAGAGTTGTCATGTTAGTTATTCCATTAGTGTTAGGAAAACTTATTTTGGGGGCCTATAAGTAGAAAGGACATTCAACCTTATACACATACAATTGATTTATGTTTTTTGGAGTTAGTAATAATTCTCTTTGAGTTTTTCTTCAAGAATTGCTCTTAAAGTCTTTTAGAAGTTGTTTTAACAATTGTTCAGGTTGTGGGAATCATTTTCAAGCTTTTTCTTACCAAGATCTCTTTCTTGGAGGTGGAATTAGATCCATTGAAAGGATTTGTGGATTCTTAATGTTTCCAAGGTTTCTTAGGATGTCATCTTCTCTTTTCTATCATAAATTTATCATTTCTTGCTTATTTAAGTTTGTTCTTGTTATTTTGGCTTGTTGATTTTATTGATTTTTCGCTCTAGGTAAAAGTTTCTTCAAGAATGATGCTCTCCTACCTTGTTCCATCAAGAAACACATCAAAATTAGGAGTTTTAGTCTTTTCTTATTGTGTAAAGCCCCAAATTTTAAGGTTTTTTGAATTTTGGGCATAAGTTGACATTTGAATGATTGGGTGTGTTGGATTGATGATTTAGGTATGATTGGGGGTCCTTAGGAAGCTAGGGTTCAAGTTGGACCCTTGGAAAAATTTTTCATTTTTGCCTTAGGGGAATAGGGATGCTGGCTTATAGGCCTTAAGTTGAATTGTGGTTATTCCATAACACAAAGAGTGCCTATGGTGAAGTGGCTTGTGGCATCATTAGCAAGTGGGGAGACTAGGGTTCAAATCCCCTGGCAAGCAAAATGCAATCGTTTTGCTACATGGGGGTGGCAAGTGGTGGACTTGAGTTCAAACTCTTGAGGTGGTTGTGACTTGGTAAGAGTGGAATTGGTCTTGAGAATTTGAATTGAAATTCAAATTGAAAGGTTGAGTAAATCATGGAGATAATCAAATAGCAAATCAAGGAGTAATTTGGAGAAACTGAATTTGGAAGGGAGTGTGGCCGAATTTGAGTTTGGAAATGACCGAATGTGTATTTTTGGCATTTTCAGTTTTGGGTGAGTGGGGTACCGAATTGGTAAGTGTTAAGGTGGCGTTTCTATTTTGGTTTTGGTTTGGTTTTGTCTATTATGGGAGTATAAACATCTTGTGTGAGAAGTAGCAGTCAAATCTTTTGGTGTTTCGATCTCCCTTTTCTTTTGAGTGTTTTAGTTTATTTTCTCTTTAGTACCGAATAAGCCTGCCGAAACTTCTCTTCTCCCACTCAATTATTTCTCTACTATGAGCTGAACTTCATTTTCTCCTCTTCTCTCTAGCCGATAAATGTTCTTTTTGAATAACCATTTTCCTTTCACAAGTTTCACTAGAAGCCGAATCTCAATTCTCTCTTTCCTTTTACTTTCTTCCCCTCTAGGCCGAATCTTGTTTGCTCCTCTTATTTCTCTTTAGACGAAACCCATATCCCTTTTCTTATATCATATTTCGCTACTCTCTCAAATAGCCGAACCTTGTTCTTCTTTACTTCCTATTGAACTGAATCTTCTCTTTGGTTTTCTCTGCAAGGTTAGTCAAACTCGTTCTTTAATATTTTCTTGTATGAGCCGATTGTCATCTTCCTCCTTTCTATCTTAACCAATCATTGGTTCACCATTTCTCTTCGCAAGGGGTTTGTTCTCTTGGTTGTTTCCTCTTGGACATTTGCAATTGTGGGTTCTTTGGCAATTGTCGATCTCTCCCTTGGGTATTGAGTGATGATTGGGATTTTTGTAAGAAAATCTTCCCTCCATCTTTTAAATATGGGTATTTATTTTTCGAAAGGATCGATTGTTCCATAACGAGTGTATCTTTTAAATGCCGACATTTCGAGGTCTTATGGGCGTGTGAATGCTTGTGGGCCGATTCGAAACCACAAATCGTGGGCGATAGACTGTAAAGGCCATTATGTACATTTTCGCACACTCGGGTCGATATGGGCCTCGATGGGCCGAAATGGGCCCAATGGGCCCAATGGGCCTACGGGCCCTATGCGTAAAATTTTTAGTAAGTGATAATTGGGATGATAGATGTTAAGAATTGTGATATTATACGTAAAATTGGACTGATTGGGCCACATGAGCGTGTGGGCCTACCTGGGCCTAATAGGGGTTTTGGGCCCGTAAAACTTGTTTGGCCACACGGATTTTCTAAGTCGCTTAGAGAATTGTTAGACCTGTTATAAAGTTGTATTAAGTGCCGAGACACCGAAACTTAGTAAAATGACCAAAATAACCCTAAGGGGTAAAATTACCATTTTACCCCTAACTGCCTAAAAGACTGTTATACCCTTAAAAATAGGATGTTCGATAAATGTATGACTGTATCTATACCTATTAATTTGATAGCATGTTATATTTAGTTCTGTTAGTCTGCATGGGGTTGGGATTGATATTGGAAGAAGTACTGTATAGTGGCACTGCCACGTATTCTGTGTTGTGGCTTAGCCACGTGGTCTGTACTAGTGGCTTTGCCACGATATCTGTTATTAATAGCTTGGCTGCGTATTGGTGTGTGGGCTGGGTGGGTTAAGTTATTCCCCACATGGTGTGATGGGCTGGCACGGGTGGTGTGATGGTTGGATTGGGTTGGGTTTTCATACTTGCTCTGTTTTGTATTTGAAATGGGCTTGGGCCCACTCTATTTCTGAATAAGCCTAAGTGCAACGCCCTAGTTTTTGGGATTTTTGAGATTTTGCTTGAATTTAATTTTTGCTTCTCTGGATGTGTTAAATTATGTTTTGAGTGTGTTAATTTTTGGGACTCTATATGAAACTCTGTTGGGAGGAGTTTGAAGTGCTCAAAGGATTAAGTCAAGGAGGGATAAGGGGAGAAAATCTAGGATTTTTGAAAGGGAATAAGAGTTTCCTGATTGTGGGGTCTTGGAGGAACATTTCGGCAAGTGGGTTTTGGAACTTGCATTTTCGGTAAGTGTAGTTTTAGTGTGCCGAATGCCCCTCTTTGGTTCCTTTCGGGTTTTGTTTTGGGCAAGTTTTGGTGTCAATTAGGTAAGGTTTAAAGTGGTGTTTCCCATTCGGTTCACTTTGTTTATATTCCCTCCTCTTTCCCTTTTGTTCTAAAAGCTGAAATCCCGAAATCGGGTGGTCTCCTTTGCCAATTTACCTAGAGTCGAATCCATCATCTCTTTTCTTCTTTAGCCGAATCAAGCATCTATCTCCTCTCTTCACTCTTTTCTTTTCTTATTTACCTTTGCTCCACCCACTAAAGTAACCCCTTTTCTCAAAGCCTTGGCAGCTGATTTCTTTCAAAAGCCGGAACCCGAATCCATAGTTCTCGATTTCTCTTTTGGCTAAACTTCTTCTTCTCATTTCTACTCTTTTAAGAGCCGAATCTCAAAACCTCTCATCCCTCACTGTCGATCATCTCCTCTTCTTCCATAAACTCTTCTTCTCCTTTTACTTTTTCACTCAAAACTGAAGCTGACATACACTCTAGAGGGTTTTCAAGAGCAGAACCACTTAGATCAATCTTTTTCTCACATTTTTATTAGATCTACAATAGATCTGGGCTAGGCTAATAGTTGGGGACTCTTCTTTGGCAAAATAAAGTGTTGGTAAGTACTCGAAAACCCTTTCTGTCGTAACTTAGTGATTCAAAAAAAGTCGAAAACCCCTAACCCTTCTGGGTGGTTGTCGATTTTGGCTAAGATTGATACTAGTCTTTTCTTTCAGTTTTCTTGTGATCTAGTGTGGAAAAGAGGCTATCTATCAAGGAGCACTAGAGACTAGGACCGTTGGAGTAGTCTAGATCTAGATCTGGTTGTAGATTTCGGTGAAGGTAAGTGATTAAGGGCTTTAGATGGTGTTGGTCGAATATGGTAGGTTGTCAATTTCATTGATTTCGTTGGATTTTAGTTAATAGTGTGGTTAAAATAGTTGTAGGTTAATTCGGTGCGGATCTTGACATAGTACGCAAACAGGTGTGTAATCGACACCCACTAGTAGACTAGATCAGCAAAAGCTGAAAAGCCGAAATGCCAAAATTCTGGCATTTCAAGGGCTTGTGAGCGTACGAGCGCTCATGGGTCGGTTTGAATCAGTAAAAATGGTAATCGCAAATGGTAAGAGTGTGTGTACGTGTTTTCGTGCATGTTGGTGGTTTGGGCCTCAAAGGGTCAAATTTGGGCCCAATGGGCTTACGGCCCCATCCAGGTGAAAATGAGCGGTAAGCATATTCTGGTAGTTTGACTGTTAAATCTGCAAAAACGGATGTAAAATTTGGACTTAATCGGCCGTAGTAGCTAGTAGACACCGTTGGGCCATTAGGGGTTTTAGGGCCCGATGACTCTGTATTAATAAAATGGACCAAATGAGTTACTTAGATGACGTTAGGACTGTTAATAAACTGTAATTAGCATGAAACCCTAAAAACTGGCAAGTTTACTAAAATACCCCTTAAGGGTGGAAATTACTGTTTTTACCCCTAGGTGCTAAAAGACCATTTTACCCCTATGGTTAAGTTGACTGAATTGCATGCTAAATTATGTCTGCTCACTATATGCCATGTCATAATGTACACTGTTGCATGGGATTGGGTTTTGATGGAGGAAGTGCTAAGTGGCAATGCCACGTATACTGTTAGAGGCTTTGCCTCGTTTTACTATTTTAGTGGCTTGGCCACGTGATCTGATTTAGCAGCTAAGCTACGACTATGGTGGGTAAGGCTGGGTGGGTTGGGTTATTCCCCACATGGTGTGCAGGGCTAGTATGGGTGGTGCGTAGGGCTGGATTGGGCTTGGGTTTGCATCCATGTATAAAATACTGTTCTGTTACTGTAATGGGCCTAAGGCCACACTGTTTTCTGAATAGGGCTAAGGCCTAGTTAACAATGTACCTGAATAGGGCTTCGGCCCAGTTGAGCTTGTAATGATCTGGACTCTGGTTGGGTTAGCTTATACACTGAGTTTTCACATACTCACCCCTTTCCTTTTCATCCATGTAGGTGAACCCCAACCATAGATGACTTGGAGTCGCGAGGGATTCAGAGTGGCCACGTGAATTGTTCTGGTTTATATTTTCCTTTAGTTCACTTTATTTTAGTAATCTTTAATTCTTGGGTTTTAATATGTAATGAGGCCACTCAGTATTTAACTTTTATTTTCATTTGGTTTTAAGTATTTAATTATTATTTCTTAAAATTGGGTAGACTAAGGCTGCGAAGATTTTTATTTCAAAAATTGACAAATGTTTTCAAAACCTTCTCTACGTGACAAATGGATAATCTAATAACAACGACACACTAACAAGATCTTTTAAAGTGAACTTCAAACTGGTAGTGGATGGGATTTTGTAAATTAATTAACCTTCTTTTTCTCAAAACACTTGAAATGGTTTTGCTAAGTCACCATATACTTAATAATAAAGGAATGAGGCGTAATTCATTATCCATGTGACATACCAGATCGGGCCATAACGTCTGGGCTGGGTTTGGGGTGTTACATTTAGTGGTATCAGAGCTCGGTTGCAACAACTTGGTTGTGGATTGGGTCCAAAAAGTTTTCTTACAATTATAAATTAAGGCCCAAAAAGGTATTTCAAAAATTGGTTTTGAGAAATTTCTTAAGAAAACCCTTTTCAAATTGATTTTCTTCAAGATATATGTATTTTACTAAAAGTTTAAGGTTGTACTTTGGAAACAAAGTTTATTCAAAGGATTGGGTATTACTAAAATTTGGTTTTTTGAAATATGATTTCTGAAGAGTGGCGCCTCGAATCTCCGGCACCAAGTCTGTAATTATCTTTACTATACTATACTTTACTGAAATACTGTTATATTACTGTAGTAGTACTAAGACCTTACGAAGATGCTATAGTTAGGGCAACATTGAAACTGTAAAGACTGAGACAGTAGGAAAAACTGAAAACCCTAAAAGACTGAGAATGTAGCTACTACAAAAACAAAACTCTAAAATACTATCTGTACATAAGACATCTGTAATAAATATCAAAATACTAAACTAATTCATAAAATTCGTAATCAGATAATATGATATGAGTACGAGGGCAGCTCGTGGGAGAGGCCGTGGACGTGGCCGAGGTAGTGTACAATCTCGGTCTTCTTCTTCGGGACATATGCCAGCTGAAGAGGCACGAGTGCCACCAACAACTGAGACTGGATCATACGATCAGGCTGTAAGGGACAATGCTTTGTCCCAGGCGATGTTGTAGGTTCTAGAAAGGGTCACTGGAGCAAGTACGGGGAATGTGAATCGGGGATCTATTTCCGAGCGACTTCATGCTAACAGAGCGGAGATTTTCAATGGCGTATCTGGTGTAGCCCCAAATGTGGCCAAATACTGGTTGGAGGCCACGGAGTGAATCATGGACGACTTGGATTGCTCGATAGAGTAGAAACTAAAGGGAGCAGTATCTCTGTTGCAAGATGAGGCCTACCAGTGGTGGACCACTGAGATGGATAGTACCCCAGCTGAGCGGGTAGCTTGGGAGCTGTTTAAGATGACCTTCAAAAGGAAGTACGTAGGACGAGTTATGTGGACGCCCGAAGGAAGGTGATATCGCGTGATATGAAGTAATAAAATTTATAAAGAACTTATTCACACCAAAACCAACTAATATGACGATGTTGAAGCAAGTGCACCTGTCGAACAGTAGTATAGCTTAGTGGCAAGACTGAGTTATCGTACCCAAGGGAACCAAAAGTACTAGTACTCAATTCTTTTCTATTATCTAGCCTAAAAATAAAAGAGGGTTGTTTAAACTAATTTTAAAACTAACTAAGAAAGTGTAAAGAGTAAATTGGGAAAACTTTTAGGGAAAAGCTGATTGATATGGACAATACTTGTTATTATTTTCTTGAACTATATGATTTCTTTACTTGACTTGATCCGTAGAGATCCCTAACTTATGCTAAACCCTCCGTCGAGGCGTAGAGCAACTAGGACTAAGTTATTAATTAAAGTTCCTTTATTAATTAACTCCCTAGGTTGCATTAATTCGATCTATGGTTCCTCATATTAGGTTTGACCCTAATCCGGCAGATTTATGTCACCCTATGTTTAGAGTTCCATGCAACTCCGCTTAATTATGGTAGATCTACTTTTATCACAGAGACTTTTGCTCCTCTGCTCTAAGCACATCTAATTCTTGAATTAATACCTAGGATTATTAAATCAAGAATGAAGAACGCATAATTAAGAACAATTCAAGTATTTATCAAATAAATCAAGAATAAATAACAAGATCTGTCTTAGGTTTCATCCCTCTCAAGTATTTGAGGGGTCTAGTTCATAATAAAGAAGGAAAACATCTCAGAAGATATAAAATAACAAAACATAAAAGAAACCAAAAACACCTGAAGGAATTTAGGGAGATCCTCTATGTTGCTGTAGAATTTTGGCTTCTGAGATGAATTAATTAGCTTTCTCCATTGGAGTAATCCCTTGCTTCTACCCTCAGTGTGGTAGAAAAATGAGAAGAAAGATATCTCCAAACTTATGTTGCTTCTGCCTCATGAGGTCTTTATATAGAAAGCTTATGGGGAGCCTTTCTTAGCCCCTACGCATCCCAATTCGAGTGAAATTCCCCTTCCTCACGACTAGAACACGCCCGTGTGCCACGCCTGTGTGACTTCGACAGAGGCTGTGTGCTTTTATCAGTGGAGGCACGGCCGTGTGACCTGGCCGTGCTTGTCGAGGGCTTGACCGTGTGATCTTCATGTGGCACGGTCGTGTGGCACGACTGTGTGGCATTTCTTTGCCCGTGTTGTTCGCATATTTTTGCCCATTTTCCATCGTTTTTGGCCTGTTTTCCATTCTTTCTTCTTTCCTATGCTCTCCTGAGTATAAGATATAAGAAGGAAGGATTAAGAGCTCCAATTCTCGCAAAATTGATCAGAATCCATCCAAAATATAGGCTAAACATGAGGTAAAAATATGTATAATTTAGCATTTATCAAATACCCCCACACTTAAGCCTTTGTTTGTCCTCAAGCAAAATCTCAATCCCTAAAAAGAATCATTCTTCTCAACCTATAATCTTTATCAATAATGTTTCAAACTAATCCACAGGTAATCATATAATGAAAAATTCAATCAAAAGAACATTAAGATTCAATCAATTTAAGTTGAGAATTTTGTCAATGAAAACATTAGTCTCTTCCTTCTTTCTAAGTAGTTATCTCTCTATCTTAATTAACAGGAGTTGACATCCTCACTAGAGGTTCACTCTATTCACTCGAAGTGTTTAGGGTTCAAAATTCTAAGCACTCTTTAGTCAACCTGAAAAGTTATTACCATAAGCTTGCACGAAAATCAAATCTCCACCACTATAGTTTGATATGATATATCGATCAAGAGGTCTTTTCATGGTTGTAATGGGGCTTGGTTAGGGTATTGTCACAGGCTGAAAAAAGAGGGTTAGAATCGAGATTGAACTGAAAAAAATTATCTAGCTAGAAAAATCTCTATCACTGGAACATATTTTCAAAGCTTAATATCATCAATTTGGTAGCCTTAAGAGAGAAATATGCAAAAACTTAATTTGAACTATTACATATTACAACTGAATTTGACTGTATGTACATTTTTTTATAAGAACAATTTAAGTAATACAATGAATTGAGTAAAGATTTACATACTGGAAAAGAAAATAAAGCTTGGATAATAAATTCAACTCAAATCTCGACAAAAATAGGGATCAAAAAGTAATTGAATGGAAAATTCAACAAAATGGATTATTGGTTAATAATTAGAGGGTGAGTCAAGGAAAAAGTTGTTAGGCTCAATGGGGTTCACTAGGGGTTAGATTATGGAGGTAGGCTTTTGTGGAGTGAGTGAGTTAAGTCCTAGGTGCCTTTATCATCTCGGTATATCAAATCAATGATGTGGTTTTGACATGTATAATCAAAGCAAGTTCTAGAATAACAATTCAGTGTTGACTCACTAAAACTAATAATAAAAGTGAGCACGAAAGAATGTATGCTCAAAAAGGCTCAAGATCTCACCAGAATTATGGCTTTTGATGTCAATCCTGCGAATTTCAAATCTTAAGATAGTACTTAAAATTAGGGAAGATAACTTATGCAAAAATTAGAGTTCTTAAAAATTTCAACTTCTCATGCTTGATTCCTTAATGTTTTAAAGTTTGAATAATCAAGTACAAGCACCTATATCTTAATTCTCAACATATCAATAAAAATTATAAATCAATCAGAATTAATTCCTAATAGTAGACTGAAGATCATGCTATTAAGGACAGTGTAATTAGTTAGAACAATTTAAGGGATTTCAAAGAGAATAAAATAAAATTTAAAGTACGTTCCCCCCCACACTTAAGATGTACATTGCCCTCAATGTACAAGGATAATATTAGCAATAAAAGCATAATATCATAAGAGAGGCAGAGATATGAAACTCCCTGAAATGTGGATGGCTTTGTGAGATAGATATGGGAAGAGTTGGCATATGTGGCACGGTGTTTCCATTTCCGTAGAGATTTGAGCTGTAAGGCTCCTTTGAAATTGCGAATGGATTTATTAGTCGTGGAAGGTTAAGATGAAGAGGGGTTACTTCATTAGGAGATGGCCGAAGAAAATCAAATAAACAAAATAAATAAAAAATGAAAATTCAAATAAAGAAAAAATGAAAAATAAACCTAAAAAGGAAAAAAAAAGTTAGAAGAAAAGGTGAAAATAAGGATCAGTGTTTAAGAGTTAGAATAAAGTAATAATAAAGGTTAAAAGATAAAATAAAAGTAAAACAAAATAAAGATAAAAATATAAAAGAGGATCTAGTCCTCTGATGGCTCTCGTGGTGGTGGGGAAATGCCGAGGTGCTGACATATATGCGCTAAAGTGGCGTCGATGTAATCGAAGCGCTACTCAAATCGATCTAGGCACTCCTTTATGTCAGCATGTGGGACTATTGTCTAGGCAGGTCATTTGGGGCGTGATGGCTCAGCGGGTGCATCCTCCTTAGGTGGTGGCAGTGGGACATCATCAGTAACGTCCTCTAGGTCCTCGCCTTCCTGGACAAGGCGGAAGTGAAAGTGGCTGCCACCTGGCCGTCGCTCTACCATCCTTATGGAGAGCATGCTCTGATGCCCTGGAATGACATCTGGCCAAGTAGGGTGTACGAGGATGTCTGGGCTGTGGTGTTGAATAGGTCGAAGTAGCGGCCTATTCGTGTGATGTACGGGCCTATGTATACGACTCCCTTGTGGTGCCTCTCAGTCTGGTGCTGCATGCCAACGCTATGAAGTAGGCAAGGTCGATGGGGTGGCCATTGGCCATGCACCAAAGGAAATAGACGTCGTGAGTGTTGACGATACATGTACTCTCCCGTCTACCTCTAAGGTATGAGCAAGGAGTGCGTGAATATACCTGAGAGAAGGAGGGAGGGCGGATGCCTTGCTGACGCTGGGATTATATATCTGTCGTCCTAGAGCAATCTCGTTCCAGCAGTTGAGGGGTCGGATGTGGATGCGCCTGGAAAAAGTAGGGAAGTCTTCTTTTGCCATGAATTGCTCGGTATAGAGACCGAGAGCCGTGCCGAACTCTGGGACACTCAGCTGTCGCACAAGACCTCCTAATCGAAATTGGACCGTGCCGAGATCGTCAAATTTGTTCATGACGGTCTGGAGGTGGAATGTGGAGCAGAACTCGAGAGTGAGTTCTAGGTAGGTGGGTTCCACAATCCTAAAGAACTGGTCCCATGGGTCGATAGCTAGCAGGGCTCAGACATCATCCACTAGGTTTACTTGCGCGAGGGCCTCCCAGTCAATGCATCGGCCCATTGAGATAGTGCGTGCTCAGAGTAACTGGTAGTGTTCCTCTTGGGAGTCCTACGGAAATGTGAGGGACGGGTGGCGTGTCTCAGAGGTGGGCCTCGATGAAGAACTTCCCGGTCCCTTTCGTTTCTTGGAGGCTGGGACAGCAGCTTTTCTGGCACACAATGATGACATGGTATTTGAAAAAAACAAAAGTATTAGTCCTAAATATTGAGATTAAAAATGATTTAAAATGTAAATTGATATTTTTCCTAAAATAACAAATGAGGAGTAACCTGAATAGTAAAATCTAATCATATTAAAAACCTATAACAAAAACTAAGAACTATAGGCATGTATATATTAACTTATGAGAAAAATGGTATGCAAATATATGTCCAAGTGGCAAAATAAAATGAAATCTAAATGGCAAGCAAAAATAAAAGTAAGTGGCATGTAATCCTAATTGATTCTATATTAGTCTAGATTATTCATCCTATATTTCTTAGTTCCATGCTTGAATCAACAATTAGACTAAAATAAATAAAACGAAATAAAAATTAAATAAATGAAATAAAATAAAAATAAATGAGAAAAATGAGAAAATCGAACCAATTATGAGTTTGCACGGTCGTGGAGGGCTGTCACACGGATGTGGGAAGGATGAAATTGTATATGGTGGCGTTTGGAGGGCTGTGGCGGAGTGAGAAATGTTAGGGTTTGAGTGAAAAGGGAAAGTGAAAAATACCTCCTATTTATACATTCTGGGTCACACGGGCATGTCACACGCCCGTGTGAGTCGTGTTTAGCCCGTGTTTTTCGAAAATCAGTCTTTATAGCGCGTCTGGTTCCAAATGAGCACGCCCGTGTGGTTGGTTCACACGGCCGTGGGAGATCAGGTCTTCGTTACTCACACAGTCGTGTGATGGTATACACGGCCGTGTTCGATCGTGTTCGTGTATCATACGGTCGTGTGATATGTGCCACGGGCGTGTGAAATTTGACAGTGTCTTCCACGAGCTACAGACACGGGCATGGGGATTTTGTGCAAGCACGTGTTGATACTGCAGGGTTGCCACGGCCCTGTCGCACAGCCGTGGGTCGATGTTGATAGCCCGTGTGGAATTCGTAAGGTCGCCACGGCCATATCGCATGGCCGTGGGAATTTATCGATGGCCCGTGTTTTGGGAAAATTTTACTCTGTTTGTGCACGGTCTGGGTGGACGACCTTGTCCCTGTTTTAAGTGTGCGCACGGCCTGAGGCACTCCTGTGTGCCTGGCCGTGTGGTCCTAAATTTCTGCATTCAAAGAGCTAGTTTATGCATGAAAAAATACTAAAAATTTTAAAGAAAAGAAAGTTACTAAGTTAGAGCTCGGGTTACCTTCCGAGAAGCGCTTATTTAGAGTCTAAGCTAGACTGTACCTGGATGTGTCAAGAAGGGGTGTGGTGGAGCCAAAGCTCTTCCCTGTTTTTTGCAAAATTCTCACCTCTATAATGTTTAAGCCTATGGCCGTTTACCTTGAACATACCATGGTTAGGGTGAGTTACCTCAATGGTGCCGTATGGAAAGACATTTAGAACAGTGAATGGACCTGACCACCTTGACTTGAGTTTTCCAGGGAATAGTTTCAGTCTTGAGTTGTAGAGTAAGACGAGATCACCTGTTTTGAACTGCTTAGGGTCTTTCAGCCTTTTGTCATGGCATCGCTTCATGGCTTCCTTATATAGTTGCGAGTTCTCGTAAGCATTGAAGCACCATTCATCTAGCTCATTCAACTGCATTAATCTCTTCTCTCCTGCACTTTTAAAATCAAGGTTTAAAAATTTTATAGCCCAGAATGCTTTATGTTCAAGTTCAAATGGTAGATGACAGTTTTTTCCATAAACAAGTTTATAGGGAGATATTCCTATGGGTGTTTTAAAAGCAGTTCTATAAGCCCATAATGCATCGTCTACCTTTCTTGACCAATCTTTCCTATTTGTTTCTATTGTTTTCTCTAAGATGCGTTTTAGTTCCCTTTTTGTTACCTCGACTTGGCCACTGGTTTGTGGGTGATAAGGGGAGGCTGTTCTATGGTGTACTCCATACCTTTTCAAGATTTTTTCAAATTGGGTATTGCAAAAATGTGTACCCCTATCACTAATGATTATCCTAGGTGTTCCAAATCGAGAAAATAGTTTTTTCAAAAAGCGTACTACCACCCTAGCATCATTCGTAGGTAAGGCTTGGGCTTCTACCCATTTTGACATGTAGTCTACTGCTACTAGTATGTATTTATTCCCAAATGAATTAGAGAACAGACCCATGAAATCAATACCCCATACATCAAATATTTCACATGAAAGTATATAATTCTGAGACATTTCATTATGCTAAGAGATATTACCTATTCGTTGGCATTTATCACAAGAGGTCACATACCTGTTGGCATCTCTGAAAAGTGTAGGCTAGTAAAAGCCTGATTCGAGTACCTTATGAGCAGTTCTAGTTCCGCTGTGATGTCCTCTTGTGGGTCCGGAGTGGCAGTGATTCAAAATTTGATATGCTTCTGTGTCATCAACGCATCTTCGTATAACCTGATCTGCACAAATTCGAAAAAGAAAAGGATCTTCCCAAAAGTAGTTCTTCACATTAGCAAAGAATCGCTTCTTTTGTTGATGGGTTAGCCCTTTTGGGGTTATGTTAGCTGCTAAATAATTCACAAAATCAGCAAACCAAGGAAGTGTCGTATCTGCTAAGGCTAGGAGTTGTTCCTCAGGGAACAAATCATTCATCTTGTCGAGATATTTGGGCTGTGCGTTCTCTAGCCTTGAGAGGTGATTTGTTGCCAAGTTTTCGGCTTATTTGTTGTCCTTTATTTCCAAGTCAAATTCCTGTAACAATAGAATCCATCTTATCAATCGAGGTTTTGCATCAGTTTTAATTAAGAGGTAGCGAAGAGCTGAATGATCAGTATAAACAATGACTTTTGACAAAATTAAATAAGATCTAAATTTGTCAAATGCAAAAATAACAGCTAGCAATTCTTTCTCTGTAGTCGTGTAATTTGCTTGAGCGGCTGTCAAAGTTCTGCTAGCATAATAGATCGGCTTGAAGTGTTTGTTCCTTCGCTGTCCCAGAACTGCACCTACTACAAAATCACTTGCATCGCACATTAGTTCAAAAGGTAGATTCCAATCAGGTGAAATCATAATCGGGGTGTTAACTAACTTTTCCTTAAGGTTGTTGAAAGATTCCAGACATTCTTGGTCAAAGTTGAAGGGTGCGTCTTTTTCTAGTAATTTAGTTAAAGGCTTAGCTATTTTAGAAAAGTCTTTAATGAATCTTCGATAAAAACCGGCGTGTCCTAAAAAGCTTCTTATAGCCTTAACTGAATTAGGAGGAGGTAGTTTTTCAATAGTTTCAATTTTCACTTTATCTACCTCTATCCCTTTACTAGAAATTTTATGTCCTAAAATAATACCCTCTTGAACCATAAAGTGGCATTTTCCCTAGTTTAGCACTAAATTTGTCTCTTCACATCTAATCAAAACACGTTCTAGATTATTAAGACAAAGTTGGAAAGAATTACCAAAAACTGAGAAATCATCCATAAATACCTCTATGATGTCTTCCACGAATTCATTGAAGATAGCTAGCATGCATCGCTAAAAAGTAGCAGGAGCGTTACATAAACCAAAAGGCATTCTGCAATAAGCAAACGTACCGTATGGGCATGTGAACGTTGTTTTCTCATGATCTTCCGGAGCTATCGGGATCTGGAAGTAACCAGAGAGGCCATTTAGGAAACAATAATACATATGACCATATAATCTTTCCAACATCTGATCAATAAAAGGCAATGGGAAATGATCTTTCTGAGTGGCATCATTCAGCTTCCTATAATCAATGTAAACTCTCCATCCTGTGACTGTTCTTGTAGGTATTAACTCTTCCTTGTCATTAGACACCACGGTCAATCCACCTTTCTTAGGAACAACCTGCATAGGGCTTACCCAAGAACTGTTAGAAATAGGATAGATAATACCTGCATCTAGAAGTTTAATTACCTCGGCTGTTACAACTTCTTTCATGTTGGAATTCAATCGTCTCTGGGCTTTCACTGATGGTTTGAATTCGTCCTCCATTAAAACTTTGTGGGTACAAAAAGAAGGATTAATTCCCTTGATATCTGAAATTTTCCAAGCTATAGCACGTTTGTGTTCTCTTAACACATGGAGTAGTTCCTCTTTCTCTGCAAGGCTTAAATCAGATGCGATAATGACTGGTAAAGTTGATTCTTCCCCTAAAAAGGCATATTCTAAATGATCTGGCAGTTGTTTTAGCTCTAATTTAGGGGGTTCAGTAATGGAAGGTTTCTGTCTAAATTCATCACTCATCTTTAAATTTTCATAACTTATGTGCCTAGTGATGATTTCATTAGAATCCAACTCTTTCCTTGCTTTGTTAATTTCGGGGGTGGTTTCATCTTTCCCCCCACCTTGAACAAGACACAGTTCCAATGTGTCTGTGAGAGAAAGCTCCTGGAGATTATCTTGATCAAAATAGTCAATAATATCAACAAAATAACACGAATCATCTTGTTCTTTAGAGAATCTCATAGCATCATAAATTTTAAAGACAACTTCTTCCTCGCTAAGTCTAAGTACTAAGTTGCCATCTCCTACATCAATAACAGCTCTAGCAGTGGCTAAAAATGGTCGTCCCAAAATTAAAGGTACTTCAATATCCTCTTCCATGTCAAGCACAACAAAATCAACAGGGAATATATATTTATCTAACTTTACTAGCACATCTTCAATGATTGCCCTAGGATATTTAACAGATCTATCGGCTAATTGAATACTCATCCTAGTGGGTTTGGGTTCTCTGAGACCTAGTTGTTTGAATGTTTTGTAAGGCATGAGATTAATGCTAGCACCTAAATCAGCTAAAGCTTGATTAATAAGTAAACTACCAACCAGACAAGGGATAGTAAAACTCCCTGGATCTTTCAACTTTGATGGCAGTTTATTTTGGAGAATAGCTAAGCATTCCTCGTTGAGTTCTACTATGGCCAATTCTTCCAACTTCCTTTTATTTGTCAGAAATTCTTTAAGGAACTTCGCATACTTTGGCATCTGTGAAATTGCTTCAACAAAAGGTAAGTTAATGTGTAATTGTTTAAAAAGTTCAAGAAACTTACCGAATTGAGCGTCTGTATGGTCTTTCTTCAATTTTGCCGGATATGGGATACGTGGTTTGTATTCCTTGAGTGTCGGTGGAGTGTTATCCTCGGGTTTTGCTACCTTTTCTTCTGAAAGTTCTGGGATAGTCTTCTTTTCTAGTTCGGCTAGGACCTTTCCATCTCTTAAAATAATCGCTTTGACATGTTCTCTGGGATTTGGCTCAGTGTTACTCGGTAATCCTCCTTGTGGACTTTCTGAAATTAATTTTGCAAGTTGACCAATTTGGTTTTCAGGCCCTTGAATTGATGCTTGCTGATTTTTTAGTGCTGTTTCAGTACTTTGAAAACTGGTTTCCTATGTAGCCATAAATTTGGTAAACATCTCTTCAAGATTCGACTTCTTCTCATGTTGCGGTGGTGGTTGCTAAAATCCTGGAGGAGGTTGTTGTCTTTGATTTCCTTGTCCTCCCCATGAAAAATTTGGGTGATTTCTCCAACCTGCATTATACGTATTACTATAAGGGTTATTTTGAGATCTAGAATTGTTAACCATATAGTTGGCTTGTTCAGTTTCCATGCTGTGTCCATAAGATGCGAAATCTGGATTAAACGTGTTTCCTTGGGTCGCATCATATTGCATCACTAGTTGTGCCTGCGTAGAACTAACAAAATTATCAAACTTTTTATTTAAAAGTTCTACTTGGTTAGTAAGCATGGCGACAACATCAATATTATAAACTCCTGCAGCTTTTGTTGGATTTGTCCTCATGACTTGCCACTGATAATTATTCAATGACATCTCTTCAATAAATTTATAAGCTGCTTCAGGTGTTTTATTATTGATCGTCCCTCCTGTGGCTGCATCAATCATTTGTCTAATTGACGGGTTTAAACCGTTATGGAAGGTTTGAACTTGTAGCCACAAAGGTAGACCATGATGAGGGCACCTTCTCAAAAGATCTTTGTATCTCTCCCATGCATTGTATAATGTTTCTAAATCCATCTGCACAAAAGAAGAAATATTGTTTCGTAATTTGGGTGTTTTAGCTGGAGGAAAATATTTGAGTAAAAATTTTTCGGTCATCTGCTCCCATATGGTAATTGAGCCTCGTGGTAAAGAATTTAACCACTGTTTGGCTTTATTTCTCAAAGAGAATGGAAATAGCCTCAATCAAATGGCATCATCAGAAATGCCATTTATTTTGAAGGTATCACAAAGTTCCAAAAAATTGGCTATGTGTGAGTTTTGATCCTCGTCCTGTAAACCATCAAACTGAACCAATTGTTGTATCATCTGAATAATGTTGGGCTTTAATTCAAAATTATTAGCAGCAATAGTAGGTCTAAGAATGCTAGTTTGGGTACTAGCCAAACTAGGTTTAGCATAATTATACATAGTGCGAGGAGCTTCTTCTTGATTTGCTTGTGGCTCGACTATTACGGGAGGTGGTGGAACGTTTTGATTTGCTTCCATCTCTTCTGTAGGTTCTAGCTCTTGCTCAGGTTCTTGTTCTGGATAATGTAAACTGCGTCTAATTTCTCTACAATTTTCTGCGGGCTGTTGCTTCTAGATCGTCGTCAAAAAGTAGTGGTCCTATTGGGTTGTTTCTAGTCATAAACTAAAAATACCTAAAAAGAGAAAGCAAAGAAAACTCAAAAATTTAAAAAAATAAATAAATAGAAAAATAAAAATAAAAATAAATAAAAACTGAAAATAAAAATAAAAGAAAAATAAATAAATAAATATATGTATATATATTGATGGCTAAAGTAATAGAAATCGAGCTTTCGTAATATTTTCGTTCCCCGGCAACGGCGCCAAAAACTTGATATCGCGTGATATGAAGTAATAAAATTTATAAAGAACTTGTTCAAACCAAAACCAACTAATATCACGACGTTGAGGCAAGCGCACCTGTCGAAAAGTAGTATAGCTCAGTGGCAAGACCGAGTTATCATACCCAAGGGAACCAAAAGTACTAGTACTCACTTCTTTTCTATTATCTAGCCTAAAAATAAAAGAGGGTTGTTTAAACTAATTTTAAAACTAACTAAGAAAGTGTAAAGAGTAAATTGGGAAAACTTTTAGGGAAAAGCTGATTGATATGGACAATACTTAAGGGAGAATCCACCTAGACTTCACTTGTTATTATTTTCTTGAACTATATGATTTCTTTACTTGACTTGATCCGTAGAGATCCCTAACTTATGCTAAACCCTCCGTCGAGGCGTAGAGCAACTAGGCCTAAGTTGTTAATTAAAGTTCCTTTATTAATTAACTCCCTAGGTTGCATTAATTCGATCTATGGTTCCCCATATTAGGTTTGACCCTAATCTGGCAGATTTATGTCGCCCTATGTCTAGGGTTGCATGCAACTCTGCTTAATTATGGTAGATCTACTCTAATCACAGGGACTTTTGCTCCTCTGCTCTAAGCACATCTAATTCTTGAATTAATACCTAGGATTATTAAATCAAGAATGAAGAACGCATAATTAAGAACAATTCAAGTATTTATCAAATAAATCAAGAATAAATAACAAGATCTGTCTTAGGTTTCATCCCCCTCAAGTATTTGAGGGGTCTAGTTCATAATAAAGAAGGAAAACATCTCAAAAGATATAAAATAACAAAACATAAAAGAAACCAAAAACACCTGAAGGAATTTAGGGATATCCTCTATGTTGCTGCAGAATTCCGGCTTCTGAGATGAATTAATTGGCTTTCTCCCTTGGAGTAACCCCTTGCTTATACCCTTAGTGTGGCAAAAGAACGAGAAGAAAGATATCTCCAAACTTATGTTGCTTCTGCCTCATGAGGTCTTTATATAGAGAGCTTATGGGGAGCCTTTCTTAGCCTCTAAGCATCCCAATTTGAGTGAAATTCCCCTTCCTCACGACTAGAACACGCCGTGTGCCACGCCCGTGTGACTTCGACAGACGCCGTGTGCTTTTATCAGTGGAGGCACGACCATGTGACCTGGCCGTGCTTGTCGGGGGCTTGACCGTGTGATCTTCATGTGGCACAGCCGTGTGGCACGGCCGTGTGGCATTTCTTTACCCATGTTGTTCGCACATTTTGGCCCATTTTTCATCGTTTTTAGCCCGTTTTCTGTTCTTTCTTCTTCCCTATGCTTTCCTGAGTATAATATATAAAAAGGAAGGATTAAGAGCACCAATTCTCACAAAATTGATCAGAATCCATCCAAAATATAGGCTAAACATAAGGTAAAAATATGTATAATTTAGCGTTTATCAGAAGGAAATTCTAAACCTGTCCCAGGGTAATAATTCTGTTGCAAAGTATGAGGTTGAGTTTTTAAGGTTAAGCCGGTATGCCAGTAGAATAGTCACTACAGAGTATGAACATAGCATACGATTCGAGGATGGCCTCAGGGATGACTTTGCTGCTTTAGTGGAAAAGGCTAAGATAGTCGAGGAGGTGAAATGCACGGAGCGGTAGAACTGTGAAAAGGACCGAAATTGATTTAGGAGGGATTCTAGACCCTCGGGTGCTGCGGACAGAAATGTCAAAAGGGCTAGAGTGGACGAACCGGTACGAGCAGTTCCAGTGAATATGCTTAGATCGTAGGCTTGCGGGAATTGTGGTAGAGTACATCTAGGAGAGTGTTGAAGCGTACTGGGGCATGTTTCCAGTGTGGGTCCAAGGAGCATAGAGTCAATGACTGTCCTCAGAGGCTGGCTCAGACGCAAGCTGCTGAACAGAGGGTTGCTCAACTAGTGCGAGGTGGACCACAGCCACCGAGAGGCCATGGTCAAGGTAAGGGCGGCAATGGAAATGTCGTGGACATGGAGCACCGGGTAGGGGTGTTGGATATGCTGAGGCTCGTCAACCAGCATTGGTGTATGCTGCTCATCGTCGAGAGGAGAGTGATGCACCTGACGTCATAACTGGTACATTTTTTATTTCTAGCATGCCATACACTGCCTTGATAGATATTGGTTCTACCTATTCCTATGTTGCATGTAATGTATCTGGTGTGTTGGGTGTGCGCTCTGAAGAAATTGTTAGTGGGGTAACTGTGATAAGTCCACTAGGTCACTCGGTTAGGGTAGACAAACTCTTTAGAGACATGCCTTTAGAGAGTCAAGGTAGGATTTTCTCTGCAGATTTAATGGAGCTACCGTTTGGAGAATTCGATCTCGTCTTGGGAATAGACTGGCTAGTTAAGTATAGGGTGACTCTGGATTGTGCTGCTAAATAGATGGTGTTAAGGACTATAGAGGATGAGGAGGTGATGGTTATAGGGGAGCGAAGAGATTACTTGTCCAATGTTGTCTCAGCCTTGACAGCTGAGAAGCTGATTCGCAAGGGTTACGAGGTGTATTTGGCATATGTGAGCCAGTCAGATGCTAAGGGCGTGACTGTTGGAGAGGTTAAAACTGTCAAGGAATTTCAAGATGTCTTTCCTGAGGAGCTTTTTGGGTTGCCTCCGAATCATGAAGTCGAATTTGGAATCGATTTGTTGCCTGGAACGACTCCAGTGTCCATCACACCTAACAGGATGGCACCAAAGGAGTTAGTGAGTTGAAAGCACAAATCCAAGAGCTGTTGGACAAAGGTTTTATTAGGCCAAGTGTGTCTCTGTAGGGAGCACCAGTGCTGTTTGTGAAGAAGAAGGATGGGACGATGTGTATGTGCATCAACTACTGTTAGTTGAAGAAACTAACAATTAAGAACAAGTACCCTTTGCCAAGGATCGATGACCTGTTTGACCAGTTAAGGGTCAAAGATGTGGATATTCATAAGACAGCATTCAGAACTTGGTATGGTCATTACAAGTATCTGGTAATGCCGTTTGGATTGGCAAATGCACCTGTGGCTTTCATGGATTTGATGAATTGAGTATTCCAACCTTACTTGGATCGATTCATGGTCGTCTTCATAGATGATATTCTGGTCTACTCAGAAACCAAGAAGAAGCATGATGAGCATCTCCGTATCTTTTTACAAGTGTTGAGGGGGAAGCAACTGTATGCAAAATTCAGCAAGTGTGAATTTTGGTTGCAAGAGGTGACGTTTTTAGGTCACGTTGTTTTAGATGAGGGGATTAGGATGGATCCTCAGAAAATTGAGGTAGTTTTGGAATGGAAGCCACTGAAATCTATGTCAGAAATTCAGAGTTTTCTGGGTTTGGCAGGGTACTACAGAAGGTTTGTGGAAGGATTTTCATTGATTGCAGCACCGTTAACAGAACTTTTGAAGAAAGGAGCACCGTTTGTATGGACTGAGAAACAGCAAGAGGCTTTCGAGAAGTTGAAGGAAGTTTTGACTGAGGCACCAGTATTGATTCAACTAGAGTTTGGGAAGGATTTCATTGTGTACAGTGATGCATCGCATGTTGGTTTGGGCTGTGTGCTGATGCAAGAGGGTAAAGTGGTCACTTATGCATCATGACAGCTTAAGCCTCACGAAGCGAACTACCCTACGCATGATCTGGAGTTTACAGCAGTTATTTTTGCGTTAAAGATTTAGAGACACTACTTGTATAGAGAAAAGTGTATTATATACACGGACCATAAGAGTCTTAAGTAGTTGTTGACTCAGAAGGAGCTGAACCTTAGGCAACGAAGATGGATAGAGTTGCTTAAGAATTACGACTGTTCTATTGAGTATCACCCAGGCAAAGCGAAAGTGGTGGCCAATGCACTAAGTAGGAGAGCTGTAACTGGGTGAAGAGCAATGTTTGCTCGTCTGAGTCTGTATGACGATGGTAGCTTGTTAGCGGAATTACAAGTGAGACCAACCTGGATAGAATGGATTAAGGAAAAGCAGTTAGAGGATGAGTCACTAGTTCCTCGATTCCAGCAAGTTAGGAATGATGTAACTTCAAATTTTGGATTGAATAATGAAGGAGTTATGTGCTTTTGAGGAAGAGTTTGTATTCTGAAGGACTCTGATTTGAGGCATCAATTCTAAGAGAGGCTCATGGTAGACCTTGTGCCATGCATCCAAGAGGGAATAAGTTGTATCAAGATTTACGAGAGTTGTACTGGTGGCCTGGCCTTAAGCTTGGAGTAACGGAATTTGTGGTAAGTGTCTCACATGCCAGCAAGTGAAGGCTGAGCATCAACTACCTTCTGGACTTCTGCAACCGGTGAAGATTCCACTTTGGAAGTGGGAGAGGGTAACCATTGACTTTGTGAGTGGGCTACCCTTGACGCCTACCAAGAAAGACTCGGTTTGGGTGATTGTGGATAGGTTAACCATATCTGCTCATTTCATACCTGTTTGAGCTAACTATTCACTTCAAAAGTTAGCCAAGTTGTATGTGGCAGAGATAGTGCGGCTTCATGGAGTGCCAGTTTTGATTATTTCAGATCGGGATCCTAGGTTTAAATCTCAATTATGGCAGAAGTTGCATGAGGCGTTGGGTACACGGTTAGTTTCAGCACTGCTTTTCACCCCCAGACGGATGGGCAATCGGAAAGGGTGATTCAAGTTCTGGAGGACATGCTAAGGGGATATGTTATCGACTTCCGAGGTAGTTGGGAGGATTACTTGCCATTAGCAGAGCTTGCTTACAACAACAGCTATCAGACAAGTATTCGAATGGCCCCATATGAGGCGTTGTGTGGATAAAGGTGTCGTACACCTACCTGTTGGATAGAGTTGGGAGAACGTCAGGTTCTTGGGCCAGAGTTGGTGGCAGATACAGAAGACAAGTTTAAGCTGATCAGGGATCAGTTAAAGGAAGCATCTGATAGACAGAAATCTTATGCCAACTTAAAGCGTAAGGAAATTGAGTACTTGGTGGGAGATATGGTTTTCTTGAAGGTCTCGCCTTGGAAGAAGATATTAAGGTTTTATAGGAAGGGCAAGTTGAGTCCGCGGTTTATCGGGCCTTATCGAGTTCTTAAACGGGTAGGTCCAGTAGCTTACCAACTGGAACTACCTCTGGAGCTGGATAGGATTCATGATGCCTTTCATGTTTCCATGTTAAGATGGTATCGATCTGATCCTTCTCATGTCTTAACGGTAGAAGAGATTGAGGTGAAAGCTGACTTGACTTTTGAAGAATAACCTATGCAGGTTTTGGACCGTGATATCAAAGTGTTAAGGAAAAAGTCAGTTCATTTGGTGAATGTACTTTGGCACAATCATTACAGAGAAGAAGCTACGTGGGAGCCAGAAAAGGTGATACGTCAACAATACCCTAACCTGTTTGGACCAGGTAAATTTCGAGGCTGAAATTTCTTTAAGGGGGTAGAGTTGTAATGCCTTAGTTTTCGGGATTTTTGAGATTTGCTTGAATTTAATTTTTGCTTCTCTGGATGTGTTAAATTATGTTTTGAGTGTGTTAATGGGCCTTTAGAAGGCTTAGGCTTAAGGTAAAACCTGGTAGAAGTTTAAAATTTTAGACCTAAGGTAGAAGGGGCTTTGACTAAGTGGGCTTTTAAAAAAAATGTTGGTAAATTAAGACACAAGTAAGCTTGTGTTAAAGTGGCAAGGTGGCGCCACTTAAAGCACAGGGAATGGTGTGTAGAGACTGTGCAAGAGCTAAGGTTCGACTCCATGGAGTAGTAAGGTGTTGATTTATTTTTTATAAATGCATGTGCAAGGCATGTGGTTGACTCTAAGTGAAACTCTGTTGGGAGGAGTTTGAAGTGCTCATGGGATTGAGTCAATGAGGGATAAGGGGAAAAAATCTAGGATTTTTGAAAGGGAACAAGAGTTGGTCGATTGTGGGGGGCTTAGAGGAACATTTCGGCAAGTGGGTTCTGGAACTTGCATTTTTGGCAAGCGTAATTTTAGTGTGCCAAATGCCCCTTTTTGGTTCCTTTCGGGTTTTGTTTTGGGCAAGTTTTGGCGTCAATTAGGTAAGGTTCAAAGTGGAGTTTCCCATTCGGTTCACTTTGCTTCTTTTCCCCCCTCTTTCCTTTTTGTTCTAAAAGCCGAAATCCCGAAATTGGGTGGTCTCCTTTGCCGATTTACCTATAGCCGAATCCATCATCTCTTTTCTTCTTTAGCCGAATCAAGCATCTTCTCCTCTCTTCACTCTCTTCTTTTCTTTTTCACCTTTGCTCCACCGATTAAAGTAACCCTTTTTCTCAAAGCCTTGTTAGCTGATTTCTTTCAAAAGTCAGAACCCAAATTCATAGCTGCCGATTTCTCCTTTGGCCGAACTTCTTCTTCTCATTGCTACTCATTCAAGAGCCGAATCTCAAAACCTCTCATCCCTCTCTGCCGATCATCTCCTCTTCTTGCATAAACTCTTCTTCTCCTTTTACTTTTTCTCTCAAAACCGAAGCTGACATACACTCTAGAGGGTTTCCAAGAGCTGAGCCACTTAGATCAATCTTTTTCTCACGTTTTGATTAGATCTACAATAGATCTGGGCTAGGCTAATAGCTGGGGACTCTTCTTTGGCAAAATAAGCGTTGGTAAGTACTCGAAACCCCTTTCTTTCGTAACTTGGTGGTTCAAGAAAAGCTGTAAACCCCTAAACCTTCATGGTGGTTGTCAATTTTGGCTAAGATTGATATTAGTCTTTTCTTTCGGTTTTCTTGTCATCTAGTGTGGAAAAGAGGCTATCTATCGAGGAGCACTGGAGACTAGGACTGTTGGAGCAGTCTAGATCTAGATCTAGTTGTAGATTTCGGCAAAGGTAAGTGATTAAGGGCTTTAGATAGTGTTGGCCGAATATGGTAGGTTGTCAATTTCATTGATTTCGTTGGATTTTAGTTAATAGTGTGGTTAAAATGATTGTAGCTTAATTCGGTGCAGATCTTGACGTAGTATGCAAACAGGTGTGTAATCAACACCCACTAACAGACTAGATCGGCAAAAGTCAAAAAGCCGAAATGCCGAAATTCTGACATTTCGAGGGCTTGCGAGCGTGCGAGCACTTGTGGGTCAGTTTGAATCGGTAAAAACGATAATCACAAACGGTAAGAGTGTGTGTACGTGTTTTCGTGCATGTTGGTGGTTTAAGCCTTGAAGGGCCGAATGTGGGCCCAATGGGCTTATGGGCCCATTATGGGCCCATATGGGTGAAAATGAGCGGTAAGCATATTTTGGTAGTCTGACTGTTAAGTCTGCAAAAACGGATGTAAAATTTGGACTTAGTGGACCGTAGTAGCTAGTAGACACCGTTTGTCCATTAGGGGTTTTAGGGCTCGATAACTCTGTATTAATAAAATGGACCAAATAAGTTGCTTAGATGATGTTAGGACTGTTAACAAACTGTAATGAGCATGAAACCCTAAAAATTGGCAAGTTTACTGAAATACCCCTTAAGGTGGAAATTACTATTTTTACCTCTAGGTACTAAAAGACCATTTTACCTCTAGGGTTAAGTTGACTGAATTGCATGCTAAATTATGTCTACTCACTATATTGCATGTCATAATATATACTGTTGCATGGGATTGGGTTCTGATGGAGGAAATGCTAAGTGGCAATGCCACGTATACTATTAGAGGCTTTGCCTCGTTTTACTATTTTAGTGGCTTGGCCACGTTATCTAATTTAGCAGCTAAGCTGCGACTGTGGTGTGTACGGCTGGGTGGGTTTAGTTATTCCCCACATGGTGTGTAGGACTGGTACGGGTGGTTTGTAGGGATGGATTGGGCTTGGGTTTGCATTTATGCATAAAATACTGTTCTGTTACTGTAATGGGCCTAAGGCCCATATTGTTTTTTGAATAGCGCTAAGGCCCAGTTAACACTGTATCTGAATAGGACTTCGGCCTAGTTGAGCTTGTACTGATCTGGACTCTGGTTGTGTTAGCTTATACACTGAGTTTTCACAAGCTCACCCCTTTCTTTTTTATCCATGCAGGTGAACCCCAACCTTAGAGGACTTGGAGTCACGAGGGATTCGGAGTGGCCATGTGAATTGTTCCGATTTATATTTTCCTTTAATTCACTTTGTTTTAGTAATCTTTAATTCTTGGGTTTTAATATATAATGAGGCCACTCAGTATTTAACTTTTATTTTCATTTGGTTTTAAGTATTTAATCATTATTTGTTAAAAATGGGTAGTCTAAGGCTGTGAAGATTTTTGTTTCAAAAATTAACAAACGTTTTCAAAACCTTCTCTACGTGACAAATGGATAATCTAAAAACAACGACACACTAACAAGATCTTTTAAAGTGAATTTCAAACTGATAGTGGATGGGATTTTGTAAATTAATTAACCTTCTTTTTCCCAAAACACTTGAAATGGTTTTGCTAAGTCACCCTATACTTAATAATAAAGGAACGAGGCGTAATTCACTATCCATGTGACACACCAGATCGGGCCATAACGTCTGGGCCAGGTTTGGGTGTTACACTAAGGCCCAGACTGATCTATCTCTGATTAAGGCTTCGGCCTGTCTGTTCTACATGTCTGCTTCTATTATTGGTTGGGGCAAGTTACACACTGAGTTTTTGCAAAATTACTTTTTATTTTAAATCGCAGGTAACCCCCAACCATAGACGATTTGGAGCTGCGAGTGACTCGGGGTGGCCACTTGCTTTCTGTTTTTTGTTTTGTTGTAGTTTAAATTAATTATGATTTTTAGTTTCTATTTTGTAATAAGGCCAGTATGGATTTTTATTTGGTTTAATTTTCTGCTTTTAGGCTGATTTAGCATTACAGCAGGTGAAGTATAAATTGGGTTTTCAAAACTAATAACAAAATATTTTCGAGTAAAATTGCGCGTAATGTTTTCAAAAAGGACAAATAGCTTATTTGAGTTTGGAAATGAGGGAATGAGCATTTTTGGCATTTTTGATTTTGGGTGAGTGGGGTGCCGAATTGGTGAGTGTTAAGGTGACGTTTCTATTTTGGTTTTGGTTCGGTTTTGTCTATTGTGGGAGTATAATCAACTTGTGTGAGAAGTAGTGGCCGAATCTTTTGGTGTTTCGATCTCCCTTTTCTTTTGAGTGTTTTGGTTACATTATCTCTTTACTACTGAATATGCCTACTGAAACTTCTCTTCTCCCTCTCAATTGTTTCTCTAGTACGAGCTGAACTTCATTTTCTACTCTTTTCTCTCAAACTGATAAACGTTCTTTTCAAATAACCATTTTCCTTTCACAAGTTTCACTAGAAGCCGAATCTCAATTCTCTTTTTCCTCTTGCTTTCCTCCCCTCTAGGCTGAATGTAGTACCCCAAACCCGGCCTGGATGTTATGACCAGATCTGGTGTGTCAAATGAAAGATTATGAAATCCGACTATGTGGTAAAAAGTTTTCCCTTGTTTAAAATCCTCAACTAAATTTGGAACATTGAACGATTACAGGTTAAAACCATTTTTAAAACTTTGAAAATGTTTTTGAAGGAATGATTGCCTTATTGGTTATGTTCAGTTACTTGAAGTTATAAAAACTCTTTGACCTTCTTGAAAACATTGCTCGTAGTTCTATTTGAAAGCGTTTGTTATTAGCTTCAAAAACCTAATTTATACTTTGCCAGTTGTAATGTTAAATTATCCTAAATGCAGAAAGTTAAACCAAATAAAAACTGTAATGGCTTTATTACATAACAAAAACCCAAAATAATAATTATTTATAAAGGAAAGCAAAACCAGAAACAGAAAGTTTGTGGCCACCCCGAGTCCCTCGCAGCTCCAAATTATCTATGGCTGGAGGTTACCTGCAGATATAAAATAAAATGCGAGTTTGCGAAAACTGAGTGTGTAACTTCCCCAACCAATAGCAGAGATCAGACATTCAAATCAAACTGGGCAGAAGCCCTATTCAGAAACAAATCGGTCTGGGCCTTAGCCCTATTCAGAAACAAAGTGGGCCCAAGAGTGGGCCCAAGCCCATTATAGATACAAACCAAAATAGTATGAAAACCAATCCCAGTCCATCCATCACACCACCCGTACCAGCCCATCACACCATGTGGGGAATTACTTAACCCCCAGCCCACACACCAGTTCCCAGCCATGCTGCTAAAATTAGATATCGTGGCAGAGCCACCAGAATAGATTACGTGGCTGAGCCACTAAACAGAATACGTGGTAGTGCCACTATACAAAACTTCCTCCTATTTCAAACCCAACCCCATGCAGACTAACAGAACTACATACATTATGCATACAGATTAACAGATGCCAATACAATCATGCATATATCAAAGAACCTATTTTTAATGGTATAACAGTCCTTTGGCAGCTAAGGGTAAAATGGAAATTTTACCCTTTAGGGGTATTTTGGTCATTTTACTAAGGTTCAGTGTCTCGACACCTATTATGACCTCATAAAGGTCTAACGTCACTCCAAGCGACTCAAAAAGTCTATATGGTCAAATAGGGTTTGCGAGCCCAAACCCCTGTTGGGCTGAGGTAGGCCCATATTCTCGTGTGGCCCGTTCAGACCAATTTTACGTACGGTAACACAAATCTTATCATCCAGTTGACAAGCAATCACTTACCGAGTATTTTGCCTATATGGGCCTCCTGTTCGGCTCATCGAGGCCCAACGGCCCATGTGCACAAAAATGCACATGATGGCCTTTATAGTATAACGCCCTAGATTCATGGGCTCAATTCAACCCACAAGCGTTCGCACGCCCATGAGACCTCGAAATGCTAAAATTTCGACATTTCAACCTTTTAGCTTTTGCCGATCTATATTCGTAAAAGTAATCGGCCCTGACTTCCGAATCCCAACTTCACCCGAAGAGATCACCAGTTTTAATAGATGGAAGCCAAATCTAGGGAGAAAAAGAAACAATATATTCAGCCAAGGTGGAGGAAAATACAAAAGAGAAGATGGAGAAGGAGACAACCAAGCGTTCGACTTTGTAATATGTCAAAAGAAATAAGCAAATGGAAATAAAAGTAATCAGCTTTGAGAATAAACCATGCAGATGATGTAGTTTTAGTATAGAGAAAAAGAATGGAGTTCGTCTATTAGGGCTCAATCAAAAAAAAATGGAGGGGGGAGGAGAATAGTAGTGTTCGGCTAATGTAAAGTTTTTGATTACAGAAGAAGAAGTAGGTTTGGCTATGAAGACAATCGTTTTTGGCCAATTAGATAAGAAGGGACAATCGGTTTGAGCAAGAGTTGGAAGAAAGAAAGTAGAGGAGTGACTGAAATTAGAGAATGTGCCAAAAGGAATGCCAAGAAGAAAAGAACTAGTCAAGACGGCACCTGTTGTTTTGATTTTTGGCAAAGTGAATGGTTCCCAAAAATGTTGATATGACACCAAATTAAGAGAACAAGAAAGACTCGAAAAGAACCAAAAGAAACTAATGCCAAATTCCCAAAAGAATTAAAAACCCATTAGGCACCTAGGCTCCCAAGTATGCTGAAAATGCATATTCTCCAAAAGCTCTTAACCGATTTCCTCCCTTCAAGTTACCTAATTTGGCTAACACTCATCCCATACCAAATCCCTTAATAATCTCCTCATTTTGCTCCACAATTTACTCAACTTCCAATTTGAATTTAATTTAAATCTATGAGACCAAGTCATCCTATCTCACAACCAACCTGAAGAGTTTGCATCCAAGTCTACCACTTGCCAACTCCAACTAGCAAAATAAGTGCAGCTTCCTTGCAAAGGGACTTGAACCTCAGCTCTCCCACATGCTAAATCATGCCACCTCCAAGCCCTACATGTGGCGCCATTTGCCACTCCAACAGTAGGCTTTTTGTGACATGAAACCACAACATTTATTTATAAGCCCTACATGCCAACATCTAGATTCACTTAAGACAAAAATTAAAATTTTGCTAGGGGTTAGGCCTTAACCCAGGCCTTCTAAAGGCCCCCCAAACACACCCAACCATGCAAACATCAATTTATGCACAAATTCAAAAACCCTTAAAATTCTGGTCGTTACAACTCTACCCCCTTAAAGAAATTTCGACCTCATAATTTACCTAGTCAGAATAAATGAGGGTATTGTTGCCGCATCGCCTCCTCAGGCTCACACATAGCTTCCTCTCTATCGTGGTTACGTTAGAGCACTTTGACCAGTGGAAAAGATTTCTTTCTCAACACTTTGACATCGTGATCCAGAATTTGCACTCGTTCTTCCTCGAAAGTTAAATCAGGCTTAACTTTAATCTCCTCAATGGGTACTATATGTGCGGGATCAGAATGGTACCGCCTCAGCATGGAAACATGAAAAACATTGTGAATTCAGTCTAATTCAGAAGGCAGTTCGAGTTGATATGCTGCTGAACCCACCCATTTCAGAATTTGATAAGGCCCAATGAATCGAGGGCTCAGCTTGCCCTTCCGTCCAAATCTTAAGATCTTCTTCCAAGGTGAGACCTTTAAAAATACCGAATCTCCCACTGCGTACTCAATCTCCTTACGCTTTAAATCGACATAGGACTTCTACCTATCAGATGATTCCTTTAACCAATCCCTAATTAGCTTAACATTATTCTCAGTATCTACCACTAACTCTGGTTCCAACACTTAACGTTCACCCACTTCAGTCCAACAAGTAGGCGTATGAAACCTATGACCATATAGCGCCTCATATGGTGCCATCTAAATACTTGCCTGATAACTATTATTGTACGTAAACTCTATAAATGGCAGGTAGTCCTCCCAGCTACCTTAGAAATCAATAATACACCCTCTTAGCATATCTTCTAGTACTTGAATCACCCTTTCTAACTGACCATCTGTCTAAGGGTGAAAAGCAGTGCTAAAATCCAACCGCGTCCCAATGTCTCATGTAACTTCTTCCAGAACTGGGACGTGAGCCTAGGGACCTTGTCAGAAATGATTGAAATTGGCACCCCATGAAGTCATACTATTTCAGCTACATACAACTTAGCCAACTTCACAAGGAAATAATTAGTTCGGACCGGCATAAAGTGAACAGATTTCGTCAACCTATCCACAATCACGCAAACCGAGTCTTTCTTAGAAGGCGTCAAAGGTAGCCCACTCACAAAATCCATAATAACCCTTTCCCACTTCAAAAGTGGAATCTTAACTGGCTGCAGAAGTCCAGAAGGCAATTGATTCTCAGTTTTCACTTGCTGGCATGTTAGACACTTACCCACTGTTACCTCACTCTTAAGTCCAGGCCAGTAGTACAACTTACATAAATCCTGATATAACTTATTTCCACCAGGATGCATGGGGTAAGGGCTGCCATGCACCTCTCGCAGTATTGACTGCCTCAAGTTAGAGTCTTTTGGAACACAAACTCTCCTACGGAAACACAAAACCCCTTCACTATTCAGTCCAAAGTCAAAAGTTTCACCATTCTCCACTCGTCGAAATCGAAGGACCAGTGATTCATCCAACAATTGCTTCTCCCTAATTTGCTCAGTCCAGGTCGATCTTACTTGCAGTTCAGCTAACAAACTACCATCATTATAAAGACTTAGCTGAGCGAACAATACTCTCAGATCAAATATAGTCCTACAGCTCTGAGCATCTGCTACCATGTTAGCCTTTCCAATGTGGTACTCAATTGAGCAATCATAATCCTTAAGCAACTCTATCCATCTTCATTGCCTAAGGTTCAACCCCTTTTGATTAAGGAGGTATTTGAGGCTTTTATGGTCCATGTAAATAATACACTTCTCCCCGTACAAGTAGTGCCTCTAGATCTTTAGCGCGAATACCACCGCCGCTAACTCTAGATCATGAGTAGGGTAATTCGCCTCGTGAGGCTTAAGTTGATGTGATGCGTAAGTAACCACTTTACCCTCTTGCATTAGCACACAACCCAATCCTATGTGCGACGCATCACTATACACTGTAAAATCCTTCCCAGACTCAGGCTGTATTAAAATAGGTGCTTCAGTCAAAACTTTCTTCATCTTCTCAAAACTCTCTTACTGCTTATCAGTCCAGATAAATGGTACTCCTTTCCTTAGTAACTTAGTCAACGGTGCAGCAATCACAGAGAACCCTTCCACAAACCTTCTATAACACCCTGTCAGACCTAGAAAGCTTCGAATTTCTAACACAGCCCTTGGTGGCTTCCACTCCAAAACAGCTTCAATTTTTCAAGGATCCACTCTAATCCCCTCGGCAGAAACAACGTGACCCAAGGTGTCACTTCACCCAACCAAAATTCACACTTGCTAAATTTTGCATAAAGCTGTTTCTCTCTCAAAATTTGCAGAACAATTCGAAAATGCTCATCATGACCGTCCTCAGTTTTGGAATACACCAGGATATCGTCTATAAAGACAACTACGAATTGATCCAAGTAAGGTTGAAATACCCAGTTCATGAGATCCATAAAGGCCACTGGTGCATTCGTAAGTCCAAACGGCATTACCAGGAACTCGTAGTGACCGTATCGAGTTCTGAATGCTGTCTTATAGATATCTGCCTCATTAACCCTTAGTTGATGATATCCAAATCGAAGGTCCATCTTGGAGAATACTGAAGCTCCTTAAAGTTGATAAAAAAGATTATCAATCCTTGGCAGAGGGTACTTGTTCTTAATGGTCAGTTTGCTCAACTGACGATAGTCAATACACATGCGCATCGTTCCAACTTTCTTCTTGATGAATAGTACCGGTGCTCCCCACGGAGACACACTTGGCCAAATAAATCCTCAATCCAAGGGTTCTTGGATTTGTGCCTTTAACTCCACCAGCTCCTTCGGTCCCATCCTATAAGGGGCGATGGACACTGGAGCCATTCTAGGGAACAGATTGATTCCAAATTCAACTTCACTGTTTGGAGGCAACCCAGGAAGCTCATCAGGGAAAACATCCAGAAATTCCTTAGCAGTCCTAACATCACCCACGGAAGGACCCACAGAATCAAATTTACTCACATATGCCAAAAATGGCTCACAACCCTTGAGAACCAGCTTTTCAGCTCTTAACGCCGAGATAAGATTAGACAAAAAGTCTCTTCGCTCCCTTATTACTGTTACCTCCTCACCCTTCAAAGTCTTTAATACCATTCACTTCGCAGCACAATCCAAGTTCGCTCAGTGCTTAATGAGCCAGTCCATACCCAAGATGAGATTAAATTCCCTGAATGGTAATTCCATTAGATCTGCAAGAAACTTTCTACCTTGAATTTCTAAGGGCACATCTCTATAAAATATGTTTACCCTTACCGAGTGACCCAGTGGACTAATTACAGATACCTCATTAGCAGTACCGTTAGATTGCATTCCGAACATCCTAGACAGATCGCATGCAACATATGAGTGTGTAGAACCAATATCAACCAAGGTAGTATGTGGCATGCTGTGAATTAAAAACGTACCAGTTATGATGTCAGGTGCATCACCATCCTCTCGGCGACAAGCAGGGTAGACCAATGTTGGCTGTCGCGCCTCAATATTACCAGCACCTCTACCCCGTGCTCCACGTCCATGTCCATTTCCATTTTCGCCCTTAGCCTGGCCACAGCCTCTCGGTGGCTGCTAACCACCTCTTCCTGGCTGAGCAACCATCTGCTCTGTAGCCTGCATCTGTATTGGCCTTTGAGGGCAATCCCTAACTCGGTGTTCATTGGACCCACATCGAAAGCATGTACTCGAACGCCTCCAACATTCACCTTGATGTGTTTTCCCATAATCCACACAAGCATGCGGTCTGACCATATTAACCGGAACTGCTCAAACTGACTCATTCACTCTAGCTCTCCTAACAGGCCTCCTTGCAACACCCAAGGGCCCTGATTCCCTCCTGAATATGTTCTTGTCCTTTTCCCGATTTTGGCGCTCTGAGCACTTCACTTCCTCAGCTATCTTAGCTTTTTCGACCAGAGTAGTGAAATCATGATCCCTCTGTAGAGCAATCAGCACCTTCAGCTTCTCTCTAAGACCACTCTCAAAATGTACGCTGTGCTCGTACTCTGTAGCAACGATTCCACTAGTATATCGGCTTAACCTTAAGAACTCTACCTCGTACTCCGCTATAGACTTGTTCCACTGAGTTAGATTTAAGAATTCCTTCCTTCTGGCGTCCACATAACTCGCCCTGACGTACTTTCCTTTGAAGGCCATCTTGAAAAGATCCCATGTCAATTGTTCAGCCGGTGTACCTTCTTTCACCATGAGCCACCACTGGTAGGCCTCGTCACGCAGTAAAGATACTGCTCCTTTCAGCTTCTGCTCCACCGAGCAGTTTAGATCATCCATTATCCGTTCCATAGCCTCTAACTAGTACTCGGCCATGCTCGAGGCTACGCCATATACGCTCCTAAAGATCTCTACTCCATTAACCTGGAGCCACTTAGAAATCGATCCACGGCTCAAAAACCTAGTACTTGCTCCAGCTACTCTTTCTAGCATTCGAAGCATTGCTTGAGACAAAGCATCATCTCCTGCAGCTCGATCGTAAGATCTCTTCTCAGTCACCGGCGACACTGGTGCCTCTCCAATAGGCATATGACCCGATGCAGAAGATACAGCCTGAGCACTTCCTTGACCTCTACCATGGCCTCTTCCACGTGCAGCTCTTGTACTCATATTGTATTATCTGATTTTACAAATTTTATGCATTAGTTCGTAATTTCAATATCTATTACAAATGTTTTATGAAAAGACAGTAATTTGGAGCTTTGTTTTCGCAGAATCGAAATCTAGCTATAGTTTACAGTCTTCTAGAATTTTTAGTTTTTGCTACTGTCTCAGTTTCCTACAGTCTCAGTTTCTCCAACTACAGAGTTTTAGTAGGGTCTTAGTACTATCTACTGTAGTGTCTCAGTATCACAGTTTAATACAGTATAGTATAACAGAGAAGACTTACAGATTTGGTGCCGAAGACTCGGTGTGCCACCTTCAATAACCACATTCAGAAAAATTTAATGTTTCTACTCAGAAATTATTTAGACAAACCTCCTTCGAACTTTTCAAAAGCCCATATTTTGGAAATAGCATTTTGGAAAAGGGACACCTTTAAATGAGAATTTTCAAAGAAATTTTCAAAGAACAATTTCCAAAACTATTTAAATATTTCAAATCAATTTTTAAGAAACCTTTCAAAACCCATACCACAATCGAGTTCTTGAAACCCAACTCTGATACCACTAAATGTAACACCCCAGACCCGGCCTGAACGTTATGAGTAGATCTGGTGTGTCACATGAAATATTACGAAACCTGACTATGTGATAAAAAGTTTTCCCTTGTTTAGAAACCTTGTCTAAATTTGGAATGTTGAACGGTTACATGTTTAAATCATTTTTAAAAGTTTGAAAACATTTTAGAAGAAATGATTGCCTTGTTGGTTATGTTCAGTTACTTGAAGTTATACAAGCTCTTTGGCCTTCTTGAAAACATTACGCGTAGTTCTATTTGAAAGTGTTTGCTATTAGCTTCGAAAACCCAATTTATACTTTACCAGTTGTAATGTTAAATTAGCCTAAATGTAGAAAGTTAAACCAAATAAAAATCCGTAAATGGCTTATTACATAATAGAAACCCAAAATAATAATTATATAGAAAGTAATGCAAAACTGAAAATAGAAAGTTTGTGGCCACCCCGAGTCCCTCGTAGCTCCAAATCGTCTATGGCTGGAGGTTACTTGCAGATATAAAATAAAAGGTGATTTTGCAAAAACTCAGTGTGTAACTTTCCCAACCAATAGCAAAGATCAGACATACAAATCAAATTGGGCCGAAGCCCTATTCAGAAACAGATCGGTCTGGGCCTTAGCCCTATTCAGAAATAGAGTGGGCCCAAGCCCATTACAGATACAAAACAGAACAGTATAAAAAACCATCCTAGTCTATCCATCACACCACCCGTACTAGCCCATCACACCATGTGAGGAATAACTCAACCCACCCAGCCCACACACCAAGTTCCCAGCCATGCTGCTCAAATCATATATTGTGGCAGAGCCACCAGAATAGAATACGTGGCTGAGCCACTAAATAGAATACGTGGCAGTGCTACTATACAAAACTTCCTTCGATTTCAAACCCAATCCCATGCAGACTAACAGAACTACATACATCATGCATACAGATTAACAGATGCGGATACAATCATACATATATCAAACAACCTATCTTTAATGGTATAACAGTTCTTTGACAGCTAGTGGTAAAATGGAAATTTTACCCTTCAGGGGTATTTTGGTCATTTTATTAAGGTTCGGTGTCTCGACACCTATTACGACCTCATAAAGGTCTAACGTCACTCCAAGCAGCTCAGAAAGTCTATATAGTCAAGTAGGGCGGGCCCAAACCCCACGCTCGTGTGGCCCGTTTAGTCTAATTTTATGTATGGTAACACAAATCTTATCATCCAGTTGACAAGCGATCACTTACCGAGTATTTTGCCCATATAGGCCCGTAGGCCCATTAGGCCCTGTTCGACCCATCGAGGCCCATAACGGCTCACGTGCACGAAAATGCACATGATGGCTTCTATAGTATAACGCCCTAGATTCGTGGCTCAATTCAGCCAACAAGTGTTCGCACGCCCGTGAGGCCTCAAAATGTCGGTATTTCGGCATTTCTGCTTTTTGACTTTTGCCAATCTACACTACGGAAGGGTGTGGTTACACACTCGAAATGTCACCATGCCAGCAATACTCCTCGATCCCAGTACCAATCTCCAATACCAAACCCTCCTTTTTCGACACCCACGATGTCCTCTTTCTAAAATCCTTAACCTTTAGCCAAAAATAGTTCATCGATAAATTTTAAAGTCATAACCCTTATAAATGAAAGAAACTAAGATACTTACCCCCAAGCGATAGATCTATATTCGTAAAAGTAATTGGCCCTGACTTTCTAATCCCAACGTCGCCCAAAGAGATCACTGGTTTTAATTGATGGAAGCCAAATCTAGGGAGAACAAAAACAATATATTCGGCCAACGCGGAAGAAAATACAAAAGAGAATATGGAGAAAAAGACAACCAAGCATTCGGCTTTGTAGACAAGTCAAAAGAAGTAAGCAAATAGAAAGAAAAGTAATCAGCTTTGAGAAGAAACTATGTAGATGATGTAGTTTCGGTATAGAGAAAAGGAATGGAGTTCGTCTATTAGGGCTCAATCAAAAAACAAATGGAGGGGGAGGAGAATAGTAGTGTTCAGCTAATGTAGAGTTTTTTATTAAAGAAGAAGAAGTAGGTATAGCTATGAAGACAATCAGTTTTGGCCAATTAGATGAGAAGGGACAATCAGTTTGAACAAGTGTTGGAGAAAAGAAAGTAGAGAATGAGTGAACGAAATTAGAGAATGTGCAAAAAGGAATGCCAAGAAGAAAAAAATAGTAAAGACGACACATGTTGTTTGATTTTTGACAAAGTGAATGGTTCCCCAAAGTGTTGATATGACACCAAATTAAGAGAGCAAGAAAGACCCAAAAAGAACCAAAAGAAACAAACTCCAAATTCCCAAAAGAAATAAAAACCCATTCGGCACCTAGGCTCCCAAGTATGCCGAAAATGCATATTCTCCCAAAGCTCTTAACTGGTTTTCTCTCCTCAAGTTACCTAATTCGGCTAACACTCATCCCACACCAAATCCCTTGATAATCTCCTCATTTTGCTCCATAATTTACTCAACTTCCAATTTGAATTTAATTCAAATCTACGAGACCAAGTCATCCTTATCTCACAACCAACCTGAAGAATTTGCATCCAAGTCCACCACTGCCGACTCCAACTAGCAAAATAGGTGCAGCTTGCTTGCAAAGGGACTTGAACCTCAGCTCTCCCACATGCTAAATCACGCCACCTCCAAACCCCACATGTGGCGCCATTTGCCACTCCAACACTAGGCTTTTTGTGACATGAAACCACGACATTTATTTATAAGCCCTGCATGCAAACCTCTAGATTCACTTAAGACAAAAATTAAAATTTCCTAGGGGTTTCCAAAGGCCCCCCAAACACACCCAAAACATAAAAATAACACCCCCAACCATGCAAACATCAATTTATGCACAAATTCAAAAACCCTTAAAATTTGGGGCGTTACACCGAATCTTGTTTGCTCCTCTTCTTGGTTTTTAGACGAAACCCATATCCCTTTTCTTATATCGTCTTTCACTACTCTCTCAAATAGCCAAACTTTGTTCTTCTTTACTTCCTATTGAACCGAATCTTCTCTTCGCTTTTCTTTGCAAGGTTAGTCAAACTCGTTCTTTAATATTTTCTTGTATGAACCTATTCTCATCTTCCTCTTTTCTATCTTAACCAATCATTGGTTCACTATTTCTTTTCACTAGGGGTTTGTTCTTTTGGCTGTTTCCTCTTGGACATTTGCGATTATGGGTTCTTTAGCAATTGCTGATCTCTCACTTGGGTATTGTGTGACGATTGGGTTTTTGGTAAGCAAATCTTCCCTCTTTTTATTTATGGGGATTTATTTTTTGAAGGGATTGATTGTTCCATAATAAGTGTATCTTTTAGGCCCTCTCGATAACGTAGTTCATTTTGAAAGAGTAGTGTGTTCAATCTCAAATCTTCGATCCAAGGAACAGGCTATAGTTCTCTCGATAAGGGCAAGTAGTATTTCCAAAGTATGGGTTATTTACTGATGAACCCTTATGGAATAAAGCTGACTTTTGATCATGTTAGATTTTAGGTGCGGTGTTCATAGATTATTCTACTCGAATCGTAACCAGGTGTGTAACCGCACCCTCTTGTAGCATAGATTGGTAAAAGCCGAAATGCTGAAATGCCGGCATTTCGAGGATTTACTGGCGTGCGAATGCTTGTGGGATGATCTAAAACCACAAGCCCTGGGCGATAGACTGTGAAGGCCATTGTGCACATTTTCATGCACTCGGGTCGATATGGGTGTCGATGGGCTAAAATGGGCCCAATGGGCCTACAGGCCCCTCTTGGTAAATTTTTCGGTAAGTGATAATTGGGATGATAGATGTTAAGAATTGTGATACTGTACGTAAAATTGGACTGATCGGGCAACACGAGCGTGTGGGCCTACCTGGGCCCCATAGGGGTTTTTGGCTTGTAAACCCTGTTTGACCACACGAACTTTCTGAGTCGCTTAGAGCAATGTTAGACCTGTTATAAAGTCGTATTAGGTGCCGAGACACCAAAACTTAGTAAAATGACCCAAATACCTCTAAGGCATAAAATTACCATTTTACCCCTTACTGCCCAAAAGATTGTTATACCCTTAAAAATATAATGTTCGATATATGTATGATTGTATCTGTACCTGTTAATCTGATTGGATGTTATATTTAGTTCTGTTAGTCTGCATGGGGTTGGGATTGATATTGGAGGAAGTTCTGTATAGTGGCACTGCCACGTATTTTGTATGGTGACATAGCCACGTGGTTTGTATCTAGTGGCTCTGCCATGATATCTAATATTAGCAGCTTGGCTGCGTATTGGTGTATGGGCTGGGTGGGTTGAGTTATTCCCCACATGGTGTGCTGGGCTGGTACGGATGGTGTGATGGTTGGATTGGGTTGGTTTTCATACTTGCTATATTCTGTATCTGAAATGGGCTTGGGCCCACTCTATTTTTGAATAGGGCTAATGCCCAGACTAATCTGTCTCTGATTAGGGCTTCGGCCCATCTGTTCTGCATGTCTATTTCTGTTATTGGTTGGGGTAAGATACACACTGAGTTTTCGCAAACCCACTTTTTATTTTAAATCTATAGGTAACCCCCAGCCATAGACGATTTGGAGCTGCGAGGGACTCGGGGTGGCCACTTGCTTTTTGTTTTTGTTTTGCTTTAGTTTAAATTAATTATTATTTTGGGCTTTTGTCATGTAATAAGGCCACTACAGATTTTTATTTAGTTTAATTTTCTGCTTTTAGGTTGATTTATCATTACAACTGGTGAAGTATAAATTTGGTTTTCAAAACTAATAACAAAATGTTTTCGAGTAAAATTACGTGTAATGTTTTCAAAAAGGACAAAGAGCTTTTGTAACCCCTAATAACTAAACTTAACAAATAAGACAATCATTTCTTCCTAAATGTTTTCAAACTTATAAAAAAAAAACAGTTTTAATCTGAAATCGTTAAGCGTTCCAAATCTAAACGGTGCTTTTAAACAAAAGAAAACTTTCTATTATATGTCTTGAATTCGAATGTAACTTCTATGTGACACATCAGTTCTGGCCATAACGTCCAGTCCGGGTTTGGGGTGTTACATGTTGTTTCAAGCATTCATGCAAAAAATAGTTGATTTTGTCTCTAATATCACTTCTAACAAATCTGTTTGTGTTTTATTTTTCTAGATTTGGTTTAGAGGTTTTCTTGAAGTCCAAGGACAATTTCGTTCCATCCAAGAAACCCTCACTCGTTCTCTTTTGGACTCTTTACTAGTCAGTTCATCCTTCTATTATTTTAATTCTGTTTGACTCTCTTTTGTGACAACTAATCTATTTTCATTGTTTCTTGTTTCAGTTTACGTTTGTCTAGAGATCTAGAGTAAATTCGTGACTTTGACAAACTTTACGATCCACTTTCGCATGCATCCACATTATTCTTTATCACATATTTTAATTGTAGCTTGCCAAGGAGTGGAATGCTTGTGGCTGAGGTATGTACCTTGTGTGATATAATTGATGGTTGCTAAGTATGATTTGGGTGATTAAAACAAATTTTTGACAAAAAAAACCTACAGTGGTTTGGGAAACTCGATAATATTTTGGAATTAGACTAATGATTGTTAGAATTTGGTAGAAATATTTTTAGTTACTATTTTGGGTAATGTTTTAAAAGTTTATAAAATTTATGTTCTAGTTTTTATTAGTAAAATAATAATTAGACTTAGTAAATGAACTCAATTGAAACTAAAATTTTTAGGGCTTGCATAAATTGACTAAAATAAGGTAGTAACCATTTAGAACTAAAAACATGACTATTTAACTTTAGATGGTAAAATAACTAAAATACCCTTAGGGTTAAATAATTTGAAATAGTTTAAAAATGGTTCACAAAATCGTTTCCGCATTAAAATTAGATAGTTAATTAGTTAGAATTGAGGTGTTATAGGGTTGCAGTGTGTTTTGGGTGGTCTTGAGCTGGAGTGTCACTTCAGTGGATATTGTGTCGCTTCGGATTCGGGCCGTCTTTCCTGGTTGGGTTTGGGGTGTTCCAGAGCTTCTACCAACAGGATACTGATGTGAAGTTGCTTGAGTACATCTAGGAACTTCTTGAATTGGACTTCCTATTCCTGCTTCTAAAGTATTTGAAGGTAGGGTCGTGGAGGATTCTATACTTGAACTGGGCAATTCGTTTGATGTGGCACTTTTGCTCCTAATAAAGGTGTTAGTTTATTTGAATTAACTAGGTTAGAAGTTACCTTGTCATATTTTACAGATTTTGGTTCTGGTGAAGCTGGATTTTAAACACTTGGTTGAACTTCCACTTTATCTCGAGCGTTAGCTAGCTCTTCTTCAAGATTGATAGTGCTCGGATCTATCATATTTCTGCTCCCTAGTGCCAATGCTTTACAGTTCTCCTTCACTGGATTTCTAGGGTTATCCGTATCTATAACGCTCCAAAAATCTAAGTATTTGATTTCGTATCTTTGTAACACAAATAATTGACTACTTGAGTGGTTGTGTATTCTAGGAGTGTATGTGAAGTCATGGGTTCAAGCCTTGGCCTATACAAAAATTTTTGTTTTTATTTGAATAAATCTTGTCTCTAGTCATCAGGCTTATTAAATAAATATAGTTAAATCATGACATAAAAAGCCTTCTGGTCTAGGGGATAGTGTCGTGCTACGTCTCGCTGTAACACCCATAACTCATATCCGTCGCCGGAAATGGGTCACGAGGCATTACAAAACCAAGCTCAACATTTGAACATTTCACATACATATGAATGAGTACTTTAAATAATAAAACACATTTTCATTAAAATTCCTATGTAATTCATTTCATATCTTATGATAGACATAAATACAATCATATAATTCACATGTGAAAATATCCATATCACATTCTGTCCAATTCTCTATTCGACAATCATGCAATTTAATTCATAAAGTACTCAATCCTAATATGGTTTTATGCTAAAACTAACATTAACCAAAATCTAATCAATTAAATACTAATATATGTGCATGAATGACCAAATAAGTCATAAACCATCGTAGCATTATACAAGTAGATGTTACTATTCATTTGGTCAAAAACCATTTCATTAGCCGAATATACTCCAACATATGATCAATCCACTTTTAAAATTAAATCCATCTTCTAAACAATTAAAACTGTCACAAGAAAACATACGAAAACTTACTATAATTTACATTGTATACTAGCATCATTTATAACCATCTGTTTAACATTCAATAAGCCTAATCAAAAGTTCAATATTAACATTTATATAAAATATATGTACTCATTCATTACACTTATAACCATCAATGACATCTAACAACATCCTCAAATAAACATCAACCAAGTTACTAATATAATCTTAAAGACCTACAAACTATGTCATTCATATCGTATAAACATTACCACGACTGATTCATTCAAGAGTATAACGACTACATTCCAATTCATATAAGATGTAACACCCTGAATTTGGGCCTAGAAGAATTGGGCTTAAGTCTAGGTTCGAATAGAAGATGACCTGAATAATTTAGAAGTTTTAAATATTATTATTAAAAAAATATTATTGTAATTAAAATTGGTGTTTAGTTTGGTAATTAAATAAGTTAAGAAGGATTTATAGTGCAGGAAAAGTCTTGGGTTCGATCCAAGACTCTAGCAAAAAAAATTAATTTTTGCTTCCTTAGGGGAATCTGGGCAATAGGCTTTATAATCAAGCTAGGCTAAGATTAGGCACAAGGAAGTGCCTGGCCCAGTGGCTAAGCACGCTAGGAAGCAGGAAGAGGGAAACAGGTTTGATTCCTAGCATGCGTAAAATGATTGTTTTTTTTTAGTAGTCTGGTCGCGCTAAAATAGGTCATAAAAGAGGTTGCAAATGGAGTATGCCACAAGGGAGTGTTCGGTCCAGTGGTAAGGGGTGCTAGGAAGATGGGGGAGGTGCTGGGTTCAAGACATGGCGCGCGCAATGTTTTGTTTTTTTTTTAGAAATTAGGTTGCGTTTAGATAGGGGTTAAAAGAGGTTGCGACTGTATTATGCCACAAGAGTGCCTGTGGCGTAGTGGTAGTAGCGTGCTAGGACGGCCGAGAGGACGTGGGTTCGATCCCAGAGGAAGGCAAAATTTTGGAATTTATTTTAGTGACCCGTGACGGAAGCACATAAGCCTTAAATTTATTTGCAACGGTATTATATCAAAGAAAGAGCTGCGACGCAGTGGCCAGTAGTGTGTTGTGAGGGCACCATCAGCAGTGAGGTCGGGAGTTCAAGCTACTGGAGTGGTGAATTGGAGTTTTATTTTTTTGCTAAAGGAGCGTCCAACGTCCGAACTAAAGTGGGATGCTGCTAGGTGGATGTCGGCTGGAGATAAGGATGGATTTCAAAGTGGATTAAGCGGCGGCAGCAGGTAGGAAGAATTAAAAAGCAATTCAAATTTGTTTGGATCGAATTTAAATTCGGTAGTAGCAAAATTTAGGGAGAAAAACATGGAATTTGATTTAAGGAAGGATTTTTGTGTCGAAAGAGCTTTTAAAATTTTGGCTTTATGATTCATTCTCTTTTTGATTAGTTGGAGTATTTTAGTGTTAGCTGATTGTATTTTTATTCTTTCTTCAATCGATTCTTGTTTTTCTATTTTAATTTTTGCTCATCTTTTCTTCGCAAAATCTTCTACCTCTATTCTTAAAATTTTTCCCTTTTGATTTTCTTTCCATGATAGCTGAATATTGCTAAACCTGAATCTTTGCTAGCCAAACTTCTTCTAGCCGAATCTCCCAACATTCATAGCCTTGTCAACATCTTTTTCTTTTACTTTACAAAACTTCTATTTTCTTTCTCAATCATTATATCAAAAGCCGAATCTCCACAGTCATAAGGGATTCGCGAACTGAACTCTTAGATCTATTAGATTCATTCTCCGCTCACGTTTGAGGATTAGATCTACGTCAGATCTGGTTTAGAAAAGGATTGGAATCATTTTGGTTTAAGTAAACTCTCGGTAAGTACTCGAATTCTCTTATTTTTATTCCTTATTCGGGATTTAAGAAAAGCCGAAAACCCCTATATGTATAGGGTGGCTGTCGTCTAAGGCTAAGGGTTTGTTTTTTTGTCATTCTATTGTGGGTAAGGTGGATTAAAGGCTGTTGATCAAGGAGCTTTGGAAGGCTAGGACCATTTGGGTGACTGGATCTAGATCTAGTCTTAGTTTCGGCAAAGAGGTAAGTATTCAAAGGCCTAAGGGATGTTGGCCGAATATGGTAAGCAAGAATTATGTTAGTCATTATCGATTTGTAAACTGATATTATAGTGACCAATTGTAGGATAATCACGCGGGAGATTCCGTCAACGTCTGTCGCAAATCAGGTGTGTATCGAACACCCTTTTGTAGTGACCGAAACTCTGGCATTTCGTGGGCTTGTGAGCCTGCGAATGCTCATGGGTCAGTTGGAAATCATTGGATCTATATTCGCAAGTGGTAAGATGGTTGAGTGCGCAATTTTGTGCACTTCAATAAATTTGGGCCTTGATGGGCAGAAATTGGGCCCAATGGGCTTACGAGCCCATATGGGTAAAAGTAAGCGATAAGTGTGTTCTGATAAACTGTAGGTCAAATTTGTTAGACTAGACTTAGAATTTGGCAAAACGGGCTTAAAATGACAAATTAACACTGTAGGGCCCATTAGGGGTTTTAGGTCCCAATGACTGTAAATTGCTAAAATGGGCTAAGTAAGCTATTGAGATAAAAGTTGGACGATTAATGACTATAAAGTGCATAAAACCCTAAAAAGTGGAATAATTACTGAATTACCCTCGTAGGTGAGAAATTACAGTTTTACCCCTAGGTGCAAAAATGACTATTATACCCCTAGGGCTGATTTTGACTGAATGCATGATTTGCTGTTTCTGTTTATTGTATGCCATATCATGATTATCTGTTGCATGGGATTTGGGGATTGTTGATGGAGGAAGTGCAAGTGGCATTGCCACGATTTCTGTTTTCTGAGAGAGGCTTTGCCTCGTACTAATATCTGAAAAGGGCTTGCCCATTCTATTTTCTGAAAGAGGCCTTGCCTTGTATTTCTGTTAGTGGCTTGGCCACCTTATCTAAGCAGCGATGCTGCATCTGTGGAGTGTAGCAGTTGGGTGGGTCGAGTAGTTTCCCTACAAGGTGTGTAGGGCTGGTACGGGTGGAGTGTAGTGGTTGGGTGGGTTGAGTAGTCTCCGCACATGTGATGGGCTTTGCATTCACGCATGATATCTGATCTGTTACTGTAATGGGCCTATGGGCCGTACTGTTATTTGAAAAGGGCTAAGGCCCAGTTTATTGTATCTGAATAGGGCTTCAGCCCAGTTATTACTGAGGCTGGATAGGGTTTAGGCCCAGTGGGCTTGAGCTGATTTAGGCTCTGGATGGGCTTCTTTACACACTGAGTTTCCAAACTCACCCCCTTTTTCTTCCATCCTCGCAGGTGAGCCCTAGACTGGTGGACTTGGAGTTGAGAGGGATTCAGAGTGGCCACGTGGACGACGGTTCTAATTAAATTAAGTTAATTATTCAATTATTTATTTTAATCGTAATCATTTTAATTTGGGTTTGTAATAAGGCCGCTGTAATTATTTAATTTGTTTTTAGCTTAATTATGATATTGTATAAATCGTTTTGAAATCGGTTAGCTCTAAGGCGCATTTTTATAAAAGTTACTTGTTTTCAAAATATCACGATAATAGAGCAAAGCTTCCACAATGTAAACGTTTTCATAAATAAATATGTTAAATAGACTTAAACCTAATTTGTTGTTCGTGGACAAGTCATAAGGTTAAAGTGTGGCAATGGGTGTGTGCATGTCTAGGAGTGGATCTAGGGAGAGCTTGGTACTTAAGCAGTCTAATTGACTCACCTCCTCTTTTCTGGAATCCTACCTGGTGCATAGTACCCATTCACTTTAAGCCATAACGAAGAAGGTTTGATTTCTGATACTTAAACTATTTTAAAAATAACAGGTTTCCGCAAACTAGAAAGGTTTACAAGCTTTCACAATTTTCCACAAAATTTTACAAAGTTGGTAACAGTGTTTGAAAAGGGAATGATTATTCCAATGAACCACGTTTTGAAAAAAAACAAACACAATCTGAGGTTTTATACGTGTTTAATGGTAGAAGTTTCTAAACACTAAGAAGGGCTTCCAATGAAAACATGGTTTTCGAAAAACACTTCAATGTGACACACCAGACTTGGCATTAACGTCTGGGTTGGGTTTGGGGTGTTACATTTGACATATCAATATCAATACTAAACTAACATAACATAACATTATAAATTCACATAACTAGTTAATAAGCCATTTTCGCATGGCATATTATATATAAACATCATTCAAAATACAAAATTCCAACCATGTCTAACCTATACATGCCATAGGTTGAGTTAAAGTAAATACTACCAAAACAAAAGATAGTGTGATGAGATTTCTGTTGATCCCCGAGCTTGTAGCTAGCTTCGAAAGTCTATAAAACATAGAAAGGTAGCATCCAAGTAAGTTTTCAAAACTTAGTAAGTCATTAGCTAAATACACAAAATCTTAATAGCTTGTTTCAAATATCAAATAACAATTATAAAATTATATCATACTCAAATGTTACTAGACTGAATGCTTAACACATCCCTTTTAACACCTTACAATCCGTTTCCAAATTAAACTATCGTAAACTCATATATCCAATCAAATTATATACTGAATTCCAACATTCGTATAGCATTGACTCAATTTGAAATCATACAAATCACAATCCGAATACATTAAAACAATACACACATACTTATAACACATCTTAGTTAGGCACACTTTTAGCATTGATCAACCCATTACAAATCTATATTACGTTCACCAAATTAACTACTTAGTATTGAAATTCAAATCATATTCATACATACCTTCATAACGTAATCTATTCAATATTTAAATAACTGTACACATATACATACCTATTTGGCCGAATATAATGTAAGATTTCTTAGTACAATTTCACTTGAACAATTCTTCCATTTCACTTGGATCCTTATAAACATAGCTTGAAAAATTTAATCACCGGCATTAAGCCTGCTAGGCACTAAGCCTGAATTAAACACCAGCACAAAGCCTGCTAGACACGAAGTCTGATATTTATTTCACCGGCACTTAGCTTGATAGGCATAAAGCCTGATTATGCTCACCGGCACTAAGCCTGGAAGGCAGAAAGCCTGATTATAATCCAACTCAAATAGAATATAATCTCACATTTTTAAATCATTATCAATATATACATATCATTACTCATTCAATTCACATTTGGTAATCACATGTAACACATAGCAGACATTATTCTCCATTAAATTTCACATTCGGTAAACATATAATAATCTTCTAAAAATTCAATTTAGCACTTATATCAAATCATTATTAAAATTTAGTACATAAAATAGCTTAATGACTTACCTCGGATATCAACAAACGGTAAATTCGACTACTCGGCTAATTTAGCTTTCCCCCGATCCAAATCCAATTTCTTTACTTCTAGAGCTTCAAATTTCAAATGAGATCCATTCAAACTAAATTTTTATTCAATTCTATCCAATATACATAATTAAACAAATTACCGATTTACCCCTACTAATTTACACATTCGGCTATTTAATCCAATTTTAAGTTACACTAAATAAGAAAAATTCTTTATGTCAAACCTTGGCCGAATGCTCCAATTTCACATACAATCCTTCACATTTCCATAACTTAGCAAATTAGTCCCTTTATTTAATATTTTAACAAATTAGTCCTAATAATTCAAATTCATCAAAATTTCTAAGATAAAACTTAAAATTTAAACACAACTTCCATTTATCGACTTCAACTATTAATTTCCCTAAGCTCTCAACCATGGCAACGTTCGAAATACACATCAATAACAAAAATTTGAACATGGGTCTGATATTAAACGATGCAACGATTCCAAAAAACGTAAAAATTATCAAAAAACGAATTAAAACATACCTTCAAATTGGATCTATAAGTGCCGAATGCCCAACTCCTATTCTTTTCTTTCTTTTATTTTTATTTCGACAATTACAAAGCATATATGCCTTATTTTATTTACCTATTTCTTTTATGTAATGTTATAATATATGTTATTTCATAATTTACCTTATTAACCTTTATTATTAACCATCAAATTCATATACATTAAGGTGTTTACCATCCAACACATATAATCAAGGGCAAATTACAACATAAACACCTCATATTAAAAATCCACTATTACTTTAATCCTTATGCATTAAGCCATCAAGTTTTCTTTTTATGCAATTAAACCTTTTTTTTCTAAATTAAGCACATAAACAGTCGAATTAATGTACGAAAATTTTACGGATATCAATTCACACAAAATTAAACACATAAAATAATATATAAATATTTTTCTGACTCGGATTCATGTTCCCGAAACCACCGTTCCAATTAGGGCCAAAATCGGACTGTCACAACTCTCCCCCCTTAGGGACTTTTGTCACCGAAAATTCTTAGCGGTAAAGAGGTTTGGATAACATTCTTTCATCAAATTTTCTAGCTCCCAAGTTGCTTCTTCAACCCCGTGCTTGTGCCAAAGCACTTTTACTAAAGAGATTTTCTTATTTCACAACTCTTTCACTTCGTGAGCTAGAATATGAATCGGTTCTTCCTCATAACTCAAATCAAACTGAATTTCAATCTCTGTCGGGCTAATTACGTAAGCAGGGTCAGATCTTTATCGTCGAAGCATCGAGACGTGAAAAACATTGTGGATCTTTTCTAGTTCTGAAGTTAACATCAATCTATACGTAATAGGTCTGATATGTTCAATAATCTCATACGGCCCAATAAATCTCGAACTTAATTTGCCTTTACGACCAAATCTGAGTATTTTTTTCCACAGTGAAACATTTAGGAACACTTTATCTCCAATCTGAAATTCTATATCTTTACGTTTCAAATCCGCATATGATTTCTGATGATCCGATGCTGCCTTCAAACTTTCACAGATCATTCTAACCTTCTATTTCGTTTCTTTAACTAAATCAACCCCGTGAATCCTGTTTTCGCTGAGCTCATTCCAATACAAAGGTGTACAACATTTACGACCATACAAAGCCTCGTAGGGTGCCATTTTAATACTTGATTGAAAACTATTGTTATACGCAAATTCAACCAAAGGCAAGTATCGATCCCACGAACCTCTAAACTCAAGGATGCAACATCTCAACATATCCTCTAGTATCTAAATGACTCATTTGGATTGACCATCTGTCTGGGGATGGAAAGTGGTGCTAAAATGTAATTTAGTACCTAGCGCATCTTGCAGTTTCTTCCAAAACCACGATGTAAATATCAGATCCCTATCTGAAACGATAGAAATAGGTACTCTGTGCAATCGCACTATCTGAGAAATATACAATTCCGCTAGTTTATCGAGCAAGTAATCTGTATAGACCGAAATAAAATGAGCGGATTTTGTCAATCTATCAACAATAACCCAGATTCTATCCTTTTTGCTCAATGTCAACGGTAAACCTGATACGAAATCCATTATGGCTCGGTCCTATTTCCATTTAGGTATCATGATCGGCTGAAGCAATCCAGAAGGCACCTGATGCTCAGCTTTCACTTGCTGACATATCAAGCATTTCGAAACAAAGTCAGAAATGTCTCGCTTCATACCATGCCACCAACAATGTTGTTTAAGATCGTTATACATTTTAGTGGTACTCAGGTGAACAGACACTCGACTATTATGAGCTTCGTTCAAAATCATCTGTATCAACTCTGTATTCCTCGAGACACATAACCGATTTCTGAATCTCAAACAGTCATCCACATCAATTAGAAACTCTGAATCAACTTTTAAATCACATTGAGCCTGTTTTGCAACTAACTCATTATCGACTTTCTGAGCTTCACAAACCTGTTGCACAAGTACTGGTTTTGCTTTTAATTCTGCTACTAAAGCACCATCAATGGATATAGCCAAATGCGCATTCATCGCACGCAAAGTAAACAATGATTTTCGACTTAAAGCATCAGCAACCACATTAGCCTTTCCCTGATGATAATCAATCACAAGATCATAATCTTTGAGTAATTCTAGCCACCATCGCTGTCTCAAATTTAGATCCTTCTGCGTCATCAAGTATTTGAGACTTTTGTGATCGGAATAAACATGACATTTTTCACCGAACAAATAGTGACACCAAATTTTTAAAGCGAAAACAATAACAGCCAATTCTAGATCGTGTGTCAGATAGTTCTTCTCATGAGGCTTTAACTGTGTCGAGGCATAAGCTACAACTTTGCCTTCTTGCATCAAAACACAGCCAAGTCCATTCAAAGATGCATCACTGTAAATCACAAATTCTTTACCCGATTCTAGTTGAACTAGCACTGGAGCTTCGGTTAAAAGGGTTTTCAACTGATTGAAACTTTTTTGACAACTTTTCGACCATTCGAACTTGACATCTTTTTGAAGTAACTTTGTCAACGGCATTGCTATCATCGAAAAACCTTTCACAAACCGTATATAGTAACCAGCAAGTCCCAAAAAGCTTTGAACTTTCGAAAGATTCCTCGGAGGCTCCCAATTAAGTATGGCCGAAATTTTGCTCGTATCAGCCCGGATACCTGATGCTAAAACAATATGCCCCAGAAAGCCAACTTCTCGTAACCAGAATTCATATTTACTAAACTTTGCGTACAATTACTTATCACGCAAAATCTGTAACACAAGTCTCAAGTGTTCGGCATGCTCGGTTTCGACACGTCAATAGATCAGAATGTCATCTATAAAAACAACCACAAATCGATCCAGATGCTCTTTGAAAATCTGATTCATCATATGCATGAAAGCCGCAGGGGCATTAGTGAGTCCAAATGGCATCACAAAGAACTCATAATGTCCGTATCTTGTTCTGAAAGCAGTCTTAGGCACATCCGTGTCTCTAACTCACAACTAATAGTAGCCCGATCGCAAATCTATTTTTGAAAACATCGATGCTCCTTTTAACTGATCAAACAAGTCGTCAATTTGCAGCAAGGGATACTTATTCTTGATAGTCATTTTATTGAGCTACCGATAATCAATACACATTCTCATTATTCCGTCTTTCTTTTTCACAAATAGAACTGGCGCACCTCAGGGAGAGAAGCTCAGTCTCGCGAAACCTCTATCTGTCAACTCTTGCAGCTGTACTTTCAATTCTTTTAATTTTGTAGGTGCCATACGGTACGGAGCTATCGAAATTGGAGTTGCCCCTGGTACTAACTCGATACCAAACTCTACCTCTTGAATAGGTGGTAAACCTAGCAAATTCATCAGGAAATACGTCTGGATACTCACACACAACTGGTACAGACTCCACCTTCTTTTCACTCACTTTACTATCAAGCACATATGCAAAGTAAGCTTCATAACCTTTTCTCACATACTTACTAGCCAACACTGAAGATATCACTAACGGTAAACCATTCAGGTCCGTGGAATCAGTTTGAATAATCTCGTCATTCTGACACCGCAGATCAATAGTTTTCCGTTTACAATTCATTACAGCATCATGTACGGTTAACCAATCCATACCGAGAATGATATCAAATTCATCAAATGGTAGCAACATCAAATCAGCCGGAAAACATGAGTCTTGAATCATCAGGGGACAGTTCTTGCACATTTTATCAACTAATACACATTGGCCCAGAGGGTTTGATACCCTAATCACAAACTCAGTAGACTCAACAGGCAAAGTCTTACTGAATGCTAATGTTTCACACTCATATGAATGAGGTGACCTGGGATCAATCAAAGCAATTACACTAGAATCATAAAGAGTGAATGTACCAGTAATAACATCTAGAGATGAAGCCTCTTCCCGAGCACAAATGGCATAAGCTCTGGCAAGAGCACGAGCCTCAGATCGAACAGCTGTATCTTTCATCCCTCTCTGACTACCACTAACATTATCAGCGCATCTGGGTGGTCTGCCTCGTGATGACATATTACTCAGTCGAGCATCCTGAATGATATTTTGCTCAACTAACATCGGACACTCCCGAATGAAATGATCTATTGATCCACATGAAACAAGTGCGATCACGCACTCTAAAATCTCCCGGATGCCATTTTCCATAATGTTTACACTTAGACTGAGACTGCCAAATGTTTCCAACACTAACAACTGATGTGGCTCCAGAATTAGCAGAAGGTCGGTCTCAATCCCTCCTAGAAAAGTCCACAGCAGTCTTAGACTAGCTAGAATCCTCTCTGAACTTCTTCGATGATGAATGATAAGTTTTACTCGTTGATCTTTTACGAAAGTCTCTAGCTTCGAAATCAGCCTTTCTCTTTTCCTTTCCAAGCTCTTTGGCTTTACAAGCTCGCTCGACAAGCACTACGACCTTTTTAATTTCAAGGATGCCTGTAACACCCCTATCCTGTAACCGTCATCGGAATAGGACGAGGTGTTACCGGAAATTAGGAAAAACGGGTCAGAACAATAAAATTTTGAACATTTTCTTGAATAAAAGATCACTTATTTATAAAATGCTGTACACAAACAAAGATTGAATTTAAACTTATATAAGTAAATATTCAAAAGATGCCATATTCGCATGGCTTAAATACATCAACCAAAACATCCTTCCACTATTACTCTATTCTATACATGCCATAAGTTAACCCAAAACATAGCAATACCAAACAGTGGATAGTGTGACGACTGCTGACGATCCCCGAGCCGATAATAAGAGTCAATGATCTACAAAACAGAGAAATATAACATTCAAAGTAAGCTTTCATAAGCTTAGTAAGTCTTAAGCAATTTAAACAGTTGAACTTAAAAACAAACCAAATGTTCGAAATCGTTCAACACTTTCTGAGTACAATACTATTTATCCGATTATGCACAAACACATATCATTTTACTCCGTTTATACTCAAACTCATATAAACATAGCATTTACATGCTTCCGGATTAACTTTAATTCTTTCGAATTTCACTAGTGTATCATTTCTTACCCACACTTACTTTCAACATTCATAGTTAAATGGCATATCGAAAACTATCTTGTAACTTTGCATAATAACTGAATGCACACATATACAAATATACATATGAATTTACAACATCTTTTCATATGCTTCTCATTACACATTCTTAATTCCCGCTAGATCAATCTCACATATATAATATATATATCACATACCTAAATCACTTAATGTATAATACGAGTTCAATTTATCATCTTAGCATAGGATCTCGTAGTCATATACTTTATCAAATTCACTAGCACTTGGCCTGCGAGGTATAAAACCCGAACATAACACCAGTACGAAGCGTACGGGACTTTAAAACCTGGACATATTACCAGCACGAAGCCTACGGGACTTTAAACCCGGATACAATCTCAGCACAATTTATTTTAGATACTTTTTACTAACTTTGGCCTCATCAAATATCAAATAATACACACTTTTCACAATTGGTCATTCGGCCACATTATATACACAAAAACATATATACATTTCACATTTGCCTATTCGGTCACACCACATACACAAGCACATATATAAGATAATTCTTTTATCATCACTTGCTAAAACATCATATACTTTGCTTTCATTTAAATAACCACTCAGCCATATTACATTTCTAAGTAACCATTCGGCCTCACTATACAAATAAGATAGCACACATTTTCATAAAGGCTATTGGGATAACTTGCACACATTTAATATTAGCCATCTCGGCCTCACCACATATACATACCTTGTACATCAATTTCATCATATCAAAATCTACTAGGTATACTAGTCATTTATGGCTTATAGCCTCATTTTAATATGAATTCGATACTTTGATTACCAATATTTAATCAAACATGTTCTTAATTACAATTATTTAACATTTTAATTTACATTCGGCAATGACATGTTCATCTCCAATAAGTCAATACTTATAAACTTATAATTTCACAAATTTTAACATCAAAAATCCATCTAACACTCATATATCATTTCCTAATGTCACAAGTCAAAATTCACATATGATTTTAATCAATAGCTTTTAAGCAACTCAAACAGTTTTATCAATGTTTACAACATAATCACAAATTCCCTACGAGCTGTCTTCCTGAGCAACGGTCATTAAATTATTTGTAACTGAAGCTATGAAACTCCAAATCAAGTGCCATTAATTTTCCCTAGAAATAAACTCATATATCTTCTATCCACAAAATTTCAGGATTTTTAGTTTGCCCAATCAATGCCAGATTTTTCTTAAAGTTTTCCTTATTTTACTATTTGACTATTCTGACCACACTTCACTACGAATCAAATTCCTCATTGTACAGAATTCAAAATATGTTCTCATTGATTTCATTTGAAACTAGACTCATTAAGGAGTCTAAGCATATAAATTTTCTCTTATAATTATTTTTTTACAATTTATAATGATTTTCTAAAAACAGAACAGGGGCCCTCGAAGCCCTTTTGACTCTGTCCCACACCACTTTAAATATCTCATTATCGGCAATTCCTTTACTTACACGGTTTCTTTTATAGGAAACTAGACTCATCAAGTTTTAATTACATAATTTATTCAACCTCTAACTCAACTCCAACTATTTATGGTGATTTTCTAAAATCACATTATTGCTGCTATCTCAAGCAGATCTATTACAATTTACTCTTAAATTTCCAAAAGTTCAAACACTTAAGAACTTACTAAGATCTCAATTTCCCTTCTTCAATTTCCTAATCACATTAGTAGTTTCACTTACTTTGTAACATTAATCCACAATTCATCTCATAATTCATTCGGTAATTTCATCACATAATTTCTTTAAAATACCATTTCCTTATATTGATTTCAAAAACATTCAAGAATTTAAAGCATAATTTCATAGCCAAATGTAATCACTATTCGGCATTTACAAGAAATTCATAGTATTTTATTCACGTCTTAACTCATGATGCTTTTGGTTATTCCATCTTATCTCATGTATTCAAAATACCTTTCACACCTATTAGTTCATAAGAAATTTGGCTATCACACATAATCCTCACTAAATTTATACTCATTCTATTTACCATTACTTAATCGAAACACAGAGATCATATATCATTCTCTAAAACTCTTTTAGCATATACCTCATTTCCATGAACAATTCAATCGAGTAAGTTAGCCATTTTCGGCTCATATTATGAACATTATTAATCATTCAAATATATATATATATATATACACCACATATACTAAAACTTTATTCTATATTCCTTTAATCTTTAAACACATAAATTCAACTTAATCGTTTAAGAGCTTACCTCAAAAGTTATCGTACGGCTATATTGACTACACGACTACCTTCGTTTTTCCTTGATCCGAGTTTGTCCCCTTAAGCTCTTGATGCTCAATCAACAATTTTAACTACTCAATTTACAAACGGCAATGTCATCACTTTACATAACAAAAATTAAATTTCATTACTTAAACTATCCACGGCAATCACTTTCCGAGCACCTTAATTTTCTTTAAGCTAAACCACCTCATAGCATACATATACATATTCAGCTAATTATAAAATAAAATCAGCACTCATAACTGAATCATTAACTAAAATCACATTTGGCAATATGCTTAAATAATCTTCAATATTTAATAACATCTAAAACTAATTTGCTTGAAGTGCCATGAATTATTCAAATTGGCCGAATATCATTGAATTTCTAAAATCATGCTTATAACCACTTGGCCGAATTTCACATATCAAAGCCACTTATATATATATATATTATTCAAAGCATTTAACAACACTTAAAAGTCCAAAACCAAATGTTCATTATGCATTTCCTTAGTTCTAGATTCGGCAAACACATGTATAATTACCAAAACTTTATTTTTATTTTTTTTAAAAATCCCAAAACCATAAAACTCAATTCATATAACACCAAACTAAATTCTAAATCACCCAAGGCACATTTGGCACTAGCACAAGCACACACACATTTAACTTTTATAAAATTCAACTTTGAACAAGCTCCCTATGCTTCCATGATCAAAACCGAATGCTCATCTTACCACCAACATGCATACTTAATTATCTCAAGCCTCTCTTAATCAATTTATTCATAAAAGCATGGATTCAACAATCCATTACTCATACAAAACAAACATAACCGAAAATCCCTTCATGAACTAATCACTCACATGTAACATACTTTTCAAAAACAAGCTCATAAACATATGAATTTTGGTATCAAATTATCCATTGAACATTCGTTTACTATCTTCTATCCTCAACTCAAATTTCCTCACTCATTTTCACTAAGGCCGAATCTAAAATGCCTCATAAACTAAATTTATCAAGTGGGTTTCGCCTAGAAGAAGAAGAGAAACACAAATTCATCAACAATTTACAAAACCACATCAAATTACCTTCAAATTTGCCTCCAATTGACCGAACGGTCCCAAAACCATCCTTCACTCTTCTTCTTTTTATGAATTTCGGCTAGGTGAAGAAACAAATATGAGTTCTTGTTTTCTTCCCCAAATTCTTATTTTATTTTATCAATAAACTATATAATAATGAATATATCAATAAACTACTTAATAAAAAAAATATCAATTCATTATTATACATATAAAATATGCTTATTTTGCTCACCAAAACCATCATGGCCGGCCACTGACATGAAAAGTGGCAAATTGACATGGAAACCCACTTATTTGTATCATTCAATAATTAATCACTTAAAATAAGCCACACATATATTCAAAGCTTCTCACATAAGTCCTTTTTATTTAGAAACACATTCAAATTGACAAAAATCAAAGCACTCAAATTTCACACATGTAGGATCACATATATTAGACATAAAATATTATATTCAATTATTTTTGCGACTCAGTTTAGCGGTCCCGAAACCACTTCCCGACTAGGGTCAAAATAGGGCTGTCACAACTCTCCCCCTTTAGGGATTTTCGTCCCCGAAAATCTTACTAGCGAAAATGTTAGGGTAACGTTCCCTCATTGAATTATGTCCATATACAAAAACATTTATACAAGTATACACATATATCTCATTTTCTTGATTTCATAAGCAATAATCACTTAATTGAATTTATACTTGCATTTCAAACACATATAAATCACATAATAACATGTATAATACATAACACCAACTCACATATTCATAAGCCACATTTTCATTCATGTACAAGCTGTAACCTGGCCGAAAGTACACATATACTCAAACATCCCAATGAATATCCTTTATAACTTTATCACATCTCAATATTCAACTTAGCTTATTTCCAAAAGAAAATCAACTTCCACGTACCTGAACATTTAGTTCATTTAACACATTCAATCATAGTTATCGTTACCCGTATACAGTCGAATAGGCATAAAGCCTAATATAATACACTGGCATGAGATTTATTCTAGCACATAACTCATTTATCCAAAATTATCAGCATTCATTAAAAATTCTTACAGACTTTCAAATGTCGAAACTTAATCGAAATAATTTCTTGAACATGATTAATAAAATAGTGTCCATTCAGCAATAGCACAAATGACTTCATATACCGAGAATCTCATAGACTAAATCCATAACACATTTTTCGACTAAGCACTTAAGTGTACATATAACATAAATCCATTCCTTAACAACATATCCACCACTTTTTCACGTATTCACTCATAACAATATTACAGCCGAAACAATAATCAATTATCAATTAATATCTATTAATCCCCAATTCAAACTCAAATACCGAATATCAGTATCTAATTAAAATTCAACATCTAACTTCAATTCTACTCCCTAACATTTGTCAAATTTAAGAACGTCGTACTTGTTTGAGTATGTCGTTTACTTAAAGCCATAGTCCAACCATGGTCTTACGCACCATTTCAAATCAATGCCTTCGTCCCAGACGAGGTCTTACATGAATCTCATTTCACAAACTTAGTGCCTACTGACCGATCTCGCACACATAGTGCTCGGTGAAAGGAATTCGCACACACAGTGCCTCTAAGCATTCGCACACATAGTGCCCATATTCATCTGTTATTACATATTGAAATGACTTAACCAAGTCTATAAAGCATCATATATGTACACTTTAAATGTATCCTTTCATTTAAATTTGAATTCATATAGTAATGAACACTTAAACTTTGCTCGAATCACCGGTATTAAGCCTACTAGGCACGAAGGCCCGAATACACATCACCGGCACAAAGCCTACTAGGCACGAAGGCCCGAATACACATCACCGGCACGAAGCTTGCTAGGCACAAAGGCCCGAATACACATCACCGGCACGAAGCCTGCTAGGCCCGAAGGCCCAAATACACATCACCGGCACGAAGCCTACTAGGCACGAAGGCCCGAATAGACATCACCGGCACGAAGCCTACTAGGCTCTAAGACTGAAAGTATCACCGAGTTTCATGCATATTTATTCACATTTTAACACATTTTACAATTATCCTAATATACTTCTCCATATTTATTTCATAACACATTCAGCAAATTACTTTGCATATCAACACTTCAAATGTATATCATACTTTTATTCATACCTTTCTCAATTTTGACACATCATAAGCATGTTTCAATCCTCTCAATACCATCTGCCACAGCTCGATCGAGATCAGAATTCATTACAATACGAAAAACACATTTTAACTTTCAAAAATCATCACACTATCATTTTATCACTTTATGGCATGTATAGCTAGACTCCCATGTGCTACGTTAGTCCTAGAATTGACTAAACCGTAGCTCTGATACAAATATAATGTAACACCCCTATCTTGTAACCGTCACCGGAATAGGACGACGTGTTACCGAAAATTAGGAAAAACAGATCAGAACAGTAAAATTTTGAACATTTTCTTGAATAAAATATCACTTATTTATAAAAATGCTGTACACAAACAAAGATCGAATTTAAACTTATATAAGTAAATATTCAAAAGATGCCATATTCGCATGTCTTAAATACATAAACCAAAACATCCTTCCACTGTTAGTCTATTTTATACATGCCATAAGTTAACCCAAAACATAGCAATACCAAATAGTGGATAGTGTGACGACTGCTGACGATCCCTAAGTCGATAGTAAGAGTCAATGATCTACAAAACAGAGAAACATAACATTCGAAGTAAGCTTTCATGAGCTTAGTAAGTCTTAAGCAATTTAAACAGTTGAACTTAAAAACAAACCAAATGTTCGAAATCGCATAACACTTTCTGAGTACAACACTATTTGGCCGATTATGCACAAACACATATCATTTTACTCTGTTTATACTCAAACTCATATAAACATAGTATTTACAAGCTTCCGGATTAACTTTAATTCTTTCAAATTTCACTAGTGTATCATTTCTTACCCACACTTACTTTCAACATTCATAGTTAAATGGCATATCGAAAACTATCTTGTAACTTTGCATAATAACTGAATGCACACATATACAAATATACATATGAATTTACAACATCTTTTCATATGCTTCTTATTACACATTCTTAATTCCCGTCAGATCAATCTCACATATATAATATATATATCACATACCTGAATCACTTAATGTGTAATACGAGTTCAATTTATCATCTTAGCATAGGATCCCGTAGTCACATACTTCATCAATTTCACTAGCACTTGGCCTGCGAGGTATAAAACCTGAACATAACACCAGTACGAAGCCTACGGGACTTTAAAACCCGGACATATTACCAGCACCAAGCCTGCGGGACTTTAAACCTGGATACAATCTCAGCACAATTTATTTTATATACTTTTTACTAACTTTGGCCTCATCAAATATCCAATAATACACACTTTTCACAATTGGTCATTCGACCACATTATATACACAAAAACATATGTACATTTCACATTTGCCCATTCGATCACACCACATACACAAGCACATATATAAGATAATTCTTTTATCATCACTTGCTAAAACATCATATACTTTGCTTTCATTTAAATAACCACTCAGCCATATTACATTTCTAAGTAACCATTCGGCCTCACTATACAAATAAGATAGCACACATTTTCATAAAGGCTATTCGGATAACTTGCACTCATTTAATATTAGCCATTTTGGCCTCACCACATATACATACCTTGTACATCAATTTCATCATATCAAAATCGACTAGGTATACTAGTCATTTATGGCTTATAGCCTCATTTTAATATGAATTGGTACTTTGATTACCAATATTTAATCAAACATGTTCTTAATTACAATTATTTAACATTTTAATTTACATTCGGCAATGACATGTTCATCTCCAATAAGTCAATACTTATAAACTTATAATTTCACAAATTTTAACATCAAAGATCCATCTAACACTCATATATCATTTCCTAACGTCACAATTCAAAATTCACATATGGTTTTAATCAATAGCTTATAAGCAATCAATGTTTACAACATAATCACAAATTCACTACGAACTGTCTTCCTGAGCAACGATCATTAAATTATTTGTAACTGAAGCTACGAAACTCCAAATCAAGTGCCGTTAATTTTCCCTAGAAATAAACTCATATATCTTCTATCCACAAAATTTTCAGGATTTTTAGTTTGCCCAATCAATGCCAGATTTTTCTTAAAGTTTTCCATATTTTACTATTTGACTATTCTAACCACACTTCACTACGAATCAATTTCCTCATTGTACAGAATTCAAAATATGTTCTCGTTTATTTTGTTTGAAACTAGACTCATTAAGGAGTCTAAGCATATAAATTTTATCTTATAATCATTTTTGTACAATTTATAATGATTTTCTAAAAACAGAATAAGGGCCCTCAAAGCCCTTTTGACTCTGTCCCACACCACTTTAAATATCTCATTATCAGAAATTCCTTTACTTACATGGTTTCTTTTATAGGAAACTAGACTCATCAAGTTTTAATAACATAATTTATTCAACCTCTAACTCAACTCCAACAATTTATGGTGATTTTCTAAAATCACGTTATTGCTGCTGTCCCAAGCAAATCTATTACAATTTACTCTTAAATTTCTAAAAGTTCAAACACTTAAGAACTTATTAAGATCTCAATTTCCCTTCTTCAATTTCCTAATCACATTAGTAGTTTCACTTACTTTGTAACATTAATCCACAATTCATCTCATAATTCATTCGGTAATTTCATCACATAATTTCTTTAAAATACCATTACCTTATATTGATTTCAAAAACATTCATGAATTTAATGTAGGATCGCCCGGTGCCTCCAAGGCGCAGCGGAAAATTAGAATAATAAATTTTACCGGCGATCCATACCATGGATCCATGTGTAAGGAACGAATCGGGGTGATAAAGGTTTCGAAATTACCGAAACTTCAATCTGAGTAGACAGCGACGCCAAGGCAACGGGAATCCTGAAGCACTATCGAACCAAGCCGCAACCTTTAACGATGTCGGCCTCTACGTAGTCCACCCAATTGACAATGAACGGAAATCTCTCAGAAACTATTTTCAGAGAGTATCACTTTTGACGGCTGCTAGGCCTCACTTTTATGGTTTCGGGATTGCCTATGTATATCCCCTTTAGGGTTTTTACCCTTGCCATATTTAAAACTTTGTGTTAATTGGTATATATTCATAATGAATATTTATTACCATAAATAATCCGAATCATAATAATCGTTATTAAATAAATATAATAACGTTTAACCGAAAATTATAATTACGTTAATTATAATAAAGATTTCGGTAAACTATATTTATTTAAATTTATATATATATGAACCAAAATCATATATTAGAAAATTATGTTCTTGATTATGTGTACAACATCCTTGTACATATAGTATGTTCAATAATTTGATTGCCGAATTTAATTAATTCTATAATTAATTTAATTCATGCGACAACCAGACACAATACCAACTATGTTTTACTCCGTTCATTTCAATTAAAAGGTGTGACCCTATAGGTTCTTGTAACATTAGCAGTAATATTAGAACTATTCTAATATTACAAACAATGAGTGGCATCTAGCAATGCATCATTGCTACCTAAGTTACAAGAAGTCATGATTCGACATAACCTTTTGTGATTAACTTTTCATGCATTAATCCTTAAGTCCAATATCTTTAGAATAGACACAAGTCATGGAATAGTCACACTTGCATAGTCCATCCTATGTTTCTTGATACCTTGAGTAGACTATGATATACAAATAAGTATGACATCTCATATCAACTTATTTGAGCATGGCCATGCATTTCTAGTCTCACTCAATCAAGTGGCCTGAGATATTACTCCTATTATGTAGGAGGGACTTATCCTATATTGATCAACCATATCCCTCTACATAGATTGTGGTATATCCAACATTAGTCTTAATAGAACAACCAATTACAGTGTTCGTTTGACTATATCAAAATATACAACTCACGATGTTGGAATGATGATGATCTCAAGTATGAGGATCATATACATATTAATCACTATGAGTAATATTGTGACAATTACATAATAATCCAAGAAACATACTCATAGCGGGTCGGTCCAATATGTTGTTCTCTAACACACACATTCATGCATTGATTCTGATACTCGATATCAATGACAACTCTTTATCATCAATCAACTACATGTTAGTCTCAATGCATTATTATTGTCCTAGCCAACAATAATACTTGACTAAGGATCTTTTAAGAATAATCATATTATTCTTAGGACATTATTATAAAACAGTTTATTTATGCACACAGAAATGAAACTGAAATAATAATGGCAAAGCCTTATATTAATAAACATGATAAATCAAGTATGTTGTTACAACCATCTCGTGATTGATCTTTGGGCATACTCTTACATTTAAAGCATAATTTCATAGCCAAATGTAATCACTATTCGGCATTTATAAGAAACTCATAGTATTTTATTCACGTCTTAACTCATGATGCTTTCGGTTATTCCATCTTATCTCATGTATTCAAAATACCATTCACACCTATTAGTTCATAAGACATTTGGCTATCACACATAGTCCTCACTAAATTCATACTAATTCTATTTACCATTACTTAACCGAAACACAGAGATCATATATCATTCTCTAAAACTCTTTTAGTATATACCTCATTTCCATGCACAATTCAATCGAGTAAGTTAGTGTAACAGCCCACTTTATACCCTAGTCAGAACGAGTGGTTTTAGGACCACTTAACCGAGTCAAAATATTATTTTTATTGCTTCAATATGTTTTACAGCATGATAGAATTACTGTGTGAAAGTTTCGTTTAGAAATTTTATCGTTTGACCAGTTGATTTGAGAAAAAGGATTAAATCGCGTAAAGCGATAAATTAGAGTTCTATTTTATAAATGGCTTATTTGATGATGGCTTTATAAGTGGAAGGCCTTAAATGGTTATTTTACCATTTCCTATGCTAGTGGACAATTATGTCCTTAATGAATTGTGTTTAAATGGTTTATTTTTTTAAGGTTATAATTGTCATTTGGTTAATAATATGTTATATGTTTAAAAATATCATAAAATTCTTTCATAATTGCTTCTTCTCCACCGATTATACAAACAAAAACTAAGGGTTTTCAAGCTTTTAACATTCGGCTACTTCAAGCTTCAAATTGAGGTTCGTTTTTGTTCCGTTTTCGATAATTTTTACGTTTTTGAGATCGTTGCTTCGTATACTAGTCAACCCATACCTCAATTTATGATTTTGAACATGTCTTTGAAAAATGCCATTGATAAATTCATGTTATTTTGATGGATTTTGATGATTTATAGAATATTATGTGGAAAAATACAAGAATTTTGAAGTGATTTTTGATGAAAATAAGTTTAAGGATTTATTTGCAAAAAGATAGAATTTTTTAGGTTAAATTTGGGATTAATTAAAAGATATATGCTTGTATAAGTCCCTTGAATATTCGGCCAAGGGAAATTTAGGGATTAATTGTGTAATTTGCTATTTTGTGTTAAAAGGGCTAAATTGCAAAGTGTTGAAAGTATAGGGGCTAAATTGCAAATATGTCAAAATATATGTTTTTGGATTGAATTGAATATGTGAGTTAGTAAATAGCTGAATTTTGCATTAATTTAGATAAAGACGATCGAATCCCGGAACTTGATCGGGGAAAACGGAAAATAGACGAGTAAATACGAGATTTCGAGGTAAGTTCGTATAATGAAATTTAATGTGTTTATGTTTATAATTGTTGTTAATGGAATATATGACATATTAGTTGATTGAATAGCCTATTTGGATGTATACATATGAAATTGAAATGAAATTGTTACAAGTGAGAAATAAATACCGAGCCCCGTTGGAACCGTAGAAGTCGATAGGATACAAGTGACATGTCACTAGGGCTACAGGGTGGTTCGAGCTCTTGCATTTGTTACGGACTCACCACGTGCTCATGAGCTACAGGTTTATCCTTCGGGATTACATGTTCAGCCTACGGGCTTACCGATTATCCTTCGGGATTATATGTTCAGCCTCCGGGCTTACCGTACAGGCTCGAAAGAGCATATATGACGCATTGACGGATTATAGGTTATATGTATATACACTGTGTGTGTATCACCCAAGTATCGTTCGATGTTCTTGTAGGTTCAACGGGCAATTACCGATACATGTTACATGAAGATTGAATGATATATGTATTACATGTTATATGAGACATGAGAATTTCATGGATTATATGGTATAAGTTATATGAAATACATGTACAAGTATTTGAGCAATGATATGATACATGAAAGTTGTGGTTGGTACATGAATGAATTTATATGTTACATGAACTAATAAGTGTATGCTTGTGAAATAGGCAATTTGAGTATATGAATTGAATTGGCATTGTTGTTGTAATTATCGCATTGATTCGGTAAGGTTTAATTTCTATATTATACGGACTTACTAAGCTTTAGAAGCTTACTCTGTCCATTTCTTTCACTGTCTTATAGATTCGGAAGCTAGCTCGATAATCGGACGAGTCAGAGATCGCCATCACACTATCTATCAAACTTTGGTACTTTTAAACCTTTTGTAAATGAAATGATCATGGCATGTATAGGCTAGTACTTTTATGAACATGATATGTTTTGGTAAATGATCAAGCTATGAAATGTGGCTTGGGTCATATGTGTTTATAATCATGTATTAGAGTTGTTCTTTGGCTATATGTGCTTATGCAAAGATATGTGGTTTTGATGAGACTATAAGCTCACATAATTGATATGTATATATGTGTGGATAAGTGCATGGAAATGGTCATTTAGGCCTTTGAGTTGGTGTGCTTGATTTGTGAATAAATTGAGATGATTTTGGGTCCATTTTGTGCTTGAAATTGGTATGTTTTAGGTTGGTACAATGGCATGAAATGTTGTTGGTTAATGGCCAGTAGAAATGGCCCATATTGGGTGGCAAATTTGGCTTAAACCGAGCCTATAACGTGCCACACGGCCAGGGAACACGGGCGTGCGCTTCGACCGTGTGTCCCCTGCACCTTGATGTTTTGGTCAGTTTTGGTACACGGCCTAGACACACGGGCGTGTCTGGTAACTTGTGGCCATGTGAAATTTGGCAGTATAGTCACAAGATCTGCTCTGTTTTGTACACGGGCGTGTCTGGCAGCCGTGTGATATTTGACAGTTTCGACCACGGGGTAAGGGTACGGGCGTGCCTAGTCCGTGGGCGACACACGGCCTAACCCCATGGGCGTGTTGGACAGCCGTGTGGAATAAGTCAGATTCAACCACGGGCTGAAAGGTTTGGGCGTGTCTGGAGGGACACGGCCGTGTGTGTAGAACACGGGCAAGGGGCACGGCCGTGTGTCCCTAACTTTGAAAATTTTGCAAATTATCTCCTATATTTTAGCATGTTTCCAATTAGACTTCCAATAGTTATATGCATCCTTTTATGATCAATTGAAGCATGCTCTAATGACAGATGATACGTGATGGTTCTTGATTAAAAAGTTTTAAATTTTTACTGTTCCGATAAATGTTACAAGTCTGGTAATGCCCCTTACCTACTCCGGCGATGGTTACGGGATAGGGTGTTACAGTTAGCCATTTTCGGCTCATATTATGAACATTATTAATCATTCAAATATATATATATATACACCACATATACTAAAACTTTATTCTATATTCCTTTAATCTTTAAACACATAAATTCAACTTAATCGTTTAAGTACTTACCTCAAAAGTTATCGTACGGCTATATCGACTACACGACTACCTTCATTTTTCCTTGATCCGAGTTTGTCCCCTTAAGCTCTTGATGCTCAATCAACAATTTTAACTACTCAATTTACAAACGATAATGTCATCACTTTACATAACAGAAATTAAATTTCATTACTTAAACTATCCACGGCAATCACCTTCCGAGCACCTTAATTTTCTTTAAGCTAAACCACCTCATAGCATACATATACACATTCGGCTAATTATAAAAAAAATCAGCACTCATAACCGAATCATTAACTAAAATCACATTTGGCAATATGCTTAAATAATCTTCAATATTTAATAACATCTAAAACTAATTTGCTTGAGGTGCCATGAATTATTCAAATTGGCCAAATATCATTGAATTTCTAAAATCATGCTTATAACCACTTGGCCGAATTTCACATATCAAAGCCACTTATATATACTATTCAAAGCATTTAACAACACTTAAAAGTCCAAAACCGAATGTTCATTATGCATTTCCTTAGTTCTAGATTCGGCAAACACATGTATAATTGCCAAAACTGTATTTTTATTTTTATTTTTATTTTTTTAAAATCCCAAAACCATAAAACTCAATTCATATAACACCAAACTCAATGCTAAATCACCCAAGGCACATTCAGCACTAGCACAAGCACACACACATTTAACTTTTATAAAATTCAACTTTTAACAAGCTCCCTATGCTTCCATGATCAAAACCGAATGCTCATCTTACCACCAACATGCATATTTAATTATCTCAAGCCTCTCTTAATCAATTTTATTCATAAAAGCATGAATTCAACAATCCATTACTCATACAAAACAAACATAACCGAAAATCCCTTCATGAACTAATCACTCACATGTAACATACTTTTCAAAAACAAGCTCATAAACATATGAATTTTGATATCAAATTATCCATTGAACATTCGTTTACTATCTTCTATCCTCAACTCAAATTTCCTCACTCATTTTCACTAAAGCCAAATCTAAAATGCCTCACAAACTACATTTATCAAGTGGGTTTCGGCTAGAAGAAGAAAAGAAATACAAATTCATCAACAATTTACAAAACCACATCAAATTACCTTCAAATTTGCCTTCAATTGACCGAACGGTCCCAAAACCATCCTTCACTCTTCTTCTTTTTATGAATTTCGACTAGGTGAAGAAATAAAGATGAGTTCTTGTTTTCTTCCCCAAATTCTTATTTTATTTTATCAATAAACTATATAATAATGAATATATCAATAAACTACTTAATAAAAAAAATATCAATTCATTATTATACATATAAAATATGCTTATTTTGCTCACCAAAACCATCATGGTCGGCCACTAACGTTAAAAGTGGCAAATTGACATGCAAACTCACTTATTTGTATCATTCAATAATTAATCACTTAAAATAAGCCACACATATATTCAAAGCTTCTCACATAAGTCCTTTTTATTTAGAAACACATTCAAATTGACAAAAATCAAAGCATTTAAATTTCACACATGTAGGATCACATATTTTAGACATAAAATATTATATTCAATTATTTCTGCGACTTGGTTTAGCAGTCCCGAAACCACTTCCCGACTAGGGTCAGAATAGGGCTGTCACAATGCCAACCAGCAACTTAATATCCTCATTCAAACCATCTTTGAAACGTTTGCACATGATGGCTTCAGTAACAGTCCTGTGACCCTGCTTAAGCTCGAGAAATTCCTTGCGCTTCTGATCTATGAATCTCTGGCTGATATACTTTTTATGGAATTCAGTTTGAAAGACCTCCCACGTAACCCGCTCTCTCGGCACAACTGAAACTAAAGTGTTCCACCAATGGTAGGCAGAATCACGTAATAATGATATAGCACACTTCAAACACTAATACACGGATAGTTCGTCGAATACACGGATAGTGTTATCGAGCCAAGATTTAGCCCGCTCAGCATCATCACTAACTGTGGCCCTAAACTCTTCGACCCTGTATTTTCTAATTTTGTCAACAGAAGGCTTATTCAATCTCATTGGATCAATCATCGGAGGTACCACAAGTATCGAAGATGGATTATTCGGGGGCAGAGGTTGTTGTACAGCCAGATTAGTTCGGATGTATTAAGTAAACCATTCGTTCATCATTTGGTAAAAGGCTTGCTTAGCCTCTCCCTCATGGCTACTCGAGGTCGGTCGAGATTCCACTAACGCTATCCCCTACGCGGGAGCAGGTGCTATACTCTCAACGTCATCAGCTACAGCTCGATTGAGATCCATTTACTAAATAAAACACATTTTCAGACATCAGAAGTCATCACACTATCATAGTATCATATTATGGCATGTATAGCTAGACTCATACGTGCTATGTTAGTCCTAAAATCGACTAAACCATAGCTCTGATACCAATAAAATGTAACACCCGTAACCCGTATCCGTCGCAGGAAATGGGTCATGAGGCATTGCAAAATCAAGCTCAACATTTGAATATTTCACATACATATGAATGAGTACTTTAACTAATAAAACACATTTTCATTAAAATTCCTTTGTAATTCATTTCATATCTGTAATTCATTTCATATCTTATGATAGACATAAATACAATCTTATAATTCACATGTGAAAATATCCATATCACATTCTGTCCAATTCTCTATTCGGCAATCATGCAATTTAATTCATAAAGTACTCAATCCTAATATTGTTTTATGCTAAAACTAACATCAACCAAAATCCAATAAATTAAATACTAATATATGTGCATGAATGACCAAATAAGTCATAAACCATCCTAGCATTATACAAATATATGTTACTATTCATTTGGTCAAAAATCATTTCATTAGCCGAATATACTCCAACATATGATCAATTCACTTTTAAAATTAAAATCCATCTTCTAAACAATTAAAACTGTCACAAGAAAACATACAAAAACTTACTATAATTTACATTGTATACTAGCATCATTTATAACCATCTGTTTAACATTCAATAAGCCTAATCAAAAGCTCAATATTAACATTTATATAAAATATATGTACTCATTCATTACACTTATAACCATCAATGACATCTAACAACATCCTCAAATAAACATCAACCAAGTTACTAATATAATCTTAAAGACCTACAAAATATGTCATTCATATCGTATAGACATTACCATGACCGAATCATTCAAGAGCATAACGACTACATTCCAATTCATCTAAGACGTATCAATATCAATACTAAACTAACAAAACATAACATTATAAATTCACATAACTAGCTAATAAGCCATTTTCGCATGGCATATTATATATAAACATCATTCAAAATACAAAATTCAAACCTTGTCTAACCTATACATGCCATAGGTTGAGTTAAAGTAAATACTACCGAAACAAAAGATAGTGTGATGAGATTTATGTTGATCCCCGAGCTTGTAGCTAACTTCAAAAGTCTATCAAACATAGAAAGGTAACATCCAAGTAAGTTTCCAAAACTTAGTAGGTCATTACCGAAATACACAAAATCTTAATAGCTTGCTTCAAATATCAAATAACAATTATAAAACTATATCATACTCAAATGTTACTAGACCGAATGCTTAACCCATCCCTTTTAACACCTTACAATCCGTTTCCAAATTAAACTATCGTAAACTCATATATTCAATCAAGTTATATACTGAATTCCAACATTCGTATATCATTGACTCAATTTGAAATCATACAAATCACAATCTGAATAAATTAAATCAATACACACATGCTTATAACACATCTTAGTTAGGCACACTTTTAGCATTGGTCAACCCATTACAAATCTATATTACGTTCATCAAATTAACTACTTAGTATTGAAATCCAAATCATATTCATACATACCTTCATAACGTAATCTATTCAATATTTAAATAACCGTACACATATACATACCTATTTGGCCAAATATAATGTAAGATTTCTTAGCACAATTTCACTTGAACACTTTTTCCATTTCACTTGGATCCTTATAAACATAGCTTGAAAAATTTAATCACCGGCATTAAGCCTACTAGGCACTAAGCCTGAATTAAACACCGGCACAAAGCCTGGTAGACACAAAGTCTGATATTTATTTCACCGGCACTTAGCCTACTAGGCATAAAGCCTGATTATGTGCACCGACACTAAGCCTGCTAGGCACAAAGCTTGATTATAATCCAACTAAAACAGAATATAATCTCACGTTTTTAAATCATTATCAATATATACATATCATTACTCATTCAATTCACATTTGGTAATCATATGTAACACATAGCAAACATTATTCTCTATTAAAGTTCACATTCGGCAAACATATAATAATCTTCTAAAAATTCAATTTAGAACTAATATCAAATCATTATTAAAATTTAGTACATAAAATAGCTTAATGACTTACCTCGTATATCAACAAAAAGTAAATTCAACTACTCGGCTAATTTAGCTTTCCCCCGATCCGAATTTGATTTCTTTACTTCTTGAGCTTCAAATTTCAAATGAGATCCATTCAAACTAAATTTTTATTCAATTCAATCCAATATACATGATTAAACAAATTACCGATTTACCCCTACTAATTTACACATTCGGCAATTTAAACCAATTTCAAATTACACTAAATAAGAAAAATTCCTTATGTCAAACCTTGGCCGAATGCTCCAAGTTCACATACAATCCTTCGCATTTCATTAACTTAGCAAATTAGTCTCTTTATTTAATATTTTAACAAATTAGTCCTAATAATTCAAATTCATCAAAATTTCTAAGATAAAACTTAAAATTTAAACACAACTTCCATTTATCTACTTAAACTATCAATTTCCTTAAGCTCTCAACCATGGCAACATTCGAAATACCATCAATAACAAAAATTCAAACATGGGTCTGATATTAAGCGAAGCAACGAATCCAAAAACGTAAAAATGATCAAAAAACGAATTAAAACATACCTTCAAATTGGATCTATAAGTGCCGAATGCCCAACTCCTAATCTTTTCTTTCTTCTATTCTTATTTCGGCAATTACAAAGCATATATACCTTATTTTATTTACTTATTTCTTTTATGCAATGTTATAATATATGTTATTTCATAATTTACCTTATTAACCTTTATTATTAACCACCAAATTCAATACATTAAGGTGTTTACTGTCCAACACATATAATCAAGGGCAAATTACAACATAAACACCTCATATTAAAAATCCATTATTACTTTAATCCTTATGCATTAAGCCATCAAGTTTTCTTTTTATGCAATTAAACCCTTTTTTTCTAAATTAAGCACACAAACAGTCAAATTAATGTACGAAAATTTTACAAATATCAATTCACACAAAATTAAACACATAAAATAATATATGAATATTTTTTCAACTCGAATTCGTGGTCCCGAAACCACCGTTCCAACTATGCACAAGGAGTGTTTTGTTTTACTTCCCCTACCGTGTGAGAAGTAGAAGTTTACTAAAATACTGAATTGGTTGAGGGGAATTTAAATTGAGTGGTTGAGGGGAGGTGTTATCGGTTGGAGATATTTGAGGAGGGATTTTAGAAGAGGTTTTAGGAGGAAAATTTGGGATTTGAAGTTGTGGAAGAGTAGTGTCGAAATTGGACTTTAAACACAAAGAAATTCGACTAAGGGCTGGTGATTCTTTCCTTCTTATTTTCGGTTTTTGACTTTTGCATTGTTGTTCTTTTCTTTCATTCCTGAATGCCGAATTTTGCTTTTAGGTTTTACTGCTTTTCTCCTTTCGTGTTTTTCTTATTGTTGGGACCAATTGTTGCTAGGGATCTTTCAGGGTTTGCTTATTTTGATTTATTCTTGAATTGTTTTACTCTATATTCTTTTGTATGACCGATTGCTTGCTACTCTTTTTCTCTCAATCCTTTCTCTTAATTCTTTTCGGCGACACCTTCCTATACTATCGTTTTCTCTTCTTTCTCTTTCCTCTTTCATTCGACTCTTTAACGGGTTCTCTTCCACTGTCACATTGTTACCTTGATGGAATATTACTCATTCTTTCACTGCCTCTGCACCATCTCATTTGTGCTCTTGAATGACTTAAGTGGTAACACAACTAGTCTGTATTGCTCTTTTCCTCTCTTTCACCTTTTTAATCTTTTTTAGTCTTTTTAGCCGTGCACTTATCATTTTCTTGTGCTACCATTTTCTGATAGGGGGATAAGTGTGCCATTATTGCCTCTGCAAAGTGAGATCTTTCGACTTTCATGTTGGGTGTAGGCGTACTACTTCTTTATCTGAATCTCAGCCTTGCGCTTTCGATAGGTCTATGCTCGGATTCTTTCCTTTCTTTTCTCTCTTTGCCATGCTAATCTTGTATCTAATATCTTATTTTACTGCTGGTTTGTTAAGAATGTTGGGTGTTTAATTTTGGTCAACGGTTTAAGTGGGTTAAACCACATCTGTTCAATCAACGTAAGTGCTAATGGTATTGTAGGTTATGTTTTAAGAGAGGTTGTTAACTCTACTGTCAATCAACTAATGGATTGCCCCAATTGAATGTAGGGTTTGGGCGCTCGTGGGCTATTCACATGATATCATAAACATGTGTGTAATCACACTGCTACAAACGTAAATCAACCAAAAGCTAGAAAATATGACAATTGACACTACAATAGCGTGCGCTCGTTCGGTGGTAATCTGAATTCATGAAATGTGGGCGTTTGACTACAGGGGCCACCATGAGCGATTCTATATGTTTAGGCCGTTTTGGGTCATTTTGGCCGAAATGGGACGTGTGGGCCAAACGGGCTTGTAGACCCCACACAAGGTAAATCACATAGATGTATGGAAGATATTGGGCCAGGGTGTGTGGTACACATGGCCAAGGTCATTTCTGGGCTTTGTGGGCCACACGGGCGTATTGGCCCACATGGGCTGCATAATGGGCCTTAGGCCCATTTTCACTGTTTGACTGTTAAGGTTGCACAGGTTGCTCGAGACGAATGTAGACCTGCTAATGGGTCGGTAAGCATACCTAGACCCCAAATTGATAAATTGACTGATATGCCCTTATAAGATAAAATGATTATTCTGCCCTTATGATTTGTATGTCTGTAATCAAGCATGCCATTTTATATATATTGCATACATGTAGGATACTATAATATTATGCATGACATTGCATAGGGATGGGTTACTATATTTGGAGGAAGTGTACTGTACTTGTAAGGTTCCACAGGTTGCCCGAGATGACTGTGGACCTACTGATGGCTTTATGCCACTATTTTACTATAGCTCCACTGCAATACTATTTAGTGTTGGAATCGGTGCTAACATTGTAAGTGTCGGGATGCGTGGGTGATTTATTCTCCACAAGAGTGCAGGGTTAGACAGGAGATGGTATGCAGGTGTTGGTTAGGAAATCATGCATTCTGCACATAGCTTACTGATTTCTGATATTGTTATGGCCTAAGGCCCAACTAATACTGTCACTGTGAAGTGCTTAGGCCCAGTCTGTTTCTGTTGCATATTGTCTGTATGAATATTTGGGGAAAACTGATTTTTCATAAACTCACCCCTCTCTTTAACTGTGCAGGTAATCCCCAACCTTAGGCGGATCGGTGCATCGGCGGACTCAAAGGTGGCCACACTACTCGTTTAATTCAATTTGATATATTTATAATCATGTTTTGCTCTTTTGGGTATTTTGATGAAATAATGGCCTCTTTTGGATTTTATTTTTAGTTTTGGGTTTTTACTACTTTTTTTTTATAACTGCTAGTAGATGTAGTAAACGAGGTTTTCAAAATAAGCCAAACATTTTATCAAAATACGTGCAAATATGTAACTGTCTTAAAAAACTTTCACTAATAAATAAGATTTTGAGAATGCATAATGTTTTTAAAAGTAAATGGCTTAGGATAATTAATTGTATTTTGAAAAAGAATGTCATGTTTCCGAATTAGTTTAAGTTAATAAAAAATGTTAAAAGTTGAAAGAGTTCTTATGACAACTTGTTTTTGTAAAACACTTCAATGTAACATCACTAGATTCGGCCATAACGTCCTGGCCAAGTTTGGGGTGTTACATTTAGTGGCATTTGAGCCAAGTTGCAAAACTCAACTGTGGATTGGGTTTGTAAAATTAAAATGTTTAAAGTACGATTTTCAAAAGATTGGAAATATTTTGAAATATTGTTTGAACGTATGGTACAACCGAGTCTCCTACGCTGATTCTGTAAGTCCTCTTGAAACTGTTGATTGATTTAAGCTGAAATACAGTACATAGAAAATACTGAGACTAGTGTAGGTAGTAGACTGTACTGAAACACTTTAGTTAGAGTAAACTGAAAATCATAGGAAACTGAATACTGTAGTGAGACTATGATATACGGAAACAAATTCTAAATTACTTTTTTTCATAAAACATCTGCTAATAATAACTGGAACTGTAAACTGATCTACATAAAATCGTTAAAATAGATAAATCAAATTTCAATAATGAGCACAGATGTACTCGTGGAAGGGGTACAAGAGGCCGTGGTGGAGGCCGTGAAGGTGCTAAGGCTGGGTCTTCGTCATCTGGCTATATGCTTAACGTTGAAGCTAGAGAGGCACTGGCTTCACCTGTGACTGAGACAGGGTCATACGATCGTGCAGCCAGTGACAACACACTATCCCAAGCTATGTTACAAATTTTGGAAAGGGTTGTTGGGCCCAATACTGGTACTGTAAGCCGTGGGTTGGTTATCAAACGACTCCGGTCTAATGGAGCTGAGATCTTTAGGGGTATTGCTGAGTAGCCCCTAATGTGGCTGAATATTGGATTGAGGCCATGAAAAGGATAATGGATGACCTCGACTGTACCCCCGAGCAGAAACTAAAAGGTGAAGTGACATTGTTGTGAGACGAAGCCTATCAGTGGTGGCTTATAGTGAAAGAGGGTACTCAGCTCGATCGGTTGACTTGGTAATTATTCAAGACTGCATTCCAAGGAAAATATGTGGGCGCTAGTTATGTGGATGCCCAGAGGAGAGAGTTTCTGAACTTGACTCGGGGGGATAAATCTGTTGCTGAGTACGATGTTAAATTTTTGCGACTTAGCCACTACGCACGTGTGATGGTGGCAACTGATTATGAGCGTTGTGTTCATTTTTTGGATGGCCTTAGAGATAGTCTAAGGGTTTTGATGGCTCCCCAGAGGGAGCAACATTTTGCTACTTTAGTGGATAAGGCTAAGATTTCGGAGGAGGTGAAGCTCGTTGAGCACCAAAACCATGAGAAAGAGAGAGGTAGGAACAAGAGGGATTCGAAGCCCTCTGGTTCCGTTCAGAGGCATAAGAAAAAGGCTAGAGTTGATGGGTCGATCAGAGTCGAGCCCTCTATTGCTACTACTAGATGCAGTCTTGTGCTGATTGTGGGAGATGCTATTAAGGCGAGTGCTAAAAAAAGACTGGAGTTTGTCTAAGGTTCAGATCAATGGAGCACTGTATCAGAGAGTGTCCACAGAGGCCCGATCAAGTGCAAGCTACTAGGTTGGTTACCATCAGTTGAAAGTTAAAGAGGCTGATGTATACAAAACCGTGTTTAAGGCTTGCTATGGGTATTACGAGTTCTTAGTCATGCTGTTTGGATTGACGAATGCACTAGTGGCTTTTATGGATCTAATGAATTGAGTATTCCAACCTTATCTAGATCGGTTTGTAGTAGTTTTTATGGATCAAATTCTGGTGTATTTGAGAACTGAAGAGGAACACGATGAACATCTCCAACTGGTTCTGCAGACCCTGAGGGAAAACCAACTGTATGCCAAGTTCAAGAAGTATGAGTTCTGGTTAAGGGAAGTTACTTTTTTGGGTCATGTGGTATCTACTGATGGGATTAGTGTTGATCTTCGAAAAATTGAAACTGTTCTGGATTGGAAGCCACCTAAGACTTTATCTGAGATTCAAAGTTTTTTTTGGTCTAGCAGGGTATTATAGATGTTTTGTTGAGGGGTTTTCATTTATTGCTGCACCTCTGACTAAGTTATTGCGTAAAGGGGTGCTGTTTAACTGGACTGAAAGTTTTGAGAAGCTTAAGAAAGTTCTGACTGAAGCCCTTGTTTTGATTTAACTAGAGTTTGGAAAAGAGTTTACTGTATACAGTGATGCATCACACGTCAGCTTGGGATGTGTACTGATGCAAGAGGGTAAGGTGGTAGCCTATGTATCTTGACAGCTTAAGGCTCATGAGGTGAATTATCCAACACATGGCTTGGAGTTGGCTGTAGAGGTATTCACACTGAAAATTTGGACACTTTACCTGTATGGTGAGAAGTGTATCATTTACACCGATCACAAGAGTCTAAAATATCTCATCACTCAGAAAGAGCTGAACCTTAGGCAGCATAGATGGATTGAGCTACTAAAGGATTATGATTGCACGATTCAATACCATCCTAGTTATGCTAATGTGGTGGCTGACGCACTAAGTCGTAGGGTTATGACTGATCTGAGGGTGATGTTTGCTTATCTCAGTTTATTCGATGATGGTAGCTATTGGCTAAACTCCATGTTAAACCGACATCGATTGAGCAGATTAACGATAAATAATTTGTAACAGCCCACTTTATACCCTAGTCGGAACGAGTGGTTTTGGGACCACTTAACCGAGTCAAAATATTATTTTAAATGCTTTAATATGTTTTACTGCATGATAGATATATGGTGTGAAAGTTTCGTATTGAAATTTTACTGTCTGATCCGTTAATTTGATAAAAAGGATTAAATCGCATAAAGAGATAAATTAGAGTTCTATTTTATAAATGGCTTATTTGAGCATGGCTTTATAAAAGGAGGTACTTGCATGGCAATTATGCCATTTTTAATTGGAGTGGTTGGTAATGGACCATGTTTTATAATGTTTTATAATAATTTTACAAAGGGTAAAAGGGTCATTTGATTTATTATATGTTTTAATTAAAACAAAACATAAAATGTCTTCATTTTCATTACCTTCTTCGCCGATTATATGAACAAAAATTAAGGGTTTTACACTTTCAAGCATTCGGCCACTTTAAGCTCCAAATTGAGGTTCGTTTTTATTCCGTTTTGGACAATTTTTACGTTTTTGAGATCGTTGCTTTGTATAGTAAATAACCCGTACCTCAATTTTTGATTTTGATTATGTTTTTGAAAAATGCCATTGATGAATCCTTGATATATTGATAGATTTTGGTGAATTATTGTATATTATGTGAGAAAATACAAGAATTTTAAAGTAAATTTTGATGAAAATGAGTTTAAGGATTTATTTGCAAAAAGGTAGAATTTTTGAGGTTAAATTTGTGATTAATTAAAAGATATATGCTTGTATAAGCCCCTTGAATATTCGGCTATGGTAAATTGGGGGATTGATTGTGTAATTTGCCATTTGGTGTTAAAAGGGGTAAATTGCAAAGTGTTGAAAGTATAGGGGCTAATTTGCAAATAGGTCAAAATATATGTTTTTGGATTGAATTGAATATGTGAGTTAGTAAATAGCTGAATTTGATTTAATTCAGATAAAGACGATCGAATCTCGGAACTTGATCGGGGAAAACGAAAAAATAGACGAGTAAATACGGGATTTCGAGGTAAGTTCGTATAACGAATTTAATGTATATATATATGTTCATAAGTATAGTTATTTGAAATTGTGAAATTCTAGATGGTTAAATAGCCTAATGGAACGAGTGTATATGAAATTGAAATAGAAATGTTAAATGGTTACAAGTGATAAATTGAATACCGAGCCCCGTTAGAACCGTAGAAGTCGATAGGATACGAGTGACATGTCACTAGGGCTACAGGGTGGTTCGAGCTCCTGCATTTGTTGCGGACTCACCACGTGCTCATGAGCTATAGGTTTATCCTTCGGGATTACATGTTCAGCCTACGGGCTTACCGATTATCCTTCGGGATTATATGTTTAGACTCTGGGCTTACCGTACAGGCTCGAAAGAGCATATATGACGCACTGACGGATTACAAGTTATATGTATATACACTGTGTGTGTATCACCCGAGTATCTTTCGATGTTCTTATAGGTTCAACGGGCAATACCGATACATGTTACAGGAAAGGTTAATTGATATTTGAATATAGGAGAGAGATGTTATGTGAATACATGAATGGTATAAGGTACATGTTATAAGAGTTATGTGTTATACATGAGATAATAAAGTATATGACATACATGACATATGATTTGTATGAATGGAATGATACTAGTTACATGATCAACATGTTATATGAGAAAAGTGCAAATGAAGGCATATTATGCCAAATGATTTATAAGATTTGTATATGTTACATGAAATGGAGTATTTGATAAGCTTTTATTTATGGTATGTTATGAACTACATGAACTAATGAGTGTGAGCTTGTGCAATAGGCTATAAGATCATATGTTTGTAATAGCCTTACTTATGGATACCTCATTGAAATGGTAAGTTTCATTTCATGTTATATGGACTTACTAAGCTTTAGAAGCTTATTCCGTTTATTTCTTTCAATATCTTCTAGATTCGGAAGCTAGCTCGGATAATCGGACGAGTCAGAGATCGCCATCACACTGTCTATCAAACTTTGGTACTTTTAAACCTTTTGTAAATGAAATGGTCATGGCATGTATAGGCTAGTACTTTTGTGAACATGATATATTTTGGTAAATGATCGAGCTATGAGATGTGGCTTGGGTCATATGTGTTTATAATCAAGCACTTGAGTTGTCCTTTAGCTATATGTGCTTATGGAAAGATATGTGATTTTGATGAGGTTATAAGCTTGCATAATTGATATGTATATATGTATGGATGAGTGCATGGAAATGGTTATTTAGGCCTTTGAGTTGGTGTGCTTGATTTGTGAATGAATTGAGATGATTTTGGGTCCATTTTGTGCTTGAATTGGTATGTTTTAGGTTAGTAGAATGGCATGAAATGTTGTTGGTTAATGGCTAGTAGAAATGACCCATATTGGGTGGAAAAGTTGGCTTAAACCGAGCCTATATTTGTGCCACACGGCCAGGGAACACGGCTGTGTGCTTCGATTGTGTGTACGTCTGCATCTTAATGTTTTGGTCAGTTTTGGTACACGGCCTAGACACACGGGCGTGTCTGGTAACTTGTGGCCGTGTGAAATTTGGCAGTATAGTCACACGGTCTGCTCTGTTTTGTACACGGGCGTGTCTGGTAGCCATGCGATATTTGACAGTTTCGACCACGGGGTAAGGGCACGGGTGTGCCTAGGCCGTGGGCGACACACGGCCTAACCCCACGGGCGTGTTGGACAGCCGTGGGAGGTAAGTCAGATTCGACCACGGGCTGAAAGGTTTGGGCGTGTCTGGAGAGACACGACCGTGTAAGAAGAACACGGGCAAGGGGCACGGCCGTGTGTCACTAACTTTGAAAATTTTGCAAATTTTCTCCTATCTTTTAGCATGTTTCCAATTAGACTTCCAATAGTTATATGCATCCTTTTATGATCAATTAAAGCATGCTCTGATGATTGATGATACGTGATGAATCTTGTTTAAAAAGTTTAAAATTTTTACTGTTCTGATAAATGTTACAAGTCCGGTAATGCCCCTTACCTACTCCGGCGATGGTTACGGGATAGGGGTGTTACAGTTGGTTAGTATCAGAGCTACGGTTTAGTCGATTCTAGGACTACCGTAGTGAGTATTAGTCTAGCTATACATGCCATGTACATGAAATGTGATAGTGTGATATCTCCTGACATCCTTTGAAATCTGTTTTATATAGTAATGGATCCGAATCAAGCTTTAGCTGATGATGTTGAAAGTATTGCGCCAGCACCCGCTCAAGGGGCTGTGCCTTCTGAATCGGGCCCTGTTGCGGCCAATCAGGAAGAAATTAAACAAGCTTTCTTCCAAATGATGTCTGGATGGTTTAATGAGTTTGTGCGAGCAAACCCGGCTGCTCCGCAACCTCCATCCCCTCCCGTCCCACAACCTAACCCTGATAGTGTACGAGTTGTGGATCCTCTGAGATTGAACAGACCTCCTGTCGATAAGATACGGAAGTATGGTGCTGAGGAATTCTGAGCTTCAGCAAGTGATGATACTGAGAGGGCTGAATTTTGGCTTGAGAATACGATCAGAGTTTTTAATGAACTGGCTTGTACTCCTGATGGGTGCTTGAGATGTGCTATTTCTTTACTTTGGGATTCAGCATATCAATGGTGGAATACATTGACCTCGGTTGTACCACGAGAACGAGTCGATTGGGATTTCTTCCAAACGAAATTCAGAAAGAAATACATCAGTCAACGATTCATCGATTAGAAAAGGAAAGAGTTTTTAGAACTGAAACAGGGTCGAATGTCTGTAACTGAATACGAGAGAGAGTTTGTACGACTCAGCAAATATGCTCGCGAATATGTTTCTACCAAAGCAACAATGTGCAAAAGGTTCGAAGATGGGCTAAATGAAGAAATTTGACTATTAGTCGGAATACTTGAGCTGAGAGAGTTTGTAGTTCTCGTTGATCGGGTCTGTAAAGCCGAAGAGCTTGCTAAAGAAAAGAGAAAAGCTGATTCTGAATTCACAGAAGCTAGAAAAAGGTTTGCGGGTAAACCGTATTAGTCTAGATCCAAAAGATCAAAAGATTTTCATCCTCGTCCTGCTGCTTCTACGGGCACATCTATCCGAGAGAAAAGTGTTAAGACTTCTCATTCGAGACCTCAGACGACTTCTGCAGCTAGTGCGGGTAGTGTGAGAACTCTTGGACCTGAATGCAAGTATTGTAATAGGAAACATTTTGGTGAATGCCGATTAAAAAGCGGAGCTTGTTTTCGATGTGGATCGTTAGATCACTATTTACGTGATTGTCCTGAAAGATCTGTACCTGATAGAGAACAGTCGACTAAGACAAATAATGTTGCATCGAGAGGTAGACCGTCGCGAAGTGTTGGGAACCAAAGTGGAAATCGCAATGTGGCGAGAGATGCTAATGTGAGATCTGAGATGCGTACTCCTACGAGAGCTTATGCAATACGTGCACGCGAGAAAGCCTCGTCGCCTGATGTTATTACCGGTACTTTTTCTCTCTATAACACTGATATTGTTGCGTTGATAGATCCTGGATCAACTCATTCATATATCTGTATCAAATTAGTGTATGAAAAGAATTTAAGTGTTGAGTCAACGGAATATGTAGTTAAAGTATCAAATCCATTAGGAAACTCTGTGTTAGTTGATAAGATATGTAAGAAATGTCCGTTGATGACTCGGGGATATTATTTTTCGGCTGATCTGATGCTCCTCCCTTTTGACGAATTCGATGTAATACTGGGTATGGACTGGTTAAATGCGCATGAGGCTATTGTGAATTGTCAAAGTAAGAGTATAAAATTGAAATGTCAGAATGGTGAGATTCTTCGGATTGAATCAAATGATTCGAATGAATTATCGATAGTGATTTCTGCCATGAGGGCTCAGAAGTATGTTAGAAAAGGCTATGATGCGTACCTAGCGTATGTGATGAATTCTACCAGGACAGAATTGAAAATTGAGTCTGTACCAGTTGTTTGTGAGTTTTCAGATGTTTTTTCGAAAGAATTACCGGGTTTATCACCGATTAGAAAAGTTGAATTCGGTATTGAATTGTTACCGGGCACTACTCCGATATCGATAGCTCCATACAGAATGGCACCAACGGAATTAAAAGAGTTGAAAGCACAGTTACAAGAATTGACGGATAGAGGTTTCGCGAAATCAAGCTTTTCACCTTGGGGTACTCCCGTATTATTTGTGAAAAAGAAAGATGGAACGATGAGAATGTGTATTGATTACCGACAGTTGAACAAGGTGACAGTGAAGAATAAGTACCCTCTTCCGCGGATTGATGATTTATTCGATCAGTTGAAAGGAGCTACTGTATTTTCAAAGATTGATTTGAGATCGGGTTATTACCAGTTGCGAGTTAAAGATTCAGATATACCGAAGACTGCTTTCAGAACACGATACGGACATTATGAGTTTCTGGTCATGCCTTTTGGTTTAACAAATGCTCCGGCAGTGTTTATGGACCTGATGAACCGTATATTCAGACCGTATTTAGATAGATTTGTTGTAGTATTCATTGACGACATTCTGATCTATTCACGTGATGAGGAAGAGCATACTGAGCATTTGAGAATTGTGTTACAAATTCTGAGAGATAAGCAATTGTTTGCCAAATTCAGCAAATGTGAATTTTGGCTTCAAGAAGTCAGATTTTTGGGTCACATTGTTTCTGCGGAAGGCATCAGAGTAGATCCGAGTAAAATATCTGCTATTATAGACTGGAAACCCCCGAGAAACATATCTGAGATTAGAAGTTTTCTGGGATTAGCGGGATATTACCAAAGATTTGTTAAAGGATTCTCGATGATTGCAGTGCCGTTGACTCGATTGTTACAGAAAGATGTGAAATTCGAGTGGACTGATAAATGTCAGTAGAGTTTCGAATAGTTGAAAGCCCTGTTAACAGAAGCTCCGACTTTAGTTCAACCTGAATCTGGCAAAGAATTTGTTACATACAGCGATGCATCTACTGTTGGATTGGGTTGTGTATTGATGCAAGACGGGAAAGTCATAGCTTATGCCTCCCGACAGTTAAAGCCGCATGAGAAGAATTACCCGACACATGATCTTGAGCTAGCTGCTATAGTTTTTGCATTAAAGATTTGGCGGCATTACTTATATGGTGAGAAATGTAGAATTTTTACCGATCATAAAAGTCTGAAGTATCTGATGTCACAGAAAGATTTAAATATACGACAGCGGAGATGGCTCGAACTACTAAAAGACTATGAATTTGTAATTGATTATCATCCAAGGAAAGCTAATGTTGTAGCTGATGCGTTAAGCCGAAAGTCTCTATTTGCTTTGCGAGCTCTGAATGCTCAAATGACGTTATCTGATGATGGATCTATTTTAGCTGAGCTAAAGGCTAAACCGTTGATTCTGCAGTAAATTTTCGAAGCTCAAGGGACTGATCCCGATCTGTAAGCTAAACGACTTCACTGTGAGTCTAATTCTGATTCTGACTTTTCTATAGGGAATGATGGTTGTTTAATGTTCCGAAATAGAATCTGTATACCGAAAAATAGTGAACTCATTCAGAAAGTTCTACACGAGGCACATGATAGTCGATTTTCAGTTCATCCAGGTAGCACTAAGATGTATAACAATTTGAAATAGCAATATTAGTGGTCAGGAATGAAACGTGACATATATAAGAATTCGTATCGAAATGTTTGATCTGTCAGTAAGTTAAAGCTGAACATCAGGTACCGTCAGGTTTATTACAGCCTATTATGATTTCGAAATGGAAATGGGACAGAGTCACTATGGATTTTGTATTTGGACTACCTCTGACTCCGAAGAAGAAAAATGCAATCTGTGTTATCATTGACAGATTGACGAAGTCTGCACATTTTATACCGGTACGTACTGATTATTCTCTAGATAAATTAGCGGAACTATATGTATCTGAAATTGTGCGATTACATGGTATACCATTATCCATTGTGTCTGATAGAGATCCGAGGTTTACCTCGAGATTCTGGAAGAAGTTTCAAGAGGCTTTGGGAACGAAATTGAGTTTCAGTACGGCATTTCATCCTCAGATCGATGGTCAGTCTGAAAGAGTTATCCAGATTCTGGAAGACATGTTACGGTGTTGTATTCTCGAATTCGAAAGTAATTGGGAGAAATACTTACCTCTGATAGAGTTTGCATACAATAACAGTTTTCAAACGAGTTTAAAGATGGCTCCATATGAAGCTTTATATGGTCGTAAATGTCGAACACCGTTATACTGGATGGAATTGAGTGAGAGAAAGTTACACGGGGTTGATCTAATCTGAGATACGGAAGAAAAAGTAATAGTGATACGTGATAATTTAAAAGCAGCTTCAGATAGACAGAAATCATACGCAGATTCAAAACGGAAAGAAATAGAGTTTCGGGTCGGAGACAGAGTATTACTGAAAGTATCACCATGGAAGAAAATTCTTCGTTTTGGCAGAAAAGGAAAGTTAAGTCCTCATTTTATCGGGCCGTATGAAATCGTGGAACGAATTGGACTTGTAGCTTACTGGTTATCGTTATGTCTGAGCTTGAAAAGATTCACGACGTATTTCACGTTTCAATGCTTCGACGATACCGATCTAATCCGTCTCATGTCATTTCTCCCATAGATGTGGAATTACAGTCTGATCTATCGTACAGCGAAGAACCGATTAGAATTCTGGCCCGAGAAATGAAAGAGTTGAGAAATAAGCATATAGCACTTGTAAAAGTTCTCTGGTGTAAACACGGAATAGAAGAAGCTACGTGGGAACTCGAGGAAACTATGCGAAAACAATACCCAAATCTATTTATTGGTAAGATTTCGGGACGAAAATCCCTAAAAGGGGGAGAGTTGTAACAGTCCACTTTATACCCTAGTCGGAACGAGTGGTTTCGGGACCACTTAACCGAGTCAAAATATTATTTTAAATGCTTTAATATGTTTTACTGTATGATAGATATATGCTGTGAAAGTTTCGTATTGAAATTTTACTGTCTGATCAGTTAATTTGATAAAAAGGATTAAATCGCATAAAGCGATAAATTGGAGTTCTATTTTATAAATGGCTTATTTGAGCATGGCTTTATAAAAGGAGGTACTTGCATGGCAATTATGCCATTTTTAATTGGAGTGGTTGGTAATGGACCATGTTTTATAATGTTTTATAATAATTTTATAAAGGGTAAAAGGGTCATTTGATTTATTATATGTTTTAATTAAAACAAAACATAAAATGTCTTCATTTTCATTACCTTCTTCACCGATTATATGAACAAAAATTAAGGGTTTTACACTTTCAAGCATTCGGCCACTTTAAGCTCCAAATTGAGGTTCGTTTTTATTCCGTTTTCGATAATTTTTATGTTTTTGAGATCGTTGCTTGGTATAGTAACCGACCCGTACCTCAATTTTTGATTTTGATTATGTTTTTGAAAAATGCCATTGATGAATCCTTGATATATTGATAGATTTTGATGAATTATTGTATATTATGTGAGAAAATACAAGAATTTTAAAGTAAATTTTGATGAAAATGAGTTTAAGGATTTATTTGCAAAAAGGTAGAATTTTTGAGGTTAAATTTGTGATTAATTAAAAGATATATGCTTGTATAAGCCCCTTGAATATTCGGCTATGGTAAATTGGGGGATTGATTGTGTAATTTGCCATTTGATGTTAAAAGGGCTAAATTGCAAAGTGTTCAAAGTATAGGGGCTAATTTGCAAATAGGTCAAAATATATGTTTTTGGATTGGATTGAATATGTGAGTTAGTAAATAGCTGAATTTGATTTAATTTAGATAAAGACGATCGAATCCTGGAACTTGATCGGGGAAAACAAAAAATAGACGAGTAAATACGGGATTTCGCGGTAAGTTCGTATAACGAATTTAATGTATATATATGTTCATATGTATAGTTATTTGAAATTGTGAAATGCTAGATGATTAAATAGCCTAATGGAACGAGTGTATATGAAATTGAAATAGAAATGTTAAATGATTACAAGTGATAAATTGAATACCGAGCCCCGTTAGAACCGTAGAAGTCGATAGGATACGAGTGACATGTCACTAGGGCTACAGGGTGGTTCGAGCTCCTGCATTTGTTGCGGACTCACCACGTGCTCATGAGCTACAGGTTTATCCTTCGAGATTACATGTTCAGCCTACGGGCTTACCGATTATCCTTCGGGATTATATGTTCAGACTCCGGGCTTACCGTACAGGCTCGAAAGAGCATATATGACGCACTGACGGATTACAGGTGATATGTATATACACTGTGTGTGTATCACCCGAGTATCTTTCGATGTTCTTATAGGTTCAACGGGCAATACCGATACATGTTACAGGAAAGGTTAATTGATATTTGAATATATGAGAGAGATGTTATGTGAATACATGAATGGTATAAGGTACATGTTATAAGAGTTATGTGTTATACATGAGATAATGAAGTATATGAAATACATGACATATGATTTGTATGAATGGAATGATACTAGTTACATGATCAACATGTTATATGAGAAAAGTGCAAATGACGGCATATTATGCCAAATGATTTATAAGATTTGTATATGTTACATGAAATGGAGTATTTGATAAGCTTTTATTTATGGTATGTTATGAAACTACATGAACTAATGAGTGTGAGCTTGTGCAATAGGCTATAAGATCATATGTTTGTAATGGCCTTACTTATAGATACCTCATTGAAATGGTAAGTTTCTGTAACACCCCAAACCCGGTCTGGACGTTATGACCAGATCTGGTGCGTCACATGATCCTAGACTACGCTTATAACCTTTTAGAACATGTTGAGATATAGGTGATATTTTGTAAAACTAGCAAGGTGAGAAAAGTTCTTGTTAAAACTACTTTAAGTTGTCATTATTCAAGATTGTTTAAATTTTATAAACGTTATTTTGAAATCGTTATTAAGGTTTTGGAAACCCGCGCAGCCTATATCTAGCAGTTTCGATAAAGTACGAACCAAATCCTTTAGAAAGTTAAAACCCAAAAGAAAAAGAAAATTTAATAGCGGCCTTATTACACATTAAAACCCAAAAATTAACATAAAAATTAAAATACTAAAACATAAATGAAAACCAACTTTATTGCAGTCGCTGTGGCCACTCCGAATCTCTTGCAGCTCCAAGCCCACTATGGTTGAGGGTTACCTGCAGAGATTAATTAAAAGGGTGAGTTTGACAACTCAGTGTGCAACATTATCTCAACCATAGGCCAAAACAGATCAAGCCTCAGAAACAGATTTAATTGGGCCTTGGCCCATTACAGGAATCAGGTTAAGCCCAAAAGGCCCATAACAGAAACAGATCAGATATAAGCATTATGCAAACAGAAACCCAACCCAGATCCATCCTTAACACCCCCGTACCAGCCTTACACCATGTGGGGAGACTACTCGACCCACCCAACCGCTACACACCACAGATAGTTGCAACGAGGCTGCCAGATATAATTTGCAGTGAGACTGCCAGATAACATTTGCAGCGAGGCTGCCAGATATATTTGCAGCGAGGCTGCCAGATATTGTGACGAGGTCACCAGATATAAATATTGTGGCGAGGCCACCAGATTGCAGCGAGGCTGCCAGAACGCTTCCTCCATCATAAACCCATACCCCATGCAACAGATAATCATACTAGCATGCAATATATAGCATCTCATGCATCAGATATATTCATATTAATAATTAACTCATGCAGATCCATAACATCATACATTTCATACAGAATTGACCCTAGGGGTATAATAGTCTTTTTACACCTAGGGGTATTTTAGTAATTTTCCATATGTAAGGGTATTTTAGTCCTTTTTCATATTTTCAGTGGCTTTATGCAAGTCTGATAAATTAATAGTCCCTAAATAGCCACGGAAGTCCACTTAAGCCAAATTTCCAATTTTGCCCTTTTTTAGCCTAAAACCCCTAATGGGCCTTACTATGTCCAACATCATCGATAAGTCCGTTAAGCCCAATTTTAGGTTTTAGTTTATCGACTTTACCAAGTTTTTATTATTCGAGTTACCAGAAAGTCTTTTATGAGCATATTCAAATTTGGGCTCGGAAGCCCATTGGGCCCACCTTGGCCCATTGAGGCCCAACTTACCAAAACGCTCGAAATTGCACCTTCTGCAATTTCGCCATCGCCAATTCCCAATGTGACCACAACAGAGTATTCGGTCACTCTTATTTCTTTCCAAGGCTGATTTTCCGGTCACTTTTGATCGGTCACTTAGCACAGTTTCGATTATTTCAGCTTTTAGCCATCCTAGTCTATGATGGAGATACGTTACACACCTGTTACTGAAGAAACGTGGACGAAATCCCCGTATGCAAAACCTACAATCGAACGCTAACTATTAGCCTAATAATCGATAATCAAAGAGTTATAAACCCCTTACCATAATCGGCCTACATAGCCTAAGCATTGAAATCTTACCCCTTTCGATTATGGACTAGATCACTGTGTCCAACCGCGTTAATCCACAATAGCCTCCTTTGCTGAACGTCTCTTGTCCACTCTAACGCACAAAAGCCAAAGAGAAAAGCCATAGGGCCCTTAGTCTAGAAACGTTAACCTCCCCCTAAGGGGTTTCGGCATCTAGCCTTATACTTGAAAAGAATAACGAAATAATATCACGAAAACTTACCAATCTAAATCCAAAACCACAGCCGTTCCACTTGCTTCAATGACAGAGAAAGAATTGAGAGAGAGGAGTGATTCCGCAATTGCAAGGGATAAAGGGATAAGAATTCGACTAATTGAAGAATTGGTAGGAGAAAGGGTAATCGGTTAATAAAAGAATACTCATCACAAAGTGTTCGGCTTCTATTTCTTGCAGGTGCCGACAGAGGTTTAAAGAGGAGAGGGAGAAGAGATTAGATTCGGCCAACCAGAGAATTAAGGAGAAAAAGGTTTCGGTCAACAAGATTTTCGGCAAAGCAAAGGTGTTTCGGTTTTAGTGCTGTCGACAGGAACTTGAAGAAAAAGAGAAGAAGAAAGGTGCTTTGGTCTAACAGGGAAGTGGGATGGAATGAGACCGGTATGGGGTGTCAACGTAAAAGAAAACAAAAGAAAAGAAGAATACTAGGAAGTGGTTTCGGCAATAAGGGAATTCGGCAATGATGCTTGGGGTAGGAGTAGGTTGCGGCTAATAGAAGAAAAGGGAGATTGAATAGCAAAAGAGAGAAAATAGAAGAATTCTCTAATGCTATACACAATAAGCTCAAGAACCTCAAAAGACTCTTAGTGAAATCGGCACAAACCCTAAAGGTACTAAGGAGAATTCGGCACCAACTAGCACTAATTGCCGAAAATGCTAACACTAATCCCCCTAGCCGAATTACACTTGCAAAGTCCCACAATCGGCTACTTCCTTTCAAAATTCGAACTTCCTAGATTTGCTCCTTAACCTCCTCCACGATTTGCTCCTTTGACCGGTTCAAATCCCTTCCAAGCAGAGTTCAATTCGGCTTCAAACTCTTACCTGCTCAAGCTCAAAAATAAAACACCACCTTGCAACCTCAGGCGCTTGAACCCCTGACCTCTAAGCTCACTTAGGCGCCACCTTTTAAGGAGCCTAGTGGCGTCTCCCTTGCCACTTTACCACTGGTTCAATTGTGCTACATTTCGCACACAATTCCTTAAGACCCTTATTTTCACTGATCCCCTATCTCCCAAGTCAAAAATACAAAATTTTGCCGAGCTTCCAACCAACTCATGGGCCTTCCATAGGCCCATTAACACATCCCAAACATGCATTACACACCTAATTACTAGCATTTACACATTTTATCAGATAAAGATAAATCTAAGAAAAACCCGAAAATTAGGGCATTACAACTCTACCCTCCTTACAGAAATTTCGTCCTCGAAATTTACCTTACCCAAACAAATGAGGATATTGCTGATGCATTGCCTCCTCTGGTTCCCAAGTAGCTTCCTCTCTGCCATGATTACGCCATAGTACCTTTACCAATGGGACTGATTTCCTTCTTAAAACCTTCACGTCTCGATCCAGAATCTGCACAGGCTCTTCCTCGAAAGTTAGGTCAGGCTGAACTTCCACTTCTGCAACTGGTAGAATATGGGCAGGGTCAGAACGATATCGTCTCAGCATGGATACGTGAAACACATCATGAATTCTATTTAACTCTGGCGGTAATTCTAACTGATACGCCACCGGGCCCACTCGCTTAAGAACCCGATAGGCCCAATAAACCTCGGACTCAGCTTGCCTTTCTTACCAAATCTCAATATCTTCTTCCAAGGCGAAACTTTCAGAAAAACCATATCACCTACTAAATACTCAATTTCTTTACGCTTCAAATCTGCATAAGACTTTTGTCGATCAGATGCCTCTTTCAAACGGTCCCTTATCACCTTGACCTTCTCTTCAGTCTCTGCTACCAATTCAGGTCCAAGGACTTGCCGCTCGCCCAATTCGGTCCAACAACTGGGTGAACGACACTTACGCCCATACAGTGCCTCATAAGGTGCCATACGGATACTAGCCTGATAGCTGTTATTATACGCAAACTCTGCCAACGGTAGATAATCCTCCCAATTGCCTCGAAAGTCGATAACACAACCCCTTAACATATCTTCCAGAATCTGAATAACCCTTTCTGACTGACCATCAGTCTGAGGATGAAAAGCCGTGCTAAAGTTCAATCGCGTTCCCAATGCCTCATGCAACTTTTGCCAGAACCGAGATGTGAATCTAGGATCTCGATCAGAAATGATAGACACTGGCACCCCATGCAGTCGCACAATCTCTGCCACATACAACTTGGCTAACTTCTGAAGCGAATAATCAGTACGTACAGGGATGAAATGAGCAGATTTAGTCAACCTGTCTACAATCACCCAAATCGAGTCCTTCTTTGATGGCGTTAAGGGCAATCCACTTACGAAATCCATGGTCACCCTTTCCCACTTCCAGAGTGGTACCTTCACTGGTTGCAGAAGTCCAGAAGGTAACTGATGCTCAGCTTTCACTTACTGACAAGTCAGACATTTCCCCACAAATTCTGTTACTTCTCGCTTTAGTCCAGGCCACCAATACAACTCCTTTAAGTCATGATACATCTTATTACCTCCAGGGTGCATAGCACACAACCCTTTATGAGCTTCCTTCAGAATTGCTTGCCTCAGCTGAAAATCCTTCGGAACACATATTCTACCGCGAAAACATAGAATTCCTTCACTGTTAAGTCCAAACTCAGAAGTATTCCCATCTTTAACCTGCTGAAATCGAGAAACCAGAGACTCATCCCTCAACTGCTTTTCCTTAATCTCATCCACCCAGGTCGGTCTTACTTGCAATTCTGCTAACAAACTACCATCATCATACAGACTCAAACGAGCAAACATAGCTCTCAGATCAGATACAGTTCTACGACTTAGGGCATCAGCCACCACATTAGCTTTGCCTGGATGATACTTAATCGCACAATCATAATCCTTAAGCAACTCGATCCATCTCCGTTGCCTAAGATTCAGCTCCTTCTGAGTCAACAAGTACTTAAGACTTTTATGGTCTGTGTATATAATACACCTTTCTCCATACAGATAATGTCGCCAGGTTTTAAGTGCGAAGATTACTGCTGCCAACTCCAGATCATGGGTAGGATAGTTCACTTCATGAGGTTTAAGCTGTCGCGATGCATAAGCAACCACTTTACCCTCTTGCATCAACACGCAGCCCAACCCAACATGCGATGCATCACTGTACACGGTAAAATCTTTTCCAGACTCTGGTTGAATCAGCACAGGTGCCTCGGTCAGAACCTTCTTTAGCTTCTCAAAAGCTTCTTGCTGCTGCTGGGTCCAGACAAATGGTACGCCTTTCCTTATGAGTTTCGTTAATGGTGCTGCCATCACAGAAAATCCTTCTACAAACCTTCTGTAGTATCCAGCTAACCCCAGAAAACTCCGAATTTCGGCCACAGACCTCGGTGGTTTCCATTCCAGAATCGCTTCAATCTTTCGAGGGTCCACCTTAATACCCTCAGCAGAAACAACATGCCCCAAGAAGGTTACTTCTCTTAGCCAGAACTCACACTTACTAAATTTCGCATAAAGCTCCTTTTCCCTTAACACTTGCAGCACAACACGGAGATGCTCATCATGTTTCTCTTCAGATTCAGAATAGACCAAAATATCGTCGATAAAGACGACCACGAATCGATCCAAGTATGGCTGGAACACTCGATTCATCAGATCCATGAAAGCTGCAGGTGCATTGGTCAGCCCAAATGGCATAACCAAGAACTCATAGTGACCATAACGAGTTCTGAATGCCGTCTTGTGAATATCCACCTCCTTCACCCTTAATTGATGGTACCCAGATCGAAGGTCAATCTTGGAAAATACTGAAGCTCCTCTAAGCTGATCGAACAGATCATCGATTCTAGGCAACGGGTACTTATTCTTGATCGTCAGCTTGTTCAACTGCCGGTAATCAATGCACATCCGCATTGACCCATCTTTCTTTTTAACGAAAAGCACTGGTGCTCCCCACAGAGACACACTTGGCCTAATGAAACCTCTATCCAACAGTTCTTGAATCTGCGCTTTTAACTCCACCAACTCCTTTGGTGCCATCCTGTACGGTGCAATGGACACCGGTGCCGTACCAGGCAACAAATCGATCCCAAACTCAACCTCTCGATTCGGAGGTAAACCTGGAAGCTCCTCTGGAAAAACATCTTGAAAATCTTTAACAGTTCTAACTTGATCCACAGTTAGTTCCTCAGTTCCTACTTGACCCACGAATGCCAAATAAGCCGCACATCCTTTACGAATCCACTTCTCAGCTCTTAATGCTGACACCACACTGGACAAATAATCTCTACGTTCACCTATCACCAAAACTTCCTCATCCTCTGCAGTCTTTAGCCTCATTCGTTTCGCAGCACAATCCAAGGTAGCCCTATGCTTTACAAGCCAATCCATTCCCAAGATGAGATCAAATTCTCCGAAAGGTAGCTCCATCAAGTCTCCAGAAAAGATTTTTCCTTGAGTCTCTATAGGTACATCTCTATACAGTTTGTCTACCCTAACCGAGTGACCCAAAGGACTTAGTACAGTTACCCCACTCACTGTCTCCTCAGAACGCACTCCTAGCGACCCAGATATGGCACATGCGACATAAGAATGGGTAGATCCAACATCTATTAACGCAGTGAATGGCATACGAGAAATCAAGAACGTACCAGTTATGACGTCAGGAGCATCACCCTCCTCTCGGCGACGAGCTGCATAAACTAGTGCTGGCTGACGAGCCTCAGCGAAACCAGCACCCCTGCCAGGTGCTCCTCGTCCTCGACCATTACCATTTCCGCCTCTACCTTGCCCACGACCCCTCGGAGCTGGTGGTCCACCCCTCACTGGTTGAGCAACCCTCTGAGCCATAACCTGTCCTTGGTCCGGTTCTTCGGGACAGTCCTTAATCCTATGCTCCATCGACCCACATCGAAAACAGGCTTCAGAACGTTTCCGACACTCGCCCATATGTATCTTACCGCAACTCCTACAACCCTGCAGTCTGACAGCATTCATTGGCACCGCTCGCACTGGTTCTACCACTCTTGCCCTCTTAACATTCCTATTAGCCCCACCTGATGGTCCAGAGTCCCTCCGAAAGCGGTTTCTATCCTTTTCGCGATTCTGTCTCTCGGTACGCTTTGCTTCCTCAGCTATCTTAGCTTTCTCAACCAAAACAGCAAAGTTACGCTCCCTCTGTGGAGCGATCAGTACCCTTAGCTCATCCCTCAGACCATCCTCGAAACGTACGCTACGCTCATATTCGGTAGCAACTATCCCAGAAGCATATCGGCTCAGCCTCAGAAATTCAGCCTCGTACTCAGATACTGTCCTACTCCCCTGAACCAAATTTAAGAACTCCTTCCTACGGGCGTCCACATAGCTAGCCCCAACATATTTTCCTTTAAAAGCTTTCTTAAACAGCTCCCATGTTACCTCACCATCTGAAGTTCCATCTCTTACTGTGAGCCACCACTGATAAGCTTCATCTCTAAGCAACGACACGGCTCCTTTCAGCTTCTGCTCCATAGAGCAATCCAGATCGTCCATGATTCGCTCTGTGGCCTCTAGCCAATATTCTGCCACATTTGGGGCTACACCAGACACACCCCTAAAGAACTCTGCCCCATTAGCTCGGAGTCGCTCAGAAATGGATCCCCGAAATCTATTACCGGTACTTACCCCAGCAACCCTTTCCAGAACTCGAAGCATCGCTTGTGATAGGGCATCGTCCCCTACACCCCTATCATGAGATTCCACCTCTGTTGCCGGTGGTATCGGCATACCAGCTGCTGGCGCATGACCCGAAGATGAAGTCTCAGCTCGTGCACTACCTCGGCCACGTCCACGGCCCCTACCACGAGCTGCTCGTGCACTCATTTCGTACTTTCTGTTTAGAAATTTTATGAGTCAGATTAATATTTCAGTGTTTATTACAGATGTCTTATGAATAAATAGAGTTTCAGAGTTTATCTTCTTTCGCGGTAGCCTAGCTACAGTCTCAGTCTACCTATCAGAGTCTCTACAGTTCCAGTAATACCCTAGCTAAAGTATCATAATAAAGTCTTTAGTCAGGCATGCAATCAGAGTTTTCAGAAATACTCAGAAAAGTTTAGAGAACTTACAGGCTTCGGCCGGAGATTCGGTGTGCCACTCTTTCGAGAGATTTCATAGAAAAACTTAATAAATTTTTGTTTTCTTTGAAAATAAATCATTTATGCTTGAAAAGAAGTTCATCAAAACTAGTTCCAAATAATTTTTGAAAAAAAATCATGATCTTTTGAAAATCTTCATTTTGATTGTTTGAAAACCTTCATTTCTAGACCCGTTCCACAGCCAAGTTGTTGCAACCTGGCTCTGATACCACTAAATGTAACACTCCAAACCCGGTTTGGACGTTATGACCAGATCTGGTGCGTCACATGATCCTAGACTACGCTTATAACCTTTTAGAACATGTTGAGACATAGGTGATATTTTGTAAAACTAGCAATGTGAGAAAAGTTCTTGTTAAAACTACTTTAAGTTGTCATTATTCAAGATTGTTTAAATTTTATAAACGTTATTTTGAAATCGTTATTAAGGTTTTGGAAACCCGCGCAGCCTATATCTAGCAGTTTCGATAAAGTACGAACCAAATCCTTTAGAAAGTTAAAACCCAAAAGAAAAAGAAAATTTAATAGCGGCCTTATTACACATTAAAACCCAAAAATTAACATAAAAATTAAAATACTAAAACATAAATGAAAACCAGCTTTATTGCAGTCGCTGTGGCCACTCCGAATCTCTCGCAGCTCCAAGCTCACTATGGTTGAGGGTTACCTGCAGAGATTAATTAAAAGGGTGAGTTTGACAACTCAGTGTGCAACATTATCTCAACCATAGGCCAAAACAGATCAAGCCTCAGAAACAGATTTAATTGGGCCTTGGCCCATTACAGGAATCAGGTTAAGCCCAAAAGGCCCATAACAGAAACAGATCAGATATAAGCATTATGAAAACAGAAACCCAACCCAGATCCATCCTTAACACCCCCGTACCAGCCTTACACCATGTGGGGAGACTACTCGACCCACCCAACCGCTACACACCACAGATAGTTGCAGCGAGGCTGCCAGATATAATTTGCAGTGAGACTGCCAGATAACATTTGCAGTGAGGCTGCCAGATATATTTGCAGCGAGGCTGCCAGATATTGTGACGAGGTCACCAGATATAAATATTGTGGCGAGGCCACCAGATTGCAGCGAGGCTGCCAGAACGCTTCCTCCATCATAAACCCATACCCCATGCAACAGATAATCATACTAGCATGCAATATATAGCATCTCATGCATCAGATATATTCATATTAATAATTAACTCATGCAGATCCATAACATCATACATTTCATACAGAATTGACCCTAGGGGTATAATAGTCTTTTTACACCTAGGGGTATTTTAGTAATTTTCCATATGTAAGGGTATTTTAGTCCTTTTTCATATTTTCAGTGGCTTTATGCAAGTCTGATAAATTAACAGTCCCTAAATAGCCACGGAAGTCCACTTAAGCCAAATTTCCAATTTTGCCCTTTTTTAGCCTAAAACCCCTAATGGGCCTTACTATGTCCAACATCATCGATAAGTCCGTTAAGCCCAATTTTAGGTTTTAGTTTATCGACTTTACCAAGTTTTTATTATTCGAGTTACCAGAAAGTCTTTTATGAGCATATTCAAATTTGGGCTCGGAAGCCCATTGGGCCCACCTTGGCCCATTGAGGCCCAACTTACCAAAATGCTCGAAATTACACCTTCTGCAATTTCGCCATCGCCAATTCCCAATGTGACCACAACAGAGTATTCGGTCACTCTTATTTCTTTCCAAGGCTGATTTTTCGGTCACTTTTGATCGGTCACTTAGCACAGTTTCGATTATTTCGGCTTTTAGCCATCCTAGTCTATGATGGAGATACGTTACACACCTGTTACTGAAGAAACGTTGACGAAATCCCCGTATGCAAAACCTACAATCGAACGCTAACTATTAGCCTAATAATCGATAATCAAAGAGTTATAAACCCCTTACCATAATCGGCCTACATAGCCTAAGCATTGAAATCTAACCCCTTTCGATTATGGACTAGATCACTGTGTCCAACCGCGTTAATCCACAATAGCCTCCTTTGCTGAACGTCTCTTGTCCACTCTAACGCACAAAAGCCAAAGAGAAAAGCCATAGGGCCCTTAGTCTAGAAACGTTAACATCCCCCTAAGGGGTTTCGGCATCTAGCCTTATACTTGAAAAGAATAACGAAATAATATCACGAAAACTTACCAATCTAAATCCAAAACCACAGCCGTTCCACTTGCTTCAATGACAGAGAAAGAATTGAGAGATTCGGAGTGGCCACAGCGACTGCAATAAAGCTGGTTTTCATTTATGTTTTAGTATTTTAATTTTTATGTTAATTTTTGGGTTTTAATGTGTAATAAGGCCGCTATTAAATTTTCTTTTTCTTTTGGGTTTTAACTTTCTAAAGGATTTGGTTCGTACTTTATCGAAACTGCTAGATATAGGCTGCGCGGGTTTCCAAAACCTTAATAACGATTTCAAAATAATGTTTATAAAATTTAAACAATCTTGAATAATGACAACTTAAAGTAGTTTTAACAAGAACTTTTCTCACCTTGCTAGTTTTACAAAATATCACCTATGTCTCAACATGTTCTAAAAGGTTATAAGCGTAGTCTAGGATCATGTGACGCACCAGATCTGGTCATAACGTCCAGACCGGGTTTGGGGTGTTACAGTTTCATTTCATGTTATATGGACTTACTAAGCTTTAGAAGCTTATTCCGTTTATTTCTTTCACTGTCTTCTAGGTTTGGAAGCTAGCTCGGATAATCGGACGAGTCAGAGATCGCCATCACAATATCTATCAAACTTTGGTACTTTTAAACCTTTTGTAAATGAAATGGTCATGGCATGTATAGGCTAGTACTTTTGTGAACATGATATATTTTGGTAAATAATCGAGCTATGAGATGTGGCTTGGGTCATATGTGTTTATAATCAAGCATTTGAGTTGTCCTTTAGCTATATGTGCTTATGGAAAGATATGTGATTTTGATGAGGTTATAAGCTTGCATAATTGATATGTATATATGTGTAGATAAGTGCATGGAAATGGTCATTTAGGCCTTTAAGTTGGTGTGCTTGATTTGTGAATGAATTGAGATGATTTTGGGTCCATTTTGTGCTTGAATTGGTATGTTTTAGGTTAGTAGAATGGCATGAAATGTTGTTGGTTAATGGCTAGTAGAAATGACCCATATTGGGTGGCAAATTTGGCTTAAACCGAGCCTATATTTGTGCCACACGGCCAGGGAACATGGGCGTGTGCTTCGATCGTGTGTACCCCTGCACCTTAATGTTTTGGTCAGTTTTGGTACACGGCCTAGACACACGGGCGTGTCTGGTAACTTGTGGCCCTATGAAATTTGGCAGTATAGTCACACGGTCTGCTCTGTTTTGTACACGGGCGTGTCTGGTAGCCGTGCGATATTTGACAGTTTCGACCACGGGGTAAGGGCAAGGGTGTGCCTAGGCCGTGGGCGACACACGGCCTAACCCCACGGGCGTGTTGGATAGCCATGGGAGGTAAGTCAGATTCGACCACGGGCTGAAAGGTTTGGGCGTGTCTGGAGGGACACGGCCGTGTGAGAAGAACACGGGCAAGGGGCACGGCCGTGTGTCCCTAACTTTGAAAATTTTGCAAATTTTCTCCTATCTTTTAGCATGTTTCCAATTAGACTTCCAATAGTTATATGCATCCTTTTATGATCAATTGAAGCATGCTTTGATGATTGATGATACGTGATGAATCTTGATTAAAAAGTTTAAAATTTTTACTGTTCCGATAAATGTTACAAGTCCAGTAATGCCCCTTACCTACTCCGGCGACGGTTACGGGATAGGGGTGTTACATAATTGGTGGATGAGTCACTAGGTCCTCGATTTTGACAGATTGAGAGTGGGGAAACTTCAAATTTTAGACTAAATAGCGAAGGGGTACTGTGTTTCCATGGGAGAGTTTGTGTATCGAGGGATACTGATTTGAGGCAATCTATATTACGAGAGGCGCATAGCAGTCCTTATCCTATGCATCCTGGCAGGAATAAGATGTATCGAGACCTTCGTGAGTTATATTGGTGGCCAGGTCTTAAATGTGAAGTTATTGATTTCATGGGTAAATGCCTTACTTATCAGCAGGTTAAGGCTGAGCACCAGTTACCTTCAGGGATGCTTCAGCCAGTTAAAATTCCACTTTGGAAGTAGGAGAGAGTGACTATCGACTTCGTTAGTAGGCTTCCCTTAATGCCTACTAAGAAGGATTCAGTATGGGTCATTATGGATTGATTGACCAAATCTACCCATTTTGTACCTGTTCATACTGATTACTTGTTGCAAAAGCTGGCTAAACTATATGTGTTTGAGATAGTACGATTGCATGGGGTACCGATTTCCGTAATATTTGATAGAGATCCTCGCTTCTCATCTCAGTTTTGAAAAAAGTTACATGAGGCTTTGGGTACAAAGTTAGACTTCAGTACTGCGTTCCATTCTCAGACAGATGGTCAGTTAGAGAGGGTGATTCAGATATTGGAGGACATGTTAAGGAGTTGTGTGATAGATTTTTGAGGCAGTTAGGAGGATTATTTGCCGTTAGGAGGATTATTTGCCATTAGTAGAGTTTGCGTATAACAATAACTATCAGTCTAGCATACAGATGGCACCTTACAAGGCATTATATGGTCGTAGGTGTCGTACTCCTTCGTGTTGGACTGAGTTGGGCGAGCAGCGTGTTCTGGGCCCTGAATTAATTTCTGATACCGAGGATAAATTTAGATTGATACGGGAGCGACTGAAGGCGGCATCTGACAGACAAAAGTCATACGCAAATTTGAAGCGTAAGAAGATTGAGTATTCTGTGGGGGATTTCATTTTTCTGAAAGTCTTGCCATGAAAAAAAATAAAGAGGTTTGGACGGAAGGGCAAGCTGAGCCCTAGGTTCATTGGGCCTTACCGCATACTGAATGTAACACCCTAAACCCCCGTCCGTCACCAGATTAGGGTTTCGAGATATTACACAACTGATTTAAAACATACAAGGGTTCATAATCACTTAGCAGACATAGATGCATGTATGCATCGAATATAAATCAATGATCCGTTTAAAAATTTTCCTAGCCGAAAATGCCATCCAATAAACATAAACAAATTCTTAGATGACATAACCAACCATATTCGAATCACAATGCATATTTATTACTACCAAAAAATTTCATTATGTCATTCAACTAAGCATGAATGGTATACGTCTTTACTTCCTTTACCATTCACCTAAACATATTAAAATAACACGACACATAATTTCATCATACCATGTGCTCAGACTTAGAGACTAAGAAAGCCATTTTCGTATGGCTAATATATATACATCTCAAAATAAAATCCGATCCAAAAGAAGGAGATTAGCCTATACATGCCATTGTTCCAAAATAACTATCGAATGTACCAAAGTAACGACGATAGTGTAGGTGATTAAAGCTTGAATCCTCGAGTCCGTAGCTTCAAAACAAGATCTATAAACAGAGGAACAAAATAAACAGAGTAAGCATTGAGTAAGCATTTCTATGCTTAGTAAGTCTTAAGCATTACATATGTACAGTTTAACTTACTTATCAGTCAATCAATCAATTACACTGGAAACTATTTCTAGGTGCTTAACCACTTAGCCGGATATATGCATAGACTTAGGGCAATTTAGTATATACTTTTACTTAATCTAACGTTCATATCTCATGGTTGCATCACATACTTTCCCATGGCCTCATAAATGGACTGAATGTATTACTATCACACTTGTAGACACAACATTTGTTCATAACCACATCACTTTAAAGATTCATGATTCAATTCGAATTAAATTCACTTACGCGTGCATGATACATACCTGGCCAGCTTAATGTATTGAACATATTCCAGAAACTGAGTAAAACAATTTCACGGTAAGTGCATGAGCTTAGTAAGCAATAGGTACTTAAACAACAACTAAATTTATGCTCAAAGTTCTTCTCTATACTAAATTTATGCTCAAAGTTCTTCTCTATCATGTTCGAAGGACTGCCGACTTACCAAATATGCATAGCCTTATTATAACTACATCGCTGACATATCATTAGTTCAACAAAACTAACGCAGGCATCACATTTCATATAAAGTTTCAAATGATCATCGTTCACCTAAAACTAATATACTTTCATACCTAAGAGCTCACAATGGCCGATTATATATGTACTTACTCCCAATCAAATTTTGAGGTTCTATTACTCATAAAATACAACAACTTCAAGATACTTTCTAAAATGGCCAAAGCCTGCGGGACTTTAGGCCCGGATATTTTTGTATGATAGTCAATTCACAAAGTTTATCACACTTTAGTATGCACAAACACATTAATAAGGTAATACCTTCATTAAAAACCTACTCATAAGTCACATGATTTACTTTCTTTTTATAATGACCATTTAGTCATACAACATTTCCCATTCTATTTGGCCTTACAGTATGTATATATATATTACACACAATTCACATCATCCATTCAGACTCATCACATGCATATAAATATATAATACACTTCACATTCGTCCTTACACACTAAATACAATAAAGTCATATTTATATATCTCATACTCCGTCTTTATTTCTTAATATCACCAAATCACATCACATATACATGAATTACTTTCATTTCATTTTATCTCTTACTTGTCTTCAACTCATGTATTTACTTATAATTCACACTCATTCCAAACATAACACAATTCTTACTTAAACTTTTATGTGCTTCTCGGTCTTAAGCTAGATGTTGTACCTCGTCATTTCATTTCGTCTTAAGTACAAAATTACATTAGGTCTATACAGAAATTTGATTCGAATACTTAAAACTTACCCTCTGTTCTTAAATCAAATATTCAAACTCAATTTGTAAATACATACTTATGTGTAATATTTATTCACATACTAAATTCCATTTGGCCTATTATAAGCATACAACCGATTCTTATTTACTTCCCATCTCACATCCACAATTTGGTACACATTGTCATTCCCCATGTGGACGTATCATATGTACATTTACACAAAGGCATTTTCTCATTCGATTAAATTATAGGTATAATTCAGGCATCATAACACATAGTTTATCAACTTCATTCATACACCCAAGTCTCAATCGACTTATGTCCTACATTTAATTCACTTTCAGCAAATACCAGAATGCAATACTTCATATTGTACACAGCTTCCTCACATAATTAATAATAACATATAATTATGATTACTTTTAGTTCTCAAATAATCATCTCACTTTTCACATCCAATTCAATAAATATATATAATAACTATATTTGGTAAATTAATTTCCATTCCATCTCCTTATGCATCTAGACTAAATAAAAACAATATTCTGTAGGCTACTTTCATTTAATCATTCAGCATATCAAGCCGAGTTAAAATCTTAAGAACTTACCTGGGTGGTTTTCGTACGTAATCTCGACTATTCGATCAGTTTTTTATTTTCCTTTATCCGAGTTTAACTTTCCTTGTTCTTGAGCTTTTTAAAAGCAAGGAACCTCCATAGCCGAATGCTTACAAGCTCTTCTCCTCTCTTATTCTTTGCCTTAGTTTCGGTCATGGAGGAAGAAAAAGATGATAACTTTGTTTTTATCACCATTCCCATTCTATTTTATTCATGTTTTCACATTTAATAACTATTAAATATTTTTAACTAATATTATAACCACAAAATGTCAAAATTATAACATCATTGCCGTCCACTATGTGTTAAAGTGGACAATTTGACATGCAAGGACCCCCTTTTTGTAACTTCAACTATTCGGCCACTTTTTAATTTTGCCTAGCAAAATTTCAACGTTTATCAACTAAGCCCTTTTTGATCAATTTACATCAAATGACAAAAATCAAAACATTCAAAGATTCACACATGTATTTTCACATCTAGTAAACATAGAAAATAACATTAAAATTTTTTTTGACTCGGGTAGTGATTCTGAAACCACTTTTCCGATTAGGGTCAAATTAGGGCTATTACACTGAAGCGTGTGGGACCGGTTACCTGTCAACTTGAGTTACCTCCAGAGTTGGACTGGCTTCATGATGTGTTCCACGTCTCCATGTTAAGGCATTATCACTCTGATCCCACGCATGTTGTCTCGACTAACAAGATCGAGGTTAGGCCAGATCTAACTTTCGAGGAGGAACTAATTCAGATTCTAGAGCATGATGTAAAAGTGTTAAGGAAGAAATCTATCCTACTGGTTAAGGTACTTTGGCTTAATCACAGTTTTGAAGAGGCAACGTGGGAACTCGAGGAGGCGATGCGACAATAGTACCCTCATCAGTTTTGACCAGGTAAATTTTGAGGCCGAATTTTTCTTTTAAGGGGTAGAGTTGTAAAGCCCCAAAAATCTAAGTATTTGATTTTGTATGTTGGTGACACAAATAATTGACTGCTTGAGTGGTTGTGTTCTTTGAGTGTCTATGAAGTCATGGGTTCAAGCCTTGGCCTATACAAAAAATTTTGTTTTTATTCGAATAAATCCTATCTCTAGTCATCAGGCTTCTTAACTAAATATGGTCAAATTATGACATAAAAAGCATGCTGGTCCAAGGGATAATGGCGTGCTACTGCTACTAAGGGTCTTGAGTTAGAGTCCCGCTATGCATAAGGATGTTTTATTTTGCTTCCCCTATCGTGTGAGAAGTAGAAGTTGACTGAAACACTGAAGTGGTTGAGGGAATTCAAATTGAGTGGCTGAGGGGAAGAGTGGTCAGTTGGAGAGGTTTGAGGAGGGATATTAGGAGAGATTTTAGGAGGAAAATTTGGGATGTGAAGTTGTGGAATAGTAGTGCCGAAATTGGACTTTAGACACTCATAAATTCAGCTAGGGGCTAGTGATTCTTTCCTTCTCATTTTTAGTTTTTGACTTTTGCATTGTTGTTCTTTTCTTTCATTCTTGAGTGCTAAATTCTGCATTTGGTTTTACTACTTTTCTCCTCTCGTGTTTTTCTTATTATTGGGACAGATTGTTGATAGGGATCTTTCGGGTTTTGCTCATTTTAGTCTATTCTCGAATTGTTTTACTCTAAATTCTTTTCTGTGACCGATTGATTGCTACTTTCTTTCTCTCAATTCTTTCTCTTAATTTTTTTCGGCGGCACCTTCCTATACTATCATTTTCTCCTTTTTCTCCTTCCTCCTTCATTCAATTCTTTAACGGGTTCTTTTCCTCTGTCATATTGTTACCTTGAATGAATACGCCTCTACGCCGTCTCTTCTGTGCTCTCAAACAACTTAAATGGTAACATAACTAGTCTATTTTGCTCTTTTCCTCTCTTTCACCTTCTTAATCTTTTTTAGTCTTTTTATCCGTGCACTTATCATCTTCTTGTGCTACCGTTTTTTTGATAGGAGGATAAGTGTGCCATTGTTGCCTCTTCCAAGCAAGATCTTCCGCCTTTCGTGTTGTGTAGACATACTGCTTCTTTATCTGAATCTCGACCTTGCATTTTCAGTAGGTCTATGCTCGGATTCTTTCTTTTCTTTTCTCTCTCTACTGTGTAAATCTTGTATCTAACATCTTATTTTATTGCCGGTTTGCTAGGAGTGTTGGGTGTTTAATTTTGGCAAATGGTTTAAGTGGGTTAAACCACATCTATTCAATCAATGCCAAGTGCTAATGGTATTATGGGTTCTGTTTTAAGAGAGGTTTTTAACTTTATTGTCAATCAACTAATGAATTGCCCCAATTGAATATAGGGTTTGGGCGCTCGTGGGCTATTCACACGATATAGTAAATAGGTGTGTAATCGCACTGCTACAAACATCAATCGGCCAAAAGTCAGAAAATATGACAATTGACGCAACACGAGTGTGCGCTCGGTCATGTGGTAATTCAAAATCACGAAATGTGGGCCTTTGACTGCAGAGCCTACCATAAGCGATTCCATAGGTTTAGGCCATTTTGGGTCATGTTGGGTCGAAACGGGTCGTGTGGGCGCAACTGGCTTGTGGGCCCCACAGGAGGTAAATCACACAGATGTGGGGAAAATATTGGGCCAAGCTGTGTGGTACACATGGCCAAGGTCATTTTTGGGCTTTGTGGGCCACACGGGTCTGTGGGCCCACACGTGCCGCATAATGGGCCTTAGGCCCATTTTCACTGTTTGACTATTAAGGTTGCACGGGTCGCGTGAGCAAACTATGGACCTACTGACGGGTCGGTAAGCATACCTAGACCCAGAATTGATAAATTAACTGATATGCCCTTATAAGATAAAATGACTATTATGCCCTTATGATATGTATGTTTGTAATCGAGCATGCCATTTTATATATATTGCATACATGTAGAATACAATGATACTATTCATGACATTGCATGGGTATAGGTTACTATATTTAGAGGAAGTGTACTGTACGGGTAAGGTTGCACGGGTCACCCGAGACGACTGTGGACCTACTGATGGCTTTATCCCACTATTTTACTGGCAGCTACGCTATAATATTGTTTAGTGCTACAACCGGTGCTAAGATTGCAAGTGTAGTGATGGGTGGGTGATTTATTCCCCACAGGAGTGAAGGGTTGGACAGAAGATGGTGTGGAGGTGTTGGTTAGGAAATCATGTGTTCTGCACATAGCTTACTAATTTCTGATACTGTTATAGGCTAAGGCCCAACAGATACTGTCACCGTGAAGGGCTTAAGCCCAGTCTGTTTCTATTGCATATTGTCTGCATGAATATTTGAGGAATTACACACTGAGTGTTTATAAACTCACCCCTTTCTTTAATTGTGTAGGTAATCCCCAACCTTAGGCAGATCGATGCATCGGAGGACTCGAAGGTGGCCACACTACTCGCTTAATTCAATTTGGTATTTTTATAATCATGTTTTTATCATTTGGGTATTTTGAGGTAATAATGGCCTCTTTTGGATTTTATTTTTAGTTTGTGGTTTTTGTTACTTTGTTTTATAACTGCTTGTAGATGTAGTAAATGAGGTTTTCAAAACAAGTCAAACATTTTTATCAAAATATGTGCAAATACGCAACTATCTTAAAAAGCTTCTGCTAATAAATGAGATTTTGATAATGGATAATGTTTTTAAAAGTAAATGGCTTAGGATAATTAACTGTGTTTTGAAAAAGAATGTCATGTTTTTGATTAAGTATAAGGTAATAAAAAAAGAGGTTAAAACTTAAAAGAGTTCTTACGACAACTTATTTTTGTAAAACACTTCATTGTGACATCACTAGATTCAGCCATAACGTCCAGGTTGAGCTTGGGGTGTTACAGTATCACTAGCCAAAGCACCTTGTGGTCGGTTTCTGAGTTTAGTAGTTGGCTTTGGATTAAGGTATCATTTTTCACTATGTATGCCGTTCACAAGTTTCCCAAGCCATTGTAATGTTTGACTTGAATTGAACTTATTGGGTAAATTTAGGTGGCTGGGTTGATTTGGATTATGTGTAAGTGTTACTGGGTCCAGCCCCTTGGTTACACCAAGAGAAATTCAGGTGGGTTTGCCAAGATGGGTTATAAAAGTTGGATTGCAATCCTTGCCTACCTCAATTTCGGTTCTGGTTACCCGTGCAATACACAAATTCTGTGTTTGATGGGAAATAATCAAACAAGTGTGCTTCCCCACAATAAACACAAGCTATATTCTCAAATTGATTAGCTGGTTGAGCTACAACATTATTAAACCCATTAGTAGTAAAAATTTTAAGCATTGATGTAACAGCCTGTTTTTCAGTTGTGTCGAAAATAGTGGTTTTGGGACCACAAATCTAACAAGTGAATTTGTAAATATTATTATTTATTATTTACGAGTCAAATATGGTACTAAAATAAATTTAAAATTGGCAAATGTTATTTGAATGAATAATTAGGTTCAAGTGGTTTGTCCTTAAAGTCAAGTGGTTTAAGAAAATAAGGTATCGAGACCTCGTTTCTACAAATCGAGTCATAAATATTTTATTAAATATTTATGGAGTGTTATTAAGGTTGTGTTAAAGTTTCGTTAAGAAATTTTAATGTTAAGGTAGTTAATTAAATAGAAAGGACTAAATCGCCTAAGGTGTAAACCTAGTCATTATTGAATTGCATTGATTAAATGGATTAAGTATTAAATTAGGGAGGTTTTATATTTCAATTAGACCAAATGGGAGTGTAGTGGATGGTTAGTGGTAAGTTTTGAGAGAAATTTGTTTTAATTTCTATGGTTATATTAATAATTTAGTAAATAAGTTAAAAACAAATGATAATAAAAAAGATATCATCTTTAATTAGCATCATCACCACCAAAAGATAAAAGAACTCCATTGATTAACGTTCTTAGGATTCGGCCAAGCTTGAAATGAATGCATGGTATGTATGTTTTTTTATTTGCTTCCTGTAATTTTATGTTTTTGAGATTGTTACAACTAGGTCCAACAAACCCGTACCTTTGTTTTCGAAATTGTTAAAGATTTTGAATGTTTCTATTAATGAATCTTTGTGATTTTAGATGTTAAATGATGAATTTGAGGTATTACTTATTACTTATTATTTATGATTAATTTTTAAAGTAATTTTTATTTAAATTTTTAGGGATTTAATTGTTAAAGTAATAATAATTCAAGGACTTGATTAGGACATAGGGACTAAATTGAATAAAAATGAAATGTCGAGGGTAATTTTGTAAAAATGTCAAAATGACTAAATTGCATGAAATGAATTGGTTTTACTGTCTAAATTAATGAATGGGATGAAATTATTAATTTAGATCAAGAACGAGTGAAAAATCAAGGAGAAGAGAAAATTATCAAATAGCCCCTGTACTTAGTCATTGCTGCAATTTAGCTAGGTAAGTTCGTGGGTATAGAATTGTACATACCTATATATATAATGTTACTACTGCTTTACGAATGTATATATTTATATATGATGTTTAAAATGTGAGTTGTAACTTGAAATATTATAACTGAATATAAGGTGAGAGAGGATTTATTAGAAAACTATTGAATGTTTATGAAATATGATATATGTGATTTTGGAATGATTATGAATTCTTACAACACGTGTATTAAGAAATATGGAAGTTTCTCTGATTCATGAAAGTCATAATTTTGTTAAAATGCCCATTTGGACATAGTAAACAATTAGGATACGATTGGCATGCCAATAGGGGTAGAACGCGTGCTTCAACGAGATTTGCACTTTGATGCCCTTGTATACACTTAAGTGTCCCTGTTTTCACTAAGGTACCCCTGTTCGCACATTTGTGCCCCTGTCTACACTTCGGTGCCCCTGTTATACGTCTATGATGCCTCTGGTGCGATGTAGTTACCCGAGTATCCGAGTCAAGTTACTAGTTCATCAGGCTAAAAATGAATGGAATTTACAATTAAAGGCTAATGTATAGTCAAGATATTAGTAAATGTTAAATGTTCAATGAATTACTTGATCATATGTAAGTATCATTATATTGATGTGTAACAGCCCGATTTAGACCCTATTCGGAACGGTAGTTTTGGGACCATGATTCTGAGTCAAAAAATGTTTAAAAATTATTTATTGTGTTTATTATGTATGAATTTACATGTGTTAAATTTTCGTGTTTTAACTTTACCGTTTTGATGTCGATTTAATAAAAAAGTGCTTAATCATGTAAAATGAAAATTTGATGTTTAAATGTGTAATGGTTGAATTGTGAAATCCATATAATTAGTAAATTATAGAAACTTACTTATTCCCTTTCTGCATTATCGATGGTAGCTCAGTTGGAAAGCAACTCTACTTAACACAATAATCTCATCGAGGTCGGGAGACATCACACTATCACAATTCACATATGGCATGTATAGCTAGACTCCCTCACACATGCTACGGTAGTTTGAGAACCGACTAAACTGTAGCTCTGGTACCACTAAATGTAACACCCCACACCTAGGTTCATCACCAAACTCGAGTAAAAGGTATTACCGAATGATAACACAACCAATCATACATTATTGATCCATAAAACTTCACTCCAAGTTAAATCTTTTCAAACTACATCATTAAGCCCTTAAAGTGGACCTATGAGGCCCGGAACATACTTTGGGAACCATTCAGGTATAAACCGTTAACTCTTTAATACTTTTGAGACACTTAGAAATTTTCTAGTTTTGGAGGGTTATACGCCCGTGTAGGCCCGCCGTGTGACGACACAAGCCCGTGTGGCTCAGGACATGCACGTGTCCTCCTCCCATGTAACTCTCTATTTATGATGTTAGCATACATTCAAGGTCACACGGCCAAGACAAACGTTCGTGTTCTAGGCCATGTGGATGCAATTGAGGCTATTTACCAAGCCTTTCTGCCATCCAAAATCACTTATACATTTAGGCCAATTTCATCAGTACACAACATGACATATTTAGGCCTCCAAGTAGCCACTATTGAGGCATAAATTCATTACTCAAATGACATAAGTTTAATGTACCACATCACCCTTACATTGCCATTGACCGCTTACAACTTACATTACCACCCGTACTCTAAGCCACCCAACATACACTTGCATGACCATTCACATGATACATTTATCAAGTCCATATCATATACAAATCAATTCACCCACATGCAAACATACTCACTCATGTATTGCATCATTATGACTTATAACGTAGCTGTTATTAGCCATATCAAATGACCTTATACAACAATAAAATTTCCATTAACTTAGGCCAACATTCTAGGCCAACTGAATAATGTATACACCTATTTTCAAGTCCCTATACATGCCATAAACATATAAATACTTGGAAATCTTTTAATTCCAATATTAGCTTGATAGTGTGATTGAATCTCCGGCGACCTCTAACTCGAGCTAGCATCCGAAACACTAAAAGAAAAAGGAAACGAAGGGAGTAAGCATTATAGCTTAGTAAGTAAGTAAGTAAATAGTAAATAATTCATTAACATGCTTCAATAAAACCTCTCATTTTGATCTAAAAACCATATGGTTGTAATTCCACCTAGTTTCCACTTTTTACTCTTGTCCACCCTAAGTTGTTTACTCGCACTATAGTCACTAAATTAATTTTATCTGGATCTATAGAACTTCAAATTTAGATCCATTAATTTTACCCAAAACTAAACTAACATATCTTCTTACCATAAAATTTCCAAAATTTTTGGTTCACCCAATCAATATAGTTTATTCATTAAAGTCTCCCCTATTTTGCTACCTGACAGTTATGAACCCTCTTCACTAAAATTTAATTATCTCGTCGAACAGAATTCGAAATATGTTTTTGTTTGTTTCCTTTGAAAGTAGACTCATTAATGAATTCAAACATACAAATCATATCTCACTATTATTTTGGTACAAGTTTTAATGATTTTCCATATTTGGAATAAGGGATTTTTGAACCTATTCTGACCCTGTCTCACTCTAATTTAAATATCTCAGAATTATATAAATCATTTGCTCACATTGTTTCTATTATGTTAAAATATACTCAATAAGATTTAATTTCATATCTCATTCAGCATCTAATTCAAAATCCATTATTTTTGGTGATTTTTTAAAATCACATAAGTGCTGATGGTTCAAATTGTTTTATTGAAAATTTTATTCTTCCATGTTTCCCTCATATTATTTTCATTTATGAACACATAAAACCAATCATGTTCAATATTAGCCATTCCAATAGATAATCATCATCAATATTTCTAAGTATTCATCTTACACTAACACCATATCAACCTTACCACGAGTCATTCACATCTCGAACATATTGCTCATATGTATACACCTGCATTTACACACCATATCACCACACAAATCTCCTTCTGTAAGCTTTTCCCATTGAACCTTTTAGAATAACATTTGATACTCGGTGGTTTTAGCACATAGCTCTACCAACATATCATCTGGCTCTCGTGTACACATGGTGAACTCTTGATATCACCCATGTGACCTAGCCATCAAATCATGTAGCTCTCGTGTCTATATGGTGTCCAACACTTAGAACCACACATGCGAACTAGCTACATATAACATAGCTCTCGTGTCTAAATGATGTGCTTTCGGTACCATGCATGCGACCTAGCTATCTTTGATCCGTAGCTCTCGTGTACATATGGTATACACCCAGTATTACACATGTGACCTAGCTACCACAAAGTATCTCATAGTTGTCTTGTACACATGGTGTCCTATCCTCGGAACCACGCATGTGACCTAGCTACACATATCTGTATCTTCCATTTTCTGAAGGTTCTGTCCGAAAGAGTTATACAGATTTTAGAAGATATGTTACGATGTCACATCCTTGAATTTCAATGTAGTTGGGAGAAACATTTACCTCTGATTGAATTTGCTTATAATAACAGCTTCTAGACGAGTTTAAAAATGGCTTCATACGAAGCTTTATATGTTCGTAAATGTCAAACAGTATTATACTTGACTGAATTAAGTGAGAAAAAGATACACGGGGTTGAATTGATTAGAGAAACTGAAGAAAAAGTGAAAGTGATTCGTGATAGCTTAAAAGCAGCTTTTGATAGAAAAAAATCTTATGTGGATTTGAAATGTAAAGAAAAAGAGTTTCAGGTCAGTGATCAAGTATTCTTGAAAGTGTCACCGTGGAAGAAAATTCTCTGTTTCGGCCGGAAAGGAAAGGTAAGTCCGTGATTCATCGGGCAGTATGAAATAGTTGAAAGAATAGGGCCTGTAGCCTATCGATTGTCATTACTGTCTGAGCTTGAGAATATACATAATGTATTTCACATTTCGATGCTACGTCGTTATCGATCCGATCCGTCACATGTCACCTCTCCCATTGATGTTGAAATACAGTCAAATTTATCATACAATGAAGAATCGATCAGATTTTAGCCCGAGAAATCAAAGAGTTGAGAAATAAATGTATAGCACCTGTGAAAGTTCTTTGGTGTAAACATGGAATAGAGGAAGCTACGTGGGAACTTGAGGAAGCTCTGTGAAAATAGTACCCTAACCTGTTTACTGGTAAGATTTTCGGGGACGAAAATCCCTAAAGGGGGGAGAGTTGTAACAACCCATTTTTTTTAGTCTAATCAGAACGAGTGGTTTTGAGACCACTTAACCAAGTCAAAATAATTATCTTATTATTTTAAATAGTTTTACAGCATGATAGAATTACCGCACGAAAGTTTCATAAGGAAATTTTACCTTTAAAATAGTTAATTCGATAAAAAGGACTAAATTGCGTAAAGCGATAAATATGAGTGCTTTTAGTATAAGGGCTTATTTGACTTTGGTTTTAATTATAGAAGTCCTTACATGGAAATTATGCCTTCAATATTTATAATAGACATTAGTGGACATTATTATATATGTTATATAGATGTTTTTAAGTAAGGTTAAATTAGTAAATTTATTAATATGATAATATTAACTTAAACAAAGCAAAAATAAACCTTATTATCATCTTTCATAGCCGAATAAAAAAGGAAAAGAAGCTTAAAACTGTATTTTTAGGTTCGGTCACTATCTTGCTTGATTAAAGGTATGTTTTGCTTCAGTTTTGATAATTTTTGCGTATTTGAGATCGTTGCTTAGTAATCTATCATGCCCATACCTCAATTTCTAATATTGGTGATGTTTTTGAAATGTGCTATTGTTGAATACATGTGTATTTTGATGTTACTTGATAAATTATTGATGGTTGTTAGTAGATATACAAGTTTTATAAAGTTATTTTTGACAAAATAGAATATTTGGGATTAAATTGAAAAAGATAGAAATTTTGTGGTTAGAAATGTGAATAAATAAAAGGTATGTGCTTGTATGGAACATATGAATATTCAGCTATGACGAATTGTAACACCACTATCCCGTAACCATCGCCGGAATAGGTAAAGGGCATTACCGGACTCAGAACGTAACAGTAAAACTTTAAAATTTTATCAAACATTAATCCATTTTAGCAAAATCAATCATATACAAACATATCATGTTCGAAACAATCATATAAAGCTTCAATCATATATCAGGGACTAAATTGATAACTTATAAAAGATATGAGAAACTTAAGAAAATTTTTGAAATAGGGTCACACGGCCGTGTGCCTCACATGGCTACCAGACACACCCATGTGTCCAAGCCATGTGAAAATAGGGCATACATACTGACTTGTGCACACGGCCACAAGACACGCCCGTGTGTCTTGGCCGTGTGGCATCCTGACTTGAGTACATGGGTACCAGACACGCCTGTGTGTCCACCTTGTATGTAATATTGACTTAACAAGCAACAAAATAGGGGTCACACGGTCGAGACATAGGCCCTGTGCTTTGGCCGTGTGGCACAAAATAAGCTTGGTATAAACCATTTTCACACCCCATTTTCTCATGTACCTACAAGCATTTATACCAACAAATTTTCAGCCAAAACATACTCAAACCAATCATCATTTATACCAAATATTTCTCACCTCAAATCACATTCAATTTTCAAACCAAATCATACCAAATCTCAACCAATTTCATACCATAAGCTCATGTAACAAAGGTCACAAAATACCACATTTATCCCATGGCTAAACTTACCAATTTTCCAACATTTGCATACCAACATGTCCATTTCTCATTAAACCAAGTAAGTAACATCAAACATGCCATAATACACCACTTGTGACATACCAAAAGCAAACATACACATAACCATTTGTTAGCCATATCACATGGCATAACTTATATACATCACAAAACATATTCAACCTCATCTAGCCTATACATGTCATAATTCAACATTTTTCATTTTCAAAATATACAAAAATTAAGATGTAACACCCCAAACTCGACCCAAACGTTATGGCCAAATCTGGTGTGTCACATGGAAGTTATGTTCAAAATTGGATTTCTCGATAAAAAAATTCTACTATTTAAAAGAAAACCCCATTTTGGTTTTGTTCATAAAACAGTATCCAATTAAAAACCATTTTTTTACCAATTGGAAAATAATTTATTGAAAAATGGTTGTCATATTTCTTGTGTTCTTTTCAGTGAAGTTATGAAAACTCTTACTTTATTATTGTTTTTGAAAACATCACGTGTGAATTACTTAAAACTGTTTATTATTAGTTTCGGAAACCCAATTAACTACTTTACCAGTTGAAATGATTAATCAGCCCAAATAAAGAAAATTAAAAAAAATAAAACCCATAATGGCCTTATTACATAATCAATAACCAAACTAAATCTTAATAAAAACAAAGTCCAAAAGCAAAAAATTTGTGGCCATCCCGAGTCCCTCGCAGCTCCAAATAGTCTATGGCTGGAGGTTACCTGCATATTTAAATTAAAAGGTGAGTTTGCGAAAACTCAGTGTGTAACTTCCCCAACCGAATACAAAGAACAGATATACAGAACAGACTGGGCTAAAGCCCTATACAAAATAGATTAGTTTGGGCCTTAGCCCTATTCAGAAAAAGAGTGGGCTCAAGCCCATTACAGATACAAAACAGTGGATGCATGAATAACCCAACCCAGTCCAACCATCATACCACCCGTACTAGCCCATCACACCATGTGGGGAATAACTCGACCCACCCAGCCCGCATACCAATACGCAGCCAAGCTACTAAAACAGATATCGTGGCAGAGCCATTAGATACAGACTACGTGACGAAGCCACTATACAAAATCATGTGGCAGAGCCACTCTAGCAGAGCTACCTCCAATGTCAAACCCAACCCCATGCAGAATAACATATCATAGTCAAATATAGCATCCATACTAACACACACAGATCCAGTCATTTACATATAACAGGCAATCTATCTTTAGGGGTATAATAGTCTCTACGCAGTTAGGGGTAAAATGGTAATTTACTAAGTTCCAAAGTCACGGTGCCTAATACGACTTTTATTAGGTCTAACATCGCATTAAACGACTTAGATAGTTATATGGTCAAAACGGTGTATATGGGCTCAAAACCCCTATTGGGCCCAGGTAGACCCACACGCTCGTGTGGCCCGTTCTGTCCAGTTTTACGTATGGCATTGCAAACCCTATCAATCAACATACCAACAATCACTTGCCGAGCAATTTACCCCTATGGGCCCGTTGGCCCATTAGGACCATTTTGGCCCATTAAGGCCTATAACGACTCAAGTGCGCGAAAACGCGCATGAAGGCTTCAACAGTCTATTGCCCACGATTTGTGGGCTCGGTTTAGCCACAAGCATTCGCACGCCCATAAGGCATCGAATGCTAGCGTTTCAGCATTTTGGCTTTTCGGCATTTGCCGATCTACACTACAGTAGGGTGTAGTTACACACCTAATTTATGGAAATCACAACAAATCCCATGACACCGAACCTACAACCGATTCAATCATATGGTCACTTCTTCGCTTAATAGAGTTTAGAAAATAGTTAATCCAATCAACCACATTGCTTACCTTGATTGCAATATGCGACTTGCTTCACCTAATCTATTGATGAGGAACGACCAACACCACTAGCCAAAACTCTACATAGTAGTAAATCACATTAGCCTCGATTAAAAACAAATGTGGCTTGAGACCAAAACCTTCAGCTTTGAAACCCCAAAGGGTATTCGGCCCCTTAAAACAAAGTAGTGTGCTTACCTTAACCAAATAGCAGGAGAAAATCTTGACTAATAGGATGCCCTTACGCTATTTGCCTCTTGAAACCCCTATAAATTCGATCGGTACAATTATGGACTAGAAGTTGAACATACGGTTATGATTAAGAATAATTCCACAATCAACAGAAAAGACCCCCTTACCACCCTGATATCCTCTTTTTGCAGAATCAAGAAAAAGTAACAGAATGTTTGAGACCCGGTCACAGTTTTTCTCAAATGAACACATCAGAAGTAAAAAAACACCCAGTGACAAGATAAAACCGATTCCAGATAGAACACAAAAAATAAGAAAATGAAGAGGGTGGGGAAACAAGAATTTGGCTATAAGGGCAAATCGAAAGAAGTGAGAAAGAAAGAAAAGAAGAAGTAATCGACTTCAAAAGGGTCTGAGAAGAAACAACCAAATGGGAGTAGGACAAGGGTTGAATTTGGCCAACAAAAAATCAAGGGAATTGAGAGAATTTGTCAAGAAGCATTCGGCTAAAGAACCAAAAAGAGGGAAAGTGATTAAAGAAAAAGAAAAAATAAATAATAGGTTCGACTATGGGAAGGCAGTTGGCTGGAAAAGAGTTGCAAGAAAGAAAAGAGGGAAAAAGATTTGAGGAGAAGACGTAAAACTTTCGGTATTTTGATCCTTAAGGTTTTCAACACAAAAGACTTGTACACCTAAGATCCCAAAGCAACTCCAAGTGACTAAAAGTGGAAACGGCACAAGAGAAAAACTGAAAACAATGGCAAAAAAGGGAACCCGAAATGACCGAAATGGGAAGAATCGACTTCGGCACTCACACAAGACCAAAAACCCCAAATAAGAACCCTCTAGCCGATTTCCTCCCTTCAAACCACCCAATTCAGTACTCAATCCCTAGTCCACTTGAATCCCCATGATTATCTCTTTATTTTCTTCTCATATTACTCCTTGATTTACTCAACTTTTCAATTTGAACTTAATTCAAATAGCAACTTGACCAATTCAAATCTTACTTCTTACCAAGTCAACAACCAGCTTCAAGAGTTTGCAGCCACTTGAACCACTTGCTGCCCCTAAGTAGCAAAATGATAGTATTTTGCTAGCAAGGGGATTTGAACCCCCTTCCTTCCCCTTGTCAATGATGCCACAAGCCACTCCACCATAGCTCTTTTTATGTCATGAAACTTCCATAACTTTACTTAAGCCCTATAAGCTAACACCCATATTCCCTTAAGCCTAAAAATTAAATTTTTGCCCTAGGTTTGACTTGAACCCAGGCCTTCTAAAGGCCTCCCAAACACACCCAAATCATCAATCTAGCACACCCAATCATGCAAATACCAATTTATGCAAAAAAATCAAAAACCTTAAAATTTGGGGTGTTACACAAGATGGATAGTGTGGTGACGATCCTCGATGATCCTCGAGCTTTCGATAGCTTCGATATCTACAAAAACAAAGCAAACATAAACAAAGTAAGCTACTAAGAGCTTAGTAAACCATATACAAATAAATTGTCTAAAAACACATTCATAGCTCAATTTAATCAAGTGGTGCATGGCAAAATTCAATCACATTTCTCATATAATTCACTTGTTCACAAATATCATTTGATCATGTCCCACATTTAATCACATACCATTATATATATATATCATAAGCTTACCATTGAACATATGTTCTCTTTCAATTTCAAACATAGAACATGTTTCATACGCACCAGAATTGGAAGCATATTTGTAAACCATTCATTTTCTCAGAATGCCCATTGAACCATTCGGAATCAATAAGGATATGTGGAAAACTCAGAAAAGATCGTACAATACCGACGTCCCAGACGTGGTCTTACATGTAATTAGATATCGATGCCACTGTTCTAGACAGGGTCTTACACGAAGTCAAATATGATGCCAATGTCCCGAACATGGTCTTACACGTAAATCTCAGATTGATGCCAACGTCATAGACGTGGTCTTACATATAAATAGTTGTCAAATCCTATGTCATGACATATGTATCCTAACTATTCCTAAGGTTTGGACAGGGCTTTTCAGACTTGATCACATGCTCAAAACTTATTTTGAATTTCACAGACTCTACTCTTATAACCAATTAACACCATTCAATCAACATAATATCAAATATAATTCAATTTAACACATTTATTTGTATATAGACTTACCTCGTATGAATTCAGACAATAACGATCGGCTATTCAACGACTTTCGACTTTCCCCAATCCAATTTCGTTTTCTTTGTTTCTTGATCTAGATAAATTCAAATTCAGCTTTTTTATTCACCAAATCATTCATTTAATCCAAAAATATATAATTAGGGCATTTTACACTTAAGCCTCTACAATTTCACATTTTGACATTTAGTCCTTAATTCACAAAATCATCAAATTCACCAAAATTCACAACATTTAAGCCTAGCTGAATTTCAATGATATTCAATTAAGCCCGCATATCACATTTATTTCACAAATTAGTTCTCCCAAAACCTCATTTTCATAATTTAGCCCAAATTGACTAAATTCATCAAAATTTCAAGGCAAAACATATCAATCTCACATCAAGCTTCCATAATTCATCAATTAACATCACAAAACTCAACTTATAACCAATGGCACATTCAATACTCTTCATTAAAAATAAAAATTGAGGCATGGGCTCGATACTAGACTAAGCAACGATCATAAAAACATAAAAATCATCAAAAACGAATCTAAAACTTACCTTTAATCAAGCTAAATGTTGGTCGAATGCTAAAACCCTTTTTTTCTTTTTCTTTTTTTTTTGCTTTGTATTTTTGGCTATATGAATGAATAAATGACTAATTTCATGCTTTATTCTAATTATTTCATGATTAATTCATGAATTACCATTTTGTCCTCCATTAATAACATATAAAACATGTCATATTAAGGCAGTAAATGTCCACTACCTTTTAAAAAGGTGTAACCGTCATATTCAAAAGCCAACACAAATAAACACATTGAACATATAGAATGCAAATTTAGTCTTTTATGCAATTTAATCCTTTTTGCAATTTAAGCACTTAATCGAACAAATTTTTATACGAAAATTTCGCATACATCAATTCACATATAATAACCATAGAAAATAATATTAAAATATTTTTTAGACTCAGATATGTGGTCTCGAAACCACTATTCTGACTAGGGTCTAAACTGGGCTGTTACAACTCTCCCCCTTAGGGATTTTCATCCCCGAAAATCTTACTGTTAAATAGATTCGGATATTGTTGTCTCACAGCATCTTCAAGCTTCCATGCAGCCTCTTCTAGACCGTGACAATGCCATAATACCTTAGCTAATGGAATCTTCTTATTTCATAGTTCTGTCACTGCACGAGCTAAAATACGGATCGGTTCTTCTTCATAAGTCATATCAAACTGTATATCTATCTCAGATGGACTAATCACATGAAATGGATCATATCTGTACCGTCTAAGCATCGATACATGAAATACATTGTGAATCTTTTCAAGCTCGGATGGTAGAAGTACTCTATAAGCAACTGGCCCAACTTTCTCAATGATTTCATACGGTCCGATGAACCTTGGACTCAATTTGCCCTTTTACCAAATCGAAGCACTTTCTTCTATGGAGAAACTTTTAAAAACACTTTGTCGCCAATCTCAAATGAGATATCTTTACGTTTCAAATCCGCGTATGATTTTTGTCGATCAGAAGCTACTTTCAAACAATCACGAATTACTTTCACTTTCTGCTCTATTTCTTTTATCAAATCAACCCCAAATATCTTATTTTCACTGAGCTCAGACCAGTACAATGGAATTCGACACTTTCAATCGTATAAGGCTTCGTACGATGCCATTTTAATGCTAGATTGAAAACTATTATTATAAGCGAATTCAATCAATGGAAAATATTGTTCCCACGTACCTTCAAACTCAAGAATGCAACGTCTTAACATATTCTCGAGTATTTGAATGATTCGCCCAGATTGACCATCCGTTTGCAGGTGAAAAGTAGCACTAAAATGTAACTTCGTACCTAAAGCCTATCCCAATTTCTTCCAAAATCACGAAGTGAATCTCGAATCTTGATCTGACATAATGGACAATGGCACCCATGCAATCTCACAATATCGGAAATATAAAGCCCCGCCAACTTTTCAATTGAGTCATCGGATTGTATCGGAATAAAATGAGCTGATTTTGTCAATCTGTCAACTACAACCCAGATCAAATCTTTCTTTCGCTGAGATAAGGGCAAACCAGAAACAAAATCCATCGTTACTCGATCCCAATTCCACTCGGGTATCATAATTGGTTGCAATAAACCAGAGGGCACCTGATGTTCAGCTTTGACTTGTTGACATACTAAACATTTCAAAACAAAGTCAGAGATGTCTCCTTTCATTCTCGGCCACCAGTATAACTGTTTTAAGTCATTATACATTTTTATGCTTCCCAAATGTACAGAGAATTTGCTACTGTGTGCTTCACCAAAAATCATCTGAATTAACTCTGGATTTCTCGGAACACAAATCTAGTCTTGAAATCTCAAACAATCATTAACATCAACACGGAATTCAAAATCAGAATCGGAGTTGCACTAAGCTCGCTTGGCTAACAATTCATTATCCACTTTCTGAGCATTAATAATCTATTTCATAAACAAAGGTCTCGCTTTCAATTCAGCTAATACTAAATCATCATCAGATAGATCTAAACTAGCATTCATAACACACAATGCAGATAGTGATTTTTGACTCAAGGCATCGACTACAACATTCGCTTTACCCGGATGATAATCAATGGTAAGCTTATAGTCTTTCAACAGTTCTAACCATCTTCGCTGTCGCAGATTTAAATATTTTTGAGCCATCAGATATTTCAGGCTTTTGTGATCTAAAAACACGTGGAATTTCTCACCAAATAGATAGTGACGCTAGATCTTCAAAGCAAAAACAATTGCAGCTAAATCAAGGTCGTGCGTTGGATAATTCTTCTCGTACGGCTTTAACTGTCTAGAGGCATATGCTATAACCTTGGCTTCTTGCATTAAAACATAACCAATGCCATTTAATGAGGCATCACTGTATATCACATATTCTTTACCCGATTCAGGTTGTACAAGTACCGGAGCTTCAGTTAACATAGCTTTCAACTGATCAAAATTGTTTTGACATTTATCGGACCATTCAAACTTCACATCTTTTTGTAGCAGTCTTGTTAACGGTGTTACAATCATAGAGAAACCTTTCACAAATAGACGATAATACCCGGTGAGTCCCAAAAAACTACAAACCTCAGAAACATTTCTCGGAGGCTTTTAATCTAAAATAGCTGAAATTTTACTCGGATCTACCTGAATACCGGATGCTGATACAATATGACCTAGAAAGCTAACTTCACGTAACCAGAATTTACATTTACTGAATTTTGCATACTGTTGGTTATCATGTAGAGTTTGAAGCACAATTCTTAAATGCTCGGTATGTTCACTTTCATTTCGTGAATAAATCAAAATGTCATCAATGAATACAACAATAAATTGATCTAAATACAGTTTGAAAATTTTGTTCATCAGATCCATAAACACAGTATGAGCATTCGTTAATTCGAAAGGCATAACTAAAAATTCATAGTGTCCATACCTTGTTCAGAAAGTTGTTTTCAGAATATCTGCATCTTTTACTCTCAACTGGTAATATCCCAATCTCAGATCTATTTTTGAAACACATTCTTTATAGTCATTCAATTCTGTTTTCTTTGTAACGATCAGCTATTCAACGACTTTTGACTTTCCCCGATCCAATTCCATTTTCTTTGTTTCTTGATCTAGATAAATTCAAATTTAGCTCTTTTATTCACGAAATCATTCAATTTAATCCAAAAACATATAATTAGGGCATTTTAAACTTAAGCCCCTACAATTTCACATTTTGACATTTAGTCCTTAATTCAAAAAATCATCAAATTCACCAAAATTCACAAAATTTAAGCCTAGCTAAATTTCAATGATATTCAATTAAGCCCACATATCACATTTATTTCAAAAATTAGTCCTCCCAAAATCTCATTTTCACAATTTAGCCCAAATTGACTAAATTCATCAAAATTTCAAGGTAAAACATATCAATCTCACATCAAGCTTCCATAATTCATCAATTAACATCACAAAACTCAATTTATCACTAATGGCACATTCAATAGTCTTCATCAAAAATAGAAATTGAGGCATGGGCTCGATACTAGACTAAGCAACGATCATAAAAACATAAAAATCATAAAAAAACGAATCGAAAATGAACCTTTAATCAAGCTAAATGTTGGTCGAATGCTAAAACCCTTTTTTCTTTTTATTTTTCTTTGTATTTTCGGCTATATGAATGAATAAATGACTAATTTCATGCTTTGTTCTAACTATTTCATGATTAATTCATGAATTACCATTTTGTCCTTCATTAATAACATATAAAACATATCATATTAAGGCCGTAAATGTCCACTACCTTTCAAAAAGGTCTAATTACCATTTAAGTCCATCACATTCAAAAGCCAACTCAAATAAACACATTGAACATATAAAATGCAAATTCAGTCTTTTATACAATTTAATCATTTTCGCAATTTAAGCACTTATACAAAACTTCCACAGACATCAATTCACATATAATAAACACAAAAAATAATATTAAAATACTTTTCACACTCGGATATGTGGTCCTGAAATGACTATTCTGACTAGAGTCTAAACTGCGCTATTACACGAATTGTGTATAATATTGAGTAATTTGTTACTTTGTGTAATAAGGACTAAATTGTCAAATTATGAAAATACAAGGGCTATTTTGTAAAATGACTAAAATACATGTATTTGGACTAAATTGAATGTGTTGGTGAATAATGGAGTTAAATTTGACTTAATGTAGATCAAGATAAACCAATTCTGAAACTTGATAGGGGGAAACAAAAGGTAGACGAGTAGATATCGGGTAGACGAGCTAAATCAAGGTAAGTTCGTATAATTAGAAACGAACTTGTATTATATTTATAATTGCTAATTTTAATGTTATATGAATGTATAATGAATTATGAAATCAAATTACCCTTTGAATATATGTTGAGTTCATATTGTATAAATGGATTTAGGAAGTAATGAATTGAAATGCTTATTGGTTACATGTTCAATTTGATTACCGAATCCCGTTTGAACCGTAAAAAGTCGTAGGATACAAGTGAAATGTCACTAGGGCTATAGGTTGGTTGGGCTCCTGCATTTGTTGCAGACTCACCACAGCTCATGAGCTTACATGTTCAGCCTACGATCTTACATGTTCAACCTTTGGGCTTACCATTCAGCCTTCGGGCTTACTATTACCGGCTCAAGAGGAGCATAGGGTACATGGCTCGAAAGAGCATACATGATGAATTGACAGATTATCGATTATACACTGTGTGTGTATCACCCGAGTATCCCTCGATGTTTTCAAAGGTTCAACGAGCATTATACCGAAGTGAATACATGTTATAAATGACACAAGATGTATAAGATTATTTGATACGAGAAGTATATGATTACAGGGTATATGATATATAAACTACATGAATGGATAAAATTATATGTTATAAGTATAAGAATACAAGTTATATGATACATGTTTTATATGTTATTTGAGATATGTGAAATGTTTGATAAATGGTTACACGATTATATGATTTTAACTATATGAACACTTAATGAATAAATGAATTGATACATGAATTATAAGTACAAGATTTTATATGTTCTTCCATCTTTTGTTTAGAGGAATTCATGAGTCCTATGTGACTAACATGTGGTTAAATCATTTGAATAGGCAATGTCAGCATATGAGTTGGTTTATATTGCTTCAAATGCTTATTGATATTTTGGTAAGTTTGTTTCTATATTATATGGGCTTACTAAGCTTTTAAAGCTTACTCTGGTTATTTTTCCGTGTTTCATAGATTCGGAAGCTAGCTCAATTCGGACAAAGTCAGAGATTGCCATCGCACTATTCGAGTTAACCTTTGGTACTTTTGGATCTTTGTAAATGTTATAAATATGGCATGTATAGGCTAGTATATAAATTGATGTATATGGCTATCTATGTTAATGAATGTGGTATGATTTTGGCACCTAATTAAGCTATGTGATATGGCTTGATCTTGAAATGGATGTATTGGTATGAAGACTTTATATAATATGTCTTTTATTGATATGTGAATGCATTGGTATGGTGAGTTGGTGAATGACCTTAATTTGATGAATGTGGAAATGGAATGTTTTATGGTTTTGAATAAAATGCTATATGTATGATTTGGAGAAGTTGAAATAACTATTTGGTATGAGGTTATTTGTGAATTAAGATTGAGTTATAAAATGCAAGTGTTGACTTGAAATAGGTATTTGGAATGTATTCATGTTTATGTTATTTATGTGACATTGAATTAGTTGATATGAAATGATCTATTTGATGTTTGGAATTGGCTGAAATGGTGTGCATTGAGTACATGTAATTGTTATGCAATTGGTGTTTTAAGTACATGACCTAATGGGGTGTGAAAATGGCTTAAACCAAGCCTACTTCTTGCCACACAGCCAGAGCACAAGGGCATGTGCCTCGACCGTGTGACCCTTGTTTATGGTTAATTAAGTCAATATTGTACACGGGCTAGAACATGGGCGTGTCTAGTACCCGTGTAGCCAAGTCAAGTTGCCACACGTCCAAGACACACGGGCGTGTCTTATGGTCGTAGGTGCAAATTAGTATGTATGCCCTGTTTCCACAAGACCTAGACCCATGGGCGTGTCTAGTGGCCGTGTGAGGCACACGGCCTAGGCACACGGCCGTGTGACCCTATTTAGAAAATTTTCTTTTATTTTCTTACATCTTTTATGTGTATTCAAATTGGTCCCTTTTGTATTAATAGAGTTTTATATGTATGATTAAAGTATGATTTGTCTATGAATGATTGAAAAGCTATTGGATTATGTTATTATATGTTATATGTTTGATGTTACATTGTTTTGATCTAAGTCACAAGTCCGGTAGTGCCCCTTACCTATTCCAGCGACGGGTACGGGATAAGGGTGTTACAGTCGGGCAACCTATCGGGGAAGTTTCAAGGTATTTGTTTTAAATGAAATTAAATGGTCAGAATACACATTGTTTTAATCCTACGTTATTACTTTAACATGTTAAAGTTTACTTGATGAAATTGTTATATATTAACTCAAAGTTTTATCATGAACATAGATTTTTGTAAATATGGAAATCTCTTAGTAGTAGTATTAGGTATACTCGTCTTCATTCTTTTATTAATTGCAGATAATAATGTCGAAAGTCGTATTTATTTTTTTTTAAATTGAAATGTAGCATCCTATCATCTAGACCTGGCAATCGGGTTGGGTATGTAATAGCCCGATATAGGGCCTAAACGGAATAGTGGTTTCGAAACCACAAATCTAAGGTCAAAATATTTATTCCGGTTGAGTTTTAAAATTTATTTTGTGTTTTCAATATTTTATGAAGTTTTCGTTACAAAATTTTATTGTTTGTGTGTCCAATTTGATAAATTGGACTAAATTGCTAAAGTAGTAAAATGTGCATTCTAGAAGTTAAAGGTGTTTAATTGACATGTGTTTTATTTATATTTTTATGGTTTACATTTTTATGTAATTATTTTGTAAAAATTTCATACGAAAATTTCGACGTTTGGGCACTCAATTTAGTCAAAAGGACTAAATTGTAAAAAGTGAAAAAGTAGAGTTCTACATGTTAGAGGTGTCCATTTGTTATGAAAGTTTAAATTGGAGGTCCTTAAATGGTAATTATACCATTGGTTAATTTATTGTACAAAAATGGACATGAAATGGGTGAAAAGAATATTTTTAATTTTGGGGCATTTTGGTCATTTAGTGATTAAATGAATTAAAAATCAAATTAAAAGCCAAATTTTGCTCATCTTCTTCCTCAAGGTCGAATATAGCATGGAGAAACCATGGCTAGGGTTTTTCAAGCTTCCTAGCTTGATTGTAAGTCCGTTCTAGCCCTGTTTTTAATGATTTTTACGTTTTTGAAATCCCGGTAACATGATTTCTCTATTTCTACCATTTATTTGAGCTAGGGTTTGATTTCAAAATTGACTCATGTTTAATAATTGTGTATTTTGATGAATTATGGTAGATTATGCATGTTTATGGTTAGAGAAATGGTTTTTGCCGAGTAATTTTCGATGAAAATGTTTGAAAGGACTAAATCGTAAAAGTTATAAAATTGGTCATAAGTGTGAGTTTTAATGAGAATTGTGGGCTCCCATATTTATGAAATGGTTCAGTTAGGCCTAAAATGGAAAGAAATTGAATAAAATTATTTTACGAGCCTAGGGGCAAAATCGTAATTTTGACAAAGTTTAGGGGCAAATATGTAAATTTTTCCAAAATATAAATTTTAGTTTATTTGAGTTGTATAAGGAGTAAATGAGTGAAATGTGTTATTATAGATCAAGAAAGATGTGGAATCGACTCAAATCGGGGAAAAGAAAAAGTTGTGGACTAGATTGCAAATTTATCATCCTTTGCATTGAGGTAAGTTGATATGAAAATAATACATTGTTATTATTTATATTTCAATATTTTGTTATATTATGCAAGCTGAAGTTGGATATTGGGTGGTTATTTGATAGAAATTACAAAATTATAATGAAAATGACTGAATTGGTAAATTGTATATTTTCTGATTGAACTCATGGAATAGAAAAGATACAAATGATTTGTGGTGGGAAAACAAGTGTAGTACTCTGTGTAGGCTACTATGTGTTCAAGATGAATTAAGTCACGTACGTAGTACTAAGTGTAGGCTATTACGTGTATCATATAGTTGGGATCGCATGTGTAGTACTATGTGTAGGCTACTATGCGTATCCGATAACTTCGATCACATGTGTGGTATTAAGTGCAGGCCACTATGTGTAAGAGATAAAATTGGTCACATGTGTAGTACTAAGTGCAGGCTACTATGTGCACCAATTAACTTCAGCCACAAAGGTGGTACTACGTGTAGGCCACCGAACATTTGTTATTGTTTCATTCTGTTGTGTTCAATAAAAAGTGGCTAAGTGAAAATGAATGAAATTGTGAAATAGCCAAGTGGAAGTGAGTGTATATATTGACTAAGTGAAGGTATATGTGTATATATGCACAAGAGTAACGTTGATGAATAATCGAATTTCAGTAAATTTGATGTGGGCAAATGTTATTTGGAAAACCCATATAAGAAAATTTATGGGTGAGATGAGATTTGAAATAAAATAGTTTGTACAACAACAGTAGGGTGACTTTGAAAATTTACCAAAAATGGTAGAAATTTAATTTGAGGTTGAATGAGATATGGAATTAAAGCCTATTGAGTCTATTTTCATATAAAAGAAATAGAGCAAGCAAAGGAATTCTATATTTTGAGATATTTATATTTTCATGAGACTGGTTCAGAATGACTTCATGATCCCCTGTTCTGCGTTTGAAAAATCATTAAAAATTGTAAAAAATTAATTATGGAGCATAATTCATATGTTTAGACTCCTTAGTGAGTCTATTTTTAGAATAAAGAAACGATAACCTTATTTGATTTCTGTACCAAAAACTAATTAAATTTTAGTGAAGAGTGGTCAGAACTGCTAAACCGCAAAACAGGGGAGACTTAAATGAATAAAATGTACTAATTGGCCAAACCAAAAATTCTAAAATTTTTATAGCAAGAATAAATATGAGTCTAGTTTCTGATAAAATTGATAAATCTTGATTTTGAGTTCTGTAGCTCTGGATAAAAATAATTTAGTGACTATTACTTGAGTAAATAGCTTGAAAAGGGCTTAAGTAAAAGGTGGGATTATGTGTATTTGTAATTATACTATTATGAGAACATGTTATGAAGTTTTATAAAAGCTTGTAATAAATTGATTATTATTTAGATATTCACTTACTAAGCTATAATGCTTACTCCGTTCCCTTCCTTTTTCTTATAGAATTTCAAATGCTAGCTTGAGTTGGAGGTCACCGGAGATACTATCACACTATCAGGCTGAGGTTAGTATTAAAAGATTCCGAAATATTTATAAGTTTATGGCATGTATAAGGACTTGAATATATGTATATATGTTATTGAGTTGGCCTAGTATGTTGGCCTAAATTAATGGAAATTTTATTGTTGTATAAGACCATGTGATATGACTAAAAGTAGCTATGTTATGAGTCATAATGATACAATACATGAACGAGTATGCTTGCATGTTAGTAAATGAATTAATGTATATATATGATAAGAATGTGATTAGATTTTAAATTAAAAGAAATTTTATAGTCAATTTTGTGTATTTGTAAGTGTAAAAATCTAGTGATGCCTCGTACCTTGTTCCGACATTGAACACAGGTAAGAGGTGTTATATGGTATGGGATGCTATAGCAACTTCTATTGTAGTTGGGCTTAAACCATAACCTGCCTTGTTTGAAGTTGGCAATCTTTTGAACCAAATCTATTTTGATCTTGAACTAATATTATGTTGGAAGAATTCATTGCCCTTCTTTAAAGATCGATCTTATAGAGAAACTTATGATCAAATTGAACCAGATAATACAAATAAGAGTTCTTGTTCTATAGAGATTGGATTGTGTGTAATGAAGAATATCTTGAACATCTTATTATTTATCCTAGTTGTTATAAGGATAATTGTAGTCCTACTTAGAAGGCTATTTTGGTTTCTAGTCCTACTTAGAAGGCTATTTTGGTGGGAATTGGTATTATAATTAATCTGTACTTCAACAGGCCCAAAACTCTTATATATGATAGGGTTGATTTATATAGTTTGTACGAGAAAGTTAAAAACTTTATACTATTATGTTAGGAATCATCCAATGAGTACATTTTGTAAGTAAAACACATGTGAGTCACTTGTTTTTATAGTTCAATTTTTAACGGGAAAATTTAATGGAGAATGGTTTAGATTTTAGTTGAAGTTGCTACATGATGAGTGATAAAATTTAAATAATTACTTTTACGTATTTGAAAATAGTAGATTATCTCTCTAGTAAAGATCTCACATGCATAGAACATTTTGGTGGTGGTGTTCTTCACTTGCAAATTGCTTAAGTTATAGCTGCTCGTATAATGACCCTCTTATCAACTCGCAAAAATTAGTTGTTTCTTCAATAACTATTTTATTAGAAAGTAAATAATGTTAGCTGTGCATCCATGAGTGAATAAAAACGAGATTTTAGATTTATATTATATTGATTTCTAAATTTTTAATTACAATTTGTTTTGAAGCAATTTAAATTCTTAATTTCAAAACTTAGATTTTCTTTTTTTATTTTACTAAAGAAGTTTTCTTACCAATCATTAAAAATACATAATATTTTTTTAAAGAGTAAGACTTTATTTTTTTTTTTTCGATGTTATACATTCTATGCCTGCATATTTTTTTTTCATATTTTAGTCTCAATCTTAGACCTTAACCCCGAAATGATTTCTCTAATTCAGCCTAAGCCACTTCCATTCGACGCTAACTCGATCTAAAAAATGTAATGGAAAATTCGTCCGTTTAAAAAAAAAAAAAAAAAAACTCCTATAAAATCAGGGAGGGCTGGAACCCGATGAGTTGAGGAGTTGTTGGGATTCCTACTGAGAAAACCAAATTAGAGGACCGAGGATAAAAAAAATAAAGGATGGGAAAAGAGAGGTCCATTACTATACAGTTAGGCAAGTAACATCTAACATGATGGTGGAGTTGTCACAAATCACAATGTGATGAACGCAGATAAAAGGGTGGGGGCAAATTTAGTTGGTCGCTCCAAAGAGCATACAGCAAACTAAAAAGACCAAAAAAAATCAAATCCCATGATACTGATAGACCCAACAACGTGGGATCTATGCACAAAACTGTAGTTAAAAAGAGGTGTTGTTCACAACTAGGACAAACACAGTTCCATCCTCTTATAAAATTTTATCCACTAAAAGGATTGCTTGCTTTGTTTTTTCTTTTTCCTCGCTTCAGTTGTGTAGATAGCATTATTTAGTTGGTGGGTCTGAAGGTGGGATTTTAAATCATGTTACAAATGGGGGGCAGATACAATCCGTATTGATTTTGGTTTTGGATTTTTAAAGAAAAAGATAGGGCTCGGTGGCAATGATTTCGAAAGTGTCTCTTTCCCATCTAATAGTCTAGGTAATAGCCTTTCAACCCCCAGTCCCAGTCAATTTTCACCTTGCATAATTTCTCCTTTCTAATAAGTTTAATACCCTTCTGCATTGACACAGTAATAAAATGTAAAATGTTACGATATATAATAACATTATTCAATTCTCATTTGTGGATTCCAATTAATTTTATGGAGGGAAAAGTACAAAATATTTTCTAAAATTTGATAGAAATACACTTATTATATTTGAAAGTAATCACTTGTTTAATGAAAATACATTAACTTATTTAAAAAGATTACTATTACTCAGTTTGTTATTTTATTATTTTTATTCAAGACTTTTTAATTATAAAATAACGAAAATCAAATTATTTATAAAATTATTTTATTTATTATTAAATCAATTAAATTATATTCTAATATATGTTAAATATAATGTAAGTATCATGTAAGTTTATTTTTAAAAATTGTCATGAATGATTAATAATTAAAATTTCATCTTGGCCTTGAATTTTATTTTTATTTTTAATGTTTTTATTATTTTTTTAAATATTTTAAACTTAATTTTAATACAATTATATAATTTTTGATAATATAATCGCAAAATAGACATTTATTGTTTCAGTGTTTGCTGTACCATTATCTCACTTGGGAAATATTTCTTTTTGACGTCAAAATTTGCATGGTGGTGCTCATGCTTGTCTTAGTTGTACCATAAGAGGTGGTCGGGACACTGCAATTGGATTGCTTTAAAGTCTGAATCATGGAAACCTCATCAGCGAAAATGGAAACTATGAACTCACCTTGACAAATAGAAACCAGCTTCTGTCTTCTGCGCTTGTTATAGATACGCCATCACATCGTGTATTCAGAAAGGATGACCGTATTGAAGATCAAGATGGCCAAGGTGTTTTATCAGTTATCTTATCACCAACAAACAATGTTGCAGACAACATGCAACTAGTGATTGAGTCCACGAGTGATGACCATTCGGCTGTTCTCAACACTTGTCCATTAACATTTGCAGGATGGTGTAATAAATGCAGACGCCAATGGATTTATACAAGAGGTCCGAGAGAATACAAAAGGAGCACTAAGATCATAAACCATAGTGTAAATTGTATACTTTGGCATCTCAAATGTGGTTAGATTTCTAATGAAATGTCCATTTTAGTAGACATTAACATTAGCTAACAGTTGGTACTTTTGAAATGTGATTGTTGATAACGTAGTTAGCGAGAAAGTTATTGTAAAAATTGAAAGTTATTGATTAAAATTATAAGAAAGTTATATTTTTGTATTTGGTTCACTAAATATTTTTCTAGTAACACAATGATAATTTATGAATTTACATTAAATAAAAGATAATATTCATGTATTTAATTTTTATAATAAGCTTTTTATTAATAATATTTGGATTAAATATTTAATAAAAAATTTAATTGATATTTTCAAATTATTTTTAAATTTAAATTTAATTTTAATTGAAAGAAAATTTATTTCAAATTTGTCTAGCATATATTTTCTAAATATAATAATGCATATATAAAGTAAGGGATTTATAAAACTTGTTTTGGAAATAAATTAAAAAAAATACTAGAAATCATGTTTGTTTTAGCTAAAAGCCAACTCATAAGGATATAAAAAAATAGTTGATTCCATGCATTGCTTTGAGCAAAATTTCGTGAAAAAAAAGTGTTCAAGTTCTTTGTTGCCGAGTTTTAAAAAAAAATCTACTTTCTGCCCGAAATCATCCATTCAATATTTTAGCCACACTCAATCTTCTTCATTTTTTTGTTTCAAGCTTACCCTTTGCCCTACAATAATATTCTACCAAACCGAACATCAAGTTTGTAAGCTGACTCACAATAGCTGCTCTGAAGTTCAAATAATTCCTAAAGAACTTAGAGAGGTGGAGTGAGTGGAAAAAGGCACGAGTGTTGTGAGCACATTTGAGTGTAGAAAAAGCCAATTAAGAGCGCAAACATGAGTGTGAGTGCAATCTCCTTTCTTTCCGAGAGAAATGTGAGGTTTGTTTTGGTGAGATATTTTTTCTATTTTTTTCTCTTTTCCATCACTAATCATGTCTCAAGAAGAGTTTTTCGAATTTGAATTTTAGGACTTGATGAAAAAAATGGATCGATTGTTCGATAGAAATTAAAACCCCTACAAGAACGATTGGTTCGTGTCGAAGAGCGGAGCCATCACGCAAGAACCCAATGGGAGCAAACTTATCTAAGAGAAAGAACGGAAACAAGATCGACAAGAAGTCGAACATCTAGGAATATGTGAGAAGAGACCCTTATCGTGAGTCCTATGCTTCAAGGAATTTGGGTCGAAATAAATCCAGCTACGAGTTTGAAACTTTTCAAGGTGACAAACAAGAATGTAGAAATTTCACTTCAAGTGCCTCCAAGTATTCATCCATGGTGGATCATTCACCAAGGGTTAATCGTGACCCCTATGTAGATGTTTTCTCTTCCTTTGAATGAGAAGTTAGTCATTCTAAATCATTTGTATCATCTTGTGATTAATGAACGAAGCAAAAAGACAAAGAATTAAAAAGAAGAGTGAGGAAATAAATTGAAGAAAAAGCAATGAGAAAAAAAGACATGAAAGAAAGAGAAATTGAAAGAAAAAGAGAGTTTAAAAGAAAAGAAAAAGAAAAAGAAAAAGATTGTAAGAATGAAAAGAAAATTAAAAAAGAGAGAGACTTAGAAAATGAGATTGAAAAAGAGCAAAAAGAGAATGAGATTGAAAAAGAAAGTGAGTTTGGAGAAAGAAAAGAAACTGAGCAAGACGTGAGTGTCGAGTTTTTAGAAATAAAAGACACTGTGGTAAAAGAACGAGAATTTCAAAATGAGAGTGTAAAAGAAATGAGCGTTGTGGTAAAATAGAGTAGATTTGAAAAAGAGTTTGAGAACAGGACAAGTAAAAAAGAAGAAAGTTGTCAAGAAAAAGCAAGGAGTGTTTTTACTAACCCTCTCGTGAGTTTTCCTTGTATTTCATCTTTTTAGGTTTCTGAAGTTCCATTCGACAAGCTCCAGCTCCAATACCTTTCGGATGAGAAAAGATTCCAAATGATCGAGAAAGGTAAGGTCGGAAGCAAAATTAGTCTACATGACCTAAAGGTAATCAAGGTAATGATTCTTTATTATGCGAGTCTCAACCAATTCAATCGCATGTTATTGATGATAAAGCTGAAAACTTGGTTTGTGAAAGAGTTCTTAATTTTGATTAGATTACTTGTCATTCTATGACTAGAGTTGATGATTTCACTCTAGCTAGTGCTATGACAAGTTTTTCTCATGATAAATTTTGCATTAGCAATTCTATTGATGTTTATTCACATAAAAAGATTAAATTATTTGATCGTGATGGTCCTATGAATTCTTCAAATTTTTACGCAAAACATTTATCTATTTGAATGCCTATTCGAATGAGATTTGCAAGGTTTGATCAATCGAATGATTGTATACTTAAATTCTTGTTGTTTGGCATGGGTGAGTTCTCGGTAAAAACGAAATTTTTGTTACATGATGAAACGAGTGATAAAAATCATGTGTTCAAGCCTGAAGCACGTTTTCCCAAGTTGTTGCCAAGTATAGGTGAGCATCGTAATTCTATTCTGAATAAATGTATTGAACTTGCTCATCTTCTTCGAATTTTAACTTCATTTCCGGAAACAAAGCCCGTGAATGTTGTTGTTTTGCAAAGTCAAAATTAGATTTTTTTTTATTTTGGAGGTTGTTCTACATTGTAGTACACAAGATTCAAACATGTTTTGCATAATAATGACTTTGAATTGTTTCGTGATTCTTTTATAATGTCGACCATAAGACTCTCAAGTCAATTTGAGTTGATTAGAGAAAACCTTGCTGTTAACGCCGAAGACCTTTGTTCTATATCATTGTATAAGGTATTTGAACCATGGAATATTGTTAACTCTAGAATGTTATGTGATTTTAGTTTGATTCCATTGGTGAACTTTTTGATTCAGTATGGAAAGGTAAGGCGAACTTCTATTTTTGATCCCGGCATTATTTCATTTGCTCAATTTTTGAATGTGATTTCAGGAACTTCTTCTGAACAAATAAAAAATCATGTCCCTAATTCCATTTCTTATTGTGTAGGTGACAAGACGAGGTGGTACTCTCCTAAAGAGGGAGGGCGTATAGGTGACCTATTTTCTTTTCAAATATGTGTGATTTTCAGGTTATTGAGAGCAACATTGCCAACTTCATCAATCGAGGGTGCTGCGACGATGAAAATTTTTTTGCGAGCAAGTGGCCCGATTTGAGGACAATTCGTCTTCAAGAGGGAGGGTATGATGCGATCCCAGTCGTATCATGTTTCGATACACCTCGGCGACATCGAGATTAGCCTAAACTCGAGGGGCCTAAGTGCAAAATGAGACATTTAATTTTTGTTTGTTAGTAAATTGAGTTGTTGGACTTTATTTTGTTAACTGAGTTCATTTTAGTTAATAACTCATCTTAGATTAATAAATGAACTGCTGGTCATTAATTCAACTTATCTTAGTTTTAATAATTGAGTTATTATTGAACTTCATTTACTAGGTGCTTCTTTAATTAATCTAGTTACTAGGATAATTTATTATTGTATGAGTTTAAGTTTAGTTAATTATGCTTCTTTTAATTAACTAGTTGCTGGAATAATTGATGCATATGTTTTAGTTTGTAACATCCCAAAATAGGGCCTGAACAGAACAGTGGTTGCGAAACCACAAATTTGAGATAGAAATAATTATTTTATAATTATTTTGAGGTTTATGATATGATTGCATGATTTTGTAAAAATTTTGTGAAGAAATTCTATGCATAAAGTGCTTAATTCAAAATTAGGGACTAAATCGAATAAGTTACAAAACTTGCATTCTAGAAGCTTTTAGTATGAAATTGCCTTGGAATATTAATTAGAGGGTCTTAAATAGCAATTTGACCAATTTCTAAAATTTTGGACAAAAATGGGCTTGTACATGAAAATTTTCAAAGAAAGGCATTAAGGGTATTTTGGTCATTTGGTAATTAAAATGAATTAAAAGGGAAATTAAGGCCAAATTGTGTTCATCTTCTTCAAGCCTTGGCCCAACCTTACCTCTCTCCATAGCTAGGGTTTCTTCAACTTCCAAGCTTCATAGTAAGTGCATCCAAGCCCCGTTTTTACTGATTTTTATGTTTTTGGAATCCTGGTAGCTCGATTTAGCTTATGCTAGCAATAATTCAACCTAGGGTTCATATTTGGAAAAATACCCATAGGTGAAATTTGTTTATTTTGGTTTTTTATGATAGAATATGAGGTTTTAAATTATGCTGGACAACTTGTGCTACTCGGTTTTAAGTAAAAAACGAGTAAAATGGCTTAATTAGTAAAAATACCTACTGTTCAGAAGTACATATTATAGTGGGAATTTGAGGTTGTTGTTGGTAAATAAATGATCAACATGTCCTAAAACATAAGAATTTGGGATAAAGTTTAATTTCCAAGCTATGGGGCAAAAGTGTAAATATGCAAAAGTTTAGGGGAAAAAATGTAATTTTGCCAAAGTTTGAGTTAAGGGCTGTTTGATAAATGTGAGTATTAAATAAGCTAAATTGCTATTATAGATCAAGAAGAATGAAATTCGGGAGTAGATCGGGGAAAGGAAAAAGTAAAGGACTAAATTGTCAAGTTTAACCGTATTTTGTATCGAGGTAAGTTTACGATAAATAAATGCAATATTTCATTATTTTACATTAATGTTGTTAATTTCCAGCATATATACATTTACTTTATGAAAATATTCGAAGTTGAACCAAAGACGAGATGACAGAGAAAAAGTATCAGAAAGCTCCATTTGAACTCTAGGAATGTTTGGGATACGGAATGTCATGACATTTTGGGTTACCAGACAAGACATGAATATCCCATGTAAGTCCATATTAAAAGTATGGCTTTGGTAGGATAGGGAACATCTCATGCAAGACCATGTCTAGAACATGGCATTGACCGGTTATTATCAGGCAGGAAAACCCGAGTATCCTTAGTATTCCGAGTGGTTCAAAGGGCTATTGTACAGGTTAAATTACAGGAAATTCTGAGCAAAGGAAAGGTAAGTTATATTCATGAGTTTATTGAAAAATCAAGTAAGAAAGAAAGTAAGTGAATAAGGAAGAGGGTAAGAAATGAGGTGTAACGAAAGCTTATGATGCTTGATGATACTATGATTAACTATTATTTAGGGTGAATGTTGTGATTTATTTACTTATAAACTTACTAAGCTTAATGCTTACTCTCTTTATTTTCCTTCTTTCTATAGTTCTTGCCAAGCCAACTCGGGGATCGCAAGGAACGTTGGAGATCCAGTCACACTATCAATAGGATCATTTTGGTATAGCTAGACGTTTCATTTCACACATGGCATGTATAGGGACTTGGCTTCTTTTGGTATGAATGTCCTTAGGTTATGTTTAATGAATGGTATGTAAATACTTGTTGATGATTAGCTATTGGAATGACTATTCAAACTTAGGTTTAATACTATGTATGCCTAAAAGGTAATTATCACATGCAAACCATGAAAAAGGTGAAAATAGCTTAAAAACAGATTCGAACAGCAGTAATGATGTGATTTTGAAAAATCACTAAAAATAGTAGAAATGGAATTAAATAGTGAATGAGACATGAAATTAAAGCCTAATGAGTCTATTTTCATGTGGAAGAAATAGAGTAAGTGAAAGAGTTTTATATTATGAGTTATTTTTGATTGAGTAAGTTAAGTCCGGTAATGGCTCGTGCTTAACTCCGGCGACGGTCTCAGGTAAGGGGTGTTACATAGTTTATTTATTTAAGTTAAGTGTTAATGTGTGTTATGTTTAATAAGTGTTCAAAAGTGTTTAATAAGTTAATTTTAATGTGTTTGTTGCAGGTGTCTTTTTATCTCATAACCGTTACAATTTAAGCTGTTACAAATTTAATAAAGTGGCCTTTCATGTAACGCCCTGATTTTCGGAATTTTTCGGGTTTTGTGAATTTTAGTGAAATTTTTAAAATTTTGGTGTTCTAAAGGTTGATAATGTATGTACATGTGTTAGTGGGCCTATAGAAGGCCCAAGTTTAAGTTAAAACCCGGTAAAATATTAAGTTGGATTTTCAAGTGAAAGGGGACTTGGTTAAGTGGGCTTTTAAGAAAAAACCGTGTAAAATATGTCACAAGTGAGCTCTTGGTAAAGTGGCAAGGTGGAGCCACTAAGCTCCTAGAAAAGTGGCGCCTAAGTGGATATTCAAGGACAAGGGTTCGAGTTACAAGGTAAGCGTAGAGTTCTTTTTAATTTTTAAGCATGTGCCGGGCATGTGCCTAACTTAAGTGAATTTCGGCAAGGGGGCTTTAGGGACTTGGGCCGATTGCTTTAGAGGGACTACTAGGGTTATATCATTTTCTTTTTTCTGTCATGACAATTAGGGTTAGCCACCTTAGGAATTTTTCTCTGTTCTACTGTCAGAAAAGCCAAAAGTTGCCTCCATGGAAAGCTCATAGCCGAATTCTTCCTCTCCACCTCTACCATTGTTTTTTTCATTTTTCTTCTTCCCCTTTGATCTCTTCCCTAGCCGAATACCCACCTTGCACAGATCCACTCTTTCTGTTGCTTTCATTCCTCTTAAAATCAACCATAACTGATTGCTCAAAGTGCCAGAAATCCTGAAAACTGCTTCCTTTCTTGTCGATTTCTTGTAAGCCGAATCACCCCTATTCCTTTCACCTGTTGTGGTTGATTACTACACTCCCTTGAATCACACCATTGTCGACACCATCACCCAAAATTGCAAATCTCAGAGATAAGGTTTCTACTGACGTTTAAGGGTCAGATTTACATCAGATCTGCATAGGAACTGAAGGGAAATCGTTGGTAAGTGTTTAATACTTCAGATCTGTTCAATATTTCATATTTGGAAAAGCCGAAAGTCCCTAAAGTTAAGGATTTTGTCGTTTTGGACTTTTGGTAAATCAAGTGGTGTTTTCTTTGTTCTTTTTGTGTGTTAGTTAGAGAAGAAGGTGATCAAACAAGGAGTTGAAGACATTGGAACATCAGATCTAGATCTAAAGGGATCTAAATCGGCAAGGTAAGAACATTAAGGCCATTGAAGGTGTTGGCCGAATGTGTAAGTAAGGCTTTGGGTAAGTTTTCAATTCAGATTAAGTGTTAATATGGTCTAATCAATTAAGTATTGGATTGTAGGGATTAACGCATAGGAGATCTCGTAGGAGAAACTGCAAAATAGGTGTGTGTTTCGAACGCCCTTCAATGCGCAAATCGGCAAAAGCCGAAAAGCTGAAATGCCGAAGTTTCAGTATTTCGAGAGCTTGTGAGCGTGCGAACGTTCTCAAGTTAGTAGGAGAAGGTTAGTTTTGGAATCGGCACTGTTAGGCGTGTTGACCGCTAAATTTTAGACATTATGGTAAGTTGGGCCTCGGTGGGCCAAATATGGGCCCAATGGGCGATTTGGGTCCATGTGAGTAAAAATGGGTTTAAAGGTAATATTATGAACTATAGGCGTGAAAATAGTTAAAACAAGATAACTGATTATGAAATTGGGACTAAATGGGCCTAATGGGCCAATCGACGTAATAGGGCTCATTAGGGGTTTTTGGGCTTGAATGCTAAGACTGAAAAACTGAGTTAACCGGACTTCTGTGACAACTATGTGATTAATAAATACTGTAATAAGCATAAAATCTGTAACATGAGATCAAAATTACTGAAATACCCTTAGGGTAAGAAATTACTGTTTTGCCCCTAGGTAGGAAATTACCGTTATACCCCTAGGGCTAAAATTGACTGTACTGTTTGACATGACTGTTACTGTTATTGCATGCCATGATATGTATCTATTGCATGGGTTGGGTTTTGATAATGGAGGAAGTGTGAGTGGCACAGCCACGTTACTGAAAAGGGGCTATGCCTCGTACTGTTTCTGAAAGGGGCTTTGCCTCGTATACTGTTTAACTGAGCAGCCATGCTGCGACTGTGGTGTGTGGGCTGGGTGGGTCGAGTTATTCCCCACATGGTGTGTTGGCTGGTACGGGTGGTGTGTAGCGGTTGGTGGGTTGAGTAGTCTCCCCAATTGGGTTTGCATTTATACTGTATTACTGTACTATACTGTACTGTTCTGGGCCTATGGGCCAATCTGTTATCTGAATAGGGCTTCAGCCCAGTATCTGTTATAGGGCCTTGGCCCAGATTACTGTTTCCTGAATAGGGCTTCAGCCCAGTATCTGACTGAGACTGGTTAGGGTTTAGGCCCAGTGGGCTTGAGCCAATTTGGGCTTTGGATGGGTTCTGCACACACTGAGTTTCCCAAACTCACCCTTTCTTTCCATCCTTGCAGGTGAGCCCTAGATCGTGACTTGGACGCTGGGAGGGATTCAGAGTGGCCACGAGGACTGAACTTTCATCATAGTTGGTTTTTTTTTATTATTTAATTACCTTTTATTGGTTTTATTTTGACATGGGTTGTAATAAGGCCGCTATAACTGTTATCCGAGATTTCTCTACCGTTTTATTTCAAACACAAACCTACACCGTTTTCAAAATTAAACAAACATTTTATTAACAAACCTACTCGGCTGTGGATCGGGTCCAAAAACAAAGGGGTTTCAAAAATCTAAAAGTCCAGAAGGGTATCTTTGGAAAATCGAATTTTTTGAAAATTTTCTTTTGGTTTTAAACAAACTTGTAGTTTTTAAACATTGTTTTTTGAGGCCTCAAAGTATTTGAACTACTAAACCGGAAAGTGGCACACTGAATCCCCGGCTCCAAGTTGTAAGTATGTTCTACCTTAAATTCTGTACTGTACTGATAATAAAACTGTAGATAGCACTGAGCCTTAGATAGAATACTATGGATGAGGTAGTATTAAGGCTGTAGCACTGAGACGGTAGGGTAAACTAAACCCTAGGAAACTGAGACAGTAATTAGACTACGTTGCGCGAGAACAACTCTGAAATTCTACCTGTTCATAAGATATTCCGTAATAAAAACTGAAACATTGAGCTAATGTCATAAAACTTTGTAAATCAGATAATCGATATGAGTACAAGGGCTACTCGTGGACGAGGCCGTGGACGAGGCCGAGTTAGTGCTCAAGCTGGATCGTCGTCTTCTGAGCATAGGCCAGCAGGAGAGGCACGACCACCGGTTGAGGAAAATGGGCCGTACGATCGGGCCGCAGGGGACGACGCTCTGTCCCAGGCCATGCTAAGAGTTCTGGAAAGGGTGGCCGGAGCTAATGTTGGGCCGGTGAATAGGGGGTCCATTTCTGAGTGACTTCGGGCCAATGGAGCGGAAGTTTTTAGGGGCATATCTGGAGTGGCCCCGAACGTGGCTGAGTATTGGTTAGAAGCCACAGAGTGAATTATGGATGACTTGGGTTGCTCAGTGGAGCAGAAACTGAAAGGAGCGGTATCGTTGCTGAGGGACGAGGCGTATCAATGGTGGATCACCGTGAGAGAGGGTACCCCAGCTGAGAGAGTAACCTGGGAATTGTTTAAGCAGTCTTTCAAGGCGAAATATGTTGGGGCTAGTTATGTGGACGCACGAAGGAAGGAATTTCTGAACCTGACCCAAGGTAGTAAGACTGTGGCTGAATATGAGGCAGAATTTCTGCGATTAAGTCGGTATGCTAGCGGTATTGTTTCCACGGAATATGAACGCAGTGTTCGTTTTGAGGATGGCCTCAGAGATGAGCTGAGAGTGTTGATAGCGCCACAGAGAGAGCGTGACTTTGCTGCACTAGTGGAGAAGGCTAAGATAGCTGAGGAAGTGAAGCGAGATGAGCGTCAAAACCGCGATAGAGATCGTAATCGCTTCAAGAGAGATTCTGGATCGACTAGTGCTGCGAGCAAAAACTTTAAGAAAGCAAGAGTGGAGGAACCAGTGCGAGCTGTGCCAGTGAATGTTGTTAGACCGCAAGCTTGTGGAGACTGTGGCAGAGTTCATCGAGGAGAATGCTGGAAACGCATTGGAGCTTATTTTAATTGTGGGTCAAAGGATCATCAAGTCAAAGACTGTCCACAGAAGCCAGCTCAGGCTCAAGCTGTTGATCAGAGGGTTGCTCAGCCTGTGCGAGGAGGACCGCCACTGCCAAGGGGTCGTGGTCAAGGTAGAGGAGGCAATGGTAATGGACGTGGTCGTGGAGCACCTGGAAGGGGTGTTGGTAATGCTGAGGCTCGTCAGCCAGCCTTGGTGTATGCTGCTCGTCGCCGCGAGGAGGGTGATGCCCCTAATGTTATAACTGGTACATTCTTGATATCTAGTATACCATACACTGCTTTGATTGACGTGGGTTCAACACATTCATATGTTGCTTGTAAGATTTCTGGGTTATTGGGTGTGCATTTTGAGGAGACTGTGAGGGGTGTCACAGTAGTTAGTCCTTTAGGTCACTCTGTTACAGTAGACAAACTATTTAGGGAAGTGCCTTTAGAGACTCAAGGTAGGATCTTTACTGGAGATTTAATGGAGCTACCTTTTGGTGATTTCGATTTGATTTTGGGTATGGACTGGTTAACCAAGCACAAGGCAACGCTGGATTGCACGGCCAAAAGGATGGTACTGAGAACAATTGAAGGTGAGGAGGTGGTGATTATTGGAGAACGTAGGGACTATTTGTCTAATGTGGTCTCTGCCTTAAGGGCTGAAAGATTGATGCATTAAGGTTGTGAAGCATACTTGGCGTTCATAAGTTAAACTGAACCCGAAGGGGTGACAGTAGAGACAGTGAGGACTGTTAATGAGTTTCAAGACGTTTTTTCTGAGGAGCTTCCTGGCTTACCTCCTAACCGCGAAGTTGAATTTGGGATCGATCTGTTGCCTGGAACGGCTCCAGTGTCTATTGCGCCCTACAGAATGGCACCAAAGGAGCTAGTGGAATTGAAAGCCCAGATTCAAGAGTTGCTCGATAGGGGTTTCATTAGACTGAGTGTGTCTCCGTGGGGAGCACCGGTGCTGTTTGTGAAAAAGAATGATGGGACGACGCGTATGTACATTGATTATCGCCAGTTGAACAAACTGACGATCAAGAATAAGTATCCTTTGCCGAGAATCGACGATCTGTTTGACCAGCTTAAAGGAGCTTCAGTGTTTTCCAAAATTGACCTTCGATCTGGATACCATCAGTTAAGGGTAAAGGAGGTGGACGTGCATAAGACCGCATTCAGAACTCGTTATGGTCACTACGAGTTTTTGGTTATGCCCTTTGGATTGACGAATGCACCGGCAGCTTTTATGGATTTAATGAACCGAGTATTGCAGCCGTACTTGGATCGTTTCGTGGTCGTCTTTATTGATGATATATTGGTGTATTCGGAAACAGAGGAGAAGCATGACAAGCATCTTCGAATCGTTCTGCAAGTATTGAGGGAAAGGCAACTGTATGCGAAATTTAGCAAGTGCGAATTTTGGCTTCGCGAAGTGACTTTTCTAGGTCATGTTGTTTCTGCTGAGGGGATTAGGGTAGATCCTCGTAAAATTGAGGCAGTTCTGGATTGGAAGTCTCCAAGATCAGTTTCAGAAATTCGCAGTTTTCTGGGCCTAGCAGGTTATTATAGAAGATTTGTTGAGGGATTTTCGTTAATCGCGGCACCACTGACGAAATTGTTGAGGAAGGGAGTAGCATTTGTATGGACTGAGAAACAGCAAGAAGCTTTTGAGAAGCTGAAAAAGTTGTTGACTGAGGCGCCAGTACTGATTCAGCCAGAATCTGGGAAAGACTTTACGGTTTATAGTGATGCTTCGCATGTGGGATTGGGTTGTGTACTGATGCAAGAGGGTAAGGTGGTTGCTTATGCTTCACGGCAGCTTAAGCCTTACGAGGCGAACTACCCTACGCATGATTTGGAATTGGCGGCAGTGATATTTGCGTTGAAAATCTGGAGACACTACCTTTATGGAGAAAAGTGTATTATATACACTGACCATAAAAGTCTCAAGTATCTGTTAACTCAGAAAGAGTTGAACCTTAGGCAACGGAGATGGATAGAGTTGCTTAAGGACTATGACTGTTCGATTGAGTATCACCCTGGCAAAGCTAATGTTGTGGGTGATGCACTGAGCCGAAGAACTGTTACTGAGTTAAAGGCGATGTTCGCTCGTTTGAGTTTGTATGATGATGGGAGTTCGCTAGCAGAACTGAAAGTGAGACCGACTTGGACTGAGAAGATTAAAGAGTTGCAATGGAAGGATGATTCATTGACTCCTCGATTTCAACAAGTCAAGGAAGGTAAGAGTGATGATTTTGGACTGAATACTGATGGAGTCCTTTGCTTTCGAGGAAGAATTTGTATTCCTAAGGACTCCGACTTAAGGAAGTTGTCATTGAGTGAGGCTCATGGTGGAGCCTATGCATGCACCCTGGCAGTAATAAGTTGTATAGGGATTTGCGAGAGGTGTATTGGTGGCCTGGACTTAAGCGAGAGGTGACTGATTTCGTGAGGAAATGTTTGACGTGTCAGCAGGTTAAAGCTGAACACCAGTTACCTTCTGGATTGTTGCAGCCAGTGAGGATTCCGCAGTGGAAATGGGAAAGAGTAACGATGGATTTTGTGAGTGGATTGCCTTTGACACCTTCAAAGAAAGACTCTGTTTGGGTAGTTGTGGATAGATTAACGAAGTCTGCTCATTTTATACCGGTTAGAACTGATTACTCACTTCAGAAGTTAGCCAAGTTGTATGTAGCAGAGATAGTGCGTTTGCATGGTGTGCCAGTTTTGATAATTTCTGATCGAGACCCTAGATTTACTTCTCGATTTTGGAAGAAGCTGCACGAGGCGTTGGGTACGCGTTTGGACTTTAGTACTGCATTTCACCCTCAGACAGATGGTCAGTTTGAAAGGGTCATTCAAGTGTTGGAAGACATGTTAAGAGGATGTGTTATCGACTTTCGTGGTAGTTAGGAAGATTATTTACCGTTGGCAGAGTTTGCATACAACAACAGCTATCAAGCAAGCATTCAGATGGCTCCATATGAGGCACTTTATGGGCGGAGATGTCGTACTCCTACTTGTTGGACAGAGTTAGGGGAACGTAAAGTTCTTGGACCAGAGATAGTGGCAGATACTGAAAGTAAGGTTAAGCTGATTCAAGATCGGTTAAAGGAGGCATCTGATCGGCAGAAGTCATATACTGACCTTAAGCGTAAGGAGATTGAGTTCGCTGTTGGGGATATGGTCTTCCTAAAGGTGTCGCCGTGGAAGAAGATCTTGAGATTCAGTAAAAAGGGCAAGCTAAGTCTGCGGTTTATTGGGCCTTATCGGATTCTCAAGCGGATTGGGCCAGTAGCCTATCAGTTGGAGTTGCCACCCGAGTTGGATCGTATTCATGACGTTTTTCATGTGTCTATGCTGAGACGGTATCGGTCGGACCCATCGCATATTGTACCAGTGGAGGAGATTGCAGTGAATACCGATTTGACCTTCGAGGAGGAACCTGTGGAGATCTTAGATCGTGAAGTCAAAGTCTTAAGGAGGAAGTCTGTTCCATTAGTTAAGGTGCTATGGCGTAATCATGGTAAAGAAGAAGCTACTTGGGAGCCAGAGGAAGCGATGCGTCATCAATACCCTCAGTTATTTGGATCAGGTAAATTTCGAGGCCGAAATTTCTTTAATGGGGGTGGAGTTGTAACGCCCTGATTTTCGGGATTTTTCGGGTTTTGTGAATTTTAGTGAAATTTTTAAAATTTTGGTGTTCTAAAGGTTGATAATGTATGTACATGTGTTTGTGGGCCTATAGAAGGCCCAAGTTTAAGTTAAAACCCGGTAAAATATTAAGTTGGATTTTCAAGTGAAAGGGGACTTGGTTAAGTGGGCTTTTAAGAAAAACCGTGTAAAATATGTCACAAGTGAGCTCTTGGTAAAGTGGCAAGGTGGAGCCACTAAGCTCCTAGAAAAGTGGCGCCTAAGTGGATATTCAAGGACAAGGGTTCGAGTTACAAGGTAAGCGTAGAGTTCTTTTTAATTTTTAAGCATGTGCCGGGCATGTGCCTAACTTAAGTGAATTTCGGCAAGGGGGCTTTAGGGACTTGGGCCGATTGCTTTAGAGGGACTACTAGGGTTATATCATTTTCTTTTTTCTGTCATGACAATTAGGGTTAGCCACCTTAGGAATTTTTCTCTGTTCTACTGTCAGAAAAGCCAAAAGTTGCCTCAATGGAAAGCTCATAGCCGAATTCTTCCTCTCCACCTCTACCATTGTTTTTTTCATTTTTCTTCTTCCCCTTTGATCTCCTCCCTAGCCGAATACCCACCTTGCACAGATCCACTCTTTCTGTTACTTTCATTCCTCTTAAAATCAACCATAACTGATTGCTCAAAGTGCCAGAAATCCCGAAAACTGCTTCCTTTCTTACCGATTTCTTGTAAGCCGAATCACCCCTATTCCTTTCACCTTTTGTGGCCGATTACTACACTCCCTTGAATCACACCATTGTCGACACCATCACCCAAAATCTACACCCAAAACGCCATCCTCTTCTCTTGTTGAAAAGCCGAAATCACCATAGTTGTAGGGAGATAGCCGAAATTGCAAATCTCAGAGATAAGGTTTCTACTGACGTTTAAGGGTCAGATTTACATCAGATCTGCATAGGAACTAAAGGGAAATCATTGGTAAGTGTTTAATACTTCAGATCTGTTCAATATTTCATATTTGGAAAAGCCGAAAGTCCCTAAAGTTAAGGATTTTATCGTTTTGGACTTTTGGTAAATCAAGTGGTGTTTTCTTTGTTCTTTTTGTGTGTTAGTTAGAGAAGAAGGTGATCAAACAAGGAGTTGAAGACATTGGAACATCAGATCTAGATCTAAAGGGATCTAAATTGGCAAGGTAAGAACATTAAGGCCATTGGAGGTGTTGGCCGAATGTGTAAGTAAGGCTTTGGATAAGTTTTCAATTCAGATTAAGTGTTAATATGGTCTAATCAATTAAGTATTGGATTGTAGGGATTAACGCATAGGAGATCTTGTAGGAGAAACTGCAAAATAGGTGTGTGTTTCGAACGCCCTTCAATGCGCAAATCGGCAAAAGCCGAAAAGCCGAAATGCCGAAGTTTCGGTATTTCGAGAGCTTGTGAGCGTGCTAACGTTCTCAAGTTAGTAGGAGAAGGTTAGTTTTGGAATCGCCACTGTTAGGCGTGTTGACCGCTAAATTTTGGACATTATGGTAAGTTGGGCCTCGGTGGGCCAAATATGGGCCCAATGGGCGATTTGGGTCCATGTGAGTAAAAATGGGTTTAAAGGTAATATTATGAACTATAGGCGTGAAAACAGTTAAAACAAGATAACTGATTATGAAATTGGGACTAAATGGGCCTAATGGGCCAATCGACGTAATAGGGCTCATTAGGGGTTTTAGGGCTTGAATGCTAGGACTGAAAAACTGAGTTAACCGGACTTCTGTGACAACTATGTGATTAATAAATACTGTAATAAGCATAAAATCTGTAACATGAGAGCAAAATTACTGAAATACCCTTAGGGTAAGAAATTACTGTTTTGCCCCTAGGTAGGAAATTACCGTTATACCCCTAGGGCTAAAATTGACTGTACTGTTTGACATGACTGTTACTGTTATTGCATGCCATGATATGTATCTATTGCATGGGTTGGGTTTTGATAATGGAGGAAGTGTGAGTGGCACAGCCACGTTACTGAAAAGGGGCTATGCCTCGTACTGTTTCTGAAAGGGGCTTTGCCTCGTATACTGTTTAACTGAGCAGCCATGCTGCGACTGTGGTGTGTGGGCTGGGTGGGTCGAGTTATTCCCCACATGGTGTGTTGGCTGGTACGGGTGGTGTGTAGCGGTTGGTGGGTTGAGTAGTCTCCCCAATTGGGTTTGCATTTATACTGTATTACTGTACTGTACTGTACTGTTCTGGGCCTATGGGCCAATCTGTTATCTGAATAGGGCTTCAGCCCAGTATCTGTTATAGGGCCTTGGCCCAGATTACTGTTTCCTGAATAGGGCTTCGGCCCAGTATCTGACTGAGACTGGTTAGGGTTTAGGCCCAGTGGGCTTGAGCCAATTTGGGCTTTGGATGGGTTCTGCACACACTGAGTTTTCCCAAACTCACCCCTTTCTTTCCATCCTTGCAGGTGAGCCCTAGATCGTGACTTGGACGCTGGGAGGGATTCAGAGTGGCCACGAGGACTGAACTTTCATCATAGTTGGTTTTTTATTATTATTTAATTACCTTTTATTGGTTTTATTTTGACATGGGTTGTAATAAGGCCGCTATAACTGTTATCCGGGATTTCTCTACCGTTTTATTTCAAACACAAACCTACACCGTTTTCAAAATTAAACAAACATTTTATTAACCAACCTGACTTTACTGAAGACTAAGGAGGACAATAAGACTAAAATGAAACGATTAACAAATGAGATAGAAATTAGGTTGAATAATAATTAAATCGGGAATTTCAAGAAAAATAAGTGTTACTTTTCAAAAATCTCAAACATCAGACTTAGTATATAGGACGGCGTAGCATAGTCTAGGTGATGTAGCACACCGGACATGGCCATAACGTCTGGGCCGGGTCTGGGGTGTTACATTTCAAGTCATTTTCGGTTACAAGCAAAGGGCTGTTACAGAGGAGGCTTTATACATCATTAAAAAGAGTTTAAAAGAACATTACACTTCTCTTAAATTTTAGCAGCAACCTTACAACTACCCCAAATGTTTTTTTGTCTTTTCAATAATCAATTCACGCATTAAAAACTTCATTAAGGTGCTGGTGTCTATTCGGCTAGCCAAAGGTGAAGTCAAGAGTCATTTTCAAGCATTCAAGGTCATTGATTCAGCTGAATTGAATTATCTTAAAGAGAGGAGTTATTTGATTCAAGAATCTCAAGAGTCTTTGAGCCTTAATCCAGCTCTTTATTAGCACTTTATTATGTGACCATTCGGCTAGCCTTCTTTTGGCTTATAAATACATGTAATTAGCCTATGGAAGGGGACTTTTGCTGACTTTTGCTGAAGATATGAAATATTTGAATTGTGAGTTATCCAACTCTTTTTGTTCTTTTGGAATTAATTTAACTTATCAAGCTTAGCTTGTGGCATCTATCCTTTCCTTGTTATTGAACTTATCATTTTCGAGTGTGGTGTTCAACTATACCAAGGTTCATATCATCCATTGATAGTGGGTTGAGGTTTAACTATACCAACGTTCCTACCATCCATTGATAGTGGGTCGAGGTTCATCTATACCAAGGTTCCTATCATTCTTGATAGTGGGTCAAGGTTATCCTTTGTTGTTTTCCTTTAAAACTGAAATCACCTAAGAGCCACTTGAGATACGGATCAATAATCTAATATTGTTGGTTCATTTTTGGCCTTAGTAAATTTATCCTTTGTTTTGTTTAACCATTTTGTTACTGATTTCTAAACCATCTTCTTCTTTCTTTAAGCCTTTTCCTTGATAAAACTTAGTTTGTTTTGAAACGTTCCATTTTTACTCAAATTCACGAATGGGCAACTAACGACTTGAATTTATTACGAGACAAGTTCATATAATCTAAATTATTTTTTTGGTTTAATGTATCCAATGCCATATATACTTTTAATCTTTATCGAGTCCCAAAATATACGACGACACTTATTCTCGATTATATTCATTGCTTGATTTTTTTTCACTTTCCATAACATATTAAATCTTTTATTCTCTTTTCATAATTCAATTTGGTATGATCTATTTTTTCCCACATTCGTAACTTAGCTTCACTTCATTCAAGATTTACATGAGAATGTTATCTCACATCTGTATTCATCCTTTAAAAATGACTACCACACACATGGTAAGTGTTGGAAAAATTTTGTCGAAAATGGTTTTCTTACATTGTAGAAAAAGTAAATATTTGAAAATTGAGTCGATTTGTGATATTTATAACAACAAAGCTTTTCTCGAAATAGTACTTGTGTTTTGGGCTAGACGGATCCTATATGCTCTCTTTAACACCTAATTATCTTTATTGACTTTAAATTTAAGGAAAGATAGGATTAAATTGAAAGGATTAGCAAATTCTAGAACTCCACTGAGAAATTTGGAAATTTTAGTGGCTAAATTCTGATTAGTTGGATTTCAATTCTGTTTAGTTAGATTGGAACTGACTGGTTTAGTAGTGGGAGACAAAATGATTAAGGATGAATGATTGTGATGGTCGATGAAGATTGTGCTAGATGTAGCTGCCCGGTTTTGACCCTAATCGGAATGGTGGTTTCGGGACCACGAATCTAAGTCAGAAAAATATTTTTTAAAAATTGTTTGGTGTTATTTATGTGTGAATTAATATTTGTGAAAGTTTCATGATTTAATTTAGTCGTTTGAATACTCAATTTGATAAAAAGGACTTAATTGCGTATTTTATAAAAGTGACATGCTAATTGTTAAAATGCTTTATTGCTATATTCTTTTAAATGTGAAGGCCTTAAAATGAAATTGTGCTATTACTAGTGGGTTGGACGGTTAAGGACAACCATTATAAAGTTTGATATTAAAATTTTAAAGGTTAATGTTGTAAATGGTATGTTAACATGTGTTAAAATAAAACAAAAAATAAAATAAAATGGCCATGATTATAATTTTTTTTGGCCGAATGTTGAAAGAAATAGAAACCATGGAAGCTCAACTAGGTTCGACACTTTGAAGTTTTGAAATTGGTATGTTGTTTGCTCGATTTCTTTTTATAATTTTTACGTTTTTGAGATCATTGCTTCGAATACTTTAAGACCCATGTTTGAATTTGTGAATTTGATTATGTTTTCATGACTTGACATTATTAATGGCTTGATAGATTTTGGGTTTAATGGAAGAAAATAAGAGATATGTGTTAGATTGTTAGATTTTGTATAAGAATTTTTGATGAAATTGAGTATCTTAGGCTAAATTGTGAAAATATTAAATTGAGGGGCTAGATTGTGAAATAAATGAAATGTAGGGGCTTGCATAAGCCTAGTGAACATTCGGCCTTAGCATTTTATATGCAAATTCTTCATATTTTGAGTTTTGTAAGAATTTGGATTAAATTGTAAAAGTGCATAATATTAGGGGTAAATTGGTAAATTGCTCAATTATGGGTGTTTGGACTTAAATGAATGAATTCTATTTGAATGAGCTTAATTTGGAACTTTTTAGATCAAGAACCAAAAAGATCGAACGTGGATCAGGGAAAATAAAAAATCGTTAAATAGTCGAATTCAACTGTCCGTCGATATCCGAGGTAAGTTATTAAGCAAATTAGTTGAGGTTAATTTGAATAGCTATACATTGTATACATTTATGCCAAATTGAATGAGATGTACATATGCTACATTGTAGTTGCCGAATGAGTAAAAGAAAATAGATGCATTGAGCTATTGATTTGCTTCACTAAGTGTGTGAGTAATAATCGTTCGATCATAAAATTTGCACTAAGTGTGCGAGATAAGTTATCCAACACTAAGTGTGCAAATTTAACTATCGAGCACTAAGTGTGCGGTTGATGTATTTAACATTATACGACTACAAAACACTGAGTGTGCGACTTTATTGAGTAATTACGGATAGTCAGATGAGTACTTGCATTGATTTTTTGTAAGGAGAAGCTATCAACTATGTGTCCAAATCCATGTATGATAAGTATTGAGCTTATGTGGTGAAGGTATTTGAATTAATGTTTACTTGGCTAATCGAGGTAAGGATGAAATGTTAGATGGATGCTTATATTTGAGATTAAATGATATAAGATTGTTAAATTAGATATGTAAATACATTGGTGTTTAATATATCATGATCTATAATGCTTCCATGTTAAACTACATTTGGGCTTGTGATTAATGGTGAATAGTTACCTTGGAAGAGAGTTTATATATGTAATTTTGATCTAGTTGAATTATCATAGAAATGAATAAAACGTTTCTAATTTGGTAAATCAAGATTATGAGAAATTGTAGCATGATTTAACTATATTGAATCTAGTTTCATTAAATTGAAGTAGTAAGTCAAATTAAAGTCTAAGTTGCTTGTAACTTACTAAGCTAAAAATAGCTTACTTGGTGTATGTTTACTTGTTTTGTTTTTATAGATTCTTTGGAAATAGCTACAAGTTTGGGATCAGTGTTGAAGTCATCCACCTATCGTCTATCTTTTGGTACTGTTTTAAGTTGAATCTAAAACTTATGGAATGTATAAACTAGAATACCTTATGTATATTTTCTTTTGACTTAGCTGTATATAGTAAGCCATGTGAATGTGGCTTATTATTTTGATAAACAAATTTATGTGTTTTGAGTAATGGAGACAATGATATAATGCTTGGATGGATGAACTAGTTATGACATCTTTATATGTGATTAACGTGTGGTATGATATGGTGAAGATTTGAGTTGGTATTTCATATGGTTGGAGTCTATGTGTATACGGTTATGATAGAATGAGGAATGAATGTTAAAGTGGGTAAAAAATGAGTAAAGTTATACATGTTTGAGGTATGTTGAGTTGCATACTCATTGTCATGTATGTTTGTATATTTGGTTAATAAGAGAAATTTTAACTTCACTATATGACATGTCATAATTAAAATTTGAAATATTTTATATATATGTTTGCCGATTTGAGTGTATATAAAAATGAATTAGTGGCTTATTTAAAATGCTATGAAATTTGTTATAAATAAAAATTTAGATTATTAGTGAGATGGCTTTAAATGAATTATGTGTAAAAAGCAAGTTTATATTCAGTCAAACTTACTAAAATAACCAAATGAATAGTATTTTTGTTTTATGCATTTGAAAGTAAGAAATTTTGGGAATGAACTATTTCATGCTCTTTTGAAATTGGTTTAAGTCATTTATTTGTTGTTATGTTCTTTATATATATATATATATCATGTGCCGAAATATATGTCATTTTGATAGCAATTAAATTATGAACTCTTTTACAATTTGTAACATGTGATTTGTTTAATCTATTTGTAAAATAGTTTGATATGTGTATAGGTTAATTGAGAGAGATGCTATAATAGAATATTACAGTAAATGTTATGTTTTTAAATAGCAATTTTTTTGACTCTATGAAATTTTATTTGATTGGTTATTGAAAATTTAACTGATTAGAATATGATCGTATAAATATCGAGTATTGTTCGTAATGCCTTGTAACCCACTCCGCGACAGATTTGGGTTAGGGGTGTTACACTAGAAGAGTACATATATAGGTGTTTGTGGAGACAAAATTTCCTCAATTCTGTTTACAATTTTTTCTCTCCATAGCATCATCTTCTTCAGTCCCTATGAAGAAGAAGAGGATGTAGCTAATGGAAGCTCTACATGTCACAACTGTAACAGCCTGAATTTGGGCTTAGTCGGAATAATGATTTTGAAATCACTAATCTGAGGCTGGGGAATTATTTCTAATACTATTTTATGTGTTATAGCATTTTATAAGAGTGCATAAAAAATTTGGGATATTTATTTACGCGATTGAGGGCTTAATTGCAAAAAAAGACTAAATCGCATAAAGGGTAAAAGTTGTAAATTTTTAGTAAATAGTGTTAAATAACTATAGAACTAAAATTGGGGGTTTTTAAAGAGCAAATAGATCCTTATTTTAGAGGTGGTCGGCCATGGAGAGACAAAAGAATGGGAACGTCAAAATTAGGTGGAGAATTTGGTAGCTATTTTAACTAGTTTTATAATTAAATAAAATAAAAGGCTATCATCTTTCTCTATCTTCTTCTTCCACTAAAATATTCAGCAAACTTATGGGTTTTGAAGCTTTAAAATTTTAGCCACTCATCATCTCTACAAATCAAGAAGTACGAAATTCGGACCTAGACTGGGGGAAGGCCAAGTGAACAGACTAAATCGAAAAATCGTTCACATTTTGTATACCGAGGTAAGTTGTAAGTTAATAATACAACTTTACTATAATTATGCATGAAATCATTGAATTGGTTTCAATTGATTAATTGTGATTTTTAGTAATGAAATGATGAAAATCTATGTGATAGAACCTGGTTGAACCTGAAGAATAGACTAGATATTCATGCTGTGATATTAGAGTCGATACGAGTGCTAGTGCAAGACCATGTATGGGATATGGCATTGACACGGATATGTGCTAGCCAGTGTAAGACCATGTCTGGGACATGGCATCGGTGTTGATATGAGTGCTAGTGTAAGACCATGTCTGGGACATGGCATCGACCTCGACAGGCAAGCTAGTGTAAGAAAATGTTTGGGACATGACATCGGGTTTGATATGTGTCAGTGTAAGACCATGTCGGGGACATGGCATCCGCACAGATAGAGAAGAGCCAGTGTAAGACCATGTCTGGGACATGGCATTGGCCTCGATACATTGAAAGCCAGTGTAAGACCATGTCTGGGACATGGCATTGGCTTGACATGTGAGCCAGTGTAAAACTATGTCTGGGACATCGCATTGGCTTGATACCCTATGTTGGAGGCTTATTGAATATCCTTCCCTATTTTAAATGGTTCAATGAAAAATTTAAAGTTAGTATTTAGATCAAGAGATATTTTGATGACCTTATGAGTGGTGCAGGTACCTAAATGAAATATATGAAATGTGAACTCAATAGTATGTTGTATGATTAGTAAAGGATGCAAACAAGTAAGTTATGCTTGTGGCCAGTCTTTGTATCATGCACAAGTTTTGATGTATTGAAAGCATGTCGTAGCATGGTCAATTATTGTCTTTTATTTACTTGCGACTTACTAAACTTTATGCTTACTCTCTCTCCTTTCCATTTTCTTATAGTGCCGCCTAGCTAGCTCGTGGATCAAAGTACGTGGGAGGCTTCATTCACACTATTATCCAAAACATTCGGTATAGTTAGTTTCTACCGTTTTGAGAAATGGCATGTATAGGAACTAGTCTGGTTAAGTGTCATTTATTTTGGGCCTCGTAGGTTCATGTAAAGAGTTATTTAATCAAAGTTTGAAAAGTTTTTAAATTGGGATGAATTTCATTAACTCAAGATTGTATGTTTGCATGTCTTTTAGTAAGGTAATGCCTCATACCCTGTCCAGGCGTCGGATACAAGTAAGGGGTGTTATATTTAGTGGTATCAGAGCTATAGTTTAGTCTATTCTAGGACTAACCTAGCTTGTGTACAAGTCTAGCTATACACGCCTTAATTTTAATATGATAGTGTGACGACTCCTGACAATTATAAACTGTATTTTTTTCATATAGTAAATGGATCCTGACGGAGCTATGGTGAATGAAGTGGAGAGTAATGCGTCAACTCCCACTGAAAGGACCGTGCCAGTTGAGAGTGTGCCCGTGACAATGAGTTAGGGCAGAGGGGATAGAGAAGCCTACCTCCAAATGATGAATGCTTGGTACACGTAGTTCATTCGTGCTAATCCGAATACTCCACCTCCCTCACCTCCTCCGATTCCTCAGTCTACCACTAGAGCTCCTCAAGTAGCAGAGATGGTTAGGAGGGAGAAGCCTCTAGTGGATAGAATTAGAAAGCATGGAACTGAGGAAATTTGGGCAAACAAAGATGATGACCCAGAGAGAGCAGAGTTCTGTTTAGAGAATACCATTAGGGTATTTGATGAGCTATCATGCACGCCTGAAGAGTGCATGAAATGTGTGATATCATTATTGCCGGATTTGGCCTACTAATGGTGTAATACTCTTATGTTAGTTATACCAAGAGAGAGAGTAACTTGGGAATTCTTCCTAGAGGAGTTTTGTAAAAAGTATATCTGTCAGAGTTTTATCGACCAGAAGAGGAAGGAGTTTCTCGAATTAAAACAAGGCTGAATGACAGTGATGGAATACGAGTGCGAGTTCGTAAGGCTTAGCAAATATGCGCAGGAGTGTGTGTCTACTGAAGCCATAATGTGTAGAAGGTTTGAAGACGATCTGAATGAGGACATTCAATTGTTGGTTGGCATATTAAAGTTGAAATAATTTGTAGTGCTTGTTGATAGAGCATGTAAGGTCGAGGACTTGGCCAAAGAAAAGAGAATAGCTAATATAGAGTCTCGTGACTCAAGGAAAAGATAGATGGGAAATCACATCAGTCCTCATCTATAAAGTCTAGAGAATTTACTACCCGATCTAATTTTTTAGTGGGATTTTCGAGCAGAAATAACAACAAGTAGCATACGACATCCAAAGCCCAGACCACTTCCATGCGAGTGTGGGTAGTGCTCGACCAAATAGACCTGAGTGCTCGCAGTGTGGTAGGCGACACTTTGGCGAGTGTTGAGGAAATGAAAGACGTTGCTTCAAATGCGGATCACTAGATCACTTCATCCAAAATTGTCTTAAGATGGATGAAAAAGATAAAAGACAAGATGTGAGAGCAAGTAGTGCTCCTTCAAGGGGTAGACCATAAAAGACCCCGGGTGTGACAGCCCTATTTCGACCCTAGTCGGAAAGTGGTTTCAGGACTGCTAAACCGAATCATAAAAATATTTGAATATATTATTTCATGTCTATTGTATGTGCTAATTTATTTTGTGAAATTTGAATGTTTTAATTGTAGCCAATACGAATGTGTTATATTTTTATTTATGAAAAGGATTTAAGTGAAAAGATAGAAAAATAGATGTGGCTAATTTAAGAGAGAAATAATAGAATATTGTAGAATAAGTAGATTTGCATGGCAAATTTCCCACTTTGACTTTAGTGACCGGCCATGCTAATGATTTAATTAAAATCTCTACATTTTTTTTTGGATAAATAAGTATTGGTGGAGTGTATTATATTATAGTTTAATAAAATAAGAGAAAAAGGGGTGAAAAGAACAAAGTGTGGTTCTTTTGTTCTTGTTAGCTGAAACTAAGTGAAGAGAGGGGAAAGATAAGCTTAAGGCATTCGACACTTTCAAATGCTCAATTAAGGTATGTAAATTGTTTTCCTTGGAAAAATTTTATTACATTTTAGTTGTTAGCTAGTATGTTATCTAGCCCATGGCTTAAATTTAGCCAAATGGGGAGAAATCACTTTCGGTCATGGGTATGTTTGTATGAGATTTCGTGGGATGTTGATATTGTGTACTAATGGATGTATGGGTTGATAAATTGAATGGTTTGGAGACCTTGTGGCCGATTAAGATTTGTGTGTGTGTAAGGGTAGAAATTTGAATGAGTGCCGAATGTGAAGATAGCAAATGGTTTGGATGAATTGTTAGTTTGAGTTTAAATTAACAAAAGACTTGAATTTTTAGTAAATTAGGTGTGTATAAAAGAATTTGGTTGTGCTTGTGAATTTATTTGTAAAAGACCTTTATTAGCTAAGTTTGGAAATTCGGCTTTATGTGTTCTTTAATGGAAATTAAAATGTTTCGGGTCAACCTTAGTGGAGCATTCGGTCATAGGGCATATGCTTGTTGAAGGGTAGTTAAATGCTTTAAAATCTTGTATAAATTAGTTAAAGTGTAAACTTGGGTCGTTTTTGTAAGGCCTTATGTTATTCGACCATTTGAAATGCAATTTTCTTAAAGGTAGAAAAAGTTAGATAGTTTAAAATTAGAATGACCAAAAATGTATGAAATGTAAAAGTATTAGTTTCGGCTTTGTAAATGAGCATAATGTGTATTTGTTAATTCTTTAGTTCTTAAAAGCCGAATGGATGATATGCATATAGATTAAGATGATGTTATGCTAGATAAGGGTTGTTGTACTCGAAATTTGGTGTGCTTGATTTATAAATGATTTTGGATATAAATTTTGGTGTGTGTATGCGACCGAATGTGTGATAAAAGAAACTTAGGAGTTCTTTGTCTTGAAATGAAGTGTAATTATCAAGTAAGTTACTTGAGTAAGGTTAATATAATTAAATTTGTTTCAATTAAGATCAAGAGCAAAGAGGGACACTCTCGAACAAGGGAAAAGCGAAGGTCGTGGAATAGCCAACCCGTATACTACTCAGAAAGATACGAAGTAAGTTCTTGAGTAATAAAATTTCTGCTTATAACATGATGAAACCTTAATACATATGTATATTATATAAATCTAGACGTAAGAGCTATATTTGAATGTCGTTATGGCAAAGATAATTTACGGAATTGTTGGAAGTGGCATGTGAACTTTGAATCGTGTTATGTTTTGAAATGAAATAGTGTCCTTTGTCTATGATTAGTGATTCAAATGTGATATGATACCTATACATATAAGCATGTGTGAACATTGAGTGGGATTTAGATCCGAGCTTAGCCTCGAAGGGCTTTCGAGCCAGAGATACGATCCGAGCTTAAACTTGAAGGGCTTTTGAGCCAGTGGTATGATCCGAGCTTAGCCTCGAAGGGCTGTTAAGCCAGTGTTATAACTGGACTTAGTTCCGAAGGGCTATGAGCCAGTGTTGAAATTGGGCTTGGTCCCGAATGACATCCGTGCCAACGTTATAAAATAAATGTTGAACCTATTCTAACAATTGTGCTGCCTACCGTAAGATAGCCAGGTATGCATCTTATTCTTGTTCGAGAACTTATTTGCCTATGGTTGGTGAATTTGAAATTTGGTGGGAATGCTTTGATTTTTGTTAAAAGTGATCCGAATGTCTATGACTTGTTTTAGTTGTATGTGATCAGAATTAGGAGATTCAACTATTTGAATAGGGGATGTATGTATATAGACATGAATTTAGCCTGATCCTTGAGATGAATGTGTATGGTTATAAGTTGAATTTCGTTGACTACATTGAATTTATCTTTGTGATATGAATGATAGAAGAGTTATCATAGTATGCCCTATTCAGGCAAAGGATAAAATTAACGAGCTTAGACATTTCTAGACTACTTTCTCAAATGATCTTGTTACTTAAAGACTTACTAAGCAAATGATCGCTTACCTAGTTGCTCTTATTTTCTGTTTTATAGATCGCTCTTGTTAGCTACGGTCTCGGGAGCCCCAGGTTGTAGTCATCCATGCTATCACAACATCTTTTGGTATTTTTGAAGCTTAACCTTGAAATGGCATGTATAGACTCGACATTTTGTTGTAAATAAAATATGATCTTGAATTGTAATTAAGTTGGCCATGCGAAAATCGCCTATCGAATACTTTTCATCCATATCTATGGTTTAATGCTTGAGTTAGTTATATGTCAATGAAGGTTCAAGTATACATTATGTGAAATGCGCTCAAAATATCTTAATATCTTGATGTCTATGTTTTATGAAACGTGTGAGGTTTAAGTGTAATCAAAATGAATATTGAATGTAACCCTTCTATTGTACTCATATGGACTTTATAACGTTACAAGAAATTATAGTTATGGTACATTATACATTGTTGGGAATTTGGTAATCTATCTAGTTGATTTCGATTTTGAGTCCTTCTAAACTATGACATTCTTTTATCTTTATAATAGAAATAGTCTTGAATAAAATGGTTGAGTATGATCTTTGATCCGGCATATGAGTGTTAGGAGATGAATGTGATAATGGCATAAATTGACTTGTTTGACTGTGATATTGTTAAGTTAAATGAAGATTGGGTAATGCCTCTAGACTCTCTTGCGACGAGTACGGGCCTAAAGGTGTTACACCGGGTGTGGGGCTAGTAATAGGGGTGCCCCTAGAGATTCTGCTGTGAGGTCCGAGGACAGAGCGCCTGTGAGGACCTACGCTATCTGTTCCCGTGAAGAAGCTTCATCTTCCGACGTAATTACGGGTACCTTTTCTCTCTATGATATTTTTGTGATAGCTTTGATTGATCCAGGGTCTACCACTTCCTATATTTACATGAAATTGGTGTCTATAATGAAAATGCTAGTTGAGTCTACTGACTTCGTGGTAAAGGTGTCTAACCCACTAGGCAAGCATGTGCTAGTTGACCAAGTGTGTAGGGGTTGTCCCTTGATAATTAAAGGTCATTATTTTCCAGCTAACTTAATGTTATTGCCGTTCGATGAATTTGACATAATCCTTGGTATGGATTGGTTGATTGCTCATGATGTAGTAGTAAATTGTGGGAGAAAATTTATTGAGCTGAAATTTGAAACTGAGAATGTTCTTCAAGTTGAATCAGGTGAACCGGATGGCTTGCCAATAGTAATGTCATGTATGACAGCTTAAAGGTACTTAAGAAAAGCGTATGAGTCATACCTTGCTTTCATGTTGAATACACAAGTGTCAGAAGCATGGATTGAGATAGTGCTTGTGGTATGTGAGTACCAAGATGTATTTCTGAAAGAGTTGCCTGAATTACCTCCGACTAGGGAAGTTGAGTTTGGTATCGAGGTGATCCCTAGTACGACACCTATTTCGATGCCCCGTATAGGATGGCCCCGATAGAGTTAAAGGAATTGAAAGTTCAATTGCAAGAATTAACGGGCAAAGGTTTTGTGAGACCGAGCTATTCTCCATGGGGTGCACCAATATTGTTCGTGAAGAAGAAATATGGTTCAATGAGATTGTGCATAGATTACCGTCAACTCAACAAGGTTACAATGAATAATAAATATCCTTTGTCGAGGATCGATGACTTATTTGATTAGCTGAAAGGAGCAACTGTGTTCTCCAAGATAGACCTAAGGTCGAGATATTACCAGCTGAGAGTCAAGGAACAAGTCAGACGAGGTACAACCACTATAAGTTCCTCGTCATACCCTTTGGGCTGACAAATCTCTTGCAGTATTTTTGGACTTGATGAACCGCATTTTTCGACCGTACTTGGACAAGTTCGTCGTGATCTTCATTGACAGTATACTTATTTATTCTCGTGATGAGAGTAGGCATGCGGAACATTTGAAGACTATATTGCAAACCTTGAGAGATAAGCAATTGTATGCTAAGTTCAGTAAAAGCAAATTTTGGCTACAAGAGGTTGGGTTTCTGGGACACATTGTGTCAGGAGATGGGATCAGAGTTGATCCTGGTAAAATATTGACTATTGTTGAGTGGAGGCCGCCAAGGAATGTATCAAAAATCAGAAGCCTTTTGGGCGTAGCGGGTTACTGCAAACGATTCGTTAAGGGATTCTCCATGATTGCCACTCCAATGACTAGACTACTCCAAAAAAGAGGTTAAGTTTGAATGGACGGAAAAGTGTCAATAGAGCTTTGGGAGGCTAAAGGGTTTGTTGACCAAAGCCCCGTGTTAGTGCAATCGGAACCGGGAAAGAATTTGTAGTGTATAGCGATGCTTCCTTAAATGGATTGGGGTGTGTACTTATGCAAGGAGGCAAGGTAATAGCCTATGCCTCGAGACAACTGAAGCCAGATGAGAAAAAGTACCTGACCCACGACTTGGAGCTAATAGCCATCTTATTTGCATTGAAGATATGGAGACACCACTTGTATGGTGAAAAATGTCAGGTGTTCATGGACCACAAATTTTAAAGTATTTAATGACTCAAAAGGAATTGAACTTGTGGGCAACAAAGATGGTTTGAGTTAATAAAGGACTACAAGTTGATAATTGACTATCACCCTAAAAAGGCAAATGTAGTTGCCGATGCTTTGAGTAGGAAGTCATTGTTTGCCTTGAGGGCCATGAATCCTTAATTGATTGTAAGTGATGATGGTTCAATTTTAGCTGAGTTGAGAGCTAGACCAACGTTCTTGCTAGAGATTTGTAAAGCCCAGAAAAGTGACAAGGATTTGCAAGCCAAGATAGCTTAGTGCGAGATGGCTATTGAATCAGATTTCTGAGTTGGTGCCGAAGGTTGTTTGATGTACCAAGATAGAATTTATGTGCCTAAAAATGATGAGCTTATTCAGAGGATTTTGCGAGAGGCACACGATAGTCGCTTATCTATTCACCCGGGTAGCGTGAAAATGTATAACGACTTGAAGAAAATGTATTTGTGGTTAAAAATGAAAAGAGACAGTTTAGAGTTTGTCTCTAAGTGCCTAATCTATCAGCAAGCAAAAGCCAAACACCAAGTTCCTTCGAGTTTGCTTCAGCCTGTAATGGTCTCCGAGTGGAAATGGGACTGGGTTACCATGGACTTTATATCAGGGCTACCTTTTCACCAAAGAAGAAAGACATAGTATGGGTTGTCGTGGATGGACTAACAAAGTCGGCTCATTTCATACCAGTTCATACAAACTACTCACTTGAGAAACTAGCTGATTTGTATGTCTCAGAGATAGTGAGACTGCACGGAGTGCCCTTATCGATCATTTTGGATAGAGATCCGAGGTTTACATCACGAGTTTGGAAGAAGTTGGAAGAAGCTTTGGGGACAAAGCTGAACTTTAGTACAAATTTCCACCCTCAGACTGATGGTCAGTCGGAAAGGGTGATTCAGATTTTAGAAGACATGTTACGGTGTTGTGTTCTCGAGTTTCAGGGAAGTTGGGAAAAGTACTTACTGCTAGTTGAATTCACCTACAACAATAGTTATCAATCGAGTATTAAAATAGAGCCTTATGAGGCTTTGTATGGGTGCAAGTGCTGAATGCCCTTGTATTGGTCAAAACTTAAAGAGAGTCAGATGCACGGGGTCGATTTAGTAAAAGAGACTGAAGAGAAAGTTAAGATAATTCGTGATTGCCTGAAAGCCACCTCAAATAGACAGAAATCCTACACGAATTTTAAACGAAAAGAGATTGAGTTTCAAGTCAGGAATAAAGTGTTTTTGAAAGTATCCACATGGAAGAAAATCCTTCGATTCGGTAGGAAAGGCAAATTAGGTCCACAGTTTATTAGACCTTATGAGGTGACGGAGAGAATTGGACCAGTGGCATATCGATTAGCTTTGCCTCATGAGTTAGAGAAAATCCACGATGTCTTCCATGTATCGATGTTACATCGCTACCGTTCTGACATTTCACACGTGATGACACCGATAGAGGTTGAGATTCAACTAGATATGACCTATGGTGAAGAACAGGTTAAGATTTTGGCTTAGGAGGTCAAGAAATTGAGGAATAAGAGCATAGCACTTGTGAAAGTATTATGGCATAGACATGGAGTCGAGGAAGCCACATGGGAACCCGAGGAGACTATAAGAGACCAATACTCGAACTTGTTCACTAATAAGATTTTCAGGGGCAAAAATCCCCAAGGTGGAGAATTGTAACAACCCAAATTTGGGCTTAGTCGGAATAGTGATTTCAAAATCACTAATCCGATGTCGGAGAATTATTTCTAATACTATTTTATGTGTTATAGCATTTTTATAAGAGTGCATGAAAAATTTGAGAAATTTATTTACGCGATTGATGGCTTAATTGCAGAAAAGGACTAAATAGCATAAAGGGTAAAAGTTGCAATTTTTTAGTAAATTGTGTTAAATAGCTATAGAACTAAAATTGGAGGTCTTTAAAGAGAAAATAGACCCCTATTTTAGAGGTGGCCGGCCATGGAGAGACAAAAGAATTGGAAAGTCAAAATTAGGTGGAGAATTTGGCAACTATTTTGACTAGTTTTATAATTAAATAAAACAAAAGGCTATTATCATTTTCTATCTTCTTCCTCCACCGAAATATTCAGCAAACTTAAGGGTTTTGAAGTTTCAAAATTTCAGCCACTCATCATCCCTACAAATCAAGAAGTACAAAATATAGACCTAGACCAGGGGAAGGCCAAGCGAACGGATTAAATCGAAAAATCGTTCACATTTTGTATACTAAGGTAAGTTGTAGGTAAATAATACAACTTTACTATAATTATGCATGAAATCATTGAATTGGTTTAAATTGATTAATTATGATTTTTAGTAATGAAATGATGAGAATCCATGTGATAGAACCCGGTTGAACCTGAAGAATAGACTGGATATTCATGCCTTGATACTAAGGTCGATATGAGTGCTAGTGTAAGACCATCTCTGGGACATGGCATTAGCCTCGACAGGCAAGTTAGTGTAAGACCATGCCTGGGACATGGCATCGGCTTGGATATGTGTCAGTGTAAGACCATGTCTGGGACATGGCATCAGCACAGAGAGAGCAGAGCTAGTGTAAGACCATGTCTGGGACATGGCACCGGCCTCTATACATTGAGAGTTAGTGTAAGACCATGTCTAGGACATGGCGTTGGCTTGACATGTGAGCCACTGTAAGACCATGTGTAGGACATCGCATAGGCTTGAAACTCTATGTTGGAGGCTCATTGAATATCCTTCCCTATTCTAAATAGTTCAACGGAAAATTTAAAGTTAGTATTTAGATCGAGAGATATTATGATGACCGTATGAGTGGTGTAGGTACCGTAATGAAATATATGAAATGTGAGCTCAATAGTATGTTGTATGATTAGTAAAGGATGCAAACGTGTAACACCTCTTACCCGTGTTCAATGCCGAAACAGGGTACGAGGCATCACTGGATTTGTACACTTACAAACACACAAAACTGACTATAAAATTTCTTTCAATTTAGAATCTAATCACATTCTTATCATATATATACATATATTCAAGTCCTTATACACGCCATAAACTTGTAAACATTTCGAAATTTTTTTATACTAACTTTAGCCTGATAGTGTGATAGTATCTCCGGCGACCTCCAACTCGAGCTAGCATCTGAAACTCTATAGGAAAAAGGAAGGGAAAGGAGTAAGCATTATAGCTTAGTAAGTGAATATGTAAATAATAATAATACATTATTAATGGCATTTATAAGTCCCAAAATATGTCTCCACAATTATACAATCTTAATCTCACATGAAATTATCATTTACTTAAAATCAGTACAAGTTGTCCATTCGAGTCTCAGTCACTAAATTATTTTTATCAAGAGCTACAGAGCTCCAAATTAAGATTTGTAAATTTTACCAGAAACTAGACTCATATGTCTTCTTGCCATAAAAAGTTTAGAATTTTTGGTTAGGCCAATTAATACAGTTTATTCATTGAAGTCTCCCCTGTTTTGCGGTTCAGCAGCTCTGACCACTCTTCACTAAAATTTAAATTTATCTTTATAAAACATTCTAAAGATGTTCAAATTTGTTTCTTTCAAAAATAGACTCAATAAGGAATCCAAACATATAAATTACATTCCTTAAATATTTTTGTGCAATTTTTAATGATTTTTACAATTCAAAACAGGAGATCACAAAATCAATCTGAACCAGTCTTAGAAAAATATAAATATCACAAAATAAAGAATTCCTTTATTTTCTCTATTTATTTTATATGAAAATAGATTTCATAAGATTTAATTTCATATCTCATTCCACTTCTAACTCAATTTCTACCATTTTTTGTGATTTTTCAAAGTCACTCCCCTGCTGCTGTCCAAAACTGCTATATTTCCAATTTCACCTTTTTCATATATTCCCTTGTATCAATTTTTTTATAGTAACACTTAACCATATCAAACGTACCAAAGTTCGATCATTTATTGAGCACATTGCTTACAACACATATATTCATGTCCTTATACTTATCACCACATTTTCATCTAAATTCACAATTAATAGATTTCCTGTTGAACACATCCGAATAGTAACAGATATTTGGTGGCCTGCACATAGTACCACCCTTGTAGCCGAAGCTAATTGGTGCACATAGTAGCCTACACTTAGTACTACACATGTGACCAATATCATCTGACACATGTAGTAGCTTGCACATAGTACTACACACGTGATCAAAATAATCGAGTATGCATAGTAGCCTGTACATAGTACTACACATGCGACCCATCCATCTGGTACACGTAGTAGCCTGCACTTAGTACTACACACGTGACCTAAACCATCTTGAACACATAGTAGCCTGCACATAGTACTACACATGTGTTCTCACAACGGATCATTTATATCGTTTCTATTCCGAAGGTTCAACCGGGAAATTCTTCACTTTTCAACATTTTACCAATTCATCCATACTAAATTCCAATTCATAATTTACCTCAAGTGAGCATTCAATATACAACCATAAATCATACAATAACAAAATATTATAACATAGATAAAAACGATACATTATTTCCATATAAACTTACCTCGGTGCAAAATATAGAAATTTTGCAATTTTGTCAACAATCTTTTCGTTTTCCCAATCAAGGTTGATTCCGCATCTTTCTTGATCTAAAATAACACATTTAGCTTATTTAATACTCACATTTATCAAAACCGACCTTAACTCTAACTTTGGCAAAATTTCAATTTTTTCCTTAAACTTTTGCATATTTACACTTTTGCCTTTAGTAAATAAATGATTAGCATATTCTAAAACCTCATAATCTATCATAAAACATCAAAAAAACACAATTATTCAACATGGGTCAATTTTTGAAATCAAACCCTAGCTCAAATAAATGGTAGAAATAGAGAAATCATGTTACCGGGATTTCAAAAACGTAAAAATCATTAAAAACGGGGCTAGAATGGACTTACAATTGAGCTTGGAAGCTTGAAAAACCATAGCCATGGTTTCTCCATGCTATTTTTGGCCTTGAGGAAGAAGATGAGCAAAAATTGGCTTTTAATTTGATTTTTTAATTCATTTAATCATTAAATGACCAAAATGCCCCTAACTTAAAAAAATTCTTCTTCACCCATTTCATTTCCATTTTTGTCCAATAAATTAACCAATGGTTTAATTACCATTTAAGGACCTTCAATTTAAAATTTCATAACAATTGGACACCTCTAACATGTAGAACTCAACTTTTGCACCTTTTACAATTTCGTCCTTTTGACTAAATTGAGTGCCCAAACGTCGAAATTTTCGTATGAAATTTTTACAAAATAATTTCATAAAAATGTAAACCATAAAAATATAAATAGAACCCATTTCAATTAAACACCTTTACCTTCTAGAATGCATATTTTACTACTTTTGCAATTTAGTCCAATTTATCAAATTTGATAAACAAACAATAAAATTTTGTAACAAAAATTTCACAAAATGTTGCAAACACAAAATAAATTATAAAACTCAATCGGAATAAATATTTTGACCTCGAATTTGTGGTTTCATAACCACTATTCCGTTTAGGCCCTGTATCAGGCTATTACAAAACGAGTAAGTTATGCTTGTGGCCATTCTTTATATCATGCACAAATTATGATGTATTGAAAGCATGTCGTAACATGGTCAATTGTTGTCTTTTTTTTACTTTTGACTTACTAAGCTTTATGCTTACTCTCTCTCCTTTCCATTTTCTTATAGTGCCACCTAGCTAGCTCGTGCATCAAAGTACTTCGAAGGCTTCGTTCACACTATCATCCAAAACATTCGGTATAGTTAGTTTCTAGCATTTTGAGAAATGGCATGTATAGGAACTAGTCATGTTAAGTGTCATTTATTTTGGGCCTCGTAGGTCCATGTAAAGAGTTGTTTAAACAAAGTTTGAAAAGTTTTTTTGAAATTGGGACGAATTTTGTTGACTTGAGATTGTATGTTTCCATGTGTTTTAGTAAGGTAATGCCTCATACCCTGTCCCAGCATCGGATATGGGTAAGGGGTGTTACAACAACACTTATATGAATTGAAGACTGATAGTAGAGTAATTGAGGAACTAGTGTGAATTAAAGAAAAAACTAGAATAAAACCTCTTAAAAGATTTAATATGATGATGGATTATGAGTTTTAAGGGTTAAACCCCTTTAGTTTATCCAATAAATGGTTGTCATGCTTAGTTGCTAGGACAAAGGAGGCTTTGGCATTCAGACAAGCTAAGCTGTCAAGGATAAGGAAGCGAAGTGAGTATCTATACCTTGCTTTTTAGGGTATAGAATGTTGTTATGTTGTTGCATGAACAATGTTGAATATGTATTGAGATGACCTGAGTTCATGGTGTATGTGTACAAGATGAAAGAGTAGGTTGTGTATATACATCAACTGTGTGATTGCTTTCTAGTTGTTGGTTGCCTGTTTATGGCTGTTCATGGATGATTAGTTAATTTGTGTAATGTATGTGAAATATTGTGTCTGCATGTTTATGATATTTGGAGTTTGGAGGGAGAAGTATTGATGAGTTAAATGAAGTTAGGATTGGGTGGATGGTTGGAAAAAGGGAGATTCCATTAGATTTCACCATTCAGTGTTGCTGTGTGCAAACTGTGATGTACGAAGCTTCGAGCCTTGCAGAGGGGACACTATGGTGTTAGAGCATCAAGGTAGTAATGTCAAAATAGAGGTGTGGGTGGATGGATAGGGAAAATGGAACACCTGCTAGATTCTACAAACTAGTGTTGTTGAGTACAAATCGTGATGTGTGAAGGGGGCTATCACACCACGATTTATTTTTACTTGTTGGTTTGATTAAGCGTAAAGGAGTTACTCGTGTAATGGTTAAGTGGTAGCAAAATTGTCCTTAAAACCCAAGTTCGAATCCCTTCCTTAGCATTTTTTTTAGAATTTTGGCATTTCCCTTATTTTTAACCCTATTATCGCTCATAGGGTTTAAAATGTAGCACCTGATGCCTAAACCATTAATCTGAGTCCATCTAACGAATGCCACAATAACCCGAATTACTTATTAAAAAATATCTTTCTTGAATTAAATTACTTATCAAATCATAAAAACTTTTAAACCCCATTTTCATCAATAAATTACAAAAGTTTTAGGCTAAGAACCAAAAACAGAAAATGGCAACTAAGACCCTGAGGCGGATCCTCTTTAGGTGCCCCTCTTTACTTATGTAAGCATATGCATTTTGCCTTACTTCCAGTGAAGTCTAGTTTGGTCCCTGTCGATGTATGAATCTTTAACTATCTTTCATTTAAGTAGAAAACTTATAAATTTGGGAGAACCTAGTGAGATCTACATATAAAATTTAAGGAAAATGTAAGGCGTCCAACTCAAAATTTTACTACATGCTATTCGCATTTAGTAACTCTGGCAAATGCAATTGGTGACTGCCTAAGCGACTTCAAAGTTTGTGGGCTTTCCCTAGATTTAACTACCTGTACACTATAAAGTATTAGGCTGCCTAACATTACCGGAATTCCCTAACCTTATCAACCTGTTTCTCATGGAGGCTTTTTAGTACATGTTGTTCCAACCTATAAAAGCTCCACACAATCCTTACTATTCCCGATGGCCATGTCTGACCTTCATTTCCCACTATCCCTTGACAAACTTTGTTGGCCATTTGGCCTGGGACATATGTTTTATCCTTTAAAGATTCTGATTAGTTTATCAAATACCTTGACTAATCTTTTTATAGTCTTGCAAATTACAAATTGAGTCCCACCATTGACCAATTCATGATCTTTCCTAATCACTCATTTCAAATCATTCCATCCATACGTCAATTTAACCATCCTATACCTTGAGGCTCGAACACCTAGTGTCACTTCTACAAAGCCCGAAGCTTCACTCACAATGGGTGCATAGAACAATACCGTGGATAGTATCTAACAAAACCATCTCTTTTTCCCACTCTTAACTTTGCCTAACCCATAGTTAGTATCCCCTTTCATAATATGTATACATCAATTATACATAGCATGCAAAACATCAGTAAGTAATGTACCACACTAGATAACCATTTATTAATCACCTAATATTACAATAAGCAAGAACATGGCAATTTGTCATCACTGCATATAGCACTTGAGAACTTGTTTTCCTCATCCTTGAAATCTTAGCTCATCTAAAATGCCAGAGCCTTCTTTGTCATGATGGCTACACATGAAAACCATATTATGGTTAAACCAATGGTGGTAAATTCTTAGAACAGCTTTGAGAGTCTCATGGTACTTCTCTACTTAGTTTCTAAATATAGAGGAAGATAAGAAAGCTTACCAATTCCTCAATTTCTCCATCACTAGGATTAGGTTCATGCCTTTAATACGACATGCAGATCTTCCTTCATCTCTATTCCTTTCTTCTTTAGAATGATTGAAGAAGATGATGCTAGGGGGAGGTGAAGACTTAGAAACATAATTAAGAAAATTCTGTCTCCACTCTCGCCCATATCTATATACTCCTTGGGCACAATCTTCACCGACCCTTCCTACCATCAATTTTTAATCATTTTGTCTCCCACTTTAGAGTTAATCGGTTCCTGTCTACTTGAACAGTAATTGGAATCCAACTATTCACAATTCAGTCACTAGGATTTTCCTAATTCCCTTATGGAGTCTGGTAAATTTCTAGTCTTCTCAATTTAATCCTAGCTTTCCCAAATTCCCAGCTTAATTAGGGTACAACTCCCCTCTTAAAGAAAATTTTGTCCTCAAAATTTTCTTTCTTACATAAGTTCTCCTAAGGTGATGCCCACTTTATTTTCTCTTGTCTTGAAAATTCTCTTTGTAACTAAGGAGAGTCTCCGTTATCCTTTTTCGGGACATGTTACTACTTTATTGTCCTAAATTTCGTCTAGGTTTCATCTCCCTCATTGATGACTCTACCCTAACTCTTTAGGAATTTTTATTTTTATTTTTTATTCTTTTTACAGCATGAGGACCATTTTTGTACCTATTCTAGCGGATCCTTACTTACTCTGTCAGCCAACCGTGTAACGCCCTGAATTTTGGGCCTAGAAGTATTGGGCCTTGAGTTTTGGATCGGTTAAAAGGCAGGTTAAATAATTCAAATGTGTGATTTTGGAGTGTTTGGAGGGTACTATGAAGTCCTGGGTTCAAATTAGGCCATAGGAAAATTTTGATTTTTAGCCTTAGTGGAACCCTGATCTCAAGTGGTATGACTCTTAAATAAATCAAGGTAAAATAAGGCACAAAAAGGAGTATGGTGTAGTGGCAAAGTGGCGCAACTTAGGGGACAAGAAAGTGACGCCATAAAGGAAGCAAGGGGATCCAAGGTTCAAGTCTTGGCTCTTGCAATTTATTTTGGTTTTTCTTTTAAATAAATCTGGAAGCGAGTAGGCAGGCTTTAAAGTTAAATGTGTTGGACTTATGAAGCAAAGGAGATTGTGTCTGACTGGTGGTGGCTTGACTGGGCTATCAAGAGGACTATGGTTCGAATCCCTTTACACGCAAAGGTTGATTATTTTGGATTGATGGAGAATCCTACATCGGGAAGCTAACATGAGAATAGGTGAGGAATTGGCTTTAAATAGAGCAAACCATGAGGAGAGTAGGCATACCTTTCTTGGCTTATCCCTTTCACGTTGTGGCGTGTTCGTTTGGGTTAGGCGTTGGATCATTCATTGATCTATAGGCTGTTGGGTCACGATGGTGGTGACCGTAGTTGATCAACACACCCCCTAGTGAGTCAAGGGTGCGATTATTGTTGGCTTCTGGGCATAGCAGCGTTCAACTCGTGGATTAACTTCAGATACCTATCAGGTGTGTACTTCACCGTACTCTAGCTGTAGAACGGCAAATGCCAGAATGCTGAAATGGGCCATGTGGGCCCAATGGGCCTGTGGGCCCAATCAGGCAAATTGTATGATTGTCAGTAAATATTGGACTACACTAGGTGAATCTCATATCTGTGGCTAGTTTTGGGCTAAAGGGCCACATGAGCGTGTGGGCCCACCTGGGTCAAGAACGGGCCTTAGGCCCATTCGCAACGTTATCTCTGTTTAGTATACTTGAGTTGCTCTAGGTGACTGTAGACTTTTTGAGGGATTGATAAAATTACTGAAATACCCTTATAGGGTAGAATTACTATAATACCCTCGATTTGCAAAATTATAGAAATACCCCCGATTTGCAAAATTATTGAATTATGCTCGATTTGTAAAATTACAAAAATACCCTCTATTTGCAAAATTACAGAAATACTCCTGATTTGTAAAAGTACTATTTTACCCCTAATTTGTAAAGTTACCATTTTACCCCTGATTTGTAAAGTTACCGTTTTACCCCTGATATGTAAAGTTACCGTTTTACCCCTAATTTGTAAAGTTGTCATTTTACCCCTTATTTGTAAAGTTACCGTTTTATCCCTGATTAGTAAAGTTATCGTTTTACCCCTAATTTGTTAGAATTATCGTTTTACCCTCAGTTTACAAAATTATCGAAATACCCCACCTCGAATTTCAAAATTACCGAAATACCCCTAATTTACAAAATTACCAAAATACCCCTGGTTTATGAAATTATCGAAATACCCCTGGTTTGTGAAATTATCGAAATACCCCTGGGTTGCAAAATTATCGAAATAGCCCTGTAGGGTAGAATTATCGAAACACCCGTTTAGGGTAGAATTACCGAAATACCCCTACAGGGTAGAATTATCGAAATACCCCTATAGGGTAGAATTACTAAAATACCCTTTTAGGGTAAGGTAGAATTACCGAAATACCCCTGTAAGGCAGAATTATCGAAATACCCCTGTAGGGTAGAATTACTGAAATACCCCTATAGGGTAGAATTACTGAAATACCCTTGTAGCGTAGAATTTTCGAAATACCCTTGTAGGGTAGAATTACAAGATACCCCTGTAGGGTAAAATTACCATTTTGCCCCTAAGGTGTTAAATGACTGTTTTGCCCTTATGGGCAAGTGACTGACTTGGACTGTGTGTTTCACGGATTTGACTGTGTTTGTATGATAGTGATTTGACTGACGTGACCGTGGTTGTGTGATTAATATGTTTTAATATGTGTTTAAATGACTGATACTGAACATGGCCATTCTGCATACATGTGTGATGATTGAGCATAGCATACACGACATATTAGGTTGGGACATTGATAAGGAGGAAGTTCTGTTCTGATAGGATCGCACGGGTCGCACGAGACGACTGTGGATCCAGTAATAATCTGATAAGGTCGCACGGGTCGTACGAGACGACTGTGGACCGAATGAGGGATTAATGCCAGTTATTCTGAGTATGGCTCTATGCCAACCAACATATGGCTCTATGCTATCGGGATCATGGCTTTGTGCCGATTATATTTGCCTAAGGCTATGTGCCTATCTTATTTATTGATGACTGTGTGTCGATCACATTTACCCATGGCTATGTGCCGATTATATTACCCTAATTGATGGCTATGTGGCAATCTTATTACAGTTACTGATGGCTTTGTGCCAATTATGATACTGCTACTAAAGGCTTAAAGCCGCATTTAAATTAGCAGCATGGCTGCGTCATTGGTGTGTAGGGCTGGGTGGGTCAAGTTATTCCCCACATGGTGTGTTGGGTTGGTACGGGTGGTGTGATGGCTAGACTGGGTTAGGATTGCATTTGCATATTGTTCTGATTCTGCTATGGGCTTGGCCCACACTGTTCTGTATAGGGCTAAGGCCCAAACTGATCTATTCTATATAGGGCTTCGGCCTAGTCTATTCTGCATATCTGTATTATACTGCTACTGATTCTACTTTGGGCTTAGGCCCACCTAATTCTCATTCTGATTTTGATTCTAATCTGATAATATTTCTGATTCTGTAATGGGCTAGGGCCCATCAGGTACTGTTTGTTATAGTAGGCTAAGGCCCAATTGATACTGGAATTGTAGTAGGGCTGGGGCCCGGACTTTTAAGTCTTTTGTATGACTGACTGTTTGTTTTATATGGTAGGGGATTACACACTGAGTTTTCATAAAACTCACCCTGTTTAATAATTGTGTAGGTAATCCCTAGCTTTAGGAGGATTGGTGCTGCGAGGGACTTGGAGAAGCGCACACATTGCTTATGCTCTGTCTTGATTTACTTTTAAGTACCTTATTCCAGTTTGGGTTGTGATAAGGCCTTTTAAACTTTTTGGTTTTTATATTTGGAATTTTATTTATTGTTTTATAATTGCTAGAAGTCTGACATAGTTTTTTCGAAACAACAACTATTTTTCAAAATATCACGTTTTCACAACTATTTTAAATTAGGTTTCTGTAACAATTAAGGTTTTAATGGTAATAACATTTTACAAGAGAACGTCTTTTAATAAACGACATTTTAAAAATATGCATACGAAATTCGAGATTTTGCACAAGTTTTAAATGGCAACAGGTTTTAATAAGAAGGGTTTTTAATGGAAACAAGGTTTTCAAAAAACACCTCAATGTGACACGCCAGATTTGGGCCTAACTTCTAGGCCGAGTTTGGGGTGTTACAAACCGTATCTTTGCACAACACTATTAGGCACTTTTAAGGTTAACAGGGGTCATATGACAGATACTTGTTAAACAATTTACTTTGGTAGACACTCCTATTTTTTTGGTTATCAAGGGTGTAAGAAAAAAACCCTTTTTGATTCAACAAGTGTCATTTATGGATTCGAGGATTCAAGTAATTTATTTCAAAATGCTCCAAAACTTCTCTTAGATGCTTGGCTATTTAAATTAAGACATTAGGAAGAGAGGCCTTTCATCAGAAATTACTTTTCAATTCCTTATCGACTAAGTTTCTGTAACACCCCAAACACTATTGTCAGAATGAGGCATTATACTGAAATCAGTCTTAAACATGGTTTGAACTTTTACTAAGGTTTTGGCGTATACCCTCAGAATTGGAGCGTTAACCAAAAAATTTTAAATCATAAAACAATCAAATTAGGGATATGCCATATAATGTAAACATTATTGAAAAAAATTTTCAATGGAAGCCTTACAAAAGTCGACGTGTTTATATAATACCCAAGACGAGTTATTTTCCCACACAAAAGTTTCAAGTGCATCACTGGCAGTTAAACATTGCTTAAATCAGTTCAACGTATACGGTTAAAAGATGATATCATAAACCATAATTAAAAAAGGTTTAACCTATACTTTACAAGCACATAAACATTCTCTTAAAATAATGATTTGGTGAAATATATAAGTTATTACAAATCTTGTTTACAAATCAGAGCTACACACCACCCGCCTAAAATGAAAGTATATGCATTTTACAAAAAAAAAAAAGAAGAAAAAAACATAGGCAACGTTCATAACAAAAGTCGCTTTATATGGTTGAGTCCTACTACAAGCCATTTTACACTGAGCTACCACCTTGAAAAAGGGAAAGAAAAGAAGTAAGTTCGAAAGAACTTAGCAAGCTCTAGCAATAAAAATGCTTAACCCTTTCAAAAAAATTTTCATGAACAGGAAATGTTTGGGCGTATATATACACATATACAAATAACAAAAAGTTAACAACTTCTCACAGAGACAATTGGAGAGACAATTGGGCTTCTACCCTCTTACATACGATAATGGTGGATACCTATCCTTTGAAAATTCTATCATTTGCCGAATATAGTATGCAACCACTTTCCTAAAGAACAATTGCCTTAACAATAACATACCAAATACTTCTTTTAAGGAACATGAATGCTACCTATTCTTACCCTTATCATTTCAAACATTTTGATTGACTGGTATTTACACACCTACCAAATTCAATTTCACTAGGGCGGATAATACTCGCCAAGCACAACAACTTAGCAGATACGCTATGTACTCAACTCAATAATAGGATTGAGACTTCCCACTTATAGCAAAATAACCAACCTTTGCGTGCAAAGGGATTTGAACCAAAGTCCTCTCGATAGCCATGCCACTCCACCACCACTAGGACACAAGCTCCTTTGTGTCATAAGTCCAACACATTTAACTTTAACGCCCACCTACTCACTTCTAGATTTATTTAAAAGAGAAACCAAAATAAATTGTGAGAACCAAGACTTGAACCTTGGACCCCTTGCTTCCCTTATGGCATCACTTCCTCGCTACTAAACCACATCTCCTTTTTATGTCTTATTTTAGCCCCTTTTATTTATAAGTTATCCCACTGGAACTTAGGGTTCCCTTAAGGCCGAAACCAAGATTTTTCCTATACCTAAGCTTGAACCCAGAACTTCATAAAAACCCTCTAACATTCCAAAATCATTAACCCAACAATTTTAACTTGCAAATTGAGTCGACGTCTTACACTCAAGAATTTTAAAAGCACCCAAGCCCAAGGCCCAATTCTTCTAGGCCTAAAATTCGAGGCGTTGCATGATTCCTTAAAGAAAACTAGAAGGAAAAGAAACACAGTTCATACCTTTGTCAACTCTTTATGTAACGCCCTGATTTTTGGGATTTTTTAGGTTTCTGTGATTTTTGGTGAATTTTTAAAATTTTGGTGTTCTGGATATTGGAATTGAGTTTAAATGTGTTAGTGGGCCTCTAGAAGGCCCAAGCCTAAGTTAAAACCCGGTAAAATATCAAGTTTGAATTTTAAGTGAATAGGAGACTTGGTTAAGTGGGCTTTTAAGTAAAACTTCGTAAATTATGATACAAGAAGAGCTTTGGAAAAGTGGCAAGGTGGCTCCACTAAGTTCCTAAAAAAGTGGCACCTGGGAAGGAATTAAAGGTCCAGGGTTCAAGTTGCAAGGTAAGCGTATTGTTACTTTTTAGTTTTTAGGCATGTGTTGGGCATGTGATCACTTAAATGAATTTCGGCAAGGGCCTTAGGGAGGTTGGGCCAATTGTTTTAGTTGATATTAAGGTTAGATTCTTTTCTTTTTCTGTCTTGGAGAATTAGGGTTAGCCATCTGAAAGCTTTCACTTTCATTCATCCTTTTTTAAGTTTTCACAAAAGCCGAAAACGCAAATTCCTTCTCCTTTGTGCCGATTTCTTCCTCCTCTCCTTCTCCTCCATTCTTTTCTTCCTTTTTGGTTTCTCTTCTAGCCGAAACCTTCTTATCACCTTAGTCGCCTTCTCTGTCGATCTTATCCTCCACAAAACCACCATAGCCGATTGTCATTCCTAAAAACTTACTTCTTGTGCTGATTTATCCAAGCCAACTCCTTCTTTTCTTTTCATTCCTTTTGACTGATTTTCATCTTCTTTAAACCCGTAGTATCTTTCGGCAACACTACTCCAAAGTTATAGCTTCAAATCATCATCTTCTTTATCACTCAAAAGCTGAAACCACCATAAATTTAGGAGCTTGTAGCTGAAACTTCAAATCTCTAGGATTCGAGTTCTACTATTGCTTAGGGGCTAGATCTACATCAGATCTAAGTAGAAACAGAAGGGAAAATGGTAAGTGCTCATTAACCCAGATATATAAGTTATTTTACAATTTAGAAAAAGCCAAAGTCCCTAAAATCTAGGGAGGCTGTCGATTGGGGCATAGGGCCCTAAGGGTCATTAACGAATGATATCTTTTGGTGATTAGTGTATACTAGAGGTGATTGATTAAAGGCTTGGATCTTTGGAACAACTAGACTTAGATCTAGTCATCGGTTTTCGACAAAGGTAAGATTTTGAAGGCTTTAGGGGCATTGGCCAAATATAGGTAAGTGAATATTGGGATTGTTTGTTGTAGATTTGCAATCTAAGAATTGTGGCAATCGATTGTAGGACATCGTGGGGGATCCCAGTAGTAGTCATCGCGAAACAGGTATGTATCGAACACCCTCTCTAGTTCAATTCAGCAAAAGCCAAAATGCCAAAATTCTGGCATTTCGTGGGCTTGTGAGTGTGTGAGTGCTCACAAGACGTTTAGGAAACGTTAGATCTGAAATTGCAAAGTGGTAAGTTAGTCGTGTGTGAAATTTCGTGCACTTCGGTATGGGCCAATGGGCTTACAGGCCTATATGGGTGAAAATAGGTAAATAATGTGTACTGATAGACTGTAGGTTCAAAATCTTTTAAACTGATAAATTGATCATAAAATTTGAACTAAATGGTCTTAATTTGTTAATAGACACTGTAGGGCCTATTAGGGGTTTAGGGCCCAATAGCTAAAACTGATAAACTAAGATAAATAGACTTGTGCAATGACGGATGGATTATTAGTGAGTGTAATATGCATGAAAACCCTAAAAATTGATAGAATTACTGAAATACCCTTAGAGGAGGAAAATTACTATTTTACCCCTAGGAGCAAAATGACTGTTATACCCTTAGGGCTAAGTTGAGCAAAAAGCATGATTATACTGTTACTGTATACTGCATGCCATGTCATTATTATCTGTTGCATGGGACTGGGATATTGATGGAGGAAGTACTGAAAGTGGCTTGACCACGTACTGGAGGCTTTGCCTCAATTTACTGTTATCTGAGCAGCAACGCTGCAACTGTGGAGTGTAGGGCTGGGTGGGTTGAGTTATCCCCACATGGTGTGTAGGGCTGGTACGGGTGGAGTGTAGCGGCTGGATTTAGGTTGGGTTTGGGATTGCATTCATGTTATTATCTGTTCTGTTCTAAAATGGGCCTATAGGCCATACTGTTATCTGAAAAGGGTTAAGGCCCAGTTTACTGTAACTGGACAGGGCTTCGGCCCAGTTAAAGCTGAGACTGATTAGGGCTTAGGCCAATGGGCTTGAGCTGGCTTGGGCTCTGGATGGGCATTCTTTACGCACTGAGTTTTCCAAACTCACCCCCTTTCTTTCCATCCATGCAGGTGAGTCCTAGATGGTGGACTTGGAGCTGGGAGGGATTCAGAGTGGCCAAGAAGATTAAATTTCTGGTTTTCAATTATTTTATTTTATTATTTATTTAGATTATTTTTATTCTGATTTCTGGGTTGTAATAAGGCCACTCTATTTATTTTATTTTGGGTTTTTAATTCTTTACATATTTAATTTGTTTTAACTTAAGAATAATATTATTTAAATTGTTTTTGAAATCAGAATTACTTACTTCCAAAATCACACGATAAAAAAATGATTTCCAAACCAAATGCACTCCCCAAAGAGTTTCAAAAGTCATGTTTTTAAATAAACCTTTCACTATCAGTAGTAAAGATGACATTTCTTTAGCAAATCAAGAATTTCTCTTAAAATAACAAACACGATTTTGGCAAAGCTCACCCTAATCTTAGTAACTAGGTAACATGGTTAGATGTAGGTGATGTGACATATCATATCTGGCCATAACGTCTGGGTCGGGTTTGGGGTGTTACACTTTATCTCTGATGTAATGGAATAGGATACCAATGGAAGACAGAAGAATACCAATCATAAATTAATTAGACCAACAACGCTTTCATCAGAAAAGAAGCAACCACAAATACCTCTAAGAATGTAAGAATACATAGAATACCTGTAACACCCCAAACCTGGCCTAGAAGTTAGGCTCGAATTTGGCGTGTCAAATGGAATTGTTTTTCAAAAACATTGTTACCATTGAAAATCCTTCTTATTTAAAAACTTGAGTAAAAGCTTAGTTTGCATTTGATCAATTCCCAAAACGTGGTTTATTAAAAAGTTTATTCCCTTTTTAAGACGTTATCACTTTTAAAATCTTAATCGTTGCGGAAGCTTAAATTTAAATTATTGAATTTTGAAAAATGATGTTCAAGTATTAAGTTGTGAAACCATTTTGAAAGTGTTGTGGAAGTGTGTCAATTTTGAAAACAGTTATTGCTTTGGAAAACCGCGTCCTAAAGCTAGCAGGTATAAACTTAAAACCGTAAAATCCTGAATTTAAAACCCAAAAGTTAATGAGGCCTTATTACAAAATAGAAGTCCAAATAAAATACTTAAAATCTAGCTAGTATAAACAAGTGCAGAAGTGTGGGCCACCATCGAGCTCCTTACAACATCGAACCGCCTAATGTTGGGGATTACCTGCACGGATGGTCAAAAGGGTGAGTTTACGTAAACTTAGTGTGTAACCCCTTACAATCAAGCAATCAGACATACAAAACACAGTATCAGATTGGGCCTAAGCCCAACATAGTAAATAGTGTCAAGTGGGCCTTAACCCATTACAGAATCATGTGGGCCTTATCCTAGTACAGAATCAGAATCAGAATCAGATGCAGATATGCAGACAGATATCCAACCCAATCCAACCAATACACCGCCCGTACCAACCCAGCCAACACACCAAGCTTAGCACCAGTTGTAGCACTAAGTCAACAGAACAGCTCAAAGCCGTAGACAGAATAGCTAAAAGCCTTAGGTATCACAACAATGCTGCCAAATATCAGAATGGCTAGAAGCCATAAGCAGAAAGGTTGTAGGCCTTGAACAGAATGTCTATAAACCGTACACTTTCTCCGTCAATAATAAGCCAACCCCATGCAGGATGACACGTCATAGCAATATACGTGAATGCAGGCTATCATGCTCGGTATCAAAAAAATAACAATCATACATCAGTCAAGTTACCATTAGAGATGTAACGGTCATTTCATCGGCCAGGGGTAAAGCGGTAATTTTACCCACTAGGGGTATTTCTGTAATTTTACAATCTGAGGTCTTAACAACCAAACAGAAGGTCCATCTTCGCCTCGAGCGACCTAGGTAACCTAACAGACATAATGGTGTAGATGGGCCCAAAACCCATATTAGGCCCAAGTGGGCCCACATGCTCGTATGGCCCAATCAGCCCAGATTTACATACGGCATTGCAAGCCTCATATTCCAATCTCTCAACGTTCACTTACTGAGTATTCTGCCCGTATGGGCCCACAGGCCCGTTGGGCCCACTTCGGCCCATGGACAGCCCAAGTGTACAAAAATGCACATGCTGGCCTCTACAATCTATTACCCAAAATTTAAGGGCTTAGTTCGCCCCATGTGCGTTTGCACGCTCGTAAGGCCTCGAATGTCGATGTTCGGCATTTCGGCTATTCAACTTTTGCCTATTCACACAGGGGTAGGGTGTGGTTACACAACTTTCGATTCACAGTGATAACAGGATGGTGGGCAATTACACACCTGAAATAACATTGTTTTGCAACACTTCTAGATCATCGCACCTAAGATTCACAACGATCCACTATTAGTCATATATGTGGTAATTCGAAACCAAAGTATTGAAAACATTCTAACCGATTCATTGCTACTTACCAAACTCCAAACACCAAACCCTCATTGCTCTATGCCGACGATGACCTCTCTCTAAAACTCTTAACCTTAATCAAAACAGTTAATTGATCAACAAAAAATCATAACCCTTAATAAATGAAGGTACCTAAGTTACTTAGCACGAGTGATTGAACTACTATTGTAAAAGAATAATCGACCTAGACTCCAATCTCAACTCGCCCGAGTACTCAAAAGAGATCTTCGATTTTAGCAAAAGAAAGCCAAAACAAGAGAGAACAAAGAACAATATATTCGGCCAAGGCGAGACAGAATGCCAGGACAAGAAAAATGAAAGAAAGAAGAATTCGATTGAGTGAAAAGAAATGAGATAATCGATAGAGGAGACTATGATGATGAGAAGAGAAGTATTCGGCTATTTGAAACTAAAAGAGATGATAAAAGAGGGTGAAGTCACAGGTTCGGCTAGAGAAGAACTTAAGATTGAAAGAAAAGAGACATAGGGTTTGGCCAAAGAAGAATGAGAGTGAAACAATTAAGGTTTGGCCAAAATTGAGTGTTTGAGAGAAGCAAATAGTAAGGTTTGACTAAGCACAAAAGAGAAGAAGAAGAAGTTTAACCGAACTTAGCAAAAGAGGAGAACAATTTGGCAGAGCAAACACGTGAAGAGGAACCAAAAGAAAAATGGTATTTGGTGTTTCGGTTGAGAACAAAAAGAAAATAAAAGAGACCCGAAATGTTCTTTTGAATGACCATCACCCTTTCAGCACACTCAGAGAAGCAATTATCACCAAGAAAATTCGGCACCAAAAAAATCAAAATTCCAAAATGCCCAATCCTTCATGCTTTTAGCTGAAATTTGCCTCACCTAACCCCTAATTCGGCTACAACAACACCCACCTTCAATCCCTCGATTTGCTCCTTAATTCCCTCCCCCTTTTGCTCATTGATTCATTCAACATTCCAATTTGAATTTTAATTCAAATTCTCAAGACCAAGTCATCTCTTACCAAGTCTTCAACCACCCTAATAGAGTTTGCAACCACTCCACCTCTTGCCCCCTTCTTGAGGCAAAATAAATATATTTTCTTACCAGGGGATTTGAACTCCAGCTGCCCCCTTGCTTATGATGCCACAAGCTACTCCACCACAAGCACTTTTGTCCCATAAAATAACCACAACAATTTAAAAGGTATACCACCTTAAGTTAAAGTTCCCTTAAAGCTAAAAGCCAAAATTCTTCCTATACCAAAGCTTGAACCCAGCACTTCATAGAAGCCCCCAACACTCCAAAACCAACAATCACCACACCAAAATGCAACCATACTAAAATCTAGCTCTCAAAAACTTTAAATGCTCCTGCGCCCATGGCCCAATTCTAGTAGGCCCAAAATTCAGGGCGTTACAATACCCAAAAAAGATAGTTATAATCTACTCAACTGTAACGGTCATACTCAAACATCTTTACACTTTAAACATCATTCTTCTGACTAATTCTATCATCACTAATTCCATAATATTCCATTCATTAACAAAAATCAATTCAAGAGAATTCCCAGCAAATACAATCTTTAAACATCATACCTGAATGAGTCAAATGACCGAGATTAACTCCTTCTCTAACTGTGGAATTGTGCATTCCAAATAATCTTTAGAATAATCTGATATATCTCTCATAACCGTCTTTGCTCGCTAAATCATTCCCATCTCTAATCACATCATTAATTATTCCACCACTGAACTCTTTAGTTTCCCCACTTTTGAGCTTATTCAATATAAACCTCATGAACTTCATCATATAACACTATACTTGTAAGGGGGTGAAGATTGTAAAGCCTTTAAATTTCTAACTCTCATACATACACGCATATAGCATAGTATTCAATACCAACACAATATCATGTACTTTGATTACACATCTCTAGGTTTCTACTAATCATGAACACGTTTTCAAATACCTTAGTAACACATTCAACATTATCACATATGAATATCTGTAACACCCCTTACCTGCAATCCATCGCCAGACTAGGGTTACGAGGCATTACCAGACAATTCAAAATTTTCATAGATATTTCACATTCATAAACAGCATATAATAAACATACGACATAATTAAGTCCCTTATGAAGGTCTCCGAGACCTTAAACATGCATTAGAAGAAAGTTGGGACTAAACTGAACACTTAGAAAGTTTTAGAAGGCTTATGAAAATTTTCCTTTTAAGGCAGGGCACACACCCGTGTGGGAAGGCCATGTGCCTTCCACGACCATGTCTCACATCCCACAGGACTGTGCCTCACATTTTTACCCTAGCTCATGTGCAACATTGACTAGGGTCACACGGCCACTAGACACGTCCGTGTGCCCAGCCCGTGTTAAGCCTGAGTTGGCCACATGGTCACCAGACATGCCCATGTGTCCAAACCGTGTACCATACTGACCATTTTAGCTACAAAATAGGGGACGCACGGTCGAGACACACGTCCGTTCGCTCTACCCATGTGGCACAAAATATGCCGTTCAAAAAACCAACTTTGCAACCCATTTTGGGTCATCCCTACAAGCCAAAACCAATACATTTATACCAACAATTCTCAGCCAATTTCACGACCAAAATGCATACAATTCATGCCATAAAGAACCCATTCTGAATTATGCTTAATGACTATGCTAATTCAAACTAAATCATAAGTAAATTTCATACCAAAACTTATAGGACATAACTCATTGTATACAACATTTATCTCATATCAAAACTTATAGAACATAACTCATTGTATACAACATTTATCTCATATCAAAACTTACAAATTCATACCATTTTCATACCAAATTAACCATTTCTTATTAAGCCATGAAACATCACAAAACATACCAAATTTTCTATACTTATCACATACCAAAAACAATCCTAATTACAACCATTAGCTAGCCATATCGCACGGCATAACATCCTTACATCACAAAATCTTATTCAAACTTATCTAGCTTATACAAGCCATAATTCAACATTTATACTTTCAAAATGTACCAAAACAAGTTTAGATAGTATGGTGATGATCCTCGACGATCCCCAAGCTTTCAGTAGCTTTGATATCTATAAAACAAAGCAAACACAAACAAAGCAAGCTACAAAGAGCTTAGTAAGCCATATACAAATAAATTGATCAAATATCACATTCATAGCTCAAATTATTTAAGTAGCTCAAGGCAAAACACAATTATAAGTCCACATTTCTCATATAGCTCACTTGATCATATATCACTTGCATTTAACACATTTTATTCTCATGTCACTTATATACATAACATAAGTTCATAATTAAGCATATTCTACCTTTCAATCTCAAACATAGCACATGTTTCATATGCACCGAAATCGGATACAAATTCGTATACTCATTCATTCTCTCGGGATGCTCGTTGCACCGTACGAAATCAAATAGGATACTCAGATAACCCAGAACGATCATACAATACCAACATCCCAGACGTGGTCTTACATGTACCCAGATATCGATGCCACTGTGTAACGCCCTGATTTTCGGAATTTTTCGGGTTTTGTGAATTTTAGTGAAATTTTTAAAATTTTGGTGTTCTAAAGGTTGATAATGTATGTACATGTGTTAGTGGGCCTATAGAAGGCCCAAGTTTAAGTTAAAACCCGGTAAAATATTAAGTTGGATTTTCAAGTGAAAGGGGACTTGGTTAAGTGGGCTTTTAAGAAAAACCGTGTAAAATATGTCACAAGTGAGCTCTTGGTAAAGTGGCAAGGTGGAGCCACTAAGCTCCTAGAAAAGTGGCGCCTAAGTGGATATTCAAGGACAAGGGTTCGAGTTACAAGGTAAGCGTAGAGTTCTTTTTAATTTTTAAGCATGTGCCGGGCATGTGCCTAACTTAAGTGAATTTCGGCAAGTGGGCTTTAGGGACTTGGGCCGATTGCTTTAGAGGGACTACTAGGGTTATATCATTTTCTTTTTTCTGTCATGACAATTAGGGTTAGCCACCTTAGGAATTTTTCTCTGTTCTACTGTCAGAAAAGCCAAAAGTTGCCTCCATGGAAAGCTCATAGCCGAATTCTTCCTCTCCACCTCTACCATTGCTTTTTTCATTTTTCTTCTTCCCCTTTGATCTTTTCCCTAGCCGAATACCCACCTTGCACAGATCCACTCTTTCTTTTGCTTTCATTCCTCTTAAAATCAACCATAACCGATTGCTCAAAGTGCCAGAAATCCCGAAAACTGCTTCCTTTCTTGCCGATTTCTTGTAAGCCGAATCACCCCTATTCCTTTCACCTGTTGTGACCGATTACTACACTCCCTTGAATCACACCATTGTCGACACCATCACCCAAAATCTACACCCAAAACGCCATCCTCTTCTCTTGTTGAAAAGCCGAAATCACCATAGTTGTAGGGAGATAGCCAAAATTGCAAATCTCAGAGATAAGGTTTCTACTAACGCTTAAGGGTCAGATTTACATCAGATCTGCATAGGAACTGAAGAGAAATCATTGGTAAGTGTTTAATACTTCAGATCTGTTCAATATTTCATATTGGGAAAAGCCGAAAGTCCCTAAAGTTAAGGATTTTGTCGTTTTGGACTTTTGGTAAATTAAGTGGTGTTTTCTTTGTTCTTTTTGTGTGTTAGTTAGAGAAGAAGGTGATCAAACAAGGAGTTGAAGACATTGGAACATCAGATCTAGATCTAAAGGGATCTAAATCGGCAAGGTAAGAACATTAAGGCCATTGGAGGTGTTGGCCGAATGTGTAAGTAAGGCTTTGGGTAAGTTTTCAATTTAGATTAAGTGTTGGTATGGTCTAATCAATTAAGTATTGGATTGTAGGGATTAGCGCATAGGAGATCTCGTAGGAGAAACTGCAAAACAGGTGTGTGTTTCGAACGCCCTTCAATGCGCAAATCGACAAAAGCCGAAAAGCCGAAATGCTGAAGTTTCGGTATTTCGAGAGCTTGTGAGCGTGCGAACGTTCTCAAGTTAGTAGGAGAAGGTTAGTTTTGGAATCGGCACTGTTAGGCGTGTTGACCGCTAAATTTTGGACATTATGGTAAGTTGGGCCTCGGTGGGCCTAATATGGGCCCAATGGGCGATTTGGGCCCATGTGAGTAAAAATGGGTTTAAAGGTAATATTGTGAACTGTAGGCGTGAAAACAGTTAAAACAAGGTAACTGATTATGAAATTGGGACTAAATGGGCCTAATGGGCCAATCGACGTAATAGGGCTCATTAGGGGTTTTAGGGCTTGAATGCTAAGACTGAAAAATTGAGTTAATCGGACTTCTGTGACAACTATGTGATTAATAAATACTGTAATAAGCATAAAATCTGTAACATGAGAGCAAAATTACTGAAATACCCTTAGGGTAAGAAATTACTGTTTTGCCCCTCGGTAGAAAATTACCGTTATACCCCTAGGGCTAAAATTGACTATACTGTTTGACATGACTGTTACTGTTATTGCATGCCATGATATGTATCTATTGCATGGGTTGGGTTTTGATAATGGAGGAAGTGTGAGTGGCACAGCCACGTTACTGAAAAGGGGCTATGCCTCGTACTGTTTCTGAAAGGGGCTTTGCCTCGTATACTGTTTAACTGAGCAGCCATGCTGCGACTGTGGTGTGTGGGCTGGGTGGGTCGAGTTATTCCCCACATGGTGTGTTGGCTGGTACGGGTGGTGTGTAGCGGTTGGTGGGTTGAGTAGTCTCCCCAATTGGGTTTGCATTTATACTGGATTACTGTACTGTACTGTTCTGGGCCTATGGGCCAATCTGTTATCTGAATAGGGCTTCAGCCCAGTATCTGTTATAGGGCCTTGGCCCAGATTACTGTTTCCTGAATAGGGCTTCGGCCCAGTATCTGACTGAGACTGGTTAGGGTTTAGGCCCAGTGGGCTTGAGCCAATTTGGGCTTTGGATGGGTTCTGCACACACTGAGTTTCCCAAACTCACCCTTTCTTTCCATCCTTGCAGGTGAGCCCTAGATCGTGACTTGGACGCTGGGAGGGATTCAGAGTGGCCACGAGGACTAAACTTTCATCATAGTTGGTTTTTTTTATTATTTAATTACCTTTTATTGGTTTTATTTTGATATGGGTTGTAATAAGGCCGCTATAACTGTTATTCGGGATTTCTCTACCGTTTTATTTCAAACACAAACCTACACCGTTTTCAAAATTAAACAAACATTTTATTAACCAACCTGACTTTACTGAAGACTAAGGAGGACAATAAGACTAAAATGAAACGATTAACAAATGAGATAGAAATTAGGTTGAATAATAATTAAATCGGGAATTTCAAGAAAAACAAGTATTACTTTTCAAAAATCTCAAACATCAGACTTAGTTTATAGGACGGCGTAGCATAGTCTAGGTGATGTATCACACCGGACATGGCCATAACGTCTGGGCTGGGTCTGGGGTGTTACATTTAGTGGTATCAGAGCCAAGTTACAACAACTCGGCTGTGGATCGGGTCCAAAAACAAAGGGGTTTCAAAAATCTAAAAGTCCAGAAGGGTATCTTTGGAAAATCAAATTTTTTGAAAATTTTCTTTTGGTTTTAAACAAACTTGTAGTTTTTAAACATTGTTTTTTGAGGCCTCAAAGTATTTGAACTACTAAACCGGAAAGTGGCACACTGAATCCCTGGCTCCAAGTTGTAAGTATGTTCTGCCTTAAATTCTGTACTGTACTGATAATAAAACTGTAGATAGCACTGAGCCTTAGATAGAATACTATGGATGAGGTAGTATTAAGGCTGTAGCACTGAGACGGTAGGGTAAACTAAACCCTAGGAAACAGAGACAGTAATTAGACTACGTTGCGCGAGAACAACTCTGAAATTCTACCTGTTCATAAGATATTCCGTAATAAAAACTGAAACATTGAGCTAATGTCATAAAACTTTGTAAATCAGATAATCGATATGAGTACAAGGGCTACTCGTGGACGAGGCCGAGTTAGTGCTCAATCTGGATCGTCGTCTTCTAAGCATAGGCCAGCAGGAGAGGCACAACCACCGGTTGAGGAAAATGGGCCGTACGATCGGGCCGCAGGGGACGACGCTCTGTCCTAGGCCATGTTGAGAGTTCTGGAAAGGGTGGCCGGAGCTAATGTTGGGCCGGTGAATAGGGGGTCCATTTCTGAGCGACTTCGGGCCAATGGAGCTGAAGTTTTTAGGGGCATATCTGGAGTGGCCCCGAACGTGGCTGAGTATTGGTTAGAAGCCACAGAGCGAATTATGGATGACTTGGATTGCTCAGTGGAGCAGAAGCTGAAAGGAGCAGTATCGTTGCTGAGGGATGAGGCGTATCAATGGTGGATCACCGTGAGAGAGGGTACCCCAGCTGAGAGAGTAACCTGGGAATTGTTTAAGCAGTCTTTCAAGGCGAAATATGTTGGGGCTAGTTATGTGGACGCACGAAGGAAGGAATTTCTGAACCTGACCCAGGGTAGTAAGACTGTGGCTGAATATGAGGCAGAATTTCTGCGATTAAGTCGGTATGCTAGCGGTATTGTTTCCACGGAATATGAACGCAGTGTTCGTTTGGAGGATGGCCTCAGAGATGAGCTGAGAGTGTTGATAGCGCCACAGAGAGAGCGTGACTTTGCTGCACTAGTGGAGAAGGCTAAGATAGCTGAGGAAGTGAAGCGAGATGAGCGTCAGAACCGCGATAAAGATCGTAATCGCTTCAAGAGAGATTCTGGATCGACTAGTGCTGCGAGCAGAAACTTTAAGAAAGCAAGAGTGGAGGAACCAGTGCGAGCTGTGCCAGTGAATGTTGTTAGACCACAAGCTTGTGGAGACTGTGGCAGAGTTTATCGAGGAGAATGCTGGAAATGCATTGGAGCTTGTTTTCGTTGTGGGTCAAAGGATCATCAAGTCAAAGACTGTCAACAGAAGCCAGCTTAGGCTCAAGCTGTTGATCAGAGGGTTGCTCAGCCTGTGCGAGGAGGACCACCACCGCCAAGGGGCCGTGGTCAAGGTAGAGGAGGCAATGGTAATGGACGTGGTCGTGGAGCACCTGGAAGGGGTGTTGGTAATGCTGAGGCTCGTCAGCCAGCCTTGGTGTATGCTGCTCATCGCCGCGAGGAGGGTGATGCCCCTGATGTTATAACTGGTACGTTCTTGATATCTAGTATACCATACACTGCTTTGATTGACGTAGGTTCAACACATTCATATGTTGCTTGTAAGATTTCTGGGTTATTGGGTGTGCATTCTGAGGAGACTGTGAGGGGTGTCACAGTAGTTAGTCCTTTAGGTCACTCTATTACAGTAGACAAACTATTTAGGGAAGTGCCTTTAGAGACTCAAGGTAGGATCTTTACTGGAGATTTAATGGAGCTACCTTTTGGTGATTTCGATTTGATTTTGGGTATGGACTGGTTAACCAAGCACAAGGCAACGCTGGATTGCGCAGCCAAAAGGATGGTACTGAGAACAATTGAAGGTGATGAGGTGATGATTATTGGTGAACGTAGGGATTATTTGTCTAATGTGGTCTCTGCCTTAAGGGCTGAAAGATTGATGCGTAAAGGTTGTGAAGCATACTTGGCGTTCATAAGTCAAACTGAACCCGAAGGGGTGACAGTAGAGACAGTGAGGACTGTTAATGAGTTTCAAGACGTTTTTCCTGAGGAGCTTCTTGGTTTACCTCCTAGCCGCGAAGTTGAATTTGGGATCGATCTATTGCCTGGAACGGCTCCAGTGTCTATTGCGCCCTACAGAATGGCACCAAAGGAGCTAGTGGAATTGAAAGCCCAGATTCAAGAGTTGCTCGATAGGGGTTTCATTAGACCGAGTGTGTCTCCGTGGGGAGCACCGGTGCTGTTTGTGAAAAAGAAGGATGGGACGATGCGTATGTGCATTGATTATCGTCAGTTGAACAAACTGACGATCAAGAATAAGTATCCTTTGCCGAGAATTGACGATCTATTTGACCAGCTTAAAGGAGCTTCAGTGTTTTCCAAAATTGACCTTCGATCTGGATACCATCAGTTAAGGGTAAAGGAGGTGAACGTGCATAAGACCGCATTCAGAACTCGTTATGGTCACTACGAGTTTTTGGTTATGCCCTTTGGATTGACGAATGCACCGGCAGCTTTTATGGATTTAATGAACCGAGTATTTTAGCCGTACTTGGATCGTTTCGTGGTCGTCTTTATTAATGATATATTGGTGTATTCAGAAACAGAGGAGAAGCATGACAAGCATCTTCGAATCGTTCTGCAAGTATTGAGGGAAAGGCAACTGTATGCGAAATTTAGCAAGTGCGAATTTTGGCTTCGCGAAGTGACTTTTCTAGGTCATGTTGTTTCTGCTGAGGGGATTAGGGTAGATCCTCGTAAAATTGAGGCAGTTCTGGATTGGAAGTCTCCAGGATCAGTTTCGAAAATTCGCAGTTTTCTGGGCCTAGCAGGTTATTATAGAAGATTTGTTAAGGGATTTTCGTTAATCGCGGCACCACTGATGAAATTGTTAAGGAAGGGAGTAGCATTTGTATGGACTGAGAAACAGCAAGAAGCTTTTGAGAAGCTGAAAAAGGTGTTGACTGAGGCGCCAGTACTGATTCAGCCAGAATCTGGGAAAGACTTTACGGTTTATAGTGATGCTTCGCATGTGGGATTGGGTTGTGTACTGATGCAAGAGGGTAAGGTGGTTGCTTATGCTTCGCGGCAGCTTAAGCCTCACAAGGCGAACTACCCTACGCATGGTTTGGAATTGGCGGCAGTGATATTTGCATTGAAAATCTGGAGACACTACCTTTATGGAGAAAAGTGTATTATATACACTGACCATAAAAGTCTCAAGTATCTGTTAACTCAGAAAGAGTTGAACCTTAGGCAACGGAGATGGATAGAGTTGCTTAAGGACTATGATTGTTCGATTGAGTATCACCCTGGCAAAGCTAATGTAGTGGCTGATGCACTGAGCTGAAGAACTGTTGCTGAGTTAAAGGCGATGTTCGCTCGTTTGAGTTTGTATGATGATGGGAGTTTGCTAGCAGAACTGCAAGTGAGACCGACTTGGACTGAGAAGATTAAAGAGTTGCAATGGAAGGATGATTCGTTGACTCCTCAATTTCGGCAAGTCAAGGAGGGTAAGAGTGATGATTTTGGACTGAATTCTGATGGAGTCCTATGCTTTCGAGGAAGAATTTGTATTCCTAAGGACTCCGACTTAAAGAAGTTGTTATTGAGGGAGGATCATGGTGGAGCCTATGCGATGAACCCTGGCAGTAATAAGTTGTATAAGGATTTGCGAGAGGTGTATTGGTGGCCTGGACTTAAGTGAGAGGTGACTGATTTCGTGAGGAAATGTTTAATGTGTCAGTAGGTTAAAGCTGAACACCAGTTACCTTCTGGATTGTTGCAGCCAGTGAGGATTCCGCAGTGGAAATGGGAAAGAGTAACGATGGATTTTGTGAGTGGATTGCCTTTGACACCTTCAAAGAAAGACTCTGTTTGGGTAGTTGTGGATAGATTAATGAAGTCTGCTCATTTTATACCGGTTAGAACTGATTACTCACTTCAGAAGTTAGCCAAGTTGTATGTAGCAGAGATAGTGCGTTTACATGGGGTGCCAGTTTCGATAATTTCTGATCGAGACCCTAGATTTACTTCTCGATTTTGGAAGAAGCTGCACGAGGCGTTGGGTACGCGTTTGGACTTTAGTACTGCATTTCACCCTCAGATAGATGGTCAGTCTGAAAGGGTCTTCAAGTGTTGGAAGACATGTTAAGAGGATGTGTTATCGACTTTCGTGGTAGTTGGGAAGATTATTTACCATTGGCAGAGTTTGCATACAACAACAGCTATCAAGCAAGCATTCAGATGGCTCCATATGAGGCACTTTATGGGCGGAGATGTCGTACTCCTACTTGTTGGACAGAGTTAGGGGAACGTAAAGTTCTTGGACCAGAGATAGTGGCAGATATTGAAAGTAAGGTTAAGCTGATTCGAGATCGGTTAAAGGAGGCATCTGATCGGTAGAAGTCATATGCTGACCTTAAGCGTAAGGAGATTGAGTTCACTGTTGGGGATATGGTCTTCCTAAAGGTGTCGCCGTGGAAGAAGATCTTGAGATTCGGTAAAAAGGGCAAGCTAAGTCCGCGGTTTGTTGGGCCTTATCGGATTCTCAAGCGGATTGGGCCAGTAGCCTATCAGTTGGAGTTGCCACCAGAGTTGGATCGTATTCATGACGTTTTTCATGTGTCTATGCTGAGATGGTATCGGTCGGACCCATCGCATATTGTACCAGTGGAGGAGATTGCAGTGAATACCGATTTGACCTTCGAGGAGGAACCTGTGGAGATCTTAGATCGTGAAGTCAAAGTCTTAAGGAGGAAGTCTGTTCCATTAGTTAAGGTGCTATGGCGTAATCATGGTAAAGAAGAAGCTACTTGGGAGCCAGAGGAAGCGATGCGTCAACAATACCCTCAGTTATTTGGATCAGGTAAATTTCGAGGCCGAAATTTCTTTAAAGGGGGTAGAGTTGTAACGCCCTGATTTTTGGGATTTTTCGGGTTTTGTGAATTTTAGTGAAATTTTTAAAATTTTGGTGTTCTAAAGGTTGATAATGTATGTACATGTGTTAGTGGGCCTATAGAAGGCCCAAGTTTAAGTTAAAACCCGGTAAAATATTAAGTTGGATTTTCAAGTGAAAGGGGACTTGGTTAAGTGGGCTTTTAAGAAAAACCGTGTAAAATATGTCACAAGTGAGCTCTTGGTAAAGTGGCAAGGTGGAGCCACTAAGCTCCTAGAAAAGTGGCGCCTAAGTGGATATTCAAGGACAAGGGTTCGAGTTACAAGGTAAGCGTAGAGTTCTTTTTAATTTTTAAGCATGTGCCGGGCATGTGCCTAACTTAAGTGAATTTCGGCAAGTGGGCTTTAGGGACTTGGGCCGATTGCTTTAGAGGGACTACTAGGGTTATATCATTTTCTTTTTTCTGTCATGACAATTAGGGTTAGCCACCTTAGGAATTTTTCTCTGTTCTACTGTCAGAAAAGCCAAAAGTTGCCTCCATGGAAAGCTCATAGCTGAATTCTTCCTCTCCACCTCTACCATTGCTTTTTTCATTTTTCTTCTTCCCCTTTGATCTCTTCCCTAGCCGAATACCCACCTTGCACAGATCCACTCTTTCTTTTGCTTTCATTCCTCTTAAAATCAACCATAACCGATTGCTCAAAGTGCCAGAAATCCCGAAAACTGCTTCCTTTCTTGCCGATTTCTTGTAAGCCGAATCACCCCTATTCCTTTCACCTGTTGTGACCGATTACTACACTCCCTTGAATCACACCATTGTCGACACCATCACCCAAAATCTACACCCAAAACGCCATCCTCTTCTCTTGTTGAAAAGCCGAAATCACCATAGTTGTAGGGAGATAGCCGAAATTGCAAATCTCAGAGATAAGGTTTCTACTAACGTTTAAGGGTCAGATTTACATCAGATCTGCATAGGAACTGAAGAGAAATCATTGGTAAGTGTTTAATACTTCAGATCTGTTCAATATTTCATATTGGGAAAAGCCGAAAGTCCCTAAAGTTAAGGATTTTGTCGTTTTGGACTTTTGGTAAATCAAGTGGTGTTTTCTTTGTTCTTTTTGTGTGTTAGTTAGAGAAGAAGGTGATCAAACAAGGAGTTGAAGACATTGGAACATCAGATCTAGATCTAAAGGGATCTAAATCGGCAAGGTAAGAACATTAAGGCCATTGGAGGTGTTGGCCGAATGTGTAAGTAAGGCTTTGGGTAAGTTTTCAATTCAGATTAAGTGTTGGTATGGTCTAATCAATTAAGTATTGGATTGTAGGGATTAGCGCATAGGAGATCTTGTAGGAGAAACTGCAAAACAGGTGTGTGTTTCGAACGCCCTTCAATGCGCAAATCGGCAAAAGCCGAAAAGCCGAAATGCTGAAGTTTCGGTATTTCGAGAGCTTGTGAGCGTGCGAACGTTCTCAAGTTAGTAGGAGAAGGTTAGTTTTGGAATCGGCACTGTTAGGCGTGTTGACCGCTAAATTTTGGACATTATGGTAAGTTGGGCCTCGGTGGGCCTAATATGGGCCCAATGGGCGATTTGGGCCCATGTGAGTAAAAATGGGTTTAAAGGTAATATTTTGAACTGTAGGCGTGAAAACAGTTAAAACGAGATAACTGATTATGAAATTGGGACTAAATGGGCCTAATGGGCCAATCGACGTAATAGGGCTCATTAGGGGTTTTAGGGCTTGAATGCTAAGACTGAAAAACTGAGTTAACCGGACTTCTGTGACAACTATGTGATTAATAAATACTGTAATAAGCATAAAATCTGTAACATGAGAGCAAAATTACTGAAATACCCTTAGGGTAAGAAATTACTGTTTTGCCCCTAGGTAAAAAATTACCGTTATACCCCTAGGGCTAAAATTGACTATACTGTTTGACATGACTGTTACTGTTATTGCATGCCATGATATGTATCTATTGCATGGGTTGGGTTTTGATAATGGAGGAAGTGTGAGTGGCACAGCCACGTTACTAAAAAGGGGCTATGCCTCGTACTGTTTCTGAAAGGGGCTTTGCCTCGTATACTGTTTAACTGAGCAGCCATGCTGCGATTGTGGTGTGTGGGCTGGGTGGGTCGAGTTATTCCCCACATGGTGTGTTGGCTGGTACGGGTGGTGTGTAGCGGTTGGTGGGTTGAGTAGTCTCCCCAATTGGGTTTGCATTTATACTGTATTACTGTACTGTACTGTTCTGGGCCTATGGGCCAATCTGTTATCTGAATAGGGCTTCAGCCCAGTATCTGTTATAGGGCCTTGGCCCAGATTACTATTTCCTGAATAGGGCTTCGGCCCAGTATCTGACTGAGACTGGTTAGGGTTTAGGCCCAGTGGGCTTGAGCCAATTTGGGCTTTGGATGGGTTCTGCACACACTGAGTTTCCCAAACTCACCCTTTCTTTCCATCCTTGCAGGTGAGCCCTAGATCGTGACTTGGATGCTGGGAGGGATTCAAAGTGGCCACGAGGACTGAACTTTCATCATAGTTGTTTCTTTTTTTAATTACCTTTTATTGGTTTTATTTTGATATGGGTTGTAATAAGGCCGCTATAACTGTTATTCGGGATTTCTCTACCGTTTTATTTCAAACACAAACCTACACCGTTTTCAAAATTAAACAAACATTTTATTAACCAACCTGACTTTACTGAAGACTAAGGAGGACAATAAGACTAAAATGAAACGATTAACAAATGAGATAGAAATTAGGTTGAATAATAATTAAATCGGGAATTTCAAGAAAAACAAGTATTACTTTTCAAAAATCTCAAACATCAGACTTAGTTTATAGGATGGCGTAGCATAGTCTAGGTGATGTAGCACACCGGACATGGCCATAACGTCTGGGCCGGGTCTGGGGTGTTACACACTGTCCCAGACAAGGTCTTACACGAAATCATATACGATGACAATGTCCCAGACATGGTCTTACACGTAAATCTCATATCGATGCCTACGTACCAAACGTGGTCTTACACGTAAATACATATCGGATCCTATGTCATGACATATGTATTTAGCTATTCCTAAGGTTCGGACGGGGCTTTTCGGACTTGATCACATTCTTGAAACTTATTTTGGATTTCACATAATTGGCTCTCACAGCAATTTAATAGAATTCAATCACATATATACAATAATGATTCATTTATATACATTTATTTCTATATAGACTTACCTCATACGTATTCGAATAGACTAAATCGACTAATCAACAACTTTTGACTTTCCCCAATCTATTTCTATTCTCTTTGTTTCTTTATCTAAACACATTCAAATCTCATATTCTTTCAAATCAATCTAAATACACATATTTAGAGCATTTTGCACATTATCCCTCACATTTTCACATTTTGACAATTTAGTCCATTTTACTCAAAATCACAAATTTGCATAATCTCAATATACTATAACTTAGCCGATTCTTCATGATGATCATATAAGCCCATATAATTTATTCTTTTCACATTTTAGTCCTCCAAAATAACTTTTTCACAAATTAGCTGAAATAGCTCAATTTCATCAAAAATCTAAAAACAAAATATGCTAATCTAATACATATTTTCCATATATAAAAAATTAACACATCAAAGCTCACAAAATCAATAATATCATAACTTGAAATCTTCATCAAAAAAAAAAAAATAGGCATGGGCTTTGAAGAACACATAGCAATGATCTCAAAAACACAAAAATCATAAAAAACCGAAGCAAATACATACCTTAATCTTCAAATCTCCTAGCCGAACCCTAAAGAACTTTCATTCTTTCCTTTTACTTAATATTTTCGATGAAAGAACAAATATATGGCTTATTTTCATGATTTGGTTTTCTTTAATGAATATAAATAATTCAATTACCAAAATATCCATGATTTATAAACATAATAAACATTAATACTAAGGCCATTTATGACCACCACCTTTTTAATTGGTTTAATAACCATTTAAGGCCTTAACAATTAAAAGCCATATTCCAATCAGCACACAATCACATAATTAGCCACTTTTACTTTTTATGCAATTCAGTCCTTTTTGCAAATTAAGCACTCAAACGGACAAGTTTTCATACGGAACTTTCACACATGTTAATTCACATATAATAAGCATATAAAATAGTATTTAAATATTTTTTGACTCGGATATGTGGTCCCGAAACCACTATTTTGACTAGGGTCTAAACCAGGCTGTTACAATATCAACCAATCGTAATAAGCTCATCTCAAAATAAATTTTTCATGTTATTCACTGCAAAAAAGTAACTTTAATTTATTGAAATGCAATGTTCAATCGGAACGATAACATTTTATCCATATTCCTCAACTTATGGTTAATTCATTCTATCCATTAACACATACATATCATTGCAAATCATAGAGAACGAATTCAGGCAAATCAATATATTCACTATGTAACACCCCAATTTTTTGAGTTTTTGTAGTTTTTGGCATGAATTTATTTTGCATGACTGGATGTGTTATATTGATGTGTTGGGTGTTTTTAGGGAACCTTTAGAAGGCTTAAGTTAAGATTAAAGTCTGGCAAATTTTTATTTTTGCGCCTCAGGGAAGAATGAACCTAAGTTAGTTGGGCTTTTAAATTAATATAGGGGTTTGAGACACAAGAAGGCCTGTGGTAAAGTGGTAAAGTAGCGCCACTTAGAGCTTTAGGAGGTGGCGTGTCAAGGTTTGTGAGGGTGAGCAGGTGTTGTTTATTTTTATGCTTGTGCATGATAAGTGGTGGACTTCAAGTGAAATTCTGAAAAAAGGTATTTGAATTACTCATGGAATTAGGATGAAGAGTGATAAAGGGAGTTTATCTAGGAGGAAATCTAGAAATTTTAAAAGGGGAGCAAGAGTTGGCCGATTAGGGGTCTCTTGGAGAGCAAATTCGGCTAGGGCCCCTAACAGGGTGCATTTTCGGCTTTGTTGTGTGTGTGCCGATTCCTTGTTGTCTATCTTTCGGGATTTGTTTTGGTCATCCTTTAGTGCCAAATAGGTAGGTAAAAGTGGGCATTCGGTTGCTTTGCTTTCTTTTCTTCTCTTCTCCTCCTCTAGTCTATCTTCAAAAGCTGCAAGTCTCTGAACCTAAAGTTTCTTTTGGCCGACTACTCTAGGGCTGAACCTATCTCCTCTTTCTTTCATCTTCTTTTCTTCATTTTTTGAGATCGACTCACATAGGATTCCCCTTGGCCGATTGCCTAAGAAAGCCAAAATCCCAAAATTTGTTAGCTTTTCCCTTGTCGATTTACCTAAAGAGCCGAACCCTATCACCCTATTTCTCTTAAACACTACCTAGCCAAATCCTTCTTGCCTTTACTCTAAAAGAGCCAAAATCTCTTCACAATTTCTTCTTTCACCCTCTTTTCTCAAAACCGAAACCACCTTTCCCTTTTTTTATTATTCTTCCAACCCTTGGATTTATTATTTCTCTTCTCTTATGGTTCCATTGGATCAAGTGTGGATCTGGGATTAGAGGGGTGGGAACAACATCTAGCAATCATGAAATTGATCTAGCGAAGCCCGGTGGTAAGTACTTGGATCTCTTCTCTCGTATTCTTGTGATTTAAGAAAAGCTGAAAACCCCTATCTTTCTAGGGTGGCTATCAGTTTTGACCCCTTTTGGTTAAACACCCATTTTAGCCCTTTTCTTTTGGATCTCATGTATGTTAAGGGTGGTAAAGGGGTGATCTAATGAGGAGCAGTAGAGGCTAGGGCCATTGAAGAGATCTAGATCTAGATCTAGTGGTTAGATTCGGCAAAGGTAAGTGTGGTGATGTTTTAATGTTGACCGAAAAGGTATGTTAGGGTTTTATTGATTGTTCAATTGGATTATAGTTGACGTATGGTTAAACGGTTGTAGGTTAATCATTCGAGGGACTTCAGCATATTTTGCAAACATGTGTGTAATCGACACCCTCTAGTAGAGTAGATCAGCAAAAGTTGAAATGTCAAAATGCCGGCATTTCGAGGGTTTACGAGTGTGCAAGTGCTCGTGGGTCAGTTTGAAACGGTAAGGTTGGTATTCACAATCGTTAAGACCATTGTGCGTATTTTTGTGCATTTGGGAGGTTATGGGCCTCAATGGGCCTATAGGCCCATATGGGTGAAATCAGGCGGTAAGTATATTCTGGTAATCTAGTTATTAGATCTGCTAAAACATGTGTAAAATTTAGACTTAGTGGGCCACAGTAGCTTGTGGGCTCTGTCAGGCCCATTAGGGTTTTAGGGCCCGATGACTCTGTATTAATGAAATGTGCTAATTAAGTCGCTCGGACGATGATAGATCTGTTAGTAAACTGTAGTAAGCATAAAACCCTAAAACTTAGCAAAATTACTGAAATACCCCTAAAGGGTGAAATTTATTATTTTACCCCCTAGTCGTTAAAGGACCATTTTACCCCTAGAGTAAAGTTGACTGATTTGCATGCTACCATATCTGATATTCTGTATGCCATGACATGTATATTCTAATTTGAATGGGTTGGTATATTATTACGGTGGAAGTGCTAAAAGTGGCAATGCCACGTATTCTGCTTAGAGGCTCTGCCTCGTATTACTGTTCTGGTGGTTTGGCCATGATATCTGTTTAAATAGATCTACTGCGACTGTGGTGTGTAAGGCTGGGTGGGTTTAGTTATTCCTCACATGGTGTGTAGGGCTGGTATGGGTGGTGTGTAGGGCTAGATTGGGCTTGGGCTTTGCATACATGCATATAATACCGTAATCTGATCCGTTACTGTAATGAGCCCAATGCCACACTATTTTCTAAATAGGGCCAAGGCTCAGTTTAAACTGTATCTGAATAGGGCTTCGGCCCAGTCTATGCTTGAACTGATCTCTGATACTGGTTGGGTTATGACGCGAACCCGGTTATGAGATAAGCCGAATTTACGTTGAATGCTCGATCGTAGTCGAGAAGAAGAAGAATGAAGTCGCAGTTGGAAAGAGTAGATAGAAAAGTAAAAGTTTAGAAGATGGTATGTTTACGAGTTTAGGTGAAGTGATTGGGTTGTCGGAGTTTAGAGAGAAAGGATGATAGATGGTACGATGGTTAAGGTTGGTGTATGAGAATAAATGTATGATCAAAGGTTTAGTTTAGGTAAGGTAGGATAGGTTACGAAAGGTACGAAATGGTAAGTTGGTTTAAAATGGTTTGGAATGTACGAAAATGGTATAGAATGTACGATTTGGTATAGAAGGTACAAAATGGTAAGTTAAGAAAGTAAGGTGGTTGATGGTCGAAAGTCTTAGACGTCAGGAAAGATTCAACACCAAAGGTGTCACCCCGAATCCTATATGGCCTAAGTTGGAGAATGGTAGGTGAAGGATAGGTTTGAGCACCACACCAAGTTGGGGTTCGGTGATAAGCTCGAAACAAGCAAGTTTGACACCACTAGCAAAGCGAGATAAGTCGAACGAGACTTGTACAAAGTTAAGAGGAATCAAACCTCACAGAAACAGAGTTTCAGTATATAATTGATCAAAAGTCCCTTTACAATGAAAATAAACAACTATTTATACTAGTGTCTTAGGCTAGCCGAATAATCCTATTCATGGACTTAGCAACTAAGTAATGTATCCTAATTAAAAGCTTGAAGATTCTAGAAAGTGTCCATTGATGAGCTTGTCCATATTCGGCTGAATGGGAAGTGAATGGATAGCTTCATGAATATGCATTGATGTACTTGGATGAATGTTCTTCATGCATGCATGACTAAATTTGGCCAACACATTTAATGGAGCCTTTAATTTATGTTGTTTCACCATGAGTGGCTTCTTAAATGAGGCTTCATGAAGGGTCAGACTAGGTGTGAACAAGGAGCTTGAGTAGTCTCTTGTGTGTGAACATCCAACCAAATGGTCATCATGGTGTGAACACATGGGATATACATGAGCCGTCCAATGCATGTTCCTTCATTAATAGGATCCATGAATCTTCAAATACATGAGTAATCATCATGAACATGCATAAGACCCTTTGTTTGCCGTGCATTGAACCTTTCTATACATGTACCTACAAGATGAATGAACAACATTAATAGCTCATGTGAACACATTAATCAAATATGAACACAATTAAACACTTCATTAATATGAATACATTAACCAAATATGAACACAATTAAACACCTAATTAAATTCGGCTAACATATTTAATTCTTGTAATGATTTAGACATATTTATTTCTAGTTCAAATTATGACAAATTTATGATGTGCATTAACTACTTAACTAGTTAGCTAGTTCACTTTAATAAAATGCAATGATTAAGCTAAGATGAGTTGAGGGTTTCGGCTATGAGCTGTGTTAAGCTAAAATTAAATGAAATGAACTGAGTTTATTTAAATTAAAAGTTGATGGAGCTGAGTCAGAGCTTTGTTGAGCTCAACCAAGCTAGATTGAACTCCCGTAAGCTGAAGCGAGCTGAAATTAGCTTGAATTAAACTAACTATCCTTAGTTCCAAGTTGTGTTCAGCTACATTTTGCATGTTGGATCCATGAGCTAGCTATAATTGCCGACGGAGAGTTGAAACAGAGTGTTGGAAGCGTCGAGCTCGAGCTCTCGTCATGGGACCTTGTGGCATAGCAAGTATTCCATCATCTGGGCATGTTGTTGACTTGGACGCGTTTGCGTCATCCTCCCCCTCTTCAAAACGACTTGACCTCAAGTCGAGCCGATGGTATTCTAAGAAAATTCCCATATACAAGCAAATAGGAATTTAATATCGACAAAGAAAATCAACCAAACCATCAATTGGTTAATCAACATTAGTCAAAAGGATTGGTTCTAGTTTTCTCAAATGAAGTAAATCAAGATATGTTTTAATCCTTAATTTCATCTCAAACAAGGGCTTTTGCAATTTTCTCATCAAATCATTATAGTCCATATTTTCTTTGTAAGGATCAATATCAAACTCAATTTTTTTACCTTATTTGGAACAAAATAGCAAATCAGTGGTCATACCTTTCTTGTCTTCAAAATCGAACGGTAGATTTTCAACATTACCTATGGGTCGGAGTACAAATCGTCATTCTTGAGAAATATATTGCAATTGTAATCCAGAGTCGGGACACACTTGAAAAGATGAACAAACCAAGTTGTTGGATTTAATCAAGAAAATTTTCCTTTTCACACTTTATTTCTTTTTTTGCTCATCATCTTTTTTTTCTTTAATTTCTCTCAATTTTTCAATGTTGTTTTTCCTTTTCTCATTCTCTTGTTGCTCTTTTTCTTTCTCACTTTGCAGTTTTACATTCAATTTCATTTGTTGCATTGATCGCCTCAATCGTTGCTGATCTTCCTCAACTTGCTGAGGTGACAAGGGGGCTAAAGTAATATCACGATTTTAATGTTTGAATTTATAAGTGTTTGCGAATCCATCGTGATTAACTCATCGGTCAAATTGCCAAGGTCTTCCAAGTAAGAGATGACCCGCATGCATGGGAACAATATCACAAAGGACCTCGTCTTGATATTTGCCGATGGAAAAAGGCACAAGTACTTGCTTTGACACTTTAAGTTCAACTCCATCATTTAGCCATTGTAGCTTATATGGCCTACGGTGATTAGTAGTCGGCAGGGATAATTTGTCCATTTTAAATGCCTTTCTCTCACACGACTTTCCTCGATCAAATGGGACAAAGGATATCAAACAAACCTGAAAAAGTCTCACCACTTTTGGCAAAAAGAAATTCAAACAAGTCAGATTCATATAATATTCAAAATTCAAGAAAAACTCATTTAATCAAACATATGCGAAAAATCAAAGCTGTGAAAAACAAGCATATGAAAAGTTATTAAAAAGTTTCGATATACCATCATTACTAACATGTGAATTTAATTGGAGCAAACGGTATTTGGTCACAAATGTTTGAAAGCAATTAGCAACATTATTCCTCGACCAAATTTTGTTAAAATGATCATACGAAAACATCAACTTAATTGTTCCCTCATCTTGCTTATGCAAAGTATGCATTGGCCACAAGTATGCTAACTCTGTCTTTCGTTGATGAACAATATGAGTGGTGTCATTACATTCCAACAAAAGTACACTATCTCTAGGCCAAGAAGAATGATCAACCATATCAGGATTCACACAATTGCCAAATATCAAATCAACAAAATTTTCATTGTCATGTACATGAATCAAAGGAATTTGAAAAGTTTCGAAAATTATACCTTGTCGTTCTTGAAGAGAAGAAGATTGAAAATTGGGTTCACCTTTATTATCAAGCAAGATGAATCTTCTCTTTTCGGAAAGGTAATGTAGAACTAACCTTTTGTTTCGAGCAACTTGATGTGAACAGGTATATCTCGAGCTTGTCAAAGCGGTATGTTCACGATAAGGAGAAAGGTTAGTATCAACAGAACCGATGGACTTATAACGAAAAGATAAATTATAATCGAAATTTGATTCAAGCTCATAGGTACAAGTCGACCTTACCTTATTAATGTGAAACAGATAGTTCATATGTGGCCAATCGGTGTGATTAGGATATGCGTCAAAATTGAAACCCAACTCATTGAATTTCACTTCCTTAATAAGAGTCCAAACATCAAGCAAATAAAATTTGAATGCAAAAGATGCAAAATGCTTAATGTTTCCATAAATCAAAACTACGTAACATATGCCTGGCTTGAATACACGAATTTGATCAGGAATTCCAATAGGCAACATGTTAGAAGAAAATATATTCAACTCAACACATGAATTCAAGGAGTTTGCATGGTCAAACACATCATAATTTTTAAGTGAAAGACCTTGATTGAACACATTTGAAATTTGCTTAGAGAAAACCAATCCAATGTTGTCAACAAATTTGCCAATGTAGTAATTGTCATAAGAAAGGCTCTTTATGGTACCTTTTAAAACAAAATCATTAACAACAATAAGTGAACAAGGATTAGCCAAATCAAAAGATGGAAATTTTTTAGAAATTAGGCCATCAAAATCTTTATGAACAACTTTTAAATCAGGCGGCCTTGATTCGATAAACAAGGAATCCTTACCTTCCTTACCTTCGATCGCAAGTGGGTGGTTGTCATTTGTGGACTTTTCCTTCTTGAACAATAGAAAACACCTCTCGTTTGGAAGGTATTAGAGTTGGAATTGGTCATATGGATTTTCCAAAACCTGGAAAATTACATCACAAGAAGAAAGAACAGGAGGGTTAGTAGAAAGAATCCTCACTTGCTCATTATCTTCTTTTTCACTCGAGTCTTTTTCTTCTGAAACTCTCGTTTCTTTTATTTTGATTTCTTTTTTCACTCTTTTGTCTTGTTCACATTCTTTTTCTCTCTCAAACTCTTTTTCAATCTCATTTTCTTTTTCATTTTCTTTTTGTTTTTCAAAGGCTTTTTCAAGCTCTCTCAAAACTCGCTCATTTTCTCTCTTACTTGCCTCTTTTCTTTCTTTTCTTTTTATTTCTTTTGCCTTTTCTTCTTTTTCATTTCTTTTACAAGAGGTTACAAAAGAATCAAGATAACAATAATTTGTCCAAATGAAGGGAAATTATGTACATAAGAAACACGTTCCAAACTTCGTGAAGAATACTCTGTATAAAATTTCTTTGAAGAACTAGAAGGAGTATATCTTTTTCTTCGAACGTCATCTTGGAACGAATCCAAATCGTAATCGGCTTCTCGTCGTCTCGAACTTCTTGACGAGTAGGAGTCAAAGTGTGAATCTCTTGGTCTTGAAGTCGATGGCGAAAAGGAATCATGATAGAAGTCTTTTCTTGAATAACATCTGAGTGTATATCTGACTTGATCTCGATCCCGTTCTTTGACTTGATGGAACTCGTTCTCGTGAATCTCGTTGTTCCACACGATCTAATCTTTCATATAATTTGTCAAACTTGGAATTCACCATTCGTTGCATTTCTTGCACCAAATAATTGTACTCCGTTTTGGTGAACTCTTCACGAGACATGATTTTTGTTTGCTGAAAAGAAAATTGTTAGAATATAAACAAAACAAAAATTAGGCACCTCACCTCAAAACTCACAATTTTCACTCGGAAAGAAATAATAGTTGTGCACTCCACTCGTGTTTTCACTCGTTTAGGCTTTTACTTCTCTCGAATGATCTCACTAATCACTCTTGCCTTTTTCCTCTCGGATTTGTCTTGTACTTTGTTGGTCATCTCGAGTAACTCGTCTTGTTGCTTAGGGGTCGGCTTCAAGAGGGTTACAAGGGTTGTAACAAATAGGGTTTAAAGGTAGGTAGAAAGAAAAGAGAATTTTGATTTTAAGTGTGGCGACTTTGGGTTTGAAGGAGGCTATTACAATAAGGTAGAAAAAGAATCAAATAAGAAATCAACTTGAACACTTAAAATTTTTTTTACAATCGAACCTTTTTTTTCAAATTTTTTTAAATATTCGAACTTCTTCTTTTTTTTGAATTTTTTTTGAACTTATGAATTGATTTTCGGTTGAATCTTCGATCTTCAGAGCTTCTCGATTCTAGCTTGATACCAGATGACGCGAACCTAGTTATGAGATAAGCTAGATTTACGTTGAATGCCCGATCGTGGTTGAGAAGAAGAAGAACGAAGTCACAATTGGAAAGAGTAGATAGAAAAGTGCAAGTTTAGAAGATGGTATGTTTACTAGTTTAGGCGAAGTGATTAGAGTTGTCGGAGTTTAGAGAGAAAGGATGATAGATGGTACGATGGTTAAGGTTGGTGTATGAGAATAAATGAATGATTGAAGGTTCAGTTTAGGTAAGGTAGGATAGGTTACGAAAGGTACGAAATGGTAAGTTGGTTTAAAATGGTTTGGAATGTACGAAAATGGTATAGAATGTACGATTTGGTATAGAAGATACAAAATGGTAAGTTAAAAAAGTAAGGTGGTTGATGGTCGAAAGTCTTAGATGTTAGGAAAGATCCAACACCAAAGGTGTCACCCCGAATCCTATATGGCCTAAGTTGGAGAATGGTAGGTGAAGGATAGGTTTGAGCACAACACCAAGTTGGGGTTCGGTGATAAGCTCCAAACAAGCAAGTTTGACGCCACTAGCAAAGCTAGATAAGTCGCATGAGACTTGTACAAAGTTAAGAGGAATCAAACCTCACAGAAGCAGAGTTTCGATATAAAATTGATCAAAAGTCCCTTTACAATGAAAATAAACAACTATTTATACTAGTGTCTTAGGCTAGCCGAATAGTCCTATTCATGGAATTAGCAACTAAGTAATGTATCCTAATTAAAAGCTTGAAGATTCTAGAAACTGTCCATTGATGAGCTTGTCCATATTCGACTGAATGGGAAGTGAATGGATAGTTTCATGAGTATGCATTGATGTACTTGGATGAATGTTCTTCATGCATGCATGACTAGATTCGGCCAACACCTTTAATGGAGCCTTTAATTCATGTTGTTTCACCATGAGTGGCTTCTTAAATGAGGCTTCATGAAGGGTCAGACTAGGTGTGAACGAGGAGCTTGAGTAGTCTCTTGTGTGTGAACGTCCAACCGAATGGTCATCATGGTGTGAACACAAGGTGTGAACACATGGGAAATACATGAGCCGTCCAATGTATGTTCCTTCATTAATAGGATCCATGAATCTTCAAATACATGAGTAATCATCATGAACATGCATAAGACCCTTTGTTTGCCGTGCATTGAACCTTTCTATGCATGTACCGACAAGATGAATGAACAACATTAATAGCTCATGTGAACACATTAATCAAATATGAACACAATTAAACACTTCATTAATATGAACACATTAACCAAATATGAACACAATTAAACACCTAATTATGTAACACCCCTAAACCCGTTCCGATCGCCGGAGGGTTAAGAGGCATTCCACTTGTATATATATATATATATACCTGATATCACATCATAACCGTCACACAAGCATTTCATGCACATAAAATTCATTCTATCACTATATCACATGTATTAAGAAATTCACTTAGACATCGATATATATATATATTTTTTTACATATCTATACACTACTTCAAACATATTTACAAAACGCATGACCTAATTACCATTCCATAATACGCGACCAAATTTAGAACCATGGATGTGGACATAAGACATTCGGTTAAGCCATTTTCGTATGGCTGATTTAATTACAACTTCAAAAGCAAACTCATTTAGCTACCACACGTCTAATCTATACATGCCATTCACAAGGTTTAGTTACAAAATACCAAAGGATGTTTTTGATAGTGTGGATGACTTCAGCCCTGAAATTCCTGAGACCGTAGCTAACGAACAGAATCTACAAAACAGAGAGTTAAAGCAACCAAGTAAGCAAACATATGCTTAGTAAGTTTTAAGTCATTGAAAACTCATTATAAAACTAAAGCATAGATCTTTCGGTATTTATCTATTTCGGTTTCAACCTTGAGCAGCAAGAGGGAAATAAACTATATTAGAAATGTACGACGATGTACTTTAGTATGTGATCAAATATAATAAATTCGGTTATACTGGTAACTCCATATAGAATTATAGGTTCATGAAGACTTATTTAATTATAAGCCGAACTCGACATATGCGTACGTTAAACTAGTTATAACACCCTTTTTTTTTTTTTTGTACACATAGTTAAACATCAAGCCAATATATCGATGCAAATAAAATTCAGATTCGGTTGTACCCAAATTACATACCGTACTTTAAACAGAATCGAGCCCTTAATTAACACATAGTACGTACCTGGATACTTAAGCCATAAGCTTATTCTTACCCTTGCTAAATTCATAATTCCAGCATAATTGCCTTCAGGCTTAGCTCGGAATAACTCTAGCCTTTAGGCTCTTCGGGATTTAACCCGGACGAAACACTGGCACAAATCCCCTTCAGGCTTAGCCTGGAATAACTCTAGCCTTTAGGCTCTTCGGGATTTAACCCGGATGAAACACTAGCACAAATGCCCTTCAGGATTTATCCTGGATGTATCTCCGGCACGAAGGCCCTTCGGGACTCGGCTCGGACAAACTTTGACATTTATGTCCTTCGGGTTTCGACCCGGATTATCACAGATACTTATTATATGTATATTCGGATCCATTATATAGATTACAGCATACAACTTGGCACTAGATACTATTCATTCACCCCATTACACATAATCACAAGGTATAGAACCCCCTCTACATATTCGGTCAATGAGCATCTAGGCAAATCTAATGTCATAAAATTTCTAAAACCTTCATGTGTCTAAAAAAATCATTCGATTCTAACTTTATTTCACTATCTCATTATATCGGCCATGAACGACGGATTATATTGAATCATTCGCACGAGCAATTTAGCACATAATTTCTGCCAATTTTAATTCACATAAAAGGTTCTCAATACCTAAAACTTACCTCGATTTGTTGTTGAATAATTAAGGTTCTCAATGTTCCACCACATTAGCCTTTCCTTTATCCGGAAGTGCTCCTCTAGGCTCTTGAGGTAAGAAGTAAACAAATTTTAACTAGTTACTAGTGAATCATCCAATCATCAAAACCGGTCATAATATTACTCTTTCAAAACATATAGGATAATGCTTACGTAATGCCAATAGTTCACTTATATTCTTAACCTAGTCATCATTCCCTTTCAAGGTCAAAAAGCCATTATAAGACTAAATATACGTATCTTTATAATTAATACACATAATTCACACTTAGTTTTACTTACCAATTCATTCGGCCCACATGAAATGCATAACACATATATATTTTCAATTCAAAACACCAAACATCATAAAGTTGGCACAATGCTACCCTGACCGAATATTTAAAACATTTAAAATCACCCTTAACAAAATTTACTAAGGACATAGAAATTCTATCAATACATTTCTAAATTCAAAATCGGCTATTCACAAGTAAGAATTCGTCACAAATTAACTATTTCTAAATTAACATTAAAAATCACATGGAAGCATATATAATTTAGCTCAATTCTCAACTAAACTCCCTATCTTATAATTATACGGAAAACATCTAAATTTAAAATCTCCATAGCCGAATGTCAAATGTATTTTCTAGCTCAAAATTCAATTCATCAAATGAACCCATGTTGACCAAATTCCACAATACCAAATAACATCCCTATAAGTATAATTCATCCATTTTCTTCCTACAACCACATTCGGCAAAGTACCTATATTTGCACAATTATTTTAACAAGTAAATTTCAACTAAACCAATACATTCATACCAAGGCCGATTATGAGTGAGTATATAAATATATATATATATTCTTTTATCCACAAACCTTCTTAGCCGGAAGTCCCCTAGATTTCTATATTTCACTTTTAACCAAAAATTCCCCCAAGCTACATCTAATTTCCTAGCCGTTCACTTATCCAAAGAGTTTTCAAAAAAAAAAAAAAGAACATTTCCTCAAGAAGGAAAAGAAAGACCTCAACCGAAACCCTCCTTAGCAAATTGAATCATAAAGACATCATTTCCTTTCATTGGAACATATAACTCAAAACACACGGTTAATAGCCTCATTTGACACATTAAACACTCATTCAACTATTTATAAAATCAAACTTCAAATTTATCAATAACATCAATGCATTTTCCCCATTGCCGAATGCAACACTCACCAAATTTCAAGGAAATCAATCGTATGGGCCATGACAATAATGTAGTGAGCAACTAAATTTCATAAACAATTTATCAAAAACCAAATTGAATTTACCTTGATTCAACTAGAACTATAGCCGAATGCCTTAGCCCCCTTTTTCCCTTCTCACTTTCGGCAATTGAAGAACAAGAAAGAAAATAAAATTTTGCCTTGTTCTTTTCACCGTTTTCTTTATCATTAAAAATTGACATCATATTATTCCACCAATCAAATATCTCTTAATATAAGAAAATGTAAAAATTAAAGCTTTAAAAGCTTGCATGGCCGGCCACTAAAAGGATATTGGTGATTTTGACATGCAAGGCCAAGTATTTTAAAGCCATGTAATATTCGGTCCTTCTAATTTAACCTATATCATTTCCAAATTTTATCACTAAAGTCCTACTCACTAATTAACCATTAAATCAAAAATTTTAAGGCACCAAAATTTGCACATACTATTTACTACAAAGAATTTCATGTATAATAATATTTTCGAGGTTCTCTGACTCGGTTTAGCGGTCCCAAAACCACTTCCCGACTAGGGTCGAAATAGGGCTGTCACAACTCCCCCTAAAGGAAATTTTCGTCCTCGAAAATCTTACCGGTAAACAGATTTGGGTATCTTTCCTTCATAGTGTTTTCAGGTTCCCAAGTCGCTTCTTTAATCCCGTGCTTGAGCCATAACACTTTTACTAACGAAACCTTCTTGTTTCGCAATTCTTTTACTTCGTGGGCCAAAATACGAATCGGTTCTTCATCATAGCTCAAATCAGATTAAATCTCAACTTCTGACGGACTAATCACATGTGAAGGGTCGGATCTATAGCGACGGAGCATCGAGACATAGAAGACATTGTGAATCCTTTCTAATTCAGGGGGCAAAATCAATCTATACGCTACCGGTCCAATCCGTTCTGAAATCTCATACGGTCCGATGAATCTCAGACTCAACTTGCCTTTACGGCCAAATCTAAGTATCTTTTTCCACGGTGACACCTTTAAAAACACTTTGTCCCCAACCTGATACTCAATATCTTTACGTTTCAGGTCTGCGTACGATTTCTGTCAATCAGATGCCATTTTCAAGCTGTCACGGATCGTTTTCACCTTTCGCTCTGTTTCTTTTACTAAATCAACCCCGAGAATCTTATTCTCACTAAGCTCGGTCCAAAACAGAGGTGTACGACACTTTCGACCGTAAAGAGCCTCGTAGGGTGCCATCTGAATACTCGACTAGAAGCTGTTATTATACGCGAATTCAACTAGGGGTAAGTATTTCTCCAACGAACCGCTAAACTCGAGGATGCAACATCTCAACATGTCCTCGAGTATCTGAATAACCCGTTTAGATTGACCGTCCGTCTGCGGATGGAAAGCTGTGCTGAAATGAAGTTTAGTGCCTAAAGCTTCATGCAATTTCTTCTAAGATTGCGAAGTAAAACGAGGATCACGATCTGATATAATAGAGGTTGGCACTCCGTGCAATCGTACAATTTAGGAGATGTAAAGTTCTGCCAACTTATCAAGTGAGAAATCTGCACGAACCAGGATAAAATGAGTTGATTTTGTTAGTCTATCCACAATAACCCAAATGGAGTCTTTCTTACTCGGTGTCAACGGTAAGCCTGACACAAAGTCCATTGTAATGTGATCCCACTTCTACTCGGGTATCAAAATCGGCTGAAGTAATCCCGACGGCACCTGATGTTTCGCTTTTACTTGCTGACACACTAGGCATTTAGATACAAAATCAGAGATGTCTCGTTTCATGCCGTGCCACCAATATTGTCGCTTCAAATCATTATACATTTTCGTACTGCCCGGATGGACTGACATTCGGCTATTATGGACTTCATCAAAATCATCGAAACAAGCTCGGACTTTTTCGGAACACACAATCGGTCCTTAAATCTCAAACAATCATTTCCGTCGACCCAAAACTCTGAATTCACATTCGACTCACACTGAACTCGTTTGGCAACTAAGTCATCATCGGCTTTCTGAGCCTCACAAATCCGCTGAAGTAGCACAGGTCTTGCTACCAATTCGGCAATCAATCCATCATCCCCTGACATGGTTAGCTTCACGTTCATAGCTCGTAAGGAAAATAAAGATTTTCGGCTAAGAGCGTCTGCAACTACATTAGCTTTCCCCGGGTGATAATCAATAACAAGCTCATAGTCTTTTAGCAATTCTAGCCACCGCCTTTGTCTCAAATTCAAATCTTTTTGAGTCATCAGATACTTGAGACTTTTGTGATCGGAGAAGATGTGACATTTCTCACCGAACAGATAATGTCGCCAGATCTTCAAGGCAAAAACAATAGCGGCTAATTCAAGGTCATGAGTCAGATAATTTCGCTCGTGAGGCTTCAATTGCCTTGAAGCATAAGCAATAACCCGATTGTCTTGCATCAAAACGCAGCCTAAACCGTTTAGAGATGCATCGCTATAAATCACGAACTCTTTGCCAGTTTCTGGTTGAACTAACACCGGAGCTTCCGTTAAAAGGGTTTTTAGTAGATCAAAACTTTGCTGACACTTATCCGACCACTCGAACTTGACATCTTTTTGCAGCAACCTTGTCAATGGAGTCGCAATAATTGAAAAACCTTTGACAAATTGTCGGTAATAACCGGCGAGTCCTAAAAAGCTTCGAACTTCAGTAATGTTTTTAGGGGGTTTCCAGTCGAGAATTGTTGAAATTTTGTTCGGATCAACTCGAATACCCGAAGCAGATACTATATGGCCCAAGAAGCCGACTTCACGCAACCAAAATTCGCACTTGCTGAACTTCGCATACAATTGGTTATTCCGCAAAGTCTAAAGTATTAGCCTCAAATGCTCGGCATGCTCAGACTCATCACAAGAATAGATCAAAATATCATCGATGAACACTACTACAAAACGGTCCAAAAACGGCCTAAACACATGATTCATCAAATCCATGAAGACTGCCGGGGCATTAGTGAGCCCAAACGGCATCACTAAGAACTCGTAGAGTCCGTACCTTGTTCTAAATGCTGTCTTCGGCACGTCGGAATCTCTAACCCTTAGCTGATAATAACCGGATCGCAGGTCAATCTTAGAAAACACTGAAGCTCCTTTCAACTGATCGAACAAGTCGTCAATTCGGGGCAACGGATATTTATTCTTTACAGTAGCTTTATTCAACTGTCGATAGTCGATGCACATTCTCATAGTCCCGTCTTTCTTTTTCACAAACAAAACCGGCGCGCCCCAAGGCGAAAAACTAGGTCGTGCAAAGCCCCTGTCTGTCAACTCTTGCAGCTGAGATTTTAATTCTTTTAATTCTGTAGGTGCCATACGATACGGGGCAATCGAAATCAGCGTCGTACCTGAAATCAACTCTATATCGAACTCGACCTCTCTTACAGGTGGCAATCCAGGTAATTCTTCGGGAAATACATCTGAAAACTCGCAAACTACGGGCACCGTCTCAAGTTCTCGGTTGGAAACTTTGTTATCTAACACATAAGCCAAATACGCTTCATAGCCTTTTCTCACGTATTTCTGAGCTGACATGGTCATAATTACGGCAGGCGGCCCACTTAGATCAATGGACTCAATTTAGATTATTTCATTATTCGAACATCGCAAATCGATAGTTTTTCGCTTGCAATTCACTATCGCGTCATGAACGGTCAACCAGTCCATTCCGAGAATAATGTCAAATTCGTCGAATGGTAGAAGCATCAAGTTAGCCGGAAAACAAAAATCTCGAACCATTAACGGACATTTCTTGCATACTTTATCAACCAGAACACAACGACCTAAAGGGTTCGACACTCGAATTACGAATTCAGTAGACTCAACAGGAAGAGTCTTACTGGAGGCTAAAGTTTCACACACATATGAATGGGTTGAGCTAGGATCAATCAGGGCAATAACATCACTGTTAAAGAGTGTGAAAGTACCAGTAATAACATCTGGAGAAGAAGCTTCCTCACGGGCACGGATAGCATACGCTCTGGCAGGTGCACGAGCCTCGGATCTAACCGCAGTGTCTCTAGTCCCTCTCTGACTACCTCCGATATTTCCTCCACGTCGCGGTGGTCTACCCCGCGAAGCCGTGCCACTAGGTCTCTGAGTTGGATCGGGAGTGCGTTCATCATTTCTCAGACAATCCTTAATAAAGTGATCGGTAGATCCACATCTGAAACAAGAACGGTCACGATGCCTACAACTCCTCGGGTGCCATTTACCGCAATAATTGCAATCCAATCTATCCCGACGTTCATTTCCAACACTGGCTACGGAAGTGGTTCGCGAACTCGCGGGAGGTTGAGGATGCTCATATCTAGGAAAACTCGATGTGTATTTTGATCGGCCCATGTCATCTCTAGTCTTTTTGGATGATGGTTGAACAGATTTCCCCGCAGATCTCTTACGGAACTCTCTATCTCCACCTTTGGCTTTTCTTTTCGCATCACTGAGCTCTTCAGCTTTACAGGCTTGCTCGACTAACACGACAAACTCCTTAATTTCTAGAATTCCCACCAGTAGTTTGATATCTTCGTTTAATCCATCCTCAAAATGCTTACACATGATGGCCTCGGAGGATACACATTCGCGAGCATAGCGGTTGAGGCGCACGAACTCTCTCTCGTATTCGGCAACTGACATTTGACCTTGTTTAAGTTCAAGAAATTCCTTCCGTTTTTGATCGATGAATCTCTGACTGATATATTTCTTACGGAACTCGATCTGGAAAAATTCCCAAGTAACCCGCTCTTTTGGAACGATAGAGACTAGAGTGTTCCACCAATAATATGCAGAGTCGTGCAACATAGACACGGCACATTTTAAACATTCTTCAGGCGTACAGGATAGTTCGTCGAACACTCGGATCGTGTTATCGAGCCAAAACTCGGCTCGCTCGGCATCGTCACTGGAAGTAGCCCAGAATTCTTCGGCCCCATATTTTCAAATTTTGTCAACTGGGGGCCTACCCGACCTCACTGGATCGATTACCGGAGGGGCCATATAAGTTGGGAGTGGAGTATTCGGGGGCGGAGGTTGCGGAACAGCCGGGTTTGATCTCATGAATTGAGCGAACCAGTCACTCATCATCGCGTAAAAGGCTTGCCTAGTGTCATCATCTTGATGACTGACATTCGGCTGAGAGTCAGGTGGCGCTGTCCCTTGCGCTGGAGCAGGCGCTACACTCTCCACATCGTCCGCTATAGCTCGGTTAGGTTTGGGATCCATTCTATACCAAAAATCATATTTCAGATGTTAAAAGTCATCACACTATCACCTTAATATCAAATGGCATGTATAGCTAGACTCATACTTACTACGGTAGTCCAAGAATCGACTAAACCGTGGCTCTGATACCAATTAAATGTAACACCCCTAAACCCGTTCCGGTCGGCGGAGGGTTAAGAGGCATTCCACTTGTATATATATATACATGATATCACATCATAACCGTCACACAAGCATTTCATGCACATAAAATTCATTCTATCACTATATCACATGTATTAAGAAATTCACTTAGACATCGATATATATATATATATTTTTACATATCTATACACTACTTCAAACATATTTACAAAACGCATGACTTAATTACCATTCCATAAAAAGCGACCAAATTTAGAACCATGGATGTGGACATAAGACATTCGGTTAAGCCATTTTCGCATGGCTGATTTAATTACAACTTCAAAAGCAAACTCGTTTAGCTACCACACGTCTAATCTATACATGCCATTCACAAGGTTTAGTTACAAAATACCAAAGGATGTTTTTGATAGTGTGGATGACTTCAGCCCTGAAATTCTCGAGACCGTAGCTAACGAACGAAATATACAAAACAGAGAGTTAAAGCAACCAAGTAAGCAAACATATGCTTAGTAAGTTTTAAGTCATTGAAAACTCATTATAAAACTAAAGCATAGATCTTTCGGTATTTATCTATTTCAGTTTGAACCTTGAGCAGCAAGAGGGAAATAAACTATATTAGAAATGTATGACGATGTACTTTAGTATGTGATCAAATATAATAAATTTGGTTATACTGCCAACTCCATATAGAATTATAGGTTCATGAAGACTTATTTAATTATAAGCCGAACTCGACATATGCGTACGTTAAACTAGTTATAACACCCTTTTTTTTTTTTGTAAACATAGTTAAACATCAAGCCAATATATCGATGCAAATAAAATTCAGATTCGGTTGTACCCAAATTACATACCGTACTTTAAACAGAATCGAGTCCTTAATTAACACATAGTACGTACCTGGATACTTAATCCATAAGCTTATTCTTACCCTTGCTAAATTCATTATTCCAGCATAATTGCTTTCAGGCTTAGCTCGGAATAACTCTAGCCTTTAGGCTCTTCGGGATTTAAACTGGATGAAACACTGGCACAAATGCCCTTCAGGCTTAGCCCGGAATAACTCTAGCCTTTAGGCTCTTCGGGATTTAACCCAGATGAAACACTGGCACAAATGCCCTTCAGGATTTATCCTGGATGTATCTCCGGCACGAAGGCCCTTCGAGACTCGGCCCGGACAAACTTTGACATTTATGTCCTTCGAGTTTCGACCCGGATTATCACAGATACTTATTATATGTATATTCGGATCCATTATATAGATTACATCATACAACTTGGCACTAGATACTATTCATTCACCCCATTACACATAATCACAAGGTATAGAACCCCCTCTACATATTCGGTCAATGAGCATCTAGGCAAATCTAATGTCATAAAATTTCTAAAACCTTCATGTGTCTAAAAAATCATTTGATTCTAACTTTATTTCACTATCTCATTATATCGGCCATGAACGACGGATTATATTGAATCATTCGCACGAGTAATTTAGCACATATTTTCTGCCAATTTTAATTCACATAAAAGGTTCTCAATACCTAAAACTTACCTCGATTTGTTGTTGAATAATTAGGGTTCTCAATGTTCCACCACCTTAGCCTTTCCTTTATTCGGAAGTGCTCCTCTAGGCTCTTGAGCTAAGAATTAAACAAATTTTAACTAGTTACTAGTGAATCATCCAATCATCAAAACCAGTCATAATATTACTCTTTCAAAACATATAGGATAATGCTTACGTAATGCCAATAGTTCACATATATTCTTAACCTAGTCATCATTCCCTTTCAAGGTCACAAAGCCATTATAAGACTAAATATGCGTATCTTTATAATTAATACACATAATTCACACTTAGTTTTACTTACCAATTCATTCGGCCCACATGAAATGCATAACACATATATATTTTCAATTCAAAACACCAAACATTATAAAGTTGGCACAATGCTACCCTGACCGAATATTTAAAACATTTAAAATCACCCTTAACAAAATTTACTAAGGACATAGAAATTCTATCAATACATTTCTAAATTCAAAATCGGCTATTCACAAGTAAGAATTCATCACAAATTAACTATTTCTAAATTAACATTAAAAATCACATGGAAGCATATATAATTTAGCTCAATTCTCAACTAAACTCCCTATCTTATAATTATACGGAAAACATCTAAATTTAAAATCTCCATAGCCGAATGTCTAATGTATTTTCTAGCTCAAAATTCAATTCATCAAACGAACCCATGTTGACCAAATTCCTCAATACTAAATAACATCCCTATAAGTATAATTCATCCATTTTCTTCCTACAACCACATTCGGCAAAGTACCTATATTTGCACAATTATTTTAACAAGTAAATTTCAACTAAACCAATACATTCATACCAAGGCCGATTATGAGTGAGTATATAAATATATATATATATATTCTTTTATCCACAAACCTTCTTAGCCGAAAGTCCCCTAGATTTCTATATTTCACTTTTAACCAAAAATTCCCCCAAGCTACATCTAATTTCCTAGCCGTTCACTTATCCAAAGAGTTTTCAAAAAAAAAAAAAGGAACATTTCCTCAAGAAGGAAAAGAAAGACCTCAACCGAAACCCTCCTTAGCAAATTGAATCATAAAGACATCATTTCCCTTCATTTGAACATATAACTCAAAACACACGATTAATAGCCTCATTTGACACATTAAACACTCATTCAACTATTTATAAAATCAAACTTCAAATTTATCAATAACATCAATGCATTTTCCCCATTGCCAAATGCAACACTCACCAAATTTCAAGGAAATCAATCGTATGGGTCATGACAATAATGTAGTGAGCAACTAAATTTCATAAACAATTTATCAAAAACCAAATTGAATTTACCTTGATTCAACTAGAACTATAGCCGAATGCCTTAGCCCCCTTTTTCCCTTCTCACTTTCGGCAATTGAAGAACAAGAAAGAAAATAAATTTTTGCCTTGTTCTTTTCACCATTTTCTTTATCATTAAAAATTGACATCATATTATTCCACCAATCAAATATCTTTTAATATAAGAAAATGTAAAAATTAAAGCTTTAAAAGCTTCCATGGCCGGCCACTAAAAGGTATTGGTGATTTTGACACGCAAGGCCAAGTATTTTAAAGCCATGTAATATTCGGTCCTTCTAATTTAACCTATATCATTTCCAAATTTTATCACTAAAGTCCTACTCACTAATTAACCATTAAATCAAAAATTTTAAGGCACCAAAATTTGCACATACTATTTACTACAAAGAATTTCATGTATAATAATATTTTCGAGGTTCTCTGACTTGGTTTAGCGGTCCCGAAACCACTTCCCGACTAGGGTCGAAATAGGGCTGTCACAAATTAAATTCGGCTAACATATTTAATTCTTGTAATAATTTAGACATATTTATTTCTAGTTTAAATTATGACAAATTTATGATGTGCATTAACTACTTAACTAGTCAACTAGCTCATTTTAATAAATATGCAATGATTAAGCTAAGATGAGCTGAGGGTTTCGGCTATGAGCTGTTTTAAGCTGAAATTAAATTAAATGAACTGAGTTTATTGAAATTAAAAGTTGATGGAGCTGAGTCAGAGCTTAGTTGAGCTCAACCGAGCTAGATTGAACTCCCGTGAGCTGAAGCGAGCTGAAATTAGCTTGAATTAAGCTAACTATCCTCGGTTCCAAGTTGTGTTCAGCTACATTTTTCATGTTGGATCCATGAGCTAGCTGTAATTGCTGACAGAGAGCTGAAATAGAGTGTTGGAAGTGTCGAGCTCGAGCTCTCGTCATGGGACCTTGCAGCATAGCAAGTATTCCATCATCCAGGCATGTTGTTAACTTGGACGCGTTCGCGTCAGGTCAGCTTACACGCTGAGTTTTCACAAACTCACCCCCTTTCTTTTCCTTCCATGCAGGTGACCCCCAACCATAGAGGACTTGGAGTTGCGAGGGATTCGGAGTGGCCACGTGAACTATTTTTGTAACACCCCAAACTTGACCTAGAAGTTAAGCCTGAATCTGGCGATGTCACATTAAAGAGTTGCTTTTAAAACGGTTTAGTTAAAAACTTAGTTCGAACGAAATATACTTGAAAAGAATTTAGTTAGTTAAAAATCAGAGAATTTAATTAAACAAATAATTAGAAAAAAACCCATGTTTATTAAATATAACAATAACTAAATAAATCCCAAGTAATTAGTGAAATCAGAGTTCATAGCCTTATTACATCACAGTGAAGGGTAAAAAAAATTATCATAAACTACTTAATAAATCTATATTTAAAATTCCTAAGTAACTTGTAGTGTGGCTATCTCTGAGTCCTCTCTCGCGTCGAGCCGTTTATCATGGATCAGCTGAAATATTAATAATAAGGGTGTGAGTTTCAAAACTCAGTGTGTACGACCCTTGGCAATCAAATCATTTCAATATACACATATCACATTGGGCATAAGCCCTAACAATATCAGTGGTCTGGGCCTTAGCCCACATTGACCTCATTTCATATCAGGATTACATGTATGCAAATGTTCCCATCCCAAATCCAGCCGCTACACACCATTTCCCTTCCAACCCGACACACCTGTGGGGATATCTATATCAACCCACCCATCCTCTACACACCAATGGTAGCGTACACAGTGGTACTACCCACGTTGCAGCAAGGCTACTATATATATATACGGTGTAGCAAAGCTACTCGGTGGCTTAAATAGCTTATGGTGGATCCACGGTTGTCAAGCGACTATGCGATCCTCAAAACACTTCCTCTGTATCATCAAAACCCACCCAAGTGCAACATACAATTCATGAATGCATCATACACATTTTCACACGTTAAGCACTTAGGGATATTTTGGTATTTCACTGCCCAGGGGTATTCTCGTAACTCTACCCTACAGGGCTATTTCGATACTCCTACCCTACGAAGGTGTCTTAATAGTTCTACCTTACAGGGCATTCTCGTAATTCTACCTTAGGAGGGTATTTTCGTAATTCTACCTTAGGAGGGTATTTTCGTAATTCTACCTTAAGAGGGTATTTTCGTAATTTCCTATTGATACGGATTTTAATTATAGATTTTGGCCCATCAACAAGTCTTCACTGCTAAAGTGAACGGACACTATGCACTAGGTAGGATTCAAGAGAAGAAGAGGTGGGTCACTCGGACCGCTTAAGTACCAGGCTCTTCTATGATCCAATCCTAGACATGCATATGTCGGTTGCTACACCTTAGTCTATCGACTTGTCCACAGACATGTTTGTTACTTAGTTAAGTTTTATGAAAACTTGAGAGTCCATTTAACTGAGCCTAAAGTCCATTAAATTCTAGCATGCATTTCTACCACCCCATAAAACCCAACATGCTTATGAAGCCCATTAAGCCCAAACATACTTATGTAACCCATTAGGCCCGTTCATAATTCAATCATACAGTCATACATGTCAATTCAACATAATATCTCATATCACAATTTTGCCAATTTGGGCCCACAAATTCAGCAGGCCCATTCGGGATTTTGAGATTTTCAGCTTTTGCCGTTTTGCCGTGTGTGTAGTGTATGTACATACCTGATTGACGACCCGCACTACACTATCCTCAACCTTGTCCTACAATCAAAACCACTTTCGAATCAATTCCAAACCTTACTATAACTTTATTAATCTCGAAGCCTTACCATAGCCTTACCATGTACCTTCGGCTTTTCTAGCCTTTCCTTAGCTACTATTCTGAGATCTGTGTTAACCGAATCGTTAAAGACAAAAACTAAGTGACTTGTATCCATTTAAGTCACCTAATAGAGGCTATTCAGCTATATAACCAAAAATTAAGATCACTTACCCCAAAAGCTAAAATGGATGAATAGCCACTGACGAGGATCGGCGTTTAAAGCTTGAGAAGAAAAAAAGATGCTAGAAGCCGATTGTGGTGGAGGAAGTTATTAGTGAATTCGGCAATGGTGTAGGCTTCAGAGGGATATTCAGCTTTTAGTAGGAGAAGGGAGTCACTAAGTGTTTCGGCAAACAATTGATGGCTATTTGGCAAGGGAAAAATTCGGCAAAGATGGAACAAATGGGAGAAGAAGGATTTGGCAAGAGGAGGGGAGAAAAGAAACTATAGAAAAGTAAGGAAAACCCTACTATGAAATTCGCCACTCCTTAAATAGCCAATAGCCGAACCTAGCCCTCCCTAAAGTCCAATTTGGTACCATCACTTCCCCTCTCCCAATCTCCTACTTTTCCTCCTTTATCCATTCCTTAAAATTCTCTCCTGATCACTCCCTATCAGAGTCCATACCAACACCACTACCTTGCCTTCCTAATGCAAAAATAAAACCTTTTAAAAATAACCTCTCCAAGCCTCGAACCTTGGACCTCTTCTACTGCTTGTGACACCACCCTTGCTCCCCAAGTGGCACCTCCTTACCACTGAGCCACAGGCCCAACTGTGATCCATTTTCCCCTTTTTTATCTTAAAAGGCCTACCTCCCACCTCTAGGGTTTTCTTCAACCAGAAATTAATTTTTTTTCCCAAAGTCCTCCCTAAACCTAGGGCTTCACACAACTTTTATTACTCTCTAAAATTAATGTTCTAACACTGCTAGCTATACAAGTCAACATCATAGCACAAAAGATGGGGTTTCGAGATTTGGGGCATTACAATTTTCTAGTTTTATATTTTCATAAATTTACTTTACTTTAGTATTCTATAATCTTTAGGTTTCAAGTTGTAATAAGGCCACTCGTATTTTTATTTTGGTATTTCTTTTATTTTTATTTATCACTTAATTAAAACAATAGACTAGTCTTCGTGGGTTTTTATTTCAAGCTTAACAAACGTTTTCAAAACATACAATGCGTGACAAATGGGTAACCCAATAATGATGATTCAACAATAAGATCTTTTAAAAGTAAACTTCATTGGTAGTGGATAGGGTTTTTAAAACTAAACAAGTTTCTAAATTAAAAAAAATAATACAGTTTTGCTAAAGTCAACATAACAATTATTAAAAAGATCGAAGCGTAATCAATTGTCCATGTGACACATCAGATCTGGCCATAACGTCTGGACTGGGTTTGGGGTGTTACACACTAAGTTATACGAACTTACTTATCTCCTTTCAGCATTATTGATGGTAGCTCGGTTGGAAAGCATATCTACTTTAACAAAACAATCTCATCGGAGTTAGGAGATATCACATTACCACAGTTCACATATGACATGTATAGCTAGACTCTTGTACACGCTATGTTAGTTTGAGAATTGATTAAACCATTGCTCTGATACCACTAAATGTAACACCCTTTACCTGTATTCGACATCGAAATAGGGTACGAGACATTACTGGAACATATACACTTGTAAACGTATTAAACTGAGTCATAAAAATTCATCCAAATTAAAACTTTTCAAAATTTTATCTTTGAGTCTGTAAATAGAGCCTACGAGGCCCAATTCATACTTTGGAATTAGTTCAAGACTAAACCGAGAACTTTTGAAAGGACTGAAAAAATTCTTAAAAAATAAAACAGGGGCACACGCTCTGGCCACATGGTCGTGTGGCTGCCCGTGTGGCCACAAGTAAGGCTATTTACCAAGCCCTTTGCCACCCCAAAATAGTTACACACTTATACAAATTTATTAGCACACAACATGGTACTATTAAGCATTCAAACATCCAGACTAAGACATCCACATACCATTTACAAACTACATTCATCATGCATAATCACACACACACTTAACCATTCACCTCATGTAACTTACACAACCAATCACATTTACCATTCATAATTATCGCACATTTACTAATTCAACACATGCAGGTATACACATCCTTGAAATGCATCATCAAAGACTTATAACATAATAATTATTAGCCACATTAAACGGCCTTATATAATAACCTTCAAATAGCATAGGCCAACATTCTAGGCCAACTCATAATAAGTATACACATGTAATCAAGTCCCTATACATGCCATAGAGTTAAAAATACTTGAAAATCATTGATACAATACCAATCAATAACTTGTTAGTGTGATAGAATCTCTAACGACCGCCAACTCGAGCTAGCATCTGTGACACTATAGGAAAAAGGAAAGGAAGGGGGTAAGCATTATAGCTTAGTAAGTAGGTATGTAAATAATAAGTAATTTATTAACATGCTCTTATAAATCTTCACAATACGTTCTCAAGATAATACAATCATAATTGTACAAAGTTCCACTATTCACTTATGTTCATATCAAGCTATCTACGTGAGTCATAGTCACTAAATTATTTATATCTAGAGCTACAAAACTCCAAATTAAGATCTACTAATTTTCCGTGAAACTAGATTCACATATCTTCTTACCATAAAATTTTTAAAATTTTCTGTTTAGCCAATAAGTACAGTTTATTCTTTAAATTCTCCCCTATTTTGCTGTCCGACACCCCTATTCACTAAAAGTTAATTATCTCCTCGTACAGGATTCTGATGATGTTCCCATTTCATTCTGTTGTAAATAGACTCATTAAGGATTTTAAGCATATAATAAGAATAGTGGATTCTAATCTGACCTTGTCTCACTATAACTCATATATCACATAATAGGAAATTCTTTTGCTTACTCTGTTTCTTTCATGTGAAAATAGACTCAATAAGCTTTAATTGCATATCTCATTCAATCTCTAATTCAATTTCCACCATTTTTGGTGATTTTTCAAAATTACCCAACTGCTGCTGTCTCAAACTGTTTTATTGCAAATTTCACTCTTTCATAAAACATCATAACAATATGCTTAACATTCAATAACAAAATTCAACTTGCATGCATGATACAAGACTTTATCACTTCACTTACCCCTTTGTAATTGGAACGGGGGAAATGTGCAAGTGTACACAGTCGTAACAAGTAATAAAGTGACAAGTAAATGTCGAGTTATCGTACACACAGGGACTATAAAAAGAAATATTTATGAATTTAATTTAAAAACATTTTGGTGAGAAAAATAATTTTGGTTTGAAAAGAGTGATTTATAAACTAAGATTTTAAAACTAAGTAAACAATTTAAATAAAATAAAAGAGTTCTAATGCACGATTTCAAACAGGTTTAATCAAGATGATATAATTGTGTTGGATTAATTACATCTTTTTAACTTAGAATTATTAAAATCATGCTTATGCTGTTAGAAATAAATTCATGGCAACTCGAAAAAATTGCTAACTATTGCTCATACATACTTATTAAATTCAATTAATCTCTTGCATGTTCCCATGTCAAATCAAATAGTTAACTCAATTTAATTAACATATAAAAGATTATGTGAAGTAACAAGGTAGCCATACCTTGAAACAATTTAATCACAACAATCTTGCAAGTTATGTAAGGCATATGTATTACCAAATACAATGCTAATTTAATTTTTAGCTACCTTAGAAGAATTAAACATGCACTGATTAAGTACTGAGTCCATTAATTGCAATTTCAATCTATTTAAACAATTAATTCACTAGTTATCTAACAAATTTAATGCAAGAATAACTTAGGCATGATTTTACTTAATCAAGCATTTTTACCAAGGCCTATAATAGCATAAACACTATTTTAATAATTCAAGTAAGCAAAATATAATCAACCCAACATGAATTAAATTCAAGCTAAATTGATTAAAATAACCATTTCAACAACAATAATATTCATAGATATGTTCATCATAAAAGCAACAGAAATTAAAAAGATAGGGAACAAGAAGGCAAATCCGGTGTTTCTCCGTGGCTTGACTGATTGCTCCGTTTTTCGTCTCCGTTGTCCTTCCCGGTCAAGGCTTCTATGAACACTTGCTTGCTGCCCAAAATGACTGGGAAAATACCTCTTTTCCAAGAAGAGAAATCGGCACAAGACTATAGGAAAATAGAGGGGAGAGGAATGAATGAGAGAATGTTGTGGAATGAGGGATGAGTGAAATGATCAGCAAGGGGTGGCCTTTATAGCTGATTGTGGCTGCTAAAAATAGCAAATTCCAGCAGCCAAAGAGCCTCCATATGGCCGGCCACACACATGGCAAGGTTGAAGCTTTCAACCTTGCTAAAAATAGGCCGGGGCAAACCTACAAAGCCTAAAATAAAAGTGGGGTTTGAATGCAAATTGGAGGTTCTTCAAGGGCCTTTTTGCAAGCATATTTAATCAGATAAAATGCTGATTTGGGTCAGCCTATGGACGGTTCTGGTCAACCCAATTAGTGGCTGGTTCGGCTCACTCCATTCTGTTCGACCAGTGCAGTTCAACTGGGCCCTTTCTCCATAATTAATTAAAATTAATTTATTTAACCCAAATTAAATAGGGAATAAATTAAAATTAATTTAATTATGAATTAATACACATTTTTGGACCGTCTTGGGCTGGAAATTAATTTGCCTCGATACTTCAAATTGCTTCTCAGTTTTGTTCTTCTCGTAGTGTCCGCCGGGCCATTTTTCGCCCTTTGTGCAATTCTGTCAAAAATAACCAAATTTAATCAAAATTAACTATAAAATTAATAAAAATTCATCATGTTCATATTTTTAACACAATTTAATTATTTTATAATATTTAATTATTTTCCGACAAGGATTTAACCGTAATAGCATGATTTTAAGTCAAAAAGGGTATGAAAAAGTATATAAATTTTTGTGTTTCCACACCCCCAAACTTAATTCATTGCTCGTCCTGAGTAATGCACAAATTTTGAACGAATTTCTTGGAAACACTTTTGAAAACCTTCTTCAGAACAACATTTTTCTCAAAATTATGAATTTGATATACTCATGCTCAAAAATAATAAATATGATCATTATGCTACTCAAGTGTTCCTATTATTCAAATTAATCTCAACAATTATTACAATAGCAAAATTAGACTAAAGATTTCTTAATAAAGACATGCTAATTCTTACCAATTTAATTTTTAATCCCTTATTCAATATTAAGCAGCAATCATTAAGCTTAACTTATGTCTTCATATGTTGAACAGAGCAATTTCTCTCCACTAATGTAGGTAACATTGGAACATCGAATCAATAGGTCTTTAATAGGGTTGTAACGTGGCTGGGCTTAGGGGTAGGTAAAAAGATAGATAAATTTCGGCTAAAAACCCTAGACTCAGTGTAAATCAAACCTTCGGAAAATTTTACCTTCAACTACCAACTTTCACACGCTTTTTTTCAAATACATATGCTCTTTTATTATTTTCTCTTTTCTTTTTCTCATTTTTTTTTGAGCATTTGCTTTCTGCGTAAAAATTTTTAGCATTTGATATTTCTTTTCAACTCCCCCAAACTTATTTTCAAATGATATTCTTGAATAGTACTGAGTCTATTGTTTAGGACAATTTAAAGATAATTAAAAGAAACATGATGGGCTAAATTTGTATAGGTTCCAAAATAAAATTAGGCCATATAGTCTCAAAGTTGGGTTTGAAAGGATAAAATTTACCATGGTGGGCTTGAAAGGCTCAAACGGTCCAAACAATAGCTGCCTAAATCATTTTCAATGTTCCATGCTTCCTAGGATTTCACCTCAAGAAACTACTAAGTCAATTCTAAAGACTTAAACTTTCATGCATACCTAACTTTCCAAAAGAGATAAAAATTTATGGTATGAAGTTGCATGCTTTATTAAAATACATTCATGTCATCATTAAGCTACATAATAATTTATTGGAAAAAATAGAACTTTATTCATACTCAAGTTTAGCATACTTAACAGAATTCAAATTTATTGAACAGAAATATGTCCTAATCATAATTAAAAGAAAAAAAATGTTATTCTGGATGGAAATAATTTCAAATTTCGGTCCCCCTAACTTAAAATGAACAATGTCTTCATTGTTTAAAGTGAATAGATACTATACACCAGGTAGGAATTCAGAAAATAGGAGGTGAGTCAATGTGACTACTTAAGTACCAAGCTCTTTAGAAATCCAATCCTAGACATGTATATATCTATTGCCACACTTTATACTTTATGACTTGTCCATATTTATTCAGGATTTCCTTCTCTTGTTTTATTATGTAGAAATAAAAATTCCTAATTAATCCTAATCCTTACTTAACCTAAAAAACAAAAATTAAATAAAGTCAAGATCCTCCCTTTTCATTTATTTGCCGATCCTTTCGAATTCGACTCATCTTTTGCTCCATCATTATTGCCTTTGCATGAATCGCTTCGCTCCTTTTTCGAGAATGGAGTCCATGGCTCGAATATGAAATCTAGAAATTCAGGCACAAAAATAAATGGGTCATTGTATATTTTCTCGAAAGCACTTCTCATCGAGTCATCCCTTATTTTTTAATATCTCCAGTATGCTTGTTGCTGCCATTGCATGTGTTGCATTAAGTCCATCAAATTTGACAGCTCATCTCGAAAGTCTGGGCTAGGTTGCTGAGCTCTAAATATTGGAGTTTCAGTATCTGATTTAGCTTTTGGCTCCATTGGGTCCACCTTATCAGGGACTTCAAATGATTGCATCGTGGGATCTTCTTCTTCTTCAGGGTCCTCAGGTTCTTCTCTTTCTTCAACTCATTGTTACAGAACTGAGTCTCTAGCTACTCGGTAGAGGTCCCAATCTGTAATTGTGCCTTGGGTGTACCCTGTCTTTTTTACATTAGCAAGAATTTCTGTTTCAAGCATAGAATAGTTATTGTAAAGGGGAGGTAAGCAGGGCCAGAATGTCTAACGACACAGTTTCAAATTTCTTTTAGGATGATCATTCCCACACCAATGGTCTTACCCGTCAAGATCGAGTATAGTAAGACCATTCACTCGAATGAAATTGTAGTCCCATGTGAGCTAGGCAGAAGGCTGAAACGGATGAAATAGAACCATACCTTCATAATAGGTGTTAAGTATTCTCTTCGACAAGTATGGGTTCCTTGTTTTGACATAGTCCAATTGGAACCTTCAATTGTAATCTCCTCGAGAATTTCTTGCAGAAGTTCCAGCTTGATATTGCTCATCAAAGATGAATATTCTTCATTCTCGAAATCAGGTAATTCAAAGAACTCATTAACAGCATTCGAATTTATAGGTACCTTGATTCCATGAATAGGGACTTTTGTCATCTCGCTTGATGTTAAATTTGCATAGAATTCACGAACTAGCTCCTCATCCACACTAGGTGTCTTTTCAATAAACAGTTCCCAATTGAGAGCTTCAGCAATTTGACGAATACGTGCCATGAAGTCTCTGTAGTTGCTCTCCTTCAGTGTGAAGCCTTTCTCAGGATGCATCTGTTGATTTTTGTAGATACTTTTGTATCTCACTTTAGCTTCAACACAATGGAACTTGCTTTGTGTTTCGTCGATTTGAGCGGAGGCACGAGTTCTCTTGCGAGGCATAATTAACTTGAACATAAGATGGAAAAATTATTTCCCAAAAATTTAATTCATAAAATTTATTAATAATTCAACGAATTAAAATTTTAAATAAAAAATTAGAAATTAAAAATTAAAAGGAAATTAAATCTTACCATCTTTTTGCAAAAATAAAAACTCAAAGGAAAGTAATAATGATGAAGGAAAATATAGCAATTGAAAAGGAGGGTTGGAAGGTTTTGGTTTAGGTTGGGTGTATGGGTGCGCCGCATAAGGGCTAGGAAGCAAGTAGCAGCATGCAAGGGTGAGTCTCGGCAAGCAGTGGCGAGTGGAGCCTCAGGCGTGGGAGCAGGCCTTGGCGCTGGTGCAGGATACAGCAAGGGCAGCTGCAGCTGGAGCAGCAGGCGCGCAAGACTTTGTGCGCTGGGACGTGCCTAGACAGCTGCTAAGCAGGAGCAGCGGGCGCATGCTATTGGAGGCCTAGGCGCTGAAGCAGCAAGGGCTGCAAGTGGTGTTTGCAGGAGCAAGCTGCTGGCCGAATGGCTGTTGCTAGGGAGTTGGCTAGGTGGGTTGGTGTTTTGGGAGTTTTTTTTGGGTAATGCATGGATGGGAGAAATAAGGTAGTATTTATAGCATAAGAAATAGGACTTAGAGTAGAACTCTTAGTCTAAATTAATAATTAAAAATAAGAGTTTAATTCTAATCCTACTCAAGTTTAACAACAATTAATAATTAAATATAAGCATACAAAATTATCAATTGTTATTAATTTATTAAGATAAACATAAAATAAAAATTAAAATTAAATTAATCCTAATTCTAATCTAAGTTGATAAAAGTTAATATATAAATTATAATGAATATAATATATATTAAAGTTTATCATATTATTAATAGTATATAAAAATAAATATTTCTTCTAGATGCCTTAAAAATATATTTACAAAGAAAGGCACCTAATTTTTATTATTCAAAAAACAGCAATCAAATTTTTAAAAATAATTCAATTAAGTCCCTAAACTTAATAAAAATTAAAAATTGAGTTGCAAATTAAAAATTGGATCAAAATTGACCCTTTTATTTGAAAAACAAAAAAAAAATTATTTTGTTGATTAAGGAATAATTGCTTGGAAAATTATGTTAAAATAAATTCCCAGGAAAGATTGGAGGGGTCACAAAACGGTCTCACTTAAGTTCCAACCTCCTAGACAGAATTTATTTAAACATACTAAACCCGAAAAATAGACCCTAAATCATTTATTAAATAGAACATGAAATATTAAATATCCGATAAAATGAACGAGATGTTATCCCGTTCGATTTTATCCCCCAATAATGTTTCAAACGCTGAGCATTAACTCAAAAATTACGTCCCTTACTTTGGAGTTCAACAACTCTGTGTGGATAGACTCGGTGAACCGTAAATGGACCGGACCAACGTGATTTTCGCTTACCTGGAAAGAACTTCAATCTAGAGTTGAACAGCAATACTTGCTGACCTGCTTCAAATTCTCAAACTCGGATGCGTTTGTCATGCCATTTCTTGAGTCTTTCTTTTAGTAGTTTGGCATTTTCATATGAGAACATTCAGAATTCTTCTAACTCGTTGAGTTGGAATATCTGTTTTTCATTCGCGAGCTTAAGATCCAAATTAAGCTATTGAAGAGCCCAGTAAGCCTTGTGCTCTAACTCCAGGGGTAGATGACATGCTTTTCCAAAGACCAGCCTATAGGGTGACATTCCTAAAAGTGTATTGTATGCTGTTCTGTAAGCCCATAAAGCATCATCGAATCTTTTGGACCAATCTCGTCGATTTGGGCAAACTACCTTCTCGAGTATGCCTCTGATCTCCTTATTTTCCAGTTCAGCTTGCCCATTCGTCTGCGGATGGTAAGCTGTTACAACTTGTGTTTCACCCCGTGCTTATATAGTAACCATTTTAACCACTTATTTTCAAAGTGGGACCTTTCATCACTAATGATAACTCTTAGGTTTCCAAACCTTGTAAAACGTGCTTCTGCAAGAACTTCATTACAACCTTCACCTCATTTATCGGATATGCCTCCGCCTCGACCCACTCAGACACATAGTCTACTTCTACTAATATATATCTGTGACCGAAGGATGAAGGGAAAGGCCCAAGAAAATCAATACCCCAAACATCGAACAATTCGACCTCAATGATGTTTGTTCGGGGCATGTCATTTCTGTTGGTGACATTTTCGAGCCTTTGGCATCTATCACAGCTCTTTACGTATGTATATGCATCCTTGAATAGTGTTGGCCAAAAGAATTCAGCTTGTAATACTTTGGCCGCAGTACCTTCGAAATGTCCTCCACTTGGAGTTGTGTGACAATGGTATAGGATCTTCGGTATTTCTTCTTCTGCCACGCATCTCCTGATCATCTGATATGCACACTTTTTAAATAGATATGGCTCTTCCTAGAAATAGTACTTCACATCGTGAAGAAACTTTTTCCTTTGTTGATATGTCTTATCAACTAGCATCAAATCATAAGCTAAAAAGTTAGCAATATCAGTAAACCAAGGGGTATTATGGACATGATTTACCTTAAGTATATGCTCATCTGGAAAGGTCTCATGAATTGGTATAAGTGGAGTATTTCCTTCTTGCGGCTTTAATCTGGACAAGTGATCTACTACTTGGTTTTCTACTCCCTTTCGATCTTGAATTTCTAAATCAAACTCTTGAAGTAGAAGTACCCACCGGATTAGTCTCAGGTTAGCATCTTTCTTGGCAAGTAAGTACTTGATTGTCGAGTGGTCCGTATCGACAGTCACTTTGGTATCTACAAGGTAAGATCAAAACTTTTCAAAAGCAAACATGATAGCGAGTAATTCTTTTTCTGTTACCGTATAGTTTAATTGAGCTCCTATAAGAGTTCGGCTTGCATAGTAGATGGGATGAAAAACTTTGTTCCTTTGCTGGCCTATGACAGCTCCTATAGCGAAGTCGCTTCGTCACACATTAGTTCAGATGGCAAGTCCCAGTCTGGTGTGACGATTATGGGTGCCGTAAGTAACCGATTCTTCAAATCCTTGAAAGCTCTTACGCATTCATGATCGAATTTGAATGTTGTGTCCTTCTCCAACAATTTGCACAAAGGTTTAGCAATTTTGGAGAATTCCTTAATAAACCTTCGATAGAAACTGGCGTGGCCCAAAAAGCTCCTAACACCCTTTATAGATGTTGGAGGTGGGAGTTTCTCAATAACGTCTACCTTTGCTCTATCTACCTCGATCCCATGTCTCGTTACTCGATGCCCTAGAATAATTCCTTCTCGTACCATGAAATGGCACTTTTCCCAGTTAAGCACTAGGTTTGTCTCTTCGCATCGCTTTAGTACCTTAGCTAGATTGGCTAAGCAGTCATCGTACGTATCTCCAAATACTGAAAAGTCATCAATGAAAACTTCCAAAATTTTCTCAACCATGTCAGTGGAAATAGACATCATACATCTCTGAAATGTAGCAGGTGCATTACATAAACCAAATGGCATGCGTCTAAATACAAATATACCGTACGAGCAGGTGAATGTGGTCTTGTGTTGATCTTCCGGTGCTACCGTAATCTGGTTGTACCCCGAGTATCCATCGAGAAAACAGTAGTAATCTCGCCCGGCGAGTCTATCCAGTATCTAGTCCAAGAACGGCAACGGAAAGTGATCTTTCCTAGCTGCCTTGTATAGCTTCTGGTAATCGATATAGATTCTCCATCCCGTAACTGTTCTAATCGATATCAACTCATTGTTCTCATTCTCGATGACTGTGATACCTCCTTTCTTTGGCACGCACTGGACCAGACTTACCCATGAACTGTCTGAGATGGGATAAATGATACCCGCATCTAACCACTTGATAAGTGACTTTAGATTAGGAATTTATAAAATGTTTAGAAAAGCATGATCATAAATGTTTAGTCAAAGAGATTATATTTTTACGCATGTTTGATAATAAGTGACTAGCCTGATCTGTCTTTTGATATGTAATACCTCGTAACCCTAATCTAGCGACGGATATAGGTTAGGGTTTTACAATCCGATTCCCATACGAGAAGATAATTAATTTTTAGTGAAAAGGGGTCAGAACTGTCAGATAGCGAAACATGGGAGACTTTAAAGAAGAAACTATACTTGTATCGCCCTGATTTTTGGGATATTTGTGATTCGGGTGAGATCTTGAAATTTTGGTGATTGAGTTATTGGAATTGCGTTTAAGTATGTTAGTGGGACTTTAGAAGGCCCAAGCCTTCAATAAAACCCGGCAGAAATATCAAGTTTTGAAATTAAAGTGAAGGAGACTTGGTTAAGTGGGCCTTTAAGGAAAAGTTAGTAAATTAAGACACAAGTAAGCCTTTGGTAAAGTGGCGTGTGGACTAAGTGTTAGGGCCAAGGTTCTAGTTGCAGGGTAAGCAGATGATACTTTTAATTTTTGCCGATTTGGTCATATGGATAGGGGCTTTCGGCTAGGGCTTTAGGGGTTGCAATTTCGACAAATAAAGGGAGGTCGTGCCATTTGTTTGAATAGCCATTAGGGTAAGTTCTAAATTTTTCTCCTTCTTGCCGAATTAGGGTTTTGCCACTTAGGGTTTTCTACTTTTGTTCTATTCTCTTCTTAGTGTACCAAAAAGCCGAAAACGTAAGAAAAGTTCTCCTCTTGTGCCGATTTGCCATAGCCGAATCTCTTCTCCTCTCCTCTTTCATTCTTTTTCTTCTTCTTTTTTTCTCAAGCTGAAACATCCTCATCACTCTACTCACCTCTTCTTCCATTCTCTTTTCTTTCATTCATATTCTCTTTTAATTCCCCATAGCAGAATACACATAAAAGCTGAAATCCTAAAAGTTTGTTTTTGTGTCGATTTGTCTATAGCCAAATCCTCCTACTTTCTTCTTCTCCTTGGCCGAAGTTCACATCCTCTAAACCCTTAATCTCTATCGGCATCACCACTTGAAATCACCTTCTTCTTGCTTGCAACAAAAGCTGAAATCACCATACTCATAGGGAGTAAGGAGCCGAATCTTTAGATCTCTAGATTCACTCTTTGCTCGTGTTTAGAGGCTAGATCTACGCCAGATCTGAGTTAGAAACGAGATTGGAATCATTCTGGAGTATTAAATTATTGGTAAGCTATCGGAATCTCCTATTCATATTTTATTTCGGGATTTAGAAAAGTCGAAACCCCTATGTGCATAGAAAGGCTGTCGATTTGGGGCTTAGGGCTCTAAGGGTATTAACAATCAATTTATTTCGTGTTAGTGTGATCTAAAGGCTACTGACTGAGGGCTTGTGTGACAGCCGTAATTCGACCCTAGTCGGGAAATGGTTTCGTAACCATTAGACCGAGTCCCAATATTAATTAAATGCTAAATTTCATGTCTAATATATGTGAATTTGTTGTGTGAATAATTGATTAATAATTTGGTGCCGTTTGAATGTGAAATTTATTGAATTGGACTTATGTGTAAAATTTTGAAAATGTGTGTGAAATATTGTAAGGGAACCGAATTGTTGCATGGCTTAAAGGTTAGGAGTTGCATGTCAATTCTCCATTTTGTTGACTTAGTGGCCGGCCATGATGATTTCATGGCATAAAATATGTGTTTTATATTATTATAATAATGAATTATTAAATAACAAAAATGGGGGAAAAAGAACAAATTATGTTTTTATCCTATTTTGTTCTTCATTTGCCGAAATTGGGAAAGAAAAAGGGAGAAGAAGAAAGCCTAACATTCGGCCATTTTAGTTCTTAATCTAAGGTATGTTTGAATGGATTTTTGGCAATTCTTTATGCATTTGAGATGGTTGTTACCTAGATTACTCTACCCATGGTCTAAATTTTGAATTTGGAGGTATTATGTGCATTCGGCCATGAAGGAAGTAATTGAATTTATGAATGCTTTGATGATTTGCGGTGGTGATGGTTGTAAGTTGGGTTTTGAGCTAGTAGAAACTTTGTTTTGAGGCTTATGTGATTAATTACATTCGGCTATTGTGTTAATTGATTAAAGGAGGTAGTTATTAGTTAAAATTAGCTCATTTCCATGGTCGAATGTTGAAATTGTTCAAGGAATGGTTTAGTTGAATGAATAAATAGTAGATGAGAGCTTTCGGTTACGGTGATTTGTAATAATATGATATGTATGTGTTTTATCTTGTATTCTTGTGAATTAAGCTTGGCTAGAGCAATTCCTAGTTGGTCCATGTCAAAATTTAAGTTTGGTTGTGTTTTGAGTATACGGTCATGAAGGGAACTTGAAGTAATGTTTGTGGGCTTCATGTCTTAAATTAGAAAATAATGCTAGACACTTATCCATGCATTATAGGTTCGTTAAATGATCCTTTGGTTAATGAATAGAATAACGTGAGTTAATGAAGATGTTTGGAGGTGTGAAATTGTTGTTTGTGATAATTGAATTTGAAATGCTTTGGATAACTTTAGAAGAGCATTCGGCTATGGTCATTTGCTATGAGTCCTATAAGTGCAAATTGGAGAAACTATGTAAAAGTGATAATTATAACTATGTTGTAATTAAATCTTAGGTGTATTAAGTTAATTCCTATATAGGTATAGGATCCATATGTACTTTGATTTCCTTAAAAAGTCATTCGGCTATAAACTATACTAGTAAGATTAATTAAATATCAAGGCTGCCGAGTTTATGTTCTAATGATGGATAATTTTATTAATATGTGCTTGTTTAGTCATTGATGAAATGTCGTGTACTACTTGTGTTAGACTAAATAAAATTTGACTTTTGATAAATGGAAAGAATGATTAAATCACTTTATTTGTTTACATCAAAGCTCAAGAGCAAAAAGGATCAAAATCGGATAAGGGAAAGGAGAAAGTAATAGAGTAGCCAGTCTACAACCATTCGGACATACCGAGGTAAGTTTTGAGTGTATTCCATTTTGCACATATCCGAATATGATAGGATGCATTTAAGTTGTTAGCCTTACAACTAGTTTCATTTCACTTTGTTAATGATATAATTATGGAATTTGATGGTATGGATGAGTAACCGAATGCATATGGTGAACCTAAGGAAAAATGTGATTAGCTTTTGCATGTGGAAATCTTATAATAAGCTCTATAAGACCAAATTGTGTATAGAATAGAGTGCCATAGGTATTTGGCAAATTGACTATGGAGAGATGCTATATGTGGATGTTTTATCTATGTGGAATGTATTTAATGAATTGTAAGGATGATGTGTCTAATATGACACATGCGAATATAAACAAATATTACCCGAGAATCCAAATATGATAAATTTCAGGCCTTCGTGCCTAGCAGGCTTATGCCGGTGATACTTTCAGGCCTTCGTGCCTAGCAGGCTTATGCCGGTGATACTTTCAGGCCTTCATGCCTAGCAGGCCTTGTGCCGGTGATACTTTCAGGCCTTTGCACCTAGCAGGCTTCGTGCTGGTGATTTTTAGTATATGTAAGATTATGGGGAATTTCGATTTAACAGTGGTAAGGTAAAGTATGAGTGTAGTACTAAGAATGCCAGGTATGTACATTTGTATTAATGTAATATATTAAGTTAATATGTAACCGAGTATGTTATGAGATATTTAAGTCTGATACTCCTTAAATGATTTACTTCGCTTTGGTATGGTCCAAATACGAAATTTAATGGTATGTTTCCCCCTATATTGCTACGGTATACATACATTCTGCTATGAATGATGCCTTTAGGGTAATGGAAAATTAGAGTCATTAAATAGTAAGAAATCAATTGAAGTTAATTGTTGATATTTTTACTTTTATTTACTCATGTAAATAATTGTGTATTCGGCCAAGTAGAAGGATTTTAAGATTGAGCCTTATTATGTGACATATTATGTGTTTTGAAGCATAAATTGCTTAGTTTACTCAAAACTTACTAAGCTCGTTGAAGCTTACTCTGTTTACTTTTATGTTTCTTTTGTTTATAGACATTAACTGAAGCTGCGGTTCGAGAGATTCAAGTCCAAGTCACTCTCACTATCGTCAATAGATTTTTCTCTTTGGTACGTTCGAAGGTTTAAACTTAACTTTCCAAACAATGGCATGTATAGACTCAAATTCTTTATTTTGACTTTTCAACCCATTTTGATGCGTGTATCCGAATAGCCATGCGAAAATGGCTTATCAAATTGCCTTATAAATGTTCATGAATGGAGCATGTTATGGTTGAAAATGGATGAGTATAAAAGAATTATGCATATGGTTATAAATGTGGTGTGTATTTTATCTATCTAGAGGTATAATTGAGGTAAGTGTTAATAGCATGAATCAAGGTGACAATTATTATTAACCTTAGAAATGTTTAAGTGTAAGTGTTGAAAATTAATTGCCTATAAATAAACTTACATATTCGACTAGATACTAAGATAAGGTTTCGGCTAACTTGTATGTGATACCTTCTATATGTTTAATGTGTATTAGTTAAAGTTAAATTCTAGTTCAATGTATGAATATATATATATGTGGGCAATGTATTCGGGTTAGGAATGCTTGAAATCTTAGTAAATTCATTTTTGGACTAACGCGTGTTTATTCTGTAACGCCTCTTAACCCTCCGTCGACGGGTAAGGGTTTTGGGTTGTTACAGCTTGGACAAGTGGAACAACTAGATCTAGATTTAGTCACGAATTTCGACAAAGGTAAGATCTTGAGGACCTAGGTGATGATGGTCGATTATGGTAGGTAAGATTATGTTTGTTATCATTGGATTTTGGGATCTGATATGTCAAGTGACCGATTGTAGGATGTCGTGGGAGATCTCGTTAGCAGTCGTCGCAAATCAGGTGTGTATCGAACACCCTCTTATAGTTTAAATCGGTAAAAGCTGGAAACCCGAAATGTCAAAATTCTGTCATTTCGCGGACTAACAAGCGTGCGAACGCTCGTGGGTGGGTTGGAAGTGATAGATTTGTAATTGGAATCCGTAAGGTTGGTGAGTGCGTGATTTCGTGCACTTCGGTAAGTTTGGGTTTCGATAGGCTGAATGTGGGCCCAATGGGCTTACGGGCTCATATGGGTAAAATAGGCAATAAACGTGTTCTGGTAGATTGTAGGTCCAAAACTGCTTAAATTGGTAAACCGATCATAGATTTTGGGCTAAAAGGGCCAAAATAGTAATATGACACTGTAAGGCCCATTAGGGGTTTTAGGGCCCAATAACTAAAAACTGTTAAAATGGGCTAAATTAACTATTGAGATAAAAGTTGGACTATTAGGGATTAAAATATGCATAAAACCTTAAAAATTGGAATAATTACTGAAATACCCCTTAAGGGTGAGAAATTACTATTTTACCCCTAGGTGCAAAATGATTGTTATACCCCTAAGGCTAAATCTGACTGAAATGCATGTTTTACTATTTCTGTTCATTACATGATTATATGTTGCATGGGACTGGGTTATTGATGGAGGAAGTACTGATAGTGGCTTGACCACGTACTGAAGGGGCTTTGCCTCTTTACACTATTATCTGAGCAGCTATGCTACAACTGTGGAGTGTAGGGCTGGGTGGGTTGAGTTATTCCCCACATGGAGTGTAGGGCTGGTACGGGTGGAGTATAGCGGTTGGATATAGGTTGGGTTTGGGCTTGCATTCATAATTGATATCTGATCTGTTACTGAAATGGGCCTACGGGCCGTACTGTTATCTGTAAATAGTTAAGGCCCAGTTTACTGTATCTGAATAAGGCTTTGGCCCAGTATAAATTGAGACTGGACAGGGCTTAGGCCCATTGGGCTTGAGCTGATTTGGGCTCTAGATGGGTTTCTTTACACACTGAGTTTCCAAACTCACCCTTTTTTCTTCCATCCGTACAGGTGAGCCCTAGATTGGTAGACTTTAAGCTGGAGGGATTTGGAGTGGCCACGTAGACTGCATTTCTGGTTTAATTAAGTTATTTAATTTAATTTATTATTTACTTTAATTATTTTTAATCTGGTTTTTGGGTATGTAATAAGGCCACTCTAATTATTTTAATTTGGGTTTTAAATTATTTATTTTTACTTTATATTACAAATTGATTTAAATGATTTAAACAAGGCTGCGTAGATTTTTCTAAAAATCAATCAATGTTTTCAAAACAGAGCTCTCGTAACAAATGAACAACAAATCAATGAACAAGATAAATTTTAAAGGGTTAGTGGATAGGACAATCTCAAACTAAACCTGGATTTTCTTCCCAAATTACAAGTACGGTTTTACAAAGCTCGCCCTAATCTTAGTAACTAGGTCACACGGTTAGTTGTAGGTAATGTAACACACCAGACTTGGCCATAACGTCTGGGCCGGGTTTGGGGTGTTACATTTAGTGGTATTAGAGCCAGGTTGCAACAACTCGGTTGTGGATCGGGTCCAAAAAGTTTTCAAAAATTTTAAAATTTAAAGGGTATTTTTGGAATTCAATTTTTGGGAAATTGAGGAAACCCTTTTAAAACTCATTTTCCTCAAATAGACATGTTTTAAGTTTTGATTTAAAAAGGTTTAAGTTTTTCTGGGTTTCTGAAATCTGATAACTAAAGAAGTGGCATACTGAATCCTCAGCACCAAGTCTGTAAGTATTTCTATTTCTTATACTGTACTGTACTGTACTGAGACATCATTGTAGATAAAACTGAGACCTTATTATGAAACTGTAAGACTGAGATTGTAGGGAAACTAAAAACCCTAGAAAATTGAGACTGTAGCTAGGCTACGAAATCGCGAAACCCACTCTAAAACTCTATTTGTACATAAGAAATTCTATAATAAACAACTGAAATATTAAACTAATGTCATAAAATTCATAATTAGATAAGACATTATGAGTATGAGGGCTACTCGTGGACGAGGTCGTGGACATGGGCGAGGCAGGGTTCAAGCTGGGCCTTCATCTTCGAAACACTTGCCAGCTGAGGGGGCACGACCGCCACTGGTAGCTTAAAATGGGCCGTATGATCGAGCCGCAGGGGATGATGCCTTGTCTCAGGCAATGTTAAGGGTTTTGGAAAGGGTTGTTAGAGCTAATGCTGGGCCAACGAATAGGTGATCCATCTCTGGGCGACTCCGGGCTAACAGAGCAAAGGTTTTCAGAGGCATATTTATATTAGCCCCAAATGTAGCTGAGTATTGGATGGAAGCTACGGAATAGATTATGGACGACCTGGATTGCTCGGTGGAGCAAAAGCTGAAAGGTGCAGTGTCTCTACTGCGAGACGAGGCGTATCAATGGTGGATCACTGTGAGGGAGAGTACCCCAGCTGAGTGGGTAACCTGGGAACTATTTAAGATGTCTTTCAAAGGGAAGTACGTCGGAGCGAGTTATGTGGATGCACGTAGGAAGAAATTTCTGAACCTGACCCAGGGTAATAAGTCCGTTTCTGAGTATGAGGCGAAATTTCTGAGGTTGAGTCGGTATGCCAGCGATATAGTTACTATGAAATATGAACGTAGTATTCACTTTGAGGATGGCTTCAGGGACGAGCTAAGGGTGTTGATAGCTCCGCAGAGGGAGCACAGCTTTGTTGCATTGGTGGAGAAGGCCAAGATAGCCAAGGAAGTGAAGCGAACTGAACGACAGAACCGTGATAAGGATCAGAACTGATTTAGGAGGGATTCTAGACTATCTAGTGCTGCAAACTAAAATGTCAAGAGGGTGGGAGTGGAGGAACCGATTCGAGCAGTTCTGGTAAATACGGTTAGACCGTAGCCTTGCGGGGACTGTGGTAGAGTGCATCTAGGAGAATGCTGGAAGCTTACTGGGGCATGTGTCAGATGTGGGTCCAAAGAGCATAGGATCAAGGACTGTCCGCGGAGGCGAGCTTAGACTCAAGTTGTAGAACAAAGGGTTGCTCAACTTGCGTGAGGTGGACTGCTACCGTCTAGGGGCCATGGACAAGGTAGAGGTGGAAATGGAAATGGACGTGGACATGGAGCACCTAGCAGAGGTGCTGGTAATGCTGAGGCTTGCCAGCCAGCATTGGTATATGCTGCTCGACGCCGAGAGTAGGGTGATGCACCTGACATCATAACTAGTACGTTTTTTATCTCTAGCATGCCATACACTGCTTTGATAGACGTGGGTTCTACTCATTCGTATGTAGTATGTGACATTTCTGGGTCATTGGGTGTGCACTCTGAGGAAACTGTAAGTGGGGTAACTGTGATAAGTCCACTGGGTCACTCGGTTAGGGTAGATAAACTCTTTAGGGAGGTGCCTTTAGAGACTCAAGGTAGGATCTTTACTGGAGACTTAATGGAGCTACCATTCAGGGAGTTCGATTTGATCTTCGGTATGGATTGGTTGACTAAGCATAAGGCGACTCTGGATTGTGCGACTAAGAGAATGGTGTTAAGGACTGCTGAGGATGAGGAGGTAATGGTTATTGGAGAGCGAAGGGACTACTTGTCCAATGTGGTTTCGGCCTTGAGAGTTGGGAAGCTAATTGGTAAAGGTTGTAGGGCGTACTTGGCTTTTGTAAGTCAGACTGAGACTGAGGACTTAACTGTAGAGACGATTAGAATTGTTAAAGAGTTCCAAGATGTTTTTTCAGAGGAGCTTCCTAGATTACCTCCGAATCGAGAAGTCGAGTTTGGAATCAACTTACTGCCTGGAACGGCTCTAGTGTCCATCGTGCCCTATAGAATGGCACCGAAGGAGTTAATGGAACTGAAAGCACAAATTCAAGAGTTGTTGTATAGAGGTTTCATAAGACCAAGTGTGGCTCCGTGGGGAGCACCGGTACTATTCGTGAAGAAGGAGGATGGGACGATGCGTATGTGCATCGACTATCGCTAGTTGAACAAACTGACGATAAAGAACAAGTATCCTCTACCAAGAATCGATGATCTGTTTGACCAGCTCAGAGGAGCTTCTGTGTTATCCAAGATCGATCTTCGATCTGGATACCATCAGTTAAGGGTAAAGGAAGTGGATATTCATAAGACAGCATTCAGAACTCGGTATGGTCATTACGAGTTCCTAGTTATGCCATTTGGACTGAATGCACCTGCAGGTTTCATAAATCTGATGAATCAAGTTTTCCAACCTTACTTGGACTAATTCGTAGTCGTCTTTATCGACGATATTCTGGTATATTCGAAAATTGAGGAGAAACATGATGAGCATCTTCGTATTGTTCTGCAAGTGCTGAGAGAGAAGCAACTTTATGCAAAGTTTAGTAAGTGTGAATTTTTGTTGCAAGAAGTGACTTTTCTGGGTCATGTTGTCTCTGCTGAACGAATTAGGGTAGATCTTCAGAAAATTGAGGCGATTCTAGAGTGGAAGCCACCGAGGTCAGTATCAGAAATTCAGAGTTTTTTGGGTCTGGCAGGGTACTACGGAAGATTTGTAGAAGGATTCTCTCTGATCGCGGCCCTGTTGACGAAATTGTTGAGGAAAGGAGTATCTTTTGTATGGACTGAGAAGCAGTAATAAGCCTTTGATAAGTTGAAAAAGGTATTGACTGAGGCGCTAGTGTTGATACAGCCAGAGTTTGGGAAGAATTTTACTATGTACAGTGATGCTTTGCGTGTGGGATTAGGCTGTGTACTGATGCAAGAGGGTAAAGTGGTTGCTTATGCTTCACGACAGCTTAAGCCTCACGAAGCGAATTACCCTATGCATGATCTAGAGTTGGCAGCGGTGATCTTCGCATTGAAAATCTAGAGACACTATCTATATGGGGAAAGGTATATTATATACACAGACCATAAAAGTCTCAAGTATCTGTTGACTTAGAAGGAGTTGAATCTTACGCAGCGTAGATGGATAGAGCTGCTTAAGGATTACGACTGTTCGATTGAGTACCACCCAGGCAAGGTGAATGTGGTGGCTGATGCACTAAGTCGAAGGGTTGTTGCTGAGTTGGGACCTATGTTTCCTTGTTTGTGTCTGTATGACGATGGGAGTCTTTTAACAAAATTTCAAGTAAGACCAACTTGGACTGAGTAGATTAAGGAGAAGCAGTTAGAGGATGAGTCGTTGGTTCCTCGATTTCAGGAAGCTGAGAATGATGAGAATTTGGATTTTGGACAAAATATTGATGGGGTTCTGTGCTGTCGTGGAAGAGTTTGCATTTCGAAGGACTCTGACTTGAGACAGTTAATTCTGAAATAGGCTCATGGTGGACATTGTGCCATGCATCCTGGAGGGAATAAGCTGTATCGAGACTTGCGAGAGGTGTACTGGTGGCCTAGACTTAAGCGAGAGGTGACTAAATTTTTGGGGAAATGTCTGACATGCCAGCAAGTAAAGGCTGAGCATCAACTGCCTTCTAGACTATTACAGCCAGTAAAGATTCCACTCCGGAAGTGGGAAAGGGTTACCATGGACTTTGTGAGTGGGCTACCTTTAACACCCTCCAATAAGGATTCTGTATGGGTAATTGTGGATAGGTTAACGAAATCTGCCCATTTCATGCTATCCGAACCGGTTACTCACTTTAGAAGTTGGCCAAACTGTAAGTGGCGAAGATAGTGTGACTGCATGGGGTGCCAGTTTCGATAATTTCTAATCGAGATCCCAGGTTTACATCTTGATTCGGGCAAAAGTTGCCTTAGGCGCTGGGTATGTGATTAGACTTCAGTACTGCTTTTCACCCTCAAACGGATAGACAGTCGGAAAGGGTTATCCAAGTTCTGGAAGACATGTTAAGAGGTTGTATTATAAACTTTCGGGGTAGTTGGGAGGAGTACTTGCCATTGGCAGAATTTGCGTACAACAACAGTTATCAAGTGAATATTAAGATCGCTCCTTTTGAGGCGCTTTATGGGCGAAGGTGTCGTACGCCTACGTGTTGGACAGAATTGGGAGAACGATAGGTTCTTAGACCAGAGTTAGTGGCAGATACTGAGACTAAGGTTAAGTTGATCAGAGATCGATTAAAGGAGGCATCTGATAGACGAAAGTTGTATGCTGATCTGAAGCATAAGGAAATCGAGTTCTCTATAGGGGATATGGTCTTTTTGAAGGTCTCACCTTGGAAGAAGATCTTGAGGTTTGGCAAGAAGGGCAAATTGAGTTTGTGATTTATTGGGCCTTATTGGGTTCTTAAACGGGTAGGGCCAGTAGCTTATCAGCTGGAGTTACTGCCACAGCTGGACCGTATACATGATGTCTTTCATGTGTCCATGCTAAGACGGTATCAATCGGATCCTTCGCATGTCATACCAGTGGAAGAGATTGAGGTAAAGACCGATTTGACCTTTGAAGAAGAGCATGTGTAAATTCTAGATCTAGAGATCAAAGTGTTGTGAAAGAAGTCAGTGCCATTGGTAAAGGTGCTTTGGCGTAATCACGGCAAAGAAGAGGCTACTTGAGTGCTAGAAGAGGCAATTCATCGATAATACCCTCAACTATTTGGATTAGGTAAATTTTGAGGCTGAAATTTCTTTAAGGGGGTAGAGTTGTAACGCCCTAATTTTCGGGATTTTTGTGATTCTGGTGAGATCTTGAAATTTTGGTGATTGAGTTATTGGAATTGTGTTTAAGTATGTTAGTGGACTTTAGAAGGCCTAAGCCTTCAATAAAACCCAGCAGAAATATCAAGTTTTGAATTTAAAGTGAATGAGACTTGGTTAAGTGGGCCTTTAAGGAAAATTTAGTAAATTAAGACACAAGTAAGCCTTTGGTAAAGTAGCAAGGTGGCGCCACTAAGTTCCTAAAAAAGTGGCGTGTGGACTAAGTGTTAGGGCCAAGGTTCTAGTTGCAGGGTAAGTACATGATACTTTTAATTTTTGCCGATTTGGTCATATGGATAGAGGCTTTCGGCTAGGGCTTTGGGGGTTGCAATTTCGGCAAATAAAGGGAGGTTGTGCCGTTTGTTTGAATAGCCATTAGGGTAAGTTCTAAATTCTTTTCCTTTTTGTCGAATTAGGGTTTTGCCACTTAGGGTTTTCTACTTTTGTTCTATTCTCGTCTTAGTGTACCAAAAAGCTGAAAACGTAAGAAAAGTTCTCCTCTTGTGCCAAATTGCCATAGCTGAATCTCTTCTCCTCTCCTCTTTCATTCTTTTTCTTCTTCTTTTCTTCTCAAGCCGAAACATCCTCATCACTCTACTCACCTCTTCTTCCATTCTCTTTTCTTTCATTCCCATTCTCTTTCAATTCCCCATAGCCAAATACACATAAAAGCTAAAATCCTGAAAGTTTATTTTTGTGTCGATTTGTCTATAACTGAATCCTCCTACTTTTTTCTTCTCTTTGGCCGAAGTTCACATCCTCCAAACCCCTAATCTCTTTTGGCATCACCACTTGAAATCACCTCCTCCTACCTTGCAACAAAAGCTGAAATCACCATACTCATAGGGAGTTAGGAGGCAAATCTTTAGATCTCTAGATTCACTCTCTGCTCGTGTTTAGAGGCTAGATCTACACCAGATCTGAGTTAGAAATGAGATTGGAATCATTCTGGAGTATTAAATCATTGGTAAGCTATCGGAATCTCCTATTCATATTTTATTTCGGGATTTAGAAAAGCTGAAACCCCTATGTGCATAGGGAGGTTGTCGATTTGGGGCTTAGGGCTCTATGGCTATTAACAATCAATTTATTTTGTGTTAGTTGGATCTAGAGGCTACTGATTGAGGGCTTGGACAAGTGGAACGACTAGATCTAGATCTAGCCACTAGTTTTGGCAAAGGTAAGATCTCAAGGACCTAGGTGATGATGACCGATTATGGTAGGTAAGATTATGTTTGTTATCATTGGATTTTGGGATCTGATATGTCAATTGACTGATTGTAGGATATCGTGGGAGATCTCGTTAGCAATCGTCGCAAATCAGGTGTGTATCGAACACCCTCTTGTAGTTTAAATTGGCAAAAGCCAAAAAGCTGAAATGCTAAAATTTCGGCATTTCATGGACTAACGAGCGTACGAGCGCTCGTGGGTCAGTTGGAAGCGATAGATCTGTAATCAAAATAGGTAAGGTTGGTGAGTGTGCAATTTCATGCACTTCGATAAGTTTGGGCTTCGATGGGCTGAATGTAGGCCTAATGGGCTTACGGGCTCATATGGGTAAAATAGCCAATAAACGTGTTCTGGTAGATTGTAGGTCCAAAACTGCTTAAACTGGTAAACCGATCATAGATTTTGGGCTAAAAGGGCTAAAATAGTAATATGACACTGTAGGGCCCATTAGGGGTTTTAGGGCCCAATAACTAAAAACTGCTAAAATGGGCTAAATTAACTACTGAGATGAAAGCTGGACTATTAGGGACTAAAATATGCATAAAACCCTAAAAACTGGAATAATTACTGAAATACCCCTTAAGGGTGAGAAATTACTATTTTACCCTTCGGTGCAAAATGACCGTTATACCCCTAGGGCTAAATCTGACATTGGGACTGGGTTATTGATGGAGGAAGTACTGATAGTGGCTTGACCACGTACTGATGGGGCTTTGCCTCATTACACGATTATATGAGCAACTATGCTGCAACTGTGGAGTGTAGGGCTGGGTGGGTTGAGTTATTCCCCACATGGAGTGTAGGGCTGGTAGGGTGGAGTGTAACAGTTGGATTTAGGTTGGGTTTGGGCTTGCATTCATAGTTGATATCTGATCTGTTACTAAAATGGGCCTACGGGCCGTACTGTTATTTGTAAAGAGTTAAGGCCCAATTTACTGTATCTAAATAGGGCTTCGGCCCAGTATATTTTGAGACTAGATAGAGCTTAGGCCCAATGGGCTTGAGCTGATTTGGGCTCTGGATGGGCTTTCTTTACACACTGAGTTTCCAAACTCACCCCTTTTTCTTTCATCCATGCAGGTGAGCCCTAGATTGGTGGACTTGGAGCTAGAGGGATTCGGAGTGGCCACGTAGACTGCATTTCTGGTTTAATTAAGTTATTTAATATATTTTATTATTTACTTTAATTATTTTTATTCTTATTTTTGGGTATGTAATAAGGCCGCTCTAATTATTTTAATTTGGGTTTTAAATTATTTATTTTTACTTTATATTACAAATTGATTTGAATGATTCAAATAAGGCTGCGCGGATTTTTCTAAAAATCAATCAATGTTTTCAAAACAGAGCTCTCGTAACAAATGAACAACAAATCAACGAACAAGATAAAGTTTAAACGGTTAGTGGATAGGACAATCTCAAACAAAACTTGGATTTTCTTCCCAAATTACAAGTACGGTTTTACAAAGCTCGCCCTAATCTTAGTAACTAGGTCACACGGTTAGTTGTAGGTAATGTGACACACCAGACTTGGCCGTAATGTCTGGGCCAGGTTTGGGGTGTTACAGTACTTACTGGCTAAACCAAAAATTTTGGAAATCTTATTGTAAGAAGATATGTGAGTCTAGATTCAGGTAAAATTAGCATATCTTAATTTGGACTTCCGTAGCTCAAGATATAAATAATTTAGTGACCATGACTCAAGCAGACAGCTTGAGATGAACATGAGTAGAAAGTGGAACTATATGCAATTATGTTTGTATTATCTTGAGAACATATTATGAAGATTTTTTTTAAAAAAAAGCATGTTAATAATTTTTTTTTTATTTACGTACCTACTTACTAAGCTATATGCTTACTCTATTTTCCTTCCCTTGTTTTTTAGTGTCACCAAGCTAGCTTGGGGGTTTGAAGATCGTCGGAGATCCATCTTTTGGTTTTTTACTATATGTGTTTTCTTTCGGTAATGCCAAGTATCCTGTTCTGACGTTGAACATGGGTATGGGGTGTTACATTTTAGTGGTATCAAAGCTATGGTTTACTCGATTCTCGGACTAGCATAACGTGTGTGAAAGTCTATCTATACATGCCATAAATATATTGTGATAGTGTGGTGACTCTTGACAATTTAAATTGTGTTTACATATACTAAATGGATCCCGACCAAGCTGTAGCTGATGACGTAGAAAGTAATGCACTGGCTCCCATGCAAAGGACTGCACTAGTTGAGAGTAGACCTAAGACACTTGGTTAGGGAGATGGGGCTTGGGAAGCCTTTCTCCATATGATGAATAATTGGTATACAGAATTTATTTGGCCAAATCCGAATGCTCAACCTCCTCCACCCCCTCCTATTCCTCAACTGGTCCTCGTAGTTCCTTAAGGTGTTGATTTGGTAAGATTGAATAAGCCTCCAGTTGATAAGATTTGAAAGCAAGTGGCTGAAGAATTTTGGGCTAATAGTTATGATGATCCCGAGAAAGTAGAGTTTTGGCTTGAGAATTCTATCAGGGTATTTGATGAGTTTTCTTGCACTCCCGACAAATGTTTAAAGTGTGCTATATCTTTGTTGAGGGACTCAACATATCACTGGTGGAAGACATTGGTATACGTGATTCCGAAAGAAAGGGTTACATGAGATTTCTTCCAAGAGGAATTCAGAAAGAAGTACATAAGCCAGCAGTTCATTGATCAAAAACGGAAAGAGTTTCTCGAGTTGAAACAAGGTAAAATATCTGTGGTAGAATATGAACGTGAATTTGTTAGACTCAGTAAGTATGCCCAGGAATGTTTGTCTACTAAGGCTATTATGTGTAAAAGATTTGAAGATGGGTAAAACGAAGACATTAGACTGCTAGTTGGGATTTTAGAGTTGAAAGAGTTTGTGGTATTGGTCGGTCCAGCTTGTAAAGATGAAGAGCTGAATAAAGAAAAAGAGAAAAGATATGATTGAAGCCAGAGATGTGAGAAAGAGGCCAATGAGTAAGTTGTTCCAATCTTAGTCATAGAAGTCCAAAGAGATGAATCCTTGATTGACTGTTTCAACCTGGTATTCACGCCGAGACCGTGGGAAACCATATTTGGGTTCTAAAACTCAAGCTACTTCAATAGCAAGCATGGGTAACATGAGATCTAATAGACCCGAGTGTCAGCATTGTGGTAGGCAACATTTCAGTGACTATTGGGGAACTGGTCGAGCTTATTTCAAATGTGGTTCTTGAGAGCATTTTATTAAAGACTATCCTAAGAAAGCTAAAGAAGTAAAATTTTAGAGCATCAGATAGGTTAACACTGTTAATAGGGGTAGGCCTCCAAGAAATACCAAAAGTGGAGCTAGCAGTAAAAGTGTAATGAAAGATTCAGCTGTGAAATCAGAAGCAAAAGCACCTACTAGAGCTTATGCCATACGTGCCCATGAGGATACGTCATCTCCCGATGTGATTACTAGTACATTTTCTCTTTATGATACTAATGTCGTTGCATTGATTGATCATGGATCTACTCATTTCTATGTACGTATGAATTTAGCATCTAGTAACAATTTGCCTATTGAGTTTACTAAATTTGTGATTAAAGTGTCGAACCCCTTAGGCAAATATGTGTTAGTTGATAAGGTTTGCAAGAATTGTCCTTTAATGATTTAAGGTCACTGTTTTCCGGTTAATATGATGTTGTTGCCATTTGATGAGTTTGATGTTATTTTGGGTATGGATTGGTTGACATTACATGATCCCAAGGTAAATTGTAGACAGAAAACCCTTGAGTTGAAATGTGGAAATGGTGAAATTCTTTGGGTTGAAATAGATGAATCAAATAAATTACCTATAGTGATTTCACACATGTCTACTTAGAGATACATGAGAAATGGGTGTAAAGATTATCTTGCATTTATATTGAATACTAAGATGTCTGAGTTGAAGCTCGAATCAGTGACAGTAGTTTGTGAATTCCCTAATGTATTTCCAGAAGAATTGCCTGGGTTGCCTCCGATTAGAGAGATAGAGTTTGCCATTGAATTGTTGCCTAGGACTATACCGATTTCAATTACTCCGTATAGAATGGCTCCAACTGAATTGAAAGAATTAAAGGTTGAGTTACAAGAGTTAACAGATAGGGGGTTTGTGAGGCCTAGTTTCTCTCCCTAGGGTGCTCCTGTATTGTTTGTAAAGAAAACAAACGAATCTATGAGACTTTGTATTGACTATCGACAGCTCAACAAGGTGACTATAAAGAACAAGTATCTGTTTCCAAGAACTGATGAATTGTTTGACCAGTTGAAAGGGGCGATAGTGTTTTCAAAGATCAATTTGAGATCCGGTTACTATCAATTGAGAGTTAAAGAGTCAGACGTGCCAAAAAACCTCTTTTAGAACGAGGTATAGACACTATGAATTTCTTGTGATGCCTTTCGGTTTAATTAATGCTCCGACTATTTTTATGGATTTGATAAACAGAATCTTTTGGCCATATTTGGATAATTTTTTGGTTGTGTTCATAGATGACATTCTAATTTACTCCCAAGATGAGTCCGAATATGCCGAACATTTAAGAACTGTGTTGCATTTGAGAGGAAAGAAACTATTTGCTAAGTTCAGTAAAAGTGAGTTTTGGCTTCGTGAAGTCAGATTTTTGGGACACATAGTTTCGGGTGATGGTATTCGGGTTGATCCGAGCAAAATTTCGGCAATTGTTGATTAGGAACCACCAAAGAATGTATTCAAGGTTAAAAGCTTTTTAGGTTTAGCCGGATATTATCGATTCTTTGTCGAGGGATTCTTGATGATTTCCTCTCCTATGATTAATTTGTTGCAAAAGAATGTCAAGTTTGAATGGACCGATAAATGTCAGCTAAGTTTCGATAAGTTGAAAGCACGATTAACTAAAGCACCGGTTTTGGTACAACCTGGGGCAGGAAAAGAGTTTGTGATTTATAGTGATGCATCATTGTATGGTCTTGGTTGTGTGTTGATGCAAGAAGGTAAAGTGGTAGCTTATGCCTCGAGATAGTTGAAACCGCACGAGAAGAATCAACCGACGCACGATTTGGAATTGGCTGCCATTGTTTTGCTTTAAAGTTTTGGCATCATTATTTGTATGGTGAGAAATGTCGAATCTTTACCAATCATAAAAGCACGAAATATCTGATGAATCAAAAAGATTTGAATTTGCGACAATGAAGATGGCTCGAGTTGCTAAAAGATTATGAGTTGATGATCAATTATCATCTAGGAAAAGCAAATGTAGTCGCAGATGCCTTGAGTAGAAAATCCTTGGTTGATCTAAGAGCTATGAGTACTAGTTTGGCTTTATTTGATGATGGTTCGATTTTAGCCGAGATGAGGGTTAGAACATTATTTCTTCAGCAGATTTGTGCAGCTCAAAAGAATTATAGTGAGATACAAGCCAAGCAAGCTTAGCGTGAACCGGGTTGTAACTCAAGTTTTTGAATCAGACCAGATGTTTGCTTAATGTTTCATGATCGAGTATGTGTACCGAAAGATACTGAGTTGATTTAAAAAATTTTGCATGAGGCACATAATGGTTGTTTGTCAGTTCATCTGGCCAGTACAAAAATGTATAATGATTTGAAGAAATCATATTGGTGGCCGGGTATGAAAAGAGGCATTTCTGAGTTTGTATCAAAGTTTTTGATTTGCCAACAGGTGAAATTCGAACATCAGGTGCCTTCGGGTTTACTTCAGCCAGTAATGGTTCTTGAGTGGAAATGGGACAAAATCACGATGGATTTTGTGATATGCCTCTAACTCTGAAAAAGAAAGAGGCCGTTTGGGTTATGGTTGATAGATTGACGAAATCGACACATTTTATACCGGTACGTACTGACTACTCACTTGATAAGTTGGCTGAATTGTATATTGCTGAAATTGTGAGATTGCACGGAGTATCCATGTCTATTATTTCTGATAGAGATCCGAGGTTTACTTTGAGATTTTCGAAAAAGTTGAAGGAAGCCTTAGGTACGAAACTGAATTTTAGTACCGCGTTTCATTTGCAAACTGACGGTCAATCCAAAAGAGAAATTCAAGTTCTTGAAGACATGCTCTGATGTTGTGTTTTAGAATTCGAAGGTAGTTGGGAGAAATATCTACTTTGGTTGAATTTGCCTACAATAACAGTTTACAGTCGAGTACACAAATGGCACCGTATGAAGCATTGTATGGTTGCATGTGTTGGATTCCTTTGTATTGGACCGGTCTCAGTGAGAAACAGATTCATGTGGTTGATTTGGTTAGAGAAACCAAAGAGAAAGTGAAAGTAATCCATGATTGTCTGAAAGCTACTTCAGATCGACAAAAGTCACACACAGATTTAAAAAGAAAAGTGATCGAGTTTCAAGTTGTGATAAAGTGTTTCTGAAGGTGTCACCATGGAAAAAGACTTTGAGATTTGGCCGAAAAGGCAAGTTGAGTCCGCATTTCATGGTTTATATTTAAAAATTTACCCATGGATGACATGCATGTATTTTGATGTTTTATGGAAGAATGTGAAAGTTTGGAGTGTGATAAACAACTTTTACTAAGTGATTTTTTTATGAAATTTCATAAAAGGACTAGTTTGTAAAAAGTTGTAAAATGTGTGTAAGTGTGTGATTTAGTGCAAATTGTGGACTGCTACAGTTATGAAAATGGTTCAGCTAGGCCTAAATGCAAGGAAATTGAATAAAAATTATTTTACGAGCCCAGGGGCAAAATAATAAATTGGAAAACTTTAAGGGAAAAATGTAATTTTACCGTAGTGTAATTTTTGGACTAAATTGAATAATGAGAGTATTAAATGAGTTAAATGTTTTATTATAGATCAAGAAAGGTGAGGAATTGACTTTGATCAGGAAAAAGAAAATGTTGTGGATTAGATTGGAAATTCATCATATTTTGTAACGAGGTAAGTTTGTATGTAAATAATACATCGTTTTATTTATGTTATAATATTTTGACATATTACATGATATACGATTGGATAATTGAATGATTATTAAACGTAAATTGTGAATTGTGGTTGACTATGAATGAAGTTAATAAAGTGAGTATAAGTGAGACATTTCTCGATTGAACCTTCGGAGTTGAAAGATACGAATGTTATGTATATGTAGCTAGGTCACATGTATGGTATTGAGTGTACCTCATGTGTACAGGAGAGCTACAAGATTCAATAGCTAGGTCACATGTGTGGCATTGAGAGTACACCATGTGTACAAGAGAGCTATACGTAGCTAGGTCACATGTGTGGTATAAAAAAGTAGGCCGTCATGTGTACAAGGGAGCTTCTAAATGGCTAGGTCACAAATGTGGTAATAAGTGTTCACCATGTGTACAAGAGAGCCAGGTCACATGTGTGGTGGACTGTGTATGAAACCACCGAGAATCAGTTATTATTGGTGGGTTGTGTGCAAAACCATCGAGTATCTGTTATTATTCCGAAGTGTTCAATGAAAAAATCTACTAATTGATATTTCATGAGAAAATGTAGTGATAAGTATAGGGATATGCATATGTGTTTTGTGAGAAATGTGCTTGGTAGGTAATCGAACTTTGGTAAGTTTGATTTGGGTAAGTGTTATTATGAAAATTGATACAAGGAAATTTATGGAAAAAGTGAAATTTGAAATAAAACAGTTTTGGATAACAGCAGCTCCGTGAATTTGAAAAATCACCAAAAATGGTAGAAATTGAATTAGAGGTTGAATAATATATGAAATTAAAGATTATTTAGTCTATTTTCACATAAAAGAAATAGAGTATGCAAACTAATTTTTTATTATGAAATATTTGAATTTTAGTGAGATAGGGTCAAAATGAATTCAGAATCCCCTATTTTGAATTTGGAAAATAATTAAAAATTTTAGAAAAATAATTAAGGATTCTAACTTATATGGTTAGAATCCTTGATAAGTTTATTTTTAAAAGAAACAAAAAAGAACATCATCCGAACCCCGTATGAGGAGATAATTAATTTTTAATGAAGAGGGGTCGAAACCGTCAGATAGCAAAATAGGGGAGACTTTAAAGAATACACTGTACTTATTGGCTAAATCGAAATTTTTGGAAATTTTATGGTAAGAAGATATGTGAGTATAGATTCAGGAAAAATTAGCGTATCTTAATTTGGAGTTTCGTAGCTCAAAATATAAATAATTTAGTGACCGTGACTCAAACAGATAGCTTGAGATGAACATGAGTAGAAAGTGGAACTATATGCGATTATGTTTGTGTTATCTTGAGAACATATTATGAAGATGTTTTTTAAAAAGCATGTTAATAAATTTTTTATTATTCACATACCTACTTGCTAAGCTATATGCTTACCCTTTTTTCCTTCCCTTGTCTTATAGTGTCACCAAGATAGCTAGGGGTTCAGAGATCGTCGGAGATCCATCCACACTATCAACTTCTTTTGGTATTTTGAAATCATTATTTTGAATTATGGCGTGCATAGAGGGCTTGGTTATTTTGTTATAGGTCATAACTAAATTGGTCTATATTGTTGGCCTTTAAAATTTGATAGCTTATTTTGTATATGGCCATTGATGCTGGCTAATATGAGTTAAGTTTTATGTTTATAAAGATGCAAATTATGAAATGCATGATAGGATTAATTAAGTGAGTGATGAAATTTGAAAGATTTTAATTTTAATGTAAATATTATGTCTTAGTTTAGTACGAATATATGTGTTGTATTCCGGTAGTGCCTCATATCCTGTTCCAGCGTTGAACACGGGTATGGAGTGTTACAAATGCTATCTGGTACACATAGTAGCCTGCACTTAGTACTACACATGTGACCAATATTGTCGGGTACACATAGTAGCCTGCACTTAGTACTACACATGTGATCAATACCATCCGGTTCACGTAGTAGCCTGCACATAGTACTACACATGTGACCAATACCATTCGGTACACATAGTAGCCTGCACATAGTACTACACACGTGACCATAACTATTTTATACTCATAGTCAATCACGATTCACCATTTTACATCAAATAGCCATTCAATATCCGACCACATCTCATATAATATGACAAAATATTATAAAATAAATAAAAATGATGTATTATTTACATACAAACTTACCTCGGTAGCACAATCGGTGAAAATGACTTATTCGTCATATTCTTTGTTTTTCCCTCGTTCTAAGTCCAAATCTCGTTTTCCTTGATCTATAACAACATATTTAACTCATTTATTCATCATGCTACTCAAATTAGCCTAAATTCACATTTAAGCAAATTTTACAATTTTGCCCCTAAACTTTATCATATTTACACTTTTACCCTTAGGCTCGGAAAATGAAATTTATTCAATTTCTTTGCATTTTAGGCCTAGCCAAACCATTTTCATCACTATAGTAGTCCACAATTTCCAATAAATCACACTCTTATGACCAATTTTATAACTTTTACAAATTAGTCCTTTTGGACATTTTTGCCAAAAATCATATAGTAGAAGTCGTTTCTCTACCCATAAACATGTATTTTCTACCATTAAGCATAAATATACACACATATTCATCATGGTTCAAAACCCTAGACTTTAACCATATCTCAAATTAATGGTAGAAATAGGTAGATCTTGTTACGAGAATTTTAAAAACGTAAATATCATTAAAAACACTGTTGCCCCTTTTAACTGGTCAAACAAGTCGTCAATCCTTGGCAAAGGATATTTATTCTTTATAGTCACCTTGTTGAGTTGTTGTTAATCTATACACAGTCTCATGGATCCATCTTTCTTCTTTACAAATAACACTGGAGCACCCCAAGGAGAAAAACTCGGTATCGCAAATCCATTATCTATAAACTCTTGTAACCGAGACTTCAATTCTTTTAATTTAGTTGGAGCTATTCTATATGGAGTGATTGATATCAGTACAATCACTGGTACTAAATCAATAGCGAACTCTACCTCTCTGACTGGTGGTAACCCTGGCAACTCTTCTGTGAACACATATGGACATTCACAAACTACTGGTACTCATTCAATCTTCAGTTTAGACACCTTTGTACTCAATACATATGCAAGAAATTCTTCATAACCCTTTCTTACATATCTCTGAGCAGACATAAATGAAATCACAATAAGTAGTTCACTTGTTTCATCAGTTTCAACCCAAAGAACTTCACCATTTTCACATTTCAATTCAAGAGTTTTCTGTCTACAATTTACCTTGGCATCATGCATTGTCAACCAATCCATACCTAAAATAACATCAAATTCATCAAATGGCAACAACATCAAGTCAGCCGAAAAATAGTGACCTTGAATCATCAAAGGACAATTTCTGCAAACTTTATCTACTAACACATGCTTGCCTAAGGGGTTTGACACTTCAATCATAAACTCAGTAAATTCGACAGACAATTTCTTACAAGTTACTAATTTCACACGAACACAAAAATAAGTAGATCCAAGGTCAATCAATGCATTAACATTAGTATCATAAAGAGAAAATGTACCAGTGATCACATCAGTGGATGATGCATCTTCACGAGCACGGATGGCATAAGCTCTTGCATGTTCTCTAGCTTTCGATCTCGCAAGTTAAAGAACGACCAAAGAGATGAACTTTGAAAATTCAAATCAAGGAAACGAAGCAAACCCTGCTTAAAATCCTATCCTTATTGCTGCTGATAAGGATAGAGCTTTAAGATAGTATGCCATGCCATTGTTTCCACATGGCAAGAGTTAGCAGAAAGGACCATCATGAAGTATTTCTCGCCTAGCAAGAATGCTAAGTTGAGGAACAAGATCACTACTTTCCAACAAATGGATGATGAGTCCTTGTATGAGGTATGGGAAAGGTACAAAGAATTATTACGGAAGTTCCCTCATCATGGAATCCCACATTGCATCCAACTTGAGATGTTTTATAATGGTCTTAATGCCCACACAAGGATGGTAATGGATGCTTTTGCTAATGGTGCTCTCATTTTTAAGTCTTATAATGAGGCTTATGAAATCATTGAGAGTATTGCCAGCAACAATTATCAATGACCAACCAATTGAACAACGTTAGGAAGACGAGTTGTTGGAATACATGAAGTTGATGCTCTCACTTCACTCGCATCTCAGGTATCCTCAATGCTAAAAAATAATACCACTAACGGGTCTAATAGTTTAGTAGCATAGCCACCGAATCAATTTGAAAATGTAGCCTATGTCTATTGTAGGGAAGGACATTTTTTTAAAGAATGTCTATCGAACCTAGAATCCGTATGTTACATGGGTAACTAGAACCAAAATTGAGGAAGGCAAGGACTACAATCCAATTTCTATAACCCATAATGGCGAAACCACCCGAATTTTTCTTAGAGTAACCAAGGGGTTAGAACCAGTAACACTTATGCCCAACCTAAACCAACCTAACCACCTGGTTTTCCCCAACAAGTTCAGAAACCAACCCAGGCTGAGCCATCCAATGGCTTAGAAAATTTGTTAAAGGCATATGTAGCCAAAAATGATGCCTTAATCCAAAGCCCAGCACGACATTGAAAAACCCAAAAAAGCAAATGGGCCATCTTGCAACTGAACTCAGAAATCGACCATAAGGTGTTTTACCTAGTGATATGAGGAATCTGAGAATTCCAGGAAGGAGAATTGTAAAGCGTTGACATTAAGGAATAGAAAAACATTAGAGCCCAACACATTCGAAGTTGAAAAGGAGCTAGCTGATGCTCAAGACTCAGTGGAAGTTTAACCGAGTGTTCAAATATCAGTTTCTGTAACACCCCAAACTCGGCCTGGACGTTACGACCAAATCTGGCATGTCACATTGAAATGTTTTTTGAAAACCATGTTTTCATTGAAACCCTTCTTATTTAAAACTTGTTGCCAACTAAAATTTGTGTTTGTTTATTTTCAAAACGTGGTCTATTCAAAGCTAATCCCTTTTAAAATATGTTATTACCTTTAAAACCTTCTTTGTTGTGGAAGCTTAATTTAATCAGTTATGGAAAACATAGAGTTTGAAAATAGTTATTGTTTTGAAAAATTGCAATTTACTTCTAATTGATATAAATCACGATCAATGAAATCCCAAATTGAAAATCCAGAAGTTATAGAGGCCTTATTACAACCCAAATTAAAATCAAAGTGCTTTAAGTAAATGTGTAAAACAAAATAAGACATATGCAATTATGCGGCCCACTCTGAGTCCCTCGCAGCTCCGATCCATATAAAGCTGGGCATTACCTAAAAGGTTAATAAACGGGGTGAGTTTACGAAAACTCAGTGTGTAATCCCTTATTAATGTAACAGTCAGTAAACAGAAATAGAAACAGAATCAATCAGAGCCTGAGCACTTTAACAGTATCAATACATTCTAATTCCGAGCATATGTGGGCTAAAGCCCTATACAATATCATTTGCGTCTCAGCCCATGACAGAATCAATTGGGCCTAGCCCATCACAGTGACAGTCTTAGTATAAATATGCATGATACATGCAAACCCATCCAACCAGCACACCACTCCGTCCAACCCTACACTAGCTGGGGGGAATAAATCACCAACGCCATCCCTACACTCCATAGTGTTAGTACCGGTTGCGGCACTAATCAGAATTGTAGAAGAGCTGCTAATTTAAATGTGGCTTTAAGCCTTCAGTAGCAGAGTCATAATTGGCACAAAGCCATTAGTAATTGTAATAGGATTGGCACATAGCCATCAATTAGGGTAATATAACCGGCACACAACCATGGGTAAATGTGATCGACACACAGTCATCAGTAAATAAGATAGGCACATAGCCTTAGGCAAATATAATCGGCATAAAGCCATGATCCCGATAGCACAGAGCCATATGTTGGTTGGTACAGAGCCGTACTTAAAATAACTAGCATTAAGCCCTCAGTCGATCCACAGTTGTCGTGTGTGACCCGTGCAACCTTATCAGATTATTACTGATCCACAGTCGTCTCGTGCGACCTGTGCGATCCTATTAGAACAGAACTTTCTCCATATCAATCCTAACCCATGTAGAATGTCATGTATGCAGAATGTCTTGCCCATAAACCATCATTCAAATCACAGTTAAATCAGTCAAATCCTAATCATACAATCACAAGACAGTCATTCACCCTCGAGGGGCAAAACGATCATTTTACCCTACAGGGGTATTTTAGTAATCCTACCCTACAGGGGTATTTTGGTAATCCTACCCTACAAGGGTATTTCAGTAATTTTATAAATTGAGGGTAATTTGCAATTTTGTAATCTAGGGGTATTTCGATAATTTTACGAACTGGGGGTATCTCAGTAATTTTATAAATTGAGGGTATTTTGGTAATTTTGTAATCTAGGGGTATTTCGATAATTTTACGAACTGGGGGTATCTCAGTAATTTTATAAATTGAGGGTATTTTGGTAATTTTGCAAATTGAGGGCATTTTGGTAATTTCAAAAATTGGGTGTATTTTACTAATTTCATAAATCAGGTGTATTTTGCAAATTTCACAAATCGGGGGTATTTTGGTAATTTTACAAATCGGGGGTATTTTGGTAATTTTGGAAGGGTAGTTTGGTAATTTTGCAAATCGGGAGTATTTTTGTAATTTCACAAATCGGGGGTATTTTGGTAATTTTATCAACCCCTCAGAAGGTCTATAGTCGCCTCGAGTGACTCAAGTATTCTAAATAGAGATAACGTTGTGAATAGGCTTAAGGCCAGTTCTCGGCCCAAGTAGGCCCACACGCTCGTGTGGCCCTTTTTGCCCAAATCTAGCCATACATATGAGATTCACATAGTCCAGTCCAATATTTACTACACAATCATACAATTTGACCGATTGGGCCCACATGGCCTATTTCGGCCCATCGTGGTCCAAAGTAGCCTAAACCCACGAGAATACTCATGATGATCTCAACTATCACGTCAAAGCTCCCACACGTGCGCTCGCACACTCATGTGGCTACCATCGCCATGTGACCGGCATTTCAACATTCCGGTATTTGTCGTTCTACAGCTAGAGTAGTGTGAAATACACACATGATAAGTCTCTAAAGTTAATCCGCGCTTTGAACGATGTTATGCCAAGAAGCCAACAATAATCGCACCCTTGACTCCCCAGGGGGTGTGTCGATCAACTACGGTCACCGCCATTGTGACCCAATAGCATACAGATCAATGAATGATCCAACGCCTAACCCAAACGAACATGCCACAACGTGAAAAGGATAAGCCAAGAAAGGTATGCTTACTCTCCTCATGGTTTGCTCTATTTAAAGCCAGCTTCTCGCCTATCCTCATGTTAGCTTCCTAATATGGGATTCTCCATCAATCCTCCAAAACCAATTCATTAACAAAATAACCAACCTTCGTATGCAAAGGGATTCAAACCAAAGTCCTCTCAATAGCCATGCCACACCACCATCACTAGAACTCAGGCTCCTTTATGTCATAAGTCCAACACATTTAACTTTAAAGCCCACCTACTCACTTCTAGATTTATTTAAAAGAGAAACCAAAATAAATTACAAGAGCCAAGACTTGAACCTTGGACCCCTTGCTTTCCTTATGGCATCATTTCCTTGTCTCCCATGTGGTGCCATTTGCCACTAGACCACAACTCCTTTTGTGTCTTGTTTTAGCCCCTTTTATTTATAAGTTATCCCACTTGAGCTCAGGGTTCCCTTAAGACCAAAACCAAGATTTTTCCTATACCCAAGCTTAAACCCAGAACTTCATAAAAATGCTCTAACATTCCAAAATCACTAACCCAACAATTCTAACTTGCAAATTGAGCCGATGTCTTGGACTAAAAAATTTTATACACACCCAAGCCCAAGGCCCAATTCTTCTAGGCCCAAAATTCGGGGTGTTACAGTTTCATTGGAACCTAAATATGTAAAGTCTGAAAAGGTAACTTCTGAACCAGCTAATTTTGATAAACTAACAACTTCGTTAAATGCAAAATTACCACAGAAGAAAAATCAATCAATTCTAGTAAAGAAGCCCCCACCACCCTACTCTCAAAGACTTTGGAAGCAGAAGTTAGAAATTCAATTCAAGAAGTTCCTAGACGTACTCATGCAACTTCATATCAACATCTCGTTGGTTGAAGCACTTAAACAAATGTCGAACTATGTCAAATTCATGAAGGATATCCTGTCTAAAAAATGAAGACTTGGAGAATTTGAGACAGTAGCCTAACGAAGGAATACAGTGCATATCTTCAAGAAAACAGTCCCTAAAGTTGAAGGATCCTAGATGTTTTACCATACCTTGCAACATTGGAGCAACATATTATGGTAAGGCACTATGTGACTTGGGTGAGAGTATCAACTTGATGCCCATTGCAATATTTAAAAAGTTAGGGATAGGTTAAGTTAGACTGACTACGGTTACACTTCAATTAGCAGATCGAACCTTAACACATCCTGAAGGAAAAATTGAGGACATATTGGTACGTGTACAGAAATTTATTTTTCTTGCTGACTTCGTTATTCTAGACTTTGAAGTAGACAAAAAGTGCCAATAATCTTAGGAAGGCCTTTCCTAGCAATTGGAAGGACCCTTATTGATGTGCAGAACGACGAGCTTATTATGCGTGTTCAGGATGATTAAGTAATGTTTAATGTTTTTAAGTCTGTACAATTTCCTGACACAATTGATGATTTTTCTGCAGTGTCTGAATTAGAAGAATTAATCATGGATAAGGAAGTCAACTATGTTGAGGACCCATTGGAACAAATTTTGACATCAAATCCTCCAAATGATGAAGAGAAGGATGAATACTTAGCTTTGCTAGAAGCTAATCAAAGGGGATTTAATCTGTAATCCCATTTTGAATCTTTGGAGTTAGAGAATAGGGATCATGGCCAATCAAAAGCATCAATGAGGTGGCACCTAAATTAGAACTTAAGGTACCTCCTTCACATTTAAAATATGTTTATTTAGGTAACGCTTCTATTTTGCTTGTGATTGTTTCAATAGAATTAACCAATCATCTTAGTATTAAAACAATTCAAGAAGGCTATTGGATAGACCATAGTCGATATTCGCAGCATTAGTCCATCGGTATGCATGCACAAGATCATCCTAGAATATGGCGAGAAATGGACGATTGATGGACAATGAAGACTAAACCCCATCGCGAAAGATGTGGTAAAGAAAGAAATCATCAAGTGGTTAGATACGGGTACAATTTACCCCATCTTAGACAGTTCATGGGTAAGTCTAGTCCAATGTGTGCTAAAGAAATGAGGTATTATGGTCATTAAGAATGAGAATAACGAGTTGATACCGACTTGAATGGTTAAGAGATGGAGAATTTGCATCGATTACCGGAAGCTGAAAAAGGCGACTAAGAAAGATCACTTTCTTTTGCTGTTCTTGGACCAGATGCTGGATAGACTCGTGGGGTGAGACTACTTGATGGATAATCAGGGTATAATCAGATTACAGTAGTAGTAGAAGGTGATCACAAGACAACATTCACCTGCTCGTACGGTACATTCGCATTTAGACACATGCCATTTGGTTTATGTAATGCACCTTCTACATTTCAAAGATGTATGATGTTTATTTTTACTAACAAGGTTGAGAAATACTTGGAAGTCTTTATGGATGATTTTTCAGTATTCAGAGATACATATGATGATTGTCTAGCCAATATAGCCAAGGTACTGAGACGATGTGAAGAAACAAACCTCGTACTCAACAGGGAAAAAGTGCCATTTTATGGTACGAGAAGGTATTGTTCTAAGGTATCGGATAACGAGACATGGAATCGAGGTAGAAAAAGTAAAGGTGGTCATTACTGAGAAACTCCCACCTCCAACATCTATAAAGGGTGTTAGGAGCTTTTTGGGGCACACCGGTTTCATCAAAGATTTATCAAGGACTTCTCCAAAACTGCTAAACCTTTATGCAAATTATTGGAGATGGACATGACATTCAAATTTGATGAGGACTGCTTAAGAGCTTTCAAATATTAGAAGAGTCGGTTAGTTTCGATACCTATAATCGTCACACTAGATTGGGATTTGCCATTTGAATTGATGTGTGATGCAAGTGACTTCACGATAGGAGCTGTCATGGGCCAGTGAAGGAACAAAGTTTTTCATCCCATCTACTATGCGAGTCAGACTGTAATAGGAGCTCAACTGAATTATACAGTAACAGAAAAAGATTTACTTGCTATTGTGCTTTCTTTGACAAGTTTTGATCTTTTCTTGTAGGTACCAAAGTGACTGTCTATACAGACTACTCAGCAATTAAGTATTTACTTGTCAAGGAAGACGGTAAGCCAAGACTAATCCTATTGGTACTTCTACTTCAAGAGTTCGATCTAGAAATTCAAGATCGAAAGGAAGTAGAAAACCAAGTAGCAGGCCACTTGTCTAGATTGGAGATGCAATAAGGGAATTCTCCACATATACCCATTCAGTAGACATTTCCAGATGAACACTGTAACACCCCTAACCCGTAACAGTCACCGGAATAAGGTTGCATTACTAAACCTACAACACAATTACACAATCACATAACATAATTCATCATACATATGCATTCTTCATTCATTCACCATCACAATGTCCCTTAATAAGGCCTACGAGGCCTTAAACATGATTTAGAAGTGGTTTAGGACTAAACCCTATAACTTAGAACAATTTTAGAAGCTTAGAAAATTTTTCATTCAAACAGGGGTCACACACCCGTGTGACCAAGTTGTGTGCCTCACATGGCCACAGACACATCCGTGTCATAGGCCATGTGGAAATAGGGCATACGAAATGACTTCCACCGACCATACGCCTGTGAGCCAGGCCATGTGAAAACTGGAGGATATACTGACTTGGGTCACACAGCCAGTCACACGCCCGTGTGTTTAGCCCTTGTGCCTAATTGAAATGCCCTCACACGCCCGTGTCTAGGTCATGTGCTGGGCCGTGTCAAACCTGTAGGGTATATTGACTTGTGCCACAAGGCCAGTCACACGCCCATGTGTGAGGTTGTGTGGTACATACTGACTTAATTCAAAGTGCAACACCAGGGGACACACGGCCATGTACCATGAGCATATGTCACACACGACTAAGACATACGCCTGTGTCTCTACCCGCGTAGACAAAAAATAGGCGATTTACAAGGCCATTTTGCCACCAAATTTGTATACCCTGCACAAGCACGAATTTGCACAAATTCTAGACATATAAATGTAGCCAAAACAATTTCAAATCATCACATTTTATACCATTTCAACACCAACCATTTCCAATCTCATAACACAACTATTTACCTAGTCAAAAGCATGTCAACTCAATATGACTCAATAACTATATTTCACATGTATCACACACCTCAAATTCATACCATATAACTATCCAACTTGGCATCTAAATTCATGCCACAACGAGGCATTTCTCAAGCATTCATACACCACCATTGAGCTAACCATTTGAGTAACCGAGCCAAACATGCCATTTCATAAAGCCAAACACACTACCAAAACACTTATCGAAATGACATTAAACTTACACGTCATTTACAAGCCAAATCTCATGGCTACAATTTCATACTAAAAAACATACCAAAATACTATAAAGCTTATACATGCCATATACCATATATACACCATATCAAAATACCAAAAGAGATGCCTGATAGTGCGATGATATCTCTGACGATTCCTGGATCCGAGCTAGCTTTAAAACACTATAAAACATAGAAAGAAAAATGAAGTAAGCTTTGTAGCTTAGTAAGCTCATATGATAATAAACTTAACCTATCAAATAAATGCATTTCAATCAAATTAGCAAAATTATTACATATCACTTAACAAATACAAACCTTTCTCATATTTATAACATGGCAACACATGAATTACACAACTTACCTCATTTCCATTCACATATATGTTCCGTACGTACCTGTATCACTTAGTTCGATCGTACTTTCATTTTCGCCGTAGATATGCCCGTTGAACCATTCGGAATCACTAAAGGATACTTGGAAACACATATACAAAATACCAATGCCATATCCCAGATATGGTTTTACATGTAATCTTGTATCGATGGCAATAGCACAACTATGGTCTTACATGGAATCTCATATTGATGCCATATCCTAGATACGGTCTTACACATAATCAAATCTCAGAAACCCTAATGTCATTACATTTGTATCCTAAGCTATTCCTAAGGTTCGTACGGGACTTTCACTTGTCGGTTCTCGGTTAATCATATCTCATAGACTTATATACAATCCTTTCCATTTTAATTCAATAATAATAATGCATATAATATGCAATTCAACAACATTTATTAACATATGAACTTACCTCAGATGTGGAAATGATGATTCAGGTCAACTATTCGATGGACTTACTTTTCCCCTGATTTAATTCTAGATTCTTTCATTCTTGATCTTAATTAAAGCTTCTAATGGCCGAACCCTAAATGGCTTCCATGGCTATTTTCTTTTCTTATTTTTGGTACAAGAAGATGAGAATTAATGACGGAATTTTGTTTTGTTTTAATTAATATTAACTTATTTGACAAATTACCATTTTAACCTTAATTATAAACATTATAAATCATATAATACAAGTCCATTTAGGTCTATTCCCACTACCAATTATCTAATAACATCATAAGGACCTTTAATTAACAACTCATAGCAATTAAGCACTTTAAGCAATGAGAACATCAATTTTTCATCGTATGCGATTTAGTCCTTTTATCAACTTAAACATCCAAACGATAAAATTAAATCACGAAACTTTCACACCATTATGATAACATGCTGTAAACACTTAAAATAATATTAAAATAATCTTTTTGACCTTGAATTTTTTATTTTGAAACCACTTTTTTGATTTATCGAAAAATGGCCTGTCACAACTCTCCCCCATAGGGATTTTCGTCCCCGATAATCTTACTAGTGAATATATTTGGATATTATTTTCTCATAGCATCGTTGGGTTTCCATGTAGCTTCTTCAACCCCGTGTCGATGCCACAAGACTTTCACTAACTCTATTCTCTTATTTCTCAATTCTTTGAACTCACGGGCTAGAATTCATATCGGTTCTTTACTATACGATAAATCTGACTGAATCTAAACCTTAGTAGGAGAAATAATATGAGAAGGATTTGATCATATCATCATTACAATGATACGTGAAACACATTATGTTTCTTTTCTAACTCAGACGGTAATGCCAACCGATATGCCACTAGCTTAATTCACTCAATAATCTCATATGGTCCGATGAATCGCGGACTCAATTTCCCTTTTTGACCAAATCTTAAAATCTTTTTCCATGGCGACACTTTCAAAAACACTTTATCACCTACCTAAAACTCAATGTCTTTCTTTTTCAAATCCGCGTATGATTTTTGGTTATCTGACGTTGCTTTTAGACTATCGCGAATTATTTTCACTTTTTCTTCTGTTCCTCTAATCAAATTGACCCCATGAATATTATTCTCACTAAGCTTCATCCAGTACAATGGTGTACGACATTTACGACCGTATAGAGCTTCGTACGGTGCCGATTTAATACTCGATTGTAAGCTATTATTATAAGCAAATTCAATCAACGGTAGATATTTCTTCCAACTACGTTCAAAATCAAGAACGCAACAATACAACATATCCTCGAGTATCTGTATAACTCGCTTGAATTGACCATCCGTCTGTGGGATAAACGTGGTGCTAAAATGTATCTTTGTGTAACGGCCCAAAATCCAATGGTGTTAAAACAGTGATTCGAGATCACTAAATCTGACAAATGAGTAGAAAATATTATTAATTTAATGAGTATAAGTTAGATGTGAAGTTAGGAAATAATTAAATAGTGAATAGTATTTTTAAAATAAAAACCAAATAATTAGAACTGAAAACGAGGTATGGAGACCTCAAAATTTTAAACCGAGCCATAAATATTTTTATAAATATTTTTGGAGTGTTCATAAGTTAGTATTAAAGTTTGGTTAAGAAATTTTAAGGTTTCAGTGGTCAATTGAGTGAAAAGGATTAAATTGAATAAAATGCAAAATTGTGGAAAGTGATTAAATAGCTTAAATAATAAAGAAGAAGGACTTAAATTGTAATTTGGCCCAAAATGAAATGGGTTGGATGGTTGGGTAGAAAAATCAGCAATAAATAGTGTGAACAAGGGATAAAATTGGAAAAGGGAAAATTTGGTTGGATAAAAATGAGGATTAAATTGGAAATTTAAAGTTTTCTTTATTTTTCTTCATCCTCATCAGCTGAAAACAACCATTAAAAGAGTCTCTAAGCTATTTTTTCACAATTTCACTGCAATAAGTTTAATTCTTGATTATTTCTTGAAATTTTTGTGTTTTTTTTTTTTACTTTTACAACTAGGTCCACTTATTGAATTCATTAGTTTTTGATTTTATGAAATAAATTAAAAGTTGCTATGAATATGTTCTAGAAATATATGATGATTTAGTATTGAATTAAAGCTTTAATTTGTTTACATGTTGATTTTATTGAAAGAATTAAATAGCAAGTGAATATTTGGGGTCCTAATTATAAAGAAGCTTGAAGCTAGGGTTTTATATGGAATTAAGAATTTCAATGGTTGTGAGGTAACTTAAAATGTCTAGGGAAAGTGTGAATTGAGAAGAAAAGGTTCTATTGATGGGTTAATTGGTCAGGGACTAAATTGTAAAAATTGTAAAGTTTGGGGTAAAAGTGTAATTTTGGGAATTAAATAGCATAAATTGTGTAATATAGTAAAATTGAAATAAATGCTAATAAATGAATGATTTTGTACTTATAGATCAAGAAACGGAAGTAAATTGAGGAAAGGAGAAAATAGCCAAATAATTCCCGAACTTCTACAACTTTTGCGAATTCGCCCAGGTAAGTTTATGTGGCTTAAATTTGATAAATTATTTTTAAATTTTATGAATATCATGGTATGTGATTGTATATGTGAATGTTATTAAATTGAGACAAATATGAATAAATGAATAATTGAGTAAAGATTTAAGTTGGGGGAAAACATTGGATTTGAGTACTCTCGTTCATTAACAAGATGAATTGACGGAAAAGACCATGGTTGGACCATGGCAATAAGTGATAGGTGGTATCCATATAAGACCATAACTGCGCTATGGCATTGGATCAAAGTGATATAAATGACCCCATATAAAACCATAGCTGGGCTATGGCATCGAAGAAAAGTGATAAGTATTTCTGTGTAAGACCATATCGGGGATATGGCATCAGTATGATATGTGACCCGTGTAAGACCATGGCTGGGACATGGCTTCGAAAAGTGAAATGTGATCATGAGCAAGTCCATAGTTCTACTATGTCAAAGTGGAAACGAAGTACTAAATTCCATATAGTTCCTTAATTTGAATCAATTTAGTAAGTGGAAAACAGGACCAAGAAAAATGAAGTCTATATGTGAGTAATATTAAACAATATTAAGCGAAATCGACATTGGTTTGTGAATGACAGGAGAAATTAGTGAATTTGTATATTATATGAATGCATTTCCATATTTGGTAAGTTTACTTTTCATTCCAATGAACTTACTAAGCTTCCATAAGCTTACTTGAATGTATTTGATATGTCTTGAAGATTAACGTGGACACGAAGGGTCGGATCATCACCGAAAATCACACTATCCAAACATTCTCTATTAGTTTTGGTTATTAGCTTTTGATTTATATGGCATGTATAGGTAAAGGTAGATAATAGAATAGATTTGGTTAAACTATGTGTATGAAATAACAAAGGAGTAAGTTTACTTAATGTGATGTATATGTTGTTCATGATCTCATTAGTACATATCTTTACCTAAAATGTTTGTTTGATTGGCTATAATTGGTATAAATTGTGTTTAAGTGCATGTAGGGTTAAAATAGGTGAGAAAAGTGGCTTTAAACGGCCTATTTTCGTCTACACAGGCTAGACAAACGGGCATGTGTTCAGGCCGTGTGTGACACACAGTCAGCCCATGGGCATATGTAGTGGTCGTGTGTCCCTTATATCATAAAAATGTGAATCAGGATAGCACATGGGCTAAGACACGGCTACAACAGCTCGGATTGGACCCTAACCGAAATAGTGGTTTCGGGACCACATATCCGAGTCTGAAAAATATTCTAATATTATTTTCTGTGTTTGTGATATATGATTTAGCATCTGTGAAATTTCTGTGAATTAATTTGTCTATTTCTGTGCTTAGTTGTGAAAAAGGATTGAACTGTATATGTGATAAAATTAGTATGCTATATGTTCAAGTGTTCAATTGAAATGGCTTTTAAATAATGATGGTCTTATGTGGCAATTAAACCATTGAAGGTTTAAATGGTCATAAATGACCTTAAAACATGTGTTTCATTATGGTTTAAATGAAGGTTAAATTAGTATATGTTGTTTAATTATATGTTTTAATAAGATATCATAAAAATGAAAGCCATTCTCACTTTGTTTTTGCTGAAAATTAAAGAAAGAAGAAGGGTTTCAAGCTTTATGTTTTTCAGCTAGCTTAATCCTTGAATAAGGTATGAGATTTCGTTCGTTTTTGATAAATTTTATTTTTCTGTGATCATTGTTAAATGTTCTTCAAAGCCCATGTCTAAATTTTTGTTTCTGTTAAAGATTTCAGGAAATGCCATTGACGATTTTTAAAGCTTTGTGATGAATTTGATTGAATTATGATGGATAGGCATTGAATAAACATGTTTTGTCATGAAATTTTGATGATATTGAGCTATGTGGGTAAAATTATGAAAATGAAAAGTTTAAAGGACTAATTTGTGAAATAAATGTGAATTATGAGCTTATATGAACACTATAGAGATTCAGCTAAGTACTTGTCTAAGAGATTTTGTTAATTTGATGATTTTGTGAAGTAGGGACTAAATTGTCCAAATGTGAAAATATGGGGGTAAATTTGTAACATGCCCTAAATTTGTGTTCATGGATTGAATTGAATGAAATGAATAATTGAATGGTTGAATTTGAATTGATTTAGATCAAGAACAAAGAAAAACAAACTTAGATCTAGGGAAGTCCAAAGTCGTTGAATAGTCGACTCGAATCCGTTTAAATCCATACGAGGTAAGTCAATATATAAATATGCGTCGTATTAATGTCTGTTATAAATTCTTGTTTTATAAACTGTGTTTGGACGGCCATGAGAGCCTAAAGTACTATTTCGAGTCATTTTCGAATGAGTAATGGAAATATGATATCATGTAAGACCTCGTCCGGGACGTAGGCATTGATTAGAGAATTTCATGTAAGACCGTGTCTGGGACACTGGCATTGTAAACATTTCATGTAAGACCCTGTTCGGGACAGTGGCATCAATATTAAATAACATGTAAGACCACGTCGGGGACGTCGGCATTGTATAAGGCCTATATGATCTTTGTAACGTTTCTGAATGATGCGAAGAGAAATTCTGAGAAATGAATGAATGCATACTCTATATTTCTAACTCAGGTATGTTTGTTCTGTACTGAATCTATGAGTATGAAGGGTATGCTATTCTGTAGGTGACAAATGAGTATATCTGGTTCATGAGTTCTTTACATGAGATTGCTATCATAATGTGTTTATGGATTGCATCTGGTTGTATTGGCTTACTAAGCTCATTGTAGCTTACTCTGTATTTTATTTCAACTGTTTTATAGATATCGTAGCTACTGTAGGCTCGAGGACATACAAGGATCATCACCACAGTATCGAGCTTGATTTTGGTACCTTTTGAATATACAAAGTTTAAGTATGGCATGTGTGACAGCCCTAATTTTGGCCTAATTGGAAAAGTGGTTTCGGATTAAACCGAGTTAGAAAATTTTTAAAATATTATTTTCTATGTTTTTATTATGTGAATTAACATGTGTGAAAATTTGGTGTTTTAATTTTGTCAATTGGATGTTAATTTATTAATTAAGGTTTGATTGCATAAAGAAAAATTAGAATGCTATATTGTAAGTGCCGAATTATGGGTTAATTTTAATGTTGGAGGGTTTAAGATGCAATTAGACCATTAATACCATGCATGGACATGTTCGGGCATAAGTTAGTGGGAAAGCCATGATATGATCAAGGCTAAATTGGTAAATTTATGAGATAAAACATGCATGTAACAGTAAAGTAGAAGAACCATGCTCATTTTACTCTTGTTTTGCCGAAAATAAGAAAAGAAAAATAGAAGAAGAAGCCAAGGCATTCGGCCAAGGTTATACCATAAATCAAAGGTATGTTAATGTGATTTTTTTTAAATGTTTATGAAATTGAATTTATAAGTGCATTGTGTAGTTAACCCATGATTTAAATTCATGAATTCATGAGTGTAGTTGTATACGGCAACTTGTTAAAAATTTTGAAACATTGTTAAATAATAGTAGTTCATGCTCAATTGTAAAATTTAGCCTTGGATTAATGGAATTAAGTGATAAATGAAGGGATTAAGTTGTGAGAGTATGAATTTTTTAGTTTGAGGTGAAGCATGTATTCGGCCATGCTTGTAACGTGCTAAATTATGGGTGTTTTATGTTTTAAGATGGAAATGGTAGAAAGATGAATGTGAAGCTTGTTAAATTGATATATGTGTGGCTTTGTGATTCATGGAAATTGATAAGTGTGGTAATTGAGAAGACTATGCTAAATACAAGGACTGGATGCTTAATTGTTAGTATATATATATGATTGTCGAATGTGGACTTGGATGAAGATGTGAATGATTTGTTGTTTATTGAGGTATGTACATTTGATCATGGATGAAATGTATGGCGTTTTTGGGGTGTTTGATTTATTAAAATGCAAGTTGAGCTATGAGCTTAGTAATCTTGATAAATTAGGCTTAAATGACTATTTGGTGTTCGGTTAAATTATATGTTTCATTACATGTCAAATGTATTAAGCGTATAAGGTTAATATATGAAATGAAATGAAAGTATTGATGAGGTTGTATGCGGCTATGCTTATAATTTAAGGGACTTTGCATTTTGATGTGATTTTTAGGTATTGAATGGTAAGTTGTATGTATATTAAGAAGAATGGAATTTAGGTTGCCGTATATGTATTATAGGAAAGGGAAAATTGTTTTTATTTGAATTAATCATGACTTTATTAAATTGAGTTTTGAACGAATGAAATTGAATGATTAATAGGAGGTTTGAAATGTGCAAGGGTAGGTATGACAAATGATATGCTTTTGGTAACTTTTAAATATCATTCGGCTATGCTTGATAAATTGTGAAACCTATGTTAGACGTTAATTTGGTTGTTTAAGTGTGTCGAATGTGGTTTTGGATGGTTGAGTTGTGATAGTTATGGTGTTTTATAATTCCCAAAATGTGGTTTTAAATAATAGATATGTGATAAGTTAAAAATTTGTCTAATTTAGCTAAAGAACTCAAGGGAATAAATTCAAATCGTGGGAAAGAGAAATTGGTAGAATAGTCGAAATTGACGTACGATAGCCATCGAGGTAAGTTTAAGTATTTAAACATAAGTTCTTGTGAATATGTTATGATATGTCATGAAATATTTGGTATCCTTTATTCGAATATACATATGTACATGCATATTGCCGAATGAAATGCATGACAGTGGAATAAGGTAATTCTTATGTTATATTGCCGAATGTTATAATAAGAAATGATAATGTGATAAATAGTATATGATTATATTCGAATGGAGTCAAATTGACTAATGTGGTCACCTTGTTTGAAATACATAAATACATGAAGTGCATATGCTTATGATTTTGTGAAATTCATACTCGAATGGTTATTCTGGCATTGGCCCAGCAAGCTTAAAGCTAATGAATATTATCAAGCTTTGAGCCTAGCAGGCGTAATGCCGGTGAAGAAATTCAGACTTAAATGTCTAGCAAGCTTATAGCCAGTGATGAAATCAGGTTATTACCTAGCAGGCGAATTTGCCGGTGAACTAATAAAAGTGTAATGCCATGAAACTATGTGCTAATACGATATGCGGATTTGCTACATAAATTAAGTTACCCAGGTATGTATAACCTAATCATGTACCTGAGAGTTTAATGAATTAGATGTTCGATGTGAAATAGACATATGCGAAATGGTTTATGATTATGTTCATTTATGAACATTCGGTTCATGTGAAATTATTCATGGAAGCATAGTATTTATGTATGTGGTACGAATATAGAAGAAATATTTTAAATGTGGAAATGGTATTATATTCTAGTTCAATTTGGTTGAATTAATGTTGGCATTGAGATATTAATGTGTTCATGACTATGTGAATTTGAAGCTAATCGAATGACTTGCTATAAGTACATATAAGTGATTATGTATATTCAGCCCTTGTGGAATTATTTACATGGAGGTATATGTTTTATTCATATGTGATTACAATCATTGAAATTATAAGTGGATATGGTGCCTTGAATTAACTCAGTTAGATTGAATCAAGGAATGACTTTGTGCTATTTAATTTTGTGATTATGTGATTTTGCATTTTTAAAGAAATGTTATGTATATGAAAATGTGTACTATGTGGCTATGTATATTTGGCTAAATGAATATACTTTTAAGTTATGTTATAAGTGTAGAATGCGTATAAATAAGTTCATTTGTTTAAATTACGTAAGACTTACTAAGCTTAATTGCTTACTGTCAATATTTGTGTTTTCTCTGTTTTATAGATCTTGGTTGGAAGCTACAAGCTTGGGGATTCAAGTTCAAAGTTATCCACATTATCATCTCTATTTTGGTACTTTTATAAGTCTATGTTTTGAAAGATGGCATGTATAAGCTTAACTCCCTTTTGAAACAAGTATTATTTTGGCTATGTATATATTTTAGCCATGCGAATATGGCTTGCTTAATTGTTAATTATAAATGTGTGATTTGATGAAGCTATGTGGTTGATTGATTAGTAAGTCTTCATTGACGAAATTTTGGGCTTTAGATTATATGAAGTAGTGAATGTATCATAAGCATAAATGAAGTTCTATATTCAGTCAAAGCCTTAAGAATTTTCCAAATAAATAATATCATTTTCGCATGATATACAAATGGTTCATAAAATATTCGTTCAATTAAGTGTAAGTACATAGTTCATTGAGTAGGTTTGTTTTATTTGGCATAGGAATTTGAATTGTGGTTAGGTGTAATACACATACAAAATATACATATATGATTTCGGCTATGACTATGAAATGTTTCAATTGGTAAAGTGACTTTGGATTAGGAATTTATAAAATGTTTAGAAAAGCATGATCATAAATGTTTAGTCAAAGAGATTATATTTTTATGCATGTTTGATATTAAGTGACTAGCCTGGTCTGTCTTCTGATATGTAATACCTCGTAACCCTAATCTGGGATGGATACGGGTTAGGGGTGTTACATTTTACTGGTATCAGAGCTACGGTTTAGTCGATTCTAGGACTAACATAGCGTGTGTGAGTCTAGCTATACATGCCATTTCGTGTTAATACGATAGTATGGTGACTTCTGACAGATGAAATGTGTTTTTTTATAGTAAATAGATCCCGATCCCGATCGAGCCGTAGTCAACGATGTTGAAAGCGTAGCTCCTGCTCCCGCTCAAGGGACAGCATCAAATAACTCTCAACCGAATGCGAGTAACTGAGATGAGGAGGCGAAACAAGCCTTCTATGCTATGATGAGTGATTGGTTCACTCAATTTATTTGAACTAATCCGGCTGTTCCACAACCCCCACCCCCGAATACTCCGCTTCTGACATTTGTAGTGCTTCCTGTGACCGATTCGTTGAGATCGAGTAAGCCCCCGGTTGATAAAATTAGAAAATACGGGGCTGAAGAGTTTAGAGCCACAGTTACTGATGATGCTGAGAGAGCAGAATTTTGGCTGGATAATACTATACGCGTCTTTGATGAATTATCGTGTACACCGGATGAATGCTTGAAATGTGCTGTGTCTTTGCTACGTGATGCACTGGTGGAATACCTTATTTTCTGTTGTTCCGAGAGAGCGGGTTACTTGCGAATTCTTTTTGACGGAGTTCCGTAAAAAGTATATCGGCCAAAGATTAATTGATAAAAAACGCAAAGAGTTTCTTGAGCTTAAACAGGGTCAAATGTCAGTTACAGAATACGAACGAGAATTCGTAAGGCTCAGTAGATATGCCCGTGAGTGTATTTCTTCCGAAGCTATCATGTGTAAATGCTTCGAGGATGGATTGAATGAAGATATTAAGCTATTAGTAGGCATTCTTGAAATTAAAGAATTCGTGTACATGTTGAGCGAGCTTGTAAAGCCGAAGAGCTCGGAATTGAGAAAAGAAAAACTGAAGCTGGAGCTAGAGAGTTTCATAAAAGATCTTCGGGGAAAAACTTTCAGTAGTCCTCGAAGAAATTTCGAGATGAATCGGGCCGATCCAAGACTACTTCGGGATTTTCTAGACGAGATCGCAAACGACCTCCTGCGAGTACTCGGGCTACCTCTGTTGCTAGTTTTGGCAATGATCGTCAGAATAGATCCGAGTGTAAGCATTATGGTAAATGGCATTTGGGGACCTGCAGATTACATGATCGCTCCTGTTTCAAGTGTGGGTCAGTCGATCATTTTATCCAAGATTGTCTAAAATTAGCCGAGCGGAATACTGATCCGAGTGGGAGACCTAGTAACATTACAGCACGAGGTAGACCACCTAGACATATGGGTAATGCTAGTGGCAGTCAGAGAGGGACTAAAGATACTGCTGTTCGATCTAAGACTTGTGCACCTACCAGAGCTTATGCCATACGTGCTCGTGAGGAGGCTTCTTCCCTAGACGTTATCACTGGTACCTTCACTCTTTTTGATACTAATGTTATTGCTTTGATTAACCTCGGATCAACTCATTCCTATGTGTGTGAAACTTTGGCATCCAGTAAGACTCTACCTATTAAGTCTACTGAATTTATGATTCGAGTGTCAAACCCTTTAGGCTGGTGTGTGTTAGTTGACAAAGTGTGCAAAAATTGTCCTTTAATGATTCAAGATTTCTATTTTCGAGCTGATTTGATGCTATTGCCATTTGATGAATTCGATATCATTCTCAGCATGGATTGCTTTTCTATGCATGATGCTGTAGTAAATTGCAAAAGAAAAATAATTGACTTGCGATGTTCAAGTGGTGAAATATTTCGAGTCGAGTCCACTGATTTGAACGGGTTACTGGTAGTGATATCGTCGATGATGGCTCAGAAGTATATGAAAAAGGGATGTGAAGCTTATCTTGTGTATGTACTGGATAGTAAAGTATCAGAAAAGAAGCTAGAGACTGTGCCAGTAGTATGTGAGTATCCGAATGTGTTTCCTGAAGAATTACTTGGTTTGCCACCTGTGCGAGAAGTAGAGTTTGGTATAGAGCTAGTACCTAGAACGACTCCAATTTCGATAGCTCCATATCGTATGGCACCGATCGAATTAAAAGAATTAAAATCTCAGTTGCAAGAATTGACAGATAGAGGTTTTGCTCGACTGAGTTTCTCTCCCTGGGGTGCACTAGTGCTGTTTATGAAAAAGAAAGATGGAACCATGAGAATGTGTATTGATTATCGTCAACTTAATAAAGTTACAATAAAGAATAAATATTCGTTATCGCGAATTGATGATTTATTTGACTAGCTAAAGGGAGTTTCAGTATTTTCAAAGATAGATTTGAGATTGGGCTATTATCAGTTGCGAGTTAGAGATTCTGATGTGCCTAAAACTGCTTTTAGAACGAGGTACGGACACTATTAGTTCTTGGTGATGCCGTTTGGGCTCACTAATGCCCCTGCGGTTTTCATGGATTTAATGAATCTATTTTTTAGACAGTATTTGGATTGGTTTGTAGTCGTGTTTATAGATGACATTTTGATCTATTCACGTGATGAAACTAAGCATGCCGAACATTTGAGATTGGTGCTACAGATTTTACGAGACAAGCAGCTTTACGCGAAATTCAGTAAATGTGAGTTTTGGTTACGTGAAGTTAGCTTTTTGGGACATGTTGTATCCGCATCAGGTATCCGGGTTGATCCGATTAAAATTTTAGCTATACTAGATTGGAAGCCTCCAAGGTTTAGAGCTTTTTGGGACTTGCCGGGTATTATAGATGGTTCGTGAAAGGCTTCTCGATGATAGCAACACCATTGACAAAGTTGCTTTAGAAAGATGTCAAGTTTGAGTGGTCGAAAAAGTGTCAGAAATGTTTTGATCAACTGAAAGCTCTTTTGACCGAAGCTCCAGTGTTAGTTCATCCGAAAACCGGTAAAGAATTTGTGATCTTTAGCGATGCCTCTTTGAATGGTTCGGGATGTGTTTTGATGCAAGAAGGTAGAGTTGTTGCTTATGCCTCAAGACAGTTAAAGCCTCACGAGAAAAACTATCCAACGCATGATCTCGAGTTAGCTGCCATCATTTTCGCTTTAAAAATTTGGCGTCATTACTTGTTCGGAGAGAAATGCCATGTTTATTCCGATCATAAAAGCCTTAAATACTTGATGACTCAGAAAGACTTGAATTTGAGACAATGACGGTGGTTAGAATTATTGAAAGATTATGAGCTTGTCATTGATTATCATCCAGGAAAGGCTAATGTGGTTGCAGATGCTCTAAGTCGAAAATCACTGTTTGCCCTCCGAGCAATGAATGTTCATCTGTCTATGTCCGTTGATGATGCGTTAGTGGCGGAATTAAAAGAAAAACCAATGTTGATGCAACAAATCAGTGAAGCTCAGAAAGTTGATGATGATTTCATCGCTAAACGGGCTCAATGTGATTTGAAAGAAGATTCAGAGTTTCTGATTGATGAAAATGATTGTTTGAGATACAGAAATCGATTGTATGTTCTGAGAAATTCAGAGATTATTTCGATGATTTTGAGTGAAGCTCATAGCAGTCGGATGTCAGTTAATCTGGGTAGCACGAAAATGTACAACAATCTAAAACGTCAATATTGGTGGCACGGTATGAAATGAGACATTTTTGAGTTTGTTTCGAAATGTTTGATATGTCAACAAGTAAAAGCGGAACATCAAGTGCCTTCAGAATTGCTTCAGCCGATTATGATTCCTGAGTGGAAATGGGATCGTGTCACGATGGATTTTGTATCCGGGTTGCCATTGTCATCGAGCAAGAAAGACGCGATCTGGGTTGTAGTTGATAGATTGACAAAGTCAGCTCATTTTATTCCCGTTCTACAGATTATTCACTTGATAAGTTAGCCGAATTGTATGTTTCTCAGATTGGAAGAATACACGGGGTACTTACTTCTACTGTGTCGGATAGAGATCTGAGGTTCACCTTGCGATTTTGGAAGAAATTGCAAGAGGCATTGGGTACCAAGTTGCATTTTAGCACCGCTTTTCATCCCTAGACAGATGGTCAATCTGAATGAGTTATTCAAATACTCGAGGATATGTTGAGATGTTGCATTCTTGAGTTTAGTGGCTCGTGGGAACGATACTTACCTTTGATTGAATTCGCATACAATAATAGTTTTCAATCGAGTATCAAGATGGCACCTTACGAGGTTTTATACGGTCATAAATGCCATACACCGTTGTTTTGGACCGAGCTCAGTGAGAATAAGATTTACAGAGTTGATTTGATCAAAGAGGCCGAACAGAAAGTAAAAGTGATCCGTGATAGTCTGAAGGCAGCATCAGATCGTCAGAAATCGTATGCAGACTTGAAACGTAAAGAAATAGAGTATCAGATTGGGGATAAAGTGTTTTTAAAAGTTTCACCGTGGAAAAAGGTGCTTCGATTCGGCCATAAAGGCAAATTAAGTCCGAGATTTATCGGACCATATGAGATTTTAGAACGAATCGGGCCAGTTGCATATAGCTTAAATTTGCCACCCGAACTTGAAAAGATTCATAATGTTTTTCATGTTTTGATGCTTAGACGATATAGCTCCGATCCTTCACATGTGATTAGTCCATCAGAGATTGACATTCAGTCCGATTTGAGTTATGAGGAAGAACCGGTTCATATTTTGGCTCACGAGATGAAAGAGCTGCGAAATAAGAAAATCTCTTTAGTAAAAGTGTTGTGGCTCAAACACGGGGTCGAGGAAGCGACTTGGGAACTTGAGGACTCAATGAAAGAACGTTATCCTAACCTATTCACCGGTAAGATTTTCGGGGACAAAAATCCCTAAGGGGGGAGAGTTGTGACAGCCTTAATTTTGGCCCTAATCGAAAAAGTGGTTTCGGAACCACTAAACCGAGTCAGAAAATTTTCAAAATATTATTTTCTATGTTTTTATTATATGAATTAACATTTGTGAAAATTTGGTGTTTTAATTTTGTCAATTGGATGTTAATTTATTAATTAAGGATTTGATTGCATAAAAGAAAAATTAGAAGGCTATATTGTAAGTGCCGAGTTGTGGGTGAATTTTAATGTTGGAGGGTTTAAGATGCAATTAGACCATTAAAACCATGCATGGACATGTTCGGCCATAAGTTAGTGGGAAAGCCATGATATGATCAAGGCTAAATTGGTAAATTTATGAGATAGAACATGCATGTAATAGTAAAGTAGAAGAACCATGCTCATTTTACTCTTGTTTTGCCGAAAATAAGAAAAGAAAAATAGAAGAAGAAGCCAAGGCATTCGGCCATGGTTATACCATAAATCAAAGGTATGTTAATGTGATTTTTTTTAATTATTTATGAAATTGAATCGATAAGTGCATTGTGTAGTTAACCCATGATTTAAATTCATGAATTCATGAGTGTAGTTACATACGACAACTTGTTAAAAATTTCGAAACATTGTTAAATAATAGTAGTTCATGCTCAATGTAACACCCTACACCCCTGTCCGTCGCCAGAATAGGGTATTAAGGTATTACATATCTAAATACAACCTACCGAGGTTCATAGTTACACGCTAGACATAGATTCATCTAGTTCTACAATCGAATGTATATCACTTGTAAACAGGTTCGGTCAGTACATTATATCTCATTAAAATCGTTCTATAAGCATGCTAGCAAATTTCTACCATGTGACTACTAACAATTTGGCCAAACCAAACTTTTCAATAACCGAACACCATATTAGAACTCATTGCATACTGGGTACTAACTAAATATCATGCCACAAGATTGAACCATATGAGTATCATCCAAACATATATTCAACTCGAAGACCAAGCAAGCCATTTTCGCATGGCTAGAATAATTACAACTCAAAATGTAATTTGGTTCAACAAAAAGGAGATTAGCCTATACATGCCATTGATCCAAAATAACTATCAAATGTACCAAAAATAACGGCGATAGTGTAGGTGATTAAGGCTTCAATCCCCGAGTCCGTAGCTTCCAAAATGAGATCTATAAAATAGAGGAAACAAAGTAAACGGTGTAAGCATTACAATGCTTAGTAAGTTTTAAGCAATGACAACAGATAAAACATTAAATTATAACATAGTTGTTCGTATTTTTGTTTCCCTCTTCTTTTAGGTAAGTCACCCTTTAACCAAACATACACATTCACATCATATACGAAAGTAGATAGCTTTCACCTATAGTAAACTCATGTAAATATAGACATGTCACAAAATTTCACATAACATTTCGCTTTGACCAATTGTACTGTAACAGCCCTATTCCGACCCTAGTCGGGAAGTGGTTTCGAAATCACTAAACCGAGTCACGGAAATAATTAAATGTTGAATCTTAGGATTTTTATGTATGTGATTTTTTTTTTTGCATGTGTAAAAATTGTATGCTCAATTATGTCATTAGTAGGTGGAATTTTGATTAAGGACTTATGTGCTAAAATCTAATAATAGGCTAGGAAGAATAAGAATGACTAAATAATGCATGAGTTATAAAGGAAGGACTTGCATGTCAAATTTTCCAAATTTGACACTCATGGCCGGCCAACTAAATAATGATGTCATTTTGTTTAATTGAAATGATGGTGTGGAAAATATATGTGAGTATTATATGCTAATAATAATAAAATAAAGGAATTTAGTAAGTGGGAGGAAAAACCAAGGAAACAAAAGACCATTTTTTCTTGTTCAAATTTGCCGTGAGGAGAAGAGGAGGAAAGCAAGGTTTTCGGTCATCCATAGCTTGATTTGGTATGTGAATTCTTGAAATTTTCTTTTAAAGTTTTGAGAACTTGGTGATAATGAGGCTCTTTGTTAAACCCATGAAAGAATTGCTAAGTTCTTGTGAGATGGGGCATTCGGTCATGCCTTAAATTTTTACAAAAATTTATTTGGAACTTGTAGATTGAAGCCATGAGTATTTAGATGAGCATTTAGGTGTTAAATTCATGAAATTTAGGAAGTTTACAAGTTTAATTGGATACTAAATGCTTGTAGTAGCTTAATGGAGAATAATGGCTATTCGAACATGAAAGGTATTTTCTTAGTGTTGTTTGATGTTTTGTGCTTGGAATTAAATGATTAAGAAATTAGACTTGGAAAAATTTAGATGATTTTCGGCCAAGTAAGAAAATGTAGGAAAATTAGAGCCTTGCCGAAATGGAGATTATGGAGTACCTTTTTGAGGCTTGAGTAAGAAAATAATCCTTGGAGATTCGGTTATAATTTCAAGTGTTTGAGCTTGTAAATTTCCGAATGTGTTCATGGGGAGCCTAAATTACTTATAAAATGGTTATGGAATTGATAATTTGAGTTATACTAAACTCGTATTGATATGTACTTATGTGATGGAACGTAGTTGTTTATAACCTTGAATGATTCTATCAAGTTGATATCTAAATGATGTGAATGATGTGTTTTGTGAATCTTTGGGACTCTATATATATATATATATATATATATTCGTAACTTGGTGGAGGTTTAATTAGGGATGTTATTCGAGGTCATAAACGATTATAGTATAATGAGTAGGTGTATATTATATGTGAATGATAATAATTCGGTTCGGCTTATTGAATTAGCTTAATTGTTGAACTTGTACAAGATCACAAGGAGCAAACCTCGGCTAAAGGAAAGGAAAAAGTGGTTGACTAGCTGATCGGAAAAACTTGTCCCTCTTGAAACAAGGAAAGTCATGAGACTATTTAATATTGAATTGTCTTACAAATGACTCAATAAATAAGCCATGATTAGTATATGTACATGTATGATCATGAGTCGAAATAGCACTATGTGTGCGTGTACATTAACGAATTCGAATGGCACTATGTGTGCGCACATTCGTGAGACTCCTATTGGCACTATGTGTGTGTACTTCCTAGAGTTTGAATGGCACTATGTGTGCGCACATTCGTGAGCTTCATATGGTATTAATTTGGGAGTAGGTTTCGACCTCGAATGGCACTATGTGTGCGTACATTCGGTGGATGGATGTTATATGGCATACTTGAGAATGGTGGAAGGATGTCATTGAATCGGTGAGTAAAGTAATTGCAATGGGTTCGATTTCATTTTTTTTTAGTTATACGGGTAAGGAGACTAATGAAATTGTGTTAAAGATGGTAATATAGAGTGGTATCTAAATCCGATGGGAAGTGGCATATTGACGTTTGCCGAATGGATGTTAAAGGATTGTTGATGTTTTTTTTTAGTGTGCTATTTGAAATGGGGAATTCGTTTAAACTTAAATGAGCCATTTTGGGCTATATGATTTATAAAGTTAGTCGAGCCAATTAGGGTTAAACCGTTTGTGTGTTATTCGAATTGTTCGTTAAATATTAAATGTTTTATGACTTACTGAGTGATAACTCATTATGTGTATTTGTTTTCTTTATGGATAGATCTAAGAACCGTTGGAAGCTCGGGGCTCTTCCCTTTTGAAGTCATCACATCTATCAACACAGGATTGGTACTTTTAATAGTCTACCGTTAATTATTATGGCATGTAATAGCTATAGGTGGAACTTAAATAGATTAGTTAAACTCTTTTGATAATACTATGCCATGCGAAAATGGCTAAGTTGAAATTATTAATATTCGTATTTTAAGTATGATTTTTAAACGTGGTTGATATGAGTGATGCTGGAATGGTAGTGAACACTGTTAAAAGTAGTTATTTTAGTTTGATACATGAAAAATTAGCCATGAATGATGGAAGTATTTATATGTATATTTTCGGGTAGCCGATGATTGAGATGATTGAAGAACTAATTATTGTATTAGATAGGTTACTTGGGGTTGGCTCACACATTCGGCTATGGAATGAGGGTGATCTTTTACGAACAAGCTATGTTTTATGTGTAATTGTAAGCTATATCGCATTTAGTTATTATAGTAAACTTACCTAATGAATAGTGGCTCTCTTCTTTGATGTATACGAATGTAAATTAAAGGCATGCTGTTACTCATATGTACTTCATGGTGAGAAATTGTTTTGATGGAATTGTAGTTACATGTTATTTTATAGCTTATGATTTTTGGGTTCTGACGGTTTGTAAAGACTTATAAAATGACCTTTCAATATTATTCTTGGGTCGAAGGTATGATTTGTATCGATCCATTCGGGTTTGACCAACTTATAACTGCTGATTTTATTATTGATCATTCGTATAAGAATTAGTTCAGTTAAACCTTGTAACCCTTCCGGCGACGGGAACGGGTTAGGAGTGTTACATTTAATTGGTATCAGAGCTATGGTTTAGTCGATTCTAGGACTAACGTAGCGCGTGTAAGTTGAGCTATACATGCCATAAGTGAGTAATTGATAGTGTGATGACTTCTAACGGTTAAACCTTGTTGTTGCGTTGTTTAGTAAATGGAACCTGATCCCGAGCGAGCAATAGCGGACGATGTTGAGAGTATAGCACCTGCTCCCGCGCAAGGGACGGTACCGGCCGACTCTCGACCCTCCGCGAATAATCAAGAGGATAGGGTTAGGCAAACCCTCTTTTCCTTAATGAATGAATGGTTTGCCCAGTATACTCATACAAATCCGGCTGCTCAACCACCCCCTAATTCAAATCATCCTCCTCCGGTGCCTGTAATGCCTACACCCGCTGATCCGATGAGATTAAACAAACCCCCTGTGGATAAGATTCGAAAATATGGGGCCGAAGAGTTTAGAGCTACAGCAACTGATGATGCCGAGAAAGCTGAATTCTGGCTAGATAATACCATTCGCGTCTTCGATGAGTTATCTTGCACACCTGATGAGTGCTTGAAATGTGCTATATCGTTATTACGAGACGCAGCTTATTACTGGTGGAGAACTCTAAGTTCGATTGTTCCAAAGGAACGAATTACGTGGGATTTCTTTCAGACAGAGTTTCGCAAGAAATATATCAGTCAGAGGTTCATCGATCGAAAGCGTAAAGAATTCCTTGAACTGAAGCAGGGCGGTATGACTGTAGCTGAATACGAGCGGGAGTTCGTGAGACTCAGTCGTTATGCCCGGGAATGTGTTGCTGATGAAATAGCTATGTGTAAAAGGTTTGAAGAAGGTTTGAATGAAGACTTGAAGCTGCTCGTGGGCATTCTTGAAATAAAAGAATTCGTGATACTGGTCGAACGAGCTTGCAAGGCTGAAGAACTTGGGAAAGAGAAAAGAAAGGCTGAAGCTGAAAGTAGAGATTTCCGTAAAAGAACAGCCAGTAAAGCTTCTTTTTCAGCTGCAAAGAAGTCTAAAAACGAGAGTAACAAGTCTAAATCGTCCGCGGGGAATTCTATTCGAGAGCGACCCTCAATGGATTCTCGAACTATTTCTGTAACCAGTGTTGGTAGTAATCGTCAAGATAAACCCGAGTGTCTCCAATGTGGCAGACGGCATGTGGGTGAATGCTGGGGCAAATCGATTAACCGAACTTGTTACAGATGTGGATCGCGGGATCATTTTGTTCGAGATTGCATGGAACCGGATGAAAGAAACAAGATGCAGAATGCAAGATCAAGTGGTACAACGGCTAGAGGTAGACCGCCGAGAACTGTGGGAGGTAGGAATAGCAATCAGAGAGGGAATTCCGAAGCAGCGGTTCGATCCGAGGCCCGTGCACCCGCCAGAGCTTATGCCATTCGTGCACGAGAAGAGGCATCCTCCCCTGACGTAATCACCGTTACATTTTGCTCTCTATGAAACTAGTGTACTTGCTTTGATTGATCCTGGTTCGACTCATTCGTATGTACGTGAAACCTTAGTATTCAGTAAGACTCTGACAGTTGAGTCTACTGAGTTTGTGGTACGAGTGTCCAACCCTTTGGGTCGGTATGTGCTAGTTGACAAAGTGTACAAGAGATGCCCACTAATGATCCGAAACTTTTGTTTCCCTGCTGATTTGATGTTACTACCCTTTGATGAGTTCGATATAATTCTCGGAATGGATTGGTTGACCGTGCATGACGCGGTGGTGAATTGTAAACGAAAAGCAATAGATCTGCGATGTTCGAATGGTGAGATGATCCGAATTGAATCACGTGATGGAAATGGATTGCCGATGATGATATCTTCTATGTTGGCTCGGAAATATGTGAGGAAAGGCGGCGAAGTTTATCTCGCTTACGTATTGGATAGCAAGATGACAGAACAAAAACTCGAAACCGTGCCTGTGGTTTGTGAGTATTCAGATGTGTTTCCTGAGGAATTACCGGGATTGCCACCTATTAGAGAAGTCGAGTTCGGTATAGAGTTGGTCCCGGGTACGACCCCAATTTCTATACCTCCGTATCGTATGGCACCAACCGAATTGAAGGAATTGAAATCCCAATTACAAGAGTTGACCGACAGAGGCTTTGTGCGACCTAGTTTCTCACCCTGGGGTGCACCGGTTCTGTTTGTGAAAAAGAAAGATGGAACTATGCGAATGTGCATCGACTATCGTCAACTCAATAAAGTTACGATAAGGAATAAGTATCCATTGCCACGTATAGATGATTTATTTGACCAGTTGAAAGGGGCATCGGTGTTTTCGAAAATTGATTTGCGATCTGGTTACTATCAGTTGCGAGTTAGAGATTCTGACGTACCGAAAACCGCCTTTAGAACGAGATACGGACATTATGAGTTTTTAGTGATGCCGTTTGGACTCACTAATGCTCCTGCGGCTTTCATGGATTTGATGAATCGGGTGTTCCAACAGTATCTAGATCGATTCGTAGTTGTGTTCATAGATGATATTTTGATTTATTCAAAAGACGACTCGGAGCACGCCGAACACTTGCGGCTTGTGCTTCAGACCTTGCGAGATCATCAACTGTATGCAAAGTTCAGTAAGTGTGAGTTTTGGTTGCGCGAGGTCAGTTTCTTGGGACATGTTGTGTCCTCCTCGGGAATACGAGTTGATCCGAATAAAGTTTCAGCCATTCTTGACTGGAAGCCTCCAAGGAATATCTCAGAAATCCGTAGCTTTTTGGGACTCGCCGGGTACTATCGACGATTCGTAAAGGGGTTCTCGATGATTGCGACACCGTTAACTAAGCTGCTACAAAAAGACGTCAAATTTGAGTGGTCTGAAAAGTGCCAGAAAAGTTTTGATCAGCTAAAAACTCTTCTAACGGAGGCTCCAGTGTTAGTTCAGCCGGAATCTGGTAAAGAATTCGTAATCTATAGTGATGCATCTTTAAACGGTTTGGGATGTGTTTTGATGCAAGAAGGTCGAGTTGTTGCGTATGCCTCAAGACAGCTGAAGCCTCACGAGAGAAACTACCCGACGCATGACCTCGAGCTAGCTGCCATTGTTTTCGCTTTAAAAATTTGGCGACATTATTTGTTCGGGGAGAAATGTCATGTGTATTCCGATCACAAAAGCCTCAAGTACTTGATGACACAAAAAGATCTGAATTTGAGACAGCGACGGTGGTTAGAATTATTAAAAGATTACGAGCTCGTTATCGATTATCACCCGGGAAAAGCTAATGTGGTTGCAGATGCTCTAAGTCGAAAATTACTATTTGCTCTTCGAGCGATGAATGTACAATTGTCGTTATCCGCTGATGATATGTTGATAGCAGAATTAAAGGCCAAACCCGTGTTGGTACAACAAATTTGTGACGCCCAGAGACTTGACGATGAATTGGTTGCTAAGCGGGCTCAGTGGGATTCTAAGGTGGATTCAGAGTTTCAAGTCGACGATAATGATTGTTTGAGGTTCAAAGGTCGTTTGTGTGTCCCAAGAAATTTTGAAATTATTTCAACGATTTTAAATGAAGCTCATAATAGTCAAATGTCTATCCATCCGGGCAGTACGAAGATGTACAATGATTTGAAACTCCATTATTGGTGGCACGGTATGAAGCGAGATATCTCCGATTTTGTTGCGAAGTGCTTAATATGTCAACAAGTGAAGGCTGAACATCAAGTGCCATCGGGACTGCTCCAACCGATCATGATACCTGAGTGGAAGTGGGATCGAGTCACGATGGACTTCATATCCAGCTTACCGCTAACACCGAGCAAGAAAGATGCCATTTGGGTTATTGTGGATAGACTAACGAAATCGGCCCATTTCATCCCCATTCGTACGGACTTCTCACTCGATAAACTAGCTGAATTGTATGTCTCCCAGATTATACGATTGCATGGTGTGCCGACTTCTATTGTTTCGGATAGAGACCCCCGGTTTACCTCGCGATTTTGGAAGAAATTACACGAGGCATTGGGCACTAAGCTTCAGTTTAGCACTGCCTTTCATCCTCAGACCGATGGTCAATCTGAAAGAGTCATTCAAATACTCGAAGATATGTTGAGATGTTGTATTCTTGAGTTTAGCGGTTCGTGGGAGAAATACATACCGTTGATTGAATTTGCCTACAATAATAGTTTTCAAACGAGTATCAAGATGGCGCCGTATGAGGCTTTATATGGTCGTAAATGCCGTACGCCTTTGTTTTGGACCGAACTCAATGAAAATAAGTTATACGGAGTGGATTTAATTAAAGAGGCAGAACAACAAGTGAAGATAATCCAGGATAGCCTGAAAGTAGCAACTGATCGTCAGAAGTCTTATGCAGACCTGAAACGTAGGGACATCGAATATCGGGTTGGCGACAAAGTATTTTTAAAGGTCTCACCTTGGAAAAATTTGCTCCGGTTCGGCCGTAAAGGTAAACTGAGTCCAAGATTTATCGGGCCGTATGAGATCTCAGAACGGGTAGGACCTGTGGCTTATAAATTGATTTTACCTCCTGATCTCGAAAGGATTCACAACGTCTTTCATGTCTCTATGCTCCGTCGATATAGATCCGACCCATCGCATGTGATCAATCCGTCGAAAATTGAGATTCGGTCGAACTTAAGTTATGAGGAGGAACCAGTCAGTATTTTGGCTCGAGAGGTGAAAGAATTGAGGAATAAGAAAATTCCGTTGGTTAAAATATTGTGGCGGAAACACGGAATTGAAGAAGCGACTTGGGAATTGGAAGACTCAATAAGAAAGAGTTACCCAAATCTGTTCACCGGTAAGAATTTTCGGGGACGAAAATTTCTTTTAGGGGGAGAGAGTTGTAACAGCCCTATTCCGACCCTAGTAGGGAAGTGGTTTCGAAATCACTAAACCGAGTCACGGAAATAATTAAATGTTGAATCTTAGGATTTTTATGTATGTGATTTTTTTTTTTTTGCATGTGTAAAAATTGTATGCTCAATTATGTCATTAGTAGGTGGAATTTTGATTAAGGACTTATGTGCTAAAATCTAATAATAGGCTAGGAAGAATAAGAATGACTAAATAATGCATGAGTTATAAAGGAAGGACTTGCATGTCAAATTTTCCAAATTTGACACTCATGGCCGGCCAACTAAATAATGATGTCATTTTGTTTAATTGAAATGATGGTGTGGAAAATATATGTGAGTATTATATGCTAATAATAATAAAATAAAGGAATTTAGTAAGTGGGAGGAAAAACCAAGGAAACAAAAGACCATTTTTTCTTGTTCAAATTTGCCGTGAGGAGAAAAGGAGGAAAGCAAGGTTTTCGGTCATCCATAGCTTGATTTGGTATGTGAATTCTTGAAATTTTCTTTTAAAATTTTGAGAACTTGGTGATAATGAGGCTCTTTGTTAAACCTATGAAAGAATTGCTAAGTTCTTGTGAGATGGGGCATTCGGTCATGCCTTAAATTTTTACAAAAATTTATTTGGAACTTGTAGATTGAAGCCATGAGTATTTAGATGAGCATTTAGGTGTTAAATTCATGAAATTTAGGAAGTTTACAAGTTTAATTGGATACTAAATGCTTGTAGTAGCTTAATGGAGAATAATGGCTATTCGAACATGAAAGGTATTTTCTTAGTGTTGTTTGATGTTTTGTGCTTGGAATTAAATGATTAAGAAATTAGACTTGGAAAAATTTAGATGATTTTCGGCGAAGTAAGAAAATGTAGGAAAATTAGAGCCTTGCCGAAATGGAGATTATGGAGTACCTTTTTGAGGCTTGAGTAAGAAAATAATCCTTGGAGATTCGGTTATAATTTCAAGTGTTTGAGCTTGTAAATTTCCGAATGTGTTCATGGGGAGCCTAAATTACTTATAAAATGGTTATGGAATTGATAATTTGAGTTATACTAAACTCGTATTGATATGTACTTATGTGATGGAACGTAGTTGTTTATAACCTTGAATGATTCTATCAAGTTGATATCTAAATGATGTGAATGATGTGTTTTGTGAATCTTTGGGACTCTATATATATATATATATATATATATATTCGTAACTTGGTGGAGGTTTAATTAGGGATGTTATTCGAGGTCATAAACGATTATAGTATAATGAGTAGGTGTATATTATATGTGAATGATAATAATTCGGTTCGGCTTATTGAATTAGCTTAATTGTTGAACTTGTACAAGATCACAAGGAGCAAACCTCGGCTAAAGGAAAGGAAAAAGTGGTTGACTAGCTGATCGGAAAATCTTGTCCCTCTTGAAACAAGGTAAGTCATGAGACTATTTAATATTGAATTGTCTTACAAATGACTCAATAAATAAGCCATGATTAGTATATGTACATGTATGATCATGAGTCGAAATAGCACTATGTGTGCGTGTACATTAACGAATTCGAATGGCACTATGTGTGCGCACATTCGTGAGACTCCTATTGGCACTATGTGTGTGTACTTCCTAGAGTTCGAATGGCACTATGTGTGCGCACATTCGTGAGCTTCATATGGTATTAATTTGGGAGTAGGTTTCGACCTCGAATGGCACTATGTGTGCGTACATTCGGTGGATGGATGTTATATGGCATACTTGAGAATGGTGGAAGGATGTCATTGAATCGGTGAGTAAAGTAATTGCAATGGGTTCGATTTCATTTTTTTTTAGTTATACGGGTAAGGAGACTAATGAAATTGTGTTAAAGATGGTAATATAGAGTGGTATCTAAATCCGATGGGAAGTGGCATATTGACGTTTGCCGAATGGATGTTAAAGGATTGTTGATGTTTTTTTTTAGTGTGCTATTTGAAATGGGGAATTCGTTTAAACTTAAATGAGCCATTTTGGGCTATATGATTTATAAAGTTAGTCGAGCCAATTAGGGTTAAACCGTTTGTGTGTTATTCGAATTGTTCGTTAAATATTAAATGTTTTATGACTTACTGAGTGATAACTCATTATGTGTATTTGTTTTCTTTATGGATAGATCTAAGAACCGTTGGAAGCTCGGGGCTCTTCCCTTTTGAAGTCATCACATCTATCAACACAGGATTGGTACTTTTAATAGTCTACCGTTAATTATTATGGCATGTAATAGCTATAGGTGGAACTTAAATAGATTAGTTAAACTCTTTTGATAATACTATGCCATGCGAAAATGGCTAAGTTGAAATTATTAATATTCGTATTTTAAGTATGATTTTTAAACGTGGTTGATATGAGTGATGCTGGAATGGTAGTGAACACTGTTAAAAGTAGTTATTTTAGTTTGATACATGAAAAATTAGCCATGAATGATGGAAGTATTTATATGTATATTTTCGGGTAGCCGATGATTGAGATGATTGAAGAACTAATTATTGTATTAGATAGGTTACTTGGGGTTGGCTCACACATTCGGCTACGGAATGAGGGTGATCTTTTACGAACAAGCTATGTTTTATGTGTAATTGTAAGCTATATCGCATTTAGTTATTATAGTAAACTTACCTAATGAATAGTGGCTCTCTTCTTTGATGTATACGAATGTAAATTAAAGGCATGCTGTTACTCATATGTACTTCATGGTGAGAAATTGTTTTGATGGAATTGTAGTTACATGTTATTTTATAGCTTATGATTTTTGGGTTCTGACGGTTTGTAAAGACTTATAAAATGACCTTTCAATATTATTCTTGGGTCGAAGGTATGATTTGTATCGATCCATTCGGGTTTGACCAACTTATAACTGCTGATTTTATTATTGATCATTCGTATAAGAATTAGTTCAGTTAAACCTTGTAACCCTTCCGGCGACGGGAACGGGTTAGGAGTGTTACATGTACTTTGACCATATTAATAGTCTCATTTCATGCACACATGTGTAATCGCATGATGACCTTAGTATTTGGTCCAAAAACCACCTTGCATATAAGCTTAGGGTACATACCTATATAACTTAATACTTTAAGCGCATTCATTAGCAACCGTTACCATGAAGACTTTTAGTCTTAGACTTTACTCGCATCATCATCGAGACCGCATATAGCCTTCGGGTCTTAACCCGACATCATCTCTGCATATAGCCTTCAGGTCTTAACCCGGACATAGTCTCCACATTTAGTCATCGGGACTTTAATCCCGGATTCACATCACAGAGTCTCACACATATGAATTCACATGTTGCCACATTTCACATAGCAAGATCACACTTGTAATTCAATCCATTCATTCGCATACCAACATATAACATGCTTCTTGACTTTATATCGTAAATATAAATCAAAACTTATACATGTATAATCTTCCTTTCTTAGACTTTCAGCCCAATGAGCAAACATACATAAGCAATACATTTCAAATTCCAATTTCAGTTCCTTTCTCTATGAGCCATTCGGCTATATAGCAAACATGAATAAGGTTTCTTTCTAAATGGGACATCGTTCAACTATCAGCATGTATATCATGGCATTTTAAATTAAATACCAAATTCAATTACTCAAAACTTACCTTGAACTTTCCCGAGCAATTATGAGTTGGCTATTCGACCACTTTAGCCTTCCCTTTATCCAAACTTGTTCCTCTATGCTCTTGAGCTAAATAAAATATTTAATTTTATTAATCCTTATTCAAACATCTCAATTAATCATTTTCACTTAAAGTCAGATAATAAATGCATATACTTCTCATAGCAAACACACATACATTCGGCCATTTCACACACATATCACAAGTCGCAACAAGCTGATTTTCTGAGCAACATTCAATAAATTACTCATAACTGGAGCTACGAAACTCCAAATGAAGTGCCATTAATTTTGCCTGAAAAGACTCATATATCTTCTATCCATAAAATTTTCAGAATTTTTGGTTTGGCCAATCAATACCAGAATTTTCTTAAAGTTTCCCCTATTTCAGTGTTTGACTAAACTGACCACTCTTTACTACGAATTGAATTTCTCCTTGTACAGAATTCAAAATATGTCCTAGCCTATTTTATTCAAAACTAGACTCATTAAGGAGTCTAAGCATATAAATTTTATCTTATAACAATTTTTGTACAATTTATAGTGATTTTCTAAAAACAGAACAGGGGATTTCGGAGTCCTTCTGACACTTTCTCACACAACTTTAAAAATGTCTTTATCGGCAAGTCCATTGCTTGTAAGGTTTCTTTTATAAGAAACTAGACTCATTAAGCTTTAATTATATAATTTATTCAGCCTCTAATTCAACTCCCACAATTTATGGTGATTTTTCCAAAACACGTTACTGCTGCTGTACCAAGCAGATTTATACAAAATTCACTCTTTAAAGTTCTTATTCACATACTTAAAACATAACATTACAAGGCATCATTTAGAGAAGTCATTGATCTTAACATACATGTATACATAATTCATATTCATTTTAATCAAGGAATTTATGCACATGGCCGAATAGGTCATTCCTTTAACCAAGAAGCTCCCGCAAGTACGAATTAATCAATTAGTCTAATTACCATTTCTAATGCATACATACTAAGGCCATTCGGCCATATGTCCAAGCATGGACTTTTATTCAAATCCATCTCCCAAACTTTAACCAACGTTTTATAGCATTCCATCTCATACATAACACATTCATATAACTTATCCATATCCTACTAAACAACTAACATCAAATCTTATTAGCACTACGATTCAAGAGTACTAAGTCCATAAGACCACATGAAACAATTGTACATGCACATAAGGTACTTTAGACAACCTAAGCACCATTCTCTAAGCTTCATATTAAGTCTCAACCTTCAAGATCAATCAAAATAACACATACTAAGTTCATGTATAATTCCCCATAGCCGAATACTTAATTAATTTATAAGTAATATTCAACTAACTCATGTTACAAAATGTGTATCACCAATTGCATAATCAATTTATCAAGCTAAAGATTAAATCGCAAATCAAAAGCAAAACAAATCAATTATTCAGAGAACCGAAGGTCCCTTAGGCATTAAACCTCACCAAAATTCTAATCTTACTAATTTGAGCTCACAATTCCAATTCTTATGAATTTTAACACCATAGAGTCCATTAACAAACTTTAATAGGCTCATAGCTTCAAAACAAGACTCCTTAGCCGAAACTTGACATGGCCAAATGCCTACATCCTTCAAGGCTCAAGGAATTTCATATTAGGCAAAGGAGAGGACCCTTAGACTAACTCAACAACACCCAATTTCCTTTATTTAACACAAGCATCAAGAAAAGCACAATTCTCTCATCCTTGCTCATATGGCCGAATACCATACTAAGCTCCAAACACATAAATTCATTCACTCAAAGTTCAATTCACCAATTAGGCACATGCTACTAATGCTAAGAAAATTTCTACAATTTATCCTAGTTTGCCGAAAGCAACTATGCCCTAATTCATGAATTTAAACAACATTGGCCAACTTTTCAAGCTCATTTGAGCCATCAAACACACTTAATTTGTTCATACTCAACTAGAATCAATTATCCTTCCAAAATCATCAAACATGCAAGATATACCCGATTAAACTCATGACCGATAGCTACATGCCTCATGAACACAAATTTTTTTCACATAGGTCTTGATGCAAGCTTCAAACCAACCAAAATTCACAAGTTTTTAAAGAAAATAACATGAACCTTACCTTATTTGAAGCCTCTCTTGGCCGAATGCCCTAAGCTCAAGGGTTTCTATTTTCTTTCTCAACTCACGGCAAGAACAAGAAGAAATGGCCTTGTTGTTATCACTTCAAACATTATTTTATTCATTTGTTTTATTAACTCTTTATTAATTCTATTTTATGACACCATTTCCTTAATAAAACAATTATTATTAACATTATTTAGCAACAAACAAAGCACAAAATGACAAATAAAGTCATCATTACCATCCACTAGCATAAAAGGGGAAATTTGACATGCAACTCCCTTATTTTGCATGCATGAAATTATTAGTCATCACACCTTTGCCTAGCACATTTTCAAAGTTCATAATTTAGCCCTTTTAGGTGAAATTCATAATTTTAATACTAAATTGAAGCACCTAAGATGCCACACATGATTTGGCATATACAATAGGCATCAAAATAATTATTAAATTATTTTTATGCCTCGGTTTTATGGTCCCGAAACCATATTCCGACTAGGGCCGTTTTAAGGCTGTCACACTCAATTGTTAAATTCAGCCTGGGATTAATGGAATTAAGTGATAAATGAAGGGATTAAGTTGTGAGAGTATGAATTTTTGAGTTTGAGGTGAAGCATGTATTCGGCCATGGGTTAGGGGTGTTACACTTTATACCTAAAGCTTCTTGCAATTTCTTCCAAAATCTCGAAGTAAATCTCGAATCTCTGTCCAAAACAATAGATAGTGGCACCCTGTCACTAATCTGTCAAAAACATCCTATATTGCATCTTTCTTTTTTTGAGACAGAGGCAAACCTAATACGAAATCCATAACTACTCTATCCCATTTCCACTTGGGAATCATCGTAGCTGCAATAAACCCAACAGTACTTGATGCTCAGCTTTGACTTGCTGACAAATAGAACATTTCGAAACAAATTCAGAGATATCACGTTTCATATCACGCCTCCAATATAGTTGTTTCAGATCATTATACATTTTTGTGCTTCCCGGATGTGTGGATAAACAACTACTATGTGCTTCGTTCGGACTCTTTAGAATCAACTCTGAATTTCTTGATACACATATTCTATCTCTGAACCTTAAACAACCATCAAACCCGATTTGAAACTCTAAATTAAAAGTCATTTCACACTGTACTCATTTACCTTACAATTCACTATCAAATTTTAGGGCTTCACAAATCTGTTGAAGAAATAATGATCTCGCTCTCAACTCAGCTACAATCGAGCCATCTTTAGACAAAGCTAACTGAGTGTTCATCGCACGCAAGGCAAATAAGGACTTTCAACTCAAAGCATTAGCAACAACATTAGCCTTTTCCAGATGATAGTCAATTATTAACTCGTAACCTTTTATCAATTCAAACCATCTCCGTTATTGCAAATTCAAATCTGTCTGAGTCAACATATATTTCAAACTCTTGTGATCTGTATAAATGTGGTATTTTTCACCAAACAAGTAATGACGCCAAATTTTCAATGCAAACATAATTGCAACTAACTCTAATCGTGCGTCAGATAGTTCTTTTCATGCGGCTTCAACTGTCTCAAGGCATAAGCTATCACTTTGCCTTACTGCATCAAAACACAACCCAGACCATTCAAAGGTGCATCACTGAAAATCACGTAACTTTTTACTCAATTTAGGCTGAACTAAAACTGGTGCCTCTGTAAATAATGCTTTCAACTATTCGAAACTTTATTGACATTTCTCTGACCATTCAAACTTGACATCTTTCTGAAGCAATCGTGTCATCGGAGTAGCAATCATAGAATAGCCTTTCATGAATCATCTATAATAACCCGCTAGTCCTAGAAAACTATAGACGTCAGATACATTTCTCGGAGCTTTCCAATCTATAATTGTAGAAATTTTGCTCGGGTCGACTCAAATGCCATCGGCTAAAACAATATGTCCTAGAAATCCAACCTCTCAGAGCCAAAACTGACATTTACTGAACCTTGTAAACAATTGCTTAACTTGAAGGGTCTGAACACAATTCTCAAGTGCTCTGTATGCTCGGATTCATCATGAGAATAAATCAAAATATCATAAATAAACACAAAAATGAATCAATCTAGATACGGTCTGAAAATTCGGTTCATCAAGTCTATAAAAACTACGAGTGCATTTTTTAATCCAAAAGGCATAGTAAGGAATTCATAGTTTGCATACCTTGTTCTGAATGCCATCTTCGGCACATCAGAGTCTTTAACTCGCAACTAGTAATAACTTGATCTCAAATCTATCTTTAAAAACACTGTTGCTCCTTTCAGCTGATCAAACAAGTCATCTATTTGAGGTAGAGAATATTTGTTCTTGATCGTCACTTTGTTGAGCTGTCGGTAGTCTATACACATTCTCATAGTGCCATCTTTCTTTTTCATGAATAACACTAGTGCACCCAGGGAGAGAAACTCAGCCTGGCAAATCCTCTATCTAATAACTCTTGTAATTATGTTTTTTACTCTTTCAACTTTTTCAGAGCCATTCTACACTAAATCTTCTATCAGTTAACTCTTGTAACTGTATTTTTACCTCTTTTAACTTTGTTGGAGCCATTCTGTACAGAGCTATCGATATCGGTGTAGTTCCTAGTACTAAATCAATACCAAACTCAACCTCTCTAATCAGTGCCAAAGTCGATAACTCTTCAAGAAACACATTTGGATACTCACACACAATTGGTACTGATTCAATATTGGAATTGTTGTATCAAGTACATAAGAAAGATAAGCTTTGCATCCCTTTCTCACATATCTTTGAGATAACATTGACGAAATCACAACTGGTAAACCATTCAGATCATGTGATTCAATTTGAATAGTCTCATTATTCTGTCATTTCAATTCAATTGTATTTCGTCTACAATTCATAAAGGCATCATGCTTTGTCATCAATCTATATCCAGAATTACATCAAACTCATCAAACGGCAACAACATTAAACCAGACAAAAAATAATAACCTCTAATCATCAATGGACAATTCTTATAAACTTTGTCAACCAGGAAATATCTACCTAAGGGGTTCGAGACTTTTATAACAAATGCAGTAGACTCAACAGGCAAAGTCTTATTGGATACTTAATTCACACATATATATGAATGAGTTGATCCGGGATCTATCAATGCAGCCACATTAATGTCATAAAGAGAGAAGGTACTAGTGATAACATCTGAGGATGGCGCCTCTTCGCAAGTGAGAATAGTGTAAGCTCGGGTAGGTGCTATAGCTTCAGATCTCACAGTTGAATCTTTTGTTGCTCTTTGACTACCACTTATGTTTCCAGTACTTCTAGGTGGTCTCCTTTTAGTTGACGTGTTACTCTGCCTTACATTTAGAGGTTGATCTTTTGTCAGCCATCTCAGGACAATCTCTTATGAAATGATCTAGTGAGCCACATTTAAAATAGGCCCGATAATTCATTCTGCAATCATTGAGATGTCATTTTTCACACTATCTACACTCAGGTCGATTAGGTCTTATACTTCCCACATTAGCTGCCGAGGTAGCTTGAGCTTTAAGACTCAGATATTGCCTTTCACGATCTCTGCTAGAATACCTCATAGATGTGTCAGAATGACTATGTGAGTCTCTATATTTCTTTGATGCAAACTGATAGGATTTACTCGTTAATCTCTTTCTTGAGTCTCTAACTTCAGAATTAGCTTTTTTCTTTTCTTTGCTCAATTCTTCAACTTTGCAAGCATGACCAACAAGTACAACAAACTCTTTCAGTTCCAGAATCCCAACTAGCAATATGATATCTTCATTCAATCTATCTTCAAATCTTTTTCACATGATAGCATCTGTTGAAACACACTCTTCGGCATATTTGCTCAGCCTCACAAACTCTCGTTCATATTCGGTAATAGTCATATGACCCTGTTTCAATTGAAGAAACTCTTTCCATTTTTTATCAATAACTCTCTTTCTGATGTATTTCTTTCTAAATTCAGATTGAAAGAAATCCCACGTAATCTGTTCTTTCGATACTACAGATGTTAATGTATTCCACCATTGATACGCAGAGTCTCTCAAAAGCGATACAGCATATTTAATACATTCATTAGGTGTACATGAAAATTCATCAAACACTTGAATAGTATTTTCAAGCCAGAATTCAACTTTCTTAGCAACATCATCAACGGTATCCCTGAACTCTTTAGCCTCATATTTACAAATCTTATTTTAACAGCCTGATTTAGGGCCTAAACTGAATGGTTATTTTGAGACCATGAATCTAACATAAATAAATTTATTCTGATAAAGATTTAAGGTTTATTATGTGATTGATTGCATGAGTGAAAATTTAGAAAATAAATTTTATCGATAAAATGCCCAATTAAGCAATAGGACTAAATTGCAAAAAATTTCAAAATCTATTTTCTAGAAGCATTTAGTGTTTAATTGAAATGAATTCATAAATTAGAGGTCCTTATTTACTAATTAGACCATTTTGTATCAACATGGACAAAAATAACCATGCAAGGGTAAAAATCTCAAAGAAGGGCATAAGGGCATTTTGGTCATTTGGTTATTTTATGAATTAAAAAGGGAAATTAAGGACAAAATGTGTTCATCTTTCTCTTATGCTGGCGGAAACTTGGGAGGACACCATAGCTAAGGTTTTTCATCTTTTTCAAGTTTTAAGTAAGTGCAATTAAGTCTCGTTTTTAATTTTCTTTGCATTTTTGAAGTCCTTGAAGCTTGAACTACCTATTTCTACCATTAATTTAAGCTAGGGTTCATGTTTAAAGATTTACCCATGTGTGACATGAAAGTATTTTGATGTTTAATTGTAGAAAATGAAAGTTTGATGTGTAGTAAACAACTTTTACTAGGTGATTTTTCATGAAAATACATTAAAGGTCTAAAATGTAAAAGTTGTAGAACATGTGCATACTGTGTGAAATGTTGAAAAATGTGGCCTGCTATTAGAGAGAAAAAGAGTCGGCTAGGCTTGCGAATTGAGAAAAATGGATACATTTCATTTTATGAGCCTAGGGACTAAAATGTAAAAATTGACAAAGTTAAGGATAAATGGTAAATTGTACCATAGGACAATTTTGTGTTAAATTGAGTAATGTGTGTATTAAATAAGTTAAATTTGATGTTATAGATCAAGAACGACGAGAAAACGACCTTGACTGGGGAAAAGGCAAGGTCTCGGACTAAACCATAAAGAATAACATTTATTATCGGGGTAAGTTTAGGAGTGAATAATGAGTTATATTAATATTATGATCTATTATTTTTAATATTTGTAATATTGTGATGAATTGCAAATTTTTGTATATTGATAAAATTGATAAGTGTGTAAAACCCCAATTAAACCTTAGGAATCGACTAGGATACGGGTGACATGTCACTAGGAACCCATTGTATATGTGATCGATTGTATATGTGATTCCGGGTGCTGGTCTAGTTTGACTATCAGTGGCTAGGTAATCCATCATTTATTGACGATACCTGTCAGCTTGTGTTAGCAGCACTGAGTAGCTTCGACTCTACCGTCAGCTTGTGTGAGCAGGCTCGTGAATAGCTCCATGATGAGCATTAGGTGATATGTAAAAAGTGGTAGCTTTAGCTACAAAACATTGGTAGCTTCTGCTACATATCAGTGGTAGCTTCGGCTACAATATGTGTGGCACTTTTGTGCATCTTATTCCGAGATCCTTTAGCATTCCACATGGTTCCATGGGTATCGAATTGATATGATAATATTGTGATAGAATGTAAAAAGATTTGACCGTGTGTTAAGAAGGTGTATGTGCAGGTTATGAGAATAATATCATGTGTGCTAAGTGCCTAACGTGTGTAATGAATCATGTAGTAAGGTCATATGAGTAAGTGAAAATCTCAAACTCAGAAAAGTGATAATATGAAAACTTATTTTCTATATATATGTATTATAAGTTTTAAATGCCCATTATTTGCAAATAGACTTAGTAAGCTTTATAGCTTACCCCTTCTCTTTTCCCTTCCCTTATAGGTTCGTCAAGCTAGCCCGAGGTTCGGTGATCAACGGGATTCCATCAACACTATCAACAACCATTTTGGTATTTTGATTATGAACTTTGAAATTATGGCATGTATAGGTGGTCTAATCTTTTGGTTATATGTCATAATCCTATGGGGTCAAATGTTGTTAGTGGTGATTTGGTATTTGGCCATTCAAAATGATCCATAATTGGTTAAGTTATGTTTTATCAAAGTGATGTATAAATATTAAGCTGCCAGCTTGCAATGTTTATGTAGAATGTAGTGTGATGTGTGTGCTTGATGATGGTAGATGGAATTTAATGTATGAATGTCACATTGTGGATGTTGGAATGGATTTTTATGTGATGTTGAGTATTGGAAAAATTTGGTATGTGGTTGTTTGTGTTTCAGGGTGCCAATTGGCTTGGAAAATAGCCTACAATTGTCCACACGGGTAGACACACGGGCATGTGTCTAACACACGACCAGCCCCATGGGTATCTTGATAGGCCGTGTGTCCCCTGCACCTAAATTAATGAAAATTAAATGCCTAGTAGTAAACACACGGGTGGAGACACGACCGTGTGTCTCGACCATGTGACGGACACGGCCTAGCCCACGGGCGTGTAGCTTGGCCGTGTGACGTAAATTGGATGCTGATGTCAGAAACAGAATACCCAGGTTTTTGCACACGGGCGGAGACACAAGCGTGTGCTCGGCTGTGTGAAAACCCCTGTAAGTTTGAATTGAAAAATAATTCCACACGGGCTAGGGACATGGGTGTGTGTGACCACACGGCCTGCCCACATGGGTGTGTCTCTGTACCACACGGGCGTATGCCCTGTTTTGAGTAAAAAAATTTTAAGTGTCTAAAAAGTTCTGGTTTGGTTTTAGTTCACACCTAATGTATCTTTTGGGCCTCGTAGGCCCATAATAGGAACGTTATGAATATGAATATGAATATGAAAGTTTTAAATTTATGTGAAATTTTTTGTTCAAAAGTTAGTGAATGTATGAGTGTAAGTCTGGTAATGCCTCGTACCCTAATTCAATGACAAATACTGTTGAGGGGTGTTACACTTATCAACCAGTAGCTTGTGTAATCGTACCAGATCTATAACTTGAGGAACAATGAGGATTTGTTGAGGCATAGGTGGGGCTGAAGGTTGTTGAGCAGCCAAATTCATGCGCATGAACTCCACGAACCACTCGCTCATCATTTGGAAGAAGGCTTATTTAGCCTCTCCTCCCTAACTACCCATAACGAGCCTCAATTCAGACTGCGCGGCTCTGTGAACGGAGGCTGGCGGATTACTCTCAACATCATCATCTACAACACATTTTAAACTGTCAAGAGACATCGCACTATCACAGGTTATATATGACATATATAGCTAAACTCTCACACACGCTACGTTAGTCCTAGAATCGACTATACCATAGCTCTGATACCAATAAAATGTAACATCCTAACCCACAACCATCGCCATAATAGGGTTAAGAGGCATTACTAAACTTACAACATAATTACACAATCACATAACATAATTCATCATATATATGCATACTTCATTCATTTACCATAACAATGTCCCTTAATAAGGCCTACAGGGCCTTAAACATGCTTTAGAAGTGGTTCGGAACTAAACTGATAACACAGAACAATTTTAGAAACTTAAAATTTTTTCATTCAAACAGAAGTCACACGCCCGTGTGACCAGGTCGTTTGCCTCACACGACCACTAACACGCCCTTGTCACAGGCCGTGTGGAAATAAGGCATAGATACTAACTTGCATCACACAACCGACCATACGCCCATGTGCCAGGCCGTGTGAAATTGAAGGATATACTGACTTGGGTCACACTGCCAGTCACACGCCCGTGTGTCTAGCCAATGTGCCTAATCGAAATGGCCTCACACGCCCGTGTCCAGGCCGTATCAAACCTGTAGGGTATACTGACTTATGCCACATAGCTAGTCAAACGCCCGTATGTGAGGTCATGTGTTACATACTAACTTAATTTGAATTGCAACTCCAGGGGACACACGCCCGTGTCTTTACCCATGTGGACAAATCCCATCCCACATCCGCGGTTGGTGAGAGTAATGTAGAGGAAGACTTTTGTTCGAAATCGGGATAGTGTTCAATAAACCACCGTTGATGCAATAGAAGTAGAAGCTCTTAATGCAATATCTGGTGGTGAAGACATTCCCGCTGCTACAGTTTGAGTTGACGGTTCAGGAAAGTGCTAACAGGGGCAAAAGACTAGCATTCGATGCTTGTGTTTTCCTCATCAACAGTAAAGTCATAAGTACCACAGCTTCCTTTTCCCAATCGTAACATTGGTTATAGATAGAGTATTAATCATATGGAGATAGGGAATTCCTTGTCATCAAGTCAAACATCTGACCCAGCAGGGGAATATTATAGCCTAGCTAGAAAGGGAACTGAATCCGTACAACTCTCGTTTCCGGTGCATGGCTCTTTGGTCTTAGGCATAAGCTCTTCTAACCGCAGCAGGTGATCTCTTAGCCCTTATCAATCATTGTATAAACATTCCCTGTTTCGTCATTTCCTCATGAGCTTCTTCGATGATATCCTATTTTACCTGGTCTTCTACGCTCCTTTTCCTCATCTTCTGATATGGGGGGACATTGGTCCTATAGTTATATTTGTCCAATTCCCCCGGCATTGGCAAAAAAGGAAAGGTTAGGCTGAACCGGTAATCGACTGATACCATACTAATGCACTCAAGCACTGCAGCGGATCCTGGTGGAGCTGACAGGCTGAGTTAGATATCTATCGATAGATTATTCAATGCTATCTCTAAAAACATATTAGAAAAACTAGGACAGTGTAAAGCCTTAGAGGGTAATCCCTTCTTCATGAGCACCCTATGCTCAAGCAGTCCATTCTTTCATGAAGTTCTTTCTAGACAAACGACCCAAGACTATGGGAGAATCCTTTATTGAGGACCCTTTAACGGGATGTGTGTCCGCTTCCATCTCATTCTCGTTGTCTGGAGAGGCTTTTGGCATAGGCAACCTAGCTTACTCGTTTTGATAGTTTCCGCTATGACTATGTTATGTATGTATGTAATTACAGTCTTTGTTGGATATTGTTTAACCTAACCGTATACTTTCTATTATCTTAGTCAACCCATTCATAGGACCACTGCCTACCGCATTCCTGCCCCGGCCTTTTCTTTCGCCCGACACAATTGATTCGTCATGGGGAACCCGCTTGCTTGTCTCAATCAATTTGATTGCTTTAACTAGTCATGCTATGGAGAATTCCCATGGAGAGCCAACTGCTTCATGCCCCAGATCGGGGGGATTCTTATTGTGTGTGGTCATATTTCCTATTCATTGAGTAAAGGGCCGCGTTAGACCCGCAAAGCTTTCATCGGAGCACATCGCTTTCACTCTTTATATAGAAAGAAGTAAACTTATTCAGCTATTCAGATAATTTTCTATCTTACTTGAATGAAGAAAGAAGTAAACTTTATATAGAAAATTATCTGAATAGCCGAATAAAGGAATTTTGGGCTTGATAGCCACTCCCCTGAAAAACTGCAAAGAAGACGATTCGCTACTTCCGAATCGCTGCATCCAGCTCCTCCAGTCTCCTCGATTGGCCCCCTTCGCCGTTGTGATCCCCTTAGTTCACTATTTTCTTGTATATAGAGTCGAGTGCCTGTCTTTGATTCGGGTTTGGATATTCTACCGTCTTTCCTGCCCCTCTCTCTCTTAATCAAAAGCCCCTAAACCAGTGAGGGTACTTTTCAAGTTAGTTGAGAACTGAAAGTTCCTATAGTATAGAGTTGGTCTGTTTCGATTCTTCCTTCTTTGGGTTATTAATAAATACCTCTGACGCGGTTGAGGGGCAGCTGATCGAAAGGAAAGCGGGTAGACCGTGATTATTGGGGGAGTTCGGACCACACCTCATGGGCGCCCGGGCCGACCGACAGGCTAAGGGCAAAAGAATCCGTTTCGTTTCAAAGAAAGCGGAAACCTAGGCCCAAAAAGAAAGGGAGGGAGAGAGAGAGATCTCTCGTTAGGTCTGGGGTCTTGTCGGTCCGGAGGGAGGGGGAGGGCCCATGTGAAAGAGATTGGGCTCACAGAATACTTCAGGGCTGGAGTGAAGAGCCACAAGAGCACCTGTCAGGAACTGTATAAAAAGGGACAGAGAACTACATAGGGTCTGAGACTAACTTCCTTGAAAAGAGGGAGAAAAGTTATGTAGGCTGTGGCCGTTCAAGAAATGTAGCGGTTGCTCGACCAAAGCCGGTCAAAGAATGCAGCGATGGGACTCGCCATACGTAACCGGCGAGCCCCGAGCGGACTAGAATGATGTGTTGGAAGGGAGCAGCTTTAGACTATCTAACTAAAAGGACGGACTGCAGACAGGAGGGACGTCCAGTCCAGCCAGCGGTAAAGGCAGCATCTAGCGTTCGCAAGAAGCGGAAGAACTGATGTCACACGAGAAGATCTTATTTGGGTCATCGAAGCGCTCAAAGATCCCGGTAATACCGGGCGCGAGTTGTATCTAAAGGCTAATAGGCTTTTGCTATTAAATGACAGTAGGTATAATAGACCATCGAGGTACTAAATTATACTTTCTTCCACTTTCTTTCTGTACTACGCCAGGGGACCTCCACCCTGTAAGAATTACGACCAACAAAGAAACTCGAGCCTCGGAGTCTAAAGAGGAAACCCTATCGCCCGAGAAGAGAGGGTTTCACAAATGTTGGGCAACAAACCTTTCTTCGTCCTTCTTGACTTCCTTGACAAGCTGCAAGGCGGATAAAGTGGGCACACTCTTTTTTACATTAAGACTTGGAATCATAACCGAAAGCGCTACGGCTAGGGCGAATGGTTCTAGAAAAGGAACCCCAAGCCACATTCATTCGATCTTTAAACCAACTGAAGGACTCGACGACTGGGTTACTTCGGAACATACTCTAGGAAAAAGGCTAATAGCTACCTCTCCACCTCCGTTTGAGGAAGGAGGAATCAGCAAAGAAAAGAAAAAGAAGGAGTTGCGCCCGACCGCAGCATTATGGTATGGCTCTGGCATGGAACAACCTCCCTTACTCCATAGGACACGATAAGGTTGAGCTTACAGAGCCCGGCCATCTTCTCCCGATTTGCCTGGTGGCCGAAAAATGCATGATCCCACCTGTCTGATTGTTATGAGATTTTCGTGACTTCCCTTTATTTAACTAGTATAGCTCTAACACTTTCCTAAAAAGCTCCCCGTCACCAAAGCAAAGACAGAAGAGTCATAAGGAAACATAGGGCTTATGTGGATACCTGTTGGATTAACGGCCTAGACCGAAGAAAATTACAAGTAAAGCTGGTCTGGTGTGAAACTTGGGCGTCTAAGTAAGTGAAGTTGTGCTAACCGGTCCTATCCTAGATCCAACCGAGTTTGGAACGAGCTAAAGTGGATTGATCCGGTCGACGTGGCTAAGCTGAAAAAAAGAAAGGAGTCCTATATCTTCTATACTGTACTGATGGCTCATTTTGGCTCACTTCCTCGATATGGGATCGAAAATAGTCACTACTAAGATTTATTAGAGAGGTAGCGGGCTAGCTGTACAAGCAATTCGACCTCTTAAAGGGGGATGGGGTTTCCATCTACTTCTATAGAGGTATAGGGCAGCCCAGAAGCAAGATTCTAGGCAAGCTTAAGTATGGGTCTAACCATTTAGAGATAGAGACTAAGTTGAGCCAAGCAAGGCTTTGCTAAGAAAGCAGTCTCATGTTTTGAATAATCAGTTGGTCTCAGGTAGCCCAATTCTCCTTTCGGACTACGGGATTCGGGTTGGATATGGTGATAAGCCAAGCCTAAAACTCCCGTCGCTTAACCCGGTGAAGAAGAGCTTCCAATCGAATATGCTTCACACACCCAAGTCAAAGTGAAGGGCTACGAGTGGCGATTTCTAGGGAGATGAAAGCTGTGGCGCAGCTAGCCTAGACTAAAGCTAGCTGCGGCTTCTTCTATAGCAAGTGCCGAGCAGGAATCACTGCTTATTCGACCGGTGGGTGGGGGGAAAGATGAAAGAAATTGAGACGCATCGGAGCCTTCCCTATCGGCGCATTCTGGAAGCAATCTATTCTTATGATCTTTCTGTTGACAAAAAAGCTTAAAGAAAGATGGAATTTGAATGGAGTTGGGCTAGTGTGGGCTAGAGGGGAGGACCCCAAAGTACCTGTTGTCATACCAAACAAAGGGAGGAGCCACTATTCCTCACTGCGGTATTGACTCTTGAAATACAGGGTAACCAGTAGAAAGAAAGTGGTTTCAAGGAATTCTTGTACCAGTCAACGAAAGACTAGGAGAAGAACATGAAGAAAACATATTACCAACAGAAGAAAGCGAATGTACGAGAGTCGCTTTCCTCTGGCAGCACGATGCCAATTCTGCCTCAAAACCAGAAGATAGTGGTGGTTCCTTACCGTTATAGAAGAGCTGAATTGCGCGGGGACGAAGGCCCTTAGGCCAGAGTCCATGGTATGTGTATCTTTTTTATAGTTGAGGGGGGACAAGGCAGCTTACGGTGAGGAGGGAAATACAATACATACACCCCATTTCGACCTCGACCTGTGTCATATCATAAAAGTCCTTCTCGTTCCATATATACTGAGTTAGCTCGGGAGATATGGAAAAAGCCCCCCAAAGGAAAGTCCCTTTCGCTCTAAGGATGCCGGCCCGCATTTTCACGGCTGAATCTTTCTCTTCATGGATGCTCCGCGTGTGGTCCTTGATGCTTTAAGCTTCCCAGGCCTTCTTCGCGTTCTTTCGGTTCCACCGGATTTTAAGACTCCCGTAGGTTAGTTTACCGATTTCCCGAATCTGACTCTTTGGTTTCGTTCATTCGATTTAGCCCATAAAGTCACCAAAAGGATGTCGCTTCTGAAGAGGAGGCGGAAAGCCGTAGAAGAGATAGCAAGGACCAGGTACAGGGCACATCAGGGACTCTCCCTCGCCTTGGAACCACCTTAGTCTTTTTGGGGATCAAGATCTTTGTGACTCTGCAGAACTTAACTTTTCTTAGAGGATCAGCACGGCACATTATTCGGATTCGGAGGTTTAGGTTTCAGACTTTTGGAGAGACATCTTTTGTTAGGAAAGCCTTCTATCGGGGGCTCAAAGTGGTAAGTTCAGCGTTCGAGCCGATCCCCTTCACTTGCCAAACCTTCTTCTTCCTGGTCCTATCGAACCAGACACTGAATACCTGGCCTTACCCAAGCCCAAGTCTAGTTTCGAATCTAGTCTCGGCATCAATCCGTGAAAGCCTTCAAGCTCAATCCCTTCCTTCTAGGCTTCCCCGCTCTTTGGGATAGCAGAAATACTAAAGATCGTGGCATCCCTCAGTTCCTTTAGCACAAGCCATTACTTAACTAAATTACTTTTTTTTATAGTAAATACCTTCTCTTCCTCAAGCTAGTACCAAAAAGCCTATTCCGAAAGCCGTCTTTCAATGCCTGTGCCCCAACCAAAAGAATGCTAGGTTCAAGGGTACGCACCTACTAGCTGCGAGCCTAAGATCAAAGGCAGTTCCAAAAAGGAGTTCCCTATTTCCAGCTTGATAAAGTTTAGTCTCAGTGCCAGTTGTAAGGTTAGGAAAGCCACGAGCCTCTGGGATCTCCTGTAAACCCCCATGATGTGGTAAAGGGAGGATATTAGGGGAAGCAGTGAGTGGGGATTCCCCTGCAGAGAGCCGGATGAGGGGAGACCTTCACGTCCGGTTCGGAGGGCGGGGATATCCCGACCCTACTATCATTATGCCTTTGCAATGTTACTTGGTTCAACTCTATTTGTGACCTTTTCTTGTATGTGGGACTCTCTATCTTCTTGGGTAGATAATCGATCGTCTTTCATTTTGATAGTGAGTAGTTTTTATAATAATAAGTCAAGTCAAGAATAATAATCGAACTGGAGGAGCTTGCCAGGATGGCTTGGTAAGCAAGCAAGCAGGCGCCAACTCCCAGTTCTTTCTCTTCTCTCTTTTTTTGTTTAGTGACAGCTCATCAAAACCATTTTCTAGATCGAGCACGCGACGCGCATAGTCTTAAGTTCAAGAGCGGGTTGTCCCCTCTTCAACATTTCTACTACATTTCGGCATTTTAGCTTTTCCGTATTTCAACTATTTGGGATTTTGGGATTTCGACTTTTGCCGATTTATAGTGTGTGTGGTGTGTGTACACACTTGATTTATGAAGGCTCGTTACAAATCCCTAGCACTGCTCCTACATCAGTCAAAGTCAACCATTAATCACTTGATCAGTACCTTTATCCCTCTTTTCCCAAGCAAAAGTCGAAACCACAAAAGTACTTACCTTAAACGATCTAGCTTGCTAGATCCTTCCTAATCTATTAGTGATGATCGCTTCCTTTGACTAGATCTACGTTACCAACACTTATCTTATGAGGTAGTAGGACATGTGGCTAGATCCACAATTATTTGCTTCTAGGGCCATCAAAGTATTCAGCCCTTAACTAAAAACAATAGGAGAAGATCTCTTACCTTGGTCGAAACTTGGAGTAGGAAATCAACTAATACAAACCACTTGTCCTTTGCTTACATTAAGTGAACCTAGGTACCAATCAACGTTGGATCAAGAAAAGAGAGGGAAGATTCGGCATAATAGAAAAGGAACCATACTAGCAATGAAAATCCATTTAAGAAATCACCAACCTTTCACTTACTCTTGGTAAAAGGAGAGGTGAAGAAACCACAATATCGAGAAAAAAGGAGTGGGAACAGATTCAGCAATAGAAGAGAAAACAGGGAGCTCGGCTTATACACACTTTTAACCAAAAATTGATAGTGTTGAACAAAAGAGAAGATTTGGCTCAAAGGAGATAGTGTTGAAAAAAAGAACATATTTAGCTATGAGAAATAAATGGAGAGAAGTAGAAAAGAAATGATGTAAAAGAGAGCCACGATTTAGAAGAGAAAAAGGAACAATAATCGGCACAAGAAATCAGGCAAACGTATTATGACAATAAATGCCCGAAATGGTACCCTTCCAATTTGGCTAATCACAAAGAAGTAAAAAAAAAAAAAATGCATAATAAGTAAAGAAGTCACTTGGCAGAAATAGCTGCCAAAGGCCAAAACCCAAAAGAAATATTCTCAAATGCCTTAAATACTGAATAGACACCATTCAAGACCTTTTTCCCAAAATTGACTTCCCTAAATGCTGAAAATGAACCACAAACGGCATTCACCCTACTCTATGCTAAATTTGCCTACCAACAATTCCCAAATCGGCTCCATCTCTCCACAACCAAATCCCCTAAATTTTCTCCAAGATTTGCTCCATGATCCCCTCCTTAAATTTCTCAAATTACCAATTCAGGCTCTCCCGTTAAGAGTTCAACTTCAACCCAACTACTTGCTTACCAAAGGTGCAGAATAAATTCTGAATGAAATACCATACCAGCACTTGAACCTTTGACCTCCCTGCCTCTCTGTAACGCCACCTCTATGCCCTTTATGTGGTTCCACTATGTTGTTTGACCACTTGTCACCTTGTGTCTTATTTCTATCCCATCTATTTAAAAGTCATACCCCTTGAGGTCAGGGTTCCACTAGCACTAAAAAATAATTTTTTCCCCATGCCCAGGCTTGATCCCAAGACTTCCTAGAAACCTCTTAACACTTCAAAATCACTGAACCAATAGTGCCAACATGCCACTTGTGTCATTTTCTTACTTACTTAAAAAAAAATTTATCAGACCCAAAGTCAAGGCCCAATTCATCTAGGCCTAAAAGTTGGGGTGTTACATGAGGAAAAAGCCTAATGGTTAAAAGAAATATAAGAAAGCATGGAAATTAAGTGAGGTCCCAAATTCAAATCCTTTCCCTTACGAAATAATTTAATTTTTGGTAAAAATCCCTTGTTTTTAATATATGTGCCGCAAGCCTTCTAACCCTAGGTATAAATGTTAGTTTTTCAAAAATAATCAACCTTTAATCCTCCTCTTAATTTCCTTAGTTGTTCATCTCCTCCTATCCCTCTCTTTGATTTTAGTTTTTTCCCTTTCCTCCACTTATGTCGTCGCTCCCATTTTACAATCTCTTTCTTTTTCTTTTTGCGTCAAGATTGTGCACCATCTCCTTTATTATATTGCTTCCATTTATCCTAATCTAAATTAGCCCCAAATTTGAAATCTTCAACCCCAAGATCGATCCCAAACATTACAAAGAAAGTTTCATTGCCTTTTTTCTCAACTAACTTGGGTAAAATCTCTTTTCTCTTTAGTTTATTTATTAATATTTTAAAATACAAACCAAAATTTCCAATCTAAAATTTGGTGGATTTTAAATGATTTCAAAGGTATTTTTCCAGATTTTAATGAGATCTCAAAGCATTTTAAAATTCAACCCCAATTTTGGCCACCATGGGTGGTGGTGCGTGCGCCTATGTGCATGAAAGGGGGTTGTTTTGCTTCTTGAATCTTGCCTGATTAATTTAAGCCTTAATTTTAGTTCTTGAACCCTCTTAATTAGATTTTAAACCCATGCCAATTAGGGAAAAATGTTCTTGATCGATTGGTCATTCAAAACTCAAAAATTGTAAAGCGTAAGTGCAATTAAGGATAACTAGTTTGTTATTTCGACATAGTTGTTAGGTAAATGATATGAATTAATTAAATGAAGGAATTTAATAATTACTGAGCTACTAATTTTGTAGTATATTATTGAATTAGGTGCTGGCCTAAACGCCCTAAATCATCCATAAAGGTGAAGAACGATTATACATATGGTTTGTATCGATATAGTGTAAGGAATCTAACTAGTTTGGATTTATAAAATAGTTATAATTTCAAGGATTGGTTTGAACTCATAACTAAATGTTAATTTCAAGGATTGGTTAGAACTCATAAGTAGGTGTTTGGGGGCTAGTTTAATGGTAAATTTATTGAATTTATACTGAATTTTAGTTTTGGTTTGTTTAAGGAATTATTAAGGAAAATTGGAAGATTTGCTAGTGTCCTATACTCATAAAATTATTTGAAAATGTTAAATATCATGTTATATGTGATAAATTAGCTTGCTAATTGGATTGGCTTGATAACCAAATTATTGATTTTGTGAGTGGTTGAACCAGGTATGTTTCGAGCCTTAAAAGATTGACATGTTGGCAAAAATGCTAGTTTGATAGTATGAATGTTTGATTGAGTTTGTAATTGCATATTTGAGTTATGAGATACGACAATGTTTGAATAAATGATATAATGTGTTGAGATATCAAGCTTATGTATGATTTAAATGCATGAGATATTTTTTATATTGTGTACTGAAAAGCGTGCTATCTATGCACAACGAAAATCTATAAAGTATGTGAAATTCAACGATATTGATTGAGACTAACGCAATAGTTTTGAAATATTGGAACATTGTTTCCATTTACTGAAAATATGTGATTGTTGAAGACATGCTGAGCATGTCAAATGAATGTGAAAAGTACTGAGATATATTATATATGAGATTGTGTGACATATTGCATATGCATCGGTTTTGGATTTTGTTTTTGACGAAGGAGTTCCATGGAGTACTATTGGCATATTAAGTCTACATTATTCGTAGTCAGTGCACTGCACCTGGAGTACTGAGGCGAATGGCAATTTATAACATTTTACTAGCAGCTTGTCTGCATTCTTACAGGCAGAATTTTCTACATATTGTTATCAGTGGTTTTAACCACAATGTGCTTAAGCCCATAATGGTTTGGAGTTTGGATGACGGGTTTTGGGGAACTCGTGGTGTGTAGTCGATGGTATGGGTAGGAACCTTTTTACATTGCATCATGTGTACAGCATATTTGAATGTTATTGATTTATGCTACGTATTGTATTGTGTTGTATTGAATGATATCGAAATTAATGATTGTGTAACACCCCTTACCCGAGTTCGACGCCAGAACTAGATACGAGGCATTACAAGAAAATTTCATAACCAGTCATTCAAAGTCGAACCACAAAATTTTGTTTCAATTTAAAACTTATTCACAATATGTCATACAAACCTAAAAATGGGCCTATGGGGCTCGAACCATAATTTGGGAGTGGTCTGGGACGAAATTGAGAACTTAGGAAAATTTTAGAAAATTTGGTTAAAAATAGGGCACATGGCCGTGTGAGATAGAGACACACCTGTGTGGGCAGGCCGTGTGGTCACACACACCCGTGTCCCTAACCCATGTGGAATTATTGCAAATTTATTTTTCATTTTGAACCTACAGGGGTTTTCACATGGTCGAGTACACACCCGTGTCTTTGGCCCATGTCCCTCACACGGCCTCGACACTCCCATTTTTCCACCCCGTGTGTAAAAACTTGGGTATACTATTTATGACGTTAGCATGCAAATTTGGTCACACAGGCACGACACACGCCTATGTGGGTAGGCCGTGTGACGTCCTGATTTTCCAAAAATTTCATGTAAGTTTCACACACCCTACACACATGTGGTGGCCGACTGTGTAGCCCTACATTAGGTTATTTTCGAAACCATTTCATAGCTCAAAACACATACAACTGTATACTATTTTTATCACACCACACCATAACACTTTTAGACGCTCATATAGCCACATTTAACATTTAATCAACCCATACCCATTCATCCACACACAAGCAAACCAAACCACTTCATGAATTACCTCATATGGATGCAAACCAAAAGCATTATTAGCCATATCACATAGCCTTAATACAAAATGACTTGTCAAGATGACATAAAACACACATGATGGCCAACTACTTGACTCCTATAAACAAACAAGTCCATATACATGCCATAATAAAAATATACATTTCAATATACCAAAAAGGTCTTGATAGTGTGGGTGATCCTTCGATGCTTTTCGAAGTCCGAGCTAATTGGGCAACACTATAAAACAACGGAAAAAGAAGAAGGTTAAGCTTTAAGCTTAGTAAGTCTATATGCAAGTAAATGGAATTGTAAAAACATACTCAATTCAAGTTTAAATTTAACATAATAAAACTTTACTTCTCATCAACCTCACTTACTCATTTTAACCTTACCAATTTTCACAGACACCATATGTAATTTGCTTATCCATGCACATACTCACATACACCATTGCTCTCATATACCTTTGCTCACATATATACTTGCTTACATCCCTGCATCTATACATCATATGTTCACACAAAACATCTTTTAATAAAATTTCCCCGTTGAACCCTTCAGTTTATCGATTGATACTCGGTGGTTTCAGCACAAAGCTCCACCTTATTCAATTGATACATTATAGTAGTGGTAACAGCACACAGCTCCATGATGTCAATATGATGCATTTTATTCGTGGTCACAGCACATAGATCCACTCTTTCAAGCAAATCACATATCCGAGTGATTTCACTCGGGGATTTCTCATTTAATCTTATTATTTTCCCAAAATTTACAATTTTCATCATGCAACCATTCAATACTCCATTTCATTCCATATAATATAATAAAATATTTTAATATAATTAAAAAAAGTTTATTTACATATAAACTTACCTGAATTACAAAATAGGTCGAATTTGCGATTTAGTCTAAAACCTTGCCTTTGCTTTGGTCAAGGTTGATTCCACGTTCTTCTCGATCTATAGTGACACATTTAACCCATTCAATATTCGCATTACTCAAATCAGTCCAAAATCTTCCCATGATAATTTTTTTTACAATTTGGCCCCTAACTTTCCAAATTTTACAATTTAGTCCTTAAGCTCGATGAATGATTTTCATCCCATTTTCTTGTATTGTAAGCCTAGTCGAACCATTTTTCCTCTTATAGCAGCCCACAATTTCCATCATTTCACAATTTATGTACACAATATTTCACCTTTTACAATCAAGTCCTTTTTACCATTTTCACCAAAAACCACCTAGTAAAAGTTATTCACCACACTTCAAACTTTCTTATTCTACCACTAGACATCAAAATACATGTATGTCATTCATGGGTAAAATTTTAAACATCAACCCTAGCTCAAAATAGTGGTAGAAATAAAAAAAACCCAGTTACGATAATCTTAAAAATACGGAGAGCATTAAAAACGAGGCTAGGAGTCACTTACTATGAGCGTTAGAAGTTTTCAAAACCCTAGAGGGGGAGAAGATGGACACCAATTTTGACTTATATTCCCTTTTTATTTCTTTAATTCTCCAAATGACCAAAATGCCCCTTATGCCCTTCTTTAAATTTTTTTCCTTCTATGGGTATTTTTGTCCAAACTCAAACAAAATGGTCTAGTTACTACATAAAGATCTTAGATTTAAAGCCCCATTTCAATCAAGTTCTTTTATGAATTAAAACACATACTTTTCACCTATTGTAATTTAGTCTGACTCATCAAATTAGACATGCAAACAATGAAACTTATTTACCAAACTTTCACATAAGGGCCACGCTTTTGTTTCTTAATTGTTTAACCTCTGGAGCCAAAATCTTAATTGGTTCTTCATCATATGTCGTGCGCGATCGAATTTCAATCTCTGTAGGAGAAATCACATGTGATGGATCCGAACGATACCGTCGCAACATCGACACATGAAATACATTATGTATCTTTTCCAACTCTACCGGTAGTGCTAACCGGTATGTCACTAGCCCTATTCTTTCTGTAATCTCGTACAACCCAATGAAATGTGGACTTAATTTTCTCTTCCTGCCAAATTTCAATATTTTCTTCCATAATGATATTTTTAGAAATACTTTATCACCAACCTGGAATTCAATCTCTTTTCTTTTCAAATCAGCATAAGACTTTTGTCTGTCTGAAGCAGCCTTCAAACATTCTCGAATTATCTTCACTTTTTCCTCCGTCTGTCTTACCAGGCCAACTGTAACACCCATAAACCCGTTCCCGTCGCCGGAGGGTTAAGTGGCATTACACGACATTCATAAACCGACTCAACGATCATACACAATTATTTTTCTTCATGGTGAGATATCATGACTTGGCTAATTTCAACAATTTAACATCTAGGCCAATTATACATGTAATTGCAAGATATTTATCCATACCAACACTCAGAACAAAACATGCACTTGTAAATCATACATCACCTATATTGCATACATTGAGAATTTCTCTTAGCCAAAATGCCGTGCTTCATAAATTCATAATTCCTAGACCAACCAACCAAATTTCAAACAAACTTTATTAAACCCATATGGGCTTGCCGAATGGTCACACTCAATCCTACATTTGAACCATTACTTATTTAATCACCTTCAAGACATATATATTAATAAAAACATACATCAAGCCTAGTTGACCAAAATGCATAACTTAAGCTTACAATTCACATATAAATAACCAAGTTTAAAACCAGGAATATGGATGTAAGGTATTCGGTAAGCCATTTTTGCATGGCTAACTTAGTTACAACATCAAAATCATATTTGTTTAACATCAAAATATCAAGCCTATACATGCCATTTTGGAGGTTTAGTTACAAAATACTGACAGATGTTTTGAGAGTAGGGATGACTTCAAACCTGGAACTCCCGAGACCTTAGCTAACGAATGAGATCTATAAAACAGAGAATTAAGAGCAACGGAGTAAGCATTTTTATGCTTAGTAAGCTTTAAGTAATAAAATTAATAGAAGAAATCAAAACCTAGAAATCTTAAAGCTTGTCATTTCCTCTTTGGCCAAATGTGACCATGACTAAATATAATACCTTTGATCATTTCATATCATTAAAAAAGATAGTTATTGCAATAAAAAGACACAAATTTCACATCTATAAGTTTCATTACTTATCATCCACATATATCCACATGCACCTGAGCCAATCTTATCTTAATACCACTTGAGTTGAAATTCATATATCATTAGTATGTCATAAACTTACATGTAATCCCGAACAATGGCAAGAGCACCACTAACCAAATGTATATTCATGAATCTAAACGAATCAATTTTGCAAGTGAGTATGAGATACGTACCTAACTAATTTAAGGTAGTGAGAACATGGGTAGGGTTGATTTGCGACTTAAATCGTATAATTCTCGCACGGATGCCTTTGGGATTTTTAACCCGAATATAACACGGCACAGAGGCCCTTCGGGACTTAGCCCGGATATAACACTGGCACAAATGCCCTTCGGGACTTAGCCCGGATATAACACTAGCACAAATGCCCTTCGGGACTTAGCCCGGATGTAACACTGAATATTTATGCATATACAACCATTAGGTATACATCTCACACAATTTATATCAATTGAAATTCATTTGCCTCATTTACACATTAGCACCAAAAAGTAACATTTCACTTAACATTCGGCTTATATACACATACATAGAACGTATCTCAATTCCATTATCATAACTTACATTTCTAAGAAACTTTCGACTATTTTCCATATTAATAACTTAATTGCATTTTTCCATAATCAAATCTTGTCAAAAGGCCTTAATTCATTATTCACAAGTACCACATAAATACATATATCATATTTACTCAATTCTTGTAATGGGTGCCACTACTTAAAACTTACCTCGTATCTTTCTGGACACTTGTAGGTCAACTATTCCGTGATTTTAGCTTTCCCTTTATCTGAAGTTGCCCCTCTAAGCTCTTGAGCTAGGTGTCCAAAATTTCACTTATCAATCTCTCATTAATAAGGCTTATAGCCGAATGTCTCTTAAAATCATCAATACACATGCATACAAAGTACATATATCAATATATTTATATAAGTATATATTAACTACCATGAAAACTCAACTTACCCTACTCAACTATATTGAGGCCGAATGCTACAAGAGTAGAGCATTGAATATCAATAATTCTTTCACCATCTATTAAGTCTTATGACTAAGTCACAACTACTTTTTGATTTCTCCGTAATTAACCAAATTCATAGGTCATTTCTAAAAATGAAGAGTTTCCCAATTTCCAAAGAACAATTTCCTCATTCACTACCTAATTCCACATTCGGCTAAATATATATATATATATATATATAATTATAAGAAAAATTTCCTCATTCACTACCTAATTCCACATTCGGCTAAATATATATATATATAATTATATCTAAAATGCTCCAATATTCATACCTAAACTCACAACTTACTAACACATAAATCTTTTCCTTTCATGAATTTTTTTTTAATCGAACGGTCCTCTCTCTCATTTAACAACTATTTGTTCACCCAAAAATTAAAACACATCACAAGTTGATATGCAATTATCAATCACCACAATTTGAAACACAAGCTCATAACCGAATGCTCATATAAATCTTAAATTTCCATTTAACGCATTACCAAAGTACATTAAACTAAAATGACCAATTTCATAAAATTGCAAGAGCTCCAAGTAATTTCAACTCAACCTTATAACCTTTCAAGCACATATTTTAACTTCTAAATACAACTATACTTGCAAAAACATTAATTAAACAATGAACCAAAATCCTTTGTTTTCTAAAAGACATAGCCAAAAGTTCCCTTGAGCAAATTTAGTCATGCCAAGAAATTTTTTTGTATTATTCAAGCATGTTAACACATATCCTTTAAAAATATATAACTCTATAACATCTGTCCAACCTCCACCATGAAATTCTATTAACAAAGCTCAAAAATTCTAATATTTCTTTTGGTTTCAACAATGGCCGAATGCACCATCCATGGACAAAAATAGAGATTCGACACATGGGCTATGTGTAACACCCTACGCCCCTGTCCGTCACCGGGTTAGGGTTTAAGGTATTACAAAATCAAAATACAAACTAACGAGGTTCATAGTTACAAGCTAGACGTGAATTCATTGAGTTCTACAAGCATGCTAGCAAAACTATACCTTAAGGCTACTAATAAATGGGCTAAACCGAACATTCAAAGACTGATCATCATATTAGAAATTCATCACATATTGGTTACTAACTGAACAACATGCCACAACATTAAACCATACGAGTATCATTCACATAAATAATCAACTCGAAGACTAAGCAAGCCATTTTCGCATGGCTAGAATAATTACAATTCAAAATGAAGTTTGGTTTAATCGAAGGAAAATAGCCTATACATGCCATTGACCCAAAATAACCGTCAAATGTACCAAAATAATAGCGATAGTGTAGGTGATTAAGGCTTCAATCCCCGAGTCCGTAGCTTCCAAAAAGAGATCTATAAAACAGAGGAAACAAGGGAAACGGAGTAAGCATTACAATGCTTAGTAAGTTTTAAGCAATGACATCAAATAAATCATCAAATTAAAGCATAGTTGTTCGTATTTTTGTTTCCCTCTTCTCTTGGGTAAGTCACCCTTTTTCCACACATATACATTCACGTCATATACGAAAGTGGATAGCTTTCACTCATAGTAAGTTCACGTAAACATATACATGTCACAAAAATTCACATAACATTTCACATAGGCCAATTGTACTTTGATCATATTAATAATCTCATTTCATGAACACATAAGAAATCGCATAATGACCTTAGTATTCGGTCCAAAATCCAGCTTGCATATAAGCCAAGGGTACATACCTGTATAACTTAACACTTTCAGCGCAATTCATTAGCGATCATTACCTTGAAGACCATTAGTCTTAGGCTTTACTCTCATCATCATCGAGATCTTTAGCTCGGGTAAACTCTATACATGGCCATCGAGTCTCTACCCCGGATATAATCTCCGCATATAGCCTTCGGGTCTTAACCCGGACATCATCTCTGCATATAGCCTTCGGGTCTTAACCCGGACATAATCTCCACATATAGTCAGCGGGACTTAATCCCGAATTCACATCACATATTCTCATACACATATATATATTCGCATGTTGCCAAGTTTCACATAGCAAGATTGCAGTTGTTATTCAATCAATTCATTTGCATACAAACATATAACATGCTTCTCGACTTTATATCATAAATATATATATAATTCAAATCTTATACATGTATACTCTTCTTTTCTAGACTTTCGGCCCAATGATCAAGCATACATAAGCAATGCATTTCAAATCTCAATTTCGGTCCTTTTCTCTATGAGCCATTCGGCTATATAGCAAACATGAATAAGGTTTCCTTCTTAATGGGACATTGTTCAAATATCAGCATGTATGTCATGGCATTTTAACTTAAATACCGAATTCGATTACTCAAAACTTACCTTGAACTTTCACGAGAAATTTCGAGTTGGCTATTCGACCACTTTAGCCTTCCCTTTATCCGAACTCGTCCCTCTATGCTCTTGAGCTAAATAAAACATTTAATTCTATTAATCCTTATTCAAGCACCTTAAAGAATCATTTTCACTCATAGAAAATTCATACATACATATTCTTCTCATTGCAAACACTCATGCACATTGGAGCATTTCACATACATATCATAATTCACAGCAAGCTGATTTTCTGAGCAGCATTCAATAATTTACTCATAACTGGAGCTACGAAACTCCAAATGAAGTGCCGTTAATTTTGTCTGAAAATAGACTCATTTATCTTCCACCCATAAAATTTTCATAATTTTTGGTTTGGCCAATCAATACCAGAATTTTCTCAAAGTTTCCCTATTTCACTGTTTGAGTAAACTGACCACTCCATACTACGAACTGAATTTCTCCTTGTACAGAATTCCAACTATGGCCTCACCTATTCCATTCGAAACTAGACTCATTAAGGAGTCTAAGCATATAAATTTTGTCTCATAACAATTTTTATACAATTTATAGTGATTTTCCAAAAACAAAGCAGGGGACTTCAAAGTCAATCTGACACTGTCTCACTCTACTCTAAAAATCTATTTGTAGGAAATTTCTTTGCTGGCAAGGTTTCTTTCATAAGAAACTAGACTCATTAAGCTTCAATTACACAGTTTATTCAGCCTCTAGTTCAATTTACACAATTTATGGTGATTTTTTCAAAACACGTTACTGCTGCTGTACCAAGCAGATTTTTATACAAAATTCACTCTTTAATGTTCTTAAGCACATACTCGAAATATAGCATTTTCTAAGGCACCATTTAGAGAAGTCATTGCTCTTAACACAATGTACATATTTCATATTCATTACATCCACAATCAAATCAATATTACCAAGTTAGCCGAATACATGCATATACACATAAGGCATTTAGCCACTTCATTCACCTTTGTTCATTTAACAATTTTACCACTAAATGCTTGAGTCCAAAATTGGCAATCATTGGCACAAGGATACACTAGCCGAATGTTACTCAACATGAATCACAATCTCAACCATCCAAATCAATCAAGATAATACCTACTAAGTTCATGTATAATTTTTCCTTAGCCTATTACTTAGTGAACTTATGAGCAATGCTCAATTAGCTCATGTTGCAAAATATGTATCATAATTTCCAAAATCAATTTATCAAATTCAAGATCAAAATACAATCAAAAGCACAACAACTCAATCATTCAAAGAACCGAAGGTCCCTTAGGCTTTAATCCTCTCTAAAATTCTAATCTTACTAATTTGAACTCACAAATCCAACTCTTATGAATTTTAACATCATAGAGTCTATTAACAAGCTTTAACAAGCTCTTAAATGCAAAACAAAACTCCCTAACCACAACTTGACAAGGCCGAATGCCTTCATCCTTCAAAGCTCAAGAAAATTTTCACATTAGACAAAGGAGAGGACCCTTTAGGCAAGCTCAAACAACACCCATATTCCATTATTTAACACAAGCATTAAAGAAAGCACAATTTACCCCCACCCTTGCTCATATGGCCGAACATTACATCTTGTTTATCACACAAGGGTTTTATGCTTATGAAGCTCAATCTCCCTTAGTAATCATCTTCAAAACAAGGAAAATCTAACAAATCATCACCCAAGAAGACATGCATCATGACCGAATGTTTCTAGCACTTAGAGCTCAAGAAATTCAAACATGGACAAGTAGAGAGCTTCAAAACCAACTAGATTTCGTGAAATGCAAAGAAAATCATCTAGAAATTGTACCTTAATCAAGATTTCTCCCAACCAAATTGCTTGAACCCTATTTCTCTTCTCCCTTAGTCACATACGGCAATGAAGGAAAAAGATGAACAAAAAATGTTGTTTTTACCCTATTTTTCTTATTTTATTAACTATATTATTTCTATTTTATGACAACTTATTTTATTTAATATAAACAAATTTATTTTCATCATTATTGTTATTAATTAGCTACAAACAAAACATAAAATGACAAACTATGTCATCATTACTATCCACTATCATAAAAGTGGGTAATTTGACATGCAAGTCCTTGATTTTGCATGCATGCATTTATTAGCCATCACACATCTAGCTAGTTTACTTTCAAAGTTTACAACTAAGCCCTTTTAAGTGAAATTCAAATTTATAACTCTAAATTGACACACCAAACATGTCACACATGAATTATCACATATAATAGACATCAATATGAACGTTAAATATATTTTATGCCTCGATTTTGTGGTCCCGAAACCACATCCCGACTAGGGTCATTTTAAGGCTGTCACACTATGCTAGGTACTTGACTATCAACTAAAATTCATCACTAATTTAAAAGAAATTGGCATAAACGTACCTTGGATTCAAGCTAGTATTTGGCCGATGGCCTTAACCCCTTTTCTTCCCTTTTCTAAGTTGGTTTCAGCAAAATAAGAAGAATAAAGAACATACCATTTTCTTCTTATTTCATCACACTTTTTCCGATTATTTTATTTCCATTATACTAACCCCCCCAATTACAAATTTCTTAACATAAAAGAAAAGTCAAAGTAATCATTAACAATGGTGCATGGCCGGCCACTTTCAATAAAAAAAAAGAGATAATTGACATGCAAACCTAATTATTTTAAAGCCTTCCTTATTTTAGTCATTTTAATTTGCCTAGCAAAATTTCTAAGTTTTTCAACTAAGCCCTTATTTTTTTATTCACATTGAATTTGTCAAATTCAAACCAATAAATTTCACACATGCAATTTACACATAATTCAGACATAGAAAATTAAAATCGGCCATTTCATTGACTGGGTTTAGTGGTCCCGAAACCACTTCCCAACTAGGGTCAAAATAGGGCTGTCACAACTCTCCCCCCTTTAGGGATTTTCGTCCCCGGAAATCTTACCCGAAAATAGATTTGGATATCTCTCTTTCATAACATTCTCGGGCTCCCAGGTTGCTTCCTAGATCTCGTGCTTCAGCCATAGTACTTTTACTAACGGAACCTTTTTGTTTCGCAATTCTTTAACCTCTCGAGCTAAAATACGGATAGGTTCTTCTTCGTAACTCAAATCAGGTTGAATTTCAACTTCAGACGGATTAATCACATGAGAAGGATCAGATCTATAACGACAAAGCATCGACACATGGAAAACGTCGTGGATCTTTTCAAGTTCAGGGGGCAAAATTAATCTATAAGCAACCGGCCCAATCCGTTCTAATATCTTGTACGGTCCGATGAATCTCGGAATCAACTTGCCTTTATGGCTAAATCTGAGCACCTTTTTCCAGGGTGAAACTTTTACAAACACTTTGTCACCTACTTGATACTTGATATCTTTACGTTTTAGGTCCGCGTACGATTTCTGACGATCAAATGCCATTCTCAAACAGTCACAAATTATTTTCACTTTCTGTTCCGCTTCTCTGACTAAATCAACTCCGAAAATCTTATTCTCACTAAGTTCGATCCAAAACAGAGGCGTACGGCATCTTCGACCATAAAGAGCTTCATAGGGTGCCATTTGAATACTCGATTGGAAACTGTTGTTATACGCAAATTCAATTAGGGGTAAATATTTTTCCCACGAACCATCAAACTCGAGAATGCAATATCTTAACATGTCTTCAAGTATCTGAATAACCCGCTCAGATTGGCCGTCAGTCTGCGGATGAAAAGCGGTGCTAAAATGGAGCTTAGTACCCAATTCCTCGTGTAATTTCTTCCAGAATCGTGAAGTAAATCGGGGATCTCGATCTGAAATAATCAAAGTCGGCACTCCGTGCAATCGCACAATCTGAGAGACATATAATTCCGCTAACTTATCAAGTGAAAAATCTGTACGAACCGGGATGAAATGAGTTGATTATGTTAGTCTGTCCACAATAATCCAAATAGAGTCTTTCTTGCTAGGTGTTAAAGGCAACCCCGACACAAAGTCCATCGTAACTCGGTCCCACTTCCACTCAGGTATTAAAATCAGCTGAAGCAAACCCGAAGGCACCTAATGTTCCGCTTTTACTTGTTGACATATCAGACACTTAGATACAAAATTAGAGATATCCCGTTTCATACCGTGCCACCAATATTGTCGTTTCAAGTCGTTATACATTTTCGTACTACCCGGATGAACTGACATTCGGCTATTATGGGCTTCATTCAAAATCATCGAAACTAACTCAGACTTTTTCGGAACACACAATCGGTCCCTAAATCTCAAACAATCATTACCGTCGACCTGAAACTCTGAATTCACATTCGAATCACACTGAACTCGTTTGGTAACTAAATCGTCATCGACTTTCTGAGCTTCACAAATCTGTCAAAGTAACACGGGTCTTGCTTCCAATTCAGCAATCAACACATCATTTGCCGACAACTTTAATCTCACGTTCAAAGCTCGCAGAGAAAATAGGGATTTTCGGCTAAGAGCATCTGCAACCACATTGGCTTTTCCCGGGTGATAATCAATAATAAGTTCGTAGTCTTTCAGCAAGTCTAGCCATCGCCTTTGTCTCAAATTTAAATCCTTTTGCGTCATCAGATACTTAAGACTTTTGTGATCGGAGAATATGTGACATTTCTCACCAAATAGATAGTGTCGCCAGATTTTCAGAGCGAATACAATAGCGGCCAATTCAAGATCATGGGTCAGATAATTTCGCTCGTGGGGCTTCAACTGCCTCGAAGTGTAAGCGACAACCCGACCTTCTTGCATTAAAACGCAGCCTAAACCGTTCAAAGACACATCGCTATAAACTACAAATTCTTTGTCGGATTCCGGCTGAACTAATCTGGAGCTTCCGTCAAAAGGGTTTTCAGCTGATCCAAACTTTGTTGACATTTATCAGACCACTTGAACTTGACATCTTTTTGTAACAGTCTTGTCAATGGCACCGCAATCATCGAGAAACCCTTGACAAACCTTCGATAATAACCGGCAAGTCCTAGGAAGCTTCTAACTTCGAAAATATTTCTAGGAGGCTTCCAGTCAAGAATAGCTGAAATTTTGTTCGGATCGACTCTAATACCCGAAGCAAACACTATATGTCCCAAGAAACCGACCTCACACAACCAGAATTTGCACTTACTGAGCTTCGCATACAATTGATTATCTCGCAAAGTCTGAAGTACAAGTCTCAAATGCTCGGCATGCTCAATCTCATCACGAGAGTAAATCAAAATATCATCTATGAACACTACTACAAAACGGACCAAAAACGGCCTAAACACCCGGTTCATCAAATCCATGAAAACCGCAGGAGCATTAGTGAGCCCAAACGGCATCACTAAGAATTCGTAGTGTCCGTATCTCGTTCTAAATGCTGTCTTCGGCACGTCGAAATCTCTAACCCTCAACTGATAATAGCCAGATCGCAAGTCAATCTTCAAAAACACTGAAGCTCCTTTCAATTGATCGAACAAGTCGTCAATTCAGGGCAACGGATACTTATTCTTTACAGTGGCTTTATTCAACTGTCGATAGTCGATGCACATTCTCATGGTCCCGTCTTTCTTTTTCACAAACAAAACTGGTGCACCCCAAGGCGAAAAACTCGGTCGCGTGAAGCCTCTGTCTATCAACTCTTGCAACTGAGATTTCAATTCTTTTAACTCGGTAGGTGCCATACGATACGGGGCAATCAAAATCGGCATCGTACTCGGAATCAACTCTATACCAAACTCAACCTCTCTAACAGGCGGCAATCCCGGCAATTCCTCAGGAAACACGTCTGGATACTCTCTAACCACAGGTAAAGTCTCGAGTTCTCGTTTTGATACTTTATCGTCTAACACATAAGCCAGATACGCTTCATAGCCTTTTCTTACGTATCTCTGAGCTAACATGGTCGTAATTACGGCAGGTAGCCCGTTTAGATCAATGGACTCAATTCGGATTATTTCGTTATTCGAACATCGCAAATCAATAGTTTTTCACTTGCAATTCACTATCGCATCATGAACGGTCAACCAATCCATTCCGAGAATAATGTTAAATTCATCGAATGGTAGAAGCATCAAGTCGGCCGAAAAACAGAAATCTCGAACCATTAGGGGACATTTCTTGCATACTTTATCAACCAGAACACAACGACCCAAAGGATTCGACACTCGAATTACGAACTCAGTAGACTCAACAGGAAGAGTCTTACTGGAGGCTAAAGTTTCACACATATATGAATGGGTCGAACCAGGATCAATCAGGGCAATAACATCAGTGTTAAAGAGTGTGAAAGTACCAGTAATAACATCCGGAGAAGAAGCTTCCTCACAGGCACAAATAGCATACGCTTTGGCAGGTGCTCGAGCCTCGGATCTGACTGCAGTGTCTCTAGTCCCTCTCTGACTACCGCTAGTATTACCTCCTTGCTGCGGTGGTCTACCCAGTGCAGCCGTGCCACTAGGTCTCTGACTCGGATCAGGAGTGCGTTCATCAATTCTCGAACAATCTTTAATAAAATGATCAGCAGACCCGCACCGGAAGCAGGAGCAGTCATGATGTCTACTGCTCCCTGGGTGCCATTTACCACAATGTTTACATTCAGATCTGTCCCGACGTTCATTGCCAACACTAGTAACAAAAGTGGCTCATGAACTCACAGGGGGTCCATGATGATCACGTCTAGAAAAACCCGAGGTATACTTAGATTGGCCCGAGTCATCTTTAAAATTATTGGACGATTGTTGAACAAATTTTCCTGCAGATCTCTTGCAGAACTCTCTTGCTCCCTCCTCAGCTTTTCTTTTCTCATTACCGAGCTCTTCGGCTTTGCAAGCTCGCTCGACTAGCACGACAAATTCTTTAATTTCCAGAATTCCCACTAGCAGTCTAATTTATTCGTTTAACCCATCCTCGAAACGCTTACACATAATAGCCTCGGAGGATACACATTCACGAGCATATCAGCTGAGACGCACGAATTCTCTCTTGTATTCGGTTACTGACATCTGACCTTGTTTGATTTTAAGAAATTCTTTCCGTTTCTGATTGATGAACCTCTGACTGATGTATTTCTTATGGAACTCGATTTGGAAAAACCCCCAGGTGACTCGCTCTTTCAGAACAATAGAAACCAGAGTATTCCACCAGTAGTAGGCAGCGTCACGTAACAGAGATACCGCGCATTTCAGACACTCCTCGGGGTTGCAGGACAATTCATCAAATACTCGAATGGTATTGTCAAGCCAAAACTCGGCACGCTCAGCATCATCACTAGGAGTAGCCCGGAACTCTTTAGCCCCATACTTCTTTATCTTGTCAACCGAGGGCCTACTCGATCTTATTGGATCAGTCATAGGAGGGGCCACATAAGTGGGAAGTGGAGTATTCGGGGGCGGGGGGTTGCAGAACAACCGGATTTGATCTAAGGAATTGAGCGAACCAATCGCTCATCATCGTCTAAAAGGCTCGTCTTGTGTCATCATCTTGTTGACTGACATTCAGTTGAGATTCATTTGGCACTGTCCCTTGCACGGGAGCAGGCATTACGCTCTCAACATCGTCCGCTACGGCTCGGTCATTTTCGGGGTCCATTTCTATACCAAAGATCACATTTCAGATATCAGAAGTGATCACACTATCGTATTAACAAAATGGCATGTATAGCTAGACTCATACTTAATACGGTAGTCTGAGAATCGACTAAACCTGGCTCTGATACCAATAAGATGTAACACCCCTAAACCCGTTCCCGTCGCCGGAGGGTTAAGTGGCATTACACGACATTCATAAACAGACTCAACGATCATACACAATTATTTCTCTTCATGGTGAGATATCATGACTTGGCTAATTTCAACAATTTAACATCTAGGCCAATTATACATGTAATTGCAAGATATTTATCCATACCAACACTCAGAACAAAACATGCACTTGTAAATCATACATCACCTATATTGCATACATTGAGAATTTCTCTTAGCCAAAATGCCATGCTTCATAAATTCATAATTCCTAGACCAACCAACCAAATTTCAAACAAACTTTATTAAACCCATATGGGCTTGCCGAATGGTCACACTCAATCCTACATTTGAACCATTACTTATTTAATCACCTTCAAGACATATATATTAATAAAAACATACATCAAGCCTAGTTGACCAAAATGCATAACTTAAGCTTACAATTCACATATAAATAACCAAGTTTAAAACCAGGAATATGGATGTAAGGTATTCGGTAAGCCATTTTCGCATGGCTAACTTAGTTACAACATCAAAATCATATTTGTTTAACATCAAAATATCAAGCCTATGCATGCCATTTTGGAGGTTTAGTTACAAAATACTGACAGATGTTTTGATAGTGGGGATAACTTCAATCCTGGAACTCCCGAGACCGTAGCTAACGAACGAGATCTATAAAACAGAGAATTAAGAGCAACGGAGTAAGTATTTTTATGCTTAGTAAGCTTTAAGTAATAAAATTAATAGAAGAAATCAAAACCTAGAAATCTTAAAGCTTGTCATTTCCTCTTTGGCCAAATGTGACCATGACTAAATATAATACCTTTGATCATTTCATATCATTAAAAAGATAGTTATTGCAATAAAAAGACGAGATAGTTATTGCAATAAAAAGACCCAAATTTCACATCTATAAGTTTCATTACTTATCATCCACATATATCCACATGCATCTGAGCCAATCTTATCTTAATACCACTTGAGTTGAAATTCATATATCATTAGTATGTCATAAACTTACATGTAATCCCGAACAATGGCAAGACCACCACTAACCAAATGTATATTCATGAATCTAAACAAATCAATTTCGCAAGTGAGTATGAGATACGTACCTAACTAATTTAACGTAGTGAGAACATGGGTAGGGTTTATTTGCGACTTAAATCGTATAATTCTCGCACGAATGCCTTCGGGATTTTTAACCCAGATATAACACGGCACAAAGGACCTTCAGGACTTAGCCCGGATATAACACTGGCACAAATGCCCTTCGGGACTTAGCCTGGATATAACACTGGCACAAATGCCCTTCGGGACTTAGCTCGGATGTAACACTGAATATTTACGCATATACAACCATTAGGTATACATCTCACACAATTTATATCAATTGAAATTCATTTGTCTCATTTACACATTAGCACCAAAAAGTAACATTTCACTTAACATTCGGCTTATATACACATACATAGAACGTATCTCAATTCCATTATCATAACTTACATTTCTAAGAACTTTCGACTATTTTCCATATTAATAACTTAATTGCATTTTTCCATAATCAAATCTTGTCAAAAGGCCTAATTCATTATTCACAAGTACCACATAAATACATATATCATATTTACTCAATTCTTGTAATGGGTGCCACTACTTAAAACTTACCTCGTATCTTTTTGGACACTTGTAGGTCGACTATTCCGTGATTTTAGCTTTCCCTTTATCCGAAGTTGCCCCTCTAAGCTCTTGAGCTAGGTGTACAAAATTTCACTTATCAATCTCTCATTAATAAGGCTTATAGCCGAATGTCTCTTAAAATAATCAATACACACGCATACAAAGTACATATATCAATATATTTATATAAGTATATATTAACTACCATGAAAACTCAACTTACCCTACTTAACTATATTGAGGCCAAATGCTACAAGAGCAGAGCATTGAACATCAATAATTCTTTCACCATCTATTAAGTCTTATGACTAAGTCACAACTACTTTTTGATTTCTCCGTAATTAACCAAATTCATAGGTCATTTCTAAAAATGAAGAGTTTCCCAATTTCCAAAGAACAATTTCCTCATTCACTACCTAATTCCACATTCGACTAAATATATATATATATATATATAATTATATCTAAAATGCTCCAATATTCATACCTAAACTCACAACTTACTAACACATAAATCTTTTCCTTTCATGAATTTTTTTTTTTAACCGAATGGTCCTCTCTCTCATTTAACAACTATTTGTTCACCCAAAAATTAAAACACATCACAAGTTGATATGCAATTATCAATCACCACAATTTGAAACACAAGCTCATAACCGAATGCTCATATAAATCTTAAATTTCCATTTAACGCATTACCAAAGTACATTAAACTAAAATGACAAATTTCATAAAATTGCAAGGGCTCCAAGTAATTTCAACTCAACCTTATAACCTTTCAAGCACATATTTTAACTTCTAAATACAACTATACTTGCAAAAACATTAATTAAACAATGAACCAAAATCCTTTGTTTTCTAAAAGACATAGCCGAAAGTTCCCTTGAGCAAATTTAGTCATGCTAAGAAATTTTTTTGTGTTATTCAAGCATGTTAACACATATCCTTTAAAAATATATAACTCTATGACATCTCTCCAACCTCCACCATGAAATTCTATTAACAAAGCTCAAAAATTCTAATATTTCTTTTGGTTTCAACAATGGCCGAATGCACCATCCATGGACAAAAATAGAGATTCAACACATGGGCTATGCTAGGTACTTGACCATCAACTAAAATTCATCACTAATTTAAAAGAAATTGGCATAAACGTACCTTGGATTAAAGCTAGTATTTGGCCGATGGCCTTAACCCCTTTTCTTCCCTTTTCTAAGTTGGTTTCGACAAAATAAGAAGAATAAAGAACATACCATTTTCTTCTTATTTCATCACACTTTTTCCTATTATTTTATTTCCATTATACTAACCCCCTCCCAATTACAAATTTCTTAACATAAAAGAAAAGTCAAAGTAATCATTAACAATGGTGCATGGCCGGCCACTTTCAATAAAAAAAAGAGATAATTGACATGCAAACCCAATTATTTTAAAGCCTTCCTTATTTTAGTCATTTTAATTTGACTAGCAAAATTTCTAAGTTTTTCAACTAAGCCCTTATTTTTTTATTCACATTGAATTTGTCAAATTCAAACCAATAAATTTCACACATGCAATTTACACACAACTCAGACATAGAAAATTAAAATCGGCCATTTCATTAACTGGGTTTAGTGGTCCCGAAACCACTTCCCAACTAGGGTCAAAATAGGGCTGTCACACCAACACCATGAATCTATTTCTCATTCAACTCTGTCCAATATACTGGAGTCCGACACTTATGGCCATACAATGCCTCATACGGCGCCATCTGAATACTCGATTGATAACTATTTTTGTAGGCGAATTCCACCAAAGTTAGATACCTTTCACAGTTACCCTCAACCTCTAAAACACAACATCAAAGCATATCTTGAAGAACTTGAAGAACTTGAATTACTCTCTCCGATTGTCCATCGATCTGTGGGTGAAATATGGTACTAAAATTCAATTTTGTACCCAATGCTTCTTGCAACTTCTTCCAAAATCTAGATGTGAATCTCGGATCTCTATCCAAAATAATGGACATAGATATTCCATGTAGTCTCACAATTTCAACAACATATAATTCAACTAATTTATCAAGTGAGAAATCAACACGTACCAGAACAAAGTGTGCTGACTTCATCAATCTATCCACGATAACCCACACAACATCTTTCTTTTTCGGTGTCAGAGGTAGCCTTGTTAGAAAATCCATGGTAATCTTATCTGTAACACCCTAATAACCCGTAACCATTGCTGGAGTGGGTTACAAGGCATTACTTGGCCAACATGACATAAGAATAATTCACAAACACATAAACAAGTCCCTTAAAACAATCAAAGATTTCATTCATAATACCTGTTAAACTTACTATTTAATAAAGATAATATTACAATTAACTTAAATCAGCATATTACTTGCTACTACACTCATGCGAAATACACATATAAGAAACCTTACCTATATCATAATTTAACCTTTCACACCAATGCGTCAATCTCATAACATGCATATTCAAACATATACATTTGAAATCACATGTCGTAAAATTTAGTATTCATTTGGTAAATTTCTAAACCAAAACCAAACCTTGTTTTTAATTATTTAATAAGCATTAACTCAAATTTCCATTCCATTTACTCAACCACTTCTTGCATGTTAAGTTTTAGCTAAAGGGCCAGCTTTATAATCAATATAAAACCAAAAATACAACTCACAAAGTTATAATAAATCAAATGTCACCATTCACACATATATCTTAACTAAAATCTTGTTTATACTAATAGCCGAATATGAATAATTATTTTCTTTAATTTAAGTCTCATTACAAGACTGAAATAACTTATCCATCACATTCATAAATATCAAAACAAACCATTCAAGTATAATTATTAACCTAACCAAAATACCAAGACTTGTATATACATACCAAACACAACCTTAGATCAAAGCTTAAAACCATACAAACACATTAAGGAAGCCACATTCGTATGGCTTTTACTTTATACATATCAAGTACCAAAAGTTCACAAGAAAGTTTAGCCTATACATGCCATAATTCGAAATATAGACTTTAAAAGTACCGAAGGTTTGACGATAATGTGGATGACTACGGTGTTGATCCTCGAGCTCATAACTTTTAGCCAAAAATCTATAAAACAGAATAAAAAGGACACTCAAAGTAAGCTAATTAGCTTAGTAAGTATTAAGTAATTAAACAACTCAAATCATGAAAAACATAACATTCAAATTATCACATTTATTCAATAACCTAATACAATCACACAAGAGCTATACTGACTGAATGCACAAAACCCTTAGTTAACATCACTCACGTGCTGCACAGAATATCCTCATGACAATATCATTTATACCTCCATTCAAATGTTCGTACACATGGTTGAATATACAAGAAAAAAATAAATAGAATTTATAAGCCGTACCTAACTCAACTTCAAGTTAGCATTATACTCACCACATTCGTTCACTTAGGTCTCTCCTAAGCCATTCACAAAAGATGATTTGAACCACTTATAGCCCAGTTAACTATTTTACTAAACATCAATACAAACTTACCTTTATAAAGCCGATTCTGTACATCACCTTATGGCTCAAGGTTTATTATTTTCCATTTGTAACAACTTGAAGTGTATATTCAAAAACTTGGAACAATTCATCGGTATTTAACCTGCTAGGCATAAGCCTAAGTTTATCACCGGCTCAAGGCCTACTGGACTTTAAGTCCGATAATCATTCACCAGCATTACGCCTGTTAGGCTTGAAGCCCGAAAATAATCACCAACTTAAAGCTTGCTAGGCCACAAGCCCGAAAACTATATGGGAATCAAATCTCAAGATTTTTGTTCACATTTAAACATTTACTGTTAAAAATTTCCACTAAGCACAAGCACATAGTAAGAACTTAGCACTATTCGAATATAGCACATTCAAACATCTTATTACATTTCATAATTTACCATTCGGTCTCAACACCTATAAACATCTTAATTTTATATCAAAATTTGCCACTTGGTCATAAATATATATTGAACCCATACTTTCATTTTATACTTACCTTTCAACCATAGAACATGTCATTTATTTTTCTTCCATTTCACCCTTACATTCGGCTATATGCACATATATGCAAAGGACATCTAATTTTCAAGGTATATCACATATTCAATTACTTAAACTTACCTCGGATGTTGTCAAACGATTACGAATCGACTATTCGACTATTTTTGCCTTCCCCTTATCCGAATTTGGTTCCCTTTGTTCTTGAGCTAAATTAAACAAATCAACTTGTTTAATCATTTAACCAAATTATTTTTATTCAAATATATCACATATGCAAAATTTAACGACATTGATTTATGAAATTAAATCTCAAATAAACATTTAGAAAATTTATCGATTTAACCCCTACAAATCTTCACATTCGGCTTTTTAATCCTCAAAATTAAATTACATTAACTCCTAAATTCATATACAACAAACCAAATATACATTTACCAAAGAAACATTTAGGCCGAATGTACTTATAACACTCTTCAAATCAATATAATACACGAATTAACTCCATAATAACAAATCTACTAAATTACAATATACAAAACATCCATTTAACATTACAAAAAGATTATTTATACACAATATAACTAAAACAAAATCACATAACAGCCCTTACAAAACCGAACATTAGCAATTCGGCCCTATCATCTTTAACATGTAAATATTCAACATGCTACCTATTGTACTTTAGCCGAATACTCCCTAGCATATCCAAATCCTTATAAATCAATCCAAGTGCATACAAACTAACATAAACAAATTTATCCATGGTACTTTTACACTGAAAGTAATCTCTTAACATATAAGTCCTTCTAACTCATTATTCTACTAATTTACTCCCTTATGATTATGAATTCATCCATTTCTCTATTCAACTTAATTTTCCTCTATGATCGAATATACATCCTTCAACAAATTTCAAAATTTCAACATGGGCTTTTGAAAGGATTGAACATAGATTATAAATATGCCAAAATTAACAAGAATAAAGATAAAAATCACCTTGAATTGAAGGTTTTAAGTGGCCGAATGCTCAAAAATTCTTCCTCAATTCTTTTCTTTTAGTTTCGAAAAAAACAAGAGTAATGTGGCTTTATTTTTTTTATGATTATTTCATTTATCAAACATTAACAAACCATTTCCAATTTTAGCCTTAGTTATATCATTACCTTTCCACTAAGTGATGGCCGAATGTGTCCATGCAAAGTTTCCTTGGTCTAATTGTTCCTTAAACCCTCCAACATAAAAGAACAACCATAATTCGGCATTCACACAATATCCTTCTAATTTTTCTTTTATGCAATTGAGTCGTTAATTAATAATTCAACATCCAAACGACAAAATTAAAACATGAAACTTTCAAATATGAAAATTAACATATAATAACCAGAAAAAATAATATTTAAAAAATTTTCTAACTCGATTTCGTGGTCCCGAAACCACTTTTCCAATTAGGGCCAAAATAGGGCTGTCACACTATCCCACTTCCATTCGGGAACCATTACTGGCTGAAGTAAACCTGAAGGTACCTGATGCTCAGCCTTCACTTGTTGGAAAATCAAACAATTTGTCACAAACTCTGAAATATCTCTTTTCATGCCCGGTCGCCAATACAATTTCTTCAAGTCATTATACATCTTAGTACTACCGGGATGTATTGATAAACAACCACTATGTGCCTCTTATAAAATTTCTCGAATCAACTCATCACTTTTTGGTACACAAACTCTATCACGAAACATTAAACAATCATTTGAACTAATTCAAAAGTTAGAATTATCACCCGTTTCGCATTGATCTCTCTTGGATTGCATGTTACTATCATTCTTTTCAGCTTTGTAAATCTACTGAAGAATGTAACAACCTGATTTAAACCCTAATCGGAACGGTGGTTTTGGGACCACGAATCCAAGTTAGAAAAATATATTTTTAAAATTATTTTCTGTGTTTATTATGTGTGAATTTATTTGTGTGAAATTTTCGTGCTTTCATTTTGTCGTTTGAGTGTCTGATTAAATAAAAGGACTTAATCGTGTAAAATAAAAATTTTATGGTTTATTTATAAAGGGCCAAATTGCATGTGTTTTTATTTAATGGAGTATATAAGATGCAAATTGACCATTATTTTTATTGATGGACGGTTAAGGCCTTGTTTTATAATGGTTTTATGTTATTTAATAAAGGTTAAATTAGTAAAATGATAAATACATTATATTATAATAAAACATAAACAAAAAGCCATGCAAAAAGGTGTTCATCCATGGCCGAAAGCTGACTAAAAAGAAAGAAACTAAGCTTTTAGAAGTTCGGCCCTTGCATGTTTAATTAGGTAAGTGATTTGAGCTTGGTTTTTGTTAAATTTTACGTTTTTAAGATAGTTGCTTCAAATACTATCCGACCCATGCTAGAATTTCTGATTTTGATGAATTTTTTCAGTTATGCCATTGATGAATATTTGTGTTTTATGATGTTTGATGATGAATTATGAAATATATGTTTTAGATTAGTATGTTTTGTATTGGAATGTTTGATGAAATTGTGTAATTAGGGCTAAATTGAAAAAATTATAAATTGAGGGACTAAAATGTGAAATAAATGAAATTTATGGACTTGTATGAGCTTAATGAAGATTCAGCCTAAGCATAGCATAGTCAAATTTTGAATATTTTGTGTTTTATGCAAATTGGATTGAATTGTAAAAAGTGTAAAATGTTAGGGGCAAAATGGTAATTTTTCCATTTATGTGTTTTTGGACTAAATTGAATAGAATTAAGTCTAAACTAGTTTATTTTGAATATATTTAGATCAAGAACCAAAGAAATTGGATTTGGATTGGGGAAAAACTAAAGTCATCAATTAGTCGTCTCACTTCGAATACTGTTGTCCGAGGTAAGTTTATAAGCATATACATGTTGTTAATTATAAATAAACATGATATCTATATGTTGATTTGTAATATGCAAAATTATTTTATGTAAATGATAGTATGAAATATAGCACTAAGTGTGCGAGATGTTAATGTGACGGCACTAAGTGTGCGATACGTTACAAGGCTTTGGCACTGAGTGTGCGAGTTTGCTGATACTTTAAGTGTATTGATTAATGAATGCGTAATCAAGCTAAAATTGTAACACCCCAAACCCGACCTAGACATTATGGCCGTATTTTGTAGTGTCACATTGAAGTGTCTCGTAATCGTGTTTCACTATAACCAGATTTGCTGTAAAAAACCCTTGTTCTTTAAGGTTTGAAGAAAACATCATTCCGTTACCCTTGATTAATCAGATTATGAAAGTTGTTTGCTTTGGAAAAACATAATGATTGCAGAAGCTTTATTTGAATTCGCGTTTGTTGTGAAAACGTGATTTTTAGAAAACAGATATCATTTTGTAAAACGCGCCCTATAGCTATCAGATTTTAAATGAAACAGATAAACCCAATATTTAAGAAAAGTTAAATAGCAGCTTTATTACAAACCCAAAATAAATACCATAATCAAAGTAAATAAAATCTGAAAGTAGTGTAAAAGCAAAGTGTGGCCGCCTCCAAGTCCACGTAGCACCGAATCGCCTATGCCTCGGAATTACCTGTACAGTAAAATAAAAGGGGTGAGTATATGAATACTCAGTGTGTAACTCCGGTAATAACAATATAATAAAATTAGTCTGGGCTAGAGCCCATTACAGTAGCATATCACAATCAGTGGGCCTAAGCCCATTACAGTAACAGTATAGCATGCAATCAGAGTCCTACCCAACCATCCGCTACACTCTATCTCCATCCAACCCATCACTCCATGTGGGGATATAATCAACCCACCCAACCCTACACTCCACAGTGTAGACCGTTGTGGAACTATCGATAAAAATGCAGCAGGGCTGCCAAAATATTAGGTTAGAAGCCAACACAGTGTAGTACCGATGCGGCACTATCGATAAAAATGAAGCAGGGCTGCTAAAACAGTACACTTCCTCCATACACATATACCCAACCCCCATGCAACGCAACATACTCAGTGTCATGTTATGTCATAATGCAGAATATACACACATACATATATTTCAGAGCATGCATAATCATTCAAACATTACATAAGGTCAAAAAAGACATTTTACCCACAAGGGGTATTTTGGTCATTTTGCCCTTAGGGGCGTCTCAATCATTTATCAGTGTGGGCCTAAGTATGTGAAAGCCCATCAGTTGGCCCACGGTTGCCTAGCAACACATGCGATCATATCAGTACAGAAACTCGTCTATATGTCGAGGCCCATTAAGCCTACCCATGTAGGCCCACACAGTCATGTGGCCCACTAAGCCCAGATTTGGCCTAAGCCAAGCACCTACAATAACTTAATTGATAATACTCAACTATTTACAAATTTTCACCCATACGGGCACAAGGGCCCGTTCGGCGCACTTGGCCCATTACGGCCCAACAACCCCAATATCACTCATGATGATCGTTTTGCGATGTAGGTCCATACTCTACGGGCTCGATTGATCACATGCGCGTTTACACCCCTATATGGCCAAAAGACCATCCTTCAGCTTTTAGCCGATTGACAATCAAAGCAGTGTATACGGTTACACACATTATCACGTAGAGTACTAAATAATCCTGAGCGTTGCCACCTAAATTAAACATAACACACAGTTAAACCACTTATCTAAAGAATTAAGGAAATACTAATCCAAACACTTAGCCAATGTATTTGTTATCACTTGACTTCACTAGAGTGATCAATTGCGATTTGCCTAGTCAAACCGTAGTTTGATGCGGTCACCCTTCTGCATCCCAATGAAAAATCCCTAACTGCCGACACAGTCAAACCGTAGTTTGATGCGATCACCCTTCCATATCCCAGCGAAAAGTCCCTAACTGCCGACACACTACATTGCTTGAACTTGGGAGTAGAAACCGCGAGTGCACTTCCAGTAGATACTTTTCCATGACCTCTCTCAATCTGGTTATCGCTTACCTCCATGATATAATCCAAAAGCCACAAAGGTTAAACACTTCCAACTCTTAATCGAAAATACACACCTCATCACCTTATGTGCACGAAAATTTTGAATCACTTAAATCAATTGACTACAATCAATATCACTACTAGGTCGAATACCTGAATCTACATACATTTTATTAGACCCCAACACTAATGGAAACATGCCTTACAATCCCAATATAAAAACCTATGGAGCATTCGACCAACAATACTTACCCTCGGTTCGATCGATAAATCACTAACACGATTTGGTAGGTACAAGATTGTTAGAGGTTACTCCTATATTCGGCCATTGCTCCCTTTAAACAAATTGATCCCCTAATCACAATTGATCATAACATGATGTTATCACTCAGATGGAAAATAATTGATCTCGTACGAGAATACAAAATCTAGCATAATTGATACGCATGATTTAAAATCTTACCTAAGATTAGAAGGCGTCCCTGAAAAAAAGAGTCAAAGTTTGACTCTAACCAAGGCCCCTAGATACAGCCTACGCCAATATAGAGCAAAGAAAAAGAATAAGATGAAGAACAAAGGTGCAATCGGCCATTATTGGTAACTATAAAGGAGTAGTGATGACAAGAAGGGATATTCAGTCCTCATATATAAAAATATGATGATAAGAAAAAGAGATGGGAGTACATACCAGAATGTACCATTTCACCCTACAAAATCAAGATGATTCGGCCAAAGATAAAACAAGAAGAGATAGGAGAAAGAAAGTATCGGTCGACGAACCAAGAGAAGGAAGAATCCATTTATAAGAAGTCGGCTTTGACACAAGATGTGAAGTAAATTGCAATCAGCTAAGGCAAAGTCAGAAGAGAAAAGAAAGTGACCAATGGTGCAATCGACTTTTGCAAAATCAAAAGAAAAGAAAAGCTACTTGAAAGGAAAAAGAAAGAATGTGTATGTGTTAGTTCAAACAAATAGAGTGGAGATGTATTTGATTAGGATTCAAAAGAATGGAAAGAACAAAGAGGGGAGAAAAACCAAAATCGGTACAAGTGACTTTTGTGTTAAGCAGATAAAATGATTCCTTCTGTCAAAGCTAGAAAACAAAAAGGAAAGAAAATCAAAATCTAAAAATCTTCAGCCTAATCTCTTTAATTCGGCAACAAAATCACTAATTTAGCAACAAAAACTCAATTGACCCAAGGGACCAACAAAGTCCCACATTCAGCCGAATCTTCCCATTTACATAACCTTTAATAGTAGCTTGATTTAAGCTACCATCAATCCAATCCAAATCAATGCCCTTCCATTCAAATTCCCACCACTTGACTTGTTTCACCGACAGTAGCCTTCCATTCAAACTCCCATCGCTTGACCTAATCAGCACTTACCAATTTTGGCCAACCTCAACCTTTCCTTGCACGAGCAACAAAAATTAACCTCATTTGCTCAAGGGGAAGCTCGAACTCTTGCCTTCCTACTTCTCCCCACGCTACTAGCCACTGCACCACAACTACTCATGTTTATAAATACTTTTAGTAAGTTTAATTAATTATGTGAGTATAATGGTGTATTTTGAATCTTCCCTATATATGATTAAATGCTATTGAGTTGAATATTTTCTTATGACTTACTAAGCTAAGATAGCTTACTCAGAAAGTATTTGTTTGTCTTTGTTTTATAGATTTGTGAGACTAGTTACGGGCTCGGGGATCGTCAGTAAAGTTTATCACACTATCGACTATTTTCGGTACTTTTATAAGCTAAATTTTGAACTTATGGCTTGTATAGGCTATACTATAGTCGGATATTTTTGAAGTTGTGTATAAATATAAGCCATGCGAAAATGGCTTTATTAAGATGTTAATGCTTGCATGTTTTTTGTCATGGTTTAAGTTTACATTTGGGAGTATGTTCATGGTATATAAGTTTGTGGTGTTAGTTATATGTTTTGGCAATGGTAAAAGCTAAGTAGGATTATATAATTTGGCTTGATTAAGTAAGTAAAATGTTATGTGTATATTATATGCAGTAATGGTTTTCGATTTATGTGATGTAAAAATAGGTAATGGTTTTGGGAATGGTGAAAAATGTGCGTATGAAAATTTGGCTAGGGTATTTGATTTGTATTGATAAGTATGGGACATGGTATATGGTATGATTATATATATATATGTTATATCATGCTGTATGCATTTGGTCAAATTGATAGGAAGGTCTTATTAAATATATGATTACTTATACGAAGAGTGAAATTGGTGTAGTTAATATGCAAATGTAGTGTGATTTGTTTGGTAAAAAAATAATTAAATAAATAAAAATGTAATTAAAATGGTTTATTTTAATACATGAATATGCGCATAAAATTTGTCAAGTAAAAGAAGTATGTTAAATGGTCATGTTATAAAATTAAATATTATTTCTTATGGTAATGAGTTCTATGCCATTTGTTTTGGGATGATATGAATTATTATGCTATAATGCATATGTATTATGATATGATGTATATTATTGCATATGATTAAGTATTCATATAGCTAATATAGATATGTTTTAAATTTTATTTTACAGACATGACTAACTTATTTATTATAATTGATAAACTATGTTTGCTTTTAGTCGTTTAAAAGGTACCTACGTATAAGTGAAATTTTAAAGATTGAGTTGCTGGTTATGATTTAATAATTCGAACTTAGTATAAGTGAATTTGTGGATAACTGAGTTCGGAAATTTTATAAAAATGTAAATATTGGAATACGACTTATGTGATTGTGTGGTTGTTCGGATGTTGTATCTCATCCGGTAATACCTCGTAACCCCATTCCAATGACGGATATGGGTTAGGGGTGTTATAAAGAAACAATGGTCTAGCCCTCAACTCAGCTTGTATGGAACCATTGTCAGATAATGTCAAACTCATGCTCATAGCTGACAAAGCATACAATGATTTTCTACTCAAAGCATCTGCAACCATATTTGCCTTCCCAGGGTGATACTCGATCCCTAGCTCATAATTCTTTAACAATTCAAGCCACCTCTGTTTTCTTAAATTCAATTCTTTCTGATTCATCTTCAAGCTTTTGTGGTCGGTAAAGATCCAGCACTTCTCACCATATAAATAATGATGCCAAATCTTCAAAGCAAAAACAATGGTGGCTAACTCCAAATCGTGTGTCGGGGTAGTTCTTCTCATGCGGCTTTAGTTGCCTCGAGGCATAGTCTACCACCTTGCCTTCCTGTATCAATACACACCCAAGGCCATTCAATGATGCATCACTATAGATTACAAACTCATTCCCCGACTCGGGTTGTAGTAACACTAGTGCTTTAGTTAATTTTGCTTTCAACTTTCAAAACTTTGCTGATATTTTTCAGTCCACTCGAACTTAGAACTCATTTGCAACAATTTAGTCATAGGTGAAGCAATTTTGGAGAAACCCTCAACAAATTGTCGACAATATCCAGCTAAGCCTAAAAAGCTTCTAACCTCAGTCACATTCTGTGGCTACTTTTAATCGACAATTGTCGAAATCTTGCGTGGATCGACCCGAATACCATCACCCAAAACTATATTTCCCAAGAATCTGAATTCTCGAAGCCAAAACTCACTCTTGCTAAATTTAGCAAACAATTTCTCTTTTCAAAGAATTTGCAACACCGTTCTCAAATGCTTAGCATGTTCGGACTCATCTCGAGAATAAATCAATATATCTTCTATGAATACCACCACAAACTTATCCAAATATTACCAAAAAATTTGGCTCATCAAATCCATAAACATAGATGGTGCATTAGTTAAACCGAAAAGCATTACCAAAAATTCATATGTCCATACCTTGTTCTCAAGGCAGTTTTCGATACATCAGACTCTTTAAGTCTCAGTTGATAATAGTTGATCTCAAATCAATCTTAGAGAACACTGTTGCCCCTTTTAATTGATCAAACAAATCATCTATTCTCGGTAATGGATACTTTTTCTTTATTGTTACATTGTTAAATTGCCTATAATCGATGCAAAGCCTCATTGATCTATCCTTCTTCTTTACAAATAATACGGGAGCATCCCAGGGAGAGAAACTCGTTCTCACAAACCCCTTATTTGTCAACTCTTGCAATTGAGTCTTTAACTCTCTCAATTCAGTTGGAGCCATTCTATATAGAGAAATGGAAATAGGTGCAGTCCCAGGTAACAAATTAATAGGAAATTCGATTTCTCTAACCGAAGGTAACCCGGGTAACTCTTTTGGGAACACATCTAGAAATTCACAAACTATTGACACTGATTCAAGATTTGACTCACTTATCTCGGTATTCAACACATATGCAAAGTAAGCATCACACCCTTTTCTCATAGCTTTTGAGCAAACATGTACGAAATCACAACCGTCGTTTTATTCAACTCATCTGTATCAACCCAAAGAATTTCACCATTTTTACATTTCAACTTTAGAGTTTTCTACCTACAATTTACTTTGTCATCATGTAACATCAACCAATCCATGCCCAAAATAACATCAAATTCATCAAATGGCAACAACATCAGATTGGTCAAAAAATAGTAACTTCAAAGCATTAAAGGGTAATTCCTGCAAACCTTATCTACCAGCACATTCTTTCCTAAAGGGTTGGATGCTTTCATCGTAAATTCAGTCAATTCTATAGGCAAATTCTTACTATACACCAATTTCACACAGATATAAGAATGAGTGGACCCAGGGTCAATCAATGCAATGACATTAGTATCATAGAGTGAGAATGTACCAATGATCACATCAGGAGATGATGCCTCTTCCCTAGCTCGTATAGCATATGCTCTAGCAGGAATTCTCATCTCTAATTTTGCAGCTACATCTTTCGGCATACCTTTACTACCAGTCCCATCTCCAACATTTCGTGGGGGTCTACCCTTGCTAAGGGCATTACTCTGCTTAGCACTCTGAACTCTCTCTTCTTTCGCATTCTTAGGACAGTCTTTAATAAAGTGCTCTTGAGAACCACACCTATAGCATCCTCGGTTACTTCCCCAACACTCACCAAAATGCTGCTTACCATAATTCTGGCACTCGGGCTTATTAGATCTCACATTGCCCACACTTGCCACTGAAGTAGCTTGGACCTTAGAACCTGAATACGATTTCCCCTATCTCGTTGGTAGTACTCAGCTGAAGCTGTCTTTCAAGGGTTCACTTCTTTGGACCTCTTCGATTGAGATTGAAATGACTTACTTATCGATCTTTTTTGGGCATCTCGAGCTTCAATAGCAGTTTTCCTCTTTTCTTTAATTAGCTCCTCAACTTTACAGGCTCTATAAACTAATACCACAAATTCTTTTAATTCTAGAATTCTCACTAGTAGATTGATATCCTCATTAAGCCCATCCTCAAATGTTCTACACATCATTGCCTCGGTAGAAACACACTCTTGTGCATATTTGCTAAGTCTGACAAACTCATGTTCATACTCAGCCACAATCATCTTACCCTGCTTCAACTCAAGGAACACCTTCCATTGTTTATCAATGAATTGTTGACTGATATATTTCTTTCAGAACTCTTCTAAGAAGAAATTCCATGTTACTCTTTCCTTTGGGACTACAAATATCAAGGTCTTCCACCAATGATAGGTTGATTCTTTCAATAAGGATATAGCACATTTTAGACACTCTTCAGGTGTACAAGATAATTCCTCAAATACCCGTATGGAATTTTTGAGCTAGAACTCTACTCTTTCTGGGTCATCATTGACATTAGCTCTAAACTCTTCGTGTAACAACACGAATTAAGGCCTAGTCGAAGTAATAGTTTTGATACCACAAATCTAAAATAGAAAAGTATGATTTACGATTATTTTTAGGTTTATGACATGATTTCATAATAGTCATAAAAATTCATGAAGGAAATTTTGAGAATTAGTGATTAATTTGTCTGTTAGGACTAAATTGCAAAAGTTGCAAATTTGAGTTTCTAGAAGGTTGAAGTATGAAATAGCATTAGAAAAATTAGTAGGAGTTCTTATTTGGAAATTAGACCAATTTTTGGTAGTATGCACAAAAATGCCCATGGAAGGGTAAAATTTTAAATAAAGGCCATAAGGGCATTTTGGTAATTTGGTAAAGTTAAATAATTGAAAAAAGAAAGAAAAAATGTTGTCATTTTCTTCTTAAAGGTGCTGAATTTAAGGGGTTCTACACAGCTAGGGTTACCTTCATTTCCAAGCTTCAAGTAAGTGCAATTTGGTCCCGTTTTTAATTCTCTTCGTATTTTTGAAATTCTTGCAACATGAGTAAGCTATTTCTACTACTAATTTGAGCTAGGGTTCGTGTTCAAAATTTCACCCATGCATGGCATGTTAGTAAATTGATGCCTAGTGGTAGAAAATGAAAGTTTAAAGTGTTGTTAACATCTTTCTCTAAGTGATTTTCATGAGAAAACCTAATAGGGACTAAATTGCTAAGTTAGTTAAATGGGTAGTAAATGTACAAATTGATGAAGAAATATGGGCTGCTATGAGCACATGAAAGGTTCGACTAGGCTTGGGTAACCTAAAATAAGTGCATTTCATCATACAAGCCTAGGCACCATTTTGCAAATATGTAAAAGTTTAGGGGCAAAATTATAAATTTAGCCAAAGTGTCAATTATGAGCTATTTAGTCAATGTGGGTCCTAAATAAATTAAATTTGTCATTTTAGATGAAGAAACATGAAGCCCAAAACGAAACTCGGGAAAAAGTAATGTTGTGGACTAAACTAAGCATTCACGCACATTTTTGACCCGAGTTAAGTTGTATGTGATAATTTAGCTTATATGTTATGTAAATTCTTTATGATGATTTTCTATGAAATTATGATATTCCATGAAGTCGTGGATGTAATCTTGCATGAATTATGTACAAATTCCATGAGATCACTGATACGAATTCCTACTAAGAAATGATGAAACATGAAAGAGAAATTACATGTAAGTCAAAAAGGATATGAAGGATACTGTAATCATGTCATGAGTGTTTGTAGTTCACGCATAAGACCATGTTTGGGACATGGCATCAGCACCGAATTGAGATCCCATGTAAGACCATGTTTGGGACATGGCATTGACATCGAGATGTGATCCCCTGTAAGACCATGTCTGGGACATTGTATGGGCATCCGAGACGAGATCCCGTGTAAGGCCATGTTTGGGACATGGCTCTGGTACTGATATGAGATAAGGGTCTCCTGAAGACCATGTCTGGGACATGGCATGGGCATCCTATATAAGATCTCCTATAGGTTGAAATTAAAAATAAAGTTGACACGGGCTTAAGACACAGGCGTGTGAGACCTGTTTTAGGCAAAAAAATTTCTAAGCGCCCTAAAGTTCTTAGATCAGCTCCAGAACACCGCCGATGTATGTTTTGGGCCTTGTAGGCCCATGATAAGCTTGTTAAGAGAATGAATGAAAAGTTTTAAAAAGAAAAGAAATCTTATATGCCGAGTTTACGTGATTTAGTATGATTTAGCACAGTAACGCCTCGTACCTCTTCTCGTATTGGACTCGGCTAAGGGATGTTACATTTAGTTGTATCAGAGCTAGTGTTTAGTTAATTCTTGGACTAACCTAGCACATGCATGAGTCTAGCTATACATGCCATACTTATGTGTATACGTAAAATGAAAATATGACGACTTCTGGCGGTTTAAATGTGTTTATTTATAGTAAATGGATCTTGAACGAGCTATGATAGATGATGTAGAAAGTAATGCACCACCTTTTGCGAAGGGATGGTGCCAGCTAGAATCGAGAATAGGCTAGCTATTTAAGTCAAGGAGGAGAGGCCCTGGAAGCCTTCTTCCAAATGATAAACAAGTGGTTCACTGAGTTCGTCCGAACGAACTCGGCCACTCAACACCAAGCTCTACCCCCTCAATTCCCTCAATCTACCCCAGCAGCTCCTCAGATAGTAGAGGTAGTAAGGCAAAAAAAGCCTCCAGTTGATAGAATTTGGAAGCAAAGGACAAAAGAGTTCTAGGATACTAAGGACGATGACCCAAAAAGAGCTGAGTTTTGGCCAGAAAATACCATCAGGGTATTTGATGAGTTATCGTGCACCCTTGAAGAGTGCATGAAGTGTTTGGTATCTCTTCTACGAGATTCAGCCTATCAGTGGTGGAACACCCTTGTGTCACTTGCACCAAGGGAGAAAGCTAATTAGGAATTTTTATAAGAGGAATTTTGTAAGAAGTATATCAGTCCCTCGTTCATTAACCAAAAGCGTAAAGAATTTCTAGAGTTGAAGCAAGGTCGGATGACCGCAACCCAGTATTAGCGTGAATTTGTGAGACTCAGTAAATACGCTCGAGAATGTGTATCCACCGAGGCCATCATGTGCAAAAGGTTTGAGGATGGACTAAACAAGGACATCAAAGTGTTTGTCGGTATCCTTAAGATAAAAGAGTTCGTGGTGCTAGTGGATAGAGCTTATAAGGCCAAAGAATTGGCCAAAGAGAAGAGGAAAGCTGAGATGGAGTCTCGTGACATGAAAAAGAGACTGTTTAGTAAGTCGTTTCAATCCTCCTCCAAGAAATCAAAGGAATTCTCTACACAATCAGCTATTTTAGCAGGGTTTTCAAGTAAAGGCAAAGGTAAACAATACTCAGCCTCCAAAGCTCAGACCACTTCCGTTGTGAGTGTGGGTAACACTCGACCTAGTAGACTTGAGTGCCCCTAGTGCAGTAGACATCACCTCGGTGAATGTCAAGCTCATGAGAGGGCTTGCTTCAATTGTGGCTCTCAAGACCACTTCATTAGAGAGCGCCTTGAGATGGTTGAAAAAGATAAATATCAAAGTGCAGGGTCAGGTAATGCTCCCTCCAGAGGTAGACCTCAGAGAAACCCGAGAAAGAGAGCGAGTAGTAATGGTGCACCAAAGGAACAGACCGTAAGGACTGAGGGTAGAGTCCCAGTGAGGACTTACGCCATTCGTACGTGCAAAAAGGCGTCATCACCCGATGTTATAATGAGTATATTTTCTCTTCATGAAACTTCTGTTATTGCTTTGATAGAACCTGGATCTACCCACTCGTATATTTACATGAAACTAGTTCCTAGCATGAGTATGCTCATAGAATTTACGAAATTTGTGATAAAAGTATCTAACCCCCTGGGCAAGTGTGTATTAGTAGACAAAGTATGTATAGATTGCCCTTTGATGATTAGGGGTCATTGCTTCCCAGCTAACCTCATGCTTTTGCCATTTAATGAATTTGATGTAATTCTTGGCATGGATTGGTTAACCACTCATGATATGGTAGTGAACTGTGGTAGAAAATATATTGAACTGAAATGTGAAGACGGTAATACTCTTTGAGTTGAATCAGATGAATCATAGAGTTTGCCTGAAGTGATTTCCTCCTTGGTTGCCCAAAAGTGTATAAGAAAATGGTACGAAGCTTATCTTGCTTTTGTAATGAATACAAAAGAGTCAGAGTTGAAAATGGAATTAGTACCAGTAGTCTGTGAGTATCAAGATGTATTCCCAAAATAGTTACCCAGATTACCTCCCATTAAAGATGTTGAATTTGGTATTGAGTTGGCTCCAGGTACTACACTTATTTCTAGTTCTCCTTATAGGATGGCTTCGACTGAGCTAAAAGAATTGAAGGCTCAGTTACAATAATTAACAGATAAGGGTTTTGCAAGACCGAGTTATTCTCCATGGGGTGCTCCCATATTATTCATGAAAAAGAAAGATGGTTCGATGAGATTATGCATTGATTATTGGCAGCTTAATAAGCTAACCATAAAGAACAAGTATCCTTTCCCAAGGATTGACGATTTATTTGACTAGTTGTGAGGAGCCACAGTGTTCTCCAAGTTAGACTTGAGGTTTGGGTATTATCAGCTAAGAGTTAAGGAGTTTGATGTGCTGAAGACAGTATTTCAGACAAGGTATGGCCATTACGAGTTTCTTGTGATGCCATTCGGTTTGACCAATGCCCCAGTAGTATTCATGGACTTAATGAATTGTATCTTTCGACCATACTTGGATAGATTCATTGTAGTCTTTATCGACAATATCTTGATCTATTCTAGTGATGAAAGTGAACATGCCAAGCATTTGAGGGTAGTTTTGCAGACCTTATGAGATAAGAAACTTTACACCAGGTTCGGTAAGAGTAAAATTTGGCTGAAGGAAGTTTGATTTTTGGGCCACATCGTTTCGGGTGATGGCATCAGAGTTGACCCAAATAAGATCTCGGTAATTGTTGAATGGAAATCGCTAAGGAACGTATCCGAGGTCAGAAGCTTATTGGGTTTGGTTGGTTATTACCAGAGATTTGTTAAGGGATTTTCCATAATGGCAACTCCTGTGACAAGATTGCTACAAAAAGATGTTAAGTTCGAGTGGAACGAAAATACCAACAAATTTTTGAGAGGTTAAAGATGTTGACTGAAGCTCCTATTTTAATGCAGCCTGAACCGAGAAAAGAGTTTGTGGTCTATAGTGATGCTTCACTAATTGGATTGGGCCATGTGCTTATGCAATAAGGCAAAGTGATTGCCTATGCCTCAAGATAATTGAAGCCCCACGAAAAGAATTATCCCATGACTTAGAATTTGTTGCAATAGTATTTGCGCTGTAGATTTGGAGACATTATTTATACGGCAAGTAGTGCCGAGTGTTCACTGATCACAAGAGTCTTAAGTACTTGATGACGCAAAAAAACTTGAATTTATGGCAACGATGAAGGCTCAACTTACTAAAGGATTATGAGTTGATTATTGACTGTCATCCAGGGAAGGCAAATGTTGTGGCTGATACTTTAAGCCAGAAATTGCTATTTTCTATGAGAGCTATGAACACACAATTGTCCCTAACCGATGACGGTTCGGTTTTAGGAGAAATGAGAGCTAGACCAATATTCATTCAAGAGGTTTGTGAAGCACAGTTAAAAGACAGAGAATTACAAGATAAGAAAGCTCGATGTGAATAAGCTTATTAAAAGAATTTTACATGAGGCACATAGTAGTCGTATGTCTATCCACCTTGGCAGTACCAAGATGTATAATGATTTGAACAAATGGTATTGGTGGCCGAATATGAAAAGAGATATCTCTAAGTATGTTTCAAAACGTTTGATTTGTCAGCAAGTAAAAGCAGAACACCAAGTACCCTCCAGTTTACTACAGCCTATCATGGTTCCCGAGTGGAAATAGGATCGTGTTACCAGGAACTTCGTGTTGGGTTTGCCGACCACCCTGAAAAGAAAGATGCTATTTGGGTTGTGATTGATAAGCTTACAAAGTCGGCCCATTTTATACTTGTGCGTATGGATTTTTCACTTGATAAGTTGGCCGACTTGTATATTTCAGAGATTGTGAGATTACACGAAATACCATTGTGGATCATTTCAGATAGAGATCTAAGTTTCACGTCATGATTTTGGAGGAAGCTACAAGAGGCTTTGGGAACAAAGCTAAATTTCAGTACCGCTTTCCATCCACAGACTGACGGCTAGTCGAAGAGAGTAATACAAGTGCTTGAGAACATGCTCAGATGTTGCATATTGGAATTCTAAGGTAGTTGGGAAAAGTACCTACCTTTGGTAGAATTTGCATACAACAACAATTTCCAGTCAAGTTTGAAAATGGCGCCTTATAAGGCTTTATACGGGCGTAAGTGTAGAACGCCCTTATTTTGGACAGAACTCAAGGAACATTAGATTCACGGGGTTGATATAGTCAAGGAAATAAAAGAGAAAGTAAAGGTGATTTGGGAATGCTTGAAAGCTATTTTTGATAGACAAAAATCATATGCTGATTTAAAACGAGAGGAGATAGAGTTCCTAGTTGGGGACAAAGTGTTCTTGAAAGTTTCTCCGTGGAGGAAAGTTCTCAGATTTGGTCGGAAAGGCAAGTTAAGTCCACATTTTATCGAACCTTATGAAAGGAGAGAATAGGGCCGATAGCCTCTTGGCTAGCTTTACCGCCCAAATTGGAAAAGATTCATGATGTATTCCATGTTTCCATGATACGACGCTACCGATCGGACCCTTCACATGTGATTACCCTGACAGAGATTGAGATTCAACTGGACATTACCTATGGTGAAGAACCGGTTAAGATTTTGGCTCTAGAAGTCAAACAGTTAAGAAATAAAAGTATAGCCCTTGCGAAAGTACTATGGCAAAGACATGGGGTAGAAGAGGCAACATGGGAACTTTAGGAAAACATGAGAAACCAATATCCCAACTTATTCATTGGTAAGATTTTCGGGGACAAAAATCCTTAAGAGGGAGAATTGTAACAGCCTGAATTGGCCTAGTCAAAATTATGGTTTCGAGACCACAAATCTGAAATAGAAAAGTATGATTTATGATTATTTGTAGGTTTATAACATGATTTCATAATAGTGATAAAAATTCATGAAGAAAATTTTGAGAATTAGTGATTAATTTGTCCATTAGGACTAGAGTGCAAAAGTTACAAAACTGAGTTTCTAGAAGGTTTAAGTATGAAATAGAATTATAAAAATTAGTAGGAGTCCTTATTTGGCAATTAGACGAATTTTTGGCACAATGGACAAAAATGCCCATGGAAAGGTAAAATTTTAAAGAAATGCCACAAGGGCATTTTGGTTATTTCGTAAAGTTAAGTAATAAAAAGAGAAAAAGAAAGCAAAAATGTTACCATCTTCTTCTTAAGGGTGCCAAATTTAAGGGGTTCTCAATAGCTAGGGTTTTCTTCATTTTCAAGCTTCAAGTAAGTCCAATTTGGGCCTATTTTTAATTCTCTTCGGATTTTTGAAATCCTTAAACATGAGCAAGCTATTTATACTACTATATGAGCTAAGGTTCATATTCAAAATTTTACCTATTCATGACATGTTAGTAAATTGGTGCCTAGTGGTAGAAAATGAAAGTTTAAAGTGTTGTAAACATCTTTCTCTAAGTGATTTTCATGAGAAACCCTAATAGGGACTAAATTGCAAAGTTAGTTAAATGGGTAGTAAATGTACAAATTGATGAAGAAATGTGGGCTGCTATTAGCACATGAAAGGTTCAACTAGGCTTGGGTAACCTAAAAATAAGTGCATTTCATCATACGAGCCTAGGGACCATTTTGTAAATATGTAAAAGTTTAGGGGAAAATTATAAGTTTGCCAAAGTGTCAATTCTGAGCTATTTAGTCAATGTGGGTGCTAAATAAATTAAATTTGTCATTTTAGATAAAGAAACAGGAAGCCCAGAACAAAACTCAGGAAAAAGTAATGTTGTGGACTAAACTAAGCATTCACGCACATTTTGGACCCGAGTTAAGTTGTATGTGATAATTTAGCTTATATGTTATGTAAATTCTTTATGATGATTTTCTATGAAATTATGATATTCCATGAAGTCGTGGATGTAATCTTGTATGAATTATGTACAAATTCCATGAGATTACTGATAGGAATTCCTACCAAGAAATGATGAAACATGAAAGAGAAATTACATGTAAGTGAAAAAGGATATGAAGGATACTGTAATCATGTCATGAGTGTTTGTAGTTCGCATATAAGACCATGTTTGGGACATGGCATCAGCACCAAATTGAGATCCCATGTAAGACCATGTTTGGGACATGGCATTGACATCGAGATGTGATCCCCTGTAAGACCATGTCTGGGACATGGCATGGGCATCCGAGATGAGTTCCCGTGTAAGGCCATGTCTGGGACATGGCTCTGGCACTGAGATGAAATAAGGATCCCCTGTAAGACCATGTCTAGGACATGGCATGGGCATCCTATATGAGATCTCGTGCAAGACCATGTCCGGGACATGGCGTCGGTATCAAAGTACGATCTTCTATAAGACCATGTCTGGGACATGGCATCGACATCAATGTGTGATCTAAGACCATGTCTGGGACATGGCATTGGCACCATTTCATGAGATTGACTTAAGAGTATCCTTTGGTACTCAAAAAGGATCTTAAAGGAGAAAGTATCCAAGTTGATAAATTTCAAGAGAAAGACTAAAGTTTCATGTCGATTGTTGCAGGTATATACGAGTAAGTTATGAGATATTGAAAGTACATTGCTATGAGAAATACAGCATGGAAAGCATGAGTAAGTTATATGATTGAGTAAGTCATGAGGATAAGTATGAAATTATATGAAATTCATGATAAATTGTTTGAGTGATAAGTCATGATTTTTGTTGCTATTTTATTCATGCAACTTACTACGTATGTATGTGCCTACTCCTTTCCTTTCCCGTTTCCATGTAGATTTGCCGAACCAGTTTGGGGATCGTTACAGTCAGAGCTCGAAGTCACACTATCAAACCATCCATTATGGTATGGTAAAGTTTGTCATTTTGTTGTATGGCATGTATAGGAAGTTTGATTACTTTTGATAAGTGTCCTTTTTGGTGTAGCCAAAGTCATTGGCTAGTAACATTACTCATGTGGTATTGTAATAGCCTTATAAATGGGCTAATGTTGATTAAGTTATACCTTATTCAATGTGGATGAAATTCATGAGTATGCATATTGCAAGTTCAAGTGGAGTATTGATGGATAAGAATGATGTGCCTAATAGCATGTGGATGCCTTAATTGTGAGTATTTAGAGAGTATATTATGCCTTGATGTGTGTTATGGAATTGGCATTGTGTTTGGTTATGTTTCAGGGTGGCAAAAGGCTTGGAAAATAGCCATTTACTGTCCACACGGTTAGGCACACGGGCTTGTGCCTAGGCCATGTGTGACACACAGTCGGCCTCAAAGGCGTGTTAATAGGTCGTGTGTCCCCTACTTCCAATTTAGTTAAGTCAATATAGAGCATGGGCTGAGCACACGAGCATGTGCCTTGGCCGTGTGCACCCCTAATATTTGTAGTGTTCAAAGTCAAGATACTCCACGGAATATTGGCACGGGCGTGTCTAGGCCATGTGAGGGACATGGGTCATAGACACGGGCGTGTGCCCAAGCCGTGTCAAATCCCTTATAGGTTCAAATTAAAAATAAAGTTAACACGGGCTAGGGACATGAGTGCGTGAGACCACACGGCCTGCCCACATAGGCGTGTCCTATCCCACTCGGGCGTGTGGCCCTGTTTTAGGCAAAAAAATTTTTAAGTGCCCGAAAGTTCTTAGATTAGTTCCGAAACACATCTGATGTATGTTTTGGGCCTTGTATGCCTATGATAAGGTTAGTAAGAGAATGAATGAAAAGTTTTAAAAAGAAAAGAAATCTTATAGCCCGAGTTTACATGATTTAGTATGATTCAGCACAGTAATGCCTCGTACCTCGTCCCAACGCTGGATTCGGGTAAGGGGTGTTATACTTCGGCCTCTTGTTTACGAATCTTACCTACTAGAGGTTTCATCAACCTTACCATATCAATGCCCTGTAGAGTTACGGGGACTGGGTATGGTATAGGTGGGGAGGTGGGGGTTGAGCATTAGAATTTTCTCTGACAAAATCAATGTACCAATCATTCATCATTCGAAGAAAGGCATCTCGAGCCTCATCTCCTTAACTCAATGTCTCATGTCTACTTTCTACAGGAGCAGTCCCTTGCATAGGAGCTGGCGTGTTACTCGCAGCATCATCAGCCTATAACACCCCTTACCCGGGTTCGTTGCCGGAACGAAGTACAAGGCATTACCAAACGATAACACAACCAATCATACACAAGCGAACCATGAAATTTCGTTCCAATGTAAAACTTTTGCATAATATATCATACGATCCTTAAAATGGGCCTACGAGGCCCAAAACATGATTTGGGAGTGGTCCAAGACCAAACCGAGAATTAGAAAGATTTTGGAAAATTAGGTCAAAAACAGGGCACGCGCCTGTGTGAGACATGGGCACGCCTGTGTCCCAAACCCATCTTGAATTTTTGGAAAAATATTTTTCGTTTAAAACCTGCAGGGGTTTTCACACAGTCGAGCATGCGCCCGTGTCCTTCACACGGCCTCGACACACCCGTGTGGCCTCCCCATGTGAGAAATTGGGACATTCTGTTTATGACGTTAGCATACAATTTTGGTCACACGGCCACGAGACACGCCCGTGTGATCTGACCGTGTGACGTCCTCAGTCTCCAAAAATCCCATGCAAAAATTCACACGCCCTACACACATGGTCATGGGAGCTGGCCGTGTGGCCCTAAGTTAGTCTATTTTCCAAGCCATCCTTTGTCCCAAAACACATGCTAACTTTACAACTTTTAATACCACATAACTTACACATTTTTAGGCATCTAAATGGCTTCATTTAATCATAAATCATCCATTTCAACTTAACCACACACAAACACACCAATCATTCTATGAAATGCCTCATAAAGATAGATAAGTAAAACAACATCGTTATTGGCCATATCACATAGCCCTAATTACAAAGTGACTTATCCCATGATAATCACCACAATATAGCCAAGCTAACTTAACACTTACAACACCACTAAGTCCCTATACATGCCATAGTTCCAAAAGAATACATATTACAATACCAAAAGTATTTTGTGGATAGTGTGGATGATCCTCCGACACTTCCCGATCCTCGAGTTGGCTTGACTAATATATAAAACAAGGGAAAAGAGAGAAAAGAGTAAGCTTTAGAAGCTTAGTAAGTCTATATGTAAATAAATTATCATCATAGCAACATTTAGCAATACCAAGGGTTATCCCTCACACACCAACTTACCACCTAGTCTTACCAACATTCCCAAACAAATCATGCACATTATTTTCCCCTACTCAAGTTCACATGCACCCTTGCGCCAATATGCAAGTTCCCAAAATTACACTTGCTCAAAAGAACGCACCTGCACTTACATATCATATTACCACACCAAATCTCTCTAGTCAACTTTCCCGTTGAACTCTTCGAACTAACATTCAATACACGGTGGATTTTCAGATCCCAGCTCCACCAACACATCAATCGGCTCTCGTGTACACATGGTGAAGTTCACCTTATCACCTATGTGACATAGCTATTACATCCCGTAACTATCGTGTATATAGGGTGTCCATTCCATCGGATCTACCCATGCGACCTAGCTACATATAATACTACTATCATGCACACATGGTGAAGTTCACCTTATCACACACGTGACATAGCTATCTTTGGTCTGCAGCTCTCGTGTACACATGGTGAAGTTCACCTTATCATCCATGTGACATAGCTACATTTTATCCGTATCTCCTGTTTTTCTGAAGATTCAACCGGGACTCACATTTCCAAGACTTTTAGCATCATAGAAAGTTTACAAATATTAATATTTCATAGCATACATCAAAATTCTTAATGTACAATTAAAATTGACGTATTACTTACATATAAACTTACCTTGTGACAGCCCTATTTTCGACCATAGTCGGGAAGTGGTTTCGTGACCACTAAACCGCGTCCTTGAATTAGTTGATTTTTCCTTATTTTATTATTTTCTAGGTCTAGTTTATGTGTTAAATGTGCATGTGAAATTTATTGGTTTGAATGTGACAAAATCAATGTAAATTTATTAATGAGGGCTTGGTTGAACAACTTGGAAACTTAGTTAGTCAAATTAGAATGACTAAAATAAGAAGGGCTAAAGAAAAATGGGTTTGCATGTCAATTTCCTCCTTAGTGGAAAGAGGTCGGCCATGCATTTGTTTCCATTGGATGTGCTATTATTTATTTTTTTTTGTTGGTGGAGTGTTTCATAATGGGGATAAAATAATAAAAATAAAAGAAGAAAAGGAATTTATGGTTGAATTGTTGTCTTCTATGCCGTGAACTAAGAGGAGAGGAGAGACTAAGCATTCGGTCTTCACTCTTCTTGAATTGAGGTAAGATTTAGGTTAATTCTTTGAGATTTTATGAAAATGTAGTTGGAGGTTAAGTATTTGATCAAACCCATGTGTAAATTTTGATCCTTGAAGTGTTTTGGGCATTCGGCTAAAAGGAGAGTTATGGAGTCTTGACTTATTTCATATGTTTTTTGAAATGGGAGCTTTATGTAAGTTGTTTTAGAGATATATGTGTTTTGGGAATTAAGGGATATGGAAATTCTGATAAGATGAATGTGTGTGGTTAATTGCCGAGTTTGATAATTTAGGGTATTAAATTAGTGTAATTCATGTGTTAAAAGTCTATTTGAGCAATTTGATGAATTTTGAATTTGTTGAATTAATGCAAATAGAAGCTCATGAACTTGTTGTGAATTTATCTTAAGTGAATGTAGTTAAACGTTCTTTTTTTTTTTTAAAAAAAACCCATTCGGCCATGGGGGTTAAGTATTTAGACAAATTTAATATAGGAAATTGATAAATTGCTGGGTATATGTTTTGATTGATAAGAAATATTTGGCCATTGGAATGACTTACATTCGAGAATGTATAGTTAATAGCTTTGGTATGTTTTGAATCGATTTTTGCGATGGCCAAAGGTGAACTTAAGTAATTATTTGATGAAATTGTGGAATTTGATCACTTGTTTAAAGATTAAGCTTTCAGCCATAGTTAGTTATTATTTTATGAAGGGTGACTTGATTCAAACGAATAATATATTGAACTATTTAAATTTTAGGCTTGACTTGTAATATAGTGGTAAGGCCGAATGTACATGTGGACTATAGAGAGGATAGTTTGTGTTTTCTGCTTTGATTTAGAAATGTATATGAAAGTTGATACGCTCTAATTGGTTGATTTAAGCTCAAGAGCTTAGAGGTGAGGCATCGGACAAAAGAAAAGCAAAGGCTACGGAATAGCCAAGTCGAGACCTTTCAGAAAGATACAAGGTAAGTTCTTGAGTAATGGAGGTTAGCTCATAATTGTAATGAAATTATAGTACATATGTGAATGTATAAATTAAGACTTAAAAAGGCCATAATCGATGTAGTGGTGGATGAGATAGATTGAGCAAATGTGAGAAAACCGAATGTTAATCTTTGTTTTTGTTATATTTTGATGTAAATACGTACCCTTTTGTTTATGACTAGTGATTCAGAATTTGGTAATGAGTCTTAAACATACTGTGATTATATTTGAATGTTGGTGATGAGTTCCAAAATGATATGATATAAATGTTCATGCATGGTAAATAATTTGGGAATTTACGATCCGAGCTTAGACTCGAAGGGCTTTTGAGCCAGTGATATGATCCGAGCTTAGACTCGAAGGGCTTTTGAGCCAGTGATACGATCTGAGCTTAGACTCGAAGGGCTTTTGAGCCAGTGATACGATTCGAGCCTAGTCTCGAAGGGCTTTCAAGCCAGTGACATATCCGGACTTAGTTCCGAAGGGCTTTGAGCCAATGTTGAAACCGAACTTGGTTTCGATGGACATCCGTGCTGGCGTTATAAAATAAATGCTGATATAGTCTTATTAAATATGTTGCCTTCCGTAAGATAGCCAGGTATGCATCTTATACTTGTTCAGAAATTTTGTTACTTATAAATTGCGAGCTTAGGGTTCAGTGGAGATGTTTTGATTATTGTTAAAGGTCATTCAAACACCTATGACTTGATTATAATGTGTCTGTTCTGAATTAAAAGAATCTAGTTGTCTGGATATGGAATGTAAGTCATAGGCATGAGTTAAATTTGATACTTGAGAAGAATGGGTTCGGTTATAAGTTAAGGTAGTCGAATACCCTAAAAATTTCCTTGTGATTTGAGTGAAATAAATTTTATCATAGAAATTCCCCTATTCGGCTCAAGTAAGAAATAAGAACGTTTAGTTGTTACTATGTTACTTTTTCATATGATTTTTGTTACTCAAAACTTACTAAGCATGTAATTGCTTACTCCGTTTCTCTTAAATTTTCTATTTTATAGATCTCGATCGTTAGCTACGGGTCTCGGGAATCTTGCTTTCGAAGTCATCTCTATTATCAAAGCCCTGTTTGGTACTCAATTAGCTAAACTTTTGTAAATGGCATGTATAAGATGCATTTTGTGTTGTTAATCGAGAACTTTATTTTAGTGATTGTATTAAGCTCAGCTAGGCGAAAATGGCTTTTCAAGATGATTTACTTACATATAGTCTTTAAGTTGTTAATATGTATTTTGACTTATATGCCTTGCTTGAATAAGAACGTGTATTTCTAAATGAGGTAACTTTAGGGTTAGACATGTTATTTTTAGGCATACGTATATCTATGTATAAGCAAATCGGATGTTTATTCCAAGTGGCAGCTAGATATGAATTTGCAACTTGAATCTAAAATACAAATAGATTCGGTTTAAGCTTTTGATTTGCATGAGTAACTTTTATCCATGAAGCTAGGTGCTATGAAATAGATATTGCGCGCGTTGTTCTAACCTTATTCGTTAGCTTAGTTATGAAATTTTCGGGTAATGCTCATGACTCTACGGTGATGTGTACGAGTTTTGGGGTGTTATATTTTATTGGCATCATAGCTACGGTTTTAGTCGATTCTCGGACTACCGTAGTAAGTATGAGTCTAGCTATACATGCCATTTAGTGTCATATTGATAGTGAGATGACTTCTGACATCTGAAATGTGATTTTTGGTATAGAATGGATCCTGAACCCGATTGAACCTAGCAGACGATGTGGAGAGTGTGGCGCCTGCTCCCGCGCAAGGGACAGCACCGCCTGACTCTCAGCCGAATACCAGTCATCGAGATGATGACACTAGACAAGCTTTTTATACGATGATGAGTGACTGGTTCGCTCAATTCATTAGATCAAATCCGGCTGTTCCGCAACCTCCGCCCCCGAATACTCCGCTTCGGACTTATATGACCCCTCTTGTGACCGATCTAGTGAGATCGAGTAGGCCCCCTGTTGACAAAATTAGAAAATATGGGGCTGAAGAGTTCCGGGCTACCTTTAGTGATGATGCTGAGCGGGCCGAGTTTTGGCTCGACAATACCATTCGAGTGTTTGATGAACTGTCCTGCACACCTGAGGAGTGTCTGAAATGTGCGATGTCTCTGTTACGTGACACTGCCTACTACTGGTGGAATACTCTAGTTTCTGTTGTTCCGAAAGAACGGGTCACCTGGGAGTTTTTCCAAATCGAGTTCTGTAAGAAATATATCAGTCAGAGATTCATCGATCAAAAACAGAAGGAATTTCTTGAACTCAAACAAGGTCAGATGTCAGTAACTGAATACGAGAGAGAATTCGTGCGTCTCAGCCGATATGCTCGTGAATGTGTATCCCCCGAGGCTATTATGAGTAAGCGTTTCGAGGACAAGTTAAACGAAGAAATTAGATTGCTAGTGGGAATTCTGGAAATTGAAGAATTTGTCGTTCTAGTCGAGCGAGCGTGTAAAGCCGAAGAGCTTAGAAATGAGAAAAGAAAAGCCGAGGAGGGAGCTAGAGAGTTCCGCAAAAGATTTGCGGGAAAATCTGTTCAGCAATCGTCCAAAAAGACTAGAGAGGACTCGGGCCGATCTAAAAATATATCAGGTTTTTCTAAACATGAACATCATCGACCTCCAGTGAGTTCACGAGCTACTTTCATCGCCAGTGTTGGAAATGAACGTCGGGATAGATCGGATTGCAAATATTGTGGTAAATGGCACCCGAGGAGTTATAGACATCGGGATCGCTCTTGCTTCCAGTGCGGGTCTGCCGATCATTTTATTAAAGATTCTCCGAGAAATGATGAACGTACACCCGATCCGAGTCAGAGAACTAGTGGCACGATGGCACAGGGTAGACCACCGCGACGAGGGGGTAATACTTGTGGTAGTCAGAGAGGGACTAGAGACATTACAGTTAGATCCGAGGCTCGAGCACCTGCCAGAGCGTATGCTATTCGTGCCCGTGAGGAAGCTTCTTCTCCGGATGTTATTACTGGTACTTTCACACTCTTTAAAAGTAATGTTATTACCCTGATTGATCCTGGTTCGACCCATTCATATGTGTGTGAAACCTTAGCCTCTAGTAAGACTCTTCCTGTTGAGTCTACTAAGTTCGTAATTCGAGTGTCAAACCCTTTGGGCCGTTGTGTTCTGGTCGATAAAGTATGCAAGAAATGTCCCCTAATGATTCGAGATTTTTGTTTTCCGGCCGACTTGATGCCTCTACCATTTGATGAATTTGACATTATTCTCGGAATGGATTGGTTGACCGTTCATGACGCGATAGTGAATTGCAAGCGAAAAACTATTGATTTGTGAGGTTCAAATAATGAAATAATTCGAATTGAGTCCGTTGATCTAAACGGGCTACCTGCCATAATTACGACCATGTCAGCTCAGAGATACGTGAGAAAAGGCTATGAAGTGTATCTGGCTTATGTGTTAGATGATAAGGTAGCGGAACGAGGACTTGAGACTGTACCTGTGGTTAGAGAGTATTCGGATGTGTTTCCCGAGGAATTGCTGGAATTACCGCCCGTTAGAGAGGTTGAATTCGGTATAGAATTAGTTCCAGGTACGACTCTGATTTCAATTGCCTCGTACCGTATGGCGCCTACAGAGTTAAAAGAATTGAAATTACAGCTGCAAGAGTTGACAGACAGAGGCTTTGCGCGACCTAGTTTTTCACCTTGGGGTGCACCGGTTTTGTTTGTGAAAAAGAAAGACGAGACTATGAGGATGTGCATTGACTATCGACAGCTGAATAAAGCCACTGTAAAGAATAAGTATCCGTTGCCCCGAATTGACGACTTGTTCGATCAGTTGAAAGGAGCTTCAGTGTTTTCGAAGATTGACTTGCGATCTGGCTATTATCAGTTGAGAGTTAGAGATTCCGACGTGCCGAAGACAGCATTCAGAACGAGGTACGGACACTACGAGTTCTTAGTGATGCCGTTTGGGCTCACTAATGCCCCTGCGATCTTCATGGATTTGATGAATCGCGTGTTTAGGCCATTTTTGGACCGTTTTGTAGTAGTGTTCATCGATGATATTTTGATTTACTCTCGTGATGAGTTTGAGCATACCGAGCAATTGAGACTTGTACTTCAGACTTTGCGGGATAACCAATTGTATGCGAAGTTCAGTAAGTGCGAATTCTGGTTGCGTGAGGTTGGTTTCTTGGGACATATAGTATCCGCTTCGGGTATTCGAGTTGATCTGAACAAAATTTCAGCTATTCTCAATTGGAAACCCCCTAGGAATGTTTTCGAAGTTTGAAGCTTTCTGGGACTAGCCGGTTATTACCGACGATTTGTCAAGGGCTTCTCGATGATTGCAGTACCCTTGACCAGGCAGCTACAAAAAGATGTCAAGTTCGAGTGGTCTGATAAGTGTCAGGAAAGCTTCGACCGGCTGAAGACCCTATTGACGGAAGCTCCAATATTAGTTCAACCAGAGTCCGGTAAAGAGTTTGTAGTCTATAGCGATGCAAGTCTGAACGGTTTAGGTTGCGTTCTGATGCAAGAAGGACGAGTTGTTGCCTATGCTTCGAGACAGTTGAAACCTCATAAACAAAATTAACCGACTCATGATCTTGAATTAGCCGCTATTGTCTTCGCCTTGAAAATTTGGCGACACTATCTGTTTGGCGAGAAATGTCACATCTTCTCCGATCACAAAAGTCTAAAGTATTTAATGACCCAAAGAGATTTGAATTTGAGGCAAAGGCGGTGGCTAGAATTGCTTAAAGATTATGAACTTGTTATTGATTATCACCCGGGGAAAGCTAATGTGGTTGCAGATGCTCTCAGCCGAAAATCTCAATTTTCCTTGCGAGCTATGAACGTGAAACTAACGATGTCAGCGGATGATGTGTTAATTGCCGAATTGGAAGCAAGACATGTACTACTTCGACAGATTCGAGAAGCTCAGAAAGTCGACGATGATTTAGTTGCTAAACGAGTTTAGTGTGATTCAAGTGTAAATTCAGAGTTTCAGGTCGACAGTAATGACTGTTTGAGGTTTAGGGATCGAGTATGCTTACCGAGAGATTCAGAGCTCATCTCGACCATCTTGAATGAGGCTCATAACAGCCGAATGTCTATACATCCGGGCAGTAATAAAATGTATAATGACTTGAAACGTCAATTTTGGTGGCACGGCATGAAACTAGACATCTCTAATTTTGTATCTAAGTGCCTAGTATGTCAGCAAGTGAAAACGGAGCATCAGGTGTCGTCGGGATTACTTCAGCCGATTTTGATACCCGAATGGAAGTGGGATCGCGTTACAATGGACTTTGTGTCGGGTTTACCATTAACGCCAAGCAAGAAAGACTCCATTTGGGTTGTTGTTGATAGATTAACGAAATCAGCCCATTTCATCCCGGTTCGTACCGACTTTTCACTTGATAAGTTAGCAGAATTATACGTTTCTCAGATTGTACGATTGCACGGAGTGCCGACTTCTATTATTTCTGATTGAGACCCCCGATTTACTTTGAGATTTTGGAAGAAGCTGCACGAAGCATTGGGTACTAAACTCCATTTTAGCACCGGTTTTCACCCCCAGACTGACGGTCAATCTGAACAGGTTATTCAAATACTCGAGGACATGTTGAGATGTTGCATTCTAGAGTTCAGCGGATCGTGGGAGAAATACTTACCTCTGATTGAATTTGAGTATAATAATAGCTTCCAATCGAGTATTCAGATGGCACCCTATGAAGCTCTTTACGGTCGAAAATGCCGTACACCTCTGTTTTGGATCAAACTTAGTGAAGGTAAGATTCTCGGGGTTGATTTAGTTAGAGAAGCAAAGCAAAAAGTGGAGATAATTCGTGACAGTTTGAGAATGGCATCCGATCGTCAGAAATCGTACGCGGACCTAAAGCGTAAAGACATCGAGTATCAAGTGGGTGATAAGGTGTTTCTGAAAGTTTCACCGTGGAAAAAGGTACTCCGTTTTGGCAGTAAAGGCAAGCTAAGCCCGAGATTCATTGGACTGTATGAGATATCAGAACGGATTGGGCCGGTTGCTTATAGATTGATTATGCCTCCTGAACTTGAAAGGATTCACAATGTTTTCCATGTATCGATGCTCCGTCGGTATAGATCCGATCCTTCGCATGTGTTAAATCCGTCAGAAGTTGAAATTAAACCTTATTTGAGTTACGAAGAAGAACCTATCCGTATTTTAGCTCGCGAGGTAAAAGAATTGCGAAATAAAAAGGTTCCGTTAGTAAAAGTATTGTGGCTCAAGCACGGTATCGAGGAAGCAACTTGGGAACCTGAGAACGCTATGAAGGAAAAGTATCCAAATCTATTTTCGGGTAAGATTTCCGGGGACAAAAATTCCTTAAGGGGGAGAGTTGTGACAGCCCTATTTTCGACCCTAGTCGGGAAGTGGTTACGTGACCACTAAACCGCATCCTTGAATTAGTTGATTTTTCCTCATTTTTTTATTTTCTATGTCTAATTTATGTGTTAAAGTGTGTGTGAAATTTATTGGTTTGAATGTGACAAAATGTGAATTTATTAATGAGGGCTTGGTTGAACAACTTGGAAACTTAGCTAGTCAAATTAGAATGACTAAAATAAGAAAGGCTAAAGAAAAATGGGTTTGCATGTCAATTTCCTCATTAGTGGAAAGTGGCCGGCCATGCATTTGTTTCCATTGGATGTGCTATTATTTATTTTTTTTTTGTTGGTGGAGTGTTTCATAATGGGGATAAAATAATAAAAATAAAAGAAGAAAAGGAATTTGTGGTTGAATTGTTCTCTTCTTTGCCGTGAACTAAGAGGAGAGGAGAGACTAAGCATTCGGTCTTCACTCTTCTTGAATTGAGGTAAGATTTAGGTTAATTCTTTGAGATTTTATGAAAATGTAGTTGGGGGTTAAGTATTTGATCAAACCCATGTGTAAATTTTGATCCTTCAAGTGTTTTGGGCATTCAGCTAAGAGGAGAGTTATGGAGTCTTGACTTATTTCATATGTTTTGTGAAATGGGAGCTTTATGTAAGTTGTTTTAGAGATATATGTGTTTTGGGAATTAAGGGATATGGAAATTGTGATAAGATAAATGTGTGTGGTTAATTGCCGAGTTTGATAATTTAGGGTATTAAATTAGTGTAATTCATGTGTTAAAAGTCTATTTGAGCAATTTGATGAATTTTGAATTTGTTGAATTAATGCAAATAGAAGCTCATGAACTTGTTGTGAATTTATCTTAAGTGAATGTAGTTAAACGTTTTTTTTTTTAAAAAAACCCATTCGGCCATGGGCGTTAAGTATTTGGACAAATTGAATATAGGAAATTTATAAATTGTTGGGTATATGTTTTGATTGATAAGAAATATTTGGCCATTGGAATGACTTACATTCGAGAATGTATAGTTAATAGCTTTGGTATGCTTTGAATCGGTTTTTGCGATGGCCAAAGGTGAACTTAAGTAATTATTTGATGAAATTGTGGAATTTGATCACTTGTTTAAAGATTAAGCTTTCGGCCATAGTTAGTTATTATTTTATGAAGGGTGAATTGATTTAAACGAATAATATATTGAACTATTTAAATTTTAGGCTTGACTTGTAATATAGTGGTAAGGCCGAATGTACATGTGGACTATAGAGAGGATAGTTTGTGTTTTCTGCTTTGATTTAGAAATGTATATGAAAGTTGATACGCTCTAATTGGTTGATTTAAGCTCAAGAGCTTAGAGGTAAGGCATCGGACAAAGGAAAAGCAAAGGCTACGGAATAGCCAAGTCGAGACCTTTCAGAAAGATACAAGGTAAGTTCTTGAGTAATGGAGGTTAGCTCATAATTGTAATGAAATTATAGTACATATGTGAATGTATAAATTAAGACTTAAAAAGGCCATAATCGAATGTAGTGGTGGATGAGATAGATTGAGCAAATGTGAGAAGACCGAATGTTAATCTTTGTTTTTGTTATATTTTGATGTAAATACGTACCCTTTTGTTTATGACTAGTGATTCAGAATTTGGTAATGAGTCTTAAACATACTATGATTATATTTGAATGTTGGTGATGAGTTCCAAAATGATATGATATAAATGTATATGCATGGTAAATGATTTGGGAATTTACGATCCGAGCTTAGACTCGAAGGGCTTTTGAGCCAGTCATATGATTCGAGCTTAGACTCGAAGGGCTTTTGAGCCAGTGATACGATCTGAGCTTAGACTCGAAGGGCTTTTGAGCCAGTGATACGATACGAGCCTAGTCTCGAAGGGCTTTAAAGCCAGTGACATATCCGAACTTAGTTCCGAAGGGCTTTGAGCCAATATTGAAACCGGACTTGGTTCCGATGGACATCCGTGCTGGCGTTATAAAATAAATGCTGATATAGTCTTATTAAATATGTTACCTTCCGTAAGATAGCCAGGTATGCATCTTACACTTGTTCGGAAATTTTGTTACTTATAAATTGCGAGTTTAGGGTTCAGTGGAGATGTTTTGATTATTGTTAAAGGTCATTCAAATGCCTATGACTTGATTATAATGTGTCTGTTCTGAATTAAAAGAATCTAGTTGTCTGGATATGGAATGTAAGTCATAGGCATGAGTTAAATTTGATACTTGAGAAGAATGGGTTCGGTTATAAGTTAAGGTAGTCGAATACCCTAAAAATTTCCTTGTGATTTGAGCGAAATAAATGTTATCATAGAAATTCCCCTATTCGGCTCAAGTAAGAAATAAGAATGTTTAGTTGTTACAATGTTACTTTTTCATATGATTTTTGTTACTCAAAACTTACTAAGCATGTAATTGCTTACTCCGTTTCTCTTAAATTTTCTATTTTATAGATCTCGATCGTTAGCTACGGGTCTCGAGAATCTTGCTTTCGAAGTCATCTCTATTATCAAAGCCCTGTTTGGTACTAAATTAGCTAAACTTTTGTAAATGGCATGTATAAGATGCATTTTGTGTTGTTAATCGAGAACTTTATTTTGGTGATTGTATTAAGCTCAGCTAAGCGAAAATGGCTTTTCAAGATGCTTTACTTACATGTAGTCTTTAAGTTGTTAACATGTATTTTGAGTTATATGCCTTGCTTGAATGAGAACGTGTATTTCTAAATGAGGTAACTTTAGGGTTAGACATGTTATTTTTAGGCATACGTATATCTATGTATAAGCGAATCGGATATTTATTCCAAGTGGTAGCTAGATATGAATTTGCAACTTGAATCTAAAATACAAATAGATTCTGTTTAAGCTTTTGATTTGCATGAGTAACTTTTATCCATGAAGCTAGGTGCTATGAAATAGATGTTGCGCACGTTGTTCTAACCTTATTCGTTAGCTTAGTTATGAAATTTTCGGGTAATGCTTCATGACTCTGCGGCGATGTGTACGAGTCTTGGGGTGTTACATACCTCGACAACAAAAAGCGATAATTTGCAAATTAATCCGAAACCTTGCCCTTGCCCCGGTCAAGGTTGATTCCTCGGTGTTCTCGATCGATAATGACACATTTCACTCGTTTAATACACACATTACTTAATTTAGTCCAAAATCATCCTATGACAATTTTTACCATTTTACCCCTAACTTTGTTAATTTTTACAACTAAGCCCTAGGCTGGAAAATTGAAATATATCTATTCTCTTAGTTATCCAAGCCTAACCAAATCTCAATGGCACTCAAAATAGCCCACATTTCTCATTAATTTATACCTTTACCGCCTTCTTTATTATCTTTACAATTTGGTCCCTATTAGGGACTTTCATGAAAAATCACCTAGTAATCATAATTTACTACACCTTAAACCTTCATATTCCACCATTAGACATCAAATTACTTGTATGTCATACATGGGTAAAATTTTAAACATCAACCCTAGCTTGAAATAATGATAGAAATAGCTAGAGAAATTCACGAGGATTCCAAAAATACGAAGAAAATTAAAAACAGAGCTCGATTGCACTTACTTGTGAGCTTGAGAATCAACAAAACCCTAGCTATGGAGAAATGTCATGTTTGGCCAAAGGAGGAAGAAAATGAGCACATTTATGGCCTATATTTCCCTTTTTATTTCTTTTATTAATTAATGACCAAAATGCCCCTCATCAAAAACCTTTAATATTCCATCCTTCCTTAGGCATTTTTGTCCAAACAAAGTTAAAATGGTCTAATTACCATATAAAGACCTTTAATTTAAAATCTCAAGCAATTTAGTACCTTTATGGATTAAAACCCATATTTTTCACCTATTGCAATTTAGTCCAACCTACCAAATTGAATATGCAAACATTAAAATTCATGCACCAAAACTTCACATAATTATTAAAACACCCAACAAACATCAAAACTCAATCAGAATAATACTTTAGACCTCGAATTCATGGTTTCGAAACCACTATTCTGTTTAGCCCTTAATTCGGGTTGTTACAACTCTCCCCCTTTAGATATTTTCGTCTCGAAAAATCTTACCAGTAAATAGGTTTGCGTATTGTTTCCTCATAGTTTCCTCTGGTTCCCACATAGCCTCTTCCACACCATGTTTTTGCCACAACACTTTCACCAAAGCTACAGTCTTGTTTCTTAACTATTTAACTTCTCGAGCCAAAATCTTAATCGCCTCCTCTTCATAGGTCATATCCAACTGAATCTTAATATCCGTAGGTGAAATCACATGTGAAGGATCTAAACAATACCGTTGTAACATTGACACATAAAACACATTATGTATCTTTTCCAATTCTGGTGGTAAATCTAAATGGTATGCCATTGGCCTTATTCTTTTCGTAACTTCATACGGCCTAATGAAATGTATACTTAATTTACCCTTCCGGCCAAATCGCAATATTTTCTTCCATGGTGACACCTTCAAAAATACTTTATCACCAATATGAAATTCAATCTCCTTTCTTTTCAAATCTGCATAAGACTTTTTCCGGTCGAAAGTAGTTTTCAAACAATCTCAAATTATCTTCCCTTTTTCTTCGGTCTCCTTAACCAAATCAACACCATGAATCTGTTTCTCATTCAACTCAGTCTAATATAGTGGAGTTCGACACTTTCGACCATATAACGTCTCATAAAGCACCATCTGAATGCTGGATTGATAACTGTTGTTGCAGGCGAATTCCACCAAGGGTATGTACCTTTCCAAACTTCCCTCAAACTCTAAAACACAACACCAAAGCATATCATCAAGAACTTGGATTACCCTCTCGGATTGGCCATCAGTTTGCGGGTGAAATGTAGTACTAAAATTCATTTTTGTACCTAATGCCTCTTGCAACTTTTTTCCAAAATCTCGAGGTGAACCTCATATCTCTATCGAGATGATAGGCATAGGCACCCCATGTAACCTTACAATTTAAGCTATAATTCGGCTAATTTATCAAGTGAGAAATCAACACGTACCGGTATGAAATGGGCCAATTTCGTCAATCTATCCACGATTACCCACACAGCATCTTTCTTCTTCCGTGTTAAACGTAGCCCTATCACAAAATCCATGGTAATCCTTTCCCACTTCCACTTGGGAACCATTACTGGTTGAAGCAAACCTGAAGGTACTTGATGCTTCGCCTTCACCTGTTGGCAGATTAGACACTTTGTCACAAATTTCATAATGTCCTTTTTCATGCCTGGCCACTAATACAGTTTCTTTAAATCATTATACATTTTGGTACTACTGGGGTGCACAGATAAACAACCACTATGTGCCTCATGTAAAATTTTCTAAATCAATTCCACATCTCTAGGAATACAAACTCTATCATGAAACATCAAGAAATTATCCAAATCAACTTGAAAATCAGAGTGACCACCCATCTCGCCCTGAACCCTCTTGGCTTGCAATTCATCATCATTCTTTTGAGCTTCACAAATTTGTTGTAGAAACAATGACTTAGCCCTCAACTCAGCTAATATAAAACCATTATCAGAAAATGTCATACTCATGCCCATAGCTCTCAAAGCATACAAGGACTTTCTGCTCAAAGCATCCGCAACTATGTTTGCCTTTCCTAGATGATACTCAATTACTAGCTCATAGTCCGTTAATAGTTCAAGCCACCTCCGTTGTCTCAGATTCAATTCCTTTTACTTCATCAAGTATTTCAAACTTTTATGGTCGGTAAAAATTTGACATTTCTCACAATAAAAATAATGGCACCAAATCTTCAAAGAAAACAAAATAGCGGCTAGCTCTAAATCGTGGGTCGGATAGTTCTTCTCATGCGGTTTTAGTTGCCTTGAAGCATAAGCCACCACATTGCCTGCTTGCATAAGCACACATCCAAGACCATTTAGTAACGCATCATTATAAATCACGAACTCATTTCTGGACTCGGGTTGCACTAACACTGGTGCCTCAGTCAATTTAGCTTTTAGCTGATCAAAACTTTGTTGACATTTTTCAGTCCACTTGAATTTTACATCCTTTTGAAGTAGTTTGGTCATAGGAGAAGCAATTATGGAGAAACCCTCGACAAATCATTGATAATATCCAACTAGTCCTAGAAAACTCCTCACCTCAGTCACATTCTATGGCAACTTCCAATTAACAATCACTGAGATTTTACTTGGGTCAACTCGTATGCCATCACCTGAAACTATACGTCCCAAGAACCCAACTTCATGGAGCCAAAACTCACTCTCGCTGAACTTAGCAAACAACTTCTCTTTCCTCAAAGTCTGCAGCACAGTTCTCAAATGCTCGGCATGTTCTAACTCATCCCGAGAATAAATCAATATATCATCTATAAATACCACCACAAATTTATCCAAGTACTATCGAAAAATCCAGTTCATCAAATCCATAAACATATCCGGTGCATTACTTAAACCGAAAGGCATAACAAGAACTTCATAATGGTCGTACCTCATTCTAAAAGTAGTCTCCGGCAAATCGGATTCCTTAACCCGTAGCTGGTAATAACCAGATCTCAAATCAATCTTAGAGAACACCGTTGCTCCCTTTAATTGGCCGAACAAATCATCAATTCTTGGCAATGGATACTTGTTCTTGGTAGTCACCTTATTAAGCTATCTGTAATCAATATAAAGCCTCATCGACCCGTCCTTCTTCTTTACAAACAATACAAGAGCACCCCAAGAAGAGAAACTCGGTCGCACAAATCTTTTTTCTATTAACTCTTGCAACTGAGCCTTTAACTCTCTGAATTCCATTAGAGCCATCCTATACAAAGCAATGGAAATAGGTGTAGTCCTAAGTAACAAATCAATAGCAAACTCAATTTCTCTAACAGGGGGTAACCCGGGTAGCTCTTCCGGAAACACGTCTGTAAATTTGCAAACTACTGGCACAGATTTTAGCTTCAATTCTGAAACCTCGATATTCAAAACATATACTAAATAAGCTTCACACCCTTTTCTCATACATTTCTGAGCATGTGACAGCCCTATTTTGACCCTAGTCGAAAAGTGGTTTCGGAACCACAAAATTGAGTCATAAATTATTAAATAATTTATTCTGTATGCATTTTGTGTGAAATAGCATATGTGATAAATTAAATGGGAGAAATTAATTATTAGTACGTTTAATTGATTGAAATTGGATTCGATTGTAAAATTTAGAAGATAAGGTGGCCAAATGTTATAGTGGCCGAATGTTGAAGTTTAAATTGCATGTCCTTGCATGGCTATTTAACCATTTATCATAGTGTATGGTAGTGGAGGGTTGCCAAAATCATTATATATGTGTTTAATATTAATAATTATAATATGACAGAATTATGTCATATTAGAAAATATATTATTATATGAAAGTGGGAGTTAAAAACAAAGGAGCATGCTTTATCTTTTATTCTTGGCCGAAACTTGGTGAAAGAAAAGAGAAAATAAGTTCAAAGCATTTGGCACCTCCTAATGCTAAATTAAGGTATGAATTGAATGTTGTTTTTAGCAATTTTTGGATATTTGATTTATTTCTAAGTTCTTAACATTGCCAATGAATGGATTCTTAGATTGTGGATGATTCATGCATTCGGCCACGAAAGATAGTTAGGGATGGTGGTTGTTTCCATGCTTTAGATTGTAATGGAGGGTGGATAAGGTTTAAGTAGATTAATTAGACATATAGTATGGTGGTATGATAATTGGGGAATTTGGTTACATAATAGAGAATGTTCATGTTACCAAATAAGAAATTGAATGTTAAAATGTGTGGTGATTGATTTGTAATTGATTAGAATAGGCTTGAAATAAAGCTTTAGTGATGTTCGGTCCTCATGGATAAAATTGTAAGATTGAGTAAATCACCAATCATGTTGAAGAATTTTTGAATGTTTAATTGCATGAAATTCGGTCATGGGATATTTTAATTACAAGTTTGAAAAGTTAAATTTTAGTATATGTATGAACAATTGCCGAATGTGAGGTTGAGGAGGGATAGATACATCTTGTTTCGAATGGATTATGTTTTTATCAAATATGGGACATGGATGATGATTTAATGATTTATTACTTTTGTTTTAAATTAAGCTCACGAGTCTAAAGGAACGGGATCGAGTAAGGGAAAAGCAAAGGTTGTCGAGTAGTTGATTTGTGGCCGTTCGTTCAATAATAAGGTAAGTTATAAGCAACTAATTCTTTGTTATTATGTGTACTTAATGTACGTACAGTTTATGATTTGTAAATTTTATACGTGCATAAATGTTGAATGGGAGATAATTGTTTGTGCTGATGAAATTGAATCAAAATGTTAACTATGATTTTTAAAGCACTATGTGTGCGTGTATGCTGGAAATGAAGGGCACTTTGTGTGCGAAAACGAGTAGCACTATGTGTGTGTATATGCTGGAAATGAAGGGCACTTTGTGTGTGAAAACAAGAAGCACTATGTATGCGTATATGCTGGAAATGAAGGGCACTTTGTGTACGAAAACGAGCAGCACTATGTGTGCGTATATGCTGGAAATGAAGGGCACTTTGTGTGCGAAAACAAGAAGCACTATGTGTGCATATATGCTGGAAATGAAGGGCACTTTGTGTGCGAAAACGAGAAGCACTATGCGTGCGTATATGCTGGGAATGAAGGGCACTTTGTGTGCAGAAACGAGAAGCACTATGTGTGCGTATATGTTGGAATAAAGGGCACTTTGTGTATGAATATTCAATCGAGCAATATACGTGTTGATTCGATCACTTAGTCACTTTGTGTGCGAAATAAGAAAATAGATCTATACAATTGATTAGTTGACATATAGTTTGGTTGCAGTTAACCTAAATGAGATATGTGATACATGATATTGGTTTGAAATTATGTTCTAGGTAAATGCTTATAATTAAGAAGCATTCATATGATGAAATGGAAAGATGAACTAGTGTATGAATATTTCTTTGTGATGAGCATGTTATATGGACATGAAATTGAGGTAAAAAGATTACTTGTCATATTAGATACCCCTCGATATATGATTATAAATTGACATATTTGGCATTAGCTTATATCATTCAATAAGTATATACCAATTTAATTGTGTATCAAACTGCTTATGACTTACTGAATGGAATCTCATCTGGTTTATTTGCTTATTTCTTCCATTTAGATCCCAAAAATCCATCAAGAGCTCGGGACCATTTGGAAGTCATCGCACCTATCTCAAAACTTTTGGTATCTTTGTAAAAGCTTTATGTTTAACACTATGGCATGTATAGATTACATTTTGGGATGTTGGTTATTTTGATAGCAATGTATATAGAGCCATGCAAATGTGGCCTAAATTCTATGTTAAAGAATAGTTATGCTTAGTTAATATTTGAGGTGTCTTTTTTTTTTTAAAACTTGAATTATGAGTTAATAGATATGGAGTGATTGTGGTTATAATATGTTTAAACCAAATTAATGTGTGATTGTAAGTACTTATCCATACACCTTCGGTTGTGATAATGAAATTATAAAATATATGGTAGCTCTATTCGATGATGTTTATGTATATATATATTATGCTTACATGATTGGTTATCTATGGAACATTGGTATGTTGTTTTAACCATGATTTACGATCTTATGGCCATGAAATGGATGTGGTTGTATCATGGGTAAAAAATAAGTTTTACGTGCTCACCTATTATTACCTATGTGCATTCGGTTTTAATAGGTAATTTACTAGATGAATAGTGATTCTATAAACATAAAAATGTGATTTCAAAATTTCAACCTTTGGATTGTTTGAAAGGATTCGAGTTAGTTCTGTAATACCTTGTAACCCCGCCGGTGACGGTCTCAGGTTAAGGGTGTTACAGAGCAGTCATACAAGAAATCACTACCAGTATCTTATTCAAATCATATGTTCCAACCCACAGAATTTCACCACTTTCACATTTTAGCTCAAGAGTTTTCGATCTATAATTCACCTTGACATCATGTAATGTTAACCAATCCATGGCAAAAATAATGTCAAACTCATCAAATGGCAACAACATTAGATTATCTAGGAAACAGTGTCCTTGAATCATCAAGGGATTTCTACAAACCTTATCTACCAGCATAAATTTTCCTAATGGATTCGACACTTTAATGAGAAATTTAGTCGGCTCAATAGGTAATGTATTACTATGCTCCAATTTATCACAAATATAAGAATGAGTGGAGCCTGTGTCTATTAATGCAATAACATCAGTATTATAAAGTGAGAATGTACCGGTAATTACATCCAGAGATGATGCCTCCTCATGAGCTCGCATTGCGTAAGCTCTGGTAGGTGTCCTCGTCTCTAACCTTGCAGCTACCTCTTTTGCTACACTTTTGCCACTGGCTCCACCTCAAACATTCTTTGACGGTTTACCCTTACTAGTAGTGTTACTCGATCTAGCACCTTGAAACTTCTCATCTCCCATTTTCTCAAGGCAATCCCTAACAAAATGATCTATGGAACCACACCTAAAATAGGTCGGGTTAATTCCCCAACACTCACCGGTGTGTCGTCTACCACAGTCCTGACACTTGGGTCTATCAGTCTTTACGTTACCCACACTAGCCATCGATGTAGCCTAGGCTTTAGAACCCGAATATGCTTTACCTCGATCTCGTTGTTATTGTCCCACTGAAACTGTCATTCGAGGATTCGTTTCTTTATACCTCTTTGATTGAGATTGAAAGGACTTACTCATCAGTATCTTTCGGGCATCTCGAGCTTCCATAATTGCTTTTCTCTTCTCTTTATTTAGCTCCTCGACTTTGCATGCTCTGTGAACCAACACCACAGATTCTTTTAATTCTAGAATTCCCACCAACTCTTTGATATCCTCATTGCGCCCATCCTCAAACCTTCTACACAACATCGCCTCGGTAGAAACACACTCTTGTGCATATTTGCTAAGTCTGACGAACTCACGTTCATACTCAGTCACAGTCATCTTACCTTGCTTCAACTCGAGGAACTCCTTTCGTTTTTCATTATGTGACAGCCCTATTTCGACCCTAGTCGGGAAGTGGTTTCGGAACCACTAAACTGAGTCAATGAAATAGTTGATTTTAATTTCCTATGTCTAATATATGTGCTAAAGGTATGTGTGAATTTTTAATGTTTGAATTTGACAATTTTTAGATGTGAATTTATTAACAAGGACTTAGTTGAGAAACTTAGAAATTTAGATGGACAAATTAAAATGACGAAATAGGAAAGGCTTTAAAATAGTTGGGTTTGCATGTCAATTTTCTTTTTTTTTTATTTGAAAGTGGCCGGCCATGTATTTTTTTAATGATCATTTTGGTGTATTATATTATTAAGGAATTTTTGATTGGTGGTTAACATATTTTATCATTAAATAATAAAATAAAAGGGTGAAAAGAACAAAGTTCTTTTCTTCTTTCTTTCATGGCCGAGAATGCTTAAGAAAGGAGAAAGAAGAAGTTGAATTTTTGGCACTTTGATACCCTTCAATAGGTAAATTTCTTTGATATTTTTAATGAATTTTTGAATGGTTGAAATGGTTATGTGAATGTTCATTCAACCCATGAGTTAAATTTTGTCTATGTTTTGATGTATATATGTTTCGGTCATGGCCACATTTTGGGAGATTTTGTGTTTTAAGTTTAAAGATGATGAATTAAAGTGGGATTCATGGAAACTAGCTAATTGATGATAAGGAGAGGAAGATTTAGGCAAACTATGAAATTCGGCTATGGATGCTTATGTTTCCTTGATAGTATAATTTAATGTTTGTATTGATTTTAAAGAGTAGATGGAATTGAGCTTGCTAAACTTGGATTTCATTGGTATAGGAGAGTGTTTCCATTCGGTCAATGTGGTTTGCTCTAAGAATTTTTGTTAAAATTAGAAAAGTAATATATAGCTCATGTATTAAACCATGTTTTTATTATGATTGCCGAATGATCCATTAGAGAATGAGTTGTGTAAGTTTTTGTAATTTTGACATGATTGAAGGCGTGAATTAATTGATAAGTGGCAATCGGTTAATGTATTAGGTGCAAATAGTGCCGGATGTGAATTTGAGCAAATAAGTGAAAATTTGTTGTTGTTAAAGTCATGATAGTTATATGCCAACGTAAGGTGTTTTGGTGTTTTAATTTGGGAAATATTTGTATATTTATTAAGGCCGAATAAGTATTTGTGTGTGTGTGTGGCATAGTGAGAATATTTATATTACTTGCTTTGATTAAATGAAGCATACGAAAATTGATATGCTTAAGTTGATTTATGTGTATGGTTAGAAAAGAGTAGTACTGCCTGTTCAATTTGATTTAGAATTTTGGCATTTCGGTTTAGATGAAGTGGAAAAGTAATTAAAATAGCTTATTTGTTTTATCAATAGCTCAAGAACAAAAAGAACCACACTCGGATAAAGGAAAATCAAAGGTGGTGGATTAGCCAGTCTATTATTGTTGGACGATAAATCAAGGTAAGTTTTGAGTGATATAACCTAGCTTATAACTTGATTTAACATGAAATAAATGTTTAGTTATACATGTGAATGGTAGGATTAAGCATACGAACTATGGTCGATGTAAGTAGTAGTGAAATGGCCATATAGCCGAAAGCTTATTAGACATGTGATGTCTTTAGAACCAATTTGATATGAGAATTATATATCTATATATGCCTAATGACCGAATATGTAGTGAGATTCACATATTACGCCTTAATGTGTGAATGATGCAAATAAATGTAAACTGGTAAAAAGGCTATGGGAAGAATACATATGACGGGACTGAGTGTATATTTGTCTCAGCACTTTTATCCGGGTTGAATCCCGAAGGGCATACGTGCCAGAGTTTATCCGGGTTGAATCTCGAAGGGCATACGTGCCAGAGTTTATCCAGGTTGAATCCCGAAGGGCATACGTGCCAGAGTTTATCTGGGTTAAGTCCCAAAGGGCATATGTGCCAATATTGTATCCAGGATAAGTCTTGAAGGGCATTCGTACTAGTGATTCATCCGGGCCGAGTCTCGAAGAGCCTTAAGGCTAGAACTTTACAATCTGGGCTAAGCCAAAGGCAATTATGCTGGAAATACAAAATTCAGGCTTTACTAACCATAATAATTAAGCTCTCAACCTAAATTAGCCAGGTATGTACTACAATTAAATTGTGATCGTGCTTCTGTTTAAATTATGCTATGTCAACCGGGTGATATCGAATTTGACCTTTGTTTCGGAATGGTATGAATGCATGATGCTTAATATCGTATTTGAAACTTGGATCATTAGGAATATGTTAAGATGGATTTAAGTATACGAATGTGTTATGATTTGAACCATATGGAAGTAATTGTATATGTTTATATACATAATAAAGAATTAGCTTTGCAACCGAATTAGATATATTGACTTAGTGATTGAGCTTGTTTTAGTATGTGGAAATTATCCATATGATTCGAAATTTAGTTAAGGAAAGATGTTTGATATGTATGGTTAGGAAGGGTAAATTTAATATAATATGCATTCGGTTAAGGTTAAATCTTGACAAGTGCTAGAAGTGTCCGGTGGTAATCTCTGAATGTGTTGTTATGGCTTAAAACTTACTAAGCACATGAATGCTTACTCTGTTACCTTATTTCTCTGTTATGTAGTCCTTGTTCGTTAGCTACGATCTCGGGAATTCCAGGCTAAAGTCATCCATACTATCACAAAACTTCTTCCGGTATTTTGTAACTAAACCCTGAAAATGGCATGTGTAGGCTTGACATTTTGGGTCAAACAAATATGTTTTTGATATTGTAATTAAGTTAGCCATGTGAAAATGGTTTACCCGAATACCTTTCCTCCAAATTTCAAAGTCTTAAATTTTATTAGGTGGTACGTAAATGGATGTGTATGTTCTGAAATTGGCAAATTAGGCTTGAAATGTGTTATATCTTGACTTTTATATTTTATGAAACTTATGTTGATTGAATGCAATCATTTGGTTAAGGTTCGGTATGTTAGCATGCTACTATATGCATAGGTTATAACATGGTAAATTGATCTAGTCGAAAAGGTGGTCATAAGGTTAATTGGTCGTGTGAGATCGTTGAATCAATTCCTGAGGATTAAGATTTGATTGACTTAATGATGTTTGTATGATTATGTTTGTATAAGTATAACCCTGACCTAGAAATTAAATAAACTGTTAAGCTATTCCTTATAAGTATCAGTGTTATAATTTGTGCGTTTGAAATTATGTTGAACTTAACGAATGTCGTGTAATGCCTCCTAACCCTCCGGCGACGGGTACGGGTTAAGGGGTGTTACAGATTAATAAATCTCTGACTTATATATTTCTTCCGGAACTCTTCCAAGAAAAAGTCCCATGTTATTGTTTCCCTCGGGACCACTGATATCAATGTCTTCCACCAACGATAGGCTAAATCTTTCAACAAGGACACGGCACATTTTAGGCACTCCTTAGGTGTACAAGATAATTCCTCAAATACTCGGATGGAATTCTTAAGCCAAAACTCCCCCCTCTCTGGACCATCATCCACGTTAGCTCTAAACTCTTCGGCTCCTTATTTTCCAAATTTTATCCACTGGAGGTTTTATCAACCTTACCATATCAACACCCTGTGGGGCTACGGGTACCGGTTGTGCTACAGGTGGGGGAGGAGGGGGTTGTGTAACACCCCAAACTCGGCCTAGAAGTTAGGCCCGAATTCGGTGTATCACATTAAAGTATTTTTCGAAAACCCTTCTTATAAATTTAAAACTTTTTGCCATTTTAAACTCGTGTAAAATCTCAAATTTCGTTTGCTTATTTTTAAAATGTAGTTTATTAAAATCATTCTCTTGTAAAACATTATTACCTTTAAAACCCTATTTGTTGTGGAAGCCTAATTTAAAATGGTTGTAAAAACGTGATATTTTGAAAATAATTATTGTTTTGAAATCGTGTTCTACTTTTAGCAGATATAAAAGCTCAGAAATAAATATCCCAAATTAAAAGTTAAGAAAATTAAGAGAGACCTTATTACACAATTTAAAGCCCAAATATAAATTACTTAAAAGTAAATAATCAAAACAGAAATTAAAAGCAGTGTGTGGTCTTCCCCAAGTCCCTCGCAGCACCGAACCGCCTAACGCTGGGGATTTCCTGAAAAAGTTAATAACCGTGGTGAATTTATAGAAACTCAGTGTGTAATCCCTTTACTAAAGTAACAGTCAGTGAACAGAATCAGAAACTGACTGGGCTTGAGCCCTTTAACAAAAACAGTATAGTTTAGTTCAGAGCATGAGTGGCCAAAGCCCAATACAAATCATTTCGGTTTTAGCCCATATCAGAATCAACTGGGCCTAGCCCATATCAGAGACAAAGCATGAATGAATGATGCATGATGCATGCAAAACCATCCAACCAGCACACCACTCCGTCCAACCCTGCACAGTCTGTGGGGATATAATCAACCCACCCATCCAACACACCAAGCTTAGCACCGGTTACGACACTAAGTCAATAGAATGGCTCAAAGCCATAATAGAACGGCACAGAGCCATAATCAAAATGGCACAAAGCCATGATGATATGCGTGGCACAAAGCCATCGATAGTGGGTCCATAATCGGCACAAAGCCTATAATATCAGCACAAAGCCTTCGGTAATGGCATAAAGCCTATAACTACAGAACAAAGCCCACAATAACGGTAAGAAGCCCATAATAACGGCACACAGCCTTCGGTAACATAATCGGTACTTAGCCATCGATCAGTCCATAGTCGACTCGGGCGACTCGTGCGACTATATCAGATCAATACAGATAAATGGCTCTAAGCCTTTGGTGGATCCACAGTCGTCTCAATTGACCCGTGCGACCCTAACAGATCAGATCTTCCTCCGTACAACATTCCAACCCACGCAATATGTTATGTATACATAATGTCATGCTCATAACCAGTTAAACCATCACAGTCACATCAGTCGAATCATAGTCATTCAGTTACCATCAACTCAGCCAAGACAACACAAGTGAGTTTAGTTCCCCACGAGGGGCAAAATAGTCATTTTACACTCTAGGGCCAAGGCGGTCATTTTACCCCATAGGGGTATTTCGGTAATTTTACAAATCGAGGGTATTTTGGTAATTTTACACATCGAGGGCATTTCGGTAACTTTACAAATGGATGGAATTTTAGAAATTTACAAATCGGGGGTATTTCGATAATTTTACAAACCGGGGGATTTCGGTAATTTTACCCTATAGGGGTATTTCAATAATTTCAAAAATCGGGGGTATTTTGGTGATTTCACAAATTGAGGGTATTTTGGTAATTCCAAGAATCGAGGGTATTTCGGTAATTTCACGAATCGGGGGTATTTCGATAAGTTCACGAATCGAGGGTATTTCGGTAATTTCACAAATCAGGGGTATTTCAATAATTTCACGAATCGAGGGTATTTCGGTAATTACATAAATCGGGGGTATTTTAGTAATTTCACAAATCGGGGGTATTTCGATAATTTCACAAATCGGGGGTATTTCAATAATTTCACATATCGGGGTCTTAACGACCCAATAGAAGGTCTAACGTCGCCTCGAGCAACTTAAGTAACTCCAACAAATATCATGGTGTAAATGGGCCTAAGGCCCATTACTTGACCCAAGTGGGCCCACACCCTCGTGTGACCCAACTAGCCTCGATTTAGCCACGACTATATGCACGACGCAGCCCAATCCAAAACCGACCACAAAACATACATTTTATCCGTGTGGGCCTACAAGCCCATTAGGCCCACACGGCCCATTCTGGCCCATCGAGGCCCAACACAACCAAAGTCATGTGCGTGACATGTCAAGTCCAACTACTTCCCACTTAGCAGTGAGATTTACCCAAATGGGCCCACGGGCCCATTAGGCCTATTAGGCCCATTCGGCCCATTATGGCCTAAGCCCATGAGTTTGCTCATGGTGGCCTTTTCCGTCGTACACCGTTCCGTGGGTTCAGTTTACCACACGAGCGATTGCGTGCTTGCGTGACCTCAAGCGTCGTATTTCCAGCTTTTCGGCATTTTATCGATCTTACAGTCATAGCAGTGTAACCAACACACACACTTTCGGCTTTTCAGCCGATTATCAAAATAAGGCATACAGTTACACACATATTTATAGCCTCTACAGCTATTACCGTCCACAGAGTACGGATACACACCCATTTGTGAAAAGTACTTAGAATCCCACGAACACCAACCTACACTCAAACAAGGTAATTCCATCATTAAACTGATGATTTGGGTAACCAATCAATATGCACCACCTTACCTTAATTGATTGAGGGTAACTTAGTCCTCTAAAGTTGCTAATCCAAGTTGATCACTCGCCTTATCGAATATCTGTATCACACACTTAAATTTATTAACCAAGATCAATCCTCTATATGGTCTAATTCCACAACTATTCCTTTCCAGAACATAATAATATTCGGCCAACTTCAAAAGGTTAAGTAGCGCTCTTACCTTATTCAACCGATGGAAGAAATGGGCTTTGATTACCTTCACGAGATGAGTATTCCCTCACTCTACTGAAATATACCTAACACCTAAAGTCCAACAAGACAACGTATTACCACCAAAGGTATATGAAGGGGATATTCGACTTTTAGAACCAAAGGGGTACAGAAGAATGGTTAACAACCATTAAAGAACATAAAACCTTACCAATTTGCTAGCAATCCAAACAAAGGAAGTAAGAAAGAACAACGCACCAAAACGGCTAACACAATTTGCTCGAGTGAAGAGAATTGAAGGATATTCTGCCATACACCACAGGAAAGAGGAAGAAATGTTGGAATCAAAAGAGAATACCGGCACGGAAATGTTGAGAAATCGGCAAATGATAGTAAAGAGAAGAAAAAAGTGGTCACTTTCAATTGAGAGAAGAAAAGGAGATGAGTCAAGAGAAAGAAAAGAGATGAGCTAGACAAGAAAGTGCACGAGTGGTCACTTTCCAAATAGGTTCAGTAAAACTCAGAAAAGAGTGAAAAGCAAGAATGAACCAAAACGTAAAGAAAAGCAAAAAAATTCTCAAAAATGTCTATCAAAGAATTCGACTCCTCTACACTTACCAATTGCCGAAAAATGCACAAAGTGAGTTGCCTAGTCTAATTTGCACTAACCAAATCCTCCCCCAAACGGTTACAACTTCTCCCAAACTCAAATCCCTTGAAACACTCCATGATCCCCTCCACTAATTTCTCCTTAATTTACTCAATTCCCCATTTAAATTCAATTCAAATTCCTATGACCAAATCAACCATAGAGTTCCAGTCCAGCTCTAGCACTTGCCGCCCCCATGTGATAAAATAAATAACATTTGTTTGCAGTGGGATTCAAACACTAGTCCATTAGTAGAACCAACACACCACTTGCCCCCACAACACGAGCTCCTTTGACACATCTTATCCACAATTGATTATAGGGTTTATAGGCCAGAGTCCAAGTTCTTTTAAAAGGAAAATCAAAATGTGTCATTAAATTGCAAGAGCCAAGACTTAAACCCATGCTCCCCTGGCAACTGTAATGACGCCACAACCACTAGACCACATGCTTCATTGTGTCATTTTTCAAACACAATAATTTAAAAGGCCTACTTCCAAACATCCAGGGTTTTGCTCACTTAAAACCAAAAATTTTACTGAAGTCCAGGTTTGAACCTAGGACTTCTCCAACACTTCCAAACACCCCCAAATCATCTAGCCAATCAATCCAAACATGCAAGTTACTAAAGCCCAGGTTTGAACCTAGGACTTCTCCAACACTTCCAAACACCTCCAAATCATCTAACCAACCAATCCAAACATGCAAGTTGTGATATTTCCATGCACAAAAAAACATTATAAGTCGTCTTCAAGGCCCAATACTTCTAGGCCCAAATTCAGGGTGTTACAGCTTGAGCATTAAGATTTGCTCTAACAAAATCAGTATACCAGCCATTCATAATTCGGAGAAAGACATCCCGAGCCTCGTCTCCTTGACTGAGAATCTCATTCCTACTTTCTACTGGCACAGTCCCTTGCGCGGGAGCTGACGCATTAATAGCAGCATCATCAGCTGCAGCTCGTTCGGGATCCATCACTATATAAAAACCAAAACACGATTCAAAAAAGTAAGGAGTCACCACACTATACAATATATCTATGGCATGTATAGCTAGACTCACACACAATGCTATGATAGTCCGAGAATCGACTAAACCATAGCTTTGATTCCACTAAATGTAAGACCTCTTACCCGGGTTCATTACCGGAACCGAGAACGAGGCATTACGGACGATAACACAACCAATCATATGCAAGCGAACCATGAAATTTTGTTGCAATTTAAAACTTTTACATAATATATCATACGATCCTTAAAATGGGCCTACTGGCCCAAAACATGATTTGGGAGTGGTTAGAGACCAAACCGAGAATTTAGAAATATTTTGGAAAATTAGGTCAAAAACAGGGCAAACGCTCGTGTGAGACAGGGTCACGCCCGTGTGGACACGCCGTGTAGTCACACATGCTCGTGTCCCCAACCCATCTTGAATTTTGGAAAAATATTTTTCATTTTGAACTTGCATCACATGGCCGAGCACACGCCCGTGTCCTTGGCCCGTGTCCGTCACATGGCCTTGACACGCCAATGTGGCCTCTCCGTGTGAGAAACTGGGACATTCTGTTTATGGTGTCAGCATACAATTTTGGTCACATGGCCATGGGACATGCCCGTGTGACCAGGCCGTGTGACGTCCTTAGTCTCCGAAAATCCCATGCAAAATTTCACACGCCCTACACACATGGTTATGGAGGCTGGCTGTGTAGCCCTAAGTTAGACTATTTTCCAGGCCATCCTTTGTCCCAAAACACATGCTAACTTTACGACTTTTAATACCACATAACTTACACATTTTTAGGCATCTAAATGGCTTCATTTAATCATAAATCACCCATTTCAACTTAACCACACACAAACACACCAATAATTCTATGAAATGCCTCATAAAGATAGAAAAGTAAAACAACATCATCATTGGCCATATCACATGGCCTTAATTACAAAGTGGCTTATCCCATGATAATTACCATAATATAGCCAAACCAACTTAACACTTATAACACCACTAAGTCCCTATACATGCCATAGTTACAAAACTAATACATATTACAATACCAAAAGAATTTTGTGGATAGTGTGGATGATCTTCAGACGCTTCTCGATCCTCGAGTTGGCTTGACTAATCTATAAAACAAGGGGAAAAAAGAAAAGAGTAAGATTTAAAAGCTTAAAAAGTCTATATGTAAATAATTATCATCATAGCAGCATTATACCAAGGGTTATCCCTCACTCTATAACACCCTTTACCCGTGTTCAATACCAGAACAGGATACGAGTATTATCAGAATAACATACATGTAATCATAATAAACCGAGTTATAAAATGATTATCTAAATTAAAACCCTTCAACTATTCATTCATCCTCTAGACATTAAATTCATATATCATAAACTTGTAATTTATCTAGTATTAAACCACATCGATAACATAATATGAGTGATATATCAAATATTAGAAATAAAAATTTCAAGTAATATTACTACAATATAAAACAACATACTGAAGCCTTCTATACGTGCCATAGTTACAAAATATATTTACAAAATACCAAAAGGAAGGATGGATTGTGTTGGTGAGCTTCCGACAATTTTTTCGAGTCACGAGCAAACTCGATTACACTATAAAATAAGATAAAAAAGAAAAAGAAACAAAGTAAGATTATAACTTAGTAAGTAATATGTAAATAATAAAAATAATAAACTAATAATGGCATTTATAAATCCCAAAATATATTTCCACAATTATACAACCTTAATCACACATGAAATTACAATTTACTAAAATTCAGTACAAGCTTTCCATTTGAGTCCCAGTAACTAAATTATTTTTATCTAGAGCTACGGAGCTCTAAATTAAGATCTGTAAATTTTTCCAAAAACTAAATTCATATTTCTTCTTACCCTAAAAATTTTAGAATTTTTAGTTGATCCAATTAATACAGTTTATTGACTAAACCTTCCCCTATTTTGCCACTCGACAGTCCTAACTACTCTTCACGAACATTACAATTTCTCTTTATACAAAATTCAATATATGTTCTAGTTTGCTTCTTCTAAAAATAGACTCGATAAGGAATCTAACCATATAAATTATATTCCATAAATATTTTTATACAAAGTTTAATGATTTTTCCAAATCAGAACAGGGGATCACGAAATCAATCTAAATCAGTCTTACAAAAATTTAAATAACTCAAAACATAGAAGTCTTTTACTTGCCCTACTTCTTTTATATGAAAATATACTGATTAAGCTTTAATTAAATATCTCATTCAACCTCCAATTCAACATTTATTGTTTTTGGTGATTTTTCAAAGTCACCCCACTGCTGCTGCCATAAACTATTTTATTTTCGATTTCACATTTTTCATAAATTTTCTCATATCCATTTTCCAATAACTCTTGTCCACATCAAACTTACCAAAGTTCGATCATTTATCTAACACATTACTCATATGCTTATATACACATATATCTACACTTAATCTTTACATAATCACACTCATTTTTCACTTGGCTACTTTCTCATTGAACACTTTAGAATAGAACGATAATAAATACTCGGTGGCTTGCACATAGTAGTGCCTTTGAAGCTAAGATTGTAACACCCCAAACCTGGCCCAGATGTTATGGCCAAGTCTGGTGTGTCACATGGACGATGACTTACACTCCATTCTTTAATTAATACGATTAGGGTGAGCTTGCAAAACCGTTATTAAAGTTTGGAAAGAAATCCAGGTTTTAATCTGTGAAAGTCTTATCCACTACTAGTTTAAAGTTTATTTTATCTCGAGGTCTTGTCTGACTTTACATTATCCATTTGATACGTTCGACGTGTTTTGAAAATAGTAATTAATTTTAAATGAAAACCCGCATAGCCTTAGTCTATCCATTTCAAGCAAGTTATAAATAAATGAATAAATATCAAAATAAAAACACTTAAAGAGCGGCCTTATTACAAATTAAAAAAAAAACCAAAAGAAAATAAATTAAAGAAAAATACTGAAATAAGGTATTTAAGGGAAAATGAAACCAATTGCAAATCTCGTGGCACTCCGAATCCCTCTAGCTCTAAGTCCACTAGGTTTGGGGCTTACCTGTAGAGATGAAAGGAAAGGGGTGAGTTTGGAAAACTCAGTGTGTAAGCTAAACCCAACCAGAGCCCAAATCAGTTCAAGCTTAACTGGGCCCAAGCCCTATCCAGATTTAGTATTAACTGGGCCTTAGCCTATTCGGTGAACAGTGATTAACTGGGCCTTAGCCCTATTCAGAAATCAGCACGGCCCTTAGGCCCATTACAGTAATAGATCAGAAATTATGCATGTATGCAAAGCCCAGCCCAAATCCATCCCTACACACCACCTGTACTAGCCCTACAGACCAAGTGGGGAATAAATTGACCCACCCAGCCCTACACACCACAGTCGTAGCATAGCTGCTAAATCAGATAACGTGGCCAAGCCACTAACAATAAAACGAGGCAAAGCCCCTTTCAGTAAACATGGCATTGCCACTTAGCACTTCCTCCATCATAAACCCTAATCCCATGCAATAGTATAACATGTCATGGCATACAATGAACAAATTAATTTAGCATGCATTTTAGTCAGATTTAACCCTAGGGGTATAATGGTCATTTTGCACCTAGGGGTAAAATAGTAATTTCCCGCCCTTAAGGGGTATTTCAGTAAATTTACTAGTTTTAATGGTTTTATGCACATTTCAGTTGTTAACAGTCCAAAAATCAATCAGGCAACTTATTTAGCCCATTCAGTCCAATTAGAGTTATTGGGCCCTAAAACCCCTAATGGGCCCTATGGTGACCACTAATTATTATGGCCCACTAAGCCCAAATTTCCACACTCATTTTAGTAGTTTTAACATTCAGATTACTAGGATCCACTTACCGATTGTTTCTACCCATATGGGCCAGTAAGCCCATTGGGCCCAAATTCAACCCTCCGGGGCCCAAAATCAACATTGTGCACAAAATCGCACATCTATCATTCTTACCGTTTGCGATTATAGAATTTACCATTTTAATCTGACCCACGAGCGTTCGTACGCTCGCAAGCCCTCGAAATGCCAGAATTTTGGCATTTTGACTTTTCGGGTTTTGCCAATCTAGTCTACTAGCGGGTGTCGTTTACACACCTGATTTGCGATATACTACAACGAGATCTCCCATGCAATTAACCTACAATCGTCCATTATAATGTTAGACCATGAACCAATGATAACTAATGTAACAACTATCACCATATTCGGCCAACATCCTTCGAGGCCCTCAAATACCTACCTTTACCGAAACTATGACTAGATCTAGATCTAGTTGCTGCAATAGTCCTAGCTTCTAATACTCTTTAATTGATAGCCTCCAGTCCACGTTAGCACATAATACCGAAGGGTAAAACCAAGAAACCTTTAGCCTTAATCAACAGCCACCCCATATAGTTAGGGGTTTCTGGGTTTTCTTGAACTACAAGTTACTGAATGGAAAGGGGGTCCGAGTACTTACTGAAGATCTACTTGTCGAAGAACATTTCCAAACACGGGGTCCGAGTACTTACTGAAGATCTACTTGTCGAAGAACATTTCCAAACACCTTTTTATCCTAGATATGTTATAGATCTAACCCCAAGATATGAGTAGAGAATAGATCTAATGATTCGGCTTTCAGAACCTACTTCAGGTATGTTTATTTCAGTTTGAGAAGAGAATAGAAGAAGAAGAAAGGGTTACCAAAATAGAAGAGATGATCGGCAGATGAGAGGCTAAGATTCGGCTTTTGCAAACTAACAATGGAAAAAAAAAGAAGAAGTTTAGACAAGGAGGGAATCGGCCACAAAAGATTCGATTCTAACTTTTCGGGGAAATCGGCTACCAAATATTTAGAAGGGAGTCTTTACTTTAGTTGATGGAGAAGAGGTGAAGAATAAAAGAAGGAAAGACAAAGAAAATAAGAAAGATGCAGAAGGTGAGAAAGAGGATGATTGGTTCGACTCTTTAGGTAAAATGGCACAAAAGAGGTTTGTAGGCCTTGTTTTCGGCTTTTAGAACATATGGGAGGAAGAAAAAGAGAAGCAAGGAGTACTATACCTAATTGGCAGAAAGAAATGTCCTACTTGACAAATCCTAAAGGCTAACTACTAGAAGAAATCGGTAATCACCTCCCAATTACTGAAAATGACAATTTCTAACACCCTAGCTAAAACTGCTACACCAAAGTCCTTTGGCCGGCCACCTCTTGCTTCAATTTGAAATCCCTAAATTTTCTCCTCCTTATCCTTTTTTATTTAATCTCATGAGCATTCAAACTCTTCCCAACAGAGTTTCACTTGGAGTCCATTACATGCCTTGCACATGCATTAAAAATAAAACACCACACTGCTTACCATAAGACTTGAACCTTGGCTCCTGCACAGCTTCCACATGCCACCCTTGTCCTCTATATGGCATTACATTGCCATCTCACCACTGGCTCATTTGTTTCTTAAATTACCCACTTTTTCCTAAAAGCCCATTTACTCAAGTCCTCTTCTCTTTAAGTCTAAAATTTTAAAATTTTACTGGATTTTAACTTAGGCTTGGGCCTTCTAAAGGCCCACTAACCTACCCAAAGCCTAAATTATCATAACCAGACAACAAAATTTTAAGTTCACACCAAAATCGCAAAAATCCCAAAAATCCTGAAAATTAGGGCGTTGCAAAGATTAATTGGTGCACATAGTAGCCTTCACTTAGTACTACACTTGTGACCAAAATCATTCCTTACACTTAGTGGCTTGCACCTAGTACCACACATATGATCGAAGTTATCGGGTATGCATAGTAGCCTGCACATAGTACTACACATGCGACCTCAACCATATGGTACACGTAGTAGCCTGTACTTAGTACTACACACGTGACCTAAGCCATCATGAACATGTAGTAGCCTGTACATAGTACTACACATGTGTTCTAACCCTGAATCATTCGTATCTTTTCTATTCCGAAGTTTAACCGGAAAATCCCTCATTTTTCAACATTTTACCAATTCATCCATACTCAATTTCAATTCATATTTTACCTCAAGTGAACATTCAATATGCAATCACATCTCATATAATAACAAAATATTATAACTTCAGTAAAAACAATGTATTATTTACATACAAACTTACCTCAGTGCAAAATATAGAAATTTTTTGCAATTTAGTCCACAGTCTTTTCCTTTCCCCGATCAAGGTCAATTCCACATCTTTCTTGATCTAAAATAACACATTTAGCTTATTTAATACTGACATTTATATAAACAGTCCTTAACTCTAACTTTGGTAAAATTACAAATTTGCCCTTAAACTTTTGCATATTTACACTTTTTCCCCAAAGCTCAGAAATTAAACTTTATCCCTAATTCTCATGTTTTAGAACATGCTGATCATTTATTTCATAACGGCAACATCAAATTCTCACTCTAACATATACTTATGAACATTAGGTATTTTTACCGATTATGTCGTTTTACCCGTTTTCACTTAAAACCGAGGAGCACAAGTTGTTTAACATAATTTCTAACTTCTTATTCTATCATAAAACATCAAAATAAACACATTTCACCTATGGGTATTTTCCAAATATGAACCCTAGGTCAAATTATTGCTAGAATAAGCTAAATCAAGTTATCGGGACTCCAAAAACATAAAAGACATTAAAAACAGGGGTTGGGATCACTTACTATGAGCTTGAGAAGTTGAAGAAACCCTAGCTATGGTGTCTCCTTGATGTATTCGACCCTTATGGAGAAGATGAGCATCTTTTGCCATCTTTTTCCCTTTTAATTCCTTTTAATTACCAAATGAATAAAATGCCCTTCATTAAAACTTTGGTTATTTCTACCTATGTATGTCCATTTTTGTCCATGGAAACCTAATGGTATAATTACCATTTAAGGACCTCTACTTCAATTATGCTCTTCAAATAAATCCTTTAATATCTAGAACTCATATTTATCAACTTTTGTAATTAAGCCCTAATAGGCAAATTAAACATGTAATTCATAAAATTTTCTATCGATACTCTAACACATGCATCTAATCACTCAATAAATCATGAAAATTAATCAAAATAAATTTTTCTACTTTGAATTTGTGGTTTTGAAACCACTATTTCGTTTGGGCCCTAAATCGGGCTATCACAACTCTCCCCCTTTTTTGAGATTTTCGTCCCCGAAAATCTTACCGTTAAAAAGGTTTGGGTACTGTTTTCTCATAGCTTCCTTCGGTTCCCATGTTGCCTCTTCTACTCCATGTTTTTGCCTCAATACTTTTACTAACTTTATCTTTTTATTTCTGAGTTCCTTGGTCTCCTGTGCCAAAATCTTAATTGGTTATTCACTGTAACTCATATTTGGCTAAATTTCCATTTTTGTAGGAGAAATAACATGTAAAGGATCTGATCGATAAAGTCGTAGCATAGATACATGAAAAACATTATGAATTCTATCTAGTTCTAGTGGTAATGCCAATCGATAAGCAACCGGTCTAATTCTTTCTATGATTTCATATGGCCTGATGAATCTTGAACTCAATTTACCTTTACGACCAAATTGGAGAACTTTCTTCCAATGTGATACTTTTAAAAATACTTTATCCATTACCTAAAATTCAATCTCCTTCCGTTTAAGATCGGCGTATGATTTTTAACGGTCAGAAGTAGCATTCAAACTTTCCCGAATCACTTTTACATTTTCTTCTGTTTCCCAGATCAAATCAACCCCATGTATCTTCTTTTCACTGAGCTTTGTCAATATAACGGTGTTCTACATTTTCTACCATATAAAGCTTCATACAGAGCCATTTTAATACTAGACTGATAGCTATTATTATAAGCGAATTCGATCAAAGGTAGATACCTCTCCCAATTAACTTCAAACTCTAGTATACATCATCGGAGCATATCTTCTAATATCTGAATTACACGCTCAGTTTGGCCATCAGTTTGAGGATGAAATGCAATGCTAAAATACAACTGAGTTCCCAAGGCTTCTTGCAATTTGTTCTGGAAACGAGATGTAAATCGGGGATATCTATATAATATGATGGAAATAGGCACTCCATGTAGCCTAACAATCTCAGATGTATACAATTCAGCCAGGTTATCTAAAGAATAATCCATGCGTACTGGAATAAAGTGCGTTGATTTTGTTAATCGGTCAACAATCACCCAAATGGCATCTTTCTTCCTTGGAGACAATGGTAACCTAGATACAAAATCCATTGTAATTCTTTCCCATTTCCATTTCGGTATAGTGATTGGCTGAAATAACCCCGAAGGTACCTGATGCTCAGCTTTAACCTGCTGACATATCAAACACTTCGATACAAATTCAGAGGTATCACGTTTCATACCTGGCCACCAGTACATCTTTTTCAAATCATTATACATTTTATTACTCCCCGGATGTACAGACATGGTGCCACTATGAGCCTCGTGTAGAATCTTTTGTATGAGTTCTAAATTCTGATGTACACATACCCTGCCTCTGAATAATAAACAACCATCGATCCCTACTTGAAATTCAGAATTAGTACCTGACTCACATTGAGCTCGTTTAGTTTGTAACTTTTCATCATTTTTCTGAGCCTCACAGATCTGCTATATAAACACTGTTGAAATGCTTCTGCACCAAACAAAATTTTTGTAAAGTAAGAACGTTTTAAATGGTTAATAAATGACTAAACGGATTTAAGAACCAACAAGAGGCTTTAACTTTCAAACGGGCTTTTATCAGCAAGATCTAGTTTTCAAAAAGAACACTTCAATGTGACATGTCAGACTCGGCCATAATGTCTAGGCTGGGTTTGAGGTGTTACATTTAGTGTATCAGAGCCAAGTTGCAAAACTCGGCTGTGGAATGGGTTTTCAAATATTGAATTTTGAAAAGTTATTTTCAAATATGTAAGGTGTTTTGAGACATTTTTTCTGAAAAGTGTGGCACACTGGGTCTCTGGCGCTGATTCTGTAAGTCATTCTGAAACTGTTGCTTGTTTGCGCTGAAATACAGTAGAAAGAAATACTGTTATTTCTTTAGATAGTAGACTATAGTAAAACACCCTAATTAGAGTAAACTAGAATGCTTGAATTTAGATTTAGTATTTATTCAGTGTGTGTTCTGGAAATGTAAAAATTGTATGCATGTGATATCTATCTGCTTCGATAGATAGATGTTTTGGGTGTATGTTAGTATTGCTAGGATCAGACCGCACAGCGAGAGTGTAGTGGTGTAGGCTAGGTTGTGCAACTACTCTGATAGTTGGAAATTTCAATGACAAAATTTCTTTAAGGAGGGGTGAATTGTAATGCCTCGAATTTTTGGCCTAGAAGTATTGGGAATTGGGCATGGATCAGTAAGGAGGATGTACATAAGTATTTAATTGTGCAAGAAAATGACACAATTAAATGTCTGCTTCAGTGGTTAAAGGTCCTGTGAAGTGTTGGAGAAGTCTTGGGTTCAAATCTAGGCTCTAGGAAAAATATTAGTTTTCCTCTTAAGTAAAGCTTGCCTTTAGCATGTTGGCCTTATAAATTATTATGGTTAAAATATAACACAAAGATAGTTTGTAGTCTAGAGGCAAGGTGGCGTGATGTAAAGTATGAGGTTCAAGTCTTGGGGTGTGCATAATTTTTGGTTTTTCCTTGAATAAACCTAGACATTAGCATGTAGGCTTTGTAAAATATTGAGGATAAGTTATGATAATAGGAGACTGTGGTTGAGTGGTAGGTGGCGTGTCAGTGTTTCCAAGAGGGCTAGTGTTCGAGTCACACCATGAGCAAAAAGGTATTTATTTTGTTGCTCTGGCCAAGGGAGAAGCAGAGGTGGATTGAAACTCTATTAAAGGAGGTTTGAACTGGTCAATGAGAGATTTGGGGAGTGGATTGTGGAGAAAATCGAGGAGAGGATTGTAATACCCCAAACCCGCCTAGATGTTTAGGCCCGAATCTGGCGGTGTCACATTGGAGTGCCTTTTTGAAAACCATTTTTCTTGCTGATAAATCCCATTAGAAAGTGACAGCCTCTTCATTAAATTCTCAATCATCTTTGTCATCTGTTAACCAAGTTAAAATGTTATTACTTTTAAAACATGGTTTGTTGTGAAAGCTTAAAAATTTGTGTTACGGAAAGGTAATGTTTTGAAAATCGTTAATATTTTGGAAAATCGTGTCCTACTTCTAGCATATATAAATTGTGATAAATAAAAACCCAAATTAAAACTAGAAATTTAGGGAGAGGCCTTATTACATCAAAAACCAAAAACAAAATTTAACTGTAATTAAAACACAATAAAATAAAACAGGAGTAGTAGTGTGGCCACCCTCGAGTCCCTCACAGGACCAGTCCACCTAATGCTGGGAATTACCTACACAATTAAAAACGGGGTGAGTTTACGAAAACTTAGTGTGTAATCCCCTAATATAAAAACAAATAGTTAGTCAAATACACAAAATACAGAAGCAGTCTGGGCCTGAGCCCATTATAGCAGACAGTATCAGATGGGCCTTAGCCCATTACAGTAGTAGAATCAAAAGCAGAACACATGTGGGCCTAAGCCCAATACAGTAATAGTTGGCCTCAGTCCATAACAGAAACAGAATTAAAATGCAGTATGTATGATGTATGATGCAAGTTATCCCATCCAACCCTACACTTGCCTCTGTCCAACCCTGCACTCCTGTAGGGAATTAAATCAACCCACCCATCCCAACACTTACAATTTTAGCACCGGTTGCGGCACTGGCCAATATCACAGCAAGGTTGCCAGACAACAGAATAATAGCTTAGCAGTAATCAGAATCGTAGCATAGCTGCCAGTAAGATAAGTGGCCTTAAGCCATCAATACAACCTACTTTCGGTAAAATGAATGGAACTAAGGCATCGGTAATATGCGTGGTACAAAGCCATCGGTAAAATGGACAGCGCTAAGCCATCGATAATATGCATGGCACCAAAGCATCAGTAAATTGAACGGCACTAAGCCATCGATAGTATAAACAACACAAAGCCATCAGTTGGTCCACAGTCGTCTCGTGCGACCCGTGTGACCTTAACAGATTAGTACAAATATACGTCTTTATGCCTTTGGTGGGTCCACAATCATCTCGTAAGACCCGTGCGACCTTAATAGATCAGTACTTCCTCCATAATAGTAACCCAACCATGCAACATGTTGTGCACGTATGCAATACACATAAAGATCACATAACATACTCAATCAATCAAACATCATATAAGGCATAATAGTCAATCTATCCTACAGGGGTATTATGGTCATTTTACCCTATGGGGGTATATCAGTCATTTTACCTACAGGAGTATTACGATCATTTTACCCTACGGGGGTATATTGGTCATTTTACCCTACGGGGTATATCGGTCATGTTACAGTCATTTTACTCTACGGGGGTATATCGGTCATCTTACCCTACGGTGGTATATCGGTCATTTTACCCTACAAGGGTATTACAGTCATTTTACCCTACAGAGGTATTACGGTCATTTTACTCTGTAGGAGTGTTATGGTCACTCTACCCTACAGGGGTATTACAGTCATTTTACTCTACATGGGTATTACAGTCATTTTACCCAGGGTATTACGGTCATTTTCAGCAAAATGGGTCTAGACTCACCTACTGACCCAACAGTAGGTCTGCGATCATCTCGTGCACCCGAAACAATCATAACAGTGCAATTAGGCCTAAGGCCCAATATGTAGCCCAAGTGGGCCCACACGCTGTGTGGCCCATCAGGCCCAGAATTAACCACGGCCATGCAAACTACACAGCCCAGTCCAATATTGATCGCATGTCGTGAGATTTACCTGTGTGGCCCCACATGGCCCATTTTGGCCTGGCGTGGCCCTTTACAGCCTTAATCGTCGTACACCCACATTAGATGGACTCGATGAATCACATGTGCGTTCGCACTGAAACACCCTTATACCCGAGACCGTCGCTGGAATCAAGTACAGAGCGTTACTGAACTTAAACGGACCTCCATAGAACTTAATTAGAAATAGATACAGAAGTTCATACAAATCGGTTTAGAATCACTCTTAATGAGGGTTTGCGGACATGATACAGACATCTCGGAAGATTAGGATTCGAATCATATCGTATCGGCAACTCAGAAAATTTTTCACTTTTGAAACAATGTCACACGTGGCACACAACACAGCCGTGTGATAAGACCGTGTGGCCTTCACACGCCCACGTCCAGAGATCGTGGTCGAAACTATCCAAATGGCCACGGCCACCCCACACGGTCGTTTGGGAGCCGTGCACCCCACACGGTTGAGACACACGGCCGTGTCTCATGCCTGTGTGGTACAATAAAATTTAAACTAAGGTGCAGGGGAGGCACGGTCCAGGGGCATACCTGTGGGGTCAAACCGTGTGTTGTCTACATCCTAAGCACGCTCATGCCATGTGCCTGTGGAGCAATCTGCCAAATCCCACACGGTTGTAGCACACGCCCGTGTGCCCTGCTAGGAAGGCCATGTTAGGCTATATACCAAGCCTTGGCCTCCCTAAAACACATTCAAGCACACACAAAATCCAACTAGCCATTTCAAAATAAATTTCCCTGAAAAAGACTTCATTAAACCATTAATAACAAAATATCATACGAGAAATGGAATTATGTATACAAAACAACTATTTACAATCATAATTGCTCTATACATGCCATAATTTACTCTCAAAATGTATTCTATACCCAAAAGAAGCTTGATAGTGCGTTGCGTGGCTCTGACTTTAAGATCCCAATTCAACAAGCTCAAAGTCTACAGAGGAAGGGAAAAGAAATGTGGTAAGCTACAACAGCTTAGTAAGTCATATGAAATTCATAGCAATGAATCGATTTAATAAATTATGAAATTAGCACCCTAGATGATATCACATATCATTATACACATAGCTTACTCTTTGTACTCATTCCACATGTCTACCATGAATATGATTAACAATAACATTCCCAATATACTGTACCATTTTTTAGTTCACCTGTACAATCACTTCATCACCACACGGCTAATCTAATTCCCATTGAGCAATTTCGGAATATGAACAGATATACAGAGATAAGCGCATAAGTGCTATACAGACATGGGGAAGCCATGAAGCAGTCGAAACTACTAACAGTAAGGTAGCCAAAGCTACAATCAGTGCGGTAGCTGAAGCTACAATCAGTAACAGCACAGAAGTTAACCATAGGCCTGCTCACATAAGCTGACAGGTATTTGCAACACATGCAAGAGTACCTAGCACCCGGGTAACTATAACAGTCGGAACAATAAGCTTTAAGTGACATGTCACCCATATCTATGTATATTCCTACTTGCTCAATCGGGATTCACAGACAATGTATAAGTCGGTAATTTCAGAAGTACATACAATAATCAATCAGAATTTATAGTCGATACTATTTTCCATAAATTCAGTGATAACACTCGATATTCAACACCTCACTAAGCAATTGTCCATATATCATCATAGAAGCAAATATTTAAACAGAATTAATCAAGTTCGCTAGAATTACATATAAATTACCTGGGTTGTCAAAAAGGACTATTTCTCGAAATTATTCGAGAGCTTTCTGTTTTCCCTTATCACGGGTTCTTTCAGACCGTTCTTGATCTAATTTAACATATATAACACAAATATCAATTATCTATTTCACTACAAACAAAGTTCACATTTGGGGTAAATTTCCAAATTTACCCCTCAACTTTTTGATAATTACTAATTAGTCCTTCAGATATCAAAATTTCATTTTCTTTATTGCTTGGGCTTATATAACCCATTTTCACAATTATAACACTCAAAATCCCATCATTGCACATATTTAGGAACAATTTGTAATCTCTTCAAATTAGTCCCTATGTATGCACTTTCAATCAATTTCATCCATTAAAACACATATATAACATAATAATTACTCATTATGTACCATTAGGGAGCTAAACAAGCTTCTATCACAAATGCGTAGATTTCTAGACTTCAATTTTTCTTCAAATAAATGGTAGAATAATGAAATATGAGCTCTAAGGAGTCCAAAAATGCAAAAATAATTGAAAAAGGGACCCAATTGCACTTACATGGAAGCTTGAAAATTTTTGAAACCCTTGGCCAAGGAGTTAAGGATTTTTGGCTGAACATGGGGTATTTCATGGAGAAGATGATGTTTTATTTCATCAATTTTTGTCTTTTACTCACTTTTGACAAAAATGCCCTTAAGGCCCTTACTAAAATATTTTTCCATGTAAGGCTATTTTGGTCCATAACACTCATTAATGGTCCTATTACCACATAAAAGCTCCCTATTTCATGTGATAATTCAATCAAGTCCAATTATCATCTAATAAGCACATTTTGCACTTTTCTCAATTTAGTCCTTATCGAGCAATCAAACATTAATACAGTAAAATTTTCACATAGTATCTTGACTCTAATATTTAATCAAATAGATATCATCAAAAATTCACATAATTAAAATTCTCTCACTTCAGATTTGTGGTTACGAAACCACTATTCTGACTGGCCCCTAATTTGGGTTGTCACAATTCTATCCCCCTTAGGGATTTTTGTCCTTGAAAATCTTACCAGTGAATAGTTGAGGGTATTGCTTCCTCATAGCTTCTTCAGTTTCCCACGTTGCTTCTTCCACACCATGCCTCTGCCACAATGCTTTTACTAACAGTATTTCCTTGTTTCTTAACTGTTTTATCTCTCGAGATAGAATCTTAATCAGTTCCTCTTCATAAATCATATCTGACCTAATTTCTACCTCAGTCGGTGAAATCACATGTGTCAGATCCGATCGGTAACGGCGCAACATAGAAACATGAAATACATTATGGATTCTGTTGAATTTGGGTGGCAAAGCTAAACAGTAGGCTACGGGGCCAATTCTTTCAATTACTTCATACGGGCCAATAAAACGCAGACTTAATTTACCCTTATGGTCAAATCTCAGAACTTTCTTCCATGGTGACACTTTTAGAAATACTTTATCGCCCGTTTGAAATTCGATTTCCTTTCTCTTCAAATCTGAATACAATTTTTCTCGGTCCGATGTAGCTCTCAGATTATCTCGAATTATCTTTACCTTTTCTTCAGTCTCTTTAATCAAATCAACCAAATGCAATCGGCGCTCGCTCAATTCGTTCCAATACAATGGAGTTCGACACTTCCGTCCATACAACGCTTCATAAGGTGCCATTTTTATACTGGACTGATAACTGTTGTTATACACAAATTCAGTCAGAGGTAAATATCTGTCCCAACTACTCTCGAACTCCAAAACACAACATTTAAGCATATCTTCTAATACTTGAATTACTATTTCAGATTGTTCCTCCGTTTGAGGATGGAATACTATACTAAAATTCAATTTCGTACCTAAGGCATTCTGTAACTTTTTCCAAAACCTCGAAGTAAACCATGGATCTCGGTCGAAAATTATTGACAGTGGTACACCATGCAACCGCACTATTTCAGCAATATACAGTTCAGCCAGTTTATCAAGTGAAAAGTCAGTACGGATTGGAATAAAATAAGCCGATTTAATTAATCGATCTACTATTACCCAAACTGAGCCTTTCTTCCTTGGTGTCAGAGGCAAACCCGATAAAAAATCCATTGTTACCCGATCCCATTTCCATTCAGGAATTAAAATCGGTTGTAGTAATCCAGATGGCACTTGGTGTTCAGCTTTCACCTACTGACAAATCAAACATTTTAACACAACTTCAGAGATATCTCACTTCATACCCAGCCACCAATACAGTTTCTTTAGATCATTATACATTTTTACACTACTAGGGCGTATTGCCATATCACTATTGTGAGCCTCATGCAAAATTTTTCCAATTAGTTCAAATTCCTCGGCACACATAATCAGTTACGGTACATTAAACAGTCATTCAGATTAACTCTAAATTTAGAATCTTCATTTTCTAAACACCTTTTTCTTTTAGATTTTAACTCATTATCTACTTTTTGAGCCTCATAAATTTCTTGTAACAACGCCGACTTAGCTCGTAACTCCGCAATCAAAACGCCACTATCAAACACTTCTAACTTCACATTCATAGCTCTTAGAGCAAAAATGAGCTTTCTACTTAAAGCATTCGCGACCACGTTAGCCTTTCCTGGATGATAGTCTATCACTAATTGATAGTCTTTCAAAAGTTCTAACCACCTCCTCTGACGTAAATTCAGATCCTTCTGTGTCATAACATATTTCAGACTTTTGTGATTAGTGAATACACAACATTTCTCACCATACAAATAATGTCGCCATATTTTCAGTGCAAATACAATGGCGGCTAGTTCTAAGTCATGCATAGGATAATTCCGTTCGTGTGGTTTCAACTGTTGAGAAGCATAGGCTATCACTTTTCCTTCTTGCATTAAAACGCATCTAAGTCCATTTAAAGACGCATCACTGTACACTACAACTTTTTTTCCCGACTCTAGAAGGATCAAAACTGGTGCTTCACTCAAACATTTCTTCAATCTATCAAAGCTCTGTTGACACTTTTCTATCCATTCAAACTTACTATCTTTTTGCAACAATTTAGTCATCGGAGATGCTTTCATCGAAAAGCCTTAAACAAATCGACGGTAATAGCCAGCCAAACCCAAATAACTTCTAACCTCGAACACAGTCTTCAGAGGCTTCCATTCTAAAATAGCTAAAATTTTCCTCGGATCCACCCGTATTCCCTTACCGGGAACTACATGTCCCAAAAATCCAACTTCACAGAGCCAAAATTCACTTTTGCTGAACTTAGCAAACAATTTCTTTTCTCGTAGTATTTGGAGTACAGTTCGGAGATGTTCAGCGTGTTCAGATCCACTTGGAGAGTAAACTAAAATATTATCTATGAAATCTACCACGCACTTGTCCAGATAAGGTCGAAAAATTCAGTTCATTAGATCCATAAAGATAGCCGGTGCATTAGTCAATCCGAAGGGCATTACTAAAAACTCATAATGACCATATCGAGTTTTAAAAGCAGTTTTCGGCACATCTCCTTCTTTAACTTTCAACTGATAGTACCCGAACCTTAGATCGATTTTAAAAAATACAGTAGCATCTTTTAATTTATCAAATAAACCATCAATTCTGGGCAACGGATACTTATTCTTCACGGTTACTTTGTTAAGCTGTCGGTAATCAATGCAAAGTCTCAATCATCCATCTTTCTTCTTAATAAATAACACCAGAGCACTCCACGGTGAAAAACTTGGTCTTACAAACCCTCTATCGGTTAACTCTTGCAACTGTACCTTCAGTTCTCTTAACTTCTTGGGTGCCATTCTGTAAGGAGCAATCGATATCGGAGTAGTACCAAGATGCAACTCTATACCAAATTCAACCTCTCTATCTGGGGGCAGTTCCTCCGGAAATACATCCATGAATTCACTCACAATAAGTACAGATTCAATCTTCCTTTCAGATAACTCAGTATTCAAAACATATGCAAGATAAGCTTCACATCCTCATTTCAGACACTTAGAAGCAGACATAGTAGAAATTACAGTTGCCATCAACTCAAACTTATTGGTTTTGACTTCTTGTACCTTACCATCATTACATATCAATTCTAGAGTTTTCTGTCTACAATCTATTTTGGCACCATGCAAAGTCAACCAATCCATTCCCAAAATAATATCAAACTCATCAAAAGGAAACAACATCAAATCAACAGGAAAACAATGACCATGAATCATAAGAGGGCAATTTCTACAAATTTTATCGACTAACACATGCTTCCCTAACAGATTTGAAACTTGTACCACATGCTCGGTAAATTCAATACACAAATTCTCATTAGGCATTTTACTCACACAAATATACGAATGAGTAGAGCCAGGGTCAATCAAAGCAAGAACAAAAACATCATAAAGAGAAAATATACCAGTGATTACTTCGGGGAAGGATGCTTCCTCTCTAGCTCGAATAGCATAAGCTCTTGCTAGAGCCCTCACTTCGGACCTCACAGTGACATCTCTCGTTGTTCCTTTACCACTATTCCTGGTTCTCACGTTTCTCGGTGGTCTCCCTCTGGACACATTACTTGACCTTACATTTTGCGGCTTTTCCGGTTCTTCCGGCTCTAGACAGTCCTTAACAAAATGGTCCTGAGACCCACAACAGAAACAAGCTCGATTAATCACATAGCATTCACCCGAATGCCTCTTCCCACAGTGTCGACATTCCAGTCTATCAGATTTAACACTTCCAGCACTAGCTACCAAAGTGGTCTGGGTCTTAGAACCCGAAGAGTGCCTATCACGATCTCGACGGAAATAACTAGTAGAAACGTTCGATTGGGAACTCATTTCTTTTGATCTCTTTGATTGAGGTTGAACTAATTTGCTCATTGATCTCTTTCGGATTTCTCTATTCTCACTTTCAGCTTTCCTCTTCTCTTTACTCAATTCTTCGGCCTTACTGGCTCTCTCCACCATTACCACAAATTCTTTAATTTCCAAAATTCCAATTAGTTGTCGGATATCTTCATTAAGTCCATCCTCAAATCTTTTGCACAAAGTAGCCTCATTAGGCACACATTCTTGAGCATACTTACTCAACTTAACAAATTCTCTTTCGTACTCGGCTACAGTTAACTGGCCTTGCTTCAATTCGAAGAACTCTTTTCTTTTCTTATCTATGAAGCGCTGGCTAATATATTTCTTTCTGAACTGTTCCTGGAAGAAATTCCAAGTAACCCTCTCTCGTGGTACCACCGATATCAACGTCTTCTACCAGTGATAAGCAGAATCCCTTAAAAGAGATACAACATATTTCAGATTCTCCTCAGGAGTACACGACAATTCATCCAACACTCTAATAGTGTTCTCCAACTAGAACTCAGCCTTCTCCGGATCATTATTCACATTAGCTCGAAACTCCTCAACCCCATACTTTCTAATCTTATCCACAGAAGGCTTAGTCAATCGAACTACCTCTGGTTGTTTGGGAGCTATGGGAGCCAATTGAGGCATAGGAGGAGGCGGAGGGGGTTAAGCATTCAGATTCGCCCGAATGAATTCAGTGTACCATTCACTAATCTTGTGGAGGAAGGCTACTCGGGCCTCCTCACCTTGACTTTGACCCGTAGGTCCAAAATCAACAGGCGCTATCCCTTGAGCGAGAGCAAGTGCATTACTTTGGGCATCATCAGCCACATCACGATTAGTATCCATAATTATACAGAAAAACAACTTTAAAACGGTCAACAGCCAACACACTATCAAGTTCAATTTATGGCATGTATAGACAAACTACCACACTAGCTACGTTAGTCCGAGGATCTACTAAACCTGGCTCTGATACCAATTAAATTGTAACGCTCTTATACCCGAGACCATCGTCAGAATCAAGTACAGAGCGTTACCGAACTTAAACGGACCCCCATAGAACTTAATCAGAAATAGATACAGAAGTTCATGTAAATCGGTTTAGAACCACTCTTATTGAGGGTTTGCGGACATGATACAGACATCTCGGAAGATTAGGATTCGAATCATATCGTATCGGCAACCCAAAAAATTTTTCAATTTTGAAACAACGCCACACGCCCGTGTGACACATAGCACGGTCGTGTAATAAGACCGTGTGGCCTTCACACGCCTGTGTCTAGAGACCGTGGTCGAAACTGTTCAAATGGCCACGGCCACCCACCACGGTCGTTTAGGAGCCGTGCACCCCACACGGTTGAGACACATGGCCGTGTCTCATGCCTGTGTGGTACAATAAAATTTAAACTAAGGTGCAGGGGAGGCACGGTCCAGGGGCACACCCGTGGGGTCAAACTATGTGTTGTCCACGGCCTAAGCATGCCCGTGCCATGTGCTCGTTGAGCAATCTGCCAAATCCCACACGATTGTAGCACACGCACATGTGCCCTACTAGGAAGGCCGTGTTAGGCTATATACCAAGCCTTGGCCTCCCTAAAACACATTCAAACACACACAAAATCCAACTAGCTATTTCAAAATAAATTTCCCTGAAAAAGACTTCATTAAACCATTAATAACAAAATATCATACGAGAAATGGAATTTAAGTATACAAAACAACTATTTACAATCATAATTGCTCTATACATGCCATAATTCACTCTCAAAATATATTCTATACCCAAAAGAAGCTTGATAGTGCATTGCGTGGCTCTGACTTTAAGATCCCAATTCAACAAGCTCAAAGTCTATAGAGGAAGGGAAAACAAATGGGGTAAGCTACAACAGCTTAGTAAGTCATATGAAATTCATAGCAATGAATCGATTCAATATATTATGAAATTAGCACCCTAGATGATATCACATATCATTATACACATAGCTTACTCTTTGTACTCATTCCACATGTCTACCATGAATATGATTAACAATAACATTCCCAATATACCGTACCATTTTTTAGTTCACCTGTACAATCACTTCATCACCACACTGCTAATCTAATTCCCATTGAGCAATTTCGGAATATGAACAGATATACAAAGATAAGCGCATAAGTGCTATACAGACATGGGGAAGCCATGAAGCAGTCGAAACTACTAACAGTAAGGTAGCCGAAGCTACAATCAGTGCGGTAGCTGAAGCTACAATCAGTAACAGCACAGAAGTTAACCATAGGCCTGCTCACATAAGCTGACAGGTATTTGCAACACATGCAAGAGTACCTAGCACCCGGGTAACTATAACAGTCGGAACAATAAGCTTTAAGTGACATGTCACCCATATCTATGTATATTCCTACTTGCTCAATCGGGATTCACAGACAATGTATAAGTCGGTAATTTCAGAAGTACATACAATAATCAATCAGAATTTATAGTCGATACTATTTTCCATAAATTCAGTGATAACACTCGATATTCAACACCTCACTAAGCAATTGTCCATATATCATCATAGAAGCAAATATTTAAACAGAATTAATCAAGTTCGCTAGAATTACATATAAATTACCTGGGTTGTCAAAAAGGACTATTTCTCGAAATTATTCGAGAGCTTTCTGTTTTCCCTTATCACGGGTTCTTTCAGACCGTTCTTGATCTAATTTAACATATATAACACAAATATTAATTATCTATTTCACTACAAACAAAGTTCACATTTGGGGTAAATTTCCAAATTTACCCCTCAACTTTTTGATAATTACTAATTAGTCCTTCAGATATCAAAATTTCATTTTCTTTATTGCTTGGGCTTATATAACCCATTTTCACAATTATAACACTCAAAATCCCATCATTGCACATATTTAGGAACAATTTGTAATCTCTTCAAATTAGTCCCTATGTATGCACTTTCAATCAATTTCATCCATTAAAACACATATATAACATAATAATTACTCATTATGTACCATTAGGGAGCTAAACAAGCTTCTATCACAAATGCGTAGATTTCTAGACTTCAATTTTTCTTCAAATAAATGGTAGAATAATGAAATATGAGCTCTAAGGAGTCCAAAAATGCAAAAATAATTGAAAAAGGGACCCAATTGCACTTACATGGAAGCTTGAAAATTTTTGAAACCCTTGGCCAAGGAGTTAAGGATTTTTGGCTGAACATGGGGTATTTCATGGAGAAGATGATGTTTTATTTCATCAATTTTTGTCTTTTACTCACTTTTGACAAAAATGCCCTTAAGGCCCTTACTAAAATATTTTTCCATGTAAGGCTATTTTGGTCCATAACACTCATTAATGGTCCTATTACCACATAAAAGCTCCCTATTTCATGTGATAATTCAATCAAGTCCAATTATCATCTAATAAGCACATTTTGCACTTTTCTCAATTTAGTCCTTATCGAGCAATCAAACATTAATACAGTAAAATTTTCACATAGTATCTTGACTCTAATATTTAATCAAATAGATATCATCAAAAATTCACATAATTAAAATTCTCTCACTTCAGATTTGTGGTTACGAAACCACTATTCTGACTGGCCCCTAATTTGGGTTGTCACAATTCTATCCCCCTTAGGGATTTTTGTCCTTGAAAATCTTACCAGTGAATAGTTGAGGGTATTGCTTCCTCATAGCTTCTTCAGTTTCCCACGTTGCTTCTTCCACACCATGCCTCTGCCACAATGCTTTTACTAACAGTATTTCCTTGTTTCTTAACTGTTTTATCTCTCGAGATAAAATCTTAATCAGTTCCTCTTCATAAGTCATATCTGACCTAATTTCTACCTCAGTCGGTGAAATCACATGTGTCAGATCCGATCGGTAACGGCGCAACATAGAAACATGAAATACATTATGGATTCTGTTGAATTTGGGTGGCAAAGCTAAACAGTAGGCTATGGGGCCAATTCTTTCAATTACTTCATACGGGCCAATAAAACGCAGACTTAATTTACCCTTACGGTCAAATCTCAGAACTTTCTTCCATGGTGACACTTTTAGAAATACTTTATCGCCCGTTTGAAATTCGATTTCCTTTCTCTTCAAATCTGAATACAATTTTTCTCGGTCCGATGTAGCTCTCAGATTATCTCGAATTATCTTTACCTTTTCTTCAGTCTCTTTAATCAAATCAACCAAATGCAATCGGCGCTCGCTCAATTCGTTCCAATACAATGGAGTTCGACACTTCCGTCCATACAACGCTTCATAAGGTGCCATTTTTATACTGGACTGATAACTGTTGTTATACACAAATTCAGTCAGAGGTAAATATCTGTCCCAACTACTCTCGAACTCCAAAACACAACATTTAAGCATATCTTCTAATACTTGAATTACTATTTCAGATTGTTCCTCCGTTTGAGGATGGAATACTATACTAAAATTCAATTTCGTACCTAAGGCATTCTGTAACTTTTTCCAAAACCTCGAAGTAAACCGTGGATCTCGGTCGAAAATTATTGACAGTGGTACACCATGCAACCGCACTATTTCAGCAATATACAGTTCAGCCAGTTTATCAAGTGAAAAGTCAGTACGGATTGGAATAAAATAAGCCGATTTAATTAATCGATCTACTATTACCCAAACTGAGCCTTTCTTCCTTGGTGTCAGAGGCAAACCCGATAAAAAATCCATTGTTACCCGATCCCATTTCCATTCAGGAATTAAAATCGGTTGTAGTAATCCAGATGGCACTTGGTGTTCAGCTTTCACCTACTGACAAATCAAACATTTTAACACAACTTCAGAGATATCTCACTTCATACCCAGCCACCAATACAGTTTCTTTAGATCATTATACATTTTTACACTACTAGGGCGTATTGCCATATCACTATTGTGAGCCTCATGCAAAATTTTTCCAATTAGTTCAAATTCCTCGGCACACATAATCAGTTACGGTACATTAAATAGTCATTCAGATTAACTCTAAATTTAGAATCTTCATTTTCTAAACACCTTTTTCTTTTAGATTTTAACTCATTATCTACTTTTTGAGCCTCATAAATTTCTTGTAACAACGCCGACTTAGCTCGTAACTCCGCAATCAAAACGCCACTATCAAACACTTCTAACTTCACATTCATAGCTCTTAGAGCAAAAATGAGCTTTCTACTTAAAGCATTCGCGACCACGTTAGCCTTTCCTGGATGATAGTCTATCACTAATTGATAGTCTTTCAAAAGTTCTAACCACCTCCTCTGACGTAAATTCAGATCCTTCTGTGTCATAACATATTTCAGACTTTTGTGATTAGTGAATACACAACATTTCTCACCATACAAATAATGTCGCCATATTTTCAGTGCAAATACAATGGCGGCTAGTTCTAAGTCATGCATAGGATAATTCCGTTCGTGTGGTTTCAACTGTTGAGAAGCATAGGCTATCACTTTTCCTTCTTGCATTAAAACGCATCTAAGTCCATTTAAAGACGCATCACTGTACACTACAACTTTTTTTCCCGACTCTAGAAGGATCAAAACTGGTGCTTCACTCAAACATTTCTTCAATCTATCAAAGCTCTGTTGACACTTTTCTATCCATTCAAACTTACTATCTTTTTGCAACAATTTAGTCATCGGAGATGCTTTCATCGAAAAGCCTTAAACAAATCGACGGTAATAGCCAGCCAAACCCAAATAACTTCTAACCTCGAACACAGTCTTCAGAGGCTTCCATTCTAAAATAGCTAAAATTTTCCTCGGATCCACCCGTATTCCCTTACCGGGAACTACATGTCCCAAAAATCCAACTTCACAGAGCCAAAATTCACTTTTGCTGAACTTAGCAAACAATTTCTTTTCTCGTAGTATTTGGAGTACAGTTCGGAGATGTTCAGCGTGTTCAGATCCACTTGGAGAGTAAACTAAAATATTATCTATGAAATCTACCACGCACTTGTCTAGATAAGGTCGAAAAATTCAGTTCATTAGATCCATAAAGATAGCCGGTGCATTAGTCAATCCGAAGGGCATTACTAAAAACTCATAATGACCATATCGAGTTTTAAAAGCAGTTTTCGGCACATCTCCTTCTTTAACTTTCAACTGATAGTACCCGAACCTTAGATCGATTTTAAAAAATACAGTAGCATCTTTTAATTTATCAAATAAATCATCAATTCTGGGCAACGGATACTTATTCTTTACGGTTACTTTGTTAAGCTGTCGGTAATCAATGCAAAGTCTCAATCACCCATCTTTCTTCTTAATAAATAACACCAGAGCACTCCACGGTGAAAAACTTGGTCTTACAAACCCTCTATCGGTTAACTCTTGCAACTGTACCTTCAGTTCTCTTAACTTCTTGGGTGCCATTCTGTAAGGAGAAATCGATATCGGAGCAGTACCAAGATGCAACTCTATACCAAATTCAACCTCTCTATCTGGGGGCAGTTCCTCCGGAAATACATCCATGAATTCACTCACAATAAGTACAGATTCAATCTTCCTTTCAGATAACTCAGTATTCAAAACATATGCAAGATAAGCTTCACATCCTCATTTCAGACACTTAGAAGCAGACATAGTAGAAATTACAGTTGCCATCAACTCAAACTTATTGGTTTTGACTTCTTGTACCTTACCATCATTACATATCAATTCCAGAGTTTTCTGTCTACAATCTATTTTGGCACCATGCAAAGTCAACCAATCCATTCCCAAAATAATATCAAACTCATCAAAAGGAAACAACATCAAATCAACAGGAAAACAATGACCATGAATCATAAGAGGGCAATTTCTACAAATTTTATCGACTAACACATGCTTCCCTAACAGATTTGAAACTTGTACCACATGCTCGGTAAATTCAATACACAAATTCTCATTAGGCATTTTACTCACACAAATATACGAATGAGTAGAGCCAGGGTCAATCAAAGCAAGAACAAAAACATCATAAAGAGAAAATATACCAGTGATTACTTCGGGGAAGGATGCTTCCTCTCTAGCTCGAATAGCATAAGCTCTTGCTAGAGCCCTCACTTCGGACCTCACAGTGACATCTCTCGTTGTTCCTTTACCACTATTCCTGGTTCTCACGTTTCTCAGTGGTCTCCCTCTGGACACATTACTTGACCTTACATTTTGCGGCTTTTTCGGTTCTTCCGGCTCTAGACAGTCCTTAACAAAATGGTCCTGAGACCCACAACAGAAACAAGCTCGATTAATCACATAGCATTCACCCGAATGCCTCTTCCCACAGTGTCGACATTCCAGTCTATCAGATTTAACACTTCCAGCACTAGCTACCAAAGTGGTCTGGGTCTTAGAACCCGAAGAGTGCCTATCACGATCTCGACGGAAATAACTAGTAGAAACGTTCGATTGGGAACTCATTTCTTTTGATCTCTTTGATTGAGATTGAACTAATTTGCTCATTGATCTCTTTCGGATTTCTCTATTCTCACTTTCAGCTTTCCTCTTCTCTTTACTCAATTCTTCGGCCTTACTGGCTCTCTCCACCATTACCACAAATTCTTTAATTTCCAAAATTCCAATTAGTTGTCGGATATCTTCATTAAGTCCATCCTCAAATCTTTTACACAAAGTAGCCTCATTAGGCAGACATTCTTGAGCATACTTACTCAACTTAACAAATTCTCTTTCGTACTCGGCTACAGTTAACTGGCCTTGCTTCAATTCGAAGAACTCTTTTCTTTTCTTATCTATGAAGCGCTGGCTAATATATTTCTTTCTGAACTGTTCCTGGAAGAAATTCCAAGTAACCCTCTCTCGTGGTACCACCGATATCAACGTCTTCTACCAGTGATAAGCAGAATCCCTTAAAAGAGATACAACATATTTCAGATTCTCCTCAGGAGTACACGACAATTCATCCAACACTCTAATAGTGTTCTCCAACTAGAACTCAGCCTTCTCCGGATCATCATTCACATTAGCTCGAAACTCCTCAACCCCATACTTTCTAATCTTATCCACAAAAGGCTTAGTCAATCAAACTACCTCTGGTTGTTTGGGAGCTATGGGAGCCGATTGAGGCATAGGAGGAGGCGGAGGGGGTTAAGCATTCAGATTCGCCCGAATGAATTCAGTGTACCATTCACTCATCTTGTAGAGGAAGGCTACTCGGGCCTCCTCACCTTGACTTTGACCCGCAGGTCCAAAATCAACAGGCGCTATCCCTTGAGCGAGAGCAAGTGCATTACTTTGGGCATCATCAGCCACATCACGATTAGTGTCCATAATTATACAGAAAAACAACTTTAAAACGGTCAACAGCCAACACACTATCAAGTTCAATTTATGGCATGTATAGACAGACTACCACACTAGCTACGTTAGTCCGAGGATCTACTAAACCTGGCTCTGATACCAATTAAATTGTAACGCTCTTATACCCGAGACCATCGTCAGAATCAAGTACAGAGCGTTACCGAACTTAAACGGACCCCCATAGAACTTAATCAGAAATAGATACAGAAGTTCATGTAAATCGGTTTAGAACCACTCTTATTGAGGGTTTGCGGACATGATACAGACATCTCGGAAGATTAGGATTCGAATCATATCGTATCGGCAACCCAAAAAATTTTTCAATTTTGAAACAACGCCACACGCCCGTGTGACACACAGCACGGTCGTGTGATAAGACCGTGTGGCCTTCACACGCCTATGTCTAGAGACCGTGGTCGAAACTGTTCAAATGGCCACGGCCACCCACCACGGTCGTTTAGGAGCCGTGCACCCCACACGGTTGAGGCACATGGCCGTGTCTCATGCCTGTGTGGTACAATAAAATTTAAACTAAGGTGCAGGGGAGGCACGGTCCAGGGGCACACCCGTGGGGTCAAACTATGTGTTGTCCACGGCCTAAGCATGCCCGTGCCATGTGCTCGTTGAGCAATCTGCCAAATCCCACACGATTGTAGCACACGCACATGTGCCCTACTAGGAAGGCCGTGTTAGGCTATATACCAAGCCTTGGCCTCCCTAAAACACATTCAAACACACACAAAATCCAACTAGCCATTTCAAAATAAATTTCCCTGAAAAAGACTTCATTAAACCATTAATAACAAAATATCATACGAGAAATGGAATTTAAGTATACAAAACAACTATTTACAATCATAATTGCTCTATACATGCCATAATTCACTCTCAAAATATATTCTATACCCAAAAGAAGCTTGATAGTGCATTGCGTGGCTCTGACTTTAAGATCCCAATTCAACAAGCTCAAAGTCTATAGAGGAAGGGAAAACAAATGGGGTAAGCTACAACAGCTTAGTAAGTCATATGAAATTCATAGCAATGAATCGATTCAATATATTATGAAATTAGCACCCTAGATGATATTACATATCATTATACACATAGCTTACTCTTTGTACTCATTCCACGTCTACCATGAATATGATAAACAATAACATTCCCAATATATCATACCGTTTTTCAGTTCACCTGTACAACCACATCATCACCACATGGTTAATCAAATTCCCATTGAGCAATTTTGAAATATGAACAGATATACAGAAATAAGCACATAAGTGCTATACAGACATGGCGAAGCCATGAAGTAGTCGAAACTACTAACAGTAAGGTAGCCGAAGCTACAATCAGTGCTGTAGCCGAAGCTACAATCAGTTACAGTACAGAAGTTAACCACAGGCCTGCTCACATAAGCTGACAGGTGTCTGCAACACATGCAAGACTACCTAGCATCCTGGTAACTATAACAGTCGGAACAGCAAGCTTTAAGTGACATGTCACCCATATCTATGTATATTCCTACTTGCTCAATCGGGATTCACGGACAATGCATAAATCGGTAATTTTAGAAGTACATACAATAATCATTCAGAATTTATAGTCGATACTATTTTCCATAAATTCAGTAATAACACTTGATATTCAACACCTCACCAAGCAATTGTCCATATATCATCATAGAAGCAAATATTTAAACAAAATTAATCAAGTTCGCTAGAATTACATATAACTTACCTGGGTTGTCAAAAATGACTATTTCTCGAAATTAGTCGAGAGCTTTCTGTTTTCCCTTATCACGGGTTCTTTCAGACCGTTCTTGATCTAATTTAACACATATAACACAAATATCAATTATCTATTTCAATACAAACACAGTTCACATTTGGGGTAAATTTCCAAATTTACCCCTCAACTTTTTGATAATTACAATTAGTCCCCCAGACATCAAAATTTCATTTTCTTTATTCCTTGGGCTTATATAACCCATTTTCACAATTATAACACTCAAAATCCCATCATTGCACATATTTAGCAACAATTTGTAATCTCTTCAAATTGGTCCCTATGTATGCACTTTCAATCAATTTCATCCATTAAAACACATATATAACACAATAATCACTCATTATCTACCGTTAGAGAGCTAAACAAGCTTCTATCACAAATGGGTAGATTTCTAGACTTCAATTTTTCTTCAAATAAATGGTAGAATAATGAAATATGAGCTCCAAGGGGTCCAAAACTGCAAAAATAACTGAAAAAGGGACCCAATTGCACTTACATCGAAGCTTGAAAATTTTTTAAACCCTTGGCCAAGGTGTTAAGGATTTTCGGCTGAACATGGGGTATTTCATGGAGAGGATGATGTTTTATTTCATCAATTTTTGTCTTTTACTCACTTTTGACAAAAATGCCCTTAAGGCCTTACTAAAATATTTTTCCATGTAAGGCTATTTTGGTCCATAACACTCATTAATGGTCCTATAAAAGCTCCCTATTTCATGTGATAATTCAATCAAGTCCAATTATTATCTAATAAGCACATTTTGCACTTTTCTCGATTTAGTCCTTATCGAGCAATCAAACATTAATACAGTAAAATTTTCACATAATATCTTGAGTCTAATATTTAATCAAACAGATATCATCAAAAATTCACATAATTAAAATTCTCTCACTTCGAATTTGTGTTACGAAACCACTATTTCGACTGGCCCCTAATTCGGGTTGTCACACGCACGCCCATGTGGCCTCGAAGCCCACTCTTTCGGCTTTTCTTCTTTTTAGCTTTTTGCTGATCTATAGTTAAATATAGTGTGTGCGAACACACTCTTTCGGCTCTTCAGCTGATTATCAAATACAAGGCAGTGCTACACACTTGTGTTTGAAATCGCGCGAGAAATCCAAGAGCTCCCAAAACCTTGCTTGACCGAATAGAGATCCCCCACTTGAACCGCTTACTCCAAATCACTTTAGATCCCCTTTTTAAAATTCCAAAACTGTACTACCGAAAGAAATAGAAGAGGAGCTATTGGCCCAAGCAGAGGTTGTATGGAAAGAAAAGAATCAAAGAAACACGAGTGATAATTGATTGCACTTACGATTACCAAAGAATAGCCACCGACCGAAACCAGAAGAATAGATGAAGAGGAGAAAATCAGTCAAGATGTAATGGGAATATCATGAGGAAAGAAAGAAAGAAGTATTCAGTCCACTGTAGAGATTCAACCACAATGGAATAAGAGAAAAGGGTAGGGTGTATTCGGCCAATATTGGAAAAGCAAAAACAAAGAAATGAATAGCGAAGAGAAGAGGGGAAAGAAGAGAAGAATTGACAGAGGAAAAAATCAACACTACTCGGCAAAATAAAAAAGAACTAACAATAATGCAGAACCAAGAACGAAACAAACCTGAGATGTCCCCGAAACCTTTTGTAAAAAAATCAGCACAAAACAATAAGAAGACTAAAGTGACACAACAAGCAGAGAAACAGAAAGAAAAGAAAACACAACAAATCCCGAAAACCCCAAAATACTCTCAATTGTCGAAATAATAACACACCCCTCCCAAAAATTGAACTACGAGTTTCCCTCTTAACAAAAATTGGCATAAAACCACACACCCTCAAACTCCCTTTTTTCCTCCTAAAATCTCTCCATAAACTCCTCCTTGATTTTCTCCCTAATCCTCTCCTTGATTTCCTCCACCTAAGACCCATTCAAACCTCACCTTGCAGAGTTTCAATCCACCTCTGCTTCTCCCTTAGCTAGAGCAGCAAAATAAATACCTTTTTGCTCAAGGCGTGACTCAAACACCAGCCCCCCTTGAAGCTCTACCACGCCACTTACCATCAAGCCAATAAGCTCATTGTGTCATAACTTATCCTCAATATTTTATAAAGCCTACATGCTAATGTCCAGATTTATTCAAGGAAAAACCAAAAATTCTGCACACGCCAAGACTTGAACCTCAGACCTTACAGTTACACATCACGCCACCTTGCCACTAGACTACAAGCTCTCTTTGTGTCATATTTTAACCATAATAATTTATAAGGCCAACATGCTAAAGTCAAGGTTTACTTAAGAGGAAAAACTAATTTTTTTCCTAGAGTCTAGATTGAACCCAGGACTTCTCTAGCACCTCTTAGGACCCTTAACCACTGAAGCAAACATTTAATTGTGTCATTTTCTTGCATAACTAAATACTTATGTACAACCTCCTTTTGTGATTAACCTTTCATGCATTAATCCTTAAGTCCTTTATCTCTGGAATGGACGCAAGTCATGGAATAGTCACACTTGTATAGTCCATCCCATGTTTCTTAATACCTTGAGTAGACTATGATACACAAATAAGTATGACATCTCATATCAACTTATTTGAGCATGGCCATGCATTTCTAGTCTCACTCAATCAAGTGGCCTAAGATATTACTCCCATTATGTAGGAGGGACTTATCCTATATTGATCAACCATATCCCTCTACATAGATTGTGGTATATCCAACTTCAGCCTTTATAGAACAACCAATTATAGTGTTCGTTTGATTATATCAAAATATATAACTCACGATGTTGGGATAATGATGATCTCAAGCCTGAGGATCATATACATATTAATCACTATGAGTAATGTTGTGACAATTACATAATAATCCAAGAAACATACTCATAGCAGGTCAGTCCAATATGTTGTTCTCTAACACACTGTAATGCCCCTAAATTGGGCCTAAAAGAGTGCGCCACGTGGGCCCAATGGGCTTGTGGGCCCCACATGAGTGGTTGTCTTTAGACTTGCAGGAATTAGTGGGTCGGCTGTGTTGTACATGTGGCTGTGGGCAAATCTGGCTTAGCAAGCCATGCGAGCACGTGGGCCACACTTGGGTTGCGTAATGGGCCCTGGGCCCATGTACGCTGAGTGGCATGTTAGTATGTTGGCTAAGAGGTTTTGGAGTGTTTGGGAGTGTTGGAGAAGTCCTGGGTTCAAACCTGGACCTTAGCAAAAATATATGTTTTTCTTTTATGAGGGCCTTGACGTTAGTGGGTAGACTTTAAGAATATTTTTGGTGAAAGCATGACACAAAAGGAGATATGGTCTAGTGGCAAGGAAGTGATGCCATAAGGGAAGCAAGGGGTCTAAGGTTCAAGTCTTGGCTCTTATAATTTATTTTAGTTTTTCTTTTAAATAAACCTGGAAGCGAGTAGGTGGGCTTTAAATTTAAATATGTTGGACTTATGGCACAAAGGAGCTTATGTCCGAGTGGCGGTGGCTTGACAGGGCTATCGAGAAGACTTTGGTTCGAATCCCTTTGCACACAAAGGTTGGTTATTTTGCTAATAAGTTGGTTTTGGATGATTGATGGAGAATCCCACATTGGGAAGCTCACATGAGAATAGGCGAGAAGCTGGCTTTAAAAAGAGCACACCATGAGGAGAGTAGGCATACCTTTCTTGGCTTATCCCTTTCACGTTGTGGCGTGTTCGTTTGGGTTAGACGTGCAATCATTCGTTGATCTGTATGCCGTTGGGTCATGGTGGAGCTGACCGTAGTTGATCGACACACCTCTTGGGGAGTCAAGGGTGCGATTATTGTTGGCTTCTGGGCATAGCAGCGTTTAGAGCGCGGATTAATTTTAAATACCTATCAGGTGTGTATTTCACCCTACTCTGGCTATAGAATGGCAAATGCTGGAATGCTGAAATCGACCATGTGGGCCCAATGGGCCCGTGGGCCCAATCGGGCAAATTGTATGATTGTGTAGTAAAATATTGGACTAGACTAGGTGAATCTCATATCTGTGGCTAGTTTTGGGCTAAAGGGCCACACGAGCGTGTGGGCCCACCTGGGCCGAGAATAGGCCTTAGGCCCATGCGCAACATTATCTCTGTTTAGAATACTTGAGTTGCCTAAGGCGACTGTAGACTTTCTAAAGGATTGATAAAATTACGAAATACCCTTATAGGGTAGAATTATTGTAATACCCCCAATTTACAAAATTAGCGAATTACCCTTGATTTGTAAAATTACAAAAATACCCCCGATTTGTAAAAGTATTGTTTTACCTCTGATTTGTAAAATTATTGTTTTACCCCTAATGTGTAAAGTTACCATTTTACCCCTAATTTGTAAAATTACCATTTTACCCCTGATTTGTAAGGTTACTGTTTTACCCTTAATTTGAAAGTTACCATTTTACCCCTGATTTGTAAAATTATCCTTTTACCCCTTAATTGTAAAATTACCATTTTACACTCGGTTTACAAAATTACAGAAATACCCTAGTTTACAAATTATGAAAATACCCCGGATTTCAAAATTATTGAAATACCCCTGATTTGTGAAATTATCAAAATACCCATGCGTTGCAAACTTACCAAAATACCCCTAGTTTGTGAAATTATAGAAATACCCCTGGGTTACAAAATTATCGAAATACCTCTGTAGGGTAGAATTACCGAAATACCCGTGTAGGGTAGAATTATGGAAATACCCCTGTAGGGTAGATTTACTAAAATACCCCTGTCGGGTAGAATTATCGAAATACCCCTGTAAGGTAGGATTACCGAGATACCCCTGTGGGGTAAAATTACCATTTTGCCCCTAGGGTGTTAAATGACTGTTTTGCCCTTGTGGGCAAGTGACTGACTTGGACTGTGTGTTTGTCGGATTTGACTGTGTTCGTATGACAGTGATTTGACTGACGTGACCGTGGTTGGGTGATTGATATGTTTTCATATGTGTTTAAATGATTGATCCTGAACATGGCCATTTTGCATACATGTGTGATGATTGAGCATAGCATACACGACATATTGGGTTAGGACATCGATTTGGAGGAAGTTCTGTGCTAGTAGCTTTGCCACATATTCTGATTCTAGTGGCTTCGCCACGTTATCTATTATTAGCAGCATGGTTGCATCATTGGTGTGTAGGGCTGGGTGGGTCGAGTTATTCCCCACATGGTGTGTTGGGTAGGTACGAGTGGTGTGATGACTGGACTGGGTTGGGATTACATTCCTATATTGTTCTGATTCTGCTATGGGCTTGGCCTACACTATTCTGTATAGGGCTATGGCCCAGACTGATCTGTTCTGTATAGGGCTTTGGCCCAGTCTATTCTGCATAACTGTATTACACTACTACTAATTCTGTTTTGGGCTTAGGCCTACCTGATTCTGATTTTGATTTTGATTCTAATTCTGATAATGTTTCTGATTTTGTAATGGGCTAAGGCCCATTTGGTGCTATCTGTTATAGTGGGCTAAGGCCCAATTGATACTGGAATTGTAGTAGGGCTGGGCCCAGACTTTTAATTCTTTTGTATGATTGACTGTTCATTATATAGTAGGGGATTACACAATGAGTTTTCATAAAACTCACCCCGTTTAATAACTGTGCAGGTAATCCCTAGCTTTAGAAGGATCGGTGCTGCGAGGGACTCGGAGAAGGCCACACATTGCTTTTGCTCTGTCTTGATTTACTTTTGAGTACTTTATTTGTGACAGCCTTAAAACGACCCTAGTCGGAATGTGGTTTCGGGACCACAATACCGAGGCTCAAAAATAATTTAATATTATTACGATGTCTATTGTATGTGCCCATTTCATGTGTGACATCTTAGGTGCTTCAATTTAGTATTATAATTATGAATTGCACCTAAAAGGGCTAAATTATGAACCTTGAAAGTATGATGGAAAATGTGTGATGACTAAATAATGCATGCATGAGAAATAAGGGTTTTGCATGTCAATTTACCCACTTTTATGATAGTGGATGGTAATGATGAAGTTTTTGGCATTTTGTGACTTGTAATTTAGTTACTTAATAATAATAAAAGAAATTAGAAATTAGTTATCATAAAATTGAAATAATAGAATTAATAAATTAAGAAAAGGGTGATAAAAAACAATGTTTGTTTATCTTTCTCCCTTCATTGTCGAAACTAGCAAAGGAAGAAGAGAAATAAGGTTCAAGCTAATCGGTTGGGGGAAGTCTTGATTAAGGTACGATTGCTAGGTGATTTTCTTTGAATTCCATGAAATTTAGTTGATAGTGAGACTCTTTTCTTTACCATGTTTGAATTCCTTGAGTCTTGGGTGTTAGAAGCTTTTGGTCATGGTTAAATTGGTTAAAGATGAAAGCTTTGAAGCCATGAAATTAGGAGGGTAATGAAGTGCCGAATGCCCTTGTAAATAAGGTTATTTGTATTTGAAAATAAGAGAAAATGTAGCTAAGGTATTCGGCCATGACTTTGATGAGCTTAGATTGTTGTTGATTGATGTTGTGTACCAAGGGATGAATATATGTGAATCTAGCTTAGTTAAATTTTTGTTATGAGTGAGTATCATGAGTAAATTGCATTCAGTTAATATGGTGAAGTATGAAATTTTGTTTAATTTTGGGATTCTATAATTATATTGTTAATATATGATTTTGTATTAGTTGAATGTGAAATTGAATGGAAGAGTAGAAAATGTGCTTAATTGTGGAATTCTAAAATCAAAATTGCTAGTATAAGTTTATATACTTGCCGATTTTTGAATCAAAATGAGAGTTGGTTAATTCATTGCTTATTTAGCTATTGAAAATGTTTTGGGGTGAATAGATGTTAAAATTCATAAGAATTGAAATTGTGGGCTCAAACTAGTAAGATTAGAGTTTTGTGAGGTTTAAATGCCTAAGGGACCTTCGGTCCTATGAATAATTGAATTGTTTTGCTTTTGATTTGCGATTTGATCTTTAACTTGATAAATTGATTATGCAATTGGGTTGATTGTTGCATTTGGCCATGAATTCAACTTGTCATTTGAATTGGGAGATAGGTGTTGCGTATTGGAATTAATTGATAATGAGCATGGGTTGGATAAATTTAGTTATAAATGACTAATTTGGGTAAGTGATATTCGGCTAGCACATTAGTATAAGGAAATTATTTTAAGCTTGAAATTTTGGTGTTTTAAGCTATAATGTGCACCTATGAGACTAAGGAATGTTGTTAGACTCTAAAATGTTGTAATATGCAAATTTTAATACATACTTTGTAACATGAGTTAGTTGAACATTGCTCATAAGTTAATTAAGTATTCGGTTAAGAAATGAAATATATAGGTGATAAATTAAAGTCAGGTAAGTATTCGGCTATGGGGATTATACATGAAATTTAGTATGTTCTATTTTGATTGATTTGGATAGTTGAGATTTAATATGAAGCTTAGAGAATGGTGCTAAAGGTGAACTCCTTAACAAATTGAGATTCGGCCATTTCAAGAAATGTGTTTATATGTGTTTGAATGAGAGTTCTTAATTTTGTATATGTTATGTTTTAAATATGTGAATAAGAACTTTAAAGAGTGAAATTGTATAAATCTGCTTGGTACAGCAGCAGTAACGTGTTTTGGAAAAATCACCATAAATTGTGGGAGCTGAATTAGAGGCTGAATAAATTATGTAATTAAAGCTTAATGAGTCTAGTTTCTTATAAAAGAAACCTTATAAGTAAAGGAATTTCTGATAAATAGATTTTTAAAGTAGTGTGAGACAGTGTCAGATTGACTCCAAAATTCTCTGTTCTATTTTTAGAAAATCATTATAAATTTTAGAAAAATATCCATAAGATGTAATTTATATGCTTAGAATCCTTAATGAGTCTATTTTCAAGAGAGATATACAAGAAAATTTTCTGAGACCTGAATCAAGAGATAATTGAACTTTAGTACAGAAGGATCGAAACTGTCCGACAGTGAATCAGGGGTAAGTTTGAGGATTAAACTGTACTAATTGGTCAATTCAAAAATTCTGGAAATTTTATGGTAGAAAGGTAAATGAGTCTAGTTTCAGGTAAAAATTACAGAACTTGATTTGGAGTTTCGTAGCTCCATTTATGAACAATTTAGTGAATGTTGCTCAGGAAGTCAGCATGTAGTGACTTGTGATATATATGTGATTGGCCGAATGTGTGTGTGTTTGCTTTGAGAAGTATATGCGTTCCTTATTTGACTATAAGTGAAAATGATCAATTGAGATGTTTGAATAAGGATTAAGAAAATTAAATATTTTATTTAGCTCAAGAGCATAGAGGGACAAGTTCGGATAAAGGGAAGGCTAAAGTGGTCGAATAGCTAACTCATAGTTGCTCAGGAAAGTTCAAGGTAAGTTTTGAGTAATTGAATTTGGTATTTAATTTAAAATGCCATGATATACATGCATGATAGTTGAATGATGTCCCATTGAGAAAGAAACCTTATACATGCTTGCTATATAGCCGAATGGCTCATAGAGAAAGAAGATGAAATTGGGATTTGAAATATATTGCTTACATATGTTGGCTTATTGGGCCGAAAGTCTAGAAAAAGGAGTATACATGTATGAGTTTTGAATGATATTTACGACATAAAGTCAAGGAGCATGTTATATGTTTGTATGCGAATGAATTGATTGAATTACAAATGTGATATTGCTATGCAAAACGTGACAACATGTGAATACATATGCATGAGACTCTGTGATGTGAATCCGGGATTAAAGACCCGATGGCTATGTGCGGAGATCATGTCCGGGTTAAGACCCGAAGGCTATATGCGGAGATCATGTCCGGGTAAAAACTCGATGGCTATGTACGGTGATTATATCCGGGATTAAGATCCGCTGGCTTTGTGTGGAGATTTTAACCGAGCCAAAGGTCTCGATGATGATTCGAGTAAAGTGTAAGATCAAAAGACATCATAGTAATGATTGCTAATGAATGTGCTCAAAGCGTTAAGTTATATAGGTATGTACCCTAAGCTTAAATGCAAGCTTGTTTTGGACCAAATCATAAGGTCATTATACGATTGCATATGTGAGTATGAAATAAGACTATTTATATGATTATAGTAAAATTTGTCAATGTGAAAGGTTATGTGAAATTATGCAATATGTTTTTGTTTACATGAGCTCACTATCAAGTGAAAGTTATCTGCCTATTGTATAAGATGAAAACATGTATATTCGATTAAGGGGTGACATACCCAAAGAAGTGGGAAACAAAAATGCGAATGGCTATGTTATAATTTGATTTTTATCTGTTGTCATTGCTTAAAACTTACTAAGCATTGTAATGCTTACTCCGTTTACTTTGTTTCCTCTGTTTTATAGATCTCTTTTTAGAAGCTACGGACTCGGGGATTGAAGCTTTAATCATCTACACTATCGTTGTTATTTTGGTACAATTGATAGTTATCTTGGATCAATGGCATGTATAGGCTAATCTCCTTTTGTCGAACTGAATTACATTTTGAGTTGTAATTATTCTAGCCATGCGAAAATGGCTTGCTTAGTCTTCTAGTTTGAATATATGTTTTGATGAAATTCATATGGCTCGATGTTTGTGGCATGATTTTTAGATAGTATCCAATATGCAATGAGTTTCGAATATAGTGTACTATTATTCACAAATTTTGATTTGGCCTAATTGTTAGTAGCCACATGGTGGAAATTCGCTAGATGCTTATAAAACCAATTAAATGAGATTGCAAGTGTTATATTCGGTCATAGAACTTTAGAAGAATCTAAGTCTAGTAAGTTGTATTTAGTCATGTAATACCTTAATACCCTATTCCGGCGACGGACAGGGGTATAGGGTGTTACATTATTCTGGTTTGGGTTGTAATAAGGCATTTTAAACTTTCTGGTTTTTACATTTGGGATTTTATTTATTGTTTTATAATTGCTAGAAGTCGAACACGGTTTTTCCAAAACAGCAACTATTTTTGAAAATATCACGTTTTCGCAACTATTTTAAATTAGGCTTCCGTAACAATTAAGGTCTTAAAGGTAATAACCTTTTACAAGAGAACGTCTTTTAATGAACCACGTTTTAAAAATATGCATACAAAATTCGAGATTTTACACAAGTTTTAAATGGCAACAAGTTTTAATAAGAAGGGTTTTCAATGGAAAAAGGTTTTTGAAAAACACTTCAATATGACACGCTAGATCCGGGCCTAACTTCTAGGCTGGGTTTGGGGTGTTACACACACATATTCATGCATTGATTCAGACACTCCATATCAATGACAACTCTTTATCATCAATCAACTACATGTTAGTCTTAATGCATTATTGTTGTCCTAGCCAACAGTAATACTTGACTAAGGATCTTTTAAGAATAATCATATTATTCTTAGGACAATATTATACAACAGTTCATTTATACACACAGAAAAGAAATTGAAATAATAATGGCAACGCCTTATATTAATAAACATGGTAAATCAAGTATGTTATTACAACAATCTCATGATTGATCTTTGGGCATACTCTTACAATAAGGCCTCTCTAATTTTCTAACTTTCAATTAGGGATTTTATTTATCATAATTTCATATCTGTTAGAAATAGGTCGCGGTTTTTCCAAAATGATAACTATTTTTAGAACAACACGTTTTCGCACCGCTGTTGAAATGCTTTCGCACCAAACAAATGCTTTAAATTACAAATGGGCTTTTATTAACAAGATCGAGTTTTCAAAAAGAACACTCCAATGTGACACGCCAGACTTGACCATAACGTCTAGGCTGGGTTTGGGGTGTTACAATATTACCACACCAAATATCTTTAGTAAGCTTTCCCATTGAACTCTTTAGACTAACATTCGATACTCGGTGGATTTTTAGCTCCCAACTCCACCAACACATCAATCGGCTCTCATGTACACATGGTGAAGTTCACCTTATCACCCATGTGACATAGCCATTACATCCTGTAACTATCGTGTCTACAGGGTGTCCAGCCCCTCGGATCTACCCATGCGACCTAGCTACATATAATATTGCTCTTATGTACACATGGTGAAGTTCACCTTATCACACATGTGACATAGCTATCTTTGGTCTGCAGCTCTCGTGTACACATGGTGAAGTTCACCTTATCACCCATGTGACATAGCTACATTTTATCCGTATCTCCTGTTTTTCCAAAGGTTCAACTGAGACTCACATTTCTAAGACTTTCAGCATCATAAAAAGTTTAAAAATATTAATATTTCATAGCATACATCAAAATTCTTAATATACAATTAAAATTGATGTATTACTTACATATAAACTTACCTCGACAACAAAAAGTGATAATTTGCAAATTAATTTAAAACCTTGCCCTTGCCCCAGTCAAGGTTAATTCTCGGTCTTCTCGATCTATAATGACACATTTAACTCGTTTAATACACACATTACTCAATTTAGTCCAAAATCATCCTATGATAATTTTTACCATTTTACCCCCAACTTTGTCAATTTTTACAACTAAGTCCTTAGGCTCGGAAATTGAAATATATATATTCTCTTAGTTACCCAAGCCTAACCAAATCTCAATGGCACTCAAAACAGCCCACATTTCTCATCAATTTATACCTTTACCACCCTATTTATTATCTTTACAGTTTGGTCCCTATTGGGGACTTTCATGAAAAATCACCTAGTAATCATAGCTTACAATTTCTTGCATGTCATACATGGGTAAATTTTTGAAACATCAACCCTAGTTGGAAATAATGGTAGAAATAGCTAGAGAAATTCACTAGGATTCCAAAAATACGAAGAAAATTAAAAACAAGGCTCGATTGCACTTACTTGTGAGCTTGAGAATCAACAAAACCCTAGCTATGGAGAAGTGTCATGTTCGGCCAAAGGACGAAGAAAATAAGCACATTTTTGGCCTGTTTTCCCCTTTTTATTTCTTTTATTAATTAATGACCAAAATGCCCCTCATTAAAAACCTTTGATATTCCATCCTTCCTTGGGCATTTTTGTCCAATCTAAGTAAAAAATGGTCTAATTACCATAAAAGGACCTCTAATTTAAAATCTCAATTCAATTAAGTACCTTTATGGATTAAAACCCATATTTTTCACCTATTGCAATTTAGTCCAACCTACCAAATTTAACATGCAAACATTAAAATTCATGCACCAAAACTTCACATAATTATTCAAACACCCAACAAACATAAAAACTCAATCGAAAAAATACTTTAGACCTCGGATTCATGGTTTTGAAACCACTATTTTGTTTAGCCCCTAGTTTGGGATGTTACACAGCCGTTGCTCGGTCAGGTTCATTACTATATAAAACAAAACACAGTTTAGAAATGTCAGAAGTCACCACACTATCACAATATTTTTCTAGCATGTATAGCTAGACTTGCACACACGCTACGGTAGTCCGAGAACCAACTAAACCACAGCTCTAATACCACTAAATGTAACACTCCTTACCCGAGTTCGATGTCAGAATCGGATATAAGGCATTACGAGACAATTTTATAACCAATCATTCAAAGTCAAACAACAAAATTTCGTTTAAATTTAAAACATATTCATGATTTGTCATACAAACCTAAAAATGGGCCTACGGGGCTCGAAAAATAATTTGGGAGCGATCTTGGACCAAATCGAGAACTTAGGAAAATTTTAGAACATTTGGTTAAAAACAGGGCACACACCTTTGTTAGACAAGGACATGCCTGTGTGGTCAGGCCGTGTGGTCACACATGCCCGTGTCCCCAACCCGTGTAGAATTATTGCAAATTTATTTTTCATTTTGAACCTACAGGGGTTTTCACATGACCTAGCACACGCCTGTGTCCTTGGCCGTGTCCCTCACACGGCCTCGACACGCCCGTGTTCTCACCCCGTGTGTAAAAACTTGGGTATTCTGTTTATAATGTCAGCATGAAAATTTGGTCACACGGCCACGACATACGCTCGTGTGGGTAGGTCGTGTGACGTCCTAATTTTTTGAAAATTTCATGCAAGTTTCACACGCCCTACACATATGGCCGTGGTGGCCGATCGTGTGGCCCTACATTAGGCTATTTTCAAAACCATTTCATACCCCAAAACACATACAAACTTATACTATTTTTATCACATCACACCATAACACTTTTAGACGCTCATGTAGCCACATTTAACATTTAATCAACCCATACCTATTCATCCACACACAAGCAAACCAAACCACTTCGTGAATTACCTCAATATAGACACCAACCAAAAGCATTATTACCCATATCACATGGCCTTAATACAAAATGACTTGTCAAGATGACATAAACCTGCATGATGGCCAACTACTTGACTCCTATAAACAAACAAGTCCCTATACATGCCGTAATAACAATATACATATCAATTTACCAAAACAGGTCTTGATAGTGCGGGTGATCCTCCGACATTTCCCAAAGTCCGAGCTGATTGGGCAACACTATAAAACAAGGGAAAAAGAAGAGGGGTAAGCTTTAAGCTTAGTAAGTCTATATGCAAATAAATTGCATTGTAACAACATACTCAATTCAAGTTTAAATTTAACATAATAAAACTTTACTTCTCATTAACCTCACATACTCATTTTTAACCTTACCAATTTTCACATACACCACATGCAATTTGCTTATCCATGCACATACTCACATACACCCTTGCTGTCATATACCTTTGCTCACATATATACTTACTTACATCCTTGGATCTATACATCATATGTTCACACAAAACATCTTTTAATAAATTTTCCTTGTTGAACCCTTCGGTTTATAGATTGGTACTCGACGGTTGTAGCACAAAGCTCCACTTTATTAAATCGATACATTATAGTCATGGTAACAGCACATAGCTCCATGCTTCCGAAGCAACACAATGTATTTTATCGTTGTAACAACACATAGCTCCACGATGTCACTACGATGCATTTTATTCGTGCTCACAGCACATAGCTCCATGATATTTAGTCAATTGCACTTAAGAGTGGTTTCAGCACATAGCTCCACTCTTTCAAGCAAATCTCATATCTGAGTGGTTTCATTAGGGAATTTCTCATTTAATCTTACTATTTTCCCAAAATTCACAATTTGCATCATGCAACCATTCAATACTCCATTTCATCCCATATGATATAAAAAATATTCTAACATAATTAAACAAAAGTTTATTTACATATAAACTTACCTTGTTACAAAATAGGTCGAATATACGATTTAGTCTGAATCTTTGCCTTTGCCTCGGTCAAGGCCAATTACACGTTCTTTTCAATCTATAATGACACATTTAACCCATTCAATATTCGCATTACTCAAATCAGTCCAAAATCTTCCTATGACAATTTTTTTACAATTTGACCCCTAACTTTCCAAATTTTACAATTTAGTCCCTAGGCTCGATAAATGATTTTCATCATTTTTTCTTGTATTTTAAGCCTAGCCGAACCATTTTTCCTCTTATAGTAGCCCAAAATTTTTGTCATTTCACAATTTATGTACACAATATTTCACCTTTTACAATTAAGTCCTTTTTTACAATTTTCACCAAAAACCACCTAGTAAAAGTTATTCAACACATTTCAAACTTTCTTATTCTACAACTAGACATCAAAATACATGTATATCATTCATGGGTAAAATTTTAAACATCAACCCTAGCTCAAAATAATGGTGGAAATATCTAAATCAAGTTACAAGAACCTTAAAAATACGAAGAAGATGTCAAAACCCTAGTTATGGTAACTCTTCAAATATTTTCCCTTCTATGGGTATTTTTGTCCAAACTCAAACAAAATGGCCTAATTACTACATAAGGATCTTAGATTTAAAACTCCATTTCAATCATGCGCTTTTATGAATTCAAACACATACTTTTCACCTATTGTAATTTAGTCCAACTTATCAAATTGGACATGCAAACAATGAAACTTATCTACCAAACTTTCACACAAACATTCAATCACCAAATAAATATTAAAACTCAACCGGGAATATATTTAAGACCTTGAATTCATGGTTTCTAAACCACTATTCCGTTTAGCCCCTAATTCAGGTTGTTACAGATTGTTGCTCAAATGAATAATGTTCCATGCTCATACACCGTTTGACATTAATTTGATAATGGCTATGTAATGATATGAAATTCCTATGATGGTTTTATTTTCTTCTGTTGCTTTTAATATTATTTATTATATTTGATGTTTTTGTCTGTTTAAATAATTATTTGACTCACACTGAGCTTTTCATAAGCTTACCCCCAATAGTGTTGAACTTATCAGGTTAACCTCAAAATTAAGACCAAGCTCGGCATTCGGTGAATTACCACCTCAGACTATTTTTAATAAATATTATTAAATCTTTATTGGTTTTTGCTTGTAATTTTTAATTATTTATTGTTTGTGGCTTGGTAACTTTTCTTTTAAAGATTTTTGCATGCATGGATTACTCAAGCATAATAACTGGATAATGCATGATATTGAGCTTTAGTAAAATTTGATATTGTTCCCTAGTTTTCGCTGCATTGCAAAGGAACCGTTTCTGAAAAACTAATCAATAAGGTAACTTAGTTTCTAAAATGACTTGAAAAATAGTTCTTCTGTTACATTAGTTTAACATCAAGTTTTTTTAAAGAAGAGCGACAAGCAAATGATTTTTCTAAAACAACACTATCAACAATAAATTGAACCCTAAGTATACACGACCTACTGACTGAATGCTTTTAAGCTAACTCAAAGTACAACTATGATTTTCTCTAAAATGAGTTTATTTAAGGTTTTCAAAAGTAATGCAAGTCAACTTAGACTTTTTTGTGACAAATGTAGCCTTCTCAATCTAGCCATAACGTCTAGGTTAGGTTTGGAAGGTTACAAGTCTCCTCTTTTTAGAGAGAATATCTTTTATGAATTTGGCATAATTCAACATTTATTCTAAAGCTTCCACAAGAGGGGTGTTGATATGTAACTATTTAAGCATATCTAAATTTTTTTTCAATTTTACCGCTTGTTAATACTTCTAGATTCTTTACGGATAAGGAGGTGATAAATTTTTAACCTTGATCGGATCAGTTTTATGAGGTGCGATTGTCTTTGCTTTTGCCATGGGTGTTGAACCTTTAGGTTGATGTTGTTGTGCTTGGTTTCTAGTAGGAGTCTCAATAGCAGTCTTATGTACTATGGAAGCTTCAACATTTGCTTGAACTTCCTCCCAATTCTTAGCTATAACGGGTTTATCTTTAATTTCAATAGTCCTGGGTCCCAACATCTTTTCACTCCTCAACATAACAACTTCTTATGGTTCTTTATCTGTATCCCTCAGATTTACAGTGTTACTTAACAAAGCTCTTTGATGTCTCTTGTAGGCTAACTTTCTCATTTGGTTCTCACCGATTCGTTAGAGTCACATCATTTTTAGCCAATATATGCTTTCAATAGGTTCTCTAGAAGACTTGATTGACTGAGGTTTCTGTATCTGTTGGGGAAATTGTTTAAAATGATTTGAATGTGAGGCATATAAGAATTTCCTAGACTAGTCCATTGGTTACTTTAGGAGAAATTAGGATGATTTTTGCGATGAAGGCTGTAGTAAATTGATTTTGATCCTCACTCACTTCTATTATGGTTCTGGTTGCCATGTAACAGATGAATTCTAGGTTTAAGGGGTAGTCTTCACACATATAAACATCTCAGTAATAAATACAAGAGATAATTTCAAACTGGCTTGGTTGTTGACCTGACATGCTAGCATTAAAATTGTTAGCCGAAAGTTCTTAATCATAGAAGTCATAGAAGATACTTGGGTTGCCAAAGACATAAGTAGATCATCTTTGTAAACTTCGGCCACTCTTTTTCCTGTGGCTACTTGAATAGTTTACCACTGATAGTTGTTGCTAGAAATACTTTTAAGGATCTCATATGCTTCATTGTATGATTTCACAAGAAAAGGTCCATTGGCTAAAGCGTCTACCACCATCCTTGTATGTGCGTTGAGACCATTAAAAAAAGTATCCAATTGAATATAGTGAGGAATGCCATGACGAGTACATTTCTACAATAACTCCTTGAATCTCTCCCATGCATGATAGAAAGATTCGTAGTCAAGCTGCTAAAATGTGGCAATTTCATATCTTAGCTTGGCATTTCTATTCGGTGGAAAGTACTTCATCAAGAATCAATCAACCAATTCTTGCCATGTTGATACCAATAAGGTGGTAAGGAATTTAACCATGACCACACTCTTTCTTTCAGTGAGAATGAGAATAACTTCAACCTCAAAACGTCTTTAGTCACTTTAACTAGCTTGAATGAATCGTTTACTTCTATGAATATGCAAAGACATAGATATGGATCTTCAATAAACTTTCCACTAAATTGGCCCATCATTTGCAACACTTACAACATAGCTAGCTTTAATTCAAATTGAGGAGCCTCAGTTCTAGGCCTCACAATTCCTAGATTGAGTCCATTGAACAAAGATGCAGGATATTGATAGATGGGGCAATTTTTGTCATGAGCAACAATGACAGATTATAAGTGTTGTAAAAAGCTCCTTGGTTTTAATTTTGTCGTAGAGGCTACATAATCACTTGAAAATAGAAAAATAAATAAAATAAAATAAATGTGAACCAAATTGTAAAATAATTATCTTCACAAGTAATGACAAATAGAGTCTCTAGAAATGGTGCCAAAAACTTGTTGTCACGTGATTACGTGCAAGTGTACACGGCCATACAAGTAATAAGTAGTGAGTAAAGAGGATCGTATCCACAAGGACTGTTGAGTGAATTATTTACAGAGTTAATTTTAATCAATTTGGTTAAAACAAAATAAATATAGAATAGTAATGATGGAAGTTGTAATTAAGTTATGAAAGTAATCAGAATTCGTACACTCACAAAATAAAGCAACATGCTTTGCAGGAAATAATTACAATAGGAAATAAATACAATGAATAATATAACACAACATGAATAGATTGACATACAATATTTCGCTTCAACAAGAATTCATTAGTAGTCTTAAAAAGAATATCACGAATGGTTCGTGGCAATATGAAAATTCATTAAACTCATTTAATTAATGCATAAGTTCCTCCCGGAGTCCTATTTTGTTCCTAAGTTATTTAGCATATCCCTATGTCAAAAAACAAACTTAAAAATTACCCTCCCGGGTATTTGCACAGTTTATGCATACAACAATTATCTTCTAAAATTGATATGATATGCACCATTTAGGTCTTACATCTATTAACTATTACCTCTACCCAGTAAATAGTTAATTCAATTACCTACAAATGTTGGTCATACATTCATGAGTATAAACATGAATGAAACCTAAATAAACGAAATGATCATTTGCACAGAATATTCAGAAAACAAATACTAATGAACTCAAATTAAGATTCATATCCATTTTGAATAAACAAAATTATGCCATGTCAAATTAAACTAAAAAATATAAAGATGAGGTTAAATCTTGTCTCCCGATACATAAAACAATAATTTAAAAATAAAAAGATGGTTAAGAAAGAGTAGCCGAGGGGGGCTCTCCACAGTAATTTCACAATGCAAAGAGTAAACAATTAAATGTAGGGGGCTATCTGCGACTACTCTTTGTGGATTCCAATGGTGGTTTTACTCCCCATATTTAAGTTAAAATCACCTAAACATCTTCAAGTCAACCTCCTAGTTGCTCTCATTTCAGCAAGTGATTGCCTTATTTTATTGAATTCAAGTTTTAGCAAGCCATAAGAAAGGCAAGAACATTGAATGGAGTTTTTCTCTGAAAACATATGTGAGAAATGGTGTGTAAAGTTGTGTTTCGATGAATAGTGGTGGTCCCTTTTATAATAGATGATCCATGCCAAAAATAGTAACACACAACTCTTTCTGACACCACACTTTCTAACACCGCTCTTTCTAATACCACTCTTTTATTTATAAATTATGCTAATTTCGAGTAAAAAATATAACATTTTTTATGGTTTTATTCTTAATTTTATGATATCTTATTATTTCCATAAAAATATGTTCAGTTTATGAATTTTATGTTAAATACATGTTATTTTGTTATTTATAGGGATTAATTGGGTTGAGAAATAGGATGGCAGAATTTTGGTTATATTTGGGTCTTAGACAAGTACAAGTTGAAAGATTGATAATGCAGTTACATGGACTTTAATTGGTTATAATCCACAATAGATTCCAAGGAGGCCTAATATTGCTTAAATCGGAGGCCCAATAACATTTCCATTTACCCAATTTTACCAGAAAATAAATTGGTGAAATTCACTGTCAAACATAGCAATCTTAGGTCATGTATATTGGTGAGAATGAACCCGAAATTGATATTGCCTATCCATGAAAACCGTACGCCAATTCGGTCTGAACTATGAGTGTAACAGCCCTAATTCGACCCTAATTGGAAAGTGGTTTCGGAACCACAAAAATTGAATTTGATGAATAATTTAAATGTCATATTCTATGTTTATATTATGTATATGTCTATATGTGAAAGTTGGTGCTTTAATTTTGTTAAATACATGTTGAATTAGTGAATAATGAATCAATTGTATAAAAAGAAAAATAAGTGGGATAATATGTGATTGCCGCTTGTTAATGTTCTTTAATATGAGGGGTTTAAATTATAATTAGACCAAGGGAGGCATACATGGACCTTTTCAGCCTTTAGTTAGTGGAAAAGCCATGATATTATCAAGGCTAAAATTGGAAATTAGTTAATAGTGTATAATTAATAAATTAAGCATGAAAATAGGCATTTGGTCTTTGTTTTTGCCGAAACAAAAATAAGAAAAGAATTGGGGAAGGTTTGGACATTTGGCTAATTGGAGTCTTCAATTCAAGGTGATTTTCATACTATTTCTTGTTAATTTTGGTATATTTGTGAGCTAGATGCAATTCTTTATAAACCCCATGTTAAATTTTTTATTTTGATCAAAGAATGTGTATTCAGCCATGTCTGTGATGAGTTAAATTTGAGTGTTTGATGTTTTAGTTTGTAAATGGTCATTAGGTGAGCCTTACACTTGTTAAAGTTTGATAATTTGGGGGTTTAATTGGCAAATGGGCATTCCGTCAATGTGGGTTAAGAGAAGATCTTGATGAGTTTGAGAAAAGCCATTGTTTAAATGCCAAGAATGACATTCGGGTATAGTTACTAGTGAAGAAATTCATGTTAGTTAATGGTAGCTAAAATTTGAATGTTAAGCTAGTTTTTTTTATTATGGCCGAATGAATTAAGGTAAATGCATGGTTATTTTGAGTGATTTTGGATAGAAATGGATTTAGGAGGGTAAGTGGACCTTGTGATGTCTAAATGCATGTATATTGAATTGTAAGTTTAATTTATGAAAACTATGTTTAGTGTAGTCTAAATCCACGTGAGAGCATTCGGTTTTGGTCTTAGAGATAATGAATTATTGTTGATTTTTCCTCGAATGAAATGTGAATAAGCATAAAATGAGTAGCTACTTTCGGTTAAGATATTTTTAATGTGAAGTTTTTAGTTAAATCTTAGAAAATAAAGGTTAAATATCAAATTATGTGTAACACCCTACACCCCCGTCCGTCGCCGGTATAGGGTATTAAGGCATTACATAACTAGATACATCCTACCGAGGTTCATAGATACAAAGCTAGACGTAAATTCATTGAGTTCTATAGTTGAATATGGCACTTATAGGTCGATTCGGTCAGAACATTATATCTCATTAAAAACGTTCTTTAAGCATACTAGCAAATCTCTACCTTGTGGCTACTAACAATATGGCTAAAACGAACGATTTAATAACCAAGCATCATATTAGAAAAGTCTTTGCATATTGGGTACTAACTAAATATTATGCCACAACATCGAATCGTAAGAAAATCATTTCAACACATATAATCATATTCGAATACTAAGCAAGCCATTTTCGCATGGCTAGAAATATTTACAACTCAAAATGAAGTTTAATTCAACCGACGGAAAATAGCCTATACATGCCATTGACCCAAAAATAACCATCAAAAGTACCAAAATAACAGCGATAGTGTAGGTGATTAAGGCTTCAATCCCCGAGTCCGCAGCTTTCAAAAAGAGATCTATAAAATAGAGGAAACAAGGGAAACGGAGTAAGCATTTCAATGCTTAGTAAGTTTTAAGCAATGTAAACAGATAAACATTTTAGGTATAAATTGGCTGCTAGCATTTTCCTTTCAATCTTCTTTCGGGATATTTCACCCCTTAGTCGAATATACACACTTTCATAATACCAATAAGTAGATAAACTTTCACTTGAGAGTGAGCTCATTTAAACATAGATACAATACATAATTTCACATAACTTGTCACGATGACCCGATGCCATATAATCATCGAAACAATCTCATTGTTTACTCACTTATGCATCACATAACAGCCTTATGAAATTAGTCCGAAACAAGCTTACATCTAAGTTCAAGGTACGTACCTGTTTTTACTTATCGCATTGAGAATATTTACAAACAACTCTTATTGTGAATTTTTTTTTTTTTAGACTTACTTGGATAATCGGCGAGACCTTTAGCTCGGATGAAATCTCCACACGAAGCCAGCGGGTATTAACCCAGACAAAATCCCCACACCTAGCCAGCGGGTCTTAACCCGGACAAAATCTCCACATATAGCCATCGGGTCTTTACCCGGACAAAATCTCCGCATATAGCCATCGGGTCTTTACCCGGACATAAACTCAAGTTTCTTATATAACTAATCACGTGGTATAATATTTCACATTCATCACATACTCATAAAGGCTTAATTACCTATGCTGGTAAACTGCATTATCAATTCACATTCAACTCTGTTCTCATAAAGGCTTGATTACCTATACTGGTAAACAGCTTTATTAATTCACATTCAACTCTGTTCTCATAAAGGCTTGATTACCTATGCTGGTAAACAGCTTTATTAATTCACATTCAACTCTATTCTCATAAAGTCTTGATTACCTATGCTGGTAAATAGCTTTACTAATTCGTATTCAAATCTATTATCATAAAGACTTGATTACCTATGCTGGTAAACAGCTTTACTAATTCGCATTCAACTCTATTCTCATAAAGGCTTGATTACCTATGCTGGTAAACAGCTTTATTAATTCACACTTAACTCTGTTCTCAAAAAGGCTTGATTACCTATGCTGGTAAACAGCTTTATTAATTCACACTTAACTCTGTTCTCAAAAAGGCTTGATTACCTATGCTGGTAATCAGCTTTACTAATTCGTATTCAAATCTATTCTCATAAAGACTTAATTACCTATGCTGGTAAACAGCTTTACTAATTCGCATTCAACTCTATTCTCATAAAGGCTTGATTACCTATGCTGGTAAACAGCTTTATTAATTCACACTTAACTCTGTTCTCAAAAAGGCTTGATTACCTATGCTGGTAATCAGCTTTACTAATTCGTATTCAAATCTATTCTCATAAAGACTTAATTACCTATGCTGGTAAACAGCTTTACTAATTCGCATTCAACTCTATTCTCATAAAGGCTTGATTACCTATGCTGGTAAACAGCTTTATTAATTCGCATTCAAACAAAATTTCGCAACTCAAATTTATTAGGTTTTATACTTATCAACCGGTCTAATGCAACCACTTAATATGTCATACTATAATCGGATATAATCAACATATAATCACTTAAAACTTACTTTGAACTTTTCTGAGTAATTAAAAGTTGGCTATTCGACCACTTTAGCCTTCCCTTTATCCGAACTCGTCCCTCTATGCTCTTGAGCTAAATAAAACATTTAACTCTATTAATCCTTATTCAAGCACCTCAATGAATCATTTTCAGTCATAGTCAAATCATACATGCATATTCTTCTCATTGCAAACACACATGCACATTGGAGCATTTCACATACATATCACAAGTCACAACAAGCTGATTTTCTGAGCATCATTCAATAATTCACTCATAAATGGAGCTACGAAACTCCAAATGTAGTGCTGTAAATTTTGCATGAAAATAGACTTATTTATCTTTAATCCATAAAATTTTCATAATTTTTGGTTTGGTCAATCAATACCAGAATTTTCTTAAAGTTTCCCTATTTCACTGCTTGATTAAACTGACCACTCTATACTATGAACCGAATTTCTCCTTGTACAGAGTTCCAAATATGTCCTCACCTATTTTATTCGAAACTAGACTCATTAAGCTTCAATTACACAGTTTGTTCAGCCTTTAATTCAACTTGCACAATTTATGGTGATTTTTCCAAAACACGTTACTGCTGCTGTACCAAGCAGATTTTTATACAAAATCCACTCTTTAATATTCTTATGCACATACTACTAATGCTAAGAAAATTTCTACAATTTATCCTAGTTGGCCAAAAACAATTATGCTCTAGTTCATGAATTTAAACAACATTGGCCAACTTTTCAAGCTCATATGAGCCGTCAATCACACCTACTTTGTTCATTCTCAAATAGAATCAATTGTCCAACCGAATCAACATCTTTATACACCACTCTTTGCTCACAATTCAAATTAAAAGCAACATTTAGAAATCACACAACCCAAGCATGCAAGCCGAATCCCCTCTAGCAAATTACTCCACATATAAGTGCATTTGTTTAGTTCCATTTCTCTCAACCACCATTACTTCTAAATGCATGAAACAACAACCATTTCTCACCAATTTTGAACAAGACCGTATGCTCATATCTCTACCAAAAATCAAAATTTAGCTTGGGTTTAAGAGAAAACAAGACATGGAGCTCACATTTCTAAATTCAACACAAAATATCAAAGATTTACCTTGAATTCTTGCCTCTCAAGTGACCGAATGCCCAAAGCTCACCTTCTCCAAGTTTTCTTTAGTTTCGGCTATGAACAAAGAGATATGAAGCTTTCTTTTTTTTTTACACACATTTCTAATTTTGTTAATTCTTTATTATTTCTATTTTATGACAACAAATTAATTTATTTAACGAAAACAAATTTGTTTTTATCATTATTTACTAACATACAAAGCACAAAATGCCAAGCATAGTCATCATTACCATCCACTAACACAAAAAGGTAAATTTGACATGCAACTCCCTCAATTTGCATGCATGCATTAACTAGTCATCACACATCTAGCTAGTTTACTTTCAAAATTCACAACTAAGTCCTTTTAAGTGAAATTCAATTTATAACTCTAAATTGACACACCAAACATGTCACACATGAATTAACACACATAATAGGCATCAAAATGAACATTAAATATATTTTATGCCTCGGTTTTGTGGTCCCGAAACCACATTCCGACTAGGGTCATTTTAAGGCTGTCACATTATGCTTTTATGATTGTCAAATGACTCCTTTGGAGAATGAATTGTGTATGTGTTTATAAATTTAGATGGATAAAAGTGTGATTGAGATGTTGTTAACATTCGACTAGTATGTTCTTATGTCAAAGGATTGTCGATTTTGGACTTAAATAATAAGTTGTATATTTGTCAATTTTATAAGTGATTATTAACTTAGTAATTGTATAATGAGATGTTTATGAAGGAGTTGTAATTGTGAATATACATAATTATATCCTTAAGTAAACACTTATTCCATGCCTTGAGTATATGAGGAAATAGCCGAAATATGATGTGTAAGTTGTGACTTGTGAGTAATTAAATTATTGATTAAAAGAACCAATTTGTTTAATATAGCTCAAGAGCATAAAGAGCCAATTTTGGATAGGGGGAAAGCCAAGCTTGCCGATTAGTCGTTTCGTAGCTACTCGATAATAGTTGAGGTAAGTTTTAAGTAATTAAGTATGCTTTATTTTACAAATAATCGGAGTTTTTTTTATGCTTATAACCTATATAAAGGTTGCAATAAAGAAATATGTATAGAAATGCTATTAAGCAGAATGGCTAATGTGAATAATAAGTAAGCTCTTAAGTAATTGAGTAACCTATTTCATCCACCGAATGTGACTATTGTTTTTAAGATGAAAAGAAATGTTAGAACGTGGCTTTAGACTTATGACCGAATGGTAAATAGAAATTTTAAATAAACTTTGTGATAAGCTTGGTGAATTATGTATTTGTGTTATAGTGGAATATGAGATGAATGAGAAATGAGTAAGCATATGTGTTAAGCCAAATGACCATTTCGAAATAAGGACATATAAGGTGGTATGCCTTAAAGATGTGAATGAGATTATATCGAGCCTCGAGCCTAGCAGGCTATAATGCCGATGAGATTATATTGGGCTTTGAGCCTAGCAGGTAAAATGCAGGTGAATGAGTTCAGACTGAACGTCTAGCAAGCCTCGTGCCGGTGATGAATTCAGATTTATAAGATTTTGAGACTTTGTGATAAAATGACAATTGAAATAGTTTAATACGGTAAGCTGACCAGGTATGTATCTAGAATTTATATTTGAATTCGATTTGGATTGTGTCACAAGTGTGTAATGGGAGGTGTATATGTGAATAAGTATTAAGATTATTTATTTGATTTTAATACATTCGGCCAAGTTATAAATTTATGTGAAGAAGTTGATGTACTAATGTTATATGAGTTCGTAATTAAGTGAAATTAAAATGCTAAGAGTACATTAAGTATTTGTGCATTTTCTGCCTAATGGCATTTTACCTAGACGATGGTTACTTGAGGAGTCAAACTTTTGATTGTTAATTTGATTTATTTTTTACATTGCTTAATACTTACTAAGCTTATGAAAGCTTACTTCGTTTGTTGTGTTTCTCTGTTTTATAGATCTTTGGCTCTATCTATGAGCTCGGGGATTCCTGTTCGAAGTCATCCATGCTATCTGAACTTTAATTCGGTATTTATAAGAAAATTATGTTTTGGTGTGGCATGTATCGTTAAACCTATTTTGGAACAAGTTGGTTACGTATGTAATTAAAGGCCATGCGAAAATGGCTCGATCATTTTGGTGATATATGTTTCAAAGAAAAGAAAAGATCAAATATGGTCAATATTTATATTGTGGTATGGCTTATTTTGATGTTTAGTAAGGTTTCTTAGCTGTCTATGTTTGTGAAATGTTTGGTTATGGCTTGACATATTCGGATATGGTATACATTTATATATATATACATGCTCAGTGGTTGATTCGTTAATGCTTATATCGTTGATAATTGTACAAATTAAATGGAAATGAAGAAATGAGATGCATTATTCCTATGTTTATACTCAGTCAGTTGAAAATGATTTACATGTCTATCTTCGAATGTCCTAAGGTTGTGTTTAGTTAGGCAATACCTAGTAGCCTTACTCCGATGACGGATGAGGGTTATAGGGTGTTACAATGAGGTTGAGAGGTAAGTATTTCTTATAGACTCATTAGGTTAGTTGAATGCTGAGAGGTGAAACTAGGTTGATGACTAAATGGTTGAATAGAACATTACATCAACAATTAATTAGGTAAAAAAATTAGATCTAGGCTAAAGGAAACTTGCGTAGTCAAAACAAGGGATACGAGAAGTCGATACATGAACTTAGGAGTAAGTTTAGGTTTATCTCAATTTATTTAGTGTATTAATATTATTATCATCTTACCATCATATTAACACTTCTCAGTCGTGACTCAAGTAGATTAGTAATTATTTCCAATGATTGGCTTGATAGCAATTTTCCCCAAACTGTAATCCCTTGGGTACAATCCTTAGAGTACTTACCAACCTTATTGGAACTAATTATAACTAGACCCGTATACTTGTGGACACTGCCTTAATTCCATATATTTTATAGCAATATTCACACTTTAGACGTTAGTACGTCCGAAGGTGGTCAAGTTGTTCGTGTCATTGCCATGGATTGCGATGGTGATAATTGTTATTAAATCACTTATGTAACACCCCAAACCCGGCCTAGACGTTATGACCGAATCTGGCATGTCACGTTGAAGTGTTTTTTGAAAACCATGTTTTCATTGAAAACCTTCTTATTTAAAACTTGTTGCCAACTAAAACTTGTGTTTGTTTATTTTCAAAACGTGGTCCATTAAAAGCTAATCCCTTTTAAAAAATGTTATTACCTTTAAAACCTTATTTGTTGCGGAAGCTTAATTTAATCAGTTACGAAAAACGTAGAGTTTGAAAATAGTTATTGTTTTGAAAAACCGCAATTTACTTCTAATTGATATAAATCACGATCAATGATATCCCAAATTAAAAATCCAGAAGTTATAGAGGCCTTATTACAACCCAAATTAAAATCAAAGTGCTTTAAGTAAATGAGTAAAACAGAATAAGACATACGCAGTTGTGTGGCCCACTCCGAGTCCCTCGCAACTCCGATCCGTCTAAAGTTGGGGATTACATGAAAGGTTAATAAACGGGGTGAGTTTATGAAAACTCAATATGTAATCCCCTATTAAAGTAACAGTAGTAAACAAAAATAGAAACAATCAGAGCTTGAGCCCTTTAACGATATCAATACAGTCCAATTCCGAGCATATATGGGCCAAAGCCCTGTACAATATCATTTGGGTCGTAGCCCATGACAGAAGCAATTGGGCCTAGCCCATCACAGTGACAGTCTTAGTATGAATGATGCATGATGCATGCAAACCCATCCAACCAGCACATTACTCTGTCCAACCCTGCACTACATATGGGGAATAAATCACCCATGCCATCCCTACACTCCACAGTGTTAGTACCGGTTGCGGCACTAATCAGAGTCACAGTAGAGTTGCTAATTTAAATGTGACTTTAAGCCTTTAGTAGCAGAATCATAATTGGCACAAAGCCATTAGTAACTGTAATAGGATTGGCACATAGCCATCAATTAGGGTAATATAACCGGTACACAGCCATGGGTAAATGTGATCGACACACAGTCATTAGTAAATAAGATATGCACATAGCCTTAGGCAAATATAATCGGCACAAAGACTTGAACCTTGGACCCCCTTGCTTCCCCTATGGCGTCACTTCCTTGCCACTAGACCACATCTCCGTTTGTGTCTTATTTTAGCCTCTTTTTATTTTTAAGCTATCCCACTTGAGCTCAAGGTTCCCTTAAGGCCAAAGCCAAGATTTTTCCTATACCCAAGCTTGAACCCAGAACTTCATAAAAACCCTCTAACATTCCAAAATCACTAACCCAACAATTCTAACTTGTAAATTGAGTCGATGTCTTGCACTCAAGAATTTTAAACGCACCCAAGCCCAAGGTCCAATTCTTCTAGGCCCAAAATTTTGGGCGTTACAAATTACTTGTAAATAATATTAGTCAAAAGACGAACGAGCTAGATAATGTTATAATTTTTATATTCATTGATTGAGTTTTTTTATTCTCAATTTTTTATTTACCTTGTTGACTAGAAGATTTATTTATGGAAAAATTTAATTACATGTGGTTTAATGATAAAAGGACTTCTCACGACAGTGAATAGAACTACATAATAGGGTGCTCGAACGGAGCTATGACAAAGCAATGGAGCTGTAACGCCTCAATTTTTGGGATTTTGAGATTTTGCTCGAATTTATTTATTGTTTGTCTGGATGTGCTAAATTATGCTTTGAGTGTGTTTAGTGGGCCATTAGAAGGCCAAAGTTTAAGTTAAGGCCTGGTAAAATTTTTTAAATTTTAGACTTAAAGGAGAAGGGGCCTGACTAAATGGACTTTTAAATGAATGTTGGTAATTTAAGTCATAAGAAGACCTGTGGTAAAGTGGCAAGATGGCGTCATTTAAGGGCGTGGGAGTGGCATGTGGAGGCTTGTAAGGGAGCTTGGGTTTGAAACTCTTGGTGAGCAGGAAGTTGGTTTTATTTTTACTGCATGTACATGGTAAGAGATGGAACTCAAGTGGAACTCTGTAGGGAGGAGTTTGAAGTGTTCAGGGGATTGGATTAGGGAGTGATAAGGGGACCAAATTTAGGGATTGAGGAGGAGGGGAGAGTTGGCAATAGGTGAGTGTAGAGTTGCATATTCGGCTAGGGGAGCTTAGAGTAGCATTTTCGGCATTCTCCGTTTTGAGTATGTGCCGATTTCTTGTTGCCTACTCTTCGAGATTTGTTTTGGTCATTCTTTAGTGCCAAATAGGTAGCTAGAGGCGTGCGTTCAATTGCTTTCTGTCTTTTCTTTTTCTACTCTATTCTTCCATTAAAAGCCGAAAAGCTCTAAACCTTAAAGTCCTCCTGCCAATTTCTTTCTTCTTGGCCGAACCTATTCTTCTCATTCTTCCCTTCTTTCTTTTCTTCCCCTTTTCTTCATTGATTGAAGTGATCTATTTAAACCCTTCTGGCCAATTGCTTCAAGGCTGAAACTCGAATCCTTTCTAGCCGAATTCTTCTTGGCCGAATACCATAAAAGCTAAAATCTTGAAACCTTGAATCCTCCCTTGCCATTTTCTTCTTAGATCGAACCTCACTCACCCTTATTTTGAAAAGCCAAAATCACTTGGCATTCTCTTTTCTTTTGCTTTCATCTCCTTCCACCTTGTTTCTCTAAACTGAAACCCCCTCATTTCTTGGTGTGTTATTCAACCTCTTACATCTATTTCTTTGCGATTCGATTAGATCAACTGTGGATCTGGGCGAGGAGTGTTGAAAATAACCTTTAGCGATAGTTAAATCAATCTAGAAAATCTTGGTGGTAAGTACTCGGATCTCTTTTTCCATATTCTTGCGAATTAAAAAAAGCCAGAAACCCCTATTGTCTATGGTTCCTATCAGTTTTGACCTCTATTTTATAAACACCTATTTTAGCCTTTTCATTCGGTTCTTATGTGTATTAGTTCGAAAAAGGGGCAATCTAGCAAGGAGCAGTGGAGGCTAGGGACGTGGAAGCAAATTTGATCTAGATCTAGTGGTAGATCTCGGTAAGGGTTAGGGGATATTGGCTTTGGGTAAGGATGGCCGAATATGGTGATATTTGTATGATATCGATTTTGTTGTTTTCATTGGTTTATAGTTTAACAGTGTGATTAAAAGGATTGTAGGTTAATTGTTCGAGGGACTTCTGAGTATATCACAAAACAGGTGTGTAATCGACACCCCTTAGTAGATTAAATCGGAAAAAGTTGAAAAGCCGAAAAACCAAAATTCTGACATTTCGAGGGCTTGGAGCGTGCGAACACTCGTGGGTCAATTGAAACGGTAAAGTTGGTAATCGCGAATAGTAAGATGGTTGTGTGCGCGATTTCATGCACGTTGGTGGTTTAGGCCTCGAAGGGCCAAACTTGGGCCCATTGGGTTACGGGCCCATAGGGGTGAAACAGAGCGGTAAGTGTATTTTGGCAATCTGATTGTTAAGATCTACTAAAACGGGAGTAAAATTTGGACTTAATGGGCCGTAGTAGATAGTGGGCTCCATCGGACCCATGAGGGGTTTTAGGGCCCGATGACTCTATAATAAAGAAATGGACTAAATAAGTTATTTGGATGACGGTAGGTCTGTTAGTATACAATAACGAGCATGAAACCCTAAAATCTAGCAAATTTATTGAAACACCCCTTAAGGGTGGAAATTAATGTTTTACCCCTAGGTGCTAAAAGACCACTTTACCCCTAGGGATAAGATGACTGATTTGCATGCTATTATATCTGTTACTTTGTATGCCATATCATAATATATTCTGTTGCATGAGATTGGGTTATTTTGACAGAGGAAGTGCTAAAGTGGCAATGCCACGTAAACTGTTAGAGGCTTTGCCTCGTACCACTGTTTTAGTGGCTTGGCCACGATAACTGATTAAGCAGCTATGCTGCGACAGTGGTGTGTAGGGCTGGGTGAGTTGAGTTATTCCCCACAAGGTGTGTAGGGCTAGTACGGGTGGTGTTTAGGGCTAGATTGGGCTTGGGTTTTGCATTCATGCATAATACACTGAGCTGTTACTATAATGGGCCTAAGGCCCACGCTATTTTCTGAATAGGGCTAAGGCCCAGTTGTCACTATTTTTTGAATAGGGCTAAGGCCCAGTTAACATTGTACCTGAATAGCGCTTTGGCCCAGTTGAGCTTGAACTGATCTCTGACTCTGGTTGGATTAGCTTACACACTGGGTTTTCACAAACTCATCCCTTTCTTTTCATCCATGCAAGTGAACCCCAACCTTGAGGACTTGGAGCCGCAAGGGATTCAGAGTGGCCATGTAAACTATTTTTGATTTTATATTTTTCTTAAATTTACTTTAATTTAGTATTCCTTAATTTCTTTTGGGTTTTAATCTGTGATAAGACTGCTCAGTATTTATTTTTATTTGGTTTTAATTATTTATTTATTACTTGTTTAAGATTGATAGACTAAGGTTGTGCGGATTTTTATTTCAAATTAACAAACGTTTTCAAAACCTTTTCTACGTGACAAGTGGATAACTTAATGGCAATGACTCGCTAACAAGATCTTTTAAAAAGTAAACTCCAAACTGATAGTGGATAGGATTTCTAATAAATTAAATAACCTTCTATTTTTCTCAAAACACAATGGAAATGGTTTTGCTAAGTCAACCTAAAATCATGAAACGAAGAGCGATGTGTAATTAATTGTTCATGTGACTCACCAGATCTGGCTATAACATCTGGGCCGAGTTTAGGATGTTACATTTAGTGGTATCAGAGCCCGGTTGCAACCACTCAGTTGTGGATCGGGTACAAAAAGGTGTATTAAAATTTAAATTAAGGCCCACAAGGGTATTTTGAAAAATCAGTTTTGAAAATTTCTTAAGAAAACCCTTTTCAAATTAATTTTCTTCAAGGTGTTCGTATTTTACTAAGATTTTAAGATTTTATTTTGGAAACAAAGTTTATTTAAAGGATTTAGAATTACCAAAACTTGGTTTTCTGAAATCTGGTTTCTGAAGAGTGGCACACCAAATCTCCGGCACCAAGTCTGTAAGTATCTTTTGGCTATAATGTACCTTACTGTAATACTGTTACATTACTATAGATAGTACTGAGACCCCACTAAGATTTTGTAGTTAGGGCAATACTGAAACTGTAGAGACTGAGACAGTAGGAAAAACCAAAGCTCTAGAAGATTGGGACTGTAGCCAGGTTACAATTATGCGAAAACAAACCTCTGAAATACTATCTATACATAAGACATCTATAATAAATACTGAAATATTAAACTAATTCATAAAATTCGTAAGCAGATAATATGATATGAGTACAAGGGCAGCTCGTGGAAGAGGCCATGGATGTGGCCGAGGAAGTGTGCAGGCTGGATCTTCATCTTCGGGACACATGCCAGCCGAAGAGGCACGAGCGCCACCCCAACTAAGACTGGGTCGTATGATCAGGCTACAGGGGACGATGCTTTGTCCCAGGTGATGTTACGGGTTCTAGAAAGGGTCACTGCAGTGAGTACAGGGATCGTGAACCAGGGATATATTTCTGAGAGACTCCAAGCTAATGGGGCGGAGATTTTTAGGGGCGTATCTGGTGTAGCCCCAAATGTGGCCGAATATTGGTTTGAGGCAATAGAGTGGATCATGAACGACTTGGATTGCTCAGTGAAGCAGAAGCTAAATGGAGCAGTATCTCTACTGCAAGATGATGCCTACCAATGATGGATCACTGTGAGGGATAGTACCTCAACTGAGCGGGTAACTTTGGAGCTGTTTAAGACAGCCTTCAAAGGGAAGTATATCGGGGCGAGCTATGTGGACGCCCGAAGGAAGGAATTTTTGAATCTGACCCAAGGTAATAAGTCTATCGTGGAGTATGAGGCTGAGTTATTAAGGTTAAGCTGGTGCGCTAGTGGAATAGTGGCTACAGAGTATGAACGCAGCATACGATTTGAGGATGGCCTCAAAGATGAGCTAAGGGTGCTGATTACTCTGCAGAGGGAGCGCAACTTTACGGGTCTAGTGGAAAAGGCTAAGATAGCCGAGGAAGTGAAACGCACGAAGTGACAGAACCGTGAGAAGGACCAAAATTGATTCAAGAGGGATTCTAGACCCTCGGGTGCTGCAAGCAGGAATGTCAAAAGGGCTAGAGTGGACGAACCGATTCGAGCAGTTCCGGTGAATGTGGTTAGACCGCAGGCTTGCAGAGATTGTGGCAGAGTGCACCTGGGTGAGTGTTGGAAGCGTACTGGGGCATGTTTTCAGTGTGGGTCCAAGAAGCATAGAGTTAAGGATTGTCCTCAGAGGCTGGCTCAGACGCAAGTTGCTGAACAGAGGGTTGCTCAACCAGTGCGAGGTGGACCACAACCACCGAAAGGTTGTGGTCAAGGTAGGGGCGGCAATAGAAATGGTCGTGGACAAGGAGGACTGGGCAGGGGTGTTGGAAATGCTGAGGCTCATCAGCAGCATTGGTTTATGCTACTCATCCCCGAGAAGAGGGTGACGCACCTGACGTCATAACCGGTATGTTTTTTATTTTTAGCATGCCAGACACTGCCTTGATAGATATTAGTTCTACCCATTCATATGTTGCATGTAATGTATCTGGGGCATTGGATGTGCACTCTGAGGAAACTGTGAGTGGGGTAACTGTGATAAGTCCACTAGGTCACTCGGTTAGGGTAGACAAACTCTTTAGAGATGTGCCTTTAGAGACTTAAGCTAGGATTTTGTCTATGGATTTAATAGAGCTACCATTTGGAGAGTTCGATCTCATTTTGGGACTAGATTGGCTTGCTAAGAATAGGGTGACTCTGGATTGCACTGCTAAGCAGATGGTGTTAAAAACTGCGGAGGATGAGAATGTGATGGTTATAGGGGAGCGAAGAGATTATTTGTCCAATGTTGTCTCAACTTTAAGAGCTGAGAGGCTGATTCGCAAAGGTTGCAAGGCATTTTTGGCAAATGTGAGTCAGCTTGATGCTGAGGGTTTGACCGTAGGAGAGGTTAGAACCGTCAAGGAATTTCAAGATGTCTTTCCTGATGAGCTTCTTGGGTTGCCTCTGAATCGTGAAGTTGAATTTGGAATAGACTTGTTGCCTGGAACGGCTCCAGTGTCCATCACACCTTACAGGATGGCACCAAAGGAGTTAGTGGAATTGAAAGCGCAAATCCAAGAGCTGTTGGATAGAGGTTTTATTAGGCTAAGTGTGTCTCCATGGGGAGCACCGGTGCTGTTCGTGAAGAAAAGGATGGGACAATGTGTATGTGCATCGATTATCGTCAGTTGAACAAACTAACGATTAAGAACAAGTACCTTCTACCAAGGATCGACGACCTATTTGACCAGTTAAAAGGAGCTTCGGTATTTTCCAAGGTCGATCTTTAATATGGATATCATCAGTTAAGGGTCAAAGAGGTGGATATTCATAAGACAGCATTCAGAACTCGGTATGGTCATTACGAGTTTCTTGTAATGCCGTTTGGATTGACAAATGTACCAGCGACTTTCATGGATATGATGAATCGGGTATACCAACCCTACTTGGATCAATTTGTGGTTGTCTTCATAGATGATATTCTAGTGTATTCAAGGATTGATGAGGAACATGATGAGCATCTTCGTATTATTCTGTAAGTGTTGAGAGAGAAGCAATTGTATGCGAAATTCAGCAAGTGTGAATTTTGGTTGCGAGAGGTGACGCTTCTAGGTCACGTTGTTTCCGCTGAGGGGATTAGGGTGGATCCTCAAAAAATTGAGGCAGTTTTGGAATGGAAGCCGCCTAGATCTGTATCAGAAATTCAGAGTTTTTTGAGTTTAGCAGGGTACTACAGAAGGTTTGTGGAAGGATTTTCTTTGATTACTTCACTATTAACTTAACTTTTGAGGAAAGGAGTACCGTTTGTATGGACTGAGAAACAGTAAGAGGCTTTGGAGAAGTTGAAGAAAGTTTTGACTAAGGCTCTTATTTTGATTCATCCGGAGTCTAGGAAAGATTTCACTGTGTATAGTGATGCACTGCATGTTGGTTTGGGTTGTGTACTAATGCAAGAGGGTAAGGTGGTCACTTATGCATCGCGACAGCTTAATCCTCATGAAGTGAACTACCCTACGCATGACCTAGAGTTGGCAGCAGTGATTTTTGCATTAAAAATCTGGAGGCACTACTTGTATGAAGAAAAGTGTATTATATACAAGGACCATAAGAGTCTTAAGTATTTGTTGACACAAAAGGAGTTGAACCTTAGGCAACGAAGATGGATAGAGTTGCTTAAGGATTACGACTGTTCTATTGAGTATCACCCAGGCAAAGCGAATATGGTGGCTGATGCGCTGAGTCGAAGAGTTGTAATTGAGTTGAAAGGAATGTTTGCACGTCTGATCTATATGACGATAGTAGCTTGTTAGTAGAATTACAAGTGAGACCAACCTGCGTGGAGCAGATTAAGGAAAAGCAGTTAGAGGATGAGTCACTAGTGCCTCGATTTCAACAAGTTAAGAGTGGTGAGACTTCTAATGTTGGATTAAACAGTAAAAGAATTCTATGTTTTCAAGGAAAAGTGTGTATTCCGAGGGACTCTAACTTGAGGTAGGCAATTTTAGAAGAGGCTCATGGTGGTCTTTGTACCATGCATCCTGGAGGGAATAAGTTGTATCAGGATTTACGAGAGTTGTACTGGTGGCCTGGACTTAAGCGTGAAGTAAGGGAATTCATGGGTAAGTGTCTGACATGCCAGCAAGTGAAAGCTAAGCATCAACTGCCTCCTGGACTTCTACAACTGGTGAAGATTCCACTTTGGAAGTGAGAAAGGGTAACCATGGACTTTGTGAGTGGGATACCCTTGACGCCTACCAAGAAAGACTCGGTTTGGGTGATTGTGGATAGGTTAACTAAATCTACTCATTTCATACCTGTCCGAACCTACTACTCACTTCAAAAGTTGGCGAAGTTGTATGTGGCGGAGATAGTGCGACTTTATGGAGTGCCAGTTTTGATTATTTCTGATCGGGATCCTAATTTTACATCTCGATTCTGGCAAAAGTTGCATGAGGCGTTGGGCACGCGGTTAAATTTTAGCACTGCTTTTCACCCACAGATGGATGGGCAGTTGGAAAGGGTAATTCAAGTTCTGGAGGACATGTTGAGGGGATGTGTTATTGACTTCCAAGGTAGTTGGGAAGAGTAATTGCCGTTAGTGGAATTTGCTTACAATAACAGCTATCAGGCGAGTATTCAAATGGCACCATATGAGGCACGTATGGTCGAAGGTGTCGTACGCCTACTTGTTAGACGGAGTTGGGAAAATGTCAGGTTCTTGGGCCAAAGTTGGTGGCAGATACAGAAGACAAGGTTAAGTTGATTAGGGATAGATTAAATGAAGCATCTGATAGGCAGAAATCTAATGCTGACTTAAAGCGTAAGGAAATTGAATACTCAGTGGGAGATATGGTTTTCTTAAAGGTCTCGCCTTGGAAGGAGATATTGAGGTTTGGAAAGAAGGGTAAGTTGAGTCTGCAGTTTATCAGGCCTTATCGATTTCTTAAATGGGTGGGTCTGGTAGCTTATCAATTGGAACTACCTCCGGAGTTAGATAGGATTCATGATGTCTTTCATGTCTCCATGTTAAGGCGGTATCGATCTGATCCTTCTCGTGTCGTACCAGTAGAAGAAATTGAAGTGAAAGTTGACTTGACTTTTGAAGAAGAACCTGTGCAAATTCTGGATCGTGATGTCATGGTATTAAGAAGGAAGTTAGTTCCTTTAGTGAAGGTGCTTTGGCGTAATCACGACAGGGAAGAAGCTACGTGGGAGCCGAAAGAGGCAATTCGTCAACAATACCCTCACCTGTTTGGACTAGGTAAAATTTCGAGGCCGAAATTTCTTTAAGGGGGTAGAGTTGTAATGCCCCAATTTTCAGGATTGTGAGATTTTGCTCGAATTTATTTATTGTTTGTCTGGATATGCTAAATTATGCTTTGAGTGTGTTTAGTGGGCCATTAAAAGGCCTAAGTTTAAGTTATGGCCTGGTAAAATTTTTTAAATTTTAGACTAAAAGGAGAAGGGGCTTGACTAAATGGACTTTTAAATGAATGTTGGTAATTTAAATCATAAGAAGACCTGTGGCAAAGTGGCAAGGTGGCGTCACTTAAGGGCATGGGAGTGGCATGTGGAGGCTTGTAAGGGAGCTAGGGTTCGAAACTCTTGGTGAGCAGGAAGTTGGTTTTATTTTTACTGCATGTGCATGGTAAGAGATGGAACTCAAGTGGAACTCTATAGGGAGGAGTTTGAAGTGTTCAAGGGGATTGGATTAGGGAGTGATAAGGGGAGAAAATTTAGGGATTGAGGAGGAGGGGAGAGTTGGCCAAATAGGGGAGTGTGGAGTTGCATATTCGGCTAAGGGAGCTTAGAGTAGCATTTTTCGCATTTTTGGTTTTGAGTATGTGTCGAATTCTTGTTGCGTACTCTTCGGGATTTGTTTTGGTCATTCTTTAGTGCCAAATAGGTAGCTAGAGGCATGCATTCGATTGCTTTTTGTCTTTTCTTTTTCTCCTCTATTCTTTCATCAAAAGTCGAAAAGCTCTAAACCTCAAAGTCCTCCTGCCAGTTTCTTTCTCCTTGGCCGAACCTATTCTTCTCATTCTTCTCTTCTTTCTTTTCTTCCCCTTTTCTTCATTGATTGAAGTGATCTCTTTAAACCCTTTTGGCCGAGTGCTTCAAGGCTGAAACCCAAATCCCTTCTAGCTTTATTCTTTTTGGCCGAATACCATAAAAGCTGAAATCTCAAAACCTTGAATCCTCCCTTACCATTTTCTTCTTAGATCAAACCTCATTCATCCTTATTTTGAAAGCCGAAATCACTTGGCACTCTTTTTTCTATTGCTTTCATCTCCTTCCACCTTGTTTCTCTAAACCGAAACCCCCTCCTTTCTTGGTGTGTTGTTCAACCTCTTAAATCTATTTCTTTGCAATTCGATTACATCAACTGTGGATTTGGGCGTGGAGTGTTGAAAATAACCTTTAGCGATAGTTAAATCAATCTAGCAAATCTTAGTGGTAAGTGCTCGGATCTCTTCTTCCATATTCTTGCGAATTAAGAAAAGCCGAAAATCCCTATTATCTATGGTTGCTATCAGTTTTGACCTCTATTTTATAAACACCTATTTTAGCCTTTTCATTCGGTTCTTATGTATATTAGTTTGAAAAAGGGCTGATCTAGCAAGGAGCAGTGGAGGCTAGGGACGTGGAAGCAAATTAGATCTAGATCTAGTGGTAGATCTCGGCAAGGGTAAGTGGATATTGGCTTTGGGCAAGGATGGCTGAATATGGTGATATTTGTATGATATCAATTTCATTGATTTCATTGGTTTATAGCTTAACAGTGTGATTAAAACGATTGTAGGTTAATCATTTGAGGGACTTTTGAGTATATCGCAAAACAGGTGTGTAATCGACACGTCTTAGTAGACTAGATTGGCAAAAGCTGAAAAGCCGAAATGCCGAAATTCTGACATTTCAAGGGCTTGCGAGCATGCAAGCACTCGTGAGTCAGTTGAAATGGTAAAGTTTGTAATCGTGAATGGTAAGATGGTTGGGTGCGTGATTTCATGCACGTTGGTGGTTTAGGCCTCGAAGGGCTGAATTTGGGCCCATTGGGTTACGGGCCCATATGGGTGAAAACGAGCGGTAAGTGTGTTCTGGCAATTTGAGTGTTAAGATCTACTAAAACAGATGTAAAATTTGAACTTAATGGGCCGTAGTAGCTAGTGGGCTCCGTCGGGCTCAAGAGGGGTTTTAAGGCCCGCTGACTCTGTAATAATGAAATGGACTAAATAAGTTACTTGGACGACGGTAGGCCTGTTAGTATACTGTAACGAGCATGAAACCCTAAAATCTGGAAAATTCACTTAAACACCCCTTAAGGGTGGAAATTACTATTTTACCCCTAGGTGCTAAAAAGCCACTTTACCCCTAGGGATAAGATGACTGATTTGCATGCTATTATATCTATTACTATGTATGCCATATCATAATATATTCTGTTGCATGGGATTGGGTTATTTTGATGGAGGAAGTGCTAAAGTGGCAATGCCACGTGTACTGTTAGAGGCTTCGCCTCGTATTACTATTTTAGTGGCTTGGCCACGATATCTGATTAAGCAGGTATGCTCGACTGTGGTGTGTAGTGCTGGGTGGATTGAGTTATTCCCCACATGGTGTGTAGGGCTAGTACGGGTGGTGTGTAGGGCTGGATTGGGTTTGGGTTTTGCATTCATGCATAATACACTGAACTGTTACTGTAATGGGCCTAAGGCCCACACTGTTTTCTGAATAGGGCTAAGGCCCAGTTATCACTATTTTCTGAATAGGGCTAAGGCCCAGTTAACACTATACCTAAATAGGGCTTTGGCCCAGTTGAGCTTGAACTGATCTCTGACTCTGGTTGGGTTAGCTTACACACTGAGTTTTCACAAACTCACCCCTTTCTTTTCATCCATGCAGCTGAACCCCAACCTCAGAGGACTTGGAGCCGCCAGGGATTCAGAGTGGGCATGTGAATTGTTTCCGATTTTATATTTTTCTTAAATTTACTTTAATTTAGTATTCCTTAATTTCTTTTGGGTTTTAATCTGTAATAAGGCAGCTCAGTATTTATTTTTATTTGGTTTTAATTATTTATTTGTTACTTGTTTAAGATTGATAGACTAGGGCTGTGTTGATTTTTATTTCAAATTAACAAACGTTTTCAAAACCTTCTCTACGTGACAAGTGGATAAGTTAATGGCAAAGTCCCGCTAAAAAGATCTTTTAAAAAGTAAACTCCAAACTGATAGTGGATAGGATTTTTAATAAATTAAATAACCTTCTATTTTTCTTAAAACACAATGGAAATGGTTTTGCTAAGTCAACCTAAAATCATGAAATGAAGAGCGAGGTGTAATTAACTGTTCATGTCTCACCAGATCTGGCCATAACGTCTGGGAGTACTCATACGAAACTCTTTATCAATCATACGTCAAGTACAATGATATGCCCAAACACTCATATGAGCGTCCTTTTGATTTAAATAAGATGCCCTCATATGAACCTACTGAGCCATCCAACTCCGAAAGATTATCAAACATGTTAGACATGATGGAGCAAATGAAGACAATGCTGCAAGAAATATTTGAGGCGCTACCTCCAAGGAAGAGGTAATGCATGATGTTCCCAACCTCGATCTTAAGGATCCCTGTATTATCATTGATCACCATAAATTAGACAATAACATTCAACAAGAGTTTGGAACCATAGATCATGTGGATAAATTGAATATGGATGATGTAGTTTCTGATCTAATTGACGTAGAATCAGACATAAAAGTAGAAGTGACCACTAACATAAAGCTTAATTCGATTTTAAATGGAGGTGTAGAAGACCCAATGCACCTTCTGGCCATAATAGAAAAAGATATCAGCCAAAGATATCGATGAGTTTGACTTATTCTCATATGATAAGGCCAATAAAGCTTGTGTAACACCCCTAACCCGTATCCGTTGCTAGATTAGGGTTACAAGGCATTACCAATCAAAACACAATTCAGAACATACATTCATTACATTTCATGCACCAAATTATTATTAAAATTCTTTATAACATTTTCATTTATTCAGTTCAATTAGATACTCATATTTGATTCTTAATATCAACCAAATTCAATCATGTTTACTAATCATGGCACATGCATAACCCATACTCTTATTTCATGCTAACCAAGACTTACATTACAATTTATGCTTCGTAATTCATTTGCGACATTACTCATAGTCTATACAAATTTCAGATCAAGCTTTCATACATCAAAACCAAATTGCTTGTGTTCCATATTTTTAAAGTCCGAACCATATGACCATCACATTTATGACATTTGCATATTTAAAATATAATCAAGCATATATCCTTACTTTTCATATATTGAATATATATATAGGTTAATACATGTATTTGCATACGTTTATTTCATTAGCTAATATTTAATCATAACACTTCATAAACTATGTACATTAGTATATATCAAAACAAACCATATTATACAACTTAATAAGTATCCAAATATAAGTCATTATCAAGTATCACTAAATAAACAAGTATAGCTTCTTAACATTATAAATTCATGCGCATTTTACCATAACATCAACAAATAATTATAAACTCATTTGCCGAGCAGAACCTATTATATGATGTACAACATGTCATAATTTACAAGTACACAACCAAATCTTTTCTCACTTGTTCGGCTATCAAAATTAGCTACACAAGTCATACCCATTTCCACCATTCAAACTTAAGTTAAAGTATACCATTTCAAAACCAAATATCCATATCAACTCACCATCTTTCAACTCTCCATAAGACCAACGAAACATATCCCAAATCATGGTCATTATTTAGCATTTACTACCAAACCAAAACAATCACCCAAACAATCATAACTCATACTCATTATTTGCCTTCTCAAGCCAAACCTAATAAACAATATGCAAGCAATCACATATACGTAACCTAGCTTATGAAAACATATGCATTATAGCAAAAACACATCCATCGACCAAATCATTACACAACCAAAACTTGTAATCAAGACACTATACATACATACCATGAAATATACTTCCCAGAATGAGCTTATACCATGATTGATCATACACAAACTTTAACATTATTAGCAAGCCATTTTCGCATGGCTATATATATATATAAATCAAAATGAACCATATCGAAACTAGCCTATACATGCCACATAACCAAAATTAAAAGTTTTATTTATTGAAGCGATAACTGGATAGTGTGATGGGGTCTCCTTCGACTTCAAACCCGAGCAAGTCACTGAAACTCTATAAACATAGGAAAAACATACAGTGTAAGCTTTGAAAGCTTAGTTAGAATCATATGTACATCTCATTCATATAAATCACATTCAGTCTTATGAAACACATAACTAACAAAATCAATCATGTTTATTTAACTCTTTCACATATACATAACATATTTAATAATTTAACCTTATCAATGACATTTATCTAATCACTTTTCAAACCAAAGTAGCATACCTCAAAACTATTATTTTCATGTCATAATCCCATGTTCAAAACATAGGCCCACAATTTCATATAACGAGCATATATAACACATCATTCATTATCATATATTTTACATATCGCCATTTGAAACATACTCACCTTTCATTTCTGAATTACATAAACAAATCATGTAATACCCCTAACCCGTATCCATCGCTGGAATAAGGTTACGGGGTATTACTAGACGAGACATAACTTCCGAACATTCATAGATACACATGTGCTATTTTGACATATTTAAAGCATAATTCTGTTTAAAATGTTCTTCAAACAATTTAAAACGTAACACAATTAACAATGAAAGCTCAAAGTCATGTATAATAGGCTATTTAAGACATTCAAAATTCATGTGTCCTTATCAATAGGAAATTTGAATACCTAAGAAAATTTCAGCATTTAATTTCTCAATGATATGCATCTACTTAATAACCAAACACATCATATGACAAAACCTATACATTAATGTAATATGCGACATTAATTCATGAAAGCATAATTTAATATATATTTAAGCCATAAAAATTAAATATGCAAATAATTATCAAATCACATTACACCACAATATGCATCATTACATCTTTGCATCAAATTAATAACCAAAAGTTTATTACCAATTGACCGAATATAAGCTTATAAATAAAACAACTTATTACTCATCATTCAAAGACCAAATATGCATGCAACCTTATTATCAGTTTGAATAAACCAAACTTGCTTATAAGCTATTTCGTTTATGCATAAAAGATCATTGTATTTCAAAATACATATTCAGCTAGTACATCTTTACTTAAACCACTTCTTTAAAAACACAGAATACACATCAATATAACAACAACTATTTCAAATTCAAGTTGCCGAACCTATTTACTCAATTTATGAACTTTACTCCAATAATTATTTTAAATACAATTATAACGAACTCAAGCATATAGCCCACTAGATCAACATTAAAACCATTATCAAACATATCAAACACATCACACATACTTACCAAGATCGAATTTGCATAATATAGACATTATATTTAGCATTTTTTGCATGGCTTCATAATTACAACTTCAAAACTTATCAAAACATAAACTAGCCTATACATGCCATAGGTTCAAAGTTCAACTTTATAAAATACCGAAACAGTCAATACTGTGATGGACTTCTTTGATGATCCCCGAGCCCGTAACTAGCCTCCAAAATCTATAAAACAGAGAGCAAACATAAACACAATAAGCTTCCACAGCTTAGTAAATCATAAGTAAATAAACAATTCAATGACATTAATAGTTCATTAAGACAAAACCAAATCTTGCTATCATATTCACATATACATTTTTAAGCTTGCAAAATTCATATATCAAACATATAACTGTGTATAAATTATATCTTGGCCGAATACATATTTATTCAATATTATTATTATCTTTCATATTCAACATCATAAATACCTCATTTGGCCGTATGTATACTTTCATATATGTATATATATACAATTCACATTTCATTATACCTACATTCACATTTAAATACCATATAGCCAAATGCGCATGTAAACTTTGGTACAAATACAAAATTCACACTTTAATATCACATATATAAACCATTTGGCTAAATATATTTGCATTCAAATATACATATATTTAACCTTAAAACATTTATAATTCATATCATCTTTTCAAATCAACTCATTTCATCCTTCATTCTCACACTCTTTCATCTATTTCACATTTATTAATATCAATCACAAAGGATTAAACTCAATATCATCAACCACATAAGTTCTGTACATATCTGTACCATCAGGTACTTATATATCACACTTACCACTTTAAAACTCGATGTGTTAACTCATTCGATCACCTTGAATTACTCAATGGATTTGCACACTTAGTGCTAAATAATTAGCCGAAGCTATAATGAAATCGCACACTTAGTGCCCTCGCATTAAACCAAATTGGTCTCAGTATCGCACACTTAGTGCTCGCTATTAAATTGCCATCGTTTTAGTTTCGCACACTTAGTGCCATTCGTATAGCCGTAGCTATTTTATACTCACACACTCAGTGCTAAATATCAACAAATCACATTCACATCTATTCATGCTTCCCAGGCATATACACATTCGGCTACCACATATATATTTTCACATATTTCATTTTAGCATATATAACTAGTATTTAGTTAAAATTAACGTCTACTTGCTTATAAACTTACCTCGGATATCGACGAATGGAATAAAACGACTATTCAATTACTTTTGTTTTCCCCCGATCAAGTCTAATTTCTTTGGTTCTTGATCTAAACATATTCAAATTAAGCTTATTCAAACACACATTCATTCGATTTAGCCCAAAAACACATAAATGGACAAATTACTATTTTGCCCCTAACATTTTACACTTTTTCACAATTTAGTTCCTATTACACAAAACACAAATCACGCAAAATTTCACTATACCGTACTTAGGCCAAATTTTATCCATGTCCATACAAGTCCATACATTTCATTTATTTCACATTTTAGTCCCTCAATTTATTATTTTTACAATTTAGCCCTAATTACTCAAATTCATCAAAAATTCCAATACAAAACATATTAATCCAAAACATATCTTTCATAATTTATCAACTAACATCACAAAGCTCATAAATTTATTAATGGTATAACTCAAAATATTCATCAAAATAAAAAATTAAAGCATGGGCTTTGTAGATTTCATCGCAACGATCTCAAAAACATAAAAATTATCAAAAACTGAGCTAAAACTCATATTCTTTTCTTTTCTTACAACATTCAACAATATAAGATGAATATGGTTTTATTTTATGCTTTTTTGTTTTATTTAATGATCATGAAATTTTCCATTTCCATTTTTAGCCTTTATAAAATTATTCCACTTCTACTAACTATGTCCATAACCGTCCATGCTAAAATTCAAGGGTATAGTTGCATTATAAATACCCCACATTAAAAGAACAAAGCAATTAGGCACTTTAACAAGTAGCATGCAAATTTTGCATTTCCTACAATTAAGCCTTTTTATTAAATCGAGCACTCATACAATAAAATTAAATCACGAAAATTTCACAGATATCAATTCACACATTAAAAACACAAAAAAAAATTTTAAATATTTTTTTGACTTGGATTTGTGGTCCTGATACCACTGTTCGAATTAGGGTCTAAACCGGGCTCTTACGAATCACACATACCTGAATCGGATACACTTTCACATAGTTATTCATATTTCAGAATGCTTGTTGAACCGTTCGGAATCACTAAGGATACCCGGAAAGCTCATAAAGCTCATATAATGCCATATCCCAGATATGGTCTTACATGTTATCAAAATCGATGCCACTGTCCGAGATAAGGTCTTACACGAAATCATATACGATGTCGATGTCCCAGACATGGTCTTACACGTAAATCTCAAGTCCATGTCAATGTCCCAGACGTTGTCTTACACGATAAAACATCTCAGAATCCTATGTCATGACATATGCATCCTATACTATTCCTATGGTTCATACGAGGCTTTCGGACATAGTAATTTAATAAATTCAAGCTCGTGACTAGTTCTCCAAAGCTTAATTCAATTTGGCACATACATATATTTATTTACAACTCAATTTGGCACATATAATACATATAAATTTAAATTTAACAACATTTATTCACTTATGAACTTACCTCGTACGAACACGAACGGACCGTGACGATTATTTGAGAACTTTGGACTTTCCCCGATCCAAATCTGATTTCCTCTTTTCTTGATCTAATTCAATACTAATTTGGCTAGTTTAATAACATATTCATTCAATTTCATCCTAAAATACATAATTTGAGCACTTTTCACTTTACCCCCTAACATTTTACATTTTCATAATTTAGTCCCTATTTCAAAATACACAAAATCTCATCAAACCCATGTTAGGCCAAATTCTCCTTAGGTCCCTATCAGCCTATTTATTCACTTTAGTTCACATTTTAACCCCTCAAATTACAAATTTCACAATTTAGTTCTTAATTTGGATTTTTATCAAAAATCACTTAATAAAACATGATAATCTAACATCAAATATTTATTTTTCATCATCAAACAACAAAATCATCAAATTATCAACAATGGCGAATCACAAATTCATCATCAATTTTGAAAACCAAAGCATGGGCTAGCTAATATACGAAGCAATGATCTCAAAAATGTAACAATTATCAGAAACCAAAAAAATCCATACCTTAATTTGAACTTCAATGTGCCGAACTTAAAACCACAACCAAAACTTTCTTTTTCTTTTAGTTTCAGCAAAATAAGATGAACATGCATGAAATTTTAATACTTTGTTTTATTTAATTAACTTTTATTTTTAAATTACCTAATTAACCTTTATAATTAAATTACAAAACATATAATGGTTGCCCATTACTGTCCACTTATCTATATAGTTGCCAAATTCCATTTTAAGGACTTATCAATTAAAAAACCATAGCAAATTAGAACTTTAACAAATAGAAAGTCACTTTTTCATTTTACGTGATTAAGTCCTTTTATCAAATTAACTAACCAATCGGTAAAATTAAATTACAAAATTTACACACATATTAATTAACATGCTGTAAATACAAAAAATAATTTTACGACCTTAGATTTGTGGTTCCAAAACCACTGTTTTGAGTAGGGTCTAAATTGAGCTATTACAACTCTCCCCCGTGAGGGATTTTTGTCCCTGAAAATCTTATCAGAAAGTAGATTAAAGATTTGCTTCCACATAGTACATTTCAATTTTTCACATAGCTTTAAATTTCAGAACTATAATGCCCCAAAAATCTTGAATATTTTTGTTCATGTGTGACACAAATGGATTGTCTGCTGTAATGGTTAAGCGATTTAGAAGTGTTTGGGAGTCTCTGGAAAGCCATGGGTTCAAACCTTGTCATATGCAAAATTTTTGTTTTTCTTACTTAATGGAACCTTGACTCTAGCTTGTAGGCTTTTAAATTATTGTGACTAAATTATGACACAAGAAGAGCCTGTAGTCCAAGGGTTAATGGCGTGTTCCTAAGGCTAAGAGATTTGAGTTTGAGTCCTATTGTGCGCAAGGGGTGTCTTTTTGCTGCTGGGCCGTGTAAGAGGTTGTGTGTTAGTGGGATACTGACACTCATGGGTGGTTGAGAGTGTTGAGGGGAGTGGGGTGTAACGCCCCGAATTTTGGCAAAGGGGTCCAAGGTTCAAGTCTTGGCTCTTACAATTTATTTTGGTTTTTCTTTTAAATAAATCTAGAACCGAGTAAGTGGGCTTTAAAGTTAAATGTGTTGGACTTATGTCACAAAGGAGCTTGTGTCCTAGTGGTGGTGGCGTGACATGGCTATTAGGAGGACTTTGGTTCGAATCCCTTGGCATGCAAAGGTTGATTATTTTGCTAATGTTTTAGTTTTGGGGGATTGATGGAAAATCCCACATCGGGAAGCTATCATGAAAATAGGTGAGAAGTTGGCTTTAAATAGAGCAAACCATGAGGAGAGTATGCTTACCTTTCCTGGCTTATCCCTTTTGCTTTGTAGCATGTTCGTTGGGTTAGGCGTTGGATCATTCGTTGATCTGTATGCCATTGGGTCACGGTGGTGGTGACTGAATTGATCAACACACTCCTTGGGAGTCAAGGGTGCAATTACTGTAGGCTTTTGGGCATAGCAGTGTTCAGAGCGCAGATAAACTTCAGATTCCTATCAAGTGTGTACTTCTAACCCTTGTTTGATAGGCCGCAATGGGCCAAATGAGCCAAATGGGCCATACGGGCTCGTGGGGCCAGATAAGTAAAAATTGGTAAATTGGTAATAAATGACGAGCTGATTAAGTGGGTTGTATGGCTTGGAATAGATTTGGGCTTGAGGGGCCGTATAAATGTGATTGAGCATGATGAGCCATATAAATGTGATTGGGCCTAGTGGGCTTTATGAATGTATGTGGACTCGTTATAGTTTTGTAGTGGACTTTTGGGCTAGTTTATAATAATTTCTTAAGCAATCATAAAATTTAAATAATTAATTAAGTGTGACTGTGGACAAGTCATGGGGTTGCAATGTGGCAATGGGTATGTGCATGTCTAGGATTGGATCTAGGGAGAGCTTGGTACTTAAGCGGTCTTAATGACTCATCTTCTCTTATCTGGATTCCTACCTGGTGCATACTATCTGCTCACTTTAGCCAACGGGGACTTGCTGACAGACTAAGGTAGGTAATTAGACCCATAATGTTAAGAAATTTCTGAAATACCCTTGACATGGAAAATTACCAAAACACCCCTGATTTGTGAAATTACCAAAATACCCCGATTTTTGAAATTATCGAAACACCCCTAACTTTTGAAATTACTGAGATACCCGACTTGTGAAATTACCAAAATACCCCCAATTTGTGAAATTATCAAAATACCCTTTGATTGCAAAATCACCCAAATACCCCTGGATTGCAAAATTACCGAAATACCCCTGTAGGGTAGAATTACAGAAATACCCCTGTAGGGTAGAATTACCAAAATACCCCTGTAGGGTAGAATTACGAATATGCCCTCAAGGGTAGGTAGCTGCTTTGAAACTATTTTAAGCTATAAATGTGACTGTCTTTCGTAAGCATGCTATGTGATATACATATTAATGTATGGGCCCACCTTGGGCTATGTAACGGGCTTTTAGACCCAGTAAATTTGTAACATTCATAGTAGTAACTTGAAATGCTCCGAATAATTATGAATTTGTTAATAGGATAGAAGGTGTACCTAGGCCCACGATGAGATGATGATGACCGATATGCCTAAGTGAAAAATGACGAATATGCACCTAAGGGCACAATGACTGAAATGTCCCTATGTGTTACTTATATGATGTTGTATGATATATGTATGAAATTGTATCTGTTGCACTCATTTGATATTATGTTGCATGTGGGTTGGGTTATGATTAGAGGAAGTGTATATGAGGGTCGACGGTTGCTTGACAACAGTGGATCTAGCGAAGGCCTTTAAGCCACAAGCAGCTTTGCTGCAATGTTAAGTAGTACCGCAACCGGCACTACCATTGGAGTGTATCGGATGGGTGGGTTGATATAGTTATCCCCACATGGAGTTTTTCAGTTGGACGGAGATGTTGTGTATCGGATGGATGGGTAGGATCTTTGCATATCTGATTGCTCTAATTTTGTGCTATTATTGTATTAGGCTCAGGCTCAACTGAGGCCACTATGGGCTAAGGCCCAAAGGCCACCAATATCGAATAGGGCTTAGGCCCACCTAATTTTGTTAAAGGGCTCCAACACAGGTTGATTCTATTTCTGTTTCTGTTTACTGACTGTTACTCTAATAAGGGGATTACACACTGAGTTTTCATAACCTCACCCCGTTTATTAACCTTTCAGGTAATTCCCAGCCTTAGACGGATCGGAGTTGCGAGGGACTCGGAGAAGGCTACACACTGCTTATGATTTCTATTTTGGATTATTTACTCTCAAGTACTTTATTTTGGGTTTGGTTTGTAATAAAGCCTTTTATAATTTATGGATTTTCAAGTTAGGTTTTTATTTATTGCGTTTATTATCTGCTCTAAGTAGAACTCGATTTTCCCAAAAACGTTAACTATTTTCAAATCAACACATTTCTGCAAACTACGAATTTTTATAAAGCTTCCACAAACTTACTTGGTTTTCAATTATGAAGTAATTAAGGTTTTAAAAGTAAAATACTTTACAATGAACCATGTTTTGGAAGTAACAAATGCAAACCGAGATTTAAGTTTTTAAATAATAAGAAGGGTTTTCAATGAAAACAAGGTTTTCAAAAAAAAAAAAACTTCAATGTGACATGCCGGACTTGGTCCTAACTTCTAGGCTAGGTTTGGGGTGTTACATGGGGAGTGTGTAGCCGAATATAAGGAGGATATCATGGAGAGAATTGAGGAGTGGAAAGGAGTAGGGGAGTGGTAGTTGGTTGCTGAAAGTGGGATTCTCTTTGTTCCAAATCAGTCATAGGCACTTAATGCTGAAATGGTCTAGTTTTTGCTTTCTTTTTCGGTAGCTATTTCTCTGTTGCTCCTTTCTCTTTTTTGTTTCGTGCTTATTTAACAGCCATTTTGCATATTGGTCGTTTGGGTGTTTTTCTCCTTTGGCAATTCTTTTTCGGTGTTTTCTATCCTTTCTAATGTGCTCATCCTAGTACCCTAACCGAATACCATTTCTTCCATCTCCTTTATGTAGTGGCCGAATATCCTATTCTTTCTTTATCTCTATTCCTTGGGTTTTCTTCAAATGTCCCTTTTTGCGTTGCAAAAAATTGAACACTTTCTATTTTTCCCCTCATCCCTTTTCTTTCGGTTCTACAGTTATTGGTTGCTTTTCTTTTCTCATTTATATCGTTTTATTTATCACATCTATCTAACTAGTATCTTGGTTGTACACTCCATCAACTACTCTTTTATCTTTGTTGTTGTATTCAAGTTAGTAGGGAATCACTGACAAATCGGTAAGTGCTCTTATTTTCCTCTTTTTGTTTCTCTTTACCATAGGATCTTTCTTTAAGTTTCCTCTGCCGATTGTCACTAGGGGTACAATTGTATTACTTCTAACTTCTTCCTTTTCTGCCATTTATGGCTAGGATTATGTGAGTGCTAAACCTTGCCTTAGTCCTATTGGATTCTCATTTTGAGAATAGGTTAACTGTTTCTTTCCCATAATGGGTTTCACATTCTTGGTAAGTGCTATTGTTGATTCAATCTTTCTTTGTTGTTACGCGATCAATAATAATGAAGGTTAATGGAATTTGGCTGTATGCATTTTTTCGTCTAGGAGATTGTAATCAACCTTCACCAGCATTATTAATGGGCTAAGTCACCTGTATCAATTGTAACACCCTAAACCCAGCCTAAACGTTATGGTTGAATCTGGCGGTGTCACATTGGAGTGTGAAACGAAAAAAAACCTTGATGACCAAATTGCCAAAAGCTGAAAGAAACACTCAAACTCATTGAAAACAAAATGAAAAATGCTCAGCCGAAACTTGAGTTTCCCCTTAGCAAAATCGGCACAAACCCACTCAAAGTCGAATTAGTGTCCTCCCAAACTGTACCACCCCCCAATTCAAGCTCTTTGATTTTCTCCAAATATCTCACCCTTTATTGCTCCGCAATTCATTCCACAAATCACTCCAACCCCCTATTCCAATTCCATTCAAACACCTCATGACCAATTCAACTCAGAGACCCAGTCCAACTCCACCTCCTATACAACCTAGGTAGCAAAATAAATACTCCCCTCATTGTAGTGCCACTACTCGAACCTTAGACCCCTTGCACACTTCACACGCCAGTTACCCTTAAACCACTAGGCTTTTTGTGACATAAATCAACCACAATTATTTATAAGGCCTACAAGCTAGAGTCAAGGTTTACTTAAGAGAAAAACTAAAATTTTGCTAGAGCCTAGATTTTAACCCAGGACTTCCCACACTTCTCAGGACATTTAACCACTGAAGTAAGCATATATTTATGTCACTTTCCTGTACCACTAAAAACTTATGTACAGTCTCCTCATTGATCCCTTGCTCAAAACCTATTCTTTCTTGGCCCAAAATTCGGGGCATTACAATTCACCCCTCCTTAAAGAATTTCGTCCCCAGAATTTCCAACTATCAGTACAATTGCATAACACAGACTACACCACTACGCTCCTGCAGTGCACTCTAGTTCCAAATTATGGATATAGTACGTTATGAATAAAGTACGTACGAGTAGTCACATCTGGGGCATCTCCTTCCTTTCGACGACGTGCTGCATAGACCAAAGCTGGCTACCTCGCCTCAACATGACCGACATCTCTGCCTGGTGCTCCACGGCCTAAACCACTTCCACCCCTGGGCTGACCGCAGCCTCTCGGCAGCTGCTGAACACCTATCACTGGCTGAGTGAAACCCTGACCTACAGCTTGCATCTGCACAAGCCTCTGGGGACAATCTCTCACGTAGTGCTTCGTTGATCCGCACTTGAAGCACACCCCAAACCTCTTCTAGTACTCGCCCTGATGATAACTCCCACATCCCACACAAGGATGTGATCCAGTAACAGCAACAGGGGCCCCAACCAGAACTGGCCCACAAACTCTGGCCTTTTTCTTAGGCCACCCAAATGCACTGGAGGGCTCTACCTCCTTTTTATTTCTATCCCTTTCTGATTCCTGGTTCTAGCGCTTAGTGTGCTTCACATCCTTGACGATCTTCGCCTTTTCAATAAGAGTAGCAAAATCCCACTCCCTTTAGGGAGCTAGCAGAATCTGTAGACTATCTCTGAAACCGTCCTCAAAACAGACACAACACTCATTTTCAATTGCCATCATTCCTCGAGCATAACTGCTAAGTTGTAAGAACTCTTTCTCGTATTTAGCCACCGATTTATCCCTTTATGTCAAATTTAGAAATTCTCTTCTTCGGGCGTCCACATAACTAGCATCCACGTACTTCCCTTGAAATGCAGTAATGACACCACTGATAGGGCTCATCTTGCAGTAATGACACTGCACATTTCAGTTTTTGCTCAAAAGTGCAGTCAAGATCGTCCATTATTCTCTTCGTGGCCTCCAACCAGTATTTAGCCACATTAGGGGCTACACGAGTAATACCCCTAAAAATTTTAGCTCCATTTGATTGGAGACGTTTTGAAATCGACCCATAGCCCACAGCACCCATACTAGTCCCAACAACCCTCTTCAAAATTCAAAGCATAGCTTGGGATAGTGCATCATCCCTAGCCGCTCGATCATACGATCCCGTTTCAATTACCAATGAAGCTCGTGCCTCCCTAGCCCTAACGTTAGGCATGTGGCCCAATGTTAAAGACCCAGCCTTAGCACTTCCACAACCTCGACCGCAACCTCTTGTACCTCTTCCACGAGTACCCCGAGTGCTCATTATCAAAATTTGCTTTATCTGTTTACGAAATTTTATGCACATTAGTTTATAGTTCCAGTAACTAAGCAGATGTTTTATAAGTAGTAGTAGTTTAGAGTTTGTTTTCACATCGCGCAGTCTTACTATAGTTTTTCAATTACCTACTGTTTTCAGTTTACTCTAACTAGAGTGTTTCAGTGTAGTCTACAACCTACAGTAGTCTCAATATTTCTATCTACTACATTTTAATTTTAAACAGACAATAGTTATTTAGAAAACTTACGAATTCGGTGCCGGAGACTCAGTGTGCTACACTTTTCAAAAGAAAATATCTCAAAACACTTTCATATTTGAAAATAACTTATTGAAATTCAAGATTTGAAAACCCATTCCATAGCCGAGTCTTTTAACTTGTCTCTGATACCACTAAATGTAACACCCCAAACCCGACCTAGACATTATGGCCGAATCTAGAGTGTCACATTAAAGTGTGAAACGAAAAAAGACCTCGATGACCAAATTGCCAAAAATCGAAAGCAACACTCAAATTCACTAAAAACAAAATGAAAAATGCTCAACCAAAACTTGAGTTTCCCCTTAGCAAAATCAGCACAAACCCACTCAAAGCCAAATTAGAGTCCTCCCAAACGGTACCACCCCCTAATTCAAGCTCCTTGATTTTCTCCCAATATCTCTGCCCTTATCCCTCCACAATTCACTCCAAAAATCACTCCAACCTCCCATTCCAATTCCATTCAAACACCTCATGACCAATTAAGCTCAGAGTCCCAGTCCAACTCCACCTCCTACACAACCCAGGCAGCAAAATAAATACTCCCCTCATTGTAGCGCCACCACTTGAACCTCAGACCCCTTGCACAATTCATACGCCATTTACCTTTAAACAACTAGGCTTTTTGTGACATAAATCAACCACAATGATTTATAAGGCATACAAACTACAGTCAAGGTTTACTTAAGAGAAAAACTAAAATTTTGCTAGAGCCTAGATTTGAACCCAAGACTTCCCACACGTCTCAAGACACTTAACCACTGAAGTAAATATATATTTATGTCACTTTCTTGTACCACTAAAAACTTATGTGCAGTCTCCTAATTGATCCCTTGCTCAAAACTTATTCCTTCTAGGCCTAAAATTCAGGGTGTTACATCAATCGAGGCATGAGTTATTACTAATCTAGATTAAGTTTTTTAATAAATAAGATTACGGATTATGTGGTAAAAGAGGACTGATGGTGGATTATGTTTTAATCTAAGGTTGGAGTGATTGTTGTTTGACTACGCATTTTCACAAACAGGTGTGTACTCACACTATTTTATCCGTAAGACGGCAAAAGCCAAAAAGCCGAAAATATGGCATTTGGTGCCACACGAGAGTGCAAACGCACGTGTGGTGATTCGAGCCCATAAAACATGGGCACATGACTATAGAGGCCACCATGAGCGATCTCATGGGTCTGGGCCATTTTGGGCTACGTTGGACCGAAATGGGCCGTGTGGGCCTAATGGACTCGTGGGCCTCACACGGGAAAGTCTCACAGAGATATGGAAATTACTAGACCCGGCTATGTCGTGCACATGGCAAAGGTCATTTCGGGGCTTAGTGGGCCACACAGACGTGTGGGCCCACATGGGTCGCATAAGGGCCTTGGGCCCAATAACACTGTTATGATTACTAAGGTTACACGAGTCGCCTGAGACGACTGTGGACCTTTTCATGGGCCGGTAAGTGTGTTTAGACCCTATTTCAATGGAAATGATTGTATTACTCCTATAGGGTAAAAATGACCATTATACCCCTAAAGGTAAAATGACTAATTGGCTTTATAATATATATGACTATAGTTGAGCATGACATGTTGCATACACGTATGACTTTATGACACGACATACTGCATGGGGTTGGGTTGTTAATGTCAAAGGAAGTGTACTGTACTAATGGCTTTAAGCCACTCATATTACTTGCAGCTTTACTGCGATACTGTTTACTGACAGCTTTGCTGCGATACTGATTACTAGCAGCTCTACTACAATATTGATTAGTGCCACAACCGGTGCTAATATTACCATGTTTGGCTGGGTGGGTCGATTTTATCCCCACATGGTGTGACTGGCGGGACGGAGTGGTGTGTCTGGTTAGATTGGGTGGGATATCTATTTGCATTACTGCTCAGCTACTGATACTGTATTGGGCTTAGGCCCAAATTTTACTATTACTATAATGGGCTTAGGCCTGGACTATTACTACATACTATTTTGATAAGGGATTACACATTGAGTTTTCATAAACTCACCCTTCTATTTTATCTTTATAAGTAATCCCCAGCCATAGGTGGATTGGTGCCGTGAGAGACTCGGAGGTGGCCACACGACTACATTTGTTTTATAATTGATTCTTATTTACTATTAATTCCAATTTGGGTAAGTTTTATGTAATAAGGGCTCTCTGGATTTTATTCTAATTTTGGGATGTTTACTAGCTTTGATATAAACTGCTAAATGTAGGAAAAGATAAAAGTTTTCTAAAAACACCACCCTAACGTAAAATGTCTTAAAAGCTTTCGCTTTTAAGGGAGGTTTTGACAATATGAACAGTTTTAAAATTAAATGGTTTCAGATAATAAACTTCATTTTGAAAATGTACGTACCACTTTAATTCAGTGAAAGTTAAAGAAAAAGTAGATTAATGAATAAGGAAAGTTTTTAAAGTGTATATATATATGATCAACAAATTTTTTGATAATTTCACAAAGAGGTCTAATAATGAACGGATTTTCAGTGAGAACATGTTTTCGAAAAACACTTCAATGTGACATCGCCAGATACAGCCATAATGTAACGCCCTAATTTTCGGGTTTTTCTTAGATTTATCATTATCTGTTAAATGTATAAATGTTGGTAATCAGGTGTGTAATGCATGTTTGGGGATGTGTTAATGGGCTTATGGAAGGCCCATGAGTTGGTGGGAAGCTCGGCAAAATTTTGAATTTTTGCCTTAGGAAATAGGGGATCAGTGGAAATAAGGGTCTTAAGGAATTGCGTGCGAAATGTAGCACAAATGAATCAGTGGCAAAGTGGCAAGGGGGACGCCACTAGGCTCCTTAAAAGGTGGCGCCTAAATGAGCCTAGAGGTCAAGGGTTCAAGCGCCAGAGGTTGTGAAAGCATTGTTTATTTTTAAGCTGGAGCAGGTAAGAGTTTGAAGCCGACTGGAACTCTGGTTGGAGGAGATTTGAATCGGTCAAAGAGCAAATCATGGAGGAGGTTGAGGAGCAAATCAAGGAGAGTTTGAATTTCAAACTGATGGCCGGCCAAAGGACTCTTGAGGGAAGGCAAATTCGGCATTGTGCCTAGGTAGCATTTTCGGCAAATAGGTGTTTTGGTGTGCCGAATTCTTCTTTAGTCTTTTTATGATTTGGTGCCGATTTTTCCTAGGTAAGAAAAGCTTCCTTTTTCTGTCAATTATGCATAGTGTATTAGGTACCTTTCTTTTGCCATTTGGTTCCTCTCATCAACCTAATAGCCGAACCCTTAACCCACTCTTGAGCCGAATCTACATTCGACTAAACACCTCCCTTGTTCTCTCTTCTACTCTTATCTTCTTCTCATCTTGCTTTCTCAAAATCAAAACCTATCTTGTTGCCTCCTTCTTGGCCGAATCGAATAAGCTTTCTCCTACTTCTTTTCTTCAAGCTCTAAACCGAATACTCATATGATTGAAATCCCCATGGCCGAATGCTTTCTATGACCGAAACCACACTCCCTTTGTTACCGATTGATCGAAATCTTCTTCTTCTTCTCCTTCTTGATTCTTTAGCAAGCCGAACCCTATTCTTCTATCTCTTCTATTTGCTGATTTACCCCCACCTACTTTATTGGTTAAAACAACAAGTGCACCATATCATTTTTTTTCAAAAGCCGAAAGCATCTCCTTCTAATCATTCAAAAAGCCGAATATCTCTAAGGCCACTCTTGTGACGTTAGAGTTAGATTGCAGTGGATCTAATATAGTCTCGAGTTAGTGGAAGCGTGGAAACGATACTCTTCGAGTGGAAGCAACGGTAAGCGATCTAAACATTAAGTACATTCGTTTATCAACATCGGAAAGAAAAGCCGAAACCCCTAGATCTTTAGGGGGCATGTCAACATTGCTTTTAAGACTCTAATACTATGGTTGTTTCTTGTGTGCTTTCGATAGCAAGAGTAGGAGATCCAGCAAGGAGGAGGAAGTTGCGATTCATCTAAAGATAGATCTGAGAGATCTAAAACAATTAAGGTAAGGTTGTAAGGCTATTTGAGGGTATGGCCGAATGCAATAAAGGATTTTTGACATTAGTTTGTAAAGCTTGTTGGCTAACCAATTAGGGAATGGATTGTAGGAATAAGCACGTGGAGGATTTTGTTGGCAGAACTACAAAACAGGTGTGTAACGTGTCTCTATCATAGACTAGGATGGCTAAAGGCCGTAATGACCGAAATTATGCTAAAGTGTCCGATTGAAGTGACCGAAAAAGTTGTCTTGAAAGGATCTGAGGGTAACCGAATACCCTGTGGTGATCAAACTAGTAAATGACAGTGGCAAAATTGCAGAAGGTGCAATTTCGAGCTTCTCGGTAAGTTGGGTTTCAATGGGCCAAAGATGGGCCTAATGGGCTTCCGAGCCCAAATAGGTAAAATGGCTAATAAAGACTATCTGGTGACGTAGTTAGCAATAACTTGTTAATTTGGTAAACTAAACCTAAAATTGGGCTTAAAGGGCTTGAGACAATATTGGACTTAGTAAGGCCCATTAGGGGTTTTAGGCAAAAAGGGCAAAACTGGAAATTTGGCACAAATGGACTTCCGTGGTTAATTGGGAACTAATAATCAGCCGTACTTGCATAAAATTTCTGAAAATATGAAAAAGGACTAAAATACCCTTAAATATGGAAAATTACCAAAATACCCCTAGGTGTAAAAAGACTATTATACCCCTAGGGTCAATTCTGTATGAAATGTATGATGTTATGTATCTGCATGAGTTAATTATCTATATGAGTATATCTGATGCTATATCTTGCATGTTAGTATGATTATCTGTTGCATGGGGTATGGGTTTATGATGGAGGAAGCGTTCTGGCAGCCTCGCTGCAATCTGGTGACTCTGTCACATTATATCTGGCAACCTCGTTGCAATCTGGTGGCCTCGCCACAATATTTATATCTGGTGACCTCGTCACAATATCTGGCAGCCTCACTGCAAATGTTATCTGGCAGTCTCACTGCAAATTATATCTGGCAGCCTCGCTGCAAATATCTGTGGTGTGTAGCGGTTGGGTGGGTCGAGTAGTCTCCCCACATGGTGTAAGGCTGGTACGGGGGTGTTAAGGATGGATCTAGGTTGGGTTTCTATTTGCGTAATGCTTATATCTGATCTGTTTCTGTTATGGGCCTTTGGGCTTAACCTGATTCCTGTAATGGGCCAAGGCCCAATTAACTCTGTTTCTGAGGCTTGATCTGTTTTGGCCTATGGTTGAGATAATGTTGCACACTGAGTTGTCAAACTCACCCTCCTTTTTAATTAATCCCTGCAGGTAACCCTCAACCATAGTGGGCTTGGAGCTGCGAGAGATTCGGGATGGCCACAGCGACTGCAATAAGACTGGTTTTCATTTATGTTTTAGTAATTTAATTTTATGTTAATTTTTGGGTTTTAATGTGTAATAAGGCCGCTATTAAATTTTCTTTTTGGGTTTTAACTTTCTAAATGATTTGATTCGTACTTTATCGAAACTGCTAGATATAGGCTGCGCGGGTTTTCAAAACCTTAATAACGTTTTCAAAATAACGTTTATAAAATTTAAACAATCTTGCGGTAATGACATCTTAAAGCAGTTTTAACAGGAACTTTTCCCACCTTGCTAGTTTTAAGATATCACCTAAGACTCATCGTGAATTAAAAGGTTACAAGCGTAGTTTAGGATCATGTGATACACCAGATCTGGTCATCACGTCCAGACCGGGTTTGGGGTGTTACATTTAGTGGTATCAGAGCCAGGTTGCAACAACTCGGCTGTGGAACGGGTCTAAAAATAGAAGTTTTCAAGCAATCAAAACAAGATTTTCGAAAGATCATGTTTTTAACATTGTTTTAAAATTACTCAGAACTAGTTTTGATGAACTTCTTTTCGAACTTACATGAATTATTTTTAAAGAAAATAGAAAATTTATTAAGTTTTTCTATGGAATCTTTCGAAAGAGTGGCACACCGAATCTCCAGCCCAAGCCTGTAAGTTTTCTGAACTTTTCCGATTGTTTCTAAAAATTCTGATTGTATGCCTGACTAAAGACTATATTATGATACTTTAGCTAGGGTATTACTGAAACTGTAGAGACTCTGATAGATAAACTGAGACTGCAGCTAGGCTACCGCGAAAGAAGATAAGCTTTGAAACTATACTATTCATAAGACATCTGTAATAAACATTGAAATATTAATCTAACTCATAAAACTTCCAAAACAGAACATACGAAATGAGTACGAGAGCAGCTTGTGGTAGGGGCCGTGGACGTGGCCGAGCTAGCACACGAGCCGAATCTTCTTCTTCGGGTCATGCACCAGCAGTTGAGATACCAGTATCACCAGCAACAGAGGTGGAATCTCATGATAGGGGTGTAGGGGATGATGCCCTATCACAAGCGATGCTTCGAGTTTTGGAAAGGGTTGCTGGGGCGAGTACTGGTAATGGATTTCGTGGTGCGATATCTGAGCGACTCCGAGCTAATGGAGCAGAATTCTTCAGGGGTGTGTCTGGTGTAGCCCCAAACGTGGCCGAGTATTGGTTGGAGGGCACAGAGCGAATTATGGACGATCTGGACTGTTCTGTGGAGCAGAAGCTGAAGGGAGCTGTATCGTTACTTAGAGATGAGGCTTATCAGTGGTGGCTCACAGTAAGAGATGGAACTGCAGCTGGCAAGGTAACATAGGAGCTGTTTAAGACAGCCTTTAAAGGAAAATACGTTGGAGCTAGCTATGTGGACGCTCGTCGGAAGGAATTCCTGAATTTGGTTCAGGGAGGTAAGACGGTATCTGAATACGAGGCTGAGTTCTTGAGGCTGAGTCGATATGCTTCTGGGATAGTCGCTACTGAATATGAGCGTAGCGTACGCTTTGAGGATGGCTTGAGGGACGAGCTAAGGGTGCTGATTGCTCCACAGAGGGAGCGTAGTTTTGCTGCTCTAGTGGAGAAAGCTAAGATTGCGGAGGAAGTAAAGCGTACTGAGAGGCAGAACCGTGAGAAGGATCGGAACCGCTTTCGGAGGGATTCTGGACCATCAGGCGGGTATAATAGGAATGTTAAGAGGGCAAGAGTGGCAGAACCAGTGCGAGCAGTGCCAATGAATGCTGTCAGACCACAGAGTTGCAGAAGTTGTGGTAGGATCCATATGGGCGAGTGTCGGAAACGTTCAGGAGCCTGTTTTCGATGTGGGTCGATGGAGCATAGAATTAAGGATTGTCCTCAAGCACCAGATCAGAATCAAGTTAGAGATCAGAGGGTTGCTCAGCCAGTGAGGGGTGGACCACCAGCTCCAAGAGGTCGTGGACAAGGCAGAGGTGGAAATGGAAATGGACGAGGACGAGGAGCACCTGGTAGGGGTGCTGGTTTTGCTGAGGCTCGTCAGCCAGCGTTAGTCTATGCAGCTCGTCGACGAGAGGAAGGTGATGCTCCTGACGTCATAACCGGTACGTTCTTGATTTCTCGTATACCATTCACTGCGTTAATAGATGTTGGATCTACACACTCTTATGTTGCATGTGCTATATCTGGGTCGCTGGGAGTACGTTCTGAGAAGACAGTGAGTGGGGTAACTGTACTAAGTCCTTTGGGTCACTCGGTTAGGGTAGACAGACTGTATAGAGACGTGCCTATAGAGACTCAAGGTAAGATCTTTTCTGGAGATTTGATGGAGTTACCTTTCGGAGAATTCGATCTAATCCTAGGAATGGATTGGCTTGTAAAGCATAGGGCTACTTTGGATTGTGCTGCAAAGCGAATGAGTTTAAAAACCGCAGAGGATGAGGAAGTTATGGTGATTGGTGAACGTAGAGATTATCTGTCTAATGTGGTGACAGCATTAAGAGCTGAGAAGTGGATTCGTAAAGGATGTGAGGCTTTTATGGCATTTATAAGTCAAGCGGAATCTGAGGAGCTAACTGTGGATCAAGTTAGAACCGTTAAGGACTTTCAAGACGTGTTTCCAGAAGAGCTTCCAGGACTGCCTCCTAATCGAGAGGTTGAGTTTGGGATCAATTTGTTGCCTGGTACGGCACCGGTGTCCATTGCACCGTACAGAATGGCACCAAAGGAGTTGGTGGAGTTAAAAGCGCAGATTCAAGAACTATTGGATAGAGGTTTCATTAGGCCAAGTGTGTCTCCGTGGGGAGCACCAGTGCTTTTCGTTAAGAAGAAAGATAGGTCAATGCGGATGTGCATCGATTATCGGCAGTTGAACAAGCTGACGATCAAGAATAAGTACCCGTTGCCAAGAATCGACGATCTGTTCGATCAGCTTAGAGGAGCTTCAGTATTCTCCAAGATTGATCTTCGGTCTGGGTATCATCAGTTAAGAGTGAAAGAAGTGGATATACACAAGACAGCATTCAGAACTCGTTATGGTCACTATGAGTTCTTGGTTATGCCATTTGGGCTGACCAATGCACCTCCAGCTTTCATGGATCTGATGAATCGGGTGTTCCAGCCATACTTGGATCGATTCGTGGTCGTCTTTATCGACGATATTTTGGTCTATTCTGAATCTAAAGAGAAACATGATGAGCATCTCCGTGTTGTGCTGCAAGTGTTAAGGGAAAAGGAGCTTTATGCGAAATTTAGTAAGTGTGAGTTTTGGTTGAGGGAAGTGACGTTCTTGGGGCATGTTGTTTCTGCTGAAGGTATTAAGGTGGACCCTCGAAAGATTGAAGCGATTCTGGAATGGAAACCACCGAGGTCTGTGGCCGAAAATTCAGAGTTTTCTGGGTTTAGCTGGATAATACAGAAGGTTTGTAGAAGGATTTTCGGTGATGGCAGCACCATTAACGAAACTCATAAGGAAAGGCGTACCATTTGTTTGGACCCAGCAGCAGCAAGAAGCTTTTGAGAAGCTTAAGAAGGTTCTGACCGAGGCACCTGTACTGATTCAACCAGAGTCTGGAAAAGATTTTACCGTGTACAGTGATGCATCGCATGTTGGGTTGGGCTGTGTGTTAATGCAAGAGGGTAAGGTGGTTGCTTAAGCATCGCGACAGCTTAAACCTCATGAAGTGAACTATCCTACCCATGATTTGGAGTTGGCAGCAGTGATCTTCGCACTTAAGATTTGGAGACATTATCTGTATGGAGAAAAGTGTATTATATACACAGATCATAAAAGTCTTAAGTGCTTGTTGACTCAGAAGGAGCTGAACCTTAGGCAACGGAGATGGATCGAGTTGCTTAAGGATTATGATTGCGTGATTGAGTATCATCCAGGCAAAGCTAATGTGGTGGTTGATGCCCTAAGTCGTAGAACTGTATCTGACCTGAGAGCTATGTTTGCTCGTTTGAGTCTGTATGACGATGGTAGCTTGTTAGCAGAATTGCAAGTAAGATCGACCTGGGTGGATGAGATTAAGGAAAAGCAGCTGAGGGATGAGTCTCTGGATGCTCGATTTCAGCAGGTTAAAGATGGGAATACTTCTGAGTTTGGACTTAACAGTAAAGGAGTTCTATGTTTTCGCGGTAGAATCTGTGTTCCGAAGGATTTTCAGTTGAGGCAAGCAATTCTGAATGAAGCTCATAAAGGGTTGTGTGCTATGCACCCTGGAGGTAATAAGATGTATCATGACTTAAAGGAGTTGTATTGGTGGCCTGGACTGAAGCGAGAAGTAACAGAATTTGTGAGGAAATGTCTGACTTGTCAGCAGGTGAAAGCTGAGCACCAGTTACCTTCTGGACTTCTGCAACCAGTGAAGGTACCACTCTGGAAGTGGGAAAGGGTGACCATGGATTTCGTAAGTGGATTGCCCTTAACGCCATCAAAGAAGGACTCGATTTGGGTGATTGTAGACAGGTTGACTAAATCTGCTCATTTCCTCCCTGTACGTACTGATTATTCGCTTCAGAAGTTAGCCAAGTTGTATGTGGCAGAGATTGTGCGACTGCATGGGGTGCCAGTGTCTATCATTTCTGATCGAGATCCTAAATTCACATCTCGGTTCTGGCAAAAGTTGCATGAGGCTTTGGGAACGCGGCTGAACTTTAGCACGGCTTTTCATCCTCAGACTGACGGTCAGTCTGAGAGGGTTATTCAGATTCTAGAGGATATGTTGAGGGGTTGTGTTATCGATTTTCGAGGCAGTTGGGAGGATTATTTACCGTTGGCAGAGTTTGCATATAATAACAGCTATCAGGCTAGTATCCGTATGGCACCTTATGAAGCATTGTATGGGCGTAAGTGTCGTTCACCTAGTTGTTGGACCGAATTGGGCGAGCGGCAAGTTCTTGGACCTGAATTGGTAGCAGAGACTGAAGAGAAGGTCAAGGTGATAAGGGATCGTTTGAAAAAGGCATCTGATCGGTAAAAATCTTATGCAGATTTGGAGCGTAAAGAGATTGAGTTCTCAGTAGGTGATATAGTTTTTCTGAAAGTTTCGCCATGGAAAAAGATATTGAGATTTGGTAAGAAAGGCAAGCTGAGTCCGAGGTTTATCGGGCCTTATCGGGTTCTTAAGCGAGTGGGTCCAGTGGCGTATCAGTTAGAATTACCCCCAGAGTTAAATAGAATCCATGATGTGTTCCACGTATCCATGCTAAGACGATATCGTTCTGACCCTGCCCATATTCTACCAGTTGCAGAAGTAGAAGTTCAGCCTGACCTAACTTTCGAGGAAGAACCTGTGCAGATTCTGGATCGAGATGTGAAGGTTTTAAGAAGAAAATCAGTCCCATTGGTAAAGGTACTATGGCGTAATCATGGCAGAGAGGAAGCTACTTGGGAACCAAAGGAGGCAATGCGTCAGCAATATCCCCATTTGTTTGGATAAGGTAAATTTCGAGGACGAAATTTCTTTAAGGAGGGTAGAGTTGTAACGCCCTAATTTTCGGGTTTTTCTTAGATTTATCATTATCTGTTAAATGTCTAAATGTTGGTAATCAGGTGTGTAATGCATGTTTGGGGATGTGTTAATGGGCTTATGGAAGGCCCATGAGTTGGTGGGAAGCTCGGCAAAATTTTGAATTTTTGCCTTAGGAAATAGGGGATCAGTGGAAATAAGGGTCTTAAGGAATTGCGTGCGAAATGTAGCACAAATGAATCAGTGGCAAAGTGGTAAGGGGGACGCCACTAGGCTCCTTAAAAGGTGGCGCCTAAATGAGCCTAGAGGTCAAGGGTTCAAGCGCCAGAGGTTGTGAAAGCATTGTTTATTTTTAAGCTGGAGCAGGTAAGAGTTTGAAGCCGACTGGAACTCTGGTTGGAGGAGATTTGAATCGGTCAAAGAGCAAATCATGGAGGAGGTTGAGGAGCAAATCAAGGAGAGTTTGAATTTCAAACTGATGGCCGGCCAAAGGACTCTTGAGGGAAGGCAAATTCGGCATTGTGCCTAGGTAGCATTTTCGGCAAATAGGTGTTTTGGTGTGCCGAATTCTTCTTTGGTCTTTTTATGATTTGGTGCCGATTTTTCCTAGGTAAGAAAAGCTTCCTTTTTCTGTCAATTATGCATAGTGTATTAGGTACCTTTCTTTTGCCATTTGGTTCCTCTCATCAACCTAATAGCCGAACCCTTAACCCACTCTTGAGCCGAATCTACATTCGACTAAACACCTCCCTTGTTCTCTCTTCTACTCTTATCTTCTTCTCATCTTGCTTTCTCAAAATCGAAACCTATCTTGTTGCCTCCTTCTTGGCCAAATCGAATAAGCTTTCTCCTACTTCTTTTCTTCAAGCTCTAAACCGAATACTCATATGATTGAAATCCCCATGGCCGAATGCTTTCTATGACCGAAACCACACTCCCTTTGTTACCGATTGATCGAAATCTTCTTCTTCTTCTCCTTCTTGATTCTTTAGCAAGCCGAACCCTATTCTTCTATCTCTTCTATTTGCCGATTTACCCCCACCTACTTTATTGGTTAAAACAACAAGTGCACCATATCATTTTTTTTTCAAAAGCCGAAAGCATCTCCTTCTAATCATTCAAAAAGCCGAATATCTCTAGGGCCACTCTTGTGACGTTAGAGTTAGATTGCGGTGGATCTAATATAGTCTCGAGTTAGTGGAAGCGTGGAAACGATACTCTTCGAGTGGAAGCAATGGTAAGCGATCTAAACATTAAGTACATTCGTTTATCAACATCGGAAAGAAAAGCTGAAACCCCTAGATCTTTAGGGGGCATGTCGACATTGCTTTTAAGACTCTAATACTATGGTTGTTTCTTGTGTGCTTTCGATAGCAAGAGTAGGAGATCCAACATGGAGGAGGAAGTTGCGATTCATCTAAAGATAGATCTGAGAGATCTAAAACAATTAAGGTAAGGTTGTAAGGCTATTTGAGGGTATGGCCGAATGCAATAAAGGATTTTTGACATTAGTTTGTAAAGCTTGTTGGCTAACCAATTAGGGAATGGATTGTAGGAATAAGCACGTGGAGGATTTTGTTGGCAGAACTGCAAAACAGGTGTGTAACGTGTCTCTATCATAGACTAGGATGGCTAAAGGCCGTAATGACCGAAATTATGCTAAAGTGTCCGATTGAAGTGACCGAAAAAGTTGTCTTGAAAGGATCTGAGGGTAATCGAATACCCTGTGGTGATCAAACTAGTAAATGACAGTGGCAAAATTGCAGAAGGTGCAATTTCGAGCTTCTCGGTAAGTTGGGTTTCAATGGGCCAAAGATGGGCCTAATGGGCTTCCGAGCCCAAATAGGTAAAATGGCTAATCAAGACTATCTGGCGACGTAGTTAGCAATAACTTGTTAATTTGGTAAACTAAACCTAAAATTGGGCTTAAAGGGCTTGAGACAATATTGGACTTAGTAAGGCCCATTAGGGGTTTTAGGCAAAAAGGGCAAAACTAGAAATTTGGCACAAATGGACTTCCGTGGTTAATTGGGAACTAATAATCAGCCGTACTTGCATAAAATTTCTGAAAATATGAAAAAGGACTAAAATACCCTTAAATATGGAAAATTACCAAAATACCCCTAGGTGTAAAAAGACTATTATACCCCTATGGTCAATTCTGTATGAAATGTATGATGTTATGTATCTGCATGAGTTAATTATCTATATGAGTATATCTGATGCTATATCTTGCATGTTAGTATGATTATCTGTTGCATGGGGTATGGGTTTATGATGGAGGAAGCGTTCTGGCAGCCTCGCTGCAATCTGGTGACTCTGTCACATTATATCTGGCAACCTCGTTGCAATCTGGTGGCCTCGCCACAATATTTATATCTGGTGACCTCGTCACAATATCTGGCAGCCTCGCTGCAAATATATCTGGCAGCCTCGCTGCAAATGTTATCTGGCAGTCTCACTGCAAATTATATCTGGCAGCCTCGCTGCAAATATCTGTGGTGTGTAGCGGTTGGGTGGGTCGAGTAGTCTCCCCACATGGTGTAAGGCTGGTACGGGGGTGTTAAGGATGGATCTGGGTTGGGTTTCTGTTTGCATAATGCTTATATCTGATCTGTTTCTGTTATGGGCCTTTGGGCTTAACCTGATTCCTGTAATGGGCCAAGGCCCAATTAACTCTATTTCTGAGGCTTGATCTGTTTTGGCCTATGGTTGAGATAATGTTGCACACTGAGTTGTCAAACTCACCCTCCTTTTTAATTAATCCCTGCAGGTAACCCTCAACCATAGTGGGCATGGAGCTGCGAGAGATTCGGGATGGCCACAGCGACTGCAATAAGACTGGTTTTCATTTATGTTTTAGTAATTTAATTTTATGTTAATTTTTGGGTTTTAATGTGTAATAAGGCCGCTATTAAATTTTCTTTTTGGGTTTTAACTTTCTAAATGATTTGATTCGTACTTTATCGAAACTGCTAGATATAGGCTGCGCGGGTTTTCAAAACCTTAATAACGTTTTCAAAATAACGTTTATAAAATTTAAACAATCTTGGGGTAATGACATCTTAAAGCAGTTTTAACAGGAACTTTTCCCACCTTGCTAGTTTTAGGATATCACCTAAGACTCATCGTGAATTAAAAGGTTACAAGCGTAGTTTAGGATCATGTGATACACCAGATCTGGTCATCGCGTCCAGACCGGGTTTGGGGTGTTACACATAACATCTAGGCCGGGTTTGGGGTGTTTCATGAACTCTTTAATCTCACAATTAAAATTTTTATCTGTCTCCGTTATACATCATATCAAGCTGAAACTGCTTATAACTGTATTGAATTACTTTCATTTTCTACTCAATTTCTTTGATGATATCAATCCCGTGAATCACTTTATCGCAAAGTTGGGACCCAAAACAACAGAGTTTGGTAACTGCAGCCATACGATACCTCATACAATATCATTTTTATAATCAGATGATAGCTTATCAAACAGTAATAGTCTTTCTTAGTTGTTTTCAAACTCTAAAACACAGTGACAAATAAATATTTCAAGAATTTGAATTACGTTGCCCGATTTTAGTACAACGTCACACTCACAGCTTATTATACTTCCTCTCAGAATTACAATATAAATTTTAGATTTTTATTCGAAACTATGAAAACTGGCACCCAGTGCAAAATGACAATCTTTGAAATGAATAACTCATTTGATCTATTAATAGAGAAATCCATATGTACGGAGAGACTTTTTCAAATAGTTAGCAATAATTCAGATAACATCTATCTTTTTTGATAATAAAAATAATCCCAATGCAAAAATATTAACACATGCTAAAACAGTCCCAAAGACACTTAATAATTAATTTTAACTTGTTGATGGCTCAGGTATTTGAACATATAGTTAGAAATATCATGTTAATGTTTCATACTCATACATCAATACCACTAAAAGTTACTTGTAGTAGTTGTTTTACAATTTCAGAACTTCTCAGTATGCACACTTTATTTCAAAACAACAACTAATTATTGATTCCACATATGAAATTCTAAATCAAAAATTCATTTACGTTCAATCCATTATAGCTTACGATTTGATAACACATTAATAAATTTCGCAAATTCACTTAGTAAGTATCAATTTAACTTCTAACTCAGCTAACATATGTTCATCATCTGATAGGATCAATCACTTATTCATTGCTTGTAAAGCACACAAAAGTTTCCTATTTGGAACATCTGAGACTATAATCATTTTACTCAGATAATAACACTTGCAAACTCAAAAGTTTTTCGACGATTCAAGCTAGCTTTGCTGTGCCAAGTTCAGATCTTTCTCTGACATTAAACATTTTAAACTCTTATAGTCATCAAATATGTCACATAACTCTTTTCATGCAGCTTTAACTGTATGGAATCACAAGATATCTCTGTACACTCTTTTATTAGAACACATTTCAAACCATTCATTGACGCATGACTAAGAATCACAAAATTTTATTCAACATAGGCTAAACCAGTACTGATGTTTGGTTGATAATGTCTTCATGCAAAAGAAAGCTTCAACAATTGAACTAACCTTAATTTACCCCAACATTTCTCAGATAGAATCGTTCTGATAGATATAACTCTGTATCAAGTCTTCAAGAATGCGAATTCTTCTTCCAGACTATCCATCAATTCACACATGTGCATTTACAGTTTATTTCCATTCTAGTGAATAGATTGAAACACATATAACCATATTATCTTTTCAATCATATAATTCAAATCAAACTAAACTGCTAAATCAATCTTTTCAAAGAAATCTTTTCTTCTAGTTAAAAAGGATGACCCAGACATATTATTACACAGATTTGATCTTGATCTTCTATCATTTTCACTTTTCCCAATGTCGAACCTCTCATGATAACTAGAAAAGAGTTTATAATAAAACTATCTCTATATTAATAATCGAAGCTCTGAATTATACTGAAGTCACTTTTACCAGATAGAAATCATTACCCCTTAATGAGAACGATGTCTCAACCCTATAAATAGATATTATCACAATTGTTAATGAAGCATTTAAACATAGAAGAAAATAAAATATGATTTAAAATAGTAACCAATGCAGAAGCTGTGACAGCCTTAAATTGACCCTAGTCAAAATATGGTTTCGGGACCACAAAACCGAGTCACAAGAATAATTTAATGTTTATTTTGATGCCTATTATATGTGTCAAATCATGTGTGACATTTTTGGTGTTTTAATTTAGAGTTATAAATGTGAATTGCACTTAAAAGGACTTAGTTGAGAACTTTAAAAGTATGCTAGTTAAATGTGTGATGACTAACAAGTGCATGCAAGTGAAATGATGGCCTTGCATGTCAAAATTTCCTTTTTTTCTTTTAGTGGTCGGCCAACCAACCTAATGATGATGTTTTGGTTGTTTTTATTTTGTATTTTAGTGAATATATATGCATATTATGTAAATAAAATAAAAGTGAATTATTATATTATGAAAATTTGGAGGAAAAACCAATGTTAGGCCATTTCTTCTTCTTCTTGCCGTGAGTTGAGAAAGAAAATAGAAACTTATGAAGCTTAGGGCATTCGGCTAGTTAAGGCTCCAAATAAGGTAAGGTTCATGTATTTTCTTTGAATACTTGTAAATTTTGGTTGGTTTTGAAGCTTACAACAAGACTCATGTACTAGTTTTTGTGATTTGAATCCATGAAACATTCGGTCATGGTTTCATGTATTGAATTTATAATGTGTTGTTGATTTTTGATGATAGGTGTTTAGGGATGTTTATAAACTGATTAAATTTGGTCATGAGTGGCATATATGGGCATTTAACATTCGGTTAGGGTGTTTGAGGAATGTAATTGGGATTTTATGAATTTGGCAATTCTTATCTTGAATTGATGATTGAATGCTTAGAGTTTAGATTAAGTTTAAAAAAAAATTATATGAAAATGAATTTGTGTGTTAATTTGAAGTTCTTATTGCTTGGTTCGGCCAATTGTATAAGAACATTCGGCTATGTGAAAATTTGGGGGAGTGAATTGTTTTCTTTGTGTTTTATTGAACTTAGATGAATAAGTGAAGCCCTAATGTGGGCTTTAAGTATTAGAAATTTAGTTGGAATTTTGTTAAATTATTTAAGTGATGGCTGAATGTAGTTTTTTTTTAAGTAAATGAATATGTTAAATGCATTATGTGTTTATGCATGCTTTCGGCTAAATTGATGATATTAAGTTGACTTGGTAACTTTGAAATTTCTATTAGGGAATAAATATGTGTGAGATTAATAAAATTTTTTATAAATGAGTAATTGAGGAATGTTATAATATTGAATTTATGTAATTTAAAGGTTTATGAGCTTAAATTGAACAATTGTTGTTTTGAGTGACATAATTTTGCAAAGAGAGTATTCGACCATGGTAAAATGCATGAGGATTTAATGTTTGATGTCCCAAATGATATAATTATGTTTTAAAGGTTGGTCATATTACCTTGATCTAGGCCAAATGAGTTGATTTAATTAGGTACACTTTAAATTGAAGGGCAAAAGGGTTAACCTTAGTAAAGTCCTTATTCGGCCATGTTATTTAGATGATTGGGATGTTTGATTTAATGCATGATAGCATTCGGCATTGGGCCTTAGGAGGATTTGGCATAATGGACTAAATGTTTAATTATTAGAATATGCATGCACAAAAGTCTAACGTACTTAATTAATAAGTATGAAATAAGGGTTTGAATGACATGTATGTGTTTTCTAAAGTATTTATGAGTATACATGCTTATATGCACTTAAAATCTGATTGATAGCCGAAGGTTGGTTACTTGATAAAGTGAATGTCTTAGTACAGAATAATTATACATGTGTTTCATGGTGTTCGACCAACATGAGATATGGATAAAATTGTGTCGTAGACAGTATATGAGAGTGTTAAAGATTATTGTGATATATTTGTACTTGGCCAAATGTGTGTATGTGCTAAGGGAAGTATACGTGTTTCTTATTTTGATTGTATGTGAAATGATCAAGTGAGATGTTTAAATAAGGATTAATATAATTAAATTATTTAATTTAGCTCAAGAGCATAGAGGGACAATTTCGGATAAAGGGAAAGCGAAAGTGACAGAATAGTCGACTCGTAGTTGTTCAGAAAAGTTTGAGGTAAGTTTTGAGTAATCAAACCTAGTTTATAATTTAAGATGACATGATATATGTATGATGGATGAATTATGTTCTATTGTCCTTACTTTAATAAGGTTATATGAGAAATGAATCTTATTCATGGTTAGTAGCCAAATGGCTATTAGAGAAATAAGCTAAGAAAGTAATTTGGATATATATTCACGTATGTGTTTGCTTATAGGGCCGGAAGTTCAATGAATGAGGCATATATGTTTTAAAGTTAATTGATGTTTATGACATGAAGTTAGAGGGTATATTATCTGTTTATATTCGAATAGGGTAAATGAATTATAATTGTGATAGTTGATGTGAAATGTTATTATATGTGATTAAATGTACATGAAACTTGGAGATTATGTCCGAGTTAAGACCCGCTGACTTATGTGGACATTATGTCTGGGTTAAGACCCGCTGACTTATGTGGAGATTATATCCGGGATTAAGACCCGCTGACTTATGTGGAGATTATATCCGAGATTAAGATTCGCTGACTTATGTGGAGATTATGTCTGGGATAAGACCCGTTGGTTTCGTGTGGAGATTTTTGTCTGAGCTAAAAGTCTCGCTGATGATTCGAGTAAAGCATAAGTTTATATGACTTCACAGTAACGATTGTTAATAAATACGTTCAATGCGTTAAGTTGGACAGTTATGTATCCTAAGCTTATATGTAAGCTTGATTTGGATTAAATCATAAGGTTATTATATGATGCATATGTGAGTAAAACAATAAGACTGTTTCTATGATTATAGTGCATTTGGTCAATGTGAGAAGTTATGTGAAATTATGTAATATACCTATGTTTATATGAGCTCACTTTCAAGTGAAAATTTATCTGCTTATTGTGTATTATGAGAGTGTGTATATTCTGCCAAGGGGTGATACACCTAAAAGAAGATTAAATTGAAAATACGAACGACCAATTTATAATTGAATTTTATCTGTTTACGTTGCTTAAAACTTACTAAGCATAGAAATGCTTACTCTGTTTACTTTGTTTCCTCTGTTTTATAGATCTCATTTTGAAGCTATGGACTCGGGGATTCAAGCTTAAATCACCTACACTATCGTCGTTATTTTGGTACATTCGATAGTTATTTTGGAAAAATGGCATGTATAGGCTAATCTCCCTTCTTTTGAATCGGATTACATTTTGAGTTGTAAATATCTTAGCCCTGTGAAAATGGCTTGCTAAATCTTTAAGTTGAGTATATGTGTTGATGAAATTTATGTGGCTTGTTATTTTGTTGCATAAGTAAATGGTAAAGTAAGCGAAAGAAGTATATCATACATGTTTAGTTGAATGATGTAGCATAAGTTTTGGATAGTAACAAATGTGCACTGAGGTTCGAATATGGTTGATTTGCTATCTAAGAATTTGATTAGGCTTCTTTGTTAGTAGTCACATTGTGGAAATTTGGTAAATAATTATAAAGTAATTTTAACGAGATATGATGTATTGATCGAACCTTTTTTTCAAGTTGGTATATTCGGTTATAGAATTTAAAATGAATCTTTGTCTGATATGTATCTATGAACTCTTGTAAGTTTAATTTAGTTGAGTAATACCTCGAAACCCTATTCCGGCGACGGACAGGGGTATAGGGTGTTACAGAAGCACAATTTTTATACCTCTGATAATGGTACTACAGTACTCCCAATTTTCAAAACAGAAATTATAATTATAATAGATATAGCCATTTTCGTCAAACAGATATATGTTACAGACATTCACATAGAATCATAAGAAAACCAAGATAGCAAAATTTCAACATCTAGAGCTACACAAAATATCTGAAAATTACAACCCATACAAAATGATAACAATCCCGATGATATCCCAAAAAATGTTCAGAAAGAACAACGTCAGTCATAAATACTGAAATCGACAGTAACAGAAGCAATATAATCTTCAGGAATATTCAACAGAACAATAGCCAGTAGAAATAGAATATTAGCATCATACAGATTTTACTGTCGATTTTCATATCACACAGTGGAATAAATACCAAAGAAAGATATAGCAATGTCAAACATAACCCAAACAGACCAATGATACTTTCATCTATTAGTATGTTTAGCTAATGTTATCATACAATAAGAATTCCTTCTGAAATTAAACAGTCACATATAATTCTAAAGATAAATGTACACATAGAATGCCCAAAAGAAGTCATAGTAACTGTTCAACTATAACCACTATACTCAGCCATCAATACAATTCAAGCATTATTCAACTGTCTAAGTCTATCATCATTAAGTTCATATTATCATATCAATAACAGAAATCAATTCAAAAGAACTTTTAGTTAATACATTTCTTTAGATGTCATACCTTAACACTTTTATTTCATTGAATTCAACTTCTTCGTTAACAGTGACCTTGCATAATACGAATGACCTTTAAAACGATTCAATATCTCTTCTAGGACAGTCTTTATTTGCTGACCCCTTCTCTTATCTGACCACATTAATAATCTTTCAAACATAGAACTCTGTAACTCCACACTCGTAAGCATAGTCGATCCAAATCTTACAGATTTCATTATAACATTTTATTGATAAGGGGGTGAGAGTTGTAAAGCCTCAAATTTAAATCGCACATAAATGCACATAACACATGCTATCACAAATAGCTTGATAAATTCATATTCTCAAAACATATAATAAACATTTGCTTTTAATCACTTTTGTACTTATCACATAGTTCATATGCCAACTCAAATCACTAATTCACAATCGAAATTTTCATATAGTGATCATAGGCCACATATTACAACTCATATACTCATGTCATTATAACATTTATCAACAACAAAATATCTTGTATTCTTTTCATACCTTTATGAGTTTGAACTCATCATCAACACATTTTCACTCAAACATTTGAGTGTTTACTTCTGTACTATTAGAATTGGATCGGTTGGAAAACATATCTATCTCATTAAAACAATTTCTGTCAGAGTCAAGAGATATTACACCATCACAGGTTAAATGTGGCATGTATAGCTAGACTGACATTCGCTATGTTAGTCCTAGAACTGACTAAACCATCGCTCTGATACTAACCAAATGTAGCACCCCTAACCTGTATTCATCGCCGAGTTAGGATTACAAGGCATTACCAATCAAAACACAGTTCAGAACAGACATTCATTACATTTCATGCACCAAATTATTATTAAACATTTTTATAACATTTTAGAACTCATAGGGCCGCCATTCATTTATTCACTTCAATCAGATACTCATATTTGATTCTTAATATCAACCAAATTCAATCATAGTTAGTAATCATGGCACATGCATAACCCATACTCTTATTTCATGCTAACCAAGACTTACATTACAATTCATGCTTCGTAATTCATTTACGTCATTACTTGTAGTCTATACAAATTTCAGATCAAGCTTTCATACATCAAAACCAAATTGCTCGTGTTCCATCTTTTTAAAGTCTGAACCATATGACCATCACATTTATGACATTTTCATATTTAAAATATAATCAAGCATATATCCTTACTTTTCATATATCGAATATATATAGCTTAATACATGTATTTGCATACATTTATTTCATTAGCTAATATTTAATCATAACATTCATAAACAATGTACATTTGTATATGAAAACAAAACAAACCATATTATAGAACTTAATAAGTATCCAAATATAAGTCAATATCAAGTATCACTAAATAAAAAAGTATAGCTTCTTAACATGTAACACCCCTAACCCGTATCCGTCACCGGATTAAGGTTACGAGGCAACACCAGACAAATCACAGCTTCCAAACGTTCACATATGCACACAAGTCATATTCGCATAATTAAAACATAAGACTGGATAAACATTAATCATATAGTATAAATCGCAATATAAATATAATTCATGTTTCAAAAGTTGATCAAATCTGTATTATGCATACAATAATAATTACACTCTAAATAACATGCTTCAAAGTCATACAAGGTATACTTTAAAAATACATATATCACTAAACTTTAAGTCCAACTTTATATGCGGCATTAACTAATTACAACATGGTCAAGTACATTTCCAATATCATATAAATAAATATATAGTTACTAGATTATAAAGCATTTCAATAGACATCATTACACCCTCACATCAAATGAATGACCATAAATTTATGATATATATATATCTTGCACAAATAAACCAATATAATTTTATATCATTAAAATCATCTGTAACACACATCTTATCAAATTGTAAAACAAATTAAAATCAAATAATAATTTAATGGACCCTTAAACCACATGCTAGACATCATGCTTAAAATATATACCCAAATTACTTATATCACACACTTAACAATTTAAATATCATACTATATAATTGGTCACTTACTAAGCTTTCAAAGTTCCATACTATTACTATTTTCAATCTTACCTGAAATACATTAGTTCAAGAAATAAATCTGTGTATATTAACCATTATTAACCGAATCATCATAATCATTATATAATCAACAAATGTCCATTCTTTTACCTCATTACTAAGCTGAAACAATAGGCCACTCATAAATACAAATCAAACATATATTAAATATACCACTTACACATATAAATCATGCATTTTACTTAAATACTAATATTCATAACATAACTCAATGAGCTTTCATCATTCAACTCATTACCGAATACATAAGTAAGCCTCCGAACATATATACATGAAATTTTCAAAAATACATCTTAACCAAAACATATCAAGCATAATTCACACATACTTATATACCATGGTTGATTCACCAAAAATCAAATAAATCCATCATTTGATCAAAAGCAATAAAACCCAACTTAACATAATTAAACAAGCCATTTTCGCATGGCTCATAATTACATACCTCAAAACTAAACATATTAACTAGCCTATACATGCCATATGTTCAAATTCAAACTTATAAAAGTATCGAAAATAGTTGATAGTGTGATAGACTTTGCTGACAATCCCTGAGCCTGTAACTAGCTTCCAAAATCTATAAACAGAGCCAAACATATACACACAGTAAGCTATCGTAGCTTAGTAAGTTATAAGCAATTAAACATATTAATGACCTCGATAGATCAATAAAATAAAACTAAACCATACTATCAATTTCATATATATATACATTTCCATTCTTACAAAAATAAACCATATCAAACATACATTTATACTCAAAATATACCATTCCTGAATCTACACATATGTAATAGATACGATTCATAGTGTTAATTGAAAGCTTATGAGTAGCCTAAACCCTTACTCTAAGTTCCGAGTGTAAGCTTTCTTATACCCTTTGTTTAATTTGTAAAGTGTGTGATTGTGTGATGAGCATTGAGTATTAAGTTGTGATAATGTGACATGTGGTATATATTGTGATAGCTCTTGTAAATGTGTTAGTTGTGCACATATTAAACAAGTCGAGTGAAAGTAATGATGTTGTGTTAGCGAAATAAATGTGCAATGAAAGTGTGTAAAAATCAGTATGTACATATGTGTTAAATTGTGGAATGTGATGCTATTATGACAGGTAATATGTGAAAATATTCGTATGTGATATACTAATTTTAATGCACACATGTCAGATTTGATAAATGATAGCTCAATGAGCATTATTTTGGCACTTAAAGTGCAATTAAATGTGAATCCGATAAGTGCGCATTGTGTATGAGATTGTGATGTGAATTGATGAATATGAACAGAGATTATGTGCATTACAATAGTAATTAAATGTGTGTATTTGCGGATATTTTGACCTTGTGATCTCTTGAAACTGTTGGATATAATTGGCATGCCATAGGATTGTAAGTACTCATCTTTTTGTTTTGTGATTTGGGCAGTGAGGCCTTAGGATAGTTTGGATAGATAAGGGAATATGAACTAAGCTCCATTCATTGTGACATGCTGGTGTGTTGGAGAGTGTTTAGATTTATGCTACAATTATGGGATTTGTTAGACTCTTTGAGTCATTGGTGTGATGGAGATCCGTGTAACCGCTATGTGGTGTTAAAGCCCACTTTTATGTTTCATGTTTCCTAGCTGCCAAATTATCATAATGTGATTAATATATGAAAATGTTGTGTGCAAATGCATGTGAATATATAAGTTAGACTTCTGAGTTAGCATGAATACGTTATTTTTCCTGATAAATTATCATTAAATGAATCAAATAGATACGAATTGAGTGTAATTGCTTATAAGAGTATATGCTAGTTATATGATTTAATGAAGCATGAATATGTTATTTTGACTTGGTTAAAATATGGTTGTGAATGTGTTGTATTATGCTCATGCTTAACCTTTAAAGTTGTGTATACATCGTGGTTATTTCGAAATGCACAAAGCTTGTTTAAGCTCACCCACTCTTTCTAACCATTACAGATATTTAGCGTTTGTAGTGTGAGCGATGCAAAAATTCCAAGGAAGTTATCCAAGTTAGGCTTAGTGATTGAGTAGGTGATATTATTGCTATTATTTTGATTGGGGGAATAAGGTAATATGGTAGATGTTTTTGGTTGATTATCATTATGCTTTAAATGGTTTATATGATTTTAGACTCTAAGGAATTGATAGATGTTTGATATTATGTTATTGGTTTTGTCTTGGCTTAAATTATTAATGATACTTTGAGTTGTAATTTCGGATATTTTTTATGTCGAACTTTGAAGTTAAGATGCATGTTGAATTGGTGTGATAGATCTCCGACGAGCTTCCATTATAACCTTGGCTAAAATATCAAAAACTACTGATATTTATGCCGGATAGTGTGATTGGTCTCTGATGAGCTTCCAAACCAATCGAGCTTCCGATTATCTATAAAACATAGGAAAGAAAACTGCGTAAGCACATAATGCTTAGTAAGTTGGTAAACACGAAACATAACTTAGCATTTCATTTATAAAACATTTACATCAAGCATAATTTAATCTAACCACAGCTTGGCACAAGCCTAACCACCATCATCAATACACAAGTTAGTGCATTCATACATAATTCACTTGAATTAAATGTAAGGTAATTCATTTCCATGGAACATACAACATTTGATTCATTCTTCATTTTCATGAATATAAGCATGTTACATTTGAAAATTTACCATTTCAATCCTTTTCATTTCCCGTTGAACCATTTAGAACATCATCGAATACTCTGGAAAGCTCACACGAAGTGTGCTTAAACATAAAACCGTAACCTTTCTTACATCGTTGCTCACACAAGTTGTGAAATGGGCTTGCTCACACGAGCTGTAGGTCAGAATGTAAGCTACACGATACTGTTCACACGAGCTGTGGAGTGTCCATGTAACGCCTAAAATTTTAGCGTTTTGAATTTTTGCTTAATTTGGCAATTGCATGGTTATGTGTGTTGAATGGATGTTTTGGGTGCGTCTAAGGGGCCTTTGAAAGGCCCAGGTTAAAGCTTAACTCCTGGAAAAAATTTAATTTTTTGGGCTTAGGGGAGTATGGATGTTAGTTCTTAGGGCTTAAGAAATGTTGTTGTGATTTTGTGACACAAAAAGCCTTATGTTGGAGTGGCATGTGGAGCCAATGGCAAGGGAAGGGAGTGACATCATTAACAAGGGGATCCGGGGTTAAAATCTCCTTGCAAGCAAGAGGGCTATTATTTTGTTAGCTGGAATCGGTAAGTGGTGGTCTTGGATGTAAACTCTTCAGGTTGGTGGTGAGATAAGGATAGCATGATCTTGTAGGTGTGGGTTAATATCTAAATTGAAATTAGAGTAAATCATGGAGGAAATTGTGGAGGTTTTCAAGGGATTGGGAAGTGTTGGCCAAATGTAGGTAAGTTTAAGTGGGCAGAATCGGCTAGGCCTTTGTTTTTGGCATTTTTGGCAAATAGAGAGTAGAGAGTCGAACCTCTTTCTTGTTGCTTTTGGGATTTCACATTTTGGGGGACGTGGTGGTATTGGTTTCTTTAGTACCAATTTTGGTAAACATACTTTGGGGCATACCTATTCTTTCCATTGCCAAAAGGCGAATATCAAAATTCTTTTCCCACTTGCTTCTTTCTCCAACTGATTGCTTCTCTTGTACCCTTCTCATTCTTCAGTCAACAATTGCCCTTACTGTTCTTGCATTCCACCATTGATCGAATTTCCCTTCTCTTCTTACTTCTTCTCCCCTCCTTTCTCTTCTCTCATTGAGTCTAAAGTAGAACCTTGTTATCATTTTTCTTAACTCCTCTTTCAATTTTCTCTAGTGACTGATAGTAATTCTCCCTTCTCCTAGTCAGCGCTTCTATTTTTTTGTTTTGGTTGCCAAATCTTGCTTTCCAAGTCATCTGTCGCAAATCCCTCTAGAAGCCGAACTCTGCCTTCCTTCTTTTCACTAGTAAACTAAGTTTTCCCCTCTCCTCAACTCTATCGATTGAAACTGCAAGTATTCAAGGTTGTGGCTATTGATCGACCGCTTCTAGAATCTAACAAATCAGTCACGCAGACTATTGTGTAAGTATTTCTTTTCTTAGTTTTCGGCTAGGGCTTACTTTTAAATAAAGTTTTGGTATAGGGGAGTAATACTCCATTAACTTTTTTCCATTGGTTAGATCTATAAATAATTTTAGGGGCTTATATCTATTGGCATTCGATCAATATTGGGGGTACTCGTTAATCGCAGGAGGGTGTAGACAAGGGAAGTGGTGATACGTAACCGTTGAACAAACCCTTGAGTATGGTTTCTCTATGTATTGGTTAAGTTATTAATTATTGTTGTTATGACAATAGGTTGAGCGTGTGTCGACAGTGGGAATCACAAAAATAGGTGTGTAACGACACCCCTTAATAGCATAGGTCGACAAAAGTTGAAAAGCCAAAATGCTGGTATTTTAAGGTCTTACAGGCGTGCGAAAGCTCGTGGGCCGATCTGAACCCACCAATCGTGGGTATTTAACTGTGAAGGTCAATGTGCGCGTTCTCGTACACTCGGGCTGTTCTGGGCCTCGATGGGCTGAAATGGGCCCAATGGGCCTACGGGCACATATGGGTAAGTTATACGGTAAGTGATATTTGGTTCCTTAGATGTTAAGATCTATGATAGTGTGTATAAGTTTGAACATCTGGACTTCTTGAGTCACCCAAAGTGACGTTAGACCTGCTAGAAGGTCGTATTAGGTGCTGAGACACTAGGACTTAGTAAATGACCAAAATACCCCTGAAGGATAAAAGTAACATTTTACCCCAAGCTGCTAAAAGACTGTTGTACCCCTAGAAATAAGTTGTTTGATATGCGTATGACTTTATCTGTATCTGTTAATTTGTATGCATGTTATATGTGGTTTTTTAGTCCGCATAGGGGTTGAGTTTAAGATTCGGAGGAAGTTCTGTAAAGTGGCACTGCCATGTTTTCTGTTTAGTGGCTTTGCCACATAATTTGTTTTGGTGGCTCTGCTACGATATCTGATTGTAGCGGCATGGCTGCGAACTGGTGTGTGGGCTGGATGGGTTGAGTTATTCCCCACATGGTGTGATGGGCTGGTACGGGTGGTGTGATGGGTTGGACTAGGTTGGGGTATACATCTGTTCTGTTCTGTATCTGTAATAGGCCCAAGGCCCACTCTGTTTTTGAATAGGGCCAAGGCCCAGATTGATCTGTATTTGAATAGGGCTTTGGCCCAGTCTGTTCTGTATGTCTAATCTCTATTATTGGATAGGGAAGTTACACATTGAGTTTCACAAACTCACCCTTTTATTTTTAGATATGCAGGTAATCCCCAGCCGTAGAGGATTTGGAGCTGCGAGGGACTCGAGATGGCCACATGACTTCTGCTTTTGCAAATTGTTTTTACTTTTAGTTTTATCGTTATTTTAGTTTCGGTATTATTTTTGTAACAAGGCCATTATGGGTGTTTTATTCTGTTACATTGATAGCCTGCTTCAAACCGATAGATTAGGATACTCGGGATTTTCAAAATTCATATCGAACGTTTTCAACTAAGTCTAGCGTAATATTTTCAGATGGTTTGATAACGGCATACAACAAATGGAAATTTGCTTATACATACTAATCTAACATAAAAATAGTTTTTAATTTGATTTCGCTCAAAACTTCCAACTTTCTGAACAAGGCTTTGAAAATAGAAGGAACTGGTTTTCAAAGTGTCTTGTTTTGAATAATCGTCCATGTGACACACCAGATCTGGTCCTAACGTCTGGGCCAGGTTTCGGGTGTTACAATCTGTAACAGAATAAAACTTGAAAACCAGCACCCAAAACTTGAAATCCCTAATGACATGTCAATTGTATCTGTAACGCCCTAGTTTTCGAAATTTTTGAGATTTTGCTTGAATTTAATTTTTGCTTGTCTAGATGTGCTAAATTATGTTTTGAGTGTGTTAATGGGCCTTTAGAAGGCTCAAGCTTTAGTTAAAACCTGGTAGAAATTTAAAATTTTAGACCTAAGGGAGAAGGGGCTCTGGCTAAGTGGGCTTTAAAAAAATGTTGGTAAATTAAGACACAAGTAAGCTTGTGTTAAAGTGGCAAGGTAGCGCCACTTAAGACACAAGGGGTGGCGTGTAGAGACTATGCAAGAGCTAAGGTTCGAGTCCATGGAGTAGCAAGGTGTTGATTTATTTTTTAAAATACATGTGCAAGGCATGTGGTGGACTCTAAGTGAAACTCTGTTAGGAGGAGTTTGAAGTGCTCATGGGATTGAGTCAAGGATGGATAAGGGGAGAAAATCTAGGATTTTTGAAAGGGGACAAGAGTTGGCCGATTGTGAGGGTCTTAGAGGAACATTTCAACAAGTGGTTTTGGAACTTGCATTTTCAGAAAGTGTAGTCTTAGTGTGTCGAATGCCCCTCTTTGGTTCCTTTTGGGTTTTGTTTTGGGCAAGTTTTGGTGTCAATTAGGTAAGGTTCAAAGTGGTGTTTCCCATACGGTTCACTTTGCTTCTTTTGCCTCCTCTTTCCCTTTTGCTCTAAAAGCCAAAATCTCAAAATTGGGTGGTCTCCTTTGCTGATTTACCTAAAGCCGAATCCCTCATCTCTTTTCTTCTTTAGCCGAATCAGGCATCTATCTCCTCTCTTCACTCTTTTCTTTTCTTCTTCACCTTTGCTCCACCGATTAAAGTAACCCCTTTTCTCAAAGCCTTGTTAGTCGATTTCTTTCAAAAGCTGGAACCCAAATCCATAGTTGCCGATTTCTCCTTTAGCCAAACTTCTTCTTCCCATTTCTACTCTTTTAAGAGTCAAATCTCAAAACCTCACATCCCTCTTTGTCGTTCATCTCCTCTTCTTCCTTAAACTCTTCTTCTCCTTTTACTTTTTCTCTCAAAACCGAAGCTGACATACACTGTAGAGGGTTTCCAAGAGCCGAACCACTTAGATCAATCTTTTTCTTACATTTTGATTAGATCTACAATAGATCTGGGCTAGGCTGATAGTTGGGGACTCTTCTTTGGCAAAATAAAGCGTTGGTAAGTACTCGAAACCCCTTTCTTTCGTAACTTGGTGATTCAAGAAAAGCCAAAAACCCCTAACCCTTCAGGGTGGTTGTCGTTTTTGGCTGAGATTGATATTAGTCTTTTCTTTCAGTTTTCTTGTGATCTAGCATGGAAAAGAGGCTATCTATTGGGGAGCACTGGAGACTAGGACCGTTGGAGTAATCTAGATCTAGATCTAATTGTAGATTTCGGCAAAGGTAAGTGATTAAGGGCTTTAGATGGTGTTGGCCAAATATGGTAGGTTGTCAATTTCATTAATTTTGTTGGATTTTAGTTAACAGTGTGGTTCAAATGATTGTAGGTTAATTCGGTGCGGATCTCGACGTAGTACGCAAACAGGTGTGTAATCGACACCCATTAGTAGACTAGATCGATAAAAGTCGAAAAGCCGAAATACCGAAATTCTAGCATTTCGAGGGCTTGCAAGCATGCGAGCACTCGTAGATCGGTTGAATTGATAAAAACGGTAATCGCAAATGGTAAGAGTGTGTGTGCAAGTTTTCGTGCATGTTTGTGGTTTGGGTCTCGAAGGGCCTAATTTAGGCCCAATGGGCTTATGGGCCCATATTGGTGAAAATGAGCGGTAAGCATATTCTGGTAGTCTGACTGTTAAATCTGCGAAAATGGATGTAAAATTTGGACTTTGTGGGCCGTAGTAGCTAGTAGACATCATTGGGCCATTAGGGGTTTTAGGGCCCGATGACTCTGTATTAATAAAATGGACCAAATAAGTTACTTAGATGACGTTAGGACTGTTAACAAACTGTAATGAGCATGAAACCCTAAAAACTGACAAGTTTACTAAAATACCCCTTAAGGGCAGAAATTTTTATGTTACCCCTAGGTGCTAAAAGACCGTTTTACCCCTATGGTTAAGTTGACAAAATTGCATGCTAAATTATGTCTGCTCACTATATGCCATGTCATAATATACACTGTTGCATGGGATTGGTTTTTGAAGGAGGAAGTGCTAAGTGGCAATGCCACGTATACTATTAGAGGCTTTACCTCATTTTACTATTTTAGTAGCATGACCACGTTATCTGATTAAACAGCTAAGCTGCGACTGTGGTGTGTAGGGCTGGGTGGATTGATTTATTCCCCACATGGTGTGTAGGGCTGGTACGAGTGGTGTGTAGGGCTGGATTGGTCTTGGGTTTGAATCCATGCATAAAATACTGTTCTGTTACTGTAAGGGGCCTAAGGCCCACACTGTTTTCTAAATAGGGCTAAGGCCCAGTTAACACTATACCTGAATAGGGCTTTGGCCTAGTTGAGCTTATACTTATCTGGACTCTAGTTGAGTTAGCTTATACATTAAGTTTTCAGAAACTCACCCCTTTCCTTTTCATCCATGCAGGTGAACCCCAACCTTAGAGGACTTGGAGTCGCGAGGGATTCGGAGTGGCCACATGAATTGTTCCGATTTATATTTTCCTTTAATTCACTTTATTTTAGTAATCTTTAATCCTTGGGTTTTAATATGTAATAAGGCCGCTCAGTATTTAACTTTTATTTTAATTTGTTCTTAAGTATTTAATTATTATTTGTTAAAAATGGGTAGACTAAGGCTGCGAAGATTTTTTTTTCAAAAATTAACAAACTTTTTCAAAACCTTCTCTACGTGACAAATGGATAATCTAATAACAACGACACACTAACAAGATCTTTTAAAGTGAACTTCAAACTGATAGTGGATGGGATTTTGTAAATTAAATAACCTTCTTTTTCTCAAAACACTTGAAATGGTTTTGCTAAGTCACCCTATACTTAATAATAAAGGAACAAGGCGTAATTCACTGTCCATGTGACACACCAGATCAGGCCATAACGTCTGGGCCGGGTTTGGGGTGTTATAGTATCCTACGGATTCCTAAGGTTCAACCGGGACTCATTAACCGTCATAGCATGAATTTGGATATACATTGTTCAATTGTAATGCCCTGAATTTGGGCCTAGAAGTATTGGGCTTTGAACAAGGGAACAGTTAAGAGAATCCACATAAATATTTAGTTGTGCAAGAAAGTGACATAAATGAATGTCTGCTTCATTGGTTAAGTGATTTATGAGTGTTTTGCAGTGTCTAAGAAGTCTTGGGTTCAAGCTGTAGCTTAGACAAAAAATTTGTTTTATGGAGTAAACCCCTAGCTTTGGGCCAATAGGCTTGTAATTAAATATGGGTAAACCATGACACCAAAAGCCTAGTGGTCTAGTGGTAAGTGGCGTGTGGAGTGTTTGTAGCACCCCAAACCTGACCCATACGTTATGGCCAGATCTGGTGTGTCACATGGACGATTCATTCGAAATCAGGCACTTCGATAAATAGCTTCTTCTATTTTAAAAGCCTTGTTTAGAAACCTAGATGTTTTGAGTGAAATTAGATTAAAACTATTTTGATAAATTTGAGTATGTATAAATAAAATTTATTAGCCATATTTGATGTATTCCATCATTTGAAATTATCTTATTATCTAAAGACAATACGCGTGATTTATTTAAAAAATTCGTTATCAATTTTGAAAACCCAAGTATCCTAACCTACCGATTTAAAGCAAGTTAATAGTGCAACAAAATAAAATACTGAAAATGGCCTTATTACAAAAAAATAAAACCCCAACTAAGTTAGAAATAAAAATAAAAATAGAAACGAGTTCTAGAAGCAGAAATCATGTTGCCACCCTGAGTCCGTCCCAGCTCCAAATCCTCTATGCTTGAAGGTTACCCTCATAAGTAAAATGAAAGGGTGAGTTTGTGAAAACTCAGTGTACAACTTCCCCAACCAATACCATAGATCAGGCCAACAAATCAGACTGGGCCGAAGCCCTATTCAGAAACTGATCAATCTGGGCCTTGGCCCTATTCGAAAACAGAGTGGGCCCAAGAGTCGACCCAACCTATTATAGATACAGAACAAAACAGTATGAAAAACCCAACCCAATCCATCCATCACACCACCCGTACCAGCCCATCACACCATGTGGGGAATAACTCAACCCACCCAGCCCATACACCAATGCACAGCCAAGCTGCTAATAACAGATATCATGGCAGAGCCACTAGATACAGAACATGTGGCGAAGCCACTAAACAGATTACGTGGCAGTGCCACTATACTGAACTTCCTCCGATTTTAAACCCAACCTTATATAGACTAACAGAACTACATAGAACATGCATACATATTAAGTCTCGGTGTCTCAACACCTAATATGACCTTCTAGCGGGTCTAACGTCACTCCAAGCGACTTCGAAAGTCCATAAGGTCAAACAGTGCATACGGGCCCAAAACCCCTATTGGGTCTTAGTGGGCTCACACGCTCGTGTGGCCCGATTAGTCCAATTTTACATGCAGTATCAAAATCTTAACATCTAACATACCAAATGTCACTTACCGCACAATTTACCCATATGGGCCCGTAGGCCCATTGGGCCCATTTCGGCCCATCGAGGCCCAAAATAACCCAAGTGCACGGAAATTAGCACGACGGCCTACACAATCAAATGTCCACAGTTTGTGAGTTCAGATTGGCTCACAAGCGTTCGCATGCTTGTAAGACCTCGAAATGCCGACATTTCAGCATTTCAGCTTCTCAAATTTTGCTGATCTACGCTATTAGTGGGTGTAGTTACACACCTGTTTACGAGACCGCTCCCAAATTTACGAACACCTATCCTACAACCATTCCCAAATTCAATCAGTCTGTCGCCTAACCAGAAATGTTTAGCAACTTACACTCGAAATGGCCACAACGAATACCTTGCGCACTATGAAAATCGTTTCCCTCTTTAGAGTGTCGATTTGGAATGATTTGCACCACTACCGATTTGCTGTAATATCACAACCTTATTCGCACAATTAGATTCTGAATGTGGGTTAAAGCCACAACTTTCAGTTATAAACCATGAATACATTCGACTCAAGCCTTGAAACAAGAGGAGTTATTCTTACCTTAATCAAATAATAGGAAAAACCTCTAACTCATGCCTGAGTCCCTTTCACCTTCCGGAATTTCCTAAATACCAACGTACAACACAACACGAAAAGGTTGAAATGATCATTAGCATAGAACTATTGGCTAACTGCATGATCAAAAGAGAAAGAAGGTGAGTTGCTCGGGTTTTACTACCTAACGCAACTAGAGAAGAGAGAATATACTTACTTAAGTCGGTCTTGCCCTATAGGAGAGAGATCCTTTGCAAATCACGATATTCAGCTTTGGAAGATTAAATGAGAAGACAATAGAGGAGGAGAAAATTAGCAAGGTTTGGTCAATAGAAGTATTTGAATGCCGAAGGAAAAGCCAGAGGAAATTTGGCTATCATAAGAACCATAAAACCGAATGACCAAGAATGGAAAGAAAAGAATTGATTGAAGAATAAAAGATCATGAGATAGAGATTTGGCTTTTGCAAGGATTTGTGAAGAAGAAATAAAGATAGAACTTTGGAGAATAGGAAGATAAGAGATTCACAAGATTTGGCTAGAGTAAAAAAAATGGCGATAGAATGAAAGGAAAGAGAGAAGGGTCGGCTTGAAGAAGAAAAATAAAAGAAGTAAAAAGAATGGAGGTTCGACAATGAGTCTTAGATAGAAAGAAATATAAGAATCGGCCTTTGGGAAGTAGGCAAATGAGAACTCGGCTTACTTGCAAAAGCTGGAAAATGAAACACCAATTTGGTCAAAATGTCAAAATTGACAAAAGCAACATTGATAAGAAAAGAAGAATGCGGCTCTCTACTCCCTATTTTCCAAAAATGCCAAATGAGAAAGGGCCTAGCCGATTTGCCTACTCAACCTCTCCCAAATTCGGCCAAAACCTCCCCCTTATCCAACTCCTTGAAAATATCCCCTATTTTCTCCTTGATTTACTCCATTTTCAATTTGAATTTTAACTTAAACATTCCAAGACCAAGTCATCTTTATCCTTACCAATTCTTCAACCAACTTCAGAATTTGCATCCAAGTCCACCACTTGCCAACACCAACTAGCAAAATAAACGCATCACGCTTGCAAGGGGATTTGATCCCTTAACCCCCTTGCCAATGATGCCACCTCAAAGCTCCACATGTGACGCCATATGCCACTCCACCACTATGTTCCTAGTGACATGGAACCACATCATTTATTTATAAGCCCTACCTACCAACGTCCAAATTCACTTAAGGTAAAAAAATTAAAATTTTGTCAGGAGTTAGGCTTTAACCCAGGCCCTCCAAAGGTCCCTCTAAGCACACTCAAAACATCAATTTAGCACATCCAAACATGCAAATATCAACTTAAGTAAAAATTCCAAAAACCCTAAAATTTAGGGCGTTACAGTGTTCACGGGGTCTGAGGTTCAAGTCGTGGCAATGCAAGAGGGGTATTTATTTTGCTTCTCTTGCCATGTGAGAGGAAGAAGTGGACTAAAATACTGCTGAATGGAGTTTGAATTTGTCATGGAGAATATGTAAGAGGAAATCAAGGAGAAAATTAAGGGATATGAAGTTGGGGGAGAGTGTATAGCCGATTTTTAGGAGAGAATTGTGGGATAAGGTGGTGATCTTGGTTGTTCGCCGAATTTCCCTTTATGTGGCCACTTTTCTTTCCTTTTTTGTAACTTGTTTTTTTTGGTTTCCCTTTCTTCACCGTATTCTCTTGACACTAGTCTTCTTGAAGCCTATTGTTCTTTTTATTTTTTTCTCTCGGTGCTCTTTTGGTTGCTTCCCTGACCGATTCTTTCTTAGTAAATTCCAGATATAAGTGGTTTTGCTTCCTGGCGATTTTGTTCCCCTTAATTGTTATCGTCCTTCACATGGTTGCTGGTTTTTACTCCTCTACTACTCCACTGAGAAGTGAGCACACGTTGATCTGTTATTTTGGCCAAACCTGATTCTTTCTTCTATCTCTCATTTTCATTTCTTTTGTCAAATCTTCCCACTGTTTGCGCCAACTCTTTATTTTATCGGATCGGTAAGTTCGATAGGTGTTGGTTTTGTTTCCTCTTTAGTATTGTGATTAAGAGAGGTTTTATTAGTTTTAGGTTCTTGCCAAAAGGTGGGTGCAGTGAAGATAATTGATAGCCGACTGTAGAGTTCCCTGTTGTGCTGAGGAAGTAAGGGAATCATTAGCGTTCATCGTAGGTAATGTATTCGTTATTTTAGGAGTCGGTCATCATCTTGTTACTTCATTATAGTTACTTGCTAATAGCTTAACTGATGTGTTAATGGATAATAACAGGTGTTAGAGTACACTTGCGGTTACGTTAGCTTTGAACTATACCAAGTGTGTATATTCACACTATTTTAACTGAAAATCAGCAAAAGTCGAAAAATCGAAAAACGTGACATTTGATGCCAGATGGGCGTGTGATCGCTCTTGTGGTAATTCGAGTGCCTAAACATGGGCGTTTGACTGAAGGGCCACTATGAGCGAACTGATGGGCTTAGGCTGTTTTGGGCCTAATTGGGCTGGAATGGGCTGTATGGGCCCAATGGCCTTGTGGGCCTTTTGATGGGTCTGTAAGTATACCTAGACCCTGATTTGGTGAAATGACCGATATACTGCTGTAGGATAAAATGACCGATATATCGCTGTAGGGTAAAATGACCGAAATACCCTCATAAGGTAAAATGATCAGAATACCCCCACAGGGTACGGAAATACCCCAATAGGATAAACTAACCGAAATACCCCCATAGGGTAAAATGACCAAAATACCCCTATAGGATAAAACGACCGAAATACCCCGATAGGGTAAAATGACCGAAGTACACCCATATGGTAAAATGATCGAAATGCCCCCATAGGGTAAAATGACCGAAATACCCCCATAGGGTAAAATGACTAAAATACCCCTATGGAGTAAAATGGTCGAAATACCCCCAAGGGTAAAATGACTGAAATACCCCATAGGGTAAAATGACTAAAATACCCTCATAAGATAAAATGATCGAAATACCCCCATAGGGAAAATGACCGAAATTGTAACACCCCTAACCCGTACTTTCACCGGACTAGGGTTATGAGGTATTACCGAACAATATAAAACTTTCAAACACTTATAAAATTATATATGTCATATTTGCAAATCATAAAACACATAACAGACCAAGCATTAAACATACAATGTGAATCACAAAATAAATTTAATTCATACTTCAAAGTCACATATAATATGCTTTTAAATATATAAGATTTTATTTATGTATTACATTTCAAATATCAATACATAACTATATGCAAATCAACTTTAACTCAAAACATAATCATTACTATGAATTTACTATGTACCTAAACAACCAATATCATAATTAACATTTAAACTCACATTAATATTTACCTATTTTGCAATGTATCAAAATGTAGGCTAATTCATTTAATGCCCATTTGGCTATAAATATCTATAAAAGAAACATTACCATTGATTACCCTTTAACCACAAAATCTATAAAACCAAAACTCACATTCAATACAAATTTATTGTATTAACTTATACCAATTCACATTATACAAAATCTTAAGTCAATCTTCATTGCCGAATATTAAATGATTTATAAGCATTACCCAAATTTCATCACATAATCGAATTAACTCATCAACCACATACATCATTAGCATTTTTACCAAAATGGACATCAATCAAAACAATGTAATCAGACTCAAAGGCTATCAAATTATATCAAACCTACATCATATATACATGTCATGGCCGAATCATTAAAACCAATTTTAACCACCATTTGTTCAAAGCATGAAACCAAACTTAACATAATTAAACAAGCCATTTTTGCATGGCTTATATATATATATATATATATATACATATTTCAAATCCTATTATAAGAAAAACTAGCTTATATATGCCACATAACCAAATATATTTATTTACCAAAACGAATACTGGATAGTGTGATGATGCCTCCACCGACTTCCAACCCGAGCAAATTTTAGATAATCTATAAACATAGGAAAAACACACAGAGTAAGCTTTAAAATCTTAGTAAGCCATAAGTAAATAAATCATTTCAATAATATTTATAAATCAATATCAATAAACTGAATATAGCAAATCTCAATCACATATACATTCATTGCATTCATAAATTCACATACCACATTAAAATAACTTCTCTTATCTTATTTTTCAATAACTATATATAACCCATGTTTTTTTTTTTTTTATATTTGAATAACAATAGTTAGCTCAACCAAATAAATCAAGTTTGCACATAATAATTACATAACTAACCAAAACATGTAATGGTTCACTAACCACTTCACATATATCTCAACCATTTAGCTACATTTCAATTTCATATATATAGAGCACATATTCACATTTCATTTCCTTATAAAACACATATCATCTTTTACACATGTACTACTTATCATTTCCCAAAACCATGTTTTTTTCATTTTATAATTCTCACGCTCAAAACATAGAACCACAATTCATATAACGAACATATATAACACATCATTCATTTGTATACAATCATATCATTTGATGTCATATATTTCACATATCGTCATTTTAAACATACTTACCTTTTTTTTCAAATAGGCAATTAACCATCACATACCTGATCATTTTAGCTCATACATCATATTCGATCACAATTTATTATTGCCCGCATAAAATTTGTTTGGCATAAAGTCTAGTATAATACACTGGCACGAAGCCTGCTAGGCAATAAGCCTGATATAATACACTAGCACAAAGCCTGCTAGGTAATAAGCCTTATATAGTACACTGGCACAAAGCCTGTGTAACACACCAAACCCGGCCCAGACGTTACGGCCAAGTCTAGTGTGTAACATCAACGATGGATTAACCATGTTTCCTAGTTACTGCGATTAGGGTGAGTGTTCCAAAACCATAATTTAAGTTTTAAGAGATAAACCAGGTTTAATTGCGAAAGTCCTATCCACTACCAAATTTTAAGGGTATTTCTTTTATAAGATTTAGCTTTTGTTACTCGTTTGATACATGTGATTGATTTTGAAAACGTTTGATTGATTTTAAAAACTCGCTAGCCTTATTCAAATTATTTAAAGTGTAGTATAAATAAATAATTGAAAACCCAAATTAAAATAATTAAAGCGGCCTTATTCCAAACCCAAACCATAGTGAAAATAATTAAAATAAATTAGAAAATAAATAACTTAATTAAAAACCAGCAATGCAGTCTACGTGGCCACTTTGAATCCCTCCAGCTCCAAGTCCACCAGTCTAGGGCTCACCTGTAAGGATGAAAGGAAGGGGGTGAGTTTGGAAACTCAGTGTGCAAAGAAAGCCCATCCAGAGCCCAAATCAGCTCAAGCTTACTGGGCCTAAGCCCTATCCAGTTTCAGTAATAACTGGGCCGAAGCCCTATTTAGTATTCAGTTACTGGGCTGAAGCCCTATTCAATAATTAGTGCGGCCCATAGGCTCATAACAGTAACAGAACAGAATAATGCATGTATGCCCAAACCCAGCCTAAATCTAGCCACTACACTCCACCCGTACCAGCCCTACCATGTGGGGAATAACTCAACCCACCCAGCCTTACACTCTATAGTTACAGCATAGCTGCTCAGATAACGTGGCCAAGCCACTAACAGTATAACGAGGCAAAGCCCCTCTAAGAAAAACGAGGCAAAGCACCTTTTCAATAAACATGGCAATGCCACTTAGCACTTCCTCCATCAATAAACCCAGTCCCATGCAACAAATAACCATGTCATGGCATACAATGAACAGAAACAGTAAAGCATGTTTTTCAGTCAAATTTAGCCCTAGAGGTATATCGGTCATTTTGCACTTAGGGGTAAAATAGTAATTTCTCACCCTTAAGGGGTATCTTAGTAATTATACTAGTTATTAGGGTTTTATGCATATTACATTTATTAACAATCCAACTTTTATCTCAGTAGCTTATTTAGCCCATTTTAGCAGTTTAAAGTTATTGGGCCCTAAAACCCCTAATGGGCCCTACAGTGCCACTTAGCTACATTGGCCCGTTTACCCCAAATTTTATGACTAGTTTAACAGTTTTAACCTACAGTATACCAGAACACGCTTACCGCTTATTTTTACCCATATGGGCCCGTAAGCCCATTGGCCCAATTTTAACCCATCGAGGCCCAAATATACCAAAGTGCACGAAATCGCACACTCACCAACTTTATCAATTTCGGTTATAGATCTTACCGCTTCCAACCAACCCATGAGCGCTCGCACTCTCGCAAGCCCACGAAATGCCGAAATTTTAGCATTTCGACTTTTTGACTTTCACCGGTTTAGACTACTAGAAGGAGTTTGTTTACACACTTGATTTGCGACAAATGCTAACGAGATCTCCCACGGGTACCTTACAATTGGTCACTAACATATTTAGATTACGAATCCATGCTAATCAACATAATGATCACTTACCCCATTCGACCATAATGAGGCTTCATTAATGACTTACCTTGTCGATATTAACTACTACATTTAGATCTAGGTCGCTTCCACGTCCTTAGTCTTTGTTCCTCCTTGCTAAACCACCCCTTTCTTGCAATCTAGAACACATAAAACGATTAGAAAGACTAGCCTTTTCTATCACCATAATCGGCAGCCTCCCTAAAGTCCTTATGGACTTTCGGCTTTCTTAAATCCCGAACTAACGAATAGAAAGAAGAGATCTGAGTACTTACCACAGATCCACTGCCCCTGAATTTTTTTCATCCTTTTCTATCTTAGATCTGACGCAGATCTAGCCTCAAGGCATGAGCAAAGAACGAATCCCACTAATTTGGCTTTTGGGATCTATCCTAGAATGTCTATTTCAGCTTTTGGTGTATGAAGAAGAGAAAGATAGAAGTTGCAATGGTAAAGAGAAGATTTCGACAAGTGGTATGGGAGTTGTGAGATTCGGCTAAGTGGGTTAAAGAAAGAATGTGGTTTCGGTTAAAAAAGAAAACGGCAACACAAGTTTGGTTTCAGCTTTTGTGAAAGTCGACTATTAGTCTTTAAAGAGTGACTAGTTAATGAGGATGCAAGGACAAAAGAATGGGAAGGAGAGATGGGTTCGGCTTGAGAAGAAAGTAGGGGAGAAAGGAAGAGAGTTGAGATGGGAGAAGAGAAGAGAGGAGAGGAGAGGTTATGGTCAAATCGGCACAAGGGGAGTATGGAGGCCTAGGTTTCAGTTTCTAGTAAAAAGAAGGAGAAGGAAAAGAACCTTAAAGCACTATACCCTAAATCGGCAAGATAGAAGAGAAGCCAAAATAAATCCTGAAAGGTCCTAACCTCTACCAATGTTAGCACACAACCTAATTCCCGAAAGTGTAACCCCTAATGCCATAGCCAAATACACCTTCCCTTCACCAAATGCTGATTTGCTATTCCAAGACTCCTACATTCGACCACCACTAGCTCTCTTTCAAAATCCCTAAAACTTCTCCCCCTTATCCTCTTTGATCAAATCCCATGAGCATCTCAAACTCTTTCCAGGAGAGTTCCACTTAAGCTCTATCACATGACCAACACATGCATAAAAAATAATAATAAAAAACCATACTGCTTACGTTGTGACTTGAACCCTAGCCCTTGCACTCATCCACACACCACATTTTTAGGAACTTAGTGGCGCCACCTTGCCATTTTACCAAATGCTCATTTGTGCTTTATTTTACTTACTTTTTCTTAACAGCCCACCTATCCAAGTCCTATTCTCTTTAATCCAAAATTTGATAAATCTAACGGGTTTTAACTTAGGCTTGGGCTTTCTAAAGGCCCACTAACATACTTAAAACATAAATTCCATGACCAAACAAAAAAATTTCATGATTTCACCAAAATCGTAGAAATCTCGAAAAATCCCGAAAATTAGGGCGTTACAACTCTACCCTCCTTAAAGAAATTTTAGCCTCGAAATTTTACCTGATCCAAAAAGGTGAGGGTATTGTTGATGCACCACCTCTTCTGGCTCCCAAGTAGCCTCTTGTTTACCATGGTTGCGCCAAAGCACCCTTACTAAAGGAATTGACTTCCTCCTCAACACTTTGACCTCTCGCTCTAGTATTTGCACAGGCTCCTCTTCAAAGGTCAGATCAGTCTTACCTCAATCTCTTCCATCGGTATGACAAGCGAAGGATCCGATCGATACCGTCTTAGCATGGACACATGAAAGACGTAATGAATACGGTCTAGCTCTAGTGGTAACTCCAGCTAATAAGCTACTGGCCCTACCCATTTAAGAACCCGATAAGGCCCAATAAATTACAGACTGAACTTGCCTTTCTTGCCAAACCTCAAGATCTTCTTCTAAGGCGAGACCTTCAAAAATACCATATCCCCTACAGAAAACTCAATTTCCTTACGCTTTAGATCAGCATATGACTTTTGCTTATCAGATGCCTCCTTTAACTGATCTCCGATCAACTTAACTTTATTCTAAGTATCTGCCACTAACTCTGGTCCAAGAACCTATCGTTCTCCCAACTCTGTCCAACACATTAGCGTACGACACCTTTATCAATAAAGTGCCTCAAATGGGGCCATTTGGAAACTTGCCTGATAACTGTTATTATAAGCAAATTCCGCCAATGGCAAGTAATCCTCCCAACTACCTCGAAAGTCAATAACATAACCCCTTAACATGTCCTCCAGAACCTGAATAACTCTTTCAGACTGTCCATCTGTCCAAGGGTGAAAAGCAGTGCTGAAATCCAATCCATACCCAACACCTCATGCAACTTTTACCAAAATCGAGATGTAAACATAGGATCCCGATCAGAAATTATTGAAACTAGCACCCCATGCAGTTGTACTATGTCTGCCACATGCAACTTGGCCAACTTCTACAATAAGTAATCAATTCAGATAGGTATGAAATGGGTAGATTTCATTAACCTATCCACAATTACCCACACAGAGTCTTTCTTAGAGGGTGTCAACGGTAGCCCACTCACAAAATCCATGGTAACTCTCTCCCACTTCCAAAGTGGAATCTTCACTGGCTGCAACAGTCCAAAATGCAGTTGATGCTCAGCCTTTACTTACTGGCATGTCAAACATTTTCCCACAAATTCAGTCACCTCACGCTTAAGTCCAGGCCACCAGTACAACTCTCGCAAGTCTCGATACAGCTTATTCCCTCCAGGATGCATGGTACAAGGTCCACCATGAGCCTCTCTCAGAATTAACTACCTCAAGTCAGAGTCCTTTGGGATACAAACTCTTCCTCGAAAGCATAGAACTCTATCAATATTCAGTCCAAAATTAGAATTCTCATCATTCCTAGCTTATTGGAGTAGAGGAACTAACGACTCATCCTCTAACTACTTTTCCTTAATCTACTCAACCCAAGTTGGTCTCACTTGTAACTCTGCTAATAAGCTTCCATCGTCATATAGACTCAAACGAGCAAACATTACTCTCAACTTAGATACCGCCTTTCGGTTCAGTGCATCAGCCACCACATTCGCCTTGCCTGGGTGATACTCAATCGAATAGTCGTAATCCTTAAGCAACTCTATCCATCTCTGTTGCTTAAGATTTAACTCATTCTGAGTCAACAAATACCTAAAACTCTTATGATCTGTGTATATAGTACACTTTTCTCCATACTGATAATATCTCAAGATTTTTAACGCGACGATCATTGCTGCCAACTCTAGATCATGCATAAGGTAATTCGCTTCATGAGGCTTAAGCTGTCACGAAGCATAAGTGACCACCTTACCTTCTTGCATCAGTAGACAGCCTAACCCCACATGCGACGCATCACTATACACAATGAAATCTTTCCCAGACTCCAACTGAATCAACATTGGCGCCTCAGTCAATACCTTTCTCAACTTATCAAAGGCTTCTTGCTGTTTCTCAGTCCATACAAAAGATACTCCTTTCTGCGGTAGTTTTGTTAACGGTGCAGCAATCAAAGAGAATCCTTCTACAAATCTTCTGTAATACCCTGCCAGACCCAGAAAACTCTAAATTTTTGATACCGACTTTGGTGGCTTCCAATCCAGAACTGCCTCAATTTTTCAAGGATCCACCCTAATCCCCTCAGCAGAGAAAACATGACCTAGAAAAGTCACTTCTCAGAACCAAAATTCACACTTACTGAATTTTGCATAGAGTTGATTCTCTCTTAATACTTCAGAACAATACGAAGATGCTCATCGAGCTTCACCTCAGTTTCTAAATACACCCGATTCGATCCAAGTATGGTTGGAATACCCGATTCATCAGATCCATGAAAGCTGCAGGTGCATTCGTCAGTCCAAACATCATAACTAGGAACTCGTAATGACCATACTGAGTTCTGAATGCTGTCATATGAATATCCACTTCCTTGACCCTTAACTGATGGTATCCTGACCGAAGGTCAATCTTGGAAAATACTAAAGCTCCTCTAAGCTAGTCAAACAGATCGTCGATCCTTGGCAGAGTGTACTTGTTCTTTATCATCAGTTTGTTCAACTGGCAATAATGAATGCACATACGCATCGTTCCATCCTTCTTCTTTATGAGCAGTACTGGTGCTCGCATGGAGACACACTCGGACTAATGAAACCTCTATCTAACAACTCATGGATTTGTGCTTTCAGTTCCACTAACTCCTTCGGTGCCATCCTATAGGGTGTGATGGACACTGGAGCCGTTCTAGGGAGCAAGTCGATTCCAAATTTGATTTTTCGGTTCGAAGGTAATCCAGGAAGCTCCTCAGGAAAAAATCTCAAAATCCCTTAACAATTCTAACTATCTCCACAGTTAAATTCTCAGTCTCAGTCTGACTAAAAAGGCCAAGTATGCCTCGTAACCCTTGCAAATCAGCTTTTCAGCCCTTAAGGCTATACAACATTGGACAAGTAGTCCCTTCGCTCCCCAATAACCATCACCTCCTCATCCTTAGTAGTCCTTAACACCATCCTCTTAGCTCCACAATCCAGAGTCGCTTTATGCTTAGTCAGCCAGTCCACCCCTAAGATAAAATCAAACTCTTCGAATGGTAGCATAAACCAATGCTGGCTGGCGAGCCTCAGCATTTGCAGCACCCCTGTCAGGTGCTCTACGACCACGTCCATTTCCATTGCTGCCTCTACCTTGACCATGGCCTTTCGACGGTTGTGGTCCACCTTACACTGGTTGAGCAACCCTTTGTTCAGTAACTTGAGTTTGAGCTAGCCTCCGAGAATAGTCCTTGATACTATGCTCTTTGGACCCACACCAGAGACATGCCTCAGTACACTTCCAGCATTTCGATCCTTATCACAGTTCTGTCGTTCAGTTCGCTTCACATCCTCGGCTATCTTAGCCTTTTCCACCATTATAGCAAAGTCACGCTCCCCCTGTGGAGCTATCAGCACCCTAAGCTCATTCCTTAGGCCATCCTTAAAACGAACGCTACGCTCGTACACAGTAGCAACTATACCGCTGGCATACCAACTCAACCTCAGAAATTCCACCTCATATTCAGCAACAGACTTATTGCCCTAGGTCAAGTTTAGAAATTCTTTCCTACGAGCATCGACATAACTTGCTACAACCTACTTCCCCTAGAAAGCCATCTTAAATAGTTCCCAGGTTACCCGCTCAGCTGGGGTACTCTCCTTCATGGTGATCCACCACTGATACGCCTCGTCTCGCAGCAGAGACACCGCTCCTTTCAGCTTTTGCTCCACCAAGCAATCCAGGTCGTCCATGACCTGTTCTGTAGCTTCCAGCCAATACTCAGCCACATTTGGGGCTACTCCAGATATGCCTCTGAAGACCTCCGCTCTGTTAGCCTGGAGTCACTTAGAAATGGATTCCCTATTCATAGTCCAAGTGCTCGCCCCAGCGACCCTCTCTCAAACCCTTAACATTACCTAGGACAGAGCGTCGTCCCCTACAGCTCGATCATACGATCTAGTCTCAGTCGCTGGCGGCGCTCGTGCCTCCTCAGCTGGCATATGTCCTGAAGACGAAGACCTAGCTTGCACACTGCCTCGGCCACGTCCACGGTCTCATCCACAAGCTGCCCTCATACTCATATCGACTTATCTGATTACAAATTTTATGACATCAGTTTAATATTTCAATTGTTTATTACAAAATGTCTTATGTAAAGATAGAGTTTCAAAGTTTGTTTTCGCGAATTCGTAGCCTAGCTACAGTCTTAGTCTTCTAGGGTTTAGTTTCCTTATAGTTTCAGTCTTACAGTTTTCAATACTACCCTATCTATAGTATCATAGTATGGTCTTAGTTCTATCTACAGTAATGTTTCAGTACAGTACAGTATAAGTGAAGAATACTTACAAACTTGGTGCCAGGGATTCAGTGTGCCACTTCTTTAGTAACCAGATTTCACAATGCCCAGAAAAACTTGAGCTTTTTAAAGTAAACCTTAAAACAAGTACTCATCAAAGAAAACGAGTCTGAAAAGGGGTTTTCTTAAAAATTTCAAAAATCAATTTCAGAATACCCTTCTTGGGCATTGATTTAAAATTCTTCAAAACATTTTAGACCCGATCCACAGCTGAGTTATTGTAACCAGGCTCTGATACCACAAATGTAACACCCCAAACCCGACCCAAACGTTACGGCCAAGTCTAATGTGTCACAACAACGATGGATTAACCATGTTTCCTAGTTACTACGATTAGGGTAAGTGTTGCAAAACCATAATTTAAGTTTTAAGAGATAAACAAGGTTTAATTGTGAACGTCCTATCTACTACCAAATTTTAGGGGTATTTCTATTATAAGATTTAACTTTTGTTACTCGTTTGATATGTGTGATTGATTTTGAAAACATTTGATTGATTTTAAAAACTCGCGCAGCCTTATTCAAATCATTTAAAGTGTAGTATAAATAAATAATTGAAAACCCAAATTAAAATAATTAAAGATGCCTTATTACAAACCCAAACCATAGTGAAAAATAATTAAAATAAATTAGAAAATAAATCACTTAATTAAAAACCAGTAATGCAGTCTACATGGCCACTCTGAATCCCTCCAGCTCCAAGTCCACCAGTCTAGGGCTCACCTGCAAGGATGAAAGGAAAGGGGTGAGTTTGGAAACTCAGTGTGAAAAGAAAGCCCATCCAGAGCCCAAATCAGCTCAAGCTTACTGGGCCTAAGCCCTATCCAGTTTCAGTAATAACTGGGCCGAAGCCCTATTTAGTATTCAGTTACCGGGCCGAAGCCCTATTCAGTAATCAATGTGGCCCATAGGCCCATAATAGTAATAGAACAGAATAATGCATGTATGCCCAAACCTAGCCTAAATCCAGCCGTTACACTCCACCCGTACCAACCCTACACACCATGTGGGGAATAACTTAACCCACCCAGCCCTACACTCCATAGTTACAGCATAGCTGCTCAGATAACGTGGCCAAGCCACTAACAGTATAACGAGGCAAAGCCCCTCTGAGTAAATCGAGGCAAAGCCCCCTTTTCAGTAAACATGGCAATGCCACTTAGCACTTCCTCCATCAATAAACCCAGTCCCATGCAACAAATAACCATGTTATGGCATACAGTGAACAGAAACAGTAAAGCATGAATTTCAGTCAAATTTAGCCCTAGAGGTATATCGGTCATTTTACACCTAGGGGTAAAATAGTAATTTCTCACCCTTAAGGGGTATTTCAGTAATTGTACCAGTTATTAGGGTTTTATGCATATTTCAGTTATTAACAATCCAACTTTTATCTCAGTAGCTTATTTAGCCCATTTTAGCAGTTTAAAGTTATTGGGCCCTAAAACCCCTCATGGGCCCTACAGTGCCATTTAGCTATATTGGCCCGTTTAGCCCAAATTTTATGACTAGTTTAACAGTTTTAACCTACAGTATACCAGAACACGCTTACCGTTTATTTTTACCCATGGGCTCGTAAGCCCATTGGGCCCAATTTTAGCCCATCGAGGCCCAAATTTACCAAAGTGCACACATCGTGCACTCACCAACTTTACTAATTTCGGTTATAGATCTTACCACTTCCAACCAACCCACGAGCGCTCGCATGCTCGCAAGCCCATGAAATTTTAAAATTTTGGCTTTTTGGCCTTTCGACTTTTTCCAATTTAGACTACTAGAGGGTGTTCGTTTACACACCTGATTTGCGACAAACGCTAACGAGATCTCCCACGGGTATCCTATAATTGGTCACTAACATATTTAGATTATGAATCCATGCTAATCAACATAATGATCACTTACCCCATTCGGCCATAATGAGGCTTCATTAATGACTTACCTTGTCGATCTTAACTACTAGTTTTAGATCTAGGTCGCTTCCACGTCCTTAGTCTTTATTCCTCCTTGCTAAACCACCCCTTTCTTGCAATCTAGAACACATAAACCGATTAGAAAGACTAGCCTTTTCTATCACCATAATCGACAGCCTCCCTAAAGTACTTAGGGGCTTTTAGCTTTCTTAAATCCCGAACTAACGAATAGAGAGTAGAGATCTGAGTACTTACCAAAGATCCACTACCCCCGGATGCTTTCAATCCTTTTCTATCTCAGATCTGACACAGATTTAGCCTCAAGACACGAGCAGAGAATGAATCCCAATAATTCAGCTTTTGGGATATATCCTAGAATGTCTATTTCGGCTTTTGGTGTATGAAGAAGAGAAAGATAGAAGTTGCAATGGTAAAGAGTAGATTTTGACAAGGGGTATGGGAGTTGTGAGATTTGGCTAAGTGGATTAAAGAAAGAATGTGGTTTTGGTTAAAAAAAGAAAACGACAACACAAGTTTGGTTTTGGCTTTTGTGAAAGTCGACTACTGGTCTTTGAGGAGTGACTAGTTGATGAAGATGTGAGGAGAAGAGAATGGGAAGGAGAGATGGGTTCGGCTTGAGAAGAAAGTTGGGGAGAAGGAAGAAAAGAAAGGAAGAGAGTTGAGATAGGAGAAGAGAAGAGAGGAAAGGTTCGGTTATGGTCAAATCGGCACATGGAGAGTATGGAGGCCTAGGTTTCGATTTCTCGCAAAAAGAATGAGAAGGAAAAGAACCCTAAGGCACTATACCCTAAATCAGCAAGACAGAAGAGAAGCCAAAACAAATCCCAAAAGGTCTTAACCTCTACCAATGTCGGCACACAACCTAATTGCCAAAAGTGTAACCCCTAATGCCATAGCCAAATACACCATCCCTTCTCCCCCTTATCCTCTTTGATCAAATCCCATGAGCATCTCAAACTCTTCCTAGCAGGGTTCCACCTTTGCTCCATCAGATGACCAACACATCCATCAAAAATAATAATAATAAACCATGTTGCTTACATTGTGACTTGAACCCTGGCCCTTACACTCATCCACACGCCACTTTTTTAGGAACTTAGTGGCGCCACCTTGCTACTTTACCAAAGGCTCACTTGTGCCTTATTTTAGTTACTTTTTTTTAAAAGCCCACTGAACCAAGTCCCCTTCTCTTTAAGTCCAAAATTTGATAAATCTGCCGAGTTTTAATTTAGGCTTGGGCTTTCTAAAGTGTGACAGCCTTAAAACGACCCTAGTCGGAATGTGGTTTCAGGACCACAACACCGAGGCATAAAATATATTTAATATTCATTTTGATGCCTATAATATGTGGTAATTCATGTGTGACATGTTTGGTGTGTCAATTTAGAGTTATAAATTTGAATTTTACCAAAAAGGACTTAGTAGTGAACTTTGGAAATGTGTTAGACAAATGTGTGAAGACTAATTAATAAATGCATGCAAAATAAGGGATTTGCATGTCAAATTGCCCACTTTTATGATAGTGGAAGGTAATGATGAAATTTTGGCAATTTGTGAATTGTTATTTAGTCTAATATTAATAATAAAAGAAATTGTAATTAGTTGTCATAAAAATAAAAGATGATTTATAATAAAATAAAGGGTGAAAAGAACAATGTGCCTTTCATTTTTTTTCTTTATTGCCGTGAACCAAAAGAAGAAAAAGGGGGAAGAGAAACTAGGCATTTGGTCTTCTTCTTGCTTGATTAAGGTAAGTTTTTGGTTAATTCTTTGAGATTTGATGAAATTTTGGTAGATGGTTAGGTCTATGACTTAGCCCATGTGTAAATTTTGGTTCTTGGGGAGCATGGGGCATTCGGCTAAGATAGAAATGTTAGAAGGAGATTTCTATTCTTTATGTTCCATGAGTTGGAAGCTTAAATAGAAGTGATTGAAAGGAATGTGTGCGGTTACTTGCCGAAATTGGTATTAAGGTTAGTAGGTTGGTTTAATTCTTGTATTAGAAATCTATTTGAGCAATTAGATGGGTAATAAATTGGTTAAAAATGAAAGCTTTGAAGCCTTGAAATTTAGGAGTGTATTGAAGTGCCAAATGCCTTTGTAAATGAGGTTATTTGTATTTGGAAATAAGAGAAAGTGTAGCTAAGGTATTCGGCCATGACCTTGATGAGTTTAGGTTGTTGTTGATTGATGTTGTGTACCAAGGGATGAAAATATGTGAATCTAGATTAGTTAAAAATTTTGTTATGAGTGACTATCTTGAGCAAATTGCATTTGGTTAATGTGGTAAAGTATGAAATTTTGTTTAATTTTGGGATCCTATAATTAAATTATTCATATATGATTTTGTATTAGTTGAATGTGAAATTTGAATGAATTGGGTAGTAAGTGTGCAAATTCTTTGTTAGTTGATGTTGTAGCTTGAATGGATGTGAATTGTGTATGTATATATATGTTAAGGTTAATGACAACTCTAAATGGTGCCTTAGGAAATGCTATGTTTTAAGTATGTGCATAAGAACATTAAAGAGTGGATTTTGTATAAAAATCTGCTTGGTACAGCAGCAGTAACGTGTTTTAGAAAAATCACCATAAATTGTGCGAGTTGAATTAAAGGCTGAATAAACTGTGTAATTGAAGTTTAATGAGCCTAGTTTCTTATAAAAGAAACCTTGCAAGCAAAGGAATTCCCGATAAAAAGATTTTTAGAGTAGAGTGAGACAGTGTCAGATTGACTTCGAAGTCCCCTGCTCTGTTTTTAGAAAATCACTATAAATTGTATAAAAATTGTTATGAGACAAAATTTATATGCTTAGACTCCTTGATGAGTCTAGTTTCGAATAAAATAGGTGAGGACATATTTGGAACTCTGTACAAGGAGAAATTCGGTTCGTAGTATAGAGTGGTCAGTTTAATCAAGCAGTGAAATAGGGAAACTTTAAGAAAATTCTGGTATTGATTGACCAAACCAAAAATTATGAAAATTTTATGGATTAAAGATAAATGAGACTATTTTCATGCAAAATTTACAGCACTACATTTGGGGTTTCGTAGCTCCATTTATGAGTGAATTATTGAATGCTGCTCAGAAAATCAGCTTGTTGTGACTGGTGATATGTATGTGAAATGCTCCAATGTGCATGTGTGTTTGCAATGAGAAGAATATGCATGTATGATTTGACTATGACTGAAAATGATTCATTGAGGTGCTTGAATAAGGATTAATAGAGTTAAATGTTTTATTTAGCTCAAGAGCATAGAGGGACGAGTTCGGATAAAGGGAAGGCTAAAGTGGTCGAATAGCCAACTCGTAATTCCTCGTGAAAGTTCAAGGTAAATTTTGAGTAATCGAATTTGGTATTTAAGTTAAAATGCCATGACATACATGCTGATATTTGAACGATGTCCTATTGAGAAAGACACCTTATTTATGCTTGCTATATAGCCGAATGGCTCATAGAGAAAGAGAACCGAAATGAGATTTGAAATGCATTGCTCATGTATGTTTGATTTTTGGACCGAAAGTCTAGAAAAGAAGAGTATACGTGTATAAGTTTGAATTATATGTACATTTATGATATAAGGTCGAGAACTATGTTATATGTTGTATGCACATGAATTGATTGAATTGCAAGTGAAATCTTGCTATGTGAAACTTGGCTACATGTGAATATATATATATGTATGAGAAATTGTGATGCGAATCCGGGTTAAGACCCGAAGGCTATATGTAGAGATGATGTCCGGGTGAAGACCCGAAGGCTATATGGAGAGATGATGTCCGGGTTAAGACCCGAAGGCTATATGCGGAGATTATATCCGGGAAAAGACCCGATGGCTATGTATAGAGTTTACCCGATCTAAAGATCTCGATGATGATGAGAATAAAGCCTAAGACTAATGGTCTTCAAGGTAACGATCGCTAATGAATTGCGCTGAAAGTGTTAAGTTATACAGGTATGTACCCTTGGCTTATATGCAAGCTGGATTTTGGACCGAATACTAAGGTCATTATGTGATTTCATATGTGTTCATGAAATGAGATTATTAACATGATCAAAGTACAATTGGCCTAAGTGAAATGTTATGTGAATTTTTGTGACATGTATATGTTTACGTGAACTTACTATGAGTGAAAGCTATCCATTTCCGTATGTGACGTGAATGTATATATTTGGAAAAAGGGTGACTTACCCAAAGGAAGAGGGGAACTAAGATACGAATAACTATGTTAGAATTTAATGCTTTATCTGTGACATTGCTTAAAACTTACTAAGCATTGTAATGCTTACTCCGTTTCCCTTGTTTCCTCTGTTTTATAGATCTCATTTTGGAAGCTACGGACTCGGGGATTGAAGCCTTAATCACCTACACTATCGCTGTTATTTTAGTACTTTTGATGGTTATTTTGGGTTAATGGCATGTATAGGCTAATCTCCTTTTGTTGATTCAAACTACATTTTGAGTTGTAACTATTCTAGCCATGCGAAAATGGCTTGCTTAGTCTTTGTGTTGAATATATGTGTGGATGATACTTGTATGGTTTAATGTTGTGGCATGCTATTTAGTTAGTACCCCATATGCAAAGAGTTGCTAATAGGGAGTTCGGTCAATGAAAGGTTTAATTCGGCCAAGTTGTTAGTAGCCACATGGTAGAAATATACTAGCATGATATGTTTACGAAACTCTTTTAATGAGATATGACGTACCGTCCGAACTAAATTGCAAGTGTTATACATTCGCGTTTTGAACTAAATAAATCTATGTCTAGTATGTAACTATGAACCTCGGTAGGCTGTATTTAGATTTGTAATACCTTATACCCTATTCCGGCGACGGATAGGGGTGTAGGGTGTTACATTTTTATTGGTATCAGAGCTATGGTTTAGTCGATTCTCAGACTAACGTAGCGTGTGTGAGTATAGCTATACATGCCATTTTGTGATAATGCGATAGTGTGGTGATTTCTGACATTTGAAATGTGTTTTTCGTATAGTAATGGATTCCGATCCCGATCGAGCCGTAACGGAAGATATTGAGAGTGTAGCGGCCGCTCCCGCGCAAGGGACTGCGCCAGTCGACTCACAGTCGAATGCCAGTCGTCGAGATGATGACATGAGGTGAAACCTTTATGCAATGATGAGTGATTGGTTCACTCAATTCCTACGAAATAATCCGGCTATTCCACAACCTCCTCCCCCGAATAACCCACTTCCGACCCCTATGGCTCCTCTTGAGGCCGACCCTGTGAGGTCGAGTAAACCCCCGGTCGATAAAATTAGAAAATATGGGGCTGAAGAGTTCCGGGCTACAGTTGATGACGATGCTGAGCGGGCCGAGTTTTGGCTCGATAATGTAATCCGTGTGTTTGACGAGTTGTCGTGTACGCCTGAAGAGTGCTTGAAGTGTGCCGTATCTCTGCTGCGTGATTCCGCCTACTATTGGTGGAACACATTGGTTTCGGTGGTGCCGAGAGAGCGAGTTAGTTGGGAGTTTTTCCAAGTTGAGTTCCGCAAGAAATATATCAGCCAAAGATTTATCGATCAGAAGCGGAAGGAATTCCTCGAACTTAAACAAGGCAGAATGTCGGTGACCAAATATGAGAGGGAACTCGTACGACTTAGCCGATATGCTCGCGAGTGTATATCATCCGAAGCTATTATGTGTAAACGCTTCGAGGACGGGTTAAATGAAGACATCAAACTGCTGGTTAGCATTCTGGAAATTCAAGAGTTCGTTGTTCTTGTCGAGCGAGCCTGCAAGGCCGAAGAGCTTCGAAATGAAAAGAGAAAAGCTGATAGCGGAGCCAGAGAGTTCTGTAAGAGATCTTCTGGGAGGTCTATTCAAAAATCCTCAAAGAAGTTCCGAAGTGAGTCGGATAGACCATCTGCTACTTCGGGTTTTTCTAGGCGAGACCGTGATCGACCCCCTATGAGTTCACGTGCTACTTCTACTGCTAGTGTTGGGAACAACCGTCGAGACAGAGCCGAGTGCAAGTATTGTGGAAAATGGCATTCGGGGAGCTACAGATTTCATGATCGCTCTTGTTATAAATGCGGGTCGGCTGATCACTTTATAAGAGATTGCCCCAGATGGTCCGAGCAAAATATGAACCCGAGTGGAAAACCGAATACTACTTCAGCTCGAGGGAGGCCACCTAAAAATCCGGGGAATGCTAGCGGTGGTCAGAGAAGGTTTAAAGATGCTACGATAAGATCCGAGGCTCATGCTCCTGCTAGGGCTTACGCAATTCGCGCACGAGAGGATGCCTCTTCGCCCGATGTTATCACCGGTACTTTTACTCTCTTTGATACTGATGTAATTGCTTTGATTGACCCCGGTTCAACTCATTCATATGTATGTGAAACTTTGGCATCCAGTAAGACTCTCCCTATTGAGTCTACTGAGTTTGTGGTTCGAGTGTCCAATCCCTTGGGTCGTTGTGTTTTAGTTGATAGAGTGTGTAAGAAATGTCCCCTTAAGATTCGGGATTCCTGTTTTTCGGCCGATTTGATGCTTTTGCCATTCGACGAATTCGACGTTATTCTCGGAATTGATTGGTTGACTGTGCACGATGCGGTAGTGAATTGTAAACGAAAGACTATTGATTTATGATGTACGACTAATGAGATAATTCGGATTGAGTCTACGGATTTAAACGGGCTACCGGCGGTAATATCTTCTATGTTGGCTCAGAAATTTATGAAAAAGGGTTGCGAGGCTTATCTTGCCTATGTTTTAGATAGCAAAATATCCGAACTAAAGCTTGAGACCGTTCCTGTGGTTTGTGAGTATCCGGACGTGTTTCCTGAAGAATTACCGGGATTACCGCCTATTAGAGAGGTTGAGTTTGGCATTGAGCTAGTTCCGGGTACAACTTCGATTTCAATTGCTCCATATCGTATGGCTCCGACGGAGTTGAAAGAGTTGAAATCCCAGTTGCAAGAGTTGACCGATAGAGGTTTCGCAAGACCGAGCTTTTCTCCCTGGGGTGCACCCGTCTTGTTTGTGAAAAAGAAGGACGGGGCTTTGAGAATGTGTATTGACTATCGGCGGCTGAACAAGGTGACTATAAAGAATAAGTATCCGTTGCCTCGTATCGACGACTTATTCGATCAGTTAAAGGGAGCCTCAGTGTTTTCAAAGATCGATTTGCGATCCGGCTACTATCAGTTGCGAGTTTGAGACTCAGACGTGCCCAAGACTGCTTTTAGAACGAGGTACGGACACTATGAATTTTTAGTGATGCCGTTTGGGCTGACTAATGCCCCCGCTGTTTTCATGGATCTGATGAATCGAGTGTTTAAGCCGTACCTAAATCGATTTGTGGTCATGTTTATCGATGACATCTTGGTTTATTCTCGCGATGAGATTGAGCATGCCGAGCATTTAAGACTTGTGCTACAGGTTTTGCATGATAACCAGTTGTATGCGAAATTTAGCAAGTGTGAGTTCTGGTTGCGCGAGGTTGGCTTTCTGGGACACATTGTATCTGCCGCGGGTATCTGAGTTGATCCGAATAAAATCTCTGCTATCCTCGATTGGAAGCCTCCTAAAAATGTCTCGGAAGTCTGAAGCTTTTTAGGACTTGCCGGGTACTACCGACGGTTTGTGAATGACTTTTCGATGATCTCAACCCCATTGACGAAGCTACTGCAGAAAGATGTTAAATTCGAATGGTCCGAGAAGTGCCAAAAGAGTTTCGACCAATTGAAAGCCTTATTGACGGAAGCTCCAGTATTGGTTCAGCCTGAATCCAATAAAGAGTTTGTGGTTTATAGTGACACGTCTTTGAACGGCTTGGGGTGTGTTTTGATGCAAGAGGGTAGAGTCGTTGCGTATGCTTCGAGACAGTTAAAGCCTCATGAGAAAAACTATCCGACTCACGATCTCGAATTAGCTGCTATTGTTTTTGCTTTGAAGATTTGGCGTCACTACCTTTTTGGTGAGAAATGTCATATCTTCTCCGACCATAAAAGCCTCAAATACTTAATGACGCAAAGAGACTTGAATCTGAGACAGAGACGTTGGCTTGAATTGCTAAAGGACTATGAACTTGTTATCGACTATCACCCGGGGAAAGCGAATGTAGTTGCTGATGCTCTTAGCCGAAAATCATTGCTAGCTCTACGAGCAATGAATGTGCATTTATCGGTAGCTAATGATGGCGTGATGATAGCGGAATTAAAAGCGAAACCGGTGTTTCTACGACAAATCTGTGAGGCTCAAAAAGCAGATGATGATTTAATTGCCAAGCGAACTCAATGCAAGGTAAATGTGGATCCTGAGTTTCAAGTTGACGACTATGATTGTTTGAGGTTTCGAGGCCGAGTATGTATACCGAGAAGTTCGGAGTTGGTTTCGATGATTTTAGACGAAGCCCACAATAGCCGAATGTCAGTTCATCCGGGAAGTACTAAAATGTACAATGATTTGAAACATCAATATTGGTGGCATGGTATGAAACGAGACATCTCAAATTTTGTGTCAAAGTGTCTGATATGCCAACAAGTAAAAGCGGAACATCAGGTGCCATCGGGTTTGTTGCAACCGATTTTGATTCCCGAGTGGAAGTGGGATAGAGTCACGATGGATTTTGTATCTGGGCTACCGTTGACACCGAGCAAGAAGGATGCGATTTGGGTTGTCGTAGACCGATTAACTAAATCCGCTCACTTTATACCTGTGCGTACGGATTACTCACTTGATAAGCTAGCGGAGTTGTATGTTTCTCAGATCGTCAGATTGCACGGGGTCCCTATCTCTATCGTGTCGGATAGAGACCCGAGATTTACATCGCGGTTTTGGAAGAAACTACAAGATTCTTTGGGTACTAAGCTACATTTTAGTATCGCGTTCCATCCTCAGACGGACGGTCAATCGGAACGAGTAATTCAGATACTCGAGGATATGTTGAGATGTTGTGTCCTTGAGTTTAGTGGTTTGTGGGAACGGTATTTGCCTTTGATAGAATTCGCTTACAACAACAGTTTTCAATCGAGCATTAAGATGGCACCTTACGAGGCTTTGTACGGTCGCAAATGCCGTACACCGTTGTTTTGGACCGAGCTCAGTGAAAGTAAGATCTTTGGAGTCGATTTAATTAGAGATGCCGAGCAGAAAGTAAAAGTGATTCGTGATAGCCTTAAGACAGCTTCAGATCGTCAAAAGTCTTACGCAGATTTAAAGCGGAAAGATATCGAGTACCAGGTCGGAGACAAAGTATTTCTTAAAGTGTCACCTTGGAAAAAAGTGTTCAGATTCAGCCGTAAGGGCAAATTGAGTCCGAGGTTCATCGGACCATACGAAATATCTGAACGGATTGGACCGGTAGCATATTGATTGATTTTGCCTCTCGAACTTAAAAAGATTCACAACGTTTTTCATGTTTCAATGCTCCGACGATATAGATCCGACCCATCGCATGTGATTAATCCGTCTGACATTGAGATTCGATCTGATATGAGTTACGAGGAGGAACCAATTTGTATTTTGGCACACGAGGTTAAAGAGTTGCGGAATAAGAGGATTTCGTTAGTGAAAGTGTTATGGGTCAAACTCGGGGTCGAAGAAGCTACTTGGGAGCTTGAGGATTCGATAAGAGAACGTTACCCAAACTTATTTTCCGGTAAGATTTTCGGGGACGAAAATTTCATTAGTAGGGGAGAGTTGTGACAGCCTTAAAACGACCCTAGTCGGAATGTGGTTTCGAGACCACAACACCGAGGCATAAAATATATTTAATATTCATTTTGATGCCTATAATATGTGGTAATTCATGTGTGACATGTTTGGTGTGTCAATTTAGAGTTATAAATTTGAATTTTACCAAAAAGGACTTAGTAGTGAACTTTGGAAATGTGTTAGACAAATGTGTGAAGACTAATTAATAAATGCATGCAAAATAAGGGATTTGCATGTCAAATTGCCCACTTTTATGATAGTGGAAGGTAATGATGAAATTTTGGCAATTTGTGAATTGTTATTTAGTCTAATATTAATAATAAAAGAAATTGTAATTAGTTGTCATAAAAATAAAAGATGATTTATAATAAAATAAAGGGTGAAAAGAACAATGTGCCTTTCATTTTTTTTCTTTATTGCCGTGAACCAAAAGAAGAAAAAGGGGGAAGAGAAACTAGGCATTTGGTCTTCTTCTTGCTTGATTAAGGTAAGTTTTTGGTTAATTCTTTGAGATTTGATGAAATTTTGGTAGATGGTTAGGTCTATGACTTAGCCCATGTGTAAATTTTGGTTCTTGGGGAGCATGGGGCATTCGGCTAAGATAGCAATGTTAGAAGGAGATTTCTATTCTTTATGTTCCATGAGTTGGAAGCTTAAATAGAAGTGATTGAAAGGAATGTGTGTGGTTACTTGCCGAAATTGGTATTAAGGTTAGTAGGTTGGTTTAATTCTTGTATTAGAAATCTATTTGAGCAATTAGATGGGTAATAAATTGGTTAAAAATGAAAGCTTTGAAGCCTTGAAATTTAGGAGTGTATTGAAGTGCCAAATGCCTTTGTAAATGAGGTTATTTGTATTTGGAAATAAGAGAAAGTGTAGCTAAGGTATTCGGCCATGACCTTGATGAGTTTAGGTTGTTGTTGATTGATGTTGTGTACCAAGGGATGAAAATATGTGAATCTAGATTAGTTAAAAATTTTGTTATGAGTGACTATCTTGAGCAAATTGCATTTGGTTAATGTGGTAAAGTATGAAATTTTGTTTAATTTTGGGATCCTATAATTAAATTATTCATATATGATTTTGTATTAGTTGAATGTGAAATTTGAATGAATTGGGTAGTAAGTGTGCAAATTCTTTGTTAGTTGATGTTGTAGCTTGAATGGATGTGAATTGTGTATGTATATATATGTTAAGGTTAATGACAACTCTAAATGGTGCCTTAGGAAATGCTATGTTTTAAGTATGTGCATAAGAACATTAAAGAGTGGATTTTGTATAAAAATCTGCTTGGTACAGCAGCAGTAACGTGTTTTGGAAAAATCACCATAAATTATACGAGTTGAATTAAAGGTTGAATAAACTGTGTAATTGAAGTTTAATGAGTCTAGTTTCTTATAAAAGAAACCTTGCAAGCAAAGGAATTCCCGATAAAAAGATTTTTAGAGTAGAGTGAGACAGTGTCAGATTGACTTTGAAGTCCCCTGCTCTGTTTTTAGAAAATCACTATAAATTGTATAAAAATTGTTATGAGACAAAATTTATATGCTTAGACTCCTTGATGAGTCTAGTTTCGAATAAAATAGGTGAGGACATATTTGGAACTCTGTACAAGGAGAAATTCGGTTCGTAGTATAGAGTGGTCAGTTTAATCAAGCAGTGAAATAGGGAAACTTTAAGAAAATTCTGGTATTGATTGACCAAACCAAAAATTATGAAAATTTTATGGATTAAAGATAAATGAGTCTATTTTCATGAAAAATTTACAGCACTACATTTGGAGTTTCGTAGCTCCATTTATGAGTGAATTATTGAATGCTGCTCAGAAAATCAGCTTGTTGTGACTTGTGATATGTATGTGAAATGCTCCAATGTGCATGTGTGTTTGCAATGAGAAGAATATGCATGTATGATTTGACTATGACTGAAAATGATTCATTGAGGTGCTTGAATAAGGATTAATAGAGTTAAATGTTTTATTTAGCTCAAGAGCATAGAGGGACGAGTTCGGATAAAGGGAAGGCTAAAGTGGTCGAATAGCCAACTCGTAATTCCTCGTGAAAGTTCAAGGTAAGTTTTGAGTAATCGAATTTGGTATTTAAGTTAAAATGCCATGACATACATGCTGATATTTGAACGATGTCCTATTGAGAAAGACACCTTATTTATGTTTGCTATATAGCCGAATGGCTCATAGAGAAATAGAACCGAAATGAGATTTGAAATGCATTGCTCATGTATGTTTGATTTTTGGACCGAAAGTCTAGAAAAGAAGAGTATACGTGTATAAGTTTGAATTATATGTATATTTATGATATAAAGTCGAGAAGTATGTTATATGTTGTATGCACAAGAATTGATTGAATTGCAAGTGAAATCTTGCTATGTGAAACTTGGCTACATGCGAATATATATATATGTATGAGAAATTGTGATGCGAATCCGGGTTAAGACCCGAAGGCTATATGCAGAGATGATGTCCGGGTTAAGACCCGAAGGCTATATGCGGAGATTATATTCGGGAAAAGACCCGATGGCTATGTATAGAGTTTACCCGATCTAAAGATCTCGATGATGATGAGAATACAGCCTAAGACTAATGGTCTTCAAGGTAACGATCGCTAATGAATTGCGCTGAAAGTGTTAAGTTATACAGGTATGTACCCTTGGCTTATATGCAAGCTGGATTTTGGACCGAATACTAAGGTCATTATGTGATTTCATATGTGTTCATGAAATGAGATTATTAACATGATCAAAGTACAATTGGCCTATGTGAAATGTTATGTGAATTTTTGTGACATGTATATGTTTACGTGAACTTACTATGAGTGAAAGCTATCCATTTCCGCATGTGACGTGAATGTATATATTTGGAAAAAGGGTGACTTACCCAAAGGAAGAGGGGAACTAAGATACGAATAACTATGTTAGAATTTAATGCTTTATCTGTGACATTGCTTAAAACTTACTAAGCATTGTAATGCTTACTCCGTTTCCCTTGTTTCCTCTGTTTTATAGATCTCATTTTGGAAGCTACGGACTCGGGGATTGAAGCCTTAATCACCTACACTATCGCTGTTATTTTGGTACTTTTGATGGTTATTTTGGGTCAATGGCATGTATAGGCTAATCTCCTTTTGTTGATTCAAACTACATTTTGAGTTGTAACTATTCTAGCCATGCGAAAATGGCTTGCTTAGTCTTTGTGTTGAATATATGTGTGGATGATACTTGTATGGTTTAATGTTGTGGCATGCTATTTAGTTAGTACCCCATATGCAAAGAGTTGCTAATAGGGAGTTCGGTCAATGAAAGGTTTAATTCGGCCAAGTTGTTAGTAGCCACATGGTAGAAATATACTAGCATGATATGTTTACGAAACTCTTTTAATGAGATATGACGTACCGTCCGAACTAAATTGCAAGTGTTATACATTCGCGTTTTGAACTAAATAAATCTATGTCTAGTATGTAACTATGAACCTCGGTAGGCTGTATTTAGATTTATAATACCTTATACCCTATTCCGGTGACGGATAGGGGTGTAGGGTGTTACATAAAGGCCCACTAACATACTTAAAACATAAATTCCATGACCAAACAACAAAATTTCATGATTTCACCAAAATCGAAAAAATCCAAAAAAAATCCCGAAACTTAGGGCGTTACAGCCTGCTAGGCGATAAGTCTGATATAATACACTGGCATGAAGACTACTAGGCAATAAGCCTGATATAATACACTGGCACGAAGCCTGCTAGGCAATAAGCCTGGTATAATACACTGATATAAAGTTGGTCATACACATATAATTCATATATCCGAAATCTCATGGACTAACTCCATAACACATTTTCAACTAAGCACTTAAGTATACATATAACATAAATCCATTCTTTAACAACATATCAACCACTTCTTTTCATACATTCATTTATAACAAATTACAACTGAATCAATAATCAACCATCAAGTAATGTCTCGTAGTTCCCAATTCAAGCTCAAATGTTGAATATCAATTCATCCATTTTATCAACCATAACTCTCATATGTATATCAAAACATATCAACTAACTTTACTTATTCCACAACCGAATATGCATAACTATCAAGATATAAAGATTATCGAAACTTAGAAAATATATCAACTTTTTTATTAGATCATAGTATGAAATCTTAAATATCAAAATAAATAGTATTTATTTGCCTATAGACTTACAACTGCATAAATAGATCAACTCATAATTGAATCAAGTCATCAAATGCTCAATTCAATTCGACCACACGTATATCAATACATATTAATTCGGTAATAAGTCAAACATATACATAATAATTTGGCTACAATTAAAACATTTATATTTACATATTAGATCATTTATTCACTTATGAACTTACCTCATACGGACACGAACGGGCTGGAACAACTATTCAATTATTTTCAACTTTCCTTAATCCAAATCCTATTTTCTCATTTCTTGATCTAATTCAATACAAAATCAACTTACTTAATCATATATTCAATTAAATTCATCTAAAACAAATAAATGGGCTGATTACACTTTTGCCCCTGATGTATCACAATTTCACAATTTAGTCCTTATTTCACAAAGTAGAAAATATACATAATTCAATTCAATCAATGCTTGGCCGAATATTCCTACACTTCTTATAAGCCCATATATTTCATTTATTTCGTAATTTAGTCCTTCAAATTTCTTATTTTCACAATTTAGCCCAAAATAGTTAAATTTATCAAAAATTCAAAGACAAAACATGCTAACCCAAAATATATCTTTCATTTAATAACATTAAAATTCACAAAGCTCACAATTTCATCAATAGCATATTTAAAAATCATCATCAAAATCAGAAATTGAGACATGGGCTTGATAGTATACTAAGCAACGATCACAAAAACGTATAAATTATCAAAAACCGATCAAAAATCACATACCTAATTGAACTTCAGAGTGCCAAATATGAAAACCTTATTTTTGCTTTCTCCCAAGCATCATTCGGCCATAAAAGATGATGAAAAAAATGGCCATCAATTTCACTTTGTTTTATTATATTAACTTTTATTATTTAATTACTTAACCACCCTTTAAAAATAATTCTATTTACCAAAATGTCAAACCATAAATTCCACTAACATATAATGGTCTTATTACAACATAAAGACCTTCCAATTAATAAGCCATAACAAATAGACACTTTAACTTATAACAGGTAACTTTTACATTTTATGCCATTAGGCTCTTTTATCAAATTAAGCACACAAACAATTAAATTTTTTATACGAAACTTTCACACATGCTAATTCACTTATCATAAGCACGAAAAATAATATTTAAATATTTTTTGACTCAAATTTCTGGTCCCGAAACCATAATTTTGACTAGGGTCTAAACCAGGCTGTTATAAAAATACCCTCATAGGGTAAAATGACCGATATACCCCATAAGGTAAAATGACTAATATGCCCCTATAAAGTAAAGTGACTATTTTTCCCTTACTTTGTGTATGATTGTATTTGAGCATGCCACGTTGTATGTATGTTGTATCCATGCATGGTATTATGATACTATGCATCACATGTTGCCTAAAGATGGGATTATTGTAATTGGAGGAAGTGTACTGATCCGTTAAGGTCGCACGGGTTGTACGAGACGACTGTGGACTACCGATGGCTTCATGTCATTCATACTATCGATGGCTTTGTGTTGTTCGTATTACTGATGGCTTTGTGTCGTTCATACTACTGATGGCTTTGTGTCGTTCATACTTTCGATGGCTTTGTGTCGTTCATACTACCAATGGCTTTGTGCCGTTCATATTATCGATGGCTTTGTGCCATTCATATTACTGATGGCTTTGTGCCGTTCATATTACTGATGGCTTTGTGCCGTTCATATTACTGTTGGCTTTGTGCCGTTCATATCATTGATGGCTTTGCACTGTTCATATTACTGATAAGGTCGCACGAGTCGCACGAGACGAATGTAGACCTACTGATGGCTTTAAGCCACTTATATTACTGGCAGCTTTGCTGCAATACTAGTTCGTGCCGAAACCAGTGCTAACATTGGAGTGTAGGGATGGGTGGGTCAATTTATTCCCCACAGGAGTGCAGGGTTGGACAGGTGATGGTGTGCAGGGTTGGTTGGGATTATGTGCATCATGCATTCTGATTTCTGAACTGATACTGTTTTGGGCTAAGGCTCAAATGATATTGTTATAGGCTAAGGCTCAATTGATATTGTTATGGGCTAAGGCCCAATTAATACTGTTATGGGCTAATGCCCAATTGATACTGTTATGGGCTAAGGCCCAATTGATTCTGTTATGGGCTAAGGCCCAACTGATACTGTTGTGTAATGGGCTCAGGCCCAGACTGTTATTGCATACTGTATGTTTGACTATTCGATAAGAGATTACACCCTGAGTTTTCGTAAACTCACCCTTTAGTTTATCGTACAGGTAATCCCAGTCGTAGGCGGGTCAGTGCTGCGAGAGACTCGATGGAGGTGGCCACACAATTGTATTTATCTTATACCTGATTTTATTTACTCTTAAATTTTGATTTGGGTATTTACTTTTCTAATAAGGCCTTTCTATGGTTTTAAGTTTTATTGGGGATTTATACTTGCTTTATATAAACTGTTAGTTGTAGGAAAAAGACTGGTTTTTAAAAGGTAATGATTTTAAGCTTCCGTAACAAACACTATTTTGAAAGTATAATAGCAATACAACATGATCATCAAGCTCCTTAAATGATTGGAGTTTTGAAAACATATGAGATACCCTGAATTTTCGTTATGATCACAATGAGACTTTAATTTTTTTAAACGGGTTTTTACGTGAAATCATGTTTTCGAAAAGCACTTCAATGTGACACCGCCAGATTCAGCTGTAATGTCTGGACCAGGTTTGGGATGTTACATGTAGTTGTATCAGAGCCAGGTTACAAAAGTCGATTGTGGGTTGGGTTTTTAAATTTGAATTTCTGAAAGAACTGTTTCAAATGATTTGAAGTATTTGAAATGTTTCTACTAAAAGTGTGGCACACCAAGTCTCCAGCGCCGGTTCTGTAAGTCTTTTTGACACTGTTGCTTCTTTAAAATAAAATGCAATATATATGAAATACTGAGATTACTTTATTAGACCGTACTGAAACACTCTAGTTAGAGTAAATTGAAAACTGTAGTGAGCCTATGATCTGCGAAAACAAACTCTAAGATTACTATTTTTCAGAAAACATCCGTTAATAAACAACCAGAACTGTAAACTGATCTGCATAAAACTGTTAATAAGATAAAACACAACTCAATAATCAACACCAGAGGTACATGCAGGCGAAGTACAAGAGGCTGCGGCTGAGGCCAGGGAGGTGTTCGAGCTGGGCCTCATAGTCGTGTAGCCAAGTATTGGATAGACGCATTGTCCCAGTCTATCTATGAATTGTACTGGAAATACTCAGGTTAAGTGTGGTAGTGATTTTGAATTAGAGTGTGCAACGGGACCATGGTGGTGAAGCCTGTGTGGTGTGACTGTTTTGATAGTTCAAAATTCCGAGGATGAAATTTCTTTAAGGAGGGGTGAATTGTAACTCCCTGAATTTGGGCCTAGAAGTATTGGGCCATGAGCAAGGGAATAGTTAAGAGACTGTACATAAATATTTAGTTGTGTAGAAAAGTGACATAAATGAATGTTTGCTTCTTTGGTTAACTGATTTAGGAGTGTTTAGGAGTGTTTGAGAAGTATTGGGTTCAAGCTGTAGCTTGGGCAAAAATTTTGTTTTATGGAGTAAACCCCTAGCTTTGGGCCAATAGGCTTATAATTAAATATGGGTAAACCATGACACAAAAAGCCTAGTGTTTTAGTGGTAAGTGGCATGTGGAGTGTTCATGGGGTCTAAGGTTCAAGTCGTGGCAATGCAAGAGGAGTGCTTATTTTGCTTCTCTTGCCATGTGAAAGGCAAAAGTGGACTAAAATACTGCTGAATGGAGTTTGAATTGGTCATGGAGAATATGTAGGGGGAAATCAATGAGAAAATTAAGGGATATGAAGTTGGGGGAGAGTGTATAGCCGTTTTTTAGGAGAGAATTGTGGGATAAGGTGGTGATCTTGGTTGTTGGCCGAATTCCCCGTTGTGTGGCCACTTTTCTTTCCTTTTCTTGTAATTTATTTTTTCGGTTTCCCTTTATTCAGCGTATTCTCTTGGCATTAGTCTTCTTGAAGCCTATCGTTCTTTTTGTTTTTTTTCTATCAGTGCTCTTTTGGTTGTTTTCCTGACTAATTCTTTTTTTTTTCTCTCGGTGCTCTTTTGGTTGTTTCATGTTTCCTAGCTACCAAATTATCATAAGTTAGACTTGTGAGTTAGCATGAATACATTATTTTTCCTGATACGTTATCGTTAAATGAATTATATACATACAATTTGAGTGTAATTGCTTGTGAGAGTATATGCTAGTTATATGATTTAATGAAGCATGAATATGTTATTTTGACTTGGTTAAAATATGGTTGTGAATGTGTTGTAGTATGCTCATGTTCAACCTTTGAAGTTGTGTATACATTGTGGTTATTTCAAAATGCACTAAACTTGTTTAAGCTCACCCACTCTTTCTAACCATTATAGATATTTAGCGTTTGTAGTGTGAGCGATGCGGAAATTCCAAAGAAGTGATCCAAGTTAGGCTTAGTCATTGAGTAGGTGATATTATTGCTATTATTTTGATTAGGGAATAAGGCAATGTGGTAGATGTTTTTGGTTGATTATGTAACAACCCAACCCGGCCCAGACGTTACGGCCAAGTCTGGTGTGTCACACCAATGACGAACTAACCATGTTTCCTAGTTACTACGATTAGGGTGAGTCTTGCAAAACCATTACTAAAGTTTAACGGGAAAATCCAGGTTTGATTGTGAACTTCCTATCCGTTACCAATTTTTAGGGGATTTCTTATTATAAGATCTTAGATTAACTTTTGTCACTCGTTCGATACGTGTGCTTTATTTTGAAAACATTTATTAATTTTGGGAAAACTAGCGCAGCCTTATTCAATTTAAAGTATAGTATAAATAAATAATTGAAAACCCAAATAAAAATAATTAAAGCGGCCTTATTACAAACCCAAAACCATAATGAAAAATAACTTAAAATAGATATAGAAGTAGAAAAACTTAATTAAAAACCAGTAATCCAGTCTACGTGGCCACTCTGAATCCCTCCCAACACCAAGTCCACCAGTCTAGGGCTCACCTGCATGGATGGAAGAAAAGGGGTGAGTTTGGAAACTCAGTGTGTAAAGAAAGCCCATCCGGAGCCCAAATCAGCTCAAGCTTACTGGGCCTAAGCCTTGTCCAGTTCAGTGCATACTGGGCCGAAGCCCTATTCAGTAATCAGTTAATACTGGGCCGAAGCCCTATTCAGTAAACAGTGCAACCCATAGGCCCATTATAGTAACAGATCAGTATTAATGTATGCATGCCCAAACCCAGCCTAAATCCAGCCGCTACACTCCACCCGTACCAGCCATACACTCTATGTGGGGAAACAACTCGACCCACACAGCCTCTACACTCCACAGTCGCAGCATAGCTACTCAGATAATGTGGCCAAGCCACTAACAGTATAACGAGGCAAAGCCCCTTTCAGTAATATGAGGCAAAGCCCCTTTCAATAAGACGAGGCATAGCCCCTTTTAGTAAACCAAGGCAAAGCCCCTTTTCAGTAACGTGGCAATGCCACTTGCACTTCCTCCATCAATAAACCCAGTCCCATGCAATAGTTTAAACATGTCATGGCATACAGTGAATAGAAACAGTAGAGCATGCATTTCAGTCAAATTTAGCCCTAGGGGTATAACTGTCATTTTGCACCTAGGGGTAAAATAATAATTTCTCACCTATAAAGGGTATTTTCGTAATTATACCAATTTTTAAAGTTTTATGCATATTTCAGTTATTAACAGTCTCATTTTCATCTTAGTAACTTATCTAGCCCATTTTTAGCAGTTTAAAGTTATTGGGCCCTAAAACCCCTAATGGGCCCTACATTGTCATTTAGCTATTTTAGCCCATTTAGCCCAAATTTTATGAATGTCTTAACCGTTTTAACTTACAGTATACCCGAATACACTTACCACGCATTTTCACCTCTATGGGCCTGTAAGCCCATTGGGCCCAAATTTAACCCATCGAGGCCCAAATTTATCGAGGTGCACGGAATCGCGCACTCACCAACTTTACCGATTTCGATTACAGATCTTACCGCTTCTATTCAACCCACGAGTGCTCGCACGCTCGCAAGTCCACGAAATGCCAGAATTTTAGCATTTTGGGTTTTCAGCTTTTGTCGATTTAGTGTACTAGAGGGTGTTCGTTTACACACCTGATTTGCGACGAACGTTATCGAGATCTCCCATGCGATTATCCTACAATCGCCCACTACGATATTAGATTACAAATCAATGCTAACCAACACAATAATCACTTACCACATTCGGCCACTATGAGGCTTTATTAACAACTTACCTTGTCGATCTTAACTACTAGATTTAGATCTACCAGTCACTCCAATGATACACGCCTTCGATCGTTAGCCTTTAGTCCACACTAGCAAAAAATAATCCGATAAACAAACCAATACATCCTTTAGCTTTAATATACAGCCACCCTATGCATATAGGGGTTTTCGGCTTTTCTTAAATCTCAAAATAGTGAATGAAAGGAAGGGATTTGAGTACTTAGCGAGGATCTACTAATTTCAAGTGCTCCCAATCCAATTCTAATCCAGATCTGACATAGATCTACTCCTCAACACGAGCAGATAGCGAACCTAACAGATCTAAGGGTTCAATTTCCTGAAATACCTTGAGTATAAAAGTTTCAGCTCCTAAGTGAAAAAGAAGAGAAGATTTGTACAATGGGTTGAAGAAGTGATGTCGAAAGAGGGTAGGAGTGTTGTGATACTTGGCTTAAAAGAGAAGAAAAGAATAGAGCTATTCAACCAAGGAGAAATCGGTACAACCTAGAACCTTTAGGGATTTCGGCTTTTAGGAATATTCGGCTAGGTGGAGTTTGGCTAAAGAAAAGATTCGGGTTTTGTATTGGAACAATTGGCTAAATGGGATTTAAGGGAGTCAATGAAAAAGATGAAGAAAAGTAAAAGGGAAGAAAGAAGAAATAGGGAGTACAATTTCAGCTAGAGGAGAGGAATCGGCAAAGAAACCTTATGGTATAAGGTTTCGGCTCTGTAAGAGTGAAAGAGATAAAAGATGAAAGAGAAGAAGGTAGAACAAAAAGGAAGTGTGTTTGGATTTGTGAAAGTTAAAGAGGAAGGAGATGAGAGAAAGAAAGAGAGGAGAGGAGAAAAGAATGAAGATCAAAGATGAGAGGAGAGGTAGACTATAGCCAAGTCGGCACAATGGATGGATGCTTGCGGCTTCGGCTTCTAATTCTATGGGAAAAACAAAGGCAAACAAAACCCTAAGGGTTCTATATGTAGGATCGCCCGGTGCCTCCAAGGCGCAGCGGAAAATTAGAATAATAAATTTTACCGGCGATCCATACCATGGATCCATGTGTAAGGAACGAATCGGGGTGATAAAGGTTTCGAAATTACCGAAACTTCAATCTGAGTAGACAGCGACGCCAAGGCAACGGGAATCCTGAAGCACTATCGAACCAAGCCGCAACCTTTAACGATGTCGGCCTCTACGTAGTCCACCCAATTGACAATGAACGGAAATCTCTCAGAAACTATTTTCAGAGAGTATCACTTTTGACGGCTGCTAGGCCTCACTTTTATGGTTTCGGGATTGCCTATGTATATCCCCTTTAGGGTTTTTACCCTTGCCATATTTAAAACTTTGTGTTAATTGGTATATATTCATAATGAATATTTATTACCATAAATAATCCGAATCATAATAATCGTTATTAAATAAATATAATAACGTTTAACCGAAAATTATAATTACGTTAATTATAATAAAGATTTCGGTAAACTATATTTATTTAAATTTATATATATATGAACCAAAATCATATATTAGAAAATTATGTTCTTGATTATGTGTACAACATCCTTGTACATATAGTATGTTCAATAATTTGATTGCCGAATTTAATTAATTCTATAATTAATTTAATTCATGCGACAACCAGACACAATACCAACTATGTTTTACTCCGTTCATTTCAATTAAAAGGTGTGACCCTATAGGTTCTTGTAACATTAGCAGTAATATTAGAACTATTCTAATATTACAAACAATGAGTGGCATCTAGCAATGCATCATTGCTACCTAAGTTACAAGAAGTCATGATTCGACATAACCTTTTGTGATTAACTTTTCATGCATTAATCCTTAAGTCCAATATCTTTAGAATAGACACAAGTCATGGAATAGTCACACTTGCATAGTCCATCCTATGTTTCTTGATACCTTGAGTAGACTATGATATACAAATAAGTATGACATCTCATATCAACTTATTTGAGCATGGCCATGCATTTCTAGTCTCACTCAATCAAGTGGCCTGAGATATTACTCCTATTATGTAGGAGGGACTTATCCTATATTGATCAACCATATCCCTCTACATAGATTGTGGTATATCCAACATTAGTCTTAATAGAACAACCAATTACAGTGTTCGTTTGACTATATCAAAATATACAACTCACGATGTTGGAATGATGATGATCTCAAGTATGAGGATCATATACATATTAATCACTATGAGTAATATTGTGACAATTACATAATAATCCAAGAAACATACTCATAGCGGGTCGGTCCAATATGTTGTTCTCTAACACACACATTCATGCATTGATTCTGATACTCGATATCAATGACAACTCTTTATCATCAATCAACTACATGTTAGTCTCAATGCATTATTATTGTCCTAGCCAACAATAATACTTGACTAAGGATCTTTTAAGAATAATCATATTATTCTTAGGACATTATTATAAAACAGTTTATTTATGCACACAGAAATGAAACTGAAATAATAATGGCAAAGCCTTATATTAATAAACATGATAAATCAAGTATGTTGTTACAACCATCTCGTGATTGATCTTTGGGCATACTCTTACAATCTCCCACTAGCACTAAGACCAATCACTCATATATCTAATACCAAGTGACTTAGTGTGACGATCATGCTTCTGCTGTGTCAGAGGCTTGGTCAGGGGATCAGCAATATTATCATCTGTAGGTACTCTGCATATCTCTACATCTCCTCTATCGATAATCTCTCGAATAAGATGGTAGCGCCTTAGTATATGTTTGGATCGCTGGTGAGATCTGGGTTCTTTAGCTTGTGCGATGGCTCCATTGTTATCACATCGGAGTTCTATAGCATCTGATATGCTAGGCACAACCCCTAGTTCAGTAATGAACTTTTTGATCCAAACTGCTTCTTTTGCTGCCTCACTAGCTGCAATATACTCGGCCTCTGTTGTAGAATCGGCTACTGTACTTTGCTTTGAACTCTTCCAGCTCACAGCACCACCGTTAAGGCAAAACACAAAACCTGATTGTGATCGAGAATCATCCTTGTCGGTTTGGAAGCTAGCATCAGTGTAACCTTTTACACTTAATTCTTCCTCACCTCCGTATATTAGGAACGTATCCTTAGTTCTTCTTAAGTACTTAAGGATATTCTTGACTGTGATCCAGTGACTTTCACCGGGATCTACTTGGTACCTGCTCGTCATACTTAAGGCATATGAGACTTCTGGACGGGTACATAACATGGCATACATGATAGATCCAATAGCAGAAGCATATGGAATTTTACTCATGCGTTCTCTTTCTTGTGGAGTTGAAGGACACATTTCCTTCGAGAGTGAAATACCATGTCTCATAGGTAGGAATCCTCTTTTAGATTCTTCCATATTGAACCTTTTCAATACTTTGTCTATGTATGTACTTTGGCTTAGACCTAGTAGTCGTCTCGATCTATCTCTATAGATCTTGACTCCTAAGATGTAAGTGGCTTCGCCCAAGTCCTTCATAGAAAAACAACTTCCTAACCAAGTCTTAATAGACTGTAAGGTAGGTATGTCATTTCCCATGATTAGTATGTCATCCACATATAGTACCAAGAATGTGATTATACTCCCACTAACTTTCTTGTAAACACATGGCTCATCTTCATTTTTAATAAAACCAAACTCTTTGATTGCATCATTAAAACGAAGATTCCAACTTCGAGAAGCTTGCTTTAATCCATAAATGGATCTTTGTAACTTACATATCTTTCTAGCATCCTTTGGATTGACAAAACCTTCAGGTTGTGTCATGTACACATCCTCTTCAAGGTTCCCGTTAAGGAAAGCTGTTTTGACATCCATTTGCCAGATTTCATAATCATGAAATGCAGCTATAGCAAGCAAGATCCTGATGGATTTAAACATAGCTACAGGAGAAAAAGTTTCATCATAGTCCACACCATGAATTTGGCGAAAACCTTTAGCGACTAAACGCCCCTTGTATGTTTGTACATTACCATCCATGTCAGTTTTCTTTTTGAAAACCCACTTGCACCCTATAGGTTTTACTCCTTCGGGTGGGTCAACCAAAGTCCATACTTGATTTTCATGCATGGAATCCATCTCAGATCTCATAGCCTCCAGCCATTTCTCAGAGTCTAGGCTCGCCACCGCTTCTTGATAAGTCCTAGGCTCATCTTGATCTAAAAGAAGAATGTCACCATGCATTGTAATGAGAAATCCATATCTCTCAGGTGCACGGCGTTCTCTTAAAGATCTACGTGGTGGTTGTGTTTCTACAGCAGTTACTTGTTCCTCAATTTCTTGTGGAATTTGCTGTTGTTCTATCTCTAGTTCGGTGGTATCTTGTGATTCTCGAATTTCTTCAAGTTCAATCTTTCTCCCACTTCCTTTTCTAGAAATAAATTCTCTTTCTAGGAAGACACCAGTCCGAGCAACAAACACTTTGTTCTCAGTGGGATTAAAGAAATAATATCCTTTGGTTTCTTTTGGATACCCCACAAAATTACACCTTTCAGATTTGGGTTCAAGCTTAGTAGACGTCTGACGTTTAACATAAGCTTCACAACCCCAAATTTTCATAAAAGACATACTGGGACGTTTCCCAGTCCACATCTCATATGGCGTCTTTTGAACCGATTTAGATGGAACACGATTTAGTGTGAAAGCAGCTGTTTCAAGTGCATGTCCCCAAAAGGAAGTCGGTAGATCAGCATGACTCATCATGGACCGAACCATGTCTAACAGAGTTCGATTTCTTCTCTCAGAAACTCCATTCCATTGAGGAGTACCAGGAGGAGTGAGTTGTGAGACAATCCCACATTCCTTCAAAAAATCATCAAACTGTAGGCTCAAATACTCTCCACCTCGATCAGATCGAAGTGTCTTGATAGTTTTGCCTAGTTGATTTTGTACTTCATTTTTGAATTCCTTGAACTTTTCAAGGGCATCAGACTTATGGCGCATGAGATAAATATATCCATATCTACTGAAATCATCAGTGAAAGTAATGAAGTAGTGAAATCCACCTCTGGCCTGTGTATTTATTGGTCCACATACATCTGAATGTATTAAGCCCAATAAATCATTAGCTCGTTCACTTTTACCAGTAAAAGGAGATTTAGTCATTTTTCCTAATAAGCAAGATTCACATACTTCAAATTGTTCGAAAACAAATGAATCCAAGAAACCATCTTTATGGAGTTTGGATATACGTTTCTCACTTATGTGGCCCAAACGACAATGCCAAAGGTAAGTTTGATTTGAGTCATTTATTTTAGATCTTTTAGTATTTATGTTGTAAATGGGATTCATTTGATCTAAAATATAGAGGCCATTAATCAATTGTGCCGAACCATAAAAAACATTATTGAGATAAAAGGAACAACAATTATTCTTAATTATTATCTCAAAGCCAATTTTGTCTAAACAAGAAATTGAAATAATGTTTTTAGTCAAACTAGGCACAAAATAACAATCCTCTAAAATTAAACCAAGTCCACTAGGCAAAGATAAAGTATATGTTCCTACAGCTAATGCAGCAACTCTTGCTCCATTTCCAACTCGCAGGTCCACATCTCCTCTAGCCAAAGTCCTACTCCTTTGTAGTCCCTGTACAGAAGTACAAATATGAGAACCACAACCAGTATCTAATACCCAAGAAGTAGTAGTTGATAAATTAATATCAATAACATAAATACCTGAAGCAGACGTTCCGCTTGCTTTGGCTTTCTTGATTTCCTCAAGATAGACAGAGCAGTTCCGCTTCCAATGTCCAGTCACACCACAATGAAAACAGTTTCCTTCCTTAGATACCCCACCTTTAGGTTTCAGTGCAGCCTTTCCCTTTCCAAGATTGGGCTTACCTTTGCCCTTGGGCTTTGTCGGGACTTTGGCCTTTCCCTTGCCCTTATTGTTACGGACCATCAGTACGGGCTTGGGTCCAACCTTTTTCATGTTGCCTTCAGCAGTTCGTAACATACTGAGCAGTTGTGGTAGAGTCTTGTCAATTTCATTCATATTGAAATTGAGAACAAACTGGCTGTAGCTATCCGGCAACGATTGCAGAATAACATCAGTGGCCAACTCTTGGCCCAATGGAAACCCAAGTTTAGACAAGCTTTCAATATAACCAATCATCTTAAGGACATGAGGTCCTACTGGGCTTCCTTCAGCCAGCTTACATTGGAACAAGGCCTTAGAGATATCGAACCTCTCTTGCCTTGCTTGCCCTTGATATAGTTCTTTCAAGTGCTCGATCATATCATAAGCAACCATATCCTCATGTTGTTTTTGAAGATCAGGATTCATAGTGGCAAGCATAAGACATCCGACGTCTACCATATCATCGAGATGCTTCTTATAAGCATCTTTTTCAGCCCTCGAGGCATTAGCAGGTGGTTCATCAGGAAGTGATTTTTCAATGACATATAACTTCCGTTCTTGTTTGAGGACAATCCTCAAGTTACGGAACCAGTCAAGAAAGTTCAAACCATTCAATTTGTCCTTCTCAAGGACCGATCGCAATGAGAGTGTATTAGTGTTTGCAGCCATAATATATCTACAACAATAAAATATGCGTGTGAATAGATTTACCAAGTTTATATTAATCATTAAAAGGACTTTATTAGATGATGTTTCCCACTATTTCAAAATTAATAACCCTCATATATTAATTTCGGAAAGACTTTCTTCAAAGAATTTCTAGTGGGTCAAGGATCCATATTTCACCTTCTCTTAAGTCAGCTTTGGCTTTACTCTCAAGATTATGGTTTATTTAGGTAAGCAACACTTGCTAATTACATCATATGTAACTCCTACAATTTGGTGAACAACTCTTGTTCTAATCATCTTATGATATATCCAAATTACTTGCCTCTAGATTTCTAATCCTATTAGAGTAACCTAGTTAAGTCATTAACCAATTTTTAACCAGCGAATATCACTTGTTTATTCTTCGCGTTTAACCAAGATAAATACTAGTACTTCGCTTTGGCAAAACCTACATAGTATTGATCGAGGCTTTAACGAGGGCATAAATTGGAAGGCCTATATTGACTTAATATTTTAATTGAGGGATTTTATTAAAATGTTACATCTCACCAATTATGGTCTACTTTAGTCCATTTAATCTTTTAATTGATCTCATCAATTAGTGGGGTTTATTATTATTACCAAATTTGCATGCTTTAGACATCCATAGCATCTCATACATGAATAAGTAAAGCAATAAATAAATGCAATAGTTATAGCCCATAAACTATGGTGGTTCAACCCAAGCCAATGGGAGAACTAATAGGGAACCTAAAGGTGTAAGCCGTTTCATACGCTGTCGATCCACACTTGTCAGCCAATCTTCCTTCTCGTCTTGTCCATAGCAATTTTTACAAATTACAAAATTCAGAAACTCGTTTTACATACGAGGGAGTAAGATGAGAAGAGAAATACAAAAGAATAGTAGTAAGGCACGACACGCAGGCCGTATTTATAAAATTACAACCTTTTATCAAATGGGTCAACGGGCTATAACTATGCATTTCAAACACTGTGCATTTCAAAAATAACATGTACCATTCAACGTTTTGTTAAGTGACATATTAAAATATCCTTTCAATCCTTTTATGGCCCATTAAGTTTTATTTATTAAAAAAAAACATACTGGAAGATGATGGGGATCAAAAGGCGGTGACAGGGAGCGGGCCGAAGGCCCGCGACCGGAACCGCCTGATCCCCATCCCCGGGGGTGCGGGGGCGGAGCCCCCGCGGTATGGACCAGGGGTGCGGGGCAGAGCCCCGCGGTACGAACCGCATGCCCCAGTCAAATGAAACCTCACGATTTGATAACTTTTATCAACAGAATCGTGTTTTCAGGATTTTAATCCTTCAGGTTTCATATCGGAACAACTCTTGTTCCACTGGCCAGTAAACTCTTACTGGAAATTGAAAAATCACCGCTACATCATAACAAACTTGTTAATGTTTACAGTAATAACATAAAACTGAATAGGCCATAATACCATGATTAACATTTAATCACTTATCGAAAGGAACAATTATCAGATTTCGCTTAAACGATTTAAACAGGGAAAGCAAAATAAAATTAAAACATGTATCTCATACAATTGCATCACCCAAGTATTTAAACCCGAGTTCGTATCACACAAGTGGCTCTGATACCACTGTAGGATCGCCCGGTGCCTCCAAGGCGCAGCGGAAAATTAGAATAATAAATTTTACCGGCGATCCATACCATGGATCCATGTGTAAGGAACGAATCGGGGTGATAAAGGTTTCGAAATTACCGAAACTTCAATCTGAGTAGACAGCGACGCCAAGGCAACGGGAATCCTGAAGCACTATCGAACCAAGCCGCAACCTTTAACGATGTCGGCCTCTACGTAGTCCACCCAATTGACAATGAACGGAAATCTCTCAGAAACTATTTTCAGAGAGTATCACTTTTGACGGCTGCTAGGCCTCACTTTTATGGTTTCGGGATTGCCTATGTATATCCCCTTTAGGGTTTTTACCCTTGCCATATTTAAAACTTTGTGTTAATTGGTATATATTCATAATGAATATTTATTACCATAAATAATCCGAATCATAATAATCGTTATTAAATAAATATAATAACGTTTAACCGAAAATTATAATTACGTTAATTATAATAAAGATTTCGGTAAACTATATTTATTTAAATTTATATATATATGAACCAAAATCATATATTAGAAAATTATGTTCTTGATTATGTGTACAACATCCTTGTACATATAGTATGTTCAATAATTTGATTGCCGAATTTAATTAATTCTATAATTAATTTAATTCATGCGACAACCAGACACAATACCAACTATGTTTTACTCCGTTCATTTCAATTAAAAGGTGTGACCCTATAGGTTCTTGTAACATTAGCAGTAATATTAGAACTATTCTAATATTACAAACAATGAGTGGCATCTAGCAATGCATCATTGCTACCTAAGTTACAAGAAGTCATGATTCGACATAACCTTTTGTGATTAACTTTTCATGCATTAATCCTTAAGTCCAATATCTTTAGAATAGACACAAGTCATGGAATAGTCACACTTGCATAGTCCATCCTATGTTTCTTGATACCTTGAGTAGACTATGATATACAAATAAGTATGACATCTCATATCAACTTATTTGAGCATGGCCATGCATTTCTAGTCTCACTCAATCAAGTGGCCTGAGATATTACTCCTATTATGTAGGAGGGACTTATCCTATATTGATCAACCATATCCCTCTACATAGATTGTGGTATATCCAACATTAGTCTTAATAGAACAACCAATTACAGTGTTCGTTTGACTATATCAAAATATACAACTCACGATGTTGGAATGATGATGATCTCAAGTATGAGGATCATATACATATTAATCACTATGAGTAATATTGTGACAATTACATAATAATCCAAGAAACATACTCATAGCGGGTCGGTCCAATATGTTGTTCTCTAACACACACATTCATGCATTGATTCTGATACTCGATATCAATGACAACTCTTTATCATCAATCAACTACATGTTAGTCTCAATGCATTATTATTGTCCTAGCCAACAATAATACTTGACTAAGGATCTTTTAAGAATAATCATATTATTCTTAGGACATTATTATAAAACAGTTTATTTATGCACACAGAAATGAAACTGAAATAATAATGGCAAAGCCTTATATTAATAAACATGATAAATCAAGTATGTTGTTACAACCATCTCGTGATTGATCTTTGGGCATACTCTTACAATATACCTAATTGGCACACATACACACTCAAATGCCAAATTAAGACCTCAAAGAAGACCCTAAACATGTTCAGCTATCACCCTAGACAACCCCTAGCCGATTGGGTCCCAAAACCAATAAGCCAAAATTGATTATGCTCCCTGAAGAGTCCCTTGTTCGGCCATCACATGCTCCCATTCAAATTTCCTATAATTTCTCCCCCTTATCTACCTTGATCTAATCTCATGAGCCACTCAAACTCTCCTCAGCAGAGTTTTACTTGAATTCCATCACATGTCTGGCACATGCACAAAAATAATTAAAACACATAATGCTTACCTTGTGACTTGAACTCTGGCCCTTGCACACCTGTCCACACGCCATTTTTTTAGGCACTTAAGTGGCGCCACATTACCACTTTACCAAGGGCTTACTTGAGTCTTATTTTACTCCCCTTTTTCTTAAAAGCCCACTTAACCAAGTCCCCTTCACTTTAAGTCCAAAATTTAGAATTTCTACCGGGTTTTAACTTAGGCTTGGGCCTTCTAAAGGCCCATTAACACACTTAAAACATAAATTCCATACTTTAACAACAAAATTCAAAATTTCACCAAAATTGCAAAAATCCTGAAAAATCCCGAAAATTCGGGTGTTACAGATTACTATTATGCTTTAAATGGTTTATATGATTTTAGACTCTAAGGAATTGATAGATGTTTGATATTATGTTATTGGTTTTGTCTTGGCTTAAATTATTAATGATACTTTGAGTTGTAATTTTAGATTTTTTATGTTGAACTTTGAAGTTAAGATGCATGTTGAATTGGTGTGATAGAACTCCGACGAGCTTCCATTATAACCTTTGCTAAAACATCAAAAACTATTGATATTTATGCCGGATAGTGTGATAGGTCTCCGATGAGCTTCCAAACTGATCGAGCTTTCGATTATCTATAAAACATAGGAAGAAAACATTGTTCATTTGTAACACCCTAAATTTGGGCCTTGAGCAAGGGAACAGTTAAGAGACTACACATAAATATTTAGTTGTGCAAGAAAGTGACATAAATGAATGTCTGCTTCATTGGTTAAGTGATTTAGGAGTGTTTGGGAGTGTCTGAGAAGTGGGCTAATAGGCTTATAATTAAATATGGGTAAACCATGACACAAAAAGCCTAGTGGTCTAGCGGTAAGTGGCGTGTGGAGTGTTCATGGGGTATGGGTTCAAGTCGTGGCAATACAAGAGGAGTATTTATTTTGCTTCTCGTCCCATGTGAGAGACAGAAGTGGACTAAAATACTGTTGAATGGGGTTTGAATTGGTCATGCAGAATATGTTGGAGGAAATCAAGGAGAAAATTAAGGGATATGATGTTAGGGGAAAGTGTATAACCGGTTTTTAGGAGAGAATTGTGGGATAAGGTGGTGATTTTGGTTGTTGCTCGAATTTTCCTTTATGTGGCTAGTTTTCTTTCCTTTTCTTGTAATTTGTTTTTTCAGTTTCCCTTTCTTCACCGTATTCTCTTGACACTAGTCTTCCTGAAGCCTATCGTTCTTTTTGTTTTTTTCTCTCGGTTCTCTTTTGGTTGTTTCTCTGACCGATTCTTGCTTAGTAAATTCCGGATATAAGTGGTTTTGCTTCCTGGTGATTTTGTTCCCCTTTATTGTTATCATCGTTCCCATGGTAGCTGGTTTTTACTCCTCTGCTACTACACTAAGAAGTGAACACACGTTTATCTGTTATTGGCCTAACCTGATTCTTTCTTCTATCTCTCATTTTCATTTCTTTTGTCAAATCTTCCCACCGTTTGCGCCAACTATTAATTTTATCGGATCGGTAAGTTCAGTAGGTGTTGGTTTTGTTTATATTCACACTATTTTAACTGAAAATTGGAAAAAGCCAAAAAACTAGAAAACGCGACATTTGATGCCACATGGGCTTGCGATCACTCGTGTGGTAATCCGATCGCTCATGGCCTTGAGCCGTTTTGGGCCTAGTTGGGCCAGAATGGGCCGTGTAGACCCAATAGGCTTCTGGGGCTTTTGATGGGTCGGTAAGTGCACGAAGACCCCAATTTGGTGAAATAACCAATATACCCACATAGGGTAAAATGACCGATATACCTCCGTAGGGTAAAATGATTGAAATACCCCTATAGGGTAAAATGACCGGAACACCCCCATAGGGTAAAATGACCGAAATATCCCTATAGGGTAAAATGACTGAAATTTCTCCATAGGGTAAAATGACCAAAATACCCCCAATAGGTAAAATGACAGAACTACCCCCATAGGGTAAAATGATCGAAATACCCCTATAGGGTAAAATGACCAAAATACCCCCGTTGGGTTAAATGACCGAAACACCCCCATACGATAAAATGATTGAAATACCCCCATAGGGTAAAATTGTAACGCCCCCATGCCCGAGACCGTCGCCGGAGTCGAGCTTGAGGTGTTACTGAACATAATTTTCCATTTTAAGAAGTTTGAAACATTTAATTCTACATTCATAGCATACTGTCTACCTGCGTTACGGTTACAAAAAAAATCATATCTCGAGTTAAAAAACTAAAAATCAAGATCCGTAAATTTTCCCTGAAACTAGACTCATATATCTATATACTAATTTCTTTCTAGAATTTTTGGTCGGGCCAATTAGTACAGTTTATTACTTAAATTTACCCCTGTTTCAGGACTCGACTGCACTAACCTCTGCTAACTATGAACCTTTTTTCTCTCTCTATAAAATTCATATGACTATGCCATTTGTTTCTCTTAAAACTAGACTCAATAAGGATTTTGAACATATAAAGCATACCTCCTAATTATTTTTGTACAATTTATGGTGAATTCCCAAAGTTGGAATAGGGGATCCAGAAATCGCTTTGGCCCTGTCTCACTAAAACTCAAATATCTCATCACATATAACTCCTTTACCTGTTTCACTTCTTCCATATGAAAGTAGACACAATAAAATTTAATTCCATTTAATTCATCACCTAATTCGATTTCTACTATTTTTAGTGATTTTTCAAACTTACGTCATTATTACTGTAATGTTCTGTTTTATGGCAAATTTCATCTTTTCATGAATTTTCATGAACTACAAAACATATTAGTCTCACATAGCATCCAACATTATCTAGGCTAGCCATTCCAATGACTAATCATTTCCAAGCATTTTCTTAACCAGACCACAACCATATCATAAGATTATTTACACAAAATAAGAACATTGCTATACATGCCATACTTAAGTTATACAAGCCATTTTACCAAAAAGTCCTTCAGATAGTGTGATCGAGCCTTCGACCTATCCCGATTCCTAAGCCGGCTTATCCAACACTACAATGAATGGAAAAGAGGGAGTAAGCATAAATGCTTAGTAAGTCCATATGCAAATAACAAGTAACATAACAAAGCAATTATACCAAACAACATTAGCATGTTATCACCAAGACATATTCCACATTTCCAGCCATCGTGTATCAAGTTTCAACCTGAGGGTTAAGAAAATACTTGTCCAAAGTGTGCATTTCGCGACACAAACCACAATATCATTTCCATCTCAAGCATTCTTCCATTTCGCTAAAATTTTACCCGTTGAACACATCGGAATATAACTCGGATACATGGATAATTTGCACATAAGTGCCACATATGTAATCAAGCGACCATGTAACCCGCCCATAAGCGAACTCTGTAACGCCCTAATTTTCGGGTTTTCTTAGATTTGTCTTTGTCTGTTAAAAATGTTTAAATGTTGGTAATTAGGTGTGTGATGCATGTTTGGGATGTGTTAATGGGCCTATGGAAGGCCCATGAGTTGGATGGAAGCTCGGCAAAATTTTGAATTTTTGCCTTAGGGAAATAGGGGATCAGTGGAAATAAGTGTTTTAAGGAATTGTGTGCGAAATGTAGCACAAATGAACCAGTGGTAAAGTGGCAAGGGAGACGCCACTAGGTTCCTTAAAAGGTGGCGCCTAAATGAGCCTAGAGGTCAAGGGTTCAAGCGCCAGAGGTTGCAAGGTAGTGTTTTATTTTTGAGCTTGAGTAGGTAAGAGTTTGAAGCCGAATTGAACTCTGCTTGGAAGGGATTTGAATTGGTCAAAGAGTAAATCATGGAGGAGGTTGAGGAGCAAATCAGGGAGGTTTTGAATTTCAAATTGATGGCCGGCCAAAGGACTCTTGAGGGAAGGCAAATTCGGCAATGTGCCTAGGTAGCATTTTCGGCAAATAGGTGTTGATGTGTGCCGAATTCTTCTTTTAGTTTTTATGATTTGGTGCCGATTTTCCTTAGGTAAGTAAAGCTCCCCTTTCTTTGTCTATTTCTCTAGTGTGCTAGGTACCTTCCTTATTTTGCCATTTTGGTTCTCTCATCAACCTATTAGCCGAACCCTTAACCCACTCTTGAGCCGAATCTTCATTCAACTAAACACCTCCTTTGTTCTCTCTTCAACTCTCATCTTCTTTTCATCTTGCCTTCTCAAAACCGAAACCTATCTTGCTGCCTCCTTCTTGGCCGAATTGAATAAGCTTTCTCCTACCCCTTTTCTTCAAGGCCTAAACCGAATGCTCATTTGATTAAAATTCCCATGGCCGAATACTTTCTACAAACCGAAACCACACCTCCTTGTTACCTATTGATCAAAATCTTCTTATCCTTCTTCTTCTTATTCTCCTTCTTCTTGATTCTTTAGCCAACCGAACCCTATTCTTCTATCTCTTCTAGTTGTCGATTTATCCCACCTGCTTTGTTGATTAAAACAACTAGAGCCCATATCACTTCCTCAAAAGTCGAAAGCACCTCTTTCTAACCCTTCTAAAGCCGAATACCTTTAGAGATATTCTTGTGGTGCTAGCGTTAGATCTGTGGTGGATTTAGAGTAGACCAGAGATAGTAAAAGCGTGGAAGGGATACTCTGCAAGTGGTGGTATTGGTAAGTGATCTATTCACTACGTATCTTCGTCTATTAAATATCTTAAAGGGGAGACCGAAACCTATAGAGGGCATGTCGACATTTTTTTTGTAAGATTCTAATATTATGGGTTGTTTCTTTTGCGCATGGAATAGCAAGAGGAGGGTATCAAGCGAGGAGTTTTGAAAGATAACGAGATTTAGTCTTTGATCGGCAATAAGGGGTAAGATTTCAATGTTCGGGCATGTTGGCCGATTATGATTTGTGGGGGAAGATCTTATATGTGGCCGAATCTTAGACTAACATTTAGTGGTTGATTGTAGGATTTCATTCGTGGGTTCTCCAGCGATTCCGACAGTTAACAGGTGTGTAACGTATCCCCATCATAGACTAGGATGGCTAAAAGCCGAAATAATCGAAGCTGTGCTAGGTGACCGATCAAAAGTGACCGAAAAGTCAGTCTTGAAAGGAAATAAGAGTAACCGATTACTCTGTTGTGGTCACATTAGGAATTGGCGTTGGCGAAATTGTAGAAGGTGCAATTTCGAGCGTTTGGGTAAGATGGGCTTCAGTGGGCCAAGGCGGGCCCAATGGGCTTCCGAGCCCAAATTTGAATATGTTCATAAAGGACTTTCTGGTAAACTCGAATAGTAAAAACTTGGTAAAGTTGGTAACTAAAACCTAAAATTTGGCTTATCGGACTTATCGACGGTATTGGACATAGTAAGGCCCATTAGGGGTTTTAGGCTAAAAAGGGCAAAATTGGAAATTTGGCTTAAGTAGACTTCCGAGGCTATTTAGGGACTGTTAGTCTATTAGACTGGCATAAAATCATTGAAAATAGGGAAAAGGACTAAAATACCCTTAAATATGAAAAATTACCAAAATACCCCTAGGTGTAAAAAGACTATTATACCCCTAGGATCAATTCTGCATGAAATGTATGATGTTATGTATCTACATGGATTAATTATGAATATGTATATATCTGATGCATAAGATGCTATATATTGCATGCTAGTATAATTGTATGTTGCATGGGGTATGGGTTATGATGGAGGAAGCGTTCTGGCAGCCTCGCTGCAATCTGGTGGCCTCGCCACATATTTTCTGGCAGCCTCGCTGCAATCTGGTGGCCTCGCCACAATATTTATATCTGGCGACCTTGTCACAATATCTGGCAGCCTCGCTGCAAATATATCTGGCAGCCTCGCTGCAAATGTTATCTGGCAGTCTCACTGCAAATTATATCTGGCAGCCTCGCTGCAAATATCTGTGGCGTGTAGCGGTTGGGTGGGTCGAGTAGTCTCCCCACATGGTGTAAGGCTGGTACGGGGGTGTTAAGGATGGATCTGGGTTGGGTTTTTGTTTGCATAATGTTATATCTGATCTGTTTCTGTTATGGGCCTTTGGGCTTAACCTGATTCCTGTAATGGGCCAAGGCCCAATTAAATCTATTTCTGAGGCTTGATCTGTTTTGGCCTATGGTTGAGATATTGTTGCACACTGAGTTGCCAAACTCACCCTTTTTAATTAATCTCTGCAGGTAACCCTCAACCATAGTGGGCTTAGAGCTGTGAGAGATTCGGAGTGGCCACAGTTTCTGCAATAAAACTGGTTTCCGTTTATGGTTTTTTTTTGGTATTTTCATTGTGCTAATTTGGGTTTTAAATTTGTAATAAGGCCGCTTTTTAAATTTTCTTTATGGGTTTATTTTCTTTAATGTTTTAAATCCTGCTATATCGAATCTACTAGACGTAGGCTGCGCGGGTTTCAAAATCTTAACAATGTTTTCAAAACGCTTTAAGATTAACTATGGATAACTTTAAGGATTAATGAACTGGTTTTTCACAAGCTCACTAATTTGATTCGAACCTCACCTAAGTCTCAACAAGTTAAAAGGTTATAAGCGTAGGTTAGGATCATGTGACACACCAGATCTGGTCATAACGTCCAGACCGGGTTTGGGGTGTTACATTTAGTGGTATCAGAGCCAAGTTGCAACAACTCGGCTGTGGAACGGGTCTAAAAATGAAGGTTGTCAAACAATCAAAACAAATATTTTCGAAAAGTCATGTTTTTAACATTGCTTTCAAATTACTTGGAACTAGTTTTGATAAACTTCTATCGTACCTAAATGGGTTATTTTCAAAGAATAAATTAAGTTATCCTATGAGATCTTTCGAAATAGTGGCACACCGAATCTCCGGCCCAAGCCTGTAAGTTTTCTGAACTTTTCTGATTGTTTCTGAAAATTCTGATTGTATGCCTGACTAAAGACTATATTATGATACTTTAGCTAGGGTATTACTGAAACTGTAGAGACTCTGATAGGTAGACTGAAACTGTAGCTTGGCTACCGCGAAAGAAGATAAACTCTGCAACTCTACTTATTCATAAGACATCTGTAATAAACATTGAAATATTAATCTGACTCATAAAACTTCTAAAACAGAACACACGAAATGAGTACGCGAGCAGCTCGTGGTAGGGGCCGTGGACGTGGCCGAGGTAGCACACGAGCCGAATCTTCTTCTTCGGGTCATGCACCAGCAGCTGAGATACCAGTATCACCAGCAACAGAGGTGGAATCTCATGATAGGGGTGTAGGGGATGATGCCCTATCACAAGCGATGCTTCGAGTTTTAGAAAGGGTTGCTGGGGCGAGTACTGGTAATGGATTTCGTGGTGCGATATCTGAGCGACTCCGAGCTAATGGAGCAGAATTCTTCAGGGGTGTGTCTGGTGTAGCCCCAAACGTGGCCGAGTATTGGTTGGAGGCCACAGAGCGAATTATGGACGATCTGGACTGTTCTGTGGAGCAGAAGCTGAAGGGAGCTGTATCGTTACTTAGAGATGAGGCTTATCAGTGGTGGCTCACAGTAAGAGATGGAACTGCAGCTGGTGAGGTAACATGGGAGCTGTTTAAGACAGCCTTTAAAGGAAAATACGTTGGAGCTAGCTATGTGGACGCGCGTCGGAAGGAATTTTTGAATTTGGTTCAGGGAGGTAAAACGGTATCTGAGTACGAGGCTGAGTTCTTGAGGCTGAGTCGATATGCTTCTGGGATAGTTGCCACTGAATACGAGCGTAGTGTGCGCTTTGAGGACGGTTTGAGGGATGAGCTAAGGGTGTTGATTGCTCCGCAGAGGGAGCGTAATTTTGCTGCTCTAGTTGAGAAAGCTAAGATAGCTGAGGAAGTAAAGCGTACTGAGAGGCAGAACCGCGAGAAGGATCGGAACCGCTTCCGGAGGGATTCTGGATCATCTGGTGGGAATAATATGAATGTTAAAAGAGCAGGGATGGCAGAACCAGTACGAGCGGTGCCAATGAATGCTGTCAGACCTCAGAGTTGCAGGAGTTGTGGTAGGATCCATACGGGCGAGTGTCGGAAACGTACTGGAGCCTGTTTTCGATGTGGGTCGATGGAGCATAGAATTAAGGATTGTCCACAGGAACCTGATCAGAATCAAGTTAGAGATCAGAGGGTTGCTCAGCCAGTGAGGGGTGGACCACCAGCTCCAAGAGGTCGTGGACAAGGCAGAGGTGGAAATGGAAATGGTCGAGGACGAGGAGCGCCTGGTAGGGGTGCTGGTTTTGCTGAGGCTCGTCAGCCAGCGATAGTCTATGCAGCTCGTCGTCGAGAGGAAGGTGATGCTCCTGATGTCATAACCGGTACGTTCTTGATTTCTTGTATACCATTCACTGCGTTAATAGATATTGGATCTACCCACTCGTATGTTGCATGTGCCATATCTGGGTCGTTGGGAGTGCGTTCTGAGGAGACAGTGAGTGGGGTAACGGTACTAAGTCCTTTGGGTCACTCGGTTAGGGTAGACAAATTGTATAGAGACGTGCCTATGGAGACTCAAGGAAAGATCTTTTCTGGAGATTTGATGGAGCTACCCTTCGGAGAATTCGATCTCATCTTAGGAATGGATTGGCTTGTAAAGCATAGGGCTACTTTGGATTGTGCTGCAAAGCGGATGAGCTTAAAAACTGCAGAGGATGAGGAAGTTATGGTGATTGGTGAACAAAGAGACTATCTGTCCAATGTGGTATCAGCATTAAGAGCTGAGAAATGGATTCGCAAAGGATGTGAGGCTTTTATGGCATTTATAAGTCAAGCTGAATCTGAGGAACTAATGGTGGATCAAGTTAGAACCGTTAAGGACTTTCAGGATGTATTCCCAGAAGAGCTTCCAGGTTTGCCTCCGAATCGAGAGGTCGAGTTTGGAATTGACTTGTTGCCTGGTACGGCACCGGTGTCCATTGCACCGTATAGGATGGCACCAAAGGAGTTGGTGGAGTTGAAAGCGCAGATTCAAGAACTGTTGGATAGAGGTTTTATTAGGCCAAGTGTATCTCCGTGGGGAGCACCAGTGTTGTTTGTTAAGAAGAAAGATGGGTCAATGAGAATGTGCATTGATTACCGGCAGTTGAACAAGCTGACAATTAAGAATAAGTACCCGTTGCCAAGAATCGATGATCTGTTCGACCAGCTTAGAGGAGCTTCAGTATTTTCCAAGATTGACCTTCGATCTGGGTATCATCAATTAAGGGTGAAAGAGGTGGATATTCACAAGACGGCATTCAGAACTCGTTATGGTCACTATGAGTTCTTGGTTATGCCATTTGGGCTGACCAATGCACCTGCAGCTTTTATGGACCTGATGAATCGAGTGTTTCAGCCATACTTGGATCGATTCGTGGTCGTCTTTATCGACGATATTTTGGTCTATTCTGAATCTGAGGAGAAACATGATGAACATCTTCGTATTGTGCTGCAAGTGTTAAGGGAAAAGGAGCTTTATGCGAAATTTAGCAAGTGTGAGTTCTGGTTGAGGGAGGTAACTTTCTTGGGGCATGTTGTGTCTGCTGAGGGGATTAAAGTGGACCCTCGAAAGATCGAAGCAATTCTGGAATGGAAACCACCGAGGTCTGTGGCCGAAATTTGAAGTTTTCTGGGTCTAGCTGGGTACTATAGAAGGTTTGTAGAAGGATTTTCTGTGATGGCAGCGCCGTTAACAAAGCTTATAAGGAAAGGCGTACCATTTGTCTGGACCCAGCAGCAGCAAGAAGCTTTTGAGAAGCTTAAGAAGGTTTTGACCGAGGCACCTGTACTGATTCAACCAGAGTCTGGAAAAGATTTTACCGTGTGTAGTGACGCATCGCATATTGGGTTGGGCTGTGTGTTGATGCAAGACGGTAAGGTGGTTGCTTACGCATCGCGACAGCTTAAACCTCATGAAGTGAACTATCCTACCCATGATTTGGAGTTGGCGGCAGTAATCTTCGCACTTAAGATTTGGAGACATTATCTATATGGAGAAAGGTGTATTATATACACAGATCATAAGAGCCTTAAGTACTTGTTGACTCAGAAGGAGCTGAATCTTAGGCAACGAAGATGGATAGAGTTGCTCAAGGATTACGATTGTGCGATTGAGTATCATCCAGGCAAAGCTAATGTAGTGGCTGATGCCTTAAGTCGTAGGGCTGTGTCTGATCTGAGAGCGATGTTTGCTCGTTTGAGTCTGTATGATGATGGCAATCTGTTGGCAGAACTGCAAGTAAAGCCAACCTGGGTGGACGATATTAAGGAAAAGCAGTTAAGGGATGAGTCTCTGGTTTCTCGATTTCAGCAGGTTAAAGATGGGAGTACTTTTGAGTTTGAACTGAACAGTGAGGGAGTTCTATGTTTCCGCGGTAGAATCTGTATTCCTAAGGACTTCAATTTGAGGCAAGCAATTCTGAATGAAGCTCATAAAGGGCTGTGTGCTATGCATCCTGGAGGTAATAAGATGTATCATGATTTAAAGGAGTTGTATTGGTGGCCTGGACTGAAGCGTGAGGTAACAGAATTTGTGGGGAAATGTCTGACTTGTCAGCAAGTGAAAGCTGAACATCAGTTACCTTCTGGACTTCTGCAACCAGTAAAGGTACCACTTTGGAAATGGGAGAGGGTGACCATGGATTTTGTTAGTGGGTTGCCCTTGACGCCGTCAAAGAAGGACTCGATTTGGGTGATCGTGGATAGGTTGACTAAGTCTGCTCATTTCATCCCTGTACGTACTGATTATTCACTTCAAAAGTTAGCTAAATTGTATGTGGCAGAAATTGTGCGCCTGCATGGGGTGCCATTGTCTATCATTTCTGATCGAGATCCTAGATTCACATCTCGGTTCTGGCAAAAGTTGCATGAAGCGTTGGGAACGCGACTGAACTTTAGCACGGCTTTCCATCCCCAGACTGATGGTCAGTCTGAGAGGGTTATTCAGACTCTGGAAGATATGTTGAGGGGTTGCGTCATCAATTTTCGAGGTAGTTGGGAGGATTATTTACCGTTGGCGGAGTTTACGTACAATAACAGCTATCAGGCTAGTATCCGTATGGCACCTTATGAAGCATTGTATGGGCGTAAGTGTCGTTCACCTAGTTGTTGGACCGAATTGGGCGAGCGGCAAGTTCTTGGACCTGAACTGGTAGCGGAGACTGAAGAGAAGATCAAGGTGATAAGGGACCGTTTGAAAGAGGCATCTGATCGACAGAAGTCTTATGCAGATCTGAAGCGTAAAGAGATTGAGTATTCGGTAGGTGATATGGTTTTTCTGAAAGTTTCGCCTTGGAAGAAGATATTGAGATTTGGTAAGAAAGGCAAGCTGAGTCCGAGGTTTATTGGGCCTTATCGGGTTCTTAAGCGAGTGGGCCCGGTGGCGTATCAGTTAGAATTACCGCCAGAGTTACACAGAATTCATGATGTGTTTCACGTATCCATGTTAAGACGATATCGTTCTGACCCTACTCATATTCTACCAGTTGCAGAAGTAGAAGTTCAGCCTGACTTAACTTTCGAGGAAGAACCTGTTCAGATTCTGGATCGAGATGTGAAGGTTTTAAGAAGAAAATCGGTCCCATTGGTGAAGGTACTATGGCGTAATCATGGCAGAGAAGAAGCTACTTGGGAACCAGAGGAGGCAATGCGTCAGCAATATCCCCATTTGTTTGGATAAGGTAAATTTCGAGGACGAAATTTCTTTAAGGAGGGTAGAGTTGTAACGCCCTAATTTTCGGGTTTTCTTAGATTTGTCTTTGTCTGTTAAAAATGTTTAAATGTTGGTAATTAGGTGTGTGATGCATGTTTGGGATGTGTTAATGGGCCTATGGAAGGCCCATGAGTTGGATGGAAGCTCGGCAAAATTTTGAATTTTTGCCTTAGGGAAATAGGGGATCAGTGGAAATAAGTGTTTTAAGGAATTGTGTGCGAAATGTAGCACAAATGAACCAGTGGTAAAGTGGCAAGGGAGACGCCACTAGGTTCCTTAAAAGGTGGCGCCTAAATGAGCCTAGAGGTCAAGGGTTCAAGCGCCAGAGGTTGCAAGGTAGTGTTTTATTTTTGAGCTTGAGTAGGTAAGAGTTTGAAGCCGAATTGAACTCTGCTTGGAAGGGATTTGAATTGGTCAAAGAGTAAATCATGGAGGAGGTTGAGGAGCAAATCAGGGAGGTTTTGAATTTCAAATTGATGGCCGGCCAAAGGACTCTTGAGGGAAGGCAAATTCGGCAATGTGCCTAGGTAGCATTTTCGGCAAATATGTGTTGATGTGTGCCGAATTCTTCTTTTAGTTTTTATGATTTGGTGCCGATTTTCCTTAGGTAAGTAAAGCTCCCCTTTCTTTGTCTATTTCTCTAGTGTGCTAGGTACCTTCCTTATTTTGCCATTTTGGTTCTCTCATCAACCTATTAGCCGAACCCTTAACCCACTCTTGAGCCGAATCTTCATTCAACTAAACACCTCCCTTGTTCTCTCTTCAACTCTCATCTTCTTTTCATCTTGCCTTCTCAAAACCGAAACCTATCTTGCTGCCTCCTTCTTGGCCGAATCGAATAAGCTTTCTCCTACCCCTTTTCTTCAAGGCCTAAACCGAATGCTCATTTGATTAAAATTCCCATGGCCGAATACTTTCTACAAACCGAAACCACACCTCCTTGTTACCTATTGATCAAAATCTTCTTATCCTTCTTCTTCTTATTCTCCTTCTTCTTGATTCTTTAGCCAACCGAACCCTATTCTTCTATCTCTTCTAGTTGTCGATTTATCCCACCTGCTTTGTTGATTAAAACAACTAGAGCCCATATCACTTCCTCAAAAGTCGAAAGCACCTCTTTCTAACCCTTCTAAAGCTGAATACCTTTAGAGATATTCTTGTGGTGCTAGCGTTAGATCTGTGGTGGATTTAGAGTAGACCAGAGATAGTAAAAGCGTGGAAGGGATACTCTGCAAGTGGTGGTATTGGTAAGTGATCTATTCACTACGTATCTTCGTCTATTAAATATCTTAAAGGGGAGACCGAAACCTATAGAGGGCATGTCGACATTTTTTTTGTAAGATTCTAATATTATGGGTTGTTTCTTTTGCGCATGGAATAGCAAGAGGAGGGTATCAAGCGAGGAGTTTTGAAAGATAACGAGATTTAGTCTTTGATCGGCAATAAGGGGTAAGATTTCAATGTTCGGGCATGTTGGCCGATTATGATTTGTGGGGGAAGATCTTATATGTGGCCGAATCTTAGACTAACATTTAGTGGTTGATTGTAGGATTTCATTCGTGGGTTCTCCAGCGATTCCGACAGTTAACAGGTGTGTAACGTATCCCCATCATAGACTAGGATGGCTAAAAGCCGAAATAATCGAAGCTGTGCTAGGTGACCGATCAAAAGTGACCGAAAAGTCAGTCTTGAAAGGAAATAAGAGTAACCGATTACTCTGTTGTGGTCACATTAGGAATTGGCGTTGGCGAAATTGTAGAAGGTGCAATTTCGAGCGTTTGGGTAAGATGGGCTTCAGTGGGCCAAGGCGGGCCCAATGGGCTTCCGAGCCCAAATTTGAATATGTTCATAAAGGACTTTCTGGTAAACTCGAATAGTAAAAACTTGGTAAAGTTGGTAACTAAAACCTAAAATTTGGCTTATCGGACTTATCGACGGTATTGGACATAGTAAGGCCCATTAGGGGTTTTAGGCTAAAAAGGGCAAAATTGGAAATTTGGCTTAAGTAGACTTCCGAGGCTATTTAGGGACTGTTAGTCTATTAGACTGGCATAAAATCATTGAAAATAGGGAAAAGGACTAAAATACCCTTAAATATGAAAAATTACCAAAATACCCCTAGGTGTAAAAAGACTATTATACCCCTAGGATCAATTCTGCATGAAATGTATGATGTTATGTATCTACATGAATTAATTATGAATATGTATATATCTGATGCATAAGATGCTATATATTGCATGCTAGTATGATTGTATGTTGCATGGGGTATGGGTTATGATGGAGGAAGCGTTCTGGCAGCCTCGCTGCAATCTGGTGGCCTCGCCACATATTTTCTGGCAGCCTCGCTGCAATCTGGTGGCCTCGCCACAATATTTATATCTGGTGACCTCGTCACAATATCTGGCAGCCTCGCTGCAAATATATCTGGCAGCCTCGCTGCAAATGTTATCTGGCAGTCTCACTGCAAATTATATCTGGCAGCCTCGCTGCAAATATCTGTGGCGTGTAGCGGTTGGGTGGGTCGAGTAGTCTCCCCACATGGTGTAAGGCTGGTACGGGGGTGTTAAGGATGGATCTGGGTTGGGTTTTTGTTTGCATAATGTTATATCTGATCTGTTTCTGTTATGGGCCTTTGGGCTTAACCTGATTCCTGTAATGGGCCAAGGCCCAATTAAATCTGTTTCTGAGGCTTGATCTGTTTTGGCCTATGGTTGAGATATTGTTGCACACTGAGTTGCCAAACTCACCCTTTTTAATTAATCTCTGCAGGTAACCCTCAACCATAGTGGGCTTGGAGCTGTGAGAGATTCGGAGTGGCCACAGTTTCTGCAATAAAACTGGTTTCCGTTTATGGTTTTTTTTTGGTATTTTCATTGTGCTAATTTGGGTTTTAAATTTGTAATAAGGCCGCTTTTTAAATTTTCTTTATGGGTTTATTTTCTTTAATGTTTTAAATCCTGCTATATCGAATCTACTAGACGTAGGCTGCGCGGGTTTCAAAATCTTAACAATGTTTTCAAAACGCTTTAAGATTAACTATGGATAACTTTAAGGATTAATGAACTGGTTTTTCACAAGCTCACTAATTTGATTCGAACCTCACCTAAGTCTCAACAAGTTAAAAGGTTATAAGCGTAGGTTAGGATCATGTGACACACCAGATCTGGTCATAACGTCCAGACCGGGTTTGGGGTGTTACAAACTCGGAATCAAATCAATGAGCTCGGGCGTTCGCATCCATAAGTGAACTCAGACTCAACTCAACGAGTTTAGATGCCTAGTTACATCTCACGAACTCGGACTCAACTCAACGAGTTCGGACATTTGCATCCATAAGTGAACTCGGACTCAACTCAACGAGCTCGGATGCCCAACCATCCTAGTGACATGTCACTTGTGTCCTAATCTATTCCCAAGGTTCAAACAAATTTTCCTCAATCACACATTTCCCAGTCGTTCTCCTCGGAATATCGAAACCAATACGTTGCTTGCATCTCATACTTATCAATTTAATCACATACTTTTCATACCAATACATAATATTTCACACAGCATAATATTCATAATAACAAGTATCATATCATATAAATAGCATTAAATCACTTAAAATAGAAATTATGTTACATTATCTACACATGAACTTACCTAGGTACAAAATATAGCAATTTTACAATTTAGTCCACAATCTTTTCTTTTCCTCGATCAATGTTGATTCCACGTCTTTCTTGATCTAAAATAACACATTTAACTTATTTAATACTCACATTTATCAAAATAGTCCTAAATTCAAATTTTGGCAAAATTATAATTTTACCCCTAAACTTTTACATATTTACACTTTTACCCCAAAGCTCGGAAATTAAATTTTATTTCAAATTCTTATGTTCTAGGACATGCTGATCATTTATTTGCAATTAGCAAGCTCAAATTCCCACTATAACACATACTTATGAACAATATGTACTTTTACCAATTAAGCCGTTTTGTTCGTTTTTACTTAAAATCGAGTAGCACAAGTTGTCTAACATAATTTAAAACCTTATATTCTATCATATAACATCAAAATACACAAATTTCACCTATGGGTATTTTTCCAAATATGAACCCTAACTCAAAATATTGCTATCATAAGCTATATCGAGCTACCGGGATCTCAAAAACGTAAAAATCATTAAAAACAGGGCTTGGAATCACTTGCTATGGAGCTTGGAAGCTTGAAACAAACCCTAGCTATGGAGAACCCTTGAAATTTCGTGGTAATGAAGAAGATGATCAATTTTTTGTTATTTTTCCCTTTTTATTTCATGTTAATATCCAAATGACCAAAATGCCCCTCCTTACTAAACTTTCAAAAATTCCATCCATGTTCAAATTTTGTCCATGAACTTAAAATTGGCCAAATTACTATTTAAGACCTCCTAGTTAATATTTCAAAGCAATTTCATACTAGAAACTTCTAGAATGCAAGTTTTGCAACTTATTCGATTTAGTCCCTAATTTTAAATTAAGCACTTTACGCATAGAATTTCTTCACGAAATTTTCACACAATCATGCAATCATATCATAAACCTCAAAATAATTATAAAATAATTATTTCTACCTCGGATCTGTGGTCACGAAACCACTATTCTGATTAGGCCCTAATTAGGGATATTACAAAAATGACTAATTTACCCTCATAGCGTAAAATGATCGAAATACCCCTATAGGGTAAAATGACCGAAATACCCTCATAGGGTAAAATGACCAAAATACCCTTATAGGGTAAAATGGCCAAAATACCCCTATAGGGTAAAATGATCGAACTACCCCCATAGGGTAAAATGACCGAAATACCCTCATAAGGTAAAATGACTAAAATACCCCCATAAGGTATAATGATTGAAATACCCTGATAGGGTAAAATGACCGAAATACCCCTATAGAGTAAATTGACTGAAATACCCCCATAGGGTAAAATGACCGATATACCCCCATAGGGTAAAATAACTAATCTGCCCCTATAAAGTAAAGTGACTGTTTTGCCCTTACTTTGTGTATGAATGTATTTGAGCATGCCACGTTGTATGTATGTTGCATCCAAGCATGATATTATGATACTACGCATCACATTTTGCATGGGGATGGGATTATTGTAATTGGAGGAAGTGTACTGATCTATTAAGGTCGCATGGGTTGTACAAGACGACTGTGGACCTACCGATGGCTTTGTTCTGTTCATACTACCGATGGCTTTATGCCATTCATACTACTGGTGGCTTTGTGCCGTTCATACTTCCGATGGCTTTGTGCTGTTCATACTACCGATGGCTTTGTACCGTTCATACTACGATGGCTTTGTACTGTTCATACTACCGATGGCTTTGTGCCGTTCATATTACTGATGGCTTTGTGTCATTCATATTACTAATGGCTTTGTGCCGTTCATATCACTGATGGCTTTGTGCCGTTCATATTACTGATAAGGTCGCACGGGTCGTACGAGACGACTGTGGACCTACTGATAGCTTTCAGCCACTTACATTACTGGCAGATTTGCTACAATACTGGTTAGTGTCACAATTGGTGCTAACATTGGAGTGTAAGGATGGGTGGGTTGATTTATTCCCCACAGGAGTGCAAGGTTGGACAGAAGATGGTATGCAGGGTTGGCTGGGATTATGTGCATCATGCATTCTGATTTCTGAACTGATACTGTTATGGGCTAAGGCTCAATTGATACTGTTATGGGCTAAGGCCCAATTGACACTGTTATGGGCTAAGGCCCAATTGATACTGTTATGGGCTAAGGCCCACTTGATATTGTTATAGACTAAGGTTCAACTGATATTGTTGTGTAATGGGCTCAAGCCCGGACTGTTATTGCATACTGTATGTTTGACTGTTCAATAAGGGATTTCACACTGAGTTTTCATTAACACAGCCTTCTATTTATTATACAGGTAATCCCCAGTCGTAGGCAGGTCGGTGCTAGCCAGATTCGACCGTAACGTCTGGATGGGGTTTTGGGTGTTACATCAATAGCATTTTAAATACATATTAACATATAATAAAACAACATAAACATAATAATCTGTACATACGAACTTACCTCGACGATTAAAGCATAGAAACGAAGTCGATTAATTCGAGGCTTTAGCTTTTCCCTGATCTATATCTGTATGTGGTCTATCTTGACCTAAATAGACAAATTCAATCCATTTAATACTTCCATTATTAAATCCATTCAATATTCCATATTTTTGCAAAATTACTATTTTATCCCTAACATTTTAACTTTTCACAATTTAGTCTTTAAGCTCATACATTGAAATCTAATCATTTTCATCCCCCATTCAAGTTAGCTGATTTCATTAGGGACCTATATCAACTCATACAAACCATCATTTCGTAAATTTAACTTGAACTTTTACTAATTTTATAAACAAGTCCCTAAATATCATTTTCATCAAAAATAACTTTACAAAACTTGTTTATTTATCAACAAGGACTCATAATCTTTCATTAAACTTCAAGAATCAAGCAATAACATTCATGGCACAATTCTAAATCTTTAACAGTTTTAGAAATTGATCCCAAGCTAGCTAGATTAAGCTAAAACAACTTCAAAAACATAAAAATCATTAAAAATGGGCTTAAAAATCACTTACATGAAAGCCATATGAGTGACTGAAACATCAAACCCTAGCTATAGTTTCTCCTTCATCTAATTTCGGTGGAAACAAAATTTGGGGAAGATGAATGCATTTTTATCTTTTATTTGTTTTTAGTTTAATTTATTAATTATTATATTAACCTTTGTTTTTAACCACTTAAAACACCAATTTCATGCCCATCTTTATAAATGGTATAATTACCATCTAAGTCCACTCACATAAATGTTTTATAGCCAATTGACCCTTTAAACAACTAGAATCCCACTTTTGCACCTTTTACGATTTAGTCCTTTTTACTTAATTAAGCATGCAAACATCAAAATTTCTTAACAAAATTTTAATACGAGCCTTCTGACATCCTGTAAACATTAAAATAACACTAAAATAATCATTTACTCATCAAATTTGTACCCAAAACCATTGTTTTGATTTCACTAAAAATGGGTTGTTACACTAAGAGACATAAGAACTACAAACATTGATGGATAGTGTTAGTTGGTTGATTGATCCTTCCAAAGTGTCAGCAACAAAACTTTACAAAAAAATGCACAAGAACCGGTAAGTTTACACAGCTTAATAAGATCATACTATTACTTTCAATCTAACACAATTAGATACAATTCATATGCTATTAGATTTCAAGGTTACTAGAGTATAACAACAAACATATATGTGTTTGGGGGTACCGAAGTACAAATAAGGGCAAGTATGTTCAAATAGGGGTATCGGAGTACAAACAGGAGCACGAATGTGCAAACAGTCAATAATTAATTAATGACCTTTAGCTAAGGAAATAGAATGTAGAAATATGAATAGAAATTCATTTACTTATTGAAACACTATGAACTTACCTACTATTCGATTCCGATCAGCATGTAAGGACTAATCCACTATTTTCCCTTTTCCTCGGTTATTGTCTTTTTTATCCAAGTTTTGATCTATATGATAATTAAATACAATAAATTAATCTCATACATATTCCAAATTTCATCTAAAATACACAACCCTTAACTTCTTATTATTTACACATTTTCCCTAAACTTTTATATTTTTTGCAACTTTGTAACACCCCAAACCCGGCCTAGAAGTTAGCTTGAATCTGGCGTGCCACATTGAAGGATGACTCATATAGATCGTATACTTGTAAGACTTTTGAAAACAATCGTCCGTTTGTGATCCGAATAAGGGTTTACTTTCAAAACAGTTTCATTAGAGAAATAATTGGGTATAAAACGATTTCATTTGAAGGTTAGCTGATTTAAAGGTTTAAGTGAGTTTAAATAAGAGTTTCGAATTCGATAGTTGAAAACTTGAGTTTGCAAATTATGTTTAAAGAAACATTCCTAAAACTTTATGTTAACGTTAAAATTCTATTTGATTTAGAAAACATGTTTAAATTTGGAAATTTAAACAGTTATAAAAATAATAAAATAAAATCCAAGTGTAAAATCAAACCGGAGGATAAAGGCCTTATTACAACCCATTAACAAAGCTAAAAATAGAAATAAAAATAATTACGACTGCTAATTACTAAAGTAAATTATAGCGTGGCCACCTCCGAGTCCTTTCCCACGTCGAGCCGCCTACTGAGGGTCACCTAAAAAAATTAAATGAGCGAGTGAGTTTTCGAAAACTCAGTGTATACAACCCTAGAGAACACAAATCACGGAATAGCAATTTGGGCCTAAGCCCTATTCAGTAACGGTGGCCTCTGGGACCTAGCCCATAGTGGCATCAGTTGGGCAAGCCCATATTACATTAACATTGGCCTTTGGCCCTTAGCCCATGATAGCCTCAGTTGGGCCCAAGCCCATATACAAATATCAAGATGATCATGCCATATGCAGTTACCCATAACCAACCCTGTACACCCCTTCCAACCCAACACTCTTGTGGGGAGATACTCGACCCACCCATCCTTATACACCCATTGTGACACTATTTACGACACCACTCATCATTGCAGCAGGGCTACTCGTAGCTTAAAAGCCTTCGTTGTAGCACCGGTTACGGCACTACTCATCGTTGCAGCAGAGATGCTCGTGGCTTAAAGCCTTCGTTGGATCCACAGTCGTCAAGAGACCGTGACCCTCATATACACTTCCTCCAATCATATCCCAGACCATATGTAATATAATAGCACATGAATGTAACATATCACGTATAACATGCATAAGTCATACTCATGGCACATAGGGGTATTTCAGTAATTCTACCTTATAGGGGTATCTCAGTAATTCTACTCTATAGGGGTATCTCAGTAATTTTACCTTATAGGGGTATTTTAGTAATTCTACCCTACAGGGGTATTTTAGTAATTTTATCACCATGGGTCTAATTACGTGTCTTGTCCCGTCAACAAGTCCTCGTTGGCTAAAGTGAACAGATGCTATGCACCAGGTAGGATTCTAGAGAAGAGGAGGCGAGTCACTAAGACTACTTAAGTACCAAGCTCTCCCTAGATCCAATCTTAGACATGCATATACCCATAGCCACACTTTAACCTTATGGCTTATCCACAATTACACTTAATTGATTAATTAAGTTTTATGTCTGCTTAAGCGATTATTAGATACTAGGCCAAAAGTCCATTACCTAACCCTATCAAGTCCACATATATTCTAATAGCCCATTGGTCTCAATCACATTTATACAGCCCAGTAGGCCCAGTCATATTTATACGGCCCATCAGGCCTAAATCTAATCCAAGCCATACAACCAACTTATTCTGCTCATCACTTATTAACATTTTACCAATTTCTGCTTATCTGGGCCTACGAGCCCGTCGCGCCCATTTAGCCCATTCTGCCCCAATTGGCCAAATAGTGGGCTGAGTCCATAGAATTGCCCACGGAGCCTCTGTCGCTGTATTGGTATCTCCACATGATTGTTCGCATGCTCGGGTGGTTGTCGACGCCAACTTTTCAATTTTTTTGGCATTTTAACTTTTCGGCATTTTAGCTTTTCGAGATTTTGGCTTTTGTAAATTTGTTGTCTGTGCGGTGTTTGTACACACCTTATTGGAATGAACGTGATAGACCACAAGTGAAGAACCTATAATCGATTAAAACCCCATAATACCTCAAAATCACCACCCTACTAGATCTAGCCATGCAACAAAGCTTCACGATAAAATCAAAAGTTTCGAGATTTTTAGGGCATTACAAACTTTATCCTCTAACTCGAAAATCATCAAATCGACTAATTCCTTGGAATCAAGTTACAACCGAATATTATAGGCCTTTTACCAATCCTTATTGTACATCAAAATTCACTATTAAACCTTGAGAATTTAACATTTTAACAATTTATTCCTTAAATCAAAATCTAACAAAAATCACTTCAAGATTCAATAAAATACCACAACCAAAGTTTCAAATGTATGGTTATCATCAAAAGAATTCAATATTCATCAATGGTAACTTTCAAAACTTATAATAGATTCAAAAATAGAGGTACGAGCAAGCTGGACCTAATGCAACTATCTCAAAAACATAAAAACCATTAAAAACGAGTTTGAATACACCCACATGCAATGAAATGCACTAAACAGAATGCCCTAGCTCTTTCTAGGGAGATTTTTCGATGGAGATGATATGAAATGAAGAAGATGACATTATTTCTTATGTTATTATTAGTTTTATTTACTAATTTACCTTTTTTCCCTTTAAAAATTATAAAAATTTCAATAATACCAGTCCATGTACACAATCAACATATATGGTATAAATATCATTCAAGTCCATTAACATTCCCTTATAAAGCTATTTGACTCTCTTAAATATTAGAAATCAACTTTTTCACTCTTTATAATTTAGTCCTCTTCACTTAATTAAGCAATTAAACATTAAAATTTCTTAATGAAATTTTAATACGACTGTAACAGCTCAGTTTTAACTAAATTGGGACGTGGTTTCGAAACCACAAATTTGAGATCAAAAAATTATTTTAATATTATTTTATGTGTTTACAGCATGTTGGAAAGAATGTGTAAAAATTTTGTGAGCTAATTTTATCGATTGGTTGGCTAATTTGATAAAAGGACTTAATCGCGTAAACTGTAAAAGTTGCATACTATTTGTTTAAAGTGATTAATAGCTATGAAATTGAAATGTGGGAGTCCTTATGTTATTATTAAACCATTTTTAGTGGAAATAGGCATAAATGGTTATTTATTAAGTGGATTTTAATGTTTAATTTAAAGGTTATTATGGTAATTAAGGAAACAATGAATAATAGATTAAAACAAAACATAATGGTGGCCATTTTGTCATCTTTTTGCACCAAAAATAGAAGAAATAAGAAGCCATTTTCATGTTTTAGGGTTCGACACTTTGTGTTTGTGATTAAGGTATGATTTGAGCTCAGTTGTTAATGATTTTTATGTTTTTGTGATTGTTGTATCTTATACTAGCTAGCTCGTACCTTTAATTTTTAAATTGTTAAAGATTTTAAGAGTTTCCATTGATGATTTTATGTGTTATTTGGTGTTTGGTGATGAAATATGAATTTTTAATGATAGATTTTCATGTCTTGCAAAGCAATTTTTGGTGAAAATGCCATTAGGGATTAAATTGTGAAAAGTGCATATTATGTGGTTGAAATGTGAAATAAATGAAAGATATAGGCTGCTAGGGAGCTATAGAGAATTCAACCAAGCATGGGGATATTGAAATTTTGTGTAAATTGTGTTTTTATGAAATAAGGACTAAAGTGTAAAAATGTAAAACTTTAGGGGCTAATGTGTAAAAATGCCCAATTGTGTGATTGGGATGCAATTGAATGAATAAGTGATTAAATGAGTTAATTTTGAATTCATATAGATCAAGAAAGAAAGAATTTGGATTTAGATCGTGGGAAAATCAATGTTATTAAGTAGTTGATCCTATTCGTCAATCCCGAATACAAGGTAAGTTCATATGCAAATAAATGTTCTTAAATTGAGTTATAAATGTTCATTTACCTATGAAATGTATTGAATGTTGAATGGTTGAATATGAGCAAGATTCGATAGAGTTACAACATCCGAAAGTCCTATACAAAACTTAGGAATAGTATAGGATATAAATATCATGACATTAGGGTTACTGAGATGATATTACGTGTAAGACCATATCTTGGATATGGCATCGGTATGATATTACGTGTAAGACCATGTCTAGGACATGGCATCAATACGAGATGTCGTGTAAGACTATAGTTGGGCTATTGGCATAGATATGAGATTACAAGTAAGACCATATCCAGGATATGGCATTGTACAACGTGTATGTGATTCCTGACTATCCTTAGTGATTTCGAATGGTTCAACGAGCAAAGTCAAGACGGAAAAAGAATGTGTAAATGAATTAAGTGATACAAGTACGTACAAAATACATACGAGTTTTGAGAAATGGCAAGTTTTGGTATGTTTTTAAGGTTTAGTTTGGTTGTTGAAATGGTGCATTATAGGATGACTTATAAGGTATATTGATTTGGTATGTTTTGGTTAATCAAATGGTATTGAAATGTATATTAAAATGGTTGATGTGGTTATGATATGAAATGTGCATGTGTGGGTAATGAATTGGTTGCCAATACTGTTTGAATCTGATGCATTGTTCGGTGCTTTGTAACGCCCTAATTTTCAAGATTTTTTTCGGGATTGTTGAGAAATCTTGAAATTTTGGTGTTTTGGTTATTAAATTTGTGGGTAAGTGTGTTAGGGGGTCTTTAGAAGGCCCAAGCCTAAGATAAAACCCGGCAAAGATATCAAATTTTGGATTTAAAATGAAGGGGACTTGGTTAAGTGGGCCTTTAAGAAAAAGTTAGTAAAATTGGACACAAAGGGGCCCTTCGTAAAGTGGCAATGTGGCGCCACTTAAATGCCTAAAAAGTGGCGTGTGGACTGAGTGCTAAGGCCAAGGTTCTAGTTGCATGGTAAGCGGTGGTGTTTTTATTTTTGTGCATGTGCTGGACATATGATGGAACTCAAGCGGAACTCTGCTGAAGAGAGTTTGAGTGGTCCATAGAATTAGATTAGATAGATTAGGGAGAGAAATAATAGGAATTTTGAATGGGAGCTTGTGGTGGTCGAACAAGGGATTTTTGTGGGAACATATCAGTTTTGGCTTAGGGTTTTGGGACACAATCGGCTATGGAGTGTTTAGGGTTTAGCCGAATAGCTTTGGGATCTCTTAGGGATTGTTTTTGCTCTTCTTTTCTTAGCTGCTGATTAGGTATAGTGATAAGCTCTTTTCTCTTCTCCTCTCTCTTTTTCACAAAAGCCGAAAGTGTGGCAAGAACCCTCTTTTTGCCCTTTTTACCAAAAGAAAACCCTCTCCTTCCTTCTTTCATTCTTTTCTTTTCTTCTTTTCTTGTTAAGCCAAAACAACCTCCTCTCTCTACTCATCTCTTCTCTTCTTTTTCTTCAAAATCGAATCTGCCATTCTTTTCTTCTCAAGCCAATCGACTACTACTACAAGCCAAAATCTCGAAAGTTTGCTCTTGTGCCGATTTGTCCATAGTCGAATCCTCCTTTCTTCTTCTTTCCTTTTGGCTGAATTTTACACTTTCCAAACCCCAAGTCTCTTTGGACAACACCTTTTCAATCCATAGTTTCAAATCTTCTTCTTCTTCATCCATCAAAAGCTAAAATCATTATATTCGTAGTGATTTGGTAGCCGAACCCTTAGATTTGTTAGAGTCCTTCTCTACTTGTGGTTAGAGGCTAGATCTGTACTAGATCCAAGATAGGAAAGGGTTGGAGGCACTCTTGTCTGGTGGATCTTCGGTAATACTCAGATTTCTCGTTTCTATTTATTATTTCAAGATTTAAGGAAAAGCCGAAAACCCCTTGGGTAGGTGACTGTCGATTGGGGTTAGAGGCTTTGTGGGTCTTATTAATTGGATTATTAGGTGCTAGTATGAACTAAAGGCTACCGATCGAAGGCTTGGATCATTGGAGCGACTGGTAGATCTAGATCTAGTAGACAAGATCAACAAGGGTAAGTGGCTAGGTACACCCTATTATGGCTGAATGTGGTAAGGAGTTTTTAAGATTGGTTATTGATGATTTGTAATCTAAAGACTGTAGTGCTGATTGTAGGTTACCATGGGAGATCTCATTAGCAGTCGTCACAAAACAAGTGTGTAAACGAACACCCTTCTGCAGTCTAAATCGGCAAAGGCTGAAAAGCCAAAATGCTGAAATTCTGGCATTTCGTGGGCTTGTGAGCGTGCGAGTGCTCGTAAGTCAGTTGGAAATCATGAGATTTGTAATTGCAAGTGGGAAGATGAATGAGTGCGCAATTTCATGCACTTCGATAATTTTGGGCCTTGATGGGCTGAAATTGGGCCCAATGGGCTTACGGGCCCATATGGGTAAAAGTAAGCAGTAAGTGTGTTCGGGTAAACTGTAGGTTAAATTGCTAAATTAGACTTAGAATTTGGGCTGAACGGGCTGAAAATAGCTAGATGACATTGTAGGGCCCAATAGGGGTTTTAGGGCCCAATAACTAAAAACTGCTAAAATGGGCTAAATTAAGTACTGAGATGTAAGTTGGACTACTAGGGACTGAAATATGCATAAAACTCTAAAAATTGGAATATTTACTGAAATACCCCTTAAGGGTGGAAAATTACTATTTCACCCCTAGGTGCAAAATGACCATTATACCCCTAAGGCTAAATCTGACTGAAATGCATGTTTTACTGTTTCTGTTCACTACATAATTATTTGTTGCATGGGACTGGGTTATTGATGGAGGAAGTACTGATAGTGGCTTGACCACGTACTGAAGGGGCTTTGCCTCGTTATACTATTATCTGAGCAGCTATGCTGCAACTGTGGAGTGGAGGGTTAGGTGGGTTGAGTTATTCCCTACATGGTGTGTAGGGCTGGTACGGGTGGAGTGTAGCGGTTGGATTTAGGTTGGGTTTACTGTATCTTAATGGGGCTTCGGCCCAGTTATTACTGAGACTGGTTAGGGCTTAGGCCCAGTATGCCTGAGCTGATATGGGCTTCAGATGGGCTTTGTTTACACACTGTGTCTCCAAACTCACCCCTTTTACTTCCATCCATGCAGGTAAGCCCTAGACTGGTGGACTTGGAGCTGGGAGGGATTCAGAGTGGCCACATGGATAGCAATTAATTAATTAAGTTTTTATTTTATTTTATTTTTTTATTTATTTTAAATTATTTTCGTTATGGTTTTGGGTTGTAATAAGCCGCTTTAATTATTTTGGTTTTTCAACTTTTTATTTATACTTTACTTCTAATGCGATGAACAAAGCTGTGCGAGTTTTCTTAAAATTCATTCAAACGTTTTCAAATTCAATCACATGTTTCAAACGAGTAACAAAGTTAAATTTTATAATAAATCTCTTAATAACTGGTAGTGGATAGGCTGTTCACCAATAAACTGGGAATTTCTCTTAAGACTTTAATATCAGTTTTGCAAAGCTCGCCCTAATCTTAGTAACTAGGTCACATGGTTAGTTGTAGGTAATGTGACACACCAGACTTGGCCGTAACGTCTAGGCCGGGTTTGGGGTGTTACATACTTGTAGGGTATGCAAAATGGGTGGGTTGAGTTTTTCCCTACATGGTGTGTGGGGCTGGTACGGGTGGTGTGTAGGGCTGGATTGGGCTTGGGCTTTGTATACATGCATATATATTTATATATACTCTGATCTGTTTCTATAATGGGCCCAAGGCCCACTCTATATCTGAAAAGGGCCAAGGCCCACTCTGTATCTAAATAGGGCTTTGGCCCAGACTGAGCTGGGACTGGTCTATGACACTGGTTGGGTTTCTTTACACACTGAGTTTTCACAAACTCACCCTCTCTTTTCCATCCATGCAGGTAACCCTCTACCATAAGGACTTGGAGTTGTGAGGGATTTGGAGTGGCCACGTGATTTACTTTTTGGTTTATAGTTTTCTAAATTTACTTTATTAATGCTTTATTTTAATTTCAGTTTTAAGTTGTAATAAGGCCGCTCGGGGAATATTGTTTTGGGTTTTTAATTATTATTTGTTTTCTTTACAGTAGACTAGTTCGCGCGGGCTTTTCAAGTCTAATCAAACGTTTTTTTAAAACTTGCCATACGTGACGAAGTGTAATAACTAAGGTTTTTAAAACGAAAAATGATTCCTATTTACAAGCTTTTAAACATGGTTTAACTTCATACTACATAACGCTTTAATAAAAGAAGATCAAAGCTTAGACGATTGTCCATGTGACACACCAGATCTGGCCATAACGTCTGGGTCGAGTTTGGGGTGTTACAGTGAATGTGATTGAATGAAATTTGATTATGTTTGATTATTGAATATGAAATGTTTGCTTAATGTTGTGATTTGATTTGTAATACCTCGTAACCCTATTTTGACGATGGATATATGTTAAGGTCACGTAGACCTTCATAAGGGACAATGTGAATGTAATTGAATGAAATTTGATTATGTTTGATTATTGAATAAGAAATGTTTGCTTCATGTTGTGATTTGATTTGTAATACCTCATAAACCTATTTTAGCGATAGATACAGGTTAGGGGTGTTATATTTTATTGGTATTAGAGCTACAATTTAGTCAAGTCTATGACTAACGTAGCGTGTGAGAGTCTAGCTATACATGCTATATATATAAACTGTGATAGTGTGATGAGTCTTGACAGTTTAAAATGTGTTTTCATATAGCAAATGGAATCCCGATCGAGCTGTAGCTAATGATGTAGAAAGTAATGCACCCTCTCCCACTCAAGGGGCTGTGCCATTTGATTCTAGACTCGTAACTAGTAGCCATGAGGGAGAGGGTAAGCAAACATTCATCCAAATGATGAACGAGTGGTTCACGGAGTTTGTTTGAACGAATCCGGCTACTCAACAACCTCCACCCCGCCTATTCCTCCACAAATTCCTATTGTGCCACGTCTAAATAAGCCTCCAGTTGATAAAATTAGAAAATACGGGGCTAAAGAGTTTAGGGCTACTATTGGTGATGATGCGGAACGAGCTAAATTCTGGCTTGAGAATACCATTCGAGTGTTTGATGAGTTGTCGTGTACACCTGAGGAGTGCATTAAATGTGTTGCATCTTTACTGAGAGACACTACATACCAGTGGTGGAATACACTAACATCTGTAGTACCGAGAGAGCGGGTTACCTAGGAGTTTTTCCAAACTGAATTCCGAAAGAAATACATCAATTAGAGGTTCATTGATCAGAAACACAAAGAGTTTCTTAAGTTAAAGCAAGGCCATATGTCTGTTATAGAATACAAGCAAGAATTTGTGAGGCTGAGCAAATACGCTCGAGAATGTGTTTCAACTGAAGCTATTATGTGCAAGAGATTCGAGGATCGTTTAAACAAAGAGATCAAGCTTCTAGTCGGGGTTTTAGAAATTAAAGAGTTTGTTGTACTTGTTGAACGAGCGTGCAAAGCTGACTTTGAAGCTAGAGATTCGAGAAAGAGATCGACTAGTAAATCTTAACAGTCTACATCGAAGAAATTTTGAGACTCATTCAATCGTTCTAATGCATCAGTGAGATATTCAAGCAGAGATTGTGAAAGGCAACCTATGACTTCTAAAGCTCAAGCCACATCTATTGCTAGTGTTGGCTATGCAAGACAAAACCAACCCAAGTGTAGACATCATGGTAACAACATCCTGGTGATTGTAGATTGAATGATCGGGCCTATTTTAAATGTGGATAATTGGATCATTTTATTCGTGACTGTCTTGAGTTGGCTGAGCAAGATACAGTACAAAATACGAGGCCGAGTAACATGGTAGTAAGAGAAGACCACCCAAAAATATGGGAAATGTGAGTGGTAGCCAGAGAAGGACTAAAGAGTCTACTATGAGATACGAGGCTTGAGCACCTGCTAGAGCCTATACTATTCACGCTTGCGAAGAAGCATCATCTCTAGATGTTTTTACCGATGCTTTCACTCTCTATGATATTAATGTGATTGCATTGATAGATCCAGGATCAACTCATTCATATATATGTATGAACTTAGTATCCAGTAAGACTTTGCCTGTAGAATCTACTGAATTTGTGATTATAGTATCGAAACCCTGTTGCAAATGTGTTTTGGTTGATAAAGTGTATAAGAACTGTCTGTTAATGATTCAGGATTTCTGTTTTCTGGCCGATCTGATGTTGTTGCCATATGATGAATTTGATATAGTTCTGGGTATGGATTAGCTAACGTTGCATGATACAATAGTGAACTGTAAACAAAAGATGATTGATTTGAGGTGTCAGAATAATGAGACTATCTGAATTGGATCAAATGATTTGCATGGTTTACCAGCAGTGATTTCATCGATATCAACTCAGAGATAAGTGAGAAAGGGGTGTGAAGCCTATTCTGTTTATGTGCTTGATACCAGAGTGACTGAAAAGAAGATTGAATCAGTGCCAGTGGTGTGCGAGTATCTAGATGTATTTCCTGATGAGTTACCGAGATTACTATCAATCAGAGAGGTTTATTGAATTAGTACTAGGAACAACTCTTATATCGATAGCTCCACACAGAATAGCTCTGACCAAATTGAAAGAATTGAAAGCTTAGTTGCAAGAATTAACTGATAGAGGGTTTGCTAGAACGAGTTATTCTCCCTGGGGTGCACCGGTATTATTCGTGAAAAAGAAAGACGGCACTATGAGAATGTGCATAGATTATAGACAGCTCAATACAGTGACTATCAAGAATAAATATCCTCTACCGCGTATTAATGATTTATTCGATCAATTAAAAGGGGCAACTGTATTTTCAAAGATAGATTTGAGATCGAGTTATTACCAGCTACGAGTTAAAGACTCTGATGTGCCGAAAACTACTTTCCAAACAAGGTACGGACATTATGAATTTTTGGTTATGCCTTTCGGACTAACAAATGCTACTATAGTTTTTATGGACTTGATGAACTAGATATTCAGACTGTATATAGACCGTTTTGTTGTTGTATTTATTGATGATATCCTGATTTATTCTCGTGATGAATTTGAACATGCCGAGCACCTGAGAATTGTGTTACAAACTCTTCGAGACAAATAATTGTTTGCTAAGTTTAGCAAGTGTGAATTTTGGCTCAAAGAAGTCGGATTTGTAACACCCCAAACCTGGCCCAGATGTTATAGCCGTATTCGAAAGTGTCACATTGAAGTGTCTCGAAATCATATTTTACTATAACTAGCTATGTTGTAGAAACCCTTTGCTCTTTCAACTCTAAAGAAAACATCATTCCACTTATCCTTGGTTAATCAGGTTATGAAAATAGTTTATTTTGGAAAAACATAATGATTGCGGAAGCTTTGTTTGAATTCTCGTTTGTTGTGAAAACGTGATTTTTGGAAAATAGATATCTTTTGTAAAACGCACCCTAGAGCTAACAAATTGTAAACATGCAGATACATAACCCATACCTTAAGAAAAATTAAATAGCGGCCTTATTACAAACCCAAAACAAAAACCATAATTAAAGTAAATGAAAATTTAAAAGCAGTGTAACAGCAAAGTGTGGCCGCCTCCAAATCCCTCGTAGCACTGAATCGCCTATCCTCGAAATTACCTGTACAGTTAAAAATAAAAAGGGTGAGCATAAGAAATCTTAGTGTGTAACCCCGGCAATAACAACATAATAGAATCAGTCTGGGCTAAAGTCCATTACAGTAAACAGCATAGCATGCAATCAGAGTCCATATCACAATCAGTGGCCTAAGCCTATCACAGTAACAATATAACATGCAATTAGAATCCTACCCAACCATCCGCTACACTCCATCTCTGTCAAACCCATCACTCTATATGGGGATATAATCAACCCACCCAATCCTATACTCCACGGTGTAGTACCGATGCGGCACTATCGATAAAATGTAGCAGGGATGCCGGAATATTAGGTTGTAAGCCATCATAGTGTAGTACTAATACGGCACTATCGATAAATATGCAGCAGGTCTACCAGAACAGTACATTTCCTCCATAATCATATACCCACCCCCACGCAATGCAACATACTCAATGTCATGTAGTGTCATAATACAGAATATACACACATAGATATATATATCGAAGTATACATAATCATTCAAGCATTATAACAGGGGCAAACGGACAATTTACCTACGAAGGGTATTTTGGTTATTTTGCCCTTAGAGGTATTTCAGTCATTTATCAATATGGGCCTAAATACGTGAAAGTCCATCAGTAGGCCCATGGTCGTCTAACGACACATACAACCAAGCAGTCCAGAGATTCGAATAAGGCCTAAAGCCCATCTAGCGGGCCCACAGGCCCATTGAGCCCATTCAGTCAGTTTTGCCCAACTCATGAAATCGCTCATGATAGTCGTTTTTGGATTATAGGGCCACAATCTGTGGCCTCAACCAACACATGAACGTTCGCACGCCCATGTGGCCAATAATCGATTCGTCAGCTTTTCGGTACTTGTTATTTGGCATTTCGCCTTTGTATCCAAAAGTGCGATAACACACCTTATCATGTAGAGTATAAAATAATCTTGAGCGCCATCACCTAAATTAAACATAACACAAAGTGAAACCACTTATCTAAAAATAATTAAGGAAATACTAATCCAACCACTTAGCCAAAGTATTTGCTATCACTTGCCTCATCAGAGTGATCAATTACGATTTGCCTAGTCAAACGTTTGACGCGGTAACCCTTCTGCATCCCAGCGAAAAGTCCCTAACTGCCGATACAGTCAAACTGTAGTTTGATGCGGTCGCTATTTTGTATCCTGGCAGAAAATCCCTAACTGCCGATACACTACGTCGCTTGAACATGGGAGTAGAAACCATGAGTGCATTTCTAGTAGTTACTCTTCCACAACCTCCCTCAGTCCGATTATCACTTGCCTCCATGATATTTATTTCAAAAGTCACAATCCTTATTCGGCCACTACCAAAAGGCAACAATCAATATCAAATGCTTAGAAGAAATCAATTGATCCCATAAAGGTACACATAAACTTTCAAATAACGAAATCATCACTTACGAGTAAGGTACTTACCCAAAACTAAAGAACATCCATAGTGGAAAGGAATTTGAGTCTCGACCGCTTGATTAATATTGAAATCAAGATTCAAGAAGGAGAAGGGTACAATCGATTAAAAACAGGAGCAAAAGAGGAAATTGACTTTAATCAATATCACTACTTCGTCGATAAACCACTAACAAAAGAAAAGAGAATCCGCCCAAGCCTTCTACAAGGAATTTACCCGTTTAATCAAATGAATATATGGAATAGACAAAGAATAGTCAAGAAATAGTAGTTCGGCTAGAGAATGAGAAAAGAAGAAGAGTATTCAGTTTAGCAAAAAGAAAGAACCATTCGGCTAATATGGAGAAGAGAAAGGAGTAGAAATAGACCAAGGCTATAGGTGCTTTTGATGTTTCGAAAATTAAAAGAAATGAGAAAATAACCAATGGTGCATTCGGCAAGGCACTAACACAAAGGAAGGGAAAGAAAGATATTTTGTACGGTCAAGAGAACAAAAACACAAGTTTTGGAAAAAGGAAAAGAAGAAAGGAACACATGAAATCCCAATTGAAAACTCACATTGGAAACTAACAATCATAAGCCTCTCTAAACCAAAAAGAAACAAAAACTCCTCTTACCACCGGCACTTCAACCCCAAAGCCGAATTAGCAATCTAAAGTCCCCTACATTCGGTCACACTCTTCCCAAATACAATTTCATTTAATTTGGCAACAAAACCCCATAATTTGGCAACCAAAAGCTTCCCCTCCCATTCGGTCAAAACTTCAAAAAAAAAAAGCAAATCAAACACCTTTATTAACCAAAATTGCAATGACCGAATGGAAGCAATTAAGGTCCCATATTTGGTCAAAATTTCCAAATACAACCCTTTATTAGCAGCTTAATTTAAGCTACCGACAATCCAATTCCAAATCAATGCCCTAACACCACTTGACCAATTCACTGAATAGCAGCCTTCCTTAATTCCCACCGCTTAACCGAGTCCAATCTTACCAAATTTGTCCAGCCTTAGTTCTTCATGCACGAGCAGCAAAGGCAGCAAAATTAACCTCATTTGCGCAGGATGAAGCTCGAACTCTAGCCCTCCAGGTTCTCTACCACGCTGCTGGTCATTGTACCACAATTGCTCATAGACTATAATATGGTCACCACTAGTTATAACCTTTACCTGCTGGGGCCACGATTTATTTAAAAGTAAAAATGAAAATTCCACCTACCAAGAGACTCGAACTTGCACCCTTTCTAAAAGCCTAACATGCCTATTGCCACTGAACTGTCACGACTTTCATGTCAAAATCCCCACGCAACAACTTATAAACCTTCCATCTAGTGTGTCGTGTTTCCTAAAAAATAACAATTTTCCCTTATGCAGTCTCGAACCCCCAACCTAGGCGCACAACACACGCCCCCTTGCCAACTTACCATCGTGCTTTTCATGATGTGATGCAGCCAAATTAATATAAAAGGCCTACTAATAGTGAGCTTATGTTTATTTAGAAATTTTGCCTGACATGGGATTTGAACCTATGCTTCCCTAGCCATCCTAGCACGCGCCTTACCACAAAGCCAAAAGCTCTTTTGTGTCGCAAATCACCCTCAAATAATTATAAGATTTAAACGCTAGCCTCCATGCCTTTTTGCGAAAATATATAAAATTATGCTATGGCCAGGGTTCGAACCTTGGATCGTCTACCAACGCCCCTAGCCACCAGACCACCTGCTTCAATACGTCCAACTTTATCCAAAAATATTTATAAGCTCTTCCAAGTGACACCAATGTCCCCTAAAGACAAAAACTAAATTTTTCTCCTAAAGTCCTAGTTTGAACCCAAGACTTCTCAGACATCCCCCAATCACTCCAAATCAATTAATTAACAAACCAAGCATAAAATTGGGAAATTTTTCTTCACAAAAAAATTTGAATTTCACCAATACACGAAGCCCATTGCTTCTAAGCCCAAAATTCGGGGCGTTACAGGATTTCTGGGACATGTAGTTTCAGCCGTGGGTATTCGAGTCATTTCGAGCAAGATCTCTGTGATTATTGATTGGTAGCCTTCGAGAAATGTATCCGAAGTCTATAGTTTTTTAGGACTAGCCAGCTATTACAAAAATTCGTAAAAGGCTTTTCGATTATTGCAACATCGATGATGAGATTGCTCTAAAAAGATGTTAAGTTCGAGTGGTCTGATAAACGCTAGAAAAGTTTTGATCAGTTGAAAGCTTTATTGACTGAAACTCTAGTGTTAGATCAACCAGAATCAGGTAAAGAATTTGTGATCTATAGTGATGTGTCGTTAAATGGTTCAGGTTGTGTTTTGATATAGGAAGGCAAGGTTACAGCTTATGCCTTGAGACAGTTGAAGCCGCATGAAAAGAATTACACGACACACGATTTATAGTTAGTAGCGATTGTGTTTGCATTAAAAATCTGGCATCATTACTTGTTCGGTGGGAAATTCCATGTCTACTCTGATCATAAAAGTTTGAAATACTTAATGACTCAGAAAGATCTGAATTTGCGACAGTGGAGATGGCTTGAATTGCTAAAAAACTATGAGCTAGTGATCAACTATCATCCAAGAAAAGCAAATGTTGCTGTTGATGCCTTGAACCAAAAGTCTTTATTTTCTCTACTTGTGCTGAATCCTCAATTAGCTCTATCTGACGACGGTTCCATTGCAGCCGAGTTGAGAGTGATACTGTTATTTCTACAATAGATTTGTGAAGCTTAGAAAGTTGATAATGAAATGTTAGGAAAACGAGCTCAATGTGATTTGAACTATAACACCCCTAACCCGTATCGATCTTCAGACTAGGGTTAGAGGTATTATCAGACATTTCAGAACATTTTACGATCATTTTACAAACATATTATACATCATCAATTCATAGCAATTCACACACACATAGTCCCTTTAGAAGGTCTACAAGACCTTAAACATGCTTTAGGAAGGGGTCGAGACTAAACCGAACACATACAAAATTTTTCGAAAAACTTTAAAATTTTCAAAGTACCAGAGGTCACATGCCCATGTGATTAGGCCGTGTGCTTCACATGGCATTAGACACGCCCGTATGTTTAGGCCATGGGAAACAAGGCATACCTATTGACTTAGGTCACACGGCCAAGGACATGCCCGTGTGCCAGGCCGTATGAAATTTGTAGGGTATACTTGTGACAGCCTTAATCTGACCCTTGTCGGGAAGTGGTTTCGGGACCACTAAACCGAGTCATAAAAATATGTGAATGTTAAATTTGGTTCCTATTATATGTGAATTTTCGATGCTTTGAATTTTGTCAAAATGAATGTGAATTTAATTAAAAGGACTATTGTGTGAAGTCTTCGAAATGTGATAGGTTGGATTGAAGTGATTAATTTTAAAAAGGTAGTAAATAGGTGGATTTACATGTCAATATTACCTTTTTGTTTATAATGGCCAGTCATGATGATTGGTTTTATATTAAATATATTGTTTTATGTTAGTAAAATGATGATGGTTTTATTATGTTAATAAGATATGAATTAAGTAAAGGAAAAAGGGTGAAAAAAACTATGTTACTTACTTTTTTTCTCCTTTGCCAAAACCAACTAAGAATTTAGAAGAGGGTAAGCAAGCTTTCGGCCATGGTGGTGTTTAATTGAAGGTATGCATTTTATGTTAGTTATTTAAATTTCTTTTAGATTTTAGGTAGTTATTAAGCCGTTGACACAACCCATGTGTTGATTTTTTAGTTTAATGGTGAATCCTCCATTCGGCCATTGTTGTTAAAATTGAAGCTTTTGAGTTTGATGATGGAGTTGAGTTATGGAGAGTTTGAAGGATGTATTGAGGTCAAATTCATATGAATATATGTTAAAATGCTTATAGAATGCAAATTTTGCTTTGTGTAATTTAATTAGCTTAATGGGACTTTTGGCTATGCCTTTTTGGAATGAATGAATTGATGGAAATTCTTCAATTGATGTTTTTACAAGTATAGTTGTTTTGGAAGCTTATCATATTTGTTTTAAGAGTTTTAAATTGAAAGAAAATCATGTATTAGTTTGGGGGTTATAATGTTTTAATAATGTAGCATATTTGCCGAATGTTCCTATCTTTTAAGCATGTGTTAGTTAATGCAAATTAAGAATGTGTGGCTAAATAGCCATGTGTGTGTGTGTATAAGGAGTGTCCAATGTCTTTTAAATGAGACTTTCGGCATTTGGGAAATTGGGATTAAATATTGAATGCTAAATTCTATTGGTGAGGATTGAATGCCTTTCTTGAATATTTATTCATGAATGTGATTCATTTGTTAAGTGATTTACGACTTGTGCATTCTTGTGTCAAAGAATTTCTGAAAGTAGGTTTAGGTTGTGTGACATCGTTAATTTAGTAAGTGATTATTCACTTAGTATATATATATTTAGAAGCTTGTGAATTAGTTGTGTGTGTATATATATATCTTTGTTTACATAATGGCCGAATATGGTTATTAGTAAAGAGATGAATGAATTGTTGTTATAAATTATAATTTAATTTAAAAGCCGATTATAGATTTGAAATAAAAAGGATGTGATGAGTTTAAATTTGGTTTAAATTAGCTTAAGAGCATAGAGGGGTATCAACGGATAAGGGAAAAGCTAAAGTCACGGAATAGACAACCCCAAAATTGTCCAGAAAGATACGAGGTAAGTTTTAAGTAGTGAAGCCTAGAATATGAATTGATTACACATGATATACATATTTATATGTTCATGTGGTTAATGAATTGAGGCCTATTGACATTGTTTAGTTATGAGTGATGCCAAGTAAGTTGTGAATATGGCAAATAGCCAAAAGTTCCTTAGAAATATAAGCTATGATAATTGATTTGATATGTGATCTATGTATGTGCCTATAGACTGAATATTAAGTGAAATGTTATGTTATGTGATAATATGTAAATGAGGCAAATGAATTTCAATTGAGATAGATTTTGTGAAATGTATACTTGATGGGTACATATACATAAAGGTTCAGTGAGCAAAATCCGGGCTAAGTCCCGAAGGGATTTCGTGCCAGTGTTATATCTGGGCTAATTCCCGAAGGGCATTTGTGCCAGTGTTATATCCAGGCTATTTCCCGAAGGGCATTCGTGCCAGTGTTATAACCGGGCTAAGTCTCGAAGGGCCTTAATACTAGTGTTATAACCGCGCTAAGCCCCAAAGGCATTCATGCTGGAAATACGTGATTTATGTCGTATAATCTCAAGCAAATGGGCTCACTACCCTAATTTTGTCAGGTATGAACTTCATGCTCATTGTGAAATTAATTTGTTTTAGATTATGAATACACATTTGGATAGGGATGCTTTGGCTATTGATTAAGGTTACATGAAAGTCTATGACTTACTTATGATGAGTGAATTTCAATCCAAGTGGAATTGCATTAAGATGGATTTTTAGTGTATGAGCATATTAGATCAAAGTGTGAAACTACATGAATATGTGATTATGTGTATAAGCTTAAGTTTAACATTTTAATTGCAATGTATGCTTTCGACCAAGGGAGATTTTAAAATGGATTCAATGAAATTATCTATGTGATATGAATTTATGTTTAAAGGAAGTGAAAATGTCATGTATGAAAGATAGTAGTATTTTAGTCATGGTTATGTTCGGCCAAAGTAAAGAGGTTTAGCATTAATAGAACTATGCTTTCAATTCAAATGAATTCATTGCTTAAAACTTACTAAGCAAAGAAATGCTTACTCTATTGCCCTAAATTTTCTGTTTTATAGATCTTGTTCGTTAGCTACGGTTTTGGGAATCACAAGATCGAAGTCATCCATACTATCAAAGCTCTTTCAGTACTTAGTAGCTAAACTTTGAATATGGCATGTATAGGCTTGACTTTTGATGATAATTAAGTATCGTTTTGATGATGTGTATATATATATATATTTAGCCATGCGAAAATGGCTTGCTATGTTATCTTTTATTTGAATATGGATTTTAAGCTTGATAAATTTTGGTTGTAGATGAATGTGAAAGCTATGTGCATTCGGTTGTAAATGCTTGATATATATATATATATATAGTGCATTTTGAGGTTTATGTTAGGAAATCATGTATGGGTTGAATGTGATCAAGAATGTTTAAATGTAGAAAGTTTAGAATGAGTGTGTGCATGCGGTAAGTGTGTATGAATTGAATGGTGCATATTAGAAACTATAATTTTGAACTTGATAATATGGATATGAAGCATGAGTAGAACCGAATGGACTATAGGTTGCATAGATGATTTATTTCATGAGAACATTTGATACTTGGTTGATGATTTTCGGCATTACCTATTTCAATAAATGACATGAATGAATGAGATGTTATCTTTTTAAATTGGGCAGTGAACTTTCGAATAGGTTAAAAAGGGAGATGTATAAGATACATGAGAGTATGTTTGACAAGTACTTGAAATATCTTGTGAATTGATACTTCTTGAATGACATACATGTTTATGTACATGCACTTTCAAAGTTGTATTAAATTAGACGATTGTCATGTAATGCCTCATAACCCTCCGGCGACTGGTAGGGGGTTAGGAGTGTTGCATTTTTATTGGTATCAAAGCTACGATTTAGTTGATTCTCAGGCTAACGTAGCGCGTGTGGTTCTAGCTATACATGCCATTTAATGTTAATGTGATAGTGTGATGACTTCTGACATCTGAAATGTGATTTTTGGTATAGAAATGGATCCCGAACCTGATCGAGCCGTAGCGGATGATGTTGAGAGTGTAGCGCCTGCTCTCGCGCAAGGGACAGCACCGAATGACTCTCAGCCGAATACCAGTCATCGAGACGATGACACGAGTCAAGCCTTCTACGCAATGATGAGTAATTGGTTTGCTCAATTTCTTAGAACAAATCTGGCTGTTCCACAACCCCCGCCCCTGAATACTCCTCTCCCAACATATACGACCCCTCCTGTGACCGATCCGGTGAGATCGAGTAGGCCCCCGGTCGATAATATTAGAAAATACGAGGCTGAAGAGTTCTGGGCTACACCTAGTGATGATGCTGAGCGAACCAAGTTTTGGCTCGATAATATAATCCGAGTGTTCGACGAACTGTCATGCACACCCGAGAAGTGTCTAAAATGTGCAGTATCTTTGTTACGCGACTCTGCCTACTACTGGTGGAACACTTTGGTTTCTGTTGTCCCGAGAGAGCGGGTCACCTGGGAGTTTTTCCAAACAGAATTCCGCAAGAAGTATATTAGTCAGAGATTCGTCGATCAGAAACAGAAGGAATTCCTTGAGCTTAAACAAGGTCAGATGTCAGTAACCGAATATGAGAGAGAATTCGTGTGGCTCAACCGATATGCTCGCAAGTGTGTATCATCCGAGGCTATCATGTGTAAACGTTTCGAGGACGGATTAAATGAAGATATCAGATTACTGGTGGGAATCCTGGAAATCGAAGAGTTCGTCGTGCTAGTCGAGTGAGCTTACAAGGCCGAAGAGCTTGGAAATGAAAAGAGAAAGGCTGAAGATGGAACCAGAGAGTTCCGTAAGAGATCTGCGGGAAAGCTATTCAACAATCGTCTAAGAAAATTAGAGTGATTTGGGCAGATCCAAGAATACCTCGGGTTTTTCTAGACGTGATCATCATCGACCCCCTGTCAGTTCACGAGCTACTTCAGTCGCCAGTGATGGTAATGAATGTCGGGACAGATCTGATTGTAAATATTGTGGTAAATGGCACCCGGGGAGCTGTAGATTTCATGATCGCTCCTGCTTCAGGTGTGGATCTGTCAATCACTTCATTAAGGATTGTCCGAAATTGGATGAACGCAATACCAATCTGAGTCAGAGACTTAGTGGTACGACAGCACGAGGTAGACCACTGAGGCGTGGGGGTAATACTAGCGGCAGTCAAAGAGGGACTAGAGACACTGCAGTCAGATCCGAGGCTCGTGCACCAGCTAGAGCGTAAGCCATTCATGCCCGAGAAGAGGCTTCTTCTCGGGATATTATTACTGGTACCTTTACTCTATTTAATATTGATGTTATCGCTCTGATTGATCCCGGTTCAACCCATTGGTATGTGTGTGAAACTTTAGCATCCAGTAAGACTCTTCCGATTGAGTCTGCTGAGTTTGTAATTCGAGTTTCAAATCCCTTGGGTCGTTGTGTTCTAGTTGATAAAGTGTGCAAGAAATGTCCCCTAATGGTTTGAGGTTTCTGTTTCCCTGCCGATTTAAAGCTTTTACCCTTCAATGAATTTGATATTATTCTCGGAAAGGATTGGTTGACTGTGCACGATGCAGTCGTGAATTGCAAGCAGAAGACTATCAATTTACGATGTTCGAATAATGAAATAATTCGGATTGAATCCACTGATTTAAATGGACTATTAGCCTTAATAACTTCGATGTCAGCCCAGAAATTTGTGAAAAAGGGGTGTGAGGCGTATCTGGCCTATGTGCTAGACAGCAAAGTATCCGAACGAGAGCTTGAGGCTGTATCTATGGTTAGTGAGTATCAGGATGTGTTTCTCGAGGAATTGCCGGGATTATTGCCTATTAGAGAAGTTGAGTTCGGTATAGAGTTGGATCCGGGTACAACTCTGATTTTGATTGCCCCGTATCGTATGGCACCTACCGAGCTGAAAGAATTGAAATCTCAACTACAAGAGTTGACAGACAGAGGATTCGCACGATCGAGCTTCTTACCCTGGGCCGCACTAGTTTTGTTCGTGAAAAAGAAAGACGGGACTATGAGAATGTGTATTGACTATAGATAGTTAAATAAAGCCGCTACAAAGAATAAATATATGTTGCCTCGAATCGACTACCTGTTTGATCAGTTGAAGGGAGCTTCAGTGTTTTCAAAGATTGATCTGCGATCCGGTTATTACCAGTTGAGAGTTAGAGATTTTGACATGCCAAAGACCGCTTTCAAAATGAGGTACGGACACTATGAGTTCTTAGTGATGTCGTTCGGGCTCACAAATGCCCCTACGATTTTCATGGACTTGATGAATCGGGTGTTTAGACAGTATCTAGATCAATTTATGGTGGTGCTCATCGATGACATTTTGATTTACTCTCGCGATGAGATTTAGCATGCCGAGCATTTGAGACTTGTGCTTCAGACTTTACGTGAAAATAAATTGTACGTGAAATTCAGTAAGTGCGAGTTCTGGTTGCATGATGTCAGCTTTTTGGGACATATAGTGTCTACTTCGGGTATTCGAGTCGATCCGAACAAAATTTCAGCCATTTTCGACTGGAAACCTCCTAGAAATGTTTTAGAAGTTTGGAGCTTCTTAGGACTTGCTGGTTACTACCAACGATTCGTCAAAGGTTTCTCGATGATTACGACATCGTTGACGAAGTTGCTACAAAAAGACGTCAAGTTTGAGTGGTCTAAAAAGTGTCAGAATAGTTTCGATCAGCTAAAAACTCTATTGACGGAGGCTCTAGTATTAGTTCAGCCAGAATCTGGTAAAGAGTTCGTGGTTTATAGCGATGCATCTTTGAACGGTCTGGGCTGTGTCTTGATGCAAGAGGGTCGAGTTGTCGCATATGCCTCAAGGCAGTTAAAGCCTCACGAGCGAAATTATTTGACTCATGATCTTGAACTAGCTGCTATTGTCTTCGCTCTAAAGATTTGGCGTCACTATCTGTTTGGTGATAAATGCCACGTCTTTTCCGATCATAAGAGTCTCAAATATTTGATGACTCAAAGAGACTTAAATTTGAGACAAAGACGGTGGCTGGAATTGCTTAAAGATTACGAGCTTGTCATTGAATATTACCCGGGAAAAGCTAATGTAGTTGTGGACGCTCTTAGCCGAAAATCGTTATTTTCCTTGCAAGCTATGAACGTACAATTAACGTTGTCGGCAGACGATGTGTTGATTGTCGAGTTAAAAGCAAGACCTATGTTACTTTGACAAATTTGTGAAGCTCAGAAAGTCGACGATGATTTAGTTGCTAAACAAGTTCAGTGTGATTTAAGTATGAATTCAGAGTTTCAAGTTGGCGATAATGATTTTTTGAGGTTCAAGGATCATGTGTGTATTCCGAGAAATTCTGAGCTTATTTCAAAAATTTTGAATGAGGCCCATAATAGCCGAATGTCAATTCACCCGGGTAGCACCAAAATGTATAATGACCTGAAACAACTATATTGGTGGCACGGTATGAAACAGAACATCTCTAATTTCGTATCTAAGTGTCTAGTATGTCAGCAAGTAAAAGCGGAACATCAGGTGCCTTCAGGATTACTTTAGCTGATCCTAATACCTGAGTGGAAATGGGATCGAGTTACGATGGACTTTGTGTCCAGTTTACCGCTGACGCCAAGCAAGAAAGATTCCATTTGGGTTATTGTTGATAGACTAACGAAGTCAGCTCATTTCATCCCTGTTCGTACGGACTTTTCACTTGATAAGCTAGCGGAATTATACGTCTCTCAGATTGTCCGATTGCACGGGGTGCTGGATTCTATTGTCTTAGATCGAGATCCCTGATTTACTTCACGGTTTTGGCAGAAATTACATGATGCATTGGGTACTAAGCTTTATTTTAGCACTGCCTTTCATCCTCAGACTGACGGTCAGTCTGAAAGAATGATTCAGATACTCGAGGATATGTTAAGATGTTGCATTCTCGAGTTTAGTGGCTCGTGGGAGAAATACGTACCGTTGATTGAATTTGCCTACAATAATAGTTTTCAAATAAGTATCAAGATGGCACCTTACGAGGCTTTATACGGTCGTAAATGCCGTACACCTCTGTTTTGGACTAAACTCAGCGAGAATAAGTTATACGGGGTAGATCTAATAAAAGAAGCCGAGCAGTAAGTAAAAATAATTCGCGATAGTCTAAAAGCAGCATCGGATCATCAGAAATCTTATGTAGTTTTAAAGCGTAAAGATATAGAGTTTCAGATTAGGGAAAAAGTTTTTCTGAAGGTCTTGCCATGGAAAAAGATACTCCGTTTTGGCCGTAAAGGCAAACTGAGTCCGAGATTTATCGAACCGTATGAGATTTCAGATAGGATTGGGCCAGTTGCTTATAGACTAATTTTGCCCCCTGAACTTGAAAAGATTCACAACGTTTTTCATGTTTCAATGCTCCGTCATTATAGATCCGATCCCTCTCATGTGATTAGTCCATCAGAAATTGAAATTCAGTCCGATTTGAGTTATGAAGAAGAACCGATTCATATTTTAGCCCAAGAGGTGAAAGAGTTGTGAAATAAAAAGGTTCCATTAGTAAAGGTGTTATGGCTCAAGCATGGGATAGAAAAAGCTACTTGGGAGCTTGAGAACTCTATGAAAGAACGATACCCTAACTTATTCACTGGTAAGATTTTCGGGGACGAAAATTTCTTAAGTGGGGGAGAGTTGTGACAGCCTTAATCTGACCCTAGTCGGGAAGTGGTTTCGGGACCACTAAACCGAGTCATAAAAATATTTGAATGTTAAATTTAGTTACTATTATATGTGAAGTTTCGATGCTTTGAATTTTATCCAAATGAATGTGAATTTAATTAAAAGGACTATTGTGTGAAGTCTTGGAAATGTGATAGGTTGGATTGAAGTGATTAATTTTAAAAGGGTAGTAAATAGGTGGATTTGCATGTCAATATTACCTTTTTGTTTATAATGGCCGATCATGATGATTGGTTTTATATTAAATATATTGTTTTATGTTAGTAAAACGATGATGGTTTTATTTTATTACTAAGATATGAATTAAGTAAAGGAAAAAGGGTGAAAAAACTATGTTACTTACTCTTTTTCTCCTTTGCCGAAACCAACTGAGAATTTAGAAGAGGGTAAGCAAGCTTTCGGCCAAGGTGGTGTTTAATTGAAGGTATGCATTTTATGTTAGTTCTTTAAATTTCTTTTAGATTTAGGTAGTTATTAAGCCGTTGACACAACCCATGTGTTGATTTTTTAGTTTAATGGTGAATCCTCCATGCGGCCATTGTTGTTAAAATTGAAGCTTTTGAGTTTGATGATGGAGTTAAGTTATGGAGAGTTTGAAGGATGTATTGAGGTCAAATTCATATGAATATATGTTAAAATGCTTATAGAATGCAAATTTTGATTTGTGTAATTTAATTAGCTTAATGAGACTTTTGGCTACGTCTTTTTGGAATGAATGAATTGATGGAAATTCTTCAATTGATGTTTTTACAAGTATAGTTGTTTTGGAAGCTTATTATATGTGTTTTAAGAGTTTTAAATTGAAAGAAAATCATGTATTAGTTTGGGGGTTATAATGTCTTAATAATGTAGCATATTTGCCGAATGTTCCTATCTTTTAAGCATGTGTTAGTTAATGCAAATTAAGAATGTGTGGTTAAATATCTGTGTGTGTGTATAAGGAGTGTCCAATGTCTTTCAAATGAGACTTTCGGCATTTGGGAAATTGGGATTAAATATTGAATGCTAAATTCTATTGGTGAGGATTGAATGCATTTCTTGAATATTTATTCATGAATGTGATTCATTTGTTAAGTGATTTACGACTTATGCATTCTTGTGTCAAAGAATTTTTGAAAGTAGGTTTAGGTTGTGTGAAATCTTTAATTTTGTAAGTGATTATTCACTTAGTATATATATATTTAGATGCTTGTGAATTAGTTGTGTGTGTATATATATATATCTTTGTTTACATAATGGCCGAATGTGGTTATTAGTAAAGAGATGAATGAATTGTTGTTATAAATTATAATTTAATTTAAAAGCAGATTATAGATTTGAAATAAAAGTGATGTGATGAGTTTAAATTTGGTTTAAATTAGCTCAAGAGCATAGAGGGGAACCCCAAAATTGTCTAAAAAGATACGAGGTAAGTTTTAAGTAGTGAAGCCTAGTATATGAATTGATTACACATGATATACATATTTATATGTACATGTGGTTAATGAATTGAGGCCTATTGACATTGTTTGATTATGAGTGATGCAAAGTAAGTTGTGAATATGGCAAATAGCCGAAAGTTCCTTAAAAATATAAGCCATGATAATTGATTTGATATGTGATCTATGTATGTGCCTATAGACCGAATATTAAGTGAAATGTTACGTTATGTGATAATATGTAAATGAGGCAAATGAATTTCAATTGAGATAGATTTTGTGAAATGTATACTTTATGGGTACATTTACATAAAGGTTCAGTGAGCAAAATCCGAGCTAAGTCCCGAAGGGCATTCGTGCCAGTGTTATATCCAGGCTAATTCCCGAAGGGCATTCATGCCAGTGTTATATCCAGGCTATTTCCCGAAGGGCATTCGTGCCAGTGTTATATTCGGGCTAAGTCCCGAAGGGCCTTAATGCTAGTGTTATAACCGGGCTAAGCCCCGAAGGCATTCATGCTGGAAATACGTGATTTATGTCGTAAATCTCAAGCAAATAGGCTCACTACCCTAAGTTTGTCAGGTATGAACTTCATGCTCATTGTGAAATTAATTCGTTTTAGATTATGAATACACATTTGGATAGGGATGCTTTGGCTATTGATTAAGGTTACATGAAAGTCTTTGACTTACTTATGATGAGTGAATTTCAATCCAAGTGGAATTGCATTAAGATGGATTTTTAGTGTATGAGCATATTAGATCAAAGTGTAAAGCTACATGAATATGTGATTATATGTATAAGCTTAAGTTTAACATTTTAATTGCAATGTATGCTTTCAGCCAAGGGAGATTTTTAAATGGATTCAATGAAATTATCTATGTGATATGAATTTATGTTTAAAGGAAGTGAAAATGTCATGTATGAAAGATAGTAGTATTTTAGTCATGGTTATATTCGGCCAAAGTAAAGAGGTTTAGCATTAATAGAACTATGCTTTAAATTCAAATGAATTCATTGCTTAAAACTTACTAAGCAAAGAAATGCTTACTATGTTGCCCTAAATTTTCTGTTTTATAGATCTCGTTCATTAGCTACAGTTTTGGGAATCACAAGATCGAAGTCGTCCATACTATCAAAGCTCTTTCGGTACTTAGTAGCTAAACTTTGAATATGGCATGTATAGGCTTGACTTTTGATGATAATTAAGTATGATTTTGATGATGTATATATATATATAGCCATGCGAAAATGGCTTGCTATGTTATCTTTTATTTGAATATGGATTTTAAGCTTGATAAAATTTGGTTGTAGATGAATGTGAAAGCTATGTGCATTCAGTTGTAAATGTTTGATATATATATATAGTGCATTTTGAGGTTTATGTTAGGAAAGCATGTATGGGTTGAATGTGATCGAGAATGTTTAAATGTAGAAAGTTTGGAATGAGTGTGTGCATACGGTAAGTGTGTATGAATTGAATGGTGCATATTAGAAACTATAATTTTGAACTTGATAATATGGATATGAAGCATGAGTAGAACCGAATGGACTATAGGTTGCATAGATGATTTATTTCATGAGAACATTTGATACTTGGTTGATGATATTCGGCATTACCTATTTCAATAAATGACATGAATGAATGGGATGTTATCTTTTTAAATTGGGTAGTGAACTTTCGAATAGGTTAAAAACGGAGATGTATAATATGCATGAGAGTATGTTTGACAAGTACTTGAAATATCTTGTGAATTGATACTTCTTGAATGACATACATGTTTATGTACATGCACTTTCGAAGTTGTATTAAATTAGACGATTGTCATGTAATGCCTCATAACCCTCCGGCGACGGGTACGGGGTTAGGAGTGTTACAATACTAACTTGGGTCACACTGCCAACCACACACCCATGTGCCCTTTCAAAATGGCCCGCATGCCCGTGCATCAAGCTGTGTGGTAGACCATGCCAAACTTGTATGGTATACTAACTTAAGCTATATGGCCAGTCACACGCCCGTGTCTGTGGCCGTGTGGAGCACCATGGCTCAATTCGAATTTGCCCTCGAGCAATACGGTAGAGACACACGCTCGTGTCCATGCCTGTGTTGGCAAAAATAGGCCATTTGCAAGGCCAATTTACCACCCATTTTGGGCCATCCCTACCAGCATAATTGTCACATAAATTATAACCAATTTGCAGCCAAAACAATACCAATTCATGCACAATTCATGCCATAATATCATCAACCAATTCCATACTCAATTTCCATATCAAAACTTACCAAATTCACATGCCAAAACTAATCATTCATCTATAATCAACATTTTCTTTTCCGTAACCAATCTCACACCAAAATCATACTAAATCCACAGCTAAGTTTCACGTCAACTTATTCAAAATGACCATTTCATTAGGCCATATAAGAACATATTAAAAAACACCGTAATCATTACATAACTTATGCCAAACTCAACCATAATCTCAAATATAATCAAGCCATATCACATGGCATGATATTTATAATCCAAAACATATCATATTAATCAAAGCCTATACATGCCATACATTAACATATACAACTTCAAAATGTACCAAAATATTGTTTGATAGTGTGATGACGATCCTCGATGATCCTCGAGCTCACGGTAGCTTCGATAATCTATAAAACAAGGGAAAAATCTGCACAAGCTTTTAGAGCTTAGTAAGCCATATACAAATAAACTTAACACACAAAACAAATATAACCAAATTCATTCATATTAACCATGACAAACCTCGTATACCAAATTCATAATTCACATCTAACTCTCTTCTGGTAATCATTTGTACATAAACATCATTCATTCTCATATACTTCATATATCATCATTTGAAAACATACTTACCATTCATTCCCAAATCACATATACATTTCATACATACCTAAATCGAAAATACTTTCACGTAGTCATTCATTTTTCCATATAGCCCGTTGAACCGTTCGGAATTGATAAGGATACTCGGATAGCTCGTAAAGGTCATACAATGCCATATCCCATATATGGTCTTACATGTTATCAAATATCGATGCCACTATCCTAGCAGGGTCTTACACAAAATCATATATGATGCTGATGTCCCAGACATGGTCTTACACGTAAATCACAAATTGATGCCAATGTCCCAGACATGGTCTTACACGATAGCACATATCGGATTCATGTGTCATGACATATGTATCCTATACTATTCCTATGGTTCGTATGGGGCTTTCAGATATCTCAGCTCCGTCGATACTTTCACATTTCCAAACATTCACATTTATAACATTTCAATATCAAATAAACATATATATAATTCACATAAAATAAGTTTATTTGTATATGAACTTACCTCGTACGGAAATGAACGGATTGAACCAACTATTTGACCACTTTCGACTTCCCCCGATCTAATTCTGTTTTCTTTCGTTCTTGATCTATATAAATTCAAATTTGGCTATTTAATAACATTTCATTCAATTCAATCCACAAACACATAGTTAGAGCATTTTGCACTTTAGCCCCTAAAGTTACACATTTATTCAATTTAATCCTTATTTCATAAATACACAAAATACACATAATTTCCACATGCTTAAGCTTGGCCGAATGTTCCATTACTCCTTAGAAGCCCACATCTTTCATTTATTTCACAATTTAACCCCACATTTTCATATTTTCTCAAATAAATCCCTAATTGACACTTTTGCTCAAAATCACTTAATTAAACTTGTATAACTATCAACAAATATTTATTTTCTAACATCAAACATCCAAGAACACAAGTATTCATCCATGGCACTTCTCAAAACCCTCAAAAATTTCTAAAATCACTGTATGGGCTTGATAGAACACAAAGCAACGAGCACAAAAATGTAGAAATCATCAAAAACCGAATAAAAAACATACCCCAATCAAGTCCTTCAATGGCCAAATACTCAAAAGCTTTAAAACCCTTTTTCTTTCTCTCATTTCAGTGAAAGAAAGATGAACTAAATTGGTTTTAAATTTTGTTTTTATTAAATCATTAACATATTTTGTAACACCCCTATCCCGAAACTGTCGCCAGAGTAGGTAAGGGGCATTACCGGACTTGTAACTTATGTCGAAACAGTAAAATTTTAAACTTTTCAATCATTAATAAACTTGTATCAACAACCATCAAAACATAGATCAATTGAGCATATCAAGATACATATAACACATTTAGCGTCTAATTGAAAACATGCCAAAAGATGGGGAAAAATTCATAAATTTTTCTAGTTAGGGGCACACGGCCGTGTCTCTTGCCCGTGCTCTTCTCACACGGTCGTGTCCTACCAGACACGCCCAAACCATATAGCCCGTGGTCGAAACTGTCGAAAATCATATGGTTGGTCACATGCCCGTGTACAAAATAGAGCAGACCGTGTGACTATACTGCCAAATTTCACACGGCTACAAGTTACCAGACACGCCCGTGTGTCTAGACCGTATACCAAAACTGTCCAAAACATTTAAGGTGCAGGTGACACACGATCGAAATACACGCCCGTGTTCCCTGGCCGTGTGGCACAATATAGGCTCGGTTTAAGCCAAATTACCACCCAAAATCTGGGTCATTTCTACTAGCCATAATTATGCAACATCTCATGCCAATTTGTCAACCAAAACATACCAATTCAAGCATACAGTAGACCCAAAATCATCATAAATCTTACACCAACTAGGCATAACAATTCAATAGCTAAAATAGCCACATTCATGAACTCATCCACACATAAATATACATAATCATTCCTTACCTTTCCTCTAGGCTAACAATGCACATAACTTGCACATATGACATAATAAACATATCAACTATGCAAGCTTATAATCTCATCAAGATCACATATCTTTCCGTAAGCATATATAGCCAAAGAACAACTCAAAATACTTGATTATATACATATATGAACCAAGCCACATCTCATAGCTTGGTCATTTACCAAAATATATCATGTTCACTAAATATCTAGCCTATACATGCCATGACCAAAACGTTTGCAAGATGCTCAAAAGTACCGAAGCTTTATCGATAGTGTGATAGCAATCTCTGACTCGTCCGTTATCCGAGCTAGCTTCCGAATTTATAAGGAAATGAAAGAAATAAATGGAGTAAGCTTCTAAAGCTTAGTAAGCTCGTAAAACTTAGAATTTAACTTACCTATCCATTTAGGTAATCCCTACATATATTAGTAAGGCCAATTTAATTCAAATGCTCTTGTAGCCTATTTCACAAGCTCACACAAGTTAGTTCATAGGACTTCATAAACCATCTTATACAAGAGTTTACCATATAATTCATATCCATTAGCATATATAAACATCATAGTTCATATGACATATAATGCATTCACTTTCATATATCTCATGTAACATATAAATCATATGAGTTGGATCATACCTTTCATGTAGTTCATATAACAGGTATCATATATACTTATCTCTATATCATCTTGTAATTCATGTAACTTATATCGGTATTGCCTGTTGAACCTATAAGAATATCGAGGATACTCGGGTGATACACACACAGTGTATACACATATAACCTGAAATCTGTCAATACGTCATATATGCTCTTACAAGCCTGTACGATAAGCTCGGAGGCTGAACATGTAATCCAAGAGGATGAACGGTAAGCCCGTAGGTTGAACGGTGAGTCCGAAGACTAAACATGTGATCCCGAAGGATGAACGGTAAGCCCGTAGGCTGAACAGTGAGTCCGAAGACTAAACATGTGATCCCAAAGGATGAACGTGAAGCTCATGAGCACGTGGTGAGTCCGTAACAAATGCAGGAGCTTGAACCACCCTTAACCCTAGTGACATGTCACTTGTATCGTTACGACTTCTACGGTTCTAACGGGAACTCGATATTCCTACATTACTTGAAACATTTAACATTTCCATTCCAAATCACATGTATAAACTTAATAGGCAATCCATTCAGCAACTTTATACATATACATGATCATTAAACAACATTTATAAGCATTTATAAGGTGAATTCCAAATTCTACGAACTTACCTCGCAATCCCGATATCTACTCGTCTATTTTTCGTTTTCCACGATCAAGTTCCGGGATTCAATCGTCTTTATCTAAATTAATAAAAATTTTAGCTATTTAGTAACTTACATATTCAATTCAATTCCAAAAACATATATTTTTACATATTTGCAGTTTAGCCCCTATATTTTCAATACTTTGCAATTTAGTCCTTTATCACAAAAATGACAATTTACACAATTAATCCACAATTTCCCTTAGCAGAATATTCAAGGGACTTATACAAGCATATATCTTTCAATTAATCACAAATTTAACCTCAAAAACTCTATCTTTTTGCAAATAAATCCTTAAACTCATTTCCATCAAAATTTACTTTAAAATTCTTGTATTTTCTCACATAATATACAATAATTCATCAAAATCTATCAAAATATCAAGGATTCATCAATGGTATTTTTCAAAGATATTCACAAAATCAGAAATTGAGGTACGGGTCGACTAGTATACGAAGCAACGATTACAAAAACATAAAAATTATCGAAAACGGGACAAAAACAAACCTCAATTTGGAGCTTAAAGTGACCGAAGGTTAAAAGCTTGAAAACCCTTAATATTTTGATGAAGAATCGGTGAAGAAACAAATGAAAATGGGTGGTATTTTGTTTCATTAAATCTATTTTAACATATATTAATTAAAAACCAAAACTAACCTTTATTTTATCATTTATAAACCATAATAATAAGGGCATATGTGTCCATTAGCTTTAAAAATGGTGAAATAACCATTTAAGGCCTTCCACTTATAAAGCCATCATCAAATAAGCCATTTATAAAATAGAACTCCTATTTATCGCTTTATGCGATTTAATCCTTTTGATCAAATTAACCGATCAGACAATAAAATTTCAATACGAAACTTTCACAGGCAATTCTATCATGCTGTAAAACATATTAAAGCAGTAAAAATAATATTTCGACTCGGTTAAGTGGTCTCGAAACCACCCATTCTGACTAGGGTATAAAGTGGGTTGTTACAACTCTCCCCCCATTTAGGGATTTTCGTCCCCGAAAATCTTACCGGTGAATAGATTAGGGTATTGTTTCCGCATCGTTTCCTCGAGTTCTGACGTAGCTTCCTCTATTCCGTGTTTACACCAGAGAACTTTTACAAGTGCTATACGCTTATTTCTCAACTCTTTGATTTCTCGAGCCAGAATTCTAATTGGTTCTTCAGTGTATGATAAATCGGACTGTATCTCTACATCAGTGGGAGAAATGATATGAGATGGATCAGATTGGTATCGACAAGCATTGAAATGTGAAATACATTATGAATCTTTTCAAGTTCATTCGGTAGCAATAATCAATAAGCCACAGGTCCAATTCTTTCAGCAATTTCATACGGCCCGATAAAACGAGGACTTAGCTTTCCTTTTCTGCCGAAACGAATAATTTTCTTCGACGGTGATACTTTTAGAAATACTCTATCTCCAACCTGAAACTCTATTTCTTTTCGTTTCAAATCAGCATATGATTTATGTTTGTCTGAAGCTGCTTTCAAACAGTCGCGTATCATTTTCACTTTTTCTTCTGTATCTCAGATTAAATTAACCCCGTGTAACTTTCTCTCACTCAATTCTGTCCAATACAGTGGTGTTCAACATTTACGACCGTATAATGCTTCTTATGGAGCCATTTTTAAACTCGTCTGAAAACTGTTATTGTATGCAAACTCTATCAAAGGTAAGTATTTCTCCCAATTACTTTCAAATTCAAGAATACAACACCGTACATGTCTTCCAGAATCAGAATAACTCTTTCAAACTGACCATCAGTCTGGGGATGGAATGCTGTACTGAAACTCAATTTCGTTCCCAAAACCTCTTGAAACTTCTTCCAGAATCTCGAGGTAAACCTCAGATCTCTATCAGACACAATGGATAATGGTATACCATGCAATCGTACAATCTCATATAAATATAATTCCGCTAATCTATCCAGAGAATAGTCGGTACGTACCGGTATAAAATGTGCAGACTTCGTCAATCAGTCAACGATAACCCAGATTGCATTTTTCTTCTTCGGAGATAGAGGTAGTCTAGATACAAAATCCATAGTGACTCTGTCCTATTTCCACTCCGGACTCATAATAGGCTGTAATAAACCTGACGGTACCTGATGTTTAGCTTTAACTTGCTGACAGATCAAACATTTCTATACAAATTTTGATATGTCACGTTTCATTCCTGACCACCAGTATTGCTATTTCAAATCGTTATACATCTTAGTGCTACCCGGATGAACTGAAAATCGACTGTCATGAGCTTCATGCAAAACTTTCTGAATGATTTCACTATCTTTCGGTATACAGATTCTATGTCGGAACATTAAACAATCATCATTCCTTATAAAAAAGTCAGAATCAGAATTAGACTCACAGTGAAGTCGTTTAGCTTGTAGTTCAGAATCAGTTCTTTGAGCTTCACAGATTTGCTGCAGAATCAACGGTTTAGCCTTTAGCTTGGCTAATATAGATCCATCATCCCATGACGTCGTTTGAGTACCCAAAACCCATAAAGCAGACAGATATTTTAGACTTAACGCATCAGTTGCAACATTAGCTTTTCCTGGATGATAATCAATTACAAAATCGTAGTCTTTTAGTAATTCAAGCCATCTCTTTTGTCGCATATTCAATTCTTTCTGTGACATCAGATACTTCAGACTTTTATGATCGGTAAAAATTCTACATTTTTCTCCGTTTAAGTAATGCCGCCAAATCTTTAATACAAAGACTATAGCAGCTAACTCAAGATCATGCGTCGGGTAATTCTTCTCGTGCGGTTTTAACTGTCGGGAGGCATAAGCTATGACTTTCCCATCTTGCATCAATACACAACCCAGTCCGATAATAGATGCATCACTGTATATAACAAATTCTTTACCAGGTTCAGGTTGAACTAAAACCGAAGCTTCTGTTAACAAGGCTTTCAACTGTTCGAAACTCTGCTGACATTTATCAGTCCACTCGAACTTCACATCTTTTTGTAGCATTCGAGTCAACAGTATTGCAATCATCGAGAATCCTTTAACAAATCTTTGGTAATATCCCACTAATCCCAGAAAACTTCTAATCTCAGATACATTTCTCGAGGGTTTCCAGTCTATAATAGCAGATATTTTACTCGGATCTACTCTGATGCCTTTCGCGGAAACAATATGACCCAAAAATCTAACTTCTCGAAGCCAGAATTCACATTTGCTGAATTTGGCAAACAACTATTTATCTCTCAGAATCTGTAACATAATTCTCAGATGTTAAGTATGCTCTACTTCATCACATGAATAGATCAGAATGTCATCAATAAATATGACAACGAATCTATCTAAATACGGTCTGAATACACCTATACCACTACAGTAGTCCTAGAATTGACTAAACCGTAGCTCTGATACGAACAAAATGTAACACCCCTATCCCGAAATCGTCACCGGAGTAGGTAAGGGGCATTACCGGACTTGTAACTTATGTCGAAATAGTAAAATTTTAAACTTTTCAATCATTAATAAACTTGTATCAACAACCATCAAAACATAGATCAATTGAGCATATCAGATACATATAACACATTTGGCGTCTAATTGAAAACATGCCAAAAGATGGGGAAAAATTCATAAATTTTTCTAGTTAGGGGCACACGGCCATGTCTCTTGCCCGTGCTCTTCTCACACAGTCGTGTCATACCAGACACGCCCAAACCACATAGCCCGTGGTCAAAACTGTCGAAAATCATACGGCTGGTTACACGCCCGTGTACAAAACAGAGCAGACTGTGTGACTATACTACCAAATTTCACACGGCTACAAGTTACCAGACACGCCCGTGTGTCTTGGCCGTGTACCAAAACTATCCAAAACATTTAAGGTGCAGGTGACACACGGTCGAAATACACGCCCGTGTTCCCTGGCCATGTGGCACAATATAGGCTCGGTTTAAGCCAAATTACCATCCAAAATCTGGGTCATTTCTACTAGCCATAATTATACAACATCTCATGCCAATTTGTCAACCAAAACATACCAATTCAAGCATACAGTAGACCCAAAATCATCATAAATCTTACACCAACTAGGCATAACAATTCAATAGCTAAAATAGCCACATTCATGAACTCATCCACACATAAATATACATAATCATTCCTTACCTTTCCTTTAGACTAACAATGCACATAACTTGCACATATGACATAATAAACATATCAACTATGCAAGCTTATAATCTGATCAAGATCACATATCTTTCCCTAAGCACATATAGCCAAGGAACAACTCAAAATACTTGATTATATACATATATGAACCAAGCCACATCTCATATCTTGATCATTTACCAAAATATATCATGTTCACTAAATATCTATCCTATACATGCCATGACCAAAACGTTTGCAAGATGCTCAAAAGTACCGAAGCTTTATCGATAGTGTAATAGCTATCTCCGACCCGTCCGTTATCCGAGCTAGCTTCCGAATCTATAAGGAAATGAAAGAAATAAACGGAGTAAGCTTCTAAAGCTTAGTAAGCTCATAAAACTTAGAATTTAACTTACCAATTCATTTAGGTAATCCCTACATATATTAGTAAGGCCAATTTTATTCATATGCTCTTGTAGCCTATTTCACAAACTCACACAAGTTAGTTCATAGGACTTCATAAACCATCTTATACAAGAGTTTACCATATAATTCATATGCATTAGCACATATAAACATCATAATTCATATGACATATAATGCATTCACTTTCATATATCTCATAACGTATAAATCATATGAGTTTGATCATACCTTTCATGTAGTTCATATAACAGGTATCATATATACTTATCTCTATATCATCTTGTAATTCATGTAACTTATATCGGTATTGCCCGTTGTACCTATAAGAATATCGAGGATACCCGGGTGATACACACACAGTGTATATACATATAACCTAAAATCCGTCAATACGTCATATATGCTCTTACGAGCCTGTACGGTAAGCCCGGAGGCTGAACATGTAATCTCGAAGGATGAACGGTAAGCCCGTAGGCTGAACGGTGAGTCCGAAGACTAAACATGTGATCCTAAAGGATGAACGGTAAGCCCGTAGGCTGAACGGTGAGTCAAAAGACTAAACATGTGATCCCGAAGGATGAACGTGTAGCTCATGAGCACTTGGTGAGTCCGCAACAAATGCAGGAGCTCGAACCACCCTGTAGCCCTAGTGACATGTCACTTGTATCCTTACGACTTCTATGGTTCTAACGGGAACTCGGTATTCATGCATTACTTGAAACATTTAACATTTCCATTCCAAATCACATGTATATACTTAATAGGCAATCCATTCAGCAACTTTATACATATACATGATCATTAAACAACATTTATAAGCATTTATAAGGTGAATTCCAAATTCTACGAACTTACCTCGTAATCCCGATATCTACTCCTCTATTTTCCGTTATCCACGATCAAGTTTCGGGATTCGATCGTCTTTATCTAAATTAATAAAAATTTTAGCTATTTACTAACTCACATATTCAATTCAGTTCCAAAAACATATATGTTGACATATTTGCAATTTAGCCCCTATATTTTCAATACTTTGCAATTTAGTCCTTTATCACAAAAATGACAATTTACACAATTAATCCACAATTTCCCTTAGCCGAATATTCAAGGGACTTATACAAGCATATATCTTTCAATAATCACAAATTTAACCTCAAAAACTCTATCTTTTTGCAAATAAATCCTTAAACTCATTTCCATCAAAATTTACTTTAAAATTCTTGTATTTTCTCACATAATATACAATAATTCATCAAAATCTATCAAAATATCAAGAATTCATCAATGGCATTTTTCAAAGATATTCACAAAATCAGAAATTGAGGTACGAGTCGACTAGTATACGAAGCAACAATTACAAAAACATAAAAATTATCGAAAATGGGACAAAAACGAACATTAATTTGGAGCTTAAAGTGACCGAATGTTAAAAGCTTGAAAACCCTTAATATTTTGATGAAGAATCGATGAAGAAACAAATGAAAATGGGTGGTATTTTGTTTCATTAAATCTATTTTAACATATATTAATTAAAAACCAAAACTAACCTTTATTTTATCATTTATAAACCATAATAATAAGGGCATATGTGTCCATTAGCTTTAAAAATGGTGAAATAACCATTTAAGGCCTTCCACTTATAAAACCATCATCAAATAAGCCATTTATAAAATAGAACTCCTATTTATCGCTTTATGCGATTTAATCCTTTTTATCAAATTAACTGATCAGACAGTAAAATTTCAATACGAAACTTTCACACGGTAATTCTATCTTGCTGTAAAACATATTAAAGCAGTAAAATAATATTTTGACTCGGTTAAGTGGTCTCGAAACCACCCGTTCTGACTAGGGTATAAAGTGGGCTGTTACATATTTACTAATAGAACCTATCATTTAAAATCCACTACCATACATCCAAAAATGTTCATTCATCATTTCAGTTGTAACACCCCAAACTCGAGTCTGTCGCTGGATGAGTTATGAGGCATTACCCAAAAGTTTTAACCTTCATACGTTCACTTACTCACCAATTAAAACTTATTAATTTAGTGCTACATGATATCTTTTAGTCAATAGCATATCAGCACAACAAAATCTATAAAATAAAATGTCTCATAAAATGAACAAATTAAACTTCCATCATTGATTAAAAATTTAAAACTAAACTTAGCTCAACAATTAAGCCATTTTCGCTTGGCTCAATATAATTACAAGATCGTAAACCAACATAGCCCATTCTAGCTTGTACATGCCATAACCTCAAATTTTAATTTATATAAAATTAAATACCGAAGGCGATCAATAGTGTGATAGACTCCTCTGGCGACTTCCGAGTCAGCAATTTGAATTCATGATCTACAAACAGGAATAAAAGAAAAACCCACAGAGTAAGCGAACTACGCTGAGTAAGTCTTAAGCTATTTAAATAACTCAATTTTATTAATCAAACACCTCAACAATTTAAAAGTACTTTTAACATTATACTTTAAAACAAATCAGTCACTTGGCCGAATGCTATTATTTTCTATTTATCATGCACCATATATTTGGCCGAATTTCACAACCAAACAGCCCTTATAATTTAGCTCATATACATACGATTACCTAAGTCCCCATATTCATTTAATTTCATGTACATATGCTAATTAAAAGACTGATTATTCAATACTCATATATGTATATGATTAAAACTTTTTCCATAACATTCACAAGGCCTAGTATTCCCACAAGCAATTAACCAAGGTTAGACAACTTTCACAGCCAAAAATTATTATTAAAATTTCAAATATATTATCACACATTTATATAAGCTCACAAAACCAATTTAACTTCTAATATCATCATCACTTGATGGGCCAAATAAGCAGGATCAAATGTCTCATAAATGTACGTACTTATATAGCCAAACACTCAAGTTCAATATAATATCACAGATGTATATCCCTATCTAGCCGAAAATAACAGAAGGTTTCTTAACTCAATTTCACTTTTATATCGAATTTCATACACATCCTTGACTGAATATATATATTCATACATATTTGTACATGGATCAATAAAACATGATATCTTATTTACTTGACATAGACCAACTATACACAAAGCTAATCACAAATTCAAATTTCATCTTTAACCTTATATATATCTAGATTTTCTTACCGAATATAAGCTTTCATATAACCATATACTTCTCTTATTGCATCATAAATGATTTGTATCATAAATTAAATAGTCAACTTACCTTATTATCATAAAGTATTTAGCTATCACATACTTGCGCTATCAATTACTTATATATCACATTTACTGCTTTAGAGCTTGAAACATTAAATTGTTCGGTTGCTTTTTATCACTTAATGGATTTGCACATTTAGTACTCCATATTTATCAGAAATCATAATGAAATGATACACTTAGTGCCAAAGCAAGTAACCAATACCCTATCATTTTGGCACATGCTCAAACAATTATAACAGTTCAGTTCAACATTTATAATATTCATATATTAGAATTTACAACACCTACTAGTCTATAAACTTACCTTATGAGTATACATTTAACTAAACATAGCCTTACCGTATAGGTACACAAAATTATCCGAATTTAACCTGGTTTTATAGGCATTCTTATAATTAATTATAACATGACTTTATAGGTACACAAATAACCTCATGTTTGAAAATATTTCAGCGGCTTCTAGCCTGCTAGATTCAGAACCTGTATTCATTTCAATGACATGTAGCCCGCTAGGCCTTTAGCCTGATTTATTTTACCGGCACAAGGCCCGCTAAGCTTGAAGCCCGAATATCACAGATATATAATTTATATCTTCTATTTCTAACAAGTATATTATCAAAATCTTTATTTCTTTCTTCTAACTCAAAATGACATTCGATAGTCTCATTTAATTCATGATAAGGATCTATACCTTACTTTATAATCATTTGACAAATTACATTACATATCATTTTAGATATCATTAACCATATCTTACTTCATATTGCATATTATTTTATTCATTTAGTTTTTATAACATTATTATATAAAACATATTATCTCCAATTCCTACTCCCACTACCATGCACCATTATTTAATAATGGGTAAATTGCCATTTAAAAGCCCCCACTAACAAATCCATTAGCAATTTAACCCTTTATGCTTTTATCTAAAAATTTTCCAACTTACTTAATTAAGCCCCCTTTTTTAAAACGAATGTCTAAAGGACAAAATTTAGCCACGAAATTTTCACACATGCAAATTCACATCAATTAAACTCATAAAATAATATTAAAACATTTTCCCGACTCGGATTCGTGGTCCCGAAACCACCGTTCCGATTAGGGTCTAAAACGGGTTGTCACATCAATGGTTTAATATCAACATAAGGATCTCACACTTGAGACATCACAACAATTCAGCACTTTAACAAATAGAAGGCCACTTTTACATTTTCTATAATTAGGTCTTTTTATTAAATCAATGTCACAAACGATAAAATTTTCACACGAAACTTTCACACATATCATATATCATGTTGTAAACACAAAAAATAATATTAAAATATTTTTCTAACCTCAGATGTGTGGTTTCGTAACCACTGTTCTGACAAGGGTCTAAATCGGGCTATTACAACTCTCCCCTATTAGGGATTTTCATCCACGAAAATCTTACCAGTGAATAGATTTGGATATTGCTCTCTCATAGCATCCTCGGGCTCTCACGTTGCTTCTTCGACCTTGTGTCAATGCCATAACACTTTCACTAATGAAATTTTCTTATTTCGCAATTCTTTAACCTCGCGGGCTAAGATACAGATCGATTCTTCTTTGTAAGTCATATAAAATTGAATCTCAATCTCAGAAGGGGATATCACATGTGATGGGTTAGATCTATATCGTTGAAGCATCGATGTGTGAAACACATTATGGATCTTTTCAAGTTCAGATGGCAACAACAATGTATAAGCAACTGGCCCAATGCGCTTGATAATCTCATATAGCCCGATAAACCTCAGACTCAATTTTCCTTTTTTGTCAAATCGAAGTATTTTATTCCACGAAGACAATTTCAAAAACACTTTATCATCGATCTCAAACTCAATATCTTTTTGTTTCAAGTCTGCGTATGATTTTTGATGATTAGACGCTACTTTCAGACTATCACGAATTATTTTCACTTTCTATTAAGTCTTTTTTATCAAATCAACGCTGTGAATCTTATTCTTGCTAAGTTCAGTCTAGTATAACGGTGTTCGGCACTTGCGACCGTATAAGGCTTCATACGGTGCCATATTAATACTCGATTGAAAACTATTATTTTATGCAAATTCAATCAATACCTTCAAACTCAAGAGTTCACCATCTCAACATGTCCTTGAGTATCTAAATAATCCACCCGGATTGACCATCCATCTGCGGGTGAAAAGCAGTACTAAAATGCAATTTTGTACCTAAAGCTTCTTACAGTTTCTTCCAAAATCACGATGTAAACCTTGGACCTCCGTCTAGCACAATAGATTGTGGCACCCAGTGCAATCTAATAATCTCTTAAACATATAACTCAACCAATTTATCAAGTGAACAATCTGTTCTTATCGGAATAAAATGAGCTGAATTTGTTAATTTGTTAATGATGTGATGATTTGTAACACCCTAAATTTGTGCCTAGAAGTGTTGGGCTTGTGTAACATCCTGATTTTCGGGATTTTTTGGGTTTCTGTGACTTTTGGTGAATTTTTAAAATTTTGGTGTTCTGGATATTGGAATTGAGTTTAAAAGTGTTAGTGGGCCTTTAAAAGGCCCAAGCCTAGGTTAAAACCCGGTAAAATATCAAGTTTGGTTTTTAAGTGAATAGGAGACTTGGTTAAGTGGGCTTTTAAGAAAAACTTCGTAAATTATGACACAAGAAGAGCTTTAGCAAAGTGGCAAGGTGGCGCCACTAAGTTCCTAAAAAAGTGAAGCCTGGAAAGGAATTAAAGGTCTAGGGTTCAAGTTGCAAGGTAAGCGTATTGTTATTTTTAATTCTTAGGCACGTGCCGGCCATGTGACTAACTTAAGTGAAATTTCGGCAAGGGCTTTAGGGAGTTGGGTCGATTGCTTCAGGGGGTTATTCGGGTTACATCTTTTTCTTTTTTCTGTCATGACAATTAGGGTTAGCCACCTTAGGTGTTATTCTTCTCTTTTACTGACAAAAAGCCGAAACTTGCCTCCCTAAAGTTTGCTAGCCAATTTATTGGGATTGTGCTTGAATTTAATTTTTGCTTTCATGGATGTGCTAAATTATGTTTTGAGTGTGTTAGTGGACCTTTAGAAGGCCTATGCTTAAGTTATAGCACGGTGGAATTTTAAAATTTTAAAATTTTAGATCCATGGTGTAGCAATATGTCATTTATTTTTGTGCTTAAGTAAGGTAAGTGATGGAACTCAAGTGAAACTCTGTTGATAAGAGTTTGAAGTGTTCATGGGATTGAGTTAAGGAGGGATGAAGGGAGAAATTTTAGGAATTTTGAATGGGAACAAGTGATGGCCGAACATGGGACTCTTGAGGAAGCATTTTCGGTTAGGTCCTTGGCTTGGCATAATAGGCAAGGGGTGTTGGGGTGCTAGCCGATTGTAGCTTGGGTCCTAGTAGGGTTTATGTAACACCCCTAGACCCATACCCATCGCAGGAGAGTCAAGAGGCATCACCCAACAATCGTTTAACTAATTGTAAACCCACTCGCCCAAATCATATCATTAATTCAATCAAAATTTTGACACTCATAAATCGGATCAAGGATCACACATAACCATTTCGTATAAGTCTACTTTTGCATACAATATGACCATTACTATTCATATGGTAAAAAGGATGTCAAAGATTAGCAGAAGGGCAAATCCAAAACCAATTAGGTTAACTTACCATGCTCAAAATAATGTACAACATAACATACCACCCTGTTACAACTCAAACAAATGGTACCCAAATTTTATTGCTTGCTTTTTCGTATAATTCCATGAACATTTTATTTCCCTTGCAAAATTAAAACATCAAACAACTTTACTATTAGTTCTAAGTTTATGCTACAGAACCATTTCAACAAGTCTCATATAAACTCTATTTAGTCATAAAAAAAAACATCGAATGATTTCATTTAAGGTCATCGTTATTCATAATCAAACCACACATTTTTCATAGAACATAAATCTCAAGATATGACATACTTCGAGCCTAGTTTATAGAATATTACTTACACTTCCATTCACATGCATCATCACCAAGTTTAACATCATTGACACAGAAGTAAGGTATTTAGGAAGCCATTTTCGCATGGCAATACTTAATTACATCATCAAAAGATATTTGTTTAACAACAAAATGTCAAGCCTATACATGCCATTTCCAGGGTTTAGTTACAAAATACCGAAAGAAGTTAGCGATAGTGTGGATGACTTTAGTCCTGGAATTCCCGAGACTGTAGCTAACGAACGAGATCTATAAAACAGACAAACCAAAGTAACGGGGTAAGCATTTATGCTTAGTAAGTTTTTAAGTAACGTAAATCATTGAATTAGTAGCATAGCAATATCTAACTTGTTTATTTTATCCTTTGGCCGAATAGGATAATATTATGGTAACACTTTTATCATTCATATCACAAAGGTAATTTCAAGGTATCCGACTGAATTCAACTTTTAACCGAACAGGTTCATTTCAGGTATCAAGCTAAACTCATGCTTAAAGCATACATTCCATATCCGAATAGTTAAATTCTTCTAATTCAGAACAAATACGTCATTTTCAAGTCATAGGCTTTTGAGTAACCTTTAGTCAAAGTTAAAGCATTTCCACCGAATTTTAAACTCAAAAATTCATAAGTAACAAAATTCTCGAACAAGAGTAGGATGCATACCTGGCTATCTTACAGTAAATAACATATTTAATAAGACTGTCTCGACATTTATTTTATAACGTCGGCATGGGTGCCCTTCGAGACCAAACCCGATTTCAATTACTAGCTCTAAGCCCTTCGGAACTAAGTCTGGTATTATTACTGGCTTGAAAGCCCTTCGAGGCTAAGCTCGGATCATATCGCTGGCTTGAAAGCCCTTCGAGACCAAGCTCGGATTGTATCACTGGCTCGAAAGCCCTTCGAGGCTAAGCTCGGATTGTATCACTGGCTCGAAAGCCCTTCGAGACTAAGCTCGGATCCAAACCTCAATTTAACATTCATACACGTATATGTATAGGTATCATATCACATTTAAATCACTAGTCATATACAAAGGACAAAATTTCATATCATGGTATAACTGAATTCAAAGTTCACTTGCCATTTTCGACAATTTCATAAATTATATTTGCCACAACACCATTCAAACATAGTTCTTAAGTTCGAATTTATATAACATACATATGTACTAAGATTTCATCATGTCATGAACTAAAATTTGTTACTCGAGAACTCACCTTGTATCTTTCTAAGTAGTTACGGGTTGACTATTCCGTCACCTTAGCCTTTCCCTTGTCCGATGTCGTTTCTCTATGTTCTCGAGCTTTAAAAAAATGAGTGACAAAAATTGAATTTCATTAAACACTCATCCTCTTTACTTGATCAAGACAAGGGATATAAATACAATCTCCTTATTACACTTACACACACGTATACATATATCCGCATTCGGCATAATGCATATTCATCTTACATTACAACTAAATCATAGCTCGGTAAATATACATATCACAGTTGATATCATTTGGCACTCACCTATACATTACACATATATATACATCTATATTTATCCGGTTCACAAGCATAATCCTCAATCCACATACCGAATGCATCATTTCAAAAAAAAAAAAAATTACACAAGTGCCTTATTTGGTCACTAGTATATATACTTATCAAAAGCACCTCTCCCTTTAGTAGATTTCTAAATCCCATTCAGCCATAACCCAAAATACCTATAATAACATTATTACAAATTTAATGACATACTTTACAAGATACACACATATATATATATATAATTTCTAAATTTAAGCACATTTTGAACCATCACTGCAATGGCCGAATGTACTTCACTTCTAAACTTTCTTCTATTTATTTAACTAAACTACCTTTTTATTCCATTATCCCCCAAAGACACTATCAAAACAATATTATTAAGAATCACATATATTAACGTATATCTCTCTCTATATATATATTTATATAAGACCGAATGCTCAATTACTCAACATCCACAATTTCCATTCGGCTAACATAAAGGCATACTACCAAAAGTGTCAACTTACAACCCCAATATAATGCATTCTTCTCCTCAATTAAACAAAGAAATATCCACCCCAAACATCAAAACATCACCACATCCATGACCGAATGCTCTTACTTGATTTAAAAACCATTCAAAGCAAAAAATTGATAAAATATAATCATGCCTTCATGAATTCTTGAAATTTTAATCTCAAAACACCTCCCAAGACTCCATAACACCCTACATAACCTTTAAAAAGCAAGAGCAACCAAGTCCTATACGGTTCTACTATGACCGAATGGAGCATTTACAACCAAAACAAAAATTAATGCTTGGGCTAAACCATAAGCTTGTTTATCAACTTAAATTCATAAAATCTAAACAAACTAACATGATTTCTTACCTTTAATTGAAGCAAAGAATGACCGAATGGTGGCTTAATACTTCTTCCCCTTCTCCACTTCAAGTTACAGCAAGAAGAACAAATGAAAGACACATTGTTCTTTTCACCATTTATTTTATTATAAAATTTTCCCATTAGGCATAATTTTTTTCTTTATTTAATCACAACCATAAAAGAAAATATAATTTATTAGCATAATCATCATGCATGGCCGGCCACTAATGTCAAATGGTTAATTTGACATGCAAGTCCCTTTATTTGCAAGCTTAAACAACTTCTTTCTTAATTCTAGCCACATAAATCATAATTCTTATCACATAGATCCTTTAGTTTATTAATCACATTCAACATGTCCAAATCAAATATTTTAAATTCATACATACATACATCATACACATTAGACATAGGATATCATATTCGATTAATTCTATAGCTCGGTTTAGCGGCCCCGAAACCGCTTCCCGACTAGGGTAAAAATAGGGCTGTCACAGTTTAGTTTTGGCATTTCGGTGTAGGTATAAGTGTCGAATTCTTTAGTAGCTAGTCTCCAGGTTTTGGCAAATCTTTCTTGACGAATAGGTGTAGTACCTCCTGGGGTTCTATGTTCTTTTTCTATTCTTCTCTCTTTAGTTCTAAGAGCCTAAAACGCAACCATCATCTTCTTTTGTGCTGATTTGTGCAAGGGAACTGAACTCTTCTTTTTTCTTCACTTTTCTTCCAAAGCCGAGCCTATCATCTCTTACTTTTCAAAACCGAATCTGTCACTTACCTTCTTTTCTCTCCTTTCCACTCTCCTCTTCTTCTTTTCTCTATCAGTTAAAGTAATCTACTTTCTCAAAGCTTCCTAGCCAATACCATAAAAGCCGAAACCAAAAGTTATTGTTGCTGATTTCTCCATTGGACGAATCTCCATTCTTTCCTTTAACTCAATTCTTTCAAAAGCCAAACCTTACAACCCTCCTAACCTCTGTCGACATCCCCTCTCCATTCCATAAACATCTAATCTTCTTCTTCTTCTTATAAAGGCTGTAACACCCCAACCCCAGCCCAGACGTTACGGCCAAGTCTAGTGTGTCACATCAACGACGGTTTTACCATGCTTCTTAGTTATTACGATTAGGGCGAGTTTTGCAAAACCATTATTGGAGCTTAAAGAGAAAATCCAAGTTTAATTGTGAACGTCCTATCTACTACCAAATTTTAGAGGTATTCTTATTATAATATCTTGGATTAACTTTTGCTACTCGTTTGTTACGTGTGATTTATTTTGAAAACGTTGATTAATTTTGAGAAAAATCGCGTAGCCTTATTCCAATTATTTAAAGTATAGTATAAATAAATAATTGAAAACCCAAATTAAAATAATTAAAGCGGCCTTATTAGAAACCCAAAACCAGAATGAAAATAATTATAAATAAATAAGAATATAAATAACTTAATTAAAAACCAGCAATGTAGTCTACGTGGCCACTCTGAATCCCTCCAGCTCTAAGTCCACCAATCTAGGGCTCCCCTGCATGGATGGAAGAAAAAGGGGGTGAGTTTGGGAACTCAGTGCGTAAAGAAAGCCCATCTGAAGCCCAAATCAGCTCAAGCCCACTGGGCCTAAATCCTATCCAGTCACAGTACTAACTGAGCCGAAGCCCTATTCAGTATTCAGTTACTGGGCCGAAGCCTTAATCAGTAATCAGCGCAGCCCATAGGCCCATAACAATGACAAATCTGATATAATGCATGTATGCTAAGCCCATCTTATGTCCATCTCCTACAATCCACTAGTACTAGCCTTACACACCATGTCGGGAATAACTCAACCCACCCAGCCCTACACTCCACAGTTGCAGCATAGCTGCTCAGATAACGTGGCCAAGCCACAATAGTATAACGAGGCAAAGCCCCTTTTAGTAAAAAGAGGCAAAGCCACTTTCAGTAAACGTGGCAATGCCACTTGCACTTCCTCCATCAATAAACCTAGTCCCATGCAACAGATAATCATGTCATGGCATACAGTGAACAGAAACAGTAAACATGCATTTCAGTCAAGTTCAGCCTTAGGGGTATAACGATCATTTTGCACCTAGGGGAAAAACCGTAATTTCCACCCATAAGGGGTATTTTAGCAACTATATCAGTTTTTAGGCTTTTAAGCATATTTCAATTATTAACAGTCTCATTTTCATCTTAGTAACTTATCTAGCCCATTTTAGCAGTTTAAAGTTATTGGGCCCTAAAACCCCTAATGGGCCCTACTGTGTCATTTAGCTACTTTAGCCCATTTAGCCCAAATTTTATGAATGCCTTAACCGTTTTAGCTTATAGTATACGTAAATACACTTACCACGCATTTTCACCCCTATGGGCCCGTAAGCCTATTGGGCTCAAATTCAGCCCATCGAGGCCCAAATTTATCGAGGTGCATGAAATCACGCACTCACTAACTTTACCAATTTCGATTATAGATCTTACTGCTTCTATTTGACCCATGAGTGCTCGCATGCTCGCAAGCCCATGAAATGCTAGAATTTTGGCATTTCGGCTTTTACTGATTTAGTCTACTAGAGGGTGTTCGTTTACACACCTAATTTGCGACGAACGCTAATGAGATCTCCCACGAGTATCCTACAATCGGTCACTAATAAATTAGACTTATGAATTAATGATAACTAATGTAATCTTGCTTACCATATTCAGCCAACCTTCCTTAAGGCATTAGAACACTTACCTCTGTCGGAAATAGGGACTAGCCCTAGATCTTGTCGTTCCAATGATCTTAGCCTCCAACACTCCTCAATCGGCAGCCTTTAGATCACACTAGCACAAAATAAACCAATTGGTAAGACTTATAGAGCCATAAGCCCCATTCGACAGCCACCCTACATGGGGGTTTTCGGCTTTTCCTCATATCACTACTTAACAGAAGATGAGATCCGAGTACGTACCACCCAAACTGCTTAGAGATTACTTCTACCATCCTATGGCTAGATCCAAACTTGATCTAATCGGTTCGCAATGAAATAGATCTAAATAGTTGAACAACACTTAGAAGAGGAGGGGTTACGATTTTAAATAAGAGAGTTTTGGTTTTAGAATGAGAAGTAGATGGATGAAGAAGAGAAAAGATCATACCTTGATTTCAATTTTCAAGATAACAAATAAGTAGGGCTCGGTTCAATGTGGAATCAACAAGAGGTGGTTTGGAGTTTCGGGATTCGATTTAAGAGTAATCAGCTAAAGTAGAATTTGGCAAGTGACTTGTTGATTTGGGTTTAGTAATATTCGGCCAAAGTGAAACTAAGCAATGGAGATTTTAAAGAAAGAAGTTCTAATCGATCAAGAAGAGAAGAGAGGAACAAGAAGATGAAAAGAGTGAGAAAAGAGATGATTGCTTCAGTTTTGGGATGAAAAGTGATGGAGGGTTCGGCTCTTTGGGTAAAATGGCACAAAAGGAGGTTTGTAGGTCTTACCTTCGGCTTTTAGAACATGTGGAAGGCAAGAAAAGAGAGGTAGGGCACTATACCTAAACGGCAAAAAGAAGAATGTCTCCCTAAACACAATCCCGAAGGCTAGCTACCTAATGGAATTCGACACTTAACACCCCCAATTGCCGAAATCAAAGTCTCCCAAAACTCCTAGCTGACTATGCACTCCAAGCTTCCCAATCGGCCTCACACTCTTCTTCTTCAAATTTCTTAAAATCTCTCCCCTTATCCCTCATTGATCTAATCTCATGAACAACTCAAACTTTCTTCAGTAGAGTTCCACTTGAGTTCCATCACGTGACTGACCTATGCACAAAAATTAAAACACACACAATGCTTACCTTGTGACTTGAACTCTGGCCCTTGCACACACATCCACATGCTACTTTTTTATGAACTAAGTGGCGCCACATTGTCACTTTACCAAAGGCTTCCTTGTGTCTTAATTCACCCACTTTTTCTTAAAAGCCCACATAACCAAGACCTTTCTCTTTAAATTCAAAATTTTAAAATTCTACCCGGTTTTAACTTAGGCTTGGGCCATCTAAAGGGCCACCAACATACTTAAAACACAGATTTAATAACCAAACCACAAAATTTCATGATTACACCAAAATTACAAAAATCCCGAAAAACCCGAAAATCAGGGTGTTACAACTCACCCATTTAAAGAAATTTTGGCCTCGAAATTCACTTGATCCAAACAAGTGAGGGTATTGTTGACGCATTGCCTCTTCTGGCCCCCAAGTAGCCTCTTCCCTGCCATGATTACGCCAAAGCACTTTTACCAACGGAACTGACTTCCTCCTCAACACTTTAACCTCTCCATCCAGTATTTAGTACTAATGAAAGCACAGAACTCCGTCAGTATTCAGTCCAAAATCAAAATTCTTCTCATTCTCAGCTTGCTGAAACTGAGGAACTAACCACTCATCCTCTAATTGTTTCCCTTTAATCTGCTCAGTCCAAGTTGGTCTCACTTGCAACTCCGCTAACAAGCTTCTATCTTCATACAAACTCAAACGAGCAAACATTACTCTCAACTTAGCTACAACCCTTCGACTTAGTGCATCAACTACCACATTCGCCTTGCCTGGGTGATACTCAATCGAATAGTCATAATCCTTAAGCAACTCTACCCATCTTCGTTGCCTAAGACTCAACTCCTTCTGAGTCAACAAATACTTGAGACTCTTCTGATCCGTGTATATAATACACTTTTCTCCATAAAGATAATATCTCTAGATTTTTAACGCGAAGATCACCGCTGCCAACTCTAGATCAAGCGTAGGGTAATTCACTTCGTGAGGCTTAAGCTGTCGCGAAGCATACGCGACCACCATACCCTCTTACATCAGTACACAACCTAGTCCTACATACGATGCATCACTGTACACAGTGAAATCCTTCCCAGACTCTGGCTGAATCAACACAGGTGCCTCAGTCAATACCTTCTTCAACTTATCAAAAGCTTCTTGATGTTTCTCAGTCCATGCAAATGCTACTCCTTTCCTTAGCAGTTTCGTCAACGGTGTAGCAATCAGAAAGAATCCTTCTACAAATCTTCTGTAGTACCCTGCTAGACCCAGAAATCTCTGAATTTCTAATACTGACCTCGGTGGCTTCCATTCCAGAACCACCTCAATTTTCTGAGGATCCACCCTAATCCCCTCAGTAGAGACAACATGACCCAGAAATGTCAATTCTCGCAACCAAAATTCACACTTACTGAATTTTGCATAGAGTTGCTTCTCTCTCAACACTTGTAGAACAGTATGGAGATGCTCATCATGCTTCTCCTCAGTTTTCGAATACACCAAAATATCATCGATAAAGACGACTATGAATCGATCCAAGTAAGGTTGGAATACTCGATTCATCAGATCCATGAATACTGCAGGTGCATTCGTCAGTCCAAATGGCATAACCAGAAACTCGTAATGACCATAACGAGTTTTGAATACTATCTTATGAATATCCACCTCCTTTACCCTTAACTGGTGGTATCCAGATCGAAGATTAATCTTGGAAAATACCGAAGCTCCTCTAAGCTAGTCAAAGAAATCATCGATTCTTGGAAGAGGATACTTGTTCTTTATCGTCAGTTTATTCAATTGGTGATAATCGATGCACATACGCATCGTCCCATCCTTCTTCTTCACGAACAGTACTGGTGCTCCCCATGGAGACACACTCGATCTAATGAAACCTCTATCTAACAACTCTTGGATTTGTGCTTTCAGTTCCACTAACTCCTTCGGTGCCATCCTATAGGGCGCGATTGACACTGGAGCCGTTCCAGGCAGCAAGTCAATTCCAAACTCAACTTCTCGATTCGGAGGTAATCCAGGAATCTCCTCAGGAAAAACATCTTAAAACTCCTTAACAGTTCTAGCCATCTCTACAGTCACTCCCTCAGTCTCCGTCTAACTTACAAAGGCCAAGTACGTCTCACAACCCTTGCGAATCAGCTTCTCAACCCTTAAGGCTGAAACAACATTGGACAAGTAGTCCCTACGCTCCTCAATAACCGTTACCTCTTCATCCTCGATAGTCCTTAACACCATCCTCTTGGCCACACAATCCAGAGCCGCCTTATGCTTAGTAAGCCAGTCCATCCCCAAAATAAGATCAAACTTTACGAATTGTAATTCCATTAAGTCTCCATAGAAAATCCTACCTTAAGTCTATAAAGGCACCTCCCTAAAGAGTTTATCTACCCTAACTGAGTGACCTAGTGGACTTATCATAGTTACCCCACTCACAGTTTCCTCAGAGTGCACACCCAATGATCTAGATATATCACATGCAACATACGAATGAGTAGAACCCACATCTATCAAAGCAGTGTATGGCATGCTAAAGATAAAAAACGTACCAGTTATGACGTCAGGTGTAACAGCCCACTTTATACCCTAGTCGGAACGAGTGGTTTCGGGACCACTTAACCGAGTCAAAATATTATTTTAAATGCTTTAATATGTTTTACTGTATGATAGATATATGGTGTGAAAGTTTCGTATTGAAATTTTACTGTCTGATCGGTTAATTTGATAAAAAGGATTAAATCGCATAAAGCGATAAATTAGAGTTCTATTTTATAAATGGCTTATTTGAGCATGGCTTTATAAAAGGAGGTACTTGCATGGCAATTATGCCATTTTTAATTGGAGTGGTTGGTAATGGACCATTATGTCCATGTTTTATAATGTTTTATAATAATTTTACAAAGGGTAAAAGGGTCATTTGATTTATTATATGTTTTAATTAAAACAAAACATAAAATGTCTTCATTTTCATTACCTTCTTCACCGATTATATGAAAAAAATTAAGGGTTTTACACTTTCAAGCATTCGGCCACTTTAAGCTCCAAATTGAGGTTCGTTTTTATTCCGTTTTCGATAATTTTTACGTTTTTGATATCGTTGCTTCGTATAGTAACTGACCCGTACCTCAATTTTTTATTTTGATTATGTTTTTGAAAAATGCCATTGATGAATCCTTGATATATTGATAGATTTTGATGAATTATTGTATATTATGTGAGAAAATACAAGAATTTTAAAGTAAATTTTGATGAAAATGAGTTTAAGGATTTATTTGCAAAAAGGTAGAATTTTTGAGGTTAAATTTGTGATTAATTAAAAGATATATGCTTGTATAAGCCCCTTGAATATTCAGCTATGGTAAATTGGGGGATTAATTGTGTAATTTGCCATTTGGTGTTAAAAGGGCTAAATTGGAAAGTGTTGAAAGTATAGGGGCTAATTTGCAAATAGGTCAAAATATATTTTTTTGGATTGAATTGAATATGTGAGTTAGTAAATAGCTGAATTTGATTTAATTTAGATAAAGACGATCGAATCCCGAAACTTGATCGGGGAAAACGGAAAATAGACGAGTAAATACGGGATTTCGAGGTAAGTTCGTATAACGAATTTAATGTATATATATATGTTCATATGTATACTTATTTGAAATTGTGAAATGCTAGATGATTAAATAGCCTAATGGACGAGTGTATATGAAATTGAGATAGAAATGTTAAATGGTTACAAGTGATAAATTGAATACCGAGCCCCGTTAGAACCGTAGAAGTCGATAGGATACGAGTGACATGTCACTAGGGCTACAGGGTGGTTCGAGCTCCTGCATTTGTTGTGGACTCACCACGTGCTCATGAGCTACAGGTTTATCCTTCGGGATTACATGTTCAGCCTACGGGCTTACCGATTATCCTTCGGGATTATATGTTCAGCCTCCGGGCGTACCGTACAGGCTCGAAAGAGCATATATGACGCATTGACGGATTACAGGTTATATGTATATACACTGTGTGTGTATCACCCGAGTATCTTTCGATGTTCTTATACGTTCAACGGGCAATACCGATACATGTTACAGGAAAGGTTAATTGATATTTGAATATATGAGAGAGATGTTATGTGAATACATGAATGGTATAAGGTACATGTTATAAGAGTTATGTGTTATACATGAGATAATGAAGTATATGAAATACATGACATATGATTTGTATGAATGGAATGATACTAGTTACATGATCAACATGTTATATGAGAAAAGTGCAAATGAAGGCATATTATGCCAAATGATTTATAAGATTTGTATATGTTACATGAAATGGAGTATTTGATAAGCTTTTATTTATGATATGTTATGAAACTACATGAACTAATGAGTGTGAGCTTGTACAATGGGCTATAAGATCATATGTTTGTAATGGCCTTACTTATGGATACCTCATTGAAATGGTAAGTTTCATTTCATGTTATATGGACTTACTAAGCTTTAGAAGCTTATTCCGTTTATTTCTTTCACTGTCTTCTAGATTTGGAAGCTAGCTCGGATAATCGGATGAGTCGGAGATTGCCATCACACTATCTATCAAACTTTGGTACTTTTAAACCTTTTGTAAATGAAATGGTCATGGCATGTATAGGCTAGTACTTTTGTGAACATGATATATTTTGGTAAATGATCGAGCTATGAGATGTGGCTTGGGTCATATGTGTTTATAATCAAGCACTTGAGTTGTCCTTTAGCTATATGTGCTTATGGAAAGATATGTGATTTTGATGAGGTTATAAGCTTGCATAATTGATATGTATATATGTGTGGATGAGTGCATGGAAATGGTCATTTAGGCCTTTGAGTTGGTGTGCTTGATTTGTGAATGAATTGAGATGATTTTGGGTCCATTTTGTGCTTGAATTGGTATGTTTTAGGTTAGTAGAATGGCATGAAATGTTGTTGGTTAATGGCTAGTAGAAATGACCCATATTGGGTGGCAAATTTGGCTTAAACCGAGCCTATATTTGTGCCACACGGCCAGGGAACAGGACGTGTGCTTCGACCGTGTGTACCCCTGCACCTTAATGTTTTGGTCAGTTTTGGTACACGGCCTAGACACACGGGCGTGTTTGGTAACTTGTGGCCGTGTGAAATTTGGCAGTATAGTCACACGGTCTGCTCTATTTTATACACGGGCGTGTCTGGTAGCCGTGCGATATTTGACAGTTTCGACCACGAGGTAAGGGCACGGGTGTGCCTAGGCCGTGGGCGACACACGGCCTAACCCCACGGGCGTGTTGGACAGCCGTGGGAGGTAAGTTAGATTCGACCACGGGCTGAAAGGTTTGGGCGTGTCTAGAGGGACAGGGCCGTGTGAGAAGAACACGGGCAAGGGGCACGACTGTGTGTCCCTAACTTTGAAAATTTTACAAATTTTCTCCTATCTTTTAGCATGTTTCCAATTAGACTTCCAATATTTATATGCATCCTTTTATGATCAATTGAAGCATGCTCTGATGATTGATGATACGTGATGAATCTTGATTAAAAAGTTTAAAATTTTTACTTTTGATAAATGTTACAAGTCCGGTAATGCCCCTTACCTACTCCGGCGATGGTTACGGGATAGGGGTGTTACATCAGGTGCGTCACCCTCCTCTTGACGTCAAGCAGCATATACCAATGCAGGCTGGCGAGCCTCGACATTTCCAGCACCCCTGCCAGGTGCTCCACGTCCACGTCCATTTCTATTGTCGCCCCTACCTTGACCACGGCCTCTTGCCGGTTGTGGTCCACCTCGCACTGGTTGAGCAACCCTCTATTTAGCAACTTGAGTCTGAGCTGGCCTCTGAGGACAATTCTTGATCCTATGTTCTTTGGACCTACATCAGAGATATGCCCCAGTACGCTTCTAGCATTCTCCTAGATGAACTCTACCACAGTCCCCATAAGCCTGCAATCTAACTGTATTCACCGGAACTGCTCGGACCGGTTCATCCATTCTAGCTCTCTTGACATTTTGATTTATAGCACCAGAGGGTCTAGAATCCCTCCTAAATCGGTTTCGGTCCTTCTCACGGTTCTACCGTTTATTTCGCTTCACTTCCTTTGCTATCTTAGCCTTTTCTACCAACGCAGCAAAGTCACGCTCCCTCTGCGGAGCTATCAGCACCCTAAGCTCATCCTTGAGGCCATCCTCAAAACGAATGCTACGCTTGTATTCAGTAGCAACTATACCGCTGGCATACCGACTCAACCTCAGAAATTCCACCTCATATTCAGCAACGGACTTATTGCCCTAGGTCAGGTCCAGAAATTCTTTCCTACGAGTATCTACATAACTTGCTCCGACGTACTTGCCCTTAAAAGTCATCTTAAACAGTTCCCAGGTTACCCGTTTAGTTGGGTACTCTCTTTCACAGTGATCCACCACTAATACGCCTCGTCTTGCAATAGAGACACTGCTCCTTTCAGCTTTTGCTCCACCGAGCAATCTAGGTCGTCCATGATCCGTTCCATAGCTTCCAGCCAATACTCAACCACATTTGGGGCTACTCCAAATATGCCCCTAAATACCTCGGCTCTGTTAGCCCGGAGTCACTCAGAAATGGATTCCCTACTCACAATTCCAATGCTTGCCCAAGGGACCCTCTCTAAAACCCTTAACATGGCCTGGATAGAGCGTCGTCCCCTGCAATCTGATCATACGATCCAGTCTCAGTCGCTGGCGGAGCTCGCACCTCCGCAACTGGCATATATCCGGAAGACGAAGACCCAACTTGCACACTACCTCGGTCACGTCCACGGCCTCGTCCACGAGTAGCCCTCGTACTCATATCGACTTATCTGATTACGAATTTTGTGACATAAGTTTAATATTTCAGTTGTTTATTACAAAATGTCTTATGTACAGATAGAGTTTCAGAGTTTGTTTTCGCGAAATTGTACCCTAGCTACAGTCTCAGTCTTCTAGGGTTTAATTTCCCTACAGTCTCAGTCTTACAGTTTTCATACTACCCTATCTACAGTATCATAATAGGGTCTTAGTTCTATCTACTGTATAGTACAGTATTAGAGAAGAATACTTACAGACTTGGTGCCGGGGATTCAGTGTGCCACTCTTCAGAAACTAGATTTCAGTAAGCCCAGAAAACTTTAACTTTTAAGAATAAACCTTAAAGCATGTACTCCTTGAAGAAAATGAGTTTAAAAAGGGTTTTTCCTTAAGAATTTTCCAAAATTGTTCTCAAAATACCCTTATTGGGCCTTGATTTAAAATTTTTCGAAAACTTTTTAGACTCGATCTATAGCTGAGTTGTTGCAACCAGGCTCTGATACCATTAAATGTAACACCCCAACCCCGGCCCAAATGCTATAGCCAAGTCTGGTGTGTCACATCAACGATGATTTTACCATGCTTCTTAGTTATTACTGAAAAAGTATGCCCAAAGATCAATCACGAGATAGTTGTGATAACATACTTGATTTATCATGTTTATTAATATAAGGCTTTGCCATTATTATTTGAGTTTCATTTCTGTGTGCATAAATAAACTGTTTTATAATAATGTCCTAAGAATAATATGATTATTCTTAAAAGATCCTTAGTCAAGGATTATTGTTGGCTAGGATAATAATATTGCATTAAGACTAACATGTAGTTGATTGATGATAAAGAGTTGTCATTGATATGGAGTATTAGAATCAATGCATGAATATATGTGTTAAAGAACAACATATTGGACTGACCCACTATGAGTATGTTTCTTGGATTATTATGTAATTATCACAATATTACTCATAGTGATTAATATGTATATGATCCTCATACTTGAGATCATTATCATTCCAACATCGTGAGTTGTATATTTTGATATAGTCAAACGAACACCGTAATTGGTTGTTCTATTAAGACTAATGTTGGATATACCACAATCTATGTAGAGGGATATGGTTGATCAATATAGGATAAGTCCCTCCTACATAATAGGAGTAATATCTCAGGCCACTTGATTGAGTGAGACTAGAAATGCATGGTCATGCTCAAACAAGTTGATATGAGATGTCATACTTATTTGTATATCATAGTCTACTCAAGGTATCAATAAACATAGGATAGACTATGCAAGTGTGACTATTCCATGACTTGTGTCTATTCCAAAGATATAGGACTTAAGGATTAATGCATGAAAAAGTTAATCACAAAAGGTTATGTCGAATCATGACTTCTTGTAACTTAGGTAGCAATGATGCATTGCTAGATGCCACTCATTATTTGTAACATTAGAATAGTTCTAATATTACTGCTAACGTTACAAGAACCTATAGGGTCACACCCTACGATTGAAATGAACGGAGTAAAACATAGTTGGTATTCTGTCTGGTTGTCACATGAATTAAATTAATTATAGAATTAATTTAATTGGGCAATCAAACTATTGAACATACTATATGTACAAGGATGTTGTACACATAATCAGAACATAATTTTTCTAATATATGAATTTGTTCATATATATATATATTTAAATAAATATTGTTTACCGAAATCTTTATTATAATTAACGTAATTATAATTTTCGGTTAAACGTTATTATATTTATTTTAATGATGACTATTTTGATTCAGATTATATATGGCCATAAATATTCATTATGAATATATACCAATTAATACAGAGTTATATATAGCAAGGGTAAAAAACCCTAAAGAGCTAATATATAGGCAATCCCGAAACTATGTTAAAGGGTCTAGCAGCGGTCAAGACAATATAATCTCTGAAAATAGTTTTCTGGGATATTACCGTTCGTTGTCAATTGGGTGGACTACGTAGAGGCCAACATCGGTAAAGGTTGCGGTTTGGTTCGATAGTGCTTCAGGATTCTCGTTGCCTTGGCATCGCTGTCTACTCAGATTGAAGTTTCGGTAATTTCGAAACCTTTATCACCCCGATTCGTTCCTTACACATGGATCCATGGTATGGATCGCCAAAAAAATTTTATTATTCTAATTTTCCGCTACGCCTTGGAGGCACCGGCATTCCTTCAATTACGATTAAGGTGAGTTTTACAAAACCATTATTGGAGTTTAAAGAGAAAATCCAGGTTTAATTGTGAACGTCCCATCCACTGCCAAATTTTAGGGGTATTCTTATTATAATATCTTGGATTAACTTTTGTTACTCATTTGTTACGTGTGATTTATTTTGAAAACATTGATTAATTTTGAGAAAACTCGTGCAGCCTTATTGTAATATTTAAAGTATAGTATAAATAATTAATTGAAAACCCAAATTAAAATAATTAAAGCATCATTATTACAAACCCAAAGCCAGAATGAAAATAATTATAAATAAATAAGAATACAAATAACTTAATTTAAAATTAGCAATGCAGTCTACGTGGCCACTCTGAATCCCTCTAGCTCCAAGTCCACCAATCTAGGGCTCACCTGCATGGATGGAAGAAAAAGGGGGTCAGTTTGGGAACTCAGTGTGTAAAGAAAGCCCATCTAGAGCCCAAATCAGCTCAAGCCCAATAGGCCTAAGCCCTATCCAGTCACAGTAATAACTGAGCCGAAGCCCTATTCAGTATTCAGTTACTGGGCCAAAGCCCTATTCAGTAATCAGTGCAGCCCATAGGCCCATAACAGTAACAGATCAGATATAATGCACGTATGCAAAGCCCATCCTATGTCCATCCGCTACACTCCACCCGTACTAGCCCTACACACCATGTGGGGAATAACTCAACCCACCCAGCCCTACACTCCACAGTCATAGCGTAGCTGCTCAGATAACGTGGCCAAGCCACTAACAGTATAACGAGGAAAAGCCCATTTTAGTAAAACGAGGCAAAGCCCCTTCAAGTAAACGTGGCAATGCGACTTGCACTTCCTCCATCAATAAACCCAGTCCCATGCAACAGATAATCATGTCATGGCATACAATGAAGAGGAACAATAAAGCATGTATTTTAGTCAAATTTAGCCCTAGGGGTATAACAGTCATTTTGCACCTAAGGGTAAAATTGTAATTTTCACCCATAAGGGGTATTTTAGCAACTATACCAGTTTTTAGGGTTTGAAGCATATTTCAGTTATTAACTGTCTCATTTTCATCTCAGTAACTTATCTTGTCCATTTTAGCAGTTTAAAGTTATTGGGCACTAAAACCTCTAATGGGCCCTACTGTGTCATTTAGCTACTTTAGCCCATTTAGCCCAAATTTTATGAATGTTGTAACCGTTTTAGCTTATAGTATACCCGAATACACTTACCATGCATTTTCACCCCTATGGGCCCGTAAGCCCAATGGGCCCAAGTTCAGCCCATCGAGGCCCAAATTTATTGAGGTGCACGAAATCACGCACTCACCAACTTTACCGACTTTAATTATAGATCTTATCACTTCTATTCAACCCACGAGTGCTCGCACGCTCGCAAGCCCATGAAATGCCAGAATTTTGGCATTTCAGCTTTTCGGCTTTTACCGATTTAGTCTACTAGAGGGCGTTCGTTTACACACCTGATTTGCGACGAACGCTAACAAGATCTCCCACGGGTATCCTACAATCAGTCACTAACAAATTAAACTTATGAATTAACAATAACTAATGTAATCTTGCTTACCATATTTGGCCAACCTCCCTTAAGGCCTTAGAACACTTACCTCTATCAGAAATGGGGACTAGCTCTAGATCTAGTCGTTCCAAAGATCTTAGCCTCTAACACTCCTCAATCGGCAGCCTTTAGATCACACTAGCATAAAATAAACCAATTGGTAAGACCTATAGAGCCATAAGCCTCATTCGACAACCACCCTACGTAGGGGTTTTTGGCTTTTCCTCATATCACTACTTAACAAAAGATGAGATCTGAGTACTTACCACCGAAATTGCTTAGAGATTACTTACACCACCCTACGGCCAGATCCAAACTTGATCTAATCAGTTCGCAAAGAAATAGATCTAAAAAGTTGAACAACACTTAAAAGAGGAGGGGTTACGATTTTAGAGAAGAGAGTTTCGATTTTAGAATGAGAAGTAGATGGATGAAGAAGAGAAAAGATCATACCTTGATTTTGGTTTTCAAGATAACAAATAAGTAGGGCTTGGCTCAATGTGGAATCAACAAGAGGTGGTTTGGAGTTTCGGGATTCGATTTAAGAGTAATCGGCTAGGGTAGAATTCAGCAAGTGACTTGTTGATTTGGGTTTAGTAATATTCGGCCAAAGTGAAACTGAGCAATGGAGATATTAGAGAAAGAAGTTCTAATCGATCAAGAAGAGAAGAGAGGAACAAGAAGATGAAAAAAGTGAGAAAAGAGATGATTGCTTCGGTTTGGGGATGAGAAGTGATGGAGGGTTCGACTCTTTGGGTAAAACAGCATAAAAGGAGGTTTGTAGGTCTTATCTTCTGCTTTTAAAACATGTGGAAGGCAAGAAAAGAGAGGTAGGGCACTATACCTAAATGAAAAAAAGAAGAATGTCTCCCTAAACACAATCCCGAAGGCTAGCTACCTAATGGAAATTGGCACTTAACACCCCCAATTACCGAAATCAAAGTCTCCCAAAAGTCCTAGCCGACTATGCACCCCAAGCTTCCCAATCGGCCTTACACTCTTCTTCTTCAAATTTCCTAAAATCTCTCCCCTTATCCCTCCTTGATCTAATCTTATGAACAACTCAAACTCTCTTCAGTAGAGTTCCACTTGAGTTACATCACGTGACTGACCCATGAACAAAAATTAAAACACACACAATGCTTACCTTGTAACTTGAACTCTGGTCCTTGCATACACATGTACATGCCACTTTTTTAGGAACTAAGTGGCACCATATTGCCACTTTACCAAAGGCTTCCTTGTGTCTTAAGTCACCCACTTTTTCTTAAAAACCCACAAAAGCAGGACCCTTTCTCTTCAAATTCAAAATTCTAAAATTCTACCCGGTTTTAACTTAGTCTTGGGCCTTCTAAAGGCCTACTAACATACTTAAAACACAGATTTAATAACCAAACCACAAAATTTCATGATTACATCAAAATTTCAAAAATCCTGAAAAACCCAAAAATTAGGGCGTTACAAAGGCCAAACCTCCAAACTCAATAATGATTCGGGAACTGAGTCTTTAGATCTCTTGGATTAATTTTCTTTTCAAGTTTCGATTAATATCTATACTAGATCTGGATTAGACTGGATCGAGATCGCTTCTTTGGCAAATAGCGTATTGGTAAGTACTCGAAACCCCTTTCATTCATTAACTTATGATTCAGGTAAGGCCGAAAACCCCTAACTCCTTAGGGTGGGTGTCGTTTTTGGACTGAGGGTTTTATTAGCCTCTTTCTTTCAGTTCTTTTGTGTTTTAGTGTGTATAGAAGGTGATCTAACAAGGAGCATTGGAGGCTAGGACCATGGGGCAATCTAGATCTAGATCTAGTTATTGATTTTGGCAAAGGTAAGGGATTAAGGGCCTTAGAAGGTGTTGGCCGAATATGGTAGGTTGTTAGTTTCATTGATTTCATTGATTTGTAACTAATAGTGTGGTTAAAAATGATTGTAGGATTAATTCGGTGCAGATCTCGTCGTAGTATATCACAAATCAGGTGTGTAATCGACACCCACTAGTGGACTAGATCGGCAAAAGCTAAAAAGTCAAAATGCCAAAATTCCAACATTTCGAAGGTTTACGAGTGTGCGAGCACTCGTGGGTCGATTAAATTGGTAAAATCTATAATCGCAAACGGTAAGGATGATGCATGCATGATTTCGTGCACGTTGGTGGTTTTGGGCCTTGGAGGGCCAAATTTTGGCCCATGGGATTGCAGGCCCATATGGGTGAAAATAAGCAGTAAGCATATTCTGGTAGTCTGACTATTAAATCTGCTAAAACGGATGTAAAATATGGGCTTAGTGGGCCGTAATAGCTAGTGGACACTGTTAGGCTCATCGGGGGTTTTAAGGTCGTTAACTCTAAGTTGGTAAAATGGGCTAAATAAGTTACTTAGATGACACTTAGACTGTTAACATCTGAAATGAGCATGAAACCCTAAAAATTGGAAAACTAACTGAAATACCCCTTTAAGGGTGGAAAATTATGGTTTTACCCCTAGGTGCAAAAAGACCATTTTACCCCTAGAGTTAAGTTGACTGAATTGCATGCTAAAATTATATATGTTCACTGTATGCCATGTCATTATATACACTGTGCATGGGTTCGGATATTGATGAAGGAATGTTAAGTGGCAATGCCACGTTTACTAATGGAGGCTTTGCCTCGTTTTACTGTTTAGCAGCTTGGCCACGTTATCTGATTTAAGCAATTAAGCTGCGACTGTGGTATATAGGGTTGGGTGGGTTGAGTTATTCCCAACATGGTGTGTAGGGCTGGTACGGGAGGTGTGTAGGGCTGGATTGGCATGGGTTTTGCATTCATGCATAAATATTTTTCTATTACTGTAATGGGCCTATAGGCCATACTGATTTCTAAATAGGGCTAAGGCCCAATAATTACTGTTTACTGAATAGGGCAAAGCCCAGTTAATATTGTATCTGGATAGGGCTTAGGCCTAGTTAAGCTTGAACTGATCTGGACTCTGGTTGGGTTTAGCTTACACATTGAGTTTCACAAACTCACCCCTTTTTTTCATCCATGCAGGTGAGCCCCAACCTTAGAGGACTTGGAGCTGGAGGGATTCGGAGTGGCCACGTGAACTGCATTTGGTTATACCTTCTTAAAATTATTTGTTTCAGTGTTTTTTTAATTTATTTTCTTTTGGGTTTTAAATTTGTAATAAGGCCGCTCATTGGTTATTTTTATTTTTATTTTGGTTTTAATTATTTAATTATCACTTGTTTAAAATCGATCGAGTTAGGCTGCACAGAGTTTTTTTTAGAATTAATCAATGTTTTCAAAACATATCGTATGCAACAAATGGTTAACCTAATGACGAGTAAGATCTTTTCAAGAAATAAAACTAATTGTGGATAGGACTTCATAAATTGATCACCAGCTTTTTTCTCAAAACTCCTAAAAGTGTTTTGCTAAGTCACCCTAAACATATTAACTAAAGAATAAGGTGTAATTCACTGTCCATGTGACACATCAGATCTAACCATAATGTTTGGGCTGGGTTTGGGGTGTTACATTCGGTGTCATGGTCGAGCAAGACATGGCAATCGTGGAGTATCTTTCCCTAATGGATTATCATAATCGTATAGTCCTGAGTAGCACTAAGCACCTTGAACCTTTCGAAACTATGAAGTCATCAATAATATTTTAGGGAGGTATATTAATGGGATTATCATGATTACACGTTAAGAAACAACCATAAAATGAAAGTTCAGAATATACTAATGTAAGTTTGGGAGAATAAAAATAAAAATAAAATAAGCAAGAAAATAAAGATAAAATAAAAATAAATATTAATAGACTCAAACGTCCTCATCGGCAGATGGATCATGAGGTGGTGGCGGTGGAGGTGAGATGTGGAAATGGTGGAAAATCTGCTACAGAGCCACCTCAATACTATCGAAACGGTCAGCGGTGCTATCAAACTTTTGGGTGCAATATTGCTCGAAGCGTGCGAGCCGCTTAGAGAGGTCGGTCAATGTTACATATCAGTGACTTTGAGGTGGCGGCAATGGCAGATCCTCGTGGAGAGAGGGATATCATTAGTAATATCCTCGGGGTCATCTTGATCGGTAGATTAAGATAAACAGTATTGAAAAGGGTCGTCCCCACGATGACGTTCTATACCCTCATATGGAGCATACTCGAAATTCCCTATGGGGCCATGTGGCTAATGAGAGTGAGTGATGAGGACTAGGCTGTAGTTTTGAGGAGGCCAAAGTGCCGTGCTAGGTGCGTTACATAATGACTAATGCAGATGGCTCCTTTTCGGTGGCGTTCGGTCTAATGGTGAATAGCTAGGGCAATGAAATATGCCAAATAAAAAATGTGCCCTTATGTCATGCTCCATAAAAAGTATGCATCATGGGTATTGACGATGCCTGTGCTCTCTTGCCGACCCGTCAAAGTGTAAGCTAGAAGAGCGTGTAGATATCGTAATGCTAGAGAGAGAGATGATGCCTTAGAGCGACTGGGGTTATAGTTGGCTGAAGCAGGAACGAGGGTCACCCAACAGATAAATAGTGCGTAATGGATGTAGCAATGGAGATCAGGGAAGTCATCTTCGTCAATAAGTTCCTCTGTATAGAGTCCCAAAGCGACTTCAAAGTCTGGAACACTCAGTTGGCTACCATATCGCCAAGACGTAATTTGACTATGTCTGGGTCGTCGAACTCTGACATGATCGTCTATAGATAGAATGTCGAGCAAAGCTCTAAGGTGAGCTCCATGTATGTCGGCTCGATAATGTCGACGAAACGCCCATATAGTTAGGTAGTGAGAAGGGCCCGAACTGGGTTGACGAGGTGGACTTGCTCAAGGGCGGCCAAATCAATACTTCGGCCCACTCCAAGCGGTCTCACTTTAAGGATCTGAAAGAGCTCCTCCTAGGGTCCTAGTGGGAACTATAGAAAAGGGTGGCAGATATCGGTGGTTACACTGGCAGAGGTAGCACTGGGCCCCTTTCACTTTTTAGACGCAAGGACGACAGTCTTACTTTTCCCTCGTGTGTTTGTCATCCTAAACCTACGAATAAAGTGCAATTTTTTGTATTGAGACAGAGAAATAAATTTACAAAATGGACAAATAAAGTTAATAAGTTCCCAAAACTAAGTAGTCTTAAATAATTTAGTCCGAGAAATGGTATGAAAACTCAAACGACCCAATCGTCAAGTCAGACTAGCAAAAAGTAATGGAATAATCGCATAAAGAACAATCTAGGAGATGTTTTAAAATGACCCTAAACAATTCTAATGAACATTCATGAAAATATGATCTGTAATAGACATGACAGTAGAAAGTAGAGATAAATTAAGAAATGATGAAGAAATAAATGGCTAAATGAAAATGAGCTAAAAACATATAACACAAGAAAAAAATTTAGTGTGAAAAAGTAATGCAGTTCGAGTATAGGACATAATAATAGAAGAAAATAACTAAATAAATAAAAAACGAATAACAAAATGTAAAAGGGGAATAAGGGTAACCGATAGGGGTGGTGACGGCCAGAATTGGGGTAACGGCGGCGGGGTCTGGCGCAAAATGGTGGGCATGGGGGTGGCTTTGGCCATGTGGTGGAGGAGGAAAGGGGAAGGTTGGGTAGCGGTGTGCAAGGGAAAAGAAGGGAGGAGAAGGGAGATGATAGAGGAGAAGGGGTGTGGTTTCGGTTCGTGTGTGTGTGTATTGAAGAGGAGAATGAGGAAGGGGCGGTGGCCGGACGGTGGTCAGAGTTGGGAAGGTGATATAGGTGTGGTGGCTAGGGCTTGTGGGGAGGATTTTGAGAAAGAAGATGAATAGTAAGAGGGGCTTGGGGGTTTTAAATAGGGGCCACGACCGTGCCAAACTCGTGTTTGGTCACATGGCCGTGGCCCAAACCAGTGCAGTCTAAATTCAGCCAGTGTTTATTATAAAAATTAGTCTAAAACGTGCATGCTTCTTAACCCACACTCGTGTTCTTTAAGCGTGTTGATGCACACGGCTGCTTCACACGGCCGTGTACTGCTTCATTCATTTCTGTCACGCCCGTGGATTTCTGTCAGTTACGTCCATGGCCTTTGGGCACGTCCATGGGTCTCTGTCGTGTTGTCTTCCTACGGCCGCCGCGCACGCCGTGTCCAGAGTTGTTCATTTTCCCACGCCAGTGTACTGGGTCACATACCCGTGTGTTTTGGTCAAATTCGCACATGGTCCTTAGGCACAGCCGTGGGATATACCCGTGCGCTTTAGTCAGTATCGTCCATGGTTTTTGGGAACGCCCGTGTGGATTAATCGCATTCCGTGTCTCAGTATATTTTACAGATTCAAGGTCCAGTTTTAAAACGGCCGTCGCCACGACTGTGCATCATACCCAGGGTATCCTGAGTTTTTGGAAAAAGTAACCCCTATTTTCACACGGCCAAGGACACATCTGTGGGTCCTTATTGTGTGGTCTACACAGTCATATCACACAGCCGTGGGGTGTTATCGTAAGCCATGTGCAGCTCAAAATTTGAGATTTTTAGCTCTGTTTCCACACGGCAGAGGATACGCACGTGTGGCCAGGTGTGTGGGTTAAAAACCTGCATTTTAACATGGAAAATAGATAAAAATAAGTTGGTTAGTTGTGTTAGTGCTCAGGTTGCCTCCCAAGAAGCACTTATTTAGAGTCTAAGCTTGACTTACCTTGCACTCACCTTTATGAGGGTTTGTGGAGCCGAAGCTCCTCTTTATCATTCCTAAAATTCTCACCCTTATAAAGTTTAAGTCGATGACTATTTACCTTAAAAGTCCATAAGGGGATGTTCCTATGGGAGTTTTAAAAGTGTTCCTATAGGCCCATAAAGCATCATCTACTTTCGTCGCGCAATCTTTCCTTTTTGATTCTATCGTCTTTTCTAAAATGCGTTTAAGCTCTCAATTAGCTACTTCGACTTGTCCACTAGTTTGACGATGGTAAGTTGTAGCCGTCTTGTGGAGCACACCATATTTCTTTAGAACTTTATCTAACCGAGCATTACAAAAAATGAGTCCCCCTATCACTAATAATTGCCCTAGGTGTGCCAAATCGAGAAAAGAGTTTTTAAGAAATTTTACTACCATTCTAGCATCATTAGTAGGTAAAGCTTGGGCTTCCACCCATTTCGACGTATAATGAACTACTACTAAGATGTATTTATTCCCAAGTGAATTAGAGAATGGACCTATGAAATCAATACCCCATACGTTAAATATTTCACATAAGAGCATATATGTTTGAGGCATTTCATCAGGTTTAGAGATATTACCTTTTCTTTGACATTTGTCACAAGAAGTAACATACCTGTTGGCGTCTTTGAATAGAGTGGGCCAATAAAAACCTGATTTGAGCTTTTTATGAGCTGTCTTAGTCCCACTATAATGTCTTCCAGTTGGTCCTCAATGGCAGTATTCCAAGATCTTGTTTGCTTCTGACTTCGTAACGCATCTTCGAATGACTTGAACTTCACATATACGAAAAAGAAAAGGATCTTCCCAAAAATAGTTTTTCACATTAGCAAAGAATCACTTCTTTTGCTTATGTGTCAACCCTTTTGGAGTTATATTAGTAGCTAAATAATCCGCATTGTCAGCAAACCAAGGTAGCTCAGTATCAAAGACAAGTAAGAGTCGTTCTTCAGGAAATAAGTCATTTATTTCAGCTTCTTCAAGCTCTTTGAGGTGTGGATTCTCAAGCCTAGAAAGATGATCAGCCGCAAGGTTTTCAGCCCCTTTGTTATCTTTTATTTCAAAGTCAAATTCCTGCAATAATAAAATCCATCTTATTAATCGAGGTTTCACCTCAAACTTAGTTAAAAGATAACGAAGAGTGGAATGATCAGTATAAATGACGACTTTAGACAAAATTAGATATGGTCTAAATTTGTCGAACGTAGAAACCACAACTAGTAACTCTTTTTCTATGGTAGTGTAATTCTCTTGTGCGACTGTTAAAGTTTTACTAGCATAATAAATTGGCTGAAAATGCCTGTCTCTTCGCTATCCAAGAACTGCACCTACTGGAAAATCACTCGTATCACACATTAGTTCAAAAGGTAAATTCCAATCAGGTGTAATTACAATCAGAGCATTAATTAGTTTCACTTTGAGGGTGTTAAATGCTTCTAAACATTCCTGATCAAATTTGAAAGGCACATCTTTTTCTAGCAATTTTGTTAAAGGCTTAGCTATTTTAGAAAAATCATTAATAAATCTTCTATAAAAACCAGCATAAAAAGTTCTAATTGCCTTAACTAAATTAGGGGGAGGTAGTTTCTCAATAGTCTCAATTTTTGCTTTCTCAACCTCTATCCCTTTACTAGAAATCTTATGTCCTAACACAATACCTTCACGAACCATAAAATGGCATTTTTCCTAGTTAAGAACAAGATTCGTTTCTTCACATCTTATTAAAACTCGTTCTAAATTTTTAAGGCAAAGATGGAAAGAGTTACCAAATACCGAGAAATCATCCATAAATACCTCTATAATGTCTTCCACGAGTTCGTCAAAGATTGCTAACATGCAACGCTGAAAAGTAGTAGGAGCATTACATAATCCAAAAGGCATTCTACGATAAGCAAATGTACCATATGGACATGTAAATGTGATATTCTCTTAATCTTCAGGAGCTATCGGGATTTGGAAATAACTGGAGAGTCTGTCTAGGAAGCAGTAGTACATATGCCCTGACAGCCTTTCCAACATTTGATCAATGAAGGGTAAAGGAAAATGGTCTTTTTTGGTGGCATCGAACTTTCTATAGTCAATGCATACTCTCCAACCTGTGACTGTTCTCGTAGGAATCAATTTATTTTTTTCATTGGCCATAATGGTCATGCCTCCCTTCTTGGGAACAACCTACACATGGCTCACCCAAGAACTGTCAGAAATAGGATAAATAACTCCAGTATCTAGAAGTTTAATTACCTCATCCTTGACAACTTCCTTCATGTTGGGGTTCAATCGTCGTTCAGCCTGCACACATGGTTTGTATTCATCCTCCATCAAGATTTTGTGGGTGCAAAAGAAGGGCTGATCCCTTTAATGTCAGAAATTTTTCGAGCTATAACCCTTTTATGTTCTTTTAATACTTGGAGTAATTCCTCTTTCTCCTTGGGTTACAAGTCCAAAGCAATAATCACTGACAGTGTGGAGTTATTTCCCAAGAATGCATATTCCAAGTGATTGGGTAATTGCCACTGGAATATTATAATTTTATTAACAAAATATGGAAAACCCATATTTTAGAACAAAGAGCAAATTTTCGAAGAGCTCTTACTAATTTCTCTCAATTTTTAGTTGAAAAAATAACTAAAGATAATAAAGCCCATGATCTTTTATTAAAATCTATTTTACATAGAGATTGGGACGAATGCTATATAGAATATATGGATATAAAGGAAATAAATAATTTTCTTGATATATTTCAATATTTTATTGATAATGGGATAAACAGTTCTGTTATAAATAAAATGTTTAGACGATGTTTATTTAATAAAGCCAGAAGGATATTACCTGTAGATATTTTTACAAAAATAAATAGTATAATTTGCAATCAGCAAATTCAATTTAGAAAAACTTTTTCTGAATACTTTCTACACGCCTATGTTTTTACAAATCGTATTGGAGAAAAATTTCCTACTATAAAATTTAGGCTTAATCATGAACCATTTGATATAACCAGTATTTAATGGGGATTTGTTAAAGAAATAACAGTCCAAAATCTTTCTTTTGATTTATTAAAGGATTTTCCTGCTATCGTAAAATCACGATTAGCAAGTTTTCCAAATATGGATTTCTTTTACTATTTTCATATAGAAATTAGCAGTCTTATTGGTATTGCTGAACATGAAAGATTTTTTCAGCCATATCAAATTTGGACTATTCAAACGATGTTTGGAGGAATAAACCTCTCATCGGTTGATGAAGATAAAGATCACTTGTCAAAAACCATTGACATGTGTTATAATAATTTTTCACATTATCAAGTCCAAACAGGAATTGATTTAATGCTTAAAGCTCAGTATTTACTTTAACATAATACTTATGTCCTCTGGACTGATGGAAGGAGAATAATGGCATACAACACTGAAAGACCTCATCAAAATCGTGATGAAGAATCCGTACAGCTATTAAAAATGATAACTGAGATGGAAATTAATGATTATCCATTAACGAGGGAAATCAAGGACACGTGGGAAAGTTGGAATTCACCAGCACTCTCACTGGATTTATTACACCTGGACGCAATAGAGGAAATGAATCTGACAAATATCCAAGAAGGATAAAACCGAGACAAGACACATGTAAAAATGTCATCCAAAAATGGAGCATTTAAATTTTGATGGTGACTTGCAACTATCTCATTAAAAAGATGTTGATGGAAGATGATGCAAGCCATGATGCAGAGATGATGGAAGCAACCATTAATGCATATGTGGAAACAACCACAAAGAAAACAACAAATTAAAATGACTACGTGGAAGCAACCATCAAGTCAGCAATTATTACATCCTTATCAGGATATTATTCGGATCTAAATTGTAAATGAATTAGAGTTCAATTTTACACTATAAATAGGCATTGTTGTAGCCTAAAAAAGGCATCGATTCCTACACCAATTCCTAATATAGTTTTCTTAGATTTTGCCTTTTGTAAACTTTCTTTCAATAGCCTTTTGTAAAACTCCCTTTACTAATAATAAAACTCTCAATAGCCTTTTGTAAAATTCCCTTTACTAATAATAAAACTCTCTTTGTAAGATATATTCCGCTGTATTGAGCCATAGTCCCCCGTAATTGGTATCAAAGGGCCGGAGTAACGATACTTGGAAGCAAAAATATCGTAGTAATATTGTAAGTTTCTATTACAATTCTGTTTATTTCATAGTTATTTATCTTGAAACCCATATATCTGTTGTTGTGTCTTTGTTTGCCTGTTTAAGTCCAGGGAGGACGTGTTTAAGGCCTTTGTTATAGAAAAACTTTTTCTGAATACTTTCTACAAGCCTATGTTTTTACAAATCATATAGGGGAAAAATTTCCTACTATAAAATTTAGGCTTAATCATGAAGCATTTGATATAACCAGTATTGAATGGGGATTTGTTAAAGAAATAATAGTCCAAAATCTTTCTTTTGATTTATTAAAGGATTTTCCTGCTATCGTAAAATCAAGATTAGCAAGTTTTCCAAAAATCATATTTCTAAAGAAGAAATATATAAAATATCTAAGTTTAAAATATGGTCACAAAGACATATCGAAAAGATTAGCAGTAATACAGTCGCTAAAGATACTAAAGGAGGATTAACTGAAATCCCTTTATTTACTAAAGAAAAATTAAGAGGATTAAAAAGAAATATCCTCAGGTAAGATATATACATTCAGGTATAATTATGATCACAATTAGAGCTTTATTCAGAAGAGGTCATGATGTACCTATAATAGCAGTTTTATTAGGAATTTCAATTAATCCTCCTTTAGTATCTTTAGCGACTGTATTACCGCTAATCTTTTCAATATGTCTTTGTGACCATATTTTAAACTTAGATATTTTATATATTTCTTCTTTAGAAATATGATTTTTAGTTATCTTTTCTATCATTTCTTTGAATTTTACAAAAGGCCATTAAAAGAAAGTTTACAAAAGGCAAAATCTAAGAAAACTATATTAGGAATTGGTGTAGGAATCGATGCCTTTTTTAGGCTACAACAATGCCTATTTATAGTGTAAAATTGAACTCTAATTCATTTACAATTCAGATCCGAATAATATCCTGATAAGGATGTAATAATTGCTAACTTGATGGTTGCTTCCACGTAGTCATTTTAATTTGTCGTTTTCTTGGTGGTTGTTTCCAAAGTCCAAATGGCATTACATTCCATTGATAATGACCATTAGGTGCATTAAAAGCTGTTAAAGGTTTAGATTCTTCTGTTAGCATGATTTGCCAAAATCCTGACTTACAATCAAATTTACTAAAATATCTAGCATGTTTAGCTTGATTTATTAATACTTCCTTTCTTGGAATAAAATATCCATCAAAGAATAAATTTTGGTTTAATCTTTTATAATTAATAACCATCAAATGAAAAACATAAAGGTCTGCTTAAGATATTTAATTATCATTATATGTTAAATAATGATATTACAAATAGTAGTAGTAGTTCTAATGATGATACTAAATCAGAAGATAATAATTCTATAATTTCAGAAGAAATTAATGCTCCATTTTTGGATGACATTTTTACACGTGTCTTGTCTCGGTTTTATCCTTCTTGGATATTTGTCAGATACATTTCCTCTATTTCATCCAGGTGTAATGAATCCGGTGAGAGTGCTGGTGAATTCCAACTTTCCCATGTGTCATTGATTTCCATCGTCAATGGATAATCATCAAAATCGTGATGAAGAATCCGTACAGCTGTTAAAAAAGATAGCTGAGATGGAAATTGATGATTAAGCCTAAATTTCCTACTATAAAATTGATTTCCCAATATGATTTGTAAAAACATAGGCTTGTAGAAAGTATTCAGAAAAAGTTTTTCTAAATTGAATTTGCTAATTGCAAATTATACTATTTATTTTTGTAAAAATATCTACAGGAAATATCATTCTGGCTTTATTAAATAAACATCGTCTAAACATTTTATTTATAACAGGACTGTTTATCCCATTATCAATAAAATATTGAAATATATCAAGAAAATTATTTATTTCCTTTATATCCATATATTCTATATAGCATTCGTCCCAATCTCTATATAAAATAGATTTTAATAAAAGATCATGGGCTTTATTATCTTTAGTTGTTTTTTCAACTAAAAATTGAGAGAAATTAGTAAGAGCTCTTCGAAAATTTGCTCTTTGTTCTAAAATATGGGATTTCCATATTTTATTAATAAAATTATAATATTCCAGTGGTAATCCTGGATTATAAAAATCATTTATCTCAGAGAGCGATTGTTGTGATAAAAAGTTTTCTGCTCCCTTAATAATTTCAGCATAACTGGTTTGGAATGCCAAATTAGGGTCTTGTGACTATTGGGATTGGCTTACCGGGTTTGGCGTCAATGAGAATTGAGATCCAATTACAGGGGACTATGGCTCAATACAGTGGAATATATCTTACAATGAGAGTTTTATTATTAGTAAAGGGAATTTTACAAAAGGCTATTGAAAGAAAGTTTACAAAAGGCAAAATCTAAGAAAACTATATTAGGAATTGGTGTAGGAATCGATCTATTTCTGATATTAATTTATATAATATTTCTATAGGATTTATTTCCTCACTAAAACATATTTCTAAATCTTGTTCTTCAAGATTTTTAATCATTTTTCTAGCATTTTTCCCTTTATTAGGACAATTTGTAGCTATATGACCCTCTTCATCACATATAAAACATTTACAAATTTGTTTTATAGGTTTTTTAGAAGTCTTTCTTCTTACAAATTTTTTCTTTTTGTTGTTATTATTAATATTACCAGTATATTTTTTATTTCCTGGTTTCTATTTTATCATCTTGTAACGCCCTAATTTTCGGGTTTCTCTTAGATTTTGCTTTATCTGATAAAATGTTTAAATTCTAGTATTTGGATGTGTAATGCATGTTTGGAGTGTGGTAATGGGCCTATGGAAGGCCCATGTGTTGGTTGGAAGCTCGGCAAAATTTTGTATTTTTGACTTAGGAGATAGGGGTCTCTTGAAGATAGGTGTTATAAGAAAATATCGGTGAAATAAGACACAAAACAAGTCTTGGTAAAGTGGCAAGGGAGACGCCACTAGGCTCCTTAAAAAGTGGCGCCTAAGGGAGCTTAGAGGTCAAGGGTTCAAGCTCTAGAGGTTGCAAAGGTGGTGTTTTATTTTTATGTTTGAACGGGTAAGAATTTGAAGCACAGTTAAACTCTGCTTGGGAAGATTTGAATCGGTCAAGGGAGCAAATCGTGGAGGAGGTTGAGGAGCAAATCAAGGAGCCTTTGAATTTTGAAAATGATGGCCAATTGGAGGACTCTTGGTAAGGTAATTTCGGCTATAGGTTTTTGGTAGTGCCGAATTCCCTAGGTTCTTTTTGGTGTTTTGTGCCGATATTCCTAAGAGAGTAAACTCCCATTCTTGTGTCGATTTTGGCATAGCTTAGTAGGTATCTTTTTGCCACTTTGCTCCTTTCATCAAACCTAGTAGCCGAACCCTATTGCACCTTATTGCCACATCCTCTTTTCTTTTCATTGCCGAATATAGAACTTCCAAAAACCCCATCTTGTGCCGTTCCTCTTTTGTAAACCGATTGCTTATTTCTTACCCTCTCAAATCTCTTTTCTTATTTCTTCTTTTCCATTTTCTTCTGCTACCATCTACATACCTTCTTTTGACATTACTCTCTGGTTGATAGACACAAAAGCTGAAAGCAAACACCCACTTTGCCGAAACACTTCCTTTCCACTCTCATTCTTTTTTTTCTTCCTCTTCTAAACCCTTTCATAAACCGAAACCCTTATTGTGCTTAGCCGAATCCTCTGTACTCTCAACTCTTCCTTTCTTTTACTCAGAATCGTGACTAAGGGGGCATCTAGAGGCACTCCTTGAGCTGATTAACACTTTGGTAAGTACTCAACCTAGTTCTCTCGTTAACCTCTTATTAAAGTTTAAGTTAAAACTCTGGTAAGGGTGGCTATCATTGGACTAAAGCATTTGGGGTCTTTTGTGTTGATGTTGATTGTGCTAGCGTAGGCAAAAAGGGGCAAGTTGCAGGGACTCGAAGAGTAGCACGACTGGGCTCATAGACTTAGTCTATTCTTTTCGTCAAAGGTAAGGACTTTGCAAGTTTTAGGCTATGCTGGCCGATTACGATTAATGGGTGAAGGCCTTATGTATGGCCGATTCTTAGACTAACACCATAGTGTGCAATTGTAGGCTATTCCCTCATGGGTTCTTCAAGCACTTCGACAGCTAACAGGTGTGTAACTAATCCCAACTGTTAGACTAAAGTGGTAAAAGCCGAAAAGGGCGTAACGTTACCGACATCTGGTATAAGTGACCGAAAACACATTCGTTTGATATTTGAGAGTAACCATTTACTCCATTGGGCTTAACTATGAATTCAGTGCTGAAAGAATTGCGGAAGGTGCAATTTTGAACTTTTTGGTAAATTGGGCTTCAATGGGCCAAAGATGGGCCCAATGGGCTTCCAAGCCCAAATCAGTAAAATGACTATTATAGGCTTTCTGGCGACGTGGTTAATGATAACATGGTTAAGTTGGTAAGCTAGACCAAAAAAAAAAACTAGACTTAACGGGCTTGAGACGATATTGGACTTAGTAAGGCCCATTAGGGGTTTTAAGCTAAAAATGGTAAAACTGGAAACTTAGCCTAAATGGACTTCTGTGGTTATTTAGGGACTGTTAATTTATTGAACTTGCATAAAATTAAAGGAAAATATGTTAAGGGACTGAAATACCATTGAATGTGCAAAATTACCAAAATACCCCTAGGTGTAAAAAGACTAATATACCCCTAGGGTCAATTCTGTGTGAAATGTATAATTTTATGTATCTGCATGAGTTACCATTTAATATGAATATATCTGTTGCATGGGGTATGGGTTTTATGATGGAGGAAGCGTTCTGGCAGCCTCACTGCAATCTGGTGGCCTCGCCACATATATATCTGTTCTGGCAGCCTCGCTGCAATCTGGTGGCTTCGCCACGTATATACATCTGTTCTGGTGGCCTCGCCACAATATCTGTATCTGGTGACCTCGTCACAATATCTGGCAGCCTCACTGCAAATTATATCTGGCAGCCTCGTTGCAAATATCTGTGGTGTGTAGCGGTTGGGTGGGTCGAGTAGTCTCCCCACATGGTGTAAGGCTGGTACGGGGGTGTTATGGATGGATCTGGGTTGGGTTTTCTGTTTGCATATTATTTCTGATCTGTATCTGTTATGGGCCTATGGGCTTAACCTGATTTCTGTAATGGGCAAGGGCCAACTAATCTGATTCTGAGGCTTGATCTGTTTTGGCCTATGGTTGAGATTATGTTATACACTGAGTTGTCAAACTCACCCCCTTTAATTTCATCTCTGCAGGTAACCCTCAACCATAGTGGGCTTGGAGCTGGGAGAGATTCGAAGTGGCCACAACATCTGCAAATTCAGTTTTTGTTTCACTTTAAGTATTTTCATTGTGCTATTTTGGGTTTTAAATTTGTAATAAGGCCGATATTTAAATTTCTTTATTGTTTTATTTTCCTTGATGGTTTAATTCGTATTTTATCGAAACTGCTAGTATAGGCTGTGCGGGTTTTTTTTCAAACTACTAAAAAGGTTTTCATAATTCAACAAATTCAAATATGATTAACTTATGGGCTTATATAAATGATTTTTCATAATCTTGCTGTTTTAGTAAAATATCATCTAAGTCACAACAAGCAAAAAGATCATAAGTTTAGTTGTAGGATCATGTGACGCACCAGATCTGGTCATAACGTCTAGACCGGGTTTGGGGTGTTACACATCTTATATCTTTTATTTTTGTAATTTTTATAAGACTTAGGTTGTATAGGTTTACAACCAAATTCCCATTCACCTTCTAATAATTTTGTACAATATTTATGACTTAATTTATTTTTTACTTGTTTAGCAGCTTTACTTTGTAAGCAATGGAAAGTAATTCTTTCTCTAGCAAAATTAATTCTATATCCTATAGAGTCTATACCATCTATATCTAGTCCAGTTGTTTTACTATGTTTGTCTAGATAAGAAGTATATTTATGTATACAGATTTCATCCCATGGTGGGGGTAATTTATGAAAATATTGGTTTTTCCAAAATTCTATATTAGAATTTTTTAACTTTTGATATTCATGATGAAATTTTTTAGAAAATTCCTCTAAATATATAATATCACATAATTTTATTTTTGATAAAATATAACTAGCTTGGCCATCCTGATCTTTTTTATCAGTGTAACCACAAAATTCTGTTTTTAGAATTAAAGTTAAACCTTTTAACAGTTCTTTAGGAGTACCTATTTGATTAATAAGTTGTTGCTTTTGTTGCTTCCCTCTTTGAGATTCTTCCCAACGACGGAGAAATTGCAAAACATCTCCCTGGAAAGTTCCTACAAAATAATTTAAAAATTTTTCTTTTGTCCAACTACTGCTATTATTATTAACAACAATAGTCATAGACTGTGCCCAATCATCTATAGTTTTTTCATAATCTGATAAAGGTATTTTAGTTAAATCTAAATATATACCTCCTTGAGCAACATTTCTTTTATTTAAATCATCAATCCTATATGGTATAGGTTGAGTAGATGATTCACTTGGATTTTCAGGTTTTACATTATTACTAGCTATTGTTTCAAATATTCTAGTCGTTTGTTCGACTTGTTCATTATCTTTGTTAAAAGATCTCAGATAATCATCTTTTTTGAATATCTGATTCTATTTTCCTTTTGCCATAAAGGTCTTTTTTATCCTTTTCTTTAGGTTTCGGTATATATGGATCTGTATTGTCAATATCCATAGGTTCTGGTATTTCTATATTTTCTTCTGTTGAAGTGTTTTCTTCATCAGAATTATAACTAGTAGCATTAATTTCTTCTGAAATTATAGAATTATTATCTTCTGATTTAGTATCATCATTAGAACTACTACTACTATCTATAATATCATTATTTAACATATAATGATAATTAAATATCTTAAACAGACCTTTATGTTTTTCATAAAGTTCCTCTATTAATTTTAAATATTCTACTCTTTCATATTGATCATTTGTAGTAGAAAATTTATCTTTCCAATGTTCTATTAGCTCTTTATAACACTGGAAATCATATTTTTGTTGTTTTGAATATTCTCTTTTTTGTTTTTCTTTTTTAGTACCATTATTATTATCAGACTCGTCCGAAGAAGTTTGGTCTTCCTCAGATAAAGCTAATATAACATTACTATTACCATAATATAAAGGACCTAAATCCATATCTTGTTCTTCACTTTTATTAGTAAGAACATTATCTAACTTATTATTAATATCTGATAAAAGTTCTTTAGACTTGTTGTTCAAGTCTAACTCAGTTACTTTACTCATATTTTCAACTTTACTTTCAATATTATTAACCTTATTATATAACTTATTAAAATATACCGAAGTTATATCTACTAAACTATTGATACCTTTACTAAGAGCCGAGATATTGTTTCCATTTTTTGGTTCAATATGCATAGTATGATTACAAGTTTTATCTTTATATAAACAATCTATCTCTTCCATATTATTTATCTTTGGTACCTAAAACCGTCCGTTTTCTTAATATGTCTTTAACAAAGACCTTAAACACATCCTCCCTGGACTTAAACAAGCAAACAAAGACACAACAACAGATATATGGGTTTCAAGATAAATAACTATGAAATAAACAGAATTGTAAACAAAAGATAGAAACTTACAATATTACTACGATATTTTTGCTTCCAAGTATCGTTACTCCGGCCCTCTGATATATTCTGCTTTTTGATAATGAGATAGAAGCATCAGCTCGTAGAAACCGAAGAGAAATAAGGCGAAGTCTATAGTACATAGAGGAAGAGCAAGAGGTTGTGACCAACACTACCGAAGAGATGGAGGCAAATCAAAATAATCCACTATCTCCTGTGGTAGCTGCAGATTCGATGAATCAGAATCCTGCTCCTCATACTATGTGTGATTATACTAAGCCTAATTTAGCTGGTACTGAATCTAGTATTGTTAGGGCTGCTATAGCTGCAAATAATTTTGAACTGAAACCTAGCGCCTACAGATGATACAACAGTTTGTTTAGTTTGATGGTTTGCAGGATGAGGATCCTAATACACACTTAGCAAATTTTCTAGAATTTTGCAACACTTTTATGATCAATAGCATTTCTGATGATGCCATTCGACTTCGGTTATTTCCCTTTTCTTTGAGAAACAAGGTAAAATAATGGTTGAACTCTCTACCATGAGGGTCCATCACTACTTGGCAACAAATGACAAAAAAATTTTTACTTAAATATTTTCCGCCGACTAAAACGGAAAAGTTAAGGAGTGACATATCTTCTTTTATGCAGATAGATTAAGAGACACTTTACGATGCATGGGAGAGATACAAGGACTTATTACGAAGGTGCCCTCACCATGGGTTACCTTTGTAGCTACAGGTTGAAACTTTCCATAATGGTTTGGACCCCTCAACAAGGCTAATGATAGATGCAGCTGTTGGTGGAACATTCAATAACAAGACACCTGAGGAGGCTTATGAGTTATAGAAGAGATGTCATTGAATAATTATCAGTGGCAAGTCATGAGAACAAAGCCACAGAAAGCCGCTGGTGTTTTCAATATTGATGCAGTCGCTATGCTTTCTAGCTAGGTAGAACTTTTGAATAAAACGATTGATGGTTTAGTTGGTTCTACGTAGGTACATCCAGTTATGCAATGTGACACAAATGGAAGTGGTGTGAGCAACCCAGAGTGCTCCCCCAATGGACATGGCATGGAAAACGAGCAAATAAATTATATAGGCAATAATCCTTGACCTCAAAACAATCCTTATAGTAACACTGACAATGCAGGTTGGAGAAATCATCCAAATTTTTCATAGGGAGGTCAAGGGAATCAAGGAAATCAAAGGCCACCACCCTCTCCGGAATTTAAGCAACCCCTTTATCGGTAGGAAAAGAAACCAAGCCTTGAGGAGATGTTGGAAAAATTCATATCAGTGTCAGAAACCCTTTTCCAGAATACCAAAACAACACTTAAGAACTAGCAAGCTTCAATTCAAGGTAGCTTGCCAAGTAACTTGCTAAGATGATATCCGATAGACCACAAGGTAGCTTGCCAAGTAACACAAAAACCAACCCAAGGGAGCAACTCCATGCTATTACTGTGCTCAATGAAGGAAGGTTAGACAAACCAGAACCGAGGCAAGAAGATTTGGTAAGTAAAGGTAAGGTTAAGGAAAGCCACAAAGAACGAGTAGATGAAGAGTATAAGCCTCGTGTGCCATACCCAAATGCAATAAGGAAAGACCGCACAAACAAACAATTTGGTAAATTCCTTAAACTCTTAAAGAAATTACACATTAACTTATCGTTTATCGAAGCTTTTTCACAAATGCCAACTGCAGTTAAATTTTTAAAGGAGCTTTTAGCAAACAAACGGAAGTTGGATAAGACATCGCATGTTAAATTAAATACAGTTTACTTAGCTATTTTGCAGAACAAGCTACCCAGCAAACTAAAAGATCTAGGGAGTTTTACGATTCCTTGCTTAATTGGTAGTTTAACAGTTGATAGTGCTTTAGCTGATTTAGGGGCTAGTATTAATGTAATGCCTTATAAAATATTTAAACAACTAGGTCTTGGGAAACCCAAACAAATTAGGATGAGCATTCAATTGGCTAATAAAACCATTAGATTTCCTAGGGGTATAATTGAAGATTTCTTGTTAAAATTGATAAATTTATATTCCAGTAGATTTTGTTGTTCTAGACATGGATGAGGGTAGCGATGTACCCTTAATTTTAGGGTGGCCCTTTTTAGCAACTGCTAGGACTATTATTGACGTGGGTACAGGTGAACTCACACTTCGTGTAGGCGATGACACGATTACACTTCAAGCTCGTGATGCTTTTCGAATATCTAATGCTAGAGATGATATTACAAGTCCTTTTAATAAGAGTAATCTCACTGTTCAACCTTCTTTGCAGGACATTCCTCGCAAAAGTACAAATGAGCTACGGTTAAGTTCATACGACAGTAAGGGAGTAATCCATGAAGAGCAAATGCTACAAATTGATGAACTAGATCAATGGTTGAACTATAGCAAAGAGGAACATAGGATACACCATGCAGAACTAAAGCAAAGCCATGACGGGCATAAGGCTAATCGATTTAAGGTTGGGGACAAGGTATTGCTGGACGAAGACGATCCTCGAGCTGTCACGACAAAGTCCAACACACAAAGAGTAACTCCTTTCACGGTGCTAAAAATCTTTCCATACGGCATAGTAGAGGTAACACATCCAAACCATGGCACTTTCAAGGTAAACGGTCATCGACTTAAACTCTATAATTGTGAGGATTATAAGAATGATAGAGAGGAGCTTCAGCTCTATGATCGCCAATAAAGATGCAAGCGAGGTAAGTTGAGCTTAGACTCTAAATAAGCACTTCTCGGGAGGCAACCCGAGCACTAACATTATTGAATTTCTTGATTTCAACTTATGGCATCTAACAAACACTAATTAAATTACTTAAACGCAGGCCTCACTAACCAACATGGCCTGGCACAGGGCCGTGCCTCTGGCCATGTTCCTACCACAGGATGCGACTAAAGCACACGACCGTGCAATATGGTCATGGCTAAACCTGTTCATCCACCACAACCGCGTGACATAGGCGTTTGAACACCAATGACAGAGCCCACGGCCGTGTGATATGGTTGTGGACTAACCTAAGAAAATAACACGGGTATGTGACATACCCGTGTCCATTACCCGTGGGAGAAACTAAGAAAATAGGACAGGCGTGTGACACGCCCATGCCCGAGGACCGTGGTCGATACTGATTACCTAAACACGAGCGTTTGAGGTAGAACACAGGCGTGGGAGAAGCGAACGAAGTAAGACACGGCCATGTGACATAGCCGTGTGAACCAACACGCCTAGGGACCATAGCCGTGGGCCAAGAATCAAGCACACCCAAAACCCTAATTTTACGAAACACACAGGCTGAAAGCATGGCACATGGGTGTGGGCCATGGTCGTGTGCCCCAAACACTATTTAAACCCCCTTTTACTATTCACCTTCTTCTCCAAATCACTTTGCCCCCAAACCCTAGCCCCCTTGCAGCGCCGTCGCCTCCACTCCTCTCCCCAACTTCGGTCACTCTCCTCTCTCTCTCTCCCTCCTTTTTCCTCCTACTAACCTTACCTATGGCCAAAACCCATTCCACCCACCATAAATCCACCACTTCCTCTCCCAAATTTCTCCAACTTACAAATTCCGACCACCATGCCGTCACACCTCCAGCCACCAATCCTTTACTGTTAGTTTTCCCCTTTCCCTTCTTTTTTTGTTGATTACTATCGTCTACTTTTTCCTTCATTATTGCTATATTTTTGTTTCTATTATTGAATTCTTGGTCATTGATACTAATGCTTTGCTAATTTGATTAATTTTGCTTATTTTCTTCTAATGCTGAGCCATCTTACTTTAGTTAGCAAATTGATTCAGTTTATTGTTACCTTCCCTTTAGTCAATAGAATTATGCATATAGGTTTTCCGATGCATTACTTGTTGAATCTATCCTTGCTAGTTTTTGCTTACTTATTTTATTGTTGAATTTTAACTATTCAGATCCCATTGTTCTTAGCATATTCCTATTCAAGGTTGTTTTCTTTCTTATGCTGCATTAATATTGAATTTTTCTTAGCACACATATGCTTATTCTTGGCTGTTTTATTTTTAGTTACATAATGACACCACCTCGTAGTAAAAAGGCTGTTGTCCCCACTTCCAAAAAGGGAAAGGGACCCAGTGCCACATCTTTGAGTGCTACCGTCGAAGTGCGCCACACTTTTCTCTAGTTCTCCTTGGGACCCCAGGAGGAGCTCTTCTAGATATTTCGTGTGAGAGCCCTCGGCGTAGCACAGTGTATCGACTGGGCTACTCTAGAGCAGGTCCAACTCGCTGACGCAGTTCGGGCCCTCTTTACTACTGACCTATGGGGGTGATTCTTTGAGACTGTCAAACTAACGTACTTAGAGCTCACTCTCGAGCTCTGTTCTACCTTCCACTTACAGATGGTCATGTCACAGTTTGACGACCTAGGCACAGTTGAGTTCCATCTCAGTGGCCTCGTACGTCAACTCAGTGTGCTTGAGCTCAATGTCACTTTGGGACTTTATACCAAGGAGTTCATGGATGACGATGACTTCTCCAATCTCCATCGCCACATTCATTATTCCCCTTTCGCCTATTGAAGGGCCCTAGTCCTTACTTCAGCCACTTATGATCCTAGTCACTCTAAGGCGTCGACCCTCTCTCCATCATTACGTTATATACACGCCATCTTAGCCCATACCTTCATGGGTCAACAAGAGAGCACCGGCATCGTTCACATTCACGACGCCTATTTCTTATAGAGCATGGCGTATGGGTACGTCTTTGACTTAGCCTACTTTATCACCCTAGCCATTGAACAATAGACGGAGCGACAGAGGAGAGGAGCCATCTGCATCGATCCTTATGTGATGTGCCTTACACAACACTTCGGCCTTCTTAACACTATGGCGCAGTCCTCATCGCTCACCTTCATCGGCCAGATGTCCTCACAGAACATCTTGAGCATGCTCCACATAGGGATGATCGAGAGTCGTCATGGGACCGATCCTCCTCAATATCGTCTAGTCCAGTTTACTGAGTAGGAAGACCCAAAGGACATTCCTGATGATGTCCCTCCACCCCATAAGGATCTACCTTCTCAGCCACCGCCCATCCATGGACCAGTTCATGTGACTGCTTCACTTATTAACATCTCTGAGCGGCTCACTAGATTTGAGCACCATTGCTTCCAGAGATTTGATCACATTGATGGTACTCTACAATAGATTTTTCAGCACCTCCACATCACATCGCCACCACCACCACCTCACGATCCGTCTGACGATGAGGACTTTTGAGTCCATTGATTTTTATTTTTACTTTTATGTTCCTTTATCTTTATCTTTATTCCTATTTTTATATCCTACAAAACTATATTAGTTTATCTTGAAATTTTATTTTATCTTTATGGTTGCTTCTTTATGAGTAACCATGCTAATATATACCCCTAAAAACACTATTGATGCTATCGCAGTCAAAGAGCTTGAGAGCCCAAATCCAACTCTAATGGGAAAGGTACTCCACGATTGCCATGTCCTGCTCTATCACGACAATAACCACCATAACACCGAACAACACGATCACATCTCTATTTGGCATCTGGATTGTGGAACCCAACCCCTACCACCACCGGAGTATCCTACCCCATATCCAATCCCGCTCTCACTACTCCAAGGATTCATCCAATATTCAGGAAGTTTCACTTGTCTCTCTCTCTTATGATTTATGCTTATACTATTACTTATATTTGTATATTGAGGACAATGTACATCTTAAGTGTAGGGGATTATTAATTTCATTATGAAAAAATCTCTGAATCTTGTCTTGTTCTCAAGCCACTCTCTCATATTATTGTTAGAATGAAATTTTGATTGATTTATGATTTTTACTGGTATGTTCTGAATTAAGACATAGGTATTTATGCTTTGATTATTCGAACTTTAGGACATAAGAGAGTCAAGCATGATAAGTTGAATTTTTGAGAATTAAAATTTTTTTCTAGGTTGTTTCCCCAAATTTAGGTATTACCTTAAAGTTTGAAATTCATAGGATTGACATCAAAAGCCATTATTTTTGTGAGACTTTGAGCCTTTAGAGCATATATCCTTTCTTGCTCACTTTTATTGTTGCTATGAGTGAGTCAATATTGATTTGTTATTCTAGAACTTGCTTCGATTATTCATGTCGAGACCACACCATTGATTTGATATGCCGAGATGATAAAGGCACCTAGGTTAAACTCACTCACTCTGTAAAATCCTACCTTCATAATTAATCCTTAGTGAACCCCCTTGAGCCTAACAAACCATCCATTGGTCTTGTAACACCCTACGACCTTCATCCGTCACCGGAATAGGGTCACCGACATTACTTAACAAAAGGCAATTTACAGAACACAACATTACTTGACCTTAGCCGAAAGTGAGTATGCATTTTCCTTTCCAATGTGAACTTAACATCTAATTAAATTTTAATCTTCTTATGTTATATATATTATAGCCTAATTGATGAACCATATAATCGAAGTTAATAAGATTCAATATACTATATGCCAATTTCAAACATGCATAGTCTATACCATTCATATAATAATTTCTTCAATCCAAAGTTGAGCACAAGATTATTCTAAGACTATGAAATTAACCATTAATACTTGTGGCAACTATCAAGATAATCATAATGAATATTTATCAAAAGCAACCGTATAATTTCATAGTTACTCATATTCATACTTAGTGAATTGGCAAATCTTCGCATGGCTTAATATATATACAATTTCAAAATATTGTTCAAACCAAAAGAGAGTAACTTATACATGCCATTCTTTCAAAAAGATTATCAAAAGTACCAAAAACCCTGACGATAGTGTGGATGCCTTCGAACTTTGATCCCCGAGCTTGTAACTTCAAAACAAGATCTATAAGACATAGTAAGAAAACACTCGGAGTAAGCAAATTAGCATCTTAAATAATTAAAATAGCTTAACTCAATTAGAAATGTTATTCAAAGTCTAAATACCATCCCATTTGGCCGAATAGGCCTAATCACAATTGTACATTTCTTTTACTAAGAATTTGAAATCTCATAAACGCAACATAATATATTACAAAGCCAATAACTAATCAACCCATCGAGTTAATTGAAGACATCGTAACAATGTTCTAATTCCACAAGACCGAATATACCAAATCATATATATATGCACTATTAGCAAGTCATTCGATTAACTTTAATTCCATATAAACATAAACATTTCAAGATTTCAATACCAACTTTAGTCGCTAAATGTATCACATACTTTCATACCTTATTTTTCACAAAGACCGAATATATAAGTACATATATAATCACTTCACATTTAAAGAACTACTTCTTATTTCAAAGTTACTTCCAAACACATTTGACTTTCATGAATAATATCACACTAATCAAATGTTCGCAAACATCATATTCATAATTCAATTAGATTCATTACCATAACGATAGGTAAGTATCACATACCTGAATAACTTAATGCTTAGTGCGATTTCCATTCGCCAATTTTACACAAAATCTCAGAGTCATAAGCTTTTATGAATTCACTAGCACTTGGCCTGCTGGGTACAAGACCCGAGTTTTATCACCTGTTTAGAGCCTGCTAGACCCTTTTAGGTCTGAAGTTTCTTCACTGGCATTATGCCTGCTAGACCCTTTTAGGACTGAAGTTCCTTCACCAGCACTATGCCTGCTAGACCCTTTTTGGTCTGAAGTTCCTTCACCGACATTATCCTTGCTAGACCCTTTTTGGTCTGAAATTTCTTATGATGCTCTAAATCACACAAGTATAATTATTGCATCATAGCACATATCATAATCATTTTATATAAATGCACTCTAATCACATTCAGTTTTTAGCCTAAATTTCATATACTTTTGGCATATTAAAGAATAAAATTTGATGTTCAATTTCTTTAGCAACTACCTTAAACATATGGAATATCTCTTTTAAATACTAAAGTACTTACTTGGATATGTTCGAATGGCTATGGATCGGCTATTCCACTACTTTAGCTTTCCCTTTGTCCAAATTTGACTCTTTATGCTCTTGAGCTTAATCAACAAATTAGAACTAGTTTAATAACCATATCATTTCATTAAAAACAACAAAACTAATTTTTCTTAATGACAGACATACATTCAGAAATTTCATTTCACTTCATCTCAAATACATTTGAGATTAATAGATTATTCAATTCCCTATAGCCACAATGTCAATGATTAACCGAATGCACATAACCTCAAATTCCTATATTCATAATTCAACTTTAACAATTCACACTTAACATTATCAATTAGCTGAATATACAAAAGCTCACACCAAGTATCATACACTATTAAAATTATTTTATCAAAGCATAAAGCCAAGTCTTTAAACATTTGTTTACTAGTGCTCATACCTAAAATCTTACTACCGCTTGATTACACATAACACATATATAGCAAATTTCAATTCATTTTACCACAAACACAATCAAGCTCAATCATTCCTTAACTTAAAATACATTCGGCTACTAATGAACTAACTTAACTCTTACATTGCTTCTTTTATCTAACATAAGGTTCCACATCATTAAGACTTAAATTGGTGGAATGTATGCCCTTATTGATGCATATACATATATATATTTACATTATCTTAAGCTTTATAATCGGCACTTCCACTTTAATCTACTTATTAAAACATCAAGATTACTCAATCATAGGCTTAAGTCTATATTCGGTAAAATATGCTCAAATAGACACATTGACCGATTGTCACATAGCATTCAAAACACATGTATATATTTAACTAGTTCAACCCTCATCTCTTTACTAATTCTAATCCAAGAACATCCAATCACCACTCATGTTATACATATCTTCTATGGCCATAAGTATACAAAACCAAAGCTTTAATAATTAGCATATAAATACTTATAAACCGTATGCATATAGCTTCATAATGGCCTTCAATACCATCAATCAAGTTTCACACTCAATTTACAACTATATAAATCATTAAAATCATCCAACACCATACTTTCATGCTCAATTGCCATAGCCGAATGCATCATTCACTTTAAGTATTAAAAGTGCACTCATGTTAATGACCGAATGTCACAAAGTCCTTGCATTCTTTCTTAACACAAAAATTCCTAGCTTCAAGCTCAAATTATGAACATGGGAACTAATTAAAACACCTAATACCAATTCTTCATACATTTATTCCCACAACCGAATGCTCATTGCCACAATTTAGTCGCCCACGGTTCCAACTCCACAATTTAACTTATAACTTATAATCTCCTATATTTTAACATCATAAAATCTAACAAACACTCCTTAATCCCCTTCTATCATCAAACATCAAAATTCCTATTTTTCTATCCATAACCAAACATGTAGCCATTACTAATTCAAGAGATCAAAACTCAAAATTAAAACATGGGTCATGACAAAGGCTTTAACACCAACTCATTTTCATAAATTCAAAAGGAATTAACAAGAATCACATACCTAATCAAGCTCAAGGATGACCGAATGCCTTAACAAATTTCTTTTGTTTTCTTACTTAGTTTCGGCAAAATGAAAGAGAAAGGATGAGTGCTTTTTTTTCACCTTATTTTTATTATAATACCATAAATATTATTTCATTATTATAAAATTCATATAATACCAATTAGACATCATCATTGCTGTCCACTAAGGTAAGAATGGTCTAATTGACATGCAAATCCACTACATTGATAAACCACACTATTCGGCCACTTTGAATTTTACCTACTACATTTTCAAAGTTTAAAAATTAAGCCCTCTTTAATTAATTAGCCACTTAGGTGATCAAATTTCGACATCAACTTTTAGCAATAATAATTCACATATAAAACACACAAATTATAACATTCAATAAATTTTCTGTCTTGGTTTACTGGTCCCAAAACCACTTCTCTGATTAGGGCCAAATTAGGGTTGTCACAGATCTACCCTCAGTATTAACCTCTAACCCATTATTGTTGAAATCCCCTTAATTACTCTGATCCCTATTTTTGTCGAGATTTGAGTTGAATGATTATCTAGCTATATTCTCCTTTTTAGTCAATAAAGTTTAAATACTTGCATTTGTTCCTAAAAAATTTTCAGTTTAGCATACTATTATGAAGTTATGTGCTCTTAAATCTTAACGATTTCATTCATGAGGAAAAGCTCAATTCTAGAATTATTCAGTAATGTAATTTTTTCAGTATTAGTTATTTTTCTAGCTAGGTAATTTTCCAATTGAATCTCGATTCTAACGCTCTCTTTCAGCTTGTGTCCACACCCTTAACCAAAGCCATGTTACAACCCTCTAAAGACCTTTTGATCGGTGTATCATCTCAATTTATTAGTGGTGAAGATTTGATTCTCATGCAAGCCTATGGTAATAACTTTTCATGTTGACTAGTGAGTGCTTAATTTCTGAACCCTAAACACTTTGAGTGATTTGAGTGAACCTTTGGTGAGGATGTCAACTCATGTTAAGTTTTCAATTAAAGGTGATTACTTAAATAAGGGGCGATGCCTATGTATCTGTGATAAAATAATCAACTTGGATTGTTTGAGACTTTGATGCTCTTTTAGTTGAATTCTCAATGTATAATTACTCGTGAATTAGTTCAAAACATTATTGATAGGAATTATAAGTTGAAATGAACGAATTTTGATTGTAAGTTGAGGATTTTGCTTGAGGACAAGCAAAGGGTTAAGTGTGGGGGTATTTGATAAACCATAATATATAAATATTTTTTACCCCATGCTTGGTACATTTATGGATGATTTATCATAAGAATTGAGGAATATGATGCTCCTAATCCTTTAATTTCATGTTTTATATTTAGGCGAGCATAAGGAAGAGAAAAGAGCAAGGAACAGGCCAAAAAAGGGACAAAATAAGCACAAATTAGCATTAACACGGCCTAAGGCATTTTCACACGGGTAAACCATACGCCCGTGTGGATTTATCAGTATTGAACACGGCCTAAGCAACCTCACACAAGCGTGTCCCTGTCGAGCCCTGCTTCAATTTCACGCAGAAAAAGCTAATTTTAGGGTATTTTAGGCGTTCCAAAGTCTATAAAAACACCCTAAGGGAGGAACAAAAGGACACACAGAGTAGAAAGCAAGGAATTACTTGAAGAACGCCGTTTGATTCATCTCGGAAGCTAGGATTTACATCAAGACTGAAGATCTCCCTTCAATTTCTCTCAAAGTTTTTGGGTTCTTTATGTTTTGTTGTTTTCTCAACTTTGAGATGCTTTCTTTTATAACTATGAACTAAATCCCCTAAATACCTGAGGGGGATGAAACCTAAGATGAATCTTGTTATTATTATTTGAATTATATGATAAATACTTGAAGTTGTTCTTAATTGTGTCATTAATTCTTGTATTAATATTTCAAGATATTAATTCAAATCGAATGTGCTTATTCAGTGGAGCAAAAGTCCCTGTTTAAGAGTAGATTCAACATAATTAAGTGGAGTTGATCGCAATCCTAGACATGGAATGAAGAAAATCTACCGGATTAGAGTTAAATCTAATAAGGGAATCCATAGATCGAGTTAATGCAACACTAGGGGTTTTAATTAGAAAGAAATTTCAATTAATCAACCTAGAGTTAATTGTTCTTAGTCTTGAAATAGATATTAACATAAATTAGGGATTTCTCCAGATCAATTCAAGTGAATAAATTGTCTAGTTCAGAGTTTAATAACAAGTGAAGTCTAGGTGGATTCTTCCTTAGGTATTGCCTTTATCAATCAGTTTTCCAAAAGTATTTTCCCCAATTTACTCTCTATCGCATTTTAGTTTAGTTAGATTTTGGTTTAAAAAAATTTCCTTTTATTTCTAAGCTAGATAATAGAAAGAAAGTTATTATTTGTACTTTTAGTTCTGTGGGTTCGACATTCCGGTCTTACCACTAAACTATACTAATGTTCGATAGGTGCACTTGCCTTTATTGTGATAATAGTTAGTTTTTAGGTATGATTATATTACATGACCATCATAAATATCACACATCATTGAGTTCCATTGTGGACAACTCTTTGAGGTTCCTTTTGTTTGTTAGAAGCTCTTGTAAAAATTTTGCATATGTGGGTATCTGCTAAATAGCTTCAACAAAAGGTAAGTTAACGTGTAATTGTTTAAAAAGTTCAAGAAAGTTACCGAATTGTGCATCCATGCGGTCTTTTTTCAATTTTGCTGGGTATGGGATGGGTGGCTTGTATTCTTTAAGTACCGGTGGGCCATTCTCTTTAGGATCGGTCTCTTCGACTTTCTCCTTGTTAGGCTCTTGAAATAATTTCTTTTCAGGTTTAGCCAGTATTTTCCCATTCCTTAATGTGACTGCTTCAACATACTCCCTAGGATTGGGCTTTAAATTACTTGGCAGGCTACCTTGCGGTCTATCGAACATCATCTTGGCAACTTGGCCAATTTGGTTCTCAAGTCCTTGAATTGAAGCTTGCTGGGTTTAAATGTTGTTTCAGTATTCTGAAAATGGGTTTCTAACACTAATATGAATTTTTCCAACATCTCCTTAAGGTTCGGTTTCTTTTCCTGCCGATAGGGGCTGCTGAAATCCCGGAAGAGGTGGTGGCCTTTGATTCCCTTGACCTCCCCATGAAAAATTTGGAAGATTCCTCCAACCTACATTGTAAGTGTTACTGTAAGGATTGTTTTGAGGTCAAAGATTATTACCCATAGAATTCATTTGCTCGTTTTCCATGCCATGTCCATAGGGGGAGTACTTTGGGTTGTTCATACCACTTCCATTCGTGTCACACTGCATTACTAGATGTACTTGTGTAGAACCAACTAGACCATCAATCTTTTTATTCAAAAGTTCTACCTGGTTAAAAAGCATGGTGACCGCGTCGACATTAAAAACACCGGTGGCTTTTGTTGGCTTTGTCCTCATAACTTGCCACTAGTAGTTGTTCAGTGACATCTCCTCTATAAACTCATAAGCCTCCTCTGGTGTTTTGTTCTTTATTATTCCACTAGTAGCTGCATCGATCATTTGCCTCGTTGAGGAGTTCAACCCATATTGAAAAGTTTGAACCTGTAGCCATAAAGGTAACCCATGGTAAGGGCACCATCTCAACAAATTCTTGTATCTCTCCCATGCATCATAAAGAGTTTCTAGATCCATCTACACAAAAGAAGATATGTCATTCCTCAACTTTGCCGTTTTAGCTAGCGGAAAATATTTAAGTAAAAATTTCTTAGTCATTTGTTCCCAAGTAATGATAGACCCTCGTGTCAGAGAGTTCAACCACTGTTTAACCTTATTCCTTGATGAAAAGGGAAATAACCGAAGGCGAATGGTATCATCAGAAATGCCATTTATTTTAAAGGTATCACATAATTCCAAAAAGTTTGCTAAATGTGTATTGGGGTTCTCGTTCTGCAAACCATCAAACTGAGCAAACTATTGTATCATTTGAATAGTGTTCGGTTTCAGTTTAAAATTATTTGCAGCAACAGTAGGCCTAACAATACTTGATTCAGTACCAGCTAAATTAGGCTTAGCATAATCATACATAGCTTGAGAGCAAGATTTTGATTCGCAGGAGCTGTGTCTACCATATGAGGTATTGGATTATTCTGATTCACCTCATCTCTTCAGTAGTGTTAGTTTCTTCCTCTTGCGCTTAGTTTCTTCCTCTTGCGCTTCCTCTATGTACTGTAGACTTTGCCTTATTTCTCTTCAGTTTCTGTGAGCCGATGCTTCTATCTCGCTATCGAATAATAAAGGTCCGGACAGATTCCTTCTAGTCATAAACTAAAGACACCTGTCAGGGAAAAATAAAAAGAAAGATTTAATAAATAAAACTTAAAATAAAAACAAAAAGTGAATTGCAATAAAAGTAAAAATGGCTAATGTAATAAAATTCAAGTGTTCCTAATATTTTAGTCCCCGACAACAGCGTCAAAAACTTCTTGTTATGATTTATGATTATATGTAACACCCCAAACCCAGCCTAGATGTTACGACCAAGTCTAGTGTGTCACACTAACGACGAACTAACCATGTTTCCTAGTTACTACGATTAGGGTGAGTCTTGCAAAACCATTACTAAAGTTTATCGAGAAAATTCAGGTTTGATTGTAAACGTCCTATCCGCTACCAATTTTTAGGGGATTTCTTATTATAAGATCTTGGATTAACTTTTGTTACTCGTTTGATACGTGTGCTTTATTTTGAAAACATTGATTAATTTTGGGAAAACTAGCACAGCCTTATTCATTTTAAAGTATAGTATAAATAACTAATTGAAAACCCAAATAAAATTAATTAAAGCGGCCTTATTACAAATCCAAAACCATAATGAAAAATAACTTAAAATAGATCTAGAAGTAGAAAAACTTAATTAAAAACCAGCAATGCAGCCTACGTGGCCACTTTAAATCCCTCCCAGCTCCAAATCCACCAGTCTAGGGCTCACCTGCATGGATTGAAGAAAAGGGGTGAGTTTGGAAACTCAGTGTGTAAAGAGAGCCCATCTGGAGCCCAAATCAGCTCAAGCTTACTAGGCCTAAGCCCTGTCCAGTTCAGTGAATACTGGGCCGAAGCCCTATTCAGTAATCAGTTAATACTGGGCCGAATCTTTATTCAGTAAACAGTGCGGCCCATAGGCCCATTACAGTAACAGATCAGTATTAATGCATGTATGCCCAAACCCAGCCTAAATCCAGCCGCTACACTCCACCCGTACTAGCCATACACTCCATGTGGGGAAACAACTCGACCCACCCAGCCTCTACACTCCACAGTCGTAGCATAGTTGCTCAGATAATGTGGCCAAGCCACTAATAGTATAACGAGGCAAAGCCCCTTTCAGTAATAAGAGGCAAAGCCCCTTTCAGTAAGACGAGGCATAGCCCTTTTCAGTAAATCGAAGCAAAGCCCCTTTTCAGTAACGTGGCAATGCCACTTGCACTTCCTCCATCAATAAATCCAGTCCCATGCAACAGTTTCAACATGTCATGGCATACAGTGAACAGAAATAGTAGAGCATGCATTTCAGTCAAATTTAGCCCTAGGGTATAACTGTCATTTTACACCTAGGGGTAAAATAGTAATTTCTCACCTATAAAGGGTATTTCCATAATTATACCAGTTTTTAGGGTTTTGTCCATATTTCAGTTATTAACAGTCTCATTTCATCTTAGTAACTTATCTAGCCCATTTTTAGCAGTTTAAAGTTATTAGGCCCTAAAACCCCTAATGGGCCCTACAGTGTCATTTAGCTATTTTAGGCCATTTAGCCCAATTTTTATGAATGTCTTAACCGTTTTAACTTACAGTATACCTGAATACACTTATCACGTATTTTCACCCCTATGGGCCCGTAGGCCCATTGGGCCCAAATCTAGCCCATCTAAGCCCAAATTTACCGAGAGGCACAGAATCGCGCACTCACCAACTTTACCAATTTCGATTATAGATCTTACCGCTTCTACTCAACCCACGAGCGCTCGCATGCTCACAAGTCCAAGAAATTCTAGAATTTTGACATTTTGGCTTTTCGACTTTTGCCGATTTAGTCTACTAGAGGGTGTTCGTTTACACACCTGATTTGTGATGAACGTTATCAAGATCTCCCACACGATTATCCTACAATTGCCCATTATGATATTAGATTACAAATCAATGCTAACCAACACAACAATCACTTACCACATTCGTCCACTATGAGGCTTTATTAACAACTCTCCTTGCCGATCTTAACTACTAGATCTAGATCTACCAGTCACTCCAATGATCCACGCCTTCGATCGTTAGCCTTTAGTCCACACTAGCACAAAACAATCTGATAAACAAACCAATACATCTTTTAACTTTAGTCAACAGCCACCCTATGCATATAGGGGTTTTCGACTTTTCTTAAATCTCAAAATAATGAATGAAAAGAAGGGATCTGAGTACTTACCGAAGATATACTAATTTCAAGTGCTCCCAATCCTATTCTAATCCAGATCTGACATAGATCTACTCCTCAACATGAGCAGAGAGCGAACCTAACAGATCTAAGGGTTCAATTTCCTGAAATACCCTAAGTATAGAGTTTCGACTCCTAAGTGAAAGAAGAAGAAGAAGATTTGTATAATGGGTTGAAGAAGTGATGTCGACAGAGGGTAGGAGTGTTGTGATACTCGGCTTAAAAGAGAAGAAAAGAATAGAGGTATTCAACCAAGGAGAAATCGGCACAACCTAGAACCTTTCGGGATTTCAGCTTTTAGGAATAGTCGGCTAAGTGGGAGTTTGGCTAAAGAAAAGATTCAGGTTTTGTATTGGAACAATCGGCTAAATGGGATTTAAGAGAGTCAATAAAGAAGATGAAGAAAAGTAAAAGGGAAGAAAGAAGAAATAGGGAGAACAGTTTCGGTTAGAGGACAGAAATCGGCAAAGAAACCTTATGGTATAAGGTTTCAGCTCTGTGAGAGTGAAAGAGATAAAAGATGAAAGAGAAGAAGGTAGAACAAAAAGGAAGTGGGTTCGGCTTTGTGAAAGTTAAAGAGGAAGGAGATGAGAGAAAGAAAAGGAGGAGAGGAGAAGAGAATGAAGATCAAAGATGAGAGGAGATGTAGACTATGGCGAAGTCGGCACAAGGGATGGATGCTTGCGGCTTCAGCTTCTAATTCTATGGGAAAAACAAAGGCAAACAAAACCCTAAGGGTTCTATACCTAATAGGCACACATACACACTTAAATGTCGAATTAAGACCCCAAAGAATACCCTAAACATGTTCGGCTACCACCCTAGACAACCCCTAGCCGATTGTGTCCCAAAACCAATAAGCCAAAACTGATTATGCTCCCTCAAGAGTCCCTTGTTCGACCATCACATGCTCCCATTCAAATTTCCTATAATTTCTCCCCCTTATCTACCTTGATCTAATCTCATGAGCCACTCAAACTCTCCCCATTAGAGTTTTACTTGAATTCCATCACATGTCTGGCACATGTACAAAAATAATTAAAACACACAATGCTTACCTTGTGACTTGAACTCTGGCCCTTGCACACCTGTCCACACGCCACTTTTTTAGGCACTTAAGTGGTGCCACATTGCCACTTTACCAAGGGCTTACTTGAGTCTTATTTTACTCTCCTTTTTCTTAAAAGCCCACTTAACCAAGTCCCCTTCACTTTAAGTCTAGAATTTAGAATTTCTACCGAGTTTTAACTTAGGCTTGGGCCTTCTAAACGCCCATTAACACACTTAAAACATAAATTCCATACTTTAACAACAAAATTCAAAATTTCACCAAAATTGCAAAAATCCTGAAAAATCCCAAAAACTGAGGCGTTACATCATACCTGTAAAACTAAACTATTATCACGATAAAGGCAAGCGCACCTATCGAACAGTAGTATAGCTTATGGCAAGACTAGGATGTCAAATCCACAGGGACGAAAAGTACTAGTATTAACTTTCTTTTTATTATCTAGCCTAAAAATAAATGGGATTTGTTTTAAACTAATTAAACTAAACTAATTAGTTAACTAATAACGTGAAAAAGAATGAATTGAGGAAAATACTTTTTTGGAAAATTGATTGATTACGACAATACCCAAGGAAGAATCCACCTAGACTTCACTTATTATACGACTCTGAACTAGATGATTTATTCACTTGACTTGATCCGTAAAAATCCCTAATTTATGTTAATATCTCTTTTAAGACAAGAACAACTAACCCTAGGTTGATTAATTGAAATTTCTTTCTAATTAAAACTCCTACTGTTGCATTAACTCGATCTATGGATTTCCCTATTAGATTTGACTCTAATCCGGCATATTTTTGTCGTCCCAGCTCTAGGTTTGCAATCAACTCTGCTTAATTATGTTGGATCTACTCTTAGATAGGGACTTTTATTCCACTAAATAAGCACATTTGACTTGAATTAATATCTTGAAATATTAACACAAGAATAATAACACAATTAAGAACAAACCAAGTATTTATCATATAATTCAAAAAATAATAACAAGATCTGTCTTAAGATTCATCCCTCTCAGGTATTTAGGGGATTTAGTTCATAATTGTAAAAGAAAACATCTCAAAATTGGGAAAACAACAAAACATAAAGAAAACCCAAAAACCCCTGAAGGAAATTGTGGGGAGATCTTCAGCCTTGATGGAGATCTTGCTTCTGAGATAGATCAAACAGCATTCTTCGAGTAATTCCTTGCTTTTTACTCTGTGTGTCTGCTTTAATCCTCTCTTAGGGTGTTTAAATAGACTTTGGAATGCCCAATATAGCTAAAAATTAGCCTTTTTCGAGTAGAATTGAAACAAGGTTCGACAGGGACATGGGCGTGCGATCAGCCCGTGTGACGGTGCTTAGGCCGTGTGCAATACTGACTTGGTTTTAGGTCAACACGGCTATGATGCACGTGTAACACCCCAAACCTAGTCTAGACGTTACGACCAGATCTGGTGTGTCACACGATCCTAAAACTAACTTTACGAACCTTTTTGTCTTGTCGTGTCCTAAGTGAGTTTTGAATCAAAGGAGTAAGTTTGCTGAAACCAGTTTATTAATCCTTTAAGTTATCCACGTTATACACTCGTTGAGTTTTGAAAACGTTCTTTAGATTTTGAAACCAGCGCAGCCTAAACTAGCGATTCCATAAAACGTAATTTAATCATCAAAGAAAATTAAACCAAATAAAAAATTAGATAGCGGCCTTATTACAAAATAAAACCCAAAAATAAGATAATAATAAAATCCTTAATCAAATGAAAACCAGTTTTATTGCAGATGCTGTGGCCACTCCGAATCTCTCGCAGCTCCAAGCCCACTATGGTTGAGGGTTACCTGCAGAGATTAAATAAAAGGGGGGTGAGTTTGACAACTCAGTGTGCAACATTATCTCAACCATAGGCCAAAACAGATCAAGCCTCAGAATCAGATTAGTTGGGCCTTGGCCCATACAGAAATCAGGTTAAGCCCATAGGCCCATAACAGATACAGATCAGATATAATATGCAAACAGAAAACCCAACCCAGATCCATCCATAACACCCCCGTACCAGCCTTACACCATGTGGGGAGACTACTCGACCCACCCAACCGCTACACACCACAGATATTTGCAGCGAGGCTACCAGATATAGTTTGCAGCGAGGCTGCCAGATATTGTGACGAGGTCACCAGATACAGATATTGTGGCGAGGCCACCAGATTGCAGCGAGGCTGCCAGATAATAATGTGACAAAGTCACCAGATTGCAGCGAGGCTGCCAGAACGCTTCCTCCGTCATAAACCCATACCCCATGCAACAGATGTAATCATACCAGCATGCAACATATATCATCTCATGCATCAGATATATTCATAATAAAGATTACTCATGCATATACCTAAAATAATACATTTCATACAGAATTGACCCTAGGGGTATAATAGTCTTTTTTACACTTAGGGGTATTTTGGTCCTTTTTCATATTCAAGGGTATTTTAGTCCTTTATCAAGTTTTCAGAGTTTTTATGCACGTTCGGTTAATTATTAGTCCTTAAGTAACCACGGAAGTCCATTTAAGCCCAAATTGCTAGTTTTACCCTTTTAACTTAAAACCCCCTAATGGGCCTTACTATGTCCGTTGTCATCTCAAGCCTGTTAAATCTAACTTTTAGGTTTAGTTTACCAACTTAACTGTGTTCTTATTAACCATGTCACCAGAATAGCCTATAATAGTCATTTTACCGATTTGGGCTCGGAAGCCCATTGGGCCCATCTTTGGCCCATCAAAGCCCACCTTACCGGAATGCTCGAAATTGTACCTTCTGTAATTCCGCCGTCGTCAACTCCTAGTTTGACCATAACAGAGTAATCGGCTACTCTTAGATCCCTCCAAGACTGATTTTCGGTCACTTTCGATTGGTCACTTTAGCACAGTTTTCGGTTATTACGGCCTTTAGCCATCCTAGACTATGATAGAGATACGTTACACACCTGTTATTGGATGAAACAATGACGGAAACCAGGTACGAAGAGCCTACAATCGAACGATAATTTTTAGTCTAATAATCTATAACCAAAGAGCTATAATCCCTTACCATAATCGGCCTAGATGGCCTAAGTCCTCAAAATCTTACCCTCTTTCGGTTATGGACTAAATCGCAACGTCCAACTGCGCTGATCTTCACGATCCTTCGATGCTCGATCCTCTCCTTGACTACGCTATTACACCTTCCACAAAAGAAAGAGGCCAAAGAGCCTTTTAATTCAAATGACAATACCTCTAAGTGGTTCGGCTACTTGCCTTAATATCATGAAACCAACGCTATAAGGCTACGAAATACTTACCAATCCAAGTCCTCACCACCGCCGCTGCACTTGTAATAATGAGAAAGAAAGAGTTGAGAGAGAAAAGGATTCGGCCAAACACAATGAGTTTCGATCAAAAATAAGGTTTGGCAAAAAGTAGGATGAGAAGAGATGATATATTTAATTGAAGAGAGTGGATTCGGCAAGTTGAATATTTCGGCTTATGGAAGGTTTTAGAAGAGAAAGTAAAAGGATAAGAGGGTTCGGCTTTGGCAAAGAGCAAACGGCAGGGATATTTCGGCTTCTTCTTGTAGTTGTCGACAAGGGTTTAGAGAAGAGAAACAAAGGGAGAATGGATTCGGCTGGCAGAAGAGTGGTACTAAGGGGTCGGTTTATGGTTTGAGAAGAAGAGAAGAAGAACACAAATAGATGAGAATAGAAAAGAAAACAAAAAGGAAGTGCTTTCGTCGACTACAGATTCGGCAACAAGGGGAAATAGGGTTCGGCTTTAAGGTTTAATGAGAAGAATGAAGTGACAACAAAAATACCTAATAGGCTAAGCGTAATTGACAGAAAAGGAGAGCTTCCACACTTAAGGAAATCGGCACTAAATTATTAAAGAACAAAAGGAGCATTCGGCACTCTCTAGCACCTATTACCGAAAATGCAAATACAAAGTCCCCTAGCCGAATTACACTTGCAAAGACCCAAAATCGGCCACCTTCTTTGAAATTCAAAACTCCTTGATTTACTCCTCAATATCCTCTCATGACCGATTCAAACACTCCCCAAGCAGAGTTCAATTCGGCTTCAACCTCTTACCTGCTCAAGCTCAAAAATAAAACACTACCTTTGCCACCTCTGGCGCTTGAACCCCTGACCTCTAAGCTCCTTTAGGCGCCACCTTTTAAGGAGCCTAGTGGCGTCCCCCTTGCCACTTTTCCACTGATTCATTTGTGCTATATTTCGCACATAATTTCTTAAGACCCTTACTTTCAATGGTCCCCTATCTCCTAAGTCAAAATACAAAATTTTGCCGAGCCTTTAATCAACACATGGGCCTTCCATAGGCCCATTATCATACTCCAAACATGCATTACACACCCAAATACTAACATTTAAACATTTTATCAGATAAGGACCAATCTAAGAAAAACCTGAAAATTAGGGCGTTACAACTCTACCCTCCTTAAAGAAATTTCGTCCTCGAAATTTACCTTATCCAAACAAATGAGGATATTGCTGACGCATTGCCTCCTCTGGTTCCCAAGTAGCTTCCTCTCTGCCATGGTTACGCCAAAGTACCTTTACCAACGGAACTGATTTTCTTCTTAGAACCTTCACGTCTCGATCCAAAATTTGCACAGGCTCTTCCTCGAAGGTCAAATCAGGCTGTACTTCCACTTCTGCAACCGGTAGAATATGGGTAGGGTCAGAACGATATCGTCTTAACATGGATACATGGAACACATCATGGATTCTATTTAACTCTGGAGGTAATTCCACCTGATACGCCACCGGACCTATTCGCTTAAGAACCCGATAAGGCCCAATAAACCGCGGACTTAGCTTGCCTTTCTTACCAAATCTTAATATCTTCTTGCAAGGCGAAACTTTCAGGAAAACCATATCACCTACTGAATACTCAATCTCTCTACGCTTCAAATCTGCATAAGACTTTTGTCGATCAGATGCCTCTTTGAAAAGGTCCCTTATCACCTTGACCTTCTCTTCAGTCTCTGCTACCAATTCAGGTCCAAGAACTTGCCGCTCGCCCAATTCGGTCCAACAACTAGGTGAACGACACTTACGCCCATACAGTGCCTCATAAGGTGCCATACGGATACTAGCCTGATAGCTGTTATTATACGTAAACTCTGCCAACGGTAGATAATCCTCCCAACTGCCTCGAAAGTCGATAACACAACCCCTTAACATATCTTCCAGAATCTGAATAACCCTTTCTGACTGACCATCCGTCTGGGATGGAAGGCTGTGCTAAAATTCAGTCGCGTTCCCAATGCCTCATGCAACTTTTGCCAGAACCGAGATGTGAATCTAGGATCTCGATCAGAAATGATAGACACTGGCACCCCATGCAGTCGCACAATCTCTGCCACATACAACTTGGCTAGCTTCTGAAGCGAATAATCAGTACGTACAGGGATGAAATGAGTAGACTTAGTCAACCTGTCTACAATCACCCAAATCGAGTCCTTCTTTGATGGCGTTAAGGGCAATCCACTTACGAAATCCATGGTCACCCTTTCCCACTTCCAGAGTGGTACCTTCACTGGTTGTAGAAGTCCAAAAGGTAACTGATGTTTAGCTTTCACTTGCTGACAAGTCAGACACTTCCCAACAAATTCCGTTACCTCTCGCTTCAGTCCAGGCCACCAATACAACTCCTTTAAGTCATGATACATCTTATTACCTCCAAGATGCATAGCGCACAGTCCTTTATGAGCTTCATTCAGAATAGCTTGCCTCAAAGTGAAATCCTTAGGCATACAGATTCTACCGTGGAAACATAGAACACCCTCACTGTTAAATCCAAATTCAGAAGTACTCCCATTCTTAACCTGCTGAAATTGAGAAACCAGCGACTCATCCTTCGACTGCTTCTCCTTAATCTCATCCACCCAGGTCGGTCTTACTTGCAATTCTGCTAACAGACTATCATCATCATACAGACTCAAACGAGCAAACATAGCTCTCAGATCAGATACAGTTCTACGACTTAGGGCATCAGCCACCACATTAGCTTTACCTGGATGATACTCAATCGCACAATCATAATCCTTAAGCAACTCGATCCATCTCCGTTGCCTAAGATTCAGCTCCTTCTGAGTCAACAAGTACTTAAGACTCTTATGGTCTGTGTATATAATACACCTTTCTCCATACAGATAATGTCGCCAGATCTTAAGTGCGAAGATTACTGCTGCCAACTCCAGATCATGGGTAGGGTAGTTCACTTCATGAGGTTTAAGCTGTCGCGAAGCATAAGCAACCACTTTACCCTCTTGCATCAACACACAGCCCAACCCAACATGTGATGCATCACTGTACACGGTAAAATCTTTTCCAGACTCTGGTTGAATTAATACAGGTGCCTCAGTCAGAACCTTCTTTAGTTTCTCAAAAGCTTCTTGCTGCTGCTCGGTCCAAATATATGGTACTCCCTTCCTTACGAGTTTTGTCAATGGTGCTGCCATCACAGAAAATCCTTCTACAAACCTTCTATAGTATCCAGCTAAACCCAGAAAACTTCGAATTTCTACCACTGACCTCGGTGGTTTCCACTCCAGAATTGCTTCAATCTTTCGGGGGTCCACCTTAATACCCTCAGCTGATACAACATGCCCCAAGAAGGTTACTTCTCTTAACCAGAACTCACACTTACTAAACTTCGCATAAAGCTCCTTTTCCCTTAACACTTGCAGCATAATACGGAGATGCTCATCATGTTTCTCTTCAGATTCAGAATAGACCAAAATATCGTCGATAAAGAAGACCACGAATCGATCCAAGTATGGCTGGAACACTCGATTCATTAGATCCATAAATGCTGCAGGTGCATTGGTTAGCCCAAATGGCATAACCAAGAATTCGTAGTGACCATAGCGAGTTCTGAATGCTGTCTTGTGTATATCCACCTCTTTCACCCTTAATTGATGGTACCCAGATCGAAGGTCAATCTTAGAGAATACTGAAGCTCCTCTAAGCTGGTCGAATAGATCATCAATTCTTGGCAACGGGTACTTATTCTTAATCGTCAGCTTGTTCAACTGCCGATAATCGATGCACATTCGCATTGACCCATCTTTCTTCTTTACGAATAGCACTGGTGCTCCCCACGGAGACACACTTGGCCTAATGAAACCTCTATCCAACAGTTCTTGAATCTGCGCTTTCAACTCCACCAACTCCTTTGGTGCCATCCTATACGGTGCAATAGACACTGGTGCCATACCAGGCAACAAATCAATCCCAAACTCGACCTCTCGATTCGGAGGTAAACCTGGAAGCTCCTCTGGAAAAACATCTTGAAAATCTTTAACAGTTCTAACTTGATCCACAGTTAGTTCCTCAGTTCCTACTTGACCCACGAATGCCAAATAAGCCGCACATCCTTTACGAATCCACTTCTCAGCTCTTAATGCTGACACCACATTGGACAAATAATCTCTATGTTCACCTATCACCAAAACTTCCTCATCCTCTGCAGTCTTTAGCCTCATTCATTTCGCAGCACAATCCAAAGTAGCCCTATGCTTTACAAGCCAATCCATTCCCAAGATGAGATCAAATTCTCCGAAAGGTAGCTCCATCAAGTCTCCAGAAAAGATTTTTCCTTGGGTCTCTATAGGCACGTCTCTATACAGTTTGTCTACCCTAACCGAGTGACCCAAAGGACTTAATACAGATACCCCACTCACTGTCTCCTCAGAACGCACTCCCAGCGACCCAGACATGGCACAAGCAACATAAGAATGGGTAGATCCAACATCTATCAACGCAGTGTATGGCATACTAGAAATCAAAAACGTACCAGTTATGACGTCAGGAGCATCACCCTCCTCTCGGCGACGAGCTGCATAAACTAGCGCTGGCTGACGAGCCTCAGCGAAACCAGCACCCCTGCCAGGTGCTCCTCGTCCTCGACCATTACCATTTCCGCCTCTACCTTGTCCACGACCCCTCGGAGCTGGTGGTCCACCCCTCACTGGTTGAGCAACCCTTTGAGCCAGAACCTGTCCTTGATCTGGTTCTTCGGGACAGTCCTTAATCCTATGCTCCATCGACCCACATCGAAAACAGGCTCCAGAACGTTTCTGACACTCGCCCATATGTATCTTACCACAGCTCCTACAACCCTGTGGCCTGACAGCATTCATTGGCACCGCTCGCATTGGTTCTGCTACTCTTGCTCTCTTAACATTCTTATTAGCCCCTCCTGATGGTCCAGAATCCCTCCGGAAGCGGTTTCTATCCTTTTCGCGATTCTGCCTCTCGGTACGCTTCACTTCCTGAGCTATCTTAGCTTTCTCCACCAAAGCAGCAAAGTTACGCTCCCTCTGTGGAGCAATCAGTACCCTTAGCTCATCTCTCAGACCATCCTCGAAACGTACGCTACGCTTATATTCGGTAGCAACTATCCCAGAAGCATATCGGCTCAGCCTCAGAAATTCAGCCTCGTACTCAGATACTGTCCTACTTCCCTGAACCAAATTTAAGAACTCTTTCCTACGGGCGTCCACATAGCTAGCCCCAACATATTTTCCTTTAAAGGCTTTCTTAAACAGCTCCCATGTTACCTCACCATTTGCAGTTCCATCTCTTACTGTGAGCCACCATTGATAAGCTTCATCTCTAAGCAACGACACGGCTCCTTTCAGCTTCTGCTCTATAGAGCAATCCAGATCGTCCATAATCCGCTCTGTGGCCTCCAGCCAATATTCAGCCACATTTGGGGCTACACCAGACACGCCCCTAAAGAATTCCGCCCCATTAGCTCGGAGTCGCCCAGAAATGGATCCCCAAAATCCATTACTGGTACTTGCCCCAGCAACCCTTTCCAGAACCCGAAGCATCGCTTGTGATAGGGCATCGTCCCCTACACCCCTATCATGAGATTCCACCTCTGTTGCCGGTGGTATCGGCATATCAGCTACTGGCGCATGCCCTGAAGATGAAGTCTCAGCTCGTGCACTACCTCGGCCACGTCCACGGCCCCTACCACGAGCTGCTCGCGTACTCATTTCGTACTTTCTGTTTTAGAAATTTTATGAGTCAGATTAATATTTCAGTGTTTATTACAGATGTCTTATGAATAAATAGAGTTTCAGAGTTTATCTTCTTTCGCGGTAGCCTAGCTACAGTCTCAGTTTACCTATTAGAGTCTTTACAGTTTCAGTAATACCCTAGCTAAAGTATCATAATAGAGTCTTTAGTCAGGCATATAATCAGAATTTTCAGAAACATCAGAAAAGTTTAGAAAACTTACAGGCTTGGGCTGGAGATTCGGTGTGCCACTCTTTAAAAAGATTACTCAGGAAAACCTGATTTATTCTTTGAAAATAATTCATTTATATACAAAAGAAGTTCATCAAAACAGGTTCCAATAAATTTTGAAAACAATTTTTGAAAACATGACCTTTTAAAAATCTTTGTTCTGATTGTTTGAAAACTTCCATTTTTAGACCCAATCCACAGCCGAGTTGTTGCAACTTGGCTCTGATACCACTAAATGTAACACCCGAAACCTAGCCTAGACGTTACGACCAGATCTGGTGTGTCACACGATCCTAAAACTAAGTTTACGAACCTTTTTGTCTTGTCGTGTCCTAAGTGAGTTTTGAATCAAAGGAGTAAGTTTGTTGAAACCAGTTTATTAATCCTTTAAGTTATCCATGTTATACACTCGTTGAGTTTTGAAAACATTCTTTAGATTTTGAAACCAGCGCAGCCTAAACTAGTGATTCCATAAAACGTAATTTAATCATCAAAGAAAATTAAACCAAATAAAAACTTAGATAGCGGCCTTATTACAAAATAAAACCCAAAAATAAGATAATAATAAAATACTTAATCAAATGAAAACCAGTTTTATTGCAGATGCTGTGGCCACTCCGAATCTCTCGCAGCTCCAAGCCCACTATGGTTGAGGGTTACCTGCAGAGATTAAATAAAAGGGGGGTGAGTTTGACAACTCAGTGTGCAACATTATCTCAACCATAGGCCAAAACAGATCAAGCCTCAGAATCAGATTAGTTGGGCCTTGGCCCATACAGAAATCAGGTTAAGCCCATAGGCCCATAACAGATACAGATCAGATATAATATGCAAACAGAAAACCCAACCCAGATCCATCCATAACACCCCCGTACCAGCCTTACACCATGTGGGGAGACTACTCGACCCACCCAACCGCTACACACCACAGATATTTGCAGCGAGGCTGCCAGATATAGTTTGCAGCGAGGCTGCCAGATATTGTGACGAGGTCACCAGATACAGATATTGTGGCGAGGCCACCAGATTGCAGCGAGGCTGCCAGATAATAATGTGACAAAGTCACCAGATTGCAGCGAGGCTGCCAGAACGCTTCCTCCGTCACAAACCCATACCCCATGCAACAGATGTAATCATACCAGCATGCAACATATAGCATCTCATGCATCAGATATATTCATAATAAAGATTACTCATGCATATACATAAAATAATACATTTCATACAGAATTGACCCTAGGGGTATAATAGTCTTTTTTACACTTAGGGGTATTTTGGTCCTTTTTCATATTCAAGGGTATTTTAGTCCTTTATCAAGTTTTCAGAGTTTTTATGCACGTTCGGTTAATTATTAGTCCTTAAGTAACCACGGAAGTCCATTTAAGCCCAAATTGCCAGTTTTACCCTTTTAACTTAAAACCCCGTAATGGGCCTTACTAAGTCCGTTGTCATCTCAAGCCTGTTAAATCTAACTTTTAGGTTTAGTTTACCAACTTAACTGTGTTCTTATTAACCATGTCACCAGAATAGCCTATAATAGTCATTTTACCGATTTGGGCTCGGAAGCCCATTGGGCCCATCTTTGGCCCATCAAAGCCCACCTTACCGGAATGCTCGAAATTGCACCTTTTGCAATTCCGCCGTCGTCAACTCCTAGTTTGACCACAACAGAGTAATCGGCTACTCTTAGATCCCTCCAAGACTGATTTTCGGTCACTTTCGATCGGTCACTTTAGCACAGTTTTCGGTTATTACGGCCTTTAGCCATCCTAGACTATGATAGAGATACGTTACACACCTGTTATTGGATGAAACAATGACGGAAACCATGTACGAAGAGCCTACAATCGAACGATAATTTTTAGTCTAATAATCTATAACCAAAGAGCTATAATCCCTTACCATAATCGGCCTAGATGGCCTAAGTCCTCAAAATCTTACCCTCTTTCGGTTATGGACTAAATCGCAACGTCCAACTGCGTTGATCTTAACGATCCTTCGATGCTCGATCCTCTCCTTGACTACGCTATTACACCTTCCACAAAAGAAAGAGGCCAAAGAGCCTTTTAATTCAAACGACAATACCTCTAAGGGGTTCGGCTACTTGCCTTAATATCATGAAACCAACGCTATAAGGCTACGAAATACTTACCAATCCAAGTCCTCGCCACCGCAGCTGCACTTGTAATAATGAGAAAGAAAGAGTTGAGAGAGAAAAGGATTCGGCCAAACACAATGAGTTTCGATCAAAAATAAGGTTCGGCAAAAAGTAGGATGAGAAGAGATGATATATTTAATTGAAGAGAGTGGATTCGGTAAGTTGAATATTTCAGCTTATGGAAGGTTTTAGAAGAGAAAGTAAAAGGATAAGAGGGTTCAGCTTTGGCAAAGAGTAAACGGCAGGGATATTTCGGCTTCTTCTTGTAGTTGTCGACAAGGGTTTAGAGAAGAGAAACAAAGGGAGAATGGATTCGGCTAGCAGAAGAGTGGTACTAAGGGGTCGGTTTATGGTTTGAGAAGAAGAGAAGAAGAACACAAATAGATGAGAATAGAAAAGAAAACAAAAAGGAAGTGCTTTCGTCGACTACAGATTCGGCAACAAGGGGAAATAGGGTTCGGCTTTAAGGTTTAATGAGAAGAATGAAGTGACAACAAAAATACCTAATAGGCTAAGCGTAATTGACAGAAAAGGAGAGCTTCCACACTTAAGGAAATCGGCACTAAATTATCAAAGAACAAAAGGAGCATTCGGCACTCTCTAGCACCTATTACCGAAAATGCAAATACAAAGTCCCCTAGCCGAATTACACTTGCAAAGACCCAAAATCGGCCACCTTCTTTGAAATTCAAAACTCCTTGATTTACTCCTCAATATCCTCTTATGACCGATTCAAACACTCCCCAAGCAGAGTTCAATTCGGCTTCAACCTCTTACCTGCTCAAGCTCAAAAATAAAACACTACCTTTGCCACCTCTGGCGCTTGAACCCCTGACCTCTAAGCTCCTTTAGGTGCCACCTTTTAAGGAGCCTAGTGGCGTCCCCCTTGCCACTTTGCCACTGATTCATTTGTGCTATATTTCGCACATAATTTCTTAAGACCCTTACTTTCAATGGTCCCCTATCTCCTAAGTCAAAATACAAAATTTTGCCGAGCCTTTAATCAACACATGGGCCTTCCATAGGCCCATTATCATACTCCAAACATGCATTACACACCCAAATACTAACATTTAAACATTTTATCAGATAAGGACCAATCTAAGAAAAACCTGAAAATTAGGGCGTTACAGCACGGGCATGTGGCCAGCCCGTGTGTAACACATAGGCATGTGGTTTACCCATGTGGATGTGCCTAGGTCATGTGGAATTTTGATTTTGGCCCATTTTGTTCGTTTTTGGTTCGTTTCTTGCTCTTTTCACTTTCCTACGCTCACCTAAGTATAAAACATGAAATTAAAGGATTAGGAGCATTAAATTCATTAAATTATAAAGTAAATCATCCAAAAAATATGCTAATTATGAGTTTAAAATATGTTTCTTTTATAGTTTATCAGTCAAATATAACCTAGATTGCATCTTTCTTTCTCGGAGATAAGGGTAATCTCGAACCAAAATCCATCGTTACTCTATCCCATTTCCAATTGGGAATCATAATTGGCTGTAGTAACCTAGACGGTATCTAACGCTTAGCTTTGACTTGCTGACAGATCAAACATTTTGGAATGAAATCTGAGATATCTCTTTTCATACCAGGCCACCAGTAAAACTGTTTCAAGTCGTTATCCATTTTTATACTTCTTAGATGCAGAGATAAACTACTATTATGAGCTTCATTCAAACTTCTCTGAATCAACTCTGGATTTCTCGTACTAGAAATTCCATCTCGAAATCTTAAATAATCATCATTATCAACCCAAAATTCTAAATCAAAATTTGAATCACACTGAGCTCATTTTACTATTATCTCATTATCAACTTTCTGGGCATCACAAATCTGTTGCAAAAATAATAGTCTCGCTTTCAAATCAGCTAAAACTAAACCACAATCAGTTAGAGTAATCTGAGCATTCATCATATGTAGTGAAAATAATGATTTCCGGCTCAAAGCATAAGCAACAACATTTGCTTTTCTCAGATGATAATCAATTACAAGCTCATATTCTTTTAACAGTTCTAACCATCTTCTCTGCCATAGATTTAAATCTTTCTGAGTCATTAGATATTTTAAACTCTTGTGATCGAAAAACATATGACGTTTCTCATCGAACATATAGTGGTGCCAAATCTTCAAAGCAAACACAATAGCAACTAATTCAAGGTCGTGGGTCAGATATTTCTTTCCATACGGCTTCAATTGTCTCGAGGCATAGGCTCTAACCTTACCTTCTTGCATCAAAACACATCCCAGACCATTCAACGAAGCATCACTATATATTACAAACTCTTTACACAATTTTGGCTGTACTAACACTGGAGCTTCAATCAATAAGGTTTTCAATTGATCAAAGCTTTTTTAACACTTCTCAGACCATTCAAACTTAACATCGTTTTTGAAGCAACCTCGTCAATGGAGTAGCAATCATCGAGAAGCCTTTTAAAAATCGTCGATCATAACCGGCAAATCCTAGAAAACTGTAGACTTCAAACACATTTCTCAGAGGCTTGCAATCTAAAATTGTTGAAATCTTGCTAGGATCAACTCGTATTCCCGATGCTGATACAATATGGCCCAGAAAGCCAACTTCACGTAACCAAAATTCACATTTACTAAACTTAGCAAAAAGTTGCTTATCACGCAGGGTCTGTAACACAATTCTCAAGTGCTCGGCATGCTTAGTTTCATCACGTGAATAAATCAATATGTCATCAGTGGGCACGACAAGGAATCAATCTAAATACATTTGAAAATTCTGTTCATCATGTCCATAAAAATAGCAGGAGCATTCGTTAATCTGAAAGGCATAACTAAAAATTCATAATACCTGTACCTTATTCGGAAAGTAATTTTCGAAATGTCTAAATACTTTACTCGCAACTGATAATATCCCAATCTCAAATCTATCTTTGAAAACATAGTAGTCCCTTTCAACTGATCAAACAAATCATCAATTCTAGGTGGGGGATACTTGTCCTTTATCATCACCTTGTTTAACTGTCGATAGTTAATGCACATTCTTATTGTTCCATCTTTCTTTTTCACAAACAATACATAAGCACCCTAAGTGAGGAACTCAGTCGAGCGAATCCTCTATCGGTCAACTCTCGTAGCTAAGATTTCAATTCTTTCAACTCTGTCGGAGCCATTCTATACGGAGCTATCGGAATAGATGTAGTTCCCAATACTAGCTTAACGCCAAACTCTCAGATCGGTGGTAATCCAATTATTCTTCAGGAAATACATCTGGATACTCACAAAAAATAGGTACTTATTCAATTTTCTTTTTTGTCTCTTTTGTGTCAATTACGTAAGCAAAATAGGCTTTGCAACCTTTTTCACTTAATTCAAAGCTTTCATCGAAGTTATCATAGCTGGTAACCCATTCAAATCACTAGACTCTATTCAGATTATCTCATTATTCTGGCATCTCAAATCAATAGTCTTTCTTTTACAGTTCACAACAGTATCATGCAATGTTAACCAATCCATACCTATAATTATATCAAACTCATCAAAAGGTAATAACATTAGATTAGCCGAAAAACAAATATTTTGAAACATCAACGGAAAATTCTTGCACACTTTATCAACTAGAACACACTTGCCTAAGGGGTTCGATACTCTAATTACAAATTCAGTATACTCTACGGGCAAAGTCTTACTGGATACTAAGTTCATGCATATATACAAATGTGTGGACCCTAGATCTATTACTGCAATCACAGAAGTATCATAAAGAGTAAAAGTACCGGTAATGACATCTAGACACAAATCTTCTTTGCGAGGGCGAATAGCATAGGCTCTGGTAGGTGCTTTTGCCTCGGATCTTGTAGCTATATCTTTTGTAGCTCTCTGGCTACCACTCACATTTCCCATGTTTCTAGGAAATCTACCTTTAGTTGTACTTGGCCTCAAATTCTATGTAATCTCTTGCTCAACGACTCGGGATAGTCTCAGATAAAGTGATCTAAGGATTTACATTTAAAGTAAGCTCGATCATTCACTCTACAATTTCCTAGATGTTTTTTACCATAATGTCTACACTTGGGTCGCTCAGATCTGACACTTCCAACACTAGCAATCGAAGTAGCTGGAGATCAGTAGCTCAAATGTGATCTTGCACAATCTCTGTAATGGCTTGGTTTAGACCCTAGTCGAAATTATGGTTTCGGGACCACAAATTTGAGACAGAAAAATATTTAAATATTATTGTTCGTGCATATGATATGTGAATTAGCGTGTGTGAAAGTTTTGTATAAAAAATTTAACTGTTTGTGTGCTTAATTTGATAAAAGGACCTAACGGCGTAAAATGTAAAAGTTACCTGTTATAAGTTAAAGTGTATATTTGTTATGGCTTATTAATTGGAAGGTCTTTATGTTGTAATAAGACCATTATATGTTAGTGGAATTTATGGTTTGGCATTTTGGTCAATAGAATTATTTTTAAAGGGTGGTTAAGTAATTAAATAATAAAGGTTAATATAATAAAACAAAGTGAAATTGATGGCCATTTATTTTCATCATCTTTTATGGCCGAATGATGCTTGGGAGAAAGCCAAAATAAGGTTTTCATATTCAGCACTTTGAAGTTCAATTAGATCAGAAAATGAGAAAATAAGATTTGGATCAGGGAAAATCGAAAATAATTGAATAGTCGTTCCGGTCCGTTCGTGTCCGTACGAGGTAAGTTCATAAGTGAATAAATGATCTCATATGTAAATATATATGTTTTAATTGTAGCCAAATTATTATGTATATGTTTGCCTTATTGCCAAATTAATATGTATTGATATACGTGTGGTCGAATTGAATTGAGCATTTGATGACTTGATTCAATTATGAGTTTATTTATTTATGCAATTGTAAGTCTATAGGCAAATAAATACTATTTATTTTGATATTTAAGATTTCATACTACGATCGAATAAAAAAGTTGATATATTTTCTAAGTTTCGATAATCTTTATATCTTAATAGTTATGCATATTTGGTTGTGGAATAAGTAAAGTTAGTTGATATGTTTTGATATACATATGAGAGTTATGTTTGATAATATGGATGAATTGATATTCGACATTTGAGTTTGAATTGGGAACTACGAGACATTACTTGATGGTTGATTATTGATTCGGTTGTGATTTGTTATAATTGAATGTATGAAAATAAGTGGTTGATATGTTGTTAAAGAATGGATTAATGTTATATGTATACTTAAGTGCTTAGCTGAAAATGTGTTATGGAGTTAGTCCATGAGATTTCTGATATATGAATTATATGTGTAAGACCAACTTTATATCAGTGTATTATATTAGGCTCATTGCCTAGCAGGCTTCGTGCTAGTGTATTATATCAAGCTTATTGCCTAGCAGGCTTTGTGCCAGTGTATTATATCAGGCTTATTGCCTAGCAGGCTTTGTGCCAGTGTATTATATCAGGCTTATTGCCTAGCAGGCTTCGTGCCAGTGTATTATACTAGGCTTTATGCCAAACAGATTTTATGTGGGCAATGATAAATTGTGATCGAATATGTTATACAATCTAAAACAATCAGGTATGTGATGGTTAATTACCTATTTGAAAATAAGGTAAGTACGTTTAAAATGACGATATGTGAAATATATGACATTGAATGATGTGATTTTATACAAATGAATGATGTGTTATATATGTTCGTTATATGAATTGTGGTTCTATGTTTTGAGATGAGAATTATAAAATGAAAAAACATGGTTTTGGGAAATAAGAAGTAGTATATGTGTAAAAGATGATAGGTGTTTTATAAGGAAATGAAATGTGAATGTGTGCTCTATATATATGAAATTGAAGTGTAGCTAAATGGTTGAGATATATGTGAAGTGGTTAGTGAACCATTACATGTTTTGGTTAATCATGTAATTATTATGTGCAAACTTGATTTATTTGATTGAGCTAACTGTTGTTTTTCAAATATAAAAAAAAAAACATGGGTTATATATATATTCATTGAAAAATAAGATAAGAGAAGTTATTTTAATGTGGTATGTGAATTTACGAGTGCAATGAATGTATATGTGATTGAGATTTGTTATATTCAGTTTATTGATATTGATTTATAAATATTATTGAAATGATTTATTTACTTATGGCTTACTAAGCTTTTAAAGCTTACTCTGTGTGTTTTTCCTATGTTTATAGATCATCTAAAATTTGCTCGGGTTGGAAGTCGGTGGAGGCATCATCACACTATCCAGTATTCATTTTGGTAAATAAATATATTTGGTTATGTGGCATATATAAGCTAGTTTTTCTTATAATAGGATTTGAAATATGTATATATATACAAGCCATGCAAAAATGGCTTGTTTAATTATGTTAAGTTTGGTTTCATGCTTTGAACAAATGGTGGTTAAAATTGGTTTTAATGATTCGGCCATGACATGTATATATGATGTAGGTTTGATATAATTTGATAGCCATTGAGTTTAATTACATTGTTTTGATTGATGTCCATTTCGGTAAAAATGCTAATAATGTACGTGGTTGATGAGTTAATTCGATTATGTGATGAAATTTGGGTAATGGTTATAAATCATTTAATATTCGGCAATGAAGATTGACTTAAGATTTTGTATAATGTGTATTGGTATAAGTTAATACAATGAATTTGTATTGAATGTGAGTTTTGGTTTTATAGATTTTGTGGTTAAAAGGTAATCAATGGTAATGTTTCTTTTATAGATATTTATAGCCGAATGGGCATTAAATGAATTAGTCTATATTTTGATACATTGCAAAATAGGTAAATATTAAAGTGAGTTTAAATGTTAATTATGATATTGGTTGTTTAGGTACATAGTAAATTCATAGTAATGATTATGTTTTGAGTTAAAGTTGATTTGCATATAGTTATGTATTGATATTTGAAATGTAATACACAAATAAAATCTTATATATTTAAAAGCATATTATATGTAACACCCCAAACCCGACCCAAACGTTATGGCTAGATTCATCGTGTCACACTGAGATGTTTAAGAAACCCCATATTTTACCCAAAATAGTTCCCAGTGTTTTAAAAGGTTGTCTTTGCTAAGTTAATAAAGTGAATGGAAGTTGTGCACCAGGTAGGTATCCGAAACAGAGGAGGTGAGCCATGGAGGCTGCTTGAGTACCAAGCTCTTGATTGGATCCAATCCTAGACATGCCTACAACTATTGCCACACTTTAGTTTAGTGATTTGTTTTGGAAAACAAGTTGAGTTGGAATTCATTAAGTAAATATAATTGAAAAATTGTTTTATTATATCATTGCATTACTTTGAAAACATGTACCATTTTGGAAAACACGTCCTATGTCTAGCCCGTTTTAAGTCAATATCCGTTAATTAAAATAAAAAGTATAAAATAAAATAATCTCAGAAAAAATAATAATTAAAATGGCCTTATTACAACCCAAAACCAAAGAATAATACTTAATTTAAAATAAAATTATAAAAACCAGTTACTTTATGAAAGTAGTTTGTAAGCGTTCACCATGGCCACTCTGAATCCCCTCTGGCTCCAAGTCTCCACATAAAGGCTCACCTGCAAAGTTAAGAAAAAGAGTGAGTTTGGAAACTCAGTGTGCAACAAGCCCTTTCAGAGCCCCTAATCAATATCAGCATACTGGGCCCAAGCCCCAATTCAGTTGTGACAGCCCTAATTTGACCCCAGTCGGGAAGTGGTTTCGGGACCACTAAACCGAGCCGTAAAAATAAGTAAGTGTTAAATTTTATAATTTTATTTTGTGACACAGAGTGCATGAAATTTTGATGTGATGAATTTTTCCATTTAGATATGAAATTTACTTAAAAAGGACTTAGATGTGTAGCATAAAAGAATGTGTGGTGCCGATTGAAGTGATTAAGAAATTCATAGAGTGAAACATGGGGATTTGCATGTCAAATTCCCCATTTTTACTCATAGTGGCCGGCCATGATGGACTTTAATTATAAAATATATGTGTGTTATATTATTTTACGGTTTTATGGATAAAATAAAGATTAAATAAAATAGAAAAGGGTGAGAAAAACAAAGAAAAGCTTCTAAAATCTTGTTTTTGGCGAAACCAAAAGAAAATTGGAGAAGAAGAAGTTTTTGGGACATTCGGTCAATTAGGAGACTCAAATTCAAGGTAAATTCTTGATAAATTGTGTTGAAATTGATTATTTGAGTTACTTACCATGTATCCTATTGAACCCATGTTGAATTTTTGATTTTGGCGGAGGCATGAGCTTACTGTCTTGATTTAGTTGAAAATAAAAATTGGTTGTGGTTTTCTTGCAATTAAAAGTGGTAGTAAATGAGTAGTATTGAGACAAACAAATGTGTTTAGGAGGGAAATATTTGCTAGAGAGAATTCGGGTTGTGTGTGTGTGTAAGTGAGATTGCCGAATGTGGCCTTAAAAGTTGATTTGAATGAAAGGGTGGTGTATAAAATGTTAAATTGATGGAGTGAATGTTCGTGAATTAGCACAAATTGTAGAAGATATGAATGTGAAGTAAAGTTTGAAATTTGGCTCAGGGGCCGAATGGGTTTAGGGATGTGCATAAGTTGAATTAATGGAGTTTTAGAATTTTAAAGCATTCGGTCATTTTGGTTGAGTGTGAGTATGTGTTTAGTTTGAAATTTGACAAATTGTCTAGTAAATTTTACTTAGTGAATGTGGCTTTAGGGAAAATAGATATAATATTTGGATATTAAATTTTAGCATTTACTTGTGAATTGCCGAATGTGTTCAAGGACAATGCTTGACTATAGGAATAATAGGTGTCATTGAAAAGTGTATCAATTAAACATAAGTGGATTTTAAGCCTATGAGTGTGTATGTATTTGAGTGTGCGGCAGTAGTGAAATAACATTTGGTAATGTGGTAAATGTTTATTAATTTGACATTCAAACTTACCCATATGTTTTGGAGTCATTGTGTAATTAGAGCAGTAAATAGAGATTTATGATCTTAAAGTGTGTACTCTCTCTCTCTCTATATATATATATATGCATTGTATTTATACCTTGTGCTTATTGAGACATTCGGCAATATGGTTAAATTCCTGCATGAGAAAGCATGAAAAGTGAGCGAATCTTTATTTGTGTATGCGAATTGACATAGATCAATAAATATGGAAACGAGTCATGGCCTATTTTATGAAATAAGATACATATTGAAATTTTAAGCGAATGTCATATGTGATTATTAAGAAATTGATATTGAGTAAGTAATTGAACAAATCTATTTGTTCTAATTCAAGCTCAAGAGCAAAGAGGATCAAAGTCGGATAGGGGAAAAGAGAAAGCAATAGAGTAACCGGTCTATAACCGTTCGGATATAGTGAGGTAAGTTTTGAGTATAACAACTTAGTACATACATGAATATGTTACGAAATATTTAAGTTGAATGCATTATAACAAGTTGATTTTACTTTGATAAAATCTAATTGAAATATAATAGTATGAGATAGGTAGCCGTATACATATATGAAATTGAAAGAATAACGTGATTAGCTAGAGCATGTGAAATTTATATGATGATTTCCATTAAACCGAATTGGTATGGAATGGTATATTATATGTGTTCAGCAAATTGAGTTATGAGAAGATGTTATAATGTATATGTTTTGCCAATGTCGAAAGTAACTAATGATTTACGAAAATGATGCATCATGCGTAACATATTAGAATGTGAATATGTAACACCCCACACCCGGTCTAGACGTTATGACCAGATCTGGTGTGTCACATGGTCCTACAACTAAACTTATGATCTTTTTGCTTGTTGTGACTTAGAGGATATTTTACTAACACAGCAAGATTATGAAAAATCATTTATATAAGCCCTTAGGTTATCCATATTTGAATTTGTTGAATTTTGAAAACCTTTTTAGTAGTTTGAAAAACCCGCGCAGCCTATAACTAGCAGTCTCGATAAAATATGAATTAAACCATAAAAGAATATAAAACCAATGAAGAAATTTAAAAAAAATGGCCTTATTACAAATTAATCCCAAAATAGCATAATGAAAATACTTAAAGTGAAACAAAAATCGAATCTGCAGATGTTGTGGCCACTCTGAATCTCTCGCAGCTCTAAGCCCACTATGGTTGAGGGTTCCCTGCAGAGATGAAATAAAAAGGGGGTGAGTTTGACAACTCAGTGTGCAACGTTATCTCAACCATAGGCCAAAACAGATCAAGCCTCAGAATCAGATTAATTGGGCCTTGGCCCATTACAGAAATCAGGTTAAGCCCATAGGCCCATAACAGATACAGATCAGGTATAATATGCAGACAGAAACCCAAGCCAAATCCATCCATAACACCCCCGTACCAGCCTTACACCATGTGGGGAGACTACTCGACCCACCCAACCGCTACACACCACCGATAATTGCAGCGAAGCTGCCAGATATAATTTGCAGCGAGGCTGCTAGATATTGTGACGAGGTCACCAGATACAGATATTGTGGCGAGGCCACCAGAATAGATGTATATACGTGGCGAAGCCACCAGATTGCAGCGAGGCTGCCAGAACAGATATATATGTGGCGAGGCCACCAGATTGCAGCGAGGCTGCCAGAACGCTTCCTCTGTCATAAAACCCATACCCCATGCATCAGATATATACATACTAGCATGCAACATATAGCATCTCATGCATCAGATATATTCATATTAAATGGTAACTCATGCAGATACATAAAATCATACATTTTATACAGAATTGGCCCTAGGGGTATAATAGTCTTTTTACACCTAGGGGTATTTTGGTAATTTTCCATATTCAGGGATATTTTAGTCCTTTTCCGTATTTTCAGAGATTTCATGCAAGTTCAATAAATTATCAGCCCTCATATAACCACGGAAGTCCATTTAAGCCAAATTTCCTGTTTTGCCCTTTTTAGCCTAAAACCCCTAAGGGGCCTTATTAAGTCCAATATCGTCTCAAGCCCGTTAAGCCCAATTTTAGGTTTAGTTTACCAACTTAACAATGTTTTCATTATTCATGTTGCCAGAAAGTCTTTAATGATCATTTTTCGAATTGGGCTCGAAAGCCCATTGGGCCCATCTTGGCCCATTGCAGCCCAACTTACCAAAAGATTTAGAATTGCACCTTCTGCAATTCCTCCACCACCGAGTTCATGGTTAACCCTAATGGAGTAAACGACTACACTCACATATTAAACGAATGCATTTTTAGTCACTTTCAACCAGTTACCGGTCACTTTATGGCCATTTCGGCTTTTGCCACATCAGTCTAAGAGTTGGGATTAGTTACACACCTGTTAGCTGTCGAAACTGTTGAAGAACCCACGGATGAAAACCTACAATTGATCACTAAGTGTTAGTCTAAGATTCGGCCACATATAAGGCCTTCACCCACTAATCATAATCGGCCAACATGGCCTAAACATTGAAATCTTACCCCTTTTGTCGATTATAGACTAAATCCCGATGTCCGATCGCGTTAGCCTTCAAAAACTCCTCGCTTGGTCACCTTTCCTTGCTATCCAGTGCGCAATAGAATCAAACCATAGCGTTAGAATCTTACAAGTAGTGCCGACATGCCCCCTAAGGAACTATGGGTTTCGGTCTTCCTTTAAGATGTTTAATAAACAAAGATATGTAGCGATTAGATCACTTACCGATGCCACCGCCCGAGGAGTAACGCTCCCACGTTTCCACTATCTCTGGTCTAATCTAGATCCACCGTAGATCTAACGCTAGTATCACAAGAATATCTCTAGAGGTATTCAGTTTTTGAATGATTAGAAGGAGGTGCTTTCGGCTTTTGAGAAAGTGGTATGGTGCTCTTGTTGATTCAACCAATAAAGTAGGTGGGGTAAATCGGCAATTAGAAGGGATGGAAGAATAGGGTTTGGCTTGCCAGAGAATCAAGAAGAAGAAGTAGATTTCGATCAATGGTTACAACAAAAGAGGTATGGTTTCGGTCATATAAAGTATTCGGCCATGGGGGTTTTGATCAAATGAACATTCGGTTTAGAGAGAAACTTGGGTAAAAAGGTGGTCGATAGGGGCTTGAAGAAAAGAAGTAGGAGAAAGCTTTATTTGATTCGGCCAGGAAGGAGGCAACAAGGTAGGTTTCGGTTTGTGAAAGCAAGACGAGAAGAAGATGGGAATAGAAGAAGGAGAAGGCAAAGTGTTGCCAAACGAAAGTAAATTTTCAGCAGGAGGTCTTTTGGGGTGTATAATTTGGCAATTTGGTTTTGAAAAGATAGGAATGAATGACCCTAAATTTACTAAACAAAAACGACAGAAGAGAAAACCTGCTCAACTAAAGAAATCGGCACCAAAAGAGACTCTAATGCCGATTGTACCTTACCTATGCTATTGCCGAAATCACACCATGGAGAATCCCTTGTTCGGCCACTTCCTTCAAAATTTGAAAGCTCCTTATTTTGTTCCACAACCTCCTCTACGATTTGCTCCCTTGACCGGTTCAAACTCCCTCAACCAGAGTTCTACTCGGAGTCTACCACTTACCTCCTCCATTCATAACAAAAATAAAACACTTTAACACCACCTGGGACTTGAACCTCTGACCTCCTCACTCTCCTAGGCGCCACTTTTTAAGGAGCTTAGCGGCGCCTCCTTTGCCACTTTACCAAGACTTGATTTGTGTCTTATTTCACCCACATTTTCTTATAACACCTACTTCCCAAGGCCCCCTATCTCCTAAGTCAAAAATACAAAATTTTGCCGAGCTTCTAACCAACACATGGGCCTTCCATAGGCCCATTAACACTCCCCAAACATGCATTACACACCCAAATACTAGAATTTAAACATTTTATCAGATTAAGAAAAATCTAAGAAAAACCCAAAAATTAGGGCGTTACAGAATAAATAATTCACGGGACTCAATGAGGTGATACATTCGGGCCTTAGTGCCTAGCAGGCTTTGTGCCTGTGATACATTCGGGCCTTGTGCTTAGCAGCTTATAAGCCAGTGATGTGATACATTCGGGCCCTCATGCCTAGTAGGCTATAAGCCGGTGATACATTCGGGCCCTTGTGCCTAGCAGGCTCAATGCCAGCGATTCGAGTATGTGTTAAAGTTATGGGAAATTGTAATACAACTTCAATAAAGTATGAACATCATACTAAGAAGGTCAGGTGCGTAATATATACTCATATGTGATATTAAATTGAGTTGTATCTTAAGTAATAAGCTTGTTTGGATATATGAAAGAGAGTTCCAACTAGGCTTACCAAAGTATATACAAATTCGGCCTTGAATGATGCTTATATGAATGAATGGGATTCTGTTATATTAGATGGGTGACAAATCAATTTAAAGAAATTGCTGAAATTTCATTATGTATGAATGTATATTCTGCTAAGTGAATATGCCTTTAGAAATCGAGTTTTACGTTATTGAATATTTTTGATATTATAAGATATGATTGTATAAATTACTCAAAACTTACTAAGCTTAGAAAGCTTACTCCGTTGTTATGTTTCCTTTTGTTTTATAGATTTCTTTTGAAGCTACGGTTCGAGGGATTCAAGTCCAAGTCACTCACACTATCGTCTATAGATTTTGGTACCTTCAAAGGTTTATTTTCCTTTTTAAAACGATGGCATGTGTAGGCTAAAAACCCTTGTTTTGAACTCTGAATTCTTTTGGAAATGTAAATATGAATAGCCATGCGAAAATGGCTTATCAAATTACCTTATAAATGTTCATAAATGATGCATGTTATGGTTTAGTATGGATGAATATGAAAGAATTGTGCTTTTGGTTGTTAACGTTGTGTGTGTTATATCTATCTAGATGGATAGTTGAAAGTAAGTGGTAATAGTATGAAATTGAGATGACATTTAGTATTAATTTTGTAAATGTTTAAGTGTGATTGCTTGAAAGGTTAATTGACTATAAACAGCTATGATCAATTGATTTGGTGATAAAGATGGTGGTGAAATTCTTTAAGGCATGCTATACAAATTCATAACATGACTCAAGTCTTGGTAATCATTAGGAAGTTATAAATGAACTTGCATATCTGGCTAGGTACTAAGATAAGGCTTTGGTTAACTTGCATATAAACTTTTGCTATATGTATGGTAAGCATTAGTTAAAGTAAATTACTAGTTCAATAGATAAATGGTATATATTTATATGCAATGTATTCAGATTAGGAATGCTTGAAGCTTTATGCGATTTATTTTTGTGCTATTACGTGTTTGTTTCGTAATGCCTCTTAACCCTCCGTCGACGGGTAAGGGTCAGGGGTGTTACATTTTATTGGTATCAGAGCTACGATTTAGTCGGTTCTCGAACTAACATAGCGTGTGTGAATATAGCTATACATGCCATTGTTAGTTAATACGATAGTGTGGTGACTTCTAACATTCGAAATGTGAATTTTTGTATAGAAATAAATCCCGAACCTGATCGAATTGTAGCAGATGATGTAGAGAGCGTAGCGCCGGCTCCCGTGTAAGGGACTGCACCTAATGACTCTCAACTGAATATAAGTCATCGAGATGATGACACCCGACAAGCTTTCTATGCGATGATGAGTGATTGGTTCACTCGAACAAATCCGGCTGCTCCACAACCCCCGCCCCTAAATACTCCTCTCCCGACATACGTAGCTCCTCCTGTGACTGATCCATTGAGATTGAGTAGGCCTCCAGTTGACAAAATTAGAAAATATGGGGCTGAAGAGTTCCGGGCTACACCCAGTGATGATGCTGAGCGGGCCGAGTTTTGGCTCGAGAATACAATCCGAGTGTTTGACGAGTTGTCATGTACGCCCAAGGAATGTCTGAAATGTGCGGTATCTCTGCTACGCGACTCTGCCTATTATTGGTGGAACACATTGGTTTCTGTCGTCCCAAGAGAGCGGGTTACCTAGGAGTTCTTCCAAACCGAATTCCGCAAGAAATACATCAGTCAGAGATTCATCGATCAGAAACGGAAGGAATTTCTTGAGCTAAAACAAGGCCGGATGTCAGTAACAGAATATGAGAGAGAATTCGTGCGGCTCAGCCGATATTCTGGCGAGTGTGTATTGTAACACCCCCACGCCCGAGACCGTCGCCGGAGTCGAGCTTGAGGTGTTACCGAACATAATTTATCATTTAAACAACTTTACATCATTTATTTTGATTTTCGAAATAAGCAGTTTTTCTGCATCATGGTCGCTAAAAAAATCATATCTCAAGTTACAAAACTCAAAATCAAGATCCATAAATTTTCCCTGAATTTAGACTCACATATATATCTACTAATTTTTTTATAAAATTTTTGGTTGGGCCAATTAGTACAGTTTATTAGTTAAAGTTACCCCTGTTTCAGGACTTGACTGCACTGACCTCTACTTACTACGAACCACTTTTCTCTCTCTACAGAATCCATATGACTATTCCGTTTGTTTCTATTAAAACTAGACTCAATAAGGATTTTTAACATATAAATCATACCTCCTAATTATTTTTTTACAATTTATGGTGAATTCCCAAATTTGGAAAAGGGGATCCAGAAATCGCTCTGGTCCTGTCTCACTAAAACCCAAATATCTCATCACATATAACTCCTTTACCTGTTTCACTTCTTCCATATGAAAGTAGACACAATAAGATTTAATTCCATATTTAATTTATCACCTAATTCAGTTTCTACTATTTTTAGTGATTTTTCAAACTCACGTCATTGTTGCTGTAGTGTTCTGTTTTATGGCAAGTTTCATCTTTTTATGAATTCTTATGAACTATATAACATATTAAACTCACAAGGCATCCAACATTATCTAGGCTAGCCATACCAATGACTAATCATTATCAAGCATTTTCTCAACCAAACCACAACCATATCACAAATTATTTACACAAAACAAGTATATTGCTATACATGCCATACATCAAAACATACAAACCAATATACCAATTCTTCCTCGGATAGTGTGAGCGTTTCTTCGACCTTCCCGATATCCAAGTTGGCTCGCTAAAAAACTACAATGAATGGAAAGGAGGGAGTAAGCATAAATGCTTAGTAAGTCCATATGCAAATAACGAGTAACATAACAAAGCAATTATACCAAACAGCCATAGCATGTTATCACCAAGACATATTCCACATTTCTAGCCATCGTGTATCCAGTTTCAACCCGAGGGTTAAATACATACCTGTCCAAATTGTCCATTTCACAACACTTACCAAAATATCATTTTCATCTTGAGTATTCTTCCATTCCGCTAGAATTTTACCCGTTGAACACATCGGAATATAACTCGTATACACGGATCATTTGCACATAAGTGCCACATATGTAATCAATCAATCATGTAACCCGCCCATAAGCGAACTCGGACTCAACTCAACGAGCTCGGGCGTTTGTATCCATAAGTGAACTCGAACTCAACTCAACGAGCTCGGATGCCTAGGTACATCTCACGAACTCGGACTCAACTCAACGAGTTCGGACATTTGCATCCATAAGTGAACTCGGACTCAACTCAACGAGCTTGGATGCTCAACCATCCTAGTGACATGTCACTTGTATCCTAATCTATTCCCAAGGTTCAAATGGGATTTTCCTCAGTCACACATTTCCCAGTCGTTCTCCTCGGAATATTGGAACCAATATGTTGCTTGCATCTCATACTTATCAATTTAATCGCATACTTTTCATACCAATACATAATATTTCACAAAGCATAATATTCATAATAACAAGTATCATATCGTATAAATAGCATTAAATCACTTCAAATAGCAATCATGTTACATTATTTACACATGAACTTACCTCGGTACAAAATATAGCAATTTTGCAATTTAGTCCACAATCTTTTCTTTTCCTCGATCAAGGTTGATTCCACGTCTTTCTTGATCTAAAATAACACATTTAACTTATTTAATACTCACATTTATCAAAATAGTCCTAAATTCAAATTTTGGAAAAATTATAATTTTGCCCCTAAACTTTTACATATTTACACTTTTGCCCCAAAGCTCGGAAATTAAATTTTATTTCAAATTCTTATGTTTTAGGACATGCTGATCATTTATTTACCATTAGCAAGCACAAATTCCCACTAAAACACATACTTATGAACAATATGTACTTTTACCGATTAAGCCGTTTTACTCGTTTTTACTTAAAATCGAGTAGCACAAGTTGTCTAACATAATTTAAAACCTCATATTCTATCATAAAACATCAAAATACACAAATTTCACCTATGGGTATTTTTCCAAATATGAACCCTAACTTAAATTACTGCTAACATAAGCTTTATCGAGTTATCGGGATTACGAAAACGTAAAGAACATTAAAAACGAGGCTTGGAATCACTTACTATGGAGCTTGGAAGCTTGAAACAAACCCTAGCTATGGAGAACCCTTGAAATTTCGTGGTAATGAAGAAGATGATCAATTTTGTGTTATTTTTCCTTTTTTATTTAATGTTAATATCCAAATGACCAAAATGCCCCTCCTTAATAAAACTTTCAAAAATTCCATCCATGTCCAAATTTTGTCCATGAACTTAAAATTATCCAAATTACTATTTAAGGCCTCCTAATTAATATTTCAAAGCAATTTCATACCAGAAACTTCTAGAATGCAAGTTTTGCAACTTATTCGATTTAGTCCCTAATTTTAAATTAAGCACTTTACGCATAGAATTTCTTCACGAAATTTTCACACAATCATGCAATCATATCATAAACCTCAAAATAATTATAAAATAATTATTTTTACCTCAGATTTGTGGTCACAAAACCACTATTCCGATTAGGCCCTAATTCGGGATATTCCTGTATCGTCCGAGGCTATCATGTGTAAACGTTTTGAGGACGGATTAAATGAAGATATCAGATTGTTGGTGGGAATTTCGAAAATCAAAGAGTTCGTCGTATTAGTCGAGCGAGCTTGCAAGGCTGAAGAGCTCGGAAATGAAAAGCGAAAGGCTGAAGATGGAGTTAAAGAGTTCCACAAGAGATCGTCGGGAAAATCTTTTTAGCAATCCTCGAAGAAATTTCAAAACGAGTCAAGCAGATCTAAGGCTAATTCGGGTTATTCTAGATGAGATCGTGATCGACCTCTAGTGAGTACGCGAGCCACTTCCGTTGCTAGTGTAGGCAATGACCGTGGGGATAGAACAGTATGCAAACATTGTGGGAAATGGCATCCAGGAGCTGCAGATTGTGTGATCGTTCCTATTTTAAATGTGGTTCTGCTGATCACTTCATAAAAGATTGTCCGAAAATGGTTGAACGTAAAACTGCTCCTAGTGAGAGGCCTGGTAACATGGCAGCACGAGGTCGACCAACGAGGCATGGAGGTAATGTTAGCGGCACTCAGAGAGGGACCAGAGACACCATGGTTAGATCTGAGGCTCGTGCGCCTGCCAGGGCTTATGCCATCCGTGCCGGTGAGGATGCTTCTTCCCCTGACGTTATTATCGATATTTTTACTCTCTTTGACTCTGATGTTATAGCTCTTATTGATCCTGGTTCAACCCATTCGTATGTGTGTGAAATCTTAGCATCCAGTAAGACTCTACCTGTTGAGTCTACTGAGTTCGTAATTCGAGTGTCAAATCCTTTGGGTCGATGTGTGTTAGTCGATAAAGTGTGCAAGAGATGTCCCCTAATGATTCGAGGCGCATGTTTCCCGGCTGATTTAATGCTATTACCGTTTGATGAATTTGATATTATTCTCGGGATGGATTGGTTGACTACAAATAATGCGACAGTGAATTGCAAGCGGAAGATTATTGATTTGCGATGCTCGAATAATAAGATAATTCGGGTTGAGTCATCTGATTTGAACGGGTTGCCAGCTATGATATCTTCAATACAAGCTCAGAATTATGTAAAAAAAAGGTGCGAGGAATATCTCGCGTACGTGTTTGATAGTAGAGAGTCAGAAAAGAAGCTTGAGTCGGTGCCAGTAGTTTATGATATCCGGATGTTTTTCCCGAGGAGTTGCCGAGATTACCACATGTTTGTGAAGTAGAGTTTAGCATTGAACATGTACCTGGAACAGCTCCGATTTCGATAGCTTCGTATCGTATGGCACCAACTGAATTAAAAGAATTGAAAGTTCAGCTACAAGAGTTGACGGATAGAGGTTTCACTCGACCAAGTTTCTCACCTTGGGGTGCACCAGTATTGTTTGTGACGAAGAAAGATGGAACCATGAGAATGTGCATCGACTATCGTTAATTAAATAAAGTGACAATAAAGAACAAATATCCGTTACCGCATATTGACGATTTGTTTGATCAGCTGAAAGGAGCCTCAGTATTTTCGAAGATAGATTTGAGATCGGGTTATTATCAGTTGCGAGTTTGAGAATCAGATGTGCCAAAATAGCATTCAGAATGAGATACGGTCACTACGAGTTCTTAGTGATGCCGTTCGGGCTCACTAATGCCCCTGCGGTATTTATGGACTTAATGAATCGGATTTTTAGACAGTATTTAGATCGATTCATAGTTGTGTTCATTGACGACATATTGATCTATTCACGCGATGAAATTGAACATGCCGAGCACTTGAGATTAGTATTGTAGATTTTATGAGATAAGCGATTATATGCTAAGTTCAGTAAATGTGAGTTTTGGTTGACGGAAGTTAGCTTCTTAGGGTATGTGGTATCCACATCGGGTATTCGGGTTGATCCGAGTAAAATTTCAGCCATTCTTGATTGGAAGCCTCCGAGAAATGTCACTGAAGTTCAGAGCTTTTTGGGGCTTGACAGTTACTACCAACGATATGTAAAAGGGTTCTCGATGATCGTAACACCATTGATGAAATTGCTACAAAAAGATGTCAGGTTCGAGTGGTCAGAAAAGTGTCAGAAAAGCTTCGACCAGCTGAAAACTCTTTTGATGGAAGCACCTGTGTTGGTTCAGCCCGAATCTGGTAAAGAGTTTGTGGTTTATAGTGACGCTTCTCTGAACGGTTTAGGCTATGTTTTGATGCAAGAGGGCCGAGTAGTTGTGTATGCTTCAAGACAATTGAAGCCTCATGAGAGAAATTATCCAACTCATGATCTTGAATTAGCTGCTATTGTATTCGCATTAAAGATTTGGCGTCATTATCTGTTTGGTGAGAAATGCCACGTCTTTTCCAATCATAAGAGTCTCAAATATTTAATGACGCAAAGAGACTTGAATTTGAGACAGAGACGGTGGTTAGAACTGCTGAAAGACTACGAGCTTGTTATTGATTATCACCCGGGAAAGGCTAGCGTCGTTGCCGATGCCCTTAGTCGCAAATCATTGTTTGCATTACGAGTGATGAATGTACATCTGTCTGTCTCTGATGACGATGTGTTGATAGCAGAATTAAAAGCAAAACCAGTGTTAATATGGCAAATTTGTGAAGCTCAAAAAGTCGACGACAAACTGGTTACTAAACGAGCTCAGTGTGATTTGAGTGTGAATTCAGAGTTTTGAGTTGACGATTGTGATTGTTTGAGGTTCAGAGATCGATTGTGTCTTCTGAGAAATTCAGAGTTAATTTTGACAATTTTGAATAAGGCTCATAATAGCCAAATTTCGATCCATCCGGGTAGTACAAAAATGTAAAACGACCTGAAACGTCAATATTGGTGGCATGGTATGAAAAGAGACATCTCTGATTTTGTATCTAAATGTCTGATATGTTAGCAAGTAAAAGCGGAACATCAGGTGCCTTCAGGATTACTTCAGTTGATCCTAATACCTGAGTGGAAGTGGGATCGAGTTACAATGGACTTTCTGTCCGGTTTACCATTAACGCTGAGCAAGAAAGACTCTATTTGGGTGATAGTTGATAGATTGACCAAGTCGGCTCATTTTGTCCCTGTTCGTACCGATTATACGCTAGATAAGTTGGCTGAATTGTACATTTCCCAGATTGTGAGATTACACGGGGTGCCTACTTCTATTGTTTCAGATAGAGATCCCAGATTTACTTCGCGATTCTGGAAGAAATTACACGAGGCTTTGGGTACCAAATTACATTTTAGCACTGCTTTTCATCCGCAGACTGATGGTCAATCTGAATGGGTTATTCAGATACTCGAGGACATGTTGAGATGTTGCATTCTCGAGTTTAGCGGTTCGTGGGAAAAATATTTGCCTTTGGTTGAATTCGCGTATAACAATAATTTTCAATCGAGTATTAAAATGGCACCCTACGAAGCTCTCTACGGTCAAAAGTGCCGTACACCTCTATTTTGGACCGAGCTTAGTGAAAATAAGACTCTCGGGGTTGATTTAGTCAGAGAGGCAGAGTTGAAGGTAAAAATAATTCGTGATAGTCTGAAAGCATCATCGGATCGTCAAAAGTCCTATGCAGATTTGAAATGGAAAGATATAGAATTTCAGATTGGAGAAAAAGTCTTTCTGAAAGTTTCACCTTGGAAAAAAAATGCCCAGATTTGTCCGTAAAGGCAAACTGAGTTCGAGATTCATCAGACCATACAAAATATCAGAACGGATTGGGTCGGTTGCTTATAGGTTGATTTTGCCCCTTGAGCTTGAAAAGATCCACAATGTTTTCAATGTATCGATGCTACGTCGTTATAGATCTGATCCCTTGCATGTGATTCATCCGGCAAAAATTGAAATTCAGCCCGATTTGAGTTATGAAGAAAAACCGATTCGTATTTTAGCTCGTGAGGTGAAAGAGTTGCATAATAAAAAGATTCCGCTAGTAAAGGTGTTGTGGCTCAAGCACGGGATCGAAGAAGTAACTTGGGAAACTGATGAATCTATGAAAGAACGATACCCGAAATTATTCACTCGTAAGATTTTCGGGGACAAAAATCTCTTAAGGGGGAGAGTTGTGACAGCCCTAATTTGACCCCGGTCGGGAAGTGGTTTTGGGACCACTAAACTGAGCCGTAAAAATAATTAAGTGTTAAATTTTATAATTTTATTTTGTGACACAGCGTGCATGAAATTTTGATGTGATGAATTTTTCCATTTAGATATGAAATGTACTTAAAAAGGACTTAGATGTGCAGTATAAAAGAATGTGTGGTGCTGATTGAAGTGGTTAAGAAATTCATAGAGTGAAACATGGGGATTTGCATGTCAAATTCCCCATTTTTACTCATAGTGGCCGACCATGATGGACTTTAATTATAAAATATATGTGTTTATATTATTTTATGGTTTTATGGATAAAATAAAGATTATATAAAATAGAAAAGGGTGAGAAAAACAAAGAAAAGCTTCTAAAATCTTGTTTTTGCCGAAACCAAAAGAAAATTGGAGAAGAAGAAGTTTTTGGGACATTTGGTCAATTAGGAGACTCAAATTCAAGGTAAATTCTTGATAAATTATGTTGAAATTGATTATTTGAGTTACTTACCATGTATCCTATTGAACCCATGTTGAATTTTTGATTTTGGTGGAGGCATGAGCTTACGGTCTTGATTTAGTTGAAAATAAAAATTGGTTGTGGTTTTCTTGCAATTAAAAGTGGTAGTAAATGAGTAGTATGGAGATAAACAAATGTGTTTACGCGGGAAATATTTGCTAGAGAGAATTCGGGTTGTGTGTGTGTGTGTTAGTGAGATTGCCGAATGTGGCCTTAAAAGTTGATTTGAATGAAAGGGTGGTGTATAAAATGTTAAATTGATGGAGTGAATGTTTGTGAATTAGCACAAATTGTAGAAGATATGAATGTGAAGTAAAGTTTGAAATTTGGCTTAGGGGCCGAATGGGTTTAGGGATGTGCATAAGTTGAATTAATGGAGTTTTAGAATTGTAAAGCATTTGGTCATTTTGGTTGAGTGTGAGTATGTGTTTAGTTTGAAATTTGACAAATTGTCTAGTAAATTTTACTTAGTGAAGGGGCTTTAGGGAAAATAGATATAATATTTGGATATTAAATTTTAGCATTTACTTGTGAATTGCCGAATGTGTTCAAGGACAATGCTTGACTATAGGAATAATAGGTGTCATTGAAAAGTGTATCAATTAAACATAAGTGGATTTTAAGCCTATGAGTGTGTATGTATTTGAGTGTGCGGCAGTAGTGAAATAACATTTGTTAATGTGGTAAATGTTTATTAATTTGACATTCAAACTTAACCATATGTTTTGGAGTCATTGTGTAATTAGAGCAGTAAATAGAGATTTATGATCTTAAAGTGTGTACTCTATATATATATATATGCATTGTATTTATACCTTGTGCTTATTGAGACATTCGGCAATATGGTTAAATTCCTGCATGAGAAAGCATGAAAAGTGAGCGAATCTTTATTTGTGTATGCGAATTGACATAGATCAATAAATATGGAAACGAGTTATGGCCTATTTTATGAAATAAGATACATATTGAAATTTTAAGCGAATGTCATATGTGATTATTAAGAAAATGATATTGAGTAAGTAATTGAACAAATCTATTTGTTCTAATTCAAGCTCAAGAGCAAAGAGGATCAAAGTCAGATAGGGGAAAAGAGAAAGTAATAGAGTAACCGGTCTACAACTGTTCGGATATAACGAGGTAAGTTTTGAGTATACCAACTTAGTACATACATGAATATGTTACGAAATATTTAAGTTGAATGCATTATAACAAGTTGATTTTACTTTGATAAAATCTAATTGAAATATAATAGTATGAGATGGGTAGCCGTATGCATATATGAAATTGAAAGAATAACGTGATTAACTAGAACATGTGAAATTTATATGATGATTTCCATTAAACCGAATTGGTATGCAATGGTATCTTATATGTGTTCAGCAAATTGAGTTATGAGAAGATGTTATATTGCATATGTTTTGCCTATGTCAGAAGTAACTAATGATTTACGAAAATGATGCGTCATGCGTAACATATTAGAATGTGAATAAATAATGCACGGGACTCAATGAGGTGATACATTCGAGCCTTAGTGCCTAGCAGGCTTTGTGCCGGTGATATATTCGGGCCTCGTGCCTAGTAGGCTATAAGCCAGTGATGTGATACATTCGGGCCCTTGTGCCTAGCAGGCTATAAGCCGGTGATACATTCGGGCCCTTATGCCTAGCAGGCTCAATGCCGGTGATTCGAGTATGTGTTAAAGTTATGGGAAATTGTAATACAACTTTAATAAAGTATGAACATCATACTAAGAAGGTCAGGTGCGTAATATATACTCATATGTGATATTAAATTGAGTTGTATCTTAAGTAATAAGCTTGTTTGGATATATGAAAGAGAGTTCCAACTAGGCTTACCAAAGTATATACAAATTCGGCCTTGAATGATGCTTATATGAATGAATAGGATTCTGTTATATTAGATGGGTGACAAATCAATTGAAAGAAATTGCTGAAATTTCATTATGTATGAATGTATATTCTGCTAAGTGAATATGCCTTTAGAAATCGAGTTTTACGTTATTGAATATTTTTGATATTATAAGATATGATTGTATAAATTACTCAAAACTTACTAAGCTTAGAAAGCTTACTCCGTTGTTATGTTTCCTTCTGTTTTATAGATTTCTTTTGAAGCTACGGTCGAGGGATTCAAGTCCAAGTCACTCACACTATCGTCTATAGGTTTTGGTACCTTCGAAGGTTTATTTTCCTTTTTAAAACGATGGCATGTGTAGGCTAAAAACCCTTGTTTTGAACTTTGAATTCTTTTAGAAATGTAAATATGAAAAGCCATGCGAAAATCGCTTATCAAATTACCTTATAAATGTTCATAAATGATGCATGTTATGGTTTAGTATGGATGAATATGAAAGAATTGCTCTTTTGGTTGTTAATGTTGTGTGTGTTATATCTATCTAGATGGATAGTTGAAAGTAAGTGATAATAGTATGAAATTGAGATGACATTTAGTATTAATTTTGTAAATGTTTAAGTGTGATTGCTTGAAAGGTTAATTGACTATAAACGGCTATGATCAATTGATTTGGTGATAAAGATGGTGGTGAAATTCTTTAAAGCATGCTATACAAATTCATAACATGACTCAAGTCTTGGTAATCTTTAGGAAGTTATAAATGAACTTGCATATCCGGCTAGGTACTAAGATAAGGCTTTGGTTAACTTGCATATAAACTTTTGCTATATGTATGGTAAGCATTAGTTAAAGTAAATTACTAGTTCAATAGATAAATGGTATATATTTATATGCAATGTATTCAGATTAGGAATGCTTGAAACTTTATGCGATTTATTTTTGTGCTATTACGTGTTTGTTCCGTAATGCCTCTTAACCCTCCGTCAACGGGTAAGGGTCAGGGGTGTTACATCAGTCTCAACAGCCGTTCGTTTAACGCTTATTGGGCCGAAGCCTTTCTCATAAATTATATCACTGGGCCGAAGCCTTTTCTGTAAACGGTATGGCCCATAGGCCTATTCCAATATCACATGTAATATCAATAAATGTATGCAAGCCCATTTGGGGAGACTACTCAACCCACCATCCGCTACTCTCCACCCGTACCAACCAAGCTCTCCATGTAGGGAATAACTCAACCCACCCAACCAAACTCTCCACTGGCAGCATAGTTGCTTTATCATATAACTGGAGGCCTAGCCTCTTTTAATAACTAGGGCAAAGGCCCTTTTCGGTATCTGTGGCATTGCCACTTACACTTCCTCCACCAATAAACCCAACCCATGCATATAATGAGTATATCATGGCATATCATGTGCATATCGTAGCCTATCATGTGCATATCATGGCATATCATGTATAATAACAATATCACATGTATCATAATTATAATAAAACCCTAGGGGCATAATGGTCATTTTCACCTAGGGCCAAAATAGTCATTTTCATGTTATAAGGGTAATTTCGTACTTTTTTCAATTATTAGGGTTTTCCATGCTCATTATCAACAATTTCGAGTGTTTAAACAATAATCTTAATCCATTTTAGCCAATTTCAGCTTTTAGGCCCAAAACCCCTAATGGGCCCTAAGTAGCCATTTAGTCATCTAGGCCCATTTAGCTTATATTCCATAACGGTATTAACGGTCCTGACATGCAATTTAACCAAATTCTATTTTCTACCCATTTTACCCAAATAGGCCCGAAAACCCATTGGGCCCAATTTCAGCCCATCGAGGCCCAACTTACCATCGTGCGCAAAATTGTGCCCTTACCAGTTCCATCGATCCAATCACTGATCTTATCGCATTTATCACGTCTATAACCATTCGCAAAACCAAAAGTTCCCAAAATGCCGAAATTTGGGCATTTCGGCTTTTCAGTAAATATTAATCTAAGCTACTACAAGGGTTCGTTACACACCTGCCTAGCGACGATCGCTTTCCAAAATCTGCTACGCACTTGTCCTAGATACATTTACTTGACATATCAGACTTTGAAATCCAAAGATAACCACACAGTCTTACCAAGACCATTCGGCCACCAATCCCTATGACATTGATATCATACCTTTGCCGAAAGTTGTAACTAGGCCAAAATCTCGTCACTTCCCTTGTCCAAGTTCTCAAAAGACCACTTTAGAATGCACTAGCACCAAAATAAATTAGTTGTTAAAACCTATAGAGCCCTAAACCCCCAAATCGACAGTCACCAAAGCATCTAGGGGTTTTGGTTCCCCTAATCCAAAATACTAAAATATAACCAAAGTTTCGAACACTTACCAAGGGTTCACCTACCAAAACAATTCCAACCCCAAACTAACACAGATCTAACGCAGACCAAGCTTCCAAACACTAGCAGAAATTGCACCCCAAGGCTCTTAGGATTCGGCCACCAAGTCCTTCAAAGGTGTTGTGCTTTCAGCTTTTGAGTCAAAGAAGAAGAAACTAATTATAAACCAAAGGGGGTGTCGCTGATGGAGTATGGAGGCTTTTGAGAGTGTAAGATTCGGCTAAAGGGAAGAAGAAACAAGGGTGTACCCTTAAAGAGAAATCAGATCTTTGGGATTGGCTTTGTTTAGTAATCGGCTAACAAGAGGAGAAGGGAGGGGTAGGTTCAGCTTCTAGGGATTAAAGAGGAAGAAAAGAGAGTATGGAGGAGGAAATGAAAGAAAGAAAAGAGAGGGATTTGGTTTACAAGCAAACGACACCAAGGAGAAAGAAAAACTAAAAACAACCAAGCTAAAATTCAATAGCCGAATTTGCACAATACGCACTCTTGGCCAGCCACACTCTTTTCCAATTTCAAATTCTCCTAAAATCTCTCCTAGATACACTCCTCCTTATCCCTCCATGACCCATGCTCTTGACTGATTCAAACTATTCAACCAGAGTTCCAGCTGACTTCAAACTCTTGCATGTTCATAACATAAAAATAAACCACACTGATACCTGCTAGAGAATCAAACCTTGGCCTCCTTCCATTCCATTTACACGCCACTTTTTTAGCAACTAAGTGGCGCCCTCAAGCCACTTTGCCAAAGCCCTTTTTGTGATACAAACTACCCACATCTTTTAATAAGACCACCTATCCAAGACCCCTAATTCTTTAAGTGCAAAAATTCAAAAATTATACCGGGTTTTTACCAATACTTAGGCCTTTCATAGGCCCATTTACACACTCCAAATATGAATTGCACAACCAGATACCAAAAATTAAATTTTAACCAAATTCACACAAAAATAACAAAATCCCAAAAATCAAGGTGTTACATTATATGTAAGTTTGAAGTATGAATTAAATTTATTTTGCGATTCACATTGTATGTTTAATGCTTGGCCTGTTATGTGTTTTATGATTTGCAAATATGACATATATAATTTTATAAGTGTTTGAAAGTTTTATATTGTTCGGTAATACCTCGTAACCCTAGTCCGGTAAAGGTATGGGTTAGTGGTGTTACATTTGGTTGGTATCAGAGCTATGGTTTAGTCGATTCTAGGACTACCATAGCATATGTGAGTCTACCTATACATGCCACATTTAACCTGTGATAGTGTGATATCTCCTGACTCTGATGAAAATTTTTTAATGAGACAGATAAGTTTTCTAACCGAGCTAATTCTGATAGTACGGAATGTGTACTCAGATGTTTGAATGGAAATGTATTGATTATGACTTGAGACTCGTAAAGGTATGGATCATAGAGTATGACATTTTGTTGTTGATAAATGTTATAATCATATGAGCATATAAGTTATGATATTGTGGCTTACGATTACGATATGAAATAGGTTATAAGTACAAAAGTGATTAAAAACAAGTGTTTATTAAATGATTTGAGAATGTGAAATTAGTAATGAACTGGCTATTTGTGATCTTATGAGTTATGTGCATTGTGTGTAAGTCAAATTTGAGGCTTTACTACCATCACCCCCTTATTAGTGAAATGTTATAATGGAATCTTCAATATTTATGTTGAATGAGCTCATGAGTGTGGATTTAAGAAATCTATGCTTTAAAGATTAATAATGTGGTCAGAGAAGAGAATGAAATGGATATGTGTATTCGCTCATGGTTGGCACATTATGTGTATTTATAGCTAAATTATGTATATTTGACTTACTAAGCTCTTAGTAGCTTACTCTGTTTGTATTTTCTACTGTTTTACAGTTTTCGTCGCTACTGAAGGCTCGGGAATAGTCAAGGATCGTCACACACTATCGATTTTGTCTTTGGTACTTTTGAGATATGTAAATATGTGAATTATGGCATGTATAGGCTAGAAAGTCTTTGTTAAGCTTTGAATTGTTAAAATGTTATGTTATATGAATGCTTAGCAAAGGATGCTTTAAAAATGCTATGTTTGATAAATGGCAAGGTGAGGTTTTGGTATGTGAATTATGAAGCCTTGTGGCCACTTATATGCTTGTTTGAAGAGTTGGTAATCGAGGCATATGTGTTGCATATATATGCTTGTAGATTTGACCCTTAGTTGGGTGGCAAATTGGCTTAAACCAAGCCTATATTTGTACCACACGGCCAGGAGACTTGGGCGTGTGCTCCAGCCGTGTAAACCCTGCATCTTAGTGCTTTGAGCAAATTTTACGCACGGTCTAGACACGGGCATGACTGGTAGCCGTGTGGCAGTTGACAGTGTTGGCCACAGCACACGGCCGTGTCTAGTGACCGTGTGAGGTTAGTCAGTTTCAACCACGGGCTGAGTGTTTTGGGCATGTCTAGTGGGCACGACCGTGTGTGTGTACATGGGCTAGGGGCACGGCCGTATGTCCCTAACTTGAGAAAATTTCTAAATGTTTCCCTTATCTTTCGCATGTTTGCAAATTGATCCTAACTGAATGTATGTACCATTACATGAGCTTTAAAGCATGATTGGTGAATGATTATAGAACTATGCTATTGATATTAAAGTTCAAAATTTGTTTGTTCTGATCTATGTTACAAGTCCGATAATGCCCTTTACCTATTTCGGCGACGATTACGGGATAGGGGTGTTACAGGCTTCGTGCCAGTGTATTATACTAGGCTTTATGCCAAACAGATTTTATGTGGGCAACGATAAATTGTGATCGAATGGTTATACGAGCTAAACGATCAGGTATGTGATGGGTAATTACCTATTTGAAAATAAGGTAAGTACGTTTGAAATGACGCTATGTGAAATATATGACATCAAATGATATGATTGTATACAAATTGTAATGCCCCAATTTTCGGGATTTTGAGATTTTGCTCGAATTTATTTATTGCTTGTCTATATGTGCTAAATTATGCTTTGAGTGTGTTTAGTGGGCCATTAGAAGGCCTAAGTTTAAGTTAAGGCCTGGTAAAATTTTTAAATTTTAGACTTAAAGGAGAAGGGGCTTGACTAAATGGGCTTTTAAATGAATGTTGGTAATTTAAGTCATAAGAAGACTTGTGGTAAAGTGGCAAGGTGGCGTCACTTAAGGGCATGGGAGTGGCATGTGGAGTCTTATAAGGGAGCTGGGGTTCGAAACTCTTGGTGAGCAGGAAGTTGGTTTTATTTTTACTGCATGTGCATGGTAAGAGATGGAACCCAAGTGGAACTCTGTAGGGAGGAGTTTGAAGTGTTCAGGGGATTGGACTAGGGAGTGATAAGGGGAAAAATTTAGGGATTAAGGAGGAGGGGAGAGTTGTCCAAATAGGGGATTGTGGAGTTGCATATTCGGCTAGGGGAGTTTAGAGTAGCATTTTCAGCATTTTTAGTTTTAAGTATGTGCCAATTTCTTATTGCCTACTCTTCGAGATTTGTTTGGGCATTCTTTAGTGCCAAATAGGTAGCTAGAAGCGTGCGTTCAATTGCTTTCTATCTTTTCTTTTTCTCCTCTATTCTTCCATCAAAAGCCGAAAAGCTCTAAACCCCAAAGTCCTCCTATAACGCCTCAAACTCGGTGCAGACGTTGCGGCCAAGCCTGGAGTGTCACATCAAGGACGGATAAGCCATGTTTCCTAGATATTATTATTAGGGTGAGTTTTGCAAAACCGTTGTTAAAGTTTAAAGAGAAAATCCAGGTTTAATTGTGAACGTCCTCTCTACTACCAGATTTTAGGGGTATTCTTATTATAAGATCTCGATTTAACTTTTGTTACTTGTTTGATATGTGTGATTGATTTTGAAAACGTTTGATTAATTTTAAGAAAACTTGCACAGCCTTATTCAAATCATTGAAAATAAATTATAATTAAAGAATTGAAAACCCAAAATAAAACAATTAAAGCAACCTTATTACAACCTAAAACCAGAATGAAAATAATTAAAAACAAATAGGAAAGTAAATAACTTAATTAAAAACCCACAATGCAGTCTACGTGGCCACTCTGAATCCCTTCAGCTCCAAGTCCACCAGTCTAGGGCTCACCTACATGGATGAAAGGGAAGGCGTGAGTTTGGAAACCCAGTGTGTAAGGAAGCCCATCTAGAGCCCAAATCAGCTCAGGCTCACTGGCCTAAGCCCTATCTAGTCTCAGTAGTAACTGGGCCAAAGCCCTATGCAGTCTTAGTAGTAACTGGGCTGAAGCCCTATTCAGATATCAGTGCAGCCTATAGGCCTATAATAGTAACAGAACAGAATAATGCATGTATGCAAAGCCCATCCTATGTCCATCCGCTACACTCCACCCGTACCAGCCTTACACACCATGTGGGGAATAACTCAACCCACCCAGCCCTACACTCCACAGTCGTAGCATAGCTGTTCAGATAACGTGGCCAAGCCACTGACAGTATAAGGAGGCAAAGCCCCTTTCAGTAAAACGAGGCAAAGCCCCTTTTCAGTAAACGTGGCAATGCCACTTAGCACTTCCTCCATCAATAAACCCAGTCCCATGCAATAGATAATCATGTCATGGCATACAGTGAATAGAAATAGTAAAGCATGCATTTCAGTCAAATTTAGCCCTAAGGGTATAACGGTCATTTTGTACCTATGGGTAAAACCGTAATTTTCACCCATAAAGGGTATTTTAGCAATTATATAAGTTTTTAGGGTTTTAAGCATATTTCAACTATTAACAGTCCCATTTTCATCTCAGTAACTTATCTAGCCCATTTTAGTAGTTTAAAGTTATTAGGCTCTAAAACCCCTAATGGGCCTTACAGTGTTATTTAGCTACTTTAGCCCATTTAGCCCTAATTTTATGAATGTCTTAACCGTTTTAACTTACAGTATACCCGAATACACTTACCATGCATTTTCACCCCTATGGGCCCATAAGCCCATTGGGCCAAAATTCAGCCCATCGAGGCCTATATTTACCAAGGTGCATGAAATCGCGCACTCACCAACTTTACCCATTTCGATTACAGGTCTTACCGCTTCTATTCGACCCATGAGCTCTCGCACGTTTGCAAGCCCATGAAATACTAGAATTTTGGCATTTCGGCTTTTTGGCTTTTACCGATTTAGTCTACTAGAGGGTGTTCATTTACACACCTGATTTGCGACGAACACTAATGAGATCTCCCATGGGTATCCTACAATCGGTCACTAACAAATTAGATTTATGAATAAATCATAACTAATGTAATCTTGCTTACCATATTCGGCCAACCTCCCTTAAGGCCTTAGAACACTTACCTCTGTCAGAAATAGGGACTAGCTCTAGTCGTTCCAATGATCTTGGCCTCTAACACTACTCAATCGGCAGCCTTTAGATCACATAGCACAAAATAAACCAATTGGTAAGACCTATAGAGCCTTCAGCCCCATTCGACAGCCACCCTACAAAGGGGTTTTCGGCTTTTCCTCATATCACTGCTTAACAGAAGATGAGATCCAAGTACTTACCACCCAAATTGCTTAGAGATTACTTCCACCACCCTACGGCCAGATCCAAACTTGATCTAATCGGTTTGTAAAGAAATAGATCTAAAAAGTTAAACAACACCTCGAAGAGGAGGGGTTATGATTTTAGAGAAGAGAGTTTCAGTTTTAGAATAAGAAGTAGATGGATGAAGAAGAGAAAAGATCATACCTTGATTTTGGTTTTCAAGATAACAAATAAGTAGGGCTTGGTTCAATATGGAATTGAAAAGAGGTGGTTTGGAGTTTCAGGATTCAATTTAAGAGTAATCAGCTAAGGTAGAATTCGGCAAGTGACTTGTTAATTTGGGTTTAGTAATATTCGACCAAAGTGAAACTAAGTAATGGATATTTTAGAGAAACAAGTTCTAATCAATCAAGAAGAGAAGAGAGGAACAAGAAGACAAAAAGAGTGAGAAATGAGATGATTGCTTCGGTTTTGGGATGAGAAGTGATGGAGGGTTTGGGTCTTTGGGTAAAACGGCACAAAAGAAGGTTTGTAGGTCTTATCTTCGGCTTTTAGAACATGTGGAAGGCAAGAAAAGAGAGGTAGGGCACTATACCTAAACAGCAAAAGAAGAATGCCTCCCTAAACACAATCCCGAAGGCTAGCTACCTAATGGAAATTGGCACTTAACACCCCCAATTGCCGAAATCAAAGTCTCCCAAAAGTCCTAGCCGACTATGCACTCCAAGCTTACCAATCGGCCTCACACTCTTCTTCTTCAAATTTCCTAAAATCTCTCCCCTTATCCCTCATTGATCTAATCTCATGAACAACTCAAACTCTCTTCAACAGAGTTCCACTTGAGTTCCATCACGTGACTGACCCATGCACAAAAATTAAAACACACACAATGCTTACCTTGTGACTTGAACTCTGGCCCTTGCACACACATCCACACGCCACTTTTTTAGGAACTAAGTGGCGCCACATTGCCACTTTACCAAAGGCTTCCTTGTGTATTAATTCACCCACTTTTTTCTGAAAGCCCACAAAACTAGGACCCCTTCTCTTTAAATTCAAAATTCTAAAATTCTACCGAGTTTTAACTTAGGCTTTGGCCTTCTAAGGGCCTACTAATATACTTAAAACATAGATTTAATAACCAAACCCCAAAATTTCATGATTACACCAAAATTGCAAAAATCCCAAAAAACCCAAAAATCAGGGCGTTACAACTCTACCCCTTAAAGAAATTTCGGCCTCGAAATTTACCTGATCCAAATAAGTGAGGGTATTGTTGACGCATTGCCTCTTCTGGCTCCCAAGTAGCCTCTTCCTTGCCATGATTGTGCCAAAGCACTTTTAGCAACAGAACTAACTTCCTCCACAACACTTTGACCTCTTGATCTAGTATTTGCACGGGCTCCTCTTCAAAAGTCAAATCAATCTTTACCTCAATCTCTTCTACCGGTACAACATGCGAAGGATCCGATCGGTACCGTCTTAGCATGGACACATGAAAGACGTCATGAATATGGTCCAGCTCCAGTGGTGACTCCAGCTGATAAGCTATCGGCCCTACTCGTTTAAGAACTCGATAAGGCCTAATAAATCGCGGACTCAACTTACCCTTCTTGCCAAACGTCAAGATCTTCTTCCAACGCGAGACCTTCAAAAATACCATATCCGCTACAGAGAACTCAATTTCCTTACGCTTTAGGTCAGTATACGACTTTTGCCTATCAGATGACTCCTTTAACCGATCTCTGATCAACTTAACTTTATTCTCAGTATCTGCCACTAACTCTGGTCCAAGAACCTGTCGTTCTCCCAACTCTGTCCAACACATCGGCGTATGACACCTTCGTCTATAAAGTTCCTCATATGGGGCCATTTGGATACTTGCCTGATAACTGTTATTATAAGAAAATTCCGCCAATGGTAATTAATCCTCCCAACTTCCTCGGAAGTCAATAACAAAACCCCTTAACATGTCCTCTAGAACCTAAATAACCCTTTTCGACTGTCCATCTGTCTGAGGGTGACAAGCAGTACTGAAATCCAATTGCCTACCCAACGCCTCATGCAACTTCTGCCAATTGAGATGTAAACCTAGGATCTCGATAAAACATTATTGAAACTGGCACCCCATGCAGTCACACTATCTTTGCCACATACAAATTGACCAACTTTTGAAGTGAGTAGTCGTTTCGGACAGCTACGAAATGAGTGGATTTTGCTAACCTATCCACAATTACCCATACAGAGTCCTTCTTGGAAGGTGTCAACGGTAGCCCACTCACAAAATCAATGGTTACCCTCTCCCACTTCCATAGTGGAATCTTCACTGGCTGCAACAGTCCAGAAGGCAGCTGATGCTCAGCCTTTACCTGCTGGCATGTCAAAATTTTCCCACAAATTCGGTCACCTCTCACTTAAGTCCAGGCCACTAGTACAACTCTCTCAAGTTTCGATACAGCTTATTCTCTCCAGGATACATGGCACAAGGTCCACCAAGAGATTCTTTCAGAATCGACTGCCTCAAGTCAGAGTCCTTTAGAATACAAACTCTTCCACGAAAGTACAGAACTCCATCAGTATTCAGTTCAAAATCTAAATTCTCCTCATTCTCAGCTTGCTAAAATCGAGGAACTAACGTCTCGTCCTCTAGTTATTTCTCTTTAATCTGCTCAGTCCAAGTTGGTCTCACTTGCAACTCTGCTAACAAGCTTCCATCGTCATACAGACTCAAACGAGCAAACATTGCTCTCAACTCAGCTACAGCCATTTAGCTCAGTGCATCAGCCACCACATTCGCCTTGCCTAGGTGATACTCAATCGAACTGTCATAATCCTTAAGCAACTCTACCAATCTTCGTTGCCTAAGATTCAGCTCCTTCTAAGTCAACAAATACTTGAGACTTTTATGATCCGTGTATATAATACACTTTTCTCCATATAGATAATGTCTCCAGATTTTTAACGCGAAGATTACTGCTTCCAACTCTAGATCATGCGTAGGGTAATTCGCTTCGTGAGGCTTAAGCTATTGCGAAGCATAAGTGACCACCTTGCCCTCTTGCATCAGTACACAACCTAGTCCCACATGCGACGCATCACTGTACATAGTGAAATCCTTCTTAGACTCTGGCTGAATCAACACTGGCGCCTCAGTCAATACCTTCTTCAACCTATCAAAAGCTTCTTGCTATTTCTTAGTCCATACAAATGCTACTCCTTTCCTCAGCAGTTTCGTCAACGGTGCAGCAATCAGAGAGAATCCTTCTACAAATCTTCTATAGTACCCTACCAGACCCAAAAAACTCTGAATTTTTGATACTGACATAGGTGGATTCCATTCCAGAACTGCCTCAATTTTCTGAGGATCCACCCTAATCCTCTCAGCAGAGATAACATGACCTAGAAATGTCACTTCTCGCAACCAAAATTCACACTTACTGAATTTTACATAGAGTTGCTTCTCTCTCAACACTTGCAGAACAGTACGGAGATGCTCATCATGCTTCTCCTCAGTTTCCGAATACACCAAAATATCGTCGATAAAGACGACTACGAATCGATCCAAGTAAAGGTTGGAATACTCTATTCATCAGATCCATGAATGTTGCAGGTGCATTTGTCAGTCCAAATGGCATAACCAGAAACTCATAATGACCATACCAAGTTCTGAATGCTGTCTTATGAATATCCACCTCCTTTACCCTTAACTGGTGGTATCCAAATTGAAGATCGATCTTGGAAAATATCAAAGCTCCTCTAAGCTGATCAAACAGATCGTCGATTCTTGGTAGAGGATACTTGTTCTTTATCGTCAGTTTATTCAACTGGCGATAATCGATGCACATACGCATCGTCTCATCCTTCTTCTTCACGAACAGTATTGATGCTCCCCATAGAGACACACTTGGTCTAATGAAACCTCTATCCAACAACTCTTGGATTTGTGCTTTCAGTTCCACCAACTCCTTCGGTGCCATCCTATAGGGCGCGATGGACACTGGAGCTGTTCCAAGCAGCAAGTCAATTCCAAACTCAACTTCTCGGTTCAGAGGTAATCCAGGAAGCTCTTTAGGAAAAACATCTTGAAACTCTATAACAGTTCTAACCGTCTCCACAGTCACACCCTCAGTCTTTGTCTGACTTACAAAGGCCAAGTACGCCTCGCAACCCTTGCGAATCAGCTTATCAGCCCTTAAGGCCGAAACAACATTGGACAAGTAGTCCCCTCGCTCCCTAATAACCATTACCTCCTCATCCTCGGTAGTCCTTAACACCATCCTCTTGGCCGCACAATCCAGAGTCACCTTATGCTTAGTAAGCCAGCCCATCCACAACATAAGATCAAACTCTCCGAATGGTAGCTCCATTAAGTCTCCAGCGAAAATCCTACATTGAGTCTCTAAAGGCACCTCCCTAAAGGGTTTGTCTACCCTAACCGAGTGACCCAGTGGACTTATCACAGTTACCCCACTCACAGTTTCCTCATAGTGCACACCCAACGACCCAGATATATCACATGCAACATACGAATGAGTAGAACCCATATCTATCAAAGCAGTGTGTGGCATACTAGAGATCAAAAACATACCAGTTATGACGTCAGGTGCGTCACCCTCCTCTCGGTGTCGAGCAACATAAACCAATGCTCGCTGGCGAGCCTCAACATTTCCAACACCCCTGCCAGTGCTCCACGTCTATGACCATTTCCATTGTCGCCTCTACCTTGACCATGACCTCTCGGCAGTTGCTGTCCACCTCACACCGGTTGAGCAACCCTCTGTTCAGCAACTTGAGTCTAAGTTGGCCTCCGAGGACAGTCCTTGATCCTATGTTCTTTGGACCCACATCAGAGACATGCCCCAGTATGCTTCCAATATTCTCCTAGATGAACTCTACCACAGTCCCCACAAGCCTGTGGTCTAACTGTATTCACGGGAACTGCTCGGACCAGTTCCTCCACTCTATCTCTCTTGGTATTTCGGTTTGTAGCATCAGAGAGTCCAAAATCCCTCCTAAATCGATTTCGGTCCTTCTCACGATTCTACCATTTAGTACGATTCACTTCCTCCGCTATCTTAGCCTTTTCCACCAACGCAGCAAAGTCACGCTCCCTCTGTGGAGCTATCAACACCTTAAGCTCATCCCTGCGGCCATCGTCAAAATGAACACTATGCTCATACTCAGTAGCAACTATACCGCTGGCATACTGGCTCGACCTCAGAAATTCTGCCTCATATTCAGCAATAGACTTATTGCCCTGGGTCAGGTTCAGAAATTATTTCCTACGAGCATCTATATAACTTGCTCCGATGTACTTTCCCTTAAAATTTGTCTTAAACAGTTCCCAGGTTACTACTCAGCTGGGGTACCCTCATTCACAATGATCCACAAGTGATATGCCTCGTCCCGCAGCAAGACACCGCTCCTTTCAATTTTTGCTCCACCGAGCAATCTAGGTCGTCCATGACCTGTTTCGTAGCTTCCAGCAAATACTTAGCCATATTCGGGGCTACTCTAGATATGCCCTTGAAGACCTCTGCTCTGTTAGCTCGGAGTCACTCAGAAATGGATCCCCTATTCACAGTTCCACTGCTTGCCCCAGGGACCCTCTCTAAAACCCTTAACATGGCTTAGGACAGAGCGTCATCCCCTACAGCCCGATCATACGATCCAGTCTTAGTCGTTGGCGAAGCTTGTACCTCCTCAGCTGGCATATGTCTAGAAGACGAAGACCCAGCTTGCACACTACCTTGGCCACATCCACGGCCTCATCCCTGAGCAGCCCTTGTACTCATATCATCTTATCTGATTATGAATTTTATGACATTAGTTTCATATTTCAGTTGTTTATTTCAAAATGTCTTATGTACAGATAGAGTTTCAGAGTTTGTTTTTGCGAATTCGTAGCCTAGCTACAGTCTCAGTCTTCTAGGGTTTAGTTTCCCTACAGTCTCAGTCTTACAGTTTTCACTACTACCCTATCTATAGTATCATAATAGGGTCTTAGTTCTAACAACAGTACAGTATTAGAGAAAAATACTTACAGACTTGGTGCCAGGGATTCAGTGTGCCACTCCTGAGAAACCAGATTGCAGAAAGCCCAGAAAACTTTAACTTTTAAGAATAAACCTTAAAACATGTACTCCTTGAAGAAAACGAGTTTAAAAAGGGTATTTCCCCAAGAATTTTCCAAAACTTTTTTCAAAATACCCTTCTTGGGCCTTGATTTAAAATTTTTCAAAAACTTTTTAGACCCGATTACAGCCGAGCTGTTGCACTAGGCTCTGATACCACTAAATTTAACACCACAAACACGGCCTAGACGTTACAGCCAAGCCTGGTGTGTCACATCAAGGACAGATAAGTCATGTTTCCTAGATATTATGATTAGGGTGAGTTTTGCAAAATCGTTATTAAAGTTTAAAGAGAAAATCCAGGTTTAATTGTAAATATCCTCTCTACTACCAGATTTTAGGGGTATTCTGATTATAAGATCTCGATTTAACTTTTGTTACTTGTTTGATATATGTGATTGATTTTGAAAACGTTTGATAAATTTTAAGAAAACTTGCGCAGCCTTATTCAAATCATTGAAAATAAATTATAATTAATGAATTGAAAACCCAAAATAAAACAATTAAAGCGACCTTATTACAACCCAAAATCAAAATGAAAATAATTAAAAATAAATAGAAAAGTAAATAACTTAATTAAAAACCCACAATACAGTCTATGTGGCCACTCTGAATCCCTCCAGCTCCAAATCCACCAGTTTAGGGCTCACCTGCATGGATGAAACGGAAGGGGTGAGTTTGGAAATCCAGTGTGTAAGGAAGACCATCTAGAGCCCAAATTAGCTCAAGCTCACTGGCCTAAGCCCTATCCAGTCTCAGTAGTAACTGGGCCGAAGCCCTATTTAGTCTCAGTAGTAACTGGGCTAAAGCCCTATTCAGATATCAGTGTGGCCCATAGACCCATAACAGTAACAGAACAGAATAATACATGTATGCAAAGCCCATCCTATGTCCATCCGCCACACTCCACCCGTACCAGCCCTACACACCATGTGGGGAATAACTCAACCCACCCAGCCCTACACTCCACAGTCACAGCATAGCTACTCATATAACATGGCCAAGCTACTAACAGTATAACGAGGCAAAGCCCCTTTCAGTAAAACAAGGCAAAGCCCCTTTTCAGTAAACGTGGCAATGCCACTTAGCACTTCCTCCATCAATAAACCCAGTCCCATGCAACAGATAATCATGTCATGGCATACAGTGAACAGAAATAGTAAAGCATGCATTTCAGTCAAATTTAGCCCTAGGGATATAACGGTCATTTAGCACCTAGGGGTAAAACCGTAATTTTCACCAATAAGGCGTATTTTAGAAATTATACCAGTTTTTAAGGTTTTAAGCATATTTCAGTTATTAACAATCTCATTTTCATCTCAGTAACTTATCTAGCCCATTTTGGCAGTTTAAAGTTCTTGGGCCCTAAAACCCCTAATGGGCTCTACAATGTCATTTAGCTACTTTAGCCCATTTAGACCAAATTTTATGAATGTCTTAACTGTTTTAACTTACAGTATACCCGAATGCACTTACCACGCATTTTCACCTCTATGGGCCCGTAAGCCTATTGGGCCCAAATTTAGCCCATCGAAGCCCAAATTTATCGAGGTGCATGAAATCGCGCACTCACCAACTTTACTGATTTTGATTACAGCTCTTACTACTTCTATTCGATCCATGAGCACTCGTATCATCGTAAGCCCATGAAATGCCAGAATTTTGGCATTTCAGCTTTTCAGCTTTTGCCTATTTAGTCTACTAAAGGGTGCTCGTTTACACACCTAATTTGCGATGAACGCTAAAGAGATCTCCCATGGGTATCCTACAATCAGTCACTAACAAATTAGACATATGAATTAACGATAACTAATGTAATCTTGCTTACCATATTTAGCCAACCTCCCTTAAGGCCTTAGAACACTTACCTCTGTCGAAAATAGGGACTAGCTCTAGATATAGCCGTTCTAATTATCTTAGCCTCCAACACTCCTCAATCAGCAGCCTTTAGATCACACTAGCACAAAATAAACCAATTGGTAAGACCTATAGAGCCTTAAGCCCCATTCGACAGCCACCCTACAAAGGGGTTTTCGACTTTTCCTCATATCACTACTTAACAGAATATGAGATCCGAGTACTTACCACCCAAATTGCTTAGAGATTACTTCCACCACCCTACGGCCAGATCCAAACTTGATCTAATCAGTTCGTAAAGAAATAGATCTAAAAAGTTGAACAACACCTAGAAGAGGAGGGGTTACGATTTTAGAGAGGAGAGTTTCGATTTTAGATTGAGAAGTAGATGGATGAAGAAGAGACAATATCATACCTTGATTTCAGTTTTCAAGATAATAAATAAGTAGGGCTTGGTTCAATGTGGAATCGACAAGAGGTGGTTTGGAGTTTCGGGATTTGATTTAAGAGTAATCGGCTAAGGTAGAATTCAGCCAGTGACTTGTTGATTTGGGTTTAGTAATATTCAGCCAAAGTTAAACTGAGCAATGGAGATTTTAGAGAAACAAGTTCTAATCGATCAAGAAGAGAATAGAGGAACAAGAAGATAAAAAGAGTGAGAAAAGAGATGATTGCTTCGGTTTTGGGAGGAGAAGCGATGGAGGGTTCGGCTCTTTGGGTAAAACGACACAAAAGGAGGTTTGTAGGTCTTATCTCCAGCTTTTAAAACATGTGGAAGGCAAGAAAAGAGAGGTAGGGCACTATACCTAAATGGGAAAAAGAAGAATGTCTCCCTAAACACAACCCCGAAGGCTAGCTACCTAATGGAAATCGGCACTTAACACCCCCAATTGCCAAAATCAAAGTCTCCCAAAAGTCCTAGCTGACTATACACTCCAAGCTTCCCAATCGACCTCACACTCTTCTTCTTCAAATTTCCTAAAATCTCTCCCCTTATCCCTCATTGATCTAATCTCATGAACAACTCAAACTCTCTTCAGCATAGTTCCACTTGAGTCCCATCACGTGACTGACCCATGCACAAAAATTAAAACATACACAATGCTTACCTTGTGACTTGAACTCTGGCCCTTGCACACACATCGACATGCCACTTTTTTAGGAACTAAGTGGTGCCATATTGCCACTTTACCAAAGGCTTCCTTGTGTCTTAATTCACCCACTTTTTCTTAAAAGCCCACATAACCAGGACCCCTTCTCTTTAAATTCAAAATTTTGAAATTCTACTAGGTTTTAACTTAGGCTTGGGCCTTCTAAAGGCCCACTAACATACTTAAAACACAAATTTAATAACGAAACTGTAAAATTTCATGATTACACCAAAATTGCAAAAATCCCGAAAAACCCGAAAATCAAGGCGTTACATCTCCTACCTATTTCTTTCTTCTTGGTCGAACCTATTCTTCTAACTCTTCTCTTCTTTCTTTTCCTCCCCTTTTCTTCATTGATTGAAGTGATCTCTTTAAACCCTTCTGGCCGATTGCTTCAAGGCTAAAATGCGAATCCCTTCTAGTCGAATTCTTCTTGGACAAATACCATAAAAGCTGAAATCTCGAAACCTTGAATCCTTTATTGCCATTTTCTTCTTAGATCGAACCTTGCTCATCCTTACTTTGAAAAGCTAAAATCACTTGACACTCTCTTTTCTTTTGCTTTCATCTCCTTTCTCCTTGTTTTTCTAAACTGAAACCCCCTCATTTCTTGGTGTGTTGTTCAAACCTCTTAGATCTATTTCTTTATGATTCGATTAGATCAAGTGTGGATTTCGGCGTAAAGTGTTGAAAATAACCTTTAGCGATAGTTAAATCAATCTAGCAAATCTTGGTGGTAAGTACTCAGATCTCTTCTTCCATATTCTTACGAATTAAGACAAGCTAGAAACCCCTATTGTCTATGGTTGCTATTGGTTTTGACCTCTGATTTATAAACACCTATTTTAGCCTTTTCATTCGGTTCTTATGTGTATTAGTCTGAAAAAGGACGATCAGGCAAGGAGCAGTGGAGGCTAGGGACATGGAAGCAAATTAGATCAAGATCTAGTGGTAGATCTCGGCATGGGTAAGTGGATATTGGCTTTGGGTAAGGATGGCCGAATATGGTGATATTTGTATGATATCGATTTCATTGATTTCATTGGTTTATAGTTTAACAGTGTGATTAAAACGATTTTAGGTTAATCATTTGAGGGACTTCTGAGTATATCGTAAAATAGGTGTGTAATCGACAAACTCTAGTAACTAGATCAGTAAAAGCCGAAAAGCTGAAATACCAAAACTCTGGCATTTTGTGGGCTTGCAAGTGTGTGAGTGCTCGTGGGTCGGTTCAAATGGTAAAGTTGGTAATCGTGAATGGTAAGATGGTTATGTGCGCAATTTCGTGGACGTTGGTGGTTTGGGCCTCGAAGGGCCAAATTTGGGCCTATTGGGCTTACGGGCCCATATGGGTGAAAACGAGCGGTAAGTGTATTCTAGTAATCTAATTGTTAAGATCTGCTAAAGCGGGTATAAAATTTGGACTTAATGGGTCGCAGTGGCTAGTAGGCTCCGTCGGGCCCATTAGGGATTTTAGGGCCCGATGACTCTGTAATAATGAAATTAACTAAATAAGTTAATTGGATGTCAATAGGTCTATTAGTGTACTGTAACGAGCATGAAACCCTAAAAACTTGCAAATTTACTGAAATACCCCTTAAGGGTGGAAATTAATGTTTTACCCCTAGGTGCTAAAAGACCACTTTGCCCCTAGGGATAAGATGACTGATTTGCATGCTATTATATTTGTTACTCTGTATGCCATATCATAATATATTTTGTTGCACGGGATTGGGTTATTTTGACGGAGGAAGTTCTAAAGTGGCAATGCCACGTATACTGTTAGAGGCTTCGCCTCATATTACTGTTTTAGTGGCTTGGCCACGATATCTGATTAAGCAACTATGCTGGGACTGTGGTGTGTAAGGCTGAGTGGGTTGAGTTATTCCCCACATGGTGTGTAGGGCTGGTACAGATGGTGTGTAGGGCTGGATTGGCTTGGGTTTTGCATACATGCATAATATTCTGATCTGTTACTGTAATGGGCCTAAGGCCCACACTATTTTCTGAATAGGGTTAAGGCCCAGTTATCACTGCTTTCTGAATAGGGCTAAGGCCTAGTTAACACTATACCTGATAGGGCTTCGGCCTAGTTTGAGCTTGAACTGATCTTGATTCTGGTTGGGTGAGCTTACACACTGAGTTTACACAGACTTACCCCTTTCGTTTCATCCATGCAAGTGAATCCTAACCTTAGAGGACTTGGAGCCGTGAGGGGTTCGAAGTGGCAACGTGAACTGCTTTCGATTTTATATTTTTCTTAAATTACTTTAATTTAGTATTCCTTAATTTCTTTTGGGTTTTAATCTGTAATAAGGCTGTTTTGGTTTTAATTATTTATTTATTACTTGTTTAAAATTGATAGACTAAGGCTGTAGGGATTTTTATTTCAAATTAACAAACGTTTTCGAAACCTTCTCTACGTGACAAGTGGATAACTTAATGGCAAAAACTCGCTAACAAGATATTTTAAAAAGTAAACTCCAAATTGATAGTGGATAGGATTTTTAATAAATTAAATAACCTTTTATTTTTCTCAAAACACAATGGAAATGGTTTTACTAAGTCAACCTAAAATCATGAAACGAAGGGCGAAGTGTAATTAACTATTCATGTGACTTATCAGATCTGGCCATAACGTCTGCGCCGGGTTTGGGGTGTTACATTTAGTGGTATCAGAGCCCTATTGCAACAACTCGGCTGTGGATCGGGTTTAAATATTTTCTTAAAATTTTTAAATTAAGGCCCACAAGGGTATTTTAAAAAATCAGTTTTGAAAATTTCTTAAGAAAACCCTTTTCAAATCAATTTTCTTCAAGATATTTGTATTTTACTAAAAGTTTAAGGTTTTACTTTGGGAAACAAAGTTTATTTAAAGGATTTAATAGTACTAAAACTTGGTTTTCTAAAATCTAGTTTTTGAAAAGTGGCACACCGAATCTCCAGCACCAAGTTTGTAAGTACCTTTTGCTATAATGTACCTTACTATAATACTGATACATTACTGTAGATAGTACTAAGACCCTACTAAGATTCTGTAGTTAGGGCAACACTGAAACTGTAGAGACTGAGATAGTAGGAAAAACTGAAAGCTCTAGAAGACTGGGACTATAGCTAGGCTACGATTCTGCGAAAACAGACCTCTTAAATACTATCTATACATAAGACACCTATTATAAATACCAAAATATTGAACTAATTCATAAAATTCGTAGTCAGATAATACGATATGAGTACAAGGGCAGCTCGTGGAAGAGGTTGTGGACATGGCCGAGGAAGTGCGCAGGCTGGATCTTCATATTCGGGACACATGCCAGTCGAGGAGGCACGAGCACCAACGGCAACTGAGACTGGGTCGTATGATCGGGCTGCAGGGGACGATGCTTTGTCTCAGGTGATGTTACGGGTTCTGGAAAGGGTCGTTGGAGCAAGTACAGGGACTGTGAACCAGGGATCTATTTTTAAGCGACTCCGAGCTAACGGGGCGAAGATTTTTAGGGGCGTATCTGGTGTAGCCCCAAATGTGGTAGAATATTGGTTAGAGGCCACGGAGCGAATCATGGACGACTTGGATTGTTCAGTGGAGAGAATCTGAAGGGAGCAGTATCTCTACTGCAAGATGAGGCCTACGAGTGGTGGATCACTATAAAGGATAGTACCCCAGCTGAGCGGGTAACTTGGGAGTTGTTTAAGATGGCCTTCAAAGGGAAGGATGTCGGTGTGAGCTATGTGGACGCCCGAAGGAAAGAATTTCTGAATCTGACCCAGGGTAATAAGTCTGTCGCGGAGTATGAGGTTGAGTTCTTAAGGTTAAGCCAGTACGCTAGTGGAATAGTCACTACAGAGTATGAACACAGCGTGAGATTCGAGGATGGCCTCAGAGATGAGCTAAAGGTGCTGATTGCTCCGCAAAAGGATCGCAACTTTGCGGCTCTGGTAGAAAAGGCTAAGATAGCTGAGGAAGTGAAATGCACAGAGTGGCAGAACTGTGAAAAGAACTGAAATCGATTCAGGAGGGATTCTGGACCCTTGGGTGCTGCGGGCAGAAATGTCAAAAGTGCTAGAGCGGACGAATTGGTTCGAGCAGTTCCGGTGAATATGGTTAGATCGCAGGCTTACGGGGATTGTGGCAGAGTGCACCTGGGTGAGTGTTGGAAGCGTACGGGGGCATGTTTCCAGTGTGGGTCTAAGGAGCATAGAGTCAAGGACCATCCTCAGAGGCCGGCTCAAATGCAAGCTGTTGAACAGATGGTTGCTCAACCAGTGCGAGGTCGACCACAATCACCGAGAGGCCGTGGCCAAGGTAGGGGCGGCAATGGAAATGGTCGTGGACGTGGAGCACTGGGCAAGGGTGCTGGAAATGCTGAGGCTCGTCACTAGCATTGGTTTATGCTGCTCATTGTTGAGTGGAGGGTGACGTACCTGACGTCATAACAGGTACGTTTTTTATTTTTAGCACGCCATACACTGCCTTGATAGATATTGGTTCTACCCATTCATATGTTGCATGTGATGTATCTGGAGCATTGGGAGTGCACTCTGAGGAAACTGTGAGTGGGGTAACTATGATAAGTCCAAAGTGGATGATGTTAAAGATTGTGGAGGATGAGGAGGTGATGGTTATAAGGGACCGAAGAGATTACCTGTCGAATGTTGTCTCGGCTTTGAGGGCTAAGAAGCTGATTTGCAAGGGTTGCGAGGCATTTTTGGCTTATGTGAGTCAGTCCAATGCTGAGGGTTTGACCGTAGGAGAGGTTAGAATTGTCAAGCAATTTCAAGATGTCTTTCCTGGTGAGCTTCATAGTTGCCTCTGAATCATGAAGTCGAATTTGGAATAGACTTGTTGTCTGGAATGGCTCCAATGTCCATCGCACCTTACAGGATTGCACCAAAAGAGTTAGTGGAATTGAAAGCGTAAATCTAAGAGCTGTTGGATAGAGGTTTTATTAGGCCAAGTGTGTCTCTGTGGGGAGCACCGGTGCTGTTCGTGAAGAAGAAGGATGGGACGATGCGTATGTGCATCGATTATCGTCAGTTGAACAAACTGATGATTAAGAACAAGCACCCTCTGGCAAGGATCGATGACTTGTGTGACTAATTAAGAGGAGCTTCGGTATTTTCCAAGGTTGATCTTCGATCTGGATATCATTAGCTAAGGGTCAAAGAGGTGGATATTCATAAATCAGCATTCAAAACTCGATATGGTCATTACGAGTTTCCAGTGATGCTGTTTGGATTGACGAATGCACCGGCGGCTTTCATGGATATGATGAATCAGGTATTCCAACCCTACTTGGATCAATTTGTACTCGTCTTCATAGACAATATTCTAATGTATTTGAAGACTGAGGAGGAACATGATGAGCTTCTTCGTATTGTTCTGCAAGGGTTGAGAGAGAAGCAATTGTATGCAAAATTCAGCAAGTGTGAATTTTAGTTGCGAGAGGTGACGTTTCTAGGTCACGTTGTTTCTGCTGAGGGGATTAAGGTGGATCTTCGAAAAATTGAGGTGGTTCTGGAATGGAAGCCGCTGAGATCTGTATCGAAAATTTAGAGTTTTCTGGGTTTAGCAGGGTACTATAGAAGGTTTGTGAAAGGATTTTCTTTGATTGCTGCACTGTTCATGAAACTTTTGAGGAAAGAAGTACTGTTTCTATGGACTGAAAAACAGTAAGAGGCTTTCGAGAAGTTGAAGAAAGTTTTGACTGAGGCTCCTGTTTTGATTCAGTCGGAGTCTAAGAAGAATTTCACTGTGTACAGTGATGCATCGTATGTTGGTTTGGGCTGTGTACTGATGCAAGAGGGTAAGGTGGTTGCTTATGCATCGCGACAGATTAAGCCTCACGAAGCAAACTACCCTACGCATGATCTGTAGTTGGAAGTAGTGATTTTTGTGTTAAAGATTTGGAGACACTACTTGTATAGACAAAAGTGTATTATAAACACGGACCATAAGAGTCTTAAGTATTTGTTGACATAGAAGGAGTTGAACCTCAGGCAACGAAGATGGTTAGAGTTGCTTAAAGATTACGACTGTTCTATTGAGTATCACCCAGGCAAAGCGAATGTGGTGGCTGATGTGCTAAGTCGAAGAGTTGTAACTGAGTTGAGAGCAATGTTTGCACGTCTAAGTCTATATGATGATGGTAGCTTGTTAGCAGAATTACAAGTGAGACCAACCTGGGTAGAGCAGATTAAAGAAAAGCAGTTAGAGGATGAGTCACTGGTTTTTCGATTACAACAAGTTAAGAATGGTGAGACTTCTGATTTTGGATTGAACAGTGAATGAGTTCTATGTTTTCGAGGAAGAGTTTGTATTCTGAAGGACTCTGACATGAGGCAGTCAATTTTGATAGAGGCTCATGGCGGACCTTGTGCCATGCATCCTGGAGGAAATAAGTTGTATCAGGATTTACGAGAGTTGTACTGGTGGCCTGGACTTAAGCATGAAGTAATAAAATTCGTGGGTAAGTGTCTGACATGCCAGTAAGTGAAAGCTGAGCATCAACCGCCTTCTGGACTTCTGCAACCAGTGAAGATTCCACTTTGGAAGTGGGAAAGGGTAACCATGGACTTTGTGAGTGGGCTACCCTTGACCCCTACCAAGAAAGACTCGGTTTGGGTGATTGTGGATAGGTTAACTAAAACTACTCATTTCCTACCTGTCTAAACCGACTACTCACTTCAAAAGTTGGCCAAGTTGTATGTGGCAGAGATTGTGCAACTTCATGGAGTGCCAGTTTCGATTATTTCTGATCAAAATCCTAGGTTTACATCTCGATTCTAGCAGAAGTTACATGAGGCAATGGGTACACAGTTAGATTTTAGCACTACTTTTCACCCCGAGACAGATGGACAATCGAAAAGGCTGATTCAAGTTCTAAAGGACATGTTGAGAGGATGTGTTATTGACTTTCGAGGTAGTTGGGAAGATTACTTGCCATCAGCAGAGTTTGCTTACAACAACAGCTATCAGGCGAGTATTCGAACAGCTCCATATGAGGCATTGTATGGGTGAAGGTGTCGTACGCCTACTTGTTAGATAGAATTGGGAGAACATCAAGTTCTTGGGCCAGAATTGGTGGCGGATATAGAAGACAAGGTTAAGCTAATCAGGGATCAGTTAAAGGAAGCATCTGATAGGCAAAAATCTTATTCTGACTTGAAGCGTAAGGAAATTGAATACTCAGTGGGAGATATGGTTTTCTTAAAGGTCTCGCCTTCGAAGAAAATATTGAGGTTTGGAAAGAAGGGCAAGTTGAGTCCGTGATTTATCGGGCCTTATTGAGTTCTTAAACGAGTGGGTCCGGTAGCATATCAGTTGGAACTACCTCTGAAGTTGGATAGGATTCATGATGCCTTCCATGTCTCCATGTTAAGATGGTATCGATATGATCCTTCTCATGTCGTACCAGTAGAAGAAATTGAAGTGAAAGCTGACTTGACTTTTTGAAGAAGAACCTGTGTAAATTCTAGACCGTGATGTCAAGGTATTAAGAAGGAAGTCAATTCATTTGGTGAAGGTGCTTTGGCGTAACCAGATAGAGAAGAAACTACGTGGGAGCCGGAAGAGGCGATTCATCAACAATACCCTCACCTGTTTGGACCAGGTAAAATTTTGAGGCCGAAATTTCTTTAAGGGGGTAGAGTCGTAACGCCCTAATTTTTAAGATTTTGAGATTTTGCTCAAATTTATATATTGTTTGTTTGGATGTACTAAATTATGCTTTGAGTGTGTTTAGTGGGCCATTAGAAGGCCTAAGTTTAAGTTAAGGCCTGGTAAAATTTTTAAATTTTAGGCTTAAAGGAGAAGGGGCTTGACTAAATGGGCTTTGAAATTAATGTTGGTAATTTAAGTCATAAGAATACCTGTGGTAAAGTGGCAAGGTAACATCACTTAAGGGCATGGGAGTGGCGTGTGGAGGCTTGTAAGGGAGATGGGGTTCGAAACTCTTGGTGAGCAGGAAGTTGGTTTTATTTTTACTGCATGTGCATGGTAAGAGATGGAACTCAAGTAGAACTCTGTAGGGAGGAGTTTGAAGTGTTCAGGGGATTGGATTAGGGAGTGATAAGGGGAGAAAATTTAGGGATTGAGGAGGAGGGGAGAGTTGGCCGAATAGGGGAGTGTGGAGTTGCATATTTGGCTAGGGAAGCTAAGGGTAGCACTTTCGGCATTTTTGGTTTTAAGTATGTACCGATTTCTTATTGCCTACTCTTCGGGATTTGTTTTGGTCATTTTATAGTTCCAAATAGGTAGCTAGAAGCGTGCATTCAATTACTTTCTATCTTTTCTTTTTCTCCTCTATTCTTCCATCAAAAGCCGAAAGCTCTAAATCCCAAAGTCCTCCTGTCGATTTCTTTCTTCTTGGCCAAACCTATTCTTCTCATTCTTCTCTTCTTTCTTTTCTTCCCCTTTTCTTCATTGTTTAAGTGATCTCTTTAAACCTTTCTCATCGATTGCTTCAAGGCTGAAACCCGAATCCCTTCTAACTGAATTCTTCTTGGCTGAATACCATAAAAGCTGAAATCTCAAAACCTTGAATCCTCCCTTGTCGTTTTCTTCTTAGACCAAACCTCACTCATCCTTATTTTGAAAAGCTGAAATCACTTGACACTCTCTTTTCCTTTGCTTTCATCTCCTTCCACCTTGTTTCTCTAAACAGAAACCCCCTCATTTCTTGGTGTGTTGTTCAAACCTCTTAGATCTATTTCTTTACGATTCAATTAGATCAAGTGTGGATCTGCGTGTGGAGTGTTGAAAATAACCTTTAGCTACAGTTAAATCAATCTAGCAAATCTTGGTGGTAAGTACTCGGATCTCTTCTTCCATATTCTTACGAATTAAGAAAAGCCAGAAACCCCTATTGTCTATGGTTGCTATCAGTTTTAACTTCTGTTTTATAAACACCTATTTTAGCCTTTTCATTCAGTTCTTATGTGTATTAGTTCAAAAAAGAGGCGATCTAGCAAGGAACAGTGGAGGCTAGGGACGTGAAAGCAAATTAGATTTAGATCTAGTGGTAGATCTCGGCAAGGGTAAGTGGATATTGGCTTTAGGTAAGGATGGCTGAATATGGTGATATTTGTATGATATCAATTTCATTGATTTCGTTGGTTTATAGAGTAACAGTGTGATTAAAACGATTGTAGGTTAATCATTTGAGGGACTTCTGAGTGCATCGTAAAACAGGTGTGTAATCGACACCCTCTAGTAGACTAGGGCTACCTTTGGTTGAGCGTTTTTCATCAGTGAGGTACAGTTGGGGTACCTAACCTCGCTAAACTGCTGCTTGGTTCACCATTGCAGTGCAGTGAAAATTTATTTCAATCTCACTGCTGTGCTGAAACGGGACTGGAGCTTTCAGCAGCAATTGAAGGCAACTGGGGAAAATACCCATTCTTTTATTTATTATTTTACCATTTTATCCTTGAAATGTTGGCCTAATCTCTTCCCCATCCTTATTTGTTTTCAGATTTGGGAAGAAAACAGCCAATTCATTGACATATGGTTTTCACATGGTTTCTATGACAGCCGAATTCTACTGATAACGGCGAAAGCTCTTCAACTCCTCCTTAATCGATGACCGCTAAGCCAGTGATTGTAAGGGTTAAGCGCAAAGTCTCTCTATTTCTTCTTGATGCTTTCAATAAGTAATTTTTTTTTATTCTTTCATTTCTTGCTACCATATTCTCTATTTCTTCTTTCTACCATATTCACAGTTTGTAGGACAACAAAGAGTTAGTCCTATTTATTTGTTTTTTTCATAGATACAGTGCTATAAAATTACCAACAACAGCTGAGACTGATCCTCTGTATGTAAATGGTAGGACCCAAATGTTTCATCCCCAAGATAGAAAAGGCCCTCTTGGTTTAAACTTGTAAGTTACAATGTATATATATATATATAGTAATTATACAAAGGTATTAGTCTTTTGATCATATTAGTGTATGACATCTAATTGATTTCAAAACTTGTAGGGATGCTATCTACCGGTCTGGATTCAAGTGTAAGAAATGCAACAAGTCATACTCAAGTAAAGATGTATTTCTGGACCTGAGTGTCACTGCTGGATTGAGAAACTACACTGAGGTCAAACCTATTAGGACAGAGCTATTCTGGTATGTATAGTTAACATATAGATATGGATTTACATTTGGTACCTTTAGACAGGGCTGGTTGAGTGTTCTATGTTAGGATTTAAGTTAACAAATGGAAATTCCTGAATTACTATCTCTTTTGGAATTTGATTTAGCTAGAAAGATAATCGACATTTCGTGACTGAACCAATGAACTGGTGTTCAAATCACAAATATATCAGTGTAAAGGTATTGTTTTACTAAATCATGCTTTCATCTTTTTTAGGATTCCTCTTGTATCGTTTCTCTATGAAAGAGGCTGGCATCAAGATTTTAATCTCAGTGGCTTCCCTAGAGCTGATGAAGAGGTAAATCTTTTGCAGGTTTCATAGACCCCTTGTAGAATATTAATCTGTATACGTGCAAATATCGTTTTTTGGACCCCAATATGATTCTTCCTTCCAAGTGAGTTGATTTAATATATGTTGCAATATCACCAAAATCCTTATATTGTATGGCTTATTTGTTTAGTTTGTGACATCGCTATTCATGTCTAACTTTATGCTTTCAAAATAATGCAGTTCAGAATGGCTCAGGACTACTTTAAACCTGTAGAAGGTGGCACTTTAGTGGATGTTAGCTGTGGAAGTGGTTTGTTTTCCTGAAAATTTGCCAAATCAGAGACATATTCTGGTGTTATTGCACTTGATTTTTATGAAAACATGCTCCGGCAATGTACTGATTTCATTAAGCAAGATGCATCTCTTTTAGCTAGGTAATCATCTCTACCTCTTTAATTTTAAAAGTTGAAGCAATCATTGCAAATACCAGTAGAGGTTTATATTTCTTCTCGTGCCAAGAGCTGATCGAAACTTCATCAGAATTTGCAACAATATTGCTCTTGTCAAGGCTAATGTTTCTACGCTACCATTCTCGTCCGGTTCTATTGATGCTGTACATGCTGGTGCTGCCTTGCATTGCTGGCCATCTCCTTCCAATGCTGTAAGTATGATTAAATTCAAGTCTCGTAGACTGAGCTACAAAATTCCTCTCAGCCTGAGTTTTAAGATGATAAAATATCTCGATAATGCAGTTTTTGACATAGCATGCTACTACAGGTCAACATCTCTCTGAGCTAAAAAAACCTTCTTATATGGCCACTTGTTTTTATTATCTTCAGATTGTTGAAATTAGTCGTATATTAAGAAGTGGTGGAGTCTTTGTTGGAAGCACTTTTCTTCGTTATACTTCTTCTACTCCCTGGATAATACGACCTTTCAGAGAGGTACAGTGTTTCTGGTTGTGTTTTGAATTTTGGTACTCTGTATTAGTCTGTTCTCCTTTTGTGCAGCAAGCATGCTGATATCTAGAACAATTTAGCATTGGCTAACATTCTTAGTTGTTGCAGAGGGTTATGCAAAGTTATAACTACCTCACAGAGGAGGAGATAGAAGAGGTATGCACAAATTCGAGTCTTACCAACTTTTGGAAGAAGGTTCAGCGATCTTTCATAATGTTTTCTGCTCAGAAACCTTGAAGCTTGGGTTTGGATCTTTGAATATATATATTGTGCTTTGATTTGTTTTACAATATTATTTGGTTATACGAGAATCACTAAAAAGAAAACCTTGAAACAAATTATAATGTAGTAAAGATGGAATGTTTAGTGCATGCTTAATTTCTTATTAATGCAAGTATTGCCTGATCGACCGATGATTGTATAAATGCTTTGAAATATTTTGTTAGTGCTCAATAATATTGAGTATATGATGACATTGTGGTGATCTAAATTAGATTTCAGTTTCCCTTTTATTTGTTGCAAATGATTCGCTGAGATGGTTAAACATGATATTAATCTTACATTGCTAATAAATATATAACAATGTGTGATATGTTCATAAATAAAACGTGAAATATCAATTTCTTTCATAGTGTACAAAGAAATTCAACATTTAAAAATAACTGTTTATAACTTTACCAACTTAGGCACCCTCAAAGAATATAGAATTAAAAAAATAATTTCAATATATGTTATTTTCACTTTGATCATGATTAGTGTCAAATTAATAATTAAAATGTTATTACTTTGGTTGATTTGTGGATGTCGTAAAAGATTTAGCAGACATTGGTCACGAGTTAACTTTTAAATTTTTAACAGACGATGAGTAACAAATAATATTAATCAATGTTATAAAAGAATATTTAACTATAAAAAATTAAAAATAATTATCATTATATCTAATAAATAATTTAAATTGATTATATAATTCATTAAAATATTTATAATAAAATATTGGAAGATACATTTTAATATTTTATTAAATGAGTTTGTAAATTCACATATTTTAATCATTTTATATAAGTAAAATAATTTAAAAACTTCTATTATATATCAATTCTAATCTGATGTCCTTAATAGTCATTTTTTATTTTCACCTCACCTCTATAGCTGCGTTTGAATCCAAACACACTCCACCGCTGTTTCTAATCTCACTGCTACAGTATCCAATCTCACTGCTACAGTATCCAATCTCACTGCTACAGTTATTAATCTCACCGCCACCGCTATTTTTAACCTCACCGGAGGTAAACACACCGCCCATCCGAACTAAGCCTAGATCGACAAAAGCTGAAAAGCTAAAATTCTGGCATTTCGAGGGCTTACGAGTGTGCGAGTGCTCGTGGGTCAGTTGAAATGGTAAAGTTGGTAATTACGAATGGTAAGACGGTTGTGTGCGCGGTTTTGTGCACGTTGGTGGTTTGGGCCTCGAAGGGCTAAATTTGGGCCCATTGGGCTTACGGGCCCATATGGGTGAAAACGAGCGGTAAGTGTATTCTGGTAATCTGATTGTTAAGATCTGCTAAAACGGGTGTAAAATTTGGACTTAATGGGCCGCAGTAGCTTGTGGGCTCCGTCGGGCCCATTAGGGGTTTTAGAGCCCGATGACTCTGTAATAATGAAATGGACTAAATAAGTTAATTGGACGGCAATAGGTCTGTTAGTGTACTATAACGAGCATGAAACCCTAAAATCTGGTAAATTTATTGAAATACCCCTTAAGGGTGAAAATTACTGTTTTACCTCTAGGTGCTAAAAGACCACTTTACCCCTTGGGAAAAGATGACTGATTTGCATGCTATTATATATGTTACTCTGTATGCCATATCATAATATAATCTGTTGCATGGGATTCGGTTATTTTGATGGAGGAAGTACTAAAGTGGCAATGCCACATATACTGTTAGAGGCTTTGCCTCGTATTACTGTTTTAGTGGCTTGGCCACGATATCTGATTAAGCAGCTATGCTGCGACTGTGGTGTGTAAGGCTGGGTGGGTTGAGTTATTCCCCACATGGTGTGTAGGGTTGGTACGGGTGGTGTGTAGGGCTGGATTGGGTTGGGTTTTGCATACATGCATAATATTCTGATTTGTTACTGTAATGGGCCTAAGGCCCACACTATTTTCTGAATAGGGCTAAGGCCCAGTTATCACTGCTTTCTAAATAGGGCTAAGGCCCAGTTAACACTGTACCTGAATAGGGCTTCGACCCAGTTTGAGCTTGAACTGATCTTGACTCTGGTTGGGTGAGCTTGCACACTGAGTTTTCACAGACTCACCCCTTTCTTTTCATCCATGCAGGTGAACCCCAACCTTAGAGGACTTGGAACCGCGAGGGATTCGAAGTGGCCAGGTGAACTACTTTCGGTTTTATATTTTTCTGAAATTTACTTTAATTTAGTATTCCTTAATTTCTTTTGGGTTTTAATCTGTAATAAGGCCGCTTAGTATTTATTTTTATTTGATTTTAATTATTTATTTATTACTTGTTTAAAATTGATAGACTAAGGTTGTGCGGATTTTTATTTAAATTAACAAACGTTTTCAAAACCTTCTCTACGTGACAAGTGGATGACTTAATGGCAAAGACTCACTAACAAGATCTTTTAAAAAGTAAACTCCAAACTGATAGTGGATAGGATTTTTAATAAATTGCATAACCTTCTATTTTTCTCAAAACACAATGGAAATGGGTTTGCTAAGTCAACCTAAAATCATGAAACGAAGGGCGAGGTGTAATTAACTGTTCATGTGACTCACCAGATCTGGCCATAACGTCTACGCCAAGTTTGGGGTGTTACAGAAATGAATGATGTGTTATATATGTTCGTTATATGAATTATGGTTCTATGTTTTGAGCATGAGAATTATAAAATGAAAAAACATGGTTTTGCGAAATGAGACGTAGTATATGTGCAAAAGATGATATGTGTTTTATAAGGAAATGAAATGTGAATATGTGCTCTATATATATGAAATTGAAATGTAGCTAAATGGTTGAGATAAATGTGAAGTTGTTAGTGAACCATTACATGTTTTGGTTAGTCATGTAATTATTATGTGCAAACTTGATTTATTTGATTGAGCTAACTGTTGTTATTCAAATATAAAAAAAAACATGGGTTATATATATATTCATTGAAAAATAAGATAAGATAAGTTATTTTAATGTGGTATGCGAATTTACGAGTGCAGTGAATGTATATGTGATTGAGATTTGTTATATTAGTTTATTGATATTGATTTATAAATATTATTGAAATGATTTATTTACTTATGGCTTACTAAGCTTTTAAAGCTTACTCTGTGTGTTTTTCCTATGTTTATAGATTATCTAAAATTTGCTCGGGTTGGAAGTCGGTGGAGGCATCATCACACTATCCAGTATTCGTTTTGGTAAATAAATAGATTTGGTTACGTGGCATATATAAGCTAGTTTTTCTTATAATAGGATTTGAAATATGTATATATATATAAGCCATGTAAAAATAGCTTGTTTAATTATGTTAAGTTTGGTTTCATGCTTTGAACAAATGGTGGTGAAAATTGGTTTTAATGATTCGGCCATGACATGTATATATGATGTAGGTTTGATATAATTTGATAGCTTGTAAACTTGATTACATTGTTTTGATTGATGTGCATTTTGGTAAAAATGCTAATGATGTATGTGGTTGATGAGTTAATTCAATTATGTGATGAAATTTGGGTAATGGTTATAAATCATTTAATATTCGGCAATGAAGATTGACTTAAGATTTTGTATAATGTGAATTGGTATAAGTTAATACAATGGATTTGTATTGAATGTGATTTTTGGTTTTATAGATTTTGTGGTTAAAAGGTAATCAATGGTAATGTTTCTTTTATAGATATTTATAGCCGAATGGGCATTAAATGAATTAGTCCACATTTTGATACATTGCAAAATAGGTAAATATTAATGTGAGTTTAAATGTTAATTATGATATTGGTTGTTTAGGTACATAGTAAATTCATAGTAATGATTATGTTTTGAGTTAAAGTTCATTGGCATATAGTTATGTATTGATATTTAAAATGTAATACATAAATAAAATCTTATATATTTAAAAGCATATTATATATGACTTTGAAGTATGAATTAAATTTATTTTGCGATTCACATTGTATGCTCAATGCTTGGTCTATTATGTGTTTTATGATTTGCAAATATGACATATATAATTTTATAAGTGTTTGAAAGTTTTATATTTTTCGGTAATACCTTGTAACCCTAGTCCGACGAAGGTACGGGTTAGGGGTGTTACATTTGGTTGGTATCAAAGCTATGGCTTAGTCGGTTCTAGGACTACCATAGCATATGTGAGTCTAGCTATACATGTCACATTTAACCTGTGTTAGTGTGATATCTCCCGACTCTAATGCAATTTTTTTTGATGAGACAGATAAGTTTTCCAACCAAGCTAATTCTGATAGTACGGAATGTGTACTCAGATTTTGAATGGAAATGTATTGATTATGAGTTAAGACTTGTAAAGATATGGATCACAGAGTATGACATTTTGTTGTTGATAAATGTTATAATCATATGAGCATATAAGTTATGATATTGTGGCTTACAATTGCGATATGAAATAGGTGATAAGTACAAAAGTGATTAAAAGCAAGTGTTTATTAATTGATTTGAGAATGTGAAATTAGTAATGAACTAGGTATTTGTGATCTTATGAGTTATGTGTATTGTGTGTAAGTCAAATTTGAGGCTTTACTACCATCACCCCCTTGTTAGTGAAATGTTATAATGTAATCTTCAAGATTTGTGTTGAATGAGCTCATGAGTGTGGAGTTATAGAAATCTGTGTTTTAAAGATTAATAATGTGGTCAGAGAAGAGAATGAATCAACAAATAGAGACAGTACAAAAAGGAGATATTAGATAGTTCTGAAGATTATTCAAATTATGCAAAGTCATTATTGTAGAAGAAGTTAACTCTAATTAAATGACTTATTCATGCATGATATCTAAAGAAAGGTATTAATTGAAAATTCTTTTAAATTGATTTCTGTTGTTGATGGAATAATATGAACTTAATGAAGACAGAATCAGACAGTTGAGTAATGTTTGAATTGTATTGATAGCTGAGTGCAGTGGTGATAGTCAGGCAGTTATTATGATTTCTTTTGGCTATTCTATGTGTACATTTATCCTCAAAAGTAGTTGTGACCGTTTAATATCTGAAGAAATTCTTATCGTATAATGACATTAGTAAAACATATTAATGAATGAAAGTATCTTGGTCTGTTTGGGTTATGTTTGACATTGCTCTGTCTTTCTCTGGTATATTATTATTCCATTGTGTGGATATTAAATTTGACAGTAAAATCTAAATGAGGCTAATGTTCTATTTCTACTGGTTATTATTCTGTTGAATAAATATGGAGATTATATTGCTTACGTTACCAGGGATTACAGTAATTATGAGTGATGTTGTTCATCCTAGATATTTTCTGAGATTTCATCAGAATAGTTATCATTATATATGGGTTATAATTCTTCAATATTCTGTTTAGTTTTAGAAGTTGAAATTTCGCTATCACAGTTTTTTTTTTATGATTCTATGTGATTATCTGCAAGAGATCTCTATTCGATAGAGATGACTATGTCTACTATGATTATAATTTCTGGTTTGAAATGTGAGAGTACAATGGTATCATCGTTAGAGTTATAGAAGTTATGTTTCTGCATTGATTGCTATTAAAACCATATTTGATTCTCTTCTGTGTTCAAATGCTTCATTAACAGCTGAGCCAGTAGTTAATGTAGTATTGAGACATCGTTCTTATTAAAGCCCGATGAATCCCATTTGGTTAAGGTGACTTTAGTATAATTCAGAGCTTCGATGATTAATGTATGAGACAATTTTGCTATAAATCCTTTTCAAATTCTTGTGAAAGGCTGGACTTCGGTAGAAATGAAAGTGATAGAAGATCAAAATAAAATCTGTATAGTGATATATCTGAGATTATCCTTCTAACGAGAAGAAAAGATTTCTTCGAAAAGACTGATTCAGTGATTTTGTATGAGTTGAATAAAAAAATGAAAAAATATGATGATGATTGAGTTATATGCATTTGAACCTATTCATTGGGCTGGAAAGAAACTTTAAACATACACGTGTGAATTGAAGAATGGTCTGAAAGAAAAGTTTGTATTCTTGAAGCTTTGATATCATCAGAATGATTCTATCTGAGAAATGTTGTGGTAAATTAAAGTTAGTTTGATTGTTGAAGTTTTCTCTTGCACAAATATAATTGATTGTTGTTTTGAAATAAAGTGTGCATACAGAGAAGTTCTAAAATGGGACAACAACTGCTTCAGGTAACTCTCAATGGTAGTTTATATGTTCATATGGGATTAACAAGATGCACAATTGTAACGCCCCCAACGCCCGAGACCGTCGCCGGAGTCGAGCTTGAGGTGTTACTGAACATAATTTTCCATTTTAAGAACTTTGAAACATTTAATTCTACATTCACAGCATACTGTCTACCTGCGTTATGGTTACAAAAAAAAATCATATCTCAAGTTACAAAACTTGAAATCAAGATCCGTAAATTTTCCCTAAAACTAGATTCATATATCTATATACTAATTTTTTTCTAGAATTTTTGGTCAGGCCAATTAGTACAGTTTATTAATTAAAGTTACCCCTGTTTCAAGACTCGACTGCATTGACCTCTGCTCACTACGAACCATTTTTATCTATCTAAAAAATTCATATGACTATGCCGTTTATTTCTCTTAAAACTAGACTCAATAAGGATTTTGAACATATAAAGCATACCTCCTAATTATTTTTGTACAATTTATGGTGAATTCCCAAATTTGGAACAGGGGATCCAGAAATTGCTCTGGCCCTGTCTCACTAAAACTCAAATATCTCATCACATATACTCCTTTACCTGTTTTGCTTCTTTCATATGAAAGTAGACACAATAAGATTTAATTACATATTTAATTCATCACCTAATTCGGTTTCTACTATTTTTAGTGATTTTTCAAACTCACATCATTGTTACTGTAATGTTCTGTTTTATGGCAAATTTCATCTTTTTATGAATTTTCATGAACTACAGAACATATTAGTCTCACATAGCATCCAACATTATCTAGGCTAGCCATTCCAATGACTAATCATTTCCAAGCATTTTCTTAACCAAACCACAACCATATCATAAGATTATTTACACAAAATAAGAACATTGCTATACATGCCATACTCAAGTTATACAAGCCATTTTACCAAAAAGTCCTTCGGATAGTGTGATCGAGCCTTCAACCTATCTCGATTCCTAAGCCGGCTTATCCAACACTACAATGAATAGAAAAGAGGGAGTAAGCATAAATGCTTAGTAAGTCCATATGCAAATAACAAGTAACATAACAAAGCAATTATACCAAACAACATTAGCATGTTATCACCAAGACATATTCCACATTTCTAGCCATCGTGTATCAAGTTTCAACCCGAGGGTTAAGAACATACCTGTCCAAAGTGTGCATTTTGCGACACTTACCAAAATATCATTTGCATCTTAAGCATTCTTCCATTTCGCTAAAATTTTACCCGTTGAACACATCGGAATATAACTCAGATACATGGATAATTTGCACATAAGTGCCACATATGTAATCAAGCGACCATGTAACCTGCCCATAAGTGAACTCGGACTCAACTCAACGAGCTCAGGCATTCGTATCCATAAGTGAACTCAGACTCAACTGAACGAGTTCGGATGCCTAGTTACATCTCACGAACTCGGACTCAACTCAACGAGTTCGGACATTCGCATCCATAAGTGAACTCGGACTCAACTCAACGAGCTCGGATGCCCAACCATCCTAGTGACATGTCACTTGTATCCTAATCTATTCCCAAGGTTCAAACGGGATTTTCCTCAATCACACATTTCCCAGTCGTTCTCCTCGGAATATCGGAACCAATACGTTGCTTGCATCTCATACTTATCAATTTAATCACATACTTTTCATACCAATACATAATATTTCACAAGGCATAATATTCATAATAACAAGTATCATATCATATAAATAGCATTAAATCACTTAAAATAGCAATTATGTTACATTATTTACACATGAACTTACCTCGATACCAAAATATCAACAATTGAGCCTATTCCTCGTAAACTTTGTTTTTCCTTCAATCACGACTTGAATCTCATTTTTCTTGATATAAAATAGCACATTTAGCTCATTTAATACTCACATTTATCAAAATAGTCCTTGACTCTAACTTTGTCAAAATTACAAATTTACCCCTAAACTTTTGCATATTTATGCTTTTGCCTCAAAGCTCGAAAATTAAATTTTATTTCAAATTCTTATGGTTTAGGACATGCTGATCATTTATTTGCTATTAGCAAGCTTAAATTCCCACTATAACACATACTTATGAACATTATGTACTTTTACCAATTAAGCCGTTTTGTTCGTTTTTACTTAAAATCGAGTAGCACAAGTTGTCTAACATAATTTAAAATCTCATATTCAATCATAAAAGATAAAAATACACAAATTTCACCTATGGGTATTTTTCCAAATATGAACCCTAACTTAAATTATTGCTAACATAAGCTTTATCAAGTTACCGGGACTACGAAAACGTAAAGAACATTAAAAACGGGGCTTGGAATCACTTACTATGGAGCTTGGAAGCTTGAAACAAACCCTAGCTATGGAGAACCCTTGAAATTTCATGGTAATGAAGAAGATGATCAATTTTGTGTTATTTTTCCCTTTTTATTTCATGTTAATATCCAAATGACCAAAATACCCCTCCTTACTAAACTTTCAAAAATTTCATCCATGTCCAAATTTTGTCCATGAACTTAAAATTGGCCAAATTACTATTTAAGACCTCCTAATTAATATTTCAAAGCAATTTCATACTAGAAACTTCTAGAATGCAAGTTTTGCAACTTATTCGATTTAGTCCCTAATTTCAACTTAAGCACTTTATGTAGAGAATTTCTTCACGAAATTTTCACACAATCATGCAATCATATCATAAACCTCAAAATAATTATAAAATGATTATTTCTACCTTGGATTTGTGGTCACAAAACTACTATTCTGATTAGGCCCTAATTCGGGATATTACAACTCTCCCCCCTTTAAGGATTTTCGTCCTCGAAAATCTTACCGGTAAACAGATGTGGGTATTGATTCCTCATAGTTTCCTCAGGCTCCCATGTAATCTCTTCTACCCCGAAGGTACTTGGTGTTCAACTTTCACTTGTTGACAAATTAGGCATTTCGATACAAACTCCGATATATCTCTTTTCATTCCATTCCACCAATACATTTTCTTCAAGTCATTATACATTTTCGTACTGCCTGGATGAATCGACAAACAACCACTATGTGCTTCCTGCAAGATCTTTTGAATCAATTTCTCATTCTTCGATACACAAATCCGATCTTTAAACATCAAACACCCATCAGAACCGATTTTGAAATTTGACTCTGTATCAACCTCACATTGCTTTCTTTTGGCTTGCAAGTCTTCATCGCTTTTCTGAGCTTCACAAGTCTCCTGTAAAAACATCGGTCTTGCCCTCAACTCAGCTAGAATCGAACCATCATCTGACATTTCCAACTGAGTGTTCATAACTCTCAAAGCAAACAACAACTTTTTGCTCAAGGCATCGGCAACTACATTTGCTTTTCCTGGATGGTAGTCAATCACAAGCTCGTAATCTTTCAACAATTCTAACCATCTTTGCTGTCTCAAATTCAATTCTTTTTGTGACATCAAGTATTTAAGACTTTCATGATCGGTATATACTCGACACTTTTCTCCATATAGATAATGTCGCCAAATCTTCAAAGCAAACACCACCGCAGCCAATTCCAAATCATGAGTCGGATAATTCCTCTCGTGAGGTTTTAACTGCCTCGAAGCATAAGCCACAACCTTTCCGTCTTGCATCAGTACACATCCCAAACCATTTAGAGAAGCATCACTATATACCATAAATTCTTTACCTGACTCAGGCTACACTAACACTAGTGCCTCTGTTAATAACTTTTTTAATTCTTCGAAACTCTGTTGACATCCTTCCATCCACTCAAATTTAACATCCTTGCAGAGTAATCTAGTCATAGGAGCAACAATTATAGAAAATCCATTCACAAACTGTCAATAATATCCAGCTAGCCCCAAGAAACTTCTAACTTCGGTTACATTCTTTGGTGGTTTCCAATCAACAATAGCTGAAATTTTACTGGGATTAACCCGTATACCATCACCTGAAACAATATGACCCAAAAATCTAACTTCCCGAAGCCAAAATTCACTTTTACTAAACTTGGCATATAACTGCTTATCTTTTAAAATCTGCAAAATTATTTTCAAATGCTCGGCATGCTCGGTCTCATCTTTTGAATAGATTAAAATATCATCTAGAAATACCACAACAAACTTGTCCAAGTATGGTCGAAATATGCGATTCATCAAATCCATAAACACAGCAGGAGTATTTGTCAACCCAAATGGCATAACTAAAAATTCATAATGACCGTACCTTGTTCTAAAAGTAGTTTTAGGCACATCTGACTCTTTTACCCGCAGCTAGTAGTACCCAGATCTCAAGTCAATCTTTGAAAACCACGTCGCTCCTTTCAGCTGATCAAACAAATCATCAATTCTCGGCAACAGTTACTTATTCTTGATTTTCACTTTGTTCAGCTGCCAATAGTCGACACATAGTCTCATTCTTGATTGTCACTTTGTTCAGCTGCCGATAGTCGACACATAGTCTCATTGAACCATACTTCTTTTTCACAAACAATACAAGAGCACCCCAAGGTGAAAAACTCGGTCTCACGAAGCCTTTGTGTGTCAACTCTTGCAAATGCGACTTTAATTCCTTCAATTCCGTTGGTGCCATTCTATACGGAGCAATCGAGATCAGAGCTGTTCCCGGCATCAACTCTATACCAAATTCTACTTTCCTGACTAGAGGCAAACCCGGCAATTCTTCTGGAAATACATCCACGAATTCACATACAATCGGCACTAATTCTACTTTCTTTTCAATTTCTTTTGTATTCAACACATATGCTAAATAAGCTTCATAACCTTTTCTCAAATATCTCTGAGCCGACATTGAAGAAATCACACTAGACAATGCCTCTGATTTATCTGATTCAACCCGCAGAGTTTCGCCATTTTCACACTTTAATTCAATAACTTTCTGTTTACAACTTACTATAGCATCATGCAATGTCAACCAACCCATGCCCAAAATAACATCAAATTCATCAAACAGCAACAACATCAAGTCGGCCGAAAAGTAATAACCCCGAATCATTAAAGGACATTTCTTGCATACTTTATCAACTATAACACATTTGCCTAATGGGTTTGACACTTTAATCATAAATTCTATATTCTCAACAGGTATATTCATGCTAGACACCAATTTCATGCACACATATGAATGAGTAGAACCGAGATCAATTAAAACAGTAACATTAACATCATAGAGAGAAAATATACCGATGATCACATCAGGTGAGGAAGCATCTTCACGCGCTTTAATAGCATAAGTTCTAGCCGGAGCCCTTCCTTCAGATCTAACTGCTGCATCTCTGGCTACATTCTTGCTGCTTGCTTCACTCCCAGCTTTTCTTGGATACCTTCCCCTCAAATCTGCACCACTTACTTTTGTACTCTGAAATTTTTCTTTTTCAATCCTCTCTAGACAGTCTCTAATAAAATGATCCGGAGAACCACATCGAAAATGTTCATTTGCTCTGCACAGACCAAAATGATTTTTGCCACACCGCTGGCACTCAGGCTTAAAAAATCTCGAGTTCCCTACACTGGCTGCCGAAGTAGTCTGGGACTTAGGACCCACATTTTGCTTCTTAAAATTCCCATATGACTGTCCAGCTAAAACTTGGGAACGAGGATTCATATTTCTTGGTTTTCTGGGTTACTGTGAGGGTGCACCGCCCATCGGTCTTTTCTTCCAATTTCGTGTCTCAGATTCTACTTTTTTCTTCTCATTAAGTAGTTCTTCAGCCTTGCAAGCTCGATCGACAAGTACCACCATTTCTTTTAATTCAAGAATCCCAACAGATACCTTAATTTCTTCATTGAGTCCATCTTTAAATCGCCTGCACATTTTAGCCTCTGTAGGAACATATTCTCTAGCATACTTGCTTAATCTGATGAACTCTCTTTCGTATTCAGTGACTGTCATATTACCTTGCTTTAGCTCAAGAAACTCTTTACGCTTCTGGTCAATAAATCTTTCACTGATGTATTTCTTCCGAAACTCTTCTTGAAAGAATTCCCAGGTTACTCTCTCTTTCGTTACCACCGAAATCAATGTCTTCCACCAATTGTAGGCTGAATCCCTCAACAGAGATATAGCACATTTCAAGCATTCTTCAGGTGTACAAGACAGTTCATCAAATACCTGGATAGAATTCTCAAGCCAGAACTCTGCTTTCTCGGTATCATCATCCACATTTACTCTAAATTCTTCAGCCCCTAGCTTACGGATTTTATCAACTGGAGTTCTTTGGAATTTCATCATATCCACACCCTGAGGCATCGGGGCTAGAGGTTGAGGAATTGGGGGAGGTGGGGGAGGTTGTACATTCGGGTTCGTACGAACGAACTCAGTATACCAAGCACTCATCATCTGGAGAAAGGCTTCTCGACCCCTTTCTCCTCCTCCTTGACCAATAGTGGGAGGTGAATTTTCAGTCGGCACCACCCCTTCAGCCGGAGCTGGTGCATTACTTTCTACATCATCGGCCACAATTGGATCGGGATACATTTACTATATAAAAAAATTATTTAAAAGGTCAGAAGTCGTCACACTATCATAATGTACACATATGGCATGTATATCAAAATCCGTACATACAACACGTTAATCTAAGAACCGACCAAACCTGCTCTGATACCACCAAATGTAATGCCCCCAACGCCCGAGATCGTCACCGGAGTCGAGCTTGAGGTGTTACTGAACATAATTTTCCATTTTAAGAACTTTGAAACATTTAATTCTACATTCATAGCATACTATCTACCTGCGTTACAGTTACAAAAAAAAATCATATCTCGAGTTACGAAACTCAAAATTAAGATCCGTAAATTTTTCCTAAAACTAGACTCATATATCTATATACTAATTTTTTTCTAAAATTTTTGGTCAGGCGAATTAGTACAGTTTATTAGTTAAAGTTACCCCTATTTCAGGACTCGACTACACTGACCTCTGCTCACTACGAACCATTTTTCTCTCTCTAAAAAATTCATATGACTATGCAGTTTGTTTCTTTTAAAACTAGACTCAATAAATATTTTGAACATATAAAGCATACCTCCTAATTATTTTTGTACAATTTATGGTGAATTCCCAAAGTTGGAACAGGGGATCCAGAAATCCCTCTAGCCTTATCTCACTGAAACTCAAATATCTCATCACATATAACTCCTCTACCTGTTTCGCTTATTCCATATTAAAGTAGACACAATAATCTTTAATTACATATTTAATTCATCACCTAATTCGGTTTCTACTATTTTTAGTGATTTTTCAAACTCACATCATTGTTACTGTAATGTTCTATTTTATGGGAAATTTCATCTTTTTATGAATTTTCATGAACTACAGAACATATTAGTCTCACATAGCATCCAACATTATCTAGGCTAGCCATTCCAATGACTAATCATTTCCAAGCATTTTCTTAACCAAACCACAACCATATCATAAGATTATTTACACAAAATAAGAACATTGCTATACATGCCATACTTAAGTTATACAAGCCATTTTACCAAAAAGTCCTTCGGATAGTGTGATCGAGCCTTCGACCTATCCCGATTCCTGAGCTGGCTTATCCAACACTACAATGAATGGAAAAGAGGGAGTAAGCATAAATGCTTAGTAAGTCCATATGCAAATAACAAGGAACATAACAAAGCAATTATACCAAACAACATTAGCATGTTATCACCAAGACATATTCCACATTTCTAACCATCGTGTATCAAGTTTCAACCCGAGGGTTAAGAACATACCTGTCCAAAGTGTGCATTTCGTGACACTTACCAAAATATCATTTGCATCTCAAGTATTCTTCCATTTCGCTAAAATTTTACCCGTTGAACACATTAGAATATAACTCGGATACATGGATAATTTGCACATAAGTGCCACATATGTAATCAAGCGACCATGTAACCCGCCCATAAGTGAACTCGGACTCAACTCAACGAGCTGGGGCATTCGCATCCATAAGTGAACTCGGACTCAACTCAACGAGTTCGGATGCCTAGTTACATCTCACGAACTCAGACTCAACTCAACGAGTTCGGACATTTGCATCCATAAGTGAACTCGGACTCAACTCAACGAGCTCGGATGCCCAACCATCCTAGTGACATGTCACTTGTATCCAAATCTATTCCCAAGGTTCAAATGGGATTTTCCTCAATCACACATTTCCCAGTCGTTCTCCTCGGAATATTGGAACCAATACGTTGCTTGCATCTCATACTTATCAATTTAATCACATACTTTTCATACCAATACATAATATTTCACAAAGCATAATATTTATAATAACAAGTATCATATCATATAAATAGCATTAAATCACTTAAAATAGCAATTATGTTACGTTATTTACACATGAACTTACCTCGATACCAAAATATCAACAATTGAGCCTATTCCTCGTAAACTTTGTTTTTCCCTCAATCACGACTTGAAACTCGTTTTTCTTGATCTAAAATAGCACATTTAGCTCTTTTAATACTCACATTTATCAAAATAGTCCTTGACTCTAACTTTGTCAAAATTATAAATTTACCCCTAAACTTTTGCATATTTATGCTTTTGCCTCAAAGCTCGGAAATTAAATTTTATTTCAAATTCTTATGTTTTAGGACATGCTGATCATTTATTTGCTATTAGCAAGCTTAAATTCCCACTATAACACATACTTATGAACAATATGTACTTTTACCGATTAAGCCGTTTTGTTCGTTTTTACTTAAAATCGAGTAGCACAAGTTGTCTAACATAATTTAAAATCTCATATTCTATCATAAAAGATAAAAATACACAAATTTCACCTATGGGTATTTTTCCAAATATGAACCCTAACTTAAATTATTGCTAACATAAGCTTTATCGAGTTACCGGGACTACGAAAACGTAAAGAACATTAAAAACGGGGCTTGGAATCACTTACTATGGAGCTTGGAAGCTTGAAACAAACCCTAGCTATGGAGAACCCTTGAAATTTCGTGGTAATGAAGAAGATGATCAATTTTGTGTTATTTTTCCCTTTTTATTTCATGCTAATATCCAAATGACCAAAATGCCCCTCCTTACTAAACTTTCAAAAATTCCATCCATGTCCAAATTTTGTCCATGAACTTAAAATTGGCCAAATTACTATTTAAGACCTCCTAATTAATATTTCAAAGCAATTTCATACTAGAAACTTCTAGAATGCAAGTTTTGCAACTTATTCGATTTAGTCCCTAATTTCAACTTAAGCACTTTATGCATAGAATTTCTTCACGAAATTTTCACACAATCATGCAATCATATCATAAACCTCAAAATAATTATGAAATGATTATTTCTGCCTCAGATTTGTGGTCACGAAACCACTATTTCGATTAGGCCGTAATTCGGGATATTACAACAATAGTCCAAGAAATAATATTGATGATTGAGTGTGAAATGTGATATTTTTGACTTTGTTGATTATAGAAATAGAGTGTGGATGCATTCAGTGTCAGAACTATCTTTGTTATTGAAAAAAATAAAGTTATTTGAAACGTTGTTAACTGTCTGAAGAAATCTTTCGGTACGATAGATTTCCTCTTTTGAGTAAATAGCTGAGTTATCTATTTCGGTGATGGCAAGTGATAAACAATTAATTATACATATTTCTACCTCATGTTTAGCCTATATTTTGGATGAATTATTATCAAATTAGTGAGAATTGGTGCTCTTGATCTTTCTTTTTCATATCTTATACTCAGGAGAGCATAGGGAAGAGAAAAGAACAGAAAATGGACCAAAAACGGAGAAAATGGGCCAAAATGTGAAATCGACACGGCCCAAGAAGTCACCGCACGGCTGTGGCACATGGTCGTGCCACATGAAGAGCACACAGTCTAGCCCTCGACAAGCACGGCCAGGGCTCACGGCCGTGCCACCTCAACAGTCTCGAACACGATCTCTTATCGAAATCACGCGGGCGTGGCACACGGGTGTGTTCTAGTCATGAGGAAGAGGAATTTCACTCGGATTTGGATACTTATGGGCTAAGAAAGCCATTCTAAACTCTATATAAAGACCCCATGAGGCAACTCTAAGGATATACTATTTTCTCTCAAGAAAGAGTGCCATAATTCTGCCAACACAAGGAGTGAAAGCAAGGGATTACTCTAAGGGAAGCCGATTGATTCATCCCAGAAGCCAGAATTCTACATCAAGACAGATGATCTCCCTAAATTCTTTCAGGGGTTTTTGGGTTCTTTATATTTTGTTATCTTAATTCTTCTGAGATGTTTCTTTCTTTATTATGAACTAAACCCCTCAAATACTTGAGGGGGATGAAACCTAAGACAGATCTTGTTATTATTTATTCTTGAATTATTTGATAAATACTTGAATTGTTCTTAATTATGTGTTCTTCATTCTTGATTTAATAATCCTAGGTATTACTTCAAGAACTTGATGTGCTTAGGCAGAGGAGCAAAAGTCCCTGTTTTAAGAGTAGATCTATCATAATTAAGCGGAGTTGCATGCAACCCTAGACATAGGGCGACATAAGTCTGCCGGATTAGGGTCAAACCTAATAGGGGGATCTATAGATCGAATTAATACAACCTAAGGTGTTAATTAAAAAAGAAACTTTAGTTAACAGCCTAGGCCTAGTTGTTCTTATCCTCAAAAAAGGTATTAACATAGGTTAGGGATCTCTACGGATCAAGTCAAGTGAAGAAATCATCTAGTTCAAGAAATTAATAACAAGTGAAGTCTAGGTGGATTCTCCCTTAAGTATTGCTCATATCAATCAGCCTTTCCATAAAGTTTTCCCTAATTTACTTTTTGTGCACTTTTAGTTAGTTTTAGAATTAGTTTCAACCAATCCTCTTTTATTTTTAGGCTAGATAATAGAAAGGAAGTAAGTATTAGTACTTTTGGTTCCCTTGGGTACGATAACTCGGTCTTGCCGCTAAACTATACTACTGTTCGATAGGTGCGTTTGCCTTTAAAATCATGATATTAGTTAGTTTTTGGTGTGATCAGTTTTTATAAATTTTATTACTTAATATCGTGAACATATTAGCAAGTCTACTGATGGTGCCAATCAAATCGAGGAATGCAAATCAAATTCTTGAAAGATTGTAGTTGTTTGATAAATTATAAGGTGATTATAAAAATGACATAGTATGAGATATTATATGTGGCAGTTACTTAACTCCATTGTTTCAAAATTGAGTTTTGTGAGTAAGTGATTCATGAGACTAATATCATCAGTGAAAATAAAGTAAAAAATGAAGGTAACTCAATACAGTAGTAGCAGATTAAATTTGATATGACGTATAGCAGGAAATAGATCAGAATCTCAATTGTGTGATTAAAGAGATATAAAATTCGAAGCAACATGTGAATTTGAAATGTACTGAGTGAAAGCAAATCCTTTACTCTACTTTCTGGTAAGATTTTCGGGGACGAAAATCTCTAAACGGAGGGAGAATTGTAACAGCCTGGTTTAGACCGTAGTCAGAATTGTGGTTTCGGTACCACAAATTTGAGTTAGAAAAATATTTAAATATTATTTTCCGTGCTTATGATATGTGAATTAGCATGTCTGAAAGTTTCATATAAAAAATTTAACTGTTTGTGTGCTTAATTTGATAAAAGGACCTAATGGCGTAAAATGTAAAAGTTACCTGTTGTAAGTTAAAGTGTCTATTTGTTATGGCTTATTAATTGGAAGGCCTTTATGTTGTAATAAGACCATTATCTGTTAGTGGAATTTATGGTTTGGCATTTTGGTAAATAGAATTATTTTTAAAAGGTGGTTAAGTAATTAAATAATAAAGGTTAATATAATAAAACAAAGTGAAATTGATGGCCATTTATTTTCATCATCTTTTATGGCCGAATGATGCTTGGGAGAAAGCCCAAATAAGGTTTTCATATTCGACACTTTGAAGTTCAATTAGATCAGGAAATGAGAAAATAGGATTTGGATCAGGGAAAGTTAAAAATAATTGAATAGTCGTTCCTGTAATATCCCAAATTAGGGCCTAATTGGAATAGTGGTTTCGTGACCACAAATCCGAGATAGAAATAATCATTTTATAATTATTTTGAGGTTTATGATATGATTGCATGATTGTGTGAAAATTTCGTGAAGAAATTCTATGCATAAAGTGCTTAAGTTGAAATTAGGGACTAAATCAAATAAGTTGCAAAACTTGCATTCTAGAAGATTTTAGTATGAAATTGCTTTGGAATATTAATCAGAAGGTCTTAAATAGAAATTTGACCAATTTATAAAATTTTGGAAAAAAATGGGCTTGTACATGAAAAATTACAAAGAAAGACATTAAGGGCATTTTTGTCAAATGGTAAAGGTTTTAAATTGAAATGTGTTTTATTTATATTTTTATGGTTTACATTTTTATGAAATTATTTTGAAAAAAAATTTTGTACGAAAATTTCGACGTTTGGGTACTAAATTTAGTCAAAAGGACTAAATTGTAAAATGTGAAAAAGTTGAGTTCTATATGTTACATGTGTCCAATTGTTATGAAAATTTAAATTGGAGGACCTTAAATGGTAATTAGACCATTGGTTAATTTATTGAACAAAAATGGACATGAAATGGGTGAAAAAAAATATTTTTAAGCTAGGGGCATTTTGGTCATTTAGTGATTAAATGAATTAAAAATCAAATTAAAAGTCAATTTTTGCTCATCTTCTTCCTCAAGGCCGAAAATAGCATGGAAAAACCATGGCTAGGGTTTTTCAAGCTTCCAAGCTCGATTGTAAGTCCATTCTAGCCCTGTTTTTAATGATTTTTACGTTTTTGAAATCCCGGTAACATGATTTCTCTATTTCTACCATTTATTTGAGCTAGGGTTTGATTTCAAAAATTGACTCATGTTGAATAATTGTGTATTTTGATGTTTTATGATATAATATGAGGTTTTAAATTATGTTAAACAACTTGTGCTGCTCGGTTTTAAGTAAAAAACGAGTAAAACGACTTAATCGGTAAAAATACCTATTGTTCATAAGTACATGTTATAGTGGGAATTTAAGGTTGCTGTTAGTAAATAAATGATCAGCATGTCCTAAAACATAAGAATTATGGAAAAAGTTTAATTTTCGAGCTTTGGGGCAAAAGTGTAAATGTGTAAAAGTTTAGGGGCAAAATCATAATTTTGCCAAAGTTAGAGTTAAGGACTATTTTGATAAATGTGAGTATTAAATAAGCTAAATGTGTTATTTTAGATCAAGAAAGACGTGCAATCGATCTTGATCGAGGAAGAGAAATGATTGTGGACTAAATTGCAAAATTTCTATATTTTGTACCGAGGTAAGTTCATGTGTAAATAAGGTAACATAATTGTTATTTTAAGTGATTTAATGTTATTTATATGATATAATACTTATTACCATGAAATGTTATGCTTTGTGAATTATTATTTAGTAATATGCAAATTATGTGAGCTATTTGATAAATGTGAAATGCTACCAAGTATCGGTTCCGACATTTCGAGGAAGATGACAAAGATGTGCGATTGAAGAAAATCCCGTTTGAACCTTGGGAATAGATTAGGATACAAGTGACATGTCACTAAGATGATTGAGTTTCGAACTCGTTGAGTTGAGTCCGAGTTCGTGAGATGTAACTAGGCATCCGAGCTCGTTGAGTTGAGTCCGAGTTCACTTATGGATGCGAATGCTTGAGCTCGTTGAGTTGAGTCTGAGTTCGCTTATGGGCGGGTTACATGGTAGCTTGGCTATGTAAATTCCGTAGGCTATTGAGTTTGTCTAGCTACGGATATGACACTTATGTATGTGCAATCCGTGTATTCGAGTTATATTCCGATGTGTTCAACGGGTAGATTTTTAAATGACTAGTGAGAACTCCTAAACGAACGAGGTATGTTGGAAAGTAAGGTGAAAGAGGAAATTGAACAGGTATGATCTTAAACTTCAAGTGGAGAACTTGGTAAGATAAGATTGTGGAAAGATAGTAAGTATACTTGTGCCATGAATGTTTTAATGATACTTATACAATTGGTGTTTATGTTGATTTGCATAGTCATGTTACTTGTTATTTACATGTGAATTTACTAAGCATTTATGCTTACTCCCTCCTTTTCATTCATTGTAGTTTTGACAAGCCAGCTTGGAAATCGGGAAGGGTCGAAGGAACAATTACACTATCCGGGACAATTTGGTATAATGGCTTGTATTTTGAATATGGCATGTATAGCATTGTAATCATTTTGTATGAATAACCTTATGACATGGTGATGGTTTGATAAGGAAATGCTTGGAAATGATTAGCCATTGGAATGGCCAATCTAGATCATATTTGGTGTCATGTATGTTTAATGTGCTACTTAGTCCATGAAAATCCATAAAAAGGTGAACTTTGTTATAAAATAGAATTTTTCAACAGCAGTGATGTGAGTTTGAAAAATCACTAAAAATAGTAGAGACACGATTTGATGGTGAATAAAATATGAAATTGAAGATTATTGTGTCTACTTTCATATGGAAGAAACGAAACAGGTAAAAGAGTTGTATTGTATTAGATATTTGGGTTTTGGTGGAACAGGGTCAGAGTAATTTTTGAATCCCCTGTTCTGACTTTAAAAATTCACTAAAACTTGTACAAAAATAATTAGGAATACTTTATATGAACAGATTCCTTATTGAGTCTAGTTTTAGGAGAAATAAATGGCATAGTCATTAGAACTTTGTAGGGGGCGAAAAGTGATTCGTAGTGAACAGATGTCAAAGCAGTCAAACACTAAAATAGGGTAAAATTTAACTAATAAAATGTACTAATTGGCCCAAACCAAAAATTCTATAAAACAATTAGTAGATAGATATATAAGTCTAGTTTTAGGAAAAATTTACATATCTTAATTTTGAGTTTCAGAACTCGAGATATGAATTTTTTAGCGACTGTGACGCAGATGAACAGCTTATTACGAAAGTTAGAATAAATGATTTAAAGTTCTTTAAGTGATAAATTAAGTTTAGTAACACCTCAAGCTCGACTCCGGCGATGGTCTCGATTAAGAGGGCGTTACAGTTCCAGTCCGTTCGTGTCCGTACGAGGTAAGTTCATAAGTGAATAAATGATCTCATATGTAAATATATATGTTTTAATTGTAGCCAAATTATTATGTATATTTTTGACTTATTGCCGAATTAATATGTATTGATGTACTTGTGGTCAAATTGAATTGAGCATTTGATGACTTGATTCAATTATGAGTTGATTTATTTATGCAGTTGTAAGTCTATAGGCAAATAAATACTATTTATTTTGATATTTAAGATTTCATACTATGATCGAATAAAAAAGTTGATATATTTTCTAAGTTTCGATAATATTTATATCTTGATAGTTATGCATATTCGGTTGTGGAATAAGTAAAGTTAGTTGATATGTTTTGATATACATATGAGAGTTATGTTTGATAATATGGATGAATTGATATTCGACATTTGAGTTTGAGTTGGGAACTACGAGACATTACTTGATGGTTGATTATTTGATTCGGTTGTGATTTGTTATAATTGAATGTATGAAAATAAGTGGTTGATATGTTGTTAAAGAATGGATTTATGTTATATGTATACTTAAGTGCTTAGTTGAAAATGTGTTATGGAGTTAGTCCATGAGATTTCCAATATATGAATTATATGTGTAAGACCAACTTTATATCAGTGTATTCTATCAGGCTTATTACCTAGCAGGCTTCGTGCCAGTGTATTATATCAGGCTTATTGCCTAGCAGACTTTGTGCCAGTGTATTATATCAGGCTTATTACCTAGCAGGCTTCGTGCTAGTGTATTATACTAGGCTTTATGCAAAACAGATTTTATGTGGGCAACGATAAATTGTGATCGAATGTGTTATACGAGCTAAAACGATCAGGTATGTGATGGTTAATTACATATTTGAAAATAAGGTAAGTACGTTTAAAATAACGATATGTGAAATATATGACATCGAATGATATGATTGTATACAAATGAAAGATGTGTTATATATGTTCGTTATATGAATTGTGGTTCTATGTTTTGAGCATGAGAATTATAAAATGAAAAAACATGGTTTTGGGAAATGAGAAGTAGTATATGTGTAAAAGATGATATGTGTTTTATAAGGAAATGAAATGTGAATATGTGCTTTATATATATGAAATTGAAATATAGCTAAATGGTTGAGATATATGTGAAGTGGTTAGTGAACCATTACATGTTTTGGTTAGTCATGTAATTATTATGTGCAAACTTGATTTATTTGATTGAGCTAACTGTTGTTATTCAAATATAAAAAAAAACATGGGTTATATATATTCATTGAAAAATAAGATAAAAGAAGTTATTTTAATGTGGTATGCGAATTTACGAGTGCAATGAATGTATATGTGATTGAGTTTTTTACATTTAGTTTATTGATATTGATTTATAAATATTATTGAAATGATTTATTTACTTATGGCTTACTAACTTTTAAAACTTACTCTGTGTGTTTTTCCTATGTTTATAGATTATCTAAAATTTGCTCGGGTTGGAAGTCGGTGGAGGCATCATCATACTATCCAGTATTCGTTTCGGTAAATAAATATATTTGGTTATGTGGCATATATAAGCTAGTTTTTCTTGTAGTAGGATTTGAAATATGTATATATATATATATATAAGCCATGCGAAGATGGCTTGTTTAATTATGTTAAGTTTGGTTTCATGCTTTGAGCAAATAGTGGCTAAAATTGGTTTTAATGATTCAGCCATGACATGTATATATGATGTAGGTTTGATATAATTTGATAACCTTTGAGTTTGAGTACATTGTTTTGATTGATGTGCATTTTGGTAAAAATGCTAATGATGTATGTGGTTGATGAGTTATTTCGATTATGTGATGAAATTTGGGTAATGGTTATAAATCATTTAATATTTGGCAATGAAGATTAACTTAAGATTTTGTATAATGTGAATTGGTATAAGTTAATGCAATGAATTTGTATTGAATGTGAGTTTTGGTTTTTATAGATTTTGTGGTTAAAGGGTAATCAATGGTAATGTTTCTTTTATAGATATTTATAGCCGAATGGGCATTAAATGAATTAGTCTACATTTTGATACATTGCAAAATAGGTAAATATTAATGTGAGTTTAAATGTTAATTATGATATTGGTTGTTTAGGTACATAGTAAATTCATAGTAATGATTATGTTTTGAGTTAAAGTTAATTTGCATATAGTTATGTATTGATATTTGAAATGTAATACATAAATAAAATCTTATATATTTAAAAGCATATTATATGTGACTTTGAAGTATGAATTAAATTTATTTTGCGATTCACGTTGTATGTTCAATGCTTGGTCTGTTATGTGTTTTATGATTTGCAAATATGACATATATAATTTTATAAGTGTTTGAAAGTTTTATATTGTTCGGTAATACCTCATAACCCTAGTCCGGTGAAGGTACGGGTTCGGGGTGTTACAATCTCTACTCGAATGTCCCACTTTAGCCTTTGAATGACTATAATCATCTCAGAATTTCTTTGACGCAGACTGAAATAATTTACTTGATGATCTCTTTTGTACATCTCCAGCTTCCGAATCATCTTTTCTTTTCTCTTTCCCGAGTTCTTTAGCTTTACACGCTCGGTTAACAAGCACAACAAACTTTTTTATTTCCAGCATTCCAACTAACAAACGGATCTCTTCATTCAAACCATCTTCAGATCTCTTACATAATATTGCTTCAATAGAGATCATTCTTGTACATATCAACTCAATCTCACAAATTCCCGCTTGTATTCCGTAACAGACATACGGTCTTATTTCAGCTCAAGAAGCTCTTTACATTTCTGGTCTATGAATCTCTAACTGATATATTTCTTTTGGAACTCAGTTTGGAAGAAATCCTAGGTAACTCGTTCTCTTGGAACCACAGATGTTAAAAATTTCCACCATTGATACGCTGTATCTCTCAGTAATGAAATAGCACATTTAGGACATTCATCAGGAGTACACGACATTTCATTAAACACTCGGGTCGTATTATCAAGACAGAACTCAACTCTCTCAGCATCATCATCCATAGTGGCCCTAAACTCTTCGGCCCCATATTTTCTGATTTTATCCATAGGTGGCTTACTCAATTGGATCAGATCTATTACTTGTGGCATGGTAGGGAGATCTTGAGGAATAGGTGGGGGTGGAGGTTGTTGAGTAGCTGGATTCATTCGAACGAATTCCATGAACCACTCATTCATCATTTGGAAGAAGGCTTGCTTTGCCTCTTCTTCATAGTCACTAAACATTGGCCTAGAATTAGCCGGCGCTGCCCCTTATGCGGGAGCAGCGCATTGCTCTCAACATCAGCTACGGCTCGTCCGGAATACATTACTATACGAAAAACACATTTTAGCTGTCAAAATTCATCACACTATCGCAGTTTATATATATGGCATGTGTAGCTAGACTCTCACACTCTACGTCAGTCCTAGAATCGACTAAATCGTAACTCCAATACCAACCAAATGTAACACCCCTAACCCATAACCGTCGCCAGACTAGGGTTAAGAGGTATTATCGGACATTTCAGAACATTTGACGATCATTTCACAAACATAAATTATACATCATCAATTCATATTAATTCACACATATATAGTCCCTTTAAAAGGTCTACAAGACCTTAAACATTCTTTAGGAAGGGGTCGGGACTAAACCAAACGCATACAAATTTTTTTGAAAAACTTTAAAATTTTCAAAGTAACAGAGGTCATACGCTCGTGTGATCAGGACATCTGCCTCGCATGGCATTAGACATGCCCATGTGTCTAGGCCTTGGGAAAACAGGGCATACCTACTGACTTAGGTTACATGGCCAAGGACATGCCCGTGTGCCAGCCCGTGTGCCCTTTCGAAATGGCCCACACACCTATTCATCAGGCCGTGTGCTAGGCCGTGCCAAACCTGTATGGTACACTGACTTAAGCCACAGGGCCAGTCACACATCCGTGTGTATGGCCATGTGGAGCACCCAAGCTCAATTCGAATTGGCCCTCGAGCAATATGGCAGAGACACACGCCCGTGTCCTTGCTCGTATGGGCAAAAATAGGCCATTTGCAAGGCCAATTTGCTACCCATTTTGGGTCATCCTTACAAGCATAATTGACACATAAATTATAACCAATTTGTAGCCAAAGCAATACCAATTCATGCACAATTCATGCCATAATATCATCAATCAATTCCATACTCAATTTCCATATCAAAACTTACCAAATTCACATGTCAAAACCAATCATTCATCTATAATCAAAATTTTCTATTCCATAACCAATCTCATACCAAAATCATACTAAATCCACAACTAAGTTTCACATCAACTTATTCAAAATGACCATTTCATTAGCCATATAAAAACATGTTAAAAAAATACCATAATCATTACATAACTTATACCAAAGTCAACCATAATCTCAAACATAGTCAAGCCATATCACATGGCATGATATTTATAATTCAAAACATATCATATTAATCATAGCCTATACATGCCATATATTAACATATACAACTTCAAAAGGTACCAAAATATTGTTTGATAGTGTGATGACGATCCTTGACTATCCCCGAGCTCACAGTAGCTTTGATAATCTATAAAATAAGGGAAAAATACACACAAGTAAGCTTTTAGAGCTTAGTAAGTCATATACAAATAAACTTCACACACAAAACAAATATAACCAAATTCATTCATATTAACTATGAGAAACCTCATATACCAAATTCATAATTCACATCTAGCTCTCTTGTGTTAATCATTTGTACATAAACATCATTCATGTAACACCCTAATTTTCAAGATTTTGTGATTTTTGTGAGAATTTGGTTAAAATTTAATTTTGGTATCTGGTTGTGCAGTTCATATTTGGAGTGTGTAAATGGGCCTATGGAAGGCCCAAGTATTGGTAAAAACTCGATAGAATTTTTGAATTTTTGTACTTAAAGATAGGTGGTCTTATTAAAAAATGTGGGTAGTTTGTATCACAAAAAGGGCTTTGGCAAAGTGGCTTGAAGGCGCCACTTAGTTGCTAAAAAAGTTGCATGTAAATGGAAGGGAAGGAGGCCAAGGTTCGATTCTCTAGCAGGTATTAGTATGGTTTAATTTTATGTTATGTAAGAGTTCGAATTCAGTTGCACTCTGTGGTGAAAGAATTTGAATTGGTCATGAGATGGGATCAATCAGTGATTTGGGGAGAGATTTTTGGGATTTGGTTGAGAGCCAAGTGTTGGCCGAATGTAGGGATCTAGGGGGAGAAATCGGTCAAGGGGTTTTGAGGTTAGTGTTTCGACATTAGGGGCATTGGTAGTGCCGATTTCTTTTGTTAAAGGTACCATAGGGATATCTCTTTTCTTCCTTCTTCTTCTCTAGCCGAACTCACCACTCCCTTGTTCATTCTATTCTTTTCTTTTTGCCAAACCCAACTACTATTCTCTTTTCTTTACCACCCTTGCCGAATTGTCACAAAAGCCGAAATCCCGGAAGTGGTTGTGTGCCGATTTCCTCTAAGCCAATATCCTTCATTTTCCTTCATTTGTTGTGGCCGATCCTTTCATCCTCTAAACTCCAATCTCTAATGGCAACACCATTGCAAGCCACCACACCAAACCATCTTCTTTCTCATAGTTCTAAAAGCCGAAACACTATAGTTTTAGGGAGACAGCCGAACCTTTAGACCTCTAGGATTCAGAAGTTGCTAAGTGGTTAAGGGCTAAATCTACTTCGGATCTAAGTAGTACAGAAGGAAAGTCTGTGGTAAGTACTCGTATCCCTAATCTACTCATTATTTTAGAAGTTAGGAAAGCCGAAAACCCCTAAAGATTAGGGAGGCTGTCGTTTTAAGGTATAGGCCTTTTGGGGTCTTTTCATTCGGTTTTTATGGTTTTATGTTGGGAAATAGACCATCTTGGAGGAGCAGCAAGGCCTGGAGAATCGGTGCGGATAAACTTGGATCTAATCATCGGATCCTGCGAAGGTAAGTGGTCATAGCTAGCTAGTAGGGGTTTTGGCCAATTGTGAATAAGAGGATATTGGGCCTGGTTGTTGATGTTAAAGATCTAACGTAGTAGTTAATTGATTGTAGAACAAGTGCGTAGTGGATTTTGGGAAGCGATCGTCACTAAGCAGGTGTGTAACGAACCCTCGTAGTAGCTTAGATTAACATTGGCTGAAAAGCCGTAATGCCGAAATTCTAGCATTTTGGGAACTTGCGATTTTGCGAATGGTTATATACGCGGTAAATGCGATAAGATCGGTGGTTGGATTGATGGAACAGGTAAGGGCATGATTTTGCGCACGATGGTAAGTTGGGCCTCGATGGGCTAAAATTAGGCCCAATGGGTTTTTGGGCCCATTTGGATAAAATTGGTGGAAAATAAAATTTTGTTAAATTGCATGTCAGGATCGTTAATACCGTTATGGAATATAGGCTAAATGGGCCTAGATGACTAAATTGGCTACGTAGGGCCCATTAGGGGTTTTGGGCCCAAAAGCTGAAAGTGGTTAAATGGATTAAAAATTATCGTTCAAACATCGAAATTGTTGATAATGAGCATGAGAAACCATAAATAATTGGTAAAATTATGAAATTACCCTTATAACATGAAAATGACTATTTTGCCCCTAAGTGAAAATGACCATTATACCCCTAGGGTTTTATTATGATTATGATGCATGTGATATTGTTATTATACATGATATGCCATAATATGCACATGATAGGCTATGATATGCACATGATATGTCATGATATACTCATTATATGCATGGGTTAGGTTTATTGGTGGAGGAAGTGTCAGTGGTAATGCCACAGATACCGAAAAGGGGCTTTGCCCTAGTTATTAAAAGAGGCTAGGCCTCCAGTTATATGATAAAGCAGCTATGCTGCCAGTGGAGAGTTTGGTTGGGTGGGTTGAGTTATTACCCACATGGAGAGCTTGGTTGGTACGGGTGGAGAGTAGCGGATGGTGGGTTGAGTAGTCTCCCCAAATGGGCTTGCATACATTTATTGATATTACATGTGATATTTGAATGGGCCTATAGGCCATACCGCTTACAGAAAAGGCTTCGGCCCAGTAATATGATTTATGAGAAAGGCTTCAGCTCAGTAACCGTTAAACGAAAGGCTTCGGCCCAGTGGTTGTTAAGACTGAATTGGGGGCTTAGGCCCAGTATGCTGACATTGATTTGGGCTCTGAAAGGGCTTGTTGCACATTGAGTTTTCAAACTCACCCCTTTCCTTAACCTTGCAGGTGAGCCTTGATGTGAAGACTTGGAGCCGGAGGGGATTTAGAGTGGCCATGGTGATCACTTTCGGACTATTTTCATAAAGTACCTAGTTTTTAAATTTTATATTTTAGATGTTATTACTATTTGGTTTTGAGGTGTAATAAGGCCATTTTAATTACTTTCTAGGATTATTTTATTTTGTACTTTTTATTTTACTTGACGGATTTGGTTTTAAAATGGGCTAGACTTAGGACGCGTTTTCGAAATGCGTTTTCGAAATGATACTTGTTTTCAAATAACGCAATGATTCAATAAAATGATTTATCAAATATATCTACTTAAATAAATTCCAACACAATTTGTTTTCCGAAACTTATCACTAAACTAAAGTGTGGCAATGGTTGTGGGCATGTCTAGGATTGGATCCAATCAAGAGCTTGGTACTTAAGCAGCCTCCATGGCTCACCTCCTCTGTTTCGGATACCTACCTAGTGCACAGCTTCTATTCACTTTATTAACTTAGCAAGGACAACCTTTTAAAACACTAAGAAAGTCTTTGGATAAAATATGGGGTTTCTTAAACATTTCAGTGTGACACAACAGATTTGGCCGTAACATTTGGGCCAGGTTTGGAGTGTTACATTTAGTATCAGAGCCAGGTTGCAACAACTCGGCTGTGGGTTTTAAACGGGTTTTGTAACAGCCCACTTTAGACCCTAGTCGGAACGAGTGATTTCGGGACCACTTAACCGAGTCAAATTATTATTTTTATTACTTTAATATGTTTTACAGCATGATAGAATTACCGTGTGAAAGTTTTGTTTAGAAATTTTATCGTTTGACCGGTTAATTTGAGAAAAAGGACTAAATCGCATAAAGCGATAAACTTGAGTTCTATTTCATTAATGGCTTATTTGATGATGGCTTTTTAAGTGGAAGGCCTTAAATGGTTATTTTACCATTTTAAGTGGTAGTGGACTTTATGTCCTTATTATTATTGATTTTTAATGGTTTTATTAAAAGGTTAAAATGGTCATTTGGCTTTATTATAGGTTTTAATTAATAAAACATGAAAATTCTTTCATATTTGCTTCTTCTTCACCGATACTTCAACAAAACAAAAAGGGTTTTAAGCTTTTAAATTTTGGCAAGCTTGATTCTTCAACTGAGATAAAGACGACCGAATTTCGGAACTTGATCGGGGAAAACGGAAAATAGACGAGTAGATACAGGATTACGAGGTAAGTTCGTATAATGAAATTTAATGTGTTTATGTTTATAATTGTTGTTAATGGAATATATGACATATTAGTTGATTGAATAGCCTATTTGGATGTATACATATGAAATTGAAATGAAATTGTTACAAGTGAGAAATGAATACCGAGCCCCGTTAGAACCGTAGAAGTCGATAGGATACAAGTAACATGTCACTAGGGCTACAGGGTGGTTCGAGCTCCTGTATTTGTTGCGGACTCACCACGTGCTCATGAGCTACAGGTTTATCCTTCGGGATCACATGTTTAGTCTTTGGACTCACCGTTAGCCTACGGGCTTACCGTTCATCCTTCGGGATCACATGTTCAGCCTTCGGGCATACCGATACAGGCTCGAAAGAGCATACATGATGCATTGACGGATTATAGGTTATATGTATATACACTGTGTGTGTATCACCCGAGTATCCCTCGATGTTCTTAAAGGTTTAACGGGCAATTACCGATACATGTTACATGAAGAATGAATGATATATGTATTACATGTTATATGAGACATGAGAATTACATGGATTATATGGTATAATTTATAGGCAACTTGAGTATATGAATTGAATTGGCATTGTTGTTGTAATTATCGCATTAATTTGGTAAGGTTTAATTTCTATATTATACGGACTTACTAAGCTTTAGAAGCTTACTCTGTTCATTTCTTTCACTGTCTTATAGATTCGAAAGCTAGCTTAATAATCAGACGAGTCGGAGATCGCCATCACACTATCTATCAAACTTTGGTACTTTTGAAACTTTTGTAAATGAAATGGTCATGGCATGTATAGGCTAGATGGTTAGTGAATATGGCATAATTTGGTAAGTGATCAAGCTATGAGATGTGGCTTGGGTCACATATGTTTATAATCAAGTATTTTGTGTTATGGAAAATTACGTGATTTTGATGAGTTCTTTATGCTTGAGGATAATGATGATTTTGGGGTTCATAATATGCTTGAATTGGTATGTTTGTAGATGGTAAATTGGCTTGAAATGTTGCATATTCTTGGCTTGTAAGAATGTCCCTTGTTGGGTGGCAATTTGGCTTAAACCAAGCCTATATTGTGCCACACGGCCAGGGAACACGGGCGTGTACTTCGACCGTGTGTCACCTGCACCTTAAACGTTTTGGTCAGTTTTGGTACACGGCCTAGACATACGGGCGTGTCTGGTAACTTGTAGCCGTGTGAAATTTGGCAGTATAGTCACACGGTCTGTTCTGTTTTGTACACGGGCGTGTCTGGTAGCCGTGTGTCAATTGACAGTTTCGGCCACGGGGTAAGGGCACGGGTGTGCTTAGGCCGTGGGCGACACACGGCCTAACCCCATGGGCGTGTTAGACAGCCGTGTGGAAAGTCAGAATTGACCACGGGCTGAGAGGTTTGGGCGTGTCTGGGGGACACGACCGTGTCAGAGGAACACGGGCAAGGGCCATGGCCGTGTGTCCCTAACTTGAAAATTTATGATTATTTTCCTACCTTTTTGCTATGTTTTCAATTTGACCCTCAATAGTTATATGCATCATTTTACGATCATTTGAAGTATGCTTTGCTGATTGAAAATACATGTTGGATTTTGACTAAAAAGTTCAAAATTTTTACTATTCTGACATGAGATGCAAGTCCAGTAATGCCCCTTACCTATTTCGATGACGGTCACGGGATAGGGGTGTTACATTTTATTAGTATCAGAGCTATGGTTTAGTCGATTCTAGGACTACCGTAGTGAGTATGAGTCTAGCTATACATGCCATGTACATGAAATGTGATAGTGTGATATCTCCTAACATCCTCTGAAATCTGTTTTATATAGTAATGGATCCGAATCGAGCTTTAGCTGATGATATTGAAAGTATTGTGCCAGCACCCGCTCAAGGGGCTGTGCCTTCTAAATTGGGCCCTGCTGTGGCCAATCAGGAAGAAATTAAACAAGCTTTCTTCCAAATGATGTCTGGATGGTTTAGTGAGTTTGTGCGAGCAAACCCGGTTGCTCCGTAACCTCCACCCCCTCTCGTCCCATAACCTAACCCTGATAATGTTCGAGTTGTGGATCCTTTGAGATTGAACAAACCTCCTGTTGATAAGATACGGAAGTATGGTGCTGAGGAATTCTGAGCTTCAGCGAGTGATGACGCTGAGAGGGCCGAATTTTGGCTTGAGAATACGATCAGAGTTTTTAATGAACTGGCCTGTACTCCTGATGAGTGTCTAAGATGTGCTATTTCTTTGCTTCGGGATTCAACATATCAATGGTGGAATACATTGACCTCGGTTGTACCACGAGAACGAGTCGATTGGGATTTCTTTCAGACAGAATTCAGGAAGAAATACATTAGTCAGCGATTCATTGATCAGAAAAGAAAAGAGTTTCTAGAGTTAAAACAGGGTCAAATGTCTGTAACTGAATACGAGAGAGAGTTTGTACGACTCAGCAAATATGCTCGCGAATGTGTTTCTACCGAAGCCATAATGTGTAAAAGTTTGAAGATAGGCTAAATGAAGAAATTCGACTATTAGTCGGAATACTTGAGATGAAAGAGTTTGTAGTTCTCGTTGATCGGGCCTGTAAAGCCGAAGAGCTTGCTAAAGAAAAGAGAAAAGCAGATTCTGAATTCAGAGAGGCTCGAAAGAGGTTTGCGGGGAAACCGTATCAGTCTGGATCCAAGAGATCAAAGGATTTTCATCCTCGTTCTACTACTTCCACAGGCATATCTATTCGAGACAAAAATGTTAAATCTTCCCATTCGAGACCTCAAGCAACCTCGGTAGCTAGTGCTGATAGTGTGAGAACTCCCGGACCTGAATGCAAGTATTGTAATAGGAAACATTTTGGTGAATGCTGATTGAAAAGCGAAGCTTGTTTTTGATGTGGATCGTTAGATCACTACTTACGTGATTGTCCTGAAAGATCTATAGCTGATAAGGAACAATCGACTAAGACGCATAGTGTTGCATCGAGAGGTAGACCGCCTCGGAATGCTGGGAATCAAAGTGGAAATCGCAGTGTGACGAGAGATGCTAATGTGAGATCTGAGATGCGTACTCCTGCGAGAGCTTATGCAATATGTACACGTGAGGAAGCCTAGTCACCTGATGTTATTACCGGTACTTTTTCTCTCTATAACACTGATATTGTTGCGTTGATAGATCCTGGATCAACTCATTCATATATCTATATGAAATTAGTGTTTGAAAAGAATTTGCATGTTAAGTCTACTGAATATGTAGTTAAAGTATCGAATCCGTTAGGAAAGTCTGTGTTAGTTGATAAGATATGTAAGAAATGTCCATTAATGACTCGAGGATATTGTTTTATGGCTGATCCGATGCTTCTCCCTTTTGACGAGTTCGATGTAATACTGGGCATGGATTGGCTAAATGTGCATGAGGCTATTGTGAATTGTCGAAGTAAGAGTATAGAATTGAAATGTCAGAATAAGGAGATTCTTCGGATTGAATCAAATGATTCGAATGAATTACCCATAGTAATTTCTGCTATGAGGGCTCATAAGTATGTTAGAAAAGGCCATGATGCGTATCTAGCATATGTGATGAATTCTAGCAGGACAGAATTGAAAATTGAGTCTGTACCAGTTGTTTGTGAGTTTTCAGATGTTTTTCCGAAAGAATTACTGGGTTTACCGCCGATTAGAGAAGTTGAATTTGGTATTGAATTGTTACCGGGCACTACTCCGATATCGATAGCTCTGTATAGAATGGCATCGACTGAATTAAAAGAGTTGAAAGCACAGTTACAAGAATTGACAGATAGAGGTTTTGCGAGACCGAGCTTTTCACCTTGGGGTGCTCCAGTATTATTTGTGAAAAAGAAAGACGGAACGATGAGAATGTGTATTGATTACCGATAGTTGAACAAGGTAACAGTGAAGAATAAATACCCTCTTCCACGGATTGATGATTTATTTGATCAGTTGAAAGGAGCTACCGTATTTTCGAAGATTGATCTGAGATCGGGTTACTACCAGCTACGAGTTAAAGATTCAGACATACCGAAAACTGCTTTCAGAACACGATACAGACATTCTGAGTTTCTGGTCATGCCTTTCAGGTTGATAAATGCACTTGCAGTGTTTATGGACTTGATGAACCGTGTATTCAAACCGTATTTAGATAGATTTGTTGTCGTGTTCATTGATGACATTCTGATCTATTCACGTGATGAGGTAGAGCATAATGAGCATCTGAGAATTGTGTTACAAATTCTGAGAGATAAGCAGTTATTTTCCAAATTTAGCAAATGTGAATTTTGGCTTTGAGAAGTCAGATTTTGGGTCACATTGTTTCTGCGGAAGGCATCAGAGTAGATCTGAGTAAAATATCTGCTATTATAGACTGGAAACCCCCGAGAAATGTATCTGAGATTAGAAGTTTTCTGGGATTAGCGGGATATTACTGAAGATTTGTTAAAGGATTTTCGATGATTGCAGTACCGTTGACTGGAATGCTACAAAAAGATGTGAAATTCGAGTGGACTGATAAATGTCAGCAGAGTTTCGAACAGTTAAAAGCCTTGTTAATAGAAGCTCCGATTTTAGTTTAACCCGAATCAGGGAAAGAATTCGTTATATACAGTGATGCATCTATTATCGGACTGGGCTGTGCATTGATGCAAGACGGGAAAGTCATAACTTATGCCTCCCGACAGTTAAAGCTGCATGAGAAGAATTACCCGACGCATGATCTTGAGTTAGCTGCTATAGTATTTGCATTAAAGATTTGGCGGCATTACTTATATGGTGAGAAATGTAGAATTTTTACCGATCATAAAAGTCTGAAGTATCTGATGTCACAGAAAGATTTAAATATGCGACAGCGGAGATGGCTCGAACTACTAAAAGACTATGAATTTATAATTGATTATCATCCAAGGAAAGCTAATGTTGTAGCTGATGCGTTAAGTCGAAAGTCTCTATTTACTCTGCGAGCTTTGAATGCTCAAATGACGTTATATGATGATGGATCTGTTTTAGCTGAGCTAAAGGCTAAACCGTTGATTCTGCAGCAAATTTTCGAAGCTCAAAGGACTGAGCCCGATCTACAAGCTAAACGACTTCACTGTGAGTCTAATTCTGATTCTGACTGTTCTATAGGGAATGATGATTGTTTAATGTTCCGAAATAGAATCTGTATACCGAAAAATAGTGAACTCATTCAGAAAGTTCTACACGAGGCACATGATAGTCGATTTTTAGTTCATCCGGGTAGCACTAAGATGTATAACGATTTGAAATAGCAATACTGGTGGTCAAGAATGAAACGTGACATATCAGAATTCATATCGAAATGTTTGATCTGTCAGCAAGTTAAAGCTGAACATCAGGTACCATCAGGTTTATTACAGCCTATTATGATTCCGGAATGGAAATGGGACAGAGTCACTATGGATTTTGTATATGGACTACCTCTATCTCCGAAGAAGAAAAATGCAATCTGGGTTATAGTTGACAGATTGACGAAGTCTGCACATTTTATACCGGTACGTACTGATTATTCTCTGGATAAATTAGCGGAATTATATGTATCTGAGATTATGCGATTACATGGTATACCGTTATCCATTGTCTCTGATAGAGATTCGAGGTTTACCTCGAGATTCTAGAAGAAGTTTCAAGAGGCTTTGGGAACGAAATTGAGTTTCAGTACGGTATTTCATCCCTAGACCGATGGTCAGTCTGAAAGAGTTATTCAAATTCTGGAAGACATGTTACGGTGTTGTATTCTTGAATTTGAAAGTAATTGGGAGAAATATTTACCTCTGATAGAGTTTGCATACAACAATAGTTTTTAGACAAGTTTTAAAATGGCTCCATATGAAGCATTATATGGTCGTAAATGTTGAACACTGCTATATTGGATAGAATTGAGTGAGAAAAAGTTACACTGGGTTGATTTAATCCGAGATACAGAAGAAAAAGTGAAAGTGATACGTGACAGTTTGAAAATAGCTTCAGACAGACAGAAATCATATGCCGATTTGTAACGAAAAGAAATAGAGTTTCAGGTCGGAGATAGAGTATTTCTGAGAGTATCACCGTGGAAGAAAATTCTTCGTTTCGGTAAAAAGGGAAAGCTAAGTTCTCGTTTTATCGGGCCGTATGAAATTGTGGAACGAATTGGACTTGTAGCTTACCGATTATCGTTACCGTCTGAGTTTGAAAAGATTCACAACATATTTCACATTTCAATGCTTCGACGATACCGATCTGATCCATCTCATGTCATTTCCCCCACTGATGTGGAGATACAGTCTGATTTATCGTACGTGAAGAACCGATTAAAATTCTGGCTCGAGAAATCAAAGAGTTGAGAAATAAGCATATAGCACTCGTAAAAGTTCTCTGGTGTAAACACAGAATAGAGGAAGCTACATGGGAACTCAAGGAAGCTATGCGAAAGCAATACCCTAACCTATTTACCGGTAAGATTTTCGGGGACGAAAATCCCTAAAAGGGGGGAGAGTTGTAACAGCCCACTTTAGACCCCAGTTAGAACGAGTGGTTTCGGGACCACTTAACCAAATCAATTTATTATTTTTATTGCTTTAATATGTTTTACAGCATGATAGAATTACCGTGTGAAAGTTTCGTTTAGAAACTTTATCGTTTGACCGGTTAATTTGAGAAAAAGGACTAAATCGCAAAAAGCGATAAACTTGAGTTCTATTTCATTAATGGCTTATTTGATGATGGCTTTTTAAGTGGAAGGCCTTAAATGGTTATTTTACCATTTTAAGTGGTAGCAGACTTTTATGTCCTTATTATTATTGATTTTTAATGGTTTTATTAAAAGGTTAAAATGGTCATTTAGCTTTATTATATGTTTTAATTAATAAAACATGAAAATTCTTTCATATTTGCTTCTTCTTCACCGATTCTTCAACAAAACAAAAAGGGTTTTAAGCTTTTAAATTTCGGCAAGCTTGATTCTTCAATTGAGATAAAGACGACCGAATTCCAGAACTTGATCGGGGAAAACAGAAAATAGACGAGTAGATACAGGATTACGAGGTAAGTTCGTATATTGAAATTTAATGTGTTTATGTTTATAATTGTTGTTAATGGAATATATGACAGATTAGTTGATTGAATAGCCTATTTGGATGTATACATATGAAATTGAAATGAAATTGTTACAAGTGAGAAATGAATACCGAGCCCCGTTAGAACCGTAGAAGTCGATAGGATACAAGTGACATGTCACTAGGGCTACAGGGTGGTTCGAGCTCCTACATTTGTTGCGGACTCACCATGTGCTCATGAGCTACAGGTTTATCCTTCGGGATCACATGTTTAGTCTTCGTACTCACCGTTAGCCTACGGGCTTACCATTCATCCTTTGGGATCACATGTTCAGGCTTCGGGCATACCGATACAGGCTCGAAAGAGCATACATGATGCATTGACGGATTACAGGTTATATGTATATACACTGTGTGTGTATCACCCAAGTATCCCTCGATGTTCTTAAAGGTTTAACGGGCAATTACCGATACAAGTTACATGAAGAATGAATGATATATGTATTACATGTTATATGAGACATGAGAATTACATGGATTATATGGTATAAGTTATAGGCAACTTGAGTATATGAATTGGATTGGCATTGTTGTTGTAATTATCGCATTGATTCAGTAAGGTTTAATTTCTATAGTATATGGACTTACTAAGCTTTAGAAGCTTACTCTGTTTATTTCTTTCACTGTCTTATAGATTCGGAAGCTAGCTCGATAATCGGACGAGTCAGAGATCGCCATCACACTATCTATCAAACTTTGGTACTTTTGAAACTTTTGTAAATGAAATGGTCATGGCATGTATAGGCTAGATGGTTAGTGAATATGGCATAATTTGGTAAGTGATCAAGCCATGAGATGTGGCTTGGGTCACATATGTTTATAATCAAGTATTTTGTGTTATTGCAAATTACGTGATTTTGATGTGTTCTTTGTGCTTGAGGATGATGATGATTTTGGGGTTCATAATATGCTTGAATTAGTATGTTTGTAGATGGTAAATTGGCTTGAAATGTTGCATATTCTTGGCTTGTAAGAATGACCCTTGTTGGGTGGCAATTTGGCTTAAACCAAGCCTATATTGTGCCACACGGCCAGGGAACACGGGCGTGTACTTCGATCGTGTGTCACCTGCACCTTAAACATTTTGGTCATTTTTGGTACACGACCTAGACACACTGGCGTGTTTGGTAACTTGTAGCCGTGTGAAATTTTGCATTATAGTCACATGGTCTGCTCTGTTTTGTACACGGGCGTGTTTGGTAGCCGTGTGTCAATTGATAGTTTCAGCCACGGGGTAAGGGCACGGGTGTACTTAGGCCATGGACGACACACGGCCTAATCCCATGGGCATGTTAGACAGCCGTGTAGGAAGTTAGAATCGACCACGGGCTGAGAGGTTTGGGCGTGTCTGGAGGGACACGACCGTGTCAGAGGAACACGGGCAAGGGCCACGGCCGTGTGTCCCTAACTTGAAAATTTATGATTATTTTCCTACCTTTTTGCTATGTTTTCAATTTGACCCTCAATAGTTATATGCATCATTTTACGATCATTTGAAGTATGCTTTGCTGATTGAAAATACATGTTGGATTTTGACTAAAAAGTTCAAAAATTTTACTATTCTGACATGAGATGCAACTCCGATAATGCCCCTTACCTATTCCGATGACGGTCACGGGATAGGGGTGTTACATGTTTAAAATCAAGAGTTTCAAAACAAAAGGTATTTAAAATCAATTTTAAGAATTTCTGAGGAGAAACTTTTTTTTTTAAAAAGTTATTTTTGTGACAAAATACATGTTAGTTTTAATTGGTTTGGAGAAAGAGGTGGCACACTGAATCCCCGGCACCAAGTCTGTAAGTGTACTATCTTTTTACACTGTATTATATTGATATGATGCTATAGATAGAACTGAGACTCTACTATGGTACTTTAGGGTAGAGCTGAAAACAGTAGAATTGAGACTATAGCTAGGCTACGACGTTGCGAAAACAATCTTTGAACTGCTATATTTTCATAAGACATCTCGTAATAAACAACAAAAATATTAAACTAATGTCATAAAATTCGTAACCAGATAAATTCAATATGAGTACAAGAGGGACCCGTGGATGAGGCGCGGACGTGGCCGCGAAAGGGTGCAAGTTGAATCTTCATCCTTAGGGCATAGGCCAGCTGAGGAGGCATCCGTGCCACAGGCAACTGAGACTGGGTCACATGATCAGGCTGCGGGGGACGATGCTTTGTCCCAAGCAATGTTAAGGGTCTTGGAAATGGTGGCTGGAGCTAGTACTGGGACAGTGAACAGGGGATCTATCTGCGAGCGACTCCGGGCTAACGGGGCAGAAGTTTTTAGGGGTGTATCTGGAGTAGCCCCAAACGTGGCTGAATATTGGCTAGAGGCAACAGAATGGATCATGGACGACTTGGATTGCTCGATGGAGCAAAAGCTGAAAGGAGCAGTGTCTCTGCTACGAGACGAGGCATACCAGTGGTGGATCACTGTAAGGGAAAGTACCCCAATCGAGTGAGTAACCTGGGAACTATTTAAGACTGCTTTCAAGGGGAGGTATGTTGGAGCTAGTTATGTGGATGCCCGTTGAAAGGAATTTTTGAATCTGACTCAGGGTAACAAGACTGTTGCTAAGTATGAGGCGAAATTTTTGAGGCTGAGCGATATGCTAGCAGAATAGTTGCAACAGAATATGAGCGCAGTGTTCGATTCGAGGATGGTCTCCGAGATGAGCTTAGGGTGCTGATAGCTCCGCAGAGGGAGCGTGATTTTGCTGCGTTGGTAGAGAAAGCCAAGATAGCCGATGAGGTAAAACGAGTTGAGCGACAGAATCATGAGAGGGATCAACCCAAATTCAGGAGGGATTTTGGACCCCCAGGTGTTGCATATAGAAATGTTAAAAGAGCTAGAGTGGAGGAACCGGTTTGAGCAGTTCCAGTGAATACCATTAGACCGCAGGCTTGCAGGGACTGTGGCAGAGTGCATTTGGAAGAGTGTTGGAAACAAACTGGGGGATGTTTCTGATGTGGGTCCAAGGAACACAAGTTTAGAGAGTGTCCTCGGAGAGCAGTTCAGGATCAAGTTGCAGATCAGAGGGTCGTTCAACTAGTACGTGGTGGACCACCACCACAGAGAGGCCGTGGGTAAGGTAGAGGTGGTAATGGTAATGGATGAGGACGTGGGGCACCTAGCAGGGGTGCTGTGCATGCTAAAGCTTGATAGCCGGCGTTGGTTTATGCTGCACGACGTCGAAAGGAGGGTGATGCTCCTAATGTTATAACTGGTACGTTTTTCATTCATAGCATGCCTTACACTGCTTTGATTGATGTTGGTTCCACTCATTCGTATGTTGCCTATAATGTATCTGGGGCGTTGGGTGTGTTTCCTGAAGAGATTATGAGTGGGGTATCAGTGATAAGTCTATTGGGACACTCGGTTAAGGTGGATAAACACTTTAGCGAGGTGTCTTTAGAGACACAAGATAGGATATTTTTAGGAGATTTGATGGAGCTACCATTTGGAGAATTTGATCTTATCTTGGGAATGGACTGGCTAACTAAGCATAGGGCAAAGTTGGATTGTGTTGCGAAAAGAATGGTGCTGAGGACTGCCAAGGAAGAGGAGGTATTGGTCCTAGAGGAGTGAAGGAATTATTTGTCCAATGCTATTTCGGCCCTAAGGGCTGAGAAGTTGATTCAGAAAGGTTGCGAGGCGTATTTGGCCTTTGTAAGTCAAGCTGAGCCTGAGAAGGTGACTGTGGAGTCAGTCAGGACCATCAAAGAATTTCAAGATGTCTTTCCTGAGGAGCTTCCTAGACTACCAGCAAACCAAGAAGTTGAGTTTGGAATCGACTTGTTACCTAGAACTGCTCCAGTATCCATCGCACCTTACAAGATGGCACCAAAAGAGTTGGTGGAACTGAAAGCGCAGACACAAGAACTGTTGGATAGAGGATTTATCAAACCAAGTGTTTCTCCGTGGGGCGCACCGGTGTTGTTTGTTAAAAAAAAGATGGGACCATGCGGATGTGTGTCGATTATCGGTAGTTGAACAAACTGACGATAAAGAACAAGTATCCTTTGCCAAGAATCGACAATCTATTTGACTAGCTGAGAGGAGTTGCAGTATTTTCCAAGATCGACCTTCGGTCAGGATATCATCAGTTGAGAGTCAAAGAAGTAGATATTCATAAGACAGCATTTAGAACTCGATATGGTCATTATGAGTTTCTGGTTATGCCCTTTGGACTGACTAATGCACTGGCAGCATTCATGGATTTGATGAATCGAGTATTTTAGCCGTACTTGGGTCAGTTTGTGGTTGTTTTTATCGACGACATCTTGGTGTATTCAGAAACAGAAGAGAAGCATGATGAGCATTTTCGTATTGTTCTACAAGTGCTAAGGGAAAAGCAACTCTATGCAAAGTTCAGTAAGTGTGAATTTTGGTTGAGTGAAGTAACTTTCTTGGGGTATGTCATTTCTGCAGAGGGGATCAAGGTGGACCCTTGAAAGATTGAGGCGATTCTAGAGTGGAAGCCACCGAAGTCAATAACAGAAATCTAAAGTTTTCTAGGGTTGGCAGGTTATTACCGAAGATTTGTAGAAGGATTTTCTGTGTTTGCAGCACCGTTGATGAAACTCATATGAAAGGGAGCACCGTTTGCTTGGACAGAGAAGCAGCAAAAGGCATTTGAGAAGTTAAAAAAAGTCCTGACTGAGGCACCAGTGTCAATTCAGCCAGAGTCTGGTAAGGATTTCACTGTGTACAGTGACGTGTCACATGTAGGTTTGGGCTGCGTGTTGATGCAAGAGGGTAAAGTGGTCACTTATGCTTCACGACAGCTTAAGTCTCATGAGGTAAACTATCCTACTCATGACTTAGAGTTGGCAGTAGTGATCTTTGCGCTTAAGATTTGGAGGCATTACTTGTATGGTGAGAGATGTATTATTTTTACGGATCATAAAAGTCTCAAGTACCTGTTGACTCAGAAGGAGCTAAATCTTAGGTAGAGGAGGTGGATAGAGTTACTAAAGGATTACGACTGCTGAATTGAGTACCACCCAGGTAAGGCAAATGTCGTGGCGGACGCGTTGAGCCAAAGGGCTGTGGCTGAATTAAAAGCGATGTTCACTCGTTTGAGTTTGTTTGACGATGGAAGCTTATTAGCAGAGTTACAAGTGAGACCAACTTGGGTTGAGCAGATTAAGAAGCAACAGTTGGTAGATGAGTCATTGGTTTCTCGGTTTTAACAAGCTGAGAATGAGGAGAATTCAGATTTTGGATTGAATAGTGATGGGGTTCTTTGTTTTCGAGGGAGAATTTGTATTCCGAAGGACTTTGATTTGAGATTGATGATTCTGAGAGAGGCTCACGGTGGACCTTGTGCTATGCATCTAGGAGGAAGTAAGCTGTATCAAGACTTGCAAGAGTTATATTGGTGGCCTGGACTTAAGCGAGAAGTGACCGAATTTGTGGGTAAATGTTTAATGTGTCAGCAAGTAAAGGCAGAGCATTAACTACCTTCAGGATTGTTGTAGCCAGTTAAGATACCACTTTAGAAGTGGGAAAGGGTAACCATGGATTTCGTGAGTGGTTTGCCACTGACACCATCCAAGAAGGACTCAGTTTGGGTGATTGTGGATAGGTTGACAAAATCTGCCCATTTCATACCTGTTCGAACCGATTATTCACTCCAGAAGTTGGCCAAGTTGTATGTGGCAGAGATAGTGTGTAACATCCCGAAATAGGGCCTAAACGGAACAGTGGTTTCGTGACCACAAATCTGAGATAGAAATAATTATTTTATAATTATTTTGATGTTTAGGATATGATTTCATGATGGTGTGAAGATTTTGTGAAGAAATTCTATGCATAAAATGCTTCATTTGAAATTAGGGACTAAATCGAATAAGTTGCAAAACTTGCATTCTAGAAGCTTTTATTATGAAATTGCCTTGGAATATTAATTAGGAGGTCTTAAATAGAAATTTCACTAATTTCTAAAATTTTGGACAAAAATGGGCTTGTACATGAAAAATTTTCAAAGAAAGGCCTGAAGGGTATTTTAGTCATTTGGTAATTAAAAGATTAAAAAAGGGAAAAAGATGGCAAAATATGTCCATCTTCTTCATTAGCACAAAATTTCAAGGGTTCTCCATAGCTAGGGTTTGTTTCAAGCTTCCAAGCTCCATAGTAAGTGATTCCAAGCCCCGTTTTTAATGTTCTTTACGTTTTTGGAATCCTGGTAGCTCGATAAAGCTTAAGCTAGCTATAATTTAAGTTAGGGTTCATGTTTGGAAAAATACCCATAGGTGAAATTTGTGTATTTTGATGTTTTATGATAGAATATGAGGTTTTAAATTATGCTAGACAACATGGGCTACTCGGTTTTAGGTAAAAACAAGTAAAATGGCTTAATCGGTAAAAATTCCTATTGTACATAAGTGTATGTTATAGTAGGAATTTGAGGATGTTGTTGGTAAATAAATGATCAGCATGTCTTAAAATATAAGAATTTGTGATAAAGTTTGATTTCCAAGCCTTGGGGCAAAAGTGTAAATATGCAAAAGTTTAGGGGCAAAAATGTAATTTTCCAAAGTTTGTGTAAAGGGCTATTTTGATAAATGTGGATATTAAATAAGCTAAATTTGCTATTATAGATCAAGAAGAACGAAATTCGGGAGTAGATCGGGGAAAGGAAAAAGTAAAGGACTAAATTGTAAAGTTTAGTCATATTTTGTATTGAGGTAAGTTTACGGTAAATAAATGCAATATTCTTTTATTTTATATTAATATCGTCAATTTCCAGCATTTATATATTCATTTTATGATAATATTCCAAGTTAGATAGAAGAGAAGTTAATAGATAAGAAGTATCAGGAAGCCCCGTTGAACTTTAGGAATGTAGGGATACGAATGTCATGACATTTGAGGTTGACAGGACAGGACAGGAATGAGCTATGTAAGTCCATACCAGATATATGGCTTCGGAGACAGGAAAAATTCATGTAAGTCCATATCAGATATATGGCTTTGGAGACAGGAATAATTCATGTAAGTCCATGTCAAGGACATGGCATTGGCAGGATATTGTCAGACAGGAAAAACCCTAGTATCCTTAGTATTCCGAGTGGTTCAACGGGCCATTGTACAAATTAAATTACAAAAAATTATCAGCAAGGGAAAAATAGGTTGTATTTATGAATACTGAAAAGTCAGGTAAGAAAGAAGGTAAGTGAATAAGGAAGAAGGTAGGAAATGAGATGTAAAGAAAGTTTATGATGCTAGGTGATATTATGCATAATTATCCTTTGTGATGAATGTTGTGATTTATTTGCTTGTAAACTTACTAAGCCTAGTGCTTACTCTTTTTATTTCATTATTTTATAGTTCTTGCCAAGCTCACTCGGGAATTGAAAGGAACGTCGGAGATCCGGACACACTATCGAAGGAATTACTTTGGTATAGTTAGACGTTTCATTTGATGTATGGCATGTATAGGGACTTGGCTTCTTTTGGTATGATATGTTCAATGAATGGTGTGTAAATACTTGCTAGTGAATAGCCAATGGAAGGGCTAATGATACACATGTTTAATAGTTTGTATGCTTGAATGGTAACTATCACATGGAAACTAAGGAAAATGTGAAAGTAGCTTAAAAACAGATTCAAACTGTAGAAATAACGTGACTTTGAAATATCACTAGAAATAGTAGGAATGGAGTTAAATAGTGAATGAGGCATGAAATTAAAGCTTAATAAGTCTATTTTACTATGGATGAAACAAAGTAAGCAGAAGAGTTGTATATCATGATTTATTTACACTTGAGTGATACTGCTCCAGACTGACTCTGTGATCCCCTATTCTGACTTTAAAAATTCACCATAAATTGTACATAAATAAATAGGTGTTATAATTTATATCCTTTGATTCCTTATTGAGTCTAGTCTTTTAACAAAACAAACGGCATGCCTATTTGAATTTTTTAGAGAGAGAAAATTAACTCGTAGTGAATAGAGGTTAGAGCAGTCGAATTGTGTAATAGGGGAGACTTTAACTAATAAACTGTACTAATTGGCTGAACCAAAAAATTATAGAAAAAAATTAATAAATAGATACATGAGTCTAGGTTCAGAGAAAATTTACGGATCTTGATTTCGAGTTTCTTAACTCAAGATATGATTTTTTTTTTAACCGTGATACAATTGGACAGTTTTATAAGGAATAGAGAAATAATTCATTTTTGCTCGTTTAAGTAACCGGTAATATTTGATTGATCCCAGTTTGGTCCCGAACTATTTCAATACCATGATTTAGGGTTTCGATGACCCCTTTTTAGAGACGTATTGAACGAATGAAAATAAATTAATTTGAAAAAGTAAATTTTTATGCCTATTTGAGTAAGTAAAGTCCGGTAGCGCCTCGTGCTCGACTCCGGCGACGGTCTCGGGTAAGGGGTGTTACATTTATTAGTATCAGAGTAGGTTTACTCGGTTCTCGAAATAGTTAGTGTGAGTAAGAGTCTAGCTATACTTGCCATACTTGTATTTTGATAGTGTGACGACTCCTGACGATTTTTAAATATTTGTTTTATAGTAATGGATCCCGTACGAGCTAGAGATGATGATATGGAAAGTAATGCGCTTGCTCTCGTGGAAGGGGCAGTGCCATCCGAGGGTAGACTAGTAATAGTTGATCAGGGAGGAGTGGCTCGAGAAGCTCTCTTCCAAGCTTTGAATGATTGGTTTGCCGAGTTCGTTCGTACGAATCTGGCTGTTAGACCTCTACCCCCTCATGATTCTCAGGCTACCCATGTAGCTTAAGCTCCCCCAGTCACAGGTACAGTGATAAGAGAAAAGCCACCAGTTGATAAAATCAGGAAACAAGGGGCAGGAGAGTTTCAAGCAACAAAAGATGATGACGCAGAAAGAGCAGAATTTTGGCTGGAAAATATATCATGTACGCCTGAGGGATGTTTGAAATGTGTAGTATCACTCCTTAGAGACTCAGCCTACCACTGGTGGAAGACACTTGTATCAATTGTACCGAAAGAGAGGGTCACTTGGGATTTCTTTCAGGAGGAATTTCGTAAAAAGTACATCAGCCAGAGGTTTATTAATTAGAAAAGAAAAGAGTTCTTAGAGCTGAAACAAGGTAATATGATAGTGACTGATTATGAGCATGAATTTGTTAGACTCAGTAAATATGCTCGAGAATATGTGTCTACAGAGGCTATTATGTGTAAAAGGTTTGAGGATGGGTTAAATGATGATATCCGACTATTAGTAGGTGTCCTAAAAATAAAAGAGTTCGTTGTTCTAGTTGAGAGAGCCTGTAAGGCAGAGGAGCTGTTAAAGAGAAAAGGCAAAGTTGAGACTGAGACGCAAGATACAAAGAGAAGACAGATGAGCAGGTCATTTCAGGCTACATCCAAAAGGCCCAAAAAGTTTTCTACCAGATCTAGCTTTTCGGCTGGGTATTCTAATCAAAATAGATGTAGCAGATTTAAGGATTCGAAGGCTCAGACCACCTCAACTGCGAGTGTAGGTAATGCCAGGCTAGGTAGATCAGGGTGTCCACGGTGTGGTAGACTTCATTATGGTCCTTGTCGAGTAGATGAGAATGTTTGTTTTAAGTGTGGTGCTCCAGATCATTTTGTGCGACACTGTCCAGAGGTGGCTAAACGAGAGGTAATACAGAGTGTGAGATCCGGAAATGCTCCTATTGGAGGTAGATCACGGAGGAACCTGGGAGTAGGAGCGAGTAACAGAGGCACCTCTAGAGACTCGGCAGTGAGACCAGATGCTAGAACACTTGCAAGGACTTATGCTATTCGTGCTCACGAAGAGGCATCATCCCCCGATGTGATTACGGGTACATTTTCTTTACATGATATTAATGTCATTGCTTTGATTGATCCGGGTCCGACCCATTCCTATGTTTGTATGAATTGATGCCTAGTATGAGCATGCCTATAGAATCTACAAAATTTGTGATTAAAGTATCGAATCCACTAGGAAAGTATGTATTGGTAGATAAAGTATGTAGAAATTGCCCCTTAATGATTAGAGGTCACTGTTTTCTGGCCGACCTCATGTTATTGCCGTTTGATGAGTTTGATGTTATTCTAGGTATGGATTGGTTGACTGCACATGATGTGGTAGTAAATTATGGAAGGAAATTCATTGAGTTGAAATGTGAAAATGGTGAAATTCTTCGGGTTAATTCAGATGAATCAGATAGTTCATTTGCCATGATTTCTGTTATGGCTACTCAGAAATGTTTGAGAAAGGGGTATGAGGCTTATCTTGCTTTTGTGTTGAATACTAAAGACCCAGAAATGAAAGCTGAATCAGTGCCCGTGGTGTGCGAGTATCCAGATGTATTTCTGGAAGAATTACCAGGTTTGCCTCCTTTTAGAGAAGTTGAGTTTGGTATTGAGCTGATTCTAGGTACCACACCCATTTCTATTGCTCCTTATAGAATGGCCCTGTCAGAATTGAAAGAATTGAAAGCTCAGCTGCAGGAATTAATCGATAAAGGCTTTGCAAGACCCAGTAGTTTGCCATGGGGTGCACCAGTGCTATTTGTGAAAAAGAAAGATGGTTTAATGAGATTGTGCATAAATTATCAGCAGCTTAACAAGGTAACTATCAAGAACAAATATCCATTGCCTAGAATTGATGATTTGTTTGATCAATTGAAGGGAGCCACTGTGTTTTCCAAGATAGATTTGAGATCTGGATATTATCAGCTGCGAGTTAGAGAGTTAGATGTTTCGAATACTGCATTTCGAACTAGGTATGGTTATTATGAGTTCCTTGTGATGCCGTTTGGCTTAACTAATGCTCCTACCATTTTTATGGACTTAATGAACCGGATATTTAGGCCGTATTTGGACGAGTTTGTAATTGTGTTCATTGATGACATCTTGATTTACTCTCATGATGAGACTGAACATGTAGAGCATTTGAGAATAGTTTTACAGATTCTGATAGATAATCAGTTGTATGCTAAGTTCAGCAAAAGTGAGTTTTGGCTCCGAGAAGTTGGATTCCTTGGACATATTGTTTCAGGTGAAGGTATTAGAGTTGATCCGAACAAAATTTCAGCCATTGTCGATTGGAAGCCTCTCAAGAATGTTTCAGAGGTTAGAAGCTTTCTTAGGTTACCTGGTTGTTATAGACGATTTATAGAGGGATTTTCTATGATAGCTACCCCGTTGACGAGATTGCTACAAAAAGGTGTTAAGTTTGAATGGACTGAGAAGTGCCAGTAGAGTTTTGACAAGTTAAATGCGTTGTTGACTGAAGCTCCTATCTTAGTACAGCCGGAACCGGGTAAAGAATTTGTTATTTACAGTGATGCGTCCTTGAATGGGCTCGGTTGTGTACTCATGTAGAAAGGAAAGGTAATTGCTTATGCCTCTAGGCAATTGAAGCCACATGAGAAAAATTATCCGACGCACGATTTGGAACTAGCGCTATTGTATTTGCATTGAAGATTTGGAGACATTATTTGTATGGTGAAAGGTGCCGGATATTCACCGATCATAAAAGCTTGAAATACTTGATGACTCAAAAAGAGTTGAACTTGAGGCAAAGAAGATGGTTAGAGTTGCTTAAAGATTATGAGTTAGCAATTGATTATCACCCAGGTAAGGCCAATGTAGTTGCTGATGCTCTAAGTACAAAATCTTTATCTGTATTGCGAGCTTTGAATACCAATTTAGCCATGTCAAATGATGGTTCTATTTTAGCTGAATTGAGAGCTAAACCGGTATTTCTTGAAGAAATTTGTGAAGCTCAGAAAGATGATAGTGAGTTACAAGCTAAAAGAGTTCAATGTGAGTTAGGCATAGAATCAGATTTCCGGATTGATTCTAATGGTTGTTTGATGTTTAGAGATAGAATATGTGTACCAAAGAATGATGAGCTTATTTGAAAGATTTTACAGGAAGCACATAGCAGCTCTTTATCTATACACCCAGGTAGTACAAAGATGTATAATGATTTGAAGAAATTGTACTGGTGGGTAGGAATGAAAAGAGATATTTCAGAGTTTGTTTCTAGATGCCTGGTTTGTCAACAGGTAAAAGTCGAACATCAGGTACCTTCAGGTTTATTGCAACCTGTGCTAATTCCTGAGTGGAAATGGGACCAAGTTACTATGGATTTTGTAAAAGGGTTGCCGCTAACACCGAAAAAGAAAGATGCAGTATAGGTTGTGATTGATAAGCTAACTAAGTCGACTCATTTTATTCTAGTTTGTATGGATTATTCACTTGACAGGTTGGCCGAGTTATACATTTCATAGATAGTTAGACGGCATAGAGTACCATTATAGATCATTTCGGATAGAGATCCGAGATTTACTTCACGGTTCTGGAAAAAGTTACAAGAAGCTCTGGGTACAAAGTTGAGTTTTAGTACGGCTTTTCACCCTCAAACCGGCGGTCAGTCAGAGAGAGTTATTCAGGTACTTGAAGATATGCTTAGATGTTGTGTATTGGAATTTCAAGGCAGTTGGGAAAAATATTTACCATTGGTAGAGTTCGCCTATAATAATAGTTACCAGTCGAGTTTGAAGATGGAACCTTATGAAGCTTTGTATGGACGTAAATGTCGTACACCTTTATATTGGACAGAGCTTAAAGAAAACTAGATTTTACGGGGTTGATCTAGTTAAAGAAACAGAAGAAAAAGTGAAAGTTATCAGAGATTGTTTTAAAGCAGCTTCAGACAGGCAGAAGTCATATGCAGATTTAAAAAGAAAAGAGATTGAGTATCAGGTTGGCGACAAGGTATTCTTCAAAGTATCCTCGTGGAAGAAAGTTCTCAGATTTGGCAGGAAAGGCAAGCTAAGTCCACATTTTATTAGACCGTTTGAAGTGATTGAGAGAGTTGGGCCATTAGCATATCGATTAGCTTTACCTACTGAGTTAGAGAAGATTCATGATGTGTTTCATGTGTCGATGCTACGATGTTATCGTTCAGATCCGTCACATGTGATTTCTCCGACAGAGGTTGAGATTCATCCAGATATGACTTATGGTGAAGAACTGGTAAAAATTCTAGCTCGAGAGGTAAAGCAATTAAGGAACAAAAGTATTGCTCTTGTGAAAGTCTTATGGAATAGACATGGGGTTGATGAGGCTACATGGGAGCCCAAAGAGGCCATGCAAAAACAGTACCCAAATCTCTTCACAGGTAAGATTTTCGGGGACGAAAATCCCTAAAGGGTGGAGAAATGTAACATCCCGAAAAAGGGCCTAAACGGAACAGTGGTTTCGTGACCACAAATCCGGGATAGAAATAATTATTTTATAATTATTTTGATGTTTAGGATATTATTTCATGATGTTGTGAAGATTTCGTGAAGAAATTTTATGCATAAAATGCTTAATTTGAAATTATGGACTAAATCGAATAAGTTGCAAAACTTGCATTCTAGAAGCTTTTAGTATGAAATTGCTTTGGAATATTAATTAGGAGGTCTTAAATAGCAATTTCACCAATTTCTAAAATTTTGGACAAATATGGGCTTGTACATGAAAAATTTTCAAAGAAAGGCATGAAGGGTATTTTAGTCATTTGGTAATTAAAAGATTAAAAAAGGGAAAAAGATGGCAAAATATGTCCATCTTTTTCATTAGTACGAAACTTCAAGGGTTCTCCATAGCTAGGGTTTGTTTCAAGCTTCCAAGCTTCATAGTAAGTGATTCCAAGCCCCGTTTTTAATGTTCTTTACGTTTTTAGAATCCCGGTAGCTCGATAAAGCTTATGCTAGCTATAATTTAAGTTAGGGTTCATATTTGGAAAAATACCCATAGGTGAAATTTGTGTATTTTGATGTTTTGTGATATAATATGAGGTTTTAAATTATGCTAGACAACTTGGGCTACTCGGTTTTAGGTAAAAACGAGTAAAAGGGCTTAATCGGTAAAAATTCCTATTGTACATAAGTGTATGTTATAGTAGGAATTTGAGGATTTTGTTGGTAAATAAATGATCAGCATGTCTTAAAATATAAGAATTTGTGATAAAGTTTGATTTCCGAGCCTTGGGGCAAAACTGTAAATATGCAAAAGTTTAGGGGCAAAAATGTAATTTTGCCAAAGTTTGAGTAAAGGGCTGTTTTGATAAATGTGGATATTAAATAAGCTAAATTTGCTATTATAGATCAAGAAGAACGAAATTCGATAGTAGATCGGGGAAAGGAAAAAGTAAAGGACTAAATTGTAAAGTTTAGTCATATTTTGTATTGAGGTAAGTTTACGGTAAATAAATGCAATATTCTTTTATTTTATATTAATATCGTCAATTTCCAGCATTTATATATTCATTTTATGATAATATTCCAAGTTAGATAGAAGAGAAGTTAATAGATAAGAAATATCAGGAGGCCCCGTTGAACTTTAGGAATGTAGGGATACGAATGTCATGACATTTGGGGTTGACAGGACAGGACGGGAATGAGCCATGTAAGTCCATACCAGATATATGGCTTTGGAGACAGGAAAAATTCATGTAAGTCCATATCAGATATATGGCTTTGGAGACAGGAATAATTCATGTAAGTCCATGTCAAGGACATGGCATTGGCAGGATATTGTTAGACAGGAAAAACCCTAGTATCCTTAGTATTTCGAGTGGTTCAACGAGCCATTGTACAAGTTAAATTACAAAAAATTATCAGCAAGGGAAAAATAGATTGTATTTATGAATACTGAAAAGTCAGGTAAGAAAGAAGGTAAGTGAATAAAGATGAAGGTAGGAAATCAGATGTAAAGAAAGTTTTTGATGCTAGGTGATATTATGCATAATTATCCTTTGTGATGAATGTTGTGATTTATTTGCTTGTAAACTTACTAAGCCTAGTGCTTACTCTTTTTATTTCCTTATTTTATAATTCTTGCCAAGCTCACTCGGGAATTGAAAGGAACGTCGGAGATCCGGACACACTATCGAAGGAATTACTTTGGTATAGTTAGACGTTTCACTTCATGTATGGCATGTATAGGGACTTGGCTTCTTTTGATAAGATATGTTCAATGAATGGTGTGTAAATACTTTCTAGGGAATAGCTAATGGAAGGGCTAATAATACACATGTTTAATAGTTTGTATGCTTGAATGGTGACTATCACATGGAAACTAAGGAAAATGTGAAAGTAGCTTAAAAACAGATTCAAACAGTAGAAATGACGAGATTTTAAAAATCACTAGAAATAGTAGGAATGGAGTTGAATAGTGAATGAGGCATGAAATTAAAGCTTAATAAGTCTATTTTACTATGGAAGAAACAGAGTAAGCAGAAGATTTGTATATCACGAGTTATTTACACTTGAGTGAGACTACTCTAGACTGACTCTGCGATCCCCTGTTTTGACTTTAAAAATTCACCATAAATTATACATAAATAATTAGGTGTTATAATTTATATCCCTAGATTCCTTATTGAGTCTAGTTTTTAATGAAACAAATGGCATGCCTATTTGAATTTTTTAGATAGAGAAAATTAACTCGTAGTGAACAGAGGTCAGAGCAGTCAAACTGTGTAACATGGGAGAATTTAACTAATAAACTGTACTAATTTTCTGAACCAAAAAATTCTAGAAAACAATTAGTAAATAGATACATGAGTCTAGATTTAGGGAAAATTTACGGATCTTGATTTCGTGTTTCGTAACTCGAGATATGATTTTTTTTGTAACTGTGATACAGTTGGACAGTTTTATAAGGAATAGAGAAATAATTCATTTTGGCTCTTTAGGTAACCGGTAATATTTGATTGATCCCATTTTGGTCCCGAACTATTTCAATACCATGATTTAGGGTTTTGATGACCCCTTTTTAGGGACGTATCGAACGAATGAAAATAAATTAATTTTAAAAAGCAAATTTTTATGCCTATTTGAGTAAGTAAAGTCTGGTAGCGCCTCGTGCTCGACTCCGGCGATGGTCTCGGGTAAAGGGTGTTACATAGTGCAGTTGCATGGAGTGCCAGTATCAATAATTTCTGATCGAGACCCAAGGTTCACATCTCGGTTCTGGCAGAAGCTGCATGAGGCATTGGGAACGCGTTTGGATTTTAGTACAGCTTTTCACACTCAGTCGGATGGGCAATCAGAGAGGGTCATTCAGGTTCTAGAGGACATGTTGAGGGGTTGTGTTATCGACTTTAAAGGTAGTTGGGAGGATTACTTGCTGTTGGCAGAGTTTGCTTATAACAATAGTTATCAGGCAAGTATCTAGATGGCTGTATGAGGCACTGTATGGGCGAAGGTGTTGTTCGCCTACTTGTTGGACAGAGTTGGGGGAAGACAAGTACTTGGACCAGAATTAGTAGCGGATACTGAAGACAAAGTTAGGGTGATCAGAGATCGATTAAAAGAGGCGGCAGATCGACAGAAGTCCTATGCTGTCCTGAAGCGTAAGGAGATTGAGTATGCAGTAGGAGATATGGTATTTTTGAAGGTTTCGCCTTGGAAGAAGATATTGAGGTTTGGCAAGAAGGGCAAATTGAGTCCACGATTTATTGGGCCTTATCGAATCCTTAAGCGGATAGGGTCGGTGGCTTATCAGCTAGAGTTACCTCTAGAGCTGGATCGTATTCACGACGTCTTTCATGTGTCCATGCTAAGGCAATATCGTTCTGACCCTAGTTATATCGTGCCAGTTGCAGAAATTGAGGTACAGTCGGATCTGACCTTCGAAGAAGAACCTGTGCAGATACTTGATCGTGACATCAAGGTGTTGAGAAGGAAGTCAGTCCCATTAGTGAAGCTACTTTAGAGGAATCATGGCAGAGAAGAGGCTACTTGAGAGCCAGAGGACTCGATGCGTCAGCAATACCCTCAACTGTTTGGGTCAGGTAAAATTTCGAGGCCGAAATTTCTTTAAGGGGGTAGAGTTGTAACACCCTGATTTTCGGGATTTTGTGATTTTTGTGAGAATTTGGTTAAAATTTAATTTTGGTATCTGGCTGTGCAATTTCATATTTGGAGTGTGTAAATGGGCCTATGGAAGGCCCAAGTGTTGGTAAAAACTCGGTAGAATTTTTGAATTTTTGTACTTAAAGAATTAGGGGTCTTTGATAGGTGGTCTTACTAAAAGATGTGGGTAGTTTGTATCATAAAAAGGGCTTTGGCAAAGTGGCTTGAAGGCCCCACTTAGTTGCTAAAATAGTGGCGTGTAAATGGAAGGGAAGGAGGCCAAGGTTCGATTCTCTAGCAGGTATTAGTGTGGTTTACTTTTATGTTATGAGCATGCAAGAGTTCGAATTGGACTCTGTGGTGAAAGAATTTGAATTGGTCATGAGATGGGATCAAGGAGTGATAAAGGGAAAGATTTTTGGGATTTGGTTGAGAGCCAAGTGTTGGCCAATTGTAGGGATCTAGGGGGAGAAATCGGCCAAGGGGTTTTGAGGTTAGTGTTTCGGCATTAGGGGCATTGGTAGTGCCGATTTCTTTTGTTAAAGGTACCATAGGGATATCTCCTTTCTTCCTTTTTCTTCTCTAGCCAAACTCACCACTCCCTTGTTCATTCTATTCTTTTCTTTTTACCAAACCCAACTACTATTCTCTTTTCTTTACCACCCTTGCCGAATTGTCACAAAAGCTGAAATCCCGGAAGTGGTTGTGTGCCGGTTTCCTCTAAGCCAATATCCTTCCTTTTCCTTCATTTGTTGTGGCCAATCCTTTCATCCTCTAAACTCCAATCTCTAACGGCAACACCATTGCAAGCCACCACACCAAACCATCTTCTTTCTCATAGTTCTAAAAGTCGAAACACTATAGTTTTAGTGAGATAGCCGAACCTTTAGACCTCTAGGATTCGGAAGTTGCTAAGTGGTTAAGGGCTGAATCTGCTTCGAATCTAAGTAGTACAGAAGGGAAGTCTGTGGTAAGTACTCGTATCCCTAATCTACTTATTGTTTTAGAAGTTAGGAAAGCTGAAAACCCCTAAAGATTAGGGAGGCTGTCGTTTTGAGGTATAGGCCTTTTGGGGTCTTTTCATTCGATTTTTATGGTTTTATGTTGTGAAATAGACCATCTTGGAGGAGCAGCAAGGACTGCAGAATCGGTGCGGATAAACTTGGATCTAATCATCGGATCCTGTGAAGGTAAGTGATCATGGCTAGCTAGTAGGGGTTTTGGCCAATTGTGAATAAGAGGATATTGGGTATGGTTGTTGATGTTAAAGATCTAACGTAGTACGTAATTGATTGTAGAACAAGCGCGTAGTGGATTTTGAGAAGCGATCGTCACTAAGCAGATGTGTAACGAACCCTCGTAATAGCTTAGATTAACATTGGCTGAAAAGCAGAAAGGCTGAAATTCTGGCATTTTGGGAACTTGTGGTTTTGCGAATGGTTATATACGCGATAAATGCGATAAGATCAGTGGTTGGATCGATGGAACAGGTAAGGGCACGATTTTGCGCACGATGGTAAGTTGGGCCTCGATGGGCTGAAATTGGGCCCAATGGGTTTTCGGGCCCATTTGGGTAAAATTGGTAGAAAATAGAATTAGGTTAAATTGCATGTCAGGATCGTTAATACCGTTATGGAATATAGGCTAAATGGGCCTAGATGACTAAATTGGCTACGTAGGGCCCATTAGGGGTTTTGGGCCCAAAAGCCGAAAGTGATTAAATGGATTAAAAATTATTGTTCAAACACTCGAAATTGTTGATAATGAGCATGGGAAACCCTAAATAATTTGTAAAATTACAAAATTACCCTTGTAACATGGAAATGACTATTTTGCCCCTAAGTGAAAATGACCATTATACCCCTAGGGTTTTATTATGATTATGATGCATGTGATATTGTTATTATACATGATATGCCATGATATGCACATGATAGGCTATGATATGCACATGATATGTCATGATATACTCATTATATGCATGGATTAGGTTTATTGGTGGAGGAAGTGTTAGTGGCAATGCCACAGATACCGAAAAGGGGCTTTGCCCTAGTTATTAAAAGAGGTTAGGCCTCCAGTTATATGATAAAGCAACTATGCTGCCAGTGGAGAGTTTGGTTGGGTGGGTTGAGTTATTCCCCCCATGGAGAGCTTGGTTGGTACGGGTGGAGAGTAGCGGATGGTGGGTTAAGTAGTCTCCCCAAATGGGCATACATACATTTATTGATATTACATGTGATATTGGAATGGGCCTATGGGCCATACCGCTTACAGAAAAGGCTTTGGCCTAGTGATATAATTTATGAGAAAGGATTCGGCCCAGTAACCGTTAAACGAAAGGCTTCGGTCCAGTGGTTGTTGAGACTAAATAGAGGCTTAGGCCCAGTATGCTGACATTGATTTGGGCTCTGAAAGGGCTTGTTGCACATTGAGTTTTCAAAGTCACCCCTTTCCTTAACCTTGCAGGTGAGCCTTGATGTGAAGACTTGGAGCCGGAGGGGATTCAGAGTGGCCATGGTGATCGTTTTAGAACTATTTTCATAAAGTACCTGGTTTTTAAAATTTATATTTTGGGTGTTATTACTATTTGGTTTTGGGGTGTAAAAAGGCCATTTTAATTACTTTCTAGGATTATTTTATTTTGTACTTTTTATTTTACTTGACGGATTTGGTTTTAAAATGGGCTAGACTTAGGACGTGTTTTCGAAATGATACTTGTTTTCAAATAACGCAATGATTCAATAAAGTGATTTATCAAATATATCTACTTAAATAAATTCCAACACAATTTCTTTTCCGAAACTTATCACTAAACTAAAGCGTGGAAATGGTTGTGGGCATGTCTAGGATTGGATCCAATCAAGAGCTTGGTACTTAAGCAGCCTCCATGGCTCACCTCCTTTGTTTCGGATACCTACCTGGTGCACAGCTTCCATTCACTTTATTAACTTAGCAAGGACAACCTTTTAAAACACTAAGAAAGTCTTTGGATAAAATATGGGGTTTCTTAAACATCTCAGTGTGACACAACGGATCTAGCCGTAACGTCTGGGCTGGGTTTGGGGTGTTACAATTCATTCTCATATACTTCATATATCATCATTTGAAAACATACTTACCATTCATTCTCAAATCACATATATATTTCATACGTACCTGGATCGGATATACTTTCACATAGTCATTTATTTCTCCATATAGCCCGTTGAATCGTTCAGAATCAATAAGGATACTCAGATAGCTCGTAAAGCTCATACAATGCCATATCCCAAATATTGTTTACATGTTATCAAATATCGATGCCACTATCATAAACAGGGTCTTACACAAAATCATATACGACTTCGATGTCCCAGAAATGGTCTTACACATAAATCAAAAATCGATTCCAATGTCCCAGACACATAAATCCAAAATCGATTCCAATGTCCCAGACATGGTCTTACACGATAGCACATATCAGATTCCTATGTCATGACATACATATCCGATACTATTCCTATGGTTCGTACGGGCTTTCGGATATCTCAACTCTATTGATACTTTCACATTTCCAAACATTCAACATTTATCACATTTCAATATCAAATAAACATATATATAATTCACATAAAACAAGTTTATTTGCATATGAACTTACCTCTGACGGAAATAAATAGATTGAATCGACTATTCGACCACTTTCGACTTCCCCCAATCTAATTCTGTTTTCTTTCGTTCTTGATCAATAAAAATTCAAATTTGACTATTTAATAACACATTTCATTCAATTCAATCCATAAACAAATAATTAGGGTGTTTTGTACTTTAGCCACTAAAGTTACACATTTATTCAATTTAATCCCTATTTCATAAATACACAAAATACACATAATTTCCACATGCTAAAGCTTGGCCGAATGTTCCATTGCTCCTTAGAATCCCATATCTTTCATTTATTTCACAATTTAACCCCACATTTTCACATTTTCACAAATAAATCCCTAATTGACACTTTTGCTCAGAATCACTTAACTAAACTTGTATAACGATCAACAAATATTTATTTTCTAACATCAAACTTCCAAGAACACAAGTATTCATCCATGGCACTTCTCAAAACCATCACAAATTTCTAAAATCATGGTATGGGTTTGACAGAACACAAAGCAACGATCACAAAAACGTAGAAATCATCAAAAGCTGAATAAAAAACATACCTCAATCAAGTGCTTCAATGGTCGAATACTCAAAAGCTTTAATTCAGTGAAGGAAAGATGAACTAAATGGGTTTTAAATTTTGTTTTTATTAAATCATTAACATATTAACATATTTATTAATAGAACCTTATTATTATCATTTAAAATCCACTACCATATGTCCAAAAATGTTCATTCATCATTTTAATGGTCTAATATCAACATAAGGGCCTCACACTTGAGACATCATAACAATTCAGCACTTTAACAAATAGAAGGCAACTTTTAAATTTTTTTCGGTTAGGTCCTTTTATTAAATCAAGCACACAAACGATAAAATTTTAACACAAAACTTTCACACATATCATATGTGATGCTATAAACACAGAAAAGAATATTAAAATAATTTTCTGACCTCGGATGTGTCGTTCTGAAACCATTATTTCGACTAGGGTCTAAACTAAGTTGTTACATGAACCCTAATTCAGAGTTTCAAATTGATTCTGACGACTATTTGAGATGTAGAGATAGATTATGTGTTCCGAGAAATTCAAAGTTAATTTAGATGATTTTGAAGGAATCGCATAGTAGCCCTTTATCTGTACATCCGAGAAACACGAAAATGTATAATGATTTGAAACAGCTTTACTGGTGGCACGGTATGAAAAGAGATATCTCTGAGTTTGTTTCAAAATGCCTGATTTGTTAGCAAGTCAAAGTTGAACATCAAGTACTGATAGGGTTACTATAGCTAGTGATGATTCTTAAGTGGAAATGGGACAAAATAACGAATGGACTTTGTTTCGGGTTTGCCCTATCTCCAAGAAAGAAATATGCGATCTGGGTTGTTGCTGACAGATTAACAAAATCGACTCACTTTATACCGGTACATACAGATTATTTGCTTGAGAAGTTAGCTGAGTTGTATATCTTCGAGATAGTGAGATTGCACGGGGTACCTATTTCCATTGTTTCAAATAGGGATCCGAGGTTTACATCATAGTTTTGGAAGAAACTGCAATATGTGCTAGGTACAAAGCTACATTTCCATACCGCATTTCACCTACAGACGGATGGTCAATCCGAGCGAGTTATATAGTGTAATGCCCTAAATTTAGGCTTAGAAGTGTTGGGCCTTGAGCAAGGAAACAATTAGAAGATTGCACATAAATTTTTAGTTGTGCAAGAAAGTGACATAAATGAATGTCTATGCAACACCCTAAACCGGTCTAGACGTTACGGCCGAATCTGGTGGTGTCACATTGCAATGTTTTTTGAAACCTTGTTCTTGCTATTAAAAACCCATTTGAAGGTTAAAGCTTCTTTGTTAACCCTTAAATCAACTCGTTTGAGGTGTTTTACGAAAACATGATTCCATTTGAAAACCCGTTTTATCTTAAAAACCTTATTACGACATAATCGAAAATTTGTTAATATTATTCAACGTTGTTGCACTTTAAAAACAATGTTTGTTGCGGAAAATTAAAAATCGTGTTGCGGAATCATGATGCTTTGAAAACATTTAATGTTTTTGAAAACCGCACTCTACTTCTAATAGACATAATTCATAGTAAATAAAATCCCAAATTAAAAGCTAAAAATTTAAAGAGAAGACTTATTACATAAAAATACCCAAACTTAAGTTATTGAAAAATAGAAAGTCAAAAGTAATGCAGATGCAGCTGTGTGGCCACCCTCGAGTCCCTCGTAGCACCGATCAATCTAATCTGGGGATTACCTGCACAGTTAAAAGCGGGGTGAGTTTATGAAAACTCAGTGTGTAATCCCCTAATATAAAAACAGTGTGTGAGATAAATAGAATACATAATCAATCTAGGTCTGAGCCCATTACAATATCAGTTGGGCCTTAGCCCATAACAATAACAGAATGTAGTATGTATAATGCACGATGCAAGTTATCCCAACCAACCCTGCACTTGCCCCCGTCCAACCCTACACTTACTGTAGGGAATAAATCATCCACCCATCCCTACACTTACGGAGTTAGCAACGGTTGCTGCACTAACTAGAATCATAGTAAAGTTCCCAGAAAAATAAGTGGCTTGAAGCTATCAATAGCGGCACAAGGCCTTCAAAAAAGGCACAAAGCCTTTAGTAATGGCACAAAGCCTTCAATAATGGCACTAAGCCTTTAGTGGGTCTATAGTCATCTCGTGCGACCCGTACGACCCTAACAGATCAGTACACTTCCTCCATAACAATATCCCAACCCATGTAGTATGTCGTGTATGTATGCAAAACACATAAATATCACATGGCATGCTTAATCAATCAACCATCATATAAGGCATAACAGTCATTCTACCCTATAGGGGTATTATGGTCATTTTACCCAATAGGGGTATTTCGGTCATTTAGCCTACAGGGGTATATCAATCATTTTACCTATTTTAGGTCTAGGCACACTTACCAACCCATCAAGAGGTCTATATCAACCTTGAGCGACTACTGCAACCTTAACAGTCATAACGGTGTATATGGGCCTAAAGCCCACTATCCAGCTGAAGTGGGCCCACACGCTCGTGTGGCCCATTTAGCCCAGATTAAACCACGGATATACGAACTACATAACCCAGTCCAACCTTTACTGCATAACGTGGACATTATCTGTATGGGGCCCACAAGCCTATTGGGCCCACATGGCCGATTCGGCCCATAACGGTATAAGCTCATGAGAACGCTCACGGCGGCTCTATAGTCTTAAGCCCACCTTTGTGGGCTTGGTTTCACCACACGAGCATTCGCACGCCCATGTGACCTCAAAGCCCAACCTTCGAGCTTTTTGACTTTTCAACTTTTCGGCTTTTGCCAACCTACAAACAAATCAGTGTGAAATACACACTCTTTTAGCTTTTCAACTGATTATCAGTTACAAGGTAACGCTACATACCTGTTTGCAAAACTAGCTAAGATCCACGCTCTTCAAATCCTATAATCATTCAAGATAAATGTATCAGATTTACAACCAATAAGGTTAATAACTATCCAAGCCCAAAACGTCAATCCATAATCACCTTGACTGAACAGTAATCGGTTTGTTACCTTCAATTCCCAGCTAGAATCGACTACACGATCCCTATCAACTAGCTGCAATACAACCACAATCTCTTAATTACCAACACCATTTGAACAGTTTAATCCCGAAGAGAAACGCTTACTCAAACATATAGTCCAGGTGTGGAGAAGAGACAATCTGATGTGAGCACATCCATGCCAATCAAGGAGGCTGATCTAGAGGTCTTCCATTAGGACCTATCACACAATCTAAGGTAAAGAAATTCAGGGAAGTTCTTTCTTTCACTTGTGTAAAAGTTTCTGAATTTTTTGAAAGTGAATGTGCCTTAGAAGATAAGTTTTATAGTGTGTTGCATGCTGATATGTAACATACTTATGCCATACTAGTTATATTGGTGTGTTTAGTATGTATATATTATGCTAAGTATGTTTTTGGATTGGTTTGATAGTATTTGTATTGTCTTCAAGTTGTTTGTGTGTTAATGAATAAGTGTGCACTTGTTTGCAACTTATTAAACTATGTTATATTAAGTTTACATAGCTTTGATAAGTGTTATATTGTTTTGTAACATGTACACAAAAGGACACCAGCTCACGAGAGTATATGCAGCTCACCTTCAGCTCAAGTCAGTTTAGAGGCTTGTTCCCTAGCTCAACTCAACTCAGAGCACTCTACACCAGCTCATGTAAGCTCATTTCACTCCTAACTAGCTGAATTCAGCTCAGTTTAGCTCCAGTCTGCTCACCTTCGGCTCCACTAGCTCAACCTCAAATAACAAGTCCAGAAGTAGCTGAATAGTGTCCTACATATCGGGGAGTGCACCTATACCAACTCCAAAAGCATCACATTCAACTTCAAACATTTTATCAAAGTTAGGTAATGCTAAAACAGGTGCTTTTGTCAAACACTCCTTTATTTGCAAAAAGGTGTCCTCTTATTCTTTACCCCATGAGAAGACTAAATTCTTCTTTATAATCCTAGTTAAGGGGGTGGTAATAGAACTGAAATGGGGAACAAACCGGCAGTAGAAACTAGCTAAACCACGAAATGATCTAACCTAACTAACTGATATCAGTCGTGGCCACTCCTGAATCGCCTTAATCTTATCAGGATCAACTTCAACTCCCTGAGAACTAACAATATAACCAAGAAATATATGTTTGTCAATACAAAACACACATTTCTCCATGTTACCAAACAATCTCTCTTCTCACAAAGTCTGCAAAATATCTCGCAAATATTCTACGTGATCTTGCAAAGTCTTGCTATAAATAAAAATGTCATCAGAGTACACAACACAAAACTTACCAATAAAAGATCGCAGAACGTGATTCATCAATCGCATAAAAGTACTAGGAGCATTAGTTAAATCGAAAGGCATCACTAACCATTCATACAGTCCTAGTTTTGTCTTGAAAGCTATCTTCCACTCGTCGCCTTTTTTCATGCAAATCTGATGATATCCACTATTCAAATCAATTTGGAAAAGATAGTCGCTCCACACAACTGATCCAGCATGTCATCGAGTCGAGGAATGGGATGTCGATACTTGATTGTAATATGGTTCATTGCTCGATAATCAACACTCATCCTCCAAGTTCCATCCTTTTTGGGTACCAACAACACTGGTACAGCACACGGACTCAAACACTCTCAAATGTACCCCTTGTACAACAACTTAGAAATCTGTCTTTGAAGTTTCTTCATCTATTCGATGTTACTGTGGTATGCTGGTGTATTCGGAATCGTGGCTCCTGGAATAAAGTTAATCTGATGTTCGATGCCACTAATAGGGGGTAAACCCTTTGGTGTTTCATCAGGAAATACATCCTCAAATTCCTGCAAAAGAGATGAAATAGAAACAGGCAAATCACTAGGAATCTCAGGTAATAAACAATTATCTTTAAACAACAAAATAAGCATAGAATGCTGAAAGGAAAGACATTTCCTGATTTCCTTGCTGTTGGCGTACATATTCATCTTCTTTTTCCCTCGAGCATCTTCGATATTCTTTCGCAATCTCACTTGGTCTTCTTGCACTTGGCTGTGTCAAAGGTGTTAAGGTGATCTTTTTACCTGCATGAACAAAAGAATACTTGTTTGTAAAGCCATCATGTATCGCCCTCTTATCAAACTGCTATGGGCGCCCCCATAATAAATGGCTCACATCAATCGAAATGACATCGCAAAGTACTTCATCTTTGTACTTTCCAATGGAAAATGGCACTAGAACCTGCCTAGTCACTCTAATTTCTACATCGTCATTTAGCCACTATAACTTTTAAGGATTTGGATGCCGTGTCGTCTTCAAACCCAACTTATCAACCATCACAGAACTAGCAACATTAGTGCAACTACCACCATCGATAATTACAACACATACCTTGTCATTGATGAGACATCTCGTGTAAAAAATATTCTCTCGTTGCTGTTCATCTTAAATCGGTTGAGTATTCAGACTCCTCTTGACAACAAGTGCTTCACCGGTGGCAAACGTCTACACATTGTCATCATCTTCTTCAACGTCCACTGTAGGGGGCTTCTGTTCGTCTTCTTCGGACTCAGATTCAATCTCGCCACTATCCAACAACATCATGGTCCTCCAATTTGGGCACTGACTGGCAACATGCCCTCGACCAAGGCACTTGAAACATAGAATGTCCCTCGAATGTTCTTGTGTCACCATCTACTTGTCACGCCTATTTTCAATAATAGGAGTCTTTGGTTTGCTAGATTCTACCTTATCTTGAATCTGAAGTGGTACTTGTGGTGTAGACTTCTTGAAACTATTAGGAGTAGATAAAGGATTTGAAAATGATTTAAACGAAGTATTACCTCGATTTGAAGACTTCCTACGTTGCTATTGTTCAACTTTTATCACCATATGCACCATGTCCTCCAACTGACATAATGCTACAACTCAACAACATTAGCAATCTCAAAATTCAAATTTGCAAGAAAATGTGGCATAGTAGCCTCTCGATCCTCAACAATGTTGGCTCGCATCATGGACTCTTCCATTTCCTTGTAGTAGTCTTCAACACTGCTACTCCCCTGTTACAATGTTTGGAACTTCTAGAATAAGTCACGATGGTAATGAGAAGGAATAAATCTCTTATGCATGATTTGTTTCATTTCATTCCATGTTCTCACTGGACCTTCACCGGTGCATCTCCGACTAATTAGCAATTGATCCCACCAATTCAAAGCGTAATCAGTAAATTCTATCATAGTCAAACGAACCTTCTTCTATTCTGTGTAATTGTAACGCTCAAAAACATTTTTGACTTTGCTTTCCCAAGCGAGATAAGCATCAGGATCTGTTCGTCCTTGAAATGATATAATAACAATTTAATGTTAGACAGATTATCATCAATTGTATACGTCCTCTCAGATTCTGCCTCGGAGACTGATCAACTTCATTCTTGTCATTTCCTTCATTAGGGACTGATTGGAAACCACCACCATCAATTCTGTCCAGCCTTGGTTGTAGAGGTTCGAGTTCTTGTCTTAAAAGATGCTGAAGTTCACGTGTTATGGCCTGCATTTGCAAGTTTGGTTGCCGGCCATGTGGGTTGCTCTCATTAGAACCTGTCATTTTAAATAAAAAAGAAACAAGCAAAAACACTATTAAAGGTTAGTGAAAATAAAGGAATGGACCTCATAGCACACTCAACAAAGTCTCATAGATCACTCCAAAGAAAGAACACTCAGCAATTTCACTCAGTGCTTGTATTTCACTCGAGAGAATACTTTAATGGCTCTTTTTGTCTCCCCTTCTGACCTCACACGCTGAATTGCCTTTTCCATTCAATCTCTCGTAATTAGTTCTTTAAAGGAACTAATTTCAACCTTTCAGAATCTGTTTACCATGTCAACTTGTAAGGAACAACAAGGATAAAGAAACAAGGGTTAGAACGAAAATAGGGCTGAAAATGAGATATAAAGGCTGAAAACAATGACATACAAGGCTGGAAAATTAACAAACGAAATGAAGAAAACAAGGATAAAAATAAGAAGGAAAAATCAACAACTTACTGCAACAGAAATGCTTACAACGACCCTATCACCGAACAGACAAGAATAAGTTTTTTCGGTTGATAAGCATTTCATGGCATAATATGAGCATCTTTCATCATTTCAAACAAATCAGCACACTTTCTTTTTCTTTTGTTTCTATTTTGTTATTTTGTTTCGAATCCGATTTTTGTGTTTTTTTTCATTTTTTTGTTTTTATTTTTTGAATTTTCGAATTTTTTTGACTTTTTATTTTGTTTTCTTGATTTTGAGTGCAGAATGTGCTAAAAAATCCAACCTAAGCTCTGATTACCATATGATAAGGCATTGCTTGGCCAAATAACGATCCTTGAGTGTTTACGGATCTAGGATTGTAGCAAGCACTTCCCTGCAATCAAATAAAACAAAGAGGCTGGTTTAAACAGGAAAAGATGTTGCTGCAATTTCTGGACAGATTTGAAGAAGGTAGAAGATGAATGCTTCAAAATTCATCCATGGCACCTTGAACATTAAAAAATGGTAGAAATAACGCTGGAAACTTGCTAGGAATTTGAACGACGAAGAACTCAAAAGAACTCACACAATCTGTTATGCAAACCCGAATCGAATCTGTTCTACGTCAATGGACTTGGACCCACTAGATAGCAATCTAGGAACCAGAAGTATCACAAGATTGACACAACAATTCAGAATTGAAATGTCAAGAAAGAAGTTCTAAAAAGAACCAAATTTGAGAGAAAACTCACAAGGTAATTTTTTATTTAAAAAAAACTCACAAAGTAATTTTTTATTTCAAAAAGTCTAATCTTTTAACAATGTTTGAAGTACAAATATATAGAAGAATGAAGGGGTGGCCGAATTGCACGTGTGGCTAATATTAAAGGAGTTTAAAAAATTAATTTGAATTGAAATAACTCTTTTTGGGCGGAATTAATTTGTATCCAAGTAAAAAGGAGGGAGTTGGCATGTTTAACACATTAAACATGTGCTAATTCATTTGAAATTCAAACACACAACTTCCCTTTTCCTTATCTCTTTAATTGCCGCACAAATGCACAAGATTGGGCTGGTTTTTGGCCACACTTGTGCACCACATGTGCACAAGGCTGGCACATGCACATCCACATACTTGGACGCCACCTAGGCTAACACATGTGCATTGGTACACTCCTCGACACGTAGATACTATTTAGCTACTTCTAGACTTGTCAACTGAAGTTGAGCTAGTGGAGTCAGAGATGAGCTGACTGGAGCTAAACTGAGCTGAATTTAGCTAGCTAGGAGTGAAATGAGCTGACATGAGCTGGTGTAGAGTACTCTGAGTTGAGTTGAGCTAGGGAACAAGCCTCTGAGCTAACTTGAGCTGAAGGTGAGCTGCTTATACTCTCGTGAGCTGGTGTCCTTTCATGTACATGTTACAAAACAATATAACACTTATCAAAGCTATGTAAACTTAATATAACATAGTCTAATAAGTTGTAAACAAGTGCATACTTAATCATTAACAAACAAACAACTTGAAGACAATAAAAATACTATCAAACCAATCCAGAAACATACTTAGCATAATAATACATACTAAACACACCAATATAAGTAGTATGGCATAAGTATGTCACATATCAGCATGCAACACACTATAAAACTTATCTTCTAAGGCACATTCACTTTCAAAAGATTCAGAAACTTTAGCAGAAGTGAAAGAAAGAACTTCCCTAAATTTCTTTGCCTTAGATCGTGTGATAGGTCCTAATGGCAAGACCTCTGGATCAGCCTCCTTGATTGGCATGAATGTGCTCACATCACAATCAGCCAAACCTAGATTCACCCCTAGGTGATCAAAGAATCAATTGCCAAAGCTGAAACCATAAGAAAGGAGGGATCACTTGTAGAAATTGAATTAATACACCATCAATAGTGTAACAGAGTATTTAGCCAAACCAAAGCAAAGCAAATGTAATTGGTAAATCAAAAGGACAGATAGTAGTCGGCCAAAATGAAATGGAAATGTCTAAGGGGAAGAAGAATAGAAAATGGAGAAAAGAAGGAAGAAGGTTTGGTTAAGAGAGGAAACTAAAAAGAAGATCAAGAAGGGAGAGGATCAACAGTAATCAGCCAAGGGGAGAAAAGCAGAAGAGAATGAATCAAGTGAAAATAATTCGACAGTGACTGAAACCAAAAGACGGACTTAAGAAGGCAGCCCAAAAGTTCAGTAAATCAACAGAACCAAAAAGAAACAAAATACACAAATGGACCTTTGTAAAATTCAGCATTAGAGAGAAGAGAGGAATTTAGGAAATAGAAGTTCACAAATTTGGTGACAAAACTAACCAAATCGAAACATCCCCTGCCAAAATCTTTTTCCCCAATGCCTATAGACCAAATTCGGCACCACACTGTTCTCAATTCAAATTCCTTGATTTTCTACCCAATCTCCTTCTAAAAATATTCTTTTATTTCCTCTATGATTTTCTCCATAATCTACTCCTTGACCAGTTCAAACTTCCCTCAACAGAGTTTTCATCAACCTTTGCTTCTCACATGGCAAGGGAGCAAAATAAATACTCTTTTTACCTTGCCATGACTAGAACCTTAGACCTCAAGAGAACTCCACACGCCACCTACCACTGTACCAAAATCTCTTCTATGTCACATTTTACCCTCAATTAATTATAAGGTCTACTCCAAGCACCAAGGGTTTTATTCACTTAAAACAAAAATTTTGCTAAAGCCCAGGTTTGAACCCATGACTTCTCCAACACTTCTGAGGTCCCTTAACCACTGAAGCAAGTCTTCATTTATGACACTTCTTGCACAACAAATAATTATGTGCTGACTTCCAAACGCTCTTCAATCTCAAGGCCCATTTCTTCTAAACCTGAAATTTAAGGCGTTACAGTCTACTTCAATGGTTAAATGATTTAGGAGTGTTTGGGAGTGTCTGAGAAGCCCTGGGTTCAAGCCTTGGCTTATGCAAAAATTTTGGTTTTATTAAAGTACACCCCTAGCTTTAGTACAATAGGCTTATAATTAATTATGGGTAAACCATGTCACAAAAAGCCTAGTGGTCAATTGGTAAGTGGCATGTAGATTGTGCATGAGGTCTGGGGTTCAAGGCTTGGAGATGCAGAAGTGTGTTTTTATTTTGCTATTGACGTGGGGGAAGTGTTGTAGTTGGACTGAAATTGGGGGTTGAGGGGAGTTGTGGCCGAATTCTAGGAGTTTCTTGGAGGGAATTTCGGCTGGTAAGGTTATGGTTAGGTGGGATAGAGTTGAGTGATCTTAGGAGTGATAGGGGAGAAAATTTAAGAGATTTGAAGGAGTAGAAGAGGGTGTGCCAAACTTGGACTCTCTCACTCCATGCATTTTAAGTTTTGGTGCAATTCACTATAGGGTTACGTCATTTTCTTTTTGGTTCATTTTCTCTAAAAGTCAAAGTGTAGCATGTAACACCTCAAATCTGGCCTGGACGTTATGCCAAATCTGACGTGTCACATGGTCTTACGACTAAGCATGTGTTCTTTGTTTAAAGTGACTAAAGTTACTTTTGTAAAAACAGGGGTTTAACGAAAAGTCAGTTATTTAGGTCCTCAGATTATCCGTTTGTTATGTTTGTTGTGTTTTGAAAACATTCATTAAATTTGGAAAACCCGCGCAGCCTATAACTAGCAGTTTCGATATAAAATAAATAAAATTAGTAAATAAAAACCATAACGGAAAAACAAATTTAAAGAGCGGCCTTATTACAACTTAAAACCCAAAAATATAAAAAAATACTTAAAATAAACTAATTTAAAAGGAAACCAACTTTGTAGATGATGTGGCCACTCCGAATCCCTCACAGCTCCAAGCCGACTATGGTTGGGGATTATCTGTAGGGATAAAAATAAAGGGTGAGTTTGGTAAACTCAGTGTGTAACATAACCCAACCATAGCCCAAAACAGATCAAGCCTCAGAGTCAGATTTATTTAGGCCTTGGCCCAGTACAGAAATCAGAATGAAGCCCATAGGCCCATAATAGATACAGAACAGATATATCATCTATGTAGAAAGCCCAACCCAGATCCATCCATAACACCTCCGTACTAGCCTTACACCATGTGGGGAGACTACTCGACCCACCCATTCGCCACACACCACAGAATTTGCAGTGAGGCTGCCAGATATTGTGACGAGGTCACCAGATACAGATGTTGTGGCGAGGCTACCAGAACAGATATATGTGTGGCGAGGCCACCAGAACAGATATACATGTGGCGAGGCCACCAAAATGGTTCCTCCATCAATATAACTCGTAACCGATGCAACAGCTATACATGTCATGGCATACATCATACAGAATCAGAATATCATGCATCTAAGATAAAATTAGCCCTGGGGGTATAACGGTCATTTTGAACCTAGTGGTATAATGGTAATTTCCATACTTAGGGGTATTTTAGTAATTTATCAGTTCTTTAGGGATTCCATTCATATTACAGTCACTCCTATTCTATATGTCATCACAGTAATCTATTTTAAATAATCTAACAGTTTCGGCAATTAAGCCCAAAAGCCCCTAATGGGCCCTACGGTGTTAAACAGTAATTTAAGCCCATTAATCCAAATTTTACGGTCAGGTCACAAATTTCAATAGTTTTGATTACTACAGTCTGCCAGAATGCCCTTAATGACTATTTTTACCCATATGGGCTCGGAAGCCCATTGGGCCCCTATTCGGCCCATCGAGACCCAACTTACCGAAACGCACGGAATTGCCCACTTTGCAAATCCATCATCAACGATTCTAGATCTAATCATCAGAGAGTAATCGGTTACTCACAGATCCTCACAGGGCTGACCTTTCGGTCACTTTCGGTCACTTTTCGATCACCTTTTTTATCATTACGGCCTTTTCCGTTCTAGTCTATAGCAAGGGTATGATACACACCTGTTAACTGTCGAAGCGTTGACAAGATCCTCGCACGAAAAACCTACAATCAGCCACTAACACATTTAGTCTGATAATCGACAACACTAAAGCCTTAACCTCCTTACCACAATCGGCCAGTACCCCTAATGGCCTTGATATCTCACCTTGTCGATTTAGATGCACTAGATCTAGATCTGCTTGTATCGATGCCTTCAGTTCCTCACTGGCTCACCCCTTTTGCTAACTATCACGTAAAAGAACCAAAAATACAATACTATGTTATCTATAGATTATGTCGACAAAGCTCCTAAGGACATAGGGGTTTCGGCTTCTTCTTAGATGCTAAGAAAACGAATGTATCCAATGTTTAGATCACTTACCAATGACTCTATCCGATGAACACTGCTTCCACGATCTTTCTAAACTAGATCCGAAGTAGTTCTAGCCTCAAATGTCAACAGAATGTGGCTCTAAGATGTTCGACTTTAAGATCTATTCCCTAGGTACTTTTGTCGATTTGTCAGAGGATTAGGGGTTATGAACTGATGGTGAAAGAGATGAATGATAAGGGGTTCGGCTTATTGAAGGGTTTGAGAAAAGAGATGATAATCAGTTTCGGTAAAGAAGTAGTCGACAGGGCTTGAAGGTGAGAAGGAAAAGAGAGTGGATTTGATTCGGCTTGAAGGATAAATAATGGTGTAGATTTGGTTTGAGCTGCAGGAGAGAAGAAGAAGAAGAATGTCAGTGAAGAAGAAGAAAGGGAAGTGAATTTGGTCAAAAGAGGTATCGGCAACAGATGTCCTTTTTTAGGGTATAAGGTTCGGCTATTAGGTTAGAAATGAAGAAAAGAGTGGCAAAAAGAAAACCTAATGTGCTATGCAAAATCAGCAAAAGAAGAGAGCTTACTGACCTAGAGAAATCGGCACAAGAAACTCGAAAAGAACCTTAAGGAAATTTGCACCACTAGCACCCTAATTGCCGAAATACTCACCTATGCAAAATGCCGAAATTACATTACCAAGAGTCCCTTGGCCGGCCACTATCTTTCAAAATTCAAATGCTCCTCAACTTCCTCCTTGATTTACTCTCTTGAATAGTTCAAACTCTCTAAGACAGAGTTTTACTTGGGCACCAACACTTGGCCACACATGCACATAAAAATAAAAATACTTGAACCTTACATTGTGACTCGTACCATGGACCTCTACCATCCTAGGCACCACTTTTTAAGGAGCTTTGTGGTGCCACCTTGCCACCTTGCCAAGGCTCCTTTTGTGACAAATTTCAGCAAGTTTTTTTAAGAGCCCTCTTAACCAAGTTCCTCCTTTTACTTAAAGCATACTTTTGCTATTTTTATCGAATTTTAACCGGAGTTTGGGCCTCCTAAGGGCCCACTAACATACTTAAACACAAATTTAGCAGACCAACACACAAAATTCATAATTTCCACAAAGATCACAACAAACCCGAAAAACCCCGAAAATCAGGGCGTTACAACTCTACCCTCTTAAAGAAATTTTGACCTCGAAATTTACCTGATCCAAATAACTGAGGGTATTATTGACGCATGGTTTCTTCTGGCTCCCACTTAGCCTCCTCTCTGCCACGATTATGCCAAAGTACCTTTACCAATGGAATTGACTTCCTTCTTAGAACCTTCACATCTCGCTCTAGAATCTGTATGGGCTCTTCCTCGAAAGTCAAATCAGGTTGTACCTCAACCTCTGTAACCGGCACGACATGAATAGGGTCAGAACGATATCGCCTTAACATGGAGACGTGAAAAACATCGTGAATCATGTCTTGCTTTGGGGGTAATTCCAACTGATAGGCCACTGGACCTACTCGCTTAAAAACCTGATAAGGACCAATGAACCGCGGACTCAATTTGCCTTTCTTTCCAAATCTTAATATCTTCTTCCAAGGTGAAACTTTCAAAAAGACCATGTCACCCACTAAGTACTCAATCTCCTTACGCTTTAAGTCTGCATAAGACTTTTGCCAATCAGATGCTTCCTTTAACCGATCCCTAATCACCTTGACCTTTTCTTCAGTCTCTGCTACCAACTCAGGTCCAAGAACTTGTCGCTCGCCCAATTCGGTCCAACAACTAGGTGTACAACACTTACATCCATACAACGCTTCGTAAGGTGCCATACGAATACTAGCCTGATAACTATTATTGTATGCGAATTCTGCCAACAGTAGATAATCCTCCCAACTACCTTAGAAGTCGATTACGCATCCCCTTAACATGTCTTCCAGAATTTGAATAACCCTTTCTGACTGACCATCAGTCTGAGGATGAAAAGCTGTGCTAAAGTTCAACCGCGTTTGCAACACCTCATGTAACTTTTGCCAAAAACTGAGATGTGAATCTAGGATCTCGATCAGAAATAATCAACACTGGCACTCCGTGTAGTCACACAATTTTCACCACATACAATTTGGCTAACTTCTGAAGTGAATAATCAGTGCGAACAAGTATGAAATGAGCAGATTTGGTTAACCTATCCACAATTACCCAAATCGAGTCCTTCTTCGTCTGTGTCAAAGGTAATCCACTCACAAAATCCATGGTTACCCTCTCCCACTTCCAAAGTGGTACTTTCACTGGCTGCAAAAGTCCGGAAGGTAACTGATGTTCAGCTTTCACTTGCTGGCAAGTCAGACATTTTCCCACAAATTCTGTTACCTCTCACTTCAGTCCAGGCCCTCAATACAATTCCTTTAAGTCGCGATACATCTTATTCCCTCCAAGATGCATAGTACACAGTCCTCCATGAGCTTCTTTTAGAATTGATTGCCTCAAGTCAGAGTCCTTCAGAATGCAAACTCTACCTCGAAAATACAGAACTCCCTCACTGTTCGGTCCAAACTTAGAAGTATCCCCATTCTTAACCTACTACAATCGAGAAACTAGAGACTCATCCTTCAGCTGCTTTTCCTTAATCTCATCAACCCAGGTTGGCCTTACTTGCAGTTCTGCTAATAGACTACCGTCGTCATACAGACTCAAACGAGCAAACATTGCTCTCAGATCAGATACAGTTCTACAACTTAGGGCATTAGCCACCATATTAGCTTTGCCTGGGTGATACTCAATCGCACAGTCATAATCCTTAAGCAACTCTATCCATCTTCGTTGCCTAAGATTCAGCTCCTTCTGAGTTAGTAAGTACTTAAGACTCTTATGATCTGTGTATATGATACACCTTTCTCCATACAAGTAATGCCTCCAAATCTTGAGTGCAAAGATTACTGCTGCCAACTCTAGATCATGAGTAGAATAGTTTACTTCATGAGGTTTAAGCTGTCGCGATGCATAAGCAACCACTTTACCCTCTTGCATTAACACATAGCCCAACCTTACATGTGATGCGTCACTGTATACCGTGAAATCCTTTCCAGACTCCGGCTGAATCAATACAGGTGCCTCAATTAGAACTTTCTTCAACTTCTCAAAAGCTTCTTGCTGCCTCTCGGTCTAAACAAACGGTACCCCTTTTCTTATAAGCTTTGTCAAAGGTGCTGCCATTACAGAAAATCCTTCCACAAACCTCCTATAGTATCAGCCAAACCCAGAAAACTTCAAATATCTTACATTGACCTTGGTGGTTCCCATTCCAGAATCGCTTCAATCTTTCGAGGGTCCACCTTGATCCCTTCAGTAGAAACAACATGACCTAAGAAGGTTACCTCCCTCAACCAGAACTCGCACTTACTGAATTTCACAGAAAGCTCATTCTCTTTCAGCACTTGCAGCACAATACAGAGATGCTCATCATGCTTCTCCTTAGTTTTAGAATATACCAGAATATCATCGATAAAGACAACCATGAATCGATCCAAGTATGGTTGGAAAACTCGATTCATCAAATTCGTAAATGCTGCAGGTGCGTTCGTCAGCCTAAATGGCATAACCAAGAACTCATAGTGACCATACCGAGTTCTGAACGTCGTCTTGTGAATATTCACATGGATCCATCCTTCTTCTTCACGAACAACACTGGTGCTCCCCACGGAGACACGCTCGGCTTAATAAAGCCCCTATCCAACAATTCTTGATCTGGGCTTTCAGTTTCGCCAACTCTTTCGGTGCCATCCTGTAAGGTATGATGGACACCCTTGCTGTTCTCGACAATAAATCGATTCAAAACTCGAGCTCTCGGTTCAGAGGCAAACCCAAAATCTCCTTTGGAAAAACAACTTGAAAATTCTTAACGGTTCTAACCTTATCCACTGTCAGATCCTCAGTTTCCGATTGACTTACAAACGCCAAATAAGCTTCACAACCCTTACGAATCCACTTCTCAGCTCTCAATGCTGACACAACATTAGACAGATAATCTCTACGCTCGCCTATCACTAGAACCTCCTCATCCTCTGCGGTCTTTAACATCATTCGCTTGGCGGTACAATCCAGAATAGCCCTATGCTTAACAAGCCAATCCATCCCCAAGATAGGATCGAATTCTCTGAAAGGCAGTTCCATCAGGTCTCCAGAGAAAACTTTTCCTTGAGTTTCTAAAGGTACGTCTCTATACAATTTGTCTACCCTAACCGAGTGACCCAGATATAGCACATGCAACATATGAATGGGTAGATCCAAATCTATCAACGCAGTGTATGGCATACTAGAAATCAGAAACGTACCAGTTATGACGTCAGGTGCATCACCCTCCTCTCGGCGACGAGCTGCATACACCAATGCTGGTTGACGAGCCTTAGCAAATCCAGTACCCCTACTAGGCGCTCCTCGTCCTTGACCATTGCCATTACCACTTCTACCTTGCCCACGTCCTCTCGGAGGCTGTGGTCTACCCCTCACTGGTTGAGTGACCCTCTGATCTATAACTTGAACCTGATCTGGTTCTTGGGGACAATCCTTAACCCTATGCTCCATAGATCTACATCGGAAACAAGCTCCAGAATGTTTTCAACACTCACCCATGTGTATCTTACCACAATTCCTACAACCTTGTGGTCTAACAGCACTCATTGGTACTGCTCAAACTGGCTCTACCACCCTTGCTCTCTTAACATTCCTGTTAACACCACCTGAAGGTCCTGAATCTCTCCTAAAATGGGTTTGATCCTTCTCACGATTCTGTCTTTCTGTGTGCTTCACTTCCTCAGCTATCTTAGCTTTCTCCACTAAAGCAGCGAAGTTACACTCCATCTTCGGAGCAATCAGCACCCTAAGCTCATCTCTCAAACCATCCTCGAACCGCACGCTATGCTCATACTCTGTAGCGACTATCCCAGAAGAATACATGCTCAGCCTCAGAAACTCAGCCTCGTACTCAGCCACTGTCTTACCTTTTTGAACCAGGTTCAGAAATTCTTTCATGCGGGTGTCCACGTAGCTAGCCCGAATATACTTTCCTTTGAAGGCTATTTTGAACAGCTCCCATGTCACCCTATCAGTTGCAGTTCCATCTCTCACCGTGAGCCACCACTGATAAGCCTCATCTCTAAGTAATGATATGTCTCCCTTTAGCTTCTGCTCCACAGAGCAGTCCAGATCATCCATAATTCGCTCTGTGGCCTCTAACCAGTACTCAGCCACATTCGGAGCTACACCAGATACGCCGCTAAAGATCTCGTCTCCATTATCCTTGAGCCACTCAGAAATAAATCCTCGAATTCCATTTCCCGTACTTGCCCCAGCAACCCTTTCCAAAACTCAAAGCATTGCCTGAGACAGTGCGTCGTCCCTGGCACCTCGATCGTGAGACTTAACTTCCGTTGCTGATGGTACCAGTGCATAAGCTACTGGCGCATGTCCTACAGACAAAGATTCAGCTCATGCACTACCTCGGCCATGCCCACGGCCTCTTCCACGAGCTGCTCGCGTACTCATTTCGTATTATCTGATTGGGAATTTTATGCATCAGTTAAATATTTCAGTTTATTATAGATGTCTTATGAATAGACAATAATTCAGAGTTTGCTTTCTTTCTCGATAGCCTAGCTACAGTCTCAGTCTACTTAACAGAGTTCCTATAGTTTCAGTGTTACCCTAACTAAAGTATCATGATAGGGTTTTGTACAGGCATATAACAGAATTTTCAGAAACGATCAGAAAAGTTCAGAAAACTTACAGACTTGGGCCGGAGATTCAATGTGCCACCTTCTTAAAAACCAATTTTAGAAAACTGAATTCAATCTTTAAAATCATCTATTTGTAGAGAGAACATATCAAAGACAATCTCAAAAAATAATTTCAAAAACAAGTTCTTAAAAATGATTTTTTGAAAAAAAATTCTCGTTACTTTAAAAACTCTCGTTTTTAGACCCGTTCCACAGCCGAGTTGTTAAAACCTGGCTCTGATACCACTAAATGTAACACCCCAAACTCGGCTTGGACGTTATGGCCAAATCTGGCGTGTCACATTGTCTTACGACTAAGCATGTGTTCTTTGTTTAAAGTGAAACAGTGGTTTAACAAAAAGTCAGTTATTTAGGTCCTTAGATTATCCGTTTGTTACGTTTGATGTGTTTTGAAAACATTCATTAAATTTGGAAAACCCGCGTGGCCTATAATTAGCAGTTCCGATATAAAATAAATAAAATCAGTAAATAAAAACCATAACGGAAAAAGAAATTTAAAGAGCGGCCTTATTACAACTTAAAACCCAAAAATATAAAAAAATAATTAAAATAAACTAACTTAAAAGGAAACTAACTTTGCAGATGATGTGGCCACTCCGAATCCCTCACAGCTCCAAGCCGACTATGGTTGGGGATTACCTGTAGGAATGAAAATAAAGGGTGAGTTTGGTAAACTTAGTGTGTAACATAACCCAACCATAGCCCAAAACAGATCAAGCCTCAGAGTAAGATTTATTTAGGCCTTGGCCTAGTACAGAAATCAGAATGAAGCCCATAGGCCCATAACAAATACAGAACAGATATATCATATATGCAGAAAGCCTAACCTAGATCCATCCATAACACCCCCGTACCAGCCTTACACCATGTGGGGAGACTACTCGACCCACCCATCCACTACACACCATAGAATTTGCAGCGAGGCTGCCAGATATTGTGACGAGGTCACCAGATATAAATGTTGTAGCGAGGCCACTAGAACAGATATATATATGGCGAGGCCACCAGAACAGATATACATGTGGCGAGGCCACTAGAACGCTTCCTCTATCAATATAACCCGTAACCCATGCAATAGATATACATGTCATGGCATACATCATACAGAATCAGAATATCATGCATCTCAGATAAAATTAGCCCTAGGGGTATAATGGTCATTTTGAACCTAGGGGTATAATGGTAATTTTCCATACTTAGGGGTATTTTAGTAATTTATCAGTTCTTTAGGGATTCCATTCATATTACAGTCACTCCTATTCCATATGTTATCACAGTAATCTATTTTAAAATAATCTAATAGTTTTGGCAATTAAGCCCAAAAGCCCCTAATGGGCCCTACGGTGTTAAACAGTAATTTAAGCCCATTAATCCAAATTTTACGGTCAGGTTACAGATTTCAACAGTTTTGATTACTACAGTCTGCCAGAATGCCCTTAATGACTATTTTTACCCATATGGGCTCGGAACCCATTGGGCCGCTATTCGGCCCATCGAGGCCCAACTTACCGAAACACACGGAATTGCCCACTTTGCAATTCCATCGTCAACTATTCTAGATCTAATCATCAGAGAGTAATCGGTTACTCATAGATCCTCACAGGGCCGATCTTTTTGTCACTTTCGGTCACTTTCGGTCACCTTTTTTATCATTACGGCCTTTGCCGTTCTCGTCTATAGCAAGGGTATGATACACACCTATTAACTATCAAAGCATTGACGATATCTTCGCACGAAAAACCTATAATCAGTCACTAACACGTTTAGTTTGATAATCGACAACACTAAAGCCTTAACCTCCTTACCACAATCGGCCAGTACCCTTAATGGCCTTGATATCTCACCTTGTCGATTTAGATGCACTAGATCTAGATCCTCTTGTATCGATGCCTTTAGTTCTTCGCTAGCTCGCCCCTTTTGCTAACTATCACATAAAAGAACCAAAAATACAATACTATGTTATCTATAGATTATGTCGACAAAGCTCCTAAGGACATAGGGGTTTCGGCTTCTTCTTAGATGCTAAGAAAACGAATGTATCCAATGTTTAGATCACTTACCAATGACTCTATCCGATGAACACTGCTTCCACGATCTTTCTAAACTAGATCCGAAGTAGTTCTAGCCTCAAATGTCAACAGAATGTGGCTCTAAGATGTTCGACTTTAAGATCTATTCCCTAGGTACTTTTGTCGATTTGTCAGAGGATTAGGGGTTATGAACTGATGGTGAAAGAGATGAATGATAAGGGGTTCGGCTTATTGAAGGGTTTGAGAAAAGAGATGATAATCAGTTTCGGTAAAGAAGTAGTCGACAGGGCTTGAAGGTGAGAAGGAAAAGAGAGTGGATTTGATTCGGCTTGAAGGATAAATAATGGTGTAGATTTGGTTTGAGCTGCAGGAGAGAAGAAGAAGAAGAATGTCAGTGAAGAAGAAGAAAGGAAAGTGAATTTAGTCAAAAGAGGTATCGGCAACAGATATCCTTTTTTCGGGTATAAGGTTCGGCTATTAGGTTAGAAATGAAGAAAAGTGTGGCAAAAAGAAAACCTAATGTGCTATGCAAAATCGGCAAAAGAAGAGAGCTTACTGACTTAGAGAAATCGGCATAAGAAACTCAAAAAGAACCTTAAGGAAATCAGCACCACTAGCACCCTAATTGTCGAAACACTCACCTATGCAAAATGCCGAAATTGCATTACCAAGAGTCCCTTGGCCGGCCACTATCTTTCAAAATTCAAATTCATTTGATTTCTTTGGCCGAATTAAGCTTCTCTCCTCTCCACCGTTTCTTTTTTTCTTTTCGGTTTCCTCTCCTAGCCGATACTCTTTTCTCTTTTTTCTAAGCTCTCCCGAATATTCTTCCCTCTTTTCTTTTCTCTATTCTTTTCCTTTTAAGTTATTACGTTGGTTGAGCACCCATAGCGCCTTTCTATTTTACTCTCAGCTTTAGCAAGGGTTCGTTAATCATTTGGGAGCGCATAGTTTTTCTCTTCCTCTCTCTTTAGTGCTCTCCATTGGCTAAATACTATAAGGTGAGCATTGGTAATAACTCTCATTCGCTTTCTTTTCAGTTTCCCTTCTCTGAACATCGTCTTTTGTTTTCTTTTTCTGCACCAATTACCCTTCTTTTGTCAACTCTTTTAGATTAATCCCGAATCACGATTTTTGGTTCGCTACTTCATTAATCTATAGTCGATTCTATTATGTTGGTAAGTGGTTGGGAGTAAGCGCTAAGGATCAAATTTTACTTTATTAAGATGATATCAAACTTTTAGTATGAATCTAATGAATGGAGGTGATTTTTGTGTAGGTGGTCGAGGGTGATCAGTAAATTTCCAAAGAAATAAGGGGGAGATTACTACTATTTTGGTAAAGGCATTGTGATTGATTTGGAATTCTGTTAGATCTCGATTATAACATAGGTTGAGTATCTAATCAATAATGTATTGTCTTCCTTAAGAATAAGAGTGTTCGGATGAGGATTAACTTCCAATCGCATCAGGTGTGTATTCACATTGTTTTAACTGAAAATCAACAAAAGCCAAAAAACTAAAAAATACGACGTTTGAAGCCACATGGGCGTGCAATCACTCGTGTGGTAATCTGAGCCCACGAAATAGAGGCGTTTGACTGTAAAGGCCACCATGAGTGACCTCATGGGCTTAGGCTGTTTTGGGCTGAAAATGGGCCGTATGGGCCCAACGGGCTTGTGTGCCCCACACGGATAGATCACACGGATGTGTAGGATATTAGACTTGGTTGTGTCATTCACATGGCCACGGTCATTTTTGGGTTTAGCGGGCCATAGGGGTGTGTGGACACATGGGCCGCATAATGGGCCTTAGGCCCATTTACACTGTTTTGACTGTTAAGGTTACACGGGTCGCCCAAGATAGCTGTTGGCCTTCTGATGGGTCGATAAGTGTACTTAGACCCTAAAATGGGTAAAATGACCGATATACCTCTCTTGGGTAAAATGACTATTATGTGTAAAATAACTAATTTGTTCTACGATATGTATAATTGTAATTGAGCATGACAGTTTGCATACACGTATGATATTATGTCACGACATATTGCATTGTATAAGGATGGGTTGTTGTATTTGGAGGAAGTGTACTGTATTGGTAGGGTTGTACGGGTCGTACAAGATGACTGTGGACCTATACTAGTAAGGTCGCACGGGTCGCACAAGACAACTGTGGACCTACTGATGGCTTTAAGTCGATAATATTACTGGCATCATTGTTGCAATACTTTTTTAGTATCGTAATCAGTGCTAATCTTGGTGTGTCTGGCTGGGTGGGTTGATTTAATCCCCACATGGTGTGACTGGCAGGACGAAGTGGTGTATAGAGGTTGGATTGGGTAGGATTTTTTATTGCATTACTGCACTGATACTGATACTGATACTATTACTATAATGGGCTAAGGCTCACATTGATACTGTTATTGTAATGGGCTTAGGATCGGACTGTTACTGCATATTGTTTATCTGTACAAGTAATCCTAGCCATAGATGGATCGGTGCCGTGAGGAACTCGGAGGTGGCCACACGACTGCATCTATTTTATATTTGGTTCTTACTTACTACTAATTTCGTTTTGGGTATTTTTTGTGCAATAAGGCCTCTTTAAGGTTTTAACTGTTAATTTAGGATTTTTACTTGTTTTGTTATAAACTACTAGATGTAGGAAAAAGACGGGTCTTTAAAAGATAAATGTTTTTCAAAACACCACGCTTACGTAAAATATTTTAAAAGCTTTCGCTATTAAATGGGATTTTGACAATGTGTAATGATTTTACAAGTAAATGGTTTTAAATAATAAACTGCATTCTGAAAATGAACATACTGCTTCGATTCAGTGAAAGATAAATAAAAGTGGATTAAAAAGTAAGGAGAGTTTTTAAGGTATATTAACAATCCAGTATGATCAAAAAAAATTTTGTTAATGTCACAAAGAGGTCAGGTTTTCAATTAGAACATGTTTTTGAAAAACACTTCAATGTGACACCTCCAAATTCAGCCATAACATTTTGGTCGGGTTCGGGGTGCTACATATGGATACTCGAGCATATGTTACGATGTTGTATTCTTGAGTTTGAAGGTACGTGGGAATAATATTTGTCATTGATTGAATTTACTGATAATAATAACTTTCAATCGAGTATTAAAATGGCACCGTACAAAGCTCTATATGGTCGTAAATGTCGAACACCACTGTACTGGATTGAGCTTAGTGAGAATAAGATTCACGGGGTTGACCTGATAAGAGAAACAAGAGAAAAAGTGAAAGTAATTCATGATAGCTTAAAAGCAACGTCAGATAGACAGAAATCGAACGCAGACTTGAAACGAAAAGATATTGAGTTTCAAATCGGGGATAGAGTATTTCTAAAAGTCTCACCATGGAAGAAAATACTTAGATTTGGTAGAAAAGGAAAGTTGAGTCCGAGATTCATCGGACCGTACGAGATTATTGAGCGAATCAAATATCGACTATCCCTACCATTTGAGTTAGAGAAAATACACAATGTGTTTCACGTATCGATGCTTCGACGATATCGATTCGATCCTTCACACATTATTTCTCCTATCGAGGTAGAGATTCAGTTCGATTTCTCGTACAATGAAGAACCGATCTGAATTTTAGCTCGTGAGATAAAAGAGTTGAGAAATAAAAGAATCACGTTAGTGAAAGTCTTATGGCATCGACATGAGGTCGAAGAAGCTATGTGGGAACTCGAGGATCCTATGAAAAGGCAATACTCGAACTATTCACTGGTAAAATTTTTGGGGACGAAAATCCCTAAGGAGGGAGAGTTTTAACAGCCCGATTTTAGCTAAATCGAAATAGTGGTTTCAGAATAACAAATCTGAGATCAAAAAAATATTTTAATATTATTTTATGTGTTTACAGCATGTTAGTAAGAATGTGTGAAAATTTTGTGAGCTAATTTTATTGATTGGTTGGTTAATTTAATAAAATGATTTAATCGTGTAAAATGCAAAAGTTGCATACTATTTGTTTAAAGTGCTTAATAGCTATGAAATTGAAATGTGGGAGTCCTTATGTTATTATTAAATCATTGTTAGTGGAAATAGACATTAATGGTAATTTATTAAGTGGATTTTAATGTTTAATTTAAAGGTTATTATGGTAATTAAGGAAATAATGTATAATAGATTAAAACAAAACAAAATGGTGGCCATTTTGCCATCTTTTTGCATCGAAAATAGAAGAAAGAAGAAGCCATTTTCTTGTATTAGGGTTCAGCACTTTGTGTTTGTGATTAAGGTATCATTTGAGCTCGGTTTTTAATGATTTTTATGTTTTTGTGATCGTTGTATCTTGTACTAGCTAGCATGTACCTTTAATTTTGAAATTGTTAAAGATTTTAATAGTTGCCATTGATGAGTTTATGCATTATTTGGTGTTTGGTAATGAAATATGATTTTTAATGATAGATTTTCATGCCTTGTAAAGTAATTTTTTGTGAAAAAGCCATTCAAGATTAATTTATGAAAAATACAAATTATGTGGTTGAAATGTGAAATAAATGAAAGATATGGGCTACTAGGAAATTATAGAGAATTCGACCAAGCATGGGAATATTGAAATTTTGTGTAATTCGTGTTTTTATGAAATAAGGACTAAAGTTAAAAAATGTTAAACTTTAGGGGCTAATGCGTAAAAATGCTCAATTGTGTAATTTGGATGAAATTAAGTGAATAAGTGCTTAAATGAGTTAATTTTGAATTCATATAGATCAAGAAAGAAAGAATTCAGATTTAGATAGGGGGAAAACCAAGGTTATTGAGTAGTTGATCCAATCCGTCAATCCCGAATATGAGGTAAGTTCATAAGCAAATAAATGTTCTTAAATTGAGTTATAAATGTTCATTTACCTATGAAATGTATTGAATGCTGAATGGTTTAATACGAGCAAGATTCAACAGAGTTACGACATCCGAAAGTCTTGTACTTAGGAATACTATAGGATACAAATGTCAGGACATTAGGGTTACTGAGATGATATTATGTGTAAGACCATATATGGGATATGGCATCGGTATGATATTACGTGTAAGACCATGTCTGGGACATGGTATAAATACGAGATTTCATGTAAGACCATAGCTAGGCTATTGGCATCCATATGAGATTACATGTAAGACCATATCCGAGATATGGCGTTGTACGACCTATGTGTGATTCCCGAGTATCCTTAGTGATTCCAAATGGTTCAACGGGAAAAGTTAAGACAAAAAAGAATGTGTAAATGAATTAAGTGATACAGGTAGGTATGAAATTCATATGAGTTTTGAGAAATGGCAAGATTTGGTATGTTTTTAAGGTTTAATTGGTTGTTGAAATGGTGCATTATAAGTTGACTTATAAGGTATATTGATTTGGTATGTTTTGGTTTATCAAATGGTATTGAAATGTGTATTGAAATGGTTGATGTCGTTATGATATGATATGTACATGTTTTGGTAATGAATTGGCTGCCAATAGTGTTTGAATTTGATGCATTGTTGGGTACTTGTAGGGTATGCAAAATGGGTGGCAAATTGGCCTTGCAAATGGCCCATTTTTGTCCACAGGAGCAAAGACACGAGCGTGTGTCTCAGTCGTGTGTGACATATGGTCATGGTACACAGCCATGTGTCGCCTAGTGTGGCAATTCAAATTAAGTTAGGATGCTTCACACGGCCTCACACACAGACGTATGATTGGCCGTGTGGCACAAGTCAGTATACCAAATAGGTTTGGCATGGTCGAGCACATGGCTTGGACACGGGAGTGTGAGGCCATTTCGACTAGGCACACGGGCTCGACACACGAACATGTGGCTACCCGTGTGACCTAAGTCAATATACTTTCCAGTTTTCACAAGGCCATGCACATGGGCGTGCGATCGGCCGTGTGGTGCAAGTCAGTATGTATGCCCTATTTTCAAACGGCCGGTGACACGAGCATGTCAATAGCTGTGTGAGGCACACGGCCTATTCACATGGGCGTGGGACCCCTGTATGTATGAAAATTTTCTAAGTTTCCAAAATTTTTATAAGTGATCGGTTTAGTCTCGAACATATTCTAAAGCATCTTGAAGGTCTTATAGACCTTCATAAGGGACAATGTCAATGTGATTGAATGAAATTTGATTATGTTTAATTATTGAGTATAAAATGTTTGCTCAATGTTATGATTTGATTTGTAATACCTTGTAACCCTATTCTAGCGATGGATATAGGTTAGAGGTGTTACAATGACCTTAATAAAATCCCTAGCCACTAAATAAATTATAAAATAATTTTTTACTAATTAGAATTATGGTCCCAAAGCCACTATTCTGATATCACTAAAAAATAGACTATTACAATCTCCCCCAAAGGACATTTTTTCCTCGAATTTGTTACCTGAGAATACATTTGGATATTGTAATTCCATTGATGCCTCGATTTATTAGGTAGCCTCTTCAACACCATGCCGATGCCATAAAATTTTCTCCAGTGGTACTCGCTTACTCTGAAGTTCTTTGACTTCCGAGCCAAAATTTTTACTGGTTCTTTAAAATATGTCAAATCTAGCTGTAATTCAACTTTATTGTGAGGAATCACGTGTGTGACGGATCAGTTCTGTACCTTTTTAGCATTGAAACGTGAAGCATATTATGAATTTTCTCGAATAAAGAAGGCAATTCAAATCTGTAAGCTACAGGGCTAACTCTTTCAATAATCTCGTACGGTCCGATAAATCTTGGACTCATCTTTCCCTTCCTACCAAAATGTAGCACTTTCTTCCATGGAGAAATTTTACGAACACTCGATCGCCAATAGTAAACTCAATATCTTTTCTTTTCAAATCTTCGTATGACTTCTGACGATCAAATACAACCTTCAAACTATTTTGAATAATTAAAACCTTATCTTCAGTTTCTTTAATCAAATCAATCCCTACCATTTTGGCTTCACTCAACTCCGACCAATACAACGATGTTTTATATTTTCTTCCGTATAAAGCTTCAAATGGTGCCATTTTTATACTACACTGATCACTATTATTATAAGTGAATTTACTAATAGTGGATACTTTTCCCAGCTACCTTCAAACTCAAGTATACAACATCGTAACTATAACAGCCTATTTTTGGTCAAATCGAAATCGTGGATTCAGAACCATAAATCCAAAGTCAATGTAACAACCTGATTAGACCCTATTCAGAATAGTGGTTTTGGGACCACAAATCTAAGTCAACAAAATATTTAAAAATTATTTTTCGTGTTTAGAATGTGTGAATTAATATCTATGAAATTTTTGTATATTAATTTTATCGTTTGAGTGTCCGATTTAAAAAAATGGCTTAATCGCATAAAATGAAAAGTTCGTAGTTAATTGTGCAAGTGCTTAATTGAATTTGTCTTTATAATATGAAGTGTTTATAATGCAATTTAACCATGAGAGTAAAAGATGGACGGTTTAGGACATAGTTTTAATGGTTGTATAATTTATTCATTAATGGCAAATTAGTAAATGATTAAACTAATGAATTACAATAACATAAAATAAACACAACATGGTGTTCATCTTCATGCATGACTGAAACTTAGAAAAGAAAAGAGAAATAAAAGAGTTAAAGGGTTCGGCCATGGTTTTGCTTGATTAAGGTATGTAACTAGCTCGGTTTTTTATAATTTTTACGTTTTTGAGATTGTTGCTATGAAATCTACAAAGCCCATGTTTTAATTTTTGAATTTGATAATGATTTTGTGTTTTTTTGTTGTTGAAAGCTTGTGATTTTTGTTGTTTGATGCTGGAAAAAAAAGATATGTGATAGATTTAACATGCCTTGTATTTGAATTTTTGATGAATTTGAGTAATTAGGGCTAATTTGTAAAAATAATAAATTGAGGGACTAAAATGTGAAATAAATGAAATGTGTGGACTTGTATAAGGAAGATGAATATTTGGCCTAAGCATGGTATATTGAAATTTTGCATATTTTGTGTTTTGTGCAATAGGAATTATTTTGTAAAAATTGTGAAATTTAGGGGTAAAATGGTAATTTGTCCATTTATGAGTTTTTAGACTAAATTGAATGAAATTGTCTTTGAATAAGTTTTATTTGAATATGTTTAGATCAAGAACCAAAGAAATCGAAATTGGATCGAGGGAAAACAAAAGTAAGTGAATAATCGCTCTATTCCGTTCATCGATATCTGAGGTAAGTCTATAAGCAAATAGATTTGTAACGCCCCAAAATTTGGGCCTAGAAGAATTGGGCCTCGGGCTTTGGTGCATTTAGAATTTTTGAGAGTAAGACAATGACACGAACTTGCAAGTTAGAATTGTCGGGTTAGTGATTTTTGGGTGTTTGGAAGGTTCCATGAAGTCTCGGGTTCAAGTTAGGCCATAGGAAAATTTTAGATTTTTGGACTTAGGGGAACCCTAACTTCAAGTGGTATGGTTTATAAATAAATGAAGAGGAAATATGATACAAATTAGCTTGTGGTGTAGTGGCTAAATGATGCTACATGGGGAGCGGGAAGGTGGCGTTACTAGGAGGCTAGGGATCCAAGGTTCAAGTCTCACTACATGCAAATGAGGTTATTTATTTTGCTCAAAAGAAGGCAAGTGTTGGTGTTCGATTTGAACTCTAGTGATCGGAAGTTTGAAGTGGTCAAGGGAGGAAATTAAGGAATGGATTGGGGAGAAGATTGAGGAGTAGATTGTTGAGTGATAAGGGGAGAAAAATAAGGGATTTGGAGTGTTGAGGGGTTGGTGGTGATTTCGGAGTTGGTGGAAGTGCAAATTCGGCATATGTGGGTTGTTGAGTGCATTTTTGGCATTTTGGGGTATTGTTTTGGGTGAAGTCGATTCTTGCTAGAGGAATTTTTTAGTATTTTCTTTTGATTTTGTTTACTCATTTAGGGTACTTATGCCTTGCAATTTTGAGACTCTCTATCTGTGGGGTATACACTGTTTTGGGAAAAAGCCAAAAGTGCATTACCATTTAGGTACCTTTTGCCATATTCTTCCCTATTTCCCATCTTCTTCCCTCTTTTAATCAAGTGACTGACTACTACTTGTTTTTCCCTTCTCCATCTCAACTTCTTTTAGTTGCGGCTTGTTTAAGCGACTTTGGTCTCGTTGATACATTCTCTCAATCTTTCACTCAAAGAAATTGACTTAGCCAATTGATTGATTCCTTGTTCTCTCAATTCACCTTCCTTCTCCTTCTAGTCTCTAAAAGCTTAATACCTCTTTTACTTTGCCAAATTTCTTTTTTTGAGTTGTCCCTTTTCTCTTTTCTTCATCTTGAGGGCCAATTTCTTTAGTTAAGACTCTCAGTTCTTCACTTCAACGATTGCTGTTTCGCTAATTGTATCAAGTAATTTTCTTCTTTCTTCTCTTGTGATCACATCTTAAATCAGTTTTAGGCCATAGTCGAACTTTCTTTTCTTGGTTAGGCCAAATCTTTCTTTTTTCTCCCTTACTCTCTTAATCAGATTTGTAGGGATCATTTTGTCTTTTCCTGTTTCTTCTCGAGGGTGGTGATCAATTCTTTTTCTCTATGTTTACTGAATAACCGGTAAGTTCCTTGTTTTTACTCTTGTTTCAAGTTAAGGCTGAATGTCTTACAAGGTGTTGGGGGTGACTTATGATGGATATAGGACATGTGCTTATTCGATCTTTGATGGTTAAGGTTCTTTAACACAGATCTTGGAGTCAATCGCGGTTAGCGAATAAGTGAAGGGTTATAAGGCTTAATCGTTCAAGGTAAGGGTTGGTATGTTTTCAGCTTTTGATGAAAAGGTAATAGCGTTGCTAATGTGTGATTGACTATTAGCTTGGTTGATTGTAGGTTCGTGATTAAGGGATCGAAAGGCATTATCGTAAGCAGGTGTGTACACACACTACACACATGACATAATGGCAAAAGTCAAAATCCCAAAAAGCTGAAAAGCTAAAAAGTCAAAAAGCTGAAAGGTTGGCACGGGCAACCACACGAGCGTATGAACACTCGTGTGAAGATACTGATACGACGATCGAGGCCCCAAGAGTGATCTTATGGTCTTGGGCCACTTTTTGGCCAACTGGGCTGAAATGGGGCAAATGAGCCCGATGTGCCCGTGGGCCCATTGCGAGTAAAATGGATAAAATAGTTGAACTTGACGAGCCGGTCAGGCTAATTACGGGACTTATGGTATATTTGGGCCTAATGGGCCATTGAGCATGTGGGCCCATTTGGGCTATGTATTGGGTTTTTGGGCCCTAGTGTAATGGTAACTCTAGTGAATTGACTTTAAACACATGGAATAATTATGGATATGCTAATGGGCCAGAATGTGTACCTAGGCCCATGATAAGATATAATCGATATGCCTTAAGTGCAAAATGACCAATATGCCCCTGAGGGCAAAATGACTAAATTGCCCCTATTGGATATAAGTATGACTTGTATGTCATATGTGTATTATGATGCATTCATGAGATTATATGCCGCATATGGGCTGGGTTATGAGTTGAGGAAGTATATATGAGGGTCACACGGTCACTTGACGACTGCGGATCCAATGAAGGCTTTTTAAGCCATGAGCAGCTCTATTACAATGATGAGTAGTGCCGCAACTAGTGCTACAACGGATATTAGCAGCTCTACTGCAACGATGAGTGATGCCGCAATCGGTGTCACAACGGGTGTATAAGGATGGGTGGGTCGAGTATCTCCCCACATGAGTGTAGAGTTGGAAGGGGGTGTACAGGGTTGGTTATGGATAATTGCACATTGCATAATCATATTGATTTTGTGATATGGGCTCAGGTCCAACCGAGGCAACTATGGGTTAAGGCCCAAAGGCCACCGTATATGGTGATATGGGCTCTGACCCAACTGAGGCCCAAAGACCACCATTATTGAATTGGGCTTAGGCCCAAAATGTTATTGCATGTTATGTGTTTGTCGAGGGTCGTACACACTGAGTTTTCAAAAACTAACTACCTCCTTTAATTTTGCAGGTGACCCTCAGTAGGCGGCTTGACGTGGGAAGGGACTCGGAGGTGGCCAATCTGTAATTTATTTTAATAATTAGCAGTCTTAATTATTTTATCTTTAGTTCTATTAATGGGTTGTAATAGGGCCTTTAATATATGATTTGATTTTTATATGTGGTTTTATTATTTATTTACATATTTGTTTGACTTTCGATTTAAACACATTTTCCAAATCAAATAACATTTTGAAACCAACATAAATACCTGGATGTTTTCTTTAAACATGAGCTTCCGTTGTATTTTAACAAGTAAATTTACAGGATATGCAAACTCGGGCTTTCAACATACGAACTCGAAGCTTTTATTTAAATGCCCTTGAACTTTTAATTAAGCAAGCATTTAGAGGGACTCGTTTTAAACTAAAATATTTTACTAGCAAAGCTGTTTTGAAAATAAACCCTCATTTGAACCATGCACGGACAATTATTTTTAAAGTCTTCCAATGTGTACGAGTCACCCTTTAATGTGACATCGCTAGATTCAGCCAAAACATCTGGGCTGGGTTTGGGGTGTTATAGATGTTGTAAAATTTAAATGAACATATTTAATTGTGCTGAATGAAATATTTACAAGTATATGTGTATATAGTCAAATGTGTATAATTATGGAGGAAATATTTACGAGCCTGAATTGATCGAGATTCGATGTCTGAAAGCCTCGTATGAGCCTTAGGAATAGATAAGATACATATGTCATGACATAGGATTCCGATATGTGTGTGCGAGTAAGACCATGTATATGACATTGGCATCGAAATAAGTGTGGTAAAACCACGTCTATAACGTTGGCATCAAAATATGTGTGCGAGTAAGACCACATCTATGACATTGGCATCAAAATATGTGTGCGAGTAAGACAACATTTAATACGATGGCATCGATATATGATTCCAATATATGTTTACGAGTAAGACCCTGTTTGGGATAATGGCATTAATATGTGATTACATGCAAAACCACGTCTGGGACATTGGCATTTGGTTAATTTCGAGTATCCTTTTTAATTTCGAATGCTTCAACGGGCAACGTTAAGTCAAGATCGGATGTGAAAATGAATTAAAAGGTTCAGGTATGTATTGGTTAAATGCTTATATGAAATAAGGTAAGTTAGTTATTTGTGGTATGAAATAAGTTATGAATGAAATAAATGGAACAGTATGTGTATATATATTATTGATCATATTCGGCCTAATGATATATGTATGATGTATATTGAAGTGTAAATTTTATATTTGTTATATTTGTACCAAAGTTTATATGTGCATTTGGTTATATGGTATTTAAATGTGAATGTAGGTATATGGAAATGTGAATTTTATATATATATATAAAAGCACACATATGGCTATGTAACACCCCAAACACGGCCTGGATGTTATGGCTGAATCTAGTGTGTCACATTGAAATGCTTTTTGGAAAAACTTATTCTGTCTGATAAAAATTTGTTTTTGTGTTGAAACTCTTTTGTTATTCATTAGTAAATCATCTCGTTGCAAACCTTTACCCTAACGTCCGACATTAATATCTCAAGTTATCTTAAATCGTGAAAGCTTTTTCAGTTTGAAACTTAAAACATGTGTAACACCCTGAATTTGGGCCTAGAAGAATTGGGTTTTGAGTCTGGGTTCGAATAAAAGGAAACCTGAATAAATTGAGAAGTTTTAAATATTATTGTTTAAAGAAAAAATTTGAATTAAATTACTATTAGAAAATTTTTCTGTATTTATTATTACTGATATTTACGAAAATTATATATTCTTATTACTATTATTATTGATAAAATATTTTTGTTATTATTATTGATATTTTAAAGTCTTATGAAAATTATACTTAATTATTATTAGAAAAATATTACTGTATTTATTAGTGATGTTTGAAAATTTTTATGAAATTTTAATTAGTATTTTGAGATAAAATTATTATTATTATTATTTTTAATATAAAAATATATATGACATTATTACTAATTTGGTGTTTAAATTTAGTTTCTAAATTAATTTGGAAGTATTTATATTGTAGGAAAAATTTTAGGTTTAATCCAAAATTCTAGAAAGAAATTATTAGATTTTGGTTCTATGGGGAAACTGGAAAATAAGGCTTTTAAAATAATTGCGCAAGATTAAACATAGAGGAACGTGCTTGGCTCAGTGGCTAAGCAAGTTAGGAGGTGGTAGGAGTGCCTAGGTTCAAGGCACGGTGCGCGCGGAGGGCTTTTATTTCTTTTAGAGGTTAGGGTAGCGCTAAAATAAGGGTTAAAAGGAATGGCTGCCAAATATGCCACAAAAATGCTTGTGGCGTAGAGGCAGCAGTGTGCTAAGATTTCCACAGGGGCACTAGTTCGAGTTCAGGCGCAGGTAAATTTTAGAATTTATTTTTACGGAACCCAGGACTGTAGCAAGTAAGCCTTAAGAATTAATGTAACGCTACTATATTGAGAACAAGGTCGCGTCCCAGTGGCCAGCAACGTGCAGGGCGACCTGGAGGTCCCAGGTTCAAGCGGCGTTACACGCAAGAGGGTGCCCCTTTTTGCTGTGTGTGCGCAGAAGGAGACGTACAGGGCTGGAGGACTCATAGCGACGTGCTGAGCGCGAGACTTACGGTGGATAAGGGGGGCTGCTGCTGGTGAAGGGATTTGGATGAAATCCAAATCCAATTGTTGCTAAAATTAAGGAGCAAGTAAGGAATTTAATCCTAGGAAGAATTCTTTTTATTTATGCCAATACATCATTCGGCTATAGCAATTTAAAGTTTCGAATTTCACTTGGAATTCTAGCCTTCATGAATTATTTTTTCTTCTTGAAAATTTGGGGTATTTTTTGTGTGTATGTTAGCCAATTTTGATTTCCTTTCGATCAGATTTTTTCCTTTGTTTCTATTTTATTTTATTTTCTTTTGCTCATATTCTTTTCTATTTTTCCCAAAGCCGAACAACTCTCTTTTTTTTCCTATTTTTTTTCTTTTCTCTAAGCCAAAATCTATTAAAACAACCTTTTCTTCTCAAGATTGTTTGCCAACCATCTTCACTTTTCTTTACACTATTTCTTCTTCTTTCATCTCTTCTTTTAAAGTCGAAAAGCTTCATATTTTAGTGGTTTGGGGATTAATTTTTAGATCTATTTTCTACTCGCAATTAAGATAGATTCACAGTGGATCTAGGATTTGGAAAAAGTGTTGGAAACGCTTCTGACAAGAACATCTTTGGTGGTAAGTATTCAGATCTTATTTTTATTAATTTAGTAATTTGAGAATAAGCTGAAAATCCCTAAATACCTTAGGGAGACTATCAATTCTTGTCAAGATTGAAATTAAGTATTTTTATTCGGTTTTCTATGTGTGAATCGAAGGCTAGCGATCAAGATCTATTTGGAGGCTAGTAAGATCAACGGGTTCAAAGCAGTCAAGATCTAGATCTAGTAGTTAAAGATCGACAAGGTAAGTCGTTATTAATGCTTTGTAATAGCCGAATGTGGTAGGTAAATTTTTTACATCGGTTTTCATAGATTCGTAAGTTAATCTGTAAGCGGTTGATTATAGGAGAAATTGCGTAGGAGATCTCGTCAAGGAATATCACAAATCAGGTGTGTAACGAACCCCCATAGTAGCTTAGATTAATATTTGCTAAAAAGCTGAAATGCCTAAACTTCGGCATTTCGAACTTGTGGTTTTGCAATTGGTTATAGACGCGATACATACGATAAGATCAATGATTGGATCGGTAGAACAGGTAAGGGCACGATTTTGTGCACGATGGTAAGTTGGGCCTCGATAGGCCGAAATTGAGCCTAATGGGCTTTCGGGCTCATTTGGGTAAGGATCAGTAGGAAACGAAATTTGGATGAGTTACATGTTAATATGATTAGTACTGTTGTAAAGTTTAGGCTAAATGGGCCTAGTTGGTTAAAGCGACTTCGTAGGGCCCATTAGGGGTCTTGGGCCCAAAAGCCCGATTTGGTTAAAATGGATTAAAATTATTGTTTAAAACTCTCATAATTGTTAATAATTGATAATGAGTATGTAAAATAAAACAATTGATAGAATTATAGAATTACCCTTATGACATGAAAATGACTATTTTGCCCCTAAGTGAAAATAACCATTATACCCCTAGGGTTTTGTTATGACTATGATGAGATATTGTTTTATATACGATATGCCATGATATGCACATGACATGCTATGATATGCACATGATATGCCATGATATACTCATTATATGCATGGGTTGGGTTTTTATGAAAGGAGGAATTGTTCAAGGGCTTTGCCCCAGTTTACCGGAAAGGGCTTTTGCCCCAGTTTACCGAAAAGGGCTTTTGCCCTAGTTTACTAAAAAGGTCTTTTGCCCCAGTTATTAAACGAGGCTAGGCCTCCAGTTATATGTTAAAGCAGCTATGCTGCCAGTGGTGTGTTGGTTGGGTGGGTTGAGTTATTCCCCACATGGTGTGTTGGTTGGTACGGGTGGAGAGTAGCGGATGGTGGGTTGAGTAGTCTCCCTAAATGGGCTTGCATACATTTATTATTATTGCATGTGATATTGAAATGGGCCTATGGGCCCTACTATTTACAGAAAAGGCTTCGGCCCAGTAATATGATTTATGAAAATGGCTTCGGCCCAGTAACCATTACATGAAAGGCTTCGGCCCAGTATGCTTGTATTAATTTGGGCTCTGAAAGGGATTGTTGCACACTGAGTTCTCCAAACTCATCCCTTTTCCTTCCATCCTTGTAGATGAGCCTTAGTTGGTGGACTTGGAGCTGGGAGGGATTCAGAGTGGCCACATGGACTGGACTGTTGGATTCTAATTAAGTTATCTATTTTAATTTAGATTTAATTAGTTATGTTGGTTTTGGGTTGTAAAAAGGCCTCTTTAATTATTTTTATTTTGGGTTTTTATTCTTTACTTATTTAAATTGATTTAGCTTACGTAGGATATTATTTAAATTGAGTTGAAAATAAATGATTTTAAGACGCGATTTTTATAAAAGTTACTTGTTTTCAAAATAGCATGATAACTAAGCAAAGCTTTCGCAATTTTAAATGTTCTCATAAATAAATATTTCAAATAGTTAAAGTGTGGCAATGGTCGTGTGCATGTCTAGGAGTGGATCCAAGAAGAGCTTGGTACTTAAGCAGTCTATTCGACTCACTTCCTCTTTTTTGGAATCCTACCTGGTGCCCAGCTTCCATTCACTTTAAGTCATTACGAAAAAGGTCAAATTTTCTGATACTTAAACCGTTTTCAAAATAACATGTTTTATAAAGGTTACAAAGGGGTTACAAGCATTCACAAATTTTCTATAAAATTACACAAAGTTTTTAACAATGTTTGAAAGGGGATGATTATTTCAATAAAGCACGTTTTGGAAAAAGATAAACACAAGTTAAGGTTTTATACAAACGGTAAAAGTTTTTAAACATTAAGAAGGGTTTTCAGTGAAAACACGGTTTTCAAAAAACACTTCAATGTGACACATCAGACTTGGCTGTAACGATCAGGCTGGGTTTGGGGTGTTAGAACATGTGTTTTTGAGCTTTCTTTAAAACAATTACTATTTTGAAAATCTCGCCTTTTCCTAGCTAGCAAATTTAAAATAGAAAAGTAAAAACCCAATGAAAGTAAAACCACAAATGCCCTTATTACAAAATCAATAGCCCAAAATGAAATTTAAATGATTAAGTCTATAGCAGAACATCAGCGGACGTATGGCCACCTTCGAGTCCCTCGCAGCTCTAAATCGTCTGAAGTTGGGGATTACCTGCATAGTTAGCCAGAAGGGTGAGTTTACGAAAACTCAGTGTTTAATCCTCTAACAATCAATAGAAATCAGAATAAGCAAAATAGTTTGGGCCGTAGCCCTATGCAGAAATAGTGTGGGCCCAAGCCCAAAAGCAGAACAGAATAGAGTAGATATGTATCCTAGCCCAAACCATCCATTACACCACCCCAACACACCAGTAACGCAGCTTGGCTGCTAATAACCGAACATGTGGCGAAGCCACCAGGGTTAGAATACATGGTGAAGCCATTAATAACAGAAATACATTGCAAAGCCACTAACACAGAACTTTCTCCATATCAGACCCCAATCTCATGCAGAACATCATGTCATAAATAGTATGTGTATGCAGTGTGTCATGCTCAGAAAGAACAGTCAAATCATAGAACAAATCAGTCATCTACCCTTGAGGGGTAAAATAGTCATTTTCCCTCCGGGGGTATTTGGTCATTTCCATCAAAATAGATCTAGGTACATTTACCGGCCCATCAGAGGGTCCACAGTCATCTCGGGCGACTAGTGTAACCTCAACATACAAAACAGTATGAATAGGCCTGAAGCCCACCATACGGCCCATGTTGGCCCACACGCTCGTGTGGCCCACTAAGCCCAGAAACGACCTTAGCCATGTGTGTGACATAGCCGAGTCCAATATTACCAACACGTCCGTGAGATTCACCCTACGGGGGTAATTCGGTTATTCTGCCCTACAGGGGTATTACGGTCATTCTCCCTTACAAGGGTATTATGGTCATTTTACCCTACCAGGGGTATTACGATCATTCTGCCTTACAAGGGTATTATGGTCATTTTTCCCTACAAGGGTGTTACGGTCATTCTGCCCTACAAGAGTATTACATTCATTTTGCCCTACAAGGGTATTACGATAATTTTATAGTACGGGGTCTTACCGACCCAACAAAAGGTCCACCATCGCCTCGAGTGACTTTAGTATCCTAAACAGTCATAACCATGTAAATAGGCCTAAGGCCTATTACTCAGCCCAAGTGGGCCCACATGCTTGTGTGGCCCATCTAGCCCAAAATCAACCATGGTCATGTGATTTACAAAGCCCAATTCAACGTTTGCTGCTTAACAAGGATTTTGTCTGTGTCGGGCCCACGAGCCCATTAGGTCCACACAGCCCATTTCAGCCCAAAATCGGCCTATGCCCATGAGGTCACTCATGGTGGCCTCTACTATCGCATCAGATTCTCCACACGTGCATTCACACGCTCGTGTGGTGACCATTGCCAAACTTTCAGCTTTTCGGCATGTTGGCATTTTGGCATTTGCCGAACTACTATCTATTCAGTAAAAAACATATTTTTGGCTTTTCAGCCAATTAGCAAACCCAGTTACACACCTGATCACGTAGAGTACTAAGCATTCCTGAGCATCGGAACCTATTTCAAACAAAACAATAGTTAATATTTTATAAAAAGAATTAAAAGAACTTTAACCCAAACTCCTAGCCAAAAAATCGACTACCACTTGCCTTGACTAGATTGATTGACTGTGATTTGCCTACTTAATCCAAAGTTTGATGCAGTGACCCTTCCGCATCCAGGCAAAAAGTCCTAAACCATCGACACTACGCCGTTTAAATTTAGGGGCAAGGGCTATGAGTTCATTCTCAGCTAGCACCACTACCATCATTTTACTATTAGCACCCTCTTCACCCATCGAAAGTTCTAGAACCCGAAGAACACATGTATTAGAAAGGAGATAAAGAATCATCATTAGAACACATACAAACAAAACACTCGGCTTTGATAAAGAGAGAACAGAGGATAGATTTAACCAGAAGTGAAGAGTTTAATCACTTACCAAGCAATAAGGTATACATCCAAATCCAAATAAGGTAGAGCAAATTGATGCACAACTAGGCAGCGAGTATTCGACCAATGAAATCAAAATATCAAGAGGAAGAATAGAAGATAGAGAAAGGGATATGGGGAAGATTTAGCTTTTCCAGGAAATCACAAAAAATGGAAGGGATGATGAGCTGTTACTATGGTTTAGTCTTCGTTTTCCCGAACCTAAGATGTCTTAAAAAGGTATTCACCTTGTGAGTGAGAAAGAGAAGAGAAGGGAAGAGAAAAGGAACACAATCGACCAATAAGAAGGATAAAGAATTGAGAATGAGTGCTAGAGTAGTTTCGGGTAATAGGTAAAGAAAAAGAATTGTGAAAGAGAGTAAAAGCAGTTTCGGTGGAGGGGTATAAAAAAGTGAAAAGAAAAGATTACCAAGGTTCAGTCACCACAGAACTAAGCAATAGGAGGGATTCGGTTTATCAACTAGTAGAAAACCAGAATAAAAGAAGAAAAGAGAATAAACCCAAAAGATCAAAAGTGATTTTGGCTTCTACTACTCAAGTGACCAAAACCCGAATAACACAAGGAAGTGCCGAAAATGCCAAAAAAATAGCACAAATTTGGCCATGAGAGCATATGACTGAATTGGCACTCAAAGAATCCCCCATTCAGCCAACTCCTCCAATCCCCAATCGGTTTCAACTTCTCCCTTTTAAAACTTTTTGGAAATCTTCCTCAATCCCTCCCCTTATCCCTTCTTGATATGCTCCACAACAACCTCTAAGACCAGTTCAAACTCTCACATAGTAGAGTTTGAAACCACTTCAAACTCTACTGACCCAAGTAGCAAAATAATCATCCCTAGCCTGCCATGGGATTCGAACTCCAGCTTCCTCACAATGCCAGTCACGCTACTTACCACCAAGCCACAAGGCTTATTGTGTCATAAGACCAACACAATTAAATATAAAGCCTATGGGTCAAAGTCTAGGTTCCTTTAAAAGAAAAACCAAAGTAAATTGCAGGAGCCAAGACTTGAACCCATGCTCCCTTGCACCCTTAATGACGCCATAGCCACTAGACCACATGCTTGCTTTGACATTTCTTTAACACAACAGTTTAAAAGGCCTACTTCATGCATCCAAGGTTTAATTCACTTAAAACCAAAATTTTTGCCAAAGCCCAGGTTTGCACCCAGGACTTTTCCAACACCTCTCAGGGCCCTAAACCACTAAAGCAGACATATAATTATGTCATTCTCTTGCACAATTAAATACTATGTATAGCCTCATTATCGATCCATACTCAAGGCCCAATACTTCTAGCCCAAAATTAGGGCATTACAGGCCAAATGAGGTATTTATGATGTTGAATATGAAAGTTAATCATATTAATGAACAAATATGTATTCGGCCAAGATAAAATTTATGCATAGTTATGTGTTTGATATATGAATTTTGCAAGCTTGAAAATGTATATGTGAATATGATAGTATGATTTGGCTTTGTCTTATTGAACTATTAATGTCATTGGATTGTTTAATTGCTTATGACTTCCTAAGCTGTGGAAGCTTATTGTGTGTATGTTTGCTCTCTATTTTCTAGATTTTGGAAGCTAGTTACGGGCTCGGGGATCGTCAGAGAAGTCTGTCACACTATCGACTGTTTTGATATTTTATAAATTTGAACTTATACCTATATCATGTATAGGCTAGCCTCTGTTTATGTTTGATTTTGAGATATGTAAATATGAGCCATGCAAAAATGGCTTATTTATTTTGCTAAGCTTGGTTTTGATGTTTCGGCCATTATATATTTATATGTGAATCATGTTTGATATATTTGCTAATGGTAGTGAAGTTATGTCAAAGTATATGTGTATGGTATATTTGGTATGATGTGAAATATGCGGTTGGATATTCTTGTTGAGTGATATGCATGATATACAAGTGGGATTTATTTGGTAAATGGCTATGGTTTGAAGTATTGGTAACCGGTTATGTAATGAAGTAGATATGGTTAATAATTATAAGTTTTTTATCATTGGTTATAAATGAGACTTTGGGCATAATAAATAGCTTGTGAAATGACCATGATTTAATTAGGCAAACAAGGTGAGTTAGCATTCGGTTAATGTTAGATAATTGGGGAGACATGTACTTGTGATTTGAAAGTGGGTTATTTTGGCTTGTAAGATTAAATTATTATACATGTATGTTTTTGTGTATTCGGTTATAAATAGGTAATTTTAATATGAATTTATATGCATACATGTTTAATGGTTGATAGTGGTTCATTTATTTGCCAAATAGGTGGTGTGATGTATGACTGAATGTTGTGCTAAAATAGTTGTATATGGATGTGAAATGTTGGTTAAGATGTTGGTTGTTTAGGTACATAGTAAATTCATAGTAATGAATTTGTCTTGTGCTTTAAGTTGAATAGCATGTGGTTAGGTATTGATATTTGGAGTGTGGTAAATTTAGGTATTTTAAATGGAGCATTATTTTTTGATTTAAATTAATGTGCATAGCATGTTCAGTCATGATGATATATTGGTAATATCACATATGAATTTGGTTTTATAGGTGCATATATTATATGAGTTAAAAGTTCAAATTTGATTGTGGTTATATACATATTCGGCTTGATGTATAATGATGCATATTTCATTCAATTTGATATTTGTTAAAATGCTATGTTAGCTATTAATCCTTAGTCATGTAACTTGATTTGTTTGTTTGGCTTTGAGTTATGATCCGTAAATGCTGTGAGACTAAATAATTTTATTTTACATTTAATATTTTAATAGCTATGTGTTATATATATATATATATTCGAATGTGACCTTGGTGGTTATGTCAATGTATGAAAGATGTGTCTTGTTCGGTAACACCTCGTAACCCTTTCTGGTGACAGATACGAGTTAAGGGTGTTACATTTTATTAGTATCAGAGATACAGTTTAGTCAATTCTATGACTAACGTAGTACGTGTAAGTCTAGCTATATATGCCATATTTTTATACTGCGATAGTGTGATGATTCTTGACATTTGAAAATGTGTTTTTCGTATAGTAAATGGATCCCAATCGAGCCATAACAGATGACATAGAAAGTAATGTGCCCGCTCCTGCTCATAGGGCAGTGCTGGCTGATTCTAGGCCAATTTCAAATAGTAAAGAGGGAGAGGCTAAGCAAGCCATCTTCCAACTAATGAATGAGTGGTTTATAGAGTTCATTCGAATGAATCCGGCTGCACAACAACCTCCACCTCCTCAAGTTCCTGAAACTTCCCAAGTTGTACAAGAAGAAAAGTTGATCCTAAAGCTAGAGATATACAAAAATGAATATCGAATAAATCATTTCAGTCTACATCAAAGAAATTTCGAGATGATTATAGCCGTTTAAAGGCTAATGTGGGACATTCGAGTAGAAATCGTACTAGTTACATTCGAGCTTCAGAGCTCTAACTACTTCAATTACTAGTGTTGAAAATGTCAAATCTAATCAACCTAAGTGCAAACACTGTGGTAAAAGACATTCGGGTAATTGTAGATTAAATAATCAAGCTTGACTCAAATGTGGATCCTTAGATCACTTTATCCGAAATTAACCTGACTTTGTTGAGCAAGAGAGTGTTCAAAATCCGAGACCGAGTAACACTTCAGCCAGGGGTAGACCTTCTAGAAATGTGGGAAATGTGGGTGGTAGTCAAAGAGTGACTAAAGATACAACTATGCGATCTGAAGCTAGAGCACCTGCCAAAGCCTGTGCCATTAGAGTTCATGAGGAAGCTTCGCCTCTTGATGTCATTACTAGTACATTTACCCTTTACAATATTCCTGTGATTGCATTGATAGATCTAGGATCAACACATTCATATATGTATGCATGAATTAAATATCTAGTAAGACTTTACTTGTAGAGTCTACTGAATTTGTAATTAGAGTATCAATTGTATCAAACCCCTTAGGTCGGTGTGTTTTGGTTGATAAAGTATGCAAGAATTGTCTGTTGAAGATTCGAGATTCATGTTTTTAGGCTGATTTGATATTGTTACCATTCGATGAGTTTGATATAATTCTGGATATGGATTGGCTGACGATACATGATGCATTTATGAATTGTAAACAGAAGACTATTTATTTGTGAAGCCAGAATGATAAGATTATTCAGATTGAGTCTAATAATCTGAATGGTTTATCGGTGGTGATATCTTCGATGTTAGCTCAGAAATAATTGAAAAAGGGTTGTGAAGCTTATTTCGCCTATGTACTCGACTCTAAAGTGACTAAAAAGAGGATTGAATCAGTACCAGTTCTATATGAGTGTCCAGATGTGTTTCTGAAGAATTACCAGATTTATCATCGATCTGAAAGGTAGAGTTTGGTATTGAGTTAGTGTCGGGGACGACTCCAATTTCAATAGCTCCCGTACAAAATAGCATTGACTGAATTAAAAGAATTGAAAGCTCAATTGCAAGAGTTGACAAATCGAGGCTTTGTGCAACCAAGTTTTTCTCCCTGGGAGGCACCGGTTTTATTTATGAAAAAGAAAGACGGAACTATGAGAATGTGCATCGACTATCGACAACTCAATAAGGTGACCATAAAGAATAAATATCCTTTACCATGGATTGATGACATTTTTGATCAGTTGAAAAGGGCTACAGTGTTTTCAAAGATAGATTTGAGATCAAGCTATTATTAGTTGGACTTAAAGAATCCGATGTGCCGAAGGCTGCTTTCAGAACGAGGTACGGGCACTATGAGTTTTTGGTTATGCCTTTTGGACTTACTAATGCTCTTGCTGTTTTTATGAATTTGATGAATCAAATCTTCAGAGAATATTTGGATCGATTTGTGGTTGTGTTCATAGATGATATATTGATCTATTCCCATGATGAAACCGAGCATGCTGAACATTTGAGGCTGGTGCTACAAACTTTGCGTGATAAGCAGTTGTATGCAAAGTTCAGTAAATGTGAGTTTTGGTTACGCGAAGACAGTTTTCTAGAATATGTTGTATCAGCATCGGGTATTCGGGTTTATCCAAGTAAGATTTCAGTTATAATTGATTGGAAATTACCGAGAAATGTTTCTAAAGTCTAAAGTTTTCTAGGACTTTCGGGTTACTATAGACGGTTCGTGAAAGGTGCCAGAAAAGTTTTGATTAGTTGAAAGCCCTTTTGATCGAAGCTCCAGTACTAGTTTAGCCAGAATCAGGTAAAGAATTTGTTATCTCTAGTGATGCATCTCTGAATGGTTTGGGATGTGTTTTGATGTAGGAAGGCAAAGTCATAGCTTATGCCTCGAGACAGTGAAAGCCGCATGAAAAGAACTATCTGACACATGACCTGGAACTGGCAGCTATTGTGTTTACATTGGAAATATGGCGCCACTATCTGTCGGTGAAAAATGTCAGGTTTATTCTTATCACAAAAGTCTGAAATATTTGATGACTCAGAAAGATCTAAATTTGAGACAGCATCGATGGTTAGAGTTGTTAAAAGATTACAAGCTTGTGATTGACTGTCATACGGAAAAGGCTAATGTTGTTGCTGATGCTTTAAGCCGAAAATCATTGTTTGCTCTACGTGCAATGAATGTGCATATGGCTATGTCTGATGATGATTTGATTATAGCTAAGTTAAAAGCAAGATCGCTAATTATTGAGCAGGTTTTTGAAGCATAGAAAGTTAATAATGATTTGTTAGCAAAGCGGGCTCAATGTGACTTGAATGTTGATTCAGAATTTTGAGTTGATGTTAAGGGTTGTCTGAGGTATGAAACAGAATATGTATTCTGAGAAATCCAGAGTTGATTTAGATGATTTTGAATGAAGCTCATAACCATCGATTATCTGCTCATCCGGGTAGTACGAAAATGTATAATGATTTGAAACAGTTGTATTGGTGGCATGGTATGAAACAAGACATTTCTGACTTTGTGTCGAAGTGTTTAATCTGTCAGCAAGTTAAAGCCAAGCATCAGGTACCATCTGGGTTACTTCAGCCAATCTTGATACCCAAGCGGAAATGGGACAAAGTCACAATGGATTTTGTATCGGATTTACCGTTGACACCAAGCGAGAAAGATGCAATCTGGGTTATTGTGGATAGATTGACTAAATAACTCATTTTTTTCTGGTTCGTACAGGTTACTTACTTGATAAGCTTGTTGAGTTGTACATTTCTCAGATTGTGTGACTACACGGGGTACCTATTTCTATTGTTTCGGATAGAGACTTGAGGTTCACATCACGGTTTTGGAAGAAACTGTAAGATGCACTAGGTACAAAATTACATTTCAGCACTGCATTTCATCCGCAGACAGATGGTCAGTCGGAATAAATCATTTAGATACTCGAGCATATGTTGAGATGTTGCATTCTAGAGTTCGAAGGTACGTGGGAACGATACTTGCCTTTGATTGAATTTGCGTACAATAATAGCTTTTAATCGAGTATCAAAATGGCACTTTACGAGGCTTTGTATGGCCGTAAATGTCGAACACCATTGTATTGGACTGAGCTCAATGAAAACAAGATACACGTGGTCGATTTGATGAGAGAGACTGAACAGAAAGTGAAAATGATTCGCAATAGTCTAAATATAGCATCAGATCATTAGAAATCATATGCAGACTTGAAATGAAAAGATATTACGTTTTAGGTCAGAGATAAAGTGTTTTTGAAAGTCTCACTGTAGAAGAAAATACTCAAATTTGACTGAAAAGGCAAATTGAGTACAAGATTTATTGGGCCATATGAGATTATAGAGCGTATCAGGCTGGTTGCTTATAGACTGTTGTTGCCACCTGAACTAGAAAAGATTCATAATGTATTTCATGTTTCGATGCTTTGTGGATATCGCTTTGATCCTTCGCTTGTGATTACTCTGTCTGAAATAGAGATTCAATCAGATATGACGTATGAAGAAGAACCGATCCGTATTCTAGCTCGCAAGACTAAAGAATTGCGAAACAAGAAAATTCTATTAGTGAAAGTACTGTGGCAACGCATGGAGTTGAAGAGGCTACTTGGGAGTCAGAGGATGCATTGGGTGAATGTTACCCAAACCTATTCACCGATAAGATTTCCGGGGACAAAAATCCCTAAGGGTGAGAATTATAATAGCCCGATTTAGACCTTATTCAGAACAGTGGTTATGAGACCACAAGTTCGAGTGAAAAAATATTTTAAAATTATTTTTCGTGTTTAGAATGTGTGAATTAATATCTGTGAAATTTTCGTGCTTTAATTTTGTCGTTTGAGTGTCTGATTTAATAAAAGGGCTTAATCGCGTAAAATGAAAAGTTGGTAGTTAATTGTGCAAGTGCTTAATTGAATTTGTATTTATAATATGAAGTGTTTATAATACAATTTAACCATGAGAATAAAATATGGACGATTTAGGACATAGTTTTAATGGTTCTATAATTTATTCATTAACGACAAATTAGTAAATGATTAAACTAATGAATTATAATAACATAAAATAAACAAAACATGGTGCTCATCTTCATGCATGACCGAAACTTAGAAAAGAAAAGAGAAATAAAAGAGTTAAAGGGTTTGGCCATGGTTTTGCTTGATTAAGGTATGTAACTAGCTCGATTTTTGATAATTTTTACGTTTTTGAGATCGTTGCTATGAAATCTACAAAGCCCATGTTTTAATTTTTGAATTTGATGATGATTTTATATTTTGCCATTGTTGAAAGCTTGTGATTTTTGTTGTTTGATGCTGGAAAATAAATGATATGTGATAGATTAACATGTTCTGTATTTGAATTTTTGATGAATTTGAGTAATTAGGGCTAATTTGTAAAAATAATAAATTTGAGGGACTAAAATGTGAAATAAATGAAATGTGTGGACTTGTATAAGGAAGATGAATATTTGGCCTAAGCATGGTATATTGAAATTTTGCATATTTTGTGTTTTTTGCAATAGGGATTAATTTGTAAAAATTTTGAAATGTTAGGGGTAAAATGGTAATTTTCCTATTTATGAGTTTTTGGACTAAATTGAAAGAAATTTTGTTTGAATAAGTTTTATTTGAATATGTTTAGATCAAGAACCAAAGAAATCGGAATTGGATCGGGGGAAAACAAAAGTAATTGAATAATTGTTCTATTCTGTTCGTCGATATCCGCGGTAAGTCTATAAGCAAATAGATGTTGTAAATTTTAAATGAATAGATTTAATTATGCTGAATGGAATATTTACATTTATATGTGTATATAGCCGAATGTGTATTGTAACACCCCAAACCCGACCTGGACGTTATGACCAGATCTGGTGTGTCACATGAGCCTATAACTAAGTTTACGACCTTTTGCTTGTTGTGACTTAGGTGATATTAAAATAGCAAGTTTGTGAAAAGTCATTTTGATACGTCTTTAGATTATCCAGTCATTGAACTTGTTGAGTTTTGAAAACGTTCTTAAGAATTTGAAAACTCGCGCAGCCTATAACTAGCAGTTTCGATAAAATATGAATCAAACCATTACTAAAAACAAAACAAATAAAAAAATTTAAATAGCGGCCTTATTATAATTAAAACCCCCAAAAAACATAATAAAATACTTAAAATGAAAAGAAAACTGAATTTGCAGATGCTGTGGCCACTCCGAATCTCTCACAGCTCCAAGCCCACTATGGTTGAGGGTTACCTGCAGAAATGAAATGAAGGAGTGAGTTTGAGAACTCAGTGTGTAACATAGTCTCAACCATAGGCTAAAATAGATCAAGCCTCAGAATCAGAGTTAATTAGGCCTTGGCCCATTACAGAAATCAGGTTAAGCCCATAGGCCCATAACAGATACAGATCAGATATATTATGCAAACAGAAAACCCAACCCAGATCCATCCATAACACCCCCGTACCAGCCTTACACCATGTGGGGAGACTACTCGACCCACCCATCCGCTACACACCACAGAATTCGCAGCGAGGCTGCCAGATATTGTGACAGAGTCACCAGATACAGATATTGTGGTGAGGCCACCAGAACATATATATGTGGCAAGGCCACCAGAACAGATATATATCTGGCAAGGCCACCAGAACATATATATATGTGGCGAGGCCACCAGATTGCAGCGAGGCTGCCAGAACGCTTCCTCCATCATAAACCCAAACCCCATGCAACAGGCCTACATGCTATGACATATAACATACAGAATCACATGCATCAGATATATACATATATTATGAGATATGACATGCAGAAACAGAAAATCATACATTTCATACAGAATTTACCCTAGGGGTATAAAGGTCATTTTACACTTAGGGGTAAAATGGTAATTTTCCATACTTAGGGGTATTTTAGTCATTTTACTGACTCTCAGGGATTTTTATGAATATCAAGTGACTCTTAGTCCATATGTGACTGCAGAAGTTCATTTTAACTTATTTACCATTTTTGCCCTTTTTAGGCCCAAGACCCCTAATGGGCCTTACTAAGTCCATTAACGTCCTGAGCCCGTTAAATCCCAATTTTATGCTCCGTTTACTAACTTTAACCATATTATAAAGTTTGACACCGTTAACTTGCCTTTTTTCCCATTTCACCTATATGGGCTCGGAAGCCCATTGGGCCCATCTTTGGCCCCTCGAAGCCCAACTTACCAAAATGCTTGGAATTGCACCTTCCGCAATTCTGTCATCGTTGAAGCCAAAGTTGCCCATAACAGAGTAAACGATTACTCTTAGGTTCTCCCAAGACCGATTATTCGGTCACCTCCGGTTAGTTTTTCGGTTAACCTTTCGGTCATTTCGGCTTTTACTGTTCTAGTCTAAAATGAAGATATGATACACACCTGTTAGCTGTCGAAGTGATGACGAGAACCTCGCACCAAAAACCTACAGTTGATCACTAAAGTGTTAGCCTAACAATTGGAAACCAATAAGCCATAATCCCCTTACTATAATCGGCCAACATGGCTGAAGTCCCTAAAAGCCTTTACCTTTTTGTCGAAAGAAATAGACTAAGTCTATGAGCCCAACCGTGCCAACCTTTAAGTCCTTGCAAAAAAGTCCTCTTGCTTACCCTAGCACAACACCAAAACAAGAGGCCATAGTGCCTTAGTCCAAACGATAGCCTCCCCTAAAGGGGTTTCGGCTTCATACTTAAAACGTGATCATCTAACAAAGACAAGTTCCCGAATACTTACCAACCTAGCCTCGATCTACAACGATTTCCCTTGCAACTACGAGAAGAGATAAAAGATGATCTAACGTTTGGCTTTGAGCAGCATAGGATATGGAGGTTTCGGTTTCTCTCTTTGAAGAAGCAAATGAGGTTTAACACAAGAAGATTTGACTAAGGAGTTATGGGAGATGTCGACAAAAGGAGAGAAAGAAAGGAGTTATGTCACTGATGATAAATCAGCAATGGAACCACAAGGTTTCGGTCAAGGGGATAATCGGCAATAAAGTGTTTGCTTTCGACTTTTTGTGACTATCAGCTAGAGAATAATGTCAAAAGAAGATATATGGATGATAGAAGAAGAAAGTGGAAAAGAAGAAAATAAGAAAAGAAATTCAAGAGGGAAAGAAATGAGCAATCGGTTTAACAAAAGAAGAACGGCACAAGATGGTGTTTTGGAAGATCTATGTTCGGCAAATAAAAAGAAAAGAGGATTCGGCAATAGGGTGTAATAGGGTTCAGCTACTAGAACAAAAAGAAGAACGAAATGGCTAAACGAACCTAATATGCTATGAAAAATTGACAAAAGAATGGGAGTTTACTCTCTTAGGAAAATCAGCACAAAAACACCAAAAGAACCTAGGGAATTCGGCACTACCAAAAGCCTATAGCCGAAATTACCTTACCAAGAGTTCTCTGGCCGGCCACCATTTTCAAAATTCACAAGCTCCTCGATTTGCTCCTTGATTCACTCCTATGACCGATTCAAATTTCTCCCAAGCAGAGTTTTATTCTACTTCCAACTCTTACCTGCTCCTTGCACAAAAATAAAACGCCACACTTGCATATTCTGGGACTTGAACCTTGGCCCTCCTTCAAGCTCCACACGCCACATTTTTAGGAGACTAGTGGCGTCACTTAGCCACTCCACCAAGGCTCCTTTTGTGCTATATTCCACGCACAATTTCTTAAAACACCTACTTGCAAAAGCCCCCTATCTTCTAAGTGAAAAAAAAATCTAAAATTTTCCCGAGTTTTTAACCAACACCTGGGCCTTCCATAGGCCCATTAACACTCCCCAATCATGCATTACACACCCAGATACCAAATTTCAAACATTTTAGCAGATGAACAACAATCTAAGAGAAACTTGAAAATTAAGGCGTTACAACTCTACCCTCCTTAAAGAAATTTCGTCCTCGAAATTTACCTGATCCAAACAAATGGGGATATTGTTGCCGCATTGCCTCCTCTGGTTCCCAAGTAGCTTCCTCTTTGCCATGATTATGCCAAAGTACCTTTACCAATGGGACTGATTTTCTCCTTAGAACCTTCACGTCTCGATCCAGAATCTGCACAGGCTCCTCCTCGAAAGTCAAATCAGGCTGTACTTCCACCTCTGTAACTGGTAGAATAAGGGTAGGGTCAGAACGATATCGTCTTAGCATGGATACGTGAAACACATCATGGATTCTATTTAGCTCTGGAGGTAATTCCAACTGATATGCTACCGGACGTACTCGCTTAAGAACTCGATAAGGCCCAATAAACTGCGGACTTAGCTTGCCTTTCCTACCAAATCTTAGTATCTTCTTCCAAGGCGAAACCTTCAGAAAGACCATGTCACCCACTGAGTACTCAATCTCCTTACGCTTCAAATCAGCATAAGAGTTCTGCCGATCAGATGCCTCTTTTAACCGATCCCTAATCATCTTGACTTTCTCTTCAGTCTCTGCTACCAATTCAGGTCCAAGAACTTGCCGCTCGCCCAATTCAGTCCAATAGCTAGGTGAACGACACTTACGCCCATACAGTGCCTCATAAGGTGCCATAAGGATGCTAGCCTGATAACTGTTATTATACGCAAACTCTGCTAACGGAAGATAATCCTCCCAACTGCCTCGAAAGTCGATAACACATCCCCTCAACATGTCTTCCAGAATCTGAATAACCCTTTCTGATTGACCATCAGTCTAAGGATGAAAAGCTGTGCTAAAGTTTAGTTGCGTTCCCAACGCCTTATGCAACTTTTGCCAGAACCGAGATGTGAATCTAGGATCTCGATCAGAAATAATAGACACTGGCACCCCATACAGTCGCACAATCTCCGCGACATATAATTTGGCTAACTTTTGAAGGGGATAATCAGTATGTACAGGGATGAAATGAGTAGATTTAGTCAACCTATCCACAATCACCCAAATCGAGTCCTTCTTCGACGGCGTCAAGGGCAACCCACTCACAAAATCCATGGTCACCATCTCCCATTTCCACAGTAGTACTTTCACTGGTTGCAGAAGTCCAGAAGGTAACTGATGTTCAGCTTTCACCTACTGACAAGTCAGACATTTCCCCACAAATTCTGTTACCTCTCGATTCAGCCTAGGCCACCAATATAGTTCCTTTAAGTCATGGTACATCTTATTACCTCCAGGATGCATAGCACACAGTCCTTTATGGGCCTCAGTTAAAATTGCTTGCCTCAAATCAGAGTCCTTAGGAATACAAACTCTACCTTGGAAACATAAATCTCCTTCATTGTTAAGTCCAAACTCAGAAGTATTCCCATCCTTAATCTGTTGAAATCGAGAACCCAAAGACTTATCCCTCAACTGCTTTTCTTTAATCTCCTCCATCCAGGTTGGCCTTACTTGCAGTTCTGCTAACAGACTACCGTCATCATACAGACTCAATCGGGCAAACATCACTCTCAAATTAGATACAGTTCTACGACTTAGGGCATCAGCCACCACATTAGCTTTACCTGGATGATACTCGATCGCACAATCATAATCCTTAAGCAACTCTAACCATCTCCGTTGCCTAAGGTTCAGCTCCTTCTGAGTCAGCAAGTACTTAAGACTCTTATGATCTGTGTATATAATACACCTTTCTCCATACAGGTAATGTCTCCAAATCTTAAGGGCAAAGATTACTGCCGCCAACTCCAAATCATGGGTAGGATAGTTCACTTCATGAGGTTTAAGCTGCTGCGATGCATATGCAACCACTTTACCTTCTTGTGTCAGCACACAGCCTAACCCAACATGTGATGCGTCACTATACACGGTAAAATCCTTTCCAGACTCTGGCTGAATCAATACAGGTGCCTCGGTTAGAACCGTCTTCAGTTTCTCAAAAGCTTCCTACTGCTGCTCGGTCCAAATAAATGGTACTCCTTTCCTTATGAGTTTTGTCAACGGCGCTACCATCACAGAAAATCCTTCCATGAACCTTCTATAGTACCCAGCTAAACCCAGAAAACTTTAAATTTTCGCCACTGATTTTGGTGGTTTCCATTCCAGAATTGCTTCAATCTTTCGAGGGTCCACCTTAATCCCCTCGGCAGAAATAACATGCCCCAAGAAAGTTACCTCCCTCAACCAGAACTCACACTTACTGAATTTCGCATAAAGCTCCTTTTCCCTTAACACTTGCAGTACCACACGGAGATGCTCATCATGCTTCTCCTCAGATTCAGAATAGACCAAAATATCATCGATAAATACGACTACAAAACGATCTAAGTATGGCTGGAACACTCGATTCATCAGATCTATAAATGCTGCAGGTGCATTGGTCAGCCCAAATGGCATAACCAAGAACTCATAGTGACCATACCGAGTTCTAAATGCTGTCTTGTGGATATCCACCTCTTTTACCCTTAACTGATGATATCCAGATCGAAGGTCGATTTTAGAAAATACTGAAGCTCCTCTCAACTGATCAAATAAGTCATCGATCCTTGGCAACGGGTACTTATTCTTAATCGTTAATTTGTTCAACTGCCGATAATCGATGTACATTCGTATTGACCCATCTTTCTTCTTGATGAACAACACTGGTGCTCCCCACGGAGATACACTTGGCCTAATATAGCCTCTATCTAACAGTTCTTGAATTTGAGCTTTCAGCTCCACCAACTCCTTCGGTGCCATCCTATAGGGTGCAATAGACACTGGTGCCGTACCAGGCAACAAGTCGATCCCAAACGCAACCTCTCGATTCGGAGGTAATCTTGGAAGCTCTTCAGGAAACACATCTTGAAAATCCTTAATGGTTCTAACTCTATCCACAGTCAGTTCCTCTGTTTCTACTTGACTTATGAATGCCAAATAAGCCTCGCATCCTTTTCGAATCCACTTCTCGGCTCTCAAAGCCAACACCACATTATACAGATAATCTCTACGCTCACCTATCACCATAACCTCCTCATCCTCTGTGGTCTTTAACCTCATTTGCTTTGCAGCACAATCCAGTGTAGCCCTATGCTTAACAAGCCAATCCATTCCTAAGATAAGATCAAATTCTCCGAAAGGTAGCTCTATCAAGTCTCCAGAAAAGATTTTTCCTTGAGTCTTTATAGGCACGTCTCTATACAGTTTGTCTACCCTAACCGAGTGACCCAAAGGACTTAGTACAGATACCCCACTCACTGTCTCCTCAGAGCGCACACCCAGCAACCCAGATATAGTACATGCAACATAAGAATGGGTAGATCCAACATCTATCAATGTAGTGTATGGAATACTAGAAATCAAAAACATACCGGTTATGACGTCAAGAGCATCACCCTCCTCTCGGCGACGAGCTGCATACACCAACGCTGGCTGACGAGCCTCAGCAAAACCAGCACCACTGTCAGGTGCTCCTTGTCCCTGACCATTACCATTTCTACCTCTACCTTGTCCACGGCCTCTCGGAGCTGGTAGTCCACCCCTCACTGGTTGAGCAACCCTCTGATCCATAACTTGTCCTTGATCTGGTTCTTCGAGACAGTCCTTAACCCTATGTTCCATCGATCCATATCGAAAACAAGCTCCAGAACATTTCTGACACTCGCCCATATGTATCTTACCACAACTCCTACAACCCTGCGGTCGAACAGTGTTCATGGGTACTGCTCGCACTGGCTCCGCCACTCTTGCCCTCTTAACATTCCTGTTGGCCCCACCTGATGGTCCAGAATCCCTCCGGAAGCGGTTCCTATCCTTTTCACGATTTTGTCTTTCTGTCCGTTTTACTTCTTCAGCTATCTTAGCTTTCTCAACCAAAGCAGCAAAGTTACGCTCCTTCTGCGGAGTAATTAGCACCCTCAGTTCATCCCTCAGACCATCCTCAAAGAGCACGCTACGCTCATATTCAGTAGCAACTATCCCAGAAGCATATTGGCTCAGCCTCAGAAACTCAGCCTTGTACTCAGATACTGTCCTACCTCCCTGAACCAAATTTAAGAATTCTTTCCGGCGGGCGTCCACATAGCTAGCCCCAACATATTTCCCCTTAAAGGCTGTCTTAAACAGCTCCCAAGTTACCTCACCAGCAGAAGTTCCATCTCTCACTGTGAGCCACCACTGATAGGCTTTATCTCTAAGCAACGATACAGCTCCCTTCAGCTTCTGCTCCACGGAGCAGTCCAGACCATCCATGATTTGCTCTGTGGCCTCCAACCAATACTCAGCCACATTTGGGGCTACACCAGATACACTCTTAAAGAATTCTGCTCCATTAGCCCGGAGTCGTTCAGAGATAGATCCCCGGAATCCATTACTGGTACTTGCCCAGTAACCTTTTCCAGAACTAGTAGCATTGCTTGCGATAGGGCGTCATCCCCTACACCCCGATCATGCGACTCCACCTCCGTTGCTGATGGTATCGGTACATCAGCTGCTGGCGCATGACCCGAAGATGAAGATTCAGCTCGTGTACTACCTCAGCCACGTCCACGGCCCTTGCCATGAGCTGCTCGCGTACTCATTCGTATTATATGTTTTAGAAATTTTATGAGTCAGATTAATATTCCAGTGTTTATTACAGATGTCTTATGAATAAGTAGGATTTCAGATTTTGTTTTCTTTCGCGGACACCTAGCTACAATCTCAGTCTACTTATCAAAGTTTCTATAGTTTCAGTAATATCCTAACTAAAGTATCATAACAGAGTTTTAATCTGGCATATAATCAGAATTGCAGAATAAATCAGAAAAGTTTAGAAAACTTACAGGCTTGGGCCGGAGATTCGGTGTGCCACTCTTGAGAAGATAAATTACATACGGAAACTTAATTTCTTTTTTTAAAAATAAATCATTTATGCACGAAAGAAGTTCATCAAAACAAGTTCCAATTAATTTTGAAAACTCTTGTTAAAAACATGACCTTTCGAAAATCTTTGTTCTGATTGTTTGAAAAGTTACATTTTTAGACCCGATCCACAGCCGAGTTGTTGCAACCTGGCTCTGATACCACTAAATGTAACACCCCAAACCCGGCCTGGACGTTATGACCAGATCTGGTGTGTCACATGAGCCTATAACTAAGTTTACGACCTTTTGCTTGTTGTGACGTAGGTGATATTAAAATAGCAAGTTTGTGAAAAGTCATTTTGATACGTCTTTAGATTATCCAGTCATTGAACTTGTTGAGTTTTGAAAATGTTCTTAAGAATTTGAAAACCCGCGCAGCCTATAACTAGCAGTTTCGATAAAATATGAATCAAACCATTACTAAAAACAAAACAAATAAAGAAATTTCAATAGCGGCCTTATTACAATTAAAACCCCCAAAAAACATAATAAAATACTTAAAATGAAAAGAAAACCGAATTTGCAGATGCTGTGGCCACTCCGAATCTCTCACAGCTCCAAGCCCACTATGGTTGAGGGTTACCTGCAGAAATGAAATGAAGGAGTGAGTTTGAGAACTCAGTGTGTAACATAGTCTCAACAATAGGCTAAAACAGATCAAGCCTCAGAATCAGAGTTAATTGGGCCTTGGCCCATTACAGAAATTAGGTTAAGCCCATAGGCCCATAACAGATACAGATCAGATATATTATGCAAACAGGAAACCCAACCCAGATCCATCCATAACACCCCCGTACCAGCCTTACACCATGTGGGGAGACTACTCGACCCACCCATCCGCTACACACTACAGAATTTGCAGCGAGGCTGCTAGATATTGTGACAGAGTCACCAGATACAGATATTGTGGCGAGGCCACCAGAACATATATATGTGGCAAGGCCACCAGAGCAGATATATATGTGGCGAGGCCACTAGATTGCAGCGAGGCTGCCAGAACGCTTCCTCCATCATAAACCCAAACCCCATGCAACAGGCCTACATGCTATGACATATAACATACAGAATCACATGCATCAGATATATACATAAATTATGAGATATGACATGCAGAAACAGAAAATCATACATTTCATACAGAATTTACCCTAGGGGTATAAAGGTCATTTTACACTTAGGGGTAAAATGGTAATTTTCCATACTTAGGGGTATTTTAGTCATTTTACCGACTCTGAGGGATTTTTATGAATATCAAGTGATTATTAGTCCATATGTGACTGCAGAAGTTCATTTTAACTTATTTACCATTTTTGCCCTTTTTAGGCCCAAGACCCCTAATGGGCCTTACTAAGTCCATTAACGTCCTGAGCCCGTTAAATCCTAATTTTATGCTCCGTTTACTAACTTTAACCATATTATAAAGTTTGACACCGTTAACTTGCCTTTTTTCCCATTTCACTTATATGGGCTCGGAAGCCCATTGGGCCCATCTTTGGCCCCTCGAAGCCCAACTTACCAAAATGCTTGGAATTGCACCTTCCGCAATTCTGTCATCGTTGAAACCAAAGTTGCCCATAACAGAGTAAACGATTACTCTTAGGTTCTCCCAAGACCGATTATTCGGTCACCTCCGGTTAGTTTTTCGGTCAACCTTTCAGTCATTTCGGCTTTTACTGTTCTAGTCTAAAGTGAAGATATGATACACACCTGTTAGCTGTCGAAGTGATGACGAGAACCTCGCACCAAAAACCTACAGTTGATCACTAAAGTGTTAGCCTAACAATTGACAACCAATAAGCCATAATCCCCTTACTATAATTAGCCAACATGGCTGAAGTCCCTAATAGCCTTTACCTTTTTGTCAAAAGAAATAGACTAAGTCTATGAGCCCAACCGTGCCAACCTTCAAGTCCTTGCAAAAAGTCCTCTTGCTTACCCTAACAAAACACCAAAACAAGAGGCCACAGTGCCTTAGTCCAAACGATAGCCTCCCCTAAAGGGGTTTCGGCTTCATACTTCAAACGTGATCATCTAACAAAGACAAGTTCCCGAATACTTACCAACCTAGCCTCGATCTACAATGATTCCCCTTGCAACTACGAGAAGAGATAAAAGATGATTTAACGTTCGGCTTTGAGCACCACAGGATATGGAGGTTTCAGTTTCTCTCTTTGAAGAAGCAAATGAGGTTTAACACAAGAAGATTTGACTAAGGAGTTATGGGAGATGTCGACAAAAGGAGAGAAAGAAGGGAGTTATGTGACTAATGGTAAATCGACAATGGAACCACAAGGTTTCGGTCAAGGGGATAATCAGCAATGAAGTGTTTGCTTTTGGCTTTTTGTGACTATCAGCCAGAGAATAATGTCAAAAGAAGATATATAGATGATAGAAGAAGAAAGTGGAAAAGAAGAAAATAAGAAAAGAAATTTGAGAGGGAAAGAAATGAGCAATCGGTTTAACAAAAGAAGAACGACACAAGATGGTGTTTTGGAAGATCTATGTTCGGCAAATGAAATTAAAAGAGGATTCGGTAATGGGGTGTAATAGGGTTCGGCTACTAGAACAAAAAGAAGAACAAAATGGCAAAACGAACCTAATATGCTATGAAAAAGCGACAAAAGAATGGGAGTTTACTTTCTTAGGAAAATCGGCACAAAAACACCAAAAGAACCTAGGGAATTCGGCACTACCAAAAGCCTATAGCCGAAATTACCTTACCAAGAGTCCTCTAGCCGGCCACCATTTTCAAAATTCAAAAGCTCCTAGATTTGCTCCTTGATTCACTCCTATGACCGATTCAAATTTCTCCCAAGCAGAGTTTTATTATGCTTCCAACTCTTACCTGCTCCTTGCACAAAAATAAAACGCCACACTTGCATATTCTGGGACTTGAACCTTGGTGCTCCTTCAAGCTCCACACGCCACATTTTTAGGAGACTAGTGGTGTCACTTAGCCACTCCACCAAGGCTCCTTTTGTGCTATATTCCACACACAATTTCTTAAAACACCTACTTGCAAAAGCCCCCTATCTTCTAAGTGAAAAAAATCTGAAGTTTTCCCGAGTTTTTAACCAACACCTGGGCCTTCCATAGGCCCATTAACACTCCCCAATCATGCATTACACACCCAGATACCAAAGTTCAAACATTTTATCAGATGAACAACAATCTAAGAGAAACCCAAAAATTAGGGCGTTACATGTATAATTATGGAATAAATATTTATGATACTGAATTGATCGGGATTCGACGTCCGTAAGCCCCGTATGAGCCTCAGGAATAGATAGGATACATATGTCATGACATAAGATTCTGATATGTGCATGTGAGTAAGACCACATCTATGACATTGGCATCGAAATATGTGTGCGAGTAAGACCACGTCTATGACATTGGCATCGAAATATGTGTGTGACTAAGACCACGTCTATGGCATTGGTATTGAAATATGTGTGCGAGTAAGACCACATTTAATACGATGGCATTGATATGTGATTACCCGTAAGACCACGTTTAGGACGTTGGCATTGTACGAGCTTTTCGATTATCCAACTATCCTTTTTAATTCCAAATGCTTCAACGGGCAATGTTAAGTCAAGACTGAATGTGAAAACAAATTAAAAGGTTCAGGTATGTATTGGTTAATGCTTATATGAAATAAAGTAAGTTAGTTATTTGTGGTATGGAATAAGTTATAAATGAAATAAATGGAACAGTATGTGTATATATATGATTGATCATATTCGGCCTAATGATATATGTATGATATATATTGAAGTGTAAATTTTATATTTGTACCAAAGCTTATATGTGCATTTTATTTTATGGTATTTAAATGTGAATATAGGTATAGAGAAATGTGAATTATATATATAAAAGTACACATATGGCCAAATGAGGTATTTATGATGTTGAATATGAAAGTTAATCAAATTAATGAATAAGTATGTCTTCGGCCAAGATATAATTTATGCATAGTTATATGTTTGATATATGAATTTTGAAAGCTTGAAAATGTATATGTGAATATGATAGCATGATTTGGCTTTGTCTTATTGAACTATTAATGTCATTGAATTGTTTAATTGCTTATACTTACTAAGTCGTGGAAGCTTATTGTGTGTATGTTTGCTCTTTATTTTATAGATTTTGGAAGCTAGTTACAGGCTCGGGGATCGCTAGAGAAGTCTATCACACTATCAACTATTTCGGTATTTTATAAAGTTGAACTTATACCTAAGGCATGTATAGGCTAGCTTATGTTTATGTTTGATTTTGAGATATATAAATATTAGCCATGCAAAAAATGGCTTATTTATTTTGTTAAGCTTGGTTTTGATGTTTTGGCCATTATATATTTATATGTGACTCATGTTTGATATATTTGCTAATGGTGGTGAAGTTATGTCTGAGTATATGTGTATGGTATATTTGGTATGATGTGAAATTTGCGATTGGATATTCTTATTGAGTGAAATGCATGATATACAAGTGGGATGTATTTGGTAAATGGCTATGGTTTGAAGTATTGGTAACTGGTTATATGATGAAGTAGATATGGTTAATAATTATAAGTTTTTGATCATTAGTTGTAAATGAGACTTTGGGCATAATAAATAGCTTGTGAAATGACAATGATTTAATTTGGCAAACAAGGTGAGTTAGCATTCGGTTAATGTTAGATAATTGGGGAGACATGTACTTGTGATTTGAAAGTGGGTTGTTTTGGCTTGTAAGATTAAATTATTATACATATATGTTTTTTTGTATTCAGTTATAAATAGGTAATTTTAATATGAATTTGTATGCATACATGTTTCATGGTTGCTAGTGGTTGGTTTATTTGCCAAATAGGTGGTGTGATGTATGACTGAATGTTGTGCTGAAATAGGTAATTTTAATATGAAATTTTATCGTTTGAGTGCTTAATTTGATTAAAAAAAGACTAAATCGCGTAAAGTGTAAATTTTGAGCTCTATTAGCTAAAGGTGTTTGATAGCTATGGAACCTTAAAGTAAAGGTCCTTATGTGGTAATTAGACCATTGCTAATGTTAGCGGACATAGATAGACATCTTTTAAGTGTTTTTAATAATTTATAACTAAGGTTAAATAGGTAAATTAATAAATTAATTTAAGTAAAATATAGAAAACAAAGTGGTTATCTTCTTTCGTGCATTCATCCACCGAAATTGAAGGAAGAAGAAACCATTTTTAGGGTTCCTTGGTTCAACTACTTCATTGTTAATTTGGTGAGTGATTTTTGTCTCGTTTTTATTGATTTCTATGTTGCTGAGATCGTTGCAACTAGGTCTAGCTAGCCCAGGGACTATTGTCCAAAAACTGTTAAAGGTTTAAGGTTTTGCCATTGATGAATATATGTGTATTTTGATGTTTCATGATAGATTTTGTATTGTTGTTAGATAAAAAAGTTTTATTAAGTGATTTTTGGTGAAAATGCATATTAGGGATTAAATTGTAAAATGTGAGAACTTTTTGGTTAAAAAGTGAAATAAATGAAAAATATGGGCTGCTAGGGACCTAACTAAAATTTGGCTAGCATGGGTTTAAAGGGAATTGCATGAATTTGTGTTTTTATGAGATAAGGACTAAATTATAAAAAAATTGAAATATTAGGGACAAAAGTGTAATTTTACCATAATGTGAAATTTGGATTAAATTGAATAGAGTGATGATTGAATAAGTTAATTTTTTATTATATAGAGCAAGCAAAGCGAAATATGGATTTAGATCGAGGAAAGAACAAGGTTTTGAATTAACAGATCAAATTCATCATTTTTGCATCCGAGGTAAGTTTATATGTAACAAGCATTGTTATGTTTGTGTTTTAAATGCTTTGATATTGCATAAATTATGAATACGACCTTGCGGACATATTCAACAATGATTTGGCGAGTGAGAAATCCCATTTGAACCTTAGGAATAGTTTAGGATATGAATGTCATGACATTAGGAGTTACTGTGATTATGTGATCCGGGTGCTGGTCCTGTACGTCCTACCGGTCGCTGAGTATACCGGCATGTATTGTGATTACTTGATAGCTTGTATGAGCAGCACCGTGTAGCTACGTCTTGACTAATAGCTTGTGTGAGCAGGCCCATTGATAGCTCGAGAGTGAGCATTATATGTGATATCTGAGTGAGATAGCTTCGGCTATATATGTGGCACTTAGGGTGTGAGATTGTAACGCCCTGAATTTTGGGCCTAAGAGAATTGGGCTTCTAGTATTGAAGAAATTGGATTTTAGTTGGACAAGAAAAATTTCACAAATTACAATTTAAGGTGATGGTTAAGGGATTTTGAAGTGTTTGGGGATGTTTGAGAAGTCCTAGGTTCAATTGGGACTTTAGCAAAAATTTTAGGTTTTTCCCTTTAGGGGACCATGGCGTTAGTTCGAAAACTTTAAAAATATTTTTGGTTAAAATATGGCACTAAGAAGTAGTTGGTCTGGTGGTAAGGGGGCGTTGGTAGTATGTGGGTGGTCTAGGGTTCAAGTCCTGGCCTTAGCATAATTTTGATTTTTGCAAATATGGGCATGGAAGCTGGCGTTTAAACCTTACAGTTATTTGGGGGTGATTTACGACATAAGAGAGCTGGTGGCTTAGTGGAAAGACGCGTGTTAGGACTGCTGGGGGAGCATAAGTTCGAATCCCAAGCCATACGAAATTTTGGTTTTTTTTATTAAAGGGATTGACGCTAGCAGGTAAGGTTTATGTTTAGTGGTGATGGTTTCATGACATAAGAAAAGTTGCAGTGTAGTGGCAAGCAGCGTGTTTGTGAGGCGCGGTGGCGGTGGTGAGGTTTGGAGTTCGAGCTCTCCCTTGCGCATGGGAGATCCAATTTTGCTACTTATGTGGGGAAGGAGTTGGAGTTTGACCGAAACTCCTCTTAGCAGCAGATTGAATTAGTCAAGTGGTGGAAGTGGGTGGCTGTTGTTTAGTGGTTTGGTGGGAGCAATTTGAATTTCATTCAAATTGTGTTGTTGGCGTAAATCAAGGAACAGGTAAAGGAAATTTGAGTTGGGGATAGTGTTTGGCCGATTGGGGGAACTCTTTGGTACCGAATTAGCTGTTGGATGAGGCAAAAATTCGGCTAGGAGCTTGTAGAATTGGGCATTTCGGCATTCTTTGGAGTGTTTTTTTGTGTAAGCTGTGGTTTTGTGAGGAGTGTGTCATTCTCTTTTGTGGCCATTTTGTGCATTTTATTCTCTTTTTCTTTGAATTGTCGAATACACTTTGAAAAGTGACCTCTCGTGCAACTTTTGGTCTTGTGATCACTTTTATACAAATTCTTTTTGTAACCCTTTTTGCTCTCTTCTCATGCAATAGCCGAATCCCCCTTGTTCATTCTTTTCCTCTGTACCTTTCTTTGGCTGACTACACATTATTCCTTCCACCCTTTATTTCCTATCGATTCTGCCTCACAGCCGAACCTATCTTCTTCCATGGTTTACACATGAGCCAAATGCACCTTCTTGTTACCCTCAAATGAATATTTTCATTACCTTTAAGGATTGACCGAATGCTAGTGCCGAATTCTCTACTTTCACTTCTCATTGATTTCTCTTCTCAATTCTTTTGTCTGTCTCCGGTTATCGATCGGTCTAAATCAATTCGTAAGTGATTTTATTCCTTCGTGGTTCCCTGATTTCACTTTTGAAACCCCTGCTTTTGTTCTGCTTAAAGGTCAATTTCATTTTACCCTTCTTTGCTGAGATGCCTTTTCTTCTTTTATCTATCAGGGGAGACATCTGGGTCCTAGTGGTTGAAAAGCTCTCACTCACTTTCCAGTTGTAGGTAAGTCTTGTGTTTGGCAAGTTTGGGTAAGGTCAAATATTAAATCATTGTTGAGCAAGTGTTGTCGTTATATTATCATTTTGCTAACTCTAGATTTTAGACAGTGTTGACGGGTAGTTGGTGTTCGTGGTTTAGATAACCATAAGGAGGCGAGGCCAGTTATTAATCAATCGACTTAGGAAGTTTGAAGCCGATTCAGACAAGGTTCCATGTTAGAAGGCTACTGTGGTTCTCTTCATCAGGGTGTGCACATACACCGCACACACGACATATCGGCAAAAGCCGAAATCCCGAGAAGTAAAATACCGAAAAGCCAGAAGATTGGTGACAACAACCACACGAGCGTGTGAACGCTCGTGTGGAAAAGATCGATGTGGCGATAAAGGCCCTGTGAGCGAGCTCATGGTCTTGGGCCGCGTTTTGACCAACCGGGCCAAAATGGGCCAAATGGGCCCAAGGCCCAAAATGTGTAAAATTGATGGAGTGGTAAGAAATGACGAGCTAGTCACGTGGACGACATAGCCTTTGGTAGATTTAGGCTTAATGGGACGCATGAAAGCGTGGGCCTCGTTTGGGCTATGAAATGGGCTTTTGGGCCCTAGTATATTTGTAATCGCTAATAAGGACATAAAATGTACTAAATTATTGTGGATCTGTAAATGGAATTTGGGCCCATTGTGGAAAATGACCGAAATACCCCTACGGGGTAAATTTACGATTTTGCCCATGAGTGTAAATAACTGTTTTATGCTCTAATCTGACTGACATGCCATGTGATTTATATTTATGTATGTTGCATACATGTCATATTGCATGGGGTTGGGATTTGTTTTTGGAGGAAGAACCCATTCTGGTGGCTGTGCCACATATTCTGATATTAGCAGATTTGTTGTGGGTTCTGGTTAGTGCCGCAACCTGTGCTAACACTGTAAGTGTAGGGATGGCGTGGGTGATTTATTCCCCACAAGAAGTGAAGGGTTGGATGGAGGCAAGTGCAAGGTTGGATGGGGTTAACATGCATTATTCATATAAGATTGATACCGATATGGGCTAGGCCCAAATGATTCTGTAAAGGGCTTAGGCCCACTGAATTTGTACTGTTTCTATATCAGGGCTTAGGCCCAAATTGATTAACACTCATTTTTGCTTGACGAGGGTCGTACACACTGAGTTTTGAAACTCACTCCCTCTTTTTAATTTTGCAAGTAATCCTCAGTAGGCGGTTCAACATAGGAGGGGACTCGGAGATGGCCACATTGCAAATTGATCAATGTTTTAGTAGTTCCTTTATTTTATATTTAGTTGCTTTTATTTTGGTTGGGTTTGTAATAAGGCCTCTCTTAGATTTTGGTTTTTAATTTGGGATGTTTAGTTATTACGTTTTATATCTGCTTAAGTAGAACTTGGTTTTCCAAAAACATTTACTGTTTTCAAAACAACACTACGTCTCCGCAAAACAACATTTTCGAAATGCTTTCGCAACTTCCTCGGTGTAACACCCCAAACCCGACCCAGACGATATGGCCAGACTGGTGTGTCACATAGACAATCGTTTAAGCTTCGATCTTCTTTTTAAAGCATTATGTTGTTCGTAGTTAAACCGTGATTAAAAGCCTGTAAATGAGAATCGTTTTCAGTTTTAAAAACCTTAGTTGTTGCCAAATAAAATTTCATCCTTTACTAAATCCCTTTATGGTGTTATTGACGTTAAGTTGTCCAATCGATACGTTTTGCATGTTTTGAAAACATTTGTTTAAGTTTGGAAAAACCCGCATAGACTAATCTACTATTGAAAAGCTAACAAGGAAGAAAACCCAAAATAAAATACCGAGCGGCCTTATTACAACTTAAAACCAAAATTAAGGAAGAAGAAATAAAATATAAATAAAGTAAAATTCAAAAAAACTATAAGCCGAAAGAGTGAATCAGGTTGCCACCTCAAATCCCTCGCAGCTCCAATTCCTCTATGGTTGGGGATTTCCTGCATGGATGGAAATAAAAGGGTGAGTTTGTGAAAACTCAATGTGTAAAGAAACCCAACCAGTGTTATAGGCCAGTTCAAGCTTAGTCTGGGTTAAAGCCCTATTCAGTTACAGATTAAACTGGGCCTTGGCCCTATTCAGAAACAATATGGGCCTTGGGCCCATTACAAAAACAGATCAGATTAATACATGTGCATGTATGCAAAGCCCAAGCCCAATCCAGCCATACACACTACCCGTACCAGCCCTACACACCATGTGGGGAATAACTCAACCCCCCAGCCCTACACACCATAGTCGCAGTAGAGCTGCTAATACAGATATCGTGGCAGAGCCACTAGAATAGAAATACGAGGCAAAGCCTCTAAGCAGATTACGTGGCATTGCCACTTTTAGCACTTCCTCCGAATCAATAACCCAACCCCCATGCAAATCAGGATATAACATGACATGGCATGCATAATATTAGATACAGTAACATGCAAATCAGTTAACTTTTTTCTAGGGGTAAAATAGTCATTTAGCATCTAGGGGTAAAACGGTAATTTTCACCCTTCAGGGGTATTTTGGTAATTTTTCTATGTCCCTAAGTCTCATGCTTAATACAATCAACTAACAGATCTAACGTCGCTTCGAGCGACTCAAATAGCCCATTTCATTTATATAGTGCCATCGAGCCCTAAAACCCCTAATGGGCCAGAGAAAGCCCACATGCTATTGTGGCCCGCTAAGTCTCAATTTTACACATATTTTTAGAGATTTAATATCCAGTTTACCAGAAAACACTTACCGCATAATTTCACCCATATGGGCTCCTAAGCCCATTAGGCCCAATTTTGGCCCACCGAGGCCCAAAACCCCTAAGTGCATGAAAATGCGTACAGCAGCCTTACCATCCATTATTTCCAATTTCACGATTTCGTACCGACCCACGAGTACTTGCACGCTCGTAAGCGCTCGAAATGCCAGCATTTCGACATTTTGGCTTTTCAGCTTTTGCTGATCTAATCTACTAGAGGGTGTCGTTTACACACCTGTTTGCAAAATACGTCGAGATCCTGCGAACTATTAACCTACAATAGTCCAAACGAACCGTTAATCTTATGGCTTGACTCACAAAGCACCTCTACTCTCTCCTAATGGTATTCGGCCAACACCCAAAATCAACATTCACTTACCTTTGCCGAATCCAACCAACAGATCTAGATCGCCTTGGTAACGTTAACCACCCTAGCCTCTACGAGATCCACCTTATGAAAGGCCATAAAACTCCATTAGTTAACAAAAGAGTCAAACATCTATTCCCAAAGAAAGGATCTAAACCGATTAGTACAAAGGGTTAGGGGGTTTCAGCTTTTCCCCTTAACCCAAAAGCAAGAGAAGATTGAAGTTCTTACCCAAGATTTTGCTTGACCCACAACGATGGAGTGAGATTCGCCTCCCACTAGTCTAAGCCCAAATCTACAATAGGTCTAACTGAAACACACCAAAGGATAATGGATCTAAGGTATTCGGCTAGAGAAGGGTACTTAAGAAATAGAGAAAATAAGGTTCATCTATGGAGACCACACGAGAGGAGTAATCGATAGAAGAAAGAAACGGGCTCAAGAGAAGAGAATGTGGAAAACTCCTAGAGGTTTGGCTCCTTGAGTAAATTGACAAAGGTGAAGACTAACTATTTCGGGATTTCGCTTTTAGAGAAATTAGCCAAGAAGAAATCGCCTAGAAGATTAAGTGTTTCAGGTTTCGGCTTTTGACACAATCGGCTAGAAAGGCTTTAGAGAGATTAATCCAATCGATGGAGAAAAGGAGAAGAAGAAGAGAAAAAGAAAAGAAAGAAGAGAAGGAAGAAGAGAGTAGGTTTGGCTCTTTAAAGAAAAGGTGAGGGTTTGTCCAAGAGAAAGAAATCGACAAGAGAACTTTGGGGTTTAGGGGCTTTTGGCTTTTGATGAAAGAATAGAGGAGAGAAAAGAAAAGAAAGAAAAGCAATCGAATGCACACTATTACTTATTTGGCACTAAAGAATGACAAATCCTGAAGGATGCCTAGAGAGAAAACGACACAACAAAATCTCGAAACGAGCCAAAAAGAATTCGGCACATCCTCTTAATCTTTGTTGCCGAAAATGCAACCCCTTAGCCCTTAGCCGAATTTGCTCTCCAAGAAACCCATAATCGGCCAACTCTTTCTCCCCATTCAAAATTCCTAAATTTTCTCCTTGATAAACTCCCCCTTATCACTCCTTAACCCAATCCCATAAGCACTTCAAACTCCTTCCTTCAGAATTCAACTTGGATTCCACCTCTTACTATGCACATGCAATAAAAATAAAACAAACACTTTGCTCACCCAGGGATTCGAACCTCAGCTCCTTCACAAGCTTCCACACGCTAATCCCTTAAGCTCTAAGTGGCGCTACCTTGCCACTTTACCATAAGTTTTCTTATGACTTAAAACCCCAATATTAGTTTAAGAGCCCACTTGCCAAAGTCCACTCTTACCTAAGCCCAAAAATTAAAATTTTACCAAGCCTTATACTTAAACCTAAACCTTCTCAAGGTCTAATAAACACACCCAACACATAACTCAACACTTCAAGACATGCAAAAATAAATTCAAATAGAAATTCAAAAACCCTTAAAAATTGGGGCGTTACACTTGATTTTCAAATATAACAACAATTAATGTTTTAAAAAGTAACGATGCTTAAAATGATAACAAATACCCAAGACGAAACTGGTTTTACTAAAGAGGCTTAAGTTTTTAATTGAATGTTTACCAACAAGACCAGTTTTCAAGAGCACTCCAATGTGACACACCAGACTCAGGCCTAACTTCTAGGCCGGGTTTGGGGTGTTATAGAGATTCTCGAGTATCTAATAGTATTTTGAATGGTTCAACGTGTATAACTGAGATGTCGATGAGTATGAGATTGATTTGAGATGGTACATGTATGTACATGAACTGTGTAAACTTTAAACTGAAAAAACTTGTGAAGTTCACATCTAATCTTGTGAGTTCATATGTAATAGGTTTATGTATTTATATGAGTTGCATAATGAGATTATTCAATTTCTTGAATTGTGTATTTATGATTAATTGAGTTTATTTCATATAGGCTTACTGAGCTTTATAGCTTACTCTGTGTATTTTTGTGTTTTATAGTGTTATCGAAGCTAGCTCGGATTCAGGGATTGTAAGAGACTTCATCACACTATCAAGCTATCATTTGGTACTTTTGAGCTGATGTATATGGTTATATGGCATGTATAAGAGCTTTGGTCATTTCAGTATATGTTAGTTATGGATTTTATCCATTTGAATTGGCTTGTAAATGATATGTGTTTTGTTTTGTGTATAGCCATGTGAGTTGGTTTATTTTGGTTCTGTAAATATTTGTGCAAACAGTCATGTTGATATGTTGTTGGAAATGGCTATATTCATGCTTGTTGTGAGTTGGTAATTTGAGATTAGTATGCTTGTGGTTATAAGTACATTAGTGCATAATAGAATATGGCCATTTAAATGATTGGAGAATTGTTGAATTGGTGTGAATTGAATGGATTATTGTATTGCTTGGGTAACTTGGGATGGATGGTATATTATTAGCTTGAATTAGGCATGGTTGAGATTGATTTGGATGCTTATTTATGTCATGTTTGGATGCCATTTGGTTTGGTGTAGGTGTGTACAAGTTGGGTGGCAAGATGGCTTGGTAAATAGCCTATTTTTGTCCACACGGGCGAGTGTCTCAACCGTGTGTGCCCCACGGTCAGTTGACACAGCCGTGTGTCCCCTGTAGCATTTAATTAAAATAAGTTAATGAGTTACACAGGCTAGTCACACGGGCGCGTGGTTGGCTATGTGACCCAAGTCACAGGGTAAGATAGGGCTTGGGACATGGCCATGTTCTCTTTCGAATGTCTACACTGCCTATGATATGGGCGTGTCTTTTCACACGGCCTGGCCACACTGGCATGTGTCCCCTGTATATGAGAATTTTCAAAGTTTTTCTTAAAATTTTCCTGAGTTATCAGTTTAGTCTAGAACAATTTTTAATGCATGATTTAGGCTTCGTAGGCCCGTAATAGGGACAATGTGAATGTAGTTGATTGATAGTTATTTGAAAATGGAAAATGTATGTGAAATGTATGCTTATTTGTGTAATAAGTCCAGTAATGCTTCGTAACCCTATTTTCGGCGTTGAATACTGGTGAGCCGTGTTATATTTGTTGGTATTAGAGCTACAGTTTAGTCGATTCTAAGCCTAACGTAGCGAGTTAGAGTTAAGCTATACATGTCGTATATAACCTGTGATAGTGTGATGTCTGCTGATAGTTTTAAATTGTGTTTTCATATAGTAAATGGATCCTAATCGAGCTGTAGCTAATAATGTTGAAAATAATGTGCCAGCCTCCATTCATGGAGTAGCGTGATCTGAGTTGAGACCCGTATCGTGTAGTATGGGAGGAGAGGCCAAAGAAGGCTTCTTCTAAATGATGAACGAGCGGTTTACGGAGTTTGTTTGAACATATTTGGCTGCTCAACAACCTCCACCCCTACCTAATCCCCAATTGATTCTAATAGCTCCTCAAGGTTTGGAACCTCAATGATTAATTAAGCCACCAGTTGATAAGATCCGAAAATACAGGGCTGATGTAACACCCCAAACTCGGCCTAGAAGTTAGGCCCAAATCTAGCATGTCACATTGAAGTGTTTTTCGAAAACCATGTTCTCATTGAAACTCTTCTTGATATTTAAGAACTTGTGTAAAGACTTAGTTTGTGTTTGTTGAATTTCAAAACGTGGTTCATTGAAAACTTAATCACCTTTAAAAATGTTATTAATCTCGTTGAAAATCTTTTATAGTTGTGGAGCTAATTTGAAGTAAAGAAGTTTAAAATGTATGTTTTTGAAAACACAAATTGGTTTGAAAACTCGTGTTATCCTAATCTAGCAATTCAAAAGAAATAAATCAAACCCAATTATAAGTTAAAAATCCTCAAATGGCTTATTACAAGAATTTAAACCCAAATATGAGAATTAAAATAAACAAAGTCTCAAAGCAGAGTATTAGCGTTCGTGTGGCCACCTCTGAGTCCCTCGTGGCTCCAAATCGTCTAATGCTAGGGATTACCTGAACAGTTAAAAATAGGGTGAGTTTCAAAAAACTCAGTGTGTAATCTCCTTACTAGAGTAACAGTCAGTATACAGACACAGTCTGGGCTAGAGCCTTTAACAGTAATAGTACTATAATGCCCCAAATTTTGGGCCTAGTAGAATTGGGCCTTGTGCATGAGAGCCGTTAGGAGGCTGCATATAAAACCTTATGCGTGCATGAAATATCACAAATGGATTTTTTGTTTTAGTGGCTAAGTGATTTAGGAGTGTTTAGGAGTGTTGGAGAAGTCCTAGGTTCAAACCAAGACTCTAGTAAAAATTTTAGTTTTTCCCTTAGATGAGCTTGGTGTTAGTTTGAAGGCCTTATAAATATGTATGGTTAAAATATGACACAAGGATGCTTGTAGTCTAGTGGCAAGGTGGCATTAGGAGTATGCTTATGGTTTGGGGTTCAAGTCCTAGCGTTTGTAAAATTATTATTTTTGCTCCTAAGCGAACCCTTGGTGACTAGAAGTAGACCTTATAGTTAATTATGGGTAAAAAGTGACAAAAAGAGCTTGGGCTTCAGTGGCGAGTGACGTCAAGGGTGGTATGGGAAGACTGAGGTTCGAGTCACCCTATGCACAAAGGAGTATTTATTTTACTCCTTTGCTATGAGGTGGTGAAATTTGAGTGAAAGACTACTGAAGAGGTTAGGGTTTTGAATTAGTCTTGGGGAGTGATTCAAGGAGCAAATTGTGGAGAGATAAAGGTATAATTTTGTGGAGAAAATTGGGGAGTTGCTAGGGGAGAGGTTTGGCCAAATTTGGAACTCCTTGGGGGTGCATATTCAGTCATTAGTACCAAATTTGAGTGAGGATTAGGGGGAGTTTTAGGATTAGGAGTTTGAGTGCACCTTATGGGAGTTTTTTTTTCTATTGCCGAACTTTCTTAGTGTTTTACTCGACTTCTTTTTGTTCACTTTTCGGCTTTTGGAGTTTTGGGTTAATTTTGGTAAATTAGGTTTGGTTTCTGTCATCCATGTCCTCTGGGGTACTGATTTTCTTCTATTAGTCTTTTTCGGCTCTCCATGTGTTTTCGACTGATCTTTAGTCTCTCCACGTTGGCCAAATTAGCATTGATGTGCATTTTCTCTTCTTCCTTTTCTTAACTAAACTGAATTAAGTTTTCTTCTTCCTCTCTTATTCCTTCCTTTTCCAAATCGATTCCCACCTTCACCTACCTTTTCCTCCAGTTTCGTCTTTGCCCCCATTCTAGTCCAAATCTTAGCCGAACACCATAGCCATTTCTTACCTTTTTTCTTTGTTCTACCATTTGGAACACCATGGCCAACCCTCATTTCTCCCTTTTTCTACTCAAGTTATGGGGTAGCAACTTTTCTCTATCGGTCTAAATTCCACGAAGAGTGAAAAGGTCTCAAGTGATTCGGGAGTATTCAATCCTCTCTTCCGTTTAATCGATCGAATGTTAGGGGTAAGTTGATCATTTGGTCCAAGTCTTAGGCTTTGGTTAACAAAAGTATAGTGTAGGCCATTTGTGTGGTTTTCCCTACCTATAGCTTTGTGGTTTCAGCAAGTTTTCATTTGGATTTAAGTTAGGTGATTAAACAATCTGTTTGTAACACAGGTTCCCGGCTGGAAGATCGTAATCGGTCTCCATTAGTGTTATTGTGGGCTAAGCCACGTTTAGCAATCAAGGAGTATTCACTCTTTGTGTTAGCAAGGTGTGTAACTATATGTTTTGTTTTGGTAACCGGCTAAAAAGCCAAAAGTGTATGTGTTGGTTACACTGCTATCACTGTAGATCGGTAAAATGCCAGAAAGTCGAAAGAATGGCAACGGTTGCCACATGAGTGCATGAATGCTCGTGTGGGAAAGGTTGATACAACGACAAAGGCCCCATGAGCGATCTCATGGACTTGGGCCATTTTTAAGCCATAATGGGCCAAATGGGCTGTAACACCCTATACCTTGTCCGTTGCCGAAATAGGGTATTAAGGTATCACATGTCTAAATACAACTTACCAAACTTAGATTCTTCTAAGGTTCTATGACCGAATACAACACTTGCAAAAAGGGTCGGATAGTACATTATACCTCATTTAATTTGTTTTATAAGCATCTAGCAAATTCTCACCATGCGGCTACTAACAACTTGGCCAAATCAAAATTTTCAGATAACAGTACACTATATTCTAACTCATTGCATATGGGGTACTATCTAAAAATCATGTCACAAACATCAAGCCATATGAATTTCATCAAAACATATATTCAAATTAGAAGACTAGGCCAGCCATTTTCACAAGGCTAGAATAATTACAACCCAAAATGTAATTCGGTTCACAAAAGGAGATTAGCCTATACATGCCATTGTTCTCTAAATTTACTATCGAAAATACCAAAATAACGACGATAGTGTAGGTGATTAAGGCTTCAATCCCCGAGTCCGTAGCTTCCAAAATGAGATCTATAAAACAGAGGAAACAAAGTAAACGGAGTAAGCATTACAATGCTTAGTAAGTTTTAAGGAATGACAACAGATAAAACTTAAATTATAACATAGTTGTTCGTATTTTTGTTTCCCTCTTCTTTTAGGTACGTCACCCCTTAACCGAACATACACATTCTCATCATATAAAAATGTAACACCCATATCCCGTAACCGTCACCAGAATAGGACGAGGTGTTACCGAAACTAGGAATCGGATCAGGACGGTAAAAATTTTGAACATCTCCTTGAATAAAGTCATTCATTTACTAAATTACTAGATGCAGACAAAGTTTGAATTAAAAACTTCTACAAGTAAGTTCCACAAGATACCATATTCGCATGACTTGTATACGAAGGTAGAAGTATCGTTCTACTCATTGTCTATCCTATACATGCCATAAGCTAATTCCAATTACATATTGTTACCTTAATAGGAGGTAGTGTGACGAAGTGTTGACAATCCTCGAACTGGTAGTCAGAATCCACAATCTATAAAACAAAGGCACGAAACAATGAAGTAAGCTTTCATAAGCTTAGTATGTCTTTAAATGATACAATTAAATTTATTGAATTTAAAGACATAATTTCCTATTTAATTTGGTAATTAAAGAAAAATCGTTTGTTGAATGAATCTAATCACAACTACGCATACTTTACTCATCGTCTCATTTACTTAGAAATTTTATCACATAATTACTTCAATAAATAATTGACACAGTGGCCAATTGTAAAGGTACTCAGCCTAAAATCAAATTTCCCGGGTTATATCCACTTCCGTGTTATTTTCATAAATGACCCAAAATATGCATAAGCACACAAATGCACAATATATATATTTATCAGTCACTTAACCTTAAGCTCACACAATAAAGTAATTTGGCAACTTCACATACCTCTTCTCATCAATCGAGTATGGCTCAATCGCATAATAATCCGTACTCATTTCCATATATTTAAACATTTTATCTCATTCTTATGACTCAATCCAGAGCAAATTTAAATATGAGTAAAGGATACATACCTGACCAATTTAAGGGATTCCATCATCATTAAGTTTCGATGACTGAAGGCACATATACCTAAATCTTATACCTTCAAATACATGGTTTCACAATTGAACATACTCAAATCCAATTTGATTCATTCTTACCTCAAAAGACCAGTATCACATACCTGAGTTATTTAATGTATGCTACGAACTCCATTTGTCATCTTAATATGGGATCTTGAAATTCAGTGTACTTGGCCGACTAGGTACAAAACCCGACCCTAATCACTGGCTTTGAAGCTTACTAAGTCAATGCCCGCATAATTTCATACCATAGTCCATTCAGAAAATTTATCACAATTTATGAGATACACTGTAGCATTTATAAATCATAACATATTAACAGAATAATACTTCTATTCAAACTAACTCATAAATCACATGATTTATTTTCATTTTCGAAATGGCTGTTCGGCCATGCCCCATATTCCATAAGTTATTCATTTTCATTTTGTATACAAATATCAAGGCACATCTCACACATGTCTTATACTGGCCATTCGACACTATCACAAATACATATTTACACATTCAGTCTTAATACATATCATAGTCTCTTCCTTATCAAACAATTTAGTCAATCAGCTTGATACACATTATTATCTGTAGGACTCTTAACTTAATCTAATACATACTGTTAATCAAAAGAAACACATCTATTTATGTACCTTTCATTTCAAATCTCACACTCAAATAAGATCATTCTTGCTAGTAGCATCATTTGATAAAGAGACGAGACATGCTAAATTACTTAAAGCTTTTAGAAAAATCAACTCAATTACTTAGGAACTTACTTGTGCACATTATACACATTTAACACATTCGATAAGTAACACTTATTAGCCGTATATGCATGGCCACATTATCTTTATTTCATTTGCATAACATTTCTTCAATACTCAAAGTCCCATAAGTACGATATCTATCCGACTCAATGAAATTCGTTGATTAGACTTAAGTAGGATTAATTCCAAGCACTATATCCATACAAAAATTCAATCACCTTTCTTTCATTTTACCTTCACAATTAGTAATCAATGGTTTATGCATAATATATTGCTCACATTCATTTCATTTCATCACATGATCTTAATAGCACCTTTGTCACTTACCATTAGGCCATATAAGAGTAACACAACACATCATCACTTGATCCATAAAGTTCGACTGATTTTATAGATTTTCGGGAATACTCAATTTACGAAATATATCAACTTATAATCGAACATTATTTATGTTTGATTACTTAAACTTACCTCAGATGTATTTGAACGGTTGTGGTTGGCTACTCAATTATTTCCTCTTTTCCCGTATCAGACCAAATTTTCAACCTCCGCCTAATTCACATACACACACAAACTCACATAGATTATCCTACTCTCCAATACATAATTTAACCCACATTGCCGAGTATGTTTCTCAAATTTCACATATATACTTAACAACTAACATACCATTTACGTTTATTTTTAAATATATTTATAAACTAACAAGGCAGGTTCACTCATCAAATACATACATTTCCTCAATAATTTTCATCAAATCACATTCGGCATCTCTATTACCAAGAACATAATAGCCGATTTCTATTTATTTTCTAATTCAAAACTCTATTTATCAACTATTATTCCTCAATACGCAAAGTGTTAACACAACATCAAGGGAACATATTCATAGCCGAATAGGACATTTGTTTCTAACCATCAAGCTACAATAACCACAACTTGTCTAAGTAAGCTTAACATCTTCTAATTATAAGAATTCATCATCATAAAACTCACCTAATTCGCTTATGGCATCAAAGCTTCAAAGCTTCCACTCTTTTGCACAATCAAACCATGACCGAATGCTCTATGCATCTCAAACTTAAAATTCAATAATGGACCCCGAAGGAAATCTACATTCTAACTCAAATCCACAATTTCAAAGAAAAATTATAAGAATTGCATACCTTATTTAAGGCATAAGATGGCCGAAAGCTTTGGGGTGTTTTTCTCCTCTAGCTACGGCAATCACCTTCCAAGAATCTTAATTACAATTAGCTAAACAATTCTTATAATTCATATACACATTCGGCTAAAATCTGCATATCAATCTATTAATTCACAACAACAATCAAAACCAATTTCAACCGCTATAAAACATATCCAAGTGCTATTTAGCTACTTAATCGGTCATAAATTTTTCACTTAGTTCACATAAATCAATTTACAAGCTTTAGCTCATCTTTTGTTTTTTATTTACTAAAATTACTAACCATCAACGTCGACAAATATTTACTTCCTTCAATAAGAAGTCATTCGGCAAATTTTAGCTTCAATTCAAAAGCCAAAGACCAATGCCGAATGCTCATACTTGGAAATTTAAGCCATGCCATACAATATTCACAAGCCAAGTTTATAACTCCACTACTCATGCATTTTGACTTCACATAACTCCTTAAACACTTCTAAGCTCATTTAAAACGTAAAACACAAAGTCTATAAATTTTCTATTATAGCCGAATCCTCCCATAGTACTAAAATCAACAAAAATCATATTATGGGTTATGTAAAAGACCTAAAAGGAAGCTCAAATTCAAAATTTTCATAGAGAAATTCATGAATTTCCTACCTCAAATGAAGCCAAGAATTCTTGCCGAACCACCAAAGCTCCCCTTCTTCCATTTTCTACTTGAATCGGCCAAAAAGGAGAACATTTGCATGTTCCTCATTACTTTAAGTACTATCGTTACATATAATTATCTTTTTTTTTCTTTTACCAAAATAACCCCATACCACAAGCATACAACCGTTTAAGTGTTTGGCCATTACCGTCCATGCAAGGTAAAATTGGTTTATTAACCAAACAAATCCCTCCTATTCAAAAATCCAAAACATTCGGCTATTTCAAAAATTGCCTAACACATTTTTAAGATTTCACAAACCAATCCTTTTTAACTAATAATAACTTAAAAATGAAATAAAACAAAAATGCATATATTATAAACACCATCATTATGGTCGGCCACTAAGAATAGAATTTGTCCAATTGACATGCAAGTCCCCATGTTAACACATCTAGCACTAGCACTATTAAGCCACTTAGAAATTCACCTATCACAATTTAAGATTTTATCACATGAGTCCTTTCTATTAGATTTACATCTAATCGTTAAAAATCAACGCACGAAATTTTCACATACTATTATCACATACGATAAATACAGGATATGACATCTAATCATTTTTGTGACTCGGTTTTGTGGTCCCGAAACCACTTTCCGACTAGGGCCAATTTAGGGCCGTCACAAAAAAAGTAGATAACTTTCACTTATAGTAAGCTCATGTAAACATAGACATATCGCATAATTTCACATAACATTTCGCATTGCTCAATTGTATTTTGACCATATTAATAGTCTCATTTCATGCACACATATGTAATCGCATAATGACCTTAGGATTTGGTCCAAAAACCAGCTTGCATATAAGCTTAGGGTACATACCTGTATAACTTAACACTTTAAGCGCATTCATTAGCAATCGTTACCATGAAGTCTTTTAGTCTTAGACTTTACTCGCATCATCATCGAGACCTTTAGCTCGGATAAAATCTCCATACATAGCCATCGGGCCTTTACCCTGGATATAATCTCCGCATATAGCCTTCGGGTCTTAACCCGGACATCATCTCCGCATATAGCCTTCAGGCCTTAACCCGGACATAGTCTCCACATATAGTCATCGGGACTTTAATCCCGGATTCACATCACAGAGTCTCATACATATGTATTCACATGTTGCCACATTTCACATAGCAAGATCACACTTGTAATTTAATCAATTCATTCTCATACAAACATATGACATGCTCCTTAACTTTATATCGTAAATATAATTCAAAACTTATACATGTATACTCTTCTTTTCTAGACTTTCAGCCCAATGAGCAAACATACATAAACAATACATTTCAAATCCCAATTTCAGTTTCTTTCTCTATGAGCCATTCGGCTATATAGCAAACATGTATAAGGTTACTTTTTCAATGGGACATCGTTCAACTATCATGCATGTATATCATGGTATTTTAAATTAAATACCAAATTCAATTACTCAAAACTTACCTTGAACTTTCACGAGCAACTATGAATTGGCTATTCGACCACTTTAGCTTTCCCTTTATCCGAACTTGTCCCTCTATGCTCTTGAGCTAAATAAAATATTAAATTTTATTAATCCTTTTTCAAACATCTCAATTGATCATTTTCACTTATAGTCAAATAATAAATGCATATACTTCTCATAGCAAACACACACACACATTCAGTCGCCCACATACATATCACAAGTCGCAACAAGCTGATTTCCTGAGCAACATTCAATAAATTACTCATAACTGGAGCTACGAAACTCCAAATGAAGTGCCGTTAATTTTTCCTGAAAATAAACTCATATATCTTCTATCCATAAAATTTTCAGAATTTTTGGTTTGGCCAATCAATACCAGAATTTTCTTAAAGTTTTCCCTATTTCACTGTTTGATTAAACTGACCACTCTATACTACGAATCGAATTTCTCCTTGTACAGAATTCAAAATATGTACTCACCTATTTTATTTGAAACTAGACTCATTAAGGAGTCTAAGCATATAAATTTTGTCTTATAAAAATTTTTATACAATTTATAGTGATTTTTTAAATACAGAACAGGGGATTTCGGAGTCAATCTGACACTGTCTCACTCTTCTCTAAAAATCTATTTATCAGAAATTCCTTTGCTTGTAAGGTTTCTTTTATAAGAAACTAGACTCACTAAGCTTTAATTACACAATTTATTCAGCCTCTAATTCATCTCCCACAATTTATGGTGATTTTTCCAAAACACGTTACTGCTGCTGTACCAAGCAGATTTATACAATTTCACTCTTTAAAGTTCTCATTCACTTTTCATTTCAAGCTACAACATATAATCAAGGTCACATTTGGCCAATAATTAAACATATCAATTTTGTCATATATACCAATTTCCAAGCTCAATTCTACTTTTCCATCTATTAACCGTATGTGATTTGCTCACATTATTCACCTATAGCAACGATCAACTAATTTATAAACACTCATATACATCTTCCTTTACAAGAACGTTAACTAACATGAATTAGCATCCTTTGAGCCATGACCGAATCCATACCTTACCTCAAAACTCAACAATTATACACTTACAAATTAATTCATCAAATTAACACATATACTTCCATCGATTCAAAGCTCAATTAACAAAATATGTTTGATTCACTTCACATGCTATGACCAAAAGCATATGGTCTTAAACTTCACTTATAAATATCAAAATCAACCATCCCTTTCCTTATTATAGACACATTCAGCAATTCCATCTAAAATCTCAAAAAGATATGTTCGATAATTAGCCATTCGCCAAAACAAGTTCATTCGCTCATCAAAAACCCAATTTCAACATCAAAGCATAGTTTTTCCTTATCACATTACTAATTAACCGAAACAACATGCTTCACAAATTTCAATTTACAAGTAGGTTTGGGTCAAACAATTTAAGAAGCTCACCACATCCAATTTAGCCTCTATTAACCTTAACTCATTTCCATTAGACTAAATATCATGCTAACAACCAATTTGCTAATCAAAAACAAAGCAAATCATGTAATTCAAGGAACCGAATGCCCCTTTGCCATTTAAGCTACACAAAACTTACTAATTGGAGCTCACAACTTCAATTCACATGAATTATAACATCTTAGAGTCCCTCAAGCTTCCATTAACAATCGGCACTACACATACACGCACAACCATGATAGCAAATTTTCTTTATGGCCATCTAACAACCAAAAGCATTTTAAACTAGCTCAATTACACAACCTTATTATCTAGACCATTTGGCCAAAATAACCATGGCCGAACACTCCTTAAGCCAACATATCAAGAATTTTGAAATTAGGCTTTCAAGTAAACTTGCATTCCATCTCAATTTCACAAAATTTCTAATATTAATAAGCCACAATCGAAACTTCTCTTCACACATTCACCAAACTCAAACACCTATAAATTTCCTATATACATTCGGTAATGAGCTCCTATTACCAAGAAAATCGATTCTCCCATGCTCATTAAAACACAAAGAAAATAATTTATTTCCTCCATTTTCCTTTTTAGCAAAACCGAAAGCTTCATGGACATAAATCATAAGAATCTAGCACACGGGTCTTGTTGGAAGCTTCAAGACCAACCAAAATCCACAACATTCAAAGAAAAATTTTATGAATCTTACCTCAATTTTAAGCTTCCCCTAGCCGAATGCCCCAAGCTCATGAGTTTTTTATTCTCTTCCTCAACTCACGGCAAAGAGAAGAAGAAATGGACTAACATTGGTTTTTCCTCCCATTTCATAATAATATAATCACATTATAACTTAAAATAAATATTAAGTTTATTTATTAAGCTAGAATACAACACACAAAATGCCAAATTAGCCAGCATAGCCGTCCACTAGAGTAAAATTGGGCAATTTGACATGCAACTCCTTTTTCTCTCATGCATGCATTAATAGGTCATCACACATTGTCTAGCACATTTTCAAAGTTCATAATTTAGCCCTTTTAGGTGCAATTCATAATTATAATACTAAATTGAAGCACCTAAGATGTCACACATGAATTGGCACGTACAATAGGCTTCAAAATGAATATTTAATTATTTTTATGCCTCGATTTTGTGGTCCCGAAACCACATTCCAACTAGGGTCGTTTTAAGGCTGTCACATGGGCCTAATGGGCTCGTGGGCCCATTTGGGTAAATCTCGCATCTAAGTGGGAAGTAGTTGGACTTGTCATGTCGCGTACATGACTTTGGTTGTATTGGGCCTCGATGGGCCGAAATGGGCCGTGTGGGCCCAATGGGCTCATGGGCCCTACACGGATAAAATTTGCGGTAGGTTACTATTAATGATCTGGGTTATGGAGTTCGCATAGCCTTAATTGAATTCGAGCTAGATGGGCCACATAAGCGTGTGGGCCTAATTGGGCCGACAATGGGCTTCGGGCCTATTTATACTGTTATGGTCATTTGTGTTACAGAAGTCATTCGAGGCGACTGTAGACCTCCTAGGAGGTTGCAAATTGCCGAAATACCCTTGTAGTGCAAAATTACCGAAATACCCCTATAGGGATAAATGACCGTCTTGCCCTTGTGGGTAAATGACTGACATGGACTGTGAATCTGACTAATTTGACTGCGATGGAATGACTATGATTCGACTAATGTGACTGTGATTGTATGACTGAACATGACATTCTGCATACATAACATATTGCATGGGTTAGGATTTTGTACGGAGGAAAATCTGATCTATTAGGGTCGCGTGGCTACTTGACAACCGTGGACCCACCGATGGCTTAAAGCCGCTTATATGACTGGCAGCTATGCTAGAATGTTGGTTAGACTTTATGCCGTTATTATAGGCTTTGTGCCATTACCAAGGGCTTTATGCCGATATTATAGGCTATGTGTCATTATCGATGGCTTTGTGCCACACATATTATCAAAGGCTTAGTGTCGTTCTTATTGCCGAATCATCGTGTCCATTGTTAAAGGCTTTGTGTCGAATTGAAGGCTTTATGCTGTATTTATGGCTCTGTGCCATCCTGTTAATGGTTTATAACCATTCTGATTATGGCTTTATGTCATTCTGTTTATGGATTTGAGCCGTTCTGTTGACTTAATGCCGTAACCAGTACTAAGCTTAGTGTGTTGGATGGGTGGGTTGATTATATCCCCCACAAACTATGCAGGGATGGACGGAGTGGTATGCTGGTTGGATGGGTTTGCATGCATCATTCATAATTCATTTATGCTTTCTTTTGGATATGGGCTAGGCCCAATTGATTCTGTTATGGGCTGAGACCTAAATGACTGGTAATAGGCTTTGGCCCACTTATGCTCTAAATTAAATTGTACTGTTTCTGTTAAAGGGCTTAGGCCTAGAATATTTCTGTTATTGTTTACTGACTGTTACCTTAGTAAGGGGATTACACATTGAGTTTTTTATAAACTCACCCCACTTTTAACCTTTTCAGGTAATCCCTAGCGTTAGGCGATTTGGTGCTACGAGGGACTCGGAGAAGACCACACGCTGCTTATGCTTTCTGTTTTGATTATTTACTTCTAAATATTTTTATATTTGGGTTTTAAATTCTTATAATAAGGTCATTTGAAGTTTTTAACTTCTAATTGGGTTTTGATTTCTTTTTTGTAATTGCTAGATTAGGATAAAACGAGTTTTCAAACCAATTTGTGTTTTCAAAAACATACGTTTTAAACTTCTTTACTTTAAATTAGCTTTCGCAACTCAAAAAGATTTACAACGATATTAACAACATTTTTAAGTGATTAACTTTTTAATAAACCACGATTTGAAAATGAACAAACACAAGTTTAGTTGGAAACAAATTATAAACAAAAAGGGTTTTCAATGAAAACAAGGTTTCCAAAAAACACTTTGATGTTGCACCCCATATTTGGGTCTAAATTCTAGGCTGGGTTTGGGGTGTTACAAGTACAATCCAGTTTAGAGCATACGTGGGCCAAAGCCCACTACAATATCATTTGGGTCACAACCCATAACAGAATCAATTGGGCCTAGCCCAAACCGATAACAGAACAAATGGGCCTAAGCCCAATACAGTGACAGATCTCATAAATAGATATACAATAGTGTGGGTATGCATCCCAACCCAATCCAACCAGCACACCACACGTACCAACCAGCACACCTTGTGGGGATTAAATCGGCCCACCCAGCCAACACACCAATAACGCAGCAAGGCTGCTAATAATAGAAAATGTGGCAGAGCCACTAGAATCAGAATACGTGGCAAAGCCACTAACACAGACTTCCTCCAAATCAAGCCCAACCCCATGCAGAATATCGTGTATGTCATGCTCAATCATCACACGTGTATGCATAATGGCCATGCTTAGTAACAGTCATTTAAACATATGTTAAAAACATATCAATCATGCAACCACGATCACGTCAATTAAAAAAGTCATACGATCACTGTCACATCAGTCAAATTCACAGTCCAAGTCTGTCACTTGCCCACAAGGGCAAAACAGTCATTTTACCCTATCGAGGTATTTCAGCAATTCTACCCTACCAGGGTATTTCGATAATTCTACCCTACAGGGGTATTTCAGTAATGCTACCCTACAGGGGTATTTCAGTAATTATACCCTACAGGGGTATTCAATAATTCTACCCTACAAGGGTGTTTCAGTAATTCTACCCTACAGAGGTATTTTAGTGGTTTTACAAATCGAGGGTATTTCAGTAATTTTACAAATTAAGGGTATTTTAGTAATTTTACAAATCGAGGGTATTTCGATAATTTTACAAACTAGGGGTATTTTGGTAATTTTACAAACCAAGGGTATTTCGGTAATTTTAACGACCTCCTAGAAGGCCTACAGTCGCCTCGAGCGACTTAAGAAACTTAAATTGACTAAACGATACAAATGGGCCTAAGGCCCATTACTCGGCCCAAGTGGGCCCACACGCTCGTGTGGCCCGTCTAGCCTAAGATCGATCATGGCTTTGCAAATAATATAGCCAAAACAACAGTTACCGCACCACATAAATTTTATTCGTGTAGGCCCACAAGCCCATTGGGCCCACATGGCCCATTTCGGCCCAATGAGGCCCAAATCGACCTTAACCCATGAGAACGCTCATGGTGGCCTCAACCATATTTCGCCCATGTTCAAGGGCTCGGTTCACCACACTAGTGATCGCACGCTCGTGTGGCATCGAATGCTGAAATTTTGACCTTTTGGCATTTTGCCGAATTACAGTCAAAAGGAGTGTGATTACACACACTTTCGACTTTTCAACCGATTATCTATAACGATAACAATTACATATCCAATGGTAGTGTTCACTTGATATGGGATTGTAGCCGAAATGTTTCTGAGATCCAAGCACCTATGGTAACAAAAATCCTTGTAACGCCCCAAAAATCTCAAAGTTTCTTTTAAAGTTGTGTTATATGTGACTGATACCGTAGCTAAGTGTCTTTTTTTTTTTGTGTTAAAGAGCCTTTTGCTAAGTTCTAAGTTCAAGGCTTGAGCTGGAGAAATTTTAGTTTTATTAAAGGAACTTTGAGAGTAAGTAACTTTGCTTTTAAATAAATGGGGTTGAGATTGGCTTTTAAATTTTAGTTTCTTTCAATCGCTTTTGCTAAGAACCGACTTCTCTTATTCCTCACTACCATAATCAAGTTTGTAGAGGTAGTATCAAATCTCTATTCTCCAGATCTCTACCGAATCATTCCTTGCATTTCGGGTTTTGGGTAAGTGTTCACCACTATGGTTTTAGGAGTTGGCCGAATGGTCATATATGTTATAGAGGTGACTCGTGTTGGACGCAAGTCACCTATTACTTAGGCTTTAATGGTTACGTTGGTGCAGATCTAGGAGAAATCGCAGTTAGTGATTAAAGGAAAAGCTATTAGGACTTGTCGCACACAGTAAGGTTATGGTAAGACTTCGGTTCTTGGTAAAGATTGTGGTTAAGCATGTGATTTATTGAAAGGTGGTGTTGATTGTAGGTTCATGGCTAAGGAGATTGTAGCACGTTTCATTACCAGGTGTGTACATACACTACACACACACGATAGATCGGCAAATCTCGACAAGCCGAAATGCCGAAAAGCTAAAAATTTGGCTATAGTAGTCCTGCGAGTGCGCGAACACTTGTACGAGGGTATTCGATATGTTATTAGAGACCCCATGAGCGATCTCATGGACTTGGGTCACATTTTGGCTAACCTAGCCAGAATGGGCCAAATAGGCCAACGGGCTTGTGGGCCCAAGCTAGAAAATATTGATATGTTGATAATAAATGATGAGTTGATAAAGTTTGTTGAATTGTTTGGAATGGATTAGGCCTGATGGGTCATATGATTGTGATTGGGCCTAATGGGCTATATGAATGAATGAAAGCATGCAGACATACTAGGGTTTTATAATGGACTTTTAGGCCTAGTTTCTAATAAATCCTTAAGCGGGCATAAAACTTAATTAATCTGTCAAATACATCTGTGGGCAAGTCATAAGGTTAGAGTGTGGGAATGGGCATATGCATGTCTAAGATTGGATCTAGGGAGAGCTTGGTACTTCTGTAACACCCCAAACCCGACCCAAATGCTACGGCCAAATCTGGTGTGTCACATCACCTACAACTAACCATGTTACCTAGTTACTAAGATTGGGGTGAGCTTTGCAAACCGATATTAAGGGTTTAAGAGAAATTCCTGGTTATTAGAGAACATCCTAGACATTACTAGATATTAAGAGAATAATAATAAAACTTAGCTTCGTTACTTGATTGGAACGTGTGATGAGATTTGAAAACATTCGATTAATTTTTCAAAAACTCGCGCAGCTATATTTAAAAATAATTAAAGTAATGTAGGAATAAGTAATTGTAAAAACCCAAAATAAAAATAAAAATAATAAGAGCGGCCTTATTACAAACCCAAAATCATAATAAATATAATTAAAATAATTACGAGAATAGGATAAATTAAAATAAAACTTAATTAAATAACTGTAGTTCATGTGGCCACTCTGAATCCCTTCCAGCTCCAAGTCCACCAATCTAAGGCTCACCTGCATGGGTGGAGAGAAACGGGGTGAGTTTGGAAACTCAGTGTGTAAGGAAAGCCCATCCGGAGCCCAAAAAAGCTCAAGTCCACTGGGCCGAAGCCCTATCCAATCTCAGTAAAATCTGGGCCGAAGCCCTATCCAGATAACAGTATACTGGGCCTTAGCCTTTTTTAGATAACAGTATGGCCCATAGGCCCATTACAGTGACAGATCAATGAATATGCAAATATGCAAGCCCAAACCCAGCCTAAGTCCATTCGCTACACTCCACCTGTACCAGCCCTACACACCATGTGGGGAATAACTCAACCCACCCAGCCCTACACTCCACAGTTGCAGCGTAGCTGCTCAGATATGAGTAAAATGAGGTAAAGCCTCCAGTACGTGGTCAAGCAACTTTCAATACTTCCTCCATCAAAATCCCAGTTCCATGCAATAGATATTCATGGCATGACATGCATAAACAGTAACAGTAAAACATGCTCTTAGGTGGGGTATAATGGCCATTTTGCACCTAGGGGTAATTTAGTAATTTCTACCCATAAGGGGTATTTCAGCAATTATGCCAATTTCTAGGGTTTCATACATATTTTAATCATAAATAGGCTAACTTTTTCTCTCAGTAGTTTATTTAGTCCATTTTAGCAGTTTACAGCCTTTGGGCCCTAAAACCCCTAATGGGCCCTATAGCGACATTTAGCTAGATTAACCCATTAAGTCCAAATTTTACGGTCAGTCTACCAATTTTAACAGTTTCAGACCTACAGTTTATCTATACGCATTTATTGCCCCTTTTTACCTATCGAGGCCCAAATTTATCGAGGTGCATGAAACTGCGCACTCAACCAACTTACCACTTACGATTATCGATCCAATAATTTCCAACCGACTTATGAGCGGTCGCACGCTCACAAGCCCATGAAATGCCCTAATTTTGACATTTCGGCTTTTCAGCTTTTGTCGATTTATACTAGAGAAGGGTGTTCGATTCACACCTGATTTGCGACAACTGTCAGTGAGATCACCCACGATATCCTACAATTGATCACCACAACTCTTAGATTATAGATCAACAATAACTAATGCTCATAAACACTTATCATATTCGGCCATCACACCTAAGCCCTTGAGATCTTACCTTTGCCGAAACTAGTGACTAGATCTAGATCTAGTCGACCCACTTGTACAAGCCTTCGATCAACTGCCTCTAGAACACACTATCACCAAAAGAAATTGTTTGTTAATAACCTTTAGAGCCCTAAGCCCCAAATGACAGCCTCCCTAAACTTTAGGGACTTCGGCTTTTCTAAATCACAAAATAGAGAATAGATATGAGATGATAAGCACTTACCACTGATTCCCCTTCTATTTCTACTCAGATCTAATGCAGATCTAACCCCTAAATGCTATCAGAAATCGAATCTTAGAGATCTAAAGATTTGGCTACAAGTCCCTAAAAACTATGGTGTTTTCGACTTTTTAAAACTATGAAGAGGGAGACGATTTGGTGTGGGGGTTTGGAAGTGATGTTGTCGATAGAGACTAGGGGTTTGTGGAGTGTAAAATTTAGCCAAAAGAGATGAATAAAATAGGGGAATTTTGACTAGAAGAAATCGACACAAAAACACAACTTTTGGGATTTCGGCTTTTATGGCAATCGGCTATAGAGGTTTAGAAAAGAATGGGGATGAAAGAAGAGATGAGTTGAGTGGTAGGGATGTTTCAGCTAGAGAAGAAAACAAAAAGGAAAAGAAAAGAATGGAAGAGGCGAAGAGAAGAGAGAATTCGGCATAAGAGGAAGCTTACTTGCGTTTTCGACTTTTGGCACACTAAGGGGAGAATAGAACTTTAGGTGGCTAACCCTAATTTACCAAGACAGAAAAAGAAAAGAAACAAACCCTAATTACTACTTAAGCAATCGACCCAACTTTCCTAAGGCCCTAGCCGAATTTCCACTTAAACTATATCACATGCCCGACACATGCTCAAAAATAAAAGTATCAATACGCTTACCTTATGACTTGAACCCAGGCCCTTAACCCTAGTTCACACGCCACTTTTTTAGGAACTTAGTAGTGCCACCTTGCCACTTTACCAAGGGCCTCCTTGAGTCACAATTTACGAAGTTTTTCTTAAAAGCCCACTTAACTAGGTCCCCTTTCACTTTAAATCCAAACTTGATATTTCTGCGGGGTTTTAACTTAGGCTTGGGCCTCTTAAAGGCCCACTAACACATTTAAACACAATTCCAGTATCCAGAACACCAAAATTTTAAAATTCACCAAAAATCACAAAAACCTGAAAAAATCTCGAAAATCAGGGCGTTACAACTTCAGCGGTCTTAATGACCCACCTCCACTTCTTTAGAATCCTACCTGGTGCATAGTGTCTGTTCACTTAAGCCAATGAGGACTTGTTGATAGACCAAAGTTTGTAATTAATACCCATACATTATTAAATTACTGAAATACCCTTGTAAGGTAGAATTACTGAAATACCTCTGTAGGGTAGAATTACTGAAATACCCTTTGTGTTATAAGTATGACTTACATATATTGTATGCTATATGTTGCACTCATGTGTTATGATGTTGCATGTGGGTGGGAATTATATTGCAGGAAGTGTTATATGAGGATCGCATAGTTGCTTGACAACCGTGGGTCCAACGAAGGCTTTTAAGCCCAATATATGATCAGTAGCTTTGCTACAATGTTAGGTAGTACCGCAACCGGTGCTACCCTTGGAGTGTATCGGATGGGTGGGTCGATATAGTTATCCCCACAGGATGTGTTTCGATTGGACGGAGATGATGTATATCAGTTGGATGGGTTAGGCATTGCATCATTGCATTATTGCATACATGATTGCTTTAGATTTTGTGTTACTATTGTATTGGGCTTAGGCCCAAGATGACTTGTGTTGCATGACATATATATATTGTTGCTGAGGGTTGTACACACTGAGTTTTAAAACTCACTCCCTCTTTTATTTTTCTCAGGTGAACCTCAGTTGGCGGTTCAACTGATGGAGGGACTCAGAGGTGGCCAACTAGCAAGACAACTTAGACTTGTTTCTTTTTCTTTATTAAAATTTCTTGTATTTTAATTATTTAAGTCTGTATTGTAATGAGACCTTTTCTCTAGTTACTATTATTCATTGTTATGCTATAAGAATAGAACACGGACATGTTTCTATTAAACACATTTCAGATTTTTCTGAAATCAATTAAATTTTTTTTTAAATTAAGTTTCCGCAGTTAAAGAGAATTTTGTTTTCAAAATAACTATTAACACGTAACAAAGAAATAGCTTTTGAATACATCTCGTTCTAAAGACAAATACAAATTGGGATTTTACCTTAAATATCTTTTGGAAGGGTTTTCAATGAAAATAAAGTTTTTGATAAAATGCTTCAATGTGACACGCTCGATTTGGCCATAACATCTAGGCCAGGTTTGGGGTGTTACATTCAGTGGTATCAGAGCCCGGTTGCAAAGCTCGGGCTATGAAATGGCCCTTATTATATAGGTTTAAAAGTTAATTCTTAGAAATTTTTGTTGTGTGGTACACCGAGTCTCTGACATCGAGCCAAGTAAGTTCTTTTATTACTAAGCTTGTTTAACTTGATATACTGTAGATAGATAGTGGGCTACTGTAGATAATTATGTAGAGATTTTTAGTTAGAGTAAACCTGAAGCCCGTAGGAACCTGGAACTATAGAAGATTTGCGAAAATAACTCTTACTTAATACTATCATAAAACATCGGCTTAATTGCTGAAACTAATTAAAACTTCATAAAATTTCTAATCCAGATAATACGTGAACTGATGATAAGTGCTAAAAGAGGTACAAGAGGTCGCGACCGAGGTCGCAAAAGTGTTAGGGCTGGATCGTCGGCATCGGGCCATATGCCCAATGTTGGAGTAGAAGATGCTCGGGCCTCACCCGTACCTGAGACTGGGCTGTATGATTGGGCTGCTGGGGATGATGCATTGCCGCAACCAATGCTGAGGATTTTGGAGAGGGTCGCTGGGCCCAATAATGGCACGGGTAGTCGTGGGTCAAATCCAGAGTGACTTAGGTCTAATGGGGTTGGGACCTTTAAGTGTGTTGCTGGTGTGGCTCCTAATGTGCCTGAATACTGGATGGAGGCCACTTAAAGGATAATGGAGGGCTTGGACTGTACACCTGAGCAAAAGTTAAAAGGGGCAGTGCCATTACTCTAGGAGGAAGCCTATCAATGGTGGTTGATAGTAAAAGAGGGCACTCAACCTGAGCGGGTCACTTGGGAGTTTTTCAAAGTCGCATTTCAGCAGAAGTATGTGGGTTCAAGCTATATAGATGCTAGGAGGAAGGAGTTCCTTAACTTGACCCAAGGGAACAAATCTGTGGCTAAGTATAAGGTGGAGTTTCTATGCCTTAGTAGGTATGCAAGAGTTATGGTGGCAACGGACTATGAGTGTTGCGTTAGGTTTGAGGATGGTCTGAGAGATAGCCTTCGAGTATTGATAGCTCTACAAAAAAAGTGGGTTTTCTCGGAGTTGGTGGAGAAGGCAAAGATAGTAAAAGAGGTGAAGCGCACTGAGTGCCTAAACCGGGAAAAAGAAAGAGGTAAGAACAAAAGGGAGGCTGAGACGTCTGGTGTTGGATAGAGGCCTAGAGCTAGGGCCAGAGTTAATGGTCCAGTTAGAGCGAGGCCCCCTACTGCTAATCTAGGGATGCCATCTTGTGCTGATTGTGGGAAAAGTCATACAGGCAAGTGTTGGAAGAGGACGGGAGCTTGTCTAGCTTGCAGATCTATGGAGCATAGGATCAAGAATTGCCCTAGAATACCGGGCCAAGTACCAACTGTGGGCCGCGGTAATGCTCAGCCACCAAGGGGTGGTCAGCTGTCGCCAAGGGACTGTGGGCAGGCCAGGGGCGGTAACGACAATAGACATGGACGTGGAGTACCGGGCAGAGGTGCAGGCCATGCTGAGGTAAGGAAAGCTGGGGTTTATGCTACTCTTTGCTGAAAAGATAGGGATGCCCCAGATGTGATAATGGGCATGTTCTTTATACATTAGTTACCTTATACTGCATTAATTAACATTGGATCGACGCATTCATATGTTGCATGCAATATGACTAAACCTTTGGGTGATACGTTTGAAACTATTGCAAATGAGATTACAGTGTTAAGTTCATTAGGCCAGTTGGTAGTAGTGAATAAGTTGTTTAGGGAAGTACCCTTAGTAGTTCAAGGGGTTACCTTCTTAGCGGATTTAATGGAACTGCCTTTTAGGGAATTTGAATTAATCTTGGGTATGGATTGGCTGGTGAAACATCGAGCGACTTTGGATTGTGCTGCAAAGAGAATGGTGTTACGAAATTATTTGCCAAATGTAATTTTGGCAATAAGGGCTGAGAAGTCGGTGCATAAGGGTTGTGAAGCCTATTTGGCTTATATAAGCGATACAGAGGCTAAGAGTCCTACTATTAAGGACTTGAGAACGGTTAGGGAATTTCCTGATGTCTTTCCCAATGAACTGCCTGGGCTAACGCCCAACAGAGAAGTAGAGTTTGGAATTGAGTTGCTACCTAGTACGGCTCCGGTGTCTATCGCCCCTTATCAGATGGCACCGAAGGAATTGGTAGAACTTAAGGCATAGCTTCAGGAATTATTGGACCGAGGATTTATTTAACCAAGTGTGTCTCCGTGAGGAGCACCAATATTATTCGTGAAGAAGAAGGATGGGTCAATACGAGTGTGCATCGACTATCGGCAGTTAAACAAGCTAACCATTAAGAACAAGTACCCTCTACCAAGAATCGATGATCTTTTTATCAGTTTAGGGGAGCCTCAGTTTTCTCAAAAATTAATTTACACTCAGGGTATCACCAACTGAGAGTTAATGAGGCAGATGTTTATGAGACAGCTTTCAGAACTCATTATGGGCACTACGAGTTCTTGGTAATGCCATTTGGGCTAACGAACGCACCTGCTGCTTTTATGGATCTCATGAACCAGGTTTTCTGACCTTATTTGGATCAGTTCGTGGTAGTCTTTATTGATGACATCTTATTGTACTCTGAAGATGAAGATGAGCATGATGCACACTTAAGGATTGTGTTACAGATTCTGAGGGAAAAGTAGCTATATGCCAAATTCAGCAAGTGCGAATTTTGGCTAAGGGAAGTTACTTTTCTATGACATGTGGTGTCAGTTGAAGGGATTAGGGTGGATCCTCGGAAAATCAAAGGAGTGTCAGATTGGAAAACACCTAAGACGGTGTCTGAAATTCGAAGTTTTCTAGGCTTGGCAGGGTACTATAGGAGGTTCATTGAGGGCTTTTCTTTAATAGCTGCACCTCTAACTGAGTTGTTGCGAAAAGGGGTACCATTTGTTTCGACAGACAAGTAATAAGAGAGTTTTGAGAAGCTCAAAAAGGTTTTAACGGAGGCCTCTATGTTGATTCAGCCAGAACATGGGAAGGAGTTTATGGTTTATAATGATGCATCGCATTTGGGCTTGGGCTGCCTATTGATGCAGGAAGGTAAGGTGGTTGCATATGCATCACGTCAACTTAAGACGCATGAGGTGAATTACCCAACCAATGACTTGGAGTTAGCAGTAGTGGTTTTTGCACTAAAAATATGGAGACATTATTTATATGGGTAACAGTGCATAATCTATTCAGATCATCAGAGTTTGAATTATCTCCTTACCCAAAAGGAGCTTAACCTTAGGCAGCACAGATAGGTGGAATTATTGAAGGATTATGATTGTACGATTGAGTACGACCTTGGCAAAGCGAATGTGGTAGCCGACGCATTAAGTCATAGGGTTGTGTCGGACTTAAGGGCTATGCTCACTTATTTAAGCCTGTTCGATAATGGTAGTTTGTTGGCTAAGCTTCAAGTAAAGCTGGTGTGGGTTGAGCAGATAAAGGGTAAGTAGTTATTAGATGAAACCTTAGGTTCTCATTTTAGACAAGTGGAGAATGGGGAAACATCTGACTTTGGGGTGAACAGTGAAGGAGTGCTGTGTTTCCGTGGAAGAATGTGTATACCGAAGGATAATAAACTAAGGCAGTTTATTCTGCGAGAAGTGCATAGCAGTCCCTATGCTATGCATCCTGGCAGAAACAAGTTGTATCGAAATTTGCGTGAACTCTATTGGTGGCCTGGACTTAAGCGCAAGGGGACGAAGTTCATAGGAAAATGTTTGACACATTAGCGGGTGAAAGCGGAACATCAGTTGCCCTCAAGATTGCTTCAATCGGTAAACATTCCACTTTGGAAGTGGGAAAGGCTGACTATGGACTTTGTTAGTGGGCTACCCTTGACGCCTCCTAAGAAAGACTCAATATAAGTTATAATGGATCGGTTAACTAAGTCTACCCATTTTGTATCGGTCCGTACCGATTACTCATTGTAGAAGTTGGCTAGGTTGTATGTGGCTGAGATTGTTAGATTGCATGAAGTGCCAGTTTCCATAATATCTAATAGGGATCCACGTTCACATCGCGGTTCAGGAAGAAGTTGTATGAGGCGCTGGGTACTAGGTTGACCTTCAGTATGGCACTCCATCCTCGAACTAATGGACAGTCAGAAAGGGTTATCCAAGTTTTGGAAGATATGTTGAGGGGATACGTATTTGAGTTTCGAGGTAGTTGGGAGGACTATTTGTAACACCCCAAACCCGGCCTAGACGTTATGGTCAAATCTGGTGTGCTACAGCACCTAAACTAAGTCTCGTTGCCTTAGTTACTAAGTCTGATAGTGAGTTTTGTAAAGTAGTGCTTTGTGTTAATAGAAATCCCCGGTTTATTTGATAACTAGCCTACTCTCTATCCGTTTGTTACACGCTTCATTTTAGAACTATTGTCTAGTTTAACCGGTTGTATTGCAAAGTTGGTTTTGAAAACTTTAGTTTAATTTTGAAAATATTTGTCATTGTAGATGAAATACGTCATCCATAAGTAAAGTAATAAACCCCAAATAAAATAGTTAAAGCAGCCTTATTACAATCCCAAAAATAAAAGTAAAACGAGTAATTAAAAAAAATGTGAAATAATAAAGCAAGTTTTAAACCAAGTTCAGTCCTCGTGGCCACTCTGAATCCCTCCCAGCTCCAAGTCGCGAACTAGGGCTCACCTGCAAGGATGGAAGGAAATAGGGTGAGTTTGGAAAACCCAGTGTGTACAGAAGCCCATCCAAAGCCCAAATTGGCTCGAGCCCATTGGGCCTAAGCCCTATCCAATTCAGTCAGAAACTAGGCCGAAGCCCTATTCAGAAAGTAGTATGGCCCATAGGCCCAGAACAGAACAGTACAGAATAATAGTACGAATGCAAGCCCATATCATGTGGGGAGACTACTCGACCCACCCAACCGCTACACACCACCTATACCAGCCAACACACCATGTGAGGAATAACTCAACCCACCCAGCCCACACACCACAGTCGCAGCATAGCTGCTCAGATAAACAGAATAATAAGGCAAAGCCCCTTTCAGAAAATAGTAGAGGCATAGCCCCTTTTCAGAAAACGTGGCAGTGCCACTCACACTTCCTCTAATATCAACCCAACCCATGCAACAGATATACATATGACATGGCATACAGTAACAGTGACAGTCAGATTATGCAGTTTAGTCGATTTTAGCTGTAGGGGTACAATAGTCATTTCACAACTAGGGGTAAAATAATAATTTCTCACCCTAAGGGGTATTTCAGTCATTTACACTATTATTATCAGTCTTAAGCATGTTACAGTCACTAACAGTCTTTATTTCCGTTTTAGCAGTCAATATATCAGTGTTTAACAGTTTCAACTACTGGGCCCTAAAACCCCTAATAGGCCCCACATAACCTATTGATCACTTAAGCCCATTTAATCCAAATTTAGTTTTCAGTTACTGATTTCAGTAGTTTTAACTTTGCAGTCTTCAGAATACTCATAAAACTTATTCTTCCCAAATAGGCCCAAAAGCCCTTTGGGCCCTCATTTGGCCCACCAAGTCCCAATATACCAAAGTGCTCAAAATTACGCACTCGACTCACCAACCATTAGCGATTCCAAATCCAGCATACTCCTATCGACTTGAGAGTGTTCGTACGCTCACAAGCCCTCGAACTGCCAGATCCTCGACATTTCGACTTTTCAGCTTTTATCGATTTGAACCATAGAGAGGTGTTCGATACACACACCTTTTTGTGATTTCACCAACGAAATCCTCTACATGCTTTATCCTACAATCCATCATTCAAACTATTTTCCAAAGAAACTATGAAAACCGATGCTAAGATCCCTTACCATATTTGGTCACACCCTTAATGGCCATAAAGTTCTCACCTTGATGACTCAAATGCCCCAAATCTAGATCCAGTTGAAACGATGCCTTCAGTTCCTCAATGGCCCTCCTCTTTCACTAACTAACATGTAAAAGAACCAAGATACAACACTATGTTATCCATAGACCAAGTCGAGAAAGCCCCTAAGGACTTAGGGGTTTCGGCTTCTCCTTAGATGTTAATAAATGAATGTACTCAAGGTTTTGATCACTTACCGATGACTTTACTTGAAGAATATCGCTTCTACGCTCTCTCTAAACAAGATCTATGGTAGATCTACCCCCAAACGATAGCAGAGAAAAGGATCTAGGATGCTTAGCTTTTAGATCTATAGTAAAGTGTCCTTGTCGTTTTAGTAATAGGATAGGTGGAGTGATTCGGCAAAAAGAAGAGATGAAAGGCTAGGGGTTCGACTTTTGATAGATTCAAGAGAAGAAAGAGTGGCTGATTTCGGTCAAAACGCAACCGACCAAGGGGATGGTTTCGGTCAAATAGGTATTTGGCTAAAGTGTAGTTTCAGACAAAAGCTTTGTCGACAGAGGTTGAAGAAAAGAGAAAGAAGAAGATGGATTCAGCTTAGGTGGATTTGCAATAGAACAGAACTGGCTTGAAGAGAGAATGGAAGGGTAGAGCCGATTCAAGGTGCAAAAGAAAGAAAGGAAGAAGTATGAGAAAAGAAGAAAGAAAACAAAGTGGTTTCGGTCAACAAGTGAATTCGACAATAGGGGTTTCTTGACTGTAAGCTGTGGCTACTAGGTTAGAAAAGACGAGGGAAAACGGCAAAAGAGGAATAAGGTGACAACCCTAAAGCTCTATACACAATCGGCAAACACAATAACTTACTAACCTAGAGAATTCGGCACATCTAACCTTGAATTGCCAAAAATGCCATACCTTGTTTTGGAGTGTCGAATTTGCACTAAACAGGGTCCTATGGCCGGCCACTACCCTTTCAAATTCAAATGTCCTAAATTCTCTCCTCAAATCACTCTCTTGAGTAGTTTGAACTCTTCATGACGGAGTCCCACTTGAGTGCCAACACCTACCACACATGCACACAAAAATAAAAATCACTGAAGCTTACTTTACGACTCGAACCGTGGACTCATACACCGCATAGGCGCCACTTTTTTAGGAGCTTAGTGGCTTGCCACTTTGCCAAAGCTCTTTTCATGACAATTTCTACTAAGTTTTTCTTAAAAGCCCTCTTGACCATGTTCCTCCTTTCACTAAAAACATACTTTGCTATTTTTATCAGATTTTAACCAGAGTTTGGGCCTCCTAAAGGCCCACTAACGTGCTCAAAGACAAATTCAACAATCAGAATACCCAATTTTCACCACTTCTCCAAAATCACACTAAACCTGAGAAATCTCGAAAATCAGGGCGTTACAATTCTACCCCCTTAAAGAAATTTTGGCCTTGAAATTTACCTGATCCAAATAACTAAGGGTATTGTTGAAGCATGGTCTCTTTTGGCTCCCACGTAACCTCTTCTCTCCCATGGTTGCGCCATAGCACCTTTACCAATGGAATGGTCTTCTTCCTTAATACTTTGACTTCACGATCTAAGATTTGCATAGGCTCTTCTTTGAAGGTCAAATCAGTATTAGCTGCAATCTCTTCTACTGGTATAATATGTGAAGGATCTGACCAGTACCATCTTAGCATAGACACGTGAAAAACGTCATAAATACGGTCCAACTCTGGCGGCAACTCCAACTGATATGCTACCAGTCCAATTCACTTGAGAATCCGATAAGGCCTAATAAATCGCGGACTTAACTTACCCTTTCTGCAAAATCTCAAGATCTTCTTCCATGGCGAAACCTTCAGAAACACCATGTCCCCAACAGCGAACTCAATTTCCTTACGCTTAAGGTTAGCATATGACTTTTGCCTAAGAGACGCCTCTTTTAACTGGTCTCGAATCAGCTTAACCTTGCTTTCTGTATCTGCTATTAACTTTGGTCCCAGAACTGGGCACTCTCCTAACTCTGTCCAACATGAAGGCGTACGGCATCTTTGCCCATAAAGTGCCTCATATGGAGCCATCTATATACTTGCTTGATAACTGTTGTTGTAAGCGAATTCCGCCAATGGCAAATAGTTTTCCCAACTACCACGAAAATCGATAACACATCCTCTCAGCATATCTTCTAACACTTGAATGACCCTTTCAGACTGACCATCTATCTAAGGGTGAAATGTAGTACTGAAGTCCAATCGCGTACCCAATGCCTCATGCAACTTCGGCCAGAATCGAGATGTAAATCTAGGATCTCGATCAGAAATTATCAAAACTGGCACCCCATGCAACTGTACTATCTCAGCCACGTACAACTTGGCCAACTTCTGAAGCGAGTGATCGATTCTAACCAGTATAAAATGAGTAGACTTCGTCAATCTATCCATGATTACCCAAATAGAGTCTTTCTTCAAGGGTGTCAAAGGCAACCCACTCACAAAATCCATCGTTACTCTTTCCCATTTCCACTGCAGAATCTTTACTGGTTGCAACAGTCCAGAAGGTAACTGGTGCTCAACTTTAACTTGCTGACACGTCAAACACTTCCCAACGAATTCAGTCACCTCTGGCTTAAGTTCGGGCCATCAGTACGCCTCTCACAAATCTCTATACAATTTATTACCTCCAGGGTGCATAGCACAAGGTCTACCATGAGCCTTACTCAAGATCAATTGCCTCAAGTTAGAGCCCTTAGGAATACAAACTCTTCCACGGAAACAAAGAACCCCGTTAGAATTCAGCCCAAGATCCTCACTCTCACCATTCTTAACTTGCTGAAATCGAGGAATCAACGAATCATCTTTCAACTGCAACTCTTTAATTTTCTCGGTCCAAGTTAGTCTTACTTGCAACTTTGCTAACAAGCTTCCATCATCATACAAACTTAAGCGAACAAACATAGCCCTTAACTCAGCAACAATCCTTCGGCTCAGTGCATCAGCCATTACGTTAGCCTTGCATGGATGGTACTCAATCGAACAATCGTAATCTTTCAGCAACTCTATCCATCTTCGTTGCCTAAGATTCAACTCCTTTTGAGTCAACAGATATTTGAGACTTTTATGGTCAGTGTATATAATACACTTTTCCCCATATAGATAGTGTCTCCAGATTTTCAATGCGAAGACCATCGCTGCCAACTCCAAATCATGCGTAGGGTAATTTGCTTCGTGAGGCTTGAGCTATCGTGAAGCATAAGCGACCACCTTACCCTCTTGCATCAATACACAACCTAACCCCACGTGCGAAGCATCACTATACACAGTGAAGTCCTTCCTAGATTCTGGCTGAATTAACACTGGCGCCTCATCAACACTCTTTTTAGCTTGTCAAAAGCTTCTTGCTGCCTCTCGGTCCATACAAACGCTACTCCCTTCCTTAACAATTTCGTCAACGGTGCCGCGATTAAAGAAAACCCCTCAACAAATCTTCTGTAATAACCTGCCAAACCTAGAAAGCTACGAATTTTTTATACCGACCTTGGTGGTTTTCAGTCCAGAACTGCCTCAATCTTTCAAGGATCTACTCTAATCCCCTCAGCTGAAACAACATGACCCAGAAAAGTCACTTCTCGCAGCCAGAATTCGCACTTACTAAATTTGGCATATAGTTGCGTTTCTCTAAACACTTGCAGAACAATTCGAAGATGCTCATCATGTTTCTCCTCTGTTTCTGAATACACCAATATATCATCAATAAAGACAACCATGAATCGATCCAAGTATGGTTGGAACACTCGATTCATTAAATCCATAAAAACTACAGGTGCATTCGTCAACCCAAAAGGCATAACCAAAAACTCGTAGTGACCATATCGAGTTCCGAATACCGTCTTATGAACATCTACCTCCTTTACCCTTAGTTGATGGTATCCAAATCGAAGGTCAGTCTCGGAAAACACAAAAGCTCCTCTAAGCTGGTCAAACAAATCATCTATTCTTGGCAGAGGGTACTTATTCTTTATCGTCAGTTTGTTCAACTGGCGATAATCGATGCACATGTGCATCGTTCCATCTTTCTTTTTCACAAACAGCACCGGTGCTCCCCATGGAGACACACTTGGTCTAATGAAGCCCCTATCTAACAATTCTTGAATCTGAGCTTTCAGTTCCACTAGCTCCTTTTGTGCCATTCTATAAGGTGCAATGGACACTGGAGCTGTTCCAAGCAATAGATCGATCCCAAACTCAACTTCTCGGTTAGCAGGTAATCTAGGAAGCTCCTCAAGAAAAACATCTTGAAACTCATTAATAGTTCTAATGGTCTCTACTGTCACATTTTCAGATTCAGTTTGACTTACGAATGCCAAATATGCCTCGCAACCCTTGCGCATCAGCTTTTTAGCGCTTAAGGCCGAAACAACGTTGGACAAATAATCCCTTCATTCTCCAATAACCATTACCTCCTCACCCTCGGTTGTTCTCAATACCATCCTCTTTGCTGTACAATCCAGAGTCGCTTTGTGTTTAGTTAACCAGTCCATACCCAAAATCAAGTCGAATTCTCCAAAAGGTAATTCCATCAAATCTCCTAAAAAGATTCTACCTTGAGTCTCTAAAGGCACATCCCTAAAGAGTTTATCTATCTTAACCGAGTGACCCAGAGGACTAATTACAGTTACCCCACTCATAGTCTCCTCAGAGTGCACACCCAATGACCCAGAGATCTCACAACCAACATATGAATGTGTTGAACCCACATCAATCAAAGCAGTATATGGCATACTAATATCAAGAACGTACCAATTATAACATCAGGTGCGTCACCCTCCTCTCGGCGACAAGCAGCATACACCAAGGCTGGCTGACGAGCCGCAGCATTACCAGCACCCCTGCTAGGTGCCCCACGACTACGTCCATTACCATTGCGTCCTCTACCTTGACCACGACCCCTTGGCAGTGGCAGTCCTTCTTGTACAGGCTGAGCAACCCTCTGATCAATAGCTTGATTCTGAGCTGGCCTCTGTGGGCAATCTTTTACTTGGTGCTCCATAGACCCACATCGGAAACAAGCTCCACTACGATTCCTACATTCACCCAGATGTACCCTACCACAGTCCCTACAAGGCTGTGGTCTCACAGTATTTACCAGTATAGCTCGAATTGGTTCCACCACTCTAGCTCTCTTAAAGTTCCTGTTTGCAGTACCCGATGGTCCAGAATCTCTCTTAAAACGGTTGCTATTCCTATCACAGTTCTATCGTTCAGCTCGCTTCACTTCCTTGGCTATCTTAGCCTTTTCCACCAGAGCGGCAAAGTTGCGCTCCCTCTGTGGAGCTATCAGCACCCTTAACTCATCTTTGAGACCATCCTCAAAACGAATACGGCGCTCATAATCAGTAGAAACAATACCACTAGCATATCGGCTCAGTCGCAAAAACTCTACCTCATGTTCAGCAACGGTTTTACTACCTTAGGTCAGGTCAGGAATTCCTTCCTACGTGCATCCGCATAGCTAGCTCCCACATATTTCGCTTTAAAAGACTTCTTGAACAACTCCCATGTTACCCCCTCAGCTGGAGTACCTTTTCTCATGGTGATCCACCACTGATATGCCTCGTCTCGCACCAACGACACCGCTCCTTTTAACTTCTGCTCCACTGAGCAGTCCAGATCGTCCATTATTCGCTCTGTGGCTTCCAACCAATACTCAGCCACATTTGGGGCTACTCCAGATATACCCCTGAAAACCTCAGCTCCGTTAGCCCGGAGTCGTTCAAAAATAGACCCTCTAGTCACAGTTCCAGTGCTTGCCTCAGTGACCCTTTCTAACACCCTCAGCATGGCTTGGGACAGAGCGTCGTCCCCTGCAGCCCTATCATAAGATCCAGTCTCCGTCACCGGCGGAGCTCACACTTCCTCAGCTAGCATGTGTCCAGAAGACGAAGATCCAGCTTGAGTACTACCTCGGCCTTGACCACGACCTTGTCCACGAGCGGCTCTCGTACTCATATCGACTTATCTAATTTATGAATTTTATGACATTAGTTTGATGTTTCAGTTCTTTATTGCAAATATTTTATGAACAGATAAAGTTTCAGAGTTATTTTCGCGCAATCGTAATCTGGCTACTGTCTCAGTTTCCTAAGGTTTAGTTTACCCTACAGTCTCAGTATTGTAGTTTTAATACTACCTTATCTACAGTATCATATCAAAGGGTCAGTTCTATCTACAGCATTGTTTCAATACAGTACAGTATTTAGGGCAGAAATACTTATAGACTTGGTGCCGGAGATTCAGTGTGCCACATCTTAATTTATCAGATTTCAGAAAAACTCAGAAAGATAATGTAACACCCCAAACCCGGCCCAGACGTTACGGCCAAGTCTGGTGTGTCACATTGAAGTGTTTTTCGAAAATCGTGCTTTCATTGAAAACCCTTGAAGTTTTAAAAACTCTTACCGTTAAACTTAGCTTGTCTTTTTCCAAAACGTGATTTATTGAAATAATCCTCCCTTTGCAAACATCGTTAAAACCTTTATAAAAGTTTTATGAAAGCTTATAAACCCTTGTAGTTTGCAAAATCATGTTAATTTTGAAAACGGTTTAAGTATCAAATAAATTTGACCTTTTTCGTTAAGACTTAAAGTGAATGGAAGCTGGGCACTAGGTAGGATTCCAGAAAAGAGGAGGTGAGTCGAATAGACTGCTTAAGTACCAAGCTCTTCTTAGATCCACTCCTAGACATGCACACTACCATTGCCACACTTTAACTATTTGAAATATTTATCTACAAGATCATTTAAAATTGCGGAAGCTTTGCTTGGTTATCGTGTTATTTTGAAAACAAGTAACTTTTATAAAAACCGCGTCTTAAAATCATTTATTTTCAACTCGATTTAAATAATATCCTACGTAAGCTAAAACCAGTTTAAATAAGTAAAGAAAAAAACCAAAATAAAAGTAATTAAAGAGGCCCTTTTTACAACCCAAAACCAGAAATAAATAATTAAATCTAAATTCAAATAGGTAACTTAATTAGAAATCCAATAGTCCAGTCCATGTGGCCACTCTGAATCCCTCCCAACTCCAAGTCCACCAATCTAAGGCTCACCTGCAAGGATGGAAGGAAAAAGGGGTGAGTTTGGAAAACTCAGTGTGTACAGAAGCCCATCCAAAGCCCAAGTCAACTCAAGCCCATTGGGCCTAAGCCCTATCCCATCACAGTCAAATACTGGGTCGAAACCCTATTCAGATAACAGTAAACTGGGCCTTAGCCCTTTTCAGATAACAGTACGGCCCATAGGCCCATTACAGATACAGATCAGATATGATATGCAAACAGAAAACCCAACCCAGATCCATCCATAACACCCCCGTACCAGCCTTACACCATGTGGGGAGACTACTCGACCCACCCAACCGCTACACACCACAGAAATTTGTAGCCAGGCTGCCAGATATTGTGACGAGGTCACCAGATACAGATATTGTGGCGAGGCCACCAGAACAGATGTATATGTGGCGAGGCCACCAGAGCAGATATATACGTGGCGATGCCACCAGATTGCAGCGAGGCTGCCAGAACAGATATATATGTGGCGATGCCACCAGATTGCAGCGAGGCTGCCAGAACGCTTCCTCCATCATAAACCCAAACCCCATGCAGCAGGCATACATGCTATGACATATAACATACAGAATCACATGCATCAGATATATACATATGTTATGAGATATGACATGTAGAAATAGAAAATCATACATTTTATACAGAATTTACCCTAGGGGTATAAAGGTCATTTTACACTTAGGGGTAATTTTCTATACTTAGGGGTATTTTAGTACTTGTTCCAATATTACGAGTTTTATGCATGTTACAGTCACATATAAGCTTTAGTTCCATCTTAGCAGTCAATTTAACAGATTTTAACAATTTCAGTCACTGGGCCCTAAAACTCCTAATGGGCCCTACAGTGTCTATTTAGCAAATTACGCCCATTCAGCCCAAATTTCCTATCTAGCTACCAGTTTTAGCAGTTCTGATACTATAGTCTAATAGAACATATTTATTTCCTATTTTTACCTATATGGGCCCGGAAGCCCGTGAGCCCATGTTCGGCCCATCGAGACCCAACTTATCGAGGTGCGCGAAATTGCACACTCAACTAACTTACCACTTACGGTTACAGATCTCAGGATTTCCAATCATCTTGTGAGCATTCGCACACTCACAAGCCCACATAATACCAACTTTTCGGTTACTTGGCCTTTGCCGAATTAGACTAAAGAAGGGTTCGATACACACCTGATTACGACGAATGATGATGATATCTGCTCCAACTCAATCCTATATTCGATTACTAAAACATTAGACCACGAATCAATGATAACTAAATTTAACATACTCTTACCATATTCGGGCATCCATGAACAAGGCCCTAAATCCTTACCTTTGCTGAAGTTGATATCCAAATCTGGATCTAAACGCTCCACTGATCCAAGCCCTTAATCAGCAGCCTTTAACCCTTACAAGCACAGAGTAAAATAATTGGTAACAACCCCTTAAAGCCTTAGGCATTATTTCGACAGCCTCCCTAAACACATAGGGATTCCAACTTTTCCAAATCCCAAAAAAAAGAATAGATCACAGTTAAGTCATTCATATCACCAACTTATATCCACGGTCAAACTAGCCTAATCATCACACAAGTTAGTCATTTACCCACGAAGGGCAAAACAGTCATTTAACACCTAGGGGCAAAATGGTAATTTTACCCCACGGGGGTATCTTGGTAATTCTACCCTACAGGGATATTTCAGTAATTCTACCATAAAGGGGTATTTCAGTAATTTCACAAATCAAGGGTAAAATAGTAATTTTACAGATCAGGGGTAAAACGATAATTTTACAAATCATGGGTAAAATGGTAATTTTACAAATCAGGGGTAAAATAGTAATTTTACAAATCAGGGGTAAAATGGTAATTTTACAAATCAGGGGTAAAATGGTAATTTTACAAATCAGGGGTAAAATGGTAATTTTACAAATCAGGGGTAAAATGGTAATTTTCCAAATCAGGGGTAAAATGGTAATTTTACAAATCAGGGGTAAAATAGTAATTTTACAAATCAGGGGTAAAATGGTAATTTTACAAGTCGAAGGTATTTCAGTAATTCGGTAAACTAAAGCATTCTAAACAGAGATAACAATGCAAATGGGCCTAGGGCCCATTCTCGGCCCAAATAGGCCCACACGCTCGTGTGGCCCTTTTAGCCCAAATTTAGCTACAGATATGCGATTCACCTAGTCTAGTCCAATATTTACTATACAATTAAACAACTTGTCCAAATGGCCCCGTAGGCCCATTGGGCCCACATGGCCCCTTCGGCCCATCGCAGCCCGAAGTAGCCGTCCTACCGCTAGAGTAGTGAGAAATACACACCTGATAGGAGACTGAAGTTAAGCCGCGCTCCAAACACTCTTGGCCGATGCCCAACCCAAACGGGCACGCCATAAAGCGAAAGGGATCAGCCAAGAAGGCTGTGCCTACTCCCCTCCTGGTTTGCTCTATTTAAAGCTAGATTCTCACCTGCTCTCATGTTAGCTTTCTGATGTGGGATTCTCCATCAATCCCCCCAAAATTAAAGCATTAGCAAAATAATCAACCTTTGCGTGCAACGGGATTCGAACCAAAGTCCTCTCAGTAACCCTGTCATGCCATCACCACTCGGACACAAGCTCCTTTGTGTCATAAGTCCAACACATTTAACTTTAAAGCTCACCTACTTGCTTCCAGATTTATTTAAAAGAAAAACCAAAATAAATTGCAAGAGCCAAGACTTGAACCTTGGACCCCTTGCTTCCTTGTCCCCTAAGTGGCGCTACTTTGCCACTACACCACATTCCTTTTTTGTGTCTTATTACACACATAATTCCTTACAACTCCTCTTTTCCAAGTCCTCTATTCGTTAAGTCCAAAAATCCAAGAATTCTCTGGTTTTTTAACCAACACTTGGGCCTTCCATAGGCCCAATAACACACTCCAAACACGAATTACACATCCATATATCAAAATTTCAACATTACACCAAATATCACAAAAATCCCGGAATCCCAGAAATTAGCCCAAGACTTTTCCCCACACTATGAATCCTTCGCAGTTCACTAAAATACCATATTAACCCATCAATAATAACCTTCCATAACAGAATTCAACACATCAATAATTTTATTTCGAACTATCTCACACCTGCACCCAGGCCCAAGGCCCAATACTTCTAGGCCCAAATTCAGGGTGTTACAGATTTAAATCTTTTAAAATCAATGTCTCAAAACATTTTGATTTAAAGAAGGCAAATTTGAAGAAAAATCTTTTTAAAACCAAAATTTTCCAAAAAATTGATTTTTCAAAAATACCCTTCTAGACTCAAAAATTTTGAAAATCCCTTTTTGGACCCGATCCACTAGCGAGTTGTTGAAATCTCGCTCTGATACCACTAACTGTAACACCCCAAACTCAGCCTGGACGTTATGGCCAAATCTGGTGTGCTACAGCACCTAAACTAAGTCGCGTTGCCTTAGTTACGAAGTCTGCTGGTGAGTTTTGTAAAGCAGTGCTTTGTGTTAATAGAAATTCCCGGTTTATTTGATAACTAGCCTACTCTCTATCCATTTGTTACACACTTCATTTTAGAACTATTATCTAGTTTAACCGGTTGTATTACAAAGTCAGTTTTGAAAACTTTAGTTTAATTTTGAAAACGTGTGTCGTTGTAGATGAAATACGTCATGCATAAGTAAAGTAATAAACCCCAAATAAAATAGTTAAAGCGGCCTTATTACAACCCCAAAAATAAACGTAAAATGTGTAATTAAAAAAATGTGAAATAATAAAGTAATTTTTAAACCAAGTTCAGTCCTCGTGGCCACTCTGAATCCCTCCCAGCTCCAAGTTAAGAACTAGGGCTCACCTTGTAACACCCTACACCCCTGTCTGTCACCGGAATAGGGTATTAAGGTATTACATATCTAAATACAACCTACCGAGGTTCATAGTTACACGCTAGACATAGATTCATTGAGTTCTATAACCGAATGTATATCACTTGTAAAAAGGTTCGGTCAGTACCTCATATCTCATTTAATTCGTTTTATAAACATGCTAGCAAATTTCCACCATGTGGCTACTAACAATTTGGCCAAATCAAACTTTTCAATAACCGAACACCATATTAGAAACTCATTGCATATTGGGTACTAACTAAATATCATGCCACAAACATCGAACCATATGAGTATCATCCAAACATATAATCAAACTAGAAGACTAAGCAAGCCATTTTCGCATGGCTAGAATAATTACAACTCAAAATGTAGTTTGGTTCAATAAAAAAGAGATTAGCCTATACATGCCATTGATCCAAAATAACTATCAAATGTACCAAAATAACGGCGATAGTGTAGGTGATTAAGGCTTCAATCCCCGAGTCCGTAGCTTCCAAAATGAGATCTATAAAACAGAGGAAACAAAGTAAACGGAGTAAGCATTACAATGCTTAGTAAGTTTTAAGCAATGACAACTGATAAAACTCAAATTATAACACAGTTGTTCGTATTTTTGTTTCCCTCTTCTTTTAGGTACGTCACCCTTTAACCAAACATACACATTCTCATCATATACGAAAGTAGATAACTTTCACTTATAGTAAGCTCATGTAAACATAGACATGTCGCATAATTTCAAATAACATTTCGCATTGACCAATTGTATTTTGACCATATTAATAGTCTCATTTCATGCACACATATGTAATCGCATAATGACCTTAGTATTTGGTCCAAAAACCAGCTTGCATATAAGCTTAGGTTACATACCTGTATAACTTAACACTTTAAGTGCATTCATTAGCAATCGTTACCATGAAGACTTTTAGTCTTAGAATTTACTCGCATCATCATCGAGACCTTTAGCTCGGGTAAAATCTCCATACATAGCCATCAGGCCTCTACCCTGGATAGAATCTCCGCATATAGCCTTCGGGTCTTAACCCGAACATCATCTCTGCATATAGCCTTCGGGTCTTAACCCGGATATAGTCTCCACATATAGTCATTGGGACTTTAATCCCGGATTCACATCACAGAGTCTCATACATATGTATTCACATGTTGCCACATTTCACATAGCAAGATCACACTTGTAATTCAATCCATTCATTCACATACAAACATATAACATGCTCCTTGACTTTATATCGTAATGTAAATCAAAACTTATACATGTATACTCTTCTTTTCTAGACTTTCGGCCCAATGAGCAAACATACATAAGCAATACATTTCAAATCCCAATTTTAGTTTCTTTCTCTATGAGCCATTCGGCTATATAGCAAACATGAAATAGGTGTCTTTCTCAATGGAACATCGTTCAACTATCAACCATGTATATCATGGCATTTTAAATTAAATACCAAATTCAATTACTCAAAACTTACCTTGAACTTTCCCGAGCAATTATGAGTTGGCTATTCGACCACTTTAGCCTTCCCTTTATCCGAACTTGTCCCTCTATGCTCTTGAGCTAAATAAAATATTTAATTCTATTAATCCTTATTCAGACATCTCAATTAATCATTTTCACTTATAGTCAAATAATACATGCATATACTTCTCATATCAAACACACACACATTCGGCCATTTCACATACATATCACAAGTCGCAACAAGCTGATTTTCTGAGCAACATTCAATAAATTACTCATAACTGGAGCTACAAAACTCCAAATGAAGTGCCGTTAATTTTTCCTGAAAATAGACTTATATATCTTATATCCATAAAATTTTTAAAATTTTTGGTTTGGCCAATCAATACCAGAATTTTCTTAAAGTTTCCCCTATTTCACTGTTTGACTAAACTGACCACTCTTTACTACAAATTGAATTTCTCCTTGTACAGTATTCAAAATATGTCCTAGCCTATTTTATTCGAAACTAGACTCATTAAGGAGTCTAAGCATATAAATTTTATCTTATAACAATTTTTTTACAATTTATAGTGATTTTCTAAAAACAGAACAGGGGATTTCGGAGTCATTCTGACACTGTCTCACACAACTTTAAAAATCTCTTTATCGGCAATTTCATTGCTTGTAAGGTTTCTTTTATAAGAAACTAGACTCATTAAGCTTTAATTACACAATTTATTCAGCCTCTAATTCATCTCCCACAATTTATGGTGATTTTTCCAAAACACATTACTGCTGCTGTACCAAGCAGATTTATAGAATTTCACTCTTTAAAGTTCTTATTCACATTTCATTTCAAGCTACAACATATAATCAAGGTCACATTTGGCCACTAATTAAACCATCCTTTTCCTTATTATAGGCACATTCGGCAATTCCATCTAAAATCTCAAAAGATATATTCGATAATTAGCCATTCACCAAAACAAGTTCATTCGTTCATCAAAAACCCAATTTCAACATCAAAGCATAGTTTTTCCTTAGTTGAAAACATACACAAGTACATAATGCACATTAACACTTCATTTTGACAACTCACCACTCAATTTGCACAATAGATATATCATTAACTAACCCTCTAAACCAAATTCATTTGTTCCAATGGACATAGCCGAGTGTCCATTCTAGCTTAATAAATCGCACAATGAATCATAACCAACTCAAATTTCATCCTTATTTTCTCTTGTAGCTATTTCATAGTAATTAAATAAAAACATATCAAATTTCTTAGCCACATTCCCTATTTCAATTTCGGCAATTGTATAAACTCATACTAGCAATTCAATTATAAAATTCCACAATGAAGCACAAGTTTCATACCTCCCTCTAATTGCCGAATTCAACCTACTTATTCCTTACAAAACTTCCAAAACACCAATTCAAATTACTCAAAGAGAGTCTTTGCCGATTACCCCTTCTTCAATAAACCAACCATTAATCACATTTTTACTCAATTCAACAATCGGTAACCATGTGTACACATACAAATAATTTAACCATCAATTTCTAATGTTAAAAACAATTTCCACATTTCACTATATTAGCCGATTATAAATTAAACACTTAAGCCACACAAAACTTCAATTCTTTCAAATTTGAGCTCACAAATTTCAATTCACCTAAGCTTTAACATCATAGAGTCCATTAAAACTCCATTTATCAATTTCTATTTCAAAGACATAATGCACCAACATGACCGAACACTTCATGCTTCATGCACACAAAAATTTTCACATGGGTCTTGTTGTGAGCTTCAAAACCAACCAAAATTCACAAAGAAATCCAAAGAAATGCATGAAACCTTACCTTAATTTGATGCCCTCACTAGCCAAATGCCTTAAGCTTCAAAAGCTTTCTTTCTTTCTCAATTCACGGCAATGAGAGAAACAAAGAAGAAACACTTTGTTTTTTTCACCCAATTTACTAATATTAAATTTTATTTTTTCATTTCATAATATTATTTTAATCTTTTATTTTATGATAACTAAATAAAAATTTCTTTTATTATATTAATATATGACTAAACAACAATTCACAAAGTGCCAAAACCTCATCATTACCATCCACTATCATAAAAGTGGGTAAATTGACATGCAAATCCACTATTTCTCATGCATGCATTAATAAGTCATCACACATTTGTCTAGCATATTTTCAAAGTTCATAATTTAGCCCTTTTAGGTGCAATTCATAATTATAATACTAAATTGAAGCACCTAAGATGTCACACATAAATTGGCACATACAATAGGCATCAAAATGAATATTTAATTATTATTTTTTTATGCCTCGGTTTTGTGGTCCCGAAACCACATTCCGACTAGGGTCGTTTTAAGGCTGTCACAACTCTCCCCCACTTAAGAAATTTTCGTCCCCGAAAATCTTACCGAAAAATAAGTTTGGGTGATGTTCTTTTATCGAATCCTCAAGCTCCCAAGTAGCTTCTTCAACCCAGTGTTTGACCCACAACACTTTCACTAACAAAATCCTCTTATTTCGCAACTCTATAACCTCGTGTGCCAAAATACGAATTGGTTCCTCCTCATAACTCATATCAGATCGAATCTCGATGTTAGATGGATTAATCACATGTGATGGGTCGGATCTATATCGTCGGAGCATCAAAACATGAAATACGTTGTGGATCTTTTCAAGTTCGGGAGGCAAAGTCAATCGATATGCTACCGGTCCAATCCGTTCAGATATTTCATATGGTCCGATGAACCTCGGGCTCAATTTACCCTTACGGCCGAATCTGAGAACCTTTTTCCAAGGTGACACTTTAAGAAATACTTTGTCTCCGACCTGATACTCAATATCTTTCCGCTTTAAATCTGCGTATGACTTTTGACGATCTGAAGCTGCCTTAAGACTATCACGAATCACTTTTACTTTCTGCTCGGCATCTCTAATTAAATCAACTCCAAAAATCTTACTTTCACTGAGCTCGGCCCAAACAACGGTGTACGGCATTTGCGACCGTACAAAGCCTCGTAAGGTGCCATCTTAATGCTCGATTGGAAACTGTTGTTGTAAGCGAATTCAATTAAAGGCAAATACCGTTCCCATGAACCACTAAACTTAAGGACACAACATCTCAACATATCCTCGAGTATTTGAATTACTCGTTCCAATTGACCGTCCGTCTGAGGATGGAACGTGGTACTAAAATGTAGCTTAGTACCCAGAGAATCTTGTAGTTTCTTCCAAAACCACGATGTAAATCTCGGGTCTCTATCTGATACGATAGAGATAGGGACCCCGTGCAATCTGACGATCTGAGAAACATACAACTCCGCTAACTTTTCAAGTGAGTAATCCGTACGCACGGGTATAAAATGAGCGGATTTAGTTAATCGGTCTACGATAACCCAAATCGCATCCTTCTTGCTCGGTGTCAACGATAGCCCAGATACAAAATCCATCGTGACTTTATCCCATTTCCACTCGGGAATCAAAATCAGTTGCAGCAAACCCGAAGGCACCTGATGTTCCACCTTTACTTGTTGGCATATCAAACACCTTGCCACAAAATTTGAGATGTCTCGTTTCATACCATGCCACCAATATTGACGTTTCAAATCATTGTACATTTTTGTACTTCCCGGATGGACTGACATTCGACTATTATAGGCTTCATTTAAAATCGTCGAAATCAACTCTAAACTTCTCGGAATACATACTCGGCCTCGAAACCTCAAACAATCATTATCATCAACTTGAAACTCAGAATCCACGTTTAAATCGCATTAAGCTCGCTTGGCAATTAAATCGCCATTAGCTTTCTGAGCCTCACAAAGTTGTCGTAGAAACACCGGTTTTGCTTTTAATTCCGCTATCATCACACCATCATCAGATACCGATAAATGCACATTCATTGCTTGTAGAGCAAACAATGATTTCCGGCTAAGAGCATCAGCAACTACATTCGCCTTTCCCGGATGATAGTCAATGACAAGCTCATCATCCTTTAACAATTCAAGCCAACGTCTTTGTCTCAAATTCAAATCTCTTTGGGTCATCAAGTATTTGAGGCTTTTATGGTCGGAAAAGACATGACATTTCTCACCAAAAAGGTAGTGACGCCAAATCTTCAAAGCAAACACAATAGCAGCTAATTCGAGATCATGAGTCGGATAGTTTTTCTCATGAGGCTTTAATTGCCTCGAAGCATATGCAACAACTCTACCCTTTTGCATCAAAACACACCCCAAGCCATTCAAAGACGCATCACTATATACTACAAACTCTTTACCGGATTCAGGCTGAACTAAGACTGGAGCCTCCGTCAAAAGGGCTTTCAATTGGTCGAAACTTTTCTGGCACTTTTTAGACCATTCAAATTTAACATCTTTCTGCAATAGCTTTTTCAACGGGGTTGAGATCATCGAGAAGTCTTTCACAAACCATCGGTAGTACCTGGCAAGTCCTAAAAAGCTTCGGACTTCTGAGACATTTTTAGGAGGCTTCCAATCAAGGATAGCAGATATTTTATTTGGATCAACTCGGATACCCGCAGTAGATACAATATGTCCCAGAAAGCCAACCTCGCGCAACCAGAACTCACACTTGCTGAATTCACATACAACTGGTTATCACGCAAATCTGTAGCACAAGTCTTAAATGTTCAGCATGCTCAATCTCATCGCAAGAATAAACCAAAATGTCATCGATAAACACGACCACAAATCGATCTAGGTACTGCTTAAACACTCGATTCATCAGATCCATGAAAACAGCGGGGGCATTAGTCAGCCCAAACGGCATCACTAAAAATTCGTAGTGTCCGTACCTCGTTCTGAAAGCAGTCTTGGACACGTCTGAGTCTCAAACTCGCAACTGATAATAGCCAAATCGCAAGTCAATCTTTGAAAACACTAAGGCTCCCTTTAACTGATCAAATAAGTCGTCGATACGAGGCAACGGATACTTATTCTTTATAGTCACCTTGTTCAGCTGCTGATAGTCAATACACATTCTTAAAGTCCCGTCTTTCTTTTTCACGAACAAGACTAGTGCACCCCAGGGTGAAAAGGTCGGTCTTGCGAAACCTCTATCAGTCAACTCTTGCAACTGAGATTTCAACTCTTTCAACTCTGTCAGAGCCATACGATACGGAGCAATCGAAATTAGAGTTGTACCCGGAACTAGCTCAATGCCGAACTCAACCTCTCTAACAGGCGGTAATCCCGGTAATTCTTCAGGAAATACGTCCGGATACTCACAAACCACAAGTACAGTCTCAAGCTTTAGTTCAGATATTTTGCTATCCAAAACATAAGCAAGATAAGCCTCGCAACCCTTTTGCATAAACTTTTTAGCCATAATAGAAGATATTACTGCCGGTAGCCCGTTTAGATCAGAAGACTCAACCCTAATTATCTCATTATTCGAACATCACAAATCAATAGTCTTTCGCTTGCAATTCACTACCGCATCATGCACAGTCAACCAATCCATTCCGAGAATAACGTCAAATTCGTCGAATGGCAAAATCATCAAATCGGCCGGAAAACAGGAATTTCGAATCATAAAGGGACATTTCTTACACACTCTATCAACTAAGACACAATGACCCAAGGGATTGGACACTCGAATCACAAACTCAGTAGACTCAATAGGGAGAGTCTTACTGGATGCCAAATTTTCACATACATATGAATAAGTTGAACCGAGGTCAATCAAAGCAATTACATTAGTATCAAAGAGAGTGAAAGTACCGGTAATAATATCTGGGGAAGAGGCATCCTCGCGTGCATGTATAGCGTAAGCTCTAGCAGGGGGCACGAGTCTCAGATTTTGTCGTGGCATCTTTAAACCTTCTCTGACTGCCGCTAGCATTTCCCGAATTTCTAGGTGGTCTAACTCGTGCTGAAATAGTACTCGATTTCCCACTCTGATTCACATTCTGCTCGGACCATCTGGGGCAATCTCTTATAAAATGATCAGCCGACCCGCACTTATAACAGGAGCGATCATGAAATCTGCAGCTCCCCGAATGCCATTTTCCACAATACTTGCACTCGGCTCTGTCTCGACGGTCGTTCCCAACACTAGCAGCAGAAGTGGCACGTGTACTCATAGGGGGTCGATCACGGTCTCGTCTAGAAAAACCCGAAGTGGCATTTGGTCTGTCTGACTCACTTCAAAATTTCTTTGAGGATTTTTTAATAGACCTCCCAAAAGATCTCTTACGGAACTCTCTAGCTCCGCTATCTGCTTTTCTCTTTTCATTTCTAAGCTCTTCAGCCTTGCAGGCTCGCTCGACAAGAATAACGAACTCTTGAATTTCCAGAATGCCAACCAGTAGTTTGATGTCTTCATTTAACCCTTCCTCGAAGCATTTACACATAATAGCTTGGGATGCTATGCACTCGCGAGCATATCGGCTAAGCCGTACGAATTCTCTCTCATATTCGGTCACTGACATTTGGCCTTGTTTAAGCTCAAGGAATTCTTTCCGTTTCTGATCGATAAATCTTTGGCTGGTATACTTTTTATGGAATTCAACTTGGAAAAACTCCCAAGTAACTCACTTTCTCGGCACAATAGAAACCAATGTGTTCCACCAATAGTAGGCAGAATCACGTAGTAGAGATACGGCACATTTCAAGCACTCTTCGGGCATGCATGACAATTCATCGAACACACGGATTACATTATCGAGCCAAAACTCGGCCCGCTCAGCATCATCATCAACTGTAGCTCGGAATTCTTTAGCCCCATATTTTCTAATTTTATCGACCAGGGGTTTACTCGACCTCACAGGGTCGGTCTCAGGAGGAAACACAGGGGTCAGAAGTGGGTTATTCAGGGGAGGAGGTTGTGGGATAGCCGGATTAGTTCGTAAGAATTGAGTGAACCAATCATTCATCATTGCATAAAAGTTCTCCCTCATGTCATCATCTCGATGACTGGCATTCGGGTGAGAGTCGATCGGCGCGGTCCCTTGTGCGGGAGTGGCCGCCACACTCTCAATATCCTCTGCTACGGCTCGATCGGGATCGGGATCCATTACTATACGAAAAACACATTTCAAATGTTAGAAATCACCACACTATCGCATTATCACAAAATGGCATGTATAGCTATACTCAGACACGCTAAGTTAGTCCGAGAATCGACTAAACCATAGCTCTGATACCAATAAAAATGTAACACCCTACACCCCTGTCCGTCGCCAGAATAGGGTATTAAGGTATTACATATCTAAATACAACCTACCGAGGTTCATAGTTACACGCTAGACATAGATTCATTGAGTTCTATAACCGAATGTATATCACTTGTAAAAAGGTTCGGTCAGTACCTCATATCTCATTTAATTCATTTTATAAACATGCTAGCAAATTTCCACAATGTGGCTACTAACAATTTGGCCAAATCAAACTTTTCAATAACTGAACACCATATTAGAAACTCATTGCATATTGGGTACTAACTAAATATCATGCCACAAACATCGAACCATATGAGTATCATCCAAACATATAATCAAACTAGAAGACTAGGCAAGCCATTTTCGCATGGCTAGAATAATTACAACTCAAAATGTAGTTTGGTTCAATAAAAAGGAGATTAGCTTATACATGCCATTGATCCAAAATAACTATCAAATGTACCAAAATAACGGCGATAGTGTAGGTGATTAAGGTTCAATCCCCAAGTCCGTAGCTTCCAAAATGAGATCTATAAAATAGAGGAAACAAAGTAAACGGAGTAAGCATTACAATGCTTAGTAAGTTTTAAGCAATGACAACAGATAAAACTCAAATTATAACATAGTTGTTCGTATTTTTGTTTCCCTCTTCTTTTAGGTACGTCACCCTTTAACCGAACATACACATTCTCATCATATACGAAAGTAGATAACTTTCACTTATAGTAAGCTCACGTAAAGATAGACATGTCGCATAATTTCAAACAACATTTCGCATTGACCAATTGTATTTTGACCATATTAATAGTCTCATTTCATGCACACATATGTAATCGCATAATGACCTGAGTATTTGGTCCAAAAACCAGCTTGCATATAAGCTTAGGGTACATACCTGTATAACTTAACACTTTAAGCACATTCATTAGCAATCGTTACCATGAAGACTTTTAGTCTTAGACTTTACTCGCATCATCATCGAGACCTTTAGCTCGGGCAAAATCTCCATACATAGACATCGGGCCTCTACCCCGGATAGAATCTCTGCATATAGCCTTCGGGTCTTAACCCGGACATCATCTCTACATATAGCATTCGGGTCTTAACCCGGACATAGTCTCCACATATAGTCATCGGGACTTTAATCCCGGATTCACATCACAGAGTCTCATACATATGTATTCACATGTTGCCACATTTCACATAGCAAGATCACACTTGTAATTCAATCCATTCATTCGCATACAAACATATAACATGCTCCTTGACTTTATATCGTAATGTAAATCAAAACTTATACATGTATACTCTTCTTTTCTAGACTTTCGGCCCAATGAGCAAACATACATAAGCAATACATTTCAAATCCCAATTTCAGTTTCTTTCTCTATGAGCCATTCGGCTATATAGCAAACATGAAATAGGTTTCTTTCTCAATGGAACATCGTTCAACTATCATGCATGTATATCATGGCATTTTAAATTAAATACCAAATTCAATTACTCAAAACTTACCTTGAACTTTCTCGAGCAATTATGAGTTGGCTATTCGACCACTTTAGCCTTCCCTTTATCTGAACTTGTCCCTCTATGATCTTGAGCTAAATAAAATATTTAATTCTATTAATCCTTATTCAAACATCTCAATTAATCATTTTCACTTATAGTCAAATAATACATGCATATACTTCTCATAGCAAACACACACACATTCGGCCATTTCACATACATATCACAAGTCGCAACAAGCTGATTTTCTGAGCAACATTCAATAAATTACTCATAACTGGAGCTACGAAACTCCAAATGAAGTGCCGTTAATTTTTCCTGAAAATAGACTCATATATATTATATCCATAAAATTTTAAGAATTTTTGGCTTGGCCAATCAATACCAGAATTTTCTTAAAGTTTCCCCTATTTCACTGTTTGACTAAACTGACCACTCTTTACTACGAATTGAATTTCTCCTTGTACAGTATTCAAAATATGTCCTAGCCTATTTTATTCGAAACTAGACTCATTAAGGAGTCTAAGAATATAAATTTTATCTTATAACAATTTTTGTACAATTTATAGTGATTTTCTAAAAACAGAACAGGGGATTTCGGAGTCATTCTGACACTGTCTCACACAACTTTAAAAATCTCTTTATTGGCAATTCCATTGCTTGTAAGGTTTCTTTTATAAGAAACTAGACTCATTAAGCTTTAATTACACAATTTCTTCAGCCTCTAATTCATCTCCCACAATTTATGGTGATTTTTCCAAAACACATTACTGCTGCTGTACCAAGCAGATTTATAGAATTTCACTCTTTAAAGTTCTTATTCACATTTCATTTCAAGCTACAACATATAATCAAGGTCACATTTGGCCACTAATTAAACATATCAATTTTGTCATATATACCAATTTCCAAGCTCAATTCTACTTTCCCATCCATCAACTGTATGTGATTTGCTCACATTATCCACCTATAGCAACGATCAACTAATTTATAAACACTCATATACATCTTCCTTTACAAGAACGTTAACTAACATGAATTAGCATCCTTTGAGCCATGACCGAATGCATACCTTACCTCAAAACTCAACAATTATACACTTACAATTTAATTCCTCAAATTAACACATACTTCCATCGATTTAAAGCTCAATTAACAAAAATATGTTTGATTACTTCACATGCTATGACCAAAAGCATATGGTCTTAAACTTCACTTATAATATCAAAATCAAACCATCCCTTTCCTTATTATAGGCACATTCGGCAATTCCATCTAAAATCTCAAAAGATATATTCGATAATTAGCCATTCACCAAAACAAGTTCATTCGTTCATCAAAAACCCAATTTCAACATCCAAGCATAGTTTTTCCTTAGTTGAAAACATACACAAGTACATAATGCACATTAACACTTCATTTTGACAACTCACCACTCAATTTGCACAATAGATATATCATTAACTAACCCTCTAAACCAAATTCATTTGTTCCAATGGACATAGCCGAATGTCCATTCTAGCTTAATAAATCGCACAATGAATCATAACCAACTCAAATTTCATCCTTATTTTCTCTTGTAGCTATTTCATAGTAATTAAATAAAAACATATCAAATTTCTTAGCCACATTCCCTATTTCAATTTCGGCAATTGTATAAACTCATACTAGCAATTCAATTATAAAATTCCACAATGAAGCACAAGTTTCATACCTCCCTCTAATTGCCGAATTCAACCTACTTATTCCTTACAAAACTTCCAAAACACAAATTCAAATTACTCAAAGAGAGTCTTTGCCGATTACCTCTTCTTCAATAAACCAACCATTAATCACATTTTTACTCAATTCAACAATCGGTAACCATGTGTACACATACAAATAATTTAACCATCAATTTCTAATGTTAAAAACAATTTCCATATTTCACTATATTAGCCGATTATAAATTAAACACTTAAGCCACACAAAACTTCAATTCTTTCAAATTTGAGCTCACAAATTTCAATTCACCTAAGCTTTAACATCATAGAGTCCATTAAAACTCCATTTATCAATTTCTATTTCAAAGACATAATGCACCAACATGACCGAACACTTCATGCTTCATGCACACAAAAATTTTCACATGGGTCTTGTTGTGAGCTTCAAAACCAACCAAAATTCACAAAGAAATCCAAAGAAATGCATGAAACCTTACCTTAATTTGATGCCCTCACTAGCCAAATGCCTTAAGCTTCAAAAGCTTTCTTTCTTTCTCAATTCACGGCAATAAGAGAAACAAAGAAGAAACACTTTGTTTTTTTCACCCAATTTACTAATATTAAATTTTATTTTTTCATTTCATAATATTATTTTAATCTTTTATTTTATGATAACTAAATAAAAATTTCTTTTATTATATTAATATATGACTAAACAACAATTCACAAAGTGCCAAAACCTCATCATTACCATCCACTATCATAAAAGTGGGTAAATTGACATGCAAATCCACTATTTCTCATGCATGCATTAATAAGTCATCACACATTTGTCTAGCATATTTTCAAAGTTCATAATTTAGCCCTTTTAGGTTCAATTCATAATTATAATACTAAATTGAAGCACCTAAGATGTCACACATAAATTGGCACATACAATAGGCATCAAAATGAATATTTAATTATTTTTTTATGCCTCGGTTTTGTGGTCCCGAAACCACATTCCGACTAGGGTCGTTTTAAGGCTGTCACACACCTGCAAGGATGGAAGGAAATAGGGTGAGTTTAGAAAACTTAGTGTGAGTAGAAGCCCATCCAAAGCCCAAATTGGCTTGAGCCCACTGGGACTATGCCCTATCCAGTTCAGTCAGAAACTAGGCCGAAGCCCTATTCAGAAAGCAGTATGGCCCATAGGCCTAAAATAGAACAGTACAGACTAATAGTATGAATGCAAGCCCATATCATGTGGGGAGACTACTCGACCCACCCACCCGCTACACACCACCCGTACCAGCCAACACACCATGTTGGGAATAACTCAACCCACCCAGCCCACACACTTTGTGGGGAATATCTCAACCCATCAGCCCACACACCACAGTCGCAGCATAGCTGCTCAGATAGATAGAATAACGAGGCAAAGCCCCTTTCAGAAAATAGTACAATGTATAGCCCCTATTCAGAAAACGTGGCAGTGCCACTCACACTTCCTCTAATATCAACCCGACCCATGCAACAGATATACATATGGCATGGCATACAGTAACAGTGACAGTCAGATTAAGAAGTTTAGTCGATTTTAGCTCTAGGGGTATAATAATAATTTCACACCTAGGGTAAAATAGTAATTTCTCACCCTAAGGGGTATTTCAGTCATTTACACTATTATTATCAGTCTTAAGCATGTTACAGTCACTAACAGTCTTTATTTCCGTTTTAGCAGTCAATATATCAGTGCTTAACAATTTCAACTACTGGGCCCTAAAACCCCTAATGGGCCCCACATAGCCTATCGATCACTTAAGCCCATTTAATCCAAATTTAGTTTTTAGTTATTGATTTCTGTAGTTTTAACTTTGCAGTCTTTAGAATACTCATAAAACTTATTCTTCCCAAATGGGCCCAAAAGCCCATTGGGCCCTCATTTGGCCCACCGAGGCCCAATATACCAAGGTGCTCGAAATTACGCACTCGACTCACCAACCATTAGCAATTCCAAATCCAACATACTCCTATAGACTTGAGAGCGTTCGCATGCTCACAAGCCCTCGAAATGCCAGATCCTCGGCATTTTGGCTTTTCAGCTTTTACCGATTTGAACCAAGAGGGGTGTTCGATACACACACATTTTTGCAATTTCATTGATGAAATCCTCTACGTGCTTTATCCTACAATCCATCATTCAAACAATTCGCCAAAGAAACTATGAAAACTGATGCTAAGATCCCTTACCATATTCGGGCACACCCTTAGTGGCCATAAAGTTCTCACCTTGATGACTCAAATGCCCCAGATCTAGATCCGGTTGAAACGATGCCTTCAGTTCCTCAATGGCCCTCCTCTTTCGCTAACTAACACGTAAAAGAACCAAGATACAACACTATGTTATCCATAGACCAAGTGACAAAGCCCCTGAGGACTTAGGGGTTTCGGCTTCTCCTTAGATGTTAATAAACGAATGTACTCAAGGTTTCGATCACTTACCCATGACTTTACTTGAAGAATATCACTTCTATGCTCTTTCTAAATAAGATCTATGGTAGATCTACCCCCAAACGATAGCAGAGAAAAGGATCTAGGATGCTCGGTTTTTAGATCTATAGTAAAGTGTCCTTGTCATTTTAGCAATAGGATAGGCGGAGTGATTCAGCAAAAAGAAGAGATGAAAGGCTAGGGGTTCGACATTTGATAGATTCAAGAGAAGAAAGAGTGGCTAATTTCGGTCAAAACACAACTGACCAAGGGGATGGTTTCGGTCAAATAGGTATTCGGCTAAGGTGTGGTTTCGGACAAAAACTTTGTTGACAGAGGTTGAAGAAAAGAGAAAGAAGAAGATGGATTTGGCTTAGGTGGATTTGTAATAGAACAGAACCGGCTTGAAGGGTGAATGGAAGGGTAGAGCCGATTCAAGGTGTAAAAGAAATAAAGGAAGAAGTATGGGAAAAGAAGAAAGAAAACAAAGTGGTTTCGGTCAACAAGTGAATTCAGCAATAGGGGTTTCTTGAGTGTAAGCTGCGGCTACTAGGTTAGAAAAGAAGAGGGAAAATGGAAAAAGAGGAATAAGATGACAACCCTAAAGCTCTATACACAATCAGCAAACACAAGAACTTACTAACCTAGAGAATTCGGCACATCTAACCTTGAATTGCCAAAAATGCCATACCTTATTTTGAGGTGCCGAATTTGCACTAAACAGAGTCCTATGGCCAGCCACTACTCTCTCAAATTCAAATGTCCTAAATTCTCTCCTCAAATCACTCTCCTAAGTAGTTTGAACTCTTCATGACGGAGTCCCACTTGAGTGCCAACTCCTACCACACATGCACACAAAAATAAAAATCACTGAAGCTTACCTTGCAACTCGAACCATGGACCTCATACACCCCATAGGCGCCACTTTTTTAGGAGCTTAGTGGTGCCCCCTTGCCACTTTGCCAAAGCTCTTTTCATGACAATTTCTACTAAGTTTTTCTTAAAAGCCGTCTTGACCATATTCCTCCTTTCACTAAAAACATACTTTGCTATTTTTATCAGATTTTAACCAGAGTTTGGGCCTCTTAAAGGCCCAATAACATGCTCAAACACAAATTCAACAATCAGAACACCCAATTTTCACCACTTCTCCAAAATCACACTAAACCCGAGAAATCCTGAAAATCAGGGCATTACACTATTTGCCATTAGCCGAATTTTCGTATAATAATAGTTATCAAGCAAGTATTGGAATGGCACTATATGAAGCACTGTATGGGCGAAGGTGTCGTACTCCAACATGTTGGACAGAATTAGGCGAACGGCGAGTTTTGGGCCCTGAGTTAGTAGCTGATACTAAGGATAAGGTGAAATTGATTTGGGATTGGTTGAAAGAGGCCTAGGATAGGTAGAAGTCATATTCTGACCTTAAGCATCGAGAGATTGAGTATGCAATGAGGGACTTAGTCTTTCTTAAGGTCTCTCCATGGAAGAAGGTGTTAAGGTTTGGACGGAAGGGAAAGCTGAGCCCTAGATTCATTGGGCCATATCATGTTCTGAAGCGAGTTGGGCCAGTTGCCTATCAGCTGGAATTACCTTCTGAACTAAGTCAGATCCACGACATGTTCCATGTTTCCATGCTGAGGCATTATCGCTCGGATCCTTTACACGTCGTGTCAGTCAAGGAAATCGAGGTTAAGCCAAATCTAACTTTAAAGGAGGAGCCTATACAAATAATTGATCAGGATGTTAAGGTGCTGAGAAGGAAATCTGTCCCATTAGTCAAAGTGCTTTGGCGTAATCACAACTTGGTGGAGGCTACTTGGGAACCTGAGGAAGCAATGCAACGTCAATATCCTCAGCTATTCGGATCAGGTAATTTCAAAGATGAAATTTCTTTTAGGGGGTAGAGTTGTAACGACCTAATAATCCTAAAGTTTCCTTTAAAGTTGTGTTATATGTGATTGATATTGTAGCTAAGTATCTTTTTTTTAGTGTTAAAGGGTCTTTTGCTATGTTCTGAGTTCAAGATTTAAGGTGGAGAAATTTTAGTTTTATTAAAGGAACTTTGAGAGTAAGTAACTTGGCTTTTAAATAAATGGGGTTGAGATTGGACACAAGTGAGCTTGTGGTGCAGCAGCAATGTAGCACCATATAAGGAGCTGTAGGAGGTGTCATTAGAAAGTAAGAGGATCCTAGGTTCGAGGCCTAGAGTGGTGTTATTTAGGACTTTATTTTTGCACTTTGGAGGGCTAGCAGTGGCGTGGGAGTGGACTCTGAAGGGATTGATCAGAAGAGAATTTTAATGAAGGGATCAAGGAGCTTATCATGGAGAAAAATTAGGAGATTGGTGTAGGGAAAGAAGTGATGCCGATTAGGACTTTGGGAGTAGGCAAGTTTTGGCTTTGGACATAAATAGGGGGTGCCAAATTTCCTATGTGCTTTTTAGAGAAAGGGTTCTCTTCGTTGCTTTTGCCGAACCTTCTCCTCCCAAACTCTTTTTGATTCATCATTCTTTTCTCTTTAAGTACCCAGAAACTGAAAACCCCATATTCTTTTTTAAGTGAGTATCGACTTTTCCTACTCATCAAAACCATTCTTCTTTCTTTACTTCTAGTTTGTTACTCCTGTGCCGAATACCTCCCTTACACCACACCAGACTCTAGGGCCGAATACAATTGTGGTCGAATCCCCTCTGGGCGATCACCACTTCCCTTTCTTGGGCCGATTGCCTCTTGGGTAAGAACCTTACTCTTTCAATTGGTTTTGCTAAGAACCAATTTCTTTTATTCCTCACTACCATAATCAATTTTGTAGGGGTTTCTCTAGATCTTTGCCAAATCATTCCTTACATTTCGGGTTTTGGGTAAGTTTTCATCACTGTGGTTTTAGGAGTTGGCCGAATGGTCATATATGTTATAGGGGTGACTCGTGTTGGATGCAAGTTACCTATTACTTAGGCTTTAATGGCTATGTTGGTGCGAATCTAGGAGAAATCGCAGTTAGTGATTAAAGGAAAAGCTATTAGGACTTGTCGCACACGGTAAGGTTATGGTAAGACTTCAGTTCTTAGTAAAGATTGTGGTTAAGCATGTGATATATTGAAGGTTGGTGTTGATTGTAGGTTCGTGGCTAAGGAGATTGTAGCACTTTTCATTACCAGGTGTGTACATACACTTCACACACACAATAGATCAACAAATCCCAAAAAGTTGAAAAGCTAAAAATTTGGCTACGGTAGTCCTGTGAGTGCGCGAACACTCGTACGAGGGTATTCGATACGTTATGAGAGGCCCCATGAGCAATCTTATGGACTTGGGTCACGTTTTGGCTAACCGGGCCAGAATGGGCCAAATGGGCCGATGGGCTTGTGGGCCCAAGCTAGTAAAAATTGATATGTTGATAATAAATGATAAGTTGATAAAGTTTGTTGAATTATTTGGAATGGATTGGGCCTAATAGGTCGTACGATTGTGATTAGGCCTAATGGGCCATATAAATGTGATTGGGCCTGATGGGCTATATGAATGAATGAAAGCATGCATACATACTAGGGTTTTATAATGGACTTTTAGGCCTAGTTTCTAATAAATCTGTAAGCAGGCATAAAACTTAATTAATTTGTCAAATACGTTTGTGGACAAGTTATAAGGTTAGAGTGTGGCAATGGGCATATGCATGTCTAAGATTGGATCTAGGAAGAGCTTGGTACTTAAGTGGTCTTAATGACCTATCTCCTCTTCTCTGGAATCCTACCGGGTGCATAGTGTCTGTTCACTTTAGCCAATAAGGACTTGTTGATGGGCCAAAGTTCGTAATTAATACCAATACGTTAGTAAAATACTGAAATACTCCTGTAGGGTAGAATTACTGAAATACCCTTATGTGTTATAATGTATACTGTATGCTATATGTTGCACTCATGTGTTGATGTTGCATGTGGGTGGGAATTATATTGGAGGAAGTGTTATATGAGGATCGCATAGTCGCTTGATGACCGTGGGTGCAACAAAGGCTTTTAAGCCTAATATATGATTAGCAACTTTGCTGCAACGTTAGGTAGTACAACAACCGGACTACCCTTAGAGTGTATCAAATGGGTGGGTCGATATAATTGTCCCCATAGGATGTGTTTCGGTTGGACGGAGATGATGTGTATTGGTTGGATTGGTTAGGCATTGCATTATTGCATTATTGCCTAATGATTGCTCTAGATTTTGTGCTACTATTGTGTTGGGCTCAGGCCCAAGATGACTTGTGTTGCATGACATATATATATTGTTACTGAGGGTTGTACACACTAAGTTTCGGAACTCAGTCCCTCTTTTTTTTTTCTCAGGTGAACCTCAGTAGGCAGTTCGACAGATGGAGGGACTCAGAGGTGACTAACTAGCAAGACAACTTAGACTTGTTTCTTTTTCTTTATTAAAAGTTCTAGTATTTTAATTATTTAAGCCCGGATTGTAATAAGGTCATTTCTCTGGTTACTATTATTCATTTTTATGCTACAAGAATGGAACATGAACCTGTTTCTATTAAACACATTTCAAAATTTTCTGAAATCAATTAATTTTTTTTAAATATTAAGTTTCCACAGTGAAAGAGAATTTTGTTTTCAAAATAACTATTAACACATAACAAAGAAATAGCTTTTGAATACATCTCATTCTAAAGACAATTACAAACTGAGATTTTACCTAAAATATCTTTTGGAAGAGTTTTCAAAGAAAACAAGGTTTCGATAAAGAACTTCAGTGTGACACGCTGGATTCGGCCTGTAACAGTCTGGTTTAGACCCTCGTCTGAATTGTGGTTTCAGGACCACAAATTTGAGTCAGAAAAATGTTTAAATATTATTTTTCGTGCTTATGATATGTGAATTAGCATGTGTGAAAGTTTCGTATAAAAAATTTAACTGTTTGTGTGCTTAATTTGATAAAAGGATCTAATGGCGTAAAATGTAAAAGTTACCTGTTATAAGTTCAAGTGTCTATTTGTTATGGCTTATTAATTGGAAGGTCTTTATGTTGTAATAAGACCATTATATGTTAGTGGAATTTATAGTTTGGCATTTTGGTAAATAGAATTATTTTTAAAGGGTGGTTAAGTAATTAAATAATAAAGGTTAATATAATAAAACAAAGTGAAATTGATGGCCATTTTTTTTATCATATTTTATGGGCGAATGATGCTTGGGAGAAAGCCAAAATAAGGTTTTCATATTCGACACTTTGAAGTTGATAAACGCTAATTTATACATATTTTTACCTCGTGTTTAGCTTATATTTTGGATGAATTATTATCAATTTAGTGAGAATTGGTGCTCTTAATCCTTCTTTTTCATATCTTATACTCAGGAGAGCATAGGGAAGAGAAAAGATTAGGAAATGGACCGAAAATGAGGAAAATGGTCCAAAAATGACATAACACACGGCCCAAGGAATCACCACACGGCCGTGCCACACGGCCGTGCCACATGAAGATCACACGGTTTAGCCCTCGACAAGCACGGGCAGGCCACACGGCCGTGCCAAATCACACGGCCTTTGTCGAAGTCACACGGACGTGGCACACGGGCGTGTTCTAGTTGTGAGAAAGAGGAATTTCACTCAAATTGAGATACTTAGAGGCTAAGAAAGGCTCCCCAAAGCTCTATATAAAGACCCTAGGAGGCAACTCTAAGGGTGTGCTTATTTTCCCCCAAAAGGGAAGTATTCTTTGCTGCCAACATAGAGAGTGGAAGTAGGGATTACTCGCAGGGAAGCTGATTGATTCATCCCAGAAGCCGGAATTCTGCAGCAATATAGAGGATCTCCCTAAATTCCTTCAGGGGTTTCGGGTTCTTTTATGTTTTGTTATTTTATATCTTTTGAGATGTTTTCTTTCTTTATTATGAACTAAACCCCTCAAATACTTGAGGGGGATGAAACCTAAGATAGATCTTGTTATTTATTCTTGATTTATATGATAAATACTTGAATTGTTCTTAATTATGTGTTCTTCATTCTTGATTTAATAGTCCTAGGTATTATTTCAAGAATTGGATGTGCTTAGAGCAGAGGAGCAAAAGTCCCTGTGATAAGAGTAGATCTACCATAATTAAGCGGAGTTGCATGCAACCCTAGACATAGGGCGACATAAATCTGCCGGATTAGGGTCAAACCTAATATGGGGAACCATAGATCAAATTAATGTAACCTGGGGAGTTAATTAATAAGGGAACTTTAATTAACAACTTGGGCCTAGTTGCTCTACGCCTCGACGGAGGGTTTAGCATAGATTAGGGATCTCTACGGATCAAGTCAAGTAAACAAATCATATAGTTCAAGAAAACAATAAGAAGTGAAGTCTAGGTGGATTCTCCCTTAAGTATTGTCCATATCAATCAGCTTTTCCCTAAAAAGTTTTCCCAATTTACTCTTTGTGCTTTTCTTAGTTAGTTTTAGAAGTAGTTTAAACAAACCCCTCTTTTATTCTTAGGCTAGATAATAGAAAGGAAGTAAGTAATAGTCCTTTTGGTTCCCTTGGGTACGATAACTCGGTCTTGCCACTAAGCTATACTACTGTTCGATAGGTGCGCTTGCCTTAAACGTCGTGATATTAGTTAGTTTGGGTGTGATCAAGTTCTTTATAAATTTTATTACTTCATATCACGCAATATCAAGTTTTTGGCGCCGTTGCCGGGGAACTAAAATATTACGAACACTCGATTTCTATTACTTTAGCCATTAATATATTTATTTATTTATTTATTTTTATTTTTATTTTGATTTTGATTTTTATTTTGTTCTTTTTTTTCTAGGTTTTTCTAAGTTTATTTTTTTATTTTATTTTCGTTCCTTTTTTATTTTTCTAGGTTTTTCTAGTTTATGACTAGAAACAACCCAACAGGACCATTACTTTTTTACGAAGATTTAGAAGCTACAGTTCGCAGAAAACGCAGAGAGATCAGACGAAGCTTACATTATCCAGAGCAAGAACCTGAGCACGAGCTAGAACTTATAGAAGAGATGGAAGCAAATCAAAACGTTCAACCACATCCAGCATTACCAGCAGAACCAGTAAACCAGGATGAAGCTCCTCGAACTATGTATGATTATGCTAAACCTAGTTTGATTGGTACTCAAACTAGCATTGTTAGACCTACTATTGCTGCTAATAATTTTGAACTAAAACCTAACACTATTCAGATGATTCAGCAGTTTGTACAGTTTGATGGTTTATAGAATGAAGATCCCAACGCTCATTTAGCAAACTTTTTGGAATTGTGCGATACTTTTAAAATTAATGGCGTTTCTGATGATGCTATTCAACTAAGGCTATTTCCATTCTTTCTGAGAAACAAAGCCAAACAGTGGTTAAATTCTCTACCACGAGGCTCAATCACCACATGGGAACAGATGACAGAAAAATTTTTACTTAAATATTTTCCTCCCGCTAAAACAGCTAAATTACGAAACGATATTTCTTCCTTTGTACAGATGGATTTAGAAACACTCTACGATGCCTGGGAGAGATACAAGGATCTTTTGAGAAGATGTCCTCATCATGGACTACCTTTATGGCTACAAGTTCAAACCTTCCACAATGGTTTGAATCCATCCACACGACAAATGGTTGATGCAGCCGCAGGAGGAACAATTAATAATAAAACGCCAAAAGCAGCTTATGAATTTATTGAAGAAATGTCATTGAATAACTATCAGTGGCAAATCATGAGGACAAAGCCGACAAAAGTTGCAGGAGTTTATAATATTGATGCTGTTACTATGCTTACTAATCAGGTGGAACTTTTAAATAAAAAGTTTGATAATTTTGTTGGTTCTACGCAGGTACAGCCAGTTATGCAATGCAACGCAACTCCAGGAAATATGTTCAATCCAAATTACTCCTCTTATGGACATGGCATGGAAACTCAGCAAGCCAACTATATGGGTAACAATTCTAGACTTCAAAATAACCCTTATAATAATACGTATAATGCAGGTTGGCAGAGTCACCCCAGTTTTTCATGGGAAGGACAAGGAAATCAAAGATAGCCGCCTCCTCTAGGATTGCAACAGCCACCATTCCAACAAGAGAAAAAGCTGAACTTTGAAGAGATGGTCACAAAATTTATTGCCGTATCAGAAACACATTTCCAAAACACTAAAACTGCATTGAGGAACCAGCAGGCATCCATTCAAGGACTTGAAACTCAAATAGGCCAGCTTGCCAAGCTAATCTCTGAAAAACCGTGAGGTGGGTTATCAAGCAATACTGAGACTAACCCTAAGGAGCAACTCAATACTGTGGATACGATAGATGATGAGGGGATAACCAAAACCAACCCAAAGCCATGCAATGAGCCTATGGTAAGTAAAGGAAAGGATGAGGCAAGTCCCAAAGATAAAATCGTCAAAGAATTTAAACCTCGTATCCCATACCCAAAGCGCTAAAGAAGGACCGCACAGATCAACAATTCAGTAAGTTTCTTCAACTGTTAAAGAAATTACATATTAACTTACCTTTTGTTGAAGCAATTATGCAGATGCTGGAGTATGCAAAATTTTTAAAGGAACTTCTCACAAATAAAAGGAAGTTGGAAGAATTGTCCATAGTGGAACTCAACGAGGAATGCTCAGCTATTATCTAAAATAAACTGCCAACCAAACTGAAAGATTCAGGGAGTTTTACTATTCCCTGTTTATTTGGTAGCCTAGACACCAAAAATGCTTTAGCTGATTTAGGAGCTAGTATAAATGTCATGCCTTATAAACTGTTTAAACAACTAGGTCTTAGAAAGCCTAAGCAAACTACGATGAGCATTCAACTAGCTGATAAAACTATTAGGTCTCCTAAGGGAATAATTGAAGATGTGCTCGTCAAAATTGATAAATTTATATTCCCAGTTGACTTTGTTGTTTTAGACATTGATGAGGATAGCAATATACCCTTAATTCTAGGGCGACCCTTCTTAGCAACTGCCAGAATAATAATTGATTTAGGAACAGGTGAACTTACACTACGTGTAGGTGATGACAAAGTTACTTTACAAGCTCAAAACGCAATTAAAACTGTTGATCATAATATAGTCACGAGTCCTTGTAAAAACATTGAACTCACCACCCAACCTTCTGTGCAGGATACACTTCACATAAAGGCAACCCAATCACAGACAAGTCCATCCAATGGAGAGGCACCTAAAAAGCGAACGCTTCAGATCGAGGAACTAGATGAGTGGCTGAACTATCATGAAAAACCCAAAATATGCCACACCAACCCAGAGCATCACCAAGACAACCCTCAGGTTAAAACGTGTCAAATCAAGGTAGGGGATAAGGTACTTCTAGGGGAAGACGACCCCCGAATCTTGAACTCAAAAGAACATACAAGTGACATACCTCACTTCATGGTAATGAAAATCTTCCCTTATGGTACAGTAGAAATAAAACATGAGTCACTTGGCACTTTCAAAGTAAACCATACTCGACTCAAATCTTATGTTAATAATAAAATTGCAAGTAGGATAGAAGAGTATCAACTCTTCAAACAACCGTGAACGAACAAGCTTAAGAAAAGTTGAGCTTAGACTATAAACAAGCACTTCTCGGGAGGTAACCCGAGTAATAACTTAATAACTTTTCTTTGTTTAAAATTTTTCTAGTATTTTTATGCAGCAACTAACATTTTTTATGCAGAAATCTAGGCCACACAACCAGCCACACGGGCGTGCCTAAGGCCGTGTGACATCTTAAAATAGAGACACGGTCGTGCACCCAGACCGTGTACAAACAGAGCAGAAGTTTCCCAAAAGCACGGGAGGTCGACAAATCACCACGGCCGTGTGATATGGCCGTGGCAACTTTACGAATTCCACACGGGCTATCAACAATTTCCCACGGCCGTGCGACATGGTCGTGGCAACCCTGCAGTATCAATACGGGCTTACACAACTCCACACGCCCGTGTCCCCAAGCCGTGGCCAACACTGTCAAATCAGACACGGCCATGTGACTACCTACACGACCGTGCGAAAAAGCGAACAAGTTCACAACAGCCGTGCAATATGGCCAACACGGGCTAACCCCGAGACACATAGGCGTGTGCCTCTATTCTCTCATTCGGTTCTATTTTTTTCTCATTTTTTTCCTTTATTAGTTTCCTTTTCATTTCAAAATTTATTTTTGTGTTTAATCCTTTTAATCATTATAGTATTAGTATTTTTTAGAACTTAGTTTATTATTTTTCTGTTATTTAATTTTCTATCTTTCATATTGGCCAATCCCTAACGAGTAATCTCTATTAATCCAAAATTTCCACGACTAATTAAATATTTCCACAGTTTCAAAAAAAGGAGGTCTACAGATCATATTCGAACGGAAATGGGACCACCCCTGCCACAATTACCGACTCTTCCTCACAAATTCATCCTAAATTCAGGGAGTTTCAATTCTCTCCCTATCTTATGATATTATACTTCTCTTACTATTTATATAACTTTGTACATTGAGGGTGTAGGATCGCCCGGTGCCTCCAAGGCGCAGCGGAAAATTAGAATAATAAATTTTACCGGCGATCCATACCATGGATCCATGTGTAAGGAACGAATCGGGGTGATAAAGGTTTCGAAATTACCGAAACTTCAATCTGAGTAGACAGCGACGCCAAGGCAACGGGAATCCTGAAGCACTATCGAACCAAGCCGCAACCTTTAACGATGTCGGCCTCTACGTAGTCCACCCAATTGACAATGAACGGAAATCTCTCAGAAACTATTTTCAGAGAGTATCACTTTTGACGGCTGCTAGGCCTCACTTTTATGGTTTCGGGATTGCCTATGTATATCCCCTTTAGGGTTTTTACCCTTGCCATATTTAAAACTTTGTGTTAATTGGTATATATTCATAATGAATATTTATTACCATAAATAATCCGAATCATAATAATCGTTATTAAATAAATATAATAACGTTTAACCGAAAATTATAATTACGTTAATTATAATAAAGATTTCGGTAAACTATATTTATTTAAATTTATATATATGAACCAAAATCATATATTAGAAAATTATGTTCTTGATTATGTGTACAACATCCTTGTACATATAGTATGTTCAATAATTTGATTGCCGAATTTAATTAATTCTATAATTAATTTAATTCATGCGACAACCAGACACAATACCAACTATGTTTTACTCCGTTCATTTCAATTAAAAGGTGTGACCCTATAGGTTCTTGTAACATTAGCAGTAATATTAGAACTATTCTAATATTACAAACAATGAGTGGCATCTAGCAATGCATCATTGCTACCTAAGTTACAAGAAGTCATGATTCGACATAACCTTTTGTGATTAACTTTTCATGCATTAATCCTTAAGTCCAATATCTTTAGAATAGACACAAGTCATGGAATAGTCACACTTGCATAGTCCATCCTATGTTTCTTGATACCTTGAGTAGACTATGATATACAAATAAGTATGACATCTCATATCAACTTATTTGAGCATGGCCATGCATTTCTAGTCTCACTCAATCAAGTGGCCTGAGATATTACTCCTATTATGTAGGAGGGACTTATCCTATATTGATCAACCATATCCCTCTACATAGATTGTGGTATATCCAACATTAGTCTTAATAGAACAACCAATTACAGTGTTCGTTTGACTATATCAAAATATACAACTCACGATGTTGGAATGATGATGATCTCAAGTATGAGGATCATATACATATTAATCACTATGAGTAATATTGTGACAATTACATAATAATCCAAGAAACATACTCATAGCGGGTCGGTCCAATATGTTGTTCTCTAACACACACATTCATGCATTGATTCTGATACTCAATATCAATGACAACTCTTTATCATCAATCAACTACATGTTAGTCTCAATGCATTATTATTGTCCTAGCCAACAATAATACTTGACTAAGGATCTTTTAAGAATAATCATATTATTCTTAGGACATTATTATAAAACAGTTTATTTATGCACACAGAAATGAAACTGAAATAATAATGGCAAAGCCTTATATTAATAAACATGATAAATCAAGTATGTTGTTACAACCATCTCGTGATTGATCTTTGGGCATACTCTTACAGAGGGCAATGTACATCTTAAGTGTGGGGGGGAAGCTTACTTGAAATCTTTACATTATCTATGAAAATCCCTGAAATTGTACTTCATGCATTGTTCTTAACTAATTCTCAATCTCCTATTAGGAATTTATTCTGATTGATTTATGATTTCTATCGATATGTTGAGAATTAAGATATAGGTGCTTGTACTTTGATTATTCAAACTTTAAAACATTAGGGAATCAAGCATGATAAGTTGAAATTTTTGAGAACCCCAAATTTTTTTTGCATAAGTTATCTTCCCTAAATTTAAGTATTATCTTGAGATTTGAAATTCGCAGGATTGACATCAAAAGCCATAATTCTGGTGAGATTTTTTAGCCTTTTTGAGCATACATTCATTCGTGCTCACTTTTACTATTGTTTTGAGTGAGTCAATACTGAATTGTTATTCTAGAACTTGCTTCGATTATACATGTTGAGACCACATCATTGATTTGATATACCGAAATGATAAAGGCACCTAGGATTTAATGCACTTACCCCACAAAAAGCCTACCTCCATAAATTAACCCCTAGTAAACCCCATTGAGCCTAACAACCTTTTCCTTGACTCACCCTCTAATTATTAACCAATAACCCATTTTTGTTGAATTGCATTCAATTATTTTGACCCCTATTTTTGTCGAGATTTGAGTTGAATTTTTCATCTAGCTTTTTTTTTCTCCTTTCCAGATTGTAAAGTTTCATTCAATTTATTACATTACTTGAATTGTTCTTAATTAAAAAAAAAGGAAAGAAAAGTAAAAAAAGAAAAAAAAAAAGAAGAAAAGAAAGAAAAAAAAATGTACATACAATGAAATTCAGTTGTAACTTGTAATAGTTGAATAAGTTTTTGCATATTTCTATTTTAAGGCTACCAAGGCAGAAATAATAGTATCATAAGAATTAGCTGAGAAATATGTTCCAGTGATAGAGATTTTTCTAGCTAGATAATTTTTAAGTTCAATCTCGATTCTAACATTCTTTTTCCAGCCTGTGACAACACCCCTAACCAAGCCCTGTTACAACCATTAAAAGACCTTTTGATCAATGTATCATATCAAACTTTAGTGGTGGAGATTTGATTTTCTTACAAGCTTAGGGTAATAACTTTTCAGGTTGACTAAGGAGTGCTTAAATTTTAAACCCTAAACACTTCGAGTGGATAGAGTGAACCTTTAGTGAGGATTTCAACTCCTGATCATTAAGATGGAGAGATAACTACTTAGAAGGAAGGAAGAGACTTATGTTTTCAACGATCATTCTCAACTTAGAGTGATTGAGTCTTTAATGTTCTTCCGATTGAATTACTCATTGTATGACTACCTGTGGATTAGTTTGAAATATTATTGATAAAGGTTGTAAGTTGAGAAGAATGATTCTTATTTAGGGATTGAGATTTTGCTTGAAGACAAGCAAAGGCTTAAGTGTGGGGGTATTTGATAAACGCTAATTTATACATATTTTACCTCATGTTTAGCCTATATTTTGGATGAATTATTATCAATTTAGTGAGAATTGGTGCTCTTAATCCTTCTTTTTCATATATTATACTCAGGAGAGCATAGGGAAGACAAAAGAATAGGAAATGGACCGAAAATAAGGAAAATGGGCCAATAATGACATAACACACGGCCCAAGGAATCAACACACGGCCGTGCCACATGGCCGTGCCACATGGCAGTGCCACATGAAGATCACACGGTCTAGCCCTCGACAAGAACGGCCAGGCCACACGGCCGTGCCAAATCACACGGCCTTTGTCGAAGTCACATGGGCGTGGCACACGGGCGTGTTCTAGTCATGAAAAAGAGGAATTTCACTCGAATTGAGATACTTGGAGGCTAAGAAAGGCTCCCCAAAGCTCTATATAAAGACCCTAGGAGGCAACTCTAAGGGTGTGCTTATTTTCCCCCAAAAGGGAAGTATTCTTTGCTGCCAACATAGAGAGTGGAAGTAGGGATTACTCGCAGGGAAGCTGATTGATTCATCCCAAAAGCCGAAATTCTGCAGCAATATAGAGGATCTCCCTAAATTCCTTCAGGGGTTTTTGGGTTCTTTTATGTTTTGTTATTTTATATCTTTTGAGATGTTTTCTTTCTTTATTATGAACTAAACCCCTCAAATACTTGAGGGGGATGAAACCTAAGATAGATCTTGTTATTTATTCTTGATTTATATGATAAATACTTGAATTGTTCTTAATTATGTGTTCTTCATTCTTGATTTAATAGTCCTAGGTATTATTTCAAGAATTGGATGTGCTTAGAGTAGAGGAGCAAAAGTCCCTGCGATAAGAGTAGATATACCATAATTAAGCAGAGTTGCATGCAACCCTAGACATAGGGTGACATAAATCTGTCGGATTAGGGTCAATCCTAATATGGGGAACCATAGATCGAATTAATGCAACCTAGGGAGTTAATTAATAAGGGAACTTTAATTAACAACTTAGGCCTAGTTGCTCTACGCCTCGACGAAGGGTTTAGCATAGATTAGGGATCTCTATGGATCAAGTCAAGTAAACAAATCATATAGTTCAAGAAAACAATAACAAGTGAAGTCTAGGTGGATTCTCCCTTAAGTATTGTCCATATCAATCAGCTTTTCCCTAAAAAGTTTTCCCAATTTACTCTTTGTGCTTTTCTTAGTTAGTTTTAGAAGTAGTTTAAACAAACCCCTCTTTTATTCTTAGGCTAGATAATAGAAAGGAAGTAATAGTACTTTTGGTTCCCTTAGGTATGATAACTCGGTCTTGCCACTAAGCTATACTACTGTTCGATAGGTGCGCTTGCCTTAAACGTCGTGATATTAGTTAGTTTGGGTGTGATCATGTTCTTTATAAATTTTATTACTTCATATCACACGATATCAGAAGTTCAATTGGGTATGTGATTTTTGATCGTTTTCTGATAATTTATACATTTTTTTTATTGTTGCTTAGTATACTATCAAGCCCATGTCTCAATTTCTAATTTTGATGATGATTTTTAAATATGTTATTGATGAAATTGTGAGCTTTGTGAATTTTAATGTTATTAAATAGAAGATATATTTTGGGTTAGCATGTTTTGTCTTTGAATTTTTGATAAATTTGACTATTATGGGCTAAATTGTCAAAATGAGAAATTTTAAGGACTGAATTATGAAATAAATGAAATATATGGGCTTATATAAAGTGTAGGAATATTTGGCCAAGCATTGATTGAATTGAATTATGTATATTTTATGTTTTGTGAAATAGGGACTAAATTCTGAAAATGTGATATATCAGGGGCAACAATGTAATCAACCCATTTATGTGTTTTTAGATAAATTTAATTGAATATATGACTAAATAAGTTGATTTTGTATTGAATTAGATCAGGAAATGAGAAAATAGGATTTGGATCAGGGAAAGTAAAAAATAATTGAATAGTCGTTCCGGTCCGTTCTTATTCGTACGAGGTATGTTCATAAGTGAATAAATGATCTCATATTTAAATATATATGTTTTAATTGTAGCCAAATTATTATGTATATGTTTGACTTATTGCCGAATTAATATGTATTGATATACATGTGGTCGAATTGAATTGAGCATTTGATGACTTGATTCAATTATGAGTTGATTTATTTATGCAGTTGTAAGTCTATAGGCAAATAAATACTATTTATTTCGATATTTAAGATTTCATACTATGATCGAATAAAAAAGTTGATATATTTTCTAAGTTTCGATAATATTTATATCTTAATAGTTATGCATATTCGGTTGTGGAATAAGTAAAGTTAGTTGATATGTTTTGATATACATATGAGAGTTATGTTTGATAATATGGATAAATTGATATTAGACATTTGAGTTTGAGTTGGGAACTACGAGACATTACCTGATGGTTGATTATTGATTCGGTTGTGATTTATTATAATTGAATGTATGAAAAGAAGTGGTTGATATGTTGTTAAAGGATGGATTTATGTTATATGGATACTTAAGTGCTTAGTTGAAAATGTGTTATGGAGTTAGTCCATGAGATTTCCAATATATGAATTATATGTGTAAGACCAACTTTATATCAGTGTATTATATCAGGCTTGTTGCCTAGCAGGTTTCGTGCCAGTGTATTATATCAGGCTTATTGCTTAGCAGGCTTCGTGCCAGTGTATTATATCAGGCTTATTGCCTAGCAGGCTTCGTGCCAGTGTATTATACTAGGCTTTATGCCAAACAGATTTTATGTGGGCAACGATAAATTGTGATCGAATGTGTTATACAAGCTAAAATGATCAGATATGATTGTATACAAATGAATGATGTGTTATATATGTTCGTTATATGAATTGTGGTTCTATGTTTTGAGCATGAGAATTATAAAATAAGAAAACATGGTTTTGGGAAATGAGAAGTAGTATATGTGTAAAATAGGATATGTGTTTTATAAGGAAATGAAATGTGAATATGTGCTCTATATATATGAAATTGAAATGTAGCTAAATGGTTGAGATATATGTGAAGTGGTTATTGAACCATTACATGTTTTGGTTAGTCATGTAATTACTATGTGCAAACTTGATTTATTTGATTGAGCTAACTGTTGTTATTAAAATATAAAAAAAAAACATGGGTTATATACATATTCATTGAAAAATAAGATAAGAGAAATTATTTTAATGTGGTATGCGAATTTACGAGTGCAATGAATGTATATGTGATTGAGATTTGTTATATTCAGTTTAATGATATTGATTTATAAATATTATTGAAATGATTTATTTACTTATGGCTTACTAAGCTTTTAATGCTTACCCTGTTTGTTTTTCCTATGTTTATAGATTATCTAAAATTTGCTCAGGTTGGAAGTCGGTGGAGGCATCATCACACTATCCAATATTCGTTTCAGTAAATAAATATATTTGGTTATGCGGCATATATAAGCTAGTTTTTCTTATAATAGGATTTGAAATATGTATATATATATATATATATATATAAGCCATGAGAAAATAGCTTGTTTAATTATGTTAAGTTTGGTTTCATGCTTTGAACAAATGGTGCTTAAAATTGGTTTTAATGATTCGGCTATGATATGTATATATGATGTAGGTTTGATATAATTTGATAGCCTTTGAGTTTGATTACATTGTTTTGATTGATGTCCATTTTGGTAAAAATGCTAATGATATATGTGGTCGATGAGTTAATTCGATTATGTAATGAAATTTGGGTAATGGTTATAAATCATTTAATATTCGGCAATGAAGATTGACTTAAGAGTTTGTATAATGTGAATTGGCATAAGTTAATACAATGAATTTGTATTGAATGTGAGTTTTGGTTTTATAGATTTTGTGGTTAAAAGGTAATCAATGGTAATGTTTCTTTTATAGATATTTATAACCAAATGGGCATTAAATGAATTAGTCTACATTTTGATACATTGCAAAATAGGTAAATATTAATGTGAGTTTAAATGTTAATTATGATATTGGTTGTTTAGGTACATAGTAAATTCATAATAACGATTATGTTTTGAGTTAAAGTTGCTTTGCATATAGTTATGTATTGATATTTGAAATGTAATACATAAATAAAATCTTATATATTTAAAATCATATTATACGTGACTTTGAAGTATAAATTAAATTTGTTTTGCGATCCGCATTGTATGTTCAATGCTTGGTCTGTTATGTCTTTTATGATTTGCAAATATGACATATATAATTTTATAAGTGTTTGAAAGTTTTATATTTTTCGGTAATACCTAGTAACCCTAGTCCGGTGAAGGTACGGGTTAGGGGTGTTACATTTGGTTGGTATCCGAGCTATGGTTTAGTTGGTTCTAGGACTACCATAGCATATTTGAGTTTAGCTATACATGCCACATTTAACTTGTGATAGTGTGATATCTCCCGACTCTGATGAAAATTGTTTTGATGAGACAGATAAGTTTTCCAACCGAGCTAATTCTGATAGTACGAAATGTGGACTCAGATGTTTGAATGGAAATGTATTAATTATGAGTTGAGACTCGTAAAGGTATGGATCATAGAGTATGACATTTTTTGTTGATAAATCTTATAATCATATGAGCATATAAGTTATGATATTGTGGCTTACGATTACTATATGATGTAGGTGATAAGTACAAAAGTGATTAAAAACAAGTGTTTATTAAATGATTTGAGAATGTGAAATTAGTAATGAACTAGCTATTTGTGATCTTATGAGTTATGTGCATTGTGTGTAAGTCAAATTTGAGGCTTTACTACCCTTACCCCCTTATCAGTGAAATGTTATATTGGAATCTTCAAGATTTGTGTTGAATGAGCCATGTGTGTGGAGTTACAGAAATATGTGTTTTAAAAATTAATAATGTGGTCAGAGAAGAGAATGAATCAACAAATAGAGACAGTACAAAAAGGAGATATTAGATAGTTCTGAAGATTATTTGAATTATGCAAAGTCACTATTGTAGAAGAAGTTAACTCTAATTAAATGACTTATTCATGCATGATATCTAAAGAAAGGTATTAACTAAAAATTCTTTTCAATTGATATATGTTGTTGATGGAATAATATGAACTTAATGAAGACAAAATCAGACAGTTGAGTAATGTTTGAATTGTATTGATGGCTGGGTGTAGTGGTGATAGTCAGGAAGTTATTATAATTTCTTTTGGGTATTCTATGTGTACATTTATCCTCAAAAGTATTTGTGACAGTTTAATATCTGAAGAAATTCTTATCGTATGATGACATTAGTAAAACATATTAATAGATGAAAGTATCTTGGTCTGTTTGGGTTATGTTTGACATTGCTTTGTCTTTCTCAGGTATATTATTATTCCATTGTGTGGATATTAAATTCGACGGTAAAATCTGAATGAGGCTAATGTTCTGTTTCTACTGGTCATTATTCTGTTGAATAAATATGGAGATTATATTGCTTATGTTACAAGGGATTACAATAATGATGAGTGATGTTGTTCATTCTGAATTTTTTTGAGATATCGTCAGAATAGTTATCATTATATATGGGTTATAATTCTTCGATATTTTGTGTAGTTTCAGATGTTGAAATTTCGCTATCACAGGTTTTTTTATGATTCCATGTGATTATCTGCAAGAGATCTCTATTCGATAGAGATGACTATGTCTACTATGATTATAATTTCTAGTTTGAAAGTACAATGGTATCATCATTAGAGTTATAGAAGTTATGTTTCTGCATTGATTGCTGTTAAAACCATATTTGATTCTCTTCTATGTTCAAATGCTTCATTAACAGCTTGGCCAATAGTTGATGTAGTATTGAGACATTGTTCTTATTAAAGCCCGATGAATCCTATTTGGTTAAGGTGACTTCAGTATAATTCAGAGCTTCGATGATTAATGTATGAGACAATTTTCCTATAAATATTTTTCTAATTCTTGTGAAAGGCTGGACATCGATAGAAATGAAAGTGATAGAAGATCAAAATAAAATCTGTATACTGATATATCTAAGATTATCCTTTTAACGAGAAGAAAAGATTTCTTCAAAAAGACTGATTCAGTGATTTTGTATGAGTTGAATAAAAAAATGAAAAGAATAATGATGATTGAGTTATATGCGTTTGAACCTATTCATTGGGCTGGAAATAAACTTTAAACATACACGTGTGAATTGAAGAATGGTCTGAAAGAAAAGTTTGAATTCTTGAAGCTTTGATATAGAATTATAATCATCAGAATGATTCTATCTGAGAAATGTTGTGGTAAATTAATGTTAGTTTGATTGTTGAAGTTTTCTCTTGCACAAATATATATGTTAGCCAAAACATCAGTATTGGTTCAACCTAAATTGAATAAAAAGTTTATGATTCACAGTCCTGCATTAATGAATGGATTGAAGTGTGTTTTGATGGAAGAGTGTACAGAAAATATCTTATGATTCTGCATAGTTGAAGCTATATGAAAAAAATTATGTGACATATTTGATATTGCAAAGCGAGATCTGAATTTGGCACAGCCAAGATAGTTCAAATCATCGAAAACTTTTAAGTTTGTAAGCTATAAAAGATTCAACGTAAACGACTTTCCGATTCAAAATTATGATGTGGAAATAATGATTGATTGTTGTTTTGAAATAAAGTTTGCATACTGAGAAGTTCTAAAATGGAACAACAACCGCTTCAGGTATCTCTCAGTGGTAGTTTATCTCTTCATATAGGATTAACAAGATCCACAACAGTCTAAGAAATGATATTGATGATTGAGTGTGAAATGTGATATTTTTGACTTTGTTGATTATAGAAATAGAGTGTGGATGCATTCAGTGTCAGAACTATCTTTGTTATTGAAAACGATAGAGTTATTTGAAACATTGTTAAGTGTCTGAAGAAATCTTTCGGTACGATAGATTTCCTCTTTTGAGTAAACAGCTGAGTTATCTTTTTCAGTGATGGCAAGTCTACTGATGGTGCCAGTCAAATCGAGGAATACAAATCAAATTCTTGAAAGATTGTAGTTGTTTGATAAATTATGAGGTGATTATAAAAATGACATAGTATGAGATATGGTATGTGACAGTTACTTAACTCCATAGTTTCAAAATTGAGTTTTGTGAGTAAGTGATTCATGAGACTAATATCATCAGTGAAAATAAAGTAAAAAATGAACGTAACTCAATACAGTAGCAGCAGATTAAATTTGATATGACGTATAGCAGGAAATAGATCAGAATCTTAATTGTGTGATTAAAGAGATATGAAATTCGAAGCTACATGTGAATTTGAAATGTACTTAGTGAAAGCAAATCCTTTACTCTACTTTCTGGTAAGATTTTCGGGGACGAAAAACCCTAAACGGAGGGGGGAGTTGTAATAGCCTGGTTTAGACCCTAGTCAGAATTGTGGTTTCGAGACCACAAATTTAAGTCACAAAAATATTTAAATATTATTTTCCGTGCTTATGATATGTGAATTAGCATGTGTGAAAGTTTCGTATAAAAAATTTAACTGTTTATGTGTTTAATTTGATGATAGGACCTAATGGCGTAAAATGTAAAAGTTACCTGTTATAAGTTAAAGTGTCTATTTGTTATGGCTTATTAATTGGAAGGTCTTTATGTTGCAATAAGACCATTATATGTTAGTGGAATTTATGGTTTGGCATTTTTGGTAAATAGAATTATTTTTAAAGGGTGGTTAAGTAATTAAATAATAAAGGTTATTATAATAAAACAAAGTGAAATTGATGGCCATTATTTTTTCATCATCTTTTATGGCCGAATGATGCTTGGGAGAAAGCCAAAATAAGGTTTTCATATTCGGCAATTTGAAGTTCAATTAGGTATGTGATTTTTGATCGGTTTTTGATAATTTATACGTTTTTGTGATCGTTGCTTAGTATACTATCAAGACCATGTCTCAATTTCTGATTTTGATGATGATTTTTAAATATGCTATTGATGAAATTGTAAGCTTTGTGAATTTTAATGTTATTAAATGAAAGATATATTTTGAGTTAGCATGTTTTGTCTTTGAATTTTTGAAAAAATTTGACTATTTTGGGCTAAATTGTCAAAATGAGAAATTTTAAGGACTAAATTATGAAATAAATGAAATATATGGGCTTATATGAAGTGTAGGAATATTCGGCCAAGCATTGATTGAATTGAATTATGTATATTTTGTGTTTTGTGAAATAGGGACTACATTTTGAAAATGTGATATATCAGGGGCAAAAGTGTAATCAGCCCATTTATGTGTTTTCAGATGAATTTAATTGAATATATGATTAAATAAGTTGATTTTGTATTGAATTAGATCAGGAAATGAGAAAATAGGATTTGGATCAGGGAAAGTAAAAAATAATTGAATAGTCATTCCGGTCCGTTCGTGTCCGTACGAGGTATGTTCGTAAGCGAATAAATGATCTCATATTTAAATATATATGTTTTAATTGTAGCCAAATTATTATGTATATGTTTGACTTAGTGCCGAATTAAGATGTATTGATATACGTGTGGTCGAATTGAATTGAGCATTTGATGACTTGATTCAATTATGAGTTGATTTATTTATACAGTTGTAAGTCTATAGGCAAATAAATACTATTTATTTCGATATTTAAGATTTCATACTATGATCGAATAAAAAAGTTGATATATTTTCTAAGTTTCGATAATCTTTATATCTTAACAATTATGCATATTCGGTTGTGGAATAAGTAAAGTTAGTTTACATGTTTTGATATACATATGAGAGTTATGTTTGATAATACGGATGAATTGATATTTGACATTTCAGTTTGAATTGGGAACTATGAGACATTACTTGATGGTTGATTATTGATTCAGTTGTGATTTGTTATAATTGAATGTATGAAAAGAAGTGGTTGACATGTTGTTAAAGAATGGATTTATGTTATATGTATACTTAAGTGCTTAGTTGAAAATGTATTATGGAGTTAGTCCATGAGATTTCCGATATATGAATTATATGTGCAAGACCAACTTTATATCAGTGTATTATATCAGGCTTATTGTCTGGCAGGCTTCATGCCAGTGTATTCTATTAGGCTTATTGCCTAGCAGGCTTCGTGCCAGTGTATTATATCAGGCTTATTGCCTAGCAGGCTTCGTGCCAGTGTATTATATCAGGCTTATTGCCTAGCAGGCTTCGTGCCAGTGTATTATCCTAGGCTTTATGCCAAACAGATTTTATGTGGGCAACAATGAATTCTGATCGAATGTGTTATACAAGCTAAAACGATCAGGTATGTGATGGTTAATTACCTATTTGGAAATAAGGCAAGTACGTTTAAAATGACGATATGTGAAATATATAACATCGAATGATATGATTGTATACAAATGAATGATGTGTTATATATGTTCGTTATATCAATTGTGGTTCTATGTTTTGTGCTTGAGAATTAGAAAATGAAAAAACATGGTTTTGGGAAATGAGAAGTAGTATATGTGTAAAATATGATATGTGTTTTATAAGGAAATGAAATGTGAATATGTGCTCTATATATATATGAAATTGAAATGTAGCTAAATGGTTGAGATATATGTGAAGTGGTTAGTGAACCATTACATGTTTTGGTTAGTCATGTAATTATTATGTGCAAACTTGGTTTATTTGATTGAGCTAACTGTTGTTATTCAAATATAAAAAAAAACATGGGTTATATATATATATATTCATTGAAAAATAAGATAAGAGAAGTTATTTTAATGTGTTTTGCGAATTTACGAGTGCAATGAATGTATATGTGATTGAGATTTGTTATATTCAGTTTATTGATATTGATTTATAAATATTATTGAAATGATTTATTTACTTATGGCTTACTAAGCTTTTAAAGCTTACTCTATGTGTTTTTCCTATGTTTATAGATTATCTAAAATTTGCTCGGGTTGGAAGTCGGTGGAGGCATCATCACACTATCCAGTATTCGTTTCGGTAAATAAATATATTTGGTTATGTGGCATATATAAGCTAGTTTTTCTTATAATAGTATTTGAAATATGTATATATATATATAAGCCATGCGAAAATGGCTTGTTTAATTATGTTAAGTTTGGTTTCATGCTTTGAACAAATGGTGCTTAAAATTGGTTTTAATGATTCGGCCATGACATGTATATATGATGTAGGTTTGATATAATTTGATAGCCTTTGATTTTGATTACATTGTTTTGATTGATGTCCATTCTGGTAAAAATGCTAATGATGTATGTGGTTGATGAGTTAATTCGATTATGTTATGAAATTTGGGTAATGGTTATAAATCATTTAATATTTGGCAATGAAATTTGACTTAAGATTTTGTATAATGTGAATTGGTATAAGTTAATACAATGAATTTGTATTGAATATGAGTTTTGGTTTTATAGATTTTGTGTTTAAAAGGTAATCAATGGTAATGTTTCTTTTATAGATATTTATAGCCTAATGGGCATTAAATGAATTAGTCTACATTTTGATACATTGCAAAATAGGTAAATATTAATGTGAGTTTAAATGTTAATTATGATATTGATTGTTTAGGTACATAGTAAATTCATAGTAATGATTATGTTTTGAGTGAAAGGTGATTTGCATATAGTTATGTATTGATATTTGAAATGTAATACATAAATAAAATCTTATATATTTAACAGCATATTATATGTGACTTTGAAGTATGAATTAAATTTATTTTGCAATTCACATTGTATGTTCAATGCCTGGTCTGTTATGTGTTTTATGATTTGCAAATATGACATATATAATTTTATAAGTGTTTGAAAGTTTTAAATTGTTCGGTAATACCTTGTAACACTAGTCCGGCGAAGGTACGGGTTATGGCTGTTACACGACCATAACGTCCGGGCCAGGTTTGGGGTGTTACAATCCTACTATCAGTCAATTTTCATGGTTAATCCCAAAACCATGGTATGAACAATATCAAATAACCCAATTTAATTTATCACCCACTACTTGCCTTGATTGTAGAAGTGATTCCCCCTACTAGAACTGTTGACAAAAGATTTGATAAGGAACTCCTAGATGAATACTATATAATAAGAAACTTCCTTTAACTACACATGGTTACTCATACAAGAAGGTTGAAACCATCAATAGAGAAAAGGCATTTGGCCAAATGCTTAGAATACCCTAGTCTCACACAACAATAACGAATAACACTACCTTCAACTGAGAGGCAAACGAAAGGTTCTGTTCGAAACTGTAACACTTGCGTACTTCTTTACTCCTCGAGACATATTACTCCTAAAGAATACCAGAAACATTAGAGAAAGAAAAGAGTTTCAGTATTCAAAGAAAAGAAGGGAAAATAGAAGGAGCAGTAACAACGAGAGACTTACCAATCACTATTCGGCTAACCTATAAAGAAGAGGGGAAGAGAGATCAGAGAAATTGAGAATAGAAAAGAGGAGGATAAGAAGCAAATGTTCGGTTTACCAAGGGAGAAAACAAATACTTGAAGTCGACTGAAAAGAGAGAAGGAGATGGGAGATTCGGCCAAAAGAAAAAGAGATTGGGAGGAGAGGAGCAAGGCTCAGCCAAAAGAAAAAGTAAGAAAGCACAAAAAACAACTCAGTGCTCAAGAAAATCCAAGATTAGCAGTCATGACACCAAACTCTAATTTAGTAAAAAGAAAACATGTCAAAAAGTTCTCCAAGTGCCGAAAATACATACTAAAGAATCCCCTAGCCAAAATCCCTACTCAAGCACCCCCAATTGGGCTACCACTCCCTTCACAATTCAAAATCCTTGAAAATCTGCACATATTTCTCCACAAATCACTCCTTCAACCACCTAACAACCATATCATATCCATGATTCTCTCCACCTTCTACCAAGTCGACAACCTCCATGCAGAGTTCGAATCCAACTCTGCCTCTCAAGCCACAAAGACATAAAATAAATATACCTTTGCTTTCCATGGGATTCGATCCCAAGTTCCCTCAATTGCCAAGACGTCACCTGCCACCAAGCCACAAGGCTCTTTGTGTGTTATGAAACACACACAATTAAACATAAGTCCAACTTGCTAGCATCGATCTCTCATAAAGAACAAAAATTCAAAACTTTGCAAATGCCAGGACTTGAACCCCAAACCACATGCACACTCCTAATGCCACCTTGCCAATAGACCACTTGCTTCTCTTTGTCATATTTTCACCACAAATATTAATAAGGCCTTCAAGCTAACGCCAAGCTCACTTAAAGGAAAAACTAAAATTTTTGCTAGAGCCCTGGTTTGAACCCAGGACTTCTCAGACATCCCCAAACACTCCAAATCACCTACACAACACACCAAACATGCAATTGTATATTTTCAAGCACAATTAAACTTTTCTAAGCCACCTTGTAATCGATGCCATGCTCAAGGCCTAATACTTCTAGGCCCAAATTTCGGGGCATTACAGTTGAAGAATTTAGAGCTACTATTGATAATGATCCTGAGAGAGCCGAGTTTTGGCTAGAAAATACAATCTGATTATTTGATAAACTATCTTGTAGGCCAGAGGAATAGGTGAAATGCACTGTATCAATTCTGAGAGATGATGCGTATCAATGGTGGAACACTTTGATATCTATAGTACCGAGAGAAAGGGTCACCTGGGAATTCTTTCAAGTTGAGTTTAGAAAGAAATACATTACCCAATGATTTATTGACCAGAAGCATAAAGAGTTTCTAGAATTGAAACAGGGCCGTATGTCTGTGACTAAGTACGAGCAAGAGTTTGTGAGACTTAGTAAGTATGCTTGGGAATGTGTTTCCACTTAGGCAATCATGTGTAAAAGATTTGAAGATGGGTTAAACGAAGACATCAGACTGTTAGTCAGGATTTTAGAATTGAAAGAATTTGTGGTACTAGTTGATAGAGCTTGCAAAGTTGAAGAACTTGGTAAAGAAAAAAGAAGATGCTGAAGCTAGAGATTTGAGAAAGAGATTGATGAGTAAACCCTATCACTCTTCGTCAAAGAAATCATGAGATTCGCATAACCATTTGACTACTTTGGTGGGATATTCCAATAGGGATCATGGGAAGCAACACTCGAGTTCTAAAGTTCAAGTCACGCCAATACCGAGCGTTGGTAGTGCTAGGTCTAGTAGACCTAAATGTCAACGATCTAGAAGGCAACATCTTGGTGAATGTAGAATGAATGACCGGACTTGTTTCAAATGTGGTTCGTTAGATCATTTTATTAGAGATTGTCCTGAGTTAGCTGAGAAAGATGAATTTTAGAATACAAAATCAAGTAACACATATGCTAGAGGAAGACCACCTAGAAATACGAGAAATATGACCAGTAGCAAAGGAACGACAAAGGATTCTGCTGTGAGATCTGAGGCTAAAGCACCTGCTAGAGCTTACGCTATTCGCGCTTGCGAAGATACGTCATCACTAGATGTTATTAGTGGTACATTTTCTCTATATGACACTAGTGTGATTGCTTTGATTGATCCTATATCAACTCATTCATATATCTGTATGAATTTAGTGTCTACTAAGAATTTTCCTATTGAGTCTAGTGAATTTGTGATTAAAGTATCGAACCCCTTAGGCAAGTATGTCTTGGTTGATAAAGTTTGCAAGAACTGCCCTTTAATGACTCAAGGTTACTGTTTTTCGGCTGATTTGATGTTGTTACCATTTGATGAATTTGATGTAATTTTCCGTATGGATTTGTTGACGCTCATGATGTTGTTCTGAATTGTAGACGAAAGATTATTAAATCAAAATGTTAAAATAATGAAATTCTTCAAATTGAATCAAATGAGTTGAGTGGATCCTGTTGTGATTTCATCGATGTCAGCTCAAGGCGATTGTTGCTAGGGATCTTTCAGGTTTTGCTCGTTTTGGTCTATTCCTAAATTATTTTACTCTAAATTCTTTTGTATTATCGATTGCTTGCTACTCTCTTTCTCTCAATTCTTTCTCTTCATTCTTTTCGGCAACACCTTCCTATACTATCGTTTTCTCTTCTTTTTCCTTCCTCTTTCATTCAATTCTTCAACGGGTTCTCTTCCTCTATCACATTATTACCTTGACCGAATCTTACTCATTCTTTCACCCCCTCTACGACGTCTCTTCTGTGCTCTCGAACGACTTAAGTGGTAACACAACTAGTCAGTTTTACTCTTTTCCTCTCTTTCACCTTCTTAATCTTTTTTAATCTTTTTATCCATGCACTTATCATCTCCTTGTGCTGCCGTTTTTCTGACAGGGGATGTGACAGCCCTATTTCGACCCTAGTCGGGAAGTGGTTTTGGGACCATTAAATCGAGTCGTAAAATTTATTTTAATTGTTAAATTACATGTTTAATATATGTGAAAACCCATGTGCGAAATTTTGATGCTTAAATTCTGTTAGTTGAATGTGAATTTTAGTCAAAGGGCTTGTGTGTGAAACATTAAAAATGTGATGAATTAATTTGAAGACTAATTAGTGCATGGTTCTCAAAATGGGGACTTGAATGTCAAATACCCCATTTTGAGAAGTAGTGGCCGGCCATAATGATTAGGGTGCATGAAATATGTATTTTAAGTAAGTATATTAATATTATATGGCTTTAAATTATAAAAAAAAAGATAAATAAAATATTTTTGGGTGAAAAGAACAAGGTTTGATCATCTTTGTTCTTGATAGCCGATTCTAAGAGAGGAAAAATGAAGCTTATACTTTCAGCCATGGTGATGGCATAAATTCAAAGGTATGTTTGGGTGTTTTACAAATTAATTTTTGTATTGGAGTTGATTGTGGTATAACTTCTTCTACCCACGGTTTAATTTTGAGAATTGAGGGTGATGAGGCATTCGGCCTTGGATGATAGTTGATTAAAGGATTTGAATTTGATGTTTTGTACTTTAAAATTTGGATATTTGAAGCATAATTTGATCATAGGAATGTTTATAACAAAGTATAGACTATTAGGAAATCCATGGGAGATTCGGCTATGTGCTATGTGTTTAATAATTTTATTTAATTGTAAAATTTTGTTAAGATTATCTAAATGGATTAGTAACATTCGGCTATTGTGGAGAATGTGAGGATTATGTTCGTTTTTATTATTTTTGCTAATTAAATTGATAGTATATATTTATATTTTAGCCTAACATGTGCTAGAATGAGAAATGAAATGATGATTAAGTTTAAATATTTCATTGAGGTTTGAAATAGAGATTGCCGTATAGGTGTATTTGGGAAAGAAACATTATCTTTGATTAATTTTCCTATGCCATTGTTGAATTGAGCTAGGAAATAGGGAAAATTTGGTGTTAAATAAAAGGATTCATATTCGGTCATGTTTAGAATGAATTAATTAGAGTGTTTGATGTTTGAGTAGTAATGGTCATTAAGTGAGCTTTCAAATTGTTAAAGTTTTGAGCAGTCGGTCAATATGTATAAATGTTAAAAAGGGGGAAATTTTGGTTTTATATATATATATATATATTCAGCCAAGGTAGAAATATGTTGCTTGGTTGGAATTTAAATGTTAAAGTATTGGTATATGTTTGTGTATTAGCCGAATGTGTATTTAAATTGATTTAATAATGTTATTTGTTAATTGATGTTGCACCATTATCTAATGTGCTTGACATTAAGGCATTATATAGTTAAATGCAAAATGTGTTTTATGCTACTCTTTGAACAAAAAGGAGATATTCAGTCATATTCTTTTGAATGAAGGAATTAAGCATTTGATACTTAGTTGATGTTTTTATAAGTTAATTTTAATGGGAAGTTTAGTATATATGTGCTTTAGACAAACATAAGGATTTTATAGGTTTCGGCTAAGAAATTATACATGAGTGAAATCGTGAATTGAGTTAAGTTGGTGTTAATGTGCCGTATGTGAGCTTTGAAATAGCTATGTGATGGTTATGCTTCTAGTAGTCAAGAGATGAAATCGATATTAGTATTATACTTGTATAATGTGAGGTGGGATGCTTTAATGGTTAAATTATAAACAACTGTTTTGTATTTACCTTGATTTCTTTAAGTGACATTCCGTTATTTGGAACAAGTACATATGAGATATCGTTTTGATATTAAAAGATGATTGAATTGATATTCTTTGAAATGGCCGAATGAGGCTTGTGATGTGTTTAAATTGAAATGATTATAAAGTTATAGTGTCGTATGTATCCATGCATGAAATTATTAGTGTTTTGATTCCAATGATTTGATAAGAGGATTAAACTAGTTTAATTGTTTAAATTCAAAGCTCAAGATCAAAGAGAGACCAATTCGGAAAGAAAAGAATGCGGGATTAGTGGAATAGTGATCCGTAATATCTTAACCACATTGAGGTAAGTCTCTAAGTAATTAAACCTATTTTGTATTTTGATTAATGGATACTATTATAGAAATGGCTAAATTGTAAAATATGATGTGGCCATGATATGTTCTAAGGCCGAATGGAAAAAGTATTTGAATCAATTTACTAATGTGATTTTGTACCTAAGATGAAATAAAATGACAAAGTGTGATATCTAGCTTAAGATCGAATGACATATAGAAGCTTTAAGTAAGGATTGTATTATGATTTTGAAATGAATAGAAAATACATATATTTATATGTGTTGAGGACAAGTATGAGATAGAATAAAATGTGAGTAATTCATCCATATGTGATGAGATTCGATGATATTAGGGAATGAAGTTAAAGTATAAGAGATGTGCATAAAATTTTATTGTATTTAACTATGTAAAGCTGAATGTGTAAGTGTATATGTGATAAGGCCAAATGGCCAATGTGATATATGTGTAAGTGTATATGTGATAAGGCCGAATGGCCAATGTGATATGTGTAAGTGTATATGTGATAAGGCCGAATGGCCAATGTGATATGTGTAAGTGTATACGTGATAAGGCCGAATGGCCAATGTGATATATGTGTAAGTGTATATGTGATAAGGCCAAATGGCCAATGTGATATATGTGTAAGTGTATATGTGATAAGGCCGAATGGCCAATGTGATGAATGTGAAAGTGTGTACATGTGATAAGGGCGAATGGCCAATGTGATGAGTGTGTAAGTGTATATATGTGATAAGGCCGAAGGGTCAATTTGAGATAGGTGTAAGTTATGTATCGTTATATGCATATAAAATGAGAACGAATAACTTATGGGATGTGTGGCGTGGCCGAATGGCTATTATAAAAAAAAAAAGGAAAGTAAATCATGTGTTTTATGAGCTGGTCTGATTGAAAGCATTGTCCTATTAAAATGTTGTGATATGTGAATACTACAAGCGTATAACATAAAGTGTGATAAATTTTTTGAATGGTCTATCGTACGAAATCATTCGGGACATTGACCTAATAAGCTTCGAAGTTGGTAATTAGAATTGGGTTTTATATAAGATGATAAATGGAGCTCGTACTATACATTAAATGAATCAGGTATGTGATACTTACCTTTTGATGTAAGAATGACTTAGACTGATTATATTCAATTGTGAAATTTTGTATTTGAAAGTGTAAGATGTAGGTATATGTGATTTCAGTCACTGGGATTTAATGATGATGGAATACCTTAAGTTGGCCAGGTGTGTGTCCTACACTCATAATTAAACCTACTCTAGATTAAATGACAAGTATGAAATGATTTATATATATCTATGGGAATAAGTATTAATACTACTATGCGATTAAGCCATGTTCGACTGATGTGAGAAGTCATGTGAAGTCATTGAATTACTCTGTCGTTTGAGTTTGAAGTTAAGTGACTTATATTTATAAATGTACATTGTGTGTTTATATATAATTGGTCATTTATGAAATTATCATGGAAGTGGATATAGCCCTGAGAAATTTGATTGTGGTTGAGTACCTCTACAATTAGCCACTGTGGAAATTTATTAATGAAGTGGTTATGTGATATCAATTTCTAAGTAAATGAAACAATGAGTAAAGTATGTGCGGTTGTGATTAGGTTCATTCAGCAAATGATTTTACATATACCAACTTGAATAGGAAATTATTTTTTTTAAATTCAGTAAAATTAATTGTATCACTTAAGACTTACTAAGCCTAGGAAAGCTTGCTCCGTTGTTATGTCTTCTGTTTTATAGATTGTTGATTCTGGCCAATTGCTCGGGGATCGTCAGCAACTCGTCACACTATCACTATTTAACATTTTAGTATTGTTATATTTTAGAAATGTATGGCATGTATAGAGTAGACTAAAGTGAATAATATTTCGAAAGATGAAAATATTATAGCCATATGAATATGGCATCTTATGGAAGTTCGTTCTCTTTTAAGTTCTTAATTTGATCTTTAATTTGTGCTTAGCGGCATCAATTGAAAAGAAATAATCTTTTATCTAAGAAAATGTTCAAAATTTTACTGTATTGATTTGCTTTCAAATATTCTGGTAACGCCTCGTCCTATTCCAGCGACGGTTATGGGATAGGGGTGTTACAGGGGATAAGTGTGCCATTGTTGCCTTTGCCAAGCGAGTTCTTCCAGCTTTCATGGTGGGTGTAGGCATACTGCTTCTTTATCTGAATCTCGACCTTGCATTTTTGGTAGGTCTATGCTCAGATTCTTTCCTTTCTTTTCTCTCTCTACCATGCTAATCTTGTATCTAACATCTTATTTCACTGTCAGTTTGCTAAGAGTGTTGGGTGTTCAATTTCGGTCAGCGATTTAAGTGGGTTAAACCACATCTGTTCAATCAAGACAAGTGTTAATGGTATTGTGGGTTCTTTTTTAAGAGAGGTTGTTAACTCTATTATCAATCAACTAATGGATTTCCCCAATTGAATGTAGGCTTTGGGCGCTCGTGGGCTGTTCACACGATATCGTAAACAAGTGTGTAATCACACTGCTACAAACATAAATCAGCCAAAAGCCAAAAAATATGACAATTGATGCTACACGAGCGTGCGCTCGCTCGTGTGGTAATCCAAATTCACGAAATGTAGGAGTTTAACTGCAGAGGCCACCATGAGCAATTCCATGGGTTTACGCCATTTTGGGTCATGTTAGGCCAGAACGAGCTCGTGGGCCCCACACGAAATGTAGGAGTTTAACTGCAGAGGCCACCATGAGCGATTCCATGGGTTTACGCCAACGGGCTTGTGGGCCCCACACTAGGTAAACCATACAGATGTGTGGAAGATATTGGGCCAAGCTGTGTGGTACACACGGCCAAGGTCATTTCTGGGCTTTGTGGGCCACATGGGCGTGTAGGCCCACATGGGCTACATAATGGGCTTTGGGCCCATTTTCACTGTTTGACTGTTAAGGTTGCACAGGACACCCGAGACGACTATGGACCTACTGATGGGTCGGTAAGCATACCTAGACCCCAAATTGATAAATTGGCTAATATGCCCTTATAAGATAAAATGACTGTTCTGCCCTTATGATATGTATGTCTGTAATCGAGCACGCCATTTTATATATATTGCATACATGTAGGATACTATGATACTAGGCATGACATTGCATGGGGACTTACTATATTTGGAGGAAGTGTACTATACTAGTAAGGTTACACGGGTCGCCCGAGACGACTATGGACCTACTGATGGCTTAATGCCACTATTTTACTAGCAGCTCCGTTGCAATACGATTTAGTCCCGCAACCAGTGCTATCATTGTAAGTGTAGGGATGGGTGGGTGATTTATTCCCCACGGGAGTGCAGGGTTGGACAGAAGATGGTGTACAGGTGTTGGTTGGGAAATCATGCATTCTGCACATAGCTTACTAATTTTTGATACTGTTATAAGCTAAGGCCCAACTGATACTGTCACTGTGAAGGGCTTAAACCCAGTCTGTTTCTGTTGCATATTGTCTATATGAATATTCAGGGAATTACACACTGAGTTTTTGCAGACTCAAAGGTGGCCACACTACTCGTTTAATTCAATTTGGTATTTTTATAATCATGTTTTGATCATTTGGGTATTTTGAAGTAATAATGGCCTCTTTTGGATTTTATTTTTAATTTAGGGTTTTTGTTACTTTGTTTTATAACTGCTAGTAGATGTAGTAAATGAGGTTTTCGAAACAAGTCAAATGTTTTATCAAAATACGTGCAAATACGCAACTGTCTTAAAAAGCTTCTGCTAATAAATGAGATTTTGACAATGCATAACGGTTTTAATAGTAAATGGCTTAGGATAATTAACCGCATTTTGAAAAAGAATGTCACGTTCCCGAATCAGTATAAGGTAATAAAAAAAGAGGTTAAAACTTAAAAGAGTTCTTATGACAACTTGTTTTGTAAAACACTTCAATGTGACATCACCAGATTCGGCCATAACGTCTAGGTCGAGTTTGGGGTGTTACATGTCGGTTTAGTCTAGAACGACTTCTAATGCATGATTTGAGCTTTGTAGGCCTGTAATAGGGACAACGTGAATGTATTTGATTGATAGTTATTTGAAAATGGAAAATGTATGTGAACTATATGCTTATTTGTATAACAAGTCTGGTACTGCTCTATAACCCTATTTTGGCATTAAATACAGGTGAGGGGTGTTACAGTAACATGTCTTCCAGAATCTATATTACTAGTTCTAATTGCCCGTCTGTTTGAGGATGAAATGCGGTACTAAAGTTGACTTTAGTGCCCAAAGCTTCGTGAAGTTTACTCCAAAACCTCGATGTAAATTGCGGATCATGATTAGAAATAGTAGATGCTAGAATTCTGTGAATCTCTCAATTTCTAACACATACAAATCTGCTAACTCAAAGTGAATAATCTATTCTGACTAGAATAAAATGGGCCAACTTAGTTAATCTTTTAACAAACATTCAGATCGAGTCTTTCTTTTTCGAAGTTATGGGCAAACTATCTATGAAATCCATCGTGATCTGCTTTTACCTACTAACAAATTAAACATTTAGCTATGAACTCACAAATTTCACATTTCATACCCGGCCACCACTACATTTGCTTCAAATCACAATACATCTTCATACTACCAGGATGAATGGAATACGTACTGCTATGAGCTTTAGACAAAATATCTCATTTCAAACCTAAATCATTTGGGACACAGATCCTATCACGATAACGCAATGTACCATCATCATCAATACTATATTCATTAGTCAAACTATGTTGAACCAATTTTCATTTCAATATCAACTTTGGATCATCACATTGTATGTCCCGAGTTTGTTTTAGAAATAGTGGTTTAGTCTTCAATTCTGCCAATACATAACCATTAACATTCAAAGCCAAATAAGCGTTTAATGCTCAAAGTGCAAAAAAGATGACTTTCTGCTAAGTGCATTTGCAACCATTAGCTTTCCCTAGATGGTAATCAATAATCAAATCATAATCTGTCAGTAGTTCTAGCCAACGTCGCTGCCTCAGATTCAACTCCTTCTAAGTCATTAAGTATTTTAAGCTTTTGTGATCAGTACTATACACGTGACATTTCTCACCATATAAATAATGCCTCCATATCTTTAAAGCAAAGACGGTCGCAGCAAGCTCAATATCATGAGTAGGATAATTCTTTCATGCGACTTTAACTATCGAGAAGCATAAGCTACTACCTTCCCTGTCTGCATTAACACACAACCAAAACCATTGAGAGATGCATCACTGTAAACAACATATGCCGTTCCAGATTCAGGCTAAGTTAATACTGGAGCTTCTGTTAACATGCTTTCAGTTGATCAAAACTTTATTGACATTTATCAAACCAACCAAATTTGACATTTTTCTATAATAACCTAGCCATAGATGAAGCAATGATCATGAAATTTTTAACGAATCACCGATAATATTCAGCTAATCCCAAGAAACTTCAGACTTCAGAAATGTTCTTCAGAATTTTCTATCCAATAATTGCAGATACTTTATACGGATCAACCCTGATTCCATCTGCAGAAATAACATGTCCTAGAAAATCTACTTCTCACAGCCAGAATTCACATTTACTAAAATTCACATACGGTTGTTTTTCACTCAAAGTTCACATTACAACTCTTAAATGCTCGGCGTGATCTAACTCGTTCGATAAATAGATCAGGGTATCGTCAATGAATATCACGACAAACTGATCTAAATATGGCTGAAGCACTTGGTTCATCAAATCCATGAATGTTGAAGGAGCATTGGTCAAGCCAAATGGCATCACCAGAAATTCATAATGACCATATCTAGTTCTGAGTGCAATTTTTGATACTTTTTGCTCTTTAACTCGTAGCTGATAATATCTGGATCTCAAATCAATCTTTGAAAATACTATAACTCCTTTTAATTGATCAAACAAATCATCAACTCGAGGTAACGAGTATTTATTCTTGACGGTAGCTCTATTCAGCTGTCGGTAATCTATACATAGTCTTATTGATCCATCTTTCTTCTTCACGAACAAAATTGGAGTGCCCCAACGAGATACGATTAGTCGAATAAATATACGATCTAACAACTCTTGAAACTGTACTTTCAACTCTTTCAACTCTGTAGGGGTCATCTTGTATAGCGTTATCAAAATTGGAGCAGTTCCAGTCACAAGTTTGGTCACAAATTCTACTTCTCGTGTTGGTGGCAACCCAAACAGTTCTTTAGGAAAAAATCAGCATACTCCTTTACTACTATCACTTGTTTGATTTTTTACTGTCATTTTCGAATCAAGAATGTAGGTTAAATAAGCTTTTTCGAAACCATTTTTTTGAAAACTATCGACTTTTATTTAAAATGGAAATGAAAATAGGAGTCGCCACCAATCCTTTTTTGATGAGGTGTGATCGGGTCACCTCATAAAATGGTTGCTTTTAGTAAACTGTTTAATTTATTAAAACAACGCTTTCGGTCTATGAAATCCAGACAAACGAGTTCGGAAGTCAGTTACTACGAGGAAGGATTAGCACCCTCGTAATGCCCAAAATTAGTACCTAGTTGATTTATTAGTGTCTTAGTATCGAAAATTGAAAACTTTGAAGAGATTTAAAATACGGTCCTTTGTTAAAATCGTTTAATTGAAATTTTTTAGAAAAGGGCATATTTCATGTTAATCGAGAAAAAGAACTATATCCCGTAAGTTAGGACATAATGTCTTAAATCCTCGAAACGAGAATGAACACTAAAAGTTTTATTTATTTTAAAAGATATTCAATTATCTCGGTTTTAGAAAGAAATCATATTCCATAAGTTAGAACACGAACTTTTCTTAATTCCCAAGAATATTTAAAATTTTGTACTTTAAAATGTTCGTTTATTCGAATTTATCGAGAAAATCGAAACCTTGTAAGTTAGGGAACAATTTTTCGAATCTTAAAATACAAAATATCGCTTATTTTAGAAAAAAAATTTATGTATCGGGTAAAAATTAATGTAACACAAATTTGTAGTAAAAAATAAATCACGGTGCTAATATGCGTAACAAAAAAATAATAAATACGTTCATATGAATGACAATAAGAAGGACGAGAATAAAATAAAATAAATAAATAAAACAAAAAAGTTGATTATAACTAAAAAGAAAAAATAATAAGTAAAAAAATTAATTTTAAAGGACAATGGTAAATAAATACATAAATAAATAGTATGTAAAACGGTTTAAAAATAATAATATTAATAACAATGATAATACAAATAATAGAATACCTAAAGTTTGAAATTATATAAAAGGATATAAATAAATAATAAAATGAATAAAATAAAATAAGTGTATTTAAAAAATAATAATAGGTAAATAAATACAAAAAAGAAATATAATACTAATAGTAATAATGATGCTAAATTAATTAATTTAATAATAAAATGACAAAAATAACAAAAAAAAGGGACTAAATTGAACTTTAAAACAAAAATTTGGGGCAAATCAGAAATAAATAAAAAGGAAAAAGGACCAATCTGAACGCGCGAATAACAAGAAGGGCCCAAAATGGAAAATAATCCCCACCCTCGAAAACGCGCAGCTTCAAGGTGGATCAATTTGTAAATCGAAATAAATTATAGGGCAAAAATTAAAAATAAAAAGAACTTAATTGCAAAAACATTAAAAAGCGGAAGGGCTAAAGGTGCAATTAGCCCCAAAAGCAAAAACAAACGGATCCTCCCTGGCGTGTCGGGTCAACATGCAGATCCTAGGGGCAAAACGATGTCATTTTGGGCATCTGAGGCCAGTCCCAAAATGGCGTCGATTTGGATGCCTATATAAGTCAAAAAATTCCAAAAAAAAATTCATTTCAACCTTCAAAACAAAAGAAAATTCTGAAAAAACTCTTCTCCCTCTCTCTCTCAAAGCCCTCAAGCTCGTCCTTAGCTCCATTAGCCACCGTGGTGGCTGCCAGTCGCCGACGACTGCGCCACTATCCACGGTGGTTAAAAAATCGAAAGAAGGTCATTTTTTGACTTTTCGACTCCCCAATCCCAAAAACGTTGTTTTTCCTAAGAAACAACAAACCTCGGCCTTCCGCGGCAGCGCAAACGCAAAATGGGGTAAGGTTCGACTCTTTTCTTTTATTTTTTTTCTTTTTTTAAATAAAATAAAATAAAATAAATGAAATAAAAAAATGAAAAGAGAATCAGCTTTCTCTATTTCGATTACCTATTTTTTGTATTTCAATCTCTGTGTTTCTGTATTCGTAAAAAAATACAACGATGTGTTTGTGGATTTTATAGCCGATACATTTTGTTACAAAATTTTGTTGTTGCTACTATTTTTCTTCTCTGTGCTGTTGTCCTTACAGTTACGGAGGCCAGCTGTGGAGGTACGGAGGTTGACATGGAGGCACGAGGGGGGAGCAGCAGCGGCTAGGGTTCTTGGTTTTTTTTGCTAAAAATTGGTTTGGTTTTGGGCCATTCGGGCTTAGGGTTTTTTTAATTATTTTGGGCTTGTAATTGGTTTAGTTTTGGTTTGTAAATTGGAATGGATTGTTTAATTATTTTATTTTGATTTGGTTTTATTTTTTGTTTTTGGTTTCTGTATGGGCCTGGGCAAATTAGGCTGATTACAAGCTTCACAACTCGTTTTAATCAATTTCTGAGCTGTCAATACTGAAATTACATTTGTCATACAATCGACCCCATTTTCAATAAAATCGACCCCATTTGCCTTAACACAAACAAATTCACCATCTGGACGCTTCAAACTAACTTGCTTCCTTCGGCAACTCACTATTACATCATGCTTAGACAGCTAGTCCATTACCAGAATGATATCAAAATCATCAAAAGGTAGCAACATCAAACTAGCGGGAAAATTGTAACCCCTAATTTTCAGTGGACATGATCTACACATCTGATTAACTAAAACACACTGACGCAGGGGGTTCGTAACTTTAACAGTATATTCAGTGAACTCAACAGGTAATTTCTTTTTGTCTACTAATGCAGTGCATATATACGAGTGAGTTGATCCAGGATCAATTAATGCATATACATTAATATCAAAGAGAGAAAAAGTACCTACAATAATGTCTAGGGCATTAGTTTCCTCATAAGCTTTGATTGCATAGGCTCTAGCTGGTGTTCTCGCTTTAAACCGTTCATTCATCTCGACATTCTTCGCTCGACCAGAAGTAGTGTTCCTGGCATTTCTAGATCATCTACCTTTTTGAGAAGTTGCTTTAGGCTTGTTTGATTGATTGCCAAAATCATTTTGCCTCTTTGGATAATCATGAAGGAAATGATCAGTAGAACCACAATGAAAACAAGCTCCCAACTTTGACCGACAATTACCAAAATGTCTTTTATTGCATTCATCACAAATAGAAATGGTTCTCCTAACATTTCTTACACTTCCAACACTAGCCGTTGGAGAATTAACATAATAGAAATTGTTTTGCCTCAGTTTCTCTCTACCAGTGAACTCTGAAGGGGTAGCTAACTGACTTGTGTCGTTTCTAAATTTCTTTGAAAGAGACGTTTAAGTAGACTTGAATGACCCCCTTTTGTTAAAGTCTTAAAATTTTGAATCTGATTGTCGTTTACTTTTAGAATTTTTTTCAACTTTTTGAGCCCGTTCTAAAAGTTCTACAAATTCCCATAACTTTAATGCCGCTACAGACATATAGATATCATCATTCAACACGACTTTAAAACTAATACACATTTCCTCCTCATTTGATACGATATTACGAGCATACTTGCTTAACTGCACAAATTCACGTTCATACTCAGCTACAGTTCGATTTCCTTGTTTTAACTCAAGAAATTCTTTCCTTTTCTTGTCGATAAATAATCAGCTAACATACTTCTTCTTGAATTCAGTCTAAAAGAAATCCCAATTAATATGATCACTCGATGTCATCATGCTCAAAGTTCCCCACCATAAATACACTTCATCTTTTAGTAGTGATACCATGCATCTCAAACAATATTCGGAAGTGCACATTAACTTCATGAAAACTCTCTTTGTATTCATTAACCAATACTCAACTTTTGCAGAATCACCATTCACCTTGCCTCTAAATTTTTTCACTCTACATTTCTGAAGTTTATCCACTGGTACACGATTAAATGTCACCAGTACAATATTTTAAGGACCTAGGGGTGTTAGAGGAGGCACATTAGGGGTAGAGGTGGTGGAGTTGCAAGATTTGCTTACTTGAATTTAGTGAACCACTAATTCATTATTCTGAGGTATACATTTTTCATTTCATCACCAAAAGACTGTGGAATTGACACACTATTACTTGCTTCAGGATTCGAAGCTTGAATGTTACTTTCAGCCTCATTAACTACAGCCCAGTTCGATTCAACTGACATCTTGAATCTATAAGAAAATACAATATTAGAATGGATCAAAAGCATCACACTATCACAAGGTATATGTGGCATGTATATACTAACTCTACTCTACTACGTTAGTCTTAGAATCAACTAAATCGTAACTCTAATACCACTAAATGTAACATCCCTAACCCGTATCCTCAATTGTTTAAGGTTACAGAGTATTACCTAACAATCCGAAGCATTTATACTTAACTTTGTTCAATAATATAAACAAATCATAAATAAATAATACACACACATATCATCCCTAGATCGAGCCCTCGAGGCCTTAAAAAAAACCTTAGAAACAATTCGGGACCAATCTGAAATCATTTGGAAAGTCTAAGAAAAAGTCACAAAAATTTAAAAACAGGGGTTACATAGCCATATGGCCAGGTCATGTGCCTCACACGGCTGAGACACATGCCCGTGTCTCAGGCCATATAACCTTCGAACTAGGGACACACAGCCGTGTCCTAGCCCATGTAACTCACTGAATAGGGTCACATAGCCGTGTCACATGCCTGTGTCCCTGGCCGTGTAACTTTTGAAATTACCTCACACGCCTATGTGCTAGGCCATGTAACTTACTGACTTGCATATAAAGAAACCTTTAAGAGACACACAGTCATGTCGCTAGGCCGTGTACCACACACAGCTGAGTCACACGGTCGTGTCTCAGGCCACGTAAACCTAAAATTCACCTAAAACAAGTCATTCCAAAAGCAATTCACACCTAACCAATCTAAGCATTTAAACATGTATCCAATGAACCTAAACATCATTCCCCATTACACAAACATACCATTTTAATGTCCTAAAATCAACCAACCAATGTGCCTTTCATAGACACCACAATTATATACAACATCAACAACTAAAACATATCAACATTAATCCATTTCTTGCATAGTAACGTAATTTATTCATATACCAAAACATACCACAAGTGTTCGCTTTCATACCATTCTAATTATACCAAAAAGGAACCTATTTACCAGCATGATAAAATACTTATCGACATAGTTTAGTAAAGTATCAAATTGTACTAAAATAACCTATTTAGCCACATATACATGCCACTACCCTAAGAGAAACAAGAACTACCAACATCAATGGATAGTGTGAGCCGACTGATTGATCCTTCCAAAGTGTCAGCACAGAATTCTACAAAAAAATTTACAAGAATCGTTTAGTTTACACAACTTAGTAAGAACATAGTATTAATTTCAATCTAACACAATTAGATACAATTTATATACTATTAGATTTTAGAGGTATCAAAGTACAAACAAGGGCATGTATGTGCAAACAGGGGTGTCGAAGTATGAAAATGGGCACGTATGTGCAAATAAGGGTAACGAAGTACAAAAAGGGGCACAAATGTGTAAACATTCAAATATTAATTAACGACCTTTAGCTAAGGAACTAGAATTTAAAAATAAGAATAAAAATTCATTTACTTATTGAATCATTATGAACTTACCTACTATTCGATTTTGACCAGCACATAATGATGCGAACTCGTTCTCGTATGATGACTATGAGTCACAAGAGTTCCTGATCAAAATTAAGAAGTATCAAAGTAATGCACTTGGTAAAAGTTGAAACATGAAGGGCTAGCTTTGAGTAGGGTGTTTTGAAGGATGATAATGGAGAAGTTTGAATTCGGTTTAAGGACTCGAGAATGAACTAATAATATAGAACAATACTGACCTGATTCTTTTATTGGTACTTAAGATGGATATGGAACGGAAACAAGAAACATGACCCTCTATCTAGCAAGATAGGAACCAACCAGAATAAGGGTTGAACATCACACTTCTAAGAAGTAATAAGTTCGAATGAATTAGATTAACGCTACAAGGGTTGTTTGATAAGTCAATTTAAGTCAGATGAGAATGAAGAGAGTGAACACTCACAATTATATTAAAATTCATCAAAAGTTCCCACAAAGTGTTCAAGCCTTATATGACATTTGCATTGGTGAGCAGCTAATTCATTGATCCTTGAAAGTTAGCTGAATGTGCATGAAATTGAATGGTTGCAATGGTGTGAACATGAGTTGATGTTGCCTTGATAATCGAATGGTTATGTAGGTAATTAGTGCAGCTTGTGCCATATGAAGAGTCTCAAGGTGTGAACAGCAAGAATTGAATGGTTCGCTAGGTGTGAACTTAGTAGCCAACCGATTGGTCAAGTGTGAAATCACTTAATGCTTTACCATTCACGAAATGGCTCTTGAGAGGTTGTATTCAGTACCTTCCACATGTATGCACGTCCAAGTGAATGAATTCCCATAAATGCGGTCTAATGAACATCAATCATGCATGCATCAGCTTGAGAGGAAGCTTCCTAGCAACAGTAAACGTGAACAACCTGGCCAACATTAAGACACAGTTTAAATGCAACAATTAAAGAAGAAAACACTTTTATTTTGTATGAACTTAGAGAAATATTAATGATGTCAGAATTAAGACAAATAATTTAAAGTGCAGTATTTAACAAACTCACATTTAAGATGTCCAAACTAAGACATAATTAAAGTTTAAACTAAAATAACTAAAATGGATATCAATCCTTATTTCTAGCAACCGAATTAAACATACAAACATTAAAGCTTTATTTGCAGCACATTGCATGGTTCACATGAAATGCATGGAATGCATGAAGTGCGTATTTTGCTTGGAATGCATGGAGTGCATGCCCAAACTTGATCAATTAAACCCGTGACAGCTTCTACCCAAACTCATTCAATTAAGCTCGAGACAGCTTCTTTAAACTTCTTAGCTCGTGCATTAGTAATTGGCCATCTTGGCAACTCGATTGGATCTTGCAAGGTTTCACCAATTGCTTGCTCAACATCATGCATTTTGATTGGGTCCATGTCCATGCTCGCATCATCCCCTCCCCCTTCGAAGCGATTTGTCTCTGAATCATCTCCTATACCATAAGGAGAAAGATCAGAAACATTGAAACTTGCACTAACGTTATACTCACCTAGAAGGTCCAATTTGTATGAATTATCATTAATAATCTCCAATACTTGGAATGGTCCATCACCTTGAGGTAATAACTCATATCTTATTTGGGCAGGGAATTTTTCTTTCCACATGTGGATCCAAACCCAATCTCTGGGTTCAAAAACTACTCACTTGCATCCCTTATTGGCTTTGTTTACATACTGTTCAGTTCTCTTTTCTATGTTTCCCTCATTTTTTGGTGTAAATTCTTCACAAACTTAGCCTTGTTTTTGCCCTCTACATGCACAAATTGATTAAATGGTAAGGGAATTAAATTTAAGGGAGTCAAATGATTAAAACTGTAGACAACTTCAAATGGTGAATGCTTAGTAGCCAAATGCACAGATCGATTATAAGCAAACTTGATTTGTGACAAGCACTCTTACCGTGTTTTTAGATTTTTTCCAAATGATTGCTCTTAACAAGTTTGAGAGAACTCAATTAACCACTTCAGTTTGGCTATTCATTCATGGGTGGGATGTTGTGGAAAATAATAACTTGGTGCCAAGCTGATGCAATCCCGGCCGTATCATGTTTCGATACATCTGAATGACATCAAGATTGGCCCAAGCTCGAGGGTCCCAAGTCAAAATGAAGATTAATTTCCAGTTAGCTTAATTCAGTTGTTGGAAAATAAGGACTTTGATTCATTTATTTTAGTTATTTTAGTTATTTTGTGTCTTTAATTATGTTATAGTTTGAAGATCATTAATATGCATCTTTAATTAATGTCTTGCATTATTAATCTACATCTTTTAATTATGACATGCATTTTTGTAACTCCGATGTTAGTTTAAGTCATGCATTAAGTAACTTAATTGTTCATTTAGTTTGCATCTTAAACCATGCATTTAAGCATCTTAGTTGTTTAATATGTTTGAGTTTGTTTACATAAGTATGTTATTTAATTTGGCTATTACATTTTACTGTAGAAATTAAAGTGTCTTTATTTTCATTTAAAATAAGGTGATTTGAGTTGCATGTTCAATAATTAATTCATGTATGAGTGTTTATAGTGTGCTGATTTTTATGAGTGTCTTTAATGCTTAATCATCTATTTTGTAGGTGACTATTCATATGGTTAATTAACTATTCATGTTTGGAACTTTTTCAAGCCTTCAAAGATCATTATGGGTGACTATTCATATGACTAATTGACTCTTCAAGTTTGGACCTTTTCCAAGCCTTTAAAGATCATCATGGTGGTTGTTTAAATGGTCCAAGAGTGTCTCTTCAAATCTGACCAGTTTTAAAGCACTCAAAGCTAGTTAAGGAGCCAATTGAAGAGATGAACACACAAGTCTTTTGACATTCGGTTTAAGGGAGAAGAAGGGACACCAAACAGCACATTAAGGGTTCATTAAGTCATCAATAAAGTGAAGAGGCATTAATTTTCATCTACACCAAAATCAAGTAAAAAGACATGACTCTTTGGCTGCCTATTAAAAGTTATAACTGAATTTTAATATTTTGTTAAAAGCTGATGTGAATGTTGAATATGAATAGCCATATTAGTGCCTATAAATAGCTTGTAAAAGGACAATGTTAAGGACTTTTTGCTCATTGTTGAATGTTTATAACATTTGTGAGTTTTTCAACTCTCTTAATGCGTTTTAGACTCAACTTGACTTATCTAGCTTGCTAGTGGCGTCATTCTATTTCTTTTGAACTTATCACTCATTCCGAGTGTGGCGTTCACCAAAATTATACCTTTGGTTCTTGCCTTTATAACAGCCTGGTTTAGACCCTAGTCAGAATAGTGGTTTCAAGACCACAAATCCGAGGTCGGGAAAATATTTTTAATATTATTTTTGATGATTACAATGTGTGAAAAACTATATGTGAAAGTTTTGTGTGATTATTTTATAGTTTGGGTGTCAATTTGAGAAAAAGGACTAAATCGCAAAAAATGTAAAAGTTGTGTGTTGTTTGTTAAATGTGCTTATTTGTTATGGCTATTTCAATATGAAGCCCTTATGTTATAAATAGACCATTGATATTCAAATATGACATAAATGGGCTTTTACTTAATGTATTTAAATGGTTTAATAACAAGGTTAAACTTGTAAATTGGTTATTAAGGAATACTAAGTAAAACCAAAATCAAAATTTTATGTTATTATCATCATCTAGCCAAAAATACAAGAAGAAAAGAAGCCACATTAGGTTTTAAGATTTTGGCACTTGTAAGCTTGATTTGGTAAGTGTTTTGTGCTCAGTTTTTAGTGATTTTTACGTTTTTTAGATCGTTGCTAAGTGTATTAGCTAGCCCATGTCTTAATTCATGAGATTTGTTGATGTTTTCATGAGGTGGTGTTAATGGATATTTGAGTTTTATGATAGTTGATAATGAAAACTAAGTGTTTGATGTTTGATTAATATGTTTTGTATTTGAATTTTTGATGAATTTGAATAATTTGGGCTAAATTATGAAAATGAAATTTTGGAGGACTAAGACGTGAAATAAATGTGATATTTGGACTTATATGAATAATATGAAAATTCAGCTAAGCTATAGTCTTAGTGAATTTTGAGTACTTTGTGATTTTGAGAATTGAGGGCTAATTTGTAAAATGCCCTAAGTATGAGTATATGGATTAAATTGAATGAAATGAGTGATTGATTAAGTGAACTTGAATTTATATAGCTCAAGAGAGGGGAAATTCGAATTTAAATCAAGGCACGAACAAAGTACTCGACTGATCGATTGGTTTCACCATCACTACGCCCGAGATAAGTTCAGATATAATGCATACTATTTTAAGTATTGTTTATATGAAATGTGTTATATATATATGGAAATGTATTTACGAAGTGACTATATGATTTTTGGATTGAATGTATTAGGCACTGAGTGTGCGAAAACTTGAAATAGCTACAGCTATCGAGAACGGCACCAAGTGTGCTAGAATGAAATAGTTTCGGCTGAATTATAGGCACTAAGTGTGCGATACCGAGTCAAGTTCGGTTTAATGTAAAGGCACGAAGTGTGCGATATCCTAATAACTCAGCTAAATTAATGGCACTAAGTGTGCGATGTCATTGAAGTTAAAAGACAATCAAACAAGTTAATGCATCTAGCATCGAAGTGGAAATTGAAATAGCTAAGTACGAGATGGTACAGGTTTGTACGAAACCTAGGTGAGTGATGACGTTGTGTATGATTTATATCAATGAACCTATGTAGTTGGTTATATTGAGTATGAGAAAGATACAAGACTTTGTGAATAAATGAACATAGTTAAATGAGTTGGAATGAGTGGAAACAGGTATGCTTGATTGTGAGCCAAAAGAAATGGTATGAAAACAAGTAAAGGTTATGATGGAGTGAGTAGTGATATGAATTGAACTATGTGTTAGTTAATATGCATATTAATTTTAAATGTTAAGTTTTAAATGTATTATATTACGAACTTACTAAGCTTTAAGCTTACTGTGTGAATTGTTCTCTATTTTTTATAATGTTATAAGCTAGCTCGGATCTAGGATCGTTAGTGACTAAATCACCCTATCGAGCCTCTATTTCGGTACATTTTGAGAGTTGTATAATGGATATGGCATGCATAGGCTAGGGGTGTCTTGGAAACATTTTCAGTTGTATATATGTTATGCTATGTGATATGGCTAGCTAATGGATATGTTTATGTTTGATTATGGTATGTGACTTGAGATGTATTTTGGTATGCCTTTTGGTGCATATATGGCTTATTCGGTAATGGTCATTTTGGTATGAAACAAGTGGTGATTTGGTAAGTTTTGGCTTGTGATTGATCAAGGTACTAATGAAGTATGAAACATGTGTTTGGCATACATGTGGTTTATGTTTCAAGATGTTTTGGTATGGAAATTAAGCATGAAACTAGTTGATGATGAAGTGGTTATATTGGTGTATGTTATGTGGCTTAAATTGGCTGAATTGGATGCTCATTTATGCTTGAAAAGGTTATGTAAATGATACTTGTAGGTGCATAGCTTTTGGGGTGAGAAAAATGGCTTAAACCAAGCCTATTTCGTGCTACACAGCCTGAGCACACGGGCTTGTGACTCGATCATGTGACCCTTACACCTTACCAAAATTAGACAGTGAGTTACACAGCTTAGACACACGAGCGTGTCTGTTGGCCGTGCATGGCACAAGGGCTGGACACACAAGCGTGTCTAGTGGCCGTGTGGCCAAGATAGTATGTATGCCTTGTATCACCACGGCCTGGACACATGGGCATGTCTGGTGGCCATGTGAGGCACACAGCTTGGCCATACAGCCGTGTGGCCCTATTTCAAAATTTTTTTTAAGATTTCCTACCACTTTTATATGTTATCAAATTAGTCCCTATTGCTTAATTAGGGCTTTATATGTATGATTAAAGCATGAAATGATTATGAATGTTGGAAAACTATGGGATTAAGTTGTTTTAAGTTATATGTTTGATAATATACTGATCTGATCTGAGTTACAAGTCCGATAATGCCCCTTACCTATTCCAGCGACGGATACGGGATAGGGGTGTTACAATTTGATTGGTATGAGAGCTACGATTTAGTCGATTCTAGGACTAACGTAGCATGTGATAGCTATACATGCCATATATATATGAACTGCGATAGTGTGATGAATCCTAACAAATAAAATGTGCTTTTTGTATAGTAATGGATCCCAATCGAGCGATAGCCGATAATGTAGAGAGTAATGCGCCTGCTCCCTCTCAAGGGACAACGCTGGCCGAGTCTAGGCCGATGTCGAGTAATAATGAGGGAGAGACAAAACAAGCATTCTTCTAGATGGTGAACTAGTGGTTCAGGAAATTCATTCGTACGAATCCGGTTGCTCAACAACCGCCAACCCCGCAAATCCCTATTGTGACACAAGTTACTGATCTGATACATCAGAATTGACCACCTGTTGATAAAATTTGAAAATATGGTGCCAAAGAGTTCAGGGCTATTGTTGATGATAACACCAAGTTGAATTCTAGGTAGAAAATATAATCAGAGTGTTTGATGAGTTATCTTTACTCCTGACGAATGCGTTAAATGTACCATATCTTTGTTGAGAGATTCTGCGAACCAATGATGGAACACCTTAATATCTGTGGTTCTGAGAGAACAGGCCACTTGGGAGTTCTTCCAGACAGAGTTCAAAAAGAAATATATTAGTTAGAGGTTTATAGACCAAAAACATAAAAAGTTTCTCAAGCTGAAACAGGGCCGTATGACCGTGACTGAATATGAACGTGAGTCTGTGAGATTGAGCAAATATGCAAGAGAATGTGTTTCGACGGAAACTATTATGTGTAAGCAATTTGTTGGCAATTGAATGAGGACATTAAACTTTTAGTTGGGATTCTCGAGTTGACCGAATTTGTTGTGCTGATTGAAAGGGCTTGTAAAGCCAAAGAACTTAGTAAAGAAAAGAAGAAAGTTGATTCAGAGGCTAGAGACGAGAGAAAAAGATCAATGAGTAAGCCATATCAATCTTCGTCAAAGAGATTCTGAGATGCACCCAGTCACTCAAATGTTTCGGTTGAACATTCGAGTAAAGATCATGTGAAACAATACGCTAATCCTAAGACTCAAGTTGTAATGGAGTCAAATGTTGGTAGTGTCAAAAGTAATAAACCTGAGTGTCAACAGTGTGGAAGACGGCATTTCGGTGAATGTTGGACGAAATACAATAATAGAGTTTGTTACAAATGTGGTGTACGAGATCATTTCATTAAAAATTGTCCTAAAATAGTCAAAGAAGATATAGAACGGAACACAAGACCCAGTAACATTGTGACCAGAGGTAGACCAACCAAAAATACCAAAAATGTGAGTGGTAGTCAAAGAGAGACTAAAGACTCAGCTGTGAGGTCCGAGGCCAGAGCACCTGGCAGAACCTATGCTATTTGCGCTTATGAAATACCATCAGATCCAGATGATAATACTGGTATCTCTTCTCCTTATGATGTTAATGTGAATTTCATGTTCAATAAAATTTTATCTGTTGAGTTTATTGAGATATTATAAAAAGTGTTGAACCACTTAATTAGATGTGTTTTGGTTGATAAAGTATAATAGAATATCCATTGATAATTTGGGATTAATGCTTCTTGATTGATTTGATGATTAATTTAACCTTATGTGTGAAAAGGGTATAGAATTTATTTTACGTATGTACTGAACATTAAAGTGACAGAATCAAAGTTTGAATCAGTACTAGTTATGTAAGAATATATAGATGTACTTTCTGAAGAATTACTGAGATTAGTATTGAAAAGAGAAGTAGAGTTAGTAATGAATTGGTACTAGGAGCAACCTTTAATTTGATAGCCCTTTTTCAGATTGGTTCCGATAAATTAGAAGAAATTACAAGTTTAGCGGTAAGAATTGAATGGTAAAAAGTTGTCAGATTGAGTTCCTCCTTTGGAGTTTATTGATGTTTTTGTGAAAAAGAACAGCAGTATGTTCATAAGATTCAGATTAGGTTATTGTTAGTTTTGAGCTTAAGACTCTAATAAATTGTAATGAATGCTCTGTCGGTTTTAGTTGATGATGTTTTGATTATAGCTGAGAGAAAATGAAGACAATTGTTGTTGCGGCAGATTAATGATAATCAGAAAGTTGAAAATGAAATGCTAGTGAAGAGAACTTGGTGTGAATCAAATTTTAAATCAGAGCTTCGAGTTAGTGATAATGATTTTGTAAGTGTTCAAGATCTAATATGTGTTCAGAGAAATTCAGAACTGATTCAGAAAAATTTTGAATAAAGCGTACAGTGGTTGTTTATCGCTTCATCTGGAAAACATGAAAATTATATAATGATCTGAAACAGTTTTACTGGCGGCCTGGTACAAAACGGGATATTTCAAAGTTTGCTTTTAACTGTTTGATTGGTCAGTAAACCAAAGCTGAACATCAGGTCATGTCGATTTATTTATAGCCGATTATGATTCCTGAGTGGAAATGAGAGAAAATTGCAAGGGGCTCTGTGTCGGGATTATCTTTATCTCCGAGAAAGAAGGATGAAATTTGGATGATAGGTGTTAGATTAATGATAATCAACTTATGTTATTCTAGTAACAATGGATTAACCACTTATTAAGTTAGCTGAATGGTATGTTTCTAAGGTTATATGGTAATCAGGGGAAAGCAATTTGAATTCTAGAAATTCTGTTTTGTCATTATGTTTTAAAGTGTGAAAGCAACCAAAGAATATTGATTGTTGTCGACTAAGTTGTTATGTGAGTATAAAGATGATATTGTATGAAACATCGTATATTACAGTTACCGATATCCATTGTTATGGAATGAGCTTTGGAAGAAAATGATCCACGAGATTACAATCATCAGTGAAATTGAACAGATAATGAAAGTAATTCAATATAGTTATAAGCAGTTTCAGTTTGATATGATATATAGTGGAAGATCGATCAGAATCTTAGTTGTGGGATTAAACAGTTATGAAATGTGGAACTATGTGTGACATTGAAATGTACCGTGTGAAAGCAAAGTTTTTACTATACTTTCTGGTAAGATTTTTAGAGACGAAAATCCCTAAAGGGAGGAGAGTTGTCACAACCTGGTTGAGACCTAGTCGGAATAGTGGTTTCGAGACCACAAATCTGAGGTCGAGAAAATATTTTTAATATTATTTCTAATGATTACAATGTGTGAAAAAGTATATGTGAAAGTTCTGTGTGATTATTTTATCGTTTGAGTGTCAATTGAGAAAAACGACTAAATCGCAGAAAATGTAAAAGTTGTGTTGTTTGTTAAATGTGCTTATTTGTTATGGCTATTTAAATATGAAGCCCTTATGTTATAAATAGACCATTAATATTCGAATATGACATAAATGGGATTTTACTTAAGGTATTTAAATGGTTTAATAACAAGGTTAAACTTGTAAATTGGTTATTAAGGAATATTAAATAAAACCAAAATCAAATTTTTATGTTATTATCATCATCTAGCCAAAAATACAAAGAAGAAAAGAAGCCAAAATAGGTTTTAAGATTTCTACGCTTGCAAGCTTGATTTGTTAAGTGTTTTGAGCTCGATTTTTAGTGATTTTTATGTTTTTGAGATCGTTGCTAAGTGTATTAGCTAGCCCATGTCTTAATTCATGAGATTTGTTAATGTTTTCATGAGGTGGTGTTAATGGATGTTTGAGTTTTATGATAGTTGATAATGAAAACTAAGTGTTTGATGTTTGATTAATATGTTTTGTATTTGAATTTTTGATAAATTTAAATAATTTGGGCTAAATTGTGAAAATGAAATTTTGGAGGACTAAGATGTGAAATAAATGCGATATGTGGACTTGTATGAATAATATGAAAATTCGGCTAAGCTATAGTCTTAGCGAATTTTGAGTATTTTTTTATTTTGAGAATTGAGGGCTAATTTGTAAAATGGCCTAAGTATGAGTATATGGATTAAATTGAATGCAATGAGTGATTGATTAAGTGAATTTGAATTTATATCGATCAAGAGAGGGGAAATTCAAATTTAAATCGAGGCAGGAACAAAGTACTCGACTGATCGATTAGTTTTGCTGTTACTACGTCTGAGGTAAGTTCAGATATAATGCATATTGTTTTAATTATTCTTTATATGAAATGTGATATATATATATTGTAACACCTCTTACCCGAGTCCAACACCGGAACAGAGTATGAGGCATTACCGTACTTGAACATGCTTAAGCTCGTAAACTTGCTCTATAAAATTTCTTTTCCTTATAGAACTGTTCATTCATTCTCTTAGTAGCCTTATTATGGGCCTACGAGGCCCAAATCATACATTGGGTGTGTTCCAAAACTAATCCGAGAACTTTCAAGCACTTAGAAAATTTTTGCCAAAAACAGGGAGACACGCCCGTGTGAGATGGGACACCCCCGTGTGGGCTGGCCGTGTAATCTCACATGCCCATGTCCCTAGCCCGTGTGGAATTTATTTTTAATTCCAACCACAGGGGTTTTGACACGGCATGGGCACACGCCTATGTCTATGGCCCGTGTCCCTCGCACGGCCTAGACACGCCCATGTCAATTTCCCGTGGAATATCCTGACTTAAACACTTACAAATTCAGATACACACACGGCCAAATGACACGCCCGTGTGCTCAGCACGTGTTCTATACTGACTTAGCCAATTTGGATGCTGGGGACACACGGCCTATTAACACACCCTTAAGGCTGACCGTGTGTCACACACGGCCTAGGCACATGCCCGTGTGCCCAACCATGTGGACAATAATAGGCTATTTTCCAAGCCTTTTTGCCACCCTGAAACATGATCAAACACAAGGCCAATCCTAAGGCAATCAAGGCATGAGATACTCTATAATTTCCCACAATTAAGGCATTCAAATGCTAACATACCTACCGTTTTCATCCATCTTTACTCTACTTAAACATGCCATGACACACATTTCATAAACTTCAACATTAACGCATAAGATGTAATTTAAGCAATATTAGGCCATTTTCAATAGGCCATTTCAACTTGACTTGAGAAACATTAGTCAACAGATTTGGCCACACAAAATGACACTTAACAACATAATCAAACATCCTATACATGCCATACATCAAAATAACTAATTTTACTACACCAAAATGGATGGCTTGATAGTGTGACTTCGAGCTCCGACTTTAACGATCCCCAAGCTAGTTCGGCAAACCTACATGGAAGAGGAAAAAGGAAGGGGGTAAGCACATATAATGCTTAATAAGTTGCATGAATAAAATAGCAACAAAATCATGAAACATTATGTAAATGAATTATCAAGAGTTTCACATAATTTCTTACTCATTCTTGTGACTTATTTAATTGCATACTTACTCATACTTTTCATGTTGTATTTCTCATGACAATGTACTTTCAATTTTCTCATACTTACTCGAATATATATATATACTTGGAACACTTAACATGAAACTTTAGTCTTACTCATGGAATTTACTAACTTGTAAACTTTCTTCTAAAATTCTTTAGAATATCGAAGGTAAGTTAATTCTCATGAAATGATGCCAATGCCATGTCCCAGACATGGTCTTACATGGGATCACATATTGATGCCGATGCCATGTCCCAGACATGGTCTTACACGAGATCGTAATCTGATGTCGGCGCCATGTCCCAACCATGGTCTTACACGGAATCTCATATTGGATGTCCACACCATGTCCCAGACATGGTCTTACAGGGGATCCTTATCTCATCTTAGTGCCGAAGCCATATCCCAAACATGGTCTTACAGGGGATCACATCTCGATTCCAATGCTTGTTCCAGACATGGTCTTATACAGGACCTACAAATTCTCATGATATGATTACGGTATCCCTCGTATCATTCAAACTTGAATGTAATTACTCAGTTCATGCTATCATCATTTCTTAATGGAAATTCATTTAACTAAATCTCATGGCATTATTACATTATCTCAAAACTCATCATCATGAAACTTATACATGTTCCATATAAGCATCATAACAAGACTTCATTGAACATCATAATTTCATAGAATATCATCATAATGAAATTTACATAGTATAAAAGCTAATTTATTACACACAACTTACCTCGAGTCCAAAAGGTAGGTGGAGGCTTGGTCTAGTTTACAACCTTACTCTTTCCCCGGTATTGGTCCAGGCTTCATGTCCCTTGATCTAAAATGGTAAATTCAACTTACCTAGCACGCACATTGCCTAAAATAGCTCATAATTGACACTTGGGTAAAATTTATAATTTTACCCCTAAACTTTTTCATATTTGTAAAATAGTCCCTAGGCTCGTATAATGAAATGTATTTATTCTTTTGGCTACCTAAGCCTAGCCAACACTCACTAGTGTCCATAGAAGCCCACATTGCTCATCAATTCATACTTTTACTACACATTTTAATAACTTTACAATTTGGTCCCTATTAAGGACTTTCATGCAAAATCACCTCGAGAAAGGTGTTTACTATAGTTTAAACCTTTATTTTCTACCACTAGACATCAAATTACTTGCATGTCATGCATGGGTATATTTCTCAATATGAACGCTAGTTTAAATTAGTGGTAGAAATAGCTAGATTAAGCTACAGGATTTCAAAAATACGAAGAGCATGAAAAACAAGGCTTGGAGACACTTACTTGGAGCTTGAAATTGAAGAAAACCCTAGCTATGGAGGGCTTGTAAATTTTGGCTGGTACATGGAGAAGATGAGCCAATTTTTGGCTTATTTTCCCTTTTTATTACTTAACTAAATGACCAAAATGCCCTTGTACCCTTTCTTTAGAATTTTACCCTTCCATGGGCATTTTAGTCCATAGTACCAAAAATTGGTCTAATTGCTAAATAAGGACTCCTAATAATTTTCTTATGCTATTTCATACTTAAATCTTCTAGAAACTCATAATTTGCATCTTTTGCAATTTAGTCCTAAAAGACAAATTAATCACTATTTCATGAAATTTCCTTCATGAAATTTTCTCGATATCATGCAGGCATACCATAACACAAAAATAATCATGGAAATAAAGTTTTCTACTTCAAATTTGTGGTCTCAAGACCACTATTCTGACTAGGTCCTGATTTGGGCTGTTACATATATATATATGGAAATGTATTTACAAAGTGATTATATGATTTGTGGATTAAATGTATTAGGTACTAAGTGTGCAAAAACTTAAAATAGCTACAGCTATTGAGAATGGCACCAAGTGTGCTAGAATGAAACAGCTTCGACTGAATTATAGGCACTAAGTCTGTGATACAGAGGCACTAAGTGTGTGATATCTGTTTAAATTAAAGGCACTAAGTGTGCAATATCCTAATAGCTCAGCTAAATTAGTGGCACTAAGTGTGCGATGTCATTGAAGTTAAAATATAATCAAATAAGTTAATGCATCTAGCATCAAAGTGGAAATTGAAATAGCTAAGTACGAGATGGTACATGTTTGTACGGAACCTAGGTGAGTGATGATGTTGTGTATTGATTTATATAAATGAACCTATGTGGTTGGTTATATTGAGTATGAGAAAGATATAAGACTTTGTGAATAAATGAACATAGTTAAATGAGTTGGAATGAGTGGAAATAGGTATGCTTGATTGTGAGCCAAAAGAAATGGTATGAAAATAAGTAAAGGTTATGATGGAGTAAGTAGTGATATGAATTGAACTATGTGTTAGTTAATATGCATATTACTTTTAAATGTTAAGTTTTAAATGTATTATATTATTTACTAAGCTTTAAGCTTACTGTGTGAATTGTTCTCTATTTTTTATAGTGTTATAAAACTAGCTCGAATCCGAGATCGTCAGCGACTAAATCACACTATCGAGCCTATATTTCGGTACATTTTGAGAGTTGTATAAATGGATATGGCATGTATAGGCTAGGGGGTCTTGGAAACATTTTGAGTTGCATATATGTTATGCCATGTTATATGGCTAGCTAATGGATAAGTTTATGTTTGATTTTGGTATGTGACTTGAGATGTTTTTTGGTATGCCTTTTGGTGCATATATGGCTTATTTCGTAATGGTCATTTTACTATGAAACAAGTGGTGATTTGGTAAGTTTTGGCTTGTGATTGATCAAGGTACTAATCGTTGGAACGACGGTGCCTCCAAGGCGCAGCGAAAAAATAAAATAATCTGACAATCCAAACCATGGATCCATGTGTAAGGAACGAATCGGGGTGATAAAAGGTTTCAAAATTATCGAAACTTTAATCTGAGTAGACAGCGACACCTAGGCAACGGGAATCCTGAACCAGTATCGAACCAAGCCGCAACCTTTTCTGATGTCGGCCTCTTCCACCCAATTGACAATAAACGGTAGAAATCCCAGAAAACTATTTTCAGAGATTATTTAGCTTGACGGCTGCTAGACCTAGTAGCATAATTTTGGGCTTGTTTATATATTAACTTTTTAGGGTTTTTACCCTTACTATATATAACTCTCTTTTAATTGGTATATCATTATCATGAATTTTAATTCATTAAAATTAATCCGAACATAATAATCATCATTAAAATAAATATAATAATGTTTAACAGAAAATTATAATTACATTAATTATAATAAAGATTTCGGTAAACTATATTTATTTAAACTTATATACAAACCAAATTCATATATTAATAAAATTATGTTCTGATTATGTGTACAATATCCTTGTACATATAGTATGTTCAACAATTTGATTGCCCAATTAAATTAATTCTATAATTAATTTAATTCATCTGACAACCAAACACAATACCAATTATGTTTTACTCCGTTCATTTCAACCATAGGGTGTGACCCTATAGGTTCTTGTAACATTAGCAATAATATTAGAATGATTCTAATGTTACAAACAATGAGTGGCATCTAGCAATGCATCATTGCTACCTAAGTTACAAGAAGTCATGATTCGACATAACCTTTTGTGATTAACCTTTCATGCATTAATCCTTAAGTCCTATATCTTTGGAATGGACACAAGTCATGGAATAGTCACACATGCATAGTCCATCCCATGTTTCTTGATACCTTGAGTAGATTATGATACACAAATAAGTATGACATCTCATATCAACTTAATTGAGCATGGCCATGCATTTCTAATCTCTCTCAATCAAGTGGCCTGAGATATTACTCCCATTATGTAGGAGGGACTTATCCTATATTGATCAACCATATCCTTCTACATAGATTGTGGTATATCCAACATCAGTCTTTATAGAACAACCAGTTACGGTGTTCGTTTAACTATATCAAAATATACAACTCACGATGTTGGGATAATGATGATCTCAAGTATGAGGATCATATACATATTAATCACTATGAGTAATGTTGTGACAATTACATAATAATCCAAGAAACATACTCATAGCGGGTCAGTCCAATATGTTGTTCTCTAACACACATATTCATGTATTGATTTTGACACTCCATATCAATGACAACTCTTTATCATCAATCAACTACATGTTAGTCTTAATGCATTATTGTTGTCCTAGCCAACAATAATACTTGACTAAGGATCTTTTAAGAATAATCATATTATTCTCAGGACATTATTATAAAATAGTTGATTTATGCACACAGAAAAGAAACTGAAATAATAATGGCAACGCCTTATATTAATAAACATTATAAATCAAGTATGTTATTACAACCATCTCGTGATTGATCTTTGGGCATGCTCTTACACTAATGAAGTATGAAACATGTGTTTGGCATAAATGTTGTAACACCCCAAACCCGGCCTAGAAGTTACGGTCGAATCCGGTGTGTCAAATCACCTACAATTAACCATGTTACCTAGTTACTACGATTAGGGTAAGCTTTACAAAAACCATTATTGTAGTTTAATGAGAAATTCCTGGTTTACTTAATGAATATCCTATTCACCACTGATCATTAAGGGTTTTATCAAAAACGTGACTTTCGTTACACTCTTGGAGTGTGTTGAGTTTTGAAAACGTTCAGTTATCGTGTTATTTTGAAAACAAGTAATCTTTATAAAAGCGCATCTCAGAGCTATTCGATTTCAAAACGATTTGAACAATATTAATCTTGAGTTAAAAACAAATTAAATAAGTAAAAAAATTAAATCCAGAAATAATAATAATTAGAGCGGCCTTATTACAACCCAAAAACCATAATAAAGATAATCTAAATAAATAAAGAAATAAAATAAGACTTAATAGAAAACCAGAAATCCAATCTTCGTGGCCACTCTGAATCCCTCCCAGCTCCAAGTCCACCAACTAGGGCTCACCTGCATGGATGGAAGGAAAAGGGGTGAGTTTCGAAACTCAGTGTGTACAGAATGCCCATCCAGAGCCCAAGTCAGCTCAAGCCCACTGGGCCTAAGCCCTATCCAGTCTCAGTTTTAACTGGGCCGAAGCCCTATCCAGATACAGTAAATTAGGCCTTAGCCCTTTTCAATTAACAGTATGGCCCATAGGCCCATTTCAGAATAGAACAGATAATAAATATGAATGCAAACCCAAACCCAACCTAAATCCAGCCGCTACACTCCACCCATACCAGCCCTACACACCGTGTGGGGAATAACTTAACCCACCCAGCCCTACACTCCACAGTTGCAGCATGGCTGCTCAGATAACAATAAATTGAGACAAAGCCTCTAGTACATGGTCAAGCCACTTTAAGTACTTCCTCCATCAATATCCCAGTCCCCATGCAATAGAAAATCATGTAATGAACAGAAAACAGTAACACATGCAGTTCAGTTTGATTTAGCCCTAGGGGTATAACGGATATTTTGTACCTTGGGGTAAAATAGTAACTTCTCGTCCATAAGGGTAATTCAGTCAATTTATTAGTTTCCTAGGGTTTTATACATATTTCAGTCACTATTAATCCAACTCTCGTCTCAGCAGTTTATTTAACTTGTTTTAACAATTTTAAGCTATTGGGCCCTAAAACCCCTAATGGGCCCTACAGTGTCTATTAGCTACTTAAGCCCATTTAGTTTAGACTTTATGATCAATTTATCATTTTAAGCAGTTTTTAACCTACAATCCATCAGTACACACTAATTACCCGTTTTCACCCATATGGGCCCGTAAACCCATTGGGCCCCTATTCAGCCCACCGAGGCCCAATTCACCGAGGTGCACGAAATTGCGCACTCAGCCATCTTACCACTTGCGATTACCGATCTAACAAATTCCAACAGACTTATGAGCGTTCGCACGCTCACAAGCCCACGAAATGCCCAAATTTCAACATTTTAGCTTTTTTGGCTTTTGCCGATTTAGACTAGAGAAGGGTGTTCGATACACACCTATTTTGCAATTCTATCAGTAAGATCTCCTATGTGATTCCTCCTACAATTAATCACTTAATAGATTAGATTATGAATCGATGAAAAACCAATACAAGCTCTTACCACATTCGGCCAATGTCCCTAAGGCCCTTGAAACCTTACCTTTGCTGAAACCAATGACTAGATCTAGATCTAGTTGTTCCACTTTTCCAAACCTTCGATCAATCATCTCTAGAACACACAATCACCAAAAGAAATCATTTATTAATAATCTTTAAAGCCCTAAGCCCCAATCGACAGCCTCCCTTAACTCTAGGGACTTTGGTATTTCTAAATCACGAAATAACACATAGATCTGGGATGTTGAGTACTTACCACAGTTTCCCTTCTGATTCTACTCAGATTTGATGCAGATCTAGCCTCTAAACACTTGCAAAAATCAAATTTTTAGAGATCTACAGATTCGGCTATGTCCCTAAAAACTATTACGTTTTCGGCTTTTGGAATTGTGAAGAGAAAGGTGTTTTGGTGTGGTGGCTTTGGAGTGGTGTTGCCGACAAGGGTTGGGGTTTAAAGAAGGGGACAGTCGATCAAAAGGGATGACGAAAATAGAAGGATTTGACTAGGAGAAACTTAACCCTAGTCCACACGTCACTTTTTTAGGAACTTAGTGGCGCCACCTTGCCACTTTACCAAGGCCCTCTTTGTGTCATAATTTACGAAGTTTTTCTTAAAAGCCCACTTAACCAGGTCCCTTTTCACTTAGAAATTAGAATTGATATTTCTGCCCGGTTTAACTTAGGCTTGGGCCTTCTAAAGGCCCACTAACACATTTAAACACAATTTTAGTATCCAGAACACCAAGATTTCAAAATTCACCAAAAATCACAAAAACCCGAGAAAATCCCTAAAATCAGGGCGTTACAAATGTGGTTTATGTTTCAAGATGTTTTGGTATGGAAATTGAGCATGAGACTAGTTGATGATGAAGTGGTTATATTGGTGTATGTTATGTGGCTTAAATTGGTTGAATTGGATGCTCATTTATGCTTGAAAAGGTTATTTAAATGATGCTTGTAGCTGCATAGCTTTTGGGGTGAGAAAAATGGCTTCAACCAAGCCTACTTCGTGCCACACAGCCTAAGCACACGGGCGTGTGACTCGACTGTGTGACCCCTAAACCTTACCAAAATTGGACAGTGAGTTACATAGCTTAGACACACGGGCATGTCTATTGGCCGTGCATGGCACACGTGCTGGACACACGGGCGTGTCTGGTGGGTCTGGTGGCCGTGTGGCCAAGACAATATGTATGCCCTGTATTGCCACGGCCTAGACACATGGGCATGTCTAGTGGCCATGTGAGGCACAAAGCTTGGCCATACAGCCGTGTGGCCCTATTTCAAAAATTTTCTTAAGATTTCCTACCACTTTTATATGTTATCGAATTAGTCCCTAATGCTTAATTAGGGCTTTATATGTATGATTAAAGCATGAAATAATTATGAATGTTGGAAAACTATGGGATTAAGTTGTTTTAAGTTATATGTTTGATAATATACTGATCTGATCTAATTTACAAGTCCGGTAGTGCCCCTTACTTATTCCAACGACGGATACGGGATAGGGGTGTTACAATTTGATTGGTATGAGAGCTACTATTTAGTCGATTCTAGGACTAACGTAGCATGTGAGAGTCTAGCTATACATGCCATATATATATGAACTATGATAGTGTGATGAATCCTGACAAATAAAATGTGTTTTTGGTATGGAAATTGAGCATGATACTAGTTGATGATGAAGTGGTTATATTGGTGTATGTTATGTGGCTTAAATTGGTTGAATTGGATGCTCATTTATGCTTGAAAAGGTTATGTAAATGATGCTTATAGGTGCATAGCTTTTGGGTAAGAAAAATGGCTTAAACCAAGCCTACTTCGTGCCACACAGCCTAAGTACACGGGCATGTGACTCGATCGTGTGACCTCTGTACCTTACCAAAATTGGATAGTAAGTTACACAGCTTAGACACACGGGCATGTCTATTGGCCGTGCATGGCACACGGGCTAGACACACGGGTGTGTCTAGTGGCCGTGTGGCCAAGATAGTATGTATGCCCTATATTGCCATGGCCTGGACACATGGGCATGTCTAGTGGCCATGTGAGGCACATGGCCTGGCCACACAACCTTGTGGCCCTATGTCGAAAATTTTCTTAAGTTTTCCTACCACTTTTATATGTTATTGAATTAGTCCCTATTGCTTAATTAGGGCTCTATATGTATGATTAAAGCGTGAAATGATTATGAATGTTTGAAAACTATGGGACTAAGTTGTTATAAGTTATATGTTTGATAATATACTGATCTAATCTGATCTGAGTTACAAGTCCAGTAATGCCCCTTACCTATTCCGACGATGGTTTCGGGATAGGGGTGTTACAACCTTCCTAGGTAACAGGTCAAGGTCCACCTTAAGGTCATATAAGTCTCTGGTCAACACTCACATATAGTGTTGGTTCATTCTTAATCCTTAAGTTCATTTCCCATCCCATTCAAACTATCACCTATCTATTTTATTTCTTTAATAACCAAACCTTTAATAACTTAACATTAGCCCTTTTTGAAACTATTTGTTACCCAACTACATACTTACTCAAATATACTCAAAAAACAAGTAAGAAAGATACTTCTCAGATTTTGTGATCGGGCAACACCTACGACTCGAATCAATCCTCAGGCGAGATCGTATCACAAGCTTGCTCCAAAAAGTCTTCTAGAAATGGCTAAGGAATTTGGCATCTCTATCTGAAACGATCATCCTTGGTACTCCATGTAGTCGAACTACTTCCCTGAAAAATAGATTTGCTACATTCAAAGCATCATCGGTCTTGTGGCATGGAATAAAGTGAGCCATTTTAGAGAATCTGTCAACTACTACAAAAATTGAATCTTCCACTTTTTGTCCACTACAACAAAACAGGTTTTTAGCAACCTTTTTTTGGGCCTACAGTTGCGCTTATAAGCTTCGCTAAACAATTTGTGGCATTTTGATGAGCACCGCAAAAAATGCCGTTATAGATAACGTTGCTAAATTTTGCGTCGCTTATGTAGAAAAATGCCGTTATAGAACATGACCTTTAGCAGTGTTTTTTCCACAAATGCCGCTAAAGAACATGACCTTTAGTGGCGCTTTCCCCCACAAATGTCGCTAAAGAACATGACCTTTAGCAGCGCTTTTCCCAAGAAGCTGCTAAAGGTCATGTTTTTAGTGGCGTTTTTAGTAAAAGTGCCGCTACAAGTCACCACTATCCAACTGTTTCTGTAACACCCTTAATTATAGGCCTAGAAGTATTGGGCCTTGAGTTTGGGATCGGTTAGGAGGCGGCTTAAATAATTTAAATGCATTTAAAAATTTTACAATTGCATGTTTAGTTTAATATTTAAGAAATTTAGGAAGGGTTGGTAGTGTGGGAAAAGTCCTGGGCTCGATCAAGGGCTTTAGCAAAATTTTACATTTTTTACTAAAGGACCATGGGCAGTAGGATAAAGGCTTATTAATAAAGCCTGGTAAAACATGACGCAAGGAAACGTTTGGCCTAGTGGCAAAAGGTGCTAGGAGCATGGAGGGGAGCTGGGTTCAAGTCGCGGCATGAGCAAAATTTGTGGAGTTTTTTTAAACAATCTGGAGGTTGGCAGAAAGGCTTTATAATTAATTAGGGAGGAAAAATGACACAAATAAGGTAGGTGGCGTAGTGGCAAGGGACGTGTAACATAGACAAGAGGTCGAGGGTTCGAAACTGAGTGGTGACAAGTATTTTTAGTTTTTTCGAAAAACCTGGTTGCGGGTTAATAGGCCTTAAAAATAGTTGAGGTGGGAATATGACACAAGGAGTGCCTAGGGTGCAGTGGCGAGAAACGTGCTATGGTATCTGAGAGGGCACAGGTTTGAACCCCAGAGCAAGCAAAGTTTTGGTTTTTTACTCTTAAGCAATCGTGGCTTCAGCAAGTAAGCCTTATAAATATTCGAGACCGAATTATAGCACAAGATGAGTTGCGATGCAGTGGCGAGTAGCGTGTTGGAAGCCTAGGGGACTGGAGTTCGAGCTGTTGCATGCGCAAATGGGAGATATATTTTGCTGTTGGAACATCCAGTGGTTGTGTTTGAGTAAAATTCTGCTAAGAATTTCGGATGGGATGAGGATAAGGCTGGTATAGATTTAGATTAAGGGGTGGCTATTCGGTGGAAGGAATTTGAGTGTAATTCAAAGTAGGCTGTTGGCTAAAATCAAGGAGTTAGAATTTGGGAGGTGTTGTAGCCGAATGTGGATGCTTGGTGGTTGACAAATTCGGCTAGGGGCTTTTGTTAGGTGAATTCGGCAATTAGGTAGCTAGTTAGTGCCGATTTTTGTTTTAGTTTTTAAGGTGATCGTTTTGGTTTTTTCATTGGAAGGTCATTTGTTGTTTTGATATTTTGCTCAAAATCTCGAAGTGCTGAAATTGATTCTTTCCTTGCTCTTCTGTATGTGCCGAATGCTCTCTTCTTTTTACATTTAATTTTGTTTCTTTTTCTTTAAAGAAGAAACCGAATATCATTTCCTTCTCCTTCCTTTTTGATTTTATCAAGTTTTGTATTTTTTTTTATATTGAGAACCAAATTTTGACCATTCAAGATTTAGCCTTTTAGCCTTCATTCGTACTTGGTATATTTTCTTTTCTATTTATTTTTTCTTGTTTTTTTTGCCAAACCCTCTAAAGCCGAACCCTTCCTCTCTATTTTATTTTATTTCTCTCGACAATTGTTGAACCAACCTTCCATCCTCGCTTTTCGCGTTGCTTTTGCTTTTCCTTGTCTTAAAAGATAACCTATTTTTAGATGGAAAAGGGAATATTAGAGGTAAAGAGATGGCGAATGAGACGATGGGGTTTTGAGGGTAAGTAATGATTCCTTTAGTTAGTATGTGGTTTAAATTTAGATTATGCGATGTGATAGTGGTTAATGGTTGTGGTACAGATAAACCACAAAGATGGAAGACTGATTCTTAATCAATCGATTTGGGAATCATAAATTGAATCCATCAAGGTAAGTATTAGTCTTGGGTGCGTTTCTGGTATTATAAAGGCATGTTAGATCTTATGGATTAAAGGGCTAACGGAGTGTCTTATTCAAATATAGGTTTTTACGTACTGTCACGTTCTCTCCATTAAGGTGTGTACATACATCGCACACACAATGAACCGGCAAAAGCTGAAATCTCGAAAAGCCGAAAAGCCAAAAGGTTGGCAATGGCAACCACACGAGCATGCGAACACTCATGTAGAGATACCGATACGAAGACAGAGGCTCCGTGGGCGATTCCATGGACTCGGGCCATCGTTTGGCCAACTGGGCCCGATGGGCCTGTAGGCCCATCACAGTAAAATGGACGGATTAGTAGGATTTGACAAACCGGTTAGGCTAATTACACGGTTTATAGTGGATTGGGCCTAGTGGGCCACATAAGTGTATTGCCCCATTTGGGCTACGTATTAGGCCTCTGGGCCAAGTGAATCTGTAACTCTTATAAGAGTGGCATAAAATGCTCTGAATAATTATGAAAATGTTGATGGGCTAGAATGTGTATCTGGGCCCACGATAAAATACGATCGATATGCCTAAGGGAAAAATGACTAGAACGCCCCTATGTGTTATTGTATGTTTTTGTATGCCATATGTACAATTGTGATGCATTCATATGATACTGTGTTGCATATGGGATGGGTTTGTATTGGAGGAAGTGCTATATGAGGATCGCATAGTTGCTTAACGATCGTGGATCCAACGAAGGCTTTTAAGCCATTTTATGAGTAGCAGCTCTGTTGCAACGCTGAATGGTGCCACAACCGGTGCTATAACGGATATTATGATTAGCAGCTCTGCTGCAACAATGAAGAGTGTCGCAACCGGTGCTACAACGGGTGTGTAGGGATGGGTGGGTCGATATTTATATCCCCACAGGATCGTAGGGTTCGAAGGGGGTGTACAGGGTTGGATTGGTTAATTGCACATTGCATGTTCATATTGATATTTTTGATATGGACTCAGGCCCAACTGAGGCCACTATGGGCTAAGGCCCAAAGGCCACCGATATTGAATAAGGCTTAGGCCCAAATTGTTTATTGCATGTTATGTGCCTATCAAGGGTCGTACAAACTGAGTTTTCAAAAACTCACACCCTCCTTTAATTTTACAGGTGACCCTCAGTAGGCGGCTCGACGTGGAAAGGGACTCGGAGGTGGCCACGTTGCAATTTACTTTAATAATTAGTAGTCTTAATTATTTTATCTTTAGTTTTATTAATGGGTTGTAATAAGGCCTTTTATCTCCGGTTGATTTTATATTTGGGTTTTAGTTGTTATTATCATAACTGCTGGATTTCCAAGCTTAAACTCGATTTCTAAAATAAAATATCACTTTGAAATCAACATCAAAACCTGAATGATTTTTAGTAGATTGAGTTTCCGCTTTTAACTGAACCTAGAAATCTATTTAGGGAGTTCATAAATACGAACTATGGTTTTCACATGAACTAATTTGGGATTTTCAAATAACCACCTAAGGTCTAATCGATTTTCGTTTTTAAACTGAAGCGATATTCTAACGAGGCTAGTTTTAAAAATAGACACACATAGTGCAAACACTCTTTTAAACCACGAACTGACGAATGTTTTCAAAGTCTTTCAATGTATTCGATTTGTGCGAGTCATCCTTCAATGTGACACCGTCGGATTCAGCCATAACATCTAGGCCGGGTTTGGGGGTGTTACAGCTTCTTTGATTTTATCGTTCTTTCATGTTTCACATTTGATGTTCCTCATAATTTGTAGTTTCAATAATTTTTCTTCATCGTTTACCTTTATTTTTTTCATATAGTAATATCAACTGTAGCACTCCCCATGAAATTAGTTTTATTTATAAGAATTATAAATAATGTGTTGAAATTCAATTTATTATGACAGTTTAAATAAAATTCAGTTGAAAAATTTTCCACCAATAAAAAATAGAAAACAATAAATATCAACTTTCTTCATTTTACTGAAAAATGATGTTCAAAATTGTTACACTGAACTACAAAATGCAAAACTTATATATCACTAGGATCTTTAGGATTTTTCAATAATTAATCAACAACGAAAATAAGCATTCTACTCTAAACAGGTTCATCGTTACTACGATGGAGATTTGATACCTTATTAAATTTCCCTTCAACATCTGCTTTAGTAGCCATATCTTGACATAATCAACGAACTCGGCATATTAGCATACAAAATATAAATAGCAAGAAAGTGTTCCATTACTAATCATGTTAGATTCAGAAGTGCAAACCTGAATTATTCATCGGGTTCCCAGTAGGCATGAGCTCGGGTTCTTTTATTTCCACAACCACACAATCAGACATCAAGAATGTCTTGGCCACTGATGCTGCATGCTCCAAGCAACATTTGACCACCCATATCAAGAAAAATATAATCATCAATTTTAGAGGGTAACTTAAAGCACTTTTAACAATATCTGCTCCAACCTATAGTAAATCAAGATATTTAGGATTTACGAACTTTATCTACAACAAAATATTTCAACAAAAAAACATTTTGAAGTTTAAGATTTTTTTAATTTATCAAAATGATTTACCTTTTCTTCATCATTATCAAGTTTGAAATTGATACAGGCACATCATTCAGTCAATGAAAATTCTTAAAACTTTTGATCAAGCTTTCAACTTCAATAAATGGTTAGAGCATATGCAATATGCCTCATTAGCCATTGTCACACCATCATTAATGATTTTGGGAGAGCCATATTTGCTTTCTAGAATGGCATTCCTGCCTTTTGGTCCAAGAGTGACTCCAACCAAATCAGCAAGCTTGTTCACACCAGTCTACAACAAAAGAACATGAAGTAAGCTAGAGCAAACATATAAAGGCTGTGAAGTTCAGTTGAATAATTAACCAGTTAGGCAACTTTTTAGCATTTGAAACAAAGACTCACTTGTAATTTACTAGAACCTAAATGAATGCCATATATTTCCAATCAAGATCATATACAAATTCACCTTCACCCAGCAATGACTGAGCTTTTTGTATTTCATATCTGTTTCAAAGCAACCAAATCATATAGCTCGGTGAAAAAAACATTTGCATACAACTCTAGCTAAGTTGGTTCACGTAGTTACTCTTAAAAAGTAACATCTAACAAATCAAGGCTCTTCTTAACTTTCCTATTCCTCGTTGCAACAAAATGAATATATCTCATATGATAAATTCTACTGAGTTCCCACCATAAAAATTTTACTAATAGGGCTTCTCATCTTAATATAACAAAGGTTTCTTAACTTTCCTATTTTATTTATTTTACTATCAAGACAGCTGTAGGGGATATTAGTGAAATAGAAATTAAAGTGGCATCGGAGCACACAAGGCTGTTAAGTGTCAAAATATATTTTAACATTTAGATGTTTCTTATTTGACTTCAATCTTAGCAATTGTTAAAACATACCATGTTTTACAAATCTGAATCAAAGGCCTCTTATAAAACAATTGTCCATTTTATTCCATCTATCATATCCTAAATGTTATCATGCCACTAGTAAAACAAAAATATTCAACTATCATGTCAAAGTAATTTAGTTTTTCACTCACCTCAATAGTAACCGGTCGTAAGAGGTAGGAAGCATGCTACATGTGTTTATGTAATATTGAATCACGTTATCGAGTGTCTGCACAGAATACAAGGAGAAAAAACAACTATTTGAGTTGAACTTGATGCCATGAAGATAAATTGGTTACCTTGGTTACTTTTAACTCTATGCTTCACCCTTCACCATAATGCAAAAAATAGTAAGAATTATTTTCTTGCAATAGATTAACCCATCCTTGAACTCAGAGTTCACTTCAATTGGTTTATGCAGCTACCTTTCAAATGTGCCTTTTGGGGTTTGAATATTAATATTTGCAACCCCTTCCCTTAGATGCGAACTCCTTTGTACCAAAAAAAATATTAACCCATCCTCATTGATGAACAAGACACAAAAACCAAAAGATATGAATAGAAGTATCATCGATTTTGTCTAATAAAAAAGATGGTACATCACCCTCTAAATACCCTGGCCATTGCAGATCAAATGGAAATAAATAAGATACATAAAGTTACCTGAGCTGGAAAACTTGAACTAGCAGTTCTCTCTTTGATATCCTTCGATAACATGTAGTTACAATTCAATGAAAAGATATTGAAAAATGTAGATACGATAACATGTAGTTCTAGAACTAACAGTTCTAAGTGAAACTTGGAGATGCCCAGATACAGATTTATACACTTAAGGTAGCCAAACTTTTCAATGGTAGCGAAAATGAAAAAATGAAAAAGGAACTAAAATCTTGTAGAAAGAGAAGAGGTGGCTCAATTCTCGGCCACGGATAAGCAGACGGAGAAATAATAAAAATGAAGCACAGATTTAAAAGAATAATCAACTGATTATTCTTCCTAAATTTTTTGCGAAAATCAAAAGGATAGAGGTTTAGAGAAAGGGATTTAGAGATGGAGATTTAGAGAAGTAGGAAATGCAGTGAGAGAGATGCTGAGGATTATGGATCACTATGGCGACATTGAAATGGTGGAAGGATTTTGATTTAGGGATTTTGATTTGGGGGGAAAATTAGATGTGTTTTGCCGACACCAATTTTAGAGGGAAAATTTAGGGGTTTCAATGGGGAAAATTTAGGGATAAAATTTGGGGATAAAATTAATAAGGGATTTTGGGGTTCTGGTTTAGGGGAAACAAAATAGGTCTTTAGCAGATCAAAATGGTGTGGTTTTGTTTGAAGTAAAATGATTTTTGCGGCGTTTTTAAAAAACACCACTATTGTTTATCTTTTATGACGTTCTTCATAAAAACGCCACAAAAAATCATTTTATTTTAAACAAAACGGTGCCGTTTTGTTCTGCTAAAAATCCCCTATTTTGTCTGTTAAAAATTATTAGTCAAGTTATTTTATAAAGCATTTATTATTACTATTTTTTTAAATTGGATTTTTATAAAAAAAACCAAGTACTCTCAAGATAAATATCATATATTTTAATAAGAAAACAAATGATTAAATGGTTGTAATTAATTATTAAGTTAGAATTATCCAATGTGAGCAACCAATATCTCACATATCAAATTTCTGTTAAAGATTGAGACGTTAATCATGATTTTATATTACTCTTTTTCGATCTAATCTCTATTTCATTAGAGATATTTCTTCCTAACTAAATTATAACTATTTTGCCATATGTTCGATGTGGAATGATTTTAGTTTTGGTATTTCATTTTTATTTGTTATAATTTGGTCCTATCCAAAATAGATAGTTACCTATCCATATCAATCTATTACTTTTTTTATCAATGTGTTTTTTAAATATAATATTTAAATATTTAAATATCTCAAATGGTTTAGATTAGATAGTTGTAAATATAAAAGTATTAATTGTGTAACGCCCCAACTTGGATTGTGCTGTAAAGCGAATGGTGTTAAAGACTTAGGAGGATGATGAGGTAGTTGTAATTGGGGAGCAAATAGACTATTTGTCTAATGTTATCCCGGGGTTAAGAGCCAAAAAGCTGGCTCCCAAGGGTTGCATGGAGTTTCTAGCGTATGTGAGTAAAACTGATTCTGTAGGTCCTACTGTAGGTGATGTTAGGACTGTTAAGGAATTTTCAGATGTTTTCCCTGATGAGCTTCCTGGTTTGCCTCTGAACCGTGAAGTTGAATTTGGAACCGATCTTCTACCTGGAATGGCTCAGGTGTCTATCGCCCATTATAGGATGGCACCGAAGAAACTTGTGGAGTTGAAGGTGCAAACCCAAAAACTTTTGGATCGAGGGTTTATCCGACCGAGTGTGTCTCTGTGGGGAGCACCGGTGTTGTTTGTCAAGAAGAAAGATAGGACGATGTGCATGTGTATTGACTATCGTCAATTGAACAAACTGACTATTAAGAACAAGTACCCCCTACGAAGAATCGACGACCTGTTTGATCAACTTAGAGAAGCTTTAGTATTCTCCAAGATCGACCTTCAATCTGGATATCATCAATTAAGCGTTAAGGAGGCGAATATCTATAAGACAGCATTCAGGACTCGATACAATCATTACGAGTTTTTGGTAATGCCGTTTGGACTTACGAATGCACCAGTGGCCTTTATGGATCTTATGAACTGGGTATTCCAACCTACCTGGATCAGTTTGTGGTTGTCTTTATAGACAATATCCTGGTGTATTCGAAAATCGAGGAGGATCATGATGAGCATCCCTGAACTATTCTACAAATCTTGAGAGAGAAGCAGCTTTATGCAAAATTCAGCAAGTGTGAATTCTGGCTACGTGAAGTAACATTCTTGGGTCACGTTGTTTCTGCCGAGGGGATTAGAGTGGACCCTCAGAAATCGAAGCAGTTTTGGGGTGGAAACCACCAAGGACTGTGTCAGAAATTCAAAGTTTTTCAGGTCTGGCAGGGTACTATAGACGGTTTGTTGAAGGGTTTTCTGTGATGGCGGCACCGTTGACCAAGTTACTAAGAAAAGGGGTACCTTTTAATTGGACTGATAAGTAGCAAGATAGTTTTGAGAGGTTGAAGAAAGCTCTGACCGAAGCCCTTATTTTAATACAGCCTGTAACACCCATATCCCGTAACCGTCGCCGGAATAGGACGAGGTGTTACCGAAACTAGGAATCGGATCAGGACGGTAAAAATTTTGAACATCTCCTTGAATAAAGTCATTCATTTACTAAATTACTAGATGCAGACAAAGTTTGAATTAAAAACTTCTACAAGTAAGTTCCACAAGATACCATATTCGCATGACTTGTATACGAAGGTAGAAGTATCGTTCTACTCATTGTCTATCCTATACATGCCATAAGCTAATTCCAATTACATATTGTTACCTTAATAGGAGGTAGTGTGACGAAGTGTTGACAATCCTCGAACTGGTAGTCAGAATCCACAATCTATAAAACAAAGGCACGAAACAATGAAGTAAGCTTTCATAAGCTTAGTATGTCTTTAAATGATACAATTAAATTTATTGAATTTAAAGACATAATTTCCTATTTAATTTGGTAATTAAAGAAAAATCGTTTGTTGAATGAATCTAATCACAACTACGCATACTTTACTCATCGTCTCATTTACTTAGAAATTTTATCACATAATTACTTCAATAAATAATTGACACAGTGGCCAATTGTAAAGGTACTCAGCCTCAAATCAAATTTCCCGAGGTTATATCCACTTCCGTGTTATTTTCATAAATGACCCAAAATATGCATAAGCACACAAATGCACAATATATATATTTATCAGTCACTTAACCTTAAGCTCACACAACAAAGTAATTTGGCAACTTCACATACCTCTTCTCATCAATCGAGTATGGCTCAATCGCATAATAATCCGTACTCATTTCCATATATTTAAACATTTTATCTCATTTTTATGACTCAATCCAGAGCAAATTTAAATATGAGTAAAGGATACATACCTGACCAATTTAAGGGATTCCATCATCATTAAGTTTCGATGACTAAAGGCACATATACCTAAATCTTATACCTTCAAATACATGGTTTCACAATTGAACATACTCAAATCCAATTCGATTCATTCTTACCTCAAAAGACCAGTATCACATACCTGAGTTATTTAATGTATGCTACGAACTCCATTTGTCATCTTAATATGGGATCTTGAAATTCAGTGTACTTGGCCGACTAGGTACAAAACCCGACCCTAATCACCGGCTTTGAAGCTTACTAAGTCAATGCCCGCATAATATCATACCATAGTCCATTCAGAAAATTTATCACAATTTATGAGATACACTGTAGCATTTCTAAATCATAACATATTAACAGAATAATACTTCTATTCAAACTAACTCATAAATCACATGATTTATTTTCATTTTCGAAATGGCTGTTCGGCCGTGCCCCATATTCCATAAGTTATTCATTTTCATTTTGTATACAAATATCAAGGCACATCTCACACATGTCTCATACTGGCCATTCGACACTATCACAAATACATATTTACACATTCAGTCTTAATACATATCATAGTCTCTTCCTTATCAAACAATTTAGTCAATCAGCTTGATACACATTATTATCTGTAGGACTCTTAACTTAATCTAATACATACTGTTAATCAAAAGAAACACATCTATTTATGTACCTTTCATTTCAAATCTCACACTCAAATAAGATCATTCTTGCTAGTAGCATCATTTGATAAAGAGACGAGACATGCTAAATTACTTAAAGCTTTTAGAAAAATCAACTCAATTACTTAGGAACTTACTTGTGCACATTATACACATTTAACACATTCGATAAGTAACACTTATTAGCCGTATATGCATGGCCACATTATCTTTATTTCATTTGCATAACATTTCTTCAATACTCAAAGTCCCATAAGTACGATATCTATCCGACTCAATGAAATTCGTTGATTAGACTTAAGTAGGATTAATTCCAAGCACTATATCCATACAAAAATTCAATCACCTTTCTTTCATTTTACCTTCACAATTAGTAATCAATGGTTATGCATAATATATTGCTCACATTCATTTCATTTCATCACATGATCTTAATAGCACCTTTGTCACTTACCATTAGGCCATATAAGAGTAACACAACACATCATCACTTGATCCATAAAGTTCGACTGATTTTATAGATTTTCGGGAATACTCAATTTACGAAACATATCAACTTATAATCGAACATTATTTATGTTTGATTACTTAAACTTACCTCAGATGTATTTGAACGGTTGTGGTTGGCTACTCAATTATTTCCTCTTTTCCCGTATCAGACCAAATTTTCAACCTCCGCCTAATTCACATACACACACAAACTCACATAGATTATCCTACTCTCCAATACATAATTTAACCCACATTGCCGAGTATGTTTCTCAAATTTCACATATATACTTAACAACTAACATAGCATTTACGTTTATTTTTAAATATATTTATAAACTAACAAGGCAGGTTCACTCATCAAATACATACATTTCCTCAATAATTTTCATCAAATCACATTCGGCATCTCTATTACCAAGAACATAATAGCCGATTTCTATTTATTTTCTAATTCAAAACTCTATTTATCAACTATTATTCCTCAATACGCAAAGCGTTAACACAACATCAAGGGAACATATTCATAGCCGAATAGGACATTTGTTTCTAACCATCAAGCTACAATAACCACAACTTGTCTAAGTAAGCTTAACATCTTCTAATTATAAGAATTCATCATCATAAAACTCACCTAATTCGCTTATGGCATCAAAGCTTCAAAGCTTCCACTCTTTTGCACAATCAAACCATGACCGAATGCTCTATGCATCTCAAACTTAAAATTCAATAATGGACCCCGAAGGAAATCTACATTCTAACTCAAATCTACAATTTCAAAGAAAAATTATAAGAATTGCATACCTTATTTAAGGCATAAGATGGCCGAAAGCTTTGGGGTGTTTTTCTCCTCTAGCTACGGCAATCACCTTCCAAGAATCTTAATTATAATTAGCTAAACCGTTTCTTATAATTCATATACACATTCGGCTAAAATCTCCATATCAATCATTAATTCACAACAACAATCAAAACCAATTTCAACCGCTATAAAATATATCCAAGTGCTATTTAGCTACTTAATCGGTCATAAATTTTTCACTTAGTTTACATAAATCAATTTACAAGCTTTAGCTCATCTTTTGTTTTTTATTTACTAAAATTACTAACCATCAACGTCGACAAATATTTAATTCCTTCAATAAGAAGTTATTCGGCAAATTTTAGCTTCAATTCAAAAGCCAAAGACCAATGCCGAATGCTCATACTTGGAAATTTAAGCCATGCCATACAATATTCACAAGCCAAGTTTATAACTCCACTACTCATGCATTTTGACTTCACATAACTCCTTAAACACTTCTAAGCTCATTTAAAAAGTAAAACACAAAGTCTATAAATTTTCTATTATAGCCGAATCCTCCCATAGTACTAAAATCAACAAAAATCATATTATGGGTTATGTAAAAGACCTAAAAGGAAGCTCAAATTCAAAATTTTCATAGAGAAATTCATGAATTTCCTACCTCAAATGAAGCCAAGAATTCTTGCCGAACCACCAAAGCTCCCCTTCTTCCATTTTCTACTTGAATCGGCCAAAAAGGAGAACATTTGCATGTTCCTCATTATTTTAAGTACTATCGTTACATATAATTATCTTTTTTTTTCTTTTACCAAAATAACCCCATACCACAAGCATACAACCGTTTAAGTGTTTGGCCATTACCGTCCATGCAAGGTAAAATTGGTTTATTAACCAAACAAATCCCTCCTATTCAAAAATCCAAAACATTCGGCTATTTCAAAAATTGCCTAACACATTTTTAAGATTTCACAAACCAATCCTTTTTAACTAATAATAACTTAAAAATGAAATAAAACAAAAATGCATATATTATAAACACCATCATTATGGTCGGCCACTAAGAATAGAATTTGTCCAATTGACATGCAAGTCCCCATGTTAACACATCTAGCACTATTCTTAGAAATTCACCTATCACAATTTAAGATTTTATCACATGAGTCCTTTCTATTAGATTTACATCTAATCGTTAAAAATCAACGCACGAAATTTTTACATACTATTATCACATACGATAAATACAGGATATGACATCTAATCATTTTTGTGACTCGGTTTTGTGGTCCCGAAACCACTTTCCGACTAGGGCCAATTTAGGGCCGTCACACAGCCTGAGTCTAGGAAGGATTTTACTGTGAATAGTGATGCGTCACACATTGGATTGGGTTACATGCTGATGCAAGAGGGTAAAGTGGTTGCTTACACATCACGACAACTCAAGCTTCACGAGGCGAACTACCCTACTCATGACTCAGAGTTGGCTGTGGTGGTATTTGCACTAAAGATCTAGAGGCACTACCTATATGGGGAGAAGTGTGTCATTTATACGGACCATAAAAGCCTCAAATACCTCCTTACTCAGAAGGAGTTGAACCTCAGGCAACAAAGATGGATAGAGTTGCTAAAGAATTATGATTGCTCAGTTGAGTACCACCTTGGAAAGGCTAACATGGTAGCGGATGCTTTGCGCTGTAGGGCTTCATCTGATCTGAGAGCGATGTTCGCTCATCTCATTCTTTACGATGATGGTAGTCTATTAGCTGAACTAGAAGTAAGACTGACCTGGACTGAGCAAATTAGGGAAAAGTAGTTATTGGATGAATCACTGGTTTCTCAGTTTCAACAGATGGAGAATGGTGGGACTTCTGACTTTGGACTAAATAGTGAGGGACTGTTATGCTTCCGTGAAGAGTTTGTGTTCTGAAGGACTCTGATTTGAGGCAGTCAATACTGCGGGAGGCGCATGGCAGCCCTTATGCCATGCATCCTGGTGGAAATAAGTTGTATCAAGATTTACGTGAGTTGTACTGGTGGCCTGGACTTAAGCGCAAGGTAACAGAATTTGTTGGTAAGTGTTTGACATGCCAACAAGTGAAAGCTAAACATCAACTGCCTTTTGGACTGCTACAACCGGTTAAGATTCCACTTTGGAAGTGGGAAAGGGTAACCATGGATTTTGTGAGTGGGCTACCTTTGACACATTTTCAAAAGGACTCAGTTTGGGTGATTGTGGATAGGCTGACAAAATCCACTCACTTTATACCAATTTGAACTGATTATTCCCTTTAGAAGTTAGCTAAGTTGTATGTAGCTGAAATAGTGCAACTTCATGGGGTGTCGGCTTCAATTATTTCTGACAAAGACCTTAGATTTACATCTTGGTTCTGGAAGAAGTTGTATGAGGCTTTGGGTACGCGGTTGGATTTTAGCACTGCCTTTCACCCTCAAACTGATGGACAGTCAGTCGGAAAGGGTGATTCAAGTATTAGAAGATATGCTAAGGGGTTGTGTTATTGACTTTCGGGGTAGCTGGGAGGACTACCTACCATTAGCAGAGTTTGCGTACTATAATAGTTATTAGGCAAGCATACAGATGGCACCATATGAGGCATTGTATGGTCATAGGTGTCGTACGCCTACCTATTTTACTAAACTGGGGGAACGTCAAGTGTTGGGGCCAGAGTTAGTGGCAGATACGGAGAATAAGATTAAGCTGATTAGGGATCGATCAAATGAAGCATCTGATAGACAGAAGTCATATGCCAATTTAAAGCGTAGAGAGATCGAGTACTCTGTGGGGGATTTGGTATTTCTGAAGGTCTCACCTTGGAAGAAAATCTTAAGATTTGGAAAATGGGGCAAGTTGAGTCCTCGATTTATCAAGCCCTACCGAGTTCTGAAGCGAGTGGGTCCAGTAGCGTATTAGCTCGAATTGCCTCCTAAGTTGGACTGGATTCACGATATCTTTCATGTCTCCATACTGGGGCGATATCGTTTTGATCCCTCATACATAGTAACAGTTGAGAAAATTGAAGTTAAACCTGATCTGACTTTTGAGGAAGAACCAATACAAATTCTGAATCGTGATGTTAAGGTACTGAGAAGAAAATCTATCCCACTAGTCAAGGTACTCTAGCGTAATCACGGTGCAGAGGAAGCTACGTGGGAGCCTGAGGAGGCAATACATCGACAATACCCTCACTTGTTTTGACTAGGTAAATTTCAAGGCCGAAATTTCTTTAAGGGGGTAGAGTTGTAACGCCCCAAATTTGAGGGTTGTTGGAATTTTTGCATAAATTGATATTGCATGGTTGGGTGTGTTAAATTGATGTTTTCGGGGTGCTTGGGGGGCCAACCCCTGGCAAAATTTTTATTTTTGGGCTTAAGGGAACTTGGATATTAGCTTGGAGGGCTTAAGTTAAGTTATTGTTGTTTCATGACACAAAGGAGCTAGTGGTGGAGTGGCAAGGAGGCGCCACACAAGGTACAGGAGGTGGCGTCATTTACCAAAAAGGGAGAAGGTAAGGGGTTCGAATCCCATGGTCAGCTAATGGTTAAATATTTTGCTACATGGACTAGGTAAGAGGTGGATCTGAGTTCAAACACTGGAGGGGTTGTTGACTTAGTAAGGGATAAAAGTTTGAATTAGTCTTGGTGTTTGAATGAGAGGTGTAGAGTGAATTAAAGAGTAAATCTAGGAGATTTTTGAGGGATTAGGTGTGGAAGAAGAGTTGGCTGAATTTGGGATTTTGAGAGTCAGATTTCGGCTAGGTGGCTTGGACTAACCATATTCGGCATTTGGGGGTAGGTGCCGATTTCCTTTGTTAGCTAGTTCGGGTTTTTGTTTTTCGATGTTTTGGTTTTTCCCTAGTGCCAATTTCTCAAGTAGTTTTTCATGCGGTTTTAGGAACTTGTAAGCTTGGTGCCGATTGTGTTTTGGTTCATGAGTGTTGAACCTTGCCTCTTTTCTTATTTTCTCAATTGAAACTCTATTTTCATTTTCTTCTCTAGTCAACTATTAATTCTTCTTTCTTCTTTTTCTGAGTTGTTAAGCGATTATTGTTTTCTCTGAATACCGACTTTCTTCTTTTAATTTTTTTATCTTGGCCGAAACCTATCTCTCCCTTTTCTAAAAGCCGAATCGAGTATTGGAAGAGTGCATCCTTAGGCTGAACCTCATTTGCTTCTTCTCATATTGTTATTAGCCAAGTTTTACCTTCACCCTTTCGTCCACTTACTCTCTTCTTTTCTTAGAATCCATTCTCTCTCGTCCCTCACTAGTTTCTTTCCCAAACAATTATTCTTTTCATCCTCTTCTTGTTCTTCATTCGACATTCTCTGACATAGTGACTAGTTATTTTTGTAACTATAGTCTAACACCCCTTTCACCAAGTTATTAGTTTCGTGCCGTCAAAGATCAAGTCGAGGTAGGTGTTTCTTTTTCCCGTTTTAGAGTGCTCTTATGGGAACTGAATCTCTTTTCCTTCTAAATGCTTATCGACCTTTGATCTTCTCATTGGTAACCGATTAAAATCCCTTTCTTTCTGATCTACTTTCATTTCCTAGGAGTTCATAGAAGTTGATCTCGCGGGAGGTGGGAGATCGCTAAGTGTTGTGGAAGCAGTCTAGGCCTATTAGTTAATCTTCAGCGAAGGTAAGTGGTTGGGGTTTTGTTGTTGTTTGGCCGATTGTAGTAAAAGATTCAAGTTAAAGTTCACAAGTTAGGTTGTTGATTGTTAATATTCGTATATGTGATTCAAATTATCTTTAGAGGGTAGGCGGTTGGTTCTAAACAACAGTTTTAAGGGATTCTTTTATACCGCGAAACAAAAGGTGTGTAACTACAACCACCAGTAATGTAGGCCGGCAAATGCCGAAAAGCCGAAATGCCAAAATGCCATTCAAGGTCTTACGGGCGTGCAAATGCTTGTTGGCTGATTCAAACCCACAAACCGTGGGCAGTAGACTGTGAAGGCCATTGTGAGCGTTTTCGTGCACTTGGGCCTTTCTGGGCCACGATGGGTCGAAACGGCCCCAATGGGCCCATATGGGTAAAATATTCGGTAAGTGATAATTGGTTTGATAGATGTTAAGATTTGTGATACCGTGCGTAAAATTGGACTGAGCAGGCCACACGAGTGTGTGGGCCCACCTAGGCCCATTAAGGGTTTTAAGCTCGTAAACCCTGTTTGACCATTTAGACTTTCTGAGTCGCTTAGAGCGACGTTAGACAGGTTAGGAGGTCGTAATAGGTGTCGAGACACCGAAACTCTGTAAAATGACCAAAATACCCCTAGAGGGTAAAATTACCATTTTACCCCTAACTGCCCAAAAGGCTAATATACCCTTAAAAATAGGTTGTTCAAAATATTTATGATTGTATCCGTATCTGTTAATCTGTATGCATGTTATATGTAGTTCTGTTAGTCTTCATGGGGTTGGGTTTGATATCGGAGGAAGTTCTGTATAGTGGCACTGCCATGAATTCTGTATAGTGGCTTAGCCACGTGCTTTGTATCTAATGGCTTTGCCACGATATCTGTTATTAGTAGCTTGGCTGCGTATTGGTGTGTGGGCTGGGTGGGTTGAGTTATTCCCCACATGGTGTGATGGGCTGGTACAGGTGGTGTGATGGATGGACTGGGTTGGGTTTTTTCATATTGTACTGTTCTGTATCTGTAATGGGCTTGGGCTCACTATTGGGCCCACTCTGTTTCTGAATAGGGCTTCGGCCCAGTCTAATTTGTATGTCTAATCTCTGTATTAGTTGGGGAAGTTATGCACTGAGTTTCTGCAAACTCACTTTTTATTTCATATCTGCAGGTAACCCCCAGCCATAGACGATTTGGAGCTACGAGGGACTCAGGGTGGCCACATGCTTTCTGCTTCCGGTTTTGCTTTAATTTTTAAATAATTATTATTTTGGGTTTATGTTATGTAATAAGGCCATTATGAGGTTTTTTTTTTATTTTCTTTATTTGGGTTTACTTATTATTAAAATTGGTAAAGTAATTTGAAACGAGTTTTCAAAATTAAAAACCAACATTTTTTAGTAAAGCTACGCGTAATGTTTTTAAAAAGGTCGAAGAGCTTTTATTACTCTAAGTAACTGAGCATAAAAAATAAAGCAATCATTTCTTCTAAAACATTTCCAAACGTATAAATCGGTTTTAACCTAAAATTGTTCAACATTCCAAAACAAAACGAGGCTTTTGAAACAGGATAAACTTTTTAGTCTAATCACGAATGCAACTTCCGTGTGGCACACCAGATCTGACCATAACGTCTAGGTCGGGTTTGGGGTGTTACAAATTGATTGTATAAAATTTCATCATTTGACAAATCTTAAGTAAACCCTAAACCCTAAATCATATACCATAAATCCCTAAACCCTTGTCATAACTATAGAAGCTAACACCGAAACCTTAAACTTAAACTTACATCGCAATACAGTTTATATTAAAAAAAATCTTTAATTAATCAATTCTATCAATATAAAATTTATTAATTTTTAATAAATAGAATATGAATGATTTGGGGGATTTAGGTTTAGGGGGAATTTTAGGGATTTTGGGTATATGGGATGGGATAAAATTAAGGAGAGCAAAACGACACCGTTTCAATTTAAACAAAATAACCTTTTGCGGCATTTTTCACATAGCATCGCTAATGCCACTAAAAACAGTGCCGTTTTATTTAAAGTAAAACGATTTTTTTATGGCGTTTTTCCCCTAGCGCCGCTAAAGCTCGACCTATTACGGCAGTTTTCACCTAGCACTACTAATGCTTGACCTTTTGCGGCATTTTTCTTACAAAGGCCACTACTGCTTGACCTTTTGTAGCATTTTTGTCATAAATTTCGCTAATGATTGACCTTTTACGGCTTTTTTCTCATAACGTTGCTATAGCTCTAACTTTTTGTGGCATTTTCCGATTAACGCCACTAATGTATAACTTTTGCGGCGTTTTTGGTCCAAATGCCACTTAAAAGCTGTTAAAAGCCTATTTTATTGTAGTGGTCATAGGTAGTGCTAGTACAAAATCCATCGAAATGTCTAACCATGGTTCTTCATAAATGGGTAGGGGAATGTACAATCCATGGGGCTTAACACGAGATTTTTCCGTCTTACAAGTGATGTATCAGTCGCATACCCTCTCAACATCTCGTCTCATCTTGGGCCAAAACAAATGTTTGTTGAATATGGCTAAGGTTTTGGCAACTCCAAAGTGCCCCATAAGACCTCCACTATGCGCCTCTTTCACAAGAACTTCTTGAATGGAACCTTGTGGGATACACAACTTACCTTCTTTAAAGAGGTATCCTTCATGCTTATAGTACTTTTCGAATGCCCTTTTTTCATAAAGTTTGTAAATCTCTCCGAAATTAACATCAGTTTCATAAAGTTCCTTAAAATACGCAAAACCAAACAATTTAGAATCGAATTTATTGAGAAGTGCGTACCTTCGAGATAATGCATCCTCAACAACGTTCTCTTTACCTTTCTTGTATTTGATCACATAAGGAAACGATTCTAGGAATTCTACCCACTTGGCATGTCTCTTGTTCAATTTGTTTTGCCTTTTAAGATGTTTTAATGCCTCATGATAAGTGTGAATGACAAACTCCTTGGGCCATAGGTAGTGCTGCCCAGTTTCCAACGCTTGGATTAATGAGTACATCTCCTTATCATATGTTGGGTAATTGAGAGCAGCTACATTCAATTTCTCACTGAAGTAGGCTATGGGACGCCCATTCTGTGTTAGAATGGCTCCAATCCCTATTCTTGAAGCATCGCATTCAATCTCAAAAGTTTTTTTAAAATCAGGTAAAGATAACAAAAGGGAATTTGTCAAATAATCTTTAATCATTGTGAAAGACTTCTCTTGTTCCTTACCCCCAATGAAGGTTTGAACTTTTCTTAATAATTCCAATTAAAGGAGTAGTTATGGTGCTAAAGTTAATAACAAACCTTCGATAAAAACTAGCAAGACCATGAAAACTTCTTTCTTGGCTTATGCTAGTAGGTCGTAGCCACTCTCGTATTGCTTTTACCTTCTCTTGGTCGACTTCGAGTCCTTCCGAGCTAACTACAAAACCTAGAAAAACAAGTTTGTTAGTACAAAAGGAACACTTGTTAAGATTTGCAAATAAAGTTTCCTGCCTTAATACTGCTAACACAAATCTTAAATGATGAATATGATCTTCCAAAGACTTATTGTAAATCAATATATCATCAAAATACACTACACAAAATTGACCAATGAAGGATCGAAGGACATGATTCATTAATATGATAAAGGTGCTTAGTGTGTTAGTTAGGCTTTAGGGCATAACTAGCCAATCATACAAACTGTGCTTGGTTTTGAATGCGGTTTTCCATTTGTCTCCTTCTCTCATTCTTATCTGATGGTAACCATTCTTTAGATCTATTTTGGAGAAAAAGAGAGCTCCACTTAGCTCATCTAACATGTCATCTAATCGTAGAATCAGATGTCGATACGTGATGGTAATCTTATTGATTGCTCGACAGTTGATGCACATGCATTAAGAGTCATCCTTCTTAGGTACCAGCAGTACGAGCACGACAGAAGGGCTTAGGCTTTCTCGAACATACCCCTTTTTCCATTAGCTCGATAACTTGTCTTTGTAGCTCCTTAGTTTCTTCAGGGTTGCTTCGATAGGCTGGCCGATTTGGGATAATGGCTCCAGGAATAAAGTCTATTTGATGTTCAATACCCCTAATGGGTGGCAAACCACTCGGGATGTCCTCCGGAAACACATCCTCAAACTCCTACAGCAAAGACACGATAGAAGAAGGGAGAGTGTCATCTAAATCCTTAGTGCTAAACATACTTTCCTTATACATGAGCACAAGCACAGGATGTTTCAAAAGCAATGACTTTCTTATTTCTCTTTCTTTCGCAAAGACACACAACTTTCCCAACTCACTTTCTTTTCTTCTTTCATTTTTCTCTCATGTTTTTACCTCACACTATTTGCTTTTCTCTTTTGTTTTTTGATCATTCTTTCCTTTCTTCTTTACTATTTTCTTGTCTTTTTCTCTCTCATTTTTTCCTCCTTTTCTTTTGCTCTCAATTTTTTAAAAGACTCTCTCAATTGGAGCTGATCCTCATAAACTTGTGTAGGAGTAAGAGGTGCTAACGTAACATTCTTCTCATGATGTTTGACGGTATAACGGTTGCTATATCCATCATGCATTAATCGGCGATCAAATTTCCATGGTCTCCCAGCAATAAGTGACCATCATGCATTGGCACTACACACAAATAACCCCGTCGCTGTATTTTCCAATTGAGAAAGTAATGATAGCTTGCTTAGTAACCTTGAGCTCACCACCGTCATTAAGCCATTGTAGTTTGTAAAGATGTGGATGTTTGGTGGTTGCTAGGCCAATTTTTTCTATCAACAAGCTACTAGTAATGTTAGTACAACTTTCAACATCTATAATGACACTACATACCTTTCCTTGGAAGTGGCAGTGCGTGTGAAAGATGTTTTCACGTTGCTACTTATTCTCCATGGTTTGAAGGCTCAAGCTTCGCTTAATGCCAAGGATTTCTCCTTCCATGGTATACTCCAAGTCATCCTCCTTATTAGTGGGTATTTCGTGCTCATCTTCCTTTTCAATTTCAAATTCTATCTCTCCAACGTTGCTTAGAATCATAACACTCTAATTTGGACATTGACTAGCAATATAGCCCCTCCTAAGGCATTTGAATCACTTGATGTCTCGAGTTTCGATTGGTACAACCTCATTGTTTCCTTTACTTGATTCTCCACTCGGCTTATTAGTCTTGGTTGCACCAATGTTGTCTTCGGTTTGAAAGGTGGCATCCTTTTTGTAGGTTTATTGACCCCATTTCAATGTAATAATAGAGTTAGAAAAGTATCGAGTGGTACCTTTCTTTTCAATTATTTTTCCACCTTGATTGCCATGTGAACCATACCAACGACCTTAACATAGTGTTGCAATTCAACCACATTGGTCATGTCTCGATTGAGGCTAGCTAGAAATCTCGCCATGGTAGCCTCTCGGTCTTCCTCAACATCAGCGCGGATCATTGCTATTTCCATATCCTGGTAGTAATCCTCTACGCTTCGATTACCTTAGGTGAGATTTTGTAATTTTTAGTACAACTCTCGATAGTGGGCTGGTAAGAACCTTTTTCTCATGATAGCCTTCATTTCAGCCCATGTAGAAACGGTTCATTCGCTATTTCTTCTCCTACTTAAGGTTAGCTGATCCAACCAAATAATAGCATAATCAAAGAATTCGATGGCAGCAAGTTTTACCTTTTTGCTCTTTGAGTAGTTATGGCATTCAAAAATGAGTTTGATTTTCTTTTCCCACTCCAAGTAAGCTTCATGGTCAATTTTTCCTTGTAACAGAGGAATTGCCATTTTGATATTGCTAAGGTTATCATCAACTTGAGTTTGCTCCCTCAGCCCTTAATTTTTTTAACCTCAACACCTTTCGCTTCGACTAGAGGCTCGATCACTCTCCATGTCGCTCAGATTATAGTAATCTTCTTGATTTGGCCTTGGAAGACCTCACTCCCTCCTTTGATTTTGAGGCGTACGTCCCCGTTGAGCTCTTTCCTCCAATTGGTCCAATTATTCTTGCACTGGCTCCAACCAGTATTGTAAGATTCAATCCATCTCACGGATGAGTGTTTGGTATGCTAAACGTGCACACCACTACCACCAGTAATATTCTTTTCGAGACTTTGAGACATGATGCTTCCTCACACCCAAATCTCACAAGTACTCTCAAAAAAGAAATGTTTGCTCTGCTTGTGTTTACACTTGTTATTGGCTTTATCCCCTCTAATGCTCTCTTGCACTTTTACCTTTTATCACTCTTGCTCTTCCCTCTAAGTTCTTATGTGACTACCTTAGACTTAGAAACAAACCTTGTGGAATCGGCATCAAAAGTAATATAGGGTAAGGATTATGGTTAGGTGATAGGGACGGCTTAGAAGAAAAAATAACTAAAGCGATTTGAAGTGTGTCAAAGATCGTTGCGATCAAGGAAAATTTGTGCTCGGGAATGGGAACACTTTTCAAAATAGCCTTTGTTTTTTTCTTTCAAATTCTTTTTCTCTTTGTATTTTCGAACTTGAAATGTAAATTAACTATATTCTCTTTTTTTCTGTCTTTTGAATTTTTTTTGAAATAACTATCCCAAAAGAGATAAAAACGTGGATACTTACTTAATTTAACTAGCTTGATACCAAATGATGTGAGCTCATTCTCATATGATGATTATGAGTTGCAAGAGTTCCTGATCGAAATTAAAAAGTATCAAAGTAATGCACTTGGTAAAGGTTGAAACATGAAGGGCTGGCTTTGAGTAGGGTGTTTTGATAGATGATAATGGAGAAGTTTGAATTCGGTTTAAGGACTCAAGAACGAACCAATATTATAGAACAATACTGACTCGATTCTTATATTAGTACTTAAGATGGATATGGAAAGGAAACAAGATCAGTGACCCTCTATCTAGCAAGATAGGAACCAATCGGTATAAGGGTTGAATGCCACACTTCTAAGAAGTGATAAGTTCAAATGAATCAAATTGACACCACAAGGGTTGCTTGATAGGTCAATTTGAGTCAGATGAGAACAAAGAGAGTGAACACTCATAAATATATTAAAATTCATGAAAAGTTCCTACAAAGTGTTTCAAGCCTCATATTATAGGCTGTACAAGGAATCCACTAAATAGGCATGAAATAACAATTAGAATAAATGTGCTTAATGACCATTACTTCGTCCAAGGTATCCCTTGAGAGTTCCTAGACGTTGATGATGCCAATAGTCTTGTTCACATTGTGACATTTGCATTCCCAAACAACCAATTCATTGATCCTTGAAAGTTAGCTGAATGTGCATGATATTGAATGGTTGCAATGGTGTGAACATGAGTTGATGTTGTCGTGATAACTGAATGGTTATGTAGGTAATTAGTGCAGCTTGTGTCGTATGAAGAGTTTCAAGGAGTGAACAGCAAGAATTAAATGGTTCCTTAGGGGTGAACTTGGTGGCCAACCAATTGGTCAAGTGTGAAACCACTTGATGCTTTGCTATTCACGAAATGGCTCTTGGGAGACTGTATTCAACACCTTCCACATGCATGCACATCCATGTGAATGAATCCCTATAAATGCTGTCCAATGAGCATCGATGCTATTCACGAAATGGCTCTTGGAAGATCGTATTCAACACCTTCCACATGCATGCACGTCCATGTGAATGAATCCCTATAAATGTTGTCCGATGAGCATTGATCATACATGCATCAGCATGAGAGGAAGCTTTCTAGCGTAGCAATGTGAACAACCTAGCCAACATTAAGACATTGTTTAAATGCAACAATTAAAGACAAAAAAAAAACACATTTTTAATTTGTATGAACTTAGACAAATATTAATGATGTCAGAATTAAGACAAATAATTTAAAGTACAGTATTTAAAAAACTCACATTTAAGTTGTCCAAACTAAGACATAATTAAAGCTCAAACTAAAATAACTAAAATGGATATAAATCCTTATTTCCAGCAACTGAATTAAACACACAAACGTTAAAGCTTTATTTGCAGCATATTACATGGTTCGCATGAAATGCATGGAATGCATCAAGTGCATATTTTGCTTGGAATGCATGGAGTGCCTGCCTAAACTTGATCAATTAAACCCGTGACAGCTTCTGCCCAAACTTATTCAATTAAGCCTGAGATAGCTTCTTTAAACTCCTTAGCTCGTGCACTAGTAATTAGCCCTGTTGGCAGCTTGATTGGATCTTGCAAGGTTTCACCAATTGCTTGCTCAACATCAAGGGTTTTGATTGGGTCCATGTCCATGCTCGCATCACATAAGGACTAATATGTTATTTTCCCTTTTCCTCAATAATTCTCTTTTTTATCAAAGTTCTACTCTATATGGTAATTAAATACAATATATTAATCTCATACATATTCTACATTTCATGTAATATACACAACCCTTAACTTCTTATTACTTACACATTTTCCCAAAACTTTTACAATTTTTGCAATTTTGTCCTCTAACCCGAACATCATCAAATTGACTAATTCCTTGGAATGAAGTTACAGCCGAATATTATAGGCCTTTTAAAAGCCCCTATCGTACATCAAAATTCACTAAAAAACCTTGAGATTTTGATATTTTAACAATTTAATCCTTAAATCAAAATCTGACAAAAATCACTTAAAAATTCAACCAAATACCACAATCAAAGCTTAAAACGCATGGTTATCATCAAAAACATTCAAAATTCATCAATGGTAACTTTCAAATTTTTTAATAGATTCAAAAACAAAGGTACGGATTAGTTGGACCTAGTTGTGATGATCTCAAAAACATAAAAATCATTAAAAACGAGCTTGAATACACTTACATGAAATAAAATGCAATTGATCGAATGCCCTACCCCTTTCTATGGTGATTTTTTGGTGGAGATGATATCAAATGAAGAAGATGACATTATTTATTGGTGAAGAAGATGATATCAACATATATGGTATAATTAGCATTCAAGTCCATTAGCATTCACTTATAAAGCTATTTGACTCTCTTAACTATTAGAACTTATTTTTTTCACTTTTTATGATTTAGTCCTTTTCACTTAATTAAACAATTAAACAGTAAAATTTCTTAACAAAATTTTAATACAACCTTAATAAAATTTCGTAGACACTAAATAATAATAAAATAATAATTTACTTATCAAAATTGTGGACCCAAAACCACTGTTCCGATATCACTAAAAAATAGGCTATTATAATCGAACTCCTCCATCAACCACAATATCAATCTCACCCCAATGCACATGCAAGATGTTATACAATCTCATACATAGTCATAAATTCAATACTGTTACATTTCTATGGCATGATCAACATGCCCTCATATTATCAAATACTTTCAGTAAATAGGATCATTTATCCAATTTTCAATTCACCATTAAGATGGTGTCAATCAACATATCACAATCTCATATAACTTAAAACTCTTTTCCAAGTTCATGTATATCAATCTTTCAAATAATTCACAACAAATCATTCATACAAATAGATTGTGCGTTAGCCACAATCTCATTCGAAATCGTGCTACATACAATCAACATACATCATATCAACTAATCACCCACAATAATATCAATCACGTAGTTATTCAGTCATTCTCACATTTTTGCTAACATGCCAAACAATTAGGGCTCGAAGCGTACTTAGTTTGACCACTTAAATTTAATCACTTAGCCATTTAACCAAGCCCAATTAGCAAGCTTAACCATCAATTATATCATTTAAAAATAACATCAAAACATTCAAGTTAATGAGTTAGGACCCACATTTTAATTACGCTCTACTGCAACACACATGTGAATCTCGTAGTTTCTCCTTAACACTTTAAAAAGAACCTAAATTAAAAATCATAATCTAAAAAAATCAATATACCAATTAAACCTCCCCCAAACATCATTTATGGGTTTAATCCAATCATCACAATTATATCAATTTTTTAGATCCAAACTAGTTAGGTTTCTTACACTAGTTTGATGCGAATCGCACTCGTGAGCGTCTATCGGCTTCATTGTAACACCCCTAACCCATATCCATCACCGAAATAGGGTTACAGAGCATTACCATACAAACGGATCATTTAAAACATGCATTTCATACATCATTATAATCATATTATAAAACAATCATTCACATACATATCGTCCCGAAATCGAGCCCTCAAGACCCTAAAAAATACCTTAGAAATGATCCGAAACTAAATCAAAAACATTTAGATAGTTAAGAAGAATACACAAAATTTCAACTAAAAGGTCACACTATAACACCCCCAACCCGGCCTAGATGTTATAGCCGAATCTGGCGATGTCACATAGAATGGAATTTGAAAATGTGTTTGTCAAGTTTGAACTGGTCCAGTTAAATAAATATTTGTTGTGGTTAAAACATGTCTCTTTTACGTGGAAGTTTTTAGAAAACATACTATTTTTTAGGAAAATCCATTATTAATTCCAAAAACCTTACTTTCGTGGAAAACTGTGCATTTTTAGCGAAACCAAGCTTTCATCATGCTTGTCAAATATTAAAAATAAATCATCAACAGTCTAAAAGCCAAATTAAAAACCAAAAGACCAAAGTCCAAAAAATTACATCAAAACCTCAAATAAATAACCAAATCAGAAAAATAGTAGAAATCAGTCCAAAATTTTACGAGCGGCCACCTTTGAGTCCTCCTCTGCACCGATCCGTAAAGTCTGGGATTACCTATATAGATTAAACAGAAAAGGGCACAGATTAAACAGAAAAAGGTGAGTTTTCGCAAACTCAATGTGTAATCCCCACAGAAATCACACATACAGAATACACATCAGGTGTCATAAATAAACAGTCTGGGTCGAAGCCCATTACAGAATCAGTTCGGGACTTACCCTATTTAGAAGCATAACCAGATATACTCTAGGGCCTTCGTCCAATTAGATACAAATGCAGACGAATATCAAAAACTTGCCCACCAACCCTGCACACCAACTCCGTCCCACCCAACATACCATGTGGGGATAAAATCGACCCACCCATCCCAACACACCATGTTGTACCAAAATATGGCACATAATCAGATAATTGCAGCTAAGCTGCCAGATATGAAGCTTAAGAGCCTTTCAGAATACTTCCTCCATACACATCAACGTAACCCCGATGCAATACAACATATAAATATGACATGTTATAGTGCAATTTATCAAATTATACAGTCAGTCAGATATACATGCTAAGTGTAACATGCTCATTGCATATATCACATAATCAGATCATGAAATTAGGGGTCTAACTTATGCTTACGGACCCTCCGATAGGTCACAGTCGACTTGGGCGACCCATGCAACCTTACAGAATTTTCCAGAAGAATGGGCTCACACGCCCATGTGGCTTGTCCGTATGAGCCCACACACCCGTATGGCACATACGGCCTAAATTGGCCTTGGTCATGTTGATCACACGGCCTGGCCAAAAATTCCACACACTCGTGTGGTTCACCTATATGGGCCCACAAGTCCATATGGCCCACACGGCCCATATGGCCCAAATGGTCGAGCCCGTGTCTCACACACGGCCTTATCGGTCATCACACAGCCATGTATGTGCTTGTGTCACACGTACATGGCCTGGTTCATCATTCACATGGACGTGTACTGCCCCACGGCCTACCATACGGGCGACCACACGCCCTCGTGGCATCGATAGTTTCATTTTTTAGCTTTCACCGATTCTTATTTTCTGTGTTTTCGGGTACACACCTCGTTTCAATTCGCAACAAGAACACCCCCAAGCACTCCAAAGCCTAGAATTGATATACCAACACCAATTAAATGTATATCAAATGCGACTTCGATAACTTAGGATGAGTTGAAATCTGACTTACCACTAAACGATTCTTTATTAACAATATCGAAACCCACGATTCTCAATCTTACTGGTAACAACCTCCTCCTAATTGTGTAATAGCACGTTAATACTCAATCATTAAGAAAACCATTATAGATAAAAAGAGAGGGGAACCTACTAGTGACGCATAATGGCTAACTATGTTACCAAGCAAAGGGAAAAGGATGGATTGGGGGAGAACTACGAAAATTTTGGTAGCAAAAGACCAAGAATCAGTAGAGAACAACGAGAGAAAAAGAAAAGATAGAGAAAGTGACGTTAGAGAGTTTTTGTGGAAAGGTGAAACCGAAATTACAAAAAGTAAAATCAGAAAAGATTTCTGATAACTCCCTTTACCCACTCTCCTTATTTTTCTCACTCAACCCCTCCACTACTCAATTCTCTAATCAAATGCAAACTCTTTTGGATGAGTAAGCAAAAATAATGCTTCTGCCTAGACTCGAGCACAAAACCTCCATTTCCTCCAACACTTCACTTAACCACTAGACCAGCAGGCCCATTCTTGTTATATTTTACAAACAATCAAATAAAAGCCTACTGAACAAGAGTAAGGCTTTATTCATAAAAATACCAAAATTTACCCAAGTTGTGGCTTGAACTTAGACCTCTCAGACACACCTAGAACACTTAACCATTGAAGCAGACAGACAATTGTGTCATATTTTATCATAACATAAATTTAACACTTGGGGCGTTACAATTCTACCTACTAAAAGAAAATTTCAGCCTCAAAATTTACCTGATTAGAAAAGGTAAGGATACTACTGACACATCAACTCCTCTAGCTCCCAAGTGGCCTCCTCAATGCTATGATTCTACCATAGCACCTTCACTAAGGGGATAACCTTCCTTCGTAGAACTTTAACGTCGTGATCTAAAATCTGAACGGGCTCCTCCTTAAACGTTAAATCTGATCTAGCCTCAATCTCCTCTACCGGAACAATGTGTATGGGATCAGAGTAGTAGCGCCTCAACATTGAGACGTAGAAAATGTCATGATTGTGATCCAACTCTGGAGGTAGCTCTAACTAATATGCGACTAGCCCCACTCGTTTTAGAATCCGGTACGACCCTGTAATAGCCCGAATTAGGGCCTAAATGGAATGGTGGTTTTGGGACCACAAATCCAACTTAGAAAAATTTATTCCGATAAAGTTCTAAGATTTAGTAGGTGGTTGATTGCATGATTAAAAAATTTGGTAAACAAATTTTATCGATAAAGTACTCGATTGAAAGATATGACTAAATTGCAAAAATTTCAAAATATGAGTTTTAGAAGCATTTAGTGTGCAATTGAATTACATTCATCAATTTGTGGTCCTTATTTTGTAAATAGACCATTTTATAGCATGATGGACAAAAATGCCCATGGAAGGAAAATTTTGCAAAGAAAGCCATTAATGGCATTTTGGTCATTTGGTTATTAAATGAAATAAAAAAGGAAAAATAAGCCAAAAATGTGTCCATCTTCTTCTCCTAAGTGTCAAAATTCTCTAAGTCTCCATAGCTAGGGTTTTCAACTTTTTCAAGCTCCAAGTAAGTGCAATTTAGTCATGTTTTTAATTTTCTTTGCATATTTGAAATCCTTGAAGCTTGGACTACCTATTTCTACCAGTAATTAGCATTAGGGTTCATGTTTGGAAATTTACCCATATATTGACATGAATGCATTTTGATGTTTAATGGTAGAAAACAAAGGTTTGATGTGTAGTAAGCAACTTTTACTAGGTGATTTTGCATGAAAACGCATTAAGGGACGAAAATGTAAAATTTGTAAAACATGTGCATAGGTTGTGGAATATTGAAAATTTTGGGCTGATATACGAAAGAAATAGGGTCGGCTAGGCTTGAGAATGAAGAAAAAATAGGTACATTTCATTTACGAGCCTAGGGACTAAATTGTAGAAATTGACAAGTTAGGGGTAAAATGGTAAAAATTACCATAGGATGATTTTATGCCTAATTGAGTAATGTGTGTATTGAATAAGCTAAATTTGGTTTTATAGATCAAGAATAATGAGGAAAAGACCTTGACCGAGGGAAAGGCAAGGTCTTTGATTAAGTCGATAAAGGTTGCATTTTGACGCAAGATAAGTTTATGTGTAAATAATGAGTCATATTGATATTTTGGTTAGCTACCTTAATTATTCTAATATTTGTAATATTATAATAATTTGTGAATTGTAGATGAGTATGTATATTAACAAATAAAATAATAAGTGAGGAAAAGCCGATTGAGCCTTAGGAATCGATTAGGATACCAGTGGCATGTCACTAGGAAACTATTGTATGAGATCGATCGTTTATGTGAATTTCAGGTGTTGGTTTAGTTTGACTACCAGTGGCTAGGTAATCCTGCATTTGTTGCAGATACCTGTCAGCTTGTGTGAGCAGCACTGAGTAGTTTCGACTATACCGTTAGCTTGTGTGAGCAGACCCGTGAATAGCACATTGTTGAGCCCATATGTGATATGTGATATGTGGTAGCTTCGGCTACATTATGTGCGGCACTTGTGCCGTTTTCCGTGTATCCTTTTGTGACAGCCTTAAAACGACCCTAGTCGGAATGGTTTCGAGACCACAAAACTGAGGCATAAAAAAATAATTAAATATTCATTTTGATGCCTATTGTATGTGCCAATTTATGTGTGACATCTTAGGTGCTTCAATTTAGTATTATAATTATGAATTGCACCTAAAAGGGCTAAATTATGAACTTTGAAAATATGCGAGACAAATGTGTGATGACTTATTAATGAATGCATGAGAAATAGTGGATTTGCATGTCAATTTACCCACTTTTATGATAGTGGATGGTAATGATGAGGTTTTGGCACTTTGTGAATTGTTGTTTAGTCATATATTAATATAATAAAAGAAATTTTTATTTAGTTATCATAAAATAAAAGATTAAAATAATATTATGAAATGAAAAAATAAAATTTAATATTAGTAAATTGGGTGAAAAAAACAAAGTGTTTCTTCTTTGTTTCTCTCATTGCCGTGAATTGAGAAAGAAAGAAAGCTTTTGAAGCTTAAGTGTAACACCCTACACCCCTGTCCGTCGCCGGGATAGGGTATAAGGTATCACAAATCTAAATACAGCCTACCGAGGTTCATAGTTACATACTAGACATAGATTTATTTAGTTCAAAACGTGAATGTATAGCACTTGTAATTTAGTTCGGACGGTACGTCATACCTCATTAAAAGAGTTTCGTAAACATATCATGCTAGTATAATTTTACCATGTGGCTACTAACAACTTGGCCGAATTAAACCTTTCATTGACCGAACTCCCTATTAGCAACTCTTCACATATGGGGTACTAACTAAATAGCATGCCACAACATTAAACCATACAAGTATCATCCACACATATATTCAACACAAAGACTAAGCAAGCCATTTTCGCATGGCTAGAATAGTTACAACTCAAAATGTAGTTTGAATCAACAAAAGGAGATTAGCCTATACATGCCATTGACCCAAAATAACCATCAAAAGTACCAAAATAACAGCGATAGTGTAGGTGATTAAGGCTTCAATCCCCGAGTCCGTAGCTTCCAAAATGAGATCTATAAAACAGAGGAAACAAGGGAAACGGAGTAAGCATTACAATGCTTAGTAAGTTTTAAGCAATGTCACGGATAAAGCATTAAATTCTAACATAGTTATTCGTATCTTAGTTTCCCTTTTCCTTTGGGTAAGTCACCCTTTTTCCAAACATATACATTCACATCACATACGAAAATGGATAGCTTTCACTCATAGTAAGTTCACGTAAACATATACATGTCACAAAAATTCACATAACATTTCACATAGGCCAATTGTACTTTGATCATGTTAATAATCTCATTTCATGAACACATATGAAATCACATAACGACCTTAGTATTCGGTCCAAAATCCAGCTTGCATATAAGCCAATGGTACATACCTGTATAACTTATTACTTTTAGCGCAATTCATTAGCGATCGTTACCTCGAAGACCATTAGTCTTAGGCTTTATTCTCATCATCATCGAGAACTTTAGCTCGGGTAAACTCTATACATAGCCATCGGGTCTTTTCCCGGATATAATCTCCGCATATAGCCTTCGGGTACTAACTCGGACATCATCTCTGCATATAGCCTTCGGGTCTTAACCCGGACATCATCTCTGCATATAGCCTTCGGGTCTTAACCCGGACATCATCTCTGCATATAGCCTTCGGGTCTTAAATCCCGGATTCGCATCACAATTTCTCATACATATATATATATTCGCATGTTGCCAAGTTTCACATAGCAAGATTTCACTTGCAATTCAATCAATTCATGTGCATACAACATATAACATGCTTCTCGACTTTATATCATAAATGTACATATAATTCAAAACTTATACACGTATACTCTTCTTTTCTAGACTTTCGGCCCAAAAATCAAACATACATGAGCAATGCATTTCAAATCTCATTTCGGTTCTTTTTCTCTATGAGCCATTCGGCTATATAGCAAACATAAATAAGGTGTCTTTCTCAATAGGACATCGTTCAAATATCAGCATGTATGTCATGGCATTTTAACTTAAATACCAAATTCGATTACTCAAAACTTACCTTGAACTTTCACGAGAAATTACGAGTTGGCTATTCGACCACTTTAGCCTTCCCTTTATCCGAACTCGTCCCTCTATGCTCTTGAGCTAAATAAAACATTTAATTCTATTAATCCTTATTCAAGCACCTCAATGAATCATTTTCACTCATAGACAATTCATACATGCATATTCTTCTCATTGCAAACACTCATGCACATTGGAGCATTTCACATACATATCATAAATCACAGCAAGCTGATTTTCTGAGCAGCATTCAATAATTTACTCATAACTGGAGCTACGAAACTCCAAATGAAGTGCCGTTAATTTTGTATGAAAATAGACTCATTTATCTTCCATCCATAAAATTTTCATAATTTTTGGTTAGGCCAATCAATACCAGAATTTTCTCAAAGTTTCCCTATTTCACTGTTTGAGTAAACTGACCACTCTATACTACGAACTGAATTTCTCCTTGTACAGAATTCCAAATATGGCCTCACCTATTCCATTCGAAACTAGACTCATTAAGGAGTCTAAGCATATAAATTTTGTCTCATAACAATTTTTATACAATTTATAGTGATTTTCCAAAGACAGAGCAGGGGACTTCGAAGTCAATCTGACACTGTCTCACTCTACTCTAAAAATCTATTTATCAGAAATTCCTTTTCTTGCAAAGTTTCTTTTATAAGAAACTAGACTCATTAAGCTTCAATTACACAATTTATTCAGCCTCTAATTCAACTCGTACAATTTATGGTGATTTTTCCAAAACACGTTACTGCTGCTGTACCAAGCAGATTTTTATACCAAGTTCACTCTTTAGTGTTCTTATGCACATACTTAAAACATAGCATTTCCTAAGGCACCATCTAGAGTAGTCATTGATCTTAACACAATGTACATATTTCATATTCATTTTAATCAATATACCGCTCTTAAGACACCAATTATCAAAACAAACATCAAATTACTAAGGTACAACTTAAGTCCCTCTTTAATCACCTAATTCAGTACTTTCAATTTGTGACATTAAGAGTTCAAAGCTTAGCTCAATGCCATAATTGCCGAATACTCAAAACAGCTCCATAGCATCATACTTCCATAATTCAACATCTAATTATTAGTCCAATCTTCTTAAATTAAACTCGGCAACTATGGAAAAGAGCTTAAACACACAAACCGATTCTAATTATCCAAGATCCTCATAAAACTAGCAAGAAGATTCATGCTTACTAGTAGTGACCGAATATTACTAATTAATCAACCTATCATCTCCAATAAATTTCCACACTCTAAAATAAAAAACCACATTCAGCACAAGGGAAAAAAAAATTCCATTTCAATTTTAAAACCATCAATTTAACTCACGGTAAATTTTAAGCTCATTCGACCCTTATTTAACAACTAAATCAAAAATTCCAGCCTTAACTTAAACACTCATAAACATTTAAAAATTTTGCATCATAAAATCTAACAACCATTTCTTAATCAAGTTCTATTATCAAAATCAAAATTAACTCATGAAACATTCCAAAACCGAATGTTCCCTCCCATCTCTCTAAATATACATATATACGGCAATACACACTTGTACTAATCTTTTGTACACCATTCTACAATTTGCAACTCAAAAACATCCTTTTTCCCAATTTATCAACAATGGCCGAATGGTACCAAGTCAACCAAATTCAAAAATTTACAAAAGGGCTAGGTAGGAGACTTAGTAACTAATTCAATTTCACTAAAAATTTTAAAGATACACATGGAACATACCTTAAAATCTAGCTATGCCCTTGACCGAATGCTTAAGTCTCCACCCTTCTTTTGTTCCTTTGCTACTCACGGCAATGAAGGAGGAAGGATGAACAAAACATTGTTTTTGTCACCCCTTTTCTTAATTAATTAATTATATTTTATCTATTTTATGTTAACAATTTCCCTATAATAAATATTATAATACTAACATACAAAGCACAAAATGCCAAGACAAGTAATCATTACCATCCACTATCCACAAAATGGTGAAATTGACATGCAACTCCAACATTTCTCATGCATGCATCAATAGGTCATCACACATTTGTCTAGCATATTTTCAAAGTTCGTAATTTAGCCCTTTTAGGTGAAATTCACAATTATAATGCTAAATTAAAGCATCCAAGATATCACACATGAATTTACACATACAATAGGCATCAAAATAATTATTAAATTATTTTTATGCCTCGGTTTTGTGATCCCGAAACCACATTCCGACTAGGGTCGTTTTAAGGCTGTCACAACTCTCCCCCACTAATGAAATTTTCGTCCCCGAAAATCTTACCGGAAAATAAGTTTGGGTAACGTTCTCTTATCGAATCCTCAAGCTCCCAAGTAGCTTCTTCGACCCCGTGTTTGACCCATAACACTTTCACTAACGAAATCCTCTTATTCCGCAACTCTTTAACCTCGTGTGCCAAAATACGAATTGGTTCCTCCTCATAACTCATATCAGATCGAATCTCAATGTCAGATGGGTTAATTACGTGCGATGGGTCGGATCTATATCGTCGGAGCATCGAAACATGAAAAACGTTGTGGATCTTTTCAAGTTTGGGAGGCAAAATCAATCGATATGCTACCGGTCCAATTCGTTCAGATATTTCGTATGGTCCGATGAACCTCGGACTCAATTTGCCCTTACGGCCGAATCTGAGCACCTTTTTCCAAGGTGATACTTTAAGGAATACTTTATCCCCGACCTGATACTCGATATTTTTCCGCTTTAAATCTGCGTATGACTTTTGACGATCTGAGGCTGCCTTAAGATTATCTCGGATCACCTTTACCCTCTGCTCGGCATCTCTAATCAAATCAACCCCAAAGATCTTACTTTCGCTAAGCTCGGTCCAAAACAATGGTGTACGGCATTTGCGACCGTACAAAGCCTCGTACGGTGCCATCTTAATGCTCGATTGGAAACTGTTGTTGTAAGCGAATTCAATCAAAGGCAAATACCGTTCCCACGAACCACTAAACTCGAGGACACAGCATCTCAACATATCCTCGAGTATCTGAATTACTCATTCCGATTGACCGTCCGTCTGAGGATGGAACGCGGTACTAAAATGCAGCTTAGTACCCAAAGAATCTTGTAGTTTCTTCCAAAACCGCGATGTAAATCTCGGGTCTCTATCCGACACGATAGAGATAGGGACCCCGTGTAATCTGACGATTTGAGCAACATACAACTCCGCTAGCTTATCAAGTGAGTAATCCGCACGCACAGGTATAAAGTGAGCGGATTTAGTTAATCGGTCTACGACAACCCAAATCGCATCCTTCTTGCTCGGTGTCAACGGTAGCCCAGATATAAAATCCATCGTGACTCTATCCCACTTCCACTCGGGAATCAAAATCGGTTGCAACAAACCCGATGGCACCTGATGTTCCGCTTTTACTTGTTGGCATATCAGACACTTCGACACAAAATTTGAGATGTCTCGTTTCATACCATGCCACCAATACTGACATTTCAGATCATTGTACATTTTGGTACTTCCCGGATGAACTGACATTCGGCTATTGTGAGCTTCATCTAAAATCACCGAAATCAACTCTGAACTTCTCGGAATACATACTCGGCCTCGAAACCTCAAACAATCATTGTCGTCAACTTGGAACTCAGGATCCGCACTTACATCGCATCGAGCTCGCTTGGTAATTAAGTCGTCATCCGCTTTCTGAGCTTCACAAACTTGTCGGAGAAATACCGATTCGGCTTTTAATTCCGCTATCATCACACCATCACCAGATGCCGATAAGTGCGCATTCATGGCTCGTAAAGTAAACAATGATTTTCGGCTAAGAGCATCAGCAACTACATTCGCCTTTCCAGGATGATAGTCAATGACAAGCTCGTAATCCTTTAGCAATTCAAGCCACCGTCTTTGTCTCAGATTCAAATCTCTTTGCGTCATCAAGTATTTGAGGCTTTTATGGTCGGAAAAGACATGACATTTCTCACCAAAAAGGTAGTGACGCCAAATCTTCAAAGCAAACACAATAGCAGCTAATTCGAGATCGTGAGTCGGATAGTTTTTCTCGTGAGGCTTTAATTGCCTCGAAGCATATGCAACAACTTTGCCCTCTTGCATCAAAACACACCTCAAGCCATTCAAAGACGCATCACTATATACTACAAACTCTTTACCGAATTCAGGCTGAACTAAGACTGGAGCTTCCGTCAATAGGGCTTTCAATTGGTCGAAACTCTTTTGGCACTTCTCGGACCATTCGAATTTAACATCCTTCTGCAATAGCTTCGTCAACGGGGTTGAGATCATCGAAAAGTCCTTCACAAACCGTCGGTAGTACCCGGCAAGTCCTAAAAAGCTTCGGACTTCTGAGACATTTTTAGGAGGCTTCCAATCGAGGATAGCAGAAATTTTATTCGGATCAACTCGGATACCCGCAGCAGATACAATGTGTCCCAAAAAGCCAACCTCGCGCAACCAGAACTCACACTTGCTAAATTTCGCATACAACTGGTTATCACGCAAAACCTGTAGCACAAGTCTTAAATGCTCGGCATGCTCAATCTCATCGCGAGAATAAACCAAAATGTCATCGATAAACACAACTACAAATCGATCTAGGTACGGCTTAAACACTCGATTCATCAGATCCATGAAAACAGCGGGGGTATTAGTCAGCCCAAACGGCATCACTAAAAATTCATAGTGTCCGTACCTCATTCTGAAAGCAGTCTTGGGCACATCTGAGTCTCGAACTCGCAACTGATAGTAGCCGGATCGCAAATCGATCTTTGAAAACACTGAGGCTCCCTTTAACTGATCAAATAAGTCGTCGATACGAGGTAATGGATACTTATTCTTTATAGTCACCTTGTTCAGCTGCCGATAGTCAATACACATTCTCAAAGTCCCATCCTTCTTTTTCACGAACAAGACGGGTGCACCCCAGGGAGAAAAGCTCGGTCTTGCGAAACCTCTATCGGTCAACTCTTGCAACTGGGATTTCAACTCTTTCAACTCCGTCGGAGCCATACGATATGGAGCAATTGAAATCGGAGTTGTACCCGGAACTAGCTCAATGCCGAACTCAACCTCTCTAACAGGCGGTAATCCCGGTAATTCTTCGGGAAACACATCCGGATACTCACAAACCACAGGAACAGTCTCAAACTTTAGTTCGGATATTTTGCTATCTAAAACATAAGCAAGATAAGCCTCGCAACCCTTTTTCATAAATTTCTGAGTCGACATAGAAGATATTACCGCCGGCAGCCCGTTTAAATTCGTAGACTCAATCCGAATTATCTCATTAGTCGTACATCGTAAATCAATAGTCTTTCGTTTACAGTTCACTACCGCATCGTGCACAGTCAGCCAATCCATTCCGAGTATAACGTCAAATTCATCGAATGGCAAAAGCATCAAATCGGCCGGAAAATAGAAATCTCGGATCCTAAGGGGGCATTTCTTACACACTCTATCAACTAAGACACAACGACCCAAGGGATTGGACACTCGTATCACAAACTCAGTAGACTCAATAGGGAGAGTCTTACTGGATGCCAACTTTTCACATACATATGAATGAGTTGAACCGGGGTCAATCAAAGCAATTACATCAGTATCAAAGAGAGTAAAAGTACCGGTGATAACATCGGGCGAAGAGGCATCCTCTCGTGCGCGAATAGCATAGGCCCTGGCAGGAGCATGAGCCTCGGGTCTTGTTGTAGCATCTTTAAACCTTCTCTGACCGCCGCTAGCATTCCCCGGATTTCTAGGTGGCCTCCCTCGAGCTGAAGTAGTACTCGGTTTCCCACTCGGGTTCACCTTTTGCTCGGTCCATCTGGGGCAATCTCTTATAAAGTGATCAGCCGACCCGTACTTAAAACAGGAGCGATCATGAAATCTGCAGCTCCCCGAATGCCATTTTCCATAATACTTGCACTCGGTTCTGTCCCGACGGTCGTTTCTAACACTAGCAGCAGAAGTGGCACGTGTACTCATAGGGGGTCGATCACGGTCTCGTCTAGTAAAACCCGAAGTAGCAAATGGTCTGTCCGATTCACTTTGGAACTTCTTCGAGGATTTTTGAGTAGACCTCCCTGAAGATCTCTTACAGAACTCTCTGGCTCCGCTATCAGCTTTTCTCTTTTCATTTCGAAGTTCTTCAGCCTTGCAGGCTCGCTCGACAAGAACAACGAACTCATGAATTTCCAGAATGCCAACCAGCAGTTTGATGTCTTCATTTAACCCGTCCTCGAAGCGTTTACACATAATAGCTTCGGATGATATACACTCGCGAGCATATCGGCTGAGTCGTACGAATTCCCTCTCATAATCGGTCACCGACATTCTGCCTTGTTTAAGCTCGAGGAATTCCTTCCGTTTCTGATCGATAAACCTTTGGCTGATATACTTCTTTCAAAACTCAACTTGGAAAAACTCCCAACTAACACGCTCTCTCGGCACCACCGAAACCAATGTGTTCCACCAAAAGTAGGCAGAATCACGCAGCAGAGATACGGCACACTTCAAGCACTCTTCGGGCGTACACGACAGCTCATCAAACACACGGATTACATTATCGAGCCAAAACTCGGCCCGCTCAGCATCGTCATCAACTGTAGCCCGGAACTCTTCAGCCCCATATTTTCTAATTTTATCGACCGGGGGTTTACTCGACCTCACAGGGTCGGCCTCAGGAGGAGCCACAGGGGTCGGAAGTGGGTTATTCGGGGGAGGAGGTTGTGGAACAGCCGGATTATTTCGTAGGAATTGAGTGAACCAATCACTCATCATTGCATAAAGGTTCTGCCTCATGTCATCATCTCGACGACTGGCATTCGGCTGTGAGTCGACTGGCGCGGTCCCTTGCGCGGGAGCGGCCGCTACACTCTCAATATCTTCCGCTACGGCTCGATCAGGATCGGAATCCATTACTATACGAAAAACACATTTCAAATGTCAAAAATCACCACACTATCGCATTATCACAAAATGGCATGTATAGCTATACTCACACACGCTACGTTAGTCCGAGAATCGACTAAACCGTAGCTCTGATACCAATAAAAATGTAACACCCTACACCCCTGTCCGTCGCCGGGATAGGGTATAAGGTATCACAAATCTAAATACAGCCTACCGAGGTTCATAGTTACATACTAGACATAGATTTATTTAGTTCAAAACGTGAATGTATAGCACTTGTAATTTAGTTCGGACGGTACGTCATATCTCATTAAAAGAGTTTCGTAAACATATCATGCTAGTATAATTTTACCATGTGGCTACTAACAACTTGGCCGAATTAAACCTTTCATTGACCGAACTCCCTATTAGCAACTCTTCACATATGGGGTACTAACTAAATAGCATGCCACAACATTAAACCATACAAGTATCATCCACACATATATTCAACACAAAGACTAAGCAAGCCATTTCGCATGGCTAGAATAGTTACAACTCAAAATGTAGTTTGAATCAACAAAAGGAGATTAGCCTATACATGCCATTGACCCAAAATAACCATCAAAAGTACCAAAATAACAGCGATAGTGTAGGTGATTAAGGCTTCAATCCCTGAGTCCGTAGCTTCTAAAATGAGATCTATAAAACAGAGGAAACAAGGGAAACGGAGTAAGCATTACAATGCTTAGTAAGTTTTAAGCAATGTCACGGATAAAGCATTAAATTCTAACATAGTTATTCGTATCTTAGTTTCCCTTTTCCTTTGGGTAAGTCACCCTTTTTCCAAACATATACATTCACATCACATACGAAAATGGATAGCTTTCACTCATAGTAAGTTCACGTAAACATATACATGTCACAAAAATTCACATAACATTTCACATAGGCCAATTGTACTTTGATCATGTTAATAATCTCATTTCATGAACACATATGAAATCACATAACGACCTTAGTATTCGGTCCAAAATCCAGCTTGCATATAAGCCAAGGGTACATACCTGTATAACTTATTACTTTCAGCGCAATTCATTAGCGATCGTTACCTTGAAGACCATTAGTCTTAGGCTTTATTCTCATCATCATCGAGAACTTTAGCTCGGGTAAACTCTATACATAGCCATCGGGTCTTTTCCCGGATATAATCTCCGCATATAGCCTTCGGGTACTAACCCGGACATCATCTCTGCATATAGCCTTTGGGTCTTAACCCGGACATCATCTCTGCATATAGCCTTCGGGTCTTAACCCGGACATCATCTCTGCATATAGCCTTCGGGTCTTAAATTCCGGATTCGCATCACAATTTCTCATACATATATATATATTCGCATGTTGCCAAGTTTCACATAGCAAGATTTCACTTGCAATTCAATCAATTCATGTGCATACAACATATAACATGCTTCTCGACTTTATATCATAAATGTACATATAATTCAAAACTTATACACGTATACTCTTCTTTTCTAGACTTTCGGCCCAAAAATCAAACATACATGAGCAATGCATTTCAAATCTCATTTCGGTTCTTTTTCTCTATGAGCCATTCGGCTATATAGCAAACATAAATAAGGTGTCTTTCTCAATAGGACATCGTTCAAATATCAGCATGTATGTCATGGCATTTTAACTTAAATACCAAATTCGATTACTCAAAACTTACCTTGAACTTTCCCGAGAAATTACGAGTTGGCTATTCGACCACTTTAGCCTTCCCTTTATCCGAACTCGTCCCTCTATGCTCTTGAGCTAAATAAAACATTTAATTCTATTAATCCTTATTCAAGCACCTCAATGAATCATTTTCACTCATAGACAATTCATACATGCATATTCTTCTCATTGCAAACACTCATGCACATTGGAGCATTTCACATACATATCATAAATCACAGCAAGCTGATTTTCTGAGCAGCATTCAATAATTTACTCATAACTGGAGCTAAGAAACTCCAAATGAAGTGCCGTTAATTTTGTATGAAAATAGACTCATTTATCTTCCATCCATAAAATTTTCATAATTTTTGGTTAGGCCAATCAATACCAGAATTTTCTCAAAGTTTCCCTATTTCACTGTTTGAGTAAACTGACCACTCTATACTACGAACTGAATTTCTCCTTGTACAGAATTCCAAATATGGCCTCACCTATTCCATTCGAAACTAGACTCATTAAGGAGTCTAAGAATATAAATTTTGTCTCATAACAATTTTTGTACAATTTATAGTGATTTTCCAAAAACAGAGCAGGGGACTTCGAAGTCAATCTGACACTGTCTCACTCTACTCTAAAAATCTATTTATCAGAAATTCCTTTTCTTGCAAAGTTTCTTTTTTAAGAAACTAGACTCATTAAGCTTCAATTACACAATTTATTCAGCCTCTAATTCAACTCATACAATTTATGGTGATTTTTCCAAAACACGTTACTGCTGCTGTACCAAGTAGATTTTTATACCAAGTTCACTCTTTAGTGTTCTTATGCACATACTTAAAACATAGCATTTCCTAAGGCACCATCTAGAGTAGTCATTGATCTTAACACAATGTACATATTTCATATTCATTTTAATCAATATACCGCTCTTAAGACACCAATTATCAAAACAAACATCAAATTACTAAGGTACAACTTAAGTCCCTCTTTAATCACCTAATTCAGTACTTTCAATTTGTGACATTAAGAGTTCAAAGCTTAGCTCAATGCCATAATTGCCGAATACTCAAAACAGCTCCTTAGCATCATACTTCCATAATTCAACATCTAATTATTAGTCCAATCTTCTTAAATTAAACTCGGCAACTATGGAAAAGAGCTTAAACACACAAACCGATTCTAATTATCCAAGATCCTCATAAAACTAGCAAGAAGATTCATGCTTCCTAGTAGTGACCGAATATTACTAATTAATCAACCTATCATCTCCAATAAATTTCCACACTCTAAAATAAAAAACCACATTCAGCACAAGGGAAAAAAAAATTCCATTTCAATTTTAAAACCATCAATTTAACTCACGGTAAATTTTAAGCTCATTCGACCCTTATTTAACAACTAAATCAAAAATTCCAGCCTTAACTTAAACACTCATAAACATTTAAAAATTTTGCATCATAAAATCTAACAACCATTTCTTAATCAAGTTCTATTATCAAAATCAAAATTAACTCATGAAACATTCCAAAACCGAATGTTCCCTCCCATCTCTCTAAATATACATATATACGGCAATACACACTTGTACTAATCTTTTGTACACCATTCTACAATTTGCAACTCAAAAACATCCTTTTTCCCAATTTATCAACAATGGCCGAATGGTACCAAGTCAACCAAATTCAAAAATTTACAAAAGGGCTAGGTAGGAGACTTAGTAACTAATTCAATTTCACTAAAAATTTTAAAGATACACATGGAACATACCTTAAAATCTAGCTATGCCCTTGACCGAATGCTTAAGTCTCCACCCTTCTTTTGTTCCTTTGCTACTCACGGCAATGAAGGAGGAAGGATGAACAAAACATTGTTTTTGTCACCCCTTTTCTTAATTAATTAATTATATTTTATCTATTTTATGTTAACAATTTCCCTATAATAAATATTATAATACTAACATACAAAGCACAAAATGCCAAGACAAGTAATCATTACCATCCACTATCCACAAAATGGTGAAATTGACATGCAACTCCAACATTTCTCATGCATGCATCAATAGGTCATCACACATTTGTCTAGCATATTTTCAAAGTTCGTAATTTAGCCCTTTTAGGTGAAATTCACAATTATAATGCTAAATTAAAGCATCCAAGATATCACACATGAATTTACACATACAATAGGCATCAAAATAATTATTAAATTATTTTTATGCCTCGGTTTTGTGGTCCCAAAACCACATTCCGACTAGGGTCGTTTTAAGGCTGTCACATTAAGGCATTTGGCTAGTGAGGGCATCAAATTAAGGTAAGGTTTCATGCATTTCTTTGGATTTCTTTTGTGAATTTTGGTTGGTTTTAAAGCTCACAACAAGACCCATGTGAAAATTTTTGTGTGCATGAAGCATGAAGTGTTCGGTTATGTTGGTGCATTATGTCTTTGAAATAGAAATTGATAAATGGAGTTTTAATGGACTCTATGATGTTAAAGCTTAGGTGAATTGAAATTTGTGAGCTTAAATTTGAAAGAATTGAAGTTTTGTGTGGCTTAAGTGTTTAATTTATAATCGGCTAATATAGTGAAATATGGAAATTGTTTTTAACATTAGAAATTCATGGTTAAATTATTTGTATGTGTACACATGGTTACCGATTGTTGAATTGAGTAAAAGTGGGATTAATGGTTGGTTTATTGAAGAAGGGGTAATCGGCAAAGACTCTCTTTGAGTAATTTGAATTGGTGTTTTGGAAGTTTTGTAAGGAATAAGTAGGTTGAATTCGGCAATTAGAGGGAGGTATGAAACTTGTGCTTAATTGTGGAATTTTATAATTGAATTGCTAGTATGAGTTTATACAATTGCCGAAATTGATATAGGGAATGTGGCTAAGAAATTTGATATGTTTTTATTTAATTACTATGAAATAGCTACAAGAGAAAATAAGGATGAAATTTGAGTTGGTTATGATTCATTGTGCGATTTATTAAGCTAGAATGGACATTCAGCTATGTCCATTGGAACAAATGAATTTGGTTTAAAGGGTTAGTTAATGATATATCTATTGTGCAAATTGAGTGGTGAGTTGTCAAAATGAAGTGTTAATGTGCATTATGTACTTGTGTATGTTTTCAACCAAGGAAAAACTATGCTTTGATGTTGAAATTGGGTTTTTGATGAACGAATGAACTTGTTTTGGTGAATGGCTAATTATTGAATATATCTTTTGAGATTTTAGATGGAATTGCCGAATGTGCCTATAATAAGGAAAGGGATGGTTTGATTTTGATATTATAAGTGAAGTTTAAGACGATATGCTTTTGGTCATAGCATGTGAAGTAATCAAACATATTTTTGTTAATTGAGCTTTGAATCGATGGAAGTATGTGTTAATTTGAGGAATTAAATTGTAAGTGTATAGTTGTTGAGTTTTGAGGTAAGGTATGCATTCGGTCATGGCTCAAAGGATGCTAATTCATGTTAGTTAACGTTCTTGTAAAGGAAGATGTATATGAGTGTTTATAAATTAGTTGATCGTTGCTATAGGTGGATAATGTGAGCAAATCACATACGGTTGATGGATGGGAAAGTAGAATTGAGCTTGAAAATTGGTATATATGACAAAATTGATATGTTTAATTAGTGGCCAAATGTGACCTTGATTATATGTTGTAGCTTGAAATGAAATGTGAATAAGAACTTTAAAGAGTGAAATTGTATAAATCTGCTTGGTACAGCAGCAGTAACGTGTTTTGGAAAAATCACCATAAATTGTGGGAGATGAATTAGAGGCTGAATAAATTGTGTAATTAAAGCTTAATGAGTCTAGTTTCTTATAAAAGAAACCTTACAAGCAATGGAATTGCCGATAAAGAGATTTTTAAAGTTGTGTGAGACAGTGTCAGAATGACTCCGAAATCCCCTGTTCTGTTTTTAGAAAATCACTATAAATTGTACAAAAATTGTTATAAGATAAAATTTATATGCTTAGACTCCTTAATGAGTCTAGTTTTGAATAAAATAGGCTAGGACATATTTTGAATTCTGTACAAGGAGAAATTCAATTCGTAGTAAAGAGTGGTCAGTTTAGTCAAACAGTGAAATAGGGGAAACTTTAAGAAAATTCTGGTATTTATTGGCCAAACTAAAAATTCTGAAAATTTTATGGATAGAAGATATATGAGTCTATTTTCAGGAAAAATTAATGGCACTTCATTTGGAGTTTCGTAGCTCCAGTTATGAGTAATTTATTGAATGTTGCTCAGAAAATCAGCTTGTTGCGACTTGTGATATGTATGTGAAATGGCCGAATGTGTGTGTGTTTGCTATGAGAAGTATATGCATGTATTACTTGACTATAAGTGAAAATGATTAATTGAGATGTTTGAATAAGGATTAATAGAATTAAATATTTTATTTAGCTCAAGAGCATAGAGGGACAAGTTCGGATAAAGGGAAGGCTAAAGTGGTCGAATAGCCAACTCATAATTGCTCGGGAAAGTTCAAGGTAAGTTTTAAGTAATTGAATTTGGTATTTAATTTAAAATGCCATGATATACATGCATGATAGTTGAATGATGTTCCATTGAGAAAGAAACCTATTTCATGTTTGCTATATAGCCGAATGGCTCATAGAGAAAGAAACTGAAATTGGGATTTGAAATGTATTGCTTATGTATGTTTGCTCATTGGGCCGAAAGTCTAGAAAAGAAGAGTATACATGTATAAGTTTTGATTTACATTACGATATAAAGTCAAGGAGCATGTTATATGTTTGTATGCGAATGAATGGATTGAATTACAAGTGTGATCTTGCTATGTGAAATGTGGCAACATGTGAATACATATGTATGAGACTCTGTGATGTGAATCCGGGATTAAAGTCCCGATGACTATATGTGGAGACTATGTCCGGGTTAAGACCCGAAGGCTATATGCAGAGATGATGTCCGGGTTAAGACCCGAAGGCTATATGCGGAGATTCTATCCGGGGTAGAGGCCCGATGGCTATGTATGGAGATTTTACCCGAGCTAAAGGTCTCGATGATGATGCGAGTAAAAGCTAAGACTAAAAGTCTTCATGGTAACGATTGCTAATGAATGCGCTTAAAGTGTTAAGTTATACAGGTATGTACCCTAAGCTTATATGCAAGCTAGTTTTTGGACCAAATACTAAGGTCATTATGCGATTACATATGTGTGCATGAAATGAGACTATTAATATGGTCAAAATACAATTAGTCAATGCAAAATGTTATTTGAAATTATGCGACATGTCTATGTTTACATGAGCTTACTATAAGTGAAAGTTATCTACTTTCGTATATGATAAGAATGTGTATGTTTGGTTAAAGGGTGACGTACCTAAAAGAAGAGGGAAACAAAAATATGAACAACTATGTTATAATTTGAGTTTTATCTGTTGTCATTGCTTAAAACTTACTAAGCATTGTAATGCTTACTCCGTTTACTTTGTTTCCTCTGTTTTATAGATCTCATTTTGGAAGCTACGGACTTGGGGATTGAAGCCTTAATCACCTACACTATCGCCGTTATTTTGGTACATTTGATAGTTATTTTGGATCAATGGCATGTATAGGCTAATCTCCTTTTTATTGAACCAAACTACATTTTGAGTTGTAATTATTCTAGCCATGCGAAAATGGCTTGCCTAGTCTTCTAGTTTGATTATATGTTTGGATGAAACTCATATGGTTAGATGTTTGTGGCATGATATTTAGTTAGTACCCAATATGCAATGAGTTTCTAATATGGTGTTCGGTTATTGAAAAGTTTGATTTGGCCAAATTGTTAGTAGCCACATGGTGGAAATTTGCTAGCATGTTTATAAAACGAATTAAATGAGATATGAGGTACTGACCGAACCTTTTTACAAGTGATATACATTCGGTTATAAAACTCAATGAATCTATGTCTAGCGTGTAACTATGAACCTCGGTAGGTTGTATTTAGATATGTAATACCTTAATACCCTATTCCGGTGTTACACCTTTAGTATTCCGCATGGTTCAACGGGTATTTGATTCGAATAGATAAAATGTGAATGTTTGTAAAAGATTTGACCGTGTGTTAAGTGTGTGTATGTGCAGGTTATGTGAAACATGATATGTGTACTAAGTGCTTAAGTATATATTGATTTATGTGGTAAGACCATTGAGTAAGTTATAAGTTTAAATTTCAATGTGGTAATAAGAGAACTTACTTATTTTAAATTTGTATTATTGGTTTAAATTGCTCATTCATTTACATATAGACTTACTAAGCTATTTAGCTTACCACCTTTCTTATCCTTTCCTTATAGGTTCGTCAAGCTAAACCGTGGTTCGGCGATCATCGGGATTCCATCAACACTATCAACAAGCATTTTGGTATTTTGTTTAAACACCTAAGATTATGGCATGTATAAATGGTCAAGTGTTTTGTTATGTGTCATAGTTATTGGGGTCAAATGTTGTTACTAAAGTTATGGTATTTGATCATTTGCTATGGGTCACATATGATTGAATATTTTCTAATTAAAGTATTGTAATCTCTTGCAATGCAAGTTGCATAGTAGGTGTATAATGTGTACGGATGAGTAAGTTGTGTATGGTTGGTAAAAAGTAGTGTGTGGATGCTAAAATGTGGTTATTTGGATGTGTTTTTGTGTTATGTTATGTATTGGAAAAATTGATTTGTGTTGGTTTGTGTTTCAGGGTGGAAATTGGCTTGGAAAATAGCCTATAATTGTCCACACGGGTAGACACACGGGCGTGTGTTTAGGCCGTGTGTGACACACGGCCAGCCCACGGGCGTGTTGATAGGTCGTGTGTCCCCTGCACCTGAAATTATGAAAATTAAATGTTTTGTAGTAATCACACGGGGTGGAGACACGACCATGTGTCACGACCGTGTGAAAGACACGGCTTAGCCCACGGGCGTGTGGCTTGGCTGTGTGATGAAAACTTCGCGATGACGTCATAAACAAAATACCCCAGTTTTTCACACTGGGTGAGGAATGGGCATGTTGAGGCCGTGTCGAGGACACAGGCTAGAGACATGGGCATGTGCTCGGCCATGTGAAAACCCATGTAGGTTCAAAATAAAAAATAATTTCACACGGGCTAAGGACATGGGCTGTACGACTACTCATCCTGTGTGTCTTTGTCCCACACAAGCGTGTGCCCTGTTTTGAGTCAAATTTTCGTAAGTGTCTGAAAAGTTCCGGCTTAGTCCCAAATCATACCCAACGTATCATTTGGGCCTCGTAGGCCCATAATGTGGGTGTTATACAAATGAATGAAAAAGTTTTAAATTTCACGTGAAAGTCATGCGTCGAAATCAAATGATCGTGCGAGTGTATGTTCGGTAATGCCTCGTACCCGTGTCTAGCGACGGTTACGAGTGAGGGGCGTTACAGGCCCAATAAACTGAGGGCTCAGCTTGCCCTTGCGATGGGACCTCAAAACCTTTTTCCATGGCGAGTCTTTAAGGAAAACTAAATCCCCTACAGAATACTCGATATCCTTCCTCTTCAAATTAGCATAGGACTTCTGTCTATCAAAAGTTGCTTTTAGTCAATCTCGAATCAAACGAACCTTGTCCTCAGTCTCAGAAACCAATTTCAGACCCAGAATACGTCACTCACCCAACTCAGTATAGCATAAGGGAGTGCGACACTTATGACCATACAGTGCCTCGTTGGTGCCATCTGTATACTAGACTGGTAGGTGTTATTGTAAACGAACTCTGCTAATGGCAAGTACTCCTCCCAACTGCCTCGAAAATCGATAACATAGCCCCTCAACATGTTCTCTAGTATCTAAATCACCCTCTCTGACTGACCATCTATCTGAGGATAGAAAGTAGTACTAAAGTCTAATCGTGAACCTAGAACCTCATGAAGCTTCTTCCAGAACCGAGACGTGAAGTTAGTATTCCTATTAGAAATGATCAAACCAAGAACCCCATGTAGTCTCACTATTTCCGAGATGTAGAGTTTAGCCAGTTTCTGTAGAGAGAAGTCTGTCCTAACCAGGATGAGGTGAGCAGACTTGGTCAATTGATCCATGATGACCAAGACAAAATCCTTCTTAGTGGGTGTTAGAGGCAACCCGTTGACGAAGTCCATCATTACTCGCTCCTATTTCCATATCGGTATCTTAACCAGCTGTAGCAAACTCGAAGGTAACTGATGCTTAGCCTTAACCTACTGACAAGTCAAACAGTGAGTAGCAAAGTCTGTAACCTCACGTTTCAACCCTGGCCACCAGTATAATTCTCGAAGATGTCGATACATTTTACTCCCACCAGGATGCATAGCATAAGGGCTACTATGCGCTTCCCTCAGAATCGACTGTCTTAAGTCCTCATCACTCGGCACACAGATCTGACCGCAAAAACACAATACCCCATCACTGTTTATCCCAAAATCAGTAGTAACACCACTCTCAACCTGATGGAAACGCAACTCAAAAGTCTTATCGCCCATCTGTTTTTCTCTGATCTGATCAATCTATGTCGGTTTAACCTGAAGTTCTACCAATAGACTCCTATCGTCGATTAAACTGAGTTGAGCGAACATCGCTCTCAAATCGGTCATAGCCCTATAGCTTAATGCATCGGCCACCACATTGGCCTTACCAAGATGGTACTCGATAGTGCAGTCATAATCCTTAAGTAGTTCAACCTATCTATGCTGCCTAAGGTTTAACTCCTTCTAAGTGAAGAGATATTTGAGGCTCTTGTGATCATAGTACACTTCTCACAGTACAAATAATACCTCTAGATTTTTAGTGCGAAGACTACTGCTGTAACTCCAAATCATACGTCGGATAATCAGCCTCATGAGTCTTGAGTTGACGAAACGCATAAGCAACCACCTTACTGTCTTGCATCAGGATGCAACCCAGACCCACATGTGACGCATCACTGTAAACCATGAAGTCTTTACCAGGCTCAGGCTGTATCAGAACAGGTGCTTGAGTTAAAATGGTCTTGAGCTTATCAAAGCTCTCCTGCTGTGCATTAGTCCACTCGAAAGGAACTTCCTTACGCAGAAGCTTAATCAACAGAGCTGCAATCAAGGAGAACCCTTCTACGAAGCATCGATAATACCCTGCCAGCCCTAGAAAGCTACGGATTTTAGACACGTTCTTCAGTTGTTTCCAATCCAACACAGCCTCAACCTTACGAAAATCAACACGAATCCCCTCATAGAAACCACATGCCCCAGAAAGGTTGCTTCACGGAGCTAGAATTCACACTTGCTATACTTCGCATATAACTGTTTCTCACGAAGAGTCTGTAGTACAACTCTAAGATGCTCATCGTGCTCATCCTTAGACTTGGAATACACCAATATGTCATCGATGAATACCAGCACGAATTGATCCAAATAAGGCTGAAATACTCAGTTCATCAAGTCCATAAACGCCACTGGTGCATTAATCAAACCAAAGGGCATAACTAGGAACTCATAATGTCCATAATGAGTCCTAAAGGCAGTCTTATGCACATCAGCCTCCTTAACTCTCAACTGATGGTAACCCGATCGTATATCGATCTTAGAAAACACAGAAGCCTCTATGAACTGGTCAAATAAGTCATCTATCCTCGGAAGTAGGTACATATTCTTGATCGTTAGCTTGTTCAGTTGTCAGTAGTTGATGCACATCCTTATTGTCCCATCCTTCTTTTTTACAAATAGCACAGGTGCTCCCCACAGAGACACATTGGGACGAATAAACCCACGATCTAATAGCTCTTGAATCTGAGCCTTGAGCTCTGTAAGCTCCTTCAGTGCCATTCGGTAAGGGGCGATAGACACCGGAGCTATACCAAGAATCAACTCTATTCCAAACTCTACCTCTCAACTCGAGGCAAACCCGGTAGTTCCTCTAGAAAAACATCTGAAAAATCCCTCACAGTTCTGATGTCTTTTATCGAAGAGTCCTCAGAATCAGAAACACTGATGTAGACCAAGAATGTTTCACAACCATTTCTCACTAACTTTTCTGCTACCAAAGTTGAGATCACATTAGTCAGATAGTCTCGTCGTTCCCCAATCACGACTACCTCCCCGCTTTCTTTGGTCCTCAAGACAATCCTCCTAGTTGCACAGTCCAGACTCACCCGATGTTTAACCAGCCAGTCCTTGCCCAAAATCAAATCGAACTCCTCAAATAGAAGCTCCATCAGATCAGCAGAAATGTTGTCCCTTGAACTTCTAACGGGACGTCTCTAAACAGTTTATTCACTTGAATAGATTGCCCAAAGGACTTAACACAGTTACCTCACTATCAGTGCTCTCAACTAGAATCCCTAAGGTTTCCGACATAGTACTAGCTATATATGAGTGTGTAGAGCCTATGTCTATCAGTGCAAGATAAGGTACATTAAATATTAAAAACGTACCCGTAATGATGTCCGGAGTGTCTCTGTCCTCACAACGGTGAGTAGTATAGACCAAAGTGGGCTATCTCGCCTCAGTCGGTCCAGCACCTCCGCCCGGTGCTCTTTGTCCTTGGCCCATGTCGTTACTACCCCTGGCCTGACCTCGGCCTCTAGGTGGATGCTGAACTACCCTCGGTGGCTGTGCAGTCCCAGCAACCAGAGCATGCATCTGACTAGTTCTCAATGGATAGTCTCTAACATGGTGCTCAGTCGACCTACATCTTAAACATGCCCCAGTAGTCCTCCAACATTCGTCTGGATAGCATCTACCATAGTGCTCACAACACGTCACCTCAGTAGGTGCAATAGAAGGCCCAACACTCACTGGCCTATCAGACTTGGCCATTTTCTTAGGCCTTATCCCAAAACTCGAGGGCTCCAAATCCCTCTTACTATTTCCTCTCTCACGGTTTTGGCGCTTGACGCGCTTTACCTCTTCGGCAATCTTCGCCTTCTCAACTAAAGTAGAGAAATCATGCTCCCTCTGCAAAGCTATTAGAACTCGCAAACTGTCCCTGAGACCATCCTCAAAACGGATACAGAACTCATACTCGGTCTCCACCATGCCTCGCGCAGACCGGCTCAATCTCAGGAACTCAGCCTCATACTCAGCCACTAAACGGTCCCTCTTGGTGAGATTAAGGAACTTACGCCTCCTAACATCGATATAACTTGCCCCCACATATTTACCTTGGAAGACCGTTTTAAAGAAATCCATATCAGTCGTTTGGGCTGAGTGGCCTCCTTAACAATCAGCCACTACTAGTATGCCTCGTCACGAAGCAGATGAACAGCCTCCTTAAGCTTTTGCTCAGCAGTAAAATCCAAATCGTCCATAATTATTTTCGTGACCTCCAACCAATACTCAGCCACGTTAGGGGTGACTCTAGTGACACCCTTAAATAACTCAACCCCATTAGACTGGAGTTGTTCCGTAACCGACCCTCGGCCTTCAGTTCCAGTATTAGGCCCAGCAACTCTCTCAAAATTCTTAACATGGTTTGGGACAGTGCATCGTTCCCAATCGTATGATTATGAGACCTAGATCTAGACCCAATCTCCGTAACAGGTGACATCAGCGTCTCGCTAGTGTTTAAATTTAGTATGTTGCCTAGTCAAGAAGACTCAACTTGAGCCCCTCTACGGCCTCTACCACAGCCTCTAGTACCTCGTACACAAGTACCTCTTGTTCTCATTGTCTAATCGCGTTTATCTGTATTAATAGTTTTATGCATTAGTTAACAGTTCTGATATTTTATTAACATATATTTTATGCAGTACAGTGTCAGTATGTTTAGAATCGGTTATCGCGAGTAATAATCTCAGTACAGTTTCTAGTTTACACTTTCTAGAGTGTTTTCGACATGGTATACTACCTAAAGTAGTTTCAGAATATTCTAATCATATTTTTTAGACAAATCTATACAGAGTTTCAGAACACTTACAAGATCGGCACCGGGGACTCAGTGTACCACTTACTTATTCCAAAAATATTTCAAATCATTTACAAATCATTTCTTTAAAACCAATCTTTAAAACCTAAATCCACAGCCGAGTTTTATAACCTGGCTCTGATACCACTAAATGTAACACCCCAAACCTGACCTAGATGTTATAGCCGAATCTGGCGATGTCACATGGAACGGAATTTCAAAACGTGTTTGTCAAGTTTAAACTGTTCTAGTTAAATAAATCTTTGTTATGGTTAAAACATGTCTCTTTTACGCGAAAGCTTTTAGAAAACATACTATTTTTTAGAAAAATCCGTTATTATTTTCAAAAACCTTACTTTCATGAAAAACCGTGAGTTTTTAGTGAAACCAAGCTTTCATCATGCTTGTCAAAAATTAAAAATAAATCATCAACAATCTAAAAGCCAAATTAAAAACCAAAAGACCAAAGTCCCAAAAATTACATCAAAAACCTCAAATAAATAACCAAATCAGAAAAACAGCAGAAATCAATCCAAAATTTTATGAGTGGCCACCTTCGAGTCCTCTGCTGCACCAATCCGTCAAGTCTGGGGATTACCTACACAGATTAAACAAAAAAGGGTGAGTTTTGCGAACTCAGTGTGTAATTCCCATAGAAATCACACATACAGAATACATCAAGTGTCATAAATAAATAGTCTAGGGCATAAGCCCATTATAGAATCAGTTCAGGACTTAGCCCATTCAGAAGCATAATCAGATATAAACTAGGGCCTTAGCCCAATCAGAAACAGATGCATATAGAATATCTGAAACCTGCCCACCAGTCCTACACACCAACTCCGTCCAATCCAACACACTATGTGGGGATAAAATCAACCCACCCATCCCAACACACCATGCTGTACCAAAATGTGGTACATAATCAGATAATTGCAGCTGAGTTGCCAGATATGAAGCTTAAGAGCCTTTCAGAATACTTCCTCCATACACATCAACCTAACTCCGATGCAATACAACATATAAATATGACATGCTATAGTGCAATTTATCAAATTATACAGTCAATCAGATATACATGCTAAGTGTAACATGCTCATTTCATATATCACATAATCAGATCATGAAATTAGGGGTCTAAGTTATGCTTATTGACCCTACGATAGGTCACAGTCGACTTGGGCGACCCGTGCAACCTTACAGAATTTTCCAGAAGAATGTGCTCACTGTAACACCCTTTACCCGTGTTCAATACCAGAACATGATACGAGTATTATCAGAATAGCATATATGTAATCATAATAAATCGAGGCATAAAATGATTATCTAAATTAAAACCCTCCAACTATTCATTCATTCTTTGGACATTAAAATTCACATATATCATAAACTTGTAATTTAACTAATATTAAACCACATCGATAGCATAATACGAGTGATATATCAAATATTAGAGATCAACATTTCAAGTAATATTACTACAATATACAACAAAATACTCAAGCCTTCTATACATGCCATAGATCCAAAATATGTTTACAAAATACCAAAAAAGAAGGATGGATAGTGTTGGTGAGCCTCCGACAAATTTTACCAAGTCACAAACGAACTTGATTACACTATAAAATAAGACAAGAAAGAAAAAGAAATCAAAGTAAGCTTATAGCTTAGTAAGTAATATGTAAAAAATAAAAATAATAAACTATTAATGGCGTTTATAAATCTCAAAATATGTTTCCATAATTATACAATCTTAATCTCATATGAAATTACCATTTACTTAAATTCAGTACAATCTATCCATTTAAGTCCTAGTCACTAAATTATTTTTATCCAGAGCTACGGAGCTCTAAATTAAGATCTGTAAATTTTCCAAGAAACTAGACTCATATGTCTTCTTACCATAAAAATTTTAGGATTTTTGGTTGAGTCAATTAATACAGTTTATTCATTAAAGCTTCCCCTATTTCGCTACTCAACAGTCTTGACCACTCTTCACTAACATTTTAATTTCTCTTTATAAAAACTTCAAAAGATGTTCTCATTTGTTTCTTCTAAAAATAGACTAAATAAGGAATCTAACCATATAAATTATATTCCATAACTATTATTTTACAAATTTTAATGATTTTTCCAAATCAGAACAGGGGATCACGAAATCAATCTGAACCAGTCTTACAAAAATTTAAATAACTCAAAATATAGAATTCTTTTACTTGCTCTGTTTCTTTTATATGAAAATAGACTCAATAAGCTTTAATTATGTATATCATTTAACTTTAATTCAATTTCTACAATTTTTGGTGATTTTTCAAAGTCACTCCTCTGCTGTTGTTTTAAACTGTTTGTCCCAAAATTTACCTCTTTTACTAAAATTCTTTATTATCAACTTGCAAAATAACATTTTTCCATATTTATCTTATCAAAATTCAATCACCTATCTAACTCATGGTTCAAAACCCATATATTCATATCCCGGTACTTATTTCCACATTTTTCACACAAATTTTCATTTAACAAACTTATTTCTCTCGATGAACACTTCGGAATGTAACAATATCCGATGATTTTAGCACATAACTTCACCTTCTGTAATTGATGCCCAATTTTGTGATATACGCACATAGCACCACACTATTGGGCTAACATATGTATTCGTGGCATACGCACTTAGCGCCACCTTTTTGAATCAACAGGTATAACCGTGGCATATCCACTTAGCACCACGTTACACGTATAATCGTGGTATATCCACTTAGTACCATGTTTTACATTCCAAAGGTTCAATCGAAATTTCCTCATTTAATCCCAATTCATCAACCACAATTCACAGTTTATAAATATTAGTTGTACAATACTAAAACTTATTTCACATGTCACACAATAAAATATCATAACATAATAAAAGCAATACATTATTTACATATAAACTTACCTCGGTGCAAATTATGACAAATTTATACCCTAATCCACCACTTTTTCTTTTCCCCGATCCAAGTTGATTCCATGTCCTTCTTGATCTAATAATAACACATTTAGCTCATTTAATACTCATACTATTCAATTTGATCCAAAAATCATATTATGACAAAATTACATTTTTACCCCCTAAATTTCACAAAATTATGATTTTACCTGTAGACTCGTAAAATAATTTTTATTCAATTTTCTTGCATTTTAAGCCTAGTTGAACCTTTTCCCTCTATTAGAAGCCCATAATTCTCACTAAATCACACACTTACACACATTTCACAACTTGTTACAAACTAGTCATTTTATGCGATTTCGTCGAAAATCACTTGGTAAAAGACGTTTGTCACACTCCAAACATTCATATTCTTTCATAAAACATCAAAATACATGCATATCATTCATGGGTAAATTTTTAAACATAAACCCTAACTCAAAATAATGATAGAAATAGGTAAACCGAGCTACGAGGATTTCAAAAATACGAAGAACATTAAAAACATGGCCAAGATGCACTTACAATCAAGCTTGAAAGTTGGCAAAACCCTAGCTATGGAGAACAAATGATATTCGGCCAAGGTAGGTGATTATGAACACAATTTTGGCTTTATTTCCCTTTTTAATTCTTTTATTTACAAAATGACTAAAATGCCCTTACTAAAAAATATCTTATCTCACCTATTCCATGTCCATTTTTGTCCAATAATTTAACAAATGGACTAATTACCATTTAAGGACCTCTACTTTAAAAACCCATTACTCACAAGTACCTTTATGAACTAGAACACATATTTTTCACCTATTTTAATTTAGTCTTAAATATCAAATTGAGCACCCAAACGATAAAATTTCGCAACGAAAATTTCACACAGTCATTCAATCACACAGTAAATATTAAAAAATTAATAAATTTTTCTACTTCAGATTTGTGGTTTCGAAACCACTATTCTATTTAAGCCCTAAATCGGGCTGTTACACTCACACGCCCATATGGCTTGTTTGTGTAGGCCCATATGCCCGTGTGGGCCATACAACCTAAATTGGCCTTGGCCATGAGGATCACACGGCCTGGCCCAAAATTCCACATGCCCGTATGGTTCACTCGTTAGGGCCCACACGCTCGTGTGGCCCACACGACCCAATTGGTTGAGCCCGTGTCTCGCACATGGCCTTGTCAGTCATCACACGGCTGTGTCATACGCCCGTGTCATGGGTGCACAGTCTGGTTCGTTGTTCACACGGTCGTGTACTTTTGGGTACACACCTGGTTTCGATTCGCAGCAAGAACACCCTCAAGCACTCCAAAGCCTTGAATTGAGATACCAACACCAATTAAGTGGATATCAAAGGTGACTTTGATAACTAAGGATGAGCCGAAATTTGACTTACCACCAAACAATTCTTCATTAACGATATCAAAACCCATGATGCTTAATCTTACTGGTAACAACCTCTTCCTATGCAATTTAATTGTGAAGAAGCATGTTAATATCGAATCATTAAGAAAACCATTACAGGGAAAAAGAGAGGGGAACCTACCAGTGCTGCATAATGGCTAACTACGTTACCAAGCAAAGGAAAAAGGATGGATTGGGGAGAACTACCGAAATTTTGGCAGCAAAAGACCAAGAATTGGCAGAGAATAATGAGAGAAAAAGAAAAGGAAGGGAAAGTGGTGTCGAGAGTTTTTGTGGAAAGGTGAAACCGAAATTACAAAAAGTGAAATCAGAAAAGATTTTTGATAACTCCCCTTACCCACTCTCCTTGTTTTTCTCTCTCAACCCCTCCACTACTCAGTTCTCTAATCAAATACAAACTCTTCTGGACGAGCAAGCAAAAATAATGCTCCTGCCTAGACTCGAACACAAGGCCTCCATTCCCTCCAAGACTTCACTTAATCACTAGACCAGCAGGTCCATTCTTGTTATATTTTACAAACAATCAAATAAAAGCCTACTGAACAAGAGTAAGGCTTTATTTATAAAAATACCAAAATTTACCCAAGTTATGGCTTAAACTTAGGACCTCTCAAACACACCCAGAACACTTAACCACTAAAGCAGACAGACAGTTGTGTCATATTTTATCAGAACATAAATTTAAGACTTGGGGCGTTACACACACGATGTGGCCAGGCCTTGTAAGATTCGAAATAGCCCCACACGCCCATGTGCCAGCCCGTGTGCTAGGCTGCGTAATTGCCTGACTTGCATGCAATAAAACCCACAGGGGAAACACAGGATTGTCTCTAGGCTGTGTGGACATGAATTTGCCCAAATTCAAGCCATTTCTAACACCAAACCATGTATACACCTAAAGGCATTTTGTTTACATAATCAAGACATAAAAACCTTACCTAAACATGCATATAATGACCAATTCAATAGCCTCAAAACAACCAACCAATATGCCATTTCAAGGCACCTTACAAGCAACATCAAAGCTTACTTACACATGCATATTTATTCACATCTCCATCATCAAACATAATTCAACTTCTAATCAAACATGCTACAATTATTACTATTAACATTTCTATCGCAAAATATGCCATTTGAACTATTCAAAACATGCAACATGATATAGTCACGATGACACAAACTAGTAAAGCATCAAAAGTATTAACATAGTTAGCTTGCATAACGTATACATACCAAATCACTTTCAAACCATTTTCAAACTTAATAGCTTAGGTCAAATATGAACAAAAACATGTCACAAGTAACCATTTTCAAACTATCATCAACATGCTAAGTGAATCATATCAACAAGCACTTTAAAGTAATCAACATCACATAACTTGGTAAGGTATCAAGGTGTACCAAACCAATATAACTTTCCAAAGCTTACACATACCAAAACATTATTAACGCACGCATTATAATACCATTACAAATCGTCCTATACATGTCATTATAAACCTTAGCCAAAATACTAAACAACTACCGAATTGTCCAATGGTAAATATAATAGATCTCCGACAAACTTCCAACTGATTGAGCTTCCAATAATTTGTAAAGTAAAGAAAAATAATTATGTAAGCAATGAATGCTTAGTAAGCTCATATAAACTTTAAAATAATATATCATTTCAATAATGAACTTTACAAAATTGTATAAACCTTACCAACTCATAGGATTAATTAAGCCTATATAACACCATCAAAATATCAAGTTAGCATACTTGTTCAAGATACATATGAAATCAACCCCATATATATAAACGTAACACTTAATTCATCATTGTTACCATACAATCATGCTTCATTCCATTTGCTTACTTACCATTTCCAATACCATGAGTTTAATATAAGCCCATTCAAGCATCATCAAACTCACATGCTAGTAGATTTATTAACAATCGTATAAACTCAATTATAACATATAGATGTTAAGTTTTAAACAGTACGAACTTACTTGGACTGAATTGTAGTAGTTGTAGAAGTTCAGGGACTATTCTATAATTTTTCCTTTTCCACGAGTATATACGGGATCTTGATCTAAAATGTGAAATTTCTCAATAATCATCTTACATTTCACATTCCAATCCATTTTACAATTAATACCCTTTTATTTTTTTGAATTTATATCATTACCCTAAACTTTTACAATTTTTGTAATTTAGCCCTTAACCTGAAATTTATCAAATAAACCATTTTTCTCAAGTCAATATTATATCCAAATATACTAGGCCCTTAAAAAGTCTCTAATGAACATTAAATTCACTATCAAACCCTAAAATTTGACATTTTCACAATTTAATCCTAAAATAAAAATCTAACAAAAATCACTTTACAAAATCATCAAACAATACAATCAAAGCTCCAAATACATGGTATTCATCATAAACATTCAAAATTCATTAATAGAAACTTCAAAATTTTTTAACAAAATAAAAAACGAAGGTACGGGCTAGATAGACCTAGTTGCAACAATCTCAAAAACATAAAAAAATTATAAGAAATAAGTGAGAATTAAGCTTACAAGCATAAGGATGAAAGAACTAAAGCTTGAAGCTCTCCCTAATAGTGAATTCGGCCAAGGTTAAAGAAAAATGAATAGGAATTATTTAGTTTTTCAATTTGTTTTACTTAATTTCAAGTTATTTACCATTTTGCCATTAATTACATAATATTTTTATCTTTTTCCTTACTAATGTCATCCCACCACATTAATTAAGGCCTAATTACTATATATCTCCTTTCTCAATTAATAATTAAGCCATTTAGTCACTAAATGCATTAATTAACAAAATTTGCACCATTTACACTTTAGTCCTTTTTAATTAATTAACCTTCTAAACATTAAAATTTCTTAACGAAACTTTAATACGACCTTAATAAAACTCCATAAATATTTAATAAAATACTTATAGCTTGGTTTATAGAAATGAGGTCCCAATACCTCATTTTCTAAAACCACTTGACTTTAAGGTCATACCACTTGAATCTAATTATTCTCTCAAATAACATAAATTACCAATTCAACATTTATTTTAATACCATATTTGACTCGTGAATATTAAATAATAATATTTACGAACTTGCTCGTCGGATTTGTGGTCCTGAAACCACTGTTTCAAACACCACTAAAAAACGGGTTGTTACATTCACTATTAATTTGGGGCGTTTAAGTAGGCACCTAACACATTTAAATACTGAAAAATAAGCAACTAATCCAAGATTTAAATCTTTAAGTCAATCAATTAACAATTTTCCCAACATCAAAACCGAAACTACACACTAGCCCATAATCAACCATACTTATGCTTCCCGAATTATTAGATCTGAGTCGCCGATTGATCAAGATTGATTTTTCCTAAATTATAAATGATTAAAGTTTGGTGAAGAAGGGTTCAAGAACCCAAATTTTTTTTGGAAATATATGAGAAAAATTAAAGAAACAACAGCCCCCTTTTGTGCCTCTAAGCTTGGCGCACCACCACTAATGGTGGCGAAATCGACGCTGATTTAAAATCACAATTAAAATCACTTTAAAAGGCTGGAAAAATAACCATTAAATCTTTAAAAATCACCCCAATTCAAGATCTAGAAAATTGGTTATTTTATTGAAAGATCCATTAAGAAAAATAAAAGAAAATAGAACTTACTCAAGCAAGAAGATAGAGGTGGCAATAGAGGTCTTTTGGGGCAATAGAGATCCATCAAAGTTTTATGTATACATTTGAACCAAAAGTTTAATATGTATAATATGAGCAGAATTGAATGATAAGAATATTTTTATCCAGGACTGAATCCGAATCAAAACGCTAGGCCCTTGAACAGAAGCCCACATAAACTGGAAACGGATACAGCCCGCATTGCCTGAAAGAGGCACCAATATAAATTCAGCACAATTTCTCTAGGGTTTCAAGGCTGTTTCGTCTTTGCTCTCTTCTGCACCTGCAATACAAAAACAAATCGAAAGGGCCTCCCAGTGCTTTTGCTCCCTTACTTGGCAGCCATGGTACATTTTTTGCATCTCTTTCTTTATACATGCGTACGCATATGCGTATGTGCACGACTGAAGTTCTATTTTGTTTCTTTGGATAGATTATTCCAGAGAAGAACCGCAGAGAAATCTGCAAATACCTATTTCAAGGTTCGTATGCCATTTTTCCGTTTCTTATTTGGTTGATTGGTTTAGTAACTCTAGATTAATTCCCATTTCATTGTGACTAGTCTTATTATGTACACACTTGTTGATGACAAAATGAAGTTAGTTTTTATTTTTATTTTTAAATTTATGCTGTTAAGAAGCACTTAACAGAGTTAGGAATTTAATTTTTAGTTTTTCCCATGTTTATTTTGATTCCTCAAGGCAGATCTCAGGAGATTATTGTCTCGTGTTTCTCATTGTAAATGGCTTGTGACTTTATAGAGGGAGTTTGCTATGCAAAGAAGGATTACAATCTTGCAAAGCACCCCGAGATCGATGTACCCAATTTGCAGGTCATTAAATTGATGCAGAGCTTCAAGTCCAAGGAATATGTCCGCGAAACTTTTGCTTGGATGCACTACTACTGGTACCTTACTAATGATGGAATTGAGTTTCTCAGAACTTACCTTAATCTTCCATCCGAAATTGTTCCTGCTACTTTAAAGAAATCTGCAAGGCCCCTGGGTAGGCTAGGTGGCCCACCTGGTGATCGCCCTCGGTAATGCAGCTTGTGATTGTTATCTTTATTGTTCCTTGCGTTGTTTGTTAATCTTTCTCTTTTAGTTTGTTTGTGGTTGTGAGTGAATTGAAGTCTTTTGCTTGTCTCAATTTTAGGGGTCCTCGCTTTGAAGGAGACCGACCAAGGTTTGGTGACAGAGACGGGTACCGTGGAGGTCCTCGTGGGGGTGACTTTGGTGGTGATAAGGGAGGTGCCCCAGCAGATTTCCAACCATCATTCAGGGTAATATTAAATTTGGTCTCAGAGTTTGATGGATTAGAAGAGGATTCAATTTATGTCTATGTTATTATTAATTTGGTTGAAGTTCCTTTTTTATTATGGTTGTTGATTTCGTATGCATCAACAATTTAAAGTGCTTCACAATCAGTTTGGTATCTTCTTGCTGCTTTAGTTGCATGTTAAATTTAGGCAATGAAAAGTATTCAAGAATATACATATAATAATTATAGTGCTTAATTATTTTCACACTGACTGAACATTCTTCCCTTGGTGTGATGACTTATGAGAACAATTTCTGAATGGAATTCATTTTGCTTAGACATGGTAAAGATGAAAGTATTCAGATATGTTGTTCATTGTGTATCAGTTATAGTGGTTATTATGGCAATAACGGTTCCTTATTCAGAGGTGCTAAACTATTCAGATAAGTTGTTCATTATGTATTGGTTATAGTGGTTATTATGGCAATAAATGGTTTTGAGTAGAACTCAGATTTCCTTATTCAGAGGCGCTAAACTGTAATTTTTGTTGTTATGTTGAACATGTGGTGATGTGTGTTGTTTTGACTAATGCCAAGTCTCACTTATGCTTGGCACTGGTAACTGATGGCTGCTTGCATTAATGATTTTTATTCTGTTTTTCTGTTGTGCAGGGTCCTGGTGGAAGGCCTGCCTTTGGTCGTGGAGGTGGAGGTTACAGTGGAGCTTCATCTGGTTCAGGTTCAGGTTTTGCTTGAAGCCAATGCTTATCTTTGCCTGGTTCTTTTTAAAGCATAGTATTTAAAATCTTAGAGCTAATTCCTTTGTTGCCATAGTATTTTGTAGCCGGGTTCAATGTTGAGCTTGTAAAATCTATAATTTTGTTTGGAGTTTGTGGAAATGGAACTCTTGTTGCTCACTTTGTTACGTTAATTTAGCTATTATGTAGACATTGTGAACATTGTTCAAGGGTAAATTTTATTATCAACATTTGCCATTTTCTATTGATAAAAATTTAATTGTGTAGAAAAAACTTGTATAGAAATATCATTAGTAGAAAATCATAAATTCTATCATAAATTTGTACGTGACAATTTTCATCACCAAGGAACAAGTTAAACAACTAGAAGCAAGTCTTTGGTTGCTTAAAATATTAGATAATTATTCTAGTAAAGAACCATTAAAATTATGGCAAAATAGCCTTAGATATTGTAGTATTAAATTGGAAAATGGCAAAATAGCCTTAAATATTGTAATATTAAATTGTAAAATTCTCAATAAATTTATTAGAGTAAAACCTATGATTTATACCAAGCAATATATATAAGAACTTGATATACAAGGAATTATTAGAAAAAAAATTAATAAAAAATTAATACTCCACATTCTAATCTAACCTTTATGATTAGAAATCATGTAGAAATAAAAAAAGGAAAAGATAGTATGGTCATTAATTATAAAAGATTAAATTAAAATATTAATTTTTATGGTTATTTTATTTCAAGAAAAGATGTTTTAATTAATCAAGCAAAATATTTTAGTAAATTTGACGGTAAATCATGCTAATAGAAGAATCTAAACTTTTAATAGCTTTTAGTGTACACAATGAACATTACCATTGGAAAGTGATGTCATTTGGATTATGTAATGCACTACAAATATTCTAAATATTGATGGATTCTATTTTTAATAAATATAAGAAATTTTGTGTAGTTTATATAGATGATATTTTGATATTTTCAGATACTTTAGAATTACATAAAAAAACATTTAAATATTATTTCTTAAGAATTTATAAAACATGTAATTATATTAAGCCCTAAGAAAATAGAGTTAGAAAAGTAGAAATATAATTTTTAGGATTAAAATTATCTACATATAGTTTTAAACTATAAGATCATATTATAGTAAAAATAAAGAATTTCCTAAAAAGATTGAAGATAGATAGCAGTTTCAACAATTTCTAGTAATTATAAATTATAGAAAAAATTTCTTTCCAATCTATAAGAAAAAATAGGTGTCATATGAAAAATTTTAAAAAAAAAAAGATAAAATCCTTTATATGATTTAAAACAAATTCAAAAATTATAAAAAAAAATTAAAATCTGAAATCGATCAGATTCCAAAGATATATTTACTTAAAGGAGATAAATTAATTTTTGGAAACAAATGTCTCACAAAATCATTGGGATGCATTTTAAAAGAAAGAACAATAAATAATGAAGAATTAATGTGTGGATATAATTTAGGAAAATTTAAACCAAATAAAATTAATTATGTCATATTTGAAAAAGAATTATTAGCTATAAACAAATGAATAAAAAATTTTCTTAGTACCTAAAGAATTTATCATAAAAACTTATAATCAGGTAATTAAATATTTCCTTACTAATAAAAGTTTGGAAACTGCACCAAGAAAAATTAAATGATATAATGAATTATGTACTTTTAATTTTGAAGTTTTATATGTCAAATGTATTGACAATATTATTGTTGATTATCTTAACAAGCCTTATGGATAGAGGTAAACAACCTCTAGAAAAAATTGGTAAGTGGACTACAGTCAATAAAAAGCCCAACAAAGGAAACACATTCAAATAAAAAAAAATGATCCTAATCAAGGATTTATGACAATGCCTTCTCAAGTACTATTTTATACTAATCAAAGATATTATGTTCCATCTCCAATGGTAAGGCAATAGTTGAAATTTCAACTCAATTATCATTTACATCACAACCGATAAGTCAATTACCTTGGTCACAAGATTCAAATTCAGCGTACCAAACTAGTTATGTTGAAATTATTCGAGAAGTAGAAAAATTTTATAAGACAGAAATTTTGTTGAAACCACAACAAATTTAGGAAATAAAAGATTTTTATAATCCTGACTTACCATTAAAATTAGAGTTTTATTAATTAGATATGAAAAAGTCATATTACTGAGCAAAGAGAACTTTAGAAGAGTTCTTGCTAAACTTTCACAATTTTCAATTGAAAAAATAATTAAAGAATAATTTTTTTTTTCATTTTAGGGTCGAATTACGCTAATTTTCACATCTAGGATTTACATATACAACATATATTACTTTAAGGGTGAATTTTTTATTTCTTATTATTGAGCTTATAATATATAATATATAATTTATATTAGATGTTAGAATATTAATTCTATTATATATATTCTAGTATATGTTAGTATTAGAATTTATTTATATATTTTTAGTAATTTATTTATATATTTTATTTATAATATATTAGAATATTATATCAATATTATTTTTATATTATTGATATATTTCTATTTTGTTTATTTCTTTTTTATATTATTTATCTATTTCTATTTTATTTATTTCATTTTCATTTAGAATTTTGATTAAAAAAAAGTAAAGAATTATAAACTTGAAAAACACTAATCGGGTTTCGACATACATATGAAAGAATATAGAATCATGATGTATTTGGCGAATTAAATACCATGGTTTAATAAGGAACCTTTCGGATTCTTTGATAATTTTTTGAAAGATTTCTTCAAAAAGGTTTCATTAACTCCTCATTTATGTCGATTAGACCTTATTGTTGCGAGAATTCTTAATTCATAAGTTGTAGTGAGGGACTTATGTCACCACAAATAGAGACTAAAGCAAGTATTGGATTCAAAGCTGGTGTTAAAGATTATAAATTACTTATTATACTCCTGAATATGAAGTCAAAGATGTTGATATCTTGGCAGCCTTTTGAGTAACTCCTCAACCTAGAGTTCTGCTTGAGGAAGTAGGGGTTACAGTAGCTATTGAATCTTTTACTAGTACATTGACATCTATGTGGACCAATGGGCTTACCAGCCTTGATCATTACAAAGGGTGACGTTTCCACATTGAGCCTATTCCTGGAGAAGAGGATCAATATATATGTTACCCATTCCAAATTTCATTCCAATCAAACGATCAGCGTTTGCCAATATATCTCGGGGTAACAAAAATGTATTATTCTAAGGTATATTAAGATACAACCTCTGGTTCATATTTCGTTGGCCAATCCTTCCTAATTCACATCTCTGTTGAAAGAATTTCTTTTGTAATTCCTTACATAAGGATTCAGAAAATACTAGATCCTTGCCTACACAAGAAAATTGTTGATAAAACTCCAAAATGGCATTTTCGTTTAACCTAATTTTTTTTTCCTTATCGGTCAGGAAAGATAAGAAAATCTCAAGGTAGCAAACAATCTCTAGAATTTCTCTTAGATATACAATAAGGAGTTTTCATCATGGTACTTCTTGTGTACTGACTCCATGATTAAGTAATTGCAAATTATCGGAGCAATGCTTCTGAACATAATTGCAATTACTAGAGCCTAATTGTATATGTCTGGTTGGTCCCTCCGCTAGCTCAATAAAAGCTTGATCGGACTGCATTTGAATCAGAGGAAAATTCTATGATAGTTGAGTAAATTTATTCGATGTGGAAGTAAATTAGGTGGTTGTAAGAATTGTTCAATTAGAGAATTTGATTAAAGAAATTTCTTGAAAATTATTTTGAAAAATCTAAGTGATTTTTGGGAAAATTAATTTTGATAAAGTAAAATTAAATTAATCAAATTAATTAAAATTAATATGATATTTTTGGAAATTAATTTTCAAGTTAAACAATTGGCCCAATGAGTAAATGAACTTGAAAATTGGACCTGAGATCGTAATTTAGGCTTGAGAGCCCAAAATTGAGGCCAAGACCCAAAACATGGTTGTACCGGGCCCGATGTGTGAAATTGGTTTGACAGTCCAATTGGTGGCTAGACTGGACTGGTCGGGTCATCACTGATCTGGACTGAACTGAACTGACAATAATTGAACTAGCTTGGGGTGCTGTAAAGGTGTCGCACTTGCATCACCGACACGACGATGTAGGGGGCTACGATGGCCACATTCTTGTGGCTGGTGGTGGTTGGTCTTCGGTGGTTGAGTAGTGGAAAAGTTACACTCCTATTAGGAATCTACCAGAGAATTTGATTTCAGATTAACTATTCCAAATAATATTATTTTAATAGTTTAATATAAAATTTAATTTAATACTTATCTTAATAGTATTTTAATAAAATTTAATAAACATTCTATTATTTTAATAAAATTTAATATTAAATTTAATCCAATATTTATCTTGATAAATATTATATTAATTTAATATTAAAGTGATTAATTTTAATCATAGTTGAACTCTCTAAACTCTCCCTATATAAAGAAAGCATTGTGTCATTATTTTATGCACATTTGAATTTAAGAGAAAGTTATAGAAAGAAAAATCTCTTTTATTTTAGAAAATTTTTGAAGATATTTTTTTGATTTACAACTTTACCTAAAAATTTAGAGAAATTGCGAAATCACCCCATTGGTAATTTTTGTGAAAAAGTGAGCCCACACTCGACAGAGATGAGCTTGAGGATAGCAGAGAAGACAACTCAGTCGAAGCACTCATCCTAGACGAATAAAAATGTACAATTTTTATTAAGGGTTTATTACTTTAGTTATCACAACTAAGATCTTGTTTTGGAAAAATTTTTAAAACTTAGTTTTCCTTAAATTTATTTTCTGCTGCATTTTTTCAAACCCGTTTTTTCCAACATGGTGACAAGTTCATGTAAGGATGGTAGTGGAAAAACTTCTTCAACACCCAAGTCACCAAATAACAAGAGAAAGGCTCATCTCGACCATCTGGGAACACAAGAATCAGTTGTAAGAAACATGAGTAAATCATCGAAGAAATAGTTGCCCTGGGTGAATGTTATTTTGTCACATTTTGAGCCTACAACCTTTTAGTTTTGGAATACACCAAGGTTGAATGTTATTTTGTTGTGTTGGTAACTAAGATGTTGGTTTTTTTTTTTTTTTTTTTTTTTTTTTTTTGTGGTTGATTTAGCTAGGTATAGCTTAGTTATAGTAGTATGCTATATGCATTACGTCAACTTGTTTTTGGCTGGTATAGCATGAATGGTGTATAGGCTTAATCGTTTCCTATGGAAAGCTTTTGTAAAGTACATTTATCCCAATTGCATTGGGGAAATCATATGATTAAATGATCAAATTTTAGTCTTATGTTTATTTTCACTACATTATTTACTAAGTTAAATTAAATTACATAAACAACCAAAATTAGTCATTAGTTCTAAGCATAATGTTAAATTACATAAATAATAACCAAAATTGGTCGTTAGTCCTAAACATAATATATATCAAGGTTCAAAATTACATAAACAACATATGTTGGATAATTTTACATTCAATCAACATTTCCAACTGCTAGCTACATATGCCTCTTACCACTACTGCCAATAAAGAAACCTATGGTGATGCATACAATACATAACATGGAGCAAGAAAATAATATATTATACATTGACTTCTTCTTGATAACTTTCATTTTTTCCTTCATGGTCAACATTTTGTTTCTTAATGCCAGTTCTCCTTCAACATTTCAAATAGGTTTACCTCCTTCACGCTCAGTGTCAACAACATTACTGCCACCATTATGGCTACCATCAAATGCAATCAAATCCATAACCTTTTTTTTTTCAGTGCTAAATTATCCTTCGAAAGATTTAGTTCACTATCACGCAATTAGCGCAGTAACTTAGTCGCACGATTACACATTTGCCCATCGGGCCACTTGAAGAAATCACAACCACCATCCTACAAACAAACCCCAAATCGTCCAAATTGACAACAAAAAAATTTTACTCAACCTAGGGAAATTTTTGAAATCATCCAAATTGAGCTCAAGTAGCAAATAAAATTCTCCACTTACTAGAAAATCTGAACAACCATAAAATCTCCTCCCCCTATTTAAATCTCTCCATGAAGTGTCTCTTGGAGCTAACTTATTGTAGTGACATTTTACTGCTTCCCCATCGTACACACTCCCTTCGTGATGAAGTAACAATATTTGCATACCTTGATTTTTTCTTGAACCATTCAAACCATGCGATACCCAATCTCTAGACTAACTATCCGAACTATGTGATTCAGATTTGATAAAATTTCCTGAATCCATGATTTCAAATGACAAGGAAGTAAAATAACAATTTCCTAGATATTATGGGATTTGAGATTTAGGAATAAGGGATTAGGGATTCAATAACGATTTGGGAATAAGGGATTAATGATGTAGGAAATTTCCTCAATCCATGAATCAAAATGGAGATTGTCGAAGTTTGTAGGGATTTTATGATTTAGGGTTCACAAATTGGGAATTTTAAATTTTGGGTTTTTTTGGGTTATGATTATTTGGTTTTTTTTTTCGAATTATGCCTTTATTTTTATTTATTATATTTAACTTTTTTTCCACATCATCCTTCAACCTGGCATGCCACATAGACATCTATGTTGATAGGTGATGGTCAGTTGATGTTTCCCATTAAAAATAGGTTGATTTGTGAAAAAAATTGTTACATTGAGGGCCGAAATAAAAAAAAAAGGTTAAGGGCACAAAACCAATACCCCCAAACATTGATTTTTTTTTTTTTTTTTTTTTTTGCAATTATGCCTTTTTTCCAAGCAAATCCTTAATTAAACATGCTTGGATGACGATACTTAGGATGGAGAATGTAATAGTCTATTTTTTAGTGGTGTTAGAAATAGTGATTTTCGGGCCATCAAATTCGATGAGTAGATTTATAAATATCATATTTACTATTTACGAGTTAATTTTGACATTGAAAAGGTTTCTGATATAATAATTTTTGTTTTATAAGCGATTTATTAAGTTCAAGTGGTGAGACCCTAAGGTCAAGTGATTTTAGAAATGAGGTATCAGGACCTCGTTTTTATAAACTAATCTGTAAATATTTTTATAAATATTTACGGAGTGTCATTAAGGTGGTATTAAAGTTTTGTAAGAAAATTTTAACGTTTCGATGGCTAATTATTTAAAAAGGTCTAAATTATAAAAGATGTAAAATTTGATCACTATTTGATTTGAGTGATTAAATGGTTAATTGAATAAAGGAAAATGGACTTAAATGGTAATTAAACCATGCTCAAAGTTTCCAAGTGGTGGTGTTATGATTGAATCCACTAGCTTTTAGATTAATTGTTCTTTTAGTCCTAATTAGTTTAGGATTAAATTGTAAATAAGTTTATTTAGTTAGAATTTAATTTAATTGAAGGGCCAATTGTGAAATTAAACCTTCCTTTGATGGTAATTATGCCATATATTTATGTGATGGACAAATATGGACATGATTTTGGTGTTTTATTTATTTCTTAACCAAGGGAAAAATGATAATTTGATAATTAATTAAAATAAAATAAAAAAGGCTAAATTCTTATCATCTTTTTGTTTTCATCCTCACCAAACCGAATGTCAATGGAAGCATGAAGCTAAGTTTCGGCCATGGTCAAATTTCATGCATGTAAGTCTAATTTATCCCCGTTTCTTGTAATTTTTATGTTTTTGAGATCGTTGCAACTAGGTCCAGCTAGCTAGTTTTTTCAATTTTGGAACTGTTAAAGATTTTGAATGTTGCCATTGATGAACCTTGTGATTTTAGATGTTAAATGATGAATTTAGGATGTTGATTGATATTTAAAAGTATTTTATTAAGTGAATTTTGATGAATTTTTTGATTAAGGACCAAATTGTTAAAATAGACAAGGATTTGTTCTGAAATTGTTGCATGAATGGGCTGTTTTGGATACCAGGAACATTCGGCTAAGCTCAATTTTGGGTAAAAATGGTTAATTTGCATGTTTTGGGCTTAGGGACTAAATTGAATAAAAATAAAATTTTAGGGGTAATTTTGTAAAAATGTTAAAATGACCAAATTGCATAAAATGAATTTTTTTATTGTCTAAATTAATATATTGTATGAAATTATTAATTTAGATCCAGATCGGGTGGAAAATCAAGGAAAATGAAAAATTACCAAAATGCCCCTAAACTTTGGTATCTCTGCAATTTAGCCAGGTATGTTCGTACGTTTAAATAGCAATTTAAATTATTGTTTTAAATGCTATTATGTTAAATTATCATCTTATGCCTTGATAGAAAATCCAATGACGTATCGACAATCCTTAGATAATGAAAAGGGATAGCTTCGGCTATCGGATATGAAAAGGGATAGCTTTGGCTATCGATTATGAAAAGGGATGGTGATGAGTATTAGCTATGAAAAGGGATGGTGACGACCATCGAATATGAAAAGGGATAGCTTCGGCTATTGAATATAAAAAGGGATGGTTTTGACCATTGATTAAAGAAAAGGGATGGTTACGACCATCGTTTAGCACATTTGTGTGATATCCGGTAAGGGTTTCGTTTGACTTCACTACAAAAAATATGGAAAGGTATGATGTACCAATGATCTAAGTATGAATATTCATGATTATGAAAGGTATGGTTTAAGTGATACTATGTTTATGTACCATATTTTATCCTGCAGTGATATTGCTAATTTATGTGTTCAATCAGTAGCTTGTGACTATGGTAAATGTTATGTTTATGTCCTTTGCATTGTGCAAATGAAATGGTAAGTGTTCAATATAAACCAAGATAGGTGTGTATGAATATTATTGAATTAGTGGTACATGGAAAACATGATATGTGATGAAATATGATAAATCCAATCGGATCATGTTCAAGTATAATGGTTATTTATGTTAAGTTCACGTGAATTATGTTCAAGTATGCTAACATGTGTTGTTGATGTGCTTAGGCTTTTGCTAAGCTTATTATTGGATTATATCATGCTTAGTCTTAATGAAATACATGGTAATATGCTTATGTGCATGAAAAAATGGTATAAATAAAAGTATGTAATTTCTTGTGAAATGGTTTATCATGTAGTTGATTCCAAAAATGAGCTACATTTAAATGCACTAGCTTCTAGTCATGATTGATATTATGCGTATATCTTGTGTGTTATGCATATTAAACGAGTGAGAACAGTGGTAATTTCATAGTCGAAATGTAATTTGATGAAAAGGGAATAATAAGTTGAAAAATGTATTCGTATGTGAGAAATTTATGTATGTTATGGAAGAATATATCTAGTTAATTAACAAAAATGCTAAGTAATGAATTGATGTTGTTAGCTAAGCTAAAATAAGCAAATGCAATGGAAAGGAAATAAATGGGAGAGTTCAAAGTCTTATGAAATCCTACTATGTTAGGATTGATAAGTATATGTGGTGTTGATAGACTTATTTCATTGTGAGTTGGTATTTATGGTTCGATATATCTTGAGGCATTGGTATAGCTTTATATTTAACCTATAAAGTTCATTATTAAGATGGAATGCTATGTTTAAAGTTTATACGAGCTTACTAAGCATTCATTGCTTACGTAGTTATTTTTCCTTTACCTTACAGATTATCGGAAGCTCAATCGGGTTGGAAGCTCGTTGGAAATCTATCACACTATCCAACGATTATATCGGTAGATTTTGATGTCTTAGTTAAGGTTATAATGTCATGTTTAGGTGGGCTATGTCTAATGTTTAATTGATGAGTTTGATATATTTATATGTCATTTTGTTGATGTTTTAGCCATTATGTTTTGGCTTGTAGATTTGGTACTTTGAATGGTTGATATGTTGATATATGTATGTGGTCTTATGATGGAAGTTGAACATGTTCATATTGGTATGAAAAATGTAGTTTTCATATATGATTATTAATGTTAATTGTTAAATGGTAAATTTGGTATATTTGAATGTGGATTTGAGATGTGAACAAAGTGGTAAGTTATGACATAAGTCTAGTTATAAGTTAGTTGAACTTTTGGCCAATTTATGTATGTGGATGTACATGTTTAATGGTTCTGATTGAGGTGCATTTTGGGCATATTGGTTGTATGCTTCTATACCATGTTGGAATAGCTTGATTATGCATGATTTTGGTGCCTTTTGATGACTTGTGTATGTGTGCAAAAGGGATTATAGGTACATGTTGAAATGGGTGAGAAAAATGGTCTATTTTCATCCACACAGGCAGAGACACGGGTGTGTGTGACACAACCATGTGTCTCCTGTAGTTTTTCAAAGGGTTGCAAGTCAGATTGTTACACGGCCTGGCACACAGGTACGGGTTATTTGGAAGGGTACACGGCCTGGCACACGGGCGTGTGACTTGGCAATGTGACCCAAGTCAGTGAGTTACATGGGATAGGATACATCCTTGTGTCCTTATTTCGAATGTCCACACGGCCTAAGACACGGGCGTGTCTCTTGGTCATGTGACCCCTGCAATGTTGAAAAATTTGACTATTTTCTGAAAAATTCTATGAGCTTTTGATTTAGTCCCGACTTGTTCCTAGCATTTTTTAGGGCCTCATGGGCTCGTATAAGGGACGATATGAATGTTGTTGATTGCTTTTGCTATGATTAATGATATGAATTGAAATGTTTAAAATTTTTGTTATTTTGAATCGTAAACTTTGGTAATGCTTCGAAACCCTATTCCGGTGACAGATATGGGTTAGGGGTGTTACAGGGAAAGATTTTGCTCGTTCATATGTGTTATAAAGAAATTGAAATATTTAGTAAAAGATGTTTGGATTTTGCTCAGTCAAATCCTAATAAGCATTTTCATTTGAACTCCAGTTTTGACGAGCATGTTTCATGTTTGGTGTTTGGAAAGTGAGGGGGTTGACATGAAAATTTTTTTTATGTGGTATGATTTTACTGGAGGAGATTATCCATGATATGGTAAGAAGGTTTTTTTTAATAATTTTTCAAAATTTTGATATATACATATAATAATTATCTTAGTTTTACCACAACTTGCAATTTTTCAAAGTCTGTATCTGTTAAAGGCACAGGACCGAGAGAATTCAGTGGGTTTTCATTACACGGAAAAGGTCTAACTATAATTGCGAACTGATGTCCCAACCTTCAGTTGAACTAGGGGAAGTATATTAGGGTGAAATGCAAGCTTGAAGATGATATGCCTTTCTTATAGAATGGTTCGTGTCAAGTGCGGATATCTACTCCTTCCAGTAAACTATTAGGACAGATGGAGGTGAGGCCCAATTGAGAGGGTTTCTTATAGTTTTTGGAGGGTCATAATTGTGAGAAACATTTTTCTATAGTTTTTGGAGGGTCGTAGCCCCAATGGATGTAAGTGGGGTGATAGTAGAGAAGTTGCTGAGGTGTTAGGTGCAGTCTGTGAGGGGCGATCATGGCCACACGTTCTCTATGGTGAAGACAACCATTTGGGTCGAATTCTAACGGGATTGAAGGAAAAACCTAGAAATTTCTATTATAGTTGTTGTAGGATAAAGCTTCATCCCTGGGTGGCGTTGGGCTCAACACGAGAAGAAAGTGGTCCCTACGTTAATTTTGGCAACTGCTCTTGCTAATGCTAGGATTGTTGGTGATGTAAGGATAGCTTGTAGTTCAGAAAGTGATATTGAGGAAACTACCGGCACTTTGCATGAGCTTAACGAAGCCATGGAAATTATTGAGGGTATGGACCTTTGAGCTGTTCTGAGAGCTCAATATAAGAGGTTCATAATTAATACAAGAGTTGGTAACGTGGTGGGAAGAAACGAGGAGGAGATAAATAGTGGCAGGATAGAGTCTCACCATAAAAAGAGGGTAGATCACAAGGACTTCTACTACGATGGCCACCACCCCTGCTTCTCCCTTGGTGAGATCACAAATTGCGGCTCGTGAGAGTTCTCTTGTCATTGCTCACGGTAACTCTCCTCTTCCCTGTATCTCTCCCCTTGTTGTACCTGTCACTCGGGAGCTAGCTGGTGAAAACATTGGTGAGCTAGGTCCGAGTCATTGAAACTTGAATAGTAAGGAGCTGCAAGGTATAGTAGAGAAGTGGAGAGCTTTAGTGGCAGAGGCTATGAAGAGGAAGATATGCGCTGATGACTCATCTGGGAGTTCGTAGAAATATATGCTGTTAAAACTCAGCTCCTCTCTGCAAGCCTTTCTCACTGAGGCTTCTGTGATCAGTCTAGGCCTTGAAAAGAAAATTATTGAGACAGAGGCTACTCAAAAGGAGCTTGAAGGAAATCTTAAAGAGCACTCAAGAAAGATGGCAGAAAAAGAGGACTGAGAATGAGGCGCTCTATAAAAAATGATGAGCTCACTAGGAAGTTAGGAGTTGAACAAGTGAAGAATGAGGCACTATCCAACGAGGTCGCGGTGGGTGCTGAGTTGAGAAGGGTTAGAAAAGAGCATAAAGTAGTTGTGAACCGAATAACTACATAGCATGGGGTTGGAACGACAGAGTTAAAATGAAAACAAGAAGAGGCTTTTGAAGGGTTTAAGAAGAATACCTTGGGGATGTTGAGTTGAGCTCAAATCCAATATTTTTCTACATGCTTAAGTTGCTGCTGGGCCTTTTGATGTTTGCAAGGTTGATCTCAATTCTCTCGCTGAGGTAGAGATGGACCAACTTGGCTTTAATGTTCGTTGTCTTTCAAGAGCTGCTTGGGATGAGTTTGCATCCAAGTGGAAAAATTCAGGGGACTTTTGCCTCGAAGAGAGTCTTTTTGAACCAACTATTGTGGCTGCTGGTTATAACATTTCTGCTGACGTTGCTATCGATAATGTTGAAGTTGTTAAGGGAGAAGAGAGGGAGAATGATGTTCATGGTGGTCTTGATGGAGGAACTAAAGTTTAATTATATTCAATTTTGTAACTTTTCATTGCTCTTCTTTATGAATGAAAAAATTTGAAAATTTTGAGTTTATTTGTTAATGTCATAATATTTTACCTTTCCACAAACTTGATCTAATTTTTAACTTAAACAAATTTAAGCAAGTTTTGGATACTTGGGCAATCTTTAGCCAATTTTAAACTTAAACTGCAAGCTTGAACTATTTTGGAGGTAGCGATGTTGAATCTGAGAGCCTTAAAGCTATAGTTGGGAACTTCAGCTCGCACTAACTATTTTGGTGGTTGTTGTAACACCCCAGACCCTTACCCGTCGACGGAGGGTTAAGAGGCGTTACAGAACAAACACGTAATAGTCCAAAAATAATTTGCATAAGGTTTCAAGCATTCCTAAACCGAATACATTGCCCACATATATATATATATATAACATTTATAAATTAAACTAGTAATTTACTTTAACTAATACTCATCATACATATAGAAGAAGTTTACATGCAAGTTAACCAAGGCCTTATCTTAGTGCCTAGCTGAATATGCAAGTTCGTTTACAACCTCCTAAAGATTTCCAAGACTAGAGTCATGTTATGAATTTGTATAGCATGCTTTAAAGAATTTCACCATCAACTTTATCACCAAAACAATTGATCATAGCCGTTTATAGACAATTAACCTTTCAAGCAATTACACTTAAACATTTATGAAATTAATGCTAAATGTCACCTCAATTTCATGCAATTAACACTTACTTCAATTATCCATCTAGATAGATATAACACACACAACATTTATAACCACAAGCATAATTCTTTCATATTCATCCATACTCAACCATAACATGCATCATTCATGAACATTTATAAGGTAATTTGATAAGCCATTTTCGTATGGCTATTCATATTTACAAATGAAAAAGAATTCAAAGTCCAAAACAAGGGTATTGTTAGCCTACACATGCCATCGTTTTAAAAAGAAAAATAAACCTTCGAAGATACCAAAATCTAACGACGATAGTGTGAGTGACTTGGACTTGAATCCCTCGAACCGTAGCTTCCAAAAGAAATCTATAAAAACAAAAGGAAACAAAATAACGGAGTAAGCTAATGTAAGCTTAGTAAGTTTCAAGTTATCAAACTAACAAAATTTATCATAGATCGCATATTTACTTCACAACTTGATTTATATAAAAAAATAAAATCCTTGAGCTGAATATACATATAACTATATACGAGGGATCTTTCACATATACTTTCACTTGCCACAAATTTCATTCATAAAAATGAAGTCTCAGAGTTCCACATAATAGAACACATTAGCTAAATGGATCACAAAATTTATGCCTAAACATTCATATACAATTAATACACTATCCACATGTACGTTATTCATAGTCACTGATCATTACCTTCAAGCAAATTCAAATTGGAGTACATAGTTGTACTTGGCCGATTTATGGTGTTATTTGCTTCCAATTACAATTTATTGCAGTAATCAAGGCTATTATTATTTTTTTTTTCATCACCGGCCTTAAGCCTGCTAGGTTTAAAAACCTGAATTCAATCACAGGCCTAAGGCCTGCTGAGCACAAAGCTCGAATATATCACCGGCTTATAGCCTGCTAGGCACGAAGGCTCGAATAAAGAACACTGGCACGAAGCCTGCTAGGCACGAAGGCCTGAATGTAACACCGGCATATAGCCTGCTAGGCATGGAGCCTGAATATATGATATCCCAACTCATTTAAAATTTCAAGCACATTTAATCACATAATATTAGCTCCCGCACACATAATTTACTCATGATTCATTTTACACCTTCGGCTATAGGCATATACATAAAATCTGACCACACCTCACATCATTCATATATATACTTGCCGCAACATATAATGTACATGGTGCATTTTATCCTAAACAATCATTCCGCAGTATCATATATCAAAACATGCTTCAAGTTCTATCTCCCAAATATCCATTCGGCCATATCCCTTAATAGTGATTTATTTTATAAAATTTTTATTATAGGAACCACATCAATTTATATTTCTAACTTAACACATGTTCCATATCATTCATCATTATAACTAAATTTAAACACTTGAAACTTACCTCGTTGGTCGATTATTATCTACAAACCGACTATTCCACCACCTTTGACTTTCCTTTATCCTAGTGTGGCTCTCTTAGCTCTTGAGCTAGAATAAACAATTAGAAACTCATCAAAACTTAATTGTTCCTCCTCTTGACCGAATGCAACAAGAGCTAATTATGTAATTTTAACCTTTTTCTTTAACTAGCTTAACTTCTTTAATCTATGATTAATCTCACTCGGCACATACTAAATAAACATAGCATAATATTCCTTATCTCACATCTCAAGTTACAATCAACTAGTACTTCACATTAGCACTTAACTCATACATACATGGGCATACAACCGAAAGCATGGACATTACCATTATTTTAAGTCACAAAAATTAGGAGTATAATCGGCATTCTTGAGTAAAAGTTTACCATTAAACTACTTTTAAGCATACCCAAAATTCACATATAGGAATTTAATATATCAACCCCCATAATGAAATGCTTTGCTACATAGCCGAATACTCCCCTTTAACATTGAGATCCATCTATTATTTTAATAAAAGATCTAACATCCTTAATAGTTAAGATATACAAAATAAAATGCCATGAATCAAGGTTTTCATCAAATTCCCATTCGGCTAATTCAACAAGTACTTCAAAATTAATTATAAATCAAAATTCAAGATTTCAAGCTTATTCACTATTTTAATTTTTAAATTGAAACTTAATTCAAAGCCAAACTCTTTCATGCAAAAATAGACATAGCCGAATGCCCCTCCTTTTTTTTTTTTTTTTCCTATGGCCGAATGGGATATATACATATATATAACAAAACCAAAACTCAATACATGGGCTATGTCCCATGCCTATCTATCAACTAAATTTCATAACTTATTAAGCAAAATGATGTATAAACTCACCTCAATTTGATGCTACCATGGCCGAATATTAACTTCCTTCTTCCTCCCTTATTTCACCCAATTCACGGCCAAGAAGAACAATGGAGAAATTTCTCTTTTCTTTTTCCTACCTTAATATTATTTTAATCCATTTTACAAGTCATTAACCAATTATCCTTATTTTCTAATATAATATACATATAATAGTGAAAATAAGTCACCTTGGTCGGCCACTAAAATAATTATGGGGAAATTGACATGCAAGACCACATATTTATGCATTGCACCCCTTTTGGCCTCCTATTAAATTATCACCCAAGTTTTTACTAATTTGCACATAAGTCCATAGCAAAGATCACACATTCAACGGCACCAAAATATAAATCAATTTCATACACAAAGATTTCACATAGAATTGATATGGAAATTAGCAATTAATTAATATAATATTTTGGTTTAATGGTTACGAAACCACTTCCCGACTAGGGTCGAAATAGGGTTGTCACAGTTGTGGTGTTGAACCTACAAGCCTTAAGATCATAGTTGGGAGCTTGAGATCTCGCTAACTATTTTTAAGGATGTGGTATTGAACCTGCGAGCCTTAAAATCATAGGTGGAAGTCTTAGCTCTCACTTACTGTGTAAGGCCCTGAAAATAGGTTTAGTAGTTTTGAGTAAGTTTACCGAGTTTTGAGTGAAAATTTAGAATTAATTAGGTTAATTAGTGATTTATATTCTTAATTAGTTAGCTTAATTTCATCTAAAATTTGGTAAATAATATTCCAAAAAATAAAAATATTTTTTTAGAAAAATTAATTTTATGGTTTTAAATAATTTTTGGGTAAAAATAAATATTTTGGGTTAAAGTGGAATTTTAAATAATTTAAAATGGGGGGTTAATTGGGTGATTTAAAATATTAATTAAATGAGACTAATTTGAAAAGCAAGGGAAATGTGTAAGAGCTTTTATAGAAAATAAACCATATTTTCAGAATTTTTGAGGGAAGGAACAAATTGTAAAACAGAGGAAAAGGGGGAGTGGCCTAATGCAAATTTCCCAAATTTTGAAAATCAGGTGGGGATTTTCAGTTTTAAAAACTTTGCAACTACCTTACTTTTCACTCATTTTTTACACGAATTGAGAGCTTTTTCTCTCGTTTTTTTTGCTTGTTTTCATAAACTGAATATCAAGGAATATATCTAAACCTTTTCTCTCCCAAAATTCTCTCTAAATCTCTCGAAATAATTTTCAAAGTTGTGCAAAAAGTCATCCGAATCTCTTCAAGAATTTTGATTCAAACTCCCAAATCAATGATTTGAGTTCAATTGAAGATAATCCTCATCTCTAAACTTGTTTTTAAGTTGATTTCAATCATTATTTGTTAATTAAAGTGATTATAATGGATTTTAAACTTTGATTTCTTCTTTCTTGAGCTTGAGGATCAACAAAGGTAGATCTTTAGTTTTGAGTTAGAATCCAAATATTAATAGATGTCTAAGCTCAAAATAGGTCTAATAAGAGGTTTTTAATCTTAAACCAAAATATTAAACACGTTTTATGGATCAATTTTGAGAAATTTGAATTTGATCAAGAACATAGATGATTTTTCTAGAAAATTATGAAACAGATTAAATGATGAAATTAACACTTAGAATACATGTTATTGGACTAGGAATGAAGATTAAAAGTGGTTTGAGGTGCTGACAAGGAAGTTTAGTTGAGGAATTCCATATTTCATGTTTCTTATTGCTATTGTTAGTTTGTAATGCACATTTTGTCTTTGTTAAAGCTCCACATCAATAGGAGGAACATGAAAATTAGGATTGAAGCTCAAACTTGCTTGCTTGAACACATTTTTGCTGAAAAAGCTAAGTGTGGGGGCGAGTGATATTAAGGGCAATTTGGTAAATTAGCTTGGTTTTGTGTTAAATTAAAGGTTTAATTGGTGTTATTAATGACTTAATTGCATATTGGATGGTTGGATTTGTAAAAATAGGTTTTATTTTATAAAAGAGCAAAATGGCAATTGGTTTCGTAAGTTGTGTTATGCTTTTAGCATGATTATATTGATGGAATAAATTAATATTTGGGGCATGAATTGCTAATTTATTGAACATTTGATAAAGGTGTTCTAATTGGTATATGAATATTGGGAAAAATAATATTTGCTATGCTTAATTTTATTGATGTTAAAATTGCTTAGCAATATGCTTTTACTTGCATTTTAACATTCTAAATTAAGGGATTAAATAGCAGATTTTATGCCTTGTATATTGGCAACATTTCATGGTGGATCCACTAGATATAGTTGGCATGCCATAGGATATATGAGTACTCACCATTATTTATGATATTGTGAGCATATGGCTCATGGTAGATTGATTTATTTGGAGTAGATAAGGGATTGTTGAGCTTGAGTCTCCACTCATCGGGTTATTTGAGGTGCTATAAGGGAGCATATGGCTTTGGCCCTGTAACACCCCAAACCCGGCCCAGATGTTATGGCCGAGTCTGACGTGTCACATCAAAGTGTTGTTCAAAAACTGAATTTGTTGATAAATGTTCATTTCCATGTTTAAATCTTTTTGAGTTCGTGTTTATTAAATCGTCCTGTCAAAAGTTTTCCAAAACTTAGATTTGTAGGTTAAAATTTGAATTTTAATTTAAAACCCATCTAGTTTTTATTGTTTGAGAAAAATTCTACAATTTGCGTTATTAGGAGTTGAAAACGTCTTAGTAAAACGATTGCTATATTATTTTACCTTGAAAAAAGTTTTTAATTTGAAAACCCATTTGTCCTTCCCTAGCAATTTAAAGCAAGAAATCAAGCCCAATTAAAAGTTAAATCCTCAAATGGCCATATTACAAAAATAATCAAAACCCATTATGTAATTTAAGTAAACGAAATCAAAAGCAAAACAGCAGCCATCGTGTGGCCACCTCCGAGTCCCTTTGCGGCCCAAATCGTCTAAGGCTGGGGATTACCTGTACAGTTAAAAGAAAAGGGTGAGTTTGCAAAAACTCAGTGTGTAATCCCCTATCAGTGAATAGAACAGTGCAGGAAGATACAGTCTAGGCCTGAGCCCTATTAAGTAGCAAAACAGTCTAGGCTTTAGCACTATACAATAATAGTGTAGGCCTAAGCCCAATATAGTATCATTACAGTGCAGATATGCAACCTATCCCAATCCAACCAACACACCACCCGTACCAACCAACACACCATATGGGGATAAAATCGACCCACCCAGCCAGCACACCAATATCGCAGCGAAGCTGCTAGCGGTAATAATACAGCAAAGCTGCTCATGACAGTAAACGTGGCAAAGCCACTAGAATCAAAATATGTGGCCAAGCCACCAGTAATAGTAAATACGTGGTAGAGCCACTAAACAGTGCTTCCTCCAAATCAAAATCCCCACCCCATGTAGTATGTCGTGACATAAATATTAAGTGTATTCAGTATGTCATGCTCAAAATCAGTCATATAAATATCATACACGTCAACAACCTACCACTAGGGGTAAAACGATTTTTTCATCGATTAGGGGTAAACTGGTAATTTTACCTCTTAAGGGTATTTTGGTCATTTTACTAGTTGTGGGGTTTCGGTATGGATAATGACCTCTCGGAAGGTCTTTCATCGCTTTGAACGACTCAAAAAACCCATATGGTCAAAATAGTGTAAATGGGCATAAGGCCCATTACTCGGCCCAAGTGGGCCCACACGCTCGTATGGCCCATTTCGCCCATTTTGCCCATTTCGCCCATTTTGTGGAGGCCTTTACAGTCTAACGCCCAAGATTGGTGGGCTCAGTTTGCCCCACGAGTGTTTGCACGCTCGCGAGGTTGCAAATGTTGAGGTTTCGGTATTTTGGCTTTTGCCGATTTACAATTACAGAAGGGTGCAATTACACACCTTTTTTGACTTTTTGACAGTAACGGTTTTATGGTGTACGATTACACACCTTTTCACGAAATTGCTTCAAACTCCACAAATACCTAACCTACAACCGTTCCAACATACAATCAGTCTTTCGCTTAATAGTGTAAAAAAACACCTACCCAAATTGACAACACGGCATAACTTGCGCAATATGTGATTTTTTCTCCCCTTAGATTGTTGATAAGAAATGACCAAACATTACTACTGATTCGCTGCACAACCACAAATCTCATCAGCAAGAATAACTTACGAATGTGGCTTAAAACCATAAACATTCAGCTTCTAAAAAGTAAAAGAATATTCGGCCTCCCAAATAAGGTAATGCATTTACCTTAACTGAAAAGTAAGAGAAAGGACTTGAACAGCTAAATACCCTTACGCTTTTTCACCCCTCAAGACCACCTAGGAATCCATCGAGTAACAGATCAAGGACAAAGGTTAGGCAGGCGGCTCATAATGAACGAAAGACAAAGAATAGTTCATAAAAAAATAGAGAGAAAATACCACCCTACTGATTTGACAACACCCTTTGCAGAACCAAACGGAGAAGAAGAGTGTTTGAGATTCGACCAACATTCCACCAAAATAGAAAGTCAGAGGAAAAAGTAAACACCCAAAGAACAGTGAAAAGCCAATTCAAAAGGGAATACAAAGAAATGAAAATGAAGAGAGAATGAAGTCGGCTATCAAGGATTAACCAAGGAAAATTCGGTCACCCTTAATGAAAAGCTGACAAAGAAGAGAAAGGCAAGAGTGGTAGGTTCGGCCAAGAGGAAAAAGGGTTACCAGAGTAAGAAAAGTAAGTAGAGTATTCGGCATAGGAAAGTGTGAAGAAAAGAAGGAAAGGCGTCAAAAGGGATAGTTAGAATTCGACACTTGTTGTGTTGGGTTTCGGCAAGGTGAACAAAAACAACTTGAGAAATAATGCCAAACGAGAAATGAACCCAAATGGTCAAAACGCAAACATGCACGAAAACCAAAAGAGAGAAAACTCAAGAGAGAGGCTATCAAAAACTAAATGGGAAAAACACCCTAATGTCCCTATACCAATTTGGTACTTGCACACCCAAGAGACCCTAGCTAAATTAGCACTTACAAGTTACCCAATTCGGCTACACTTCTCCAAGCTTCCAACTTCCTTGTTTCTCTCCATAATCTCCTCCTATTATGCCTTTTTGATCCACTCCAACCTCCCATTCAAATGCAATTCAAACACCCATGACCAATTCAACCTTAGAGCTTCAGTCCAGCTTCAACACCTCCCTACCTCAAGCAGCAAAATAAACAAACTATTGCGCATGCCCCGCCTTCAACCTCAAACCCCTTGCCACACCTGTAACACCACCTAGCCACTAGATCCCATCTCTTTTTGTGTCATAAAACAACCACTATTATTTAAAAGGCTTATGTCCTAGTGTCTAGATTCATTTAAAAGAAAAACTAAAAAAAAGCCCAGACTTGAACCCAAGCTTCTCTAACACTCTCAAACACACCCAAATCATTTAGTCAACACACCAAACATGCCATTTGTCACAACATGAAAAATTACAACCCCTATATTTTTGGGGCGTTACTGGCCCGCTCAATTCTGAGGATTGTATTTGATCTGTTGGAGTTTGGAGATCCATTTATCGAATGTCTGATCTCACATTTATTTATTGCCATGGATATATTATGCCAATATAATTAATTATTTGTGCGAATATAATTGAATGTTTATATGTTAAAAGATGATTTTACATGCCATGGAAACATTTATTCTTAATTATTGAAATAACATGTGATGTTATGGTGAAATGTTAACATGTTGTGACTGAAAATTTACTAAATTTCTTTTATTTATGCATGATTGGGTGCAAATTACTTGATGTCCTTTCTATTATTCACTAAGCTTTTTAAGCTCACACCCTCACATGTTGTAATAGCTAAGTTTTAGCTAAATTAGAACAGTGATTTTAGAACCACAAATCCGATGTTGAAAAATTATTTTCAATATTATTTTTGGTGTTTACAACATGTTATTTGATATATGGGAAAATTTTGTGAGCTAATTTTATCGATTGGATGGTTAATTTGATAAAAGAACTAAATCACATAAAATGCAAAAGTTGTATTCTACTTGTTAAAAGTGTTTAATTGCTATGAAATTAAAATGTGGAGAATGGACCATTGGTTGTGTAAGTGGACATAAATGACCATCCATTATATGTTTTTATTAAAGGTTAAAATGGTAAATCATGAAATAAGTTACATAAATTAAACAAAACAAAATTTGTTCATCATTTTCTCATCTTTTGGAAATGAAAATAAGAAAAAAGCTAGGGCTTGAAAGCTTAAAATCATTCGGCACTTTGGAAGCTCAATTAGGTAGGCAATTTTGCTCGGTTTTTTATGATTTATATGTTTTTATAATCGTTGTGTCTAGTACTAGCTAGCCCAGGGACTATTTTTCAAATTTGTCAAAGATTATGTGAGTTTCCATTGATGAATACTTGAGTTATTTGATGGTTTTTGATGAAATATGAAACTTTGAGGATAGATATACATGTTTAGTAAAGTTATTTTTAGTGAAATTGCAAAATAGAGATTAATTTGTGAAAACATGAAAATGTGTGGTTAAACGTGTGAAATATTGATAAATTTGGGCTGTTATGGAACTTATAGAAATTCAGCTAGCTTGGGTTTAATTGAAATTATGTGAAATTGTGTTTTTGTGAAATAAGGACTAAAGTGTAAAAATGTGAAACTTTACGGGCTAATGTGTAAAAATGCCCAAATGTATATTTATGGACTAAATTGAATGAATATGTGATTGAATAAGTTAAATTTTAATGTATTTAGATCAAGATAAGAGGAATCCGGAAATAGATCGGGTGAAAGGAAAAATTATCGAGTAATCGACTCATTTCGTTGTTTTCACAACAAAGGTAAATTTGTATGCTAATAAACGTTGTTTAATTGTGGTATAAATGCTTTATTGTTGTCATATTGAATTGAAATACTGGTTGGATATGAATATGAACAATAATCGAAGAGATACGTCAGTTGAGAAATCCCGGTTGAACCTTAGGAATAGTTAGGATACAAATGTCATGACATTAGGGTTACTAAGATGATATTAAGTGTAAGACCATGTTTGGGACATGGCATCGATATGAGATTCGTGTACGACCATAGCTGAGCTATTGGCATCGATATGAGATTACATGTAAGACCATATCTAGGATATGGCATTGTTACTATATATACAAGACTCCCGAGTATCCAAATGTATTCCGAATGGTTCAACAGGTAAAGACGGGACAAGGATGAAATTATAAACGATCTAAGTGTTACAGGTACGTATGAAGTTTATATGAGAATTGAAAGAAGTATCAAAGAGCAATTTATATGTATTTATGTGGTAAACATATAAAAGGTTTGTGTTTGAAATATGAAATAGCATATTATGCTTATTTATACTTTGTTGATTAAATAGTATATATTTGTTATGATAAGTTTATTTTCATACGAGCTTACTAAGTTTTAAAGCTTACTTTGTGTTATTTTTCTATGTTTTATAATGAATCAAAGCTAGCTCGGATTCAAAAGTTGTCAGGAACATCATCACACTATCAAACATCTAAGTTGGTACTTTTGAAGTTGTACATTTATGGTATATGGCATGTATAGGCTATATGTGGTATTTTGGTTGTGAATATAGCCATGAGATTTGGCTTGTAAATGATGTTAATATTGATGTGTGTTTGGTTATTTGAAATGGCTTGATAATGGCTATGATTTGATGTATATAATGAATTAGCAAGTGGTATGTTTTGATGTCATTGAGGTTGAGTCATTTTGAATGTTAATTGAATGATGTGGATGAATGCTTAAGGAAGGTATTATTGTGGCATGAATTTATAGGTCAAATTGGTAGCTAAATGTTATGTATTTGAATGATAAACTGATTGAATTGAGGATGGAATTTTGGTTATGACTTAGTGAGTTATAAGTTAGCATATACTTGTATGAATTAAGGTTATGATCATGTTGTTTTGGTACATGTTTAAGTGAAATGGTTGAAATGGTATAGTATGATTTATGCATGAATTGGGTATGGAATGATATAATTTAGTTGCCTATTTTCACTTAGAAATGGTACCATTTATGCTATTGTATGTATGTGCAATTTGGGTGAGAAATGTGGCTTTAAACTAGCCTATTTTCGTCCACACGGTTGAGCACACGGGCGTGTGGCTCGACCGTGTGTGACACATGGCCTTGATACACGACTGTGTGTCCCTCAAAGCTGAATTAAAAACCAAGTCAGTAAGTTACACGGCCTAGACACATGGTCGTGTGGTCGGCCATGTGACCTAAGACAGTATACCCTCTAGTTTTCACACGGTCAGGCAGACGGGTGTGCAGTCGGCCGTATGGTGCAAGTCAGTATGTATGCCCTGCTTTCACACAGCCTGTGACATGGGCATGTCCAGAGCCGTGTGAGGCACACGACCTGTTCACAAGGGCTTGTGGCCCCTGTATGCATGAAAATTTTCTAAGTTTCTAAAATTTCTATATGTGATCGGTTTAGTCCTGAACTTCCTCTAAAGCATGGTTAAGGTCTCGTAGACCTTTATAAGGGACAATGTGAATATGTTTGAATGATGTTTGATAATGTTTGATTATTGAATGCAGAATGCATTCTTAATGATGTGATTTGATTGGTAATACCTTACAACCCTATTTCGACGACGGATACAGGTTAGGGCTGTTACACATTTTATGCAGAAAATTTCTGGGCATAATGAGTCGAGAAGCTAGTGCAACGGTGATCTAAGAATAAGGCTTGGTAGTGGCTTAAGAAATGTACTTTGGAGACTATATAGGGGTATTGTGATGCTTTTGGGACTAGTGTTATTTTACTTGTAATGGACATTGGACATTAAATTTTGGACTTTAATTTTAGTGATTTTATAATTGCTTTAATACATGATTTTATGTTTAATTGATGTTTGATTTATGGTATGTTGATAAGTGTTCATACGATGGTTGATAATTCGGTGTATGAAGCATGTATTTTATACTAATAATGTTTAATTGAAGCTTACCATGAAGTGGATTGCTTGCGACTAAGGTATGTAGCTTGTGTGAATTAATTGGTGATTGTTAAGCATGTAATTAGGTGTTAAATTTTGATTAATTTTTGCATATTTGTTGTAAATAAGTTATGTTGGAGATGTGTGGATATTTATGGTAATTAATTGTAGCTTTTTCAAGACTAATGGGTAAGCAAAATATGTAAAATCGGGTAATTAAAACAAATTTTTGATAAAATAGGTGCAATAGTTTGTACACGGGCATGTGTCTTTTCACACGGGCACGTGGGTTTTTGGGGGTTTGATTTTTGGTTTTTGTAATCTAGTATTCTAATTTTCTTAATTTATAATTTAGTCCTAAAACTTGATTAGATTAATTGAAGCCTCTAATGATAGGGAAACTTGTAAATATTTTAGGATTAGACTTGTAATAAACACTGTTAAATTTTAATTTGGAAAATATATTAAAAGTTTGTTAATGCTACGATTTAGTTCCTAATAATAAAACTTAAATTAGACATAGAAAATGAACTCGAATTAAGCTGAAATTTTTAGGGCTTGAATAACTTGACTAAAACAAGGTCGATAACTATTTAGAAATAAAATCAGGATAGTTTAAACTTAGGTGGTTAAATAACCAAAATACCCTTAGGTTTAAATACATAGAAAAAGTTTAAAAATGGTTCACAAATTACTTCTACATTAATAAATGATAGTTAATTAGTCATAAATGAGGTGTTATAAGGTTGGGGTGTGCGTCGGGTGGTCGTTAGCTGGATAGTCGCTTTCGTGGCTAACGTAACGTGTAACCTCCCAAACCCGACCTAGACATTATGTCCAAATTGGGAAGGCCACATTGGACACATTAGTGTCGAACTTACCCTAATGATATTTAAAAACCTTCAAGTACTTCTTTTTATAAAACTGTGGTTTCTATTGTTAGCTTTGGAAAAGTCTATTTACTTAGTCCAACCATGCTTAGGTCAAATTAGTGAATTAGGTGAGTTTTTGTAAAACCTTACTGACGGCGTTGCCTTTGAAAAATCATTTTGTTATCTTTTTAGCAGCAGAAATGTACCATTACTAGTCAAATTATTAATTTAGTCATATATCATGCATAGTCCATTTCAAAATATTTATAAAAACTGTGTATAGATATCAAATATGTGTGTCATGCATGCATGAAAAACTCCAAAATCTCAAACAGTCCCAAACCACAGTTTAAAGAAACTTTACAATGCAAAATTGACTAATAATAATAATATAATAACCTAGAAATATAATTAAGTTAAAATACTATGACGAAGTAAAGTCTGAAGTCCGCCATACATTCGCATGCCAATTTCGATCCTAAGTTCAATCATTACCTGAGAAGTTGAGATAATAGGGTGAGTTTAACAAGCTCAGTGGGAGGCTAAACAAGTATTAAGCATTCATACAGGCAATTTCATAGGGTACCAATAGCACAATCAAACATTAACAATAATAATTTTCAAATGCACATGATCATGAAAAATGCACATGTGAGATCCTACCCATTCCATCCGCTACACACCACGAGTTCCCCAGAACCCGTTTGCCAAACTCCAACGTATGTGACCAATGCTCGATGTGGTAAAACCACCAATAATCAATAATACAGTGAAAAGGCACAATAAATAATGCGATATAATCGCCAATCCCCTCGATACTCCAAATGCAATGCCCTGGCTAAAAATATATGTAGACTTAATATGCCACCGATACTCCACGAAACTCCTCTGTCAACCACAAAATCCCATCCCAATGCACATGCAATATGTCATACAAATTCATACATAATCACATTTTAGTACTTTTTACATTTATTCGACATGCTTAACATGTCCTCAATAATCACATACTTTTAGAGAAAGGAAGCAGTGTTCCAATTTCAGATTACCATTAAGATGGTATCTATCAATATCGTTCAATTCACATACTTTACGAATTTCATTGTGCACCAATAGCAACCTTTAGTATGTATATATCATAGTAAATATTTCATGCACTTAAATCATGCATAAAATTAATATCTCAACATTTCATACCATTCAATCAAACTTTCTCATTTCACATAATATAACTATGTGTAACAATCTCAATTACACATTCATACAGTCAAACTAGCAATTTTGTCAACACATCAATCTTTTAAGGCTCGAAACGTACCTGGTTCGGTCACTCACAAAACTAATATTTTGGCTACTATGCCAAACCAATCAGCAAGCTAATTATCAAATATAACATAGCATTTATCATTATCAAACAAAATTTACAAGTTTAGGACCCACACCTTATTTTTCACTTTCTCGCAACACCCTAGTGAATCTTCCAATTTTCCTTAATAAACCTTTATACGATCCTAAACCAAAATTCAATATAAATTAAATCAATTTACCACTTAACCAAATCCCAATTATCCACTTATGGGTTCAAACCAATTGTTGAATTAATAACTATTTTATGAATTCAACTAGTTTGATTTCTTACCTTGTATTGATGCAAACTGTACGTACATCGTCCTTTGGCTTTACGGTTGATTCGAGGTGTTTGGGTTAGAACCTAATTCCATATATACTGGAAATCAGTAGCTAATAATTATTCAATTCTTTCATTTAATCAATCCAAAACATTTACCCTACAACTATGTCGAAACAACAATTAATTTTACACTTAATCGCACTTACGCTTCTCGATTTGTGAGTTTCGAGTGCCCAAAAAATCAAGAACGTTTTTTCCCTAATTGACCCCTTAATAGATGATTAGGAGGGTTTAAGAACTCAAATTAAGGCTGGAATTAATTGGGCAAGATTGAAGAAACAAAATAGACCCCTATTCTTTATATATGCGCACACACCACTGTCCATAGTGGCCAAAATTGGGGCTTAATTTTAAAATGATTTGAAACATCATTAAAATATGGAAAAAATACATTTAAAAACATTTAAAATCCCCTAAATTCCAGATCTAAAAATTTAGGTTTTTAATGGAAAATATTAATTAATAAATTGAGGAGAGAAAAGACCTTACACAAGCTAGTCGAGAGAAACGGTAATGCCACTTTCTAGGCGATGTTTAGGATCAATATTGGAATTCAAAATTTTAGATTTAGGCATAATTTAATTTAGGGAAAATTGTAGCAATATAGAAAAGGATATGGTGCACAATCTTGATGCGAAAAGAAGAAGAACAAGAAGATTGTAAAAGGGGAGGTGTAGGCAACAAGAACAATGTAGGAAAAAGGGAAAAGAAAAAAAAATAGAGATGAAGAGAGGGAGAGGGGGTGAAGGAAGGCTAAGGTAGAAGAAAATGGGTTAAAAGGTTGATTATTTTGATAAAAAATTGTATTTATACCTAGGTTTACTAAGCTTGGATGCCAACACATAAAAAAAGCTTCAAGATTTCACATTTAATTACTAACCATTGGGTCAATTCCCTATTTTTAATTGTAACACCCCTTACCCGTATCCATCACTGGATTAGAGTATGAGGCATTATCGGACTTTAACACACACAAACATGCAAAATTGAGTCATAAGATTTACGTCCAATTTAAAACTTTCCGCTTATATGCATAATGCCCTATTACGGGCCATTAAGGCCCAAAACATACATTGGAAGTTGTTAAGGACTAAACCAAAAACTTTTGAAATTTTTTGACAATACTTAGGAAATTTTCATACTTACGCCCATGTGGACAGGCCGTGTGGTCACACACGCCCGTGTGGCTCTAGACACGCCCGTGTCCTCAACCTGTATAACTTTCTATTTACGACATTATCAACATTTCAGGGTCACAAGGCCAAGTCACAGGACCATGTGCTAGGCCGTGTGGCAAATTTAATTTTTGCATTTAAGGTGCAGGCTTCACATGGCCTGGGCACACGCCCATGTCCTAAGGTTCTTCACACGGCTGAGAAATGGGCGTGTGCCCAAGTCATCTGAAGTCTGCACCTTAAATGCAAAAATTAAATTTGCCATATAGCCTAGCACACGTGCGTGTGACTTGGCTATGTGACCTTAAAATGTTGATGATGTCATAAATAGAGAGTTACATGGGTTGAGGACACGAGTGTGTCCTGAGCCACACGGGTGTGTGTGACCTCACGGCCTGCCCAAATGGGCGTGTGACTCTCCAAAGTATGAAAATTTCCTAAGTATTGTAAAATAATATTTGAAAGTTCTCGGTTTAGTCCTTAACCTCTTCCAAAGTATGTTTTGGGCCTCGAAGGCCTGTAATAGAGGCATTATGCATATGGATGGAACGTTTTAAATTGGACGTAAATCTTATGACTCAGTTTTTTATGTTTGCGTGTGTTAAAGTCTAGTAATGCCTCATACCTTAATCTAGCGATGGAGACGGGTAAGAGGTGTTACATTTAGTGGTATCAGAGCTACGGTGTAGTCAATTCTCGGGCTAACTAGCGTGTGTACGAGTCTAGCTATACATGCCGTAAATGAATTATGATAGTGTGATGACTCTTGACCTTTTAAATTGTGTTTTCATATAGTAATGGATCCCGATCAAGCTATGGCTGATGAAGTTAAAAGTAATGCACTGGCTCCCGTTCAAGGGGCAGTACCGTCTGATAGCAGACCCCCTATAGTTAGCCAAGGAGAAGGAGGCAGAGAAGCCTTTCTCCATATGATGAATGCATGGTATACAGAGTTCGTTCGAATGAACTCGAATGCTTAACCCCCTCCACCACCCCCACCTATTCCTTAGCCTGTTCCCATAGCACCTCAAGGTATGGACTTCATGAGATTGAATAGACCTTCAATTGATAAGATTCAAAAACAAGGAGCTGAGGAGTTTCGGGCTAGTATAAATGATGATCCTGAAAGGGCAAAGTTCTGGCTTGAGAACACCATCAAGGTATTTGATGAGTTGTCATGCACACCGGAAGAATGTATGAAATGTGTTGTGTCACTCCTATGAGACTCAGCTTATCAGTGGTGGATCACCCTTGTGTCGATTGCACCAAGGGAGAGAGTCAATTAGGGATTTTTCCAAGAAGAGTTTCGTAAGAAGTACATTAGCCAGAGGTTTATAGACCAAAAATGAAAAGAATTCCTCGAGATGAAACAAGGCCAAATGAAAGTATTGGAATATGAACGTGAATTTGTAAGGCTGAGCAAATAAGCTCGGGAATGTGTTTCAACTAAGGCCATCATGTGTAAAAGATTTGAAGATGGGTTAAACGAAGACATCCGATTATTGATTGGCATTTTAGAACTGAAAGAATTTGTTGTGCTTGTAGAGAGAGCTTGTAAGGATGAGGAAGTGGCTAAAGAGAAAAGAAAAGCTGAGTTTGAGTCACAATATTCAAAGAAGAGACAGTTAGGTAAGTCATTTTAGTCTTCATCTAAGAAATCGAGGGAGTTTAATACCCGATCGAGTGCTTTAGTTGGGCTTTCAAACAGAAATCATGGGAAACAATATTCGGGTCATAAGGCTCAGACCACTTTGGTAGCGAGTGTGGGTAATGCTTGCCCTAATCGACTTGAATGTCTGTATTGCGATAGACACCACCCCAGTTAATGTAGAGTGAATGATCAAACTTGTTTAAAGTGTGGTTCCCAAGATCATTTCATTAGAGATTACCCCAAGATGCAGAAAAAGAGAAGTTTCAGAATGTAAGATTGGGTAACACTACTAGTAAAGGGAGACCACACAGAAATCTAGGAAATGGAGCGAGTAGCAAGAATGCACCTTGAGATCCAGCTGTGAGATCTGATGGTAGAGCACCTGCAAGGACTTATGCCATTCGTGCTCGAAGAGGCTTTACCTCCTGATGTAATTACGGGTACTTTTTCTCTCTATCATACTCATGTTGTTTCTTTGATTGATCTGGGATCAACCCATTCATATGTTTGCATGAAATTGGTGTCTAGTATGAATATATCTGTTGAATCTACAAAATTTGTGGTAAAAGTGTCAAACCCTCTAGGCAAGTATGTGTTAGTCGACAAAGTATGTAAGAATTGCCATTTGATGATTAGAGGTAATTATTTTCTAGCTAATCTTATACTTTTGCCATTTGATGAATTTGATATAATTCTTGATATGGATTGGTTGACCATTCATGATGTGGTAGTGAATTATGGAAGGAAAATTATTGAACTGAAATGTGAAAATGGGAATATTCTTTGGGTTAAACCATGTGAATCGGATAACTTGCCTGTAGTGATTTCTTCTATGATTGCTCTGAAATGTATAAGAAAGGGTTATGAAGTTTGTCTTGCCTTTGTGCTAAATACAAAAGAGTCTAAGTTGAAAATTGAGTTAGTGTCGGTAGTATGCAAGTATTTGGGTGTGTTTTTGGAAGAGTTGCCTGGATTGCCTCCTATTAGAGAAGTTGAATTTGGTATTGAGTTAGTCCCTGGTACTGCACCTATTTCGATTGCCCCATATAGAATGGCTCTGACCTAGTTGAAGGAGTTAAAAGTTTAGTTGCAAGAGTTGATAGATAAGGGATTTGCGAGACTGAGTTTTTCTTCATGGGGTGCTCCCATATTGTTTGTAAAGAAGAAAGACGAATCTATGAGACTTTGCATGACTATCGGCAGCTCAATAAGGTAACCATAAAGAACAAGTACCCTTTACCAAGGATCGATGATTTGTTTGACCAATTAAAGGGAGCCACAATGTTTTCAAAGATAGACTTGAGGTTCGGTTACTACCAGTTGAAAGTTAAGGAGTCAGATGTGCTGAAAACTTCATTTCAAATGAGATACGGTCATTATGAATTTCTTGTTATGCCTTTTGGTTTAACGAATGCTCCTGCTGTATTTATGGATTTAATGAACCATATTTTCTGATCGTACTTGGATAAATTTGTTGTTGTTTTTATTGATGATATACTGAATTATTCTCATGATGAGACTAAACATGATGAACACTTGAGAATGGTTTTTGAGAGACAAGCAATTGTATGCTAAGTTTAGTAAAAGTGAATTTGTCTTAGAGAAGTTGGATTTTTGGGCCATATTGTTTCGGGGGATGGCATTAGAGTTGATCCGAGTAAGATTTCAGCTATTATTGAATGGAAATCTGTAACACCCCTATCCCATAACCGTCGCCGAAATAGGACGAGGCGTTACCAGAAAATTAGAAAGTAAATCAATGCAGTAAAATTTTGAACATTTTCTTGGATAAAAGATTATTTCTTTTCAATTGATGCTGCTAAGCACAAATTAAAGATCAAATTAAGAACTTAAAAGAGAACAAACTTCTATAAGATGCCATATTCATATGGCTATAATATTTTCATCTTTCGAAATATTATTCACTTTAGTCTACTCTATACATGCCATACATTTCTAAAATATAACAATACTAAAATGTTAAATAGTGATAGTGTGACGAGTTGCTGACGATCCCCGAGCAATTGGCCAGAATCAACAATCTATAAAACAGAAGACATAACAACGGAGTAAGCTTTCCTAGGCTTAGTAAGTCTTAAGTGATACAATTAATTTTACTGAATTTAAAAAAAAAATTTTTCCTATTCAAGTTGGTATATGTAAAATCATTTGCTGAATGAACCTAATCACAACCGCACATACTTTACTCATCGTTTCATTTACTTAGAAATTGATATCACATAACCACTTCATTAATAAATTTCCACAGTGGCTAATTGTAAAGGTACTCAACCACAATCAAATTTCTCAGGGCTATATCCACTTCCATGATAATTTCATAAATGACCAATTATATATAAACACACAATGTACCATTTATAAATATAAGTCACTTAACTTCAAACTCAAACGATAGAGTAATTCAATGACTTCACATGACTTCTCACATCAGTCGAACATGGCTTAATCGCATAGTAGTATTAATACTTATTCCCATAGATATATATAAATCATTTCATACTTGTGATTTAATCCAGAGTAGGTTTAATTATGAGTGTAGGACACATACCTGGCCAACTTAAGGTATTCCATCATCATTAAATCCTAATGACTGAAATCACATATACCTACATCTTATACTTTCAAATACAAAATTTCACAATTGAATATAATCAAATCCAGTCCGAGTCATTCTTACATCAAAAGGTAAGTATCACATACCTGAGTCATTTAATGTATAGTACGAGCTCCATTTGTCATCTTATATAAAACCCAATTCTAATTACCAACTTCGAAGCTTATTAGGTCAATGTCCCGAATGATTTCGTACGATAGACCATTCAGAAAATTTATCACACTTTATGTTATACGCTTGTAGTATTCACATATCACAACATTTTAACAGGACAATGCTTTCAATCAGACCAACTCATAAAACACATGATTTACTTTCCTTTTTTTTTATAATAGCCATTCGGCCATGCCACACATCCCATAAGTTATTCGTTCTCATTTTATATGCATATAACGATACACAACTTACACCTATCTCAAATTGACCCTTCGGCCTTATCACATATATACACTTACACACTCATCACATTGGCCATTCGGCCTTATCACATATACACACTTTCACATTCATCACATTGGCCATTCGGCCTTATCACATATACACTTACACATATATCACATTGGCCATTCGGCCTTATCACATATACACTTACACATATGACATTGGCCATTCGGCCTTATCACATATACACTTACACATATCACATTGGCCATTCGGCCTTATCACATATACACTTACACATATATCACATTAGCTATTCGGCCTTATCACATATACACTTACACATTCAGCTTTACATAGTTAAATACAATAAAATTTTATGCACATCTCTCATACTTTGACTTCATTCCCTAATATCATCAAATCTCATCACATACGGATGAATTACTCACATTTCATTCTATCTCATACTTGTCCTCAACACATATAAATATATGTATTTCCCATTCATTTCAAAATCATAATACAATCCTTACTTAAAGCTTCTATATGTCATTCGATCTTAAGCTAGATATCACACTTTGTCATTTTATTTCATCTTAGGTACAAAATCACATTACTAAATTTATTAAAATACTTACAATTTTCCATTCAGCCTTAGAACATATCATGGCCACATCATATTTTACAATTTAGCCATTTCTATAATAGTATCCATTAATCAAAATACAAAATAGGTTTAATTACTTAGAGACTTACCTCAATGTGGTTAAGAGATTACGGATCACTATTCCACTAATCCCGCATTCTTTTCTTTCCAAATTGGTCTCTCTTTGATCTTGAGCTTTTAATTTAAACAATTAAACTAGTTTAATCCTCTTATCAAATCATTAGAATCAAAACACTAATAATTTCATGCATGGATACATACGACACTATAACTTTATAATCATTTCAATTTAAACACATCACAAGCCTCATTCGGCCATTTCAAAGAATATCAATTCAATCATCCTTTATTATCAAAACGATATCTCATATGTACTTGTTCCAAATAACGGAATGTCACTTAAAGAAATCAAGGTACATACAAAATAGTTGTTTATAATTTAACCATTAAAGCATCCCACCTCACATTATACAAGTATAATACTAATATCGATTTCATCTCTTGACTACTAGAAGCATAACCATCACATAGCTATTTCAAAGCTCACACACGGCATATTAACACCAACTTAACTCAATTCACGATTTCACTCATGTATAATTTCTTAGCCGAAACCTATAAAATCCTTGTATTTGTCTAAAGCACATATATACTAAACTTCCCATTAAAATTAACTTATAAAAACATCAACTAAGTATCAAATGCTTAATTCCTTCATTCAAAAGAATATGGCCGAATATCTCATTTTTGTTCAAAGAGTAGCATAAAACACATTTTGCATTTAACTATATCATGCCTTAATGTCAAGGACATTAGCTAATGGTGCAACATCAATTAACAAACAACATTGTTAAATCAATTTAAATACACATTCAGCTAATACACAAACATATACCAATACTTTAACATTTAAATTCCAACCAAGCAACACATTTCTACCTTGGCCGAATATATATATATATATATATATATAACCAAAATTTCCCCCTTTTTAACATTTATACATATTGACCGAATGCTCAAAACTTTAACAATTTGAAAGCTCACTTAATGACCATTACTACTCAAACATCAAACACTCTAATTAATTCATTCTAAACATGACCGAATATGAATCCTTTTATTTAACACCAAATTTTCCCTATTTCCTAGCTCAATTCAACAATGGCATAGGAAAATTAATCAAAGATAATGTTTCTTTCCCAAATACACCTATACGGCAATCTCCATTTCAAACCTCAATGAAATATTTAAACTTAATCATCATTTCATTTCTCATTCTAGCACGTATTAGGCTAACATATAAATATATACTATCAATTTAATTAGCAAAAAATAATAAAAACGAACATAATCCTCACATTCTCCACAATAGCCGAATGTTACTAATCCATTTAGATAATCTTAACAAAATTTTACAATTAAATAAAATTATTAAACACATAGCACATAGCCGAATCTCCCATGGATTTCCTAATCGTTTATACTTTGTTATAAACATTCCTATGATCAAATTATGCTTCAAATATCCAAATTTTAAAGTACAAAACATCAAATTCAAATCCTTTAATCAACTATCATCCAAGGCCGAATGCCTCATCACCCTCAAATTCTCAAAATTAAACCGTGGGTAGAAGAAGTTATACCACAATCAACTCCAATACAAAAATTAATTTGTAAAACACCCAAACATACCTTTGAATTTATGCCATCACCATGGCCGAAAGTATAAGCTTCATTTTTCCTCTCTTAGAATCGGCTATCAAGAACAAAGATGATCAAACCTTGTTCTTTTCACCCAAAAATATTTTATTTATCTTTTCTTTATAATTTAAAGCTATATAATGTTAATATACTTACTTAAAATACATATTTCATGCACCCTAATCATTATGGCCAGCCACTATTTCTCAAAATGGGGTATTTGACATGCAAGTCCCCATTTTGAGAACCATGCACTAATTAGTCTTCAAATTAATTCATCACATTTTTAATGTTTCACACACAAGCCCTTTGACTAAAATTCACATTCAACTAACAGAATTTACGCATCAAAATTTTGCACATGGGTTTTCACATATATTAGACATGTAATTTAACAATTAAAATAAATTTTACGACTCGATTTAGTGGTCTCGAAACCACTTCCCGACTAGGGTCGAAATAGGGCAGTCACAAAATCGCAGAGGAATGTGACAGAAGTTAGAAGCTTTCTAGGTTTAGCCGGATATTATAGAAGGTTTGTTAAAGGATTTTCCATGATTGCTACTCCGATGGCAAAGTTGTTACAGAAAGATGTCAAGTTCGAATGGATAGAAAAGTGCCAACAAAGTTTTGAGAAACTAAAGGCATTGTTGACTGAGGCTCCAGTTTTAGCACAGCCTAAACCGGGAAAAGAATTTGTGGTTTATAGTAATGCATCCTTGAATGGATTGGGTTGTGTACTTATGCAAGAAGGAAAGGTAATAGCTTATGCCTTGAGGCAGCTAAAACCACATAAACAAAATTATCCGACACATGATTTGGTGTTAGCTAGCATTGTGTTTGCGTTGAAAATTTGGAGACACCATTTGTATGGCCAGAAATGTCGAGTATTCACTGGTCATAAAAGTCTAAAATACTTGATGACTCAAAAGGATTTGAATCTATGACAACGGAGGTGGCTCGAACTATTAAAAGATTATGAATTAGTGATTGACTACCATCCGGGGAAGGCAAATGTAGTTGCTAACGCTTTGAGTGGAAAGTCATTGTTTGCCTTGAGAGCTATGAATATCAATTGACTGTATCCGATGATGGTTCAATTATAGCAGAGTTAAGAGCTAGACCAATGTTTCTCCAAGAGATTTACGAAGCTCAGGAAAACAACAGTGATATGCAAAACAAAAGAGTCCAGTGTGAATCAAGTATTGAATTAGATTTTCACATTGGTTTTGATGGGTGTTTGATGATCTGAGACAGGGTCTGTGTACCGAGGAATGATGAGATTATTCAGAAAATTTTACATGAAGCACATAATAGATGTTTATCTATTCATCCAGGTAGTACAAAAATATACCAAAACTTGAAGAAATTGTATCGGTGGCCGAGTATGAAAAGAGACATTTTAGAGTTTGTTTCTAAATGTTTAATTTGTCAGCAAGTGAAAGCTGAACACCAAGTACCTTCCGGTTTACGTTAGCCTATGATGGTTCTAGAGTGGAAATAGGACCGTATTACTATAGACTTTGTGACGGGTTTGCCCTTAACACCAAAAAAGAAAAATGTCATTTGGGTTGTGGTTGATAGGCTAACGAAGTTTACTCATTTTATTCTGGTACGTACCGATTACTCACTTGATAAGTTGGCTGACTTGTACATTGGTGAAATTGTTAGACTGCATGGAGTACCTTTGTCGATTATTTTGGATAGAGATCTGAGGTTCATATCGCGATTTTGGAAGAAGTTGCAAGAATATTTAGATATGAAATTGAATTTTAGCATTGCTTTCCATCCGTAAACTGATGGTCAGTCGGAGAGAGTAATCCAGATACTTGAACACATGCTCCGATGTTGTGTATTGGAATTTCAAGGTAGTTGGGAAAAGTATTTACAGTTAATAGAAGTTGCCTATAATAATAGTTTTCAGTCGAGTTTGAAAATGACACCTTATGAGGCATTGTATGGGCGTAAGTGCTGAATGCCTTTGTATTGGATTGAACTAAGAGAAAATTAGATTCATGGGGTTGATTTAATCAAAGAAATCAAAGAAAAGGTGAAGGTAATTCGTGATTGTTTGAGAGCCGCTTCGGATAGATAAAAATCCTACGCGGACTTGAAATGGAAAGAGATTGAGTTTCAGGTTAGTGATAAGGTATTACTAAAGGTGTCTCCGTGGAAGAAAGTTCTTAGATTTGGCTGGAAGGGCAAGTTGAGTCCACGTTTTATTGGACCGTATCAGATTACCAAAAGGATATGGTAGGCAACATATCGATTAGCTTTTCCGATAGAGTTGGAAAGAATTCATGATGTGTTCCATGTGTCTATGTTGCGTCGTTATCGATTTGATCCTTCGCATGTGATTTCATTGACAGAGGTTCAGATTCGACTGGATATGACTTATGGTGAAGAGCCGGTTAAGATTTTGGCTCGGGAAGTCAAACAATTGACGAATAAAAGTATAGCCCTTGTGAAAGTATTATGGCACTGACATGGAGTTGAAGAGGCTACATGGGAGCCTGAAGAGGCCATGAGAAACTAATACTCAAACCTTTTCACCGTTAAGATTTTCGAGGATGAAAATCTCAAAAAGGTGAGAGTTGTAACAACCCGATTTAGGGCGAAGTCAGAATAGTGGCTTTAGGACCACAAATTTGAAGTAAAAAAATTTGTTGTGATAAAATTTTAAGGTTTATACTGTGATTGAATGCATGTGTGAAAATATCATTAAGGAATTTTATCAGTAGAGAGTCCAATTAAGATAGTAGGACTAAATTGCAAAAAGTGCAAAGTATGTGTTCTAGAAGCTTTGGGGGTTTAATTGAAATGAATTGGTAAATTAGAGGTCCTTAATTAGTAATTAGACCATTATATATCATGATGGACAAAAATGGACATGGAAGGAAAAAAATTTCAAAGAAAGGCCTTAAACGGCATTTTGGTCATTTAGATAATTAAAGAATAAAAAGGGAAAAATCAAGCAAAATTTGCTCATCTTCTTCAAGCTAGGGCATAAATTTCCTTCTTCACCATAGCTAGGGTTTCTTCAACTTTCAAGCTCAATAGTAAGTTCATCCTAGCCCCATTTTTAATGTTTTTTGTATTTTTGAAGTTGTCATCAACCGATCTAGCTATTTCTACCATTTATTTGAGCTACGGTTCATGTTCAAAAATTTACCCATGTGTGACATGCATGTATTTTGATGTCTAATGGTTGAAAATGAATGTTTGGTGTTAGATAAATGACTTTTGCTAGGTGATTTTCGATAAAAATGTCAAAAAGGACCTAATTGTAAAATTTACAAAAATGTGTATATAAAGTGTGAATAAATGGACAATATGGGCCAGTATGAACATGAAAATGGTTTAGCTAGGCTTGGGTCTTGAGGAAAATGAATGAATACATTTCATTTTACGAGCCTAGGGACTAAAGTGTGAATATGTGAAAGTTTAGGGGCAAAACTATAATTTAGCCAAAGTATGATTTATTGGCTGTTTTGAACAATGTGCTGATTAAACAAGTGAAATTTGCTATTATAGATCAAGAAAAACAGAGTCTGGACCTAGAACGGGCAAAGAACAAGCTTTCTGACTAAATAGAATTAATTGTCCATATTTTGTACTAAGGTAAGTTTGTAGGTAAATTGTAATAGCCCGAAATAAGGCCTAAACAGAGTGATGATTTCGAGACCACGAATCTGATATAGAAAAATTTATTCTGATTAAGTTTTAAGGTTTATTATGTGATTGAATGCATGAGTAAAATTTTAGTGAATAAATTTTATTGATGAAGTGCCCAATTGAATGATAGGACTAAATTGCAAGAAATTCAAAATATGTGTTCTAGAAGCTTTTAGTGTGAAATTGAAATAAAATTATATCGAAGAGCCCTTAAATAGCAATTAGACCATTTTTGAGCATGATGGACAAAAGTACCCATGGAAGGAAAATTTTGCAAAGAAGGCCATTAAGGGCATTTTGGTCATTTGGATATTAAAAGAAATAAAAAGGGAAAATAAGGCCAAAAAAGTGTCCATCTTGCTCTACTGTTGGCCGAATGTGTTGGAGACTCCATAGCTAGGGTTTTCATCTTTTCAAGATTGATTGTAAGTGACTCCTAGCCCCGTTTTTCATTTTTTTGTACTTTTGAGATCCTCATACTTAGACCTATCTTTCTATACCACTATTTTAAGCTAGGGTTCATGTTTAAAAATTTACCCATATGTGACATGGAATTATTTTGAAGTCTTTTGGTAGGAAATGATAGTTTGAAGTGTAGTAAACACCTTTTTCTAGGTGATTTTTCATGAAAGTCCCTAATAGGGACCAAATTGAAAAGATAGTAAAATGTGTATTAAAAGTACAAATTGAAGAGAAATGTGGGCTGTTATGAGCCCCATTAAGGTTCGGCTAGGCTTGGGTTGCTAAGAAAATAGATACATTTCATTTTACGAGCCTAGGGACTAAGTTGTAAAAATTGAAAAACTAGGGGTAAAATGGTAAAATTTATCATAGGATGATTTTGTGTCCACTTGAGTAATGTAGATATTGAGTGAGCTAAATTTGATGTTATAGATCGAGAACGACGAGAAATCGACCTTGATCGTGGAAAATGTAAGGTATCAGATTAAATCGAAAAGAATTGCATTTTGGCCCGAGGTAAGTCTTATATGTAAACAATGAGTTGTTTTAATTATTTAGTTCAACTATTTAATTAATTATAAACTTTGAAATTTATATTAAAATATTGAATATGCAAAGTAATAGAAATTGCAAGTAAAGAAAAGTACCGGTTGAACCTTAGGAATCATTAGGATACGAGTGACATGTCACTAGGAAACCATCGACCGTTATTGATTGTTTATGTGATTCTGGGTGCTGGTATAGCTTGACTACTAGTGGCTAGGTAATCCTGCATTTGTTACGGATGCCTGTCAGCTTTTGTGAGCAGCACTGAGTAGTATCGACTACACCGTCAGCTTGTGTGAGCAGACCCGAGAATAGCTCATTATTGAGCCTTATGTGATAAGTGGTAGTTTTGACTACATTTTATGCGTGTGGCACTTGTGACTTATTCCGTGTATCCTTTAGTATTCCATGTGGTTCAACGAGTTATTTGAATCGATTTGATAAAGTGTAATGTCTTGCGAAAAGATTTGACCGTGTGTTTAAGATTATCTATATGCAGATTATATAAAAATATTGTATGTGCTAAGTACAAATTATATGTATTGTGACTTGTGGTAGGACTATTGAGTAAGTGATAATCAATTCTAGTGTGTTCATATTGAAACTCACTTATATTATACGAATTATTGTTTAGATGCTCGTTAGCTTACATATAGGCTTACTAAGCTTTAAAGTTTACCACTATTCTTTTCCCTTCCCCTTATAGGTTTGTCAAGCTAATCTGAGGTTCAGTGATCGACGAGATTCCATCAACACTATTAGCAACCATTTTGGTATTTGATTATGAACGATGAAGGTTATGGCATGTATAGGTTGTTTAACGTTTGAGTTTTGTGTTATAGTCTTTTGGGTCTAATGTTGTTGGTAATGTTTTGGGCAATTGGCCATTTGAAATGAGCCAAAATTGGTTATGTTATATTTTCTTAAAGTATTGTAATATGTTAATGCAAATTTGCCATTATATGTAGAATGTGGAATGGATGTCTATGCATGCTTGTGGTAGGTAGAATTGATTGGTTGGTAGCCATATTATATATGCTTGAATGTGTTAACGTGCCACGATGATCAATGGCAAAATTGGTTAGACTTGGTTTGTGTTTCAGGGTGGCAATTGGCTTGGAAAATAGTCGTGTGATCAATGGCCGTGTGAAGTCCACACATTAAATGCGAAAATTAAATTCGCCACATGGCCTAGCACACGGGCGTGTGACTTGGCCTTGTGACCTTGAAATGTTGATGACGTCATAAACAAAGAGTTACATGGGTTGAGGACACGGGTTGTGTAACCACACGGCCTGCCCACATGGGCGTGTGACTCTCCAAAGTATGAAAATTTCCTAAGTATTGTAAAAAATTTTGAAAGTTCTCGGTTTAGTCCTTAACCTCTTCCAATATATATTTTGGGCCTCGAAGGCAATAATAGGGGCATTATGCATATGAATAGAAAGTTTTAAATTGGACGTAAAACTTATAACCCAGTTTTGTATGTTTGCGTGTGTTAAAGTTTGGCAATGCCTCGTACCCTAATTCGACGATGGATACGGGTAAGGGGTGTTACATTGGTATATTTTTAAATTTTATGGAGCTAAATTTGGGATGTTACATAATGCTTCGAAGTCAAGCCAGCCCATCTCGGTTGGGTTTGGGGTGTTAGATTTTGTGGTATCAGAGCTATAGGTTTAGCTTTAGGTTTAGCTTTAGGTTTAGCTTTAGGTTTGCCTGGATTTGTTAAACATTATAGATATTAGATTATGTAATATTGAAGTCTAGCACACAATGCCCTATAGTTAAGTCTTGGATCACTTGTAGCTACTCACTTTTGGTATGTTTTCTCTACTTTTTCTATAGTATACGATTTACGTTATGCCTCTGAGACATGAGCATGGTAGTCTAGATGATGATGTGTTGCCGTAGCCGCATGATGATTCTCAAATGGGTCGTGTTGAGCATTTTATGTTAGATATGGTCGAGACATTGTAGCATATTACTGGTACCAATGTTGCTCTTGTACGTGAGGAACTACCATTAGAGCATTTGCGAGCTTTAGGTGGTAAGGGATTCCGAGGAGTTAGGGGTAGAGAACCTACTCATGCTAAGTATTGGTTAGAAGGACTTGTTCGTATCCTTGGTCAAATGGACTGTTCTGATGAGGATAAGCTTGGATGTACTGTGTCATTACTTGTAGATGAGGCTCATCATTGGTGGATGACTGTCCAACATGGTATTGCACCTGAGAGAGTGACTTGAGACTTTTTCTTGGAGTCTTTAAGAAGGAAGTTCATGGGAGAGCAGTATTTGGAGGCAAAGAGATGCAAGTTCATGGCTTTAGTCCAGGTTACTTTGTTTATGGATGAGTACGAAGCTGAGTTTGTGCATTTGAGCCAATATGAGCCTAAGTTGGTGGCTTACGAGGTAAGTTGTTCTAAGAGGTTTAGGTTTGGATTGAACCATGATATTAAGTTTTATCTGGTAGCACAGTCTGTTGAGGTCTTCGATGAGTTAGTTGAGAAGGCCCGTCCTTTAGAGGAGACTTTAAGAGAGGAGCCCAAAGTTGTTTCTGTTGGTGTTGTTAAGAGTACGTTCGAGTCTATTAGTGGATCTGGTTGGAAGGGTAAGAGATGTCATTTTGGGAGGTCAAGACAACATGGTGTTGTAAGATGAGGTCAGGTGTAACACCCCTTACCCGTATCCGACATCGGGACAAGGTACGAGGCGTTACCGGCTGACAACATAACTAACTGTACATTATTGAACCATAAACTTCACTCCAATTTTAGAACTTTTTAACTTCCACCTTAAAGTCCCTTATATGGGCCTATGAGGCCCAAAACATACTTTAGGAATGATTCGGGACTAAACCGAGACCTTTAAAACACATAAAAATTTTCTTCAAGATAGTGTCACACGCCCGTGTGACTCGGGACACGCCCGTGTGGGCAGGCCGTGTGATCACACACGCCCGTGTGGGCAGGCCGTGTGATCACACACGCCTGTGTGGGCAGGCCGTGTGATCACACACGCCCGTGTGGGCAGGCCGTGTGATCACACACTGTGTGATCACACACGCTCGTGTCTCAGCCTGTGTTAAAAACACTGAGGATTCTGTTTATGACTTCAGCATCCCTTTAAGGGCACACGGCCAAGTCACACGCCTGCGTGGTAGGCCGTGTCCCCCACACGGCTGAGACACACGGTCGTGTCTCTACTCGTGTGACCGGTACTTAGGCTATTTTCCAAGCCCTTTTTGTGCTCTTGACACTTCACACTCACAAACATTTCATAACATACATCTCTCTTTTGATTATTCCGGATTTAACCAACAACCCTACGTAATATATCTAACAACATCAAAGCCTTCCTATGCATGTATAAGATAGGTTACATACCCATAACCATTATGAACCATGTCTTATGGCTATATATAATGGAGTATCATCAACTAATACATTTATCCAACTCACAATGATACATGTTACTATAAATAAACCACTATACATGCCACTCACTTAAAACTAAGAAGAATTGACATTACCCCAACTTGTCAAATTAATAGTGTGACGTTGCTCCGACGATCTCCAACCCCAAGCTAACCTGACAACACTAAGAGAAAATAAAGGAGGGTGTAAGCTTTATAGCTTAGTAAGTTAGCACATAATAATAATCAATTTAACTAGGAAAATATTTCACATAATTTCATTCTTACTCAAGTCTAGCCTATACTATCTTCTTGAGTCATGGTCATTAAATTTATTATATCTGGAGTTATCGAAATCTAAATTTTGATCCGCTAATTTTCTTAGAAACTATACTCACATGCCTTCTTACCATAAAATTTTTGGAATTTTTGGCTTATCCAATCAATACATTTTATTCATTAAAAATTCCCCTATTTTACTATTCGACAGCTCTGACTCCTTTTCACTAAAAATCAAATTTCTCATCATATAGAATTCGGATAACCTTTATGTTTGTTTCTCTTGAAAATAAACGCATCTATGATTCTAAGAATGTAAATTACATACCATAAAAGTTTTTATAAAATTTTTAGTGATTTTCCAAATTTGGAACAGGGTATTTTTGAAACCATTCAGACACTGTCTCACCAAAATTTAAATATCTCATAACAAAAAATTCATTTACTCACATCGTTTCTTTTATGTGAAGATAGACTTGATGATATTTAACTTCATATCTCATTCAGCATTTAAATCCATTTCTATTATTTATGGTGATTTTTCAAAATAACATAACTGCTGCCATTTCAAACTATTTTACTAGAAATTCTAATCTCCCATGTTTTCTCCATATTATTATCATAAATGCACACATAACATCAAGTATGTTCAATACCAGCCATTCAAATGAATAATCATCGCCAATATTTATGAGTATTCATAGTAACACTTACTCCGTATCCACAATTTCAATACCATATCGAGCACATTATCCATAACACACCATTGCTCTCATGTACATTCGCCCAAGTATACACCTGCACTTACATACCATATTACCACAGCAAATCTCTTTATTAAGCTTTCCCGTTGAACTCTTTGGATTAACAGTTGATACTCAGTGGATTTTTTGCTCATGATCATGGTCAAGATAACTTTATCACCCGTGTGACCTAGCCATTTAAGCTCATAGCCCTCGTGTGCACATGGTGAAGGTCACTTTATCACCCATGTGACTTAGCCATTTAAGCTTGTAGCCCTCGTGTGCACATGGTAAAGGTTTGTGACAACCCAAATTAGCGGCTAGTCGGAATAGTAGTTTCGTAACCACAAATCCAAAGTGAAAATTTTTAATTATGTGAATTTCTAATTTTTATCTGCTTGATTGAATATTACTATGAAAATGTTGTTTGGGAATTTTACTGTTTTAGTGCTTAATTGCTCGATAAGGACTAAAATACAATAAGGGAAAAATATGCATTGTGTGTGATTAAATAACTTAATTGGAATAATACGTGAATTGAAAGTGTTAATGTTGCAATTAGCCAATTTATTTGTGTTTCGGACTAAAATGCCCTTACATGGAAAAAATATCTAAGTAATGGCTTGAGGGGTAAAATGGACATTAGTGCAAAAGACAAAATCCATTAAAATAAAACATCACCTTTTCCATGAAACCCCCTATTGTGCTGCCAAAATTCTATCTTCCATAGCTAAGGGTTTGAGATTTTTCAAGCTTCCATATCAAGAAAAGTCTGAGAGAGCTCATGATCGTGGAAAAGAGAAAATCCTCGATTAAATTCAAGAAGTAAATCTTTTGACATCTAGGTAAGTTATATGTAATTCTAGCGAATTCGATTAATTCTGCTTAATTATTTATTGCTATGTTGTTATCTTGATCATTTCCTTGTGAGATGATTGAATATTGGATACTATCACTGAATATATGGAATGTTGAATTGACTGTAAGTCCCGATTGAGCAAGTAGGAATAGGCATAGATATGAGAGGACCCCACAGTTCTGACTGTTATAGTTACTCGGGTGCTAGGTAGTCTTGCATGTGTTGCATACACCTATCAGCTTGTGTGAGCAGGCCCGTGGTTAACTTCTGTACTGTTATTGATTATAGCTTCGACTACCCTACTGTTAGTAGCTTTGGCTACCTCATGGCTCTGCCATGTTTGTTCGGCACTTATGTGCTAACCTCTGTATAGCTGTTCATATTCCGAAATTGCTCAATGGGATTAGATTAACTGTACTGTAATATAGTGGTTGTATAGGTGAACTGAAGATGGTACTGTATACTGAGAATGATACGGTTAAGCATGTTCATGATCGGCATGTGAAATGTGTACAAAGAGTAAGTTAATTATGTAATGATATGTGATGGTAATTGTTATGTTGAAGTAAATGATTTAGTGATTTGTTGCATTGCTTTGAATTTCATATGACTTACTAAGCTCTTGTAGCTTACCCTTTTCTTTTCCCTTTTCCATAGATTTCAAGCTTGTTAGATTGGGATCGTAAAGTCGGAGATACACAACACACTATCAAGCTTCCTTTGGTATATTTCATATTTCAAGTGTAATTTATGGCATGTATAGAACAATTTGTGGTTGTAAATGGCCATTTTTGTATGCCTAAGTTACATTACTCATATGATATTTTGTAAGTATTGATTAGAAATGAAGTCCTTTTGAGTAAAATTACTATTAAATTGGCTGGTTTTGGTTATACTTGTGCTTGATTGTGTCTTAGAGAGGCCAAGGCTTGGTATATAGCCTGACATGACCTACACGGGCGTGTGCCATGGCCATGTGGGATTTGGAAGAATGCTCCACAGGTACATGGCATGGGCGTGCCTAGGCTGTGGACGACACACAGCCTGACCCTACGGGCGTGTCCCTGGACCGTGCCTCCCCTGCACCTTGATTTAATTTATTTCATGTACCACACGGGCAGGAGAAGCTGCCGTGTGTCTCAACTGTGTGGGGTACACGACCTCCAAACGGTCGTGTGGAGCGGCCGTGGCATAATGGACATTTTCATCCACGATTGTCGAATATGGGCGTGTGAAGACCACACTGTCCTATGACACGGCCATGCCAATAGTCATATAGGCGTGTGATGGTGTTTTAAAAGTGAAAATTTGTCTGAGTGTCTGATATGATAGGATTCGAATCCTAACTGTCTCTAATGTCTGTAATGTGTTTGAAAACCCCTGATAAGGGTGATTATGAATTGAATTGTATGTGATACTGCAACCAACCACGGGTTATTTTTGTAAATGTCATTCTGAGTCTGGTAACGCTCAGTACCCGACTCCGGTGATAGTTTCGAGTAATGGGTGTTAAAGGTCACTTTATCACCCATGTCACTTAGTTACATATGACATTGCTCTCATGTATACATGGTGGAGGTTGCTTTATCTCCCATGAGGCATAGTCATTAAGTCCCATAATTATCATTGCACATGGTGAAGGTCACTTTAACACACATGTGGCTTAGCCATTGACCTCCATAGTCCTCGGGTCTATATAGTGAAGATCACTTTATCACACATGTAACCAAACCATATTTTATCTGTATCACCCGTTATTCTGAAGGTTCAACCAGAAACTCTTGTTTCCAACACATCCAACATCATAGAAGATTTTTCAATATCAACATTTCATAATATCCATTAGAATTATTAATGTACAAATAAAATGGACTCATTACTTACATATAAACTTACAATTTCACCCAATCACCATAATAATAGAAAACACTTTACACCACAACATCTCAAGTTATTTCCATGTCACCTATGTCACCCTTTTACCATGGACGTTATTGTTGAATCAATTCACCAACATAATAATATGCCAAACATGTAATTCAACAAAATTCAATTAACATCACAATTTATATTTTCGACATTTTACGACATTATTGTATTATTATTATATCACCAACTTACCTCGGACGCAAAAGTAACTACTTTTCCCAATTTGGTCCACAACCTCAACCCAATCCCGATTCTTATTTTTCGTGACCTATAACATCACAATTTACTCATTTATTAATCACATTATTCAATGTGACCCAAAAATCACATTATGGAAAATTTACATTTTTGCCCCTAAACTTTCACATATTTACACTTTTCCCCTAGGCTCATAAAATAATTTTTATTCAATTTCCTTGTACAATGGACTTAGCCAAACCATTATCTCCCTATTCCAGCCCTTAATTCCCACTAAATCACATATTTATGCATAAATTTTCAACTTTCACATTTTAGTCGTTTTTACGATTTTTACCAAAAATCACCTAGCAAACGACGTTCAGTACACTTTACGCATTCATTTTCTACTAGTAGACATCAAAATACATGCATATTATTCATGGGTAAATTTTTAAACTCAAACCCTAGCTCAAAATATGGCTAGAAATGGCTAAACTAAGTTATCAGGATCTCAAAAATGTAAAGTACATTAAAAACGGGGATTGGGTGCACTTACTATTAAGCTTGGAAGCTTGAAAACCCTAGCCATGGTGTCCATGATGATATTCGACCGGCCCTAGTAGAAGATGAGCAAATGTTTTGCTTCATTTTCCCTTTTTAATTCTTTTAATTACTAAATGACTAAAATGCCCTTAAAGACTTTTCTTTCAAATTTGTCGTATTCATGCCCATTTTTGTCCAAACAAAATATAATGGTCTAATTGCCATTTAAGGACCTCCACTTTAAAGCCCCACTTCAATCAAGTACCTTTATGATCAAGAACACACATTTTTCACCTTTTACAATTTAGTCCTAAATACTAAATTGAACACGTAATCAATAAAATTTCTTAACGAATTTTCTAGACAAGTATCCAATCACATTCTAAACCTTAAAACTTAATTGCAATAAATTTTTCTACTTCGGATTCATGGTTTTCAAAACCACTGTTCCGTTTAGGCCCTAATTCGGGATGTTACACGTTACCTTTACTAAACACATGCAATTATACAACTTTGAACCTCTAAAATATGTCCCAAATTAAAACTTTTCAAACATGACTCTTCGGTCCGTCATATGGGCTTATGAGGCCTAAAACTAAATTTTGAAATGATTCGGGACCATTTTAAGTACTTTGAAAACTTTCAAGAATTTCCACTAAAAATAGGGCACACGCCCGTGTGGAAGGGCAACACGCCCGTGTGACCCCAAGACATGGCCGTGCTAATGGCCCATGTATCTCACATGGCCTAAGCAATCTAAGGACACGCCCATGCCCCTCGTCCGTACGGATTTAATTTCCAACATATAACCTACAGGGGTTTCCACACGGCCTAGCACACACTTGTGTGCCTAGCCCGTGTCCCTCACACGGCCATGACACGCCCATGTCATAGCCCGTGTGTAAAAACCTTGACATTCTGTTTCTGACGTTAGCAGACACACGGTCGTGGCACACGCCCGTGTGCTTAGCCCGTGTCTCTCACATGGCCATCACAAAAATGTCATGGGTAGAAAAAGTACTCGTAATCACGTCGGGGGACGAAGCCTCTTCATGGGCAAAGATAGCGTAGGTCCTCACAGGTGCTCTGCCCTTAGACCTCACAGCAGTATCTCTAAGGGCACCTCAACTACTAGTCCCATTGCTCGGGTTCTTCTGCGGTCGACCCTTCGTAGGAGCACTACTCGCTCTCATCTCTTGCTTTTTAATGCCCTCATCTGTCTCAGGACAATCTGAATAAAATGATTAAGTGAGCCACATCGAAAACAACCTCTTTCGTTCCCACGGCACTCGCCAAAGTGTCGCCTACCACACTATGAGCACCTCGGTCTATCCGGTCAAGCACTACCTACACTCGCCACTGAGGTAGTCTGAAGCTTGGACATTGCATATTACTTGTTCTTATTCTTACCCGAGAATCCCACTGAAGCATTGGATTGGGTAGTAAACTCCTTTGATCTCTTGGACGATGTTTGATGCGATTTCCCAATCTGTCTTTTTCTCGAGTCCTGAGACTCCATGTCCGCTTTTCTCTTTTCCTTGGCCAACTCATTGGCCTGGCACGCTCGCTTGACGAGCATAACAAACTCTCTAACTTCAAAAATTCCCACCAACAAACGAATGTCCTCATTTAAGTCGTCTTCAAAACGCTTACACATGGTGGCTTCGGAAGACAGGCACTCTTTAGCTTACTTTTTGAGCCTTGCAAACTCACGCTCATACTCAGTAACCGTCATTCGACCTTGCTTCAGTTCAAGAAATTCTTTTCTTCATTGGTCAACGAATCTTTGGCTAAGGTACTTTTTGCAGAATTCTTCTTGAAAGAACTCCCAAGTTACTCTTTCTCTCGGTACCACTGACACAAGAGTATTCCACCACTGGTAGGCTGCATCTTGCAGGAGTGATGCCATGCACTTCATGCACTCTTTAGGCGTGCACAACAGTTCCTCGAATACCCTGATGGTATTCTCCAACTAGAACTCTGCTCTCTCCAGGTCATCATCTTTGTTGGCCCAAAATTCTTTAGCCCCATGTTTTGTAATCCGATCTACTGGAGGCTTGTCTCTCCTACCCATTTTTGCTCATTGAGGAGCTATTGGGACATGGTGATAAATTGGAGGAGGTGGGGGAGGTGGAGTGTTCGGGTTCACACGAACATACTCCATGTACCAAGCTTCAATTATTTAGAGGTAGGCTTCTCTTGCCCCTCTGCCTTGACTCATCATCACGGGCCTGATTTCTACTGGCACAGTCCCTTCAGCAGGAGTCGATGCGTTACTCTCTATATCGTCTACCATAGGCTGGTCGAGATCCATTACTATACGAAAAACACAATTTATAAATGTCAACAGTCGTCACACTATCATCAAACAATAATGACATGTATAACTAGACTCGTACACAAGCTAGGTTAGTCCTAGAATCGACTAAACCATAGCTCTGATACCATTAAATGTAACACCCCTTACCAGTATCCATCACCAAAACAGGATACAAGGCGTTACCTTTACTAAACGCATGCAATTATACAACTTTAAACGCCCAAAATATGTCCCAAATTAAAAATTTTCAAACATGACTCTTCGGTCCTTCATAAGGGCTTACGAGGCCTAAAACTAAATTTTCAAATGATCCGGGACCATTTCAGGCACTTTGAAAATATTCAAGAATTTCTACTAAAAATAGGGCACACGCTCGTGTAGAAGGGAAACACGCCATTGTGACCTCAAGACATGGCTGTGCTAATGGCCCGTGTATCTCACATGGCCTAAGCAATCTAAGGACACGCCCGTGCCCCTCACCCGTGTGGATTTACTTTCCAACATTTAACCTACAGGGGTTTCCACACTGCCTAGCACACGCTCGTGCACCTAGCCCGTGTCCTTCACACAGCCATGACGCGCTTGTGTCATAACCCGTGTGTAAAAACCTTGACATTCAGTTTCTGACGTCAGCAGACACACTGTCGTGTAACACGCCTGTGTGCTTAGCCCATATCTCTCGCATGACCATGACACACCCGTATCACAGCCCGTTTGCAAAAACGTGGGTATTTTAGTTTTGACGTCAGTAATCACATAGTCGTGGTACACGCTCGTGTGTTGGCTGTGTTCTTCACACGGTCATGTCTCATTCCCTTGTGGAACATTGATGGGCATTTAATTCTATCCATGCAAGGTGCAAAGGACACACGGCCTAACCACACGCCCATGGGCTGGCCGTGTGTCACACACGACCTAGGAACAGACCCGTGTGCCTACCCGCGTGGACAAAAATAGGCTATCTACAGAGCCTCTTTGCCACCCTGAAACAAGAACAAATGCAACCAAACACTTTCATAGCATGACTTCTCATCAATATGCATCCAACTGACCATAGCTATACCTTTATCCAACAACCACAATTCACATCATGTGCATGCACAAAACTTAAAACAACCATCCACAATTTCTATGAACTCGTTCCCATTTCATAAAAAAAATGTCTATAACAATTTTAGCCAGTTCCAATGGCCATTTACAAAATGAACCTTACAAGATAAATGGCTAACACAATTCGCTATCTAAAGTGTTTTACAGAAAATGACCAAACAACCTATACATGCCATTACTCAAAATACAAAACATAACTATACCAAGTGCTTCAGTTGATAGTATGTACGATGCTTCCAATGTCCTTGGATCCTCGAATTACTTAGGCGACACTATAAGAAAATGGAAAGGAAAAGGGTAAGCATAAAGCTTAGTAAGTCGTAAGTAAATAAATATCGACAATTTACCAAGTCATGACAACTTTCATTTCATCTCAAATCATGCTTATTACCAAGAATGGTCACAACATAACTTACTCGATTCCATCCTTTACTAATCATACAACATGCAAGTGGGCTCACATTTCATGCATTACACTAAGTACCTACACCACTTATAGAGATCATCACTTATAGAGATCATCACAACTATTTAGAATAAGAAAGGATATTCATTAAGCCTCTAACATAGGGTATTGAGCCGATGCCATGTCCCAGATATGGTCTTACACTAGCTAATATATCAAGTCGATGCCATGTCCTAGATAGGCTTGACACTAACTTTCTATGTATCGAGGCCGATGCCGTGTCCCAGACAGGTCTTATACGGGCCCTCATCTATCGGTGTCAATGCCACGTCCTAGACAGGTCTTACACTGACAGACAACAAGCTGACGCCATGTCCCAGATAGGTCTTACACTAGCTTGTATATCTCGAGGCTGATGCATGTCCCAGACATGTCTTACACTAGCTCTCGTCTCAAAGCCAATGCATGTCCTAGACATGTCTTACACTGGCTCTCGTAATCTGATGCATGTCCCAAACATGTCTTACACTAGCACACACGTCACCCATTTGTCATGGTATGAATATCAAATTCTATTCTAACTATTCAACCGGGCTCTATTACACAAGCTTTCATCAATTCGTAACTAAACATCATTATTCAACATTTCATGCTCAAATAGAACTCTCATAAGCATCACATAGACACAAGTTATCAATTTATGCAAATACAATGATTTTTTGCATAAAAAATTAGAAATATTGCATTATTTACCTACAACTTACCTTGGTATACAAAATGAAAATGACTATTCAGTTTATTCAATTTGCTTGGCCTTTCCTCGGTCTAGGTTCAAATTAGGTAAATTTTGATCTATAACAATAAAAATTCACGAATTTAATCACCAAATTAATCCAAGAAATCCAAAGTTCACAATTTGGCAAAATGACCATTTTGCCCCTAAGCTCAGAAATCGATTTTTATCGAATTTCCTTAATAACCAAACCCAACCAAACTCTTTTCACTCTTATGGCAACCCCAAGTTCTCTTTATTCCCCCACTTACTCTTTATTTTACAACATTACAAACTAGTCCAAATTAGGTGTTTTCCTAAGAACACCCTTTTACAAAAGTTGTTTATTTAACAACTAAGACTCATTTTATTCCATAAAAACCCTGCAAACAACACTTATTCAATTATGGCAACAATTCTAACTTTCAACCATTTTACACAATACACCCCATCTCATGCTACTAGGGTTTTAAAAATGCAAAAACATTCAAGAAAAGCCTTAGAAATCACTTACTAATGTGTGCTAAAAGTGTCTGCAATTTTTGAATCTCTCAGACCCCCCAAAAATGGTTGGATTTTCAGTGAAGAAAGAAGCAAAACAAAGAAAAGATGGTAGCTAGGCCATTTAGCTATTATTTTATTAATTTGGTAACAAAATCCTACCAACTTTTTGACTTCTCTATCTTTCTCAATACTATGGCCGGCCATCACTCCTTAGAGGGCTTAATTGCCCTTTAAAACCCCCAAAATTTACTTCTATGGCCATTTAACTCAATTTTACTAGAATTTGCAACTTTTTCCTTTTATGCGATTTAGTCATTTTTCGCAATTAAGCCTTTAATCGCGTAAATTAGTTCACCAAAATTTTCATACATACTTATAAAAATACTACGACTCGTAATTTATCACTAAAATAATTTTCTTAAACCTCAGGAAGTGACTTTGAAATCACTATTTCGACTAAGCCTCATTTGTAATGCCCCTAAACCTGTACCCGTCGCCGGATGGTCAAGAGGCATTACCCGACATTCACACAAGCTAATAAGGCATTACTCGCACAAACATGTATATAAACACTTATGGATAAAGGTTTAAAGTATATTAGAATTCATATCTAATTTATACGAATAAGATCAAAACCATATGTGTCATGTAATGCAAAACACCTAGCTTCATGGATAAAGCTATACATGTCTTTAGGTTCATGTTGCAAATTCACATCTAGCTACCTTTTTAATTAACATCCAATTCACTCATATATATATATATGTAAACATACCGAATAATAACATCGAACACTAAAGTTTCATCATTTAGATTTTCACGTTCCCATTCAAGCAATGCATATAACTCAAAATACATATCAACAACTCAAAGACCACGTGTAGACGTAAAGCATCTTGAAAAGCCATTTTCGCATGGCTATGCTTAATTACAACATCAAAAATAAAGTTTCCTAATTAACAACCACAAAATGCATCCTATACATGCCATTTACAAAAGTTTAGCTAAATAAATACCGAACAGGGCTTTGATAGTAGAGATGACTTTGAAAGCAAGATTCCCGAGACCGTAGCTAACGAACAAGATCTATAAAATAGAAAATCAAGGGTAACAGAGTAAGCGATTATATACTTAGTAAGTTTTAAGTAACAAAATCGTTTGAAAGAATAGTCTAAAATATCCAAGTTTGTTTATTTTATCCTTTGGCCAAAAAGGGGCATGCCATGATAACACTTCTCTCCTTCATATCACACATATAAATTCAATGTGTCCAACTAAATTCAATTTAAAACCGTATACGTTCATCCCAAGGATTAGGTTAAATTCTTGCCTATAAACATATATTTCATATTCGAATGGTTGAACTCTTCTAATTCAGAACACATACATTATAACCAAGTCATAGACGTTCGAGTAACTTTTAACAAAAATCAAAGCATTCCCACCGAATTTCAAAATCACAAACCATAGACAATAGGGTTCTCGAACAAGAGTAAAATGCATACCTGGCTATCTTGCGGTAGATGACACAATTATTAGGATTAGATCGACATTTATTTTATATCGTTGGCACGGATGCCCTTCGGGTTTAGCCCGGATACAACTCTAGCCTTAAGGCTCTTCGGGCTTAGCCCGTATGTAAACTGGCATGAATGCCCTTTGGGCATAGCCTGGATACAACTCTGGCTCAGAGGCCCTTCGGGATTTATCCCGGATACAACTCTGAGGCACATTCATTTGAAACCTATCACATATAATTTTCACAGATCTTGTTGTAGGATAACATTCATTCACTTTATTTATACGTAAACGCATAATGCAACATTTGATTTCACACAGGTTCAGACAACAAGCATATAAGAAATTCGCTTAACAAATTGATTTCTAAAACTTTCAAATGTCTAACTACCTTTCGGTTATTGTCTAATTTTGCTATTACATTATGCCACTCATAGACCACATATATCTCCCACATGGATAACTAAATATGCACATCATATTAAAGGTCAAGTCTCGTGCTAAACTATAATGCTTAAAACTTACCTCGTCCTTTTGAAGTATTTACGAGTCGACTATTCTGTCGCCTTAGCCTTTCCTTTATCCGATGCTTTGCCTCTAAGCTCTTGAGCTTAAATAAACAATACATTCATATCAAACCTTATTCACACATTTCTATTGATAGTTATACTTTCATTTCAAACAAGACATACATGTAAATCCCTTATCTATCATACATTCGGCCAAGTACAATTTACAACCAAATTCATTGATCTAGATTAGTAAATAAAGTCTTTTAATTTTCATTCAGTACTCATGACACCCTAATTAACAAAAGCCGAATAAATTAGCACCTAAATGCTTTGGCCATAAATCGTTTTCCCACACTTTTAGTACATAATTTCCCCCATTCGGTTAAGTTCCTATTTGGTTTAGGTTCAAACCTTTACAACCACTTTAGAAGCTTTCATGCCAAGGTTTAGTGAGCTCGAATTTATGCAAATTTAGTAACACAAAGTCTACGAATAAATTTCTCACTAATTTCTATCTTTAAACTAAACTTTCTAATTCAAATTCACAAAAAGCCCAAACCAAAAATATAAAATGGTACTCTTAGGTCTCAAATTTCAAGCTTTAATACTAAATTTGCTTAATTATGTTCTATAAACAACAATCGACTTTACTAAGGAAGGCTTAAACGTATAAGCCAATCAAGACTAATCTTGAGCTTTCATATCATCAAATAAACTAGCTCACTTTGTCAAACCTTTTTCATTTCTAAAAAAATATATATATAAAAGACATTATTCAATTTAAAAAAAATTCCCTACCATAGCCAAATGCCAACACCATCATAAATCCAAAATTTTCTCATGAATTAGGCTAAAAGCTTATCGATTCACGCTTAATTATCCTTATAACCAAATTCATCAAATTCAACAAAATTTCATCACTATTATGACCGATTAAGCATTTCCAACCCAACCAAAAATTTACAAGATTCATGCATAATACATGAATACACACCTCAATTTGGAACTATAATGGTCAAATCTCACAAAGTCTTTGTATTCAAATTTCAATACTAAATTTCCTAGTTCAAGCTTAATTTCACCATCATACAAGTCATTTTACAAACACAAAGCTCAACCTATATGCATTTTATGCCAATGCCGCATGTTAAAATTCAAGAACTCATACCATACATGGCTTAAATTTAAAATTTGACTCAAAGTCTTAAAATTTCATGGATTCAACCATCATTGAGCCTAACTAATCATCATTCAATTTCTTAGCATCAAACTCCAACCATTTTCAACATTTCCTAGCTAGAACCGAATGCCCAAGAGTCATAAGTCAAAATTTACATATGGGTTGTATCAAGGACCTATTAATCAACTACATTTCAAAAATTCTAAAGAAACTATCATGAAATCTCACCTTAATTTTTTTCCAAAGAGTAGCCGAATGCCCGCACTTAACCTCCCTTCTCTTCAATTTGAGTTTCGGCAATGGTGAAAGAAAAATAAGCATTCAATTTGGCATTTTCACTTTTCTTTCTATTTTTCTATTTTTCTTCTTTTTTTTAATGCATTATCTCTTATTTTCTCATAAAACAATGCATATAATATTATTTAAACATCATCATTACCGTCCACTAAAATGGAATTGGGTAAATTGACATGCAAAGACATTTCTTTGTAATTTATACTATTTAGCCACTATGATTTTAGATTTTAATGTTCAACAATTAAGCCCTCTTTAAGAAACTAGTCACTTTGAAGATCAAATTTCCACACAAAATTTTAGCACACACCAATTCTCATTTCAAACACACAATTCACATTATTTAATAATATTTTTTTACTCGGTTTAGCGGTTCTGAAACCACTTCCCGACTAGGGTCGAAATAGGGCTGTCACAACTCTCCCCCCTTTAGGAATTTCCGTCCCCGAAAATCTTACCAGAAAATAGGTTTGGGTAACGGTCTTTCATAGTATTCTCGGATTCCCAAGTAGCCTCTTCGATCCCGTGCTTGAGCCACAGCACTTTTACTAACGGAACCTTTTTATTTCGCAATTCTTTAACTTCTCGAGCTAAAATACGGATAGGTTCTTCTTCATAACTCAAATCAGGCTGAATTTCAACTTTCGACGGACTTATCACATGCAAAGGATCGGATGTATAGCGACGGAGCATCGAAACGTGAAAAACATTGTGGATCTTTTCAAGTTCAGGGGGCAGAGTTAGTCGATAAGCAACCGGCCCAATACGTTCTGAAATTTCATACGGTCCAATGAATCTCAGACTCAACTTGCCTTTACGGCCAAAACGAAGTATCTTTTTCCACGGTGAGACTTTCAGAAACACTTTATCACCGACCCGGTACTCGATATTTTTACGTTTCTGATCTGCTTATGATTTCTGACGATCGGATGCTACTTTCAAATTGTCACGAATCGCTTTCACTTTCTATTCTGGTTCTTTGACTAAATCAACCTCGAGAATCTTACTTTCACTGAGTTCGGTCCAAAATAGAGGTGTACGGCATTTTTGACCGTAAAGAGCTTCGTAGGGTGCCATTTTAATACTCGATTGAAAGCTATTATTATACGCGAATTCAATCAGAGGTAAGTATTTCTCCCACGATCTACTGAACTCTAGAATGCAACATCTCAACATGTCCTCGAGTATCTGAATAACCTGTTCCGATTGACCGTCAGTCTGTGGATGAAAAGTGGTGCTAAAATAGAGTTTAGTACCCAATGCTTCGTGTAACTTCTTCTAAAATCTCGAAGTAAATCGGGGGTCTCGATCAGAAACAATAGAAGTCGGCACTCCGTGCAATCGTACAATCTGGGAAACGTATAATTTCGCTAACTTATCAAGTGAAAAATCGGTACGAACCGAGATGAAATGGGCTGATTTCGTTAATCTATCAACAATAACCCAAATGGAGTCTTTCTTGCTCGGTGTTAGCGGCAACCCAGACACAAAGTCCATCGTAACTCGGTCCCACTTCCACTCGGGTATCAAAATCGGCTGAAGCAAACCCGAAGGCACCTGATGTTCTGCTTTTACTTGTTGGCACACCAAACATTTAAATACAAATTCAGATATGTCCCGTTTCATACCGTGCCACCAATATTGTCATTTTAAGTCATTAAACATTTTCCTGCTACCCGGATGAACTGACATTCGGCTATTATGGGCTTCATTCAAAATCGTTGAAACTAGCTCAAAATTTCTCGAAACGCATAATCGGTCCTTAAATCTCAAGCAATCTTTTTCATCAATTCGAAACTCTGTATTCTCACCCGACATACCTTGGGCTCGCTTAGCAATCAAGTCGTTATCAACTTTCTGAGCCTCACAAATTTGCCGTACCAATACTAGCTCTGCTCTTAATTCGGCTACCAACACATCATCTGTCGACATCGTCAATTCCATGTTCATAGTTCGCAAGAAAGATAGGGATTTCTGGCTAAGAGCATCTGTAACCACATTAGCTTTTCCCGGGTGATAATCAATAACAAGTTCATAATCTTTAAGCAATTCTAGCCACCGTCTTTGTCTCAAATTCAAATCTCTTTGAGTCATCAAATACTTGAGACTTTTGTGATCGGAGAAGATGTGACATTTCTCACCGAACAGATAGTGTCGCCAAATTTTCAAGGCGAAAATAATAGCAGCTAATTCAAGATGATGAGTCGGATAATTTCGTTCATGAGGCTTCAACTGTCTAGAAGCATAGGCGACAACTCGGCCTTCTTGCATCAAAACGCAACCTAAACCGTTCAGACTTGCATCGCTATAGACTACAAACTCTTTATCAGACTCTGGTTGAACTAACACTGGAGCTTCCGTCAAAAGGGTTTTCAGCTGGTCAAAACTTTGCTGACATTTATCAGACCACTCGAACTTGACATCTTTTTGCAGCAATTTTGCCAACGGAGTCGCAATCATCGAGAAACCTTTGACGAATCGTCGGTAATAACCGGCAAGTCCCAAGAAGCTTCGAACTTCAGAAACATTTCTAGGGGGTTTCCAGTCGAGAATAGCTGAAATTTTGTTCAGATCAATTCGAATACCCGAAGCAGATACTATATGTCCCAAGAAGCCAACTTCACGCAACCAAAATTCGCACTTATTGAATTTCGCATACAATTGATTTTCGTGCAAAGTCTGAAGTACAAGTCTCAAATGCTCGGCATGCTCGATCTCATCGCGAGAGTAAATCAAAATATCATCGATGAACACAACTACAAAACGGTCCAAAAACGGCCTAAACACCCGGTTCATTAAATCCATGAAAACCGTAGGGGCATTAGTGAGCCCAAACGGCATCACTAAGAATTCGTAGTGTCCGTATCTCGTTTTGAATGTGATCTTCGGCACATCGAAATCTCTAACTCTCAATTGGTAATAACCGGATCGTAGATCAATTTTTGAAAACACTGAAGCTCCTTTCAACTGATCAAATAAGTCGTCGATTCGGGGCAACAGATACTTATTCTTTACAGTGGCTTTATTCAACTGTCGATAGTCGATGCACATTCTCATAGTCCCGTCTTTCTTTTTCACAAACAAAACCGGCGCACCCCAGGGTGAGAAACTCGGTCGCGCAAAACCTCTGTCCGTCAACTCTTGCAGCTGAGATTTCAATTCTTTTAACTCAGTAGGTGCCATACGGTACGGGGCAATCGAAATCGGAGTCGTACCCGAAACCAACTCTATACCGAGCTCCACCTCTCTAACAGGCGGTAATCCTGGCAATTCCTCAGGAAACACATCCGGATACTCCCTAACCACAGGTACAGCCTCAAGTTCTCGTTCGGATACTTTGTCGTCTAACACATAAGCAAGATACGCTTCATACCCCTTTCTCACATATCTCTGAGCTGACATGGTCGTGATTATAGCAGGTGGCCCGTTTAGATCAATGGACTCAATTCGAATTATTTCATTATTTGAACATCACAAATCAATAGTCTTTCGCTTGCAATTCACTATCGCATCGTGAACGGTCAACCAGTCCATTTCGAGAATAATATCAAATTCATCGAAGGGTAAAAGCATCAAATCAGCTAGAAAACAGAAATCTCGAACCATTAGGGGACATTTCTTGCATACTTTATCAACCAGAACACAACAACCCAAAGGATTCGACACTCGAATTACGAACTCAGTAGACTCAACAGGAAGAGTCTTACTGGAGGCTAAAGTCTCACACACATATGAATGGGTCGAACCCGGATCAATCAAGGCAAAAACATTAGTGTTAAAAAGTGTGAAGGTACGGGTAATAACATTTGGAGAAGAAGCCTCCTCTCGGGCACGAATGGCATACACTCTGGCAGGTGCTCGAGCCTCGGATCTGACTGCAGTGTCTCTCGTCCCTCTCTGACTACCACTAGGATTTCCTCCACGCTGCGGTGGTCTACCCCGTGTAGCCGTGCCACTAGGTCTCTGACTCGGATTGGGAGTGCGTTCATCAACTTTCGGACAATCTTTAATAAAATGATCGACAGATCCACATCGGAAGCAGTAGCGGTTATGATGTCTACAGCTCCCTAGGTGCCTTTTACCACAGTGCTTACACTCAGATCTATCCCGACGTTCATTGCCAACACTAGCAACAGAAGTAGCTCGCGAACTCACAGGGGGTCGATGATGATCACGTCTAGAGAAACCTGAAGTATACTTGGATCTGCCCGAGTCATCTCTAATCTTTTTGAATGATTGCTGAACGGATTTTCCCGCAGATCTCTTACGGAACTCTCTAGCTCCCTCCTCGGCTTTTCTTTTTTCATTACCGAGCTCTTTAGCTTTGCAAGCTCGCTCGACTAGCACGACAAATTCTTTAATTTCTAGAATTCCCACTAGCAGTCTGATATCTTCGTTTAATCCATCCTCAAAATGCTTACACATAATAGCCTCGGAGGATACACATTCTCGAGCATATCGGCTGAGCCGCACGAATTCTCTCGTACTCGGTTACTGACATCTAACCTTGTTTAAGCTCAAGAAATTCCTTCCGCTTCTAATCGATGAATCTTTGACTGATATATTTCTTACGGAACTCGGTTTGGAAAAACTCCCAGGTGACCCGCTCTTTCGGGACGACAGAAACCAGAGTGTTCCACCAGTAATATGCAGAGTCGCGCAACAGGGATATCGCACATTTTAAACATTCCTCGGGCGTACAGGATAGCTCGTCGAATACTCGGATGGTGTTATCGAGCTAGAATTCGGCCCGCTCAGCATCGTCACTGGGGGTAGCCCAGAACTCTTCAGCCCTATACTTTCTAATTTTATCGACTGGGGGCCTAATCGATCTCACTGGATCGGTCACAGGAGGGGCCATATAAGTCAGAAGCGGAGTATTCGGGGGCAGAGGTTGCGAAACAGCCAGATTTGATCTAAGAAATTGAGCAAACCAATCGCTCATCATCGCATAAAAGGTTTGTCTAGTGTCATCATCTCGATGACTGATATTCGACTGAGAGTCAGGCGGCGCTGTCCCTTGTGCGGGAGCAGGCGCTATGCTCTAGACATCATCCGCTATGGCTCGATCAGGTTCGGGATCCATTTCTATACAAAAAATCACATTTCAGATATCAAAAGTCATCTCACTATCACAATAACACTAAATGGCATGTATAGCTAGACGCATACTTACTACGGTAGTTCGAGAATCGACTAAACCGTAGCTCTGATACCAATTAAAATATAACGACCCTAAAACTGTACCTGTCGCCGGAGGGTCAAGAGGCATTACCCGACATTCACACAAGCTAATAAGGCATTACTCGCACAAACATGTATATAAACGCTTATGGATAAAGGTTTAAAGTATATTAGAATTCATATCTAAGTTATACGAATAAGATCAAAACCATATGTGTCATCTAATGCAAAACACCTAGCTTCATGGATCAAGCTATTCATGTCTTTAAGTTCATGTTGCAAATTCACATCTAGCTACCTTTTTAATTAACATCCAATTCACTCATATATATATATATATATATATATATAAGTAAACATACCGAATAATAACATCGAACACTAAAGTTTCATCATTTAGATTTTCACGTTCCCATTCAAGCAATGCATATAACTCAAAATACATATCAACAACTCAAAGACCACGTGTAGACGTAAAGCATCTTGAAAAGCTATTTTCGCATAGCTATGCTTAATTACAACATCAAAAATAAAGTTTCCTAATTAACAACCACAAAATGCATCCTATACATGCCATTTACAAAAGTTTAGCTAAATAAATACCGAACAGGGCTTTGATAGTAGAGATAACTTTGAAAGCAAGATTCCCGAGACCATAGCTAACGAACAAGATCTATAAAACAGAAAATCAAGGGTAACAGAGTAAGCGATTATATACTTAGTAAGTTTTAAGTAACAAAATTGTTTGAAAGAATAGTCTAAAATATCCAAGTTTGTTTATTTTATCCTTTGGCCGAAAAGGGGCGTGCCATGATAACACTTCTCTCCTTCATAACACACATATAAATTCAATGTGTCCAACTAAATTCAATTTATAACTGTATACGTTCATCCCAAGGATTAGGTTAAATTCATGCCTATAAACATACATTTCATATTCGAATGGTTGAACTCTTCTAATTCAGAACACATACATTATAACCAAGTCATAGACGTTCGAGTAACTTTTAACAAAAATCAAAGCATTCCTACCGAATTTCAAAATCACAAACCATAGACAATAGGGTTCTCGAACAAGAGTAAAATGCATACCTGGCTATCTTGCGGTAGATGACACAATTGTTAGGATTAGATCGACATTTATTTTATATCGTTGGCACGAATGCCCTTCGGGTTTAGCCCGGATACAACTCTAGCCTTAAGGCTCTTCGGGCTTAGCCCGTATGTAACACTGGCATGAATGCCCTTCGGGCATAGCCCGGATACAACTCTGGCTCAGAGGCCCTTCGGGATTTATCCCGGATACAACTCTGAGGCGCATTCATTTGAAACCCATCACATATAATTTTCACAGATCTTGTTGTACGATAGCATTCATTCACTTTATTTATACGTAAACGCATAATGCAACATTTGATTTCACACAAGTTCGGACAACAAGCATATAAGAAATTCGCTTAACACATTGATTTCTAAAACTTTAAATGTCTAACTACCTTTCGATTATTGTCTAATTTTGCTATTACATTATGCCACTCATAGACCACATATATCTCCCACATGGATAACTAAATGTGCACATCATATTAAAGGTCAAGTCTCGTGCTAAACTATGATGCTTAAAACTTACCTCGTCCTTTTGAAGTATTTACGAGTCGACTATTCCGTCGCCTTAGCCTTTCCTTTATCCGATGCTTCGCCTCTAAGCTCTTGAGCTTAAATAAACAATACATTCATATCAAACCTTATTCACACATTTCTATTGATAGTTATACTTTCATTTCAAACAAGACATACATGTAAATCCCTTATCTATCATACATTCGGCCAAGTACAATTTACAACCAAATTCATTGATCTAGATTAGTAAACAAAGTCTTTTAATTTTCACTCAGTACTCATGACACCCTAATTTTCACTCAGTACTCATGACACCCTAATTAACAAAAGCCGAATAAATTAGCACCTAAATGCTTTAGCCATAAATCGTTTCCCCTATTCGGTTAAGTTCCTATTTGGTTTAGGTTCAAACCTTTACAACCACTTTAGAAGCTTTCATGCCAAGGTTTAGTGAGCTTGAATTTATGCAAATTTAGTAACACAAAGTCTACGAATAAATTTCTCACTAATTTCTATCTTTAAACTAAACTTTCTAATTCAAATTCATAAAAAGCCCAAACCAAAAATATAAAATGGTACTCTTAGGTCTCAAATTTCAAGCTTTAATACTAAATTTGCTTAATTATGTTCTATAAACAACAATCGACTTTACTAAGGAAGGCTTAAACGTATAAGCCAATCAAGACTAATCTTGAGTTTTCATATCATCAAACAAACTAGCTCACTTTGTCAAACCTTTTTCATTTCTAAAAAAAATATATAAAAGACATTATTCAATTTAAAAAAATTCCATACCATAGCCGAATGCCAACACCATCATAAATCCAAAATTTTCTCATGAATTAGGCTAAAAGCTTATCGATTCACCCTTAATTATCCTTATAACCAAATTCATCAAATTCAACAAAATTTCATCACTATTATGACCGATTAAGCATTTCCAACCCAACCAAAAATTTACAAGATTCAAGCATAATACATGAATACACACCTCAATTTGGAACTACAATGGTCAAATCTCACAAAGTCTTTGTATTCAAATTTCAATACTAAATTTCCTAGTTCAAGCTTAATTTCACCATCATACAAGTCATTTTACAAACACAAAGCTCAACCTATATGCATTTTATGCCAATGCCGCATGTCAAAATTCAAGAACCCATACCATACATGGCTTAAATTTAAAATTTGACTCAAAGTCTTAAAATTTCATGGATTCAACCATCATTGAGCCTAACTAATCATCATTCAATTTCTTAGCATCAAACTCCAACCATTTTCAACATTTCCTAGCTAGAACCGAATGCCCAAGAGTCATAAGTCAAATTTACATATGGGTTGTACCAAGGACCTATTAATCAACTACATTTCAAAAATTCTAAAGAAACTATCATGAAATCTCACCTTAATTTTTTTCCAAAGAGTAGCCGAATGCCCACACTTAACCTCCCTTCTCTTCAATTTGAGTTTCGGCAATGGTGAAAGAAAAATAAGCATTCAATTTGGCATTTTCACTTTTCTTTCTATTTTTCTATTTTTTTTCTTTTATTTAATGCATTATCTCTTATTTTCTCATAAAACAATGCATATAATATTATTTAAACATCATCATTACCGTCCACTAAAGTGGAATTGGGTAAATTGACATGCAAAGACATTTCTTTGTAATTTATACTATTTAGCCACTATGATTTTTGCCTATTAGATTTTAAAGTTCAACAATTAAGCCCTCTTTAAGAAATTAGTCACTTTGAAGATCAAATTTCCATACAAAATTTTAGCACACACCAATTCTCATATCAAACACACAATTCACATTATTTAATAATAATTTTTTTAACTCGGTTTAGCAGTTTCGAAACCACTTCCCGACTAGGGTCGAAATAGGGCTGTCACATCGTTTCGGGCTGTTATATTAGGATAGATCGGCTGTGAGAGCTAAGGCTAGTATGGGTGATCAAGGAGTTGTTACGTGGCTGCTATGTGAGCATTGTGTTCATCGTCATCATGGTGAGTGTTGGAGGATTACTAGTGCTTGTCTTATTTGCAGTTTGGTAGAGCACCGTGTTAGTGATTGCCCGAGGAGAGCAGTTGTGGTTCGAGACTAACCTCCTGCTGCTATTGTTGCTGCTGCACCTACTCTGGCTCGAGGCAGGGGCCATGGTAGAGGTTATGGTGGTAGAGGTGTTGGTTAGCGTGGAGCTGCTTGGGGTGGTAATGGAGGTCCAACCAGAGTTTACGCAGTTAAAGAGCCCTAGATTAGAGAGGCCATGGATGTCATCACAGGTACTTTCATGCTATAGTTTTTCCTCTTCTAGCTTTAGTTGATTCGGGTGCTACGATACCATTTATTCTGAGTGATGTAGTTAGAGAGTTAGGAATTCCTATAGAGACATCTAGATTGGGTTTTACGATTAAGAGCCCTCTAGGTGATAGTGTAGTGATGGATCGAGTTTCCCGTCATTGTCTTGTGATGGTTCAGGGACAAGTGTTTCTTGTAGATCTTTTAGAATTGTCATTATGGGGGTTTGATTTTATCTTTAGGATGGGTTGGTTGACTGAGCATCGGGTGAAGTTTTTTGTGAGGAAAAGATGGTGACTTTGTGTTGCGCGGATGGTTCCGAAGTTGTTGCTGGAGAGATGTTCGAGTTACTTCCTAATGTGATTTCTTCACTTAGAGTTGAGAAGTGTGTTAAGAAAGGTTGCAAAGCTTATCTAGCCTATGTCCTAAATGCCGATAGTAAATAGCTGAGGTTGGATGAGATTTGAGCTGTCTATGGTTTTCTAGATGTGTTTCCTGAGGAGTTGTCTGGTTTACCACTGGATAGAGAACTTGAGTTTAGTATTGAGCTCTATCCCAGTACAGTCTGGTGTCAATTGTGCGTTATAGCATGGAACCTTAGGAATTGAAAGAGTTGAAGTTTTAGTTGCAGGAGTTGTTGCACTGGGGTTTCATTCAACCTAGTGTGTAGTCGTAGGGTCGATTCTATTTTTGAAGAAGATGGGTAGGACTTTGAGGTTATGCTTTGATTATCACTAGCTAAATATGTTAACCATTAAGAATAAGTATCCACTTCCAAGGATTGATGATCTATTTGATAAGTTTTGGAAGCTTCAATTTTCTTGAAGATTTACTTGAGGTCTGGGTACTATCAGTTGAAGGTGAAGGATGTGGATGTTATGAAGAAGACTTTTAGGACTCGTTATGGGTATTTCAAGTTTCTTATCATGCCATTTGGGTTGACGAATGCACCTACCATATTTATGGACATGATGAATCGTGTATTCCATTCTTATATGGATCGATTCATTGTGGTTTTCATAGATGATATATATTGGTGTATTCTCGACTGTAGGATGAGCACAATGAGCATTTGAGAATGGTTCTTCATGTTTTACGAGAGAAGCAGTTGTATGCTAAATTGAGCAAGTGTGAGTTCTGGCTTCGTGAGGTGTTTTTCCTTGGTCATGTTATTTCAGCCGAGGGTAATCAGGTTGATCCGAAGAAGGTTGAGGAGATCTTGGAGTGGAAGCCGCTAAGGACTATGTCAGAGGTCATGAGTTTCTTGGGCTTAGTTGGTTACTATCTTCATTTCGTCGAGGGTTTTTTGCGTAATGCTGCTCTGTTGACGAAGTTGCTTTAGAAGAACTCTGCCTTTGAGTCGATTGATGAGAGGAAGAAGAGTTCTGAGAAGTTGAAGTTAGTTTTAACTGAAGCAGCTGTATTGACACAGTCAGAATTTGGTAAGGAGTATGTTGTTCTTAGTGATGCTTTTTACAGGAGATTGGGTTGTGTGCTGATGTAGGAGGGAAATGTAGTAGCTTATGCATCAAGGTAGTTGAGACCGATGAGTGTAACTATCTGACCCATGATTTAGAGTTGGCTACTGTAGCCTTTGCACTCAAGATTTGACGTCACTACTTGTATGGTAAGGGGTGTGTCATTTACATCGATCACAAGAGTTTTAAGTATCTCCTTACCTGAAAGGAGTTTAACTTGAGACAGAGGCGTTAGATTGAGTTACAAAAGGACTATGACTGTATGATTGAGTATCATCCGAGAAAGGAGAATGTTGTTGCTGATACCTTGAGTTGCAAGTCTTTAGTTGACTTATGGGTAATGTTTGCAAATTTGTCGATTTCCAAGGATGGTGGTTCGTTGGTTGAGCTTTAGGTGAAGCTTACCCTTGCACAATAGATTCGAGAGAGACAACTATTTGATTAGAGTTTGGCACATCATATCTGTTAGGTTGAATTGGGTGTTCTTGGAGATTTTGATCTTAATTCTGATGATGTTCATCATTTCTGAGGTCGAACGTGTGTTCTGATGAATGAGGAATCTAAGACACTTGATTCTTACCAAGCCTCATAGTAGTCCATGTGCTATGCATCCTGGTGGGAACATGATGTATCAGGATCTTTGGGTTTTGTATTGGTGGCCAGGGTTAAAGAAGGATGTACCTGATTTTGTTGCTAGATGTTTAGTTTGTTAGAGGGTTAAAGCTGCGCATCAACATTCGTCTGTGTTACTTCAGCCAATCAGGATTCCAGAGTAGAAATGGGAGCGAATCATGATGGATTTTGTTTTGGGTTTCCTATTGACTCTATCTTGGAAGAATTTAGTTTGGGTGATAGTGGATGGTTTATGAAGTGTGCGCATTTCTTGCCTGTGCATATGACCTTCTATTTGCAGCAATTGGCTAAGGTTTACATCAAGGAGATTGTCAGATTGCATGGAGTTCTAGTTTCTATCATATCAGATCGAGATCCACGATTTACGTTAAGATTCTGGAAGACGTTGCATGAGGCTTTGGGTTTGAAGCTTCCCTTTAGTACAACGTATCATCCATAGTCAGATGGTCTATCTGAGAGAGTGATCCAGATTCTCAAGGATATGCTTAGGAGTTGTATCAATTTTAGTGGCAATTGGGATCGTCATTTGCCATTGGCTGAGTTCGCATACAATGATAGTTATCAGAAGAGTATCCAGATGGCTCTATTTTAGGCACTTTATGGTAGGAAGTGTAGGGCTCCACTATGTTGGTTTGACATGAAGGGGAGGAGGAATTTGGGTCCAGATTTGGTTCGTGAAACCGAGGACAAGGCGAAACATATTTGTGAAAACTCAGAGAATTTTTCAGAAAATAGTGAAAATTTTCAACACTACAAGCGTCACACGGCCGTGTGAGATACGCTCGTGTCTTAGGCTGTGTAGGCATTTGAAGTAGGGACACATGATCGTGTCCCAGCTCGTGTGCCAAGCCGTGTGCTAGGCCGTGTAACAGTATAACTTGTAGCCCTTTAAAAGCTACAAGGGACACACGAATATGAGTCACACATGGATGAGACACATACCCGTGTCTCTGCTTATGTGGACAAAAATAGGCCATTTTACAAGCCATTTTTCTCACCTAATTAGCCATGTACCAACAATCAACATTGCATATATTTACAAGCCATAACAAAGCATCCAAATCAAGCATAAACAAACCATAAGCATATAGTATAACATCATACAACCAATATGCCCTTAGGCACCTTAAATGACAATATATAAACATGTCTAACCATGCATTCAATTTGACCAAATAATCAACTAACTTACCAAAACACAACCATTTGGTACCAAAATGTGATTCTATAATTAGCATCAAATAACCAATTAGATCATGCATATCAAAGTACTAATTCTCAACAAAATACCAAAGTCAAAAGCCAAGTTAAATGGCCAAAAAAATAACCAAAATGTATGGCCAACTAACCAAAATACCTATACATGCCATTATAACCAAAATTAAACAACCGAATATACCAAAAAAGCTGATGGATAGTGTGATATAGCTCCGACAAGCTTCCAACCCAAATGAGCATGTGATTCACTATAAAACATGGAAAATAACACAGAGTAAGCATTTAAACTTAGTAAGTTCGTATAGCATAGAATAAAACTAGCCGTTTAGTCACATAATAGGTAACTAAACATAGCATATCCCAACATAATTTGGTCGAACACCTAAGCATATATATATCAACCGTGCTAGCCATGTAAATACATATATAAACTAATAATCATGAATGAGCACAACAATTCATTAAGTTTCATATACATGTATCATCCAATTCAATATTCCATATACCATGTAACAACATTTCCATGTAATACATATGTGTCCCTATAATAGTCCGTATTGAACTCTTATCGTTTCGAATCAGAATATTGCCCATTGAACCATTTAGAATATTGTTGGATACCCGGGATAGCTCACACATAGTGTGCTAAATCATATAATTGTAATCCATCAAAAAATATACATGTATGCTCATACGAGCTATGAATCGGTATGCTCACTCGAGCTATATATCGGTATGCTCTCACGAGCTATAAATTGGTATGCTCACACGAGCTGTGGGTCAAAACGTAGCTACACGATGCTACTCACACAAGCTGTGAAGTATCTACAATACATGCAGGACCTCAGCCATCGGTAGGACGTTCAAGACAAGTACCCAAATCATGTAAAGCCTAATAACATGTCATTTGTATCCTACGAATTCCTAAGGTTCAAACGGGGCTTGGTAATCGTCGAACTTCATTAGATATGCAACCATGTATATTTATAACAATTCAAAATTCATAAATAATTTAATATAAAACATATAAACACAATTTAATCACACGAACTTACCTCGATAAGTAAATATAAATATGGAGGTGACTTATCCGAGACTTTGTCTTTGTCCCGATCTAAAGCCGTACGAGGTCTATCTTGACCTATACAGATAAAATAGCTCAATCCAAAATATATTCTATTCAATTTAACCCAAAATCATATTTTGAAAAATTACCATTTTACCCCTATACTTTTAATTCCTTTACAATTTAGTCCTTAGCTCATAAAAATGGAAATTCATAAAATTCCACCACAACCCACAATTAAAAAATACCAGTTAGGTCCCTAGCAAGCCCAATATTTCATTTATTTCATAATTTCACCATGTAAAATTTTTTATTTTTTAATCTAGTCCCCATTTGACAATTTCATCAAAAATCCCTTTTACAAAAGTTGTTTATCTAACAATTACCATGAATTTTCTCCATAAAACATCAAAAATCAAGTATATTAAATAATGGAAAAACCCTAATAGTTTAATAGTTTCACAAATTAGTCCTCGGGTTGGCTAGATTAAGCTACAACGATCTCGAAAACATAAAAATATTTAAAAACGGGACAAAAATGCATACCTAATCAAGCAAGAAAAGCATGGACAAGCCTAGCTTCAAAAATGGCTTCTTTTATTTATAATTTTTGGTTGAATGAAGATGAAAAGATGAAAGCTTAATTTGGTTTTATTTAATTTATCATTAATTACCAATTTACTTAATAAACCTTTAAAAATTTTAAAAATTACACAAAATGCTAGGCAATCATATTCCACTATCTTCATTAGTGGTCTAATTACCATTTAAGGACTCTTACTCTAAGGTTCGATAGGTATTTAATACTTTTAGCTACTAGAACTCAACTTTTGAACTTTACGCGATTTAGTCCTTTTTATCAAATTAAGCATGTAAACGGTAAAATTTCTTAACAAAACTTTTATATGGTACTACTATCATGCTGTAGGTAATAAAATAATAATAAAATAAATTTTCTAACTTCAGATTTGTTGTCCTGAAACCACTATTCTGATTTCACTAAAAACGCGTCGTTACAGTTTTAATGTTATAATGATTTGTTAATGTGTTATTTGCCATATAACCAAATTATGTATATCCAATGACGTCACGATGGTTATCAAGCCCCGTTTGAACCTTAGGAATTCGTAGGATACAAACAACATGCCATTAAGGTTTTCATGTTTCAAATGCTGGTCGTAAATGTCCTACCAATGGCTGGGGTCCTGCATTTGTTATGAATACTCCACAGGTAGTGTGAGCATGCCCATTTCACAGCTCCTGTGAGCAATGATGTAAAGAAAAAGGTTACAGTTATATGTTTAACACTCTTTATGCGAGCTTCCTGAGTATCCGATGCTATTTTAAATGGTTCAACGAGCATGAAATGGAAAGGAACGGTAAGTGTTCAAATGACCTAAATCATTATTGTGTAAATGACTGAATTAGTAAGCTTTAATGGAAGTATACATATGTTCATGAAAATGATGAGTTCAAATGAAATATGTTCATATTTAATGATTTACTTTATGTTAATTCAAGTGAATTATGTTGGAATGCACTAACTTGTGTTGTTGATAGTGCTTAGGCTTGTGTCTAGCTTATGGTTGGATTATGTTTTCCTTAATCTTAAATGTTATGTTTTGAAATGGTAAGTTATGTTTCATGTTTTACAAATTTACTAAGCATTATATGTTTACGTAGTTTTCTTTCCTATGTTTTATAGATAATCGGAAGCTCTATCGGTTTGGAAGCTCATCTAAGATCTATCACACTATCCAGTGATACTACCGGTAGATATTGATGTATTCGCCAAGATTATAATGGCATGTATAGGTGGACTTATGTTAATGTTTAGTTGAATACTTAGATGTTGATTTTGATATGTATGAGTTGGTTGTTTTGCTACCATTTTGATGATGGTTGAATTGTGTCAATTTGGTACATATGATGCATGAATGGTATGGCTTTAATGATAGGTTTATGTTGAAGTGATATAGGTCAAGATATGATATGATTTGAGATGAACTAGATGATTATAAATGAAATGTGGTCAACTATATGAATATGTTTAAGAAAAATTGTATGTTTGCATTTGAGGTGTCTTGTATGGCATATTAGTTGAATGGATATGGTCTTTTGAATTGTTCATTTCATGTATGTTTTGGTAAGGTTTTGATGCTTTGGTCATGTGCACAAAATGATTTTATGTACATACTTGTTTTGGTGATGGAAATTGTAACGCCCCGAATTTTAGGCCTAGAAGTATTAGGCCTTGAGTTTTGGATCAGTTAAAGGGCGGCTTAAATAATTTAAATGTGTGATTTTGGAGTGTTTGGAGGGTACTATGAAGTCCCGAGTTCAAGTTAGGCCATGGGAAAAATTTTGATTTTTAGCCTTAGTGGAACCCCGATCTCAAGTGGTATGACTCTTAAATAAATCAAGGTAAAATAAGGCATAAAAAGAAGTGTGGTGTAGTGGCAAAATGGCGCCACTTAGGGGACAAGGAAGTGACACCATAAAGGAAGCAAGGGGGTCCAAGGTTCAAGTCTTGGCTCTTATAATTTATTTTATTTTTTCTTTTAAATAAATCTGGAAGCGAGTAGGCGGGATTTAAAGTTAAATGTGTTGGACTTATGATACAAATGAGCTTGTGTCCTAGTGGTGGTGGGGTGACATGGTTCTTAAGAGGACTATGGTTCGAATCCCTTTGCACGCAAAGGTTGACTATTTTGCTAATGCTTTAATTTTGGGGGATTGATGGAGAATCCCACATCGGGAAGCTAACATGAGAATAGGTGAGGAGCTGGCTTTAAATAGAGCAAACCATGAGAAGAGTAGGCATACCTTTCTTGGCTTATCCCTTTCACGTTGTGGCGTGTTCGTTTGGGTTATGCGTTGGATCATTCGTTGATCTATATGCCGTTGGGTCAAGGTGGTGGTGACCGTAGTTGATCGACACACCCCTTGGGGAGTCAATGGTGCGATTATTTTTGGCTTTTGGGCATAGCAGCGTTCAGAGTGTGGATTAACTTCAGATACCTATTAGGTGTGTACTTCACCCTACTCTAGCTGTAGAACAGCAAATGTCGGAAGGCCGAAATGGGCCATGTGGGCCCAATGGGCCTGTGGGCCCATTCAGGCAAATTGTATGCTTGTGTAGTAAATATTGGACTAGACTAGGTGATCTCATATCCGTGGCTAGTTTTGGGCTAAAGGGCCACACGAGTGTGTGGGCTAACCTGGGTCGAGAACGGGCCTTAGGCCCATTCGTAATGTTATCTCTGTTTAGAATACTTGAGTCGCTTGAGGCAGCTGTAGACTTTCGGAGGGATTGATAAAATTACTGAAATACCCTTATAGGGTAGAATTACTGTAATGCCCTCGATTTGTAAAATTACAAAAAATACCCCTAATTTGTAAAATTACCGAATTACCCTCAATTTGTAAATTACAGAAATACCCCCGATTTGCAAAATTACCGAATTACTCCCAATTTGCAAAATTACAGAAATACCCCCGATTTGTAAAAGTACTATTTTACCTCTAATTTACAAAATTACCGTTTTACCCTGATTTGTAAAGTTACCGTTTTACCCCTGATTTGTACAGTTTTCGTTTTACCCTTGATTTGTAAAGTTACCGTTTTACCCTTGATTAGTAAAGTTATCGTTTTACCCTTGATTTGTTAGAATTACTATTTTACCCAGTTTACAAAATTACAAAAATACCCCAGTTTACAAATTACGGAAATACCCAAATTTCAAAATTTCTGAAATACCCCTGATTTACAGAATTACCAAAATACCCCTGCTTTGTGAAATTACCAAAACGCCCCTAATTTTAAAATTACTAAAATACCCCTAGTTTGTAAAATTACCAAAATACCCCTGATTTACAAAATTATCGAAATACCCCTAGTTTGTAAAATTACCGAAATACCCCTGGGTTGCAAAATTACTGAAATAGCCCTGTAGGGTAGAATTACCGAAATACCCCTTTAGAGTAGAATTATCGAAATACCCCTGTAGGGTAGAATTATCGAAATATCCCTGTAGGGTAGAATTATTGAAATAACCCTGCAGGGTAGAATTACCAAAATACCCCTGTAGGGTAAAATTACCGAGATACCCCTATGGGGTAAAATTACCATTTTGCCCCTAGGGGTTAAATGACTGTTTTGCCCTTGTAGGCAACTGATTGACTTAGACTGTGTGTGTGACGAATTTGACTGTGTTTGTATGACAGTGATTTGACTGACGTGACCGTAGTTGTGTGATTGATATGTTTTAATATGTGTTTAAATGACTGATACTAAACATGGCCATTCTACATACATGTGTGATGATTGAGCATAGCATACATGACATATTGGGTGGGACATTGATATGGAGGAAGTTCTGTTCTGATAGGATTGCACGGGTCGCACGAGATGACTGTGGATCTAGTAATAATCTGATAAGGCCACACGGCTCGAACGAGATGACTGTGGACCGACTGAGGGCTTAATGCCAGTTATTCTGAGTATGGCTCTGTGCCAACCAACATATGGCTCTGTGCTATCGGGATCATGGCTTTGTGCCGATTATACTTGCCTAAGGCTATGTACCTATCTTATTTATTGATGACTGTGTGTCGATCACATTTACCCGTGGCTGTGTGCCGGTTATATTACCCTAATTGATGGCTATGTGCCAATTACAGTTACTGATGGCTTTGTGCCAATTATGATACTGCTATTAAAGGCTTAAAGTCGCATTTAAATTAGCGGCATGGCTGCGTCATTGGTGTGTAGGGCTGGGTGGGTCGAGTTACTCCCCACATGGTGTGTTGGGTTGGTACGGGTGGTGTGATAGCGGGACTGGGTTGGGATTACATTCGCATATTATTCTGATTCTACTATGGGCTTGGCCCATACTGTTCTGTATAGGGCTAAGGCCCAGACTGATCTGTTTTGTATAGGGCTTCGGCCCAGTCTGCTCTGCATATCTGTATTATACTGTTACTGATTCTGTTTTGGGCATAGGCCCACCTGATTCTAATTCTAATTTTTTATTCTAATTTGATAATGTTTCTGATTCTATAATGGGCTAAGGCCCATCAGGTACTGTTTGTTATAGTGGGCTAAGGCCCAATTGATACTGGAATTGTAGCAGGGCTGGGGCCCAGACTTTTAATTCTTTTGTATGACTGATTATTCGTTTTATATGGTAGGGGATTACACACTGAGTTTTCATAAAACTCACCCTGTTTAATAATTGTGTAGGTAACCCCTAGCTTTAGGAGGATGGGTGCTACGAAGGACTCGAAGAAGGCCACACATTGCTTATGCTCTATCTTGATTTACTTTTAACTATTTTATTCCGGTTTGGGTTTTAATAAGGCCTTTTAAACTTTCTGGTTTTTACATTTGGGATTTTATTTATTATTTTATAATTGCTAGAAGTGGGACACGGTTTTTCTGAAACAACAACTACTTTTCAAAATACCACATTTCTGCAATTGTTTTAAATTAGGCTTCCATAACAATTAAGGTTTTAAAGGTAATAACATTTTACAAGAGAACTTCTTTTAATAAACTACATTTTAAAAATATGCATATGAAATTTGAGATTTTACACAAGTTTTAAATGGCAACAAGTTTTAATAAGAAGGGTTTTCAATGGAAACAAGTTTTTTGAAAAACACCTCAATGTGACACACCAGGTTCGGGCCTAACTTCTAGGCCGGGTTTGGGGTGTTATAGAAATGGCTTGACTTTGGCCAATTTCATATCCAAATGACCTGTGACACGGATGTGGGACTCAGCCGTATGCCAACGACACAACTGTGTGTCCCCTGTAGGTTTTAATGCATGCAAGCCAGGCTGTTACACGACCTGGCACATGACTTAGGACACGGGCATGTTGAGCCATTTCGAGAGTCACATGGTGTAACAGTCCAATTTAAACCCTAATCAAGACGGTGGTTTTGGGACCATGAATCCGAGTCAGAAAAATATTTAAAAATTATTTTCTGTGTTTATTTTGTGTGAATTTATATCTGTAAAAATTTCGTGATTTAAATTTGTCTTCTAGGTGTCCGATTTAATAAAAGGACTTAATCGCGTAAATTAGAAATTAGCTAGTTTAAAATACAAGGACCGAATTGGTAATAGCTTTCTAAATGGAGGTAGTTATGTTGCAATTAATCCTTTGGGTTCAGTGATTGCCGAATGTGCCCATAATGCATAAGTTTGGTCATTAAATTTAAAAGGGTAAAATAAGAAAACAACTGATAATAATATGTTTGTATATATAATATATTATATAATATAATAATATTAGTGCTCATAAAACTTACTCTCCATAGCCGAAACCTTCAAACAAGAAGAAAGAAAGAAGAAAACCTAGTTTGGCCTTCTCTCTAGCTTAATCCAAGGTTCGTTTTAAGTCAGTTTTTGATAATTTTTACGTTTTTGAGATCATTGCTTCGAGTACTACAAAACCCATGCTTAAATTTTGAATTTTGATGAATACTTTGAGTTATGACATTGATGAGAGCTTGTGATTTTTGTTGTTTGATGATGAAATATGAAAGATATGTTTTAGATTAACATATATTGTATAGGAGTTTTTGATGATTTTGAGTAATTAGGATTAAATTGCAAAAATACTAAAATGTGAAACAAATGAAATGTATGGACTTGTATGAGTAATAGGAATATTCGGCCAAACATGAGTATTGGGAATTTTGCATATTTTGTGTTTTGTACATTACGGACTAAATTGTAAAAATTGTAAATGTCAGGGGTAAAATGGTAATTTACCCATTTGTGTGTTTTTTGACTAAATTGAATGAAAATATGTTGAATAAGCTTAATTTGAATATGTTTAGATCAACAACCGAAGAAATCCGATTTGGATCAGGGGAAAACAAAAGTTATCGACTAGCCGTCCTGCTCCTTTTTTTCATCGTTCGAGGTAAGTTTATAAGTAAATAGACGTATTAACTTTTACTTAAATGCAAAGTATAGGTGCTGAATTGAAATATATGATTTTATATACATTAAAGTCGAATGTGAAAGGGTTAGATTACAATGTTTCTGAGTTCATTTCAACTAAGTGCGATGTCTGCGAGCCCCGTATGGACCTTAGGAATAGTTAGGATACGTATGTCATGACATAAAATTCTGATATATGTGTGCAAGTAAGACCATGGCATCGGTATGTGATTCTAATATATGTGTTCGAGTAAGACCCTGTCTGGGACAGTGGCATCGATTTGTGGCTATATGTAAGACCACGTTTGGGACATTGGCATTGTACGATATATGTGATTATCCAAGTGTCCTATCCAATTCCGAATGGTTCATCGGGCAAAGGCAAATCCTGTACAAGTGTGAAAAAAAATAAGTTAAATGTCCAGGTATGATTTAGCTTGTTAGCTATCAATAATAAGGTAAGTTATTATCTTGATGAGTGTTACAAATCATGTAATGCTAGTGATGTATATATGGGAGAGTAGTGTGTGTATTTGGCTTGGTGATCACATGAATTGAATATCATTGAAATGATTCTTAATTATATGTATACATGTGACCATGTACATTCGACAATATAGATTTATATATGTATACATGAGGTTATATTATGATTTTGAGTTCAAATTTATAAATTTATGTATATTCGTTATATTTATACATTGACATTTAACTTGAAGTTTGAGTGGTAAATAAATACTTGGATGTAGTTAGCATTCAGCCAAGGTGGTGCTTGGGTAATAATACACATTACATATGGAATATGGTAGTTGCAACCAAACATAATAGCTCTCTTATATTATGATTTAGTTTAACTAAATTGATAATATTATTAGATTATTAATTTGCTTATAACTTACTAAGCTACAATAGCTTACTCTGTGTACTGTATCTCTCTGTTTTGTAGATTTTGGAGTCAAGTTACAAGCTCGGGGATCGTCGTCAAAGTCTATCACACTATCTACTGCTTTTTGTACCTTTATAAGTAAACTATTGAACCTATGACATGTATAAGCTAGTTTTGGAAATGGTTTATTTTGAAAGATGTATGTGTAAAGGCATTGCGAAAATGGCTTAATTTCCATGCTAAATTCGGTTATGTTTTGATTATGGCTTATACTTGCTTTTGGTTATAATGCTATGCACTATGCATGAATGCTTATGTGAATGATGTTATATGATTTGGTATTAATTTGTTAATATTTTTTAAGTTTTGAAATGGTTGATGTGATGATTATTATGTGTACATATTTACATAGCATGTTTAATTAGTTTAACTATGGTTTTGAATAAGTAAACCATATATGAATTAGTCGTTGGGTTTGATTAGGTAATAATATGTGATTCGATGTTAGATGGTATATGGCTATATTTGAATGTGATTAAGGTAGTAACATCTGGTTGCGAAATAGGTGACATGAATTATATTGTAAGTCATTTGTGGTTTGGCAATTATGAATATATGCGTATATTAAGTTGGTTTAATATATTATTTGAGTTATATGCTTATAAGACAAAATGATTGGAATGAGAGGATTGGGACTTTGATTGTGGTCTATGTTTGATAATAGGTATTAAATATGTATATATAATCAGTTACATGGATTCAGTTATCATGATAAAGTTGTTCATTTAAGATATAATAGTTAGTTACATAAATGAACTATTTCATGGCATGAACATGCATAAATGTTTGGTATTACTATGTGACTTATGTGATTATATTTTTTGAACTAGATATTCGGTACTAATTGGATGATTACTCTCTCTCTCTCTATATATATATATATATAAGATATTTGTTTGTATAAAGTATTGACAAGCGATTTTAAGTATAAATTCAGTTGATATTAAATGTTCAAATGATGCTTGAGCTTGATTTGAGAAATAACGTCATTAGTTAATATGAAAAGTCAAAGTATACTCATGTATTGTAATAGTTAAATAATGATTTGAGATTTTGTCTTATGTTTGTTTAAAATCAGTATATGCTTTAATGTTTTAAATGATATATTTGATATCGTTGCATAAGTATGACACGAAATGTTTCAAATTTAAGAGTCGTATTACTTTATGAAATAAATTTAGACCGATCTTCAAAACCTATTCATGTGTATGTGTATATATAAAATCGTTTAGAAGTGTATTTTTATTCTGTAAGGCCTTACGACCCTAATTCAGCGACAGATACGAGTTAGTGGTGTTACACATGGCCTGGGACACGAGCGTGTGCCTTGGCCATGTGACCCAACTCAGATAGTTACAGGGGTGAGGAAATGGGCTGGGACACAGTCGTGTGTCCATATCTCAAAAGTTACACGGCTTGAGACACTGGTGTGTGACCCCTGCAATTCAATTTTTCTAACTTTGTCATGAACTTTCCAAATGTTTCCAATTTAGTCTCGAATTATTTTTAAAGTATTTTTAGGGTCTTGAGGGCTCGATTTAAGGATGATAGGTACATGAATGAGTTTTTTATATCATGCTATGTCAATGTATGAAATGTATGATTTAATGTTCAAATTGTATAGTAATGCTCTGTAACCCTATTCTGGCAACGAATACAATTTAGTGGTATCAGAGCTACAATTTAGTTTTTTCTCAGAATGAACGTAGCATGTACGAGTTTAGAAATACATGCCATTATATAACCTTTGATAGTGTGATAACTCTTGACTCAATTTGAACTATGTTTCAAATAGAGAAATTGTCATCCAACCAAGCTGATTCCGATGAAGCAAAAAATAACGTGCAAGCCTCCATTCAATAGCAGTGTCTAGTGGAAGTAGGCTCGTATTTGAGGGTCGAAAAAGAGAAGATATGGAAACCTTCTTCCAAATAATGAATGAGTGGTCCACCGAGTTTGTACGAACGAACCTCATGGCTCAAGGACCTCCACCCCCAATTGTACCCTAACTAGTCCCATAGTTCCTCAAGGTTTGGAACCAGAACAAGTGAGCAGGCCTCTAATTAATAAAATTTGTAAATATGGAGCTAAAGAGTTTAGAGGTGTAACAACCCCTTTTTAGTGAAATCAAAAAAGTGGTTTTGGAATCACAAATTTGAGGAAAATTTTTATTTTAATATTATTTTAAAGTCTACAACATGATAGTAGAGTCGTAGGATAATTTCGTTAAGAAATTTTATCATTTGCATGCTTAATTTGTGAAAAAGGACTAAATCGCGTAAAGTGTAAAAGTTGTGTTCTATAAGCTAAAGGTGTCTAATGGTTATAGAACTTTGAAGTGGAGGTCCTTATGTGGTAATTAGACCATTTTTTTTAGTTGAGTGGACAAAGATGGACATCATATAAGTGATTTTTAATGGTTAATTAAAAGGTTAAATTTGTAATTTAGTAAATAAAGTAAATTAAAATAGAGAAAACAAAAGTGTCATCTTTTAGTTCATCTTATCCACCAAAATTTTAAGCTTAGAAAGCTCCATGGAAGCTTGTTAGATTCGGCTTAGCTAAAATTGGTGCATGGTGAGCATTTTTCATTCGGTTTTTAATGATTTTTATGTTTTTGATGTCGTTGTAGCTTAATCTAGCTAGCCCGGGGACTAATTTGGAAAACTGTTAAAGTATTTGAGTTTTTCCATTGATGAATGTGTGAGTATTTTGATTTTTGATGTTACGAAATGCATCCTTATTGTTAGTTAAACAACATTTGTAAAGTGATTTTAATTGAAAATGTCAATTAGGGGTTAAATTGAGCAAAGTGAAAATTATGTGGTAAATGTATGAAAATTAGGGGTTAAATTCGACTAGCATGGGTGTGGGTTAAATTGCATGAATTTGTATTTTTGTGAGATAAGGACTAAATTGTAAATAAGTCAAAGTTATAGGGGCAAAATAGTAATTTTACCATAATATGAAATTGTGTTAAATTGAATAGAATGATGTTTAAAATAGTTAAATTTGATTATATAGATCAAGAAAAACGAAGTACAGATTTGGATTGGGGAAAAGATAAAGTTTTAGACTAGACGGTCATTTTCTATCGTTCAAAATCGAGGTAAGTTTGTATGTTTAATAAGAATTAATTTATGTGTGTTAAATGCTTAATTGATGTAATTGTGATAATACGATACTGTAAAAATTTCCAATGAGGCATCGACAAAGTGTAGATCCTGGTTGAACCTGAGGAATAGATAGGATATAAATGACATGTCATTAAGGGTTACCGTGTTAATATTTTTGGTGCTGGTCCTTTACGTTCTACCGGTGGTTGAGTTTTTCGGCATGTGTTGCAGTTACTCGACAGCTTGTGTGAGCAGCACCGTGTAGTTACGTCTTGACCGACAACTTGTGTGAGTAGACCTAGTGCTAGCTCGAGAGTAAGCATTTATATTAGATGTGAGATAGAGGTGGTTTAACCACGTATATGGCACTTAGAGTGTGAGATGCCCGAGTGTACGATATTATTCCAAATGGATCAATGGGCAAAGATGATGGTACGAGGATATAAGAGATGATATGGATCAGTTCAGGTACTCGTGAGAAGTTTGACAAGTAAGTTGTAGTGGATGTATTCATAAATGACTACTTTGGTTGAGATAATGTGCTAAACTTCGAGTGATTGAAATTTACCTATATTTACTTATGCTTCTTTAAATTGTGAATAAATGGTGAATTGTACCTATTAGCCATACGAACTTACTAAGTTTAATAGCTTCTTTTGTTTACTTTTCTGTATTTTATAGTAATTCAGAAGCTCGTTTGGATTAGAAGTCATCGGAGATCTCATCACACTATCCAGCTATTGTTTTGTACTTCTGGACTTTATGTAATTTAGTGATATGGCATGTATAGGTCATTTTGGCTAATGAAAGCCTATATGTTTTGATATGTGATTAGCCATGTGATTTGGCTTGACTTAGCATATGTGATTATATGTATATATAAGTGTAATTAGCCTTATGTGATGTATTGATATATTAATATGTGAATGCCTTCTTGTGAATTGGAATGGTGAGGATCAAATGGTTGAGATTGTGATAGGGTATGCATGCTATGTTATAGGTAAGATAATGAATATATGCCTTTGACCAATTAGATAGATTTTGGAAGTGATGTTGGTATGTTTTTAATTAATCAATTGGATGCTTATGAGCCTTGTGGTTGTTGGTATTGGTTTTACATGATTCAAGCTTGATATTGGTTGAATTGAATGCCCATTTATGTTACGCTTATATGCCAATTGAAGTGTTTATGTTGATGCAAGTTTGGGTGAGAAATGTGGCTTGGAACATAGCTTATTTTTGTCCACACGGACGTATGACTCAGCCGTGTGTGACACACGATTAGGTGACATGACTGTGTGTCCCCCATAGTTTTTAATAAAATCAAGTCAGTGAGTTACACGGGCTAGTCACATGGGTGTGTGGTTGGCTATGTGACCCAAGTTAGTGAGTTACATAGGTCGGACATAGGCTGGGACATAGCCATGTGATCCTATTTTGAATGTCCACACGGCCTGTGACACGGGCGTGTCTCTTGGCCGTGTGAGACACACAGCCTGACCACACGAGCGTGTCCCCTATACTTTGAAAATTTTCAATGTTTTCCCAAAATTTCTATGAATTCTCAATTTTGTCCCTAATTATTTTTAATGATTGTTTTGGGCCTTGAAGGCTCGTGTTAGGGACTATATGATTGTATGTGAAAGATTATGTTTGGTTATGAATAATGAGTATGAAAATGTGTGTTTGTTTATGTAATAAGTCCGGTAATGCTTCGAAACCCTATTCCTACAAGGAATACGGGTTAAGGGTGTTTCATTTGATTGGTATCAGATCTACAATTTAGTCGATTCTAGGACCAACATAGCATAAGTGAGTCTAGCTATACATGCCATATTTAAACTGTGATAGTGTGATATCTCCTAATAGCTTTTAAACCATGTTTTCTTTTAGTAATGGATTCCAACTGAGCTGACTTCGATGATGTAGAAAGTAGTGTGCTAGCCTCCGTTCATAAAGCAGTGCCGTCTGAATTGAGACCCATATTTAAGGGTTGGGGAGGAGAGGCCAAGGAAGCCTTCTTCCAGATGATGAATGAGTGGTTCTTTGAGTATGTCAAAATGAATTTGACTGCTCAACAACCTCCATGCCTACCTATTCCCCAATCGATTCCCGTAGTTCCTCAAGGTTTGGAATCTTTGCGTATGAGTAAGCCACCTGTTGATATTCGAAAGTATAGGGCTGAAGAGTTTATAGCTACACTTGATGACGATCCTGAGAGAGCCGAGTTTTGGCTTGAGAATACAATACGAGTTTTTGATGGATTTGTCTTGTATGCCAGCAAAATGTGTTAAATGCATCGTATCTCTTTTGAAAGATGTAGTATACCAGTGGTGGAGCATCTTGATATTTGTAGTGCTGCGAGACTGGGTTACAGTGGAATTCTTTCAAACTGAATTCAGAAAGAAATATATAAGTCTGCAGTTCCTCGATCAAAAACACAAGGAATTCTTGGAGCTGAAACAGGGTCGTATGATCGTATCTGAATATGAAAGAGATTCATCAGACTGAGCAAGTATGCCCAAGAGTGCATGCCAACTGAAGAGATTATAGGTAAACGGTCTGAAGAGGGGTTGAATAAAGACATTAAACTCTTACTCGGGATACTTGAACTGAAAGAATTCATGGTTCTAGTTGACAGAGCACACAAAGCCGATGAGCTTAGCTGAGAAAAGAGTAAAGCTTATTATGAGACTAGAGATTCAAGAAAGAGGTTAATGGGTAAATCCTATCATTCCTCATCAAAGAAATCAAGGGATTCCTAGCCGTTCAACTGCTTCAAGGGGGTATTCAGATAGAGATCGTGGGAAGCAACATGTGAGTTCAAAAACTCAAGCCACTTTAGTGGCGAGTGTTGGTAGTGTTAAAACCAACAAACCAGTGTGTAAACAGTGTGGTAGACGATATTTTTGAGAATGTAGAATGAATGATAGAGCATGTTTCAGATGTGGTTTGCAAGAGCATTTCATTTGAGATTATCCTGAGTTACCTAAGAATGACAAACTTTAGACTGCTCGACTGAGTAATACAACTGTGAGAGGGAGACCACCTCGAAATATTGGAAATGTGAATAGTAGCAAAGGTGTAACAAAGGATTCTACTGTGAGATTCGAGGCTCGAGCACTAGCTAAAGCTTATGCTATTTGAGCTCGCGAGGATGCATCGGTGCTAGATGTTATCACCAGTGCTTTTTCTCTTTATAATACTAATGTAACTGCTTTGATTGATCCTGGATCAACTCATTCGTATGTCTATATGAATCCAGTGTCTAGTAAAAGTTTACTTGTTGATTCCACTGAATTTGTGGTTAAAGTATCAAACTTCTTAGGTTAGTATGTCCTAGTTGATAAAGTTTGCAAGAATTGTCCTCTGATGACATGGGATTACTATTTTCCAGTTGATTTGATGCTTTTACTATTTGATGAATTTGATGTGATTTTGGGTATGGATTAGTTGACTTTGCATGATCTTGTTGTAAATTGTAGATGAAAGACTATTGAGTTGAAATGTTAGAATGACGAAATTTTTCATATTAAATCCGACAATTCAAGTGAATTGCCTATTGTGATATGGTCTATGCTAACTCAAAAATATGTGAGAAAGGGTTTGTGATGCTTATCTTACTTATGTACTGGATACAAAAGTGTTTGAATTGAAGATTGAATTAGTACCAATGGTTTGTGAATATCCAGATGTGTTTCTAGAAGAGTTACCTGGGTTGCGACCAGTTAGAGAGGTTGAGTTTGCTATTGAATTAGTACCAGGGACATCACCGATATCAATTGCTCCATACAGAATGGCTCCTACAGAGTTAAAAGAGTTAAAATCTTAGTTACAAGAATTAACAGATAAAGGTTTTGCAAGATCGAGTTTCTCATCTTGGGGTGCACTAGTTCTGTTTGTAAAGAAGAAAGATTGATCAATGAGATTGTGTATCGACTGGGGTGCACCAGTTCTGTTTGTAAAGAAGAAAGATGGATCAACGAGATTGTGTATCGACTATCGACAGCTCAATAAGGTTATGATTAAAAATAACTATCCATTACCACGAATTAATGATTTGTTTTATCATTTGAAAGGAGCAACAGTATTTTCTAAGATTGATTTGTGATCTGGTTACAATCAATTGCGAGTTAAAGATTTAGATGTACCAAAAACTACATTCAGAACCAGGTACAAACATTATGAATATCTTATATGCCATTTGGATTAACTAACGCTCCTGCAGTATTTATGAACTTGATTAATAGAATCTTCAGACTGTATTTAGATAGATTTGTTGTTGTATTCATCGATGAAAATCTGATCTATTCTCGAGATGAGTCAGAGCATGCTGAACATTTGAGAATTGTGTTGCAAACATTGAGAAATAAGAAATTGATTGCTAAATTTAGTAAATGTGAGTTTTGGCTTTGAGAATTTGGATTTCTAGGACACATTGTTTCAGCAGAAGGCACCGAAGCTTATCCGAGTAAGATTTCAACAATTATTGACTAGAAGCCATCAAGAAACATATCTGAAGTCAGAAGTTTTCTGAGATTAGCTGGCTATTACCAAAGATTTGTAAAAGGATTCTCGATGATAGCTACACCAATATCTCGTTTACTGCAGAAAGATGTGAACTTTGTGAGAAATGTCAATAGAGTTTTGATCAATTGAAAGCACTGTTAACCGAAGCACCAATTTTGGTTCAGCCTAATTGATGTAAAGAATTTGTGATTTTCAGTTATGCATCATTAAACAGTTTGGGATGAGTTTTAATGCAAGAAGGCAAAGTGATAGCTTATGCTTCTAGACAGATAAAGTCGCATGAAAAGAATTATCCAACGCACAACTTAGAATTGGTTACTATTGTTTTCGCATTGAAAATTTGGCTACATTATTTGTTTGGTGGAAAATGCTACATATTTATTGATCATAAAAGTTTGAAGTATTGATGTCACAAAAAGATCTGATTTTGAGACGCATAGATAGCTTGCATTATTGAAAGATTATTAGTTAGCGATTGATTACCATCTGAGGAAGGCAAACGTGGTTGCGAATGCTTTAAGTAGAAAATCCTTGTTTACTTTGAGAGCGATGAATACACGATTGAAAGTTAAACGAGTGTAGTGTGAGTCGACGCCTGATTCAGAATTTCAGATTGGAACAGATGATTGTTTATTATTCCGAGGTAGAGTTTGTGTACCAAGAAATCCTGATCTTATACAGAAAATCTTGCAAGAAGCACACTGTGATAGTTTGTCTATTCATCTGAGAAGTAACAAAATGTACCAAGATTTGAAATAGTTGTATTTGTGGTCAAGTATGAAACGAGATATTTCTGACTTTGTGTCCAGATGTTAAATTTGTCAGCAAGTTAAAGCTGAACATCAAATACCTTTGGGACTATTACAACCACTGATGATACCTGAGTGGAAGTGGGATAGAGTTATGATGGATTTCGTATCTGGATTACCCTTATCTCCAAAAAAGAAAGATGTTATATGGGTTATTGTTGATCGTTTAATGAAATCTGCACACTTCATTCCAGTGCGTACAGACTTCTCTCTTGATAGAGTAGCTAAAATGTATATTTTTGAAATTGTCAGATTGCACGGAGTTCCAGTCTCTATTATTTTGGATAGGGATCCGAGATTTACATCATGATTTTGGAAGAAATTGCAAAAGGCATTAGGTACATGGTTGCATTTTAGCATCGCATTTCATCCTCAAACAGATGATCAGTTTGAGGGAATGATTCAGATTCTCAAAGATATGCTTCGTTGTTGTGATTTAGAATTTGAAGGCAACTCAAAAAACTGTTTAAAAGTAGTGAGAAAAAGATTCACAGGGTTCATTTGAACCAAGAGACTGAAGAGAAAGTGAAAGTGATACATGACAGTTTGAAAGTGCTTTAGATCGACAAAAATTGTATGCGGATTTGAAACGTAAAGATATTGAGTTTCAAATTGGTGATAGAATGTTTCTGAAAATATTATCGTGGAAAAGGATCCTTTGATTTGGCCGCAAATGGTAATTGAGTCTGCGATTCATTGGGCCGTATGAAATTATCGAGAGGATAGGGCCAGTGGTATATTGGCCACCTTTACCATCAGAAATTGAAAAGATTCATAATTTGTTTCATGCATCTATGCTACGATGGTACTGATCAGATCCTTCACATATAATTTCTCCGACAAAAGTTGAAATCTGGCTAGACATGTCGTATACCGAAGAACCGATCATAATCTTAGCTCGAAAGATCAAAGAGATAAGATAATAAAGAATAGCTTTAGTGAAAGTTCTTTGGCAACGTTGGCATTGAGCAAACTACGTGGGAAACTGAAGAAAATATGAGAAAGCAGTACCCTAACCTATTTTTCAGTAAGATTTTTTAGGACGAAAATTCCTAAGGGGGAGAGTTGTAATAGCCCGTCTTCAGTGAAAACAGAACAGTGGTTTTAGAACCATAAATCTGAGGTTAAAATATTTATTTTAATATTTTTTTTGAGTTCTACAGCACGATAGTAGAGTTGTATGAAAATTTCGTTAAGAAATTTTATCGTTTGCATGCTTAATTTGTGAAAAAGGACTACATCGTGTAAAGTGTAAAAGTTGTGTTCTATAAGCTAAAGGTGTCTAATGGCTATAGAACTTTAAAGTGGAGATCCTTATGTGGTAATTAGACCATTGTTTAGTTGAGTGGACAAAGATGGATGTCATATAAGTGATTTTTAATGGTTAATTAAAAGGTTAAATTTGTAATTTAGTAAATAAAGTAAATTAAAAAAAAAGAAAACAAAAGTTTCATCTTTTAGTTCATCTTCTCCACTAAAATTTTAAGCTTAGAAAGCTCCATGGAAGCTTGTTAGATTCGGCTAAGCTAAACTGGGTGCATAGTGAGCATTTTTCATTTGGTTTTTAATGATTTTTATGCTTTTGAGGTTGTTGTAGCTTAATCTAGCTAGCCCAGGGACTAATTTGCAAAACTGTTAAAGTATTTGAGTTTTTCCATTGATGAATGTGTGAGTATTTTGATGTTTGATGTTAGGAACTGCATCATTGTTGTTAGTTAAACAATATTTGTAAAGTGATTTTGATTGAAAATGTCAATTAGGGGTTAAATTGAGAAAAGTGAAAATTATGTGGTAAATGTATGAATAAATGAAATACATGGGCTACTATGGACTTAGGTAAAATTTGGCTAGCATGGGTGTAGGTTACATTGTAAAGAAGTCAAAAATTTTAAGGCAAAAATAGTAATTTTCTATAATTTGAAATTGTGTTAAATTGAATAGAATGATGTTTAAAATAGTTAAATTTGATTATATAGATCAGGAAAAATGAAGTACGAATTTGGATCGGGAAAAAGATAAAGTTTTGGACTAGACGGTCATTTTCTATCGTTCGAAATTGAGGTAAGTTTGTATGTTTAATAAGCATTAATTTATGTATGTTAAATGCTTAATTGATGTAATTGTGATAATACGATACTGTGGAAGTTCTCAACGAGGCATCGACAAAGTATGGATCCCTATTGAACCTTAGGAATAGATAGGATACAAATGACTTGTCATTAGGGGTTACCATGTTAATGTTTTTGGTGCTGGTCTTGTACATTCTATCAGTGGCTGAGTTTTTCGGCATGTGTTGCGATTAATCGACAGCTTTTGTGTGTAGATCGTGTAGTTACGTCTTGACCGATAGCTTGTGTGAGCAGACCCAGTGATAGCTTGAAAGTGAGCATTTATATGAGATATGAGACAGAGGTGGTATAACACCCCAAATTTTGGGCTTAGGAGAAACAGGCTTCGTGTATAGGAGAAATTTGAATTTTTGTGGTCAATGAAAATTTTCAATTACATATTTGGATTGTTAATTAAGAGATTTGGAGTACTTGGGAATGTCGGAGAAGTCCTGGGTTTAAAAAGGGACTTTAAGAAAAATTTTAGTTTTTATCACTAAGTGGAAGTGGTGTTACAAGAAAGGGTTTATAAATAGTTTTGGTTAAAAATTAGGATATAGAAACAGTTGGTCTGGTGGCTAAAGGCATTGGTAGCTTGTAGGCGGTCCAAGGTTCGAATCCTGGCCTTAGCTTAATTTTTCTATTTTCCGCATCTGGGCATGGTAGCAGGCGTTTTAACCTTATATTTAAATGGGAGAAATTTGTGGCACAAAAGAGAACTTGGAAGAGTGGCGAACGGTGCACTGGGCTTTTAGAAGGGGTGCGGGTTTGAGTCTTCTTGCAGGTAGAATTTTCTTTTTTTTTTCTTGAATAAACCGTGGCTCTAGCAGGTAAGGGTTATATTTATTTATGACCGTATTATAGTGTAAAGAGAAATGCAGTGTAGTGGCTAGTAGCATGTTTGTGGAGCGTAGGGACGGGGTGAGGTTTGGAGTTCGAGCCTCACCCTGCACACGGAAGGTTGGATTTTTTTGCTGTTCGTGCAAAGCAGAATTGGAGGTTGACCGAAGGCGTTAAAAACTTATTTGGTCAAGTGGTGGAGCGGTGCGTTAAAACTAACCTTTGTTTTGAAATTTTTTGAAAGAAAGCTGTTGTCAATGAGCAAACCAGGCGGTGGAAATACCTTATTCCTCTTTTTTTTAATGGAAATTAAGGATTTTTGGACTAGCTGATTTCATGCAGCTATTAATTGTATTTTTGGGGCAAGAATCGACCGATTGTGGACTTATTGGTCCCTTTGGTCAAAGGTGATATGGTTGCCTTGTTTAGGTGCTAAGGCTTGGGGAGTTGTCGGCTTAGTTGGAGGATAGGAGATAATTTTTTTTTCCATTTTGTTTCTTGCCGACACAATTGTTGCATCTGCTCTTTCACAAATTTCTCTCCTTTTGACTTAACAAAGTCGATTGCACCATTGTCTTGATCACCATCAACTCACTCTACTTCCTTCTCACCATAATTTTTCTTCATATGCCGAACCTCCCAACCTAGTCTTTTTTTCATCTCTTTTAACCAAATTTCTTTCCTCCTCTCCAACCGTTTTCCCCACTAGACCGATCCTTCCATACTTTATCTCATCTTCTTTTTCTTACTGCAGTATTTTTATTTTTGAACCAATTGTATCTCTCTCCTTTTCATTACTCTTTCTCGTTATTAAACAATTATCCAAATCTAAGTCTTTGGTGGTAAGACCATGACTCGAATTCCTTTTCATTGAGGACGTATTCTTGAGTCTTGGGTAAGTTTCTTAATCTTAAGTGTTGTTTACGCTATTTGGAAGTTTACGTATACCCTTATGTGAATAATTGTTTTCTTCTAAGCAAGGGTCTTATGGCATCATATTTTGATCATATGATTGGGGGTTGATATGTTTAAGAGAGAAAGGGGCCGAATCACTGTCTCTTACAAGTGATCATTTTTGTTCCATTGTTGGTAAGTGACGTTAGGTTGATTGAATTATAACCTATAACATTATTTTGGATTCAATTATGGTAGTTGCCTAAAAAAGAGATGATGGTGACTATAGGTGCACAGTTGTCGTAAACGGTTGGTAATTATCTCGTTTTAGGTGTGTGTTATCATACTTTTAGATACAAAGGTGAAATGCCAAAATGGCAAATGCCGAAATGTCGACGAATCGAACGTTGGCCATATAGGGTGTGCGAGCACCCATGTGCTCTGTCAAGGCCACGGATTGTGGCCCCACATCGAAAACAGCTATCATGAGTGATTTCATGAGTTGGGCCAATGGGCCCGTGGGCCCGCTAATGCCGCTAATAGGCTTTAGTCTATATTTGAATCTCTGGACTGTTTGGCTGCATTTTTCACTAGACGACCACGGGCCTATTGATGGGCCTTCACATACCCCTCGTGGGTAGAATGACCATTATGACCCTAGTGGGTAGGTTATTACGGTTTGTATGATATTGGTATGTATTATACTGGGCATGACATCCTACATTCACGTATGATTTTATGACATGTCATCCTGTATGGGTTTGGGTTATATTAAGGGAGGAAGTATTATGGCTTATTGCCATCCTATCTAAGGCCCATGGCCTTCCTGTTTATGGCTTCGAGCCATCCTGTTATTTGGCAGCTCTGCTGCAATGCTTATGGCCTGTGCCATCGTATTATGGCTTTAAGCCATCTTGTTAACTTAGTGCTGCAACCGGTGCTGAGCTTGGTGTGTTGGTTGGGTGGGTCGATTTAATCCCCACATGGTGTGTTGGTTGGTACTGGCGGTGTATTGGTTGGATTGGGTTGGTTTTCCATTTGCATTTATGCACCTGTCATTGTTACTGCATTGGGCTAAGGCCCACCTGACACTGTTCTTGTTATGGGCTTGGACTCATTCTGTTTCTGCTTGCTGCATATCTGGTTATTTATTTTATAAGGAATTACACACTGAGTATTCGTATACTCACCCTTTTTAATTTACTGTACAGGTAATATCGAGGCATAGGCGATTTGATGCTAAGTGGAACTTGGAGGCGGCCACACTGTGCTTTTACATTGCTTTCATTTTTACTACTTTAATTATGGTTTTTATTTTGGGTTTGTAATAGGGCTGTTATTTAATTCTTCTTAACTTTTGGGATTATTTATCTGCATGTTTAAAATCTGTTAGCTCTAATGCGTGTTTTACAAAATAATATCTGTTTTCTGAAAACCACTTTTCCACAACAAATGAGAATTCAAACAAAGCTTCCGCAATTATTATGTTTTTTTTAAGTAACCACTTCTATAATCTGATTAATCAAAGATAGACGGAATTTAGTGATTTCTTTAGAATTTCTTTAAGAAGGGTTTTCAATGAAAACATGGTTTTCTAAAAACACTTCAATGTGACACACCAGACTCAGGCCTAACTTCTAGGCCGGGTTTGGGGTGTTACAGGTGGTTTAACCACGTATATGGCACTTAGTGTGTGAGATACCAGAGTATTCGATATTATTCCAAATGGTTCAATGGGCAAAGATGATGGTACGAGGATATAAAAGATGATATGTATCAGTTTGGTACTCGTGAGAAGTTTGACAAGTAAGTTGTAGTGGATGTATTCATACATGACTGCTTTAGTTGAGATAATGTGCTAAACTTCAATTGATTGAAATTTACCTATATTTACTTATGCTTCTTTAAATTGTGAATGAATGATGAATTGTACCTATTAGCCATACGAACTTACTAAGTTTAATAGCTTACTTTGTTTACTTTTTCGTGTTTTATAGTGATTCAGAAGCTCATTCGGATTGGAAGTCATCGGAGATCTCAGAACACATCCAGCTGTTGTTTTGGTACTTTCGGACTTTATGTCATTTGGTTATATGTCATGTATAGATCATTTTGGCTAATGATAGCCTCTATGTTTTAATATGTGATTAGCCATGTGATTTGGATTGACTTGGCATATGTGTTGGTATGTATATATAAGTATAATTGGCCTTATGTGTTGTGTTAATATATTAATATGTGAATGCCTTATTTTGAATTGGTATAGTTAGGATCAAATAGTTGAGATTATGATAGGGTATGCATGCTATGTTATAGGTAAGATAATGAATATATGCCTTTAACCAATTAAATAGATTTTGGATGTAACAGCCCGATTTGGACCCTAGTCAGAATAGTGGTTTTGGGACCACATATTTGAGTCCGAAAAATATTTTGATATTATTTTCTATCTGTAATGTATGAATCTGTATCTGTGAAATTTCTGTGATTTAATTTGTTTGATTTTATGCTGAATTATGAAAAAGGATTAAATTTCATAATAAGTAAAAGTTGCTAATTATGTAATTATGTGTTGATTTGGATATGGCTTTTATTTGTTAGGGCCTTAAATGGTTATTAAACCAATTGAAAAGATGGTGGTCATAAATGACCTTGTTATTAATGTTTATTATATTTATAAATGATGGACAATTTAGTAATTTGGTTATTAATATGTTTATAATAAAACAATTGAAATGAAAATCACCATTATCATCCATGGTTTGCCAAAAATACAAAGAAATAAAAGAAAGAAAACTATCCTAAGGTTTCGGCTAGCATTTTGGTTTGATTCAAGGTATGTTTTGCTTTGATTTTTGATAATTTTTACATTTCTATGATCGTTGCTTCGAAATCTTTCATGCCCATGTCTCAATTTCTATTTTTGATGAAGATTATGAATAGTGACATTGATGAGTTTTGAAGCTTTGTGATGAATTTGGTTGAATTATGATGGATAGGTGTTGAATAAATGTGCTTTGCCTTGAATTTTTGATGAAATTGAGCAATTTGGGCTAAATAGTGAAAATAATACTTTGGGAGGACTAATTTGTGAAATAAATGTGTTATATGGGCTTAATTGAATAGCGTTGAAATTTAGCTATGTTTAAATGTGGTTAAACTTGTTGAATTTGATGATTTTGTGTGAATTAGGGACTGAATTGTCAAAGTATGAATTTATGAGGGCTAAAATGCAAAATGCCCTAAATATGTATTCATGGATTGGATTGAATGAAATGAATAAGTGAATCGTTGAATTTGAATTGATTTAGATCAAGAACAAAGAAAAGCGGACTTAGATCGAGGCAAGTCTAAAATCGTTGAATAGTCGACTCGAATCCGTCTAAACCTGTATGAGGTAAGTCAATATATAAATACGTGTTGTTTCGATGTTAATTATGTGTTCATGATATTTAAATTGTATTTGGATGGCCATGAGAGCCTGGCGTATAAATTTTGAGCCAATTCTGATAATGTAATAGTAAAATGATATCATGTAAGATCTCGTCCGGGACGTAGGCATTGAATAGAGAATTACGTGTAAGACCATGTCTGGAACACTAGCATCATAGTTGTTTCGTGTAAGACGTTGTCCAGGACAGTGGCATCGATATTGAATGACATGTAAGACCACGTCAGGGACGTTGGCATTGTACGAGACATACATGTTCTGTAATATTTCTGAGTGATTTGAGGAGAAATTTTGAGAAATGAATGAATGCATACCATATGTGTCTGACTCAGGTATGTCTGTTTTGTTCTGAATTTCCAACTAAGGAAGGTATGCTGGTGTGTGAAATAGAAGTATGTATTAAAAGAGCAAATCTGATTTGTGAATTATCTATGCAAGATGGTTGTCATATTGCACTTATGAATTGCGTGTTTTTTTTTTTTTTGTATCTAGCTTACTAAGCTTATTGTAGCTTACTCTGTTATTCTTTCAACTATTTTACAGATATCATAGCTATTGTAGGCTCGGGGATAATTAAGGATTGTCACCATACTATCGAGCTTGATTTTGGTACCTTTTGAATGTACAAAGCTTAAGTATGGCATGTATAGGCTAGAATGACTAAGTCATGTGATGTGGTTAAGGCATAGGAATATGCTTTGTTTTGGTATTTTGAATGGTGCAAAAAAAATTGGTATGAAATTGATGAATGAATGTCCTTATAGAAATAGATATCTTGTTCCAAAATTTAGGTGATGAAAGGCAAGTTTGGTTGGTGTTTGAATGAGATATAAATAATGAGTTTTAGTTATGGATACCACCTATGAAATAGTTGTTCTTTGGCATAAGGTTGGTGTATGAATGTTATGATCGTATAGATAAATGTTTTAGGCCTCGAATTGGTTGGTTTTTGTTTTAGCTAAATTGTGTTTGAAGCACATTTGTGATATTGACCCAATTGGTTGGAAAGTATGACTTAAACTAAGTCTGCTTAGTACCACACAGCTATGGCACACAGGCGTGCTCTATGGTCGTGCTATTTTTTCCAGTAATGGCACAAAAACTCACACGGCCAAGACACATGGGCGTGTCTTGTGGCCATGGTAAAAAGTCAGTATACTGGCTCTATTTTGGCACGGCTTGGGTTCATGGGCGTGCCTAAATATCGTGTGAGGCACACGGCCTGGTCACACGGGCATGTGACCTCCTCAATTTGGAAAATTTTGTAAGTGTTCTGAAGTTTATGAATGTGTTTGGTTTAGTCCTAACCTTATCTTATTGCATGTTTGAGGTCTTGTAGATCTCCAAAAAGGGACTTTATGTTTGAATCTTGCTATAATCTTTGAATATTCTGTTTTGATCTGTTCTGAATACCCAGTAATGCCCCTTACCTATTCCGGCAATGGTTATAGGATAAGGGTGTTACATTGGAAGTGATGTTGGTATGTTTTTAATTGATCAAATGGATGCTTATGAGCCTTGTGGTTGTTGGTATTGGTTTTGCATGATTCAAGCTTGATATTGGTTGAACTAAATGCCCATTTATGTTATGCTTATATGCCAATTGAAGTGTTTAAGTTGATGCAAGTTTGGATGAGAAATGTGGCTTAGAACATAGCCTATTTTTGTCCACACGAGTGTGTGTCTCAACCGTGTGTGACACATGGTCAGGTGACATGACCGTGTGTCCCTGTAGTTTTTAATGAAAGCAAGTTAGTGAGTTACATGGGCTAGTCACACGAGCATGTGGTTGGCCGTGTGACCCAAGTCAGTGAGTTACACGGGGTCAGACACGGGCTGGGACATGGCCATGTGATCCCATTTTGAATGTCCACACAGCCTGTGACGCGGGTGTGTCTCTTGGCCATGTGAGACACACAGCCTGGCCATACGGGCGTGTGTCCCCTGTACTTTGAAAATTTCCAATGATTTCCCAAAATTTCTATGAATTCTCAATTCAGTCCCGAATTATTTTTTATGCTTGTTTTGGGCCTCGATGGCTCGTGTTAGGGACTATATGATTTTATATGAATGATTATGTTTCAATATGAATACTGAATATGAAAATGTATGTTTGTTTATGTAATAATTTCGGTAATGCTCTAAAACCCTATTCTAGTAACAGATACGTGTTAGAGGTGTTACAAGAGGTACATCCGAAGATAATTCGGAAAGAGCTAAATTCAGGTTTCAAAATAGAATCAAAGTTTTCGATGAATTATCATGTACACCGACGGAATGCTTGAAATGTTTTGTATTGTTGTTGAAAGATTTGGCTTATCAATGGTGGAATACAGTAGTTGCGGTTGTGCCGAGATATCGGGTAGATTGGGCGTTCTTCCAGACTGAATTTTGAAAGAAATATATGAGCTTGAGATTTCTTGATAAGAAACATAAAGAGAATCTTGAGCTGAAACAAGGTCAGATGTCAATATCTAAATATGAGAGGGAATTCATTCAACTTAGCAAGTATGCCCAAGAATGTATACCAACAGAGGTTTCTATGTGTACTCAGTTTGAAAATGAGTTAAACAAAGATATCAAGTTGTTAGTTACGATCCTTGAATTGAAAGAATTTGTGGTTCTAGTTGACAGAGCTCACAAAGCTAAGGAAGTAAGTAAAGAAAAAGAGAAAAGATTATTATGAGGCTCGTGATTCAGGTAAGAGATCAATGGGAAAGTCATACCAATCACCATCAAAGAAGTCAAAAGAATATCATGGTCGTTCGTCGGCTTCAGTGGTTTACTTAAGTAAAGATCGAGGAAAACAACATTCAAGCTTAAAACCTCAGGCTACGTCTGTAGCGAGTGTGGACAGTGTTAGAAAAAACAAGTTAGAATGTCAACAATGTAATCGACGACACTTCAGTGAATGTAGATTGAAAGACAGGTCATGTTTCAAATGTGATTCGTATAACCCGTAACAGCTTGATTTTGGGCCTAGTTGGAATAGTGGTTTCGGAACCACAAATTCGACATGGAAAATTTTATTTTTATTATATTTTTATCGTCTACAATTTCACAGAATGAATTCGCAAAAATCTCGTTAAAAAATTTTGACGTTTGGGCACTCAATTTAGTCAAAAGGACTAAATTGTAAAAAGTGCAAAACTTGAATTCTAGAAGCTAGATGTGTCAAATTGCTGTGAAATTTTAAATTGGAGGTCCTTCAATGGTAATAAGACCATTGGTTAATTTGTTGGGCAAATATGGACATGAGATAGGTGAAATAGAATATTTTTAAGTTAGGGGCATTTTGGTCATTTAGTGATTAAAATGAATTAAAAACAAAATTAAAAGCCAATTTTTGTCCATCTTCAACCCCATGGCTGAATATAGCAAGGGGAAACCATGGCTAGGGTTTTTCAAGCTTCCAAGCTCGATTGTAAGCCCGTTCTAGCCCCGTTTTTTAATATTTTTACGTTTTTAAAATCCTTGTAACAAGATCTACCTATTTCTACCATTAATTTGAGATATGGTTAAAGTATAGGGTTTTTACCAATGATGAATATGTTTGTATTTTGATGTTTAATGGTAGAAAATGCATGTTTATGGTTAGAGAAACTACTTTTACTAAATGATTTTCGGTGAAAATTCCTAAAATGACTAATTTGTAAAAGTTATAAACTATGCCATAAAAGTGTGATTTAATGAAAAATGTGAGCTGCTATAAGTATAAAAGAGGTTTGACTAGGCTTGGGAATTGAATAAATTGAATAAATTTCATTTTACGAGCTTAGGGGCAAAAATGTAAATATGTAAAGTTTAGAGGTAAAAACGTAATTTTTTCGTAATATGATTTTTGGGTCACATTGAATAATATGACTAATAAGTGAGATAAATTTGATATTATAGATCACAAAAAACGAGATTTGGGCCTAGAACGAGGGAAAAACAGGTATTTGACGATTAAGTCATTTTTCACCATTTTTGGTATCGAGGTAAGTTTGTATGTAAATAATGCATCGATTTTATTTATGTTTTCATATTTTGATATACTTTATGAAATGTGGTTGAATATTAAATGCATTTGACAAAATATTGACAAGTGAGAAATTTCTCGATTGAACCTTAGGAATAAAAATGGATACGAGTGACATGCCACTAAGGATCTATGTGAAAATCTAAGTGAAATAATTCCATGACATTGTGCTAAGTGAAATAAGTCCATGGCATTGTGCTAAGTGAAATAAGTCCATGGAATTGTGCTAAATGCGATTAGCTTGAGAACAAGCCTATGTGAAATGAAGTAGCTTTGGACACAAGTGTGGTAATAAGTGAAGGCCACTTTGTGAATAAAATAGCTTTGGACACAAGTGTGGTACTATGTGAAGGCCACCGTGTATCTGTTATTATTTTGATGTGTTTAACGGGAAATGACTGAGTGTAAATGAATATGACTATGTGATGAATAAGTGCAGCTATGTGCATGTAAACTTATGAGTAATGTGCTCGATATGGTAAGGTTATTATGGAGTAAGTGTTACTATGAAAGTTAATACAAAGAAAACATAAAAGAATAAAATTAGTAATAAAATAGTTTTGGACAACAGTAGTTGTGTGACTTTGAAAAAACTCCAAAAAAGGTGGAAATCGAATTAGAGGTTGAATAAGATATGAAATCAAAGCTTATTGAGTCTATTTTCACATAAAAGAAATGGTGTAAGAAAATAATTTCATATTATGAGATATTTGAATTTTTGTTAGACAGAGTCAGAATAATTTTGTAATCCCCTATTCTAACTTTGGAAAATCATTAAAAACTTTATAAAAAAAATTACGGGTTAGAGTTTATATGTTTAAAATTCTTAATGAGTCTATTTTCAAGAGAAACAAACGGGAACATCATCCAAATCCCATACGATGAGATAATTAATTTTTAGTGAAGAAGGTTTGAAACTATTAGACAGTAGAACAGAGGAGACTTTAAAGAATGAACTGTATTTACTGGCTAAACCAAAATTCAAAAAATTTTATGGTAAGAACATATGTGAGTATAGTATTAGGGAAAATTAGCAGATCTTAATTTTGAGTTCCGTAGCTCAAGATATAAATAATTTAGTGACTGTGACTCGAGTAGACAGATTGAGATGAACATGAGTAAATAGTGGAACTATGTGCAATTATGATTGTATTATCTTGAGAACATATTATGAGGATTGTTAAAAGCATATTAATAATTTTTTTTATTTACATACCAACTGACTATGCTATATAGCTTACTCCGTTTATTTTCTGTGTTTATAATGTCCTCAGGTTAGCTCGAGTTGGAAGTCACCGGAGAACCTATCACACTATCAAACTAACAAATTGGGCATTGATGATTCTTATACTTAAGGTCATGGCATGTATAGGGGACTTAGTTATTTTTGTATGTGTCATAATTGTTTTGGCCTAAAATGTTGGCCTATGCTATTTGAAAGTTCATTGTTGTGTAAGACCATTTGATGTTGGTATATTGGCTATATTATAAGTCCATGATGATGCATTTCAAGGATATGTATGCTTACATATGTGGATGAATGAGTGGTGATATCTATGTGTGACGTAAATTTTTTCGCAACAGCAAGTCAGATTAGTGCACAGGCTAAGGACACGGCCATGTGAGCCACACGGTCGTGTCCTAATACCATACGGGAGTGTGCCCTTGTAATATCCCGAATTAGGGCCTAATCGGAATAGTGGTTTCGTGACCACAAATCCGAGGTAGAAATAATTATATTATAATTATTTTGATGTTTATGATGTGATTTTATGATGGTGTGAAAATTTCGTGAAGAAATTCTAAGCGTAAAGTGCTTAATTTGGAGTTAGGGATTAAATCGAATAAGTTGCAAAACTTGCATTCTAGAAGTTTTTAGTATGAAATTGCTTTGAAATATTAATTAGGAGGTCTTAAATGGTAATTAGACCAATTTTAAGTTCATGGACAAATTAGGACATGGGAGGAATTTTTGAAAGTTTAGTAAGGAGGGGTATTTTGGTCATTTGGTTATTAACATGAATTAAAAGGGAAAAATAACACAAAATTGTTATCATCTTCATTTGGTTGCTGCCGAAACTTGCTCTCTCCATAGCTAGGGTTTCTTCAACTTTCAAGCTTCATAGTAAGTGCATCTAAGCCCCGTTTTTAAAGATTTTTACGTTTTTGAGATCCCGGTAGCTTGATAAAGCTTATGTTAGCATTATTTTAAGTTAGGGTTCACATTTGGAAAAATACCCATAGGTGAAATTTGTGTATTTTGATGTTTTATGATAGAATATGAGGTTTTAAATTATGTTAGACAACTTGTGCTACTCGGTTTTGAGCAAAAACGAGTAAAACGGCTTAATCGGTAAAAATACATATTGTTCATAAGTATGTGTTTTAGTGGGAATTTGAGAATTCTAATGGTAAATAAATGATCAGCATGTCTTAAAACATAAGAATTTGTGATAAAGTAAATTTCCGAGCTTTGGGGCAAAAGTGTAAATATGCAAAAGTTTAGGGGCAAAATTGTAATTTTTCCAAAATTTGAATTAAGGTCTAATTTTAAAAATGTGAATATTAAACAAGCTAAATGTGTTATTTTAGATCAAGAAAGACGTGGAATCGACCTCAATCGGGGAAAAGAAAAGATTACGGACTAAATTGCAAAATCGTTGTATTTTGGTACTAAGGTAAGTTCATATGTAAATAATGTAACATAATTGTTATTTTAAGTAATTTAATGTTATTTATATGATTGGTACTTACTATCATGGAATATTATGCCTTGTGAATTATTATTTATTGGTATGCAAAGTATGTAATTAGCTTGATAAGCATGAAATGCTAGCGATTATTTGTACTGACATTCCGAGGAAGATGGCCAAAAAGGTGAAATTTGAGGGAAAATCCCGTTTGAACCTTAGGAATAGATTAGGATACAAGTGACATGTCACTAGGATGGTTGAGCATCCGAACTCGTTGAGTTGAGTCCGAGTTCACTTATGGATGCAAATGTTTGAACTCGTTGAGTTGAGTCCGAGTTCGTGAAATGTAACTAGGCATCCGAGCTCGTTGAGTTGAGTCCGAGTTCACTTATGGATGCGAACGCCCGAGCTCGTTGAGTTGAGTCCGAGTTCACTTATGGGCGGGTTACATGATGGATTGATTACATATGTGGCATTTATGTGCAAATGATCCGTGTATCCGAGTTATATTCCGATGTGTTCAACGGGTAAAATTCTAGCGGAATGGAAGAATACTCAAGGTGTAAGTGACAATTCAGTAATGTTGAGAAATGGCCACATTGGACAGGTATGTACTTAACCCTCGGGTTGAAATTCGACACAACAACAAAGATGTGGTAAGATGAAGTATGATGATTAGAATGGTGACATATGTTTGGTGATGCTATGTTAATGTTGTTTGGCATAATGACTTTGTTATGTTACTTGTTATTTGCATGTGAACTTACTAAGCATTTATGCTTACTCCCTCCTTTTTATTCATTGTAGTTTTGGACAAGCCGGCTCGAGAATCGGGATAGGTCGAAGACTCGATCACACTATCTGAAGGACTTTTTGGTAAACGGCTTATAGAACTTAGAATGGCATGTATAGCAATATACCTACTATGTGTAAATAATCTTGTGATATGGTGGTGTTTGGTTGAGGAAATGCTTGACAATTTTGAGTCATTGAAATGGCCAATATAGGTTATGTTTGATGTCATGAAAGAATAATAGATTAATTAGTACATGGAAGCTTTTATGAAAATGGAACTAGCCATAAAACAGAACATTGCAGCAACACTGACGTGAGTTTGAAAATTCACTAAAAATCATAGAAATCGAATTTGGTAATGTATTAGTTATGAAATTGAAGCTTATTGTGTCTACTTTCATATGGAAGAAGCAAAATAGGTAAAGGAGTTACACGTTAGGAGATATTTGAGTTTTAGTGAGACAGGGCCAGAACGATTTCTGGATCCCCTGTTCTAATTTTTAAAATTCACCATAAATTGTACAAAAATAATTAGGAGGTGTATCTTATATGCTTAGAATCCTTATTGAATCTAGTTTTAATAGAGATAAACGGCACAATTATATGAGTTTTGTACAGAGAGAAAAGTGGTCCGTAGTAAACAGAGGTCAGTACAGACAAGTTCTGAAACAGGGGCAACTTTAACTAATAAACTGTACTAATCGGCCCAGCAAAAAAATTCTAGAAAAAAATTAGTGAATAGATATATGAGTCTAAATTCAGGGAAAATTTACGGATCTTGATTTCGAGTTTCGTAACTCGAGATATGATTTTTCGAGCGACCATGACGCAGGAGATAGTTTATTCCGAAAATGAAAATAGTTTTTGTAAAGTTGTTTAAAATGATAAATTACGTTTAGTGCCGCCTCAACCTCGACTCCGGTGACGGTTTTGGGCGTGGGACGTTACATTTGGTGGTATCAGAGCAGGTTTAGTCGGTTCTCGGACTAACGTGTTTTATGTACGGATTTTGCTATACATGCCATATGTGTATATTGTGATAGTGTGACGACTTCTGACCTTTTAAATGATTTTTTTTATAGTAAATGGATCCCGATCCAGCTGTGGCTGATGAAGTAGAGAGTAATGCGCCAGCTCCGGCTGAAGGGGCAGCGCCGACTGAAAACCCACCACCTACTGTTGGTCAGGGAGGAGAAAGTGATCGAGAAGCCTTTCTCCAAATGATGAGTGCATGGTACACGGAGTTCGTTCGTACGAACCCGAATGTACGACCTCCCCCACCTCCCCCAATTCCTCAACCTGTGCCCCAGATGTCTCTAGATGTGGGTACGATGAAATTCCAAAGAACTCCAGTTGATAAAATTCGTAAGCTCGGGGCCGAAGAATTCAGAGCTAATGTAGATGATGATGCGGAAAAAGCAGAGTTCTGGCTTGAGAATTCTACCCGGGTATTTGATGAATTGTCCTGCACACCTGAGGAATGTTTGAAATGTGCTATATCTTTGTTGAGAGATTCAGCATATAATTGGTGGAAGACACTGATTTCCGTGGTACCGAAAGAGAGGGTAACTTGGGAATTCTTTCAAGATGAGTTCCGGAAGAAATACATCAGTGAAAGATTTATTGATCAGAAGCGTAAAGAGTTTCTTGAGCTAAAGCAAGGTAGTATGACAGTCACTGAATATGAAAGAGAGTTCGTCAGACTGAGTAAGTATGCTAGAGAATATGTTCCTACCGAGGCCAAGATGTGTAGGCGCTTTGAAGACGGGCTCAATGAAGAAATTAAAGTATTTGTTGGGATTCTTGAATTAAAGGAAATGGTGGTACTTGTCGATCGAGCTTGCAAGGCTGAAGAATTACTTAAAGAGAAGAAAAAGGCAGAATCTGAAACACGAAATTGGAAGAAAAGACCAATGACAAATGCACCCTCACAGCAATCCGGAAAGTCAAGAAATATGAATCCTCGTTCCCAAGTTTCAGCTGGACAATCCTATGGGAATTTTAAGAAGCAAAATGTGGGTCCAAAGTCCCAAACTACTTCGACAGCCAGTGTAGGGAACACGAGATTTGTTAAACCCGAATGTCAGCGGTGTGGCAGAAATCATTTTGGTCCGTGCAGAGCAAACGAATGTTTCCGGTGTGGTTCTCCGGATCATTTTATTAGAGACTGCCCAGAGAGAATTGAAAAAGAAAAATTTCAGAATACAAAAGCTAGTGGTGCAGATTCGCGAGGAAGGTATCCAAGAAAAGCTGGGAGCGAGGCAAGTAGCAAGAATGTAGCCAGAGATGCAGCAGTTAGATCTGAAGGAAGGGCTCCGGCTAGAACTTATGCTATTAAAGCTCGTGAAGATGCTTCCTCACCCGATGTGATCACCGGTATATTTTCTCTCTATGATGTTAATGTTACTGCTTTAATTGATCCCGGTTCTACTCACTCATATGTATGCATGAAATTGGTGTCTAGCATGAATATACCTGTTGAGAATACAGAATTTATGATTAAAGTGTCAAACCCGTTAGGCAAATGTGTTATAGTTGATAAAGTATGCAAGAAATGTCCTTTAATGATTCGGGGTTATTACTTTCCGGCCAACTTGATGTTGTTGCCGTTTGATGAGTTTGATGTTATTTTGGGTATGGACTGGCTGACATTGCATGATGCCATAGTAAATTGTAAACAGAAAGTTATTGAGCTAAAGTGTGAAAGTGGCGAAACTCTGCGGGTTGAATCAGATAAATCAGAGGCATTGTCTAGTGTAATTTCTTCAATGGCAGCTCAGAGATATTTGAGAAAAGGTTATGAAGCCTACTTAGCATATGTGTTGAATACAAAGGAAATTGAAAAGAAAGTGGAATCAGTGCCGATTGTATGTGAATTCCCAGATGTATTTCCTGAAGAATTGCCGGGTTTGCCCCCAGTTAGAGAAGTAGAGTTTGGTATTGATTTGATGCCGGGAACAGCTCCGATCTCGATTGCTCCGTATAGAATGGCACCAACAGAGTTGAAAGAATTAAAGTCGCAGTTGCAAGAGTTGACAGACAAAGGCTTTGTGAGACCGAGTTTTTCGCCTTGGGGTGCTCCGGTGTTGTTTGTGAGAAAGAAAGATGGTTCGATGAGATTGTGTGTAGACTATCGGCAATTAAACAAAGTGACAATTAAAAACAAGTATCCGTTGCCAAGAATTGATGATTTGTTTGATCAGCTGAAAGGAGCAACATGGTTTTCAAAAATTGATTTGAGATCTGGGTATTATCAGCTGCGGGTAAAAGAGTCGGATGTGCCTAAAACTGCTTTTAGAACAAGGTACGGTCATTATGAATTTTTAGTTATGCCGTTTGGATTAACAAATGCTCCTGCCGTGTTTATGGATTTGATGAATCGAATATTTCGGCCATACTTGGACAAGTTTGTTGTGGTATTTATAGATGATATCTTGATTTATTCGAAAGATGAGACAGAGCATGCTGAACACTTGAGGATAGTTTTGCAAACTTTGCGAGACAAGCAGTTATATGCCAAGTTTAGTAAAAGTGAATTTTGGCTTCGGGAAGTAGGATTTTTGGGTCATATTGTTTCGGGTGATGGTATACGGGTTGATCCCAGTAAAATTTCAGCTATTGTTGATTGGAAGCCACCGAAGAATATAACCGAAGTTAGAAGTTTCTTGGGGCTAGCCGGATATTATCGACGGTTTGTGAATGGATTTTCTATAATTGCCGCTCCTATGACTAGATTACTTCGAAAAGATGTTAAATTTGAGTGGACGGAAGAATGTCAACAAAGTTTTGAAGAATTGAAAAAGTTATTAACAGAGGCACCAGTGTTAGTACAGCCCGAGTCAGGTAAAGAATTTGTGGTATATAGCGATGCTTCTCTAAATGGTTTGGGATGTGTATTGATGCAAGAAGGAAAGGTTGTGGCTTATGCTTCGAGGCAGTTAAAACCTCACGAGAGGAATTATCCTACTCATGATTTAGAGTTGGCTGCAGTGGTGTTTGCTTTGAAGATTTGGCGACATTACTTGTATGGTGAGAAATGTCGGGTATATACCGATCACAAAAGTCTGAAATACTTGATGTCACAAAAGGACTTGAATTTGAGACAGCGAAGATGGTTGGAGTTATTAAAAGATTACGAGCTTGTGATTGATTACCATCCAGGAAAAGCAAATGTAGTTGCTGATGCTTTGAGTAGAAAACTGTTGTTTGCTTTAAAAGTTATGAACGCTCAATTAGAAATGTCAGATGATGGTTCCATTCTGGCCGAACTAAAAGTAAGACCGATGTTTTTACAAGAGATTTGTGAAGCTCAGAAAAGTGATGAAGACTTACAAGCCAAAAGAAAGCAATGTGAGGTTGATACAGAGTTAGACTTCAGAATCGGTCCTGATGGTTGCTTGATGTTTAAAGATCGGATTTGTGTACCGAGGAACGGAGAATTAATTCAAAAGATTTTGCAGGAAGCACATGGTAGTTATTTGACAGTTCATCCAGGTAGTACGAAAATGTATAATGATTTGAAGAAAATGTATTGGTGGAATGGAATGAAAAAAGATATATCAGAATTTGTGTCCAAATGCTTAATTTGTCAACAGGTGAAAGCTGAACACCAAGTGCCTTCAGGATTACTTCAGCCTATTATGGTTCCTGAATGGAAATGGGATCGGATTACTATGGATTTTGTTTCAGGGTTGCCGTTGACTCCAGGAAAGAAGGATGCCATTTGGGTAATAGTTGACAGATTAACTAAATCGGCTCATTTCATTCCGGTACGTACGGATTATTCTCTTAACAAGTTAGCTGAATTGTATGTTAGAGAAATTGTTAGACTACATGGAATACCATTGTCAATCATTTCAGATAGAGACCCGAGATTTACTTCGCGGTTTTGGCAAAAGTTACAAGAGGCGTTAGGTACAAGGTTAAATTTCAGTACTGCTTTTCATCCACAAACTGATGGGCAATCAGAAAGAGTAATTCAGATTCTTGAAGACATGCTTCGATGTTGTGTATTAGAATTCCAAGGAAGTTGGGAGAGATATTTACCGTTGGTGGAATTTGCTTACAATAACAGTTATCAGACGAGTTTGAAAATGGCACCTTATGAAGCATTGTATGGTCGTAAGTGTCGGACGCCTTTGTATTGGACCGAACTCAAGGAAAATCAGATCTATGGGGTTGATTTAATAAAAGAAACCGAAGAAAAAGTGAAGGTAATTCGAGATTGTTTGAAAGCTGCTTCGGATAGACAGAAATCTTATGCAGATTTGAAACGAAAAGAAATCGAGTTTCAAGTTGGTGATAAGGTATTTTTAAAGGTGTCTCCGTGGAAGAAAGTCCTCAGATTTGGACAGAAGGGTAAGTTAAGTCCGCGTTTTATCGGGCCGTATGAAATAACTGAAAGAGTTGGACCGGTAGCTTATCGGTTAGCATTACCATCTGAGTTAGAGAAAATTCATGACGTGTTCCATGTATCTATGTTACGTCGGTATCGCTCGGATCCTTCGCATATAATTTCACCGACAGAAATTGAATTACGACCAGATATGACCTATGAAGAAGAACCGATAAAAGTTTTAGCTCGAGAGGTCAAACAACTAAGAAACAAAAGTATTGCTCTTGTGAAAGTGTTGTGGCAAAAGCATGGGATAGAAGAGGCTACATGGGAACCCGAGGAAACTATGAGAAAACAATACCCACATCTGTTTACCGGTAAGATTTTCGAGGACGAAAATCCTTAAAAGGGGGGGAGAGTTGTAATATCCCGAATTAGGGCCTAATCGGAATAGTGGTTTCGTGACCACAAATCCGAGGTAGAAATAATTATATTATAATTATTTTGATGTTTATGATGTGATTTTATGATGGTGTGAAAATTTCGTGAAGAAATTCTAAGCGTAAAGTGCTTAATTTGGAGTTAGGGATTAAATCGAATAAGTTGCAAAACTTGCATTCTAGAAGTTTTTAGTATGAAATTGCTTTGAAATATTAATTAGGAGGTCTTAAATGGTAATTAGACCAATTTTAAGTTCATGGACAAATTAGGACATGGGAGGAATTTTTGAAAGTTTAGTAAGGAGGGGTATTTTGGTCATTTGGTTATTAACATGAATTAAAAGGGAAAAATAACACAAAACTGTTATCATCTTCATTTGGTTGCTGCCGAAACTTGCTCTCTCCATAGCTAGGGTTTCTTCAACTTTCAAGCTTCATAGTAAGTGCATCTAAGCCCCGTTTTAAAGATTTTTACGTTTTTGAGATCCCGGTAGCTTGATAAAGCTTATGTTAGCATTATTTTAAGTTAGGGTTCACATTTGGAAAAATACCCATAGGTGAAATTTGTGTATTTTGATGTTTTATGATAGAATATGAGGTTTTAAATTATGTTAGACAACTTGTGCTACTCGGTTTTGAGCAAAAACGAGTAAAACGGCTTAATCGGTAAAAATACATATTGTTCATAAGTATGTGTTTTAGTGGGAATTTGAGAATTCTAATGGTAAATAAATGATCAGCATGTCTTAAAACATAAGAATTTGTGATAAAGTAAATTTCCGAGCATTGGGGCAAAAGTGTAAATATGCAAAAGTTTAGGGGCAAAATTGTAATTTTTCCAAAATTTGAATTAAGGTCTAATTTTAAAAATGTGAATATTAAACAAGCTAAATGTGTTATTTTAGATCAAGAAAGACGTGGAATCGACCTCAATCGGGGAAAAGAAAAGATTACGGACTAAATTGCAAAATCGTTGTATTTTGGTACTAAGGTAAGTTCATATGTAAATAATGTAACATAATTGTTATTTTAAGTAATTTAATGTTATTTATATGATTGGTACTTACTATCATGGAATATTATGCCTTGTGAATTATTATTTATTGGTATGCAAAGTATGTAATTAGCTTGATAAGCATGAAATGCTAGCGATTATTTGTACTGACATTCCGAGGAAGATGGCCAAAAAGGTGAAATTTGAGGGAAAATCCCGTTTGAACCTTAGGAATAGATTAGGATACAAGTGACATGTCACTAGGATGGTTGAGCATCCGAACTCGTTGAGTTGAGTCCGAGTTCACTTATGGATGCAAATGTTTGAACTCGTTGAGTTGAGTCCGAGTTCGTGAAATGTAACTAGGCATCCGAGCTCGTTGAGTTGAGTCCGAGTTCACTTATGGATGCGAACGCCCGAGCTCGTTGAGTTGAGTCCGAGTTCACTTATGGGCGGGTTACATGATGGATTGATTACATATGTGGCATTTATGTGCAAATGATCTGTGTATCCGAGTTATATTCCGATGTGTTCAACGGGTAAAATTCTAGCGGAATGGAAGAATACTCAAGGTGTAAGTGACAATTCAGTAATGTTGAGAAATGGCCACATTGGACAGGTATGTACTTAACCCTCGGGTTGAAATTCGACACAACAACAAAGATGTGGTAAGATGAAGTATGATGATTAGAATGGTGACATATGTTTGGTGATGCTATGTTAATGTTGTTTGGCATAATGACTTTGTTATGTTACTTGTTATTTGCATGTGAACTTACTAAGCATTTATGCTTACTCCCTCCTTTTTATTCATTGTAGTTTTGGACAAGCCGGCTCGAGAATCGGGATAGGTCGAAGACTCGATCACACTATCTGAAGGACTTTTTGGTAAACGGCTTATAGAACTTAGAATGGCATGTATAGCAATATACCTACTATGTGTAAATAATCTTGTGATATGGTGGTGTTTGGTTGAGGAAATGCTTGACAATTTTGAGTCATTGAAATGGCCAATATAGGTTATGTTTGATGTCATGAAAGAATAATAGATTAATTAGTACATGGAAGCTTTTATGAAAATGGAACTAGCCATAAAACAGAACATTGCAGCAACACTGACGTGAGTTTGAAAATTCACTAAAAATCATAGAAATCGAATTTGGTAATGTATTAGTTATGAAATTGAAGCTTATTGTGTCTACTTTCATATGGAAGAAGCAAAATAGGTAAAGGAGTTACACGTTAGGAGATATTTGAGTTTTAGTGAGACAGGGCCAGAACGATTTCTGGATCCCCTGTTCTAATTTTGAAAATTCACCATAAATTGTACAAAAATAATTAGGAGGTGTATTTTATATGCTTAGAATCCTTATTGAATCTAGTTTTAAGAGAGATAAACGGCACAATTATATGAGTTTTGTACAGAGAGAAAAGTGGTCCGTAGTAAACAGAGGTCAGTACAGTCAAGTTCTGAAACAGGGGCAAATTTAACTAATAAACTGTACTAATCGGCCCAGCAAAAAAATTCTAGAAAAAAATTAGTGAATAGATATATGAGTCTAAATTCAGGGAAAATTTACGGATCTTGATTTCGAGTTTCGTAACTCGAGATATGATTTTTCGAGCGACCATGACGCAGGAGATAGTTTATTCCGAAAATGAAAATAGTTTTTGTAAAGTTGTTTAAAATGATAAATTACGTTTAGTGCCGCCTCAAGCTCGACTCCGGTGACGGTTTTGGGCGTGGGACGTTACAGCCCTAGTTTTTCATGAAATTTTTCAAAGTTTTCTAAAGTTCTCAGTTTGGTCCCAAATCGTTTCCAAAGCATGATTTAGGCTTCGTAGGCCCATATTAGGGACTTTAAGATGAAATGTGAAAATTTTTAAATTTGAACATAAATTCATGACCCAGTTTTATACGATTGCATGTGTTTATGTCTGGTAATGCCTCATACCTTGTTCCGGTGTCGAACACGGGTAAGGGGTATTACAAAGATTGCCCAAAAAGGTCAAACAAAGAAAAGGCTCAGAGTACTCGATCGAGTAATACAACTACGAGAGGGAGACCACCTCGAAACACTGGTAATATGGGTAACGGCCGCAGTGGGACAAAAGACTCTACTGTGAGATCTGAGGCACAAGTGCCAGCTAGAGCTTATGCGATCCGTGCTCGAGAGGAAGCTTCAATGCCAGATGTCATCATCGATACATTTTTATCTTTGATACTGATGTTACTACTTTGATTGACATAGGGTCAACACATTCATATGTATGCATGCCTTTAGTGTTAGATAAGAAATTTCCTTTCGAGTCTACTGAGTTTGTGATTAAAGTAACAAACCCCTTAGGTCAGTATGTATTAGTTGATAAAGTCTATAAAAATTGTCCTTTGATGCTTCGGGGTTGCAGCTTTTTGATTGATCTGATGTTACTACCCTTTGATGAGTTTGATGTGGTTTTGGGTATTGACTGGCTAACTCTGCATGATGGTGTTGTGAATTGTAGATGAAAGCATATAGTATTGAAATGTTAAAACGGTGAAAAGCTTCGAATTGAATCAAATAGACTAGATAGTGCATCTAATGTTATTTAGGCTATGTCGGCACAGAAATATGTTAGAAAAGGTTGTGAAGTGTATCTCACTTATATATTTGATTCTAGAGTTTCTAAATTGAAGCTAGAATTGGTTCTAGTGGTAAGTAAGTATACGGATGTGTTTCTAGAAGAATTACTAGGGTTACTGCCGATCAAAGAGGTTGAGTTTGCTATTGAGTTAATGTTGGGAACATCTCCGATATCAAGAGCTCCATATAAAATGGCACCTAAATTGCAAGAGTTGAAAGCACAGTTGCAAGAGTTGAAAAATAGAGGTTTTACTCGACCCAGCTTTTCTCCTTGAGGTGATCCTATGTTATTTGTTAAGAAAAAGGATGGATCCATTCGACTATGTATTGATTATCAATAGCTCAACAAAGTCACGATCAAGAACAAGCATCCATTGCCACGTATAGATGATCTATTCGATCAATTGAAAGGTGCGACGGTATTCTCAAAGATTGGTCTTCGTTCTGGTTATTATCAATTACGGGTTAAAGGCTCGGATATGCTTAAAACTACATTCAGAACCAGGTACAAACATTACGAGTTTCTTGTGATACCATTTGGTTTAACTAATGCACCTGTTATATTTATGGACTTGATGAACAAAATATTCAGACCGTATTTAGACAAATTTGTTGTTGTGTTTATTGATGATATTCTGATCTATTCAAAAGATGAGATAGAGTATGCTCGGCATTTGATAATTATTTTGCAAACCTTGCACAAAAAAACAATTGTTTGCTAAGTTTAGCAAATGTGAGTTCTGGCTTCAAGAAGTCAAATTTTTAGGACATGTTGTATCAGCCGATAGCATTAGAGTTGATCCGAGCAAAATTTCAGCTGTGGTAGATTGGAAACCTCTAAGAAATGTATCTCAAGTTAGAAGTTTTCTAGGTTTAGCCGGATATTATAGAAGATTTAACAAGGGATTCTCAAAGATTGCTACACCATTGATGAAATTGTTGCAAAAAGATGTTAAATTCGAATGGTCCAAGAAATATCAGTAAAGCTTTAATTAGTTTAAAGCTTTATTAACCGAGGCACCTATGTTGGTTCAGCCAGAGCCTGATAAAGAATTTATGATTTACAGCGATGCTTTATTGAATGGTTTGGGTTGTGTTTTAGTGAAAGAAGGCAAAGTAATAACTTATGCTTCACGATAGTTGAAACTGCATGAAAAGAATTATCTGACCCACGATTTAAAGCTTGTAGCAATTGTGTTTGCTTTCAAGATTTGGTGACACCATTTGTATGGAGAAAAATGTCATATCTTCACGGATCATAAAAGCCTAAAGTATTTGATGTTAGAAAAAGATTTGAATTTGAGACAACGTAGATGGCTCAAGCTATTGAGAGATTACGACTTGATCTTTGACTATCATCTAGGAAAGGCTAATGTTATTGCAAATGCTTTGAGTAGAAATTCTTTATTTACTTTGCAAGATTTGAACATGCAATTAATGTTGATTGATGATGGTTTGGATTTAGCTAAACTAAAAGCTAGACTGATGTTTTTGCAATAGATTAACGATGCTAAAAAAAGTGATGATGTTTTGATAGCTAAATGGAAACAAATTGACACAACACTTGATTCATATTTTCATGTTGGTTTCGATGATAGTTTGTATTTCAAAGGAAGAATTTGTGTTTCAAGAAATTTTGATCTAATTTAGAAGATTTTATAGGAAGCTCATAGTAGTAGCTTTTCAATTCATCCTAGTAGCAATAAAATGTTCGGCGATTTGAAACAAATGTACTAGTGGCTAGGTATGAAACAAGAGATTTCTAATCTCGTATCAAAATGTTTGGTTTTTCAGCAAGTTAAAGTCGAACATCAGGTACTTTTGGTTTATTACAGCCAGTGATGATTCCAGAGTGGAAATGGGTACATGTCACAAATGGATTTTGTATCAAGATTGCCTCTGCCACTGAGAAAGAAGGATGTTGTGTGGGTCATTATTGATCGTTTGACGAGTTCTGTGCATTTTATTCTAGTGCATATAGATTTTTCACTTGAGAGATTGGTAGAGTTGTATATTGATGAGATCGTTAGATTGCATGGTGTGCCAGTTTCTATTATTTCTAACATAAATTACAGTTTACGTCTCGATTCTAGAGCAAGTTACAAGAAGCTCTAGGTACTCGACTACATTTTACTATCGCATTTCATCCTTAGACCGATGGTCAGTTCAAGCAAATAATTCAAATACTCGAGGATATGATTTGATGTTGTATTTTAGAGTTTGAAGGTAACTAGGAGAGAGTTCTACTGTTGGTTGAATTTGCATACAACAACAGTTATCAAGCAAGTATTAAAATGGCATCGTACAAAGCTTTGTATGGTCAAAAGTGATAAACTACGTTATACTAGACTGAGCTCAGTGAGAAAAAGCTTTTCGATATTGATTTGATTCGACAAATTGAAGAAAAGGTTAAAGTGATACGTACGTGACAGTTTGAAAGCAGCTTCAGATTGACAGAAATCCTACGCAAATTTGAAAAGGAAAGACATTGAATTCCAAGTCGGTGACTGAGTGTTTTTGAAAGTATCGTCCTAGAAGAAAGTTCTTTTATTTGGCCATAAAGGAAAGCTTAATCCACAGTTTATCGGGCCGTATAAGATCATAGAAAGAATCGGACCTGTAGCATACATATTAGCTTTACCGTAAGAGTTAGAAAATATCCACAATGTATTTCACATGTCAATGTTACGATGATATCAGTCAGACCCTTCACACATGATTTCACCTGTTGACATTGAGATTCAGCCAGATATGATGTACAGTAAAGAACCGATCAGACTTCTAGCACGAGAGGTTAAATAATTGAGAAATAAAAACATAAATTTAGTAAAAGTTCTCTGGCAACATCACAGAATAGAAAAAGCTACCTAGGAACCAGAAGGAGCTATGAAAGTGCTATACCTGAACCTCTTTTATTGTAAGATTTTAGGGGACAAAAATTCCTTTAGGGAGAGAGTTGTAACAGCCCGTTTCTAGTGAAACTGAAATAGTAGTTTTGGGACAACAAATTTGATGAGTAAATTATTATTTTTTTATTATTTTAATAACTATAGAATGTTAGTAAGGTCGTATAAAATTTTCGTTAAGAAATTTTAACGTTTGTATGCTTAATTAAGTGAAAAGGATTAAATCGTAAAAGGGGCAAAATAAAGTTGTATTTGTTAAGAGGATTAAATCACTATGAAACTTAAATTTGAGTGGACTTACATGGTAATTAGACCATTTATTAAGTTAGTGGACTTTTATGGACACAAATAAAGTGATTTTTAAGTTAAAATGTAAGGTTAATTAAGAAATTTAATTATTAAGTTAAAGAAAAATATGTAAAAATAATGTATCATCTTCTTAATTGATGTCTTTCCACCGAAAATTGATGAAGGAGAAGCCATAGCTAGGGTTTGAAGCTTCGGTCACTTAGCTAGCTTGCATGTAAATGATTTTGATCTCGTTTTTAATGATTTCTATGTTTTTGAAGTCATTGTAGCTTAATCTAGCTAGCCTGGGGATCCATTTGCAAAATTGTTAAAGATATAGGTTTTTTCATGAATGTTCTTGCATAATTATTGATGTCTTATTAAAGATTATGAGTCCTTGTTGATAAATAAATAAGTTTTGTAAAGTGATTTATGATGAAAATGTTTTAGTGACTTATTTGTAAAAATGATAAAAGTTCACGGTGAAATTGTGAAATGATGGTTTGTATGCATTGATATAGGTCCCTAGTAAATTCAGCTAGCATGAGTTAAGGATTAAAATGCTTAAAATTCAATTTAAGAGCTTAGGACTAAATTGTAAAAAAAGTTAAAATGTTAGGGGCAAATAGTAATTTTGTAAAACTATGAAATATGGACTGAATTGAATAATAGAAGAATTAAATGTATTGAATTTATCTATTTAGATCAAGATAGACCATGTATGAATTTAGATCGAGGAAAAGCTAAAGCCTCGGATTAGTTGATCTCGTTTCTAAGTCTTTGTTATCGAGGAAAGTTCGTAAGATTAAATATCATTTTAGTGTTACACAGATTTATATGTTAATGTGTTATTTTCCAAATAACCAAATGATGTATATCCAACGATGTCGTGATGGTTATCGAGCCCCGTTTGAACCTTAGGAATTCGTAGGATACAAATGACATGTCATTAGGATTTTCATGTTTTAGGTGCTAGTCTTGAATGTCCTACCGATGGCTGAGGTCCTGCATGTGTAGCTTAGATTCCAACCCATAACTCATGTGAGCAACGATGTAAAGGAAATGTTATGGTTATATGTTTAGCATACTTCGTGTGAGCTTCTCGAGTATACAATGCTATTCTAAATGGTTCAACGAGCATGAAAAGGAAAGGAAGGGTATGTTCAAATGAACTAAGCCATGTATTATGTAAAGGATTGAAATGGTAAGCTTCAATGGAAGTATACATATGTTCATGAAAATGATGAGTTCAAATGAAATATGTTCATGTTTAATGATTTACCTTATGTTAATTCAAGTGAATTATGTTGGAATGCATTAACATGTGTTGTTGATGGTGCTTAGGCTTGTGCCGATTTTATGGTTGGATTATGTTATGCTTAATCTTAAATTTTATGTTTGAAATGATAAGTTATGGTTCTTTTTTTACCAACTTACTAAGCATTATATTCTTACGTAGTTTTCTTTCCTATGTTTTATAGATAAGCAGAAGCTCAATCGGTTTAAAACATCATCGGAGATCTATCACACTATCCAGTGATTATATCGGTTGATTTTGATGTCCAAGATTATAATGGCATGTATAGGTGGACTTGTGTTTGATGTTTAGTTGAATGCTTAGATGTTGATTTTGGTATGTATGAGTTGGTTGTTTTGGTACCATTTTGATAATGGTTGAATTGTGTCAATTTGGTACATATGATGCATGAATGGTATGGCTCAAATGGTAGGTTTATGTTGAAGTGATATAGGTCAATCTATGATATGTTTTTAGATGAAAATGAACTAAATGATTATGAATGAAATGTGATAAACTATATCTATATGTTTAGGAAAATTTGTATGTTTTCATTTGATATGCTATGCATGGCATATATGTTGAATGGATGTGGTCTTTTGAATTGGTCATTTCATGCATGTTTTGGTAAGGTTTTGATGCTTTGGTCATGTGCACAAAATGTTTTTAGGTACATGTTTGTTTTGGTGATGGAAATGGCTTGATTTTGGCCAATTTCATGTCCACACAGCCTGAGGCACAGGCGTGTGACTCAGCCGTGTGTGACACATGCTAAGCGACACAATCATGTGTCCCTTGTACGTAACAACTCGATTTAGGGCCAAGTAGGAAAAGTGGTTTCAGGACCACGAATCTAAAGTAGAAAAATTCATTGTGATAAAGTTTTAAGGTCTATAGTATGATTGAATGCATGTGTGAAAATATCGTTAAGAAATTTTATGGATACAGAGTCCAACTTGAATATTAGGACTAAATTGCAAAAAGTGCAAAATACATGTTTTGGAAGCTTTAGGTGCTTAATTGGAATGAAATGGTAAATTAGTGGTTCTTTTTTAGCAATTAGACCATTATATATCATGATGGAAAAAAATGGACACAGAAGGGTAAATTTTCAAAGAAATGCCTTAGGGGCATTTTGGTTATTTGGTTAATAAAAGAATAAAAAGGGAAAATAAAGTCAAAAATTGTGTCCATCTTCCTCACACATAGCCGAAATTCTTAAGGACACCATAGCTAGGGTTTGGCCAACTTCCAAGCTTGATAGTAAGTGCATCCTATCCCCGTTTTTAATGCTCTTTACGTTTTTGAAGTCGTAATCAACCGATCTAGCTATTTCTACCATTAATTTAAACTAGGGTTCATGTTCAAAAATTTACCCATGTGTGACATGCATGTGTTTTGATGTTTAATGGAAGAATATGAAATTTTGAGGTGTGTTTAATAACTTTTACTAAGTGATTTTTGATGAAATTGCATAAAAGGACCTTTTTGTAAATGTTGTAAAAATGTGTGTAGGAAGTGTGATTAAATGAAAAAATATGTGCTGGTATGTGTACGAAAATAGTTCTGCTAGGGTTGGGTAACAAAGAAAATGAGTACATTTCATTTTACGAGCCTAGGGACTAAAGTGTAAATAAGTGAAAAGTTAAGGGCAAATAATGCATTATTTTATTATTTTTTTGTAACACCCAAAAATTTAAAGTTTTAACTTTGTGATTGTGACAAATTGATTGTTTGCTTTAATGGCTAAAGTGATTTGGGTGTGTTTGGGGGTGTTAGAGAAGCTTGGGTTCAAGTTTTGGCTTTTGCAAAATTTTTGGTTTTCACTTGAATGGATCTAGACATTAGCATGTAGGCTTAATAGATTAATGTGGGTAAGTTATGACTGAAAGAGTCTATTGGTTTAATGGTACGTGGCATGACAGAGCTTCAAAGGGGGGCTTGTGTTCGAGTCATGCCTTGAGCAAAGAGGTGTAACACCCCTAACCCGTAACCGTTGCCGGTATAGGGTTATAAGGTATTACTTATCAACCACAACTTACAGACCTTCAAGCGCAAACATATAAGGTAGGTACTTTGTTCACTAAGTATTAATGAATGTCAAAGAAATTTAAAATATTTAGACCATGTTCAAAATCACTACATGCGATCATGAAACATCAACAATTAATCAAATATAAACATGTACATGTTACAGCTCAAAGCTTAATTTTCGACATCAAGTTTACATGACAACTAAATAAATTATGAATCAAAAATTTAATTGATCGAATATGCTAAAAGCTGATTATACCTCATGCAAAGTTATTACTATTCATTTGGTAGTTTATCAAAGCCATGGCCGAATATAAGGTTATCCTATTCTAATGAATTCAATTGTTAATACTTGTAACAAAAATCAAGTTAATGATATTGAACGTTTACCAACAAACAGCCACATAATTTTATCAACCATACATTCACACTTAGCAATTAGGCAAGCCATTTTCGCATGGCTTGATATATATACAATCTCAAAATATCATTTGATTCAAAAAGGGAGTTAAGCCTATACATGCCATCTTTCAAACATAAACTTTCAAAAGTACCAAAATAGTGTCGATAGTGTGGATGACTTTGAGCTTAAATCCCCGAGTTCGTAGCCTCAAAAGAGATCTATAAAACAAAGTAAAAAAACACTCGAAGTAAGCTAAATAGCTTAGTAAGTCTTAAGTGAATTAAACAACTTAACTTAATTTGAACAAATTAATCACAATTATACAGAATTTAATAGCAAACATCATTTGGCCGAATGTTCATAGCCATATTACACACATTTTCATCACATCATATATGAACATAACATATTCTTCATGCATAATTTCTCAAGGCCGAATATACCAAATCACATATATGCCCTAATGGCAAGTCACTTGATTAGCTTCAAATTCATATAAGCACAAACATTTCATGGTCTCATTGCCAACTTTCGTTAATAGATATATCACATACTTTCATACATTATATATTTCACAATGGCCGAAAATAAATATACCAAACCACATTTGATTTTCTAGGTTTACTTTCTATTATGAAGTACGTCTATTTTTGTGAATAACTTTCACAAAGGCCGAATATATATAAGTATTTTTACATACTTAAATCTCACAATTACTTCTTGATTCCACATTCATAATTCACTTTGAGTAGTTCTCAATTAAATAATTTCAATACGTACCTGAGCAACTTAGTGCATTGCCAATTTAGTAGCTATCTTACCACGAAATCACATGGTCAATACTTTCATTTAATTCACCGGCACATGGCCTGCTAGGTATAAAACCTGAGTTTCATCACCGGCTCAAAGCCTGCTAGACTTATCAAGTCTGAATTTACTTCACCGGCATTACGCCTGCTAGGCTCAAGGCCCAATACTATATCACCAACATTGCGCCTGCTAGGCTCAAGGCCCAATAATATATCACTGGCATTAAGCCTGCTAGGCTTAAAGCCCGATATTATATCACCGGCATTACGCCTGCTAGGCAGTTTATAAAATCACAATCAAGTTCTCTCTCACACTTAAGCCTTTACTTCCAAATTTCCATATTATACGAACATGTATCAAGAACTTAATACCATTCAAACACAATACTCACCCATACCTAATTACACTTCAAGCATTGCCACTCGGCCTTAATATATACATTTATCATTCATCTCACATTATAAAAAAAAATACCATTAACTCTATAATATATCATCTATCATTACTACCATTGCATTCGGCATTTCACACTTATACATATATATGCAATAAAGTTTATTTCCTTTCTTTAATATACTAGGCCAATTTACGCTTATAGCACATGCTTAATCACTTAAAACTTACCTCGATGGCTAGCGTATGTCAACTTTGACTATTCAACCAATTTCCCTTTTCCACGATCTGAATTTGTTTCCTTGAGTTCTTGAGCTAAATTAAACAAAATTTAAACTTGTTACAACCAATTCATTTACATCACTTGGCCACTTAAGCTCATTACAAATTTTTATTTTCAAATTCATGTACTTGTATGTCACATTCAACTACTCAATCACACATTAACTAGCCATTTCTTTCATTTAAAAGCCACTAGCAAAAATTCATTTCTTCCTGAACTCATTCGGCACTGTATCTTTATCTCATTTCAATTTAAATATTTTGGTACCTTCAACTTACTTCATGTTTTCAATAATTAATATACTTTACAAATCCACAATAGGTGATCTCATTAAACAACATGAATATTCACCTCCTACCCTCAAACATATTCGGCACTCATAATATAATTGATAGGTTCATCCAATTCTCTATTTGATTAACATCACAATTACTCCAATTTACAACTACTCAAACACTCTTTCAAATCCTCATCAAATTTCATATTCGGCAAACACTCGTATAAATGCTAACAATTAAACATTTATTTCTTATAATTAACATATTCTTCTAATGACCACTTAAAAATCAAGATATCAAATATTCATCATTTAACACTTCATGAGCATGGCCGAATTTACTTTCCTTACTAAAACACTTATTAATTCACCATTAATCACATTCGGCAACTAGTTCTATTTCCAAAAACATCAAAACACCATTGAAATAGTACCTAACTAAATAGCCGAATGTCATATAATTCTTACACTCATTCCTAACAAAATTTCTAGGCTTTAAGCTCAAATTTTAACTATACATATCAAATAGATCATCAAACATCAAATCTTCATGCTAATTGACCATGGCCGAATGCTCTCCCTTGCAAAATTAAGTCACTCAAAGCATCAATTGCTTAATTTAGGCTTATAAACCTATAATCACATGAATTTATTCTTATAATATCCATTAAACATTCATTTAAAATTTTCTATCAAAACTCCCAAATTTGTAACTTCATAGCCAATATCGAGCATGAAACCAGCACCGAATCAAGAGATGTATTTGAATTTAAAATAGAATTAGCAAATAGCTCAAGAGCATTTAAACACAATCAAGTTAACAAATTGAAGCCATGACCGAATGCATGTTTTACCAAAAATTCAAAATTCACATATGGATTTAATCAATAGCTTTATAAGCAACTCAAATTCACAAAAATTATCAAGAAATCACATAGAAACATACCTTAATTGGACCTTTAGCTAGCTGAATGCTTAACTTCTTCTTTTTTTTTCTCTTATTTTCTTTAAGGTTTCGACAATGGGAGACCAAAAATGTGTAACCTTATTTTTATCACCCTTTTATTATTATAAATTTATGCTTTCTTAATATAAAACTATTAAATTTTATTTCATTAATATAAAATACACAAAATGCTAATTTTTCCATCATCATTACCGTCCACTATAATAATAGTGGTCCAATTGACATGCAAATCCTCCCTATTGTTAACCACATACCAATTAACCATTATAAATCTACCCATCACATTTTCAACGTTTCTCAAACAAGTTCTTTTTAACAATTCCACATCCAAATGACACAATCAAAACATGAAATTTTCACACATGTAATTTCACACATAATAAACATAGAATATAACATTTAAGTATTTTTGTGACTCGATTTTGTGGTCCCGAAACCAATTTCCGACTAAGGTCAAATTAGGTCTATCACAAGATGTATTTATTTTGCTGCTCTGGCCGTGGGAGAAGTAGAGGTGGATTGAAACTCTACAAGGTGAGGTTTGAATGGGTCTTAGGTGGAGTGAATCAAGGGATATGGATGGTGGTTGGGGTGGATATTGTGGAGAGATAATGGGAGAGATTCTAGAAAGAAAAGGGGGAGTTTGAGGACGGGAAGGAGTGTGTGTGCCGAATGGGTCTCTAGGCATTGGGATTTCAATTTTTGGTTGTTTTGGGGGCAGTTTATTTTTGGTTCTTGGGAAGTTTTCTGAGTGTTTCTCATTTTCAGCTATTGGAAATCATTTAGAGTTTTGGCATTACCTAATTTTTCATTTTTGGCTTCCTTGTTCTTTCGAGTTTGTATGGTTTTTGCGCATTGCTTCACCAAGTCCCTTTTTGGTCGATAACCTCTTGTGCAAATTATTCATTTTCTTTTCTTTCTAACTTTGTGTTCTTTTTGGCTGATTACTTCTCCCCTTTTATTGGCCGAACATTCTTCACCTTTTAATTGGGTTACTATTGTCAACTATTTCTTCTTCTTCTTCCCTCCCTAGGTTCGGCCGAATACTCTCCTCTTGCCTCTTTTCTTTTTCTTTTCTTTCTATATTATTATTGTGGCTAAGCATCTATCGCATCATTTCCTAGTTTACTCTCGGTTTTAGCAAGGGCTCGTTGATCAGTAAGGGTGCACGGTTTTTCTCTTCTTCTCCTCCAATTGCTTCTTTGAACGAATACTCATAGGTCAGCATCCATAATGCACTTTCGTTTTCTTTCAGTTTTTCCCTTCAATTTTTCCCTTCTCTAGATATTGTCTTTTGTTTTCTCTTTTTCGCACCAACTATATTTCTTTGGTATACTCTTTCAGACTAAACCGATTCTCGACTCGTGTATGTTACTCCTTTAGTCAATATTCAGTTCTGCGTTCTGGTAAGTGGTTGAAAATGGGGCTTAAGAGGTATAGGATTCTTGTTCTGATGATATCGTAGTTCTTGCGTGAATCTAAAGAGGAAGGGGGTTTTTGTGTAGGTTGTAGCCAAGGGTGATTGGTGCATTGCTTGAGAACTGAGGTGACTACTTCTGTTTTTGGTAAGGGCGTAGTAATTGTTTTGAAATCCTATTAGATCTCTCTAGTAGCATGAGTTAAGTTTCTAACTAAAGATTATTGGTTTAATTTAGGTACAATGATTTTAGGAGCACAGTTCATTTTCGCTATCAGGTGTGTAATCACACCCTCTCAACTGTAGATCGGCAAAAGTCGAAAAGCCAAAAAGTACAGCGTTTGAGGCCACATGGGCATGCAATTGCTCGTGTGGTGAACTGAGCCCACAAATCATGGGCATAAGACTGTAGAGGCCACCATGTGCGTTCTCATGGGCTTAGGTTATTTTGGGCCATGTTGGGCTAAGATGGGTCGTTGGGCTCAATGGACTCATGGGCCCCACACGAATGAAATTCACGATACGTGGAAAATACTAAACTGGGCTGTGTAGTTCACATAGCCATGGCTATATTTGGGCTAAATGGACTACACAAGCGTGTGGGCCCACTGGAGGGGGTAATGGGCCTAGGCTCATTTACACTGTTATGACCGTTTAAGTTATGTCAGTCACTCTAGGTGACTATAGACGTTCTAAGAGGTCAGTATGTGTACCAGGATCCCAAAATAGGTAAAATGACCAAAATACCCATAAAGGGTAAAATGACTATTTTAACCTTAATAGATAAAAATGACCGTTATACCCCTAGAGGTAGATTGACTGATGTATTTGTGATATAAACATGACAATTACTGAGCATGGCATTCTACATACTCGTATGATTTATGCATGACGTACTGCATGGGATTGGGATAATGTTTTGGAGGAAGTATACTGTACTGGTGGCTTTGCCACATATACTGTTACCGGCAGCTTTGCTACGATACTATTATTGAGAGCTTGGCTACAATATTGGTGTGTTGGCTGAGTGGGTCGATTTTATCCCTACATGGTGTGTTTGTTGTACGGAATGGTGTGTCTAGCTAGATTAGGGTGGGTTACACTATTGCATTACTACACTATACTGTTACTGTATTGGGCTAAGGCCCACACTGTACTATTTTCAAATAGGGCTCTGGCCCAAACTGTTACTACATTTGGCATACCGATTGCCTGATAGGGGAATTGCACACTGAGTTTTCATAAACTCACCCTTTCTTTTAACCGTGCAGGTAATCCCCAGCCATAGGCGATTTTGTGCTGCGATGGACTCGGAGGTGGCCACAGGATAACAGTTAACTTACAGTTGATTTTATTTATATTTATAGTTTCATTTTGGGTTTTTAATTATGTAATAAGGCCATTCATGGGATTTAATTTTTAAATTGGGCTTTGTCTACGTACTTCAAACTGTTAGTTTAGGAGAAAACGAGTTTTCAAAATAATAGTTGTTTTTAAAGACATGCAATTCAGAAATACAAAGTTGTCAAAAGCTTCCGCGACTTAAATCAGTTTAGTATACCATTGGCAAACGTTTTGACAAGATGATTTATATTAGTAAAAAAATTAATTCATTAAAGTCTTCTATAAAATCACAAAGGGGTTTTTAACTGACATCAAGTTTTGATTCACAAATTCTGATTTTTTGAAAGGCACTATGATGTAGCACGCCAAAATCGACCATAACGTCTGGGCTAGGTTTGGGGTGTTACAATTTTGATGTTTTAATGTTGTATAAAATGTGTGAATGATATTATGTGATATAATTGATGAAGTTTCGATAAGTGATAAATGTGAATGGAGAATCCCGGTTGAACCCTAGGAATAGAATAGGATACGAGTTACATGTCACTAGGAACTCAAGTGTGTGATTATGTGATTAAGTGATGTTCGGGTGCTGGTCTAGTATTTCTACCAGTGGCTAGGTAATCCTGCATTTGTTGCGGACACTTGTCAGCTTGTGTGAGCAACACTAAGTAGTTACATCCCTACCGTCAACTTGTGTGAGCAGACCCATGACTAGCTCAAGAACGAGCATATATGTGACATGTGGTAAGGGTAGCTTCAGCTACATATATGTGGCATTTATGTGCAAACTATCCATGTATCGGTTAGTATTCCAAGTGTTCAACGGGAAAAATAAAAAAGATATGAAAATATGTATGTTTGTATGATGATATGGTACAGGTGTGTACGAGCAATCTGTAGTATGAACGTTATAAGTGAGGATACCATGGTAAGTTGTATTTGAGTAAGTTCAGCATATGGGAGCTCAGTGGTAAATGTGTTAACTCTCATTATATGAATTTGCATGGTTAAGATGCTATTTATTTGCATATAAACTTACTAAGCTATATAGCTTACCCCTCCTTTCTTTTCTTTTGTTTTATAGTGTCACCAAGATAGCTCCAGATTGGAACTTGTTGGAGGCTCACATCACACTATCAGAATCATTATTTTGGGCATTTGATACTTGTGATATTTTTGAAAGTATGGCATGTATAGGGGCTTGGTCATTTGTTAAGTGTCATCTTTGATTTGGCCAAGAATGTTGGCCTAATTTAGTTGAAAGTTCATTTTGTATAAGGCCAATTGAAATTGGAAAATATTGGTTATTGGTATGATCATGTAATGATGTCTTTCATGAATGTGGTTGCATACATGATTGAGTCGATAATTGTGTAATGTTCATGCATGGTGATTGTGGTATGTGGATGATGAGTGGATACCTTGATTGTGGAGGTTTAAGTGCTTAATTCATGTCATGGTAAGTGTTGTTGGATGGACATATATGTTTTTGTGTTTCAGGGTGGCAATTGGCTTGGTAAATAGCCTATATATTGTCCATACAGATAGACACACGGGCGTGTGTCTCAGTCCCATGGGCGTGTTGATAGGCCGTGTGTACCCTGCACCTTAGTTTTGAGAAATAGAATGTCTAGTAGTAAACACACAGGCAGAGACATGACCATGTGTCTCGGCCATGTAAAGGGCATGGCCATAAGACATGGGTGTGTGCCCAGGCCATGTGAAGTCTACACCTTAAATGTGAAAATTAAATTTGCCACATGGCCTAGCACACGGGTGTGTGACTTGGCCGTGTGACCCTAAATAATTGATGACGTCATAAACAAAGAGTTACATGAGTTAAGGACATGGTCATGTCCCAAGCCACACGGGTGTGTGTGACCACACGGCCTACCTACACGGGCATGTGACTCTCCAAAACATGAAATTTTTATGTGTTGAAAAAGTTTCAAAAGTTCTCAGTTTAGTCCCGAACCACTCCTAATGTATGTTTAGAGTCCCGTAGGCCCGTAATAGGGACATTATGAATAAAAATGAAAAGTTTTAAATTTGACTCAAATTTTATGACTCGAATTTATATGTTCACATGTGTTTAAGTCCGATAATGCCTCGCATCCTATTTCGGCATTGGATACGGGTAAGGGGTGTTACATTGTAGGTTTAAATGCATGCAAGTCAGTAGACGGCCTAGGACACGGGCGTGTGGAGCCATTTCGAGAGTTACACGGCCTGACACACAGGCGTGTGACCCAACTCAAAGAGTTACACAGGTGAGGACACGGCCGTGTGTCCTTATTTCGAAAGTTACACGACCTGAGACACGGGTGTGTGACCTCTGTAGTCCAATTTTTCTAATTTTTTCATGAACTTTCCAAATTTTCCAATTTAGTCCCGAATTGTTTTCAAAGTATTTTTTAAGGTCTTGATGGCTCGATTTAGGGATGATAGGCACATGAATGAGTGTTTTATATCATGTTATATCAATGTATGAAATGTATGATTTAATGTTCAACTTGTACAATAATGGTCTGTAACCCTATCTGAGAAAAACATTCAGGTTAGGAGTATTACAGAACCCCTCAATTATACTCCTTTTATTTTGTTTAGTAGCTCCTATTATAAGTATGCCCAAAGACCAATCATGAGATGATTGTAATAACATGCTTGTTTTACCTTATTTATTAATATAAGGTATTATCGTTGTTATTTCAGTTTCTTTTCTGTGTATATAAATAAACTATTTTATAATAATGTCCTAAGAATAATATGACTATTCTTAAAAGGTCCTTTGTCGAGTATTATTGTGGGCTTGGATAAAAATAATGCATTAAGACTAATATGTAGTTGATTGATGACAAAGTGTTGCCATTAACATAGGATGTCAAAATCAATACATGAGCATGTGTGTTAGAGAACAACATATTGGATTGACCCGCCATGAGTACAATTCTTGTATTATTATGTAATAGCCACAACATTACTCATAGCGATTACTTTATATACAATCATCAAACTTGAGATCATCATTATCCCAACATCGTGAGTTGTATATTTTGATACAGTTAAACATCTACCATAATTGGTTATTCTATAAAGGCTAATTTTGGATATACCACAATCTATGTAGTGTGATATGGTTGATCAATATAGGATTTGTTCCTCCTACATAATGGGAGCAATATCTTAGGCCACTTGATTGATACTAGAAATGCGTGGCCATGCTCGAATAAGTTGATATGAGATATCATACTTATTTGTTTATCATAGTTTACTCAGGATATCAAGAAACATTGGATGGGTTATGCAAGTGGGACTATTCCATGACTTGTGTCCATTCTAGATATAAAAGGACAAAAGGATTTAATACATGAAGGGTTAATCATAGAGAGGCTATGTCAAATCATGACTTATTGTAACTTAGGTAGCAATGATGCATTGCAAGATGCCACTCATTATTTATAACACCCCTTACCCTAGTCTGACTCCGGGACAGGGTATGAGGCATTACCGTACTTAAACATGCTTAAACATATAAACTCAAGCTATAAAATTTCATTTTCATTTAAAACTTTTCGTTCATTCTCTTAATATCCTTATTGTGGGCCTACGAGGCCCAAAACATACATCGGGAGCAGTTCGAAACCAATCCGAGAACTTTCGGGCACTTAGAAAAATTTTGCTCAAAATAGGGTCACACGCCCAGGTAAAGTGGGACACGCCCGTGTGGGCAGGCCGTGTGGTCACACACACCCATGTCCCTAACCCGTGTTGAATTTATTTTCCATTTCGAACCTACAGGGGTTTTCACACGGCCTGGCACACACCCGTGTCCCTGGCCTGTGTCTTTCACACGGCCTCGACATGCCCATGCCTTAACCCACATGTGTAACACCCCAAACCCGGCCCAAACGTTATGGCCAGATCTAGTGTGTCACATGGATAGTGAATTACACCTCGTTCCTCTTCTAGTAAGTTTGGTGTGACTTAGCAAAACCATTTTAAGAGTTTTGAGAAAAGCAAGTTATATAATTTATGAAAATCCTATCCACTATTAGTTGGAGTTTATTTCTTTTAAAAGATCTTAATTGTCATTAGGTTATCATTGTTGCGTAAGATATGTTTTGAAAATGTTGATACTCAAATCGTATGCTATGTTCATACTCTGTAGCGACTATTCCACTGGCATATCGGCTTAACCTTAAGAACTCAGCCTCGTACTCTACAACCGACTTACTACCCTGGGTCAGGTTCAGAAATTCCTTCCTTCGGGCATCCACATAGCTCACCCCAACGTACTTCCCTTTGAAGGTTGTCTTAAATAGCTCCCAAGTTACTCGCTCAGCCTGGGTACTATCCCTCACAGTGATCCACCACTGATAAGCCTCGTCTCACAGCAGAGATACTACGTCCTTCAGCTTCTGCTCCACTGAGCAATCCAAATCGTCCATGATTCACTCCATGGCCTCCAACCAGTATTCGGCCACATTTGGGGCTACTCCAGATACGCCCTTGAAAATCTCTGCTCTGTTAGCTCAGAGTCACTCAGAAATAGACCCTCCATTCACAGTCCCCGTACTTGCCCAGTGACCCTTTCCAGAACCCTTAACATTGCCTGGGACAAAGCGTCGTCCCCTGCAGCCCGATCATACGGCCCATTCTCAGTTACCGGTGGCACTCATGCCTCCTCAGCTAGCATGTGTCCTAAAGATGAAAACCCAGCTTTCGCACTACCTCGGCCACATCCACGGCCTCGTCCTCGAGTTGCCCTCATACTCATATTGTATTCTTTGATTACGAATTTTATGAATTAGTTCAGTATTTCGGTATTTATTACAAATGTCTTATGTACAAATAGTATTTCAGAATTTTGTTTTCACAGAATCGTAGCCTAGCTATAGTCTCAGTCTTTTAGGGTTTTCAGTTTTTCCTACTGTCTCAGTCTTTACAGTTTCAGTATTACCCTAACTACAGAATCTTAGTAGGGTCTTAGTACTATCTATAGTAATATAATAGTATTTCAGTACAGTACAATACAGTAAAGATACTTACAAACTTGGTGCTGGAGATTCGGTATGCCACTCTTCGAAATCTAGATTTCAGAAAACCAAATTCGTAAAAATAACTTTTATACTCAAAAGAGAGCCTTTAGTAAAAATACAAATATCTTGAACGAAATTAATTTAAAAAGGGTTTTTCTCAAAAAGTTTTCAAAATCAATTTTTTTCCAAAATACCATTTTGGGCCTTAAAAATATTTTAAGAAAACATTTGGACCCGATCCATAGCCGAGTTGTTACAACCAGACTCTGATACCACTAAATGTAACACCCAAAACCTGGCCCAGACATTATGGCTAGATCTAGTGTGTCACATGGATAGTGAATTACACCTCGTTCCTCTTTTAGTAAGTTTTGTGTGACTTGGCAAAACCATTTTAAGAGTTTTGAGAAAAGTAGGTTATTTAATTTATGAAAATCCTATCCACTATTAGTTGGAGTTTATTTCTTTTAGAAGATCTTACTTGTCATTAGGTTATCCATTGTTGCGTAAGATATGTTTTGAAAACTTTGATTAATTTTAAATGAAAATTTGCGCAGCCTTAGTCTATTCGTTTTAAGCAAGTTATAATTAAGTAAATAAAGATCAAAATGAAAGTAAAATAATTAATGAGCGGCCTTATTACAAATTAAAAACCCAATAAGAAAATAAACTAAGAAAATAATGAAATAAATAATTTTAAGAAAATATAACCAAATGCAATTCACGTGGCCACTCCGAATCCCTCCAGCTCCAAGTCTTCTAAGGTTGGGGCTCACCTGCATGGATGAAAAGAAAGGGTGTGAGTTTGAGAAACTCAGTGTATAAGCTAACCCAACTAGAGTCCAATTCAGTACAAGCTTAACTGGGCCGAAGCCCTGTTCAGGAAACAGTGTTAACTGGGCCTTAGCCCTATTCAGAAAACAGTAATTATTGGGCCTTAGCCCTATTCAGAAAACAGTATGGGCCTTAGGCCCATTACAGTAACAGAACAGTATTTATGCATGAATGCAAAGCCCAACCCAATCCAGCCCTACACACCACATGTACCAGCCCTACACACCATGTGGGGAATAACTCAACCCACCCAGCCCTACACACCACAGTCGCAGCTTAGCTGCTTAATCAAATAACGTGGCCAAGCCACTAAAACAGTAATACAAAGCAAAGCCTCTAACAGTATAGGTGGCGTTGCCACTTAGCACTTCCTCCATCAAAACCCAATCTCATGCAACAGTATATAATATGATATGGCATACATAGAACAGATACATTTTAGCATGCAAATCAGTCAACTTAACCCTAGGGGTAGAATTATCTTTTAGCACGTATGGGTAAAACAGTAATTTTCCACCCTTAAGGGGTATTTTAGTAAATTTACCAGATATTAGGGTTTCACGCTCATTACAGTTTGTTAATAGCCCTAACATCATCCAAGTACTTCTTTAGTCCATTTTATTAAAGCAGAGTCATCGAACCCTAAAACCCCTAATGGGCCTAACGATGTCCACTAGCTACTATGGCCCACTAAGCCCAAATTTTACGTCCATTTTAGGAGAATTATTACTCAGATTACAAGAATACACTTACTGCTCGTTTTCACCCATAAGTGCCTGTAAGCCTATTGGGCCCAAATTTGGCCCTTCGAGGCCCAAAACCTCCAACGTGCACGAAAATGCGCACCCATCATTCTTACTGTTTGTGATTTCCAATTATACTGATTCAAACTGACCCACGAGTGCATCGCACGCTCACAAGCCCTCGAAATGCTAGAATTTTAGCATTTCGGCTTTTCAGTTTTTACCGATCTAGTCTACTAGTGGGTGTCAATTACACACCTGATTTGCGATACTGCATCGAGATCCGCACTGAATTAACCTACAATTGTTTAAATCACACTGTTAACTAATATCCAATGAAATCAACGAAACTGACAACCTACCATATTCGGCCAACACCATCTAAGGCCCTTAAGCACTTACCTCTGTGGATTCTTCAACTAGATCTAGATCTATTTTGCTCCAATGGTCCTAGCCTTCAATACTCCTCGATTGATAGCCTCTACTCCATACTAGCACATAAGAAATCAAAAGAGAAGACTAATGTAAGTCATAGCCAAAATCGACAGCCACCATAAGGAGTTAGGGGTTTCGGCTTTTCTTGAATCACAAGTTAACAAATGAAAGGGGGTTTCGAGTATTACCAATGCTCTATTTGCCCAAAGAAGTGTCCCCAATCCAACCTAATCCAGATCTAGTATAGATCTAATCGAAACTTGAAAAGAAAATAGATCCAAGTGATCTAAAGATTCAGTTCCTGAATCACTATAGAGTATGGAGGTTTTAGCTTTTGTACGAAGAAGAAGAATAGCAGTTTATAGAATGGAGAGGAGATGATTGACAGAGGGATGAGAGAGTTGTGAGTTTCAGCTTTTTAGAATACTGAGAAAAGAAGAAGAGAAAGAACTAGGATCCCCATCCAAAGAACTAACCCTAATCGGCTACCAAGCAAATGACCAAATTTGCCAAAAGAAATCGGCACACAAACAACAAATGCCAAAAATGTTCCTAAGACTCCCATTGCCGAATATGTTCTCTAACACTCCCTCATTCAGCCAACTCTAGCTTCCCTTTCAAAATTCTTAGATTTTCTCCCTCTTATCCCTCATTGACTTAATCCCATAAGCACCTCAAACTCTTCCCAACAGAGTTTCACTTGGAGTCCACCACACGCCTTGCACATGCATTAAAAATAAAACATCACATTGCTTACCATGAGACTTGAACCTTAGCTCTTGCACAGCTTCCACACGTCACCCCTTGTGTCTTAAGTGGCGCCACCTTGCCACTTTAACACAAGCTTACTTTTGTCTTAATTTACCAACATTTTTTTTAAAAGCCCACTTTGTTAGAGCCCCTTCTCCCTTAGGTCCAAAATTTTAAAATTCTACCAGGTTTTAACTTAAGCTTAGGCCTTCTAAAGGCCCACTAACACACCCAAAGCATAATTTAGCACATCCAAACAAGCAAAAAATTAAATTCAAGAAAAATCACAAAAATCCCAAAAATTAGGGCATTACAATGTGTGAAAACCTAGACATTCTATTTATGATGTCAGAATGTAATTTTTGGGCTCACGGCCAAGCCACATGCTCGTGTGCTAGGCCGTGCCCTCCACACGGTTGAGACACACCGCCGTGTCTCTGCCCATGTGTTTACTACTGGGCATTCTGTTTTGCATAATTTAGGTACAAGTGACACATGGCCTATCAACAAGCCCATGGGGCTGACCGTGTGTCACACACGGCCTAGGCACGTACTCGTGTACCTACCCGTATGGACAAATGTAGGCTATTTTCCAAGACCTTTGCCACCCTGAAACTTAACCAAATAGAAGGCCAATTTCAATACCACATAATAGGACATTTATAAACACCAAATACTCAAAACTTGAGGCATTCACATGCCACCATTGCAACATTAATCATTCATTCTTCCTACTTAATTGTGCAATTTCAAACTAGCACGAATGGCATTCACTTTGCATAATTTAACTTAACAATATTAGACTATTTCCAAAGGCTATTACAACATGACTTGAGTAAAACCAATGGCCAACACATTTGGCTACTCAAAATGATACATACCAATTTAACAAAGTTTTCTATACATGCCATACTCAAAATAGCTAAACTATACTATACCAAATTGGAAGGCTTGATAGTGTGACTTCGAGCTCTGACTTTTAACGAACCCCGAGCTAGCTTAGCAAGACTACAAGGAAAATAAAAGAGAAAGGGAGTAAGCATAATTGCTTAGTAAGTTGTATGAAATAAAATAGCAACATAAATCATGGAATACACATTCAAGTAAGGAAATCATGAAATATCATATAATTTCTTTACACAATAACGTGGCTTACTCATGCTCTTTCTTACCGATACATTCATATCATTTCGTATGTTTTACTCATACTTTTCTCAACATCATACTTATATCATTTGTGTTCATTTTCTCATAACTAATCTTAGACACCTGTATCACTCATCACAAAAAACTTTAGTCTTTATCGTTAAACTCATCAACTTGAATACTTTTCCCATTAAATTACTTAAAATACCATAGGGTACCCGAATGTCATTCTCGAGGTAAGATGCCAAAGCCATATCCCAGATATGGTCTTACATAGGGTCTCAAGTCGATGCCAAAGCCATATCCTAGATATGGTCTTACACAGGATCTCATATTGATGTCGATTCCATGTCCTAAACATGGTCTTACACGAGATCATAAACTGATGTCGATGGCATGTCCCAGACATGGTCTTACACAGGATCATTTTTAGATGCCAACGCCATGTCCCAGACATTGTAATAGCCTAATTTTGAGCCTGATCGGAACGAGTGGTTTCAGCACCACTTAACCGAGTTAAAATATTTATTTTATTATTTTAATAAGTTTTCCAACATGACAGTATTACCGTGTAAAAGTTTCGTAAAGAAATTTTACTGATTAAACGGTTAATTCGGTAAAAAGGACTAAATTGCGTAAAACGATAAATATGAGTTCTATTGCATAAATGGATTAAATGACTTTGTCTTTATTTGTGGGAGTCCTTGCATGGCAATTATATAATTTCCTATTTGAATGGACGGTGGTGACCTTAAAAATGCATGTATTTTATTATTACTTATGATGGATAATATAATAAACTTATTATATTATATGTTTATTAAGTAAAACTAAATAGAAATAAGTGATATATTCATCACTTACCACCAAAACTAAGGTGGAAAAACACCATTGTTGGGTCCTCCATTCGGCCAAGCTTAGTTACTCAATTAAGGTACGGTTTTAATCCATTTTAATGATTTCTATGTTTTTGAGCTCGTTGCAGCTCGGTATAGCTAGCCCGTACCTCAATTTCTAAAATTGGTGATGTTTTTGAAATGTTCCATTGTTGAATACTTGTGTAATTTGAAGTTTTATGATAGATTATTAATGGTTGTTTGTAAATATACAAGTTCTATAAAGTAATTTTTTGACAAAAATGTCAAAAGGGGTTAAATTGCAAAATTTTAAAATGTTGTGGTTAGAAATGTGAATAAAATGAAAATATGGGCTGCTATAGGGATATATGAAATTCGGCCATAATGGGTTTTGGCCTAATTGTGCAAAAAGGATTAAATTGCAAAATAGTTAAAAGTATAGGGACAATTGTGAAATTTGCTAAATATATGTGAATTGGATTAAATTGAATTGTATAGTTGCTAAAAGTATTAAATTTTTTATATATTTAGATCAAGAGAAATAATTACCAGAATTAGATCGAGGAAAACAGAAAGTAGACGAATAGTCGACGGATATACGAGGTAAGTTTGTATAGTTAGAATCGAACTATTAGTTACTGTAATTGTTTACATTGAATGTATATGTATGTGGAATAAATAAATTACTTGAATTATCAACTCTATGAATATGTTGCTGCCACCGAAGTTGTAACGTCCCTAACCCAAATCCGTCATCGAAATAGGGTTACGAGAGATTACCAAATTTTTTTCAGAATAAATTCAGATAATTTTTTTAAAAGAGAATTTCACAACGTAAAACTTACCACTCTTCTACGAACACAATATATTTTCATTTAAGCACTTACCCTTTTTTTTAACGCGTCATATAATAAACATTTTACCATTTAACCAGTAATTTGGCACTTGTCTAAGCATCAACAACAACAACAACAATAACACTTGTTAATATACTTGAACATATTTCCTATAAATTCAATATTGATAAACTTATTTTATCAACATATTACATTTGAGTTTATTGCTCATCACAACTTACACAATTTCCATATATCACGTATTAGAGATAGTCACATATTTATATATCATGATGCATACCATTCTCTTACCGTTTCTTCATAAACATAAATCATTCAATTCATTGTATCAATATTTCATGTACCATCATTTTCATGAATTTCGTGTGACAATTCATAATCCTGAATATGCATAATTATCTGGTAAGTTTTTCATAATGTTTTTTCCATGTCATATTTCAATATATCAAATAAATATGATTTCCATGTATTTCAAGTTTAATTCATAATTAATTATCTCATGCTCAGATTATTTCATGTCGGAACTTTATTCATTAAACCATTCGAAATATCATCGTTATACATGTAATACTTTCAAGGTATATAATTTTATATTCATAGATGCACGTATCCATCAATAAATTCCATGTACAAATATCGTCATCATCATAATCACTTTCATTTTCACTTAGTCATTTTTAATTCAATTCCTGTTGAACACATCAGAATAATAATGGATACATCAAACATCTCACATAGTGCCAAACTTGTAGCCAAAGCTACTTTATTTCACATAGATCACATAGGCTCGTTCTCGAGCTAATCACATTTAGCACAATGCCATGGACTTATTTCACTTAGATGCCATGGACTTATATCACTTGGCACAATACCATGGACTTGTTTCACTTAGGTGCCATGGGTGTTTTTAACTTAGATATCCACACAGGTCCCTAATATCCATTTTCTATTCCTAATGTTCAACCGGAAAATTATCTTACTTTCCGATATTTTATCAATTACGTCAAATATTCAGCGTTATTTCATAAATTATATCAAAATATGAAAATGTAATTAAAACGATACATTACTTACACACAAATTTACTTGCCACATCATGAACTCAAATAACATATATAAGACATATTAATGTATTTCAAATGCATTTCATAATATTTCTTTTCGAATTCAGACTATTTCATATTAGAACTTTTGTCATTAATTCATTTAAAATACCAATTCATACAGAAGGCACACTCAATGTGTACAAATATATAATCACAAATGAACTCATTCATCAGACATATTCCATATTTATATATCATAGTCTCATATTTCCATGTATCAATTACCATCATTTTCTCGTATTTCAGAGAATATGTGTAACAATTTATAAACATGTAATTCACTAACTCTTCATGCCAATCACAATATAAATTGACAAATCACATATCGAGTCCAATTTCAATTTTCAATAAAATTTAACCATATAAACTCACAAGTTCGATTTTTGTATTATAACGATAATCTTAATTTCATAATAAGTATTCCAAATAAAATATTATCTCATTTCTAATTCAACATTTATCGATTATAAGCGGGCATGTGATCAATTTATACACAAGTCATTCATATATATTTTTTTCCTCCTCCTCCACTCCATCCCACATCCTTAATATAAATAACACACTTGTAAATGACATTATCTATAATTTTCACTATTTACTTATATGCATATTCAAGCTGTCCATCTGTGTCATAGTTACTAAATTATTTTTATCTTGAGCTACAGAACTCCAAACTATGATCCGTTAATTTTACATGAAAATAGACTCACATATCTTCTTACTATAAAATTTTCAGAATTTTTAGTTTAGCCAATTAGTACAGTTTATTCATTAAATTCTCTCATGTTTCGCTATTTGATAGTTCTGACCACTCTTTGCTAAAATTTAATTATCTCTTTGTACATAATTCAAATATGTTCTTGTTTGTTTCCAATAAAAATAGACTTATTAAGGAATATAATCATATAAATTATGTCCCAAAATTATTTTTTTACAATTTTTAATGACTTTTCCATGTCAGAACAGGGGATCTCCAAATCATTCTGAACCAGTCTCACAAAAATACAATTATCTTAGAATACAGAATTCCTTTACTTGCTCTGTTTCTTTTATATAAAAATAGACTTAATAAGATTTAATTTCATGTCTCATTCAACTTCTAATTCAATTTCTACCATTTTTGGTGATTTTTCAAATTTAGGCTACTGCTGCTATCCAAAATTGTTTTAGCAAGATATTAATTACTAAGTTTATAACACCATTATTTCCTTTCTCTATACTATTTCCCATCACTTTCTCTTATTTTCTCTTCACTAACACATCAAGAACATAAAGCTATATATAAGAAAACTCTACATTAACATCATTTCCATATTTTTTCAATAATATCAAACTTAAAAATATATTAAAATCTTGATGTACTTACGTTGTCCCATTGATTTCAATCTTTAACTTAATTTTCTCTCTCCTCCAACTTCTATTTCTTGAATCCAACTTGATATTCTAACTCCCCATAGTCTTCTTAACATTTTCTCTCTTGGTAGTTATGAAATTTTTTTTGATTTCTAGGTGAAAATGGTGAATTTTTGGTGGAGGGACCAAATTGTAAAGAAAGCAAAACTTTCTTTCTTCTCTTCTCTTCTAACATGAAATGCATGGAAAATGATGGATGGTGTGTTCTTTTTTTCTTCCACACACACTCACATATATATAGACTAAATAAAATAATAAAATATCTTATTAAAACATTAAATAAATTATAATTATTTAATTAAATAATTATAAAATATCACCAACATCATCATTACTTTCTAGATTTCTCTCTCTTCTAATTGACCATTTTGCCCTTTGTGATCTTTTAAAATTCCATTCTTGAGTCATCACTCAATTTGGTAAAATCACAATTTAGTCCCTCATAATTCTTCACCTATTCAATTTGGTCCTAATTCATCAATTTCCTTAGTTTCTAGATCATTCCACCCATAAAATATTTACACTACTGGTCCTTTAACTTTTTTCATATTTACACTTTAACCCCTCAAACTTTGAGTATTTACTCTTGGGCAACAAAACTTTTCTCACTTTTGCAATTTAGTCTTTTTTATTTAATTAACCACCCAAATGTCAAAATTTTCTAACGAAATTTTAATACTACCTTATTGACACTCTGTAGATTTGCATAAAAATATTTATGGCTCGGTTTATAGTGCCGAGATCTCGATTCCTCTTTTTCTCAGTTTCTTGACCAAATAAATCTTTATAAGACACAATTTACTATTTCAAAAATCTTTTAAAAGCTACATTTGGCTCATAAATATTAAATAATATAATCTACGAGTTCATTTGTCAAATTTGGTGGTCTTGAACCACTATTTTTGACATCGCTGAAATTTGGGATATTACAGAAGTTACATGATATAGCATAAAAAAATATTATAAATTATATGATATGTATTATAAAGATTACATGTTACAAAAGTTAAATGAATTATATAGTACATAAATATATGTATTATAAAAGAAAATGTTACATGAAACGCATGATGTATATATATGAAATGGGACATGGCTTATGTGAATCACATGAGTACTTAGTGATATGATTTATATGAATCTTATAAATAAAATGTGGTTTCAAATTTCCTATTGAATATATGTTTAAAATTGATTACCGAGCCTCGTTTGAACCATAGAAAGTCGTAGGATACAAGTGACATGTCACTAGGGCTACAGGTTGGTTGAGCTCCTGCATTCGTTGTGGACTCACCACAGCTCATGAGCTTACATGATCAGCCTTCGGGCTTACCGTTACCGACTCAGGTGGAGCATACAGTACATGGCTCGAAAGAGCATATATGATGAATTGACGAATTTACAAGTTTACAAATATCACTGTGTATGTATCACCCGAGTATCCCTTGATGTTTCCAAAGGTTCAACGGGCCTTATATCTATATGAAAATAAGGAATACATGTTGTAAAAATTCAAGATGTGCATGCTATATGTAACACCCCAAACTCGGCCTGGACATTATGGCCGAATCCAGCGTGTCACATTAAAGTGTTTTATCTAAAACCTTGTTTTCATTAAAAAACCGTTCTAAAGAAAATTTAAGTAAAAATCAAGTTTGTACTTTCTTTTATAACAAGGTACATTCAGAAGTCACTTTTAACTTTTTACTTCATGTTAAAAGTTACTTTGGAAAATTTTACTTTAACTGCGGAAGCTTGTTTTTTTTCAAAAAAAAAACTTAAAATGTGTTTAAAACGAATAAATCCATGTTCCGGTCTTAAAGCATTATAATGTACAGTAATAACCAGAGAAAATGCCTTATTACAATTCGGACTAAAATAATTAGAAATACTAGAAATCATAAAGAAACCCAAGTTTAGTCATCTTGCTAGCTGGCCACCTCTGAGTCCCACCATCCGTTGAACCGCCTATTGAGGATTTCCTGAGAAAAATAAAAAAGGGAGTGAGTTTCGAAACTCAGTGTGTACAACCCTCAGCAACAATATATATATCATGCAACACAAATCATCTTAGGCCTGAGCTCAATACAATAACAACATTTAGAGCAATCATGTATGCAATAATGCAATTATGCAATTCCCACCCCATCCAACCGATACACAACATCTCCGTCCAACCGAATCACATTCTGTGGGGATGACTACCTCGACCTACCCATCCGATACACATCAAGGGTAGTGCCAGTTGCGGTACTACCTAACATTGCAGCAAAGCTGCTGATCATGTATTGGGCTTAAAAGCCTTCATTGGATCCACGGTCGTCAAGCAACTATGCAATCCTCATACTTCTTCCAACATAATTCCCACCCACATGCAACATTATAACACATGAGTGCAACATATAGCATATAGTCATACTTATAACATACAAGGGTAATTAGTAATTCTACCCTACAGGGGTATTTCGGTAATTCTACCCTACAGGGGTAATTCAGTAATTCTACCCTACAGGGGTATTTCAGTAATTTACTAACGCATGGGTCTTAATTACAAACTTTGGCCCGTCAACAAGTCCTCCTTAGCTAGAGTGAACAGGCACTATGCACTAGGTAAGATTCTAGAGAAGAGGAGGTGGGTCATTAAGACCGCTTAAGTACCAAGCTCTCCCTAGATCTAATCCTAAACATGCATATGTCCATTGCCACACTCTAACCTTATGACTTGCCCACAGACAAATTTGATAAATTAATTAAGTTTTATGCTGCTTAAGGATTTATTAGAAACTAGGCCTACAAGTCCATTACAAAACACTAGCAAGTCTATAGGCTTTCATACATTCATATGGCCTATCAAGCCCTATCACATTTATACGGCTCGTTAGGCTCAATCACACTTATATGGCCCAGTAGGCCTAATCACATTCATATTCATGCAATCATATGCTTATTCCATCACTTAGTATCAAATTGTCAATTTTGCCTATTATGGGCCCTATGGCCCATCGAGCCCATTTAGCCTATTTTGGCCCGGTTGGCCAATACACAGCCTAAGTCCATGAGATCACTCATGGGGCCTCTGCTAACGTATCGATTACCCTCGTTCGAGTGTTCATGCACTTGCGAGACTGTCGTAGCCAAACTTTTGGCTTTTTGGCATTTCGACTTTTCGGCATTTCGGCTTTTGCCGATCTACTGTATGTGTAGTGTATGTACACACCTGGTAAATGAGACGTGTTACACTATCCTCAGCCTTGAACCTACAACCAATACCAACCTTCAATTAATCACACACTTATCCACAATATTTACCAAAAACTGAAGCCTTACCATAACCTTACCATGTGCCTCGGGTCCTAATAGCCCTTCCTTAGCTACTAATCACGAATATTCCCTCGATCTGCATCAATCTTAATTGTTAAAAACAAAATAATAGGTGACTTGTATCCAACTCAAGTCACCCTTTTCCTCAACATAGACCATTCGGCTAACTTAACCCAAAATAAGGAACACTTACCCAAAATCCGAAACGTATGGATAGCTTTTCAGCAAAGATCTGGAGATCCAAGCTTGATTCCAACTCTCCAAGATCCAATCTACCAAAATTGAAGGAATGATGACAACCCGACAAAGATTCAGTCACTAGAGTATTCGACACAAGGTTTTGGGATGATGAAGAAATCGGCTCCAAGAGCAAAGGTTTTTGGCTTTTGAAGTCACGAATATTCAGTCCCCAACAATTGAGATAAAGGTGGGATGGCACAAGCAATGGAGAAAGAAGAGAATGATATTCGATTTAAGGCTTTACGAGAAAAGAAAAGAAAACACAAAAGGAAGAGGCAAGGTTTAGAACAGAAAAAGTGAAGGAGAATTCGGCAGAGCACTATAGTTGCCGAAATAGCACAAAGGGAATTCCAATTGCCGAAATAGCACAAAGGGAATTTGACACCCCCTATTTATACACAATACCGAAACTCTGCCTACCCCCAAAGTCCCAATCGGCTCCAAGTCTTCCCCATCTCATCTCCTTATTTTTCTCCCTGATAACTCCTCAATCCTTTTCCTAAATTTTCTCTTCTGATCACTCTCCTTAGAGTCCATCATCACACCACTTCCAACCTTCTAGAAGGCCAAAATTAAACTCCTAAAAAAAATACTAAGCTAGGATTCGAACCTAGGATCTTCTTGCAACCCATAACGCCACCTTCCTATACCCTAAGTGGCGTCACTTAGCCACTCCACCACAAGGCTCTTTGATGCCATTCTTCCCTATTTTTATTTAAAAGCCCAACTACTCACCACCCTGGTTCCTTTAATAATTAATTCAAAATTCCTTCACCTCAAAGTTCGAACCCAAAACTTCTCCAACTCCAAATTTATTAAACCATTAACGCCAACATGTCATTTATTATTTTCTTACTTACTAAAAATAAAATTATGAGACCCAAAGCCCAAAGCCCTATTCATCTAGGCCCAAAATTTGGGGCGTTATATATAATGAATTGACTGATTTACAAGTTTACATATATACACTGTGTGTGTATCACTCAAGTATCCCTTGATGTTTCCAAAGGTTCAACGGGCCTTATATCTATATGAAAATAAGGAATACATGTTATAAAGATTCAAGATGTGTATGGTATATATGTTATATGAATTACATGGATTACATGAATTACAAGAATGATATGTTACAAGTATATGATTACATGATAAATGTTACATGGTTTATATGAATTACATGTTACAAGCATATGTTTGCTTGACATATGTTACATGAATTACATGTTATTTGGGATGTATGATATGTATAAATAAATGGTTACATGGTTGCATGAATTATAAGTTATATGAGATGTTTGACTTGTATAAATGAAAGGTTACATGATATATATATGTGAATCTTGTAAATGAATGATGATATGTGATATAGTATATGTAAAAGATAGATGAAATGATATGTGTATTGAAATGTTGCATGAGATCAATGATTTATATAGATGAATTGATACATGGTTTGAATGAAATATAGTTATGAAATGTAGCATGATTTATATATAAGGTATAATTGAAATGAGAAATGAATTGAATGTTATATAGACATTACATATTGGTTTCATCCTTATGAATGGATGAATATATTGTTGTTAAGTGACTAATTTGAAAATGATTTACTGTGTTACTAATGAGTTAATGTTTATATGAGCGTAATTTTGCTATCAATTGGATGAATGCGTTACAGGTCATACGTATTGAAATAAATTGACACAAGTGCTATGTGAACTATATGGTATTGATATTATATAGGTGATATGAGATATAAATGGTTTAATCACATATATGGCACTTAGTGTGCAAGATACCGGGTATTCGATGTTGATTTCAATAGTTCAATGGAGAAGATGATGTTACAAGAATAGAAATGATGATATGAATTAGTACAGGTATACGTGGTACGCTTGACAAGTAAGAGATATTGAATTTGGTAGAGGTGATTTATACGTATTCAATTAAATGGTGAAATATTTGTTAAACCATATATAGTACTGCTAATTATACGGGCTTACTAAGCTTATTAGCTTACTCAATTTATTCTCTGTATTTTACAGTGAGTTGAATGCTCGTTCGAGTTGGAAGTCATCGAAGATTTCATCACACTATCCAGGAGATGATTGGTAATCTTAAGCTCTTTTGAAATGTGTAAATATGGCATGTATAGGCTAGTTTATAAATTGAATATTTTGGTCACATATGCTATTGAATATGGTATGACTTTTGGCTTATATCCAAGCTATGTGATGTGGCTTGGTTTGAAAATGGTTAATTTGGCATAAAAGTTTCATTTGATAAGTTCATTTTGTGATGGATGAGGTTTGAGCTTTGACTTAATTGGCTTAAATGATGTTGAGTAGAAATGGTAAGTTTCTTAGTTGAATTAGTAGGATAATGCCAAGTTTGAGTTGAATGGAAATGAGTTATAAATGATAAATATTTTGCTTGAAATGGATATGAGATAGTTAGTACATGTTTGTGATATATATATATATATCATTGAATTGGTTAATTATGAAATGGTCTATTTGATGGCTTGTAATGGCTGATTGGGTTGTTCAATTATGCTAGTATAAGGTTGTGCAAACGATGCTTATGGCTACTTGACAATTTGTGGTGTGAAAATAGCTTAAACCAAACCTATTTCATGCCACACGGCCAGAGCACACGGGCGTGTGTCTCGATTGTGCGACCCCTATTTTTGGATAGTTAAGTCAGTGTAGTACACGGGCTGGACACAAGGGCGTGTCTGGTGACCATGTAGTTGAATCAGGTTAGCGTACAGGCTGAGCACACGGACATGTCTGGTACCCGTGTAGCCGAGTCAGGATGACACACAGTCAAGACACACGGGCATGTCTAGTAACCGTGTGGTAAAGTCAGTATGTATGCCCTGTTTTCACACAACCTGGACACATGGACATGTCTGGTGCCCGTGTAAGGCACACGGATTGAGCACATGGCCGTGTGACCCTAATTGGAAAAAAAATTTCTTGAGTTTTCTTACAACTTTTATATGATACCAAATTAGTCCCTATGATATGATTAGAGTTTTATAAGTCTATTTATAGCATAAGTTGATTATAAATGATTGAAAAGCTATTAGATTTCGATGTTATATGTTATATGTTTGATGTTACATTGTTCTGATCTGAGTTACAAGTCCGGTAACACCCTTACCTATTCTGACAACGGTTACAAGATAAGGGTGTTACAGACATGGTCTTACAGGGGATCTAAATCTCATCTCGATACCGATGCCATGTCCCAAACATGGTCTTATACGGGACCTCATGTCGACGCCAATACCATGTCCCAGACATGGTCTTACATGGGATCTCAATTCGGTGCCGATGACATGTCCCAGACATGGTCTTACATGGGACCTACAATTTCTCATATTATGAGTATGGTACCCTTCATATTCTTTACAATTTAACCGGGATTTCTCATTTATTTCTTTCTCAATTCTTTGTAAAAATTAATGTCAATAATTTTCATGGAATATTATAAATTCATAGAATATCATCATAGTAAAGTTTCATAATGCATAAAGCTAATTTATTGCATACAACTTACCTCGGATCCAAAATACGAGTGAACGTTCAATTTAGTCCACCACCTTACTTTTTCCCTGGTTTAGATCTGGGTTTCGTGTCTCTTGATCTAAAATGAAAAATTAAGCTTATTTAATATTCAGATTGGCTAAATAGCCCATAATTAACACTTTGGCAAAATTTATAATTTTTCCCTAAACTTTTGCATATTTGCAAAATGGTCCCTAGGTTCGTATAATGAAATGCACTTAGTTACCCAAGCCTAGCCGAACATCATTAGTGCTCATAACAGCCCCTATTTCTCACCAATTCACACTTTTACTACACATTTTCCTACTTTTACTATTTAGTCCCTATTAGGGATTTTCATAAAAAATCACTTAGAAAAAGATGTTTACTACACTTTAAACTTTCATATTCTACCACTAGGCATCAAAATACTTGCATGTCATGCATGGGTATATTTTTGAACATAAACCCTAGCTCAAATTAGTGGTAGAAATAGCTAAATTAAAGCTACGAGGATTTCAAAAATACGAAGAGAATTAAAAACAGGGCTAAATTGCACTTACTTGAGAGCTTGAAAATGTGAAAAACCCTAGCTATGGAGAACCCTTAAATTTCGACACACAAGGGAGAAGATGGACACAATTTTTGACTTATTTTTCCCTTTTTATTTCATTAATAAACCAAATTACCAAAATGCCCTTATGCCCTTTCTTTAAAATTTTTCCCTTCTTTAGGCATTTTTGTCCATCATGAAATAGGTCTAATTGCTAAATAAGGACCTCTAATAATTTTTCTAATACTATTTCATCCTTCAAACTTCTAGAAACTCATATTTTATAATTTTTTTTACAATTTAGTCCTAAAGGACAAATAAATCACTATTTCATAAAATTTTCTTCATGGAATTTTCCCACTATTATGCACTCATGTCATGAACTCAAAAATCATGAAATATATTTTTCTACTTCGGATTTGTAGTCTCGAAACCACTATTCCGACTAGGCCCTAATTCGGGCTATTACATTATTTGTAATATTATAATTATTCTAGTATTACCACTAACGTTACAAGAACCTACAAGGTCACACGCTATGGTTGAAACGAATAGAATCCAAATATAATCGATATTATGTTTAGCTGTCACATGTATTAAATTGATTATAGAATTAATTTAATTGGGCAGTTAAATATCGAACAAATTATATATACAAGTATGTTGTACACATGATGAGAACATGGTTAAGTTAATATATGAATTTGATTATTTAACTAAACATAGTTTACCAAAATCTTGTTATAATTATTGTAATTATAATTTACGATAGAATATTATTATAATTATTGTAATTGTAAATTTTTTCGATCAAACATTATTATAATTATGGTAAATATAATTATTATATTTAGTTAATTATTATAATGAATTTTGATTCATGTTAAAATATCAACTATTCCCGAATTAGGAAATAAAGGGGTTTTTAAGAAAACCTAATATCTAGAAATAAAGTGTATAAGGTCTAGCAGCCGTTAATGAGATTTTCTCTCTAAAAAAGTTTGAGAGAATTCTTGTCGTTCATTGTCACACCGGGTGGATTAAATAGAGGCCGAAACTTTTCGTACCGGCTTGGAATTGACATACAATTGCATAATTAGTTCAAAAATAGCTATCTTCAGGTTTTAGACTATTAAAGGTAATCGTTTATACCCTTCTCACCCTGATTCATTCTATGCACATAGATCCTTGAATGTAATAGCCAGATTTTTTTTCCGCTGCACCATGGGGCATACCAATGATCCAACAACTCAAACATGGAAGAATCGAGTGTTCCTATCACCCTCTTTTAGCCATTGAATCCGAGATCTTTGCGACCAATATGCTTCTTCTTCCAAATAAAATTGCCCCAACTCGGCCCAAGCGGTTCTTATCTCATCGATATTAAAATCTGGTCTAGGCCCATCAATAAGTCTTTCAACCCGATGAACCAATCGACGCATACGACTTTTCAATCGCTTAAATCGACAATGCTGCCATTCCCCAAGACGGGTACCAACCCCCTTAATTTTTGACAACAAATTCCCACCCCTTTGACACCATGCACTTTTAATAATGTCTTTAGCATCCTTATCTTCAAACCAACAAGCTTCGTATCTGAATAAGAGTCTTAGATCCCTCAAAGCATCCCTCAGCTGTCACCCCAATGTATCAAGTAAAAGAGTGTTATGATACGATCTAGCTTGGCGCACAACTTCCGTAGACACAAACAGCTCTCTAAGCAACCAATCAGCAGAAAACAAGAACCTATCAATCCTCTCCTTAACCAGTCTCCTCCCCTCCTGATTATTTGTCCAAGTAAACCAACCTTTATCCGGTTTAATATCCACCAAAGACAGCTTCTGCATAACATTTCAAAAGGAATCCATAGCAACCCTAGCTTTTTTCCTTCCCCCACACTTTTCGGCATCATTGAAAATTTCATTGAAGACACCTCCATCAATCCAATCCTCATTAACCAAATTAATGATGTTTTGAATTAATTCCCATGATTTGTGCCTTTGACTCAACTCCGAATATCCATAAAATCCTGTAAACCTAACCTGATTTTGCCCATCAACCCGGATAATTGAATCAATATGGTGCATTGATTGATTTAGGATAGTCATATCCACCCCTATCTTCCACAAAAGAGCCAACCAACCACGACGTTTATTGGACTCCACCACAAAACACCCATCCATATTACAACGAATGCAGATCTGCTCAAACTCACAAGCACACAACTTAGTCTCACACAGAAAAACAATGTCAGGATCTTTGGCACCAAGGAGTTGCCGAAGCTCACGAACTATCGCATGATTCTCAAGCCCTCGACAATTCCAACATAACAACTTCATGGCTCCGGGCAAGGCTGGTCTCTAGCCACCGCCTTGAAAGGAGATAAACCATCTGATAACTTCCTCCAGACCATCCGACTAAGGCTTTCCTCAATACTTTCCCCATTGAAATCTTTATTTTTCTTACGTTTGTTCTTTACCCTACCCACTCATTCCTTCAAAGGTCGTATTGGTCGCCTATCCATCGGTGCGTAAGACTCCAATATCTTATCTCCAGATTTAATATTTTCTTTTCCTCTATGCATTGCTATATCTCCACCCATCTCAACCGTGCTTTCGGTTTTGCCACCTATCTCTTTAAGATCATTTACCATCTCCACAATTTCAATCCTCTTACGCCAATTTCCTCTTTGCTCACTTGACTACCCTATTTGAACCCTTAACCAATTGCCAAGCTGATAATTTGAAACACTCACCCCTTGGACCACTTCTTGTTGTAAGCATTTTTGAGTATCATGGCCGATACATCCACAATAATAACAAAAGGTTGGGAGCCTCTTGTACTTTATAGCACGCATGATCTCCACTCCATCCATCCCAACCAAATAAACAACGCATCATAGAGGTTTAGAAATATCAATCTTAACTCGAATCCTTATATATTGAATCCAACAGCCCTCTCTTGTGACAGCCCTATTTAGACCCTAGTCGGAAAGTGGTTTCGGGATCGCTAAACCGAATCATAGAAATTTTTGAATATACTATTTCATGTCTTTTGGATGTGCGAATTCATGTGTGAAACTTGAATGTTTTAATTTTTGCTAATTTGAATGTGTTTCTAAATAAAAAGGACTTATGTGAAAAGATAGGAAAATAGGTGTGGCTAAATTCAAGAGAGAAGTGATGGAACGTTGTAAAATAAGTGGATTGCATGGTAAATTTTTCCACTTTAACTTTAGTGGCCGGCATTACTAATGATTTAGATAATATCCTTATATTTTTATATTGATAAATAAGTCTTGGTGGAGTGTATTATATTATAGTTTATTATAATAATAAGAAAATGGGAAATTGAATATTGTTGTAGCAAGTATATCTACGAAATTGTTGGAAATGGCACATGAACTTTAAATTTGTTAAACTATGATACAAGATTTTGTTCTTTGTTTATTGACTAGTGGTTCAAATGTGATATGATACTTATACGTATACGTGTGTGAATGCTAAACTGCAGCTTTGAGCCGAGCTTAGACTCGAAGAGCTTTCGAGCCAGTGTTAAAGCCGAGCTTAGTCTCGAAGGGCTTTCGAGCCAGTGTTAAAGCCGAGCTTAGTCTCGAAGGGCTTTCGAGCCAGTGTTAAAGCCGAGCTTAGACTCGAAGGGCTTTCGAGCCAGTGTTAAAGCCGAGCTTAGTCTCGAAGGGCTTTTAAGCCAGCGTTAAGAACCGGGCATGGACCTGAAGACTATTCGTGGTGGCATTGGATATGGGTTAAAATGTTGTAGGAGTCATGACCGCAAAATGAGTTTTATTCAAACATGGAAACTTTACTTTGTTAGCTTGGTTCTGTTAACGACACTTGGATGTATACATTGTCGACACGTGACAATAATAATTTAAATGTTGTATATGGTTATTAACAACATAATTTAAAAAGTTTCAGGTTACTATTATCATTGAATTTTTTTTCTGGTAAATATAAAGCTTAGAAAACAAATCTAAGATAACATCAACAGCTAATGTGCTCTATCTATGACCAACAATGATTGTCAAATGTCATCCTCCATGAGTTCTCTTACATATCTAGGATGTTCCTCAAGAATAACCAATTGATCCATCACACCACCATCTGCCTTCACAATGCAATCCACAACTCTATTAGCCTCCCTTTAAATATGTCTGAACTTAACCTCCCAAGGTTTCAAACACCACCCATTAATGCCTCTAATTTCACCTACATTACTCACTGATGCCCAACCATTTCGGATGAATTCAATCAACATAGCATTATTACGTTCTAATTCAATTTACCTGAAACCCTAATCCCAAGCCAACTTCAAACCTTCTAGAAGTCAACCCAACTATCATTTTGAAATCCACCAACCCCACCCCCCCAATCGCTGCCTTTGGAATTTGCCTTACCACAAAACCATCAACATTAACTTTAGCCCATCCTACCTCGGGTAATTGCCAACTTCTTATTGTCATAGATGTACAAGCCCATTGTTTATCGAATTCTTTAGTCCCCAAAGATTGTCTATATCCTTACGGAATTGATAAGTTCAGAAATACTTCCACTAGAATGACAAAAAATAAAACTATTTCTATTCTTCCAAATAAACCAACATATAATAGAATAGAAAATAGGCCAATCTCCATCAGAAGACAACAAATTACCTTCATTCTTAATATTCCATAGTATCCACCTCTCCCTCGTCAATCGAAAAAAAAAGTGCCTGAGGCCCTTGTTGGTACAACTGATTTCCACACCCTACAAGCAAAAGCACAATCTCTAACAGCATGCATTGACGACTCCACAACACCACCGCAAATCTCACAAGCATGGGATTGTGCAATTACCCGTCTCACTTGCTCTTCATTTGACAGAAGCCTATCATGGAAGAACAACCAAAGGAACATTTGAACCCATTGAGGCACCCGAACCTTCTAAAGTAACATATGCCCCTCATTATGTCTCAAAGCATAAGTAGAGAAGAGATGCTTATAGGACTCTGCTATAGAGAATCTCCTTATTGTCATCCATCGCCAACTAAGAATATTAGCCCCTGCTTTTTGCATTGGTGCTTTGTAGGCACTAATTTGTTTGACCACTCATTGGGGAAGCACCAGCGATAACCACTGTGTATTCCATATACCATCTGATAAAGTCGCATCACAAACTCGAGTTGCTTCATCAAGAATCCCATGACCATTAAAATGATATTTTAAAGGTCCCATTTCCCTTACCTAAAAGTCGTTCCAAAAGTTAATCACACTTCCATCATTTACCACCCAAAACAGTCCCTTCTTGACCTCGTCCCAAACCTTAGATAATGAGCGCCAAAGATAGGAATAGTTAGCACAAGTAATACTATCTGGAATCAGTCCATGTATTATGTATTTATTTTGTAAGATCCTATCCCAAAAAACATCAGGATTAACAATTATGTTGTACCCAAGTTTTAAAAGAAAAAAGTTTATTCTGATCAACTAGATACCTTATCCCAAGTCCCTCATTCACCACAGGTTTATAGCAATCTTCCCAATTTACAAGCGATATTTTTTGCTTTGAAACCGAAGACCCCGATAAAAAGATCTGAACCAATTTCTCGATCTCCTTGCAAATCAAAAGAGGAATGTTGATCGTTGCCATAAAATAATTAGGTATGGCCATAAGAACTAATTTAACCAAGGTGAGTCTTCCTACTAAAGATAATTTACTCACATCCTACCCATCAAGGCGATTTCGAACTTTATCCGTGATGAAATAAAATGAACCAACACCAACTCGACCAGATAATAAGGGCATTTCCAAGCATCTTCCCAAATCGCTGACTTTAGAGAAACCAAGTTTGGCACAAAGCCTTGATTGTTTCTCCATAATAACATTATTTGAGAAATAAACCTGAATCTTTTGCTGAGTAACCTGAAGCCCAGAGAAGTGACAGAAAGTATCCAACACAGACTTAAGACAATCAACTCATTTCATATCCGCCCTACAAAAGAGTATTAAGCCATCCGCGAAAAACAAGTGGGAAACTCCTGGTCCACTACGAGAAAGCTTGAGCGGTTCCCAACAATTTTGTTCAACTGCCACATCGATAAATGTTCCATACCTAGGACATACAAATATGGGGACAAAGGATCACCTTCACAGCACCTCTGGTTGGGGTAAATGTCTTTGTGAGGGAACCATTCCAAAGTAATTGTATAGATGATGAAGAAAAACAATTCATTATAATCCTCACAAGAGATTCCGAAAGTCCTACATTCGACTAGGTTCCTCATAAAAAATCCCACCTAACTCGATCATAAGCTTTCTCCATATCAACTTTTACAGACATTCAACCCTTTTTACTCTTCGCATTTTTCAATGTGTGAATAGCTTTTTGTTCCACTACTATATTATCCAATATGCTTCGTGTAGCAATAAAACTTGACTGATTTTGCTTCACCAAAATTTGCATAACTCGACGAAGTTGAATAACAATTAGCTTAGTGATAACCTTATATAACACGGAACAAAGACTAATTGGGCGAAATTGATTAATGGTTTCTACACCAATGTTTTTGGGAATAAGAACCAGTAGAGTTTTGTTGAGACTTGGCTCCAAAACCCCTCTCCTGAAAACATTTTTTATCATCTCGAAAACACTTCCACCTACAATATCCCTAATTATCTTGTTAAAATTTTGCATGAAACCCGTCGATTCCCAGAGATTTTATAGGAGACATACTAAACAAAGAATGTTTTACTTCTTCCATACTCACCTTGTAAGAAAGACTTTCAAGCAATTCCCCTCCAATCCTCGGAAAGCGGCCCATAATTGGAAAATCTCCAATCTGGTAATCATCTACTTTATACAACTTGGAAAAATATTCAGCTACATGATTCCTTAAAAGTTCCTCAACAAAACACCACTCAAACTCATCAATTTTCAAGCCCTCAATTCTATTCTGCTTCCTCCTTTTCATGGTACGCCATGGAAAAATTTTGTGTTACGATCACCATTCCAAAGCCATTTACATCGCAACTTTTGGAAACACAGAAGCTCCTCTTAGTGTAGTATTTGTTCAATTTCTATGTGAATTTCCACTTCTCTTCATTTTAAACGATCAGAGTAGCAACGTTCTAACCTTTCCTGAACCCATTCCAACTTTCTCAACACCTACATTTTCTGTGAAAAAATATTCCCAAACACTGTCTTATTTCATTCTTTAATCCACTGAGTTGAAATCCCCAAATTCTCCCTAATTCTAACATCGGATCTCCAGGACTTTGTAACGACATCGCAGGATTCCGGATGAGTTTGCCAGCTTGCTAAGAAACGAAAGGGGCCTCTCACCCTCTTTTCTTTTAGACATACTAGCCGAAACAAGAATTGGTTGATGATACGATTTTAGCATGTACAAGGGCCGAACATAGGAATAAGGTGCAAAAGATAACCAAAGATCATTACCAAGTGCCCGATCTAGCCTTTGAGAAAGATTGCCCCTGCTCCAAGTATATATCGACCCCTAAAACCCCAAATCCGAGACTACCTGTTGAAAAACAAAAGACTTAAACTAGTTACAACCCAAATTTCGAACCTGAACCCTCCACGCCTTTCTTCACAGCTTAGAACGACATTAAAATCTCCTGCCAAAAGCCATGGTTCTACCACTTCAGCAGCGATAACATCCAGGTTATTCTATAGTTCCTTTCTCGTATTACGTTGAAGACTTACATAAATTGCAGTGCACAAGAAAGGAGTGATATTCCCAGCTGCTCGTATTCTCATATGTATAAATTGCTTTAAAATATCAATACTAATATCATCGTTCCATAACAGCCAAATACCCCCCGCAAATCCCGTGGCTTCAACTCTAAAAGAATTGTCAAACCCAAGCTTAGCTATCATTAAGTCAGCCTTACTTCCGTTGATTCTCATCTCAAATAAAACAACAAGATCTGGTTTAAATTCCTTTCTATATTTAGCCAAAAAATTCCGAAAACGGGTATGCCCACACCCGACAGTTCCAAAAAAAACCCACTAAATTTCGGACCTATCATTATCGAAATAATAGCTAGAAGACTGAATACCTACCCATTCATGCCTTCTCAGAATCTACCAGCATCTGATCCTCTGCCTCAATTGACGCGGTATCACCCCCCATCATAACCATATCACAAGCGACAGATTTGCTTAAGCCTTGAACTAGGTTTTCAATCACCACATCAATAGGAATAAAGAGGTTATCAACATACGAAGATTTGTTTGGGGTCCTGTCCTGTGTTTTCACCAGTCCCCTTGGCCATCATAGATGGCTGCTGATCAGTATCCTTCCCCAAATTAGAAAACGAACTAGAACACTCTGGAACGTCCAAGGAATTTACTTTCTCCAAACTCACTTTTTTTCACCTTCAAAGAAACAATTATGTTTTTTCCTTTAGAAAGCCCACTCCCAAAAGCCCAAAATTGTACTAGTTCTAACCCAGAGTCCAGTATCCGTGGCCCCATCCTTGAACCATCCTCAAAAGGGTTACCATTCGGCCCAGGCAGAGGCATCATATTGGTAATAGGTTTTGGCACTTTGGACCCTCCTTTTTGCCCATTTAGGTTAAAACCCACTTAATTTTTACCCTTAACCACCCTTTTCCTACTAACAGTAATCTTGTTTTTCACTCTCGCTTTAAAATTCCTTTTATTCAAGCCTCCATTCTCCACAATTTCCTCCCCAACCTCCTTATTTTCTACACTGTCATTTAAGCTAGATGATTTGTTTCCATCTATTCTGTGAGATTTACGCTCAAAATCCCAAACCAAGATCCTGATACCATTTGATTTTCACTAACCACTTGTGTTTTCGCCGCCAATTTAGAGCTCCATCGCAGTTTCTGTTCCAAGATCCAAAATTTTCACCCTCTACTCGTTCTTTCATGGAGATATCCTTACCCTCTCCACTGTCCAATACTCGTTCGAAAGTCTCCTTTTTCCCCGATCTATGAGGGCATAGGTCGCTCTTGTGACCAAATCTCCCACATTCAAAACATACGAGTGGCAACGACTCATACTCCACACATTGAAACTTCCATCAATTTTCACTTTCGAGACCAACGGTTTTCCCAAATCAATGAAGACTACAAGCCTCGCGAACTGACCTCTGGAAGAACTATTCGTATTTCGATCAAATTTTTGCAACCGTCCCTATCGCATTGCCAATAAAGCCAATAAACCGAAGTAGGCTTTTTGTATACATACCTTCTGGCAGCCTAGGCAGTCTGATACAAACCATCAGACTTGTCAGGTAAGCTTGATCTGTTGAAAATGTTGGCGTCTATCACTATCAGATAATGCCCAAATATTGTCCATGGTCCACCAGACAACGCCTCCGAATATTCCTCATCAGTTTGAAATTTGACCGAGAAATAGTCATTTTCCATATCAATGATTTGCAGAGGTTGATTTGTTCTCCAAATCGCCTACAACTTGTTAACCATGGTGAAATACAAGATTCTTCTCCTAAGAAGCTTGACAATCATTGTTCGTGCCATTTGCTTAGCGATGAACTGGTGTACTCGGCTAGAGAAAGTTATGGATGGCACACCGTCAATAATCTCCATCTTCGCATCCCCATCACCCAATTCGAAGTCCTCCTCTTGCTGCACATTAGCCCCTGCAGGAGTACTTCCTATCAGCTTTTCTTTCCAAGATGCAGATTGAGTACCAACCCCTTCCACTCTCATCCTTTTTTCATTTACCACTAAGTCATCAGGATCCGGTGGCTTGTCCGTCCTACGTTTAACTTTCCTCGTCAACCTTCCGACATCATTTGCAGAAGTCACACCGTTATTCATTTGCACTCGACGAAATTTTGTAATTCCATACTATTATCGTTGAATTTAAATTCTTATTCGAATCTTTGATTTATTTGGCAACTTTTGACTAATTTTTAACTTTCCTTAAATTATATTCAACAAGCCACTCTTCTATAGATTAAATTGTTCTTAATATTTATTAAAAACTAAAAAATATATATCAACTTTTTAAAATTACGAAAATTATGCAGCCCATATTTTCCCATTAATTATTAGCTTACCAAATCTTTTAACAATTCATAGCAATAACTGAGTTGTTATATTTAAAAAAAATGATATTAAATATACTATATAAACGCACCATATAAATATGATTGCATGGTATTCAGAAGCCCATATGGAGAGTGGCTCATCATCAAAGAGAGTTACAAGTTCTGTTTATTATGGATCTGCCAAACAAAAATAGAAAGTTGATTATGGTAGAGAAGGAAAATGACTGCAATGACGAGTTTAGTTTTTATAAACAAAACTTCTGTCCTATCCATTAGAAAATGGCGCTTTCTATTCCGATTTTTGACATTTTGATTTTGTTTCTTGGTTGGAAAATTTAAATAACATGTGTTTATTAATTTAAGGGTAAATTACACCAGCAGTCACCCAACTTTGAGTTAACTAACAAAACAATCACTTAGGTTTCATTACAGTCACTCAATTTTCGAAAAATTACAAAACAGTCCTTTCCGTCACAGATGTCACAGCAAAGTGACGTGGCAGGTGACGACGTCTAATACAGTCCAGCTGGCCGTTAACTTTCCTTCTCTTTCAGGTGTCAGCAGAGGTTGAAGAGAAATGAGAGAAGAACAAAAAAAAAAAAAAGAAGCATAAAGAGAGGTTGAAGGAGAAGAAGATGAAGAGAAAGATGAATTCTCAAGAAATTTATAGTCAGCCAGAAGTACTTCCAGCTTCTCGTTAAGGTCAGAAATTTCATTTTCAACACTGGCCAAACTAGTTTCATTACAATTCTCAAAACCCTTCTGCCCATTGGAAACCATATGACCGTTTCCCTTACTATCCACTTGATCTTCACTTACTGAAGTATTTGACAATTCTTGCGAAAGAGCACTTTCATCAAGGGACTCTTGCTGATGTTGGCCTCTATTTGCTGCTTCATCCAATCTTTCCCTATCAGAAATGTGTGGCAAAGTACCATGATGAGCAAACTTGCTAACTTTCCTTTCCAAATCTCGCAGTAGTTCAGAAATGTACAACTTCTCATCCTCGAATTCTGACCATGCAGATTTGGCTATAGGGATATCACTGTCAGGAAACATTGTTTTTGAGGGAAATTTCATATCATCTTTTACGGAAAATGTGCTCGTAGTCTCGGTAGAAGCATGCCTGTTGTTAAATTGATGCTTGCCCTAGTTAAATTCTCTATCTGTCTTTCATCTGTGAAGTTTAATCTATAAAATTCAAGCTTTGCTTCCAGATCTTGTAGTTCTTTCTCCCTTTCTGCCAGAAGATCATTAGCTTTATCTAGGACATCTCCATCGTATTCTGCCTGCTCTTCCATCATCCTTAGGTAATGCAGGCCCTCCATCTGGAGGTTTGACTTCTCTTCTTGCAACCTTGTAATCATAGCCATTGCCTGATTAGCAGCTATTGCAGAGGCATTTCTTTCTTCCTCCAATTCTTTATATAATCCATCCATGCACTTCTGATAATGCTCAACTTGCCGCTTCAGCCTCTCGACTGAATCTTCACCTTCAATTTCACTAAAAATGCTTTCATTCAAAGGTCCAAGGATATCAAATTCACTCCTTTCATTCAAAGGCCATGGGGGGAAAGAAGATGAAGAGAAATGAGAGAAGAACAAAAAAAAAAAAAGAAGCATAAAGGGAGGTTAAGGGAGAAGAAGATGAAGAGAAAGATGAGAAGAAAAAGAAAAAAAATCAGTCAGACCCTTTGACTACTCATCCTACATGGCAAGTTAACTTGCCACATCAGTTGGTTGACTTGCCACGTCAACGGTCTTGTTAGCACTGTAACGGAAACTGTTAATGAGTGACTGATTTGTCACTTTTTTGTAACGTTAGTGACTGTTTTGTAACTTTTTCAAAGTTGAGTGACTGAAATGAAACCTAGGTGACTGTTTTGTCAGCTACTCCAAAGTTGAGTGACTGTTGGTATAATTTACCCTTAATTTAATTCAACTATGCATTAGTATCATTTAATGGAAATAATAAATATTAAAATAGATAAAATTCGAATATCCAGTGAGTAGCGGTAATCGAACTTTTTTTTTTTCCCCAAACATTGATTCTACAATATCTGCAATCTAATAAACAATTCATTTTTTATATTCTGTTTTTTTTTTTTTTTTGTGTTGGTTTTGTTAGATTATTCAAGTGCAGTCCAGATGGAGGAAAAACCAAGGTAATCCAACAAATTAATGTCCCAATCTCTAAAATAATTAATAACAGACGAAGTCTATTGTGCATAATGTAAAAAAATATTCATGGTCAGTGTATACTTTTAAGTTTGGAATACATTTTTCTCCATTTACAATCTATTGATTTACCTGAAAAATGCCATGAACAATTTATTAGATTTCTTAATGAATTAATGCCTATGTCAGGGTTCGTAGTTTACACCCTAAGCTAACTTTGGATGGCAGAATTCCAAAAAAAGCCCTCAACTTTTGGGGGCTTTTGGATATATGCCCCTAACTTTTTTTTTTTGAAATCGGCCCTTCACATAACGGATTTTTCATATATCAACCCAGTTGAAACGGTAACCGTCAGCTGACCGTTAGTCAACAGCCGATCAAAAAATTTGGCCTATGTTGCCCGCATTAAAATAAAGATGCTGACGTGGAAAAAAATTAAATAAATTATGATAATAATCATAAAACAAAAAAAAACCCTAAATTCCCAAATCCCCCCAATTCGGCACTTTTTTCCTATCTAAAATCCCCAAATCGTGAAATTCCCCAAATCCCTAACCTCCGAAATCTTCATTGAATCCCTAAGCCAATCCCTAAATCTTGAAATCCCTAAATTGTTACCTTTCCGAAATATTCTTGAAATCCAAACTTTTACGAATCAATTTATGCTACAAATTAATTTTAATCCCTAAAATATTCTTGAAATATTCTTCATTGTATTAAAATTAATTTTAATTGTTTAGAGTTTCAAGATTATATATGGCAAATAATGTATTTTTTTTATTTTAAGTATGGTACAAATTTATGCTAATGCAATTTAGTTTATGAGAAATTTTAGAAAAACCATTGAATTTAATAATTATAATTTTTTACATAATTAGTACCATAAGAATTTTTTGGTTTGATTAATTGCTTAACCAATAGTTTAAATTTTGAGTTTTTTTTTTAAATTACATATTGTTTACTAAATGCAATATATTCCAACTTTATATTTAGTTTATTTTTTATTCTTAATTTTCAGATTGATTTTAATACGAATTTTTTTTTCTTCAAATTAAGAAACTTGACTTTTAAAATTTCAAATTTATATATAACATTTTATTATTGTACATCCAATGATAAATGGATATCCATATAACTTCAAAAACCTTCAAATTCTTTCTTTTCTAACTCTTGTAACTCCTAAAGAATTTATAGGGTACCTTAATTATCTAACCTATGGTGATTGAGGCCCTACACATAGAGCGCATGTATAAGCTTTTTGGTATCTAAGTGAAAGTTGAATAATCCTTTCATTTTTCTATTTTTCTCTCTTGTTTATTCTATAATTCTCTTAGTTTATAATACGTTATCAGCACGATCTTTACTTAGAAGTAAAATTCTTATGTATTAAAGCTCAGACTTAGTCTACATGATTTTTCATTTGAAGCTTTAGATACATTGTAACACTCAACCTGGCGTAGTCTTAATTGAAGGTTTGTGTGGGCGGATAGTTAGCTAAGATTAAGCTAAGGAAAGACTGAGTTGTGTTCTATCCGCCAGTGTTATATTTGTATTATTTGTTGCGTCATGATTGGCAAACTATTTGATTAATTAGGTAAGTCTGTGATGATTTTGGTTGAAGGGTTCACCATTAGCAAAGTATAGGTTTGTGGTCTTTATGTCCTGGCATGGTTGTTGGAAGGAACCCGCCAATCAATGTTTTCTCTTGTTAAGTTTTGTGAGATAGATCCTTCTATTTGTATACGCCAGTAGGGAATTGTAGGTTTGTGGATTTGATACTTTCTATTAATCACATGTGTTTACTATTCAGTTTAGTTGGGTTCTTATTAGGATCTAGTTAGAAATTAACTAAAGTTTTATGATTATTTTATTGTGCAATATACTAAGAAAGATTATGTTGGCCACAATAGAGTATGAGTTAGCTTTGCATGTTAGCCATGTGTTAGCTATGAGTGAGAGAACTGTAAGCTATAAATATCGGTGGGACTTTTGTTTTGAGGGTTCTTATTCCCTTTTTCTCTTACTCTGTTATACTTTAGTATCCTTCTTAAAAAGAGTTCTGTGTTGGAGAAGAATCAACAAGTGATCAAATAATAAAAAAGGGTTGTGCGTATAGTAGTAGAGATAGTTTAGCAAACCTCGTTGGGATTTTCTATGAGTATCCAGTCTGTACTACTCTTCTCTGTGTTTCTCTCTATCTTGGGTATATCACTATGTTTTGGTTGCTATAGCCCAGAATTTAGGTGAGACCATTGTCATGGAACTTTGGGAATATGTTGTATATAATCATCTGAGTGTGCATGTTTGTGACAAGAAAGAGACGCGGCTTCCTTGGAGGTGTAAACTTGGTATCCATTTATGATGAGCTACTGGTAGGGCATGTCAGTTGCTAGCTAGATTGGTGTGTATGATGGACTACTAGTAGGACATGTTAGTTGTTAACCAGGTTAACGGCCACTGGTAGGGTATGTTAGTTACTAACTAGTTGGCGTGAGTGCTAGGTTTGGTAAGGCATGTTAGTTGCTAACCAACCTAGTGATATGGGTGGCAGGACATGTTAGTTGTTAACCATGGCAAAGAGCCCTTAACTCACATGAACATGCAAGTGTTCGAAATGATAAGAAATGTGATATATGTTCTGATATGTGACTGGGGGATTCGAGGTTTAACCCAAGGAAGGATAAGAAAAAAGTAAGTTAATAGAACTCTGCATGTGTTATATGTTATGTATTGAAAAAAAAAACAAATATGACTCTGTGTGTGTTGTTTGATAAGTATATTTGCTGATAGAAAAAAAAAGTTGAATGTTAAGTAGTAAGTTTCAATCCTTGTTTGTTATGTTGGAAATGTAGCGTATTTGTTAAGTGATGGATATTGGTATATAGAATCTACCTTAGTAAAAGTGAGTTTTGAAGGCGTCTACGAATTAGCCTGATGAGATGTTTTAGATGCAAAGGTATGTGTTAGTAAAGACTGTGTTTGATGAGGAAATATCAGCTCTATTAAGGTTAATTTTCTCTTTGGATGTAAGGAAGAATGTATACGCCCAATGTTAGAGTCTGCTTGAAAATGCTATCCACTATAGTCATTTATCCACCAATAGTTGAGAGTATGCGCCCAAATGTTGCTACGTGTAGGGTATTGATGTATTAGTTTAAATATGGTCATTTATCCACAAATTTTCTAAAGTTCAGGGGCTATTAGCATAATAAAACCCTTAACATAAAATACATTAAGTAGATTTTTGTAACACCCAAAATAGGGCCTAGGAGTTTTAGGGGTGTTTTAGGAATTTTAGCCTTAAAGTGTTCGAACTTTTGTGACATGGCATACCGGTAATTTTTTAATTATGATTTTTAGAAAATTGAATCAACTTTTGAAAATGAGTTTTAATACCTTTAATTTGGAAAATAGGATTGATTTGTAAAATAGTCAAAATTGTGAGTTTTTAAGAGGCAATTAAACCAAATTTAAAAAATCAACCTAAAATAAGTTTCACGTTAGTTTCTTCCCCATTATTGTGTTTGTCATCCTTTGATTCTCTCTTTCTATTTCAATCAATTTTGAACTCAAAATCCTAATTCCTTTTGATTTCTATCACCCTTCAACCTTAACCTCCATAAATGACCAAGAAAAACACCCAAAAATACCATAGTTCCTCCATTGTCAAGCTTTTGGATTTTCGATCAAACGCTCATTTTTCATCAACTAAGGTAACAATTCATCTTCCTATTAGTTTTAAATATTATTCAGTCTTTAAAACCAAGTTTTTAGCCATTAAATTGCATGTTTTAAACAAAAGTCGAAAATTAGGTCGTTAATGGTGGATTTTGGGATTTTGCATAAAAATGTGATTTCAAAGTGGTTTTCAACTTGTTTTAACATGATTAGAAGGTTTCTAAACTTACTTTAAAGTTTTGTTAAAGTATTCTTGAGTTTTAATGAATTCTCAAAAAATAGCCATAAAACATGTTGAAAAATTTGATACTATAAATTGAGTATTTTATTGTATTTTAAAGGTTGAGAATTAGCCTTAGGTGAATTATAAGATGAACGAAATTGGTTTTAGGCAAAACTATTAAGTATAGATCGAGATATTCAAATTTAAAGTTTGCTATGTTAAAGGTTTTCGGTTACATAAGAACTTAGTTTAGGCTTATGTTTTGTATGCTTGTAATGAGTCCTTGGCTGATTTTTGGATGTATTGTTGTGTGAATTTATTGTGTTGAAGTTTCAGATTTGATAGAACCTTCTACGAGTAGAGGTAAAAGCAAAGAAAAGCTAGTTTGAATTTTCAGCTTTTCGGTGAAAGTGTAATTGGTGAGTGTTTGGGATAATTACTTGTGGACATGATTCAATGCATTATTTGAGAATTTAGTAGTAGCCTAAACCCCTACTCTAAATTCCGAGTGTAAGCTTTCTCATACCTATGTTATCTTGTGAATAAAGTGCTTATGTGTTTGTGAACATGTGAATTGAGATGAGATGTTATAACATGTAATATGTGGTTATGATAACTGTTGTGAAAGTGCAAATTTGTACGTGTTATCTATATGTTAAATGTTAGTGGTAGTATTTTGCTAAAGATGTAAATATGCAGTGATTATGAATGGATAATTGATAAGTGATATGTGTTTGACTTCAGATATTTTGGCCTGGTGATCTTGAAACCGTTGGATATAGTTAGCATGCCATAGAATTATGAGTACTCACCTATATGTATAGTGATTTTGGGCGTTGAGGCTTTGGGACATGTTGGAGGGATGAGGGAATGTGAGGGGAAATAATGAGAGTGTTAACTTTATACTTTACTTTCAGGATATGTTTGACTCTACGAGTTTATATCTGGTGTGTTGGAGACCCATATACCCAATGAGTGATGATATAGCTCACTTTTATGTTTCATAGCTCAAGTGGCAAATTATCTTAAAATGTATATATGTGTAATGTGATTTATGTTTAAATGAGTATGTGGTTTCTATGAAAATTTATCTTAACTTATGAATATGTTTGTATTGTGATGCGTGTTTATATGATGTGTGACCATTATGCAGTTTATCTATAAAGATGTTTTGAATATTGTAATATATGCTTGAATGTTAGGTAATTATATGTGTAATAGGATATATGCTTAAAAGTGAATATGTTTACCATGTAAAAGAACTAATAATAATGCACGAGTAAGTATATCATGATACTAAAGTTGGATTTGTTAAGTTTATGCTATATGGTTGTTTGTTAATGCTTGATGAATTGTTTGCATGGTCGTTGTTCTAGGCATTCTGTAACAACCCGATTTAGGGGCTAGTCAGAATAGTGATTTTGAAATCACTTCCTGAGGGTTTAAGAAAATTATTTTAGTATTAAATTATGTGTTGTATTATTTTTATATGTATGCATGAAAAATTTGGTGAATTAATTTACACGATTGATGGCTTAATCGTAAAAGATGACTAAATCGCGTAAGGGCCAAAAGTTGTAATTTAATTGTTAAAGGTGTTAATTAGATTTTGAATTAAAGTTTGGAGGTTTTAAAGGGCAAATAGCCCTTCTCTCTTGAGGTGGCCGGCCATAGGGAGGTAATAGGGACAATGAAATCTTTAAAAGTTAAAACTTTGTGGGGTTAGGTGACCTATTTGGCTAGTTTGGTTTAAAAATATTAAACCATTATTTTATTTTCATCTCTTTCATTCTTCCACTAAAATTTGCAGCAAGAAAAGAGTTTAGAAGTTTGAAAATTTTCAGCAATATTTAGCCCTAAAAGGTAATTGATTTTAAGACATTTCTTGATTATTTTTGCATTTTTGGAACCCTTGTAGCTTGAGCTACATTTTGAGGGGTGTATTATGCAAAATGGTTGAAGGCTTAGAGATTTACCATGATTAAATAAGTGTTTTTTGCTGGGTTTTTATGGAGTGAAATGAGTTATAGTTGTTAAATAAACAACTTTTGGAAAAGGGTGTTCATGGGAACTACCTAATTTGGGCTTAATTGTAAAGTGATTAAATAGGGAGTAATTATGTGAAATAATGAAAATTTGGGGCATTCATGTGAATAAAAGAGGTTGATTTGGCTTGGTGAATAAGGAATTTCGATAAAAATTGATTTTCGAGTTTAGGGGCAAAATGGTCATTTTACCAATAGACTAGGGGCAAAATGGTCATTTTTGCCAAATAGCTAATTTTTGGATTGTTTTAATTAATTTAGTAATTAAATGGATAAAATTTTATTCATATAGATCAAGGAGAGCGTAGAGTCAACCTTGACCGAGGTGAGGGCAAGCCTTCAGTGTAAATCCCACTTTTTTCGCATTTTGTATACCGAGGTAAGTTTATATGTAAACGATACCCTTTTTATTAATATTTTTTCTCATGAATGTCTTATATGATGTGTGGTTAAATGTTATGGACATGTAATGACATCTTGATAAGTGGGAGTACGATTAAATTTCTGAAAATTATGAATAGAGGTGGGCTATGTGCGAACCACTAGGGAATTTTTGAAATTAGCGAGATAAGAGCAATTCACTTGGTTGATGTTCATCATCAATGGGCTAAATGCGAAACCATCGGAAACAAATTAACAAAGGTGGGCTAAGTGCGATACCACCATAACTTATTGAGGATGATGGGCTAAGTGCGGAATTCATCTTGTTATTGCTAATGTCGTTATGAATGACTATGCATGAACTTATCTTGCATGGACATGTTTTTGTGAAATTTATTGAATGAAAGCCTATATGAGTTATGATGATAGATAAGTGCAGGGATGGTATGTGCTAATCATTATGAGCTACGTGCGTAAAATCGTGTTGAGAATGTTGGATAAATGGCGAGAAGAGTAAGTGTACTCACAGTTAGAGTATTGGTATGCTTGATGCTATAATTAATTATCTAAAGCATAGTTGTGGTATAAACTTGTTTGCATATAGACTTACTAAGCGTTATGCTTACCCCTTTTCTTTCCTCTTTTTTTTATAGTGCCGCCTAAGTAGTTCGAGGATCCATAGACATTGGAGGCATCGCTCACACTATTAATTGGAGCATTCGGTACAGTTGCATTTTGTATTTGAGTAATGGCATTTATAGGTTAGATAGTCATTTTGTTGTAAAATCTATTAGTAAGCCAATTGTGTTGGCCATTTATGTTACTAAGTTTATTTTGTAAATGGCCTTTGGAATTGGCGTAAAACCATTCAAGTTGCTTAATGAAATGAGATTAATTCATATGGAATTGGTGCAAAGTTGCTTAGTAGTTTATGCATGCATTTTAGACTTGAGTTGGTTGATGTATGAATACCTATTTAGGGGCATTTAGATGAGTATTAGTGCTATGTTATGATGTATGTAGATTGGGGTTTTGTTTGTATATGTTTCAGGGTGGTTAAGGGCTTGGTAAATAGCCCTATATTACCCGCACGACTAAACATACGGGCGTGTGTCTAGGCTGTGAGAGACACACAGGCTACACATGGACGTGTGGCTCGACCGTGTGTCCCCTTCACCTTGCATGGATAGCATTAAATTCCATCAGGTTCTCCCACAGGCGTGAGACACTGCCGTGTGTCTCACCCGTGTGGAGGACACAGCCAGCACATAAGTGTATGCCACGGCCGAGTGAATGATAACGTCAGAAATAGAATGTCCAAGTTTTTGTACACGGGCCGCAACATGGGAGTGTCATGACCGTGTAAAGGACACGAGCTGGGCACACGGGCGTGCGTCAAGCAGTGTGAAAACCCCTGTAGGTTGATGTTAGGAAATAAATCCGCACGGGTGAGGGACACGGGCGTGTCCCTCAATAGTGCAGGCCATGTGAGGTACATAGGCTATCCACACGGCCATGTCTAGAGGCCACACGGGTGTGTCGTCCTTCCCCACGGGCTTGTGTCCTAATTATAGTAGATTTTCTTGAAAGATTTCTAAGTGTCCGAAATAGCCCCTGTTTGTTTCTAAACCACGAGTTAGACCTAGTAGACCCTCATTGAGGCATGTAGGTCATTGTTCGAAAAAGTTTCAAATTGGAACGTATTTTGGTTGTTTAAAATTGATTGTTTTGCGTGATTTTTAGTTAGGTAATACCTCGTACTCCGTTCCGGCGTCGAATACGGGTAAGAGGTGTTACACATTCACTGAGCTTGTTAAGCTTACCCACTCCTTTCTTAAACTTTGCAAATTAGTTGTATACCGATGTGAGCGGTGTAGTTCCAAGAGGTGATCCAAGTAAGACTTTTGCATTATTTTGTAGGTGTTTTATATTTATTTATGTTTTGGGGAATGAGGCAATATGGTAGACTCATTATAGCCTTGTTGATTTCTAGATATTATTGATGGTTTTTGGTTTAGTTTATAAGGATTACATGTTATTATTATGCTTAGGTTCATGAACTTAAGGATGGATTGACATTACTTGCTCGAACATGATTTTGCAATATTGACTTGTTAATTAGGTCGTTTAATAATTATTTGTGAAAGTAATTGACGTATGATATTTAGGAACTAAATTGGAATGGATTAATTGCTTATGTATGCTGCATTTTTGAGGTATGGAGTAGAGATATTGATAATCGAGTTTTAAAATCGATACCTCTGTGTTTTGAAACGTGCAAGAAGTCAGAATAGGGATTTGGTATCGATACCTTACAAAAGGTACCAATATTTTTCAATATTTTGAAATTTGGCGAGAAACAGAATGCAAGTTTAGTATCATTTTTCCATGTGGTATCGATACCACTTAGAGAAAATATCGGTACCTTAGTGTCAATATCAATACCTACAAATATAGTTTGAGAATTTGCTAAATGGACCTTATGCATGTTCTGAATTGTTTATAAAACTAATTACTGTGAATTTAGCATGTAACAATGGTAACTATCTTGTATGATTGACTTAAAACCTATACGTACAATAAAATGATGGACGTTTTGTTTACAATGAGCTTTCTACTTGATGTATGTGACATGAAACGGTGGTGTGGCCTCTCAGTATTCGGCCTGGCGTTCAGGCCAGGTATGGGGTGTTACAATTTTATTTTATAAAAAGAATACCATATTTGAAATAATATCTTTTTTAAAAATGTGATATTCAAATTAACATATTTAAATTTTATCCAAAAATACCGAAACAATATAAGTTATTATATTAGTAAGATTAAAATTGTGAAATAAATAATATTTTAAAAATTAATATTTACTTTTATCAAACAATATAATTACATTGTGTAACAGCCCAATTTTGAGTCTGATCGGAATAGGTGATTTCGGGACCACCTAACAGAGCCAAAATATTTATTTTATTATTTTATTAATGTTTACAGTATGATAGAATTACCGTGTGAAAATTTCGTAAAGAAATTTTACCGTTTGAATAGCTAATTCGGTAAAAAGGACTAAATTGCATAACGCAAAAAACATGAGTTCTATTAAATAAATGATTTAAATGGCTATGGTTTTTATAATGGAAGTACTTAGGCTGTAATTAGACCATCATTAATATACATGGAAAGTGGTGGACATTGTTTAAGTGACTTATAAATGTTTTATTAAAGGATATTATAGTAAATTGGTTAATATGTTATAATTAAATAAAAGAAACATGAAAATATGGCCATTATCATCATCCATAGCCAAAAATAAGAAAAAGAAGAGTTCATCTACATGTTTTAGGGATTCGACTCTATTGATCCTTGATTAAGGTATGTTTAAGCTCGATTTTTAGTAATTTTTACGTTTTTGAGATCGTTACTATGTGTTATAGCTAGCCCATACCTCAATTTCTGAAGTTGTTGATGATTTTGAAATATGCCATTATTGAATACTTATGTATTTTGATGTTTCTTGCAAGATTATTGTTAGTTGTTTATAGATATACAAGTTTTAAAGTGATTTTTTGAGAAAAATGAGCAATAGGGATTAAATTGAAAATGATAGAAATATTGTGGTTAGAAATGTGAAATAATTGAAAATATGGGCATATAGATTACATGAATATTCGGCCAAGTATGTGAAAAAGGAAATTTTGTATATTTTTTGTATTTATGGATTAGGGACTAAAGTGTTAACATGAGCTTACCGTTCATCTCTTTGGAGCTTATCGTTTCAGTCCTTCGGGGCTTACCGTTTCAGTCCTTCAGGGCTTACCGTTTCAGCTCTACAGAGCTTACCGTTCAGCTCGTTTGAGCTTACAGTTTACCGGCTTAGGAGGAGCATACTGATTTTGGCTCGAAAGAGCATACTTGATGAATTGATGGATTACCGATTATACACTTAGTGTGTATCACCCGAGTATCCCTTGATGTTTCCGAAGGTTCAATGGGTATTAAATTGATATGAATTACAAAGATTACATACTATGAAAGCTAAATGTTCTACATGGAAATATGTTACAAGAATTATAAGTTACATGAACTATATGAATTACATGAGCTACATGTTAAATGAACTACATGTTTTACATATATATGTGTATATGTTACATAAATATTAAGTTTGGTATGAGCTAAATGTATATGAGTACATTAATTCTATACATGACATAATACATAAGACTTATGATTGGTATAATTATAATGATACTTGTATTGTATGAATTGAGGGTTGTATTGAAATGTTATATGAATGTTATATGTTTATTTTCATCCTCTTTAATGGATGAATACATGGTTGTTATATAACTAACATGTGAATGATGTTTTGAATAGGCATTGAGGACATATGATTTAGTTTAATAATGTTTTTAATGCTTTAAATGTTGAATCGGTAAGTTTAATTCTATATTATACGGGCTTACTAAGCTTTTAAGCTTTCTTCGTTTATTTTCTCGTATTTTATAGATTTCAGAATCTAGCTCGATTTTAGATAAGGTTGGAGATTGCTATCGCACTATCCAAGCAACTTTTGGTACCTTTAGAACTTGTATAAATGATGTAATTATGACATGTATAGGCTAGTCTATAGGTTGAAGTTATGGCTATCAATGTTAATGAATTTGGTATGATTTTGGCGTGTGTTCAAGCTATGTGATATGGCTTGGTTTGGATATGGATGGTTTAGTATGGAACCTTTATATGATATGTTTTTTTTATATGGTGAATTTGATGAATGACATTTTGGTATAAATGATGTATGGTTATGGACATGTTAGTATGAATGGTGAAATATGATTGAATTGTAAGTGATATTTGAGGCATATGTATGACTAAATGAAATGGTCACTTGTATATATGCTTACTGGTGAATTTGGTAAGGTTTTGAAATGGTTTGACATGATTTTAAATTAGATATGAAACATATGTATTTGACATGAAATGGATTCATGGATATTGGTACATGTTTGTGTTGTAATTGGTCTTGTTTTAGACGATTATGAAATGGTCTATATGTGACTTGAATTGGCTGATTTGGTTGCTCATTTGGTATATGATTTTGGTACAAAATGATACTTGTAGGTACAAGAGAATTGGGTGTAAAATGTGGCTTAAACCAAGCCTATTTTTGTGCCACACGGCCTGAGCACACCGGCGTGTGTCTCGACCATATGACCCCTGCACCCTAGATAATTAAGGCAGTATACCCTACAGGATTGACACGGCTTAAACACACGAGCGTGTCTACTGGCCGTGTATGGCACATGGCCTGGCACACGGGCGTGTCCTTGGCAGTGTGGTGTAAGTCAGTAGGTATGCCCTGTTTTCACACGGCCTGGACACATGGGCGTGTCTGGTGATCGTGTGAGGCACACGGCCATGTGACCCTTATACGAAAAATTTTCTAAGTTTTCCTAACTTTTTCATATGTTATCAAATTAGTCCTGAATACATGTATAGTGCTTTTTATGCTCAAATTATGCATGTTTTGAATGTGAATGAATGATATTTACTGAATTGAGTTGTAATTTGATATATGTTTAAAGATTTACTAATTTGAACTAAGGTATAGGTCCGGTAATGCCCCTTTACCTATTTCGGCGACGGTTACGAGATAGGGGTGTTACACATTTAATACTTAATTTTTACTAACTTACCAAACAATTTTCAAATATAAATTTAATAGTTCTAAAATTTAGTACTATAAATTCAACACTTAATTTTTTTCACACTTAAACTTTTAGTTATCAAATAACACCTAAGAAGGCAAGGAAGATAAAGATGACAAAAGATTGCATAACTAATTAGAATAAATATAAATGAAAGTCCATACATTTATACATGTAGGACTCAAACTCGAGAGGAGAATTGACATATTTACACAAATAGAACTCGAACTTGGGTTTAAAATTTTTAAGACCTCAACTTTACCATTTAACTAAGATCTTATTAGTAATTTATGCAAGATTTAAATTGTAAATTATTTGTGCTAAATTTCAACGTTGTTATTTAAATTTGAATTTGCAAATCTACTTTGAAATCTATGTTCTTTTATTATTTACTTTAAATCAGAATCTTATTATTCAAATCTAAATTAAATAAATTATCAATCAGATGCCAAATCTAAAGTAAACAAGTTCATTTTCAAATATTTAAATATGAATATATCAACGCAAAAGTAAAGTGAATTCATATTATGAACATTTGACTTCAAATCCATTATCTAAATAAAAAAAAATCGAGTTAAGGATATTTAAAATCAATATATAGATTTACTCATATAACAGTTAAACTATCTAAATTTAAATATTATAAAAAATGAGTAAAACAAAAAAAAAATTAAATCATTAGTGACTAAATTATGAATAAAATTTTATTTTAGTTATTTAATTAAATAGTCACTAAATTATTCGAAAGTTTTTATTTAAGTCATCAAGTTACTCAAAATTTTTTATTTAAGTCACTAAATTAAAGAAAAAAATTAACAACATAACAACTTAAATAAAATTTTTTAAATAGTACAATGACTTACCCATAATTTAATGATTAATGGTGTGTAATTTACCCAAAAATAAATCGAATATCCAACAGTGTCTCAATTTGCACTATCCACCGTCATACCAACTACTATGGATCGCAAAGCAAATGGACCTTTCAGCTCTTTCAGCCAATAGTAATGTTCCAATTTGCCCTTCGTCTGTTTTTATTGTTATCAAGTTTACAGAAGGTTACATGAGCAAGCCCAACTCTGGGGCATTAGTTAATTGAAGGTTTTACATGTATTTCAGAACATTTACTCCAAAGCCATATCCGACAAAAGTAGCAATGGCAATGCCAAAAATGCCAGCAAGAATACCAGGAATAATCATAGAACTCCACCCTTTGGCCGTAGCCATTCCGGATGCCGTTGTAGGACCTCCAACATTGGCATTTGATGCTATAAGCAAGAGCTTTAGGTCGAAATTAAATAGCTTCCCTAGTCCCAGAATCAATGCCAAATGGATGGAAATCTGAACCAGAGCAAACATGAATACACTGGGTGCTGTTCTGATGACACTCCATATGTTTCCACTTGCACCCACCACAGTGAAAAACACCTACATAAAACACACACACACATATATATATACTTATATCCCAAAATTGAACATACACCAACAAAAATCAGTGCTTTGTACAATGATTGATTACCTGCATCAGAATTAGAGCCATAGCCTCCCCAGATGGTGCAAGATGACCAAACTGGGTAGGAAATACAGTTGCCAGAATAACAACAATTGCTGTAACTGCAGGCAGGATACCTCCCGGAATGCCAAAATATTTGGTAAGATACGCACCAAGTTTGCAGATGGCAAAAGATACTGCAAGAGCTGTTGCTATCTTTAGGACAGGAAGTTTGCCATCGGATTTAGATCCCTCACCCATTGCAACATCTGGATCAAGTCTCAACAACTTTAATCAGATTATACAAATTTTGAAACAAAACCACATTATTCTACAAACTTAAGCAGTCACATTTGATGTAGCTAATACATTTTCGTAATGAAGATAAAGAGATTGCAAGTGTATGAAATGATACAAACAGAGAAGCATTGAAGACCTTCAGGTGATGTTGAAGTCTCGGCAGGTACTTTCGAAGCCAAGGCAAACAGTGTTGTAAAATACACTGCACAGATAACATTGTCTGCAGCCAGTCCAGCAGCTAAAACAGATTCAGAAGTTTCAAGGGCATTTGAAATGGCAACATAATTGACAGCTGAACAACATCAGCAAAGTAACTTGATCAGTTGATGTAGACAAGGAAACAGGAACAGGATTAGATAAGTAAGAGTAAGATTGTATTTGTTCCCTCCACACAAAAAATGTCCAAATTAGTCCCTATGCATTAAATCAAAGAGTAAATTGGTCCTTTTTGTTAAAATTTTCATCCATTTGTACGATTAAAAACTGGCGTGGCTGACGGAATATCCAGATAGTGACAAGTGACGTGCCACGTGTACCTCATGCTGATGTATAGGGAGTAGTTTTTAACTATAAAACTGGATGAAATTTTTAAGAGAAAGACCAATTTGTTCTTTCATATAATGTATAAGGACTCATTTGCTCTTTTTTTAAGTAGAGTAGACAAAATGCAATCTAATTTCTAATACAATGGCCTCCATGAGACTTTAACCGATCAAATACAAACATAGAATAGGATTCTAGGAAGTGAATGAATAAATTACCTCCGCCAATATGCCTACCCATTAGGGCAGCAGCTATCTTCCAACTATCTTGACCAAGTGCTCTCATCGGCACTATCAGATACGCCAGTGCTGTTCCAACTGTTGTCGCCACTGTTTGGCAAAATTAAGGGGGTTAAATCACTAGCAAAGAATGATGAAACTCTGCTATTAGACTTTGTACTTTGCATAAGTTGTGGGTTTAGTACATGTATTAGACTTTGTACTTTGCATAAGTTGTGGGTTTAGTACATGTCATTTTCTGTCCATGTACTTTTAGAATTCAAAAATTTTAGTTCTAACCAAATGATAACTAAGTTCGGTTATTTTTTCATGTGTAATGACTCACAAAGAAATCAGTTAATAGATTTAACAACTATAGTTCGCATTAAGATTGAAATTTCGAAATTTAAAAAATATAACAAGTAAGAATGATCCAATTAGAGTAGATGGACAAAATCAATTAAGAGGTACAAGCAGGATTTGACTGCAAAGAATTGCAGAGAAACCTGCTAACCCAAAATCATGACCCAGAAAACAAGTCAAACCAACTGATAAATTGAAATGGCCATCAAGACTGGAGGGAGCGGAATTACCTGATCCCAGCAAGAAAGCAAGAAGAAGCTTCCCTGTTGACTTAATCACACGTCGCAAATCTGCTCGAAACAACAACAATGGAACAGCCAATGGGAGCAAAAACTCCTTTACTATTGAGTAGGCTTTAGCTTCAGAAGAAATTATACCCAAGTTACTAGCAGCAAGACCAATCAAAGTACTCACTAGCGCACCACTCAATGCACTTCCAGCCTTTGTGTTCTCTGACCTTCAAGTTCAATTTATCGAATAATCATCTTTAATACCCACAAACTAGTCTGAAGAAAATAATATAAAAAACCCATTGCCTCCAAAAAATAATTTCTTTTAGAAATTTGAGAGAGAGAGAGAGAGATTACCATAAGCCGAAGGCACCGGTAGCGAAGAGAGCAGTCCAGGTTCCCCATTGATCGTTAGGAGAAATGAGAGGGGAGTTCAACTGAGATTTGACAATAAGGGTTCGGGTAGCATCAGGGTTTTTGTCCAACCATTTAGGAGAGAGAAAAGATTGGGTTCTTTTAAGAGGTAGCAACCTTGACAACAACAATGATGAAGATGAGTCTTTGGAAAATGAACCGCTAAACCCTGAGATTGAATTGAATTTTTCGCGGAAAAGCCGTGAATTGGAGTGTTGGAGCTCCGGATATTGAAGCCAGGCGCCATTTATGTGCAGAAATGCAAGTTTTGACGCCATTTTCGTTAGTCTCCGGGGTAGTGGACTTAACGATGTTTCTAACTGTTGTAGTAGTGAAATCTAAAGCTGTGATCCAAAAAATCATCGAAAATGATTTTTTAATTTGTATAATAACCATTTAGTCCTCAACACTTATACATTCTATTAGTTTGGTCTTAATTCTAAATAATTCAACAAATTTAACCATCCATATTTTTAAATTCTATCAAGTTGATTCTCAAATGCTTCTTCATCAGATATTGGAACTATAAATCAGATTAATTGGTTTTTGTATTGTGAATATTTTATGCAAATGATTCTTTCATTCATTTAGGTTTAATTCATGTTAATACTTATAAATGTATGACCAACATTTGTAGGTTAATGAATCAACTATTTAATCTGAGAAAATAGTTAATAGACAAAAGACCTAAATGGTGCACATCTTGTCGATATCGAAAGATGATTGTTATATGCATAAACTGTATAAATGCTAGAAAGGGTGATTTCTAAGTTAGTTTTAACATAGTTGTAACACCTTTAACCCGTATCCGCCGCCGGACTAGGGTTAAGAGGCATTACCGAACAAATCACATCATTATATAATCATTTCACATTTATTGTTCATACATCAACATATCACATTCATTCATAATCATAAAGTCCCTTTAGAAGGTCTACATGACCTTAAACATGCTATAGAGAAGGTTCGGGACTAAACCGATCTCGTATAAATTTTTTCAAAACTTAACAATTTTTTCTAAGTTACAGAGGTCACACGCCCGTGGGAACAGGCCGTGTGCCTCACACGACATTAGACACGCCCGCGTGTCTAGGCCGTAGAAAAATAGGGCATACATACTTACTTAACCATACGGTCTCAAGACACGCCCGTATGCCAGGCCATGTGAAAATTAGGGAGGTTACTAACTTGCTCACACGGCCAGTCACACACCCGTGTGTCCAGCCCATGTGGCTATTCGAAATGGCCCCACACGCCTGTGTTTGGGCCGTGTGCTCGGCCGTGTCAAAACCTGTAGGGTATACTAACTTGGCCACACTGCCTGCTACACGCCCGTATGTGAGACCGTGTGGAGCGTCCAGGCTCAATTCGAACTGGCCTTCAACAACATGGCAGAGACACACGCTCATGTCCTTGCCTGTGTGGGCAAAAATAGGCCATTTGCAAGGCCAAATTTACCACCCTTTAAGGGTCATCCCTACAAGCACAAATGACACATAATTCATACCACAAAATACAATCAAAACATTACCAAATCAAGCACCATTTATGTCCCAAAATCATTATTCATTTCCATATAGACATCCAACTCAAGAATACCAATTTCATATACCAAAATTCATACCAAAACTATATGTTTCATATCTCATTTTTATCCATTCAATTCATGCTATTTACTCAACATTTCATCTACCAAATCAAGCACGAAACATACCATTTCATTTTCACCAAAACATACCAAAATGGCCATTCACACAAGACCATATATATACATCAAATATACCAAAACCAAATTCATCCTTTCCATCAAACTCAAGCTATATCACATGGTAAGATATACACGTCTCAAAACATATCACATTATTCCTAGCCTATACATGCCATACACTAATAATCATAACTCCAAAAGTACCAAAATATCGTTTGATAGTGTGATTACGATCCTCGACGATCCCCAAGCTCACTGTAGCTTCGATAATCTATAAAACAATGAAAACACACACAAAGTAAGCTTTCAAAAGCTCAGTAAGCCATATACAAATAATCTACACACAATAAGCAATTATAAGCCATATTATCCATGGAATCCATAGCAGAGCACATACACAAGCTTCATAATTCACATCTAAATCACTTATTCTCAAATCACTTGCATATAACCTCATTCCTTCTCATGCAATTCACATGTCCTCTTTTGTAAACATACTCACCTTTCATTCTCAAATAACATATACATTTCATATGTACCTAAATCGGATACTCATTCACATATTCATTCATTTCTCGATATTGCCCGTTGAATCGTTTAGAATTGATAAGGATACTTAGATAGCTCGTAAAGCTCATACAATGCCATGTCCTAGATATGGTCTTACATGTTATTAAATATTGATGCCACTGTCCCAAACAGGGTCTTACACGAAATCATATACGATACCGATGTCCCAGACATGGTCTTACACATAAATCTCAAATCGATGCCAATGTCCCAGACATGGTATTACACGATATCACACCTCGGAATCCTATGTCATGACATATGTATCCTATTCTATTCCTATGGTTCGTATAGGGCTTCTGGACATTGTAACACTGTTGATACTTTCTCAATTTCACATATTCATCTTCCATATCCATTAAATACATTTAAATATCATATTGGCATGAATAAATAAATTCAAATACATTTATTTGTATATGAACTCACCTCGGAAGTGAAACCAGCTAAATAAGTCGATTATTCGACAACCTTCGACTTTCCTCGACCTAATTTTGATTTCTTTCGTTCTTGATATATATAAATTCAAATTTTACTAATTTAATCACACATTCATTCAATTTAATCCGCAAACACATAATTAGGCCTTTTTGTATTTTAACCCCTAAACTTTCACATTTTCATTAATTTAGTCCTTTTTGTATAAAATCACAAATTGCAACAATTTCTTTAAAACCCATATGTGCCAAATTTCTATGGAGTCTCTAGAAGCCCAAAACTTTCATTTATTTCACATTTTAACCCTACATTTTGTACATTTCACAATTTTGTACCAGAAATGCATTTTCACCAAAAATCACTTAACAAAATATGATAATCTATCATCACATGTTTATTGTCTATCAAACTTCACAAAGCTCAAATTATCATCATTGGAATCTCATGAAATCATCAACAATTTCATAAATTCAAGCATGGGCTAGCTAGAATGCAAAGCAACAATCTAAAAAACTTAAAAATCATAAAAAATGGAGCAAATAACATACCTTAATCAACAATGTAAGTGCCGAAAGTTCAAACTTTATTTTTCATCTTTTTCTATCTTTTTCTTTGATATATTCAGCCATAGATAGATGAAAATAATGATGATATTTCAATTGTTTTTATTTAATTAACTTAAATTACAAAATTACTTTTATAACCTGAATTAAAACCATTTAAAAACATTCATTAAATGACCATTTATGTCAAACTCCACTATCCATGGTCAAATATCAACATAAGGACCTCACAATTATTAAGACATAAACACTTAATCAAATAGAACACATCTTTTGCATTTTCTGTGGTTAGGTCATTTTTATCAAATTGAGCACACAAACGGTAATATTTTCATACGAAACTTTCACACATATCTTATATCATGCCATAACACAGAAAATAATATTAAAAATATATTTCTGTTATCAGATTTGTGGTTCTAAAACCACTATTCCGACTAGGGTCTAAACCGGCTATTACAACTCTCCCCCTTTAGGGATTTTCGTCCAAAAAAATCTTACCAGTAAATAGGTTCAAATTTATCTCTTTCAAAGTACCCTTGGACTCCCACGTAGCTTCTTCGACCTCGTGTTGATGCCATAACACTTTCACTAACGAAATTTTCTTATTTCTCAATTCTTTAATTTCTCGATCCAAAATCTTGATCGGTTCTTCTTCCTATGTCATATCAAACCGAATCTCTATTTCTGACGGGGAAATCACATGTAATGGGTTGCGTCTGTATCATCGAAGCATTGATACGTGAAATACATTGTGAATCTTTTCTAGTTTAGGTGCAATGACAATCTATAAGCAACTGGCCCGATACGTTTGTTAAACTCGTACGGTCCGATGAATCTCGGACTCAACTTGCCTTTTCTGCCGAATCGGAGTATTTTCTTCCATGGAGACACTTTCAAAAACACTTTATCCCCGACCTAAAACTCAATATCTTTTCGTTTCAAATCTGTGTATGATTTCTAACGATTTGATGCTGCTTTTAGACTATCACGAATTACTTTCACTTTCTGCTCAGTCTCTTTTATCAAATCAATTATGTAAATCTTATTCTCACTAAGCTCAGTCCAATACAAAGGTGTTCAGCATTTGCGACCATATAAAGCTTCATACAGTGCCATTTTAATACTTGATTGAAAGTTATTATTATACGCAAATTCAATCAATGGCAAATACTGTTCCCACATACCTTCAAACTTAAGAATGCTGCATCCCAACATATCTTCAAGTATCTGAATGATCTGCTCTGATTGACCATCCATTTGCAGATGCAATGCCGTACTAAAGTGTAGTATCGCACCTAGAGCATCTTGAAATTTCTTCAAAAACCGTGAGTGAACCTCGGATTTCTGTCTGACACAATAGATAGTGGTACCACGTGCAATCTCACAATCTCTGAAATGTATAACTCAGCTAACTTATCAAGCGAATAATCTGTTCTCACCTGAATAAAATGAGTTGATTTTGTCAATCTGTCAACTATAACCCAAATTGCATCTTTCTTTCTCGGAGATAGGGGCAAACCTGAAACAAAATCCATCGTCACTCTATCCCATTTCCACTCGGGAATTATAATAGGCTGTAACAAACCTGATGGCACCTAATACTCAGCTTTAACTTACTGACAGATCAAACATTTTGAAATGAAATTGGAGATATCTCTTTTCATGCCAGGCCACCAATATAGCAGTTTCAAATTGTTATACATTTTTGTGCTTCCCAGATGAACAGATAAAAGACTGTTATGAGCTTCATTTAAAATCATTTGAATCAACTCTGGATTTCTCGAAACACAAATGCTGTCTTAGAATCTCAAACAATCATCCACATCAATTTGAAATTCTGAATCAGAGTTCGAATTACACTGAGCTTATTTTGCTAGCATTTCATTGTCAACTTTTTGTGCATTACATATCTGCTGCAGAAGCAACGGCCTAGCTTTCAACTCAGCTAAAACTGAACCATCATCAAATAGATCCAACTGAACATTCATCGCACGTAGAGCAAACAAAGATTTACTGATCAAAGTATCAGCAACAATATTTTCTTTTCTCGGATGGTAATCAATCACTAGCTTATAATCTTTTAACAATTCCAACCATCTTCTCTGTTGTAAATTCAAATCTTTCTAAGTCATCAGATATTTCAAACTTTTGTGATTTGAATACACGTGACACTTTTCACTAAACAAATAGTGGCGCCAAATCCTTAACGCAAATATAATGGTTACTAACTCTAAATTATGCGTCAGGTAATTCTTTTCATGTGGCTTCAGTTGTCTCAAGGCATAAGCTATGACTTTACCTTCTTGCATCAAAATACATCCCAGACCATTCAAGGAAGCATCACTATATATCATGAACTCTTTACCTGATTTTGGTTGTACTAACACTAGAGCTTCAGTCAATAGGGCTTTTAACTGATCAAAGCTTTTCTGACACTTATCGGACCATTCGAACTTTACGTCTTTCTGAAATAATCTCATCAACGGAGTAACAATCATAGAGTAGCTTTTTACAAACCGTCTATAATAACTAGCAAGTCCTAGAAAGCTGCGGACTTCAGATACATTTCTCGGAGGCTTCCAATCTAAAATTGTAAAATCTTGCTTGGATCAACTCATATTCCTGATGCTGATAAATATGGCCTAGAAAACTAACTTCGCGTAACTAGAACTCACATTTACTAAACATTGCAAATAGTTGTTTATTACACAGAGTTTGTAACACAATTCTCAAATGTTCTGCATGCTCGAATTCATCCCGAGAATAAATCAATATGTCATCAATGAACACGGTAACAAATCGATCTAAATACGGTCTAAAAATTCTGTTCATCAAGTCCATAAAGACTGCAGGAGCATTCATTAGCCCGAAAGGCATAACTAAAAACTCATAGTGCCTATACCTCGTTCTGAAAGCAGTTTTTGATATATCTGAATCTTATACTCGCAACTGATAGTATCTCAATCTCAAGTCTATCTTTGAAAACACAGTAGTCCCTTTCAACTGATCGAACATATCATCAATTCTGGACAGAGGATATTTGTTCTTGATTGTCACCTTATTAAGCTGTATGTAATAAATGCACATTCTCATCGTGCCATCTTTCTTTCTCACAAACAGTATGGGAGCACCCTAGGGTGAAAAACTTGGTTGTGCGAATCCTCTATCGGTCCACTCTTGTAATTGAGACTTTAATTCTTTCAACTCTATCGGAGCCATTCTATATGGAGCTATCAAAATAAGGGACGTTCCTAGCACTAACTCAATGCCAAACTTGACCTCTCGGATCAGCAGTAATCTTGGTAATTCTTCAAGAAACACATCAGGGCACTCACAAATAACAAACACTGATTCAATTTTCTTTTCAGTCACTTTTGAATCGATCACATAGGCAAAATAAGCTTCGCAACCATTTTTCACATAACTCTGAGCTTTCATCATTGATATTACAGCTAGTAACCCATTCAAATCGTTAGATTCAATCCAGATTATCTTATCATTCTGACATATCAAATCAATAGTCTTCCGTTTGCAGTTCACAATAGCATCATGCAATGTTAACCAATCCATACCTAGAATTATATCGAACTCATCAAAGGGTAATAACATCAGATTAGCCGGAAAATAAATATCTCAAAACATCAACGGACAATTCTTGCACACTTTATTAACCAGGACACACTTGCCTAAGGGGTTCGATACTTTAATTACAAATTCAGTAGACTCTACAGAAAAAGTCTTACTGGATACTAAGTTTATGCATATGTATGAATGTGTCAATCCTGGATCTATCAATACAACCACAGAAGTATCATAAAGAGTAAAAGTACCAGTAATGACATCTAGAGACGAAGCTTCTTCACGAGCGCGAATGGCGTAGGCTCTGGCAAGTGCTCTTGCCTCAAATTACACAGCTGTATCTTTATTTGTTCTTTGGCCACCACTCATATTTCCCGTGTTTTTAGGTGGCCTACCTTTAGCTGTATTGCTAATCGGCCTCAAATTTTGTATAATCTCTTACTCAATGACTCGGGATAGTCACGGATAAAGTGATCCAGAGATTCACATTTGAAACAAGCTCGATCGTTTAGTCTACAATTGCCGAGATGTCTTTTACTATAATGTCTACACTCGGGTCGATCGGATCTAACATTTCCAACACTAGCAATTGAAGTAGCTAGAGCTTTAAAGCTCAAATGTGGCCTTGTACGATCTCTACTCTAATGTCCCACATTAGCCTTTGAACAGCTATATTCATCTCTGAATTTCTTTGATGTCGGCCGAAATGACTACTCGATGATCTTTTTCTTGCATCTCTAACTTCTGAATTAGCTTTTCTTTTCTCTTTCCTGAGTTCTTCAGCTTTGCACGCTCGGTCAACAAGCACAACGAATTCTTTGATTTCCAGAATCCCGACTAACAAATGAATATCTTCATTTAGGCCATCTTCAAATCTTTTACACATTATAGCTTCAGTCGAGACACATTCTCGTGCATGCCAGCTTAGTCTCACAAATTCTCGTTCGTACTCCGTAACAGACATACGACCTTGTTTCAGCTCAAGAAACTCTTTGCATTTCTGATCTATAAATCTTTAACTGATATATTTCTTTTGAAACTCAGTTTGAAAGAAATCCCAGGTGACTCGTTCTCTCGGAACTATAGATGTTAAAGTTTTCCACCATTGATATGCTGCATCTTTTAATAATGAAAAATCACATTTAACACATTCTTCTGGAGTACAAGATAATTCTTTAAATACTCTGATTGTATTCTCAAGCCAAAACTCAGCTCTCTTAGCATCATCATCTATAGTGGCTCAGAACTCTTCATCCTCATATTTCCTTGTTTTATCAATCAGAGGCTTATTTGATGAAATCGGATTTACCATTTGTGGCACAAAAGGGACTTGTGCAGGCCTAGGTAGGGGTAAAGGTTGTTGAGCAGCCGGATTCATTCTAATGAATTTCGTGAACCACTCGTTCATCAGAAAAAGGCTTCCTTTGCCTCTCCCTCAAGGTCACTAAAAATCGGCCTAGATTTAGCCGGTACTGCCCCTTGAGCGGGAGCGGGTGCATTACTCTCAACATCATCAACCATGGCTTGTTCGGGATCTATTATTATACGAAAAACACATTTTAGCTGTCAGGATTCATCACACTATTGCAATTCATATATATGGTATGTACAGCTAGACTCACACACGCTACGTTAGTCCTAGAATCGACTAAACCGTAGCTTTGATACCAATAAAATATAACACCTCTAACCCGTATCTATCGCCGGACTAGGGCTAAGAGGCATTACCGAACAAATCACATCATTACACAATCATTTCACATTTATTGTTCATACATCAATGTATCACACTCATTCATAATCATAAAGTCCCTTTAGAAGGTCTACATGACCTTAAACATGCTTTAGAGAAGGTTCGGGACTAAACTAATCTCGTATAAATATTTTCAAAACTTAACAATTTTTTTCTAAGTTACAAAGGTCACACGCCCGTGTGAACAGGCCGTGTGCCTCACACAACATTAGACACGCCCGTGTGTCTAGGTCATGGGAAAATAGGGCATACATACCGACTTAACCACACGGCCTCAAGACACACCCTTGTGCCAGGCCATGTGAAAATTAGGGAGGTTACTGACTTGCTCACATGGCTAGTCACACGCCCGTGTGTCCAGCCTATGTGGCTATTCGAAATGGCCTCACACGTTTGTGTCTGGACCGTGTGCTCGGCCATGTCAAAACCTATAGGGTATACTAACTTGGCCACTGCCTGCCACACGCCCGTGTGTGAGGCTGTGTGGAGTGCCCAAGCTCAATTCGAACTGGCCTTCAATAACAAGGAAGAGACACACGCCCGTGTCCCTGCCTGTGTGGGTGAAAATAGGTCATTTGCAAGGCCAAATTTACCACCCTTTAAGGGTCATCCCTACAAGCACAAATGACACATAATTCATACCCCAAAATACAATCAAAACATTACCAAATCAAGCACCATTTATGTCCCAAAATCATTATTCATTTCCATATAGACATCCAACTCAAGAATACCAATTTCATATACCAAAATTCATACAAAAACTATATGTTTCATATCTCATTTTTATCCATTCAATTCATGCTATTTACTCACCATTTCATCTACCAAATCAAGCACGAAACATACCATTTCATTTTCACCAAAACATACCAAAATGGCCATTCACACAAGACCATATATATACATCAAATATACCAAAACCAAATTCATCCTTTCCATCAAACTCAAGCTATATCACATGGTAAGATATACACGTCTCAAAACATATCACATTATTCCTAGCCTATACATGCCATACACTAATAATCATAACTCCAAAAGTACCAAAATATTGTTTGATAGTGTGATTACGATCCTCGATGATCCCAAGCTCACGGTAGCTTCGATAATCTATAAAACAATGAAAACACACATAAAGTAAGCTTTCAAAAGCTCAGTAAGCCATATACAAATAAGCTACACACAATAAGCAATTATAAGCCATATTATCCATGAAATCCATAGCAAAGCACATACACAAGCTTCATAATTCACATCTAAATCACTTGTTCTCAAATCACTTGCATATAACCTCATTCCTTCTCATGCAATTCACATGTCTTCTTTTGTAAACATACTCACCTTTCATTCTCAAATAACATATATATTTGATATTAAATCGGATACTCATTCACATATTCATTCATTTCTCGATATTTCCCGTTGAACCGTTCGAAATTGATAAGGATACTTGGATAGCTCGTAAAGCTCATACAAAGCCATATCCCAGATATGGTCTTACATGTTATCAAATATCAATGCCATTGTCCCAGATAAGTTTTACACGAAATCATATAAATCAGCATTACACTTAAATCTCAAATTGATGCCAATGTCCCAAACATGGTCTCATACGATATCACACCTCAAAATCCTATGTCATGACATATGTATCCTATTCTATTCCTATGGTTTGTACGAGGCTTTCGAACGTTGTAACAGTGTCGATACTTTCTCAATTTCACATATTCATCTTCCATAGCCATTCAATACATTTCAATATCATATTAGCATGAATAAATCAATTCAAATACATTTATTTGTCTATGAACTTACCTCGGAAGTGAAAACAGCTAAACGAGTCGATTATTTGACAACCTTCGACTTTTCCTGATCTAATTCTCATTTCTTTCATTCTTGATCTATATAATTTCAAATCTGACTAATTTAATCAAACATTCATTCAATTTAATCCACAAACACATAATTAGGCCTTTTTGCATTTTAGCCACTAAACTTGCACATTTTCATCAATTTAGTCTTTTTTGCATAAAATCACAAATTACAACAATTTCTTTAAAAGCCATATGTGAAAAATTTCTATGTAGTCTCTAGCAGCCCAAAACTTTCATTTATTTCACATTTTAACCCTACATTTTGTACATTTCATAATTTTGTACCAAAAATGCATTTTCACCAAAAATCAGTTAACAAAATATGGTAATCTATCATCACATGCTTATTTTCTATCATCAAACTTCACAAAGCTCAAATTATCATCAATGGAATCTCATGAAATCATCAACAATTTCATAAATTCAAGCATGGGCTAGCTAGAATGCAAAGCAACAATCTCAAAAATGTAAAAATCATAAAAAAATCGAGCAAATTACATACATTAATCAACAATGTAAGTGCTGAAAGTTCGAACTCTGTTTTTCATCTTCTTCTTTGATATATTCAGCCATAGATAGATGAAAATGATGAGGATTTTTCAATTGTTTTTATTTAATTAACTTAAATTACTAAATCACTTTTATAACCTTAATTAAAACCATTTAAAAGCATTCATTAAATGACCATTAATGTCAAACTCCACTATCCATGGTCAAATATCAACATAAGGACCTCACAATTATTAAGACATAGCAATTCAGCACTTAATCAAATAGAACACATCTTTTGCATTTTCTGCGATTAAGTCCTTTTTATCAAATTGAGCACACAAACGGTAAAATTTTCATACGAAACTTTCACACATATCATAAATCATGCTATAACACAGAAAATAATATTAAAAATATTTTTCTAACCTCAAATTTATGGTTCTGAAACCATTGTTTAGACTAGGATCTAAATCGGGATGTTACAATAGGCATATGCGGAATAACTTAGTGAGATAATAGAACTTTGAGAGAAGCCGATACCTTAATCAAAATTTGGTTTAATGATTTTTCATATTGTCACGATCTTTTGTGATATTCCTTTTACGATTGCCAATGAACTTTTATGAAGTGAAATTCTTGTTGTAGTCTATTCATGTTTTGTTTTTATTAAATCTTGTGTTTAATCTTTCTATTGCCATTGTTTTTCTACAAGGTATGTGGAAACACAAAAATTTATATACTTTTTCATGCCCTTTTTAACTTAAATTCACGCAAATTCGGATAAATTCTTGTCAAAAAATAATTAAATATTATAAAATAATTAAATTATATTAAAAATATGAACATTATGAATTTTAATTAATTTTATAGTTAATTTTGATTAAATTTGGTTATTTTTGACAGAATTGCACAAAGGGCGAAAAAGGGCCCGCGGACACTGCGACAAGAACAAAACCAGCAATTTGGAGTATTGAGGCGAACTAATTTCCAGCCCAAGACGGTCCAGAAATGTGTATTAATTCATAATTTAATTTAATTTTAATTTATTCCTTATTTAATTTGGGTTAAATAAATTAATTTTAATTAATTATGGAGAAACGACCCAGTTGAACGGCACTGGTCGAACCGAATGGAGTGAGCCGAACCAGCCACTAATTGGACTGACTAGAACCGTCCATAGGCTGACCCAAATCAGCAATTTAGCTGATTAAATATGCTTGCAAAAAGGCCCTTCAGAAACCTCCAATTTGCATTCAAACCCCACATTTATTTATGGCTTTGTAGATTTGCCCCATGCCTAAAATAGCAAAGTTGAAAGCTTCAACCTTGCCATGTGTGTGGCCGGCCATAGGGGGGCTTTTTGGCTGCTGGAATTTGCTAATTTTAGTAGCCACAATTAGCTATAAAAGCCACCCCTTGCTGATCATTTCAATCATCCCTCATTCACTCTCATTCTCTCATTCATTCTTGTCCTCTCCACTCTCTTTTCTCTCCATTTTCCACTCCATTTTCCTATAGTCTTGTGCCGATTTCTCCTCTTGGAAAAGAGGTATTTTCCCAGCAATTTTGGGCAGCAAGCAAGCGTTCATAGAAGCCTTGACCGGTGAGGACAACAGAGATGAAGAACGGAGCAATCAGTCAAGCCACAGAAAAACACCGGATTTGCCTTTCTGTCCCTATCTTTTTAATTTCTGTTGTTTTTATGATGAACATATCTATGAATATTATTGTTGTTGAAATGGTTATTTTAATCAATTTAGCTTGAATTTAATTCGTGTTGGGTTGATTATATTTTGCCTACTTGAATTATTAAAATAGTGTTTATGTTGTTATAGGCCTCGGTAAAAATGCTTGATTAAGTAAAATCATGCCTAAGTTATTCTTGCATTAAATTTGTTAGATAACTAATGAATTAATTGTTTAAACGGATTGAAATTGTAGTTAATAGACACAGTACTTAATCAGTGCATGTTTAATTCTTCTAAGGTAGCTGAAAATTAAATTAGCATTGTATTTGGCAATACATATGCCTTGCATAACTTGCAAGATTATTGTGATTAAATTGTTTCAAGGTATGGCTACCATGTTACTTCACATAATCTTTTATATGTTTATTAAATTAAGTTAATTGTTTGAATTGACATGGGAACATGCAAGAGATTAATTGAATTTAATAAGTATGTATGAGCAATAGTTAGCAATTTTTCCGAGTTGCCATGAATTTATTCGTAACAGCATAAGCATGATTTTAATAATTCTAAGTTAAAAAGATGTAATTAATCCAACACAATTATATCATCTTGATTAAACCTTTTTGAAATCGTGCATTAGAACTCTTTTATTTTATTTAAATTGTTTACTTAGTTATAAAATCTTAGTTTATAAATCACTCTTTTCAAACCAAAAATTATTTTTCTCACCAAAGTGTTTTTAAATTAAATTCGTAAATACTACTTTTTACAGTCCCTGTGGGGTACGATAACTCGACATCTACTTTGTCGCTTTATTACTTGTTACGACTGTGTACACTTGCACATTTCTGCCGTTCCAAGTTTTTGGCGCCGTTGCCGGGGACTGTTTTAAAAAGCCATTATTTGTGAAGTTATTTTTACATTTTGGTTCCTTTATTTTCCTATTCAAATTTACTTAATTAATTTTTCTTTGATTATTTTAGGTGTTTATGAGTATTGACCGAATTATCGACTTACTCCTTGTGGACCCTGAGATAGACGAATCTTTCGACAGCGAAGAAGACAAGCAAACCAGAGAAGGACCGAAGAGATGAATTTTGAGAATATCAATCAAGGAAACGGAGCAAACCTTGCTCAAAATCCTATCCTTACTATTGATGATAGGAATAGAGCTTTACGATAATATGCTGTGCCAGTGTTCAATGATCTTAATCCGGGTATTAGAAGACTCGAGATCGAGGCACAACAATTTGAGCTGAAGCCAGTCATGTTCCAGATGCTTCAGACAGTAGGCCAATTTAGTGGAATGCCTACTGAAGATCCTCATATTCATTTAAGATTGTTTATGGAGGTGAGCGACTCTTTCAAGCTAACCGGAGTACCCGAAGATGCACTACGATTAAAGCTGTTCCTGTATTCGCTGAGGGACAGAGCTCGAGCCTGGTTGAACTCACTGCCACCAAACTCAATTTCCACATGGTAAGAGTTAGCCGGGAGATTCCTCATGAAGTATTTTCCACCAAGCAAGAACGCTAAATTGAGGAATAAGATCACTGCTTTCCAACAAATGGATGACGAATCCTTGTATGAGGCATGGGAAAGATACAAAGAATTATTACGAAAATGCCCTCATCATGGAATCCCACATTGTATCCAACTTGAGACATTCTATAATGGTCTCAATGCTCACACAAGGATGGTAGTGGACGCCTCCGCTAATGGTGCTCTCCTTTCTAAGTTTTACAATGAGGCTTACGAAATCATCGAGAGGATCGCTAATAACAACTATCAGTGGCCAACTAATCGAGCAGCGTCAGGAAGACGAGTCACTGGAATCCATAAAGTAGACGCTCTCACTTCACTTGCATCTCAGGTATCTTCGATATCTTTAATGTTAAAGAATCTTACCACTAATGGGTCTAATAGTTTTTTAGCTCAGCCACCTAACCAATATGAGAATATAGTATGTGTCTATTATGGAGAAGGACATTTGTTTGAAGAATGTCCATCAAACCCAGAATCTGTATATTACATGGGTAACCCAAACCAAAATCGAGGAAGGCAAGGGCTGCAGTCCAACTTTTACAACACATCATGGCGAAACCACCCTAATCTTTCCTTGAGTAACCAAGGGGCTGGGGGCAGTAACAACTACGCCTAACCTAGACCAACCCACCCACCTAGTTTTTCACAGCAAGTTTAGAAACCAGTTCAAGCTGAATCGTCCAATAGCTTAGAGAACCTACTGAAGGCTTACATGGTGAAGAGTGACGCCTTAATTCAAAGCCAAGCTGCTACATTGAAGAGCTTGGAGAACCAAATGGGCCAGTTTGCAACTGAACTTAGGAACCGTCCACAAGGTGCTCTACCTAGTGATACGGAGAATCAAAGAAATTCGGGGAAGGAACATTGTAAAGCACTAACATTGAGGAGTGGAAAGACAGTAGTGCCTAACATCATTGAAACTGAAAATGAGCATGTTGAAGCTCAAGGTCCGGAAGAAGTTCAACCGAGTGTTGAAGTTCCAGTTCCACCTGAACCAGAAACTACAAGATCTGATAAGGTAACCTCAGAACTAGCTAATTCTGATAAACTAACAACTCCGTTAGGTGTAGAATTACCGCCAAAGACAAATCAACCAGTTTCAGTTCCAGTTCCAGTAAGGAAACCTCCACCACCCTACCCTCAAAGACTTCAGAAGCAGAAATAGGAGGTCAAATTCAAGAAGTTCTTGGATGTACTCAAGCAACTTCACATCAACATCCCGTTGGTGGAAGCACTTGAGCAAATGCCAAACTACGTCAAATTCATGAAAGATATCCTGTCCAAGAAACAAAGACTTGGAGAATTTGAGACGATAGCTCTGACGAAGGAATACAGTGCATATCTTCAAGACAAATTACCCCCGAAGTTGAAGGATCTTGGATGTTTTACCCTACCATGCAATATTGGAGCAACATATTGTGGTAAGGCACTATGTGACTTGGGTGCAAGTATCAACTTGATGCCTATGTCAATATTTAGAAAGTTGGGGATAGGTGAAGTTAGACCTACTACGGTTACACTTCAACTAGCAGATCGATCCTTAGCACATCCAGAAGGAAAAATCGAGGATGTACTGGTATGAGTAGACAAGTTTATCTTCCCTGCTGATTTTGTAATTTTAGATTTTGAAGCAGACAAAGAAATACCGATCATCTTAGGGAGACCATTCTTAGCAATTGGAAGGACACTTATTGATGTGCAGAAGGGCGAACTTACAATGTGTGTTCAGGATGATCAAGTAACATTTAATGTTTTTAAATCTATGTGATTTCCTAGCACAATTGATGATTGTTCTGCAGTATCCAACTTAGAAGAATTAATAGTAGAGAAGGAGCTCAACTCTGTTGAGAATCCACTGGAAATAATTCTGACATCAAATCCTTTAAGTGATGAAGAGGAGGATGAATACTTAGCTTTGCTAGAAGCTAATCAAAAGGGATTTAATCCACAATCCTGTTTTGAGTCTTTGGATTTAGAGAAGAGGGATTATATTCAACCAAAAGTGTCAGTCGATGAGCCACCTAAATTAGAACTTAAGGTATTAACTTCTCATTTAAAATATGTTTATTTAGGTGACGCTTCTACTCTGCCTGTGATTGTTTCAGCAGAATTAACTACTGAGCAAGAAGAAAAACTTATCTTAGTTCTAAAACAATTTAAGAAGGCTATCAGATGGACCATAGCCGATATTCGTGGTATTAGTCCATCTGTATTCATGCACAAGATCATCCTGGAAGATGGTGAAAAGGGACGATCGATGGACAACGAAGGCTGAATCCCATAATGAAGGACGTGGTGAAAAAAGAAATTATCAAATGGTTAGATGCGGGTATCATTTACTCCATCTCAGACAGTTCATGGGTAAGTCCAGTCCAGTGCGTGCCAAAGAAAGGAGGTATCACGGTCATAGAGAATGAGAACAACGAGTTGATACCAACTAGAACAGTTACGGGATGGAGAATCTGCATCGATTACCGGAAGCTGAACAAGGCAACTAGGAAGGATTACTTTCCGTTACCGTTCTTGGATCAGATGCTGGATAGACTTGCGGGGAGAGATTACTACTGTTTTCTCAATGGATACTCGGGGTACAACCAGATTACAGTAGCACCGGAAGATCAACATAAAACTACATTCACCTGTCCGTACAGTACATTTGCATTTAGACGCATGCCATTTGGTTTATGTAATGCACCTGCTACATTTCAAAGATGTATGATGTCTATTTTCACTGACATGGTTGAGAAATTTTTGGAAGTTTTCATGGACGACTTTTCAGAATTTGGAGATACGTACAATGATTGCTTAGCCAATCTAGCGAAAGTACTAAGGCGATGCGAAGAAACAAACCTAGTACTTAACTAGGAAAAGTGCCATTTCATGGTACGAGAAGGGATTGTTCTAGGGCATCGAGTAACGAGACATGGGATCGAGGTAGATAGAGCAAAGGTAGACGTTATTGAGAAACTCCCACCTCCAACATTTGCAAAGGGTGTTAGGAGCTTTTTGGGCCACGCCGGCTTCTATCGAAGGTTTATTAAGGACTTCTCCAAAATGGCTAAACCTTTGTGCAAATTGTTGGATAAGGACACAACATTCAAATTCGATGAGGAATGCTTAAGAGCTTTCAAGGATTTGAAAAATCGATTAGTCACGGCACCCATAATCATCACACTAGACTGAGACTTGCCATTTGAACTGATGTGTGACGCAAGTGACTTCGCAATTGGAGCTGTCATGGGCTAGTGAAGGAACAAAGTTTTTCATCCCATCTACTACGCATGCCAGACTCTTACAGGAGCTCAATTAAATTATACGGTAACAGAAAAAGAGTTACTTGCTATCGTGTTTGCTTTTGACAAGTTTCAATTTTACCTTGTAAGTACCAAAGTGACTGTTTATAGGCCACTCGGCAATCAAGTATTTACTTGCCAAGAAAGACGCTAAGCCGAGGTTGATCCGATGGGTACTTCTACTTCAAGAGTTTGATTTGGAAATTCAAGATCGTAAAGGAGTAGAAAACCAAATAGCAGATCACTTGTCCAGATTGGAGCCGCAGGAAGGAAATACTCCACTTATACTAACTCATGAGACCTTTCCAGATGAGCATATACTTAAGGTAAATCATGTCCATAATACCCCTTGATTTGTTGATATTGCTAACTTTTTAGCTTATGGTTTGATGCCAATTGATAAGACGTAACAACAAAGGAAAAAGTTTCTTCACAATGTGAAGTACTATTTCTGGGAAATATCTATTTAAAAAGTATGCAGATCAGATGATCAGGAGATGCGTAGCAGAAGGAGAAATACCGAAGATCCTATACCATTATCACTCAGCTCCAAGTGGGGGACATTTCGGAGGTACTCGTACTGCGGCCAAAGTATTACAAGCCGGATTCTTTTGGCCAACACTATTCAAGGATGCATATACGTACGTAAAGAGCTGTGATAGATGCCAAAGGGTCAGAAATGTCACCAACAGAAATGAAATGCCTCGAACAAACATCATTGAGGTTGAATTGTTTGATGTTTGGGGTATTGATTTTCTTGGGCCTTTCCTTCCGTCCTTCGGTCACAGATATATATTGGTAGCAGTAGACTATGTGTCCAAGTGGGTCGAGGCGGAGGCATATCCGACAAATGATGCGAAGGTCGTAATGAAGTTCTTGCAGAAGCACATGTTTACAAGGTTTGGAACCACAAGAGCTATCATTAGTGATGAAGGGTCCCACTTTGTAAATAAGTGGTTAAAATGGTTACTAGATAAGCACGGGGTGAAACACAAGAACCACTAAATAAGTGGTTAATTTATTCCTTATTTAATTTGGGTTAAATAAATTAATTTTAATTAATTATGGAGAAAGGGCCCAATTGAACCGCACTGGTCGAACCGAATGGAGTGAGCCGAACTAGCCACTAATTGGGCTGACCAGAACCGTCCATAGGCTGACCCAAATCAGCAATTTAGCTGATTAAATATGCCTACAAAAAGGCCCTTGAGAAACCTCCAATTTGCATTCAAACCTTACCTTTATTTATGGCTTTGTAGATTTGCCTCATGCCTAAAATAGCAAAGTTGAAAGCTTCAACCTTGCCATGTGTGTGGCCGGCCATAGGGGGGCTCTTTGGCTGCTGGAATTTTCTATTTTTAGCAGCCACAATCAGCTATAAAAGCCACCCCTTGTTGATCATTTCAATCATCCCTCATTCACTCTCATTCTCTCATTTATTCTTTTACTCTCCACTCTCTTTTCTCTCCATTTTCCACTCCATTTTCCTATAGTCTTGTGCCGATTTCTCCTCTTGGAAAAGAGGTATTTTCCCTAGCCATTTTGGGCAGCAAGCAAGTGTTCGTAGAAGCCTTGACCGGCGAGGGCAACGGAGACGAAGAACGGAGCAATCAGTCAAGCCACGGAGAAACACCAGATTTGCCTTCTTTTCCCTATCTTTTTAATTTCTGTTGTTTTTATGATGAACATATCTATGAATATTATTGTTGTTGAAATGGTTATTTTAATCAATTTAGCTTGAATTTAATTAGTGTTGGGTTGATTATATTTTGCCTACTTGAATCATTAAAATAGTGTTTATGCTGTTTTAGGCCTCGGTAAAAATGCTTGATTAAGTAAAATCATGCCTAAGTTATTCTTGCATTAAATTTGTTAGATAACTAATGAATTAATTGTTTAAATGGATTGAAGTTGTATTTAATTGACACAGTACTTAATCAGTGCATGTTTAATTCTTCTAAGGCAGCTGAAAATTAAATTAGCATTGTATTTGGCAATACATATGCCTTGCATAACTTGCAAGATTATTGTGATTAAATTGTTTCAAGGTATGGCTACCATGTTACTTCACATAATCTTTTATATGTTTATTAAATTAAGTTAATTGTTTGAATTGACATGGGAACATGCAAGAGATTAATTGAATTTAATAAGTATGTATGAGCAATAGTTAGCAATTTTTCCGAGTTGCCATGAATTTATTCGTAACAGCATAAGCATGATTTTAATAATTCTAAGTTAAAAAGATGTAATTAATCCAACACAATTATATCATCTTGATTAAACCTTTTTGGAATCGTGCATTAGAACTCTTTTATTTTATTTAAATTGTTTACTTAGTTATAAAATCTTAGTTTATAAATCACTCTTTTCAAACCAAAATTATTTTTCTCACCAAAGTGTTTTTAAATTAAATTCATAAATACTACTTTTTACAGTCCCTGTGGGTACGATAACTCGACATTTACTTGTCATTTTATTACTTGTTATGACTGTGTACACTTGCACATTTCCGCCGTTCCAGTATGTTGTTTTATTTTGTGGGTATTTGAAATCTGACTACCTCCTTAACATTATTTTCAACTCTCATCAACAATATTTTTTCTTTACTCATTTTCTACCAAATTGTTTTATAATTAACTCTGTAATTAAGTTACACAACAATACTTGTGGAGACGATAACTCTTTACATACTACTTGTTACTTGTATGACTTTGTACACTTACACGTAATCAGGGGACATAATCACTCCACTGGTGCTCAATAACCTAGGGTTGATAGAAGCGGTAACGAGGGTCAATGTGATGCAAACATACTTCATGCTATAGCTGATGTTCTTCAGAGAATGGCAGGAGCTAGTTCTCCAGTAGTACTTGTGCCTGTTGTTCGATGAGTTCCGGTTAAAGAGTTGTGGAGGTATAGTGCTACTGAATTTGTAGGAGTTAAAGGGGTTGATCCATCAACGGGCGAGACATGGCTAGAATCAACAACCCGAGTACTTTAATAGGTAGTGTGTAATTCCCGTAAGAGTGTTACTTGAGTTGTTTCTTTGTTAAAAAGTGAAGCTTATACTTGGTGGCAAACAGTTACGTGAAACATTCTTGCTGGTTCTATTGATTAAGAATTTTTCTAGTCGGAATTCTAGAAAAAGTTTGTTAGGGAACTATATTTAGAGGACTAAAAACAAGAATTTCTTCTACTGAAACAAGTGAACTATCTATGGTAGATTACGAGTGAGAATATTTGTGACTTAGCAAATATATTTTAGAGCTTATACCGATGAAAAAGGCAAGTTGTAAACGTTTTCTTCGTGGGTTGCATGATGAAGTCAAAACACAATTGGTGGTGTTGAAGATAAAGCAATTTGATGATTTGTTAGAGTGGGATTGAATTTTGATTTATAATTAGCAATATTTCTACTAATCTTTGCACATGTTTATGCTTTGTTTAACCTTGGTTCCTCTCATTCGTATGTTAATGTCAATTTGGTTAAATCTGGGGGTTTGAGACTTGAAATGTCAAAAGTAGCCATGTCCGTATTGAGTCATCTAGGTTAGATGGCGTTAGTTGATCAAGTATATAGGCGTTGTTTGTTAGAAATTTAAACCTAAGCATTTGTGGCAGATTTGTTGATTATACCTTTCAATGATTTTGATTTGATCTTCGGTATGGATTGGTTAATTGAGCATGGAGTGATTTTAGATTGTCGTAAGAAAAAGTTTTCTATTCAGGGTCCAAATGGTGAGATTGTGGAAGTTAATAGCGTTAGAACGAGTGGATCAACTCGGATCATTTTGTCTATTTGAGGAAATAAACTTATGAATCAAGGTTGTGAAGTTTTTCTAGCTTATGTTATCAATTCAAACACTAATGATAACCAATTGAGCAAGATTTAGATTGTGTGTGAATTTCTTGATGTATTTCCCAAGGAATTGCTAGGATTATCACTAGATTGGGAAGTGGAGTTTACAATCAAAGTGTTTCCTCACACGGTACCACTATCAATTGCCTCTTATCATATGGCACCGATAGAGCTAAAGGAGTTGAAAGTTTAGTTGTGAGATTTACTGGACCGCGGCTTTATATGCCCAAGTATATCGCCCTAGGGAGATCTAGTTTTGTTCATTGAAAAGAAAGATGGTTCAATGCGACTTTGCATAGATTATTGACAACTAAATAAGCTGTCGATTGAGAATCGGTATCCCTTACCTCGTATCGATGACTTATTTGATTAGTTGAAAGGAGCTTCAATCTTTTCTAAAATTTACTTGAGATCTAGTTACTATCAGTTGAAAGTAAAAGATAGTGACGTACCTAAAATGGCGTTTCGTATGCATTCTGGCCACTATGAACTTTTAGTAATGTCTTTCAGTCTGACAAATGCTCTTGCAACATTCATGGATCTTATGAACCAAATTTTCCAATGCTACTTGGATCAGTTTGTGGTAGTATTCATTGATGACATCTTGATTTATTTGAAATTAGAGGTTGAACACGAGCAACATCTTAGAATTATTTTACAAGACTTAAGAAAGAAACAATTGTACAGGAAGCTTAGTAAATGTGAGTTCTGGATACTTGAAGTTGTATTTCTGGGACGTGTCATTTTCATAGATGGGATTTGAGTTGATCCAAAAAAGAATAAGGCTGTCTTATAGTGGAAAGCACCGCGAAATGTGTTAGGGGTCCGGGTCCATAGTTTCCTTGGTTTTGCTGGTTACTACCAAATATTTGTAAATGGTTCTTTGAATATAGCTATGCCGGTGACAAAACTACTACAATAGAATGTGCAATTTGTGTGGAATGAATAGTGTCATGAAAGTTTCAAAAAGATGAAATTAATGTTAAACAAAGCGATGATCCTAACTTTGCCTGGATCAGGGAAAGATTTATGGTTTATAGCGATTCTTCCTTGAGTGGTTTGGGCTGCATTTTGTTGCAAGACGGAAAAGTAATTGTATATGTGTCCCACCAAGTAAAAATGCATGAACGCAACTATCCAATACATGATTTAGAGCTAGTCATTGTTGTTTTGGCTTTTGGAGGCACTATTTGTATGGTGAAAAGTGTCATATTTACATCGATCATAGAAGTCTTAAATACCTCCTAACCCAAAAGGAGTTGAATTTGAGATAGCGTCATTAGATCAAACTTTTAAAAGATCATATTACACTTTTTTATCACATTGGTAAATTTAATGTCCTAGCTTACGTGTTGAGCATAAAGGCAATAGTTGAGTTACGGGCAATGTTCACTCAACTCAATATTAGCAGTGATGGTAGCTAGTTGGCTGGGTTGAAAATCAAACCAGTGTTATTTGAGCAAATTAGAAAGTTGCATTTGTTGATACCAAGTTGTTTGGGAAAAATAAAATGGCTCAGCGTGGTATGGTAGAAAACTTCCATATTGATGATTGTGGTTGTTTGAGGTTTCATAATCAAATTTGTGTTCCAGATGTTGCCGATTTAAAAGATTTAATACTTTGCAAAGCCCATGATAGCCCTTCTGCTATGCACCCTGGTGGAACGAAAATGTGTTTTGACTTACGGGAAATGTATTGGTGGCCTGGTATGAAAAGAGAGATTGTCGAGTTTGTTGCCAAATGTTTGACTTGTTAGTGAGTTAAAGCGGAACATTAGGTACCCATTGGACTTCTTCAGCATATCTCGATTCTTGAATGGAAATGGGAACATATAATGATGGATTTTGTGATAAGGTTACCGTGGTCTCCAAGCAAAAGAAATGTCGTTTGGGTGATAGTTGACCGATTTACGAAATCAACCCACTTTCTTACTGTCAAAACTGATTGGTCACTCCTGAAGCTAGCTGAGGTATGCATTCGAGAAATAGTCAGATTACATAGTGTACCTATTTCAATTATTTCTGATCGAGATCCTCGATTCACCTCAAATTCTAGAAACAATTACATGGATCTTTAGGTGTAAAACTAAATTTTAGTATTGCTTTTCACCTGCAAATGGATGGAAAATCAGAGCGAGTTATTCAGATTTTGGAGGATATGCTTTAAGCCTACATAATTGATTTTTGAGGCAAGCTGGGAACGTTACTTATCGTTGATTGAATTTGTGTATAATAACAGTTTTCAGTCGAGCATTCAAATAACTCCATATAAAACATTATATGGTCGAAGGTGTCAAACACCTATTTTTTTGTCGGATTTGTATGAAAGAAAGGTTATTGGGCTAAAATTGATCTAGAAAACAGAATATATAGTTAAGCTGATCAGAGATAGTTTGAAAACAACTTTTGATAGACATAAATCATACGCGGATCTGAAACATCGAGATATCAAGTTTGCTATGGGCAATAAAGTATTCTTAAAACTTTCTTTGTGGAAGAAAGTATTACGATTCGATCAAAAGGGAAATTTGAGTCCTCGATTTATCAGACCGTATGAAATCATCGAAAAGGTTGGACCATTTGCTTATTAATTGGCATTATTGGCAGAGTTACGAAGAATACATGATCTTTTTCACATGTCAATACTTAAAAGTATCGATCGAATCTGTCTCATGTTACTTCGATAGAAGAAATTTCATATTTAAAATGTTTACAATTTGGTCCCTATAAATTCAAATCTTATCACATAATGCCATTTTTCTAATTTTTCAAATAAAAAACCAAACATAATATTTAAAATTTTAAAATTTCATATTTTCTGTAACACCCTATACCCGATCCAGTTTACCAAAATTAAAGATAGGATGCCACAATACTTAAATACTTAACCAAAATTTTACAACAGGCAAAAACCGTACTAAACATACTTTTTTATTTATTTTCTTTTCTAAGTAAAAATATTTTGAAGGGAACATTTATTAATTAATCAGATTCTCAAAAGAAATATAAAACATAAAAACTTATATCTTTGTTAAAATATACTTATTCATTGTGTAGAGTACTATTCGCCATATTCCTAAGAGTGCCCCTCTATATGCATAATATCGCTCTTAGAATTGTCACTTTGGCGCATTCCTAGCTTGGTCCCTCTTAATGTAGTAGTTCAATTCCTAGAATCTTGCATTACAAATAAATGCTCATAAGTTCAACGGAACTTAGTAAGTCTCAACCAATATTACCTTTAAACCTTGTTGTTGAATTCTTTGACTTGAAGGTTCTAGACTTACTTTCAACCTTTGGCAGATACTTTTCTGATTCCTAGTAGATAACTGTATGCCAAAAGTTAGATTGGCGGATCACAGATTTCACACCTTATTGTGGATCCTATTTCATAGTCTCATTGAAGATAAAAGTTGGATACATTCCTTAAAATGATATACATACAGATACTACTCATAGCAGATTCTTATATTGGCTTTGGCAGGCTGTAAGGACGCTAGTCATACCATAACTTCAAGTCGATCCATATAGATGAACTTGGTTCAATGAATGCAATATTTTAGATCATCCAACAGAAACTTAGATGACTTTGATACATAATGTGAAAACTTCCAGGTTTGGCGAACACTTACACCACCCATAATTACAGATATGTTATGCTCTCCGTCCCAGCAGGTTTGTAACACCCCAAACCCAGCCTGGACGTTATGGCCGAATCTGATGATGTCACATTGAAGTGTTTTTCATAAAACAAGTTGTTGCAAAAACTCTTATTCTATTCAACCTCCTTTTTATTATCTTTCACTGTTCTGAAGACATGACTTTCGATTTGAAAACGTGGTTTATTATCTAAAGCCATGTACTTTTAAAAAAAAATGTTATGCATTGTCAAAATCTCATTTTATAGTGGAAGCTTGTGTTTTAAAATATGTTACGTAATCGTGGTGTTTTGAAAAGCATTTATCTTTTAAAAATTCGCATCCTACTTCTATTATCTAACATGCATCAAAATAACGAAATCCCAACTTAAATGTTAAAAATTTAAAAAGGTATTATTACAAAACAAATACGCAAATGGTCAAAACATAATTATAAAAATACTGAATCGAATGAACGAGTAGTGTGGCCACCTCTGAGTCCACCGATGCATCGATCCACCTAAGGTTGGGGATTACCTGCACAATTAAACAGAAGGGTGAGTTTACAAAAAACTCAGTGTATAACCCCAATCATACAATATGCAACAGTGACAGACTAGGCCTAAGCCTTTCCACAATAACAGTATCAGTTGGGCCTTAGCCCATAACAGTATCAAGAATTTGAATGCTGTGTACAATATGCATGTTTACCCAACCAACACCTATACACCATTTCTTGTCCAACCCTGCACTCCTGTGGAGAATAAATCGCCCACCTATCCCTACACTTATAGAGTTAGCACCGATTGCGGCACTAAACAATAATGTAGCAGAGTTACTAGTCATATAATTGGCATTGAGCCATCAGTAGATGCAGCAAGGTTGCCAGTACAGTACACTTCCTCCAATCATAACAAACCCATCCATATGCAATATGTCTTGTCATAATATCATACATGTATGCAAAAGTGTCATGCTAGATTAAGTCATACATATCATAGAACATATCACTCATTTTACCTCATAGGGGTATATCAGTCATTTCATCCAATTAGGGTCTCGGTATACTTATCGACTCAACAGTAGGTCCACAGTTGTCTCGGGCGACTCGTGCAACCTTAACAGTCAAACAAGGAAAATGGACCCAAAGTCCATAATGCGGCCCATGTGGGCCCACACGTCCGTGTGGCCCACAAAGCCCAAAAATGGCCTTGGCCGCGTGGATTTACACAACTTGGCCCAATATTCCACACATCCGTGTGGTTAACCCCGTGTGGGGCCCACAAGCCCGTCAGGCCCACACGGCCCAACTCAGCCCAACGTGACCCAAAACGGCCCTAGCCCATGAAATCGCTCATAATGGCCTCTACGATCAAACGCCCACGTTTATACATTCGAATTACCACACAGGTGAGCGCACGTCCATGTGGCATCAAAGGTTACATTTTTCGGCTTTTGCCAATCTAAAGTTTGGGCAGTGTGGTTACACACCTATTTACGAAAACGTGTGAACAGCCCTCGAACGCCTAAACCCTACATTCAATTGAGACAATCCATTAGTTGATTGACAATAGGGTTAACAACTTCTCTTAAAACAAAGCCTAAAATACCATTGACACTTGCCTTGATTGAATAGATGTGGCTTAGCCCACTTAAATCGCTGACCACGATTGAGCACCTACTACTCCTAGCAATCCGATAGTAAAAACGAAGGTGTTAGATACAAGATTAGCACGGTAGAGAGAGAAAAGAAAGGGGAGAATCTGAGCATAGACCTACCAAAAACGAAAAGCCGAGATTCAAAGAAAAGAGCAGTATGCCAACACTCAACATAGAAGTCAGAAAAACTTGCTTGACAGCGGCAACAAAGGCACACTTATCCCCCTATCAGAAAATGACAGCACAAGAAGATGCTAAGTGCACACTAAGAAGACTAAAAAGATAAAGAAGGTGAAAGAATGAGTAATCTTCAGTCAAGATACAATGTGACAGAGGAAGAGAATCCGTTAAAGAATCGAAGGAAGGAGGAAGGAGAAAAAAGAAGAAATAGTAGTAAGAAGGAGTTGTCGAAAAGAATTGAGAGAAAGAAAGAAGCAAGCAATTAGAAGAGTAGGACAATTTGGGAATAGACCAAAACGAGCAAAAACTGAAGGATCCCTAGCAACAATCGGTCCCAAAAGAAAAAAAACGCAAGAGGAGAAAAGTAGTAAGGCCTAAAAGCAGAATTTGGCACAAAAGAATGAAAATAAAACAACAATGCCAAGAGTCAGAAACCGAGAGTGAGAAGGAAGAATCAACTAGCCCCTAGTCGAATTTTGAGTGCCTAAAGTCCAAAATCATCACAACACAACCTCTCCCCTTAACTCCCCACAATTTTCTCCCCAAATCCCTCCTAAATCCTTCCACCAATATCTCCTCAATCACCAATTCAAACTCTACTCAACTAGGCAGAGTTTCGATCAACTTTTACCATCCACATGACAAAGAAGGAAAATAAATACTCCTCTTGTAATGTCAAGACTCGAACTTCAGACCCCATGGAACACTCCACACACGCCTAACCCCTAGACTAACAGGCCTTTCTGTCATGTTTTACCCATAATTATTTAAGAAGCCTACAGAATAGAGTCAGGGTTCATTCAAGTAAACATAAAAAATTTTGTACAAGCCAAGGCTTGAACTCTAGACTTCTCAGACACTTCCCAAGATACTAAACCACTGAAGTAGGCATACAATTATGGTAGCAACATACAAAATTAAAAACTTAGATTTCTAAGGCGTTACAATTCCACCCCCTAAAAAAAAATTTCGGCCTTAAAATTTACTTGGTTAAAATAGATGAGAGTATTGTTGCCGCATCGCCTCCTCGGGTTCCCACATAGCCTCCTCGGGTTCCAACGTAGCCTCTTCAAAACTACGATTATGCCAAAGTACCTTAACCAGTGGGATATATTTCTTTCTTAACACTTTTACATCATGCTCTAGAATTTGAATCGGTTCCTCCTCAAAAGTTAGATCCGGCCTAACCTCAATCTCCTTAGTCGAGACAGTATATGTGGGATCAGAGCGATAACGCCTCAACATCGAGACGTAGAACACATCATGAATCCGGTCCAACTCTAGAGGTAACTTAAGTTGATAGGCAACTGGTCCTACACGCTTCAGTATGCGGTAAGGCCCAATAAACCTAGGGTTCAGCTTGCCCTTCTGTCCAAACCTCAGTATTTTCTTCCATGGTGAGACTTTAAGAAAAACGTAGTCCCCCACAAAATACTCAATCTCCTTACGCTTCAAATCCGAGTATGACTTTTGTCTTTCTGATGCCGCCTTCAGTCGTTCCCAAATTAATCTAACTTCATCCTCGGTATCATAAACTAATTTAGAGCCCAGAACACGCCGCTCGCCCAACTCGGTCCAACACGAAGGAGTACGATACCAACGACTATATAATGCCTCATATGGTGCCATTTGTATGCTAAACTAATAGCTATTGTTATATGCAAACTCTGCCAACAGCAAGTAATCCTCCCAGCTGCCTCGAAACTCTATCACACAACTTCTTAACATGTCCTCCAGTATCTGAATCACCCTCTCTGACTAACCATCTGTTTGAGGATGGAATGCAGTATTGAAGTCCAACTTTATACCCAAAGCCTCATGTAACTTCTTTTAGAACTGAGACGTGAAGCGAGGATTTCTACCGGATATTATGGAAACCGGCACCCCATGTAGTCTCACAATCTCAACCACATACAGTTTGGCCAGTTTTTGCAAAGAGTAATCAGTACGAACTGGTATGAAATGAGCGGACTTGGTCAATCGATTCATGATGACCCATACTGAATCCTTCTTAGTAGGCATTAGGGGCAACCCACTGACGAAGACCATAGTCACCCTCTCCCACTTCCAGAGTGGAATCTTAACTGGCTGCAGTAAACCCGAGGGTAGTTGATGCTTAACCTTAACCTACTGGCATGTCAAACACTTACTCACAAAATTCATAACGTTGCGCTTAAGTCCTGGCCACCAGTATAGCTCACGAAGGTCTTCGTAAATCTTGTTCCCATCAGGGTGCATAGCAAAAGGACCACTATGTACCTCTCACAGTATGGACTACCTTAATTCAGTATCATTTGGCACACAAACTCTCCCATGGAAACAAAGTACCCCCTCGCTATTCAGTCCAAAATCTACTGTACTACCAACCTCCACTTGTTGAAATCGAAAACCCAGTGGCTCATCCTCTAACTGTTTACCCTTAATCTTATTGATCCAAGTAGGCTTAACCTGAAGTTCAGCCAACAAACTACCATCACCAAATAAACTTAGGAGGGTAAACATCGCCTTCAAATCTGACATAGCCCTATGGCTTAGTGTATCAACCACTACATTGACCTTACTAAGATGGTATTCTGTAACAGCCCTATCCCGTAACCGTCGCCGGAATAGGTAAGGGGCATTTCCAGACTTGTAACACTGATCGGAATAGTATATTATCAACACCATTGAAAACATTTTCAGGCATTCACAATCAATTCATTCTTTAATCAAACATATAAAGTTATAATAATAACATAAGGACTAATTTGAAAACATATAAAAGATAGAAGAAAGCTTAAGAAAATTTTTGGAATAGGGTCACACAGCCATGTGCATCACACGGTCACCAAACACACTCGTGTGTCCAGACTGTGGCAAAACAGGGCATGCATACTGACTTGTGCACACGACTACAAGACATGCCAGTGTGTCTAGGCCGTGTGAAAATTACGAAGCTACTGACTTGCACCCACGGGTACAAGACACAACCATGTGTTTAGCCCGTGTGGCATTCTGACCAATTCAACTACAATACAGGGGTCATACGGTTGATTCACACGCCCGTGTTCTCTAACCGTGTGACACAAAATAGGCTTGGTACAAGCCATTTTCACACCCCAAATGCTCATGTACCTAAAAGAAATATTTTGCAACAATTCATATACCAATTGAACAACCAATTCAGCCAAAAACAAACATATTTATACCAATTCATAATCAACCAAATTTTCATACTAATTTGCATCATCAATCATCTACCAAATGAATCATTTCAATATCTATTTAAACTTACCAATTCAATGTCAAATAAAACCTATAAACTAATCACTTATAACATTACATATATCATGTATCATTCATCAAAAATATGGTCATTTACCACAAGCATTGACCAACTTACCAACCATTAAACATTCAACTCTACCAAAGTCTCAATCACATATTCACCACAAGTAGACATATCATAAGAAACTTCTATATCAATTTAACCATTTTTAAACCAAGCCATATCACATAGCTTGGGCATATAGCAAAATCATACTACACTCATTAACACATAGATAGTCATAAACATTAACTTAAAAACTAGCCTGTACATGCCATATTTATAACATTTACAAAGATTCAAAAGTACTGAAAGCTTGAGTGGATAGTGTGATTGCAATCTCCAACTTTATCTGAAATCAAGCTAGCTTCCGAATCTATAAAACACGGGTAAAATAAACAAAGTAAGCTTTTAAAGCTTAGTAAGCCCTATAATATAGAATATAACTTACCGAATCAACATTTAAAAGTGTAAATAACATTATTAAATTAATGCTTATGTCCTCAATGCCTATTCAGCCATCACAACCATGTTAGTCTTATAACAACCATATGTTCATCCAATCCAAAGATGAAATAAACATGTAACATTCATGTAATCATATTTCATGTAACAATTCATTCATTTATCACATACTCATATAGCATTTAATCATATAACTATGTAACCATTTATTTAAACATATCATATACCTTATAAGCATGTACTTGTGCCATGTACTTCATGTATTCTATGTCATTCATGTAAACATATACTTGTAATATATAATCCATTTACTTATACCTTGTTTAACATATAATCTTATATTAATCATGTACATATATATATATATCATGTAATTTATGTAATCCTTATACCTCTTGTAACATGTATTTCATATAATACAAATCGATAAATTGCCTGTTAAACCTTTGGAAATATTGAGGGATACTCGGGTGATACACACATAGTGTATATATGTAAACCTATAAAGCCATCAATTCATCATGTACGCTCTTTCGAGCCATGTACAGTATGCTCCTCATGAGTCGATAATAGTAAGCCCGAAGGCTGAACATGTAAGGCCGAAGGCTGATCGGTAAGCCCAAAGGCTGAACATGTAGCTCGAAGGCTAAACGGTAAGTTCGAAGACTGAACATGTAAGCTCATGAGCTGTGGTGAGTCCGCAACAAATGCTGGAGCTCAACCAACATGTAGCCCTAGTGACGTGTCACTTGTATCCTACGACTTTCTACGGTTCAAACGGGACTCTGTACTCTATATAAACATATACTCAATAGGCATTTAAGTTCAATAATTTAATATACAATCAAATAACATTAAAATTCAACAATTATAAATATAGTATAAGTTTGATTTTAATTATACGAACTTATCTCGATTTAGCTCATATATCCAAAACCTATTCGTCTACCTTCTGTTTCCCCTGATCAAGTTCCGGTATTTGTTTATCTTGATCTATATTAATTCAAATTTAACTAAATTATTTACTAACACATTCAATTTAGTCCAAAAACATGTATTTTGACCATTTTGCAAAATAGCCTTTTTATTTTCATAATTTGACAATTTAGTCCTAAATTCTCAAAATAACAAATTGCACACTTTTAGCTAAAATTCACTATGGTCGAATACTCCTATTCTAAGCCCATATTTTCATGTTATTCACATTTCTACCCACAAAATTTCTATCTATTTCAATTTAATCCCAAATACTCAACTTTATCAAAAATCACTTTATAAATCTTGTATATCTATAAACAACCATCAATAATTTATCAAGAAATATCAAAATAAACATGTATTCATCAATGGCACATTTCAAAAACACAATCAATTTTAAAAATCAGGGTATGGGTCAGCTATACCGAGCTCAAAAAACATAAAAATCATTAAAAATTGATCAAAAATCGTACCTTAAATGAGTAATTTGGCTGAATGTAAGCTTTGAAAATGGAAGTTCTACCCTTGTTTAAATCGACATAAGAAGATGATAAAATATAATATGGTTTTATTTTTGTTTAACTAAAACATATATTTTTAAAATACCTAAATTAACCATTATAAAACCATTTAAAATCATGAAATAAATGGACATAAATGTCCACTAACTAAATAAAAGGTATAATAACAACTTAAGACCTTCCATTTAAAAAGCCAAAGCCATTTAATCCAATTAACATATAGAACTCCTATTTTTCGCTTTACGAGATTTAGTCCTTTTTACTGAATTAGCTAACCAAATGGTAAAATTTCTTTACGAAACTTTCGTACAGTAATTCTAATATACTATAAACAGAAATAAAATAATAAAAACAATATTTCGAGTCGGGTAAGTGGTCTCGAAACCACTCATTTCGATGAGGGTCTAAACCGAGCTATTACATATTCAATCGTGCAATCATAATCCTTTAGTAGCTCAATCCATCTACGTTGCCTAAGGTTCAGCTCCTTCTGAGTGATGAGATATTTGAGACTCGTGTGATCAGTGTAAATGATACACTTCTCACCATACAGGTAATGTCTCCAAATTTTTAGTACGAATACCACTACAGCCAACTCCAAGTCATGTGTTGGATAATTCACCTCATGAGCCTTAAGCTGTCGAGATGCATAGGCTACCACCTTACCCTCTTGCATCAGCATATATCCCAAGCCGACGTGTGATACATCACTATATACAGTAAACTCTTTTCCAGACTCTGGCTGAATCAGAACAAGGGCCTCAATCAGAACTTTTTTAAGCTTCTCAAAACTTTCTTGCTGCTTATCAGTCTAGTTAAATGACACCCCTTTACGCAATAACTTAGTCAGAGGTGCAGCAATCAACGAAAACCCCTCAACAAAACATCTATAATACCCTGCCAAAGCCAGAAAACTTCGAATCTTAGATATAGTCTTAGTTGGTTTCCAATCCAGCACAGCTTCAATTTTCTGAGGATCAACCCTAATCCTCTCAGCAGATATCACATGACCTAGAAAAGTAACTTGCTTTAACTAGAACTCACACTTACTGAACTTGGCATATAATTGCTATTCCCTCGGAGTTTGCAGAACCACTCGGAGATGTTCATCATGTTCCTCTTCAGTTCTCGAATGCACCAGAATGTCATTTATAAAAACCACTACGAACTGATCCAAATAGGGCTGGAACACTCGGTTTAGCAAATCTATAAAAGCTACTGGTGCATTCGTCAATCCAAACGACATTACTAAGAACTCGTAATTCCCATAGCGAGTTTTAAATGTAGTCTTGTATACATCAGCGTCCTTAACACTCAACTAATGGTACCTAGAACGGAAATCAATTTTAGAGAAAATCGAAGCTCCTTAGAATTGATCAAATAGATCATCTATTCTTGGCAAATGGTACTTATTCTTGATGGTCAGTTTGTTCAGTTGCTGGTAGTCGATGCACATACGTGGTAATACACTTATGACAAGGGCATTAGACGAACACTAGTTAAGTAGCTTTTGTAGTGGTATATAATTGGGGAAAGCTTAGTCACAGTACTTGTAACACCCCTAACTTGGCCTAGACGTTATGGCCAGATCTGACGTGCCACACGAAGCGTTTTTGAACACTATGATTTTATTTACAACTTTCTTAATGTTTAAGAAACATTCTTGTCACGGCTCAAAGTGAATGGAAGCTAGCACCAGGTAGGATTCCAGAAAAGAGGAGGTGAGTCGATTAGGCTACTTAAGTACCAAGCTCTTCCCTAGATCCAATCCTAGACATGCTTACAACCATTGCCACACTTTAGTTTAGGGTCTTGTTTATATAAAACAAAATCAGATTTAGTTTATTAAAAGTATTTATTAATTAAAATATTTATGTTTCGGAAGCTTTGCTTTAATATCGATATTTTGAAAAAAAGCATTTTTTATAAAAATGCGTCCTAAGCTAATTGGTTTGAAACGAATTATAAATAACAACTTAAAGTAAAAACCGAGTAAAACAATTAAAGCGGCCTTATTACAAACCCACAACCAAATAAAAATAAATTAATTTAAATAGTAAAAATACTTTAAATAAGCAGTTCATATGCAGTCCACATGGCCACTCTGAATCCTACCAGCTCCAAGTCCACCAGTCTAGGGCCCACCTGTAAGGATGGAAGGGAAAAGGGTGAGTTTGGAAACTCAGTGTGAAAGGTAAACCCATTCAAAGCCCAAATCAACTCAAGCCTATTGGGCTTAAGCCCTAATCAGTCTCAGTAAGTACTGGGTCGAAGCCCTATTCAGATAGCAGTGTGGGCCTTTAGCCCAAAACAGTAACAGTTCAGTAATTATGCAAGAATGCAAGACCAACCCAATCCAACCATACACACCACCCGTACCAACTAGCACACCATGTGGAGAATAACTCAACCTACCCTCCCAGCACACCTCAATTACAGCTTAGCTGCCAGTAACAGTAATTGTGGCCAAGCCACTAGAACAGTAAAACGAGGTAGAGCCTCTAACAGTATATGTGGCAGTGCCACCAGTCCAGTAAACGAGGCAAAGCCCCTTTCAGTAAACAGTATCACTTCCTCCATCAATGCACCCAGCCCATGCAACAGAATATCATGTTATGGCATACAGTAAACAGGAACAGTAAAACATGCATTTCAGTTAAAATAGCCCTAGGGGTATATTGGTCATTTTGCACCTAGGGGTTAAATAGTAATTTCTCCCCCTAAGGGGTATTTCAATAATTATTCCAATTTTATTTAGGGTTTCATGCATATTACAGTTCAGTTTAATACGAGTAGTCTTTCTATCTCATTTTAACAATTTTGAGTTACTGGGCCCTAAAACCCTTCAGTTTCATTTTAGCCATTTAAGCCTCCTCAGTCCAAATTCCAAGCTCATCTTAGCAGTTTTCGTAAAAAGTTTAATAGAATATACCTACCGCTTGATTTTACCCAAACGGGCCCATAAGCCCATTGGGCCTGGGTTCAGCCCATCGAGGCCTAAATTGCCGAAGTGCCCGAAAATGCAATTAGCACAGTCTTACCGATTTTGATTACCAAGTCCATCGCCTCCAATCAAATACTAGCATTTGCACGCTCGCAAGCCCACGAAATGCCGAAATTTTGGCATTTCGACTTTTTGGCTTTTGCCGATTTAAACTACAGAAGGGTGTACGTTTACACACCTGTTTCGTGACGAAATGCTGATGAGATCCCCCACACGTATTGCCTATAATCGGTCATTGTCAAGTTAGTCTAATAATCGACAATTCTAGCACCTTAGACCCTTACCATAATCGACCAACATCACTTTAGGCCCCAAAGACCTTACCTTTGCCGAAACTAATGACTAGCTCTAGGTTGCCCCATGGCTCCTAGCCTCCAAAGCTGCTTGAACAATTGCCCCTTGTCCACACTAGCGCACACGAAACCAAAAGAAAAGGCTAACAAGCCTTAGTCCATATAACGCTAGCCACCCCTAATAGTTAGAGGGGTTTCAGCCTTTTCTTAAAGCATACGTTAATAATAGAAAAGAGTTACGAAAGCTTACCAACACTTAACCTTGTCAAAATGAGTTCTTAACTATCAACTAATCCCGATCTACCATAGTTCCAACCACAACACGAGAAGAAGTAAGTTAAGTGGTCTATGTTTCGGCTTCTAAACACCACAGGGTATGAGAGTTCCGGCTTTGAAAGAAAGAAATAAGAGATTCGGCCACAAGAGGGTTCGGCTAACAAGATGAAGAAAAGAAGAAGAGAAGCGAGAGAATAGTAGATTCGGCCTTGAAAAAAAATGAAGAAGATGAAAGAAAAGAAAAAGATGAGAGGAGAAGAGAATTCGGTACAGAGAAACAAAAGAAGAAAACGAAAAGGGTAAGGAATTTGACTTCTAGCAAAAGAAAAGAAAGAATAAAGAAACCCTAAGGCACTATACCCCACTTCAGCTAGGCAGAAGAAAGATCAAACTAAAACCCGAAGAGAGTCTAAGAGGAATCGGTTCCAACCTCCTTATTGCCGAAATTCCAAATGTCAAGACCCCTAGCCGAATATGCCTAGCTAAAGCCCTTTGGCCGGCCAACTCTTGCTCCTCAAGAGTCTTACATTCGGCCAATACCTAACCCCCTAATCAACTCCTAAATTTCCTCCCATTATCAATCCTTATCCCACTCTCCTGAGCACTTCAAACTCCTTCCTTCGGAGTTTCACTTAAAGTCCAACACTTACCCTTTTTGCACATAAAAAAAAAATTACAACTATTTGCTTACCTTTGTGACTCGAACCCACGCCCTTGTACAACATCTACACGCCACCTTTTTAGCAACTAAGTGGCGTCACCTTGCCATACTACCAAGAGCTCTCTTGTAATTCATTTTGCCTACTTTTTCTTAAAAGGCCAATTCACCTGAACCTGAACCCCTTTTCCTAAAACTAAAATTCATTAAATCTTCTGGGTTTTAAATTAACCTTGGGCCTTCTAAAGGCTTACTAACATACTTAAAACATGAATTATACAACCAAACCACTAAAATTCAAGATTTACCAAAAATCACAAAAATCCTGAAAGATCCCAAAAATCAGGGCATTAGAACTCTACCCTCCTTAAAGAAATTTCGTCCTCGAAATTTATCTGATCCAAATAGATGAGGGTATGATAAACAATAAATTATACATATTTTTACCTCATGTTTAGCCTTTATTTTGGATGAATTATTATCAATTTAGTGAGAATTGGTGCTCTTAATCTTTCTTTTTCATATCTTATACTCATGAGAGCATAGGGAAGAGAAAAGAATGGAAAATGGACCGAAAATTAGAGAAAATGGGTTAAAATGTGAAAACACACGACCCAAGAAGTCACCACACGGCCGTGGCACACGGCCGTGCCATACGAAGACCACACGGTCCAGCCCCGAAAGCACAACTAGGCCACACGGCCGTGCCCCAATCGACAAGACTCACATGGCCTCTTGTCGAAGTACACGGGTGTGGCACACGGGCGTGTTCTAGTCGTGAGGAAGAGGAATTTCACTCGGATTTGGATACTTAGGGGCTAAGAAAGCATTCTAAACTCTATATAAAGACCCCAGGAGGCAACTCTAAGGATATACTCTCTTCTCTCAAGAAAGAGTGCCATAATTCTGCCAACACAAGGAGTGAAAGCAAGGAATTACTCCAAGGGAAGCCGATTGATTCATCCCAGAAGCCAGAATTCTACATCAAGACAGAGGATCTCCCTAAATTCCTTCAGGGATTTTCAGGTTCTTTATGTTTTGTTATTTTAATACTTCTGAGATGTTTTCTTTCTTTATTATGAACTAAACCCCTCAAATACTTGAGGGGGATGAAACCTAAGACAGATCTTGTTATTATTTATTCTTGGATTATATGATAAATACTTGAATTGTTCTTAATTATGTATTCTTCATTCTTGATTTAATAATCCTAGGTATTACTTCAAGAACTTGATGTGCTTAGGCAGAGGAGCAAAAGTCCCTGTTTTAAGAGCAATCTACCATAATTAAGCGGAGTTGCATGCAACCCTAGACATAGGGCGACATAAATCTGCCGGATTAGGGTCAAACCTAATATGGGGATCCATAGATCGAATTAATGCAACCTAGGGAGTTAATTAATAAAGGAACTTTAATTAATAACTTAGGCCTAGTTGCTCTATGCCTCGACGGAGGGTTTAGCATAAGTTAGGGATCTCTACGGATCAAGGCAAGTAATCAATTATATAGTTCAAGAAGTCAATAACAAGTGAAGTCTAGGTGGATTCTCCCTTGAGTATTGCTCATATCAATCAGTTTTCCCGAAAGTTTTTCCTCAATTTACTTTTTGTGCACTTTTAGTTAGTTTTAGAATTAGTTTAAATCACCCCTCTTTATTTTTAGGCTAGATAATAGAAAGGAAGTAAGTATTAGTACTTTTGGTTCCTTTGGGTACGATAACTCGGTCTTGCCGCTAAACTATACTACTGTTCAATAGGTGCGCTTGCCTTTAATATCGTGATATTAGTTAGTTTTGGTATGATCAGTTTTATAAATTTTATTACTTAATATCACGAGACGTTATCAAGTTTTTGGCGCCGTTGCCGGGGAACTGAAATATTAAGAAAACTTGATTTCTATTACTTTAGCTATCATTTATTTATTTATTTTCAGTTTTTATTTATTTATTTTTGTATTCTTTTAAATTTTTAAATTTTCTCTACTTTTTCTTTTTAGGTATTTTTAGTTTATGACTAGAAACAACCCAACAGGACCACTGCTTTTTGACGAAGATCTAGAAGCGACAGTTCGCAGAAATCGCAGAGAAATTAGATGCAGTTTACATTATCCAGAACAAGAACCTGAGCAAGAGCCAGAATCTACAGAAGAGATGGACGCGAATTAAAACGTTCCACCACCTCCAGCACTACTAGCGGAACCAGTTAACCAGTTTGAATCTCCTCGTACTATGTATGATTATGCTAAACCTAGTTTGATTGGTACCCAAACTAGCATTATTTGACCTGCTATTGCTGCTAATAACTTTGAATTAAAGCCTAACACTATTTAGATGATACAGCAATTTGTGCAGTTTGATGGTTTGCAGGATAAAGATCCCAATTCGCATCTAGCAAATTTCTTGAAATTTTGTGATACCTTTAAAATAAATGGCGTTTCTGACGATGCCATTCACTTAAGGCTATTTCCATTCTCTCTGAGAAATAAAGCCAAACTGTGGTTAAATTCTTTACCACGAGGCTCAATCACTACATGGGAACAAATGACCGAAAAATTTTTACTCAAATATTTTCCTCCAGTTAAAACAGCCAAATTACGAAACGATATTTCTTCTTTTGTGTAGATGGATTTAGAAACACTATATGATGCCTAGGAGAAAGACAAAGATCTTTTGAGAAGATGCCCTCATCATGGTCTACCTTTGTGGCTACAAGTTCAAACCTTCCACAACAGTTTGAACCCATCAACCAGACAAATGATTGACGCAGCCGCAGGAGGAACAATCAACAACAAAACACCTGAAGCAGCTTATGAATTTATCGAAGAGATGTCACTGAATAACTATCAGTGGCAAGTCATGAGGACAAAGCTGACGAAAGCTGCAGGAGCTTTTAACTGATGCTGTTACTATGCTTACTAACCAAGTAGAACTTCTAAATAAAAAGTTTGATAATTTTGTTAGTTCTACACAGGCACAACCAGTGATGCAATGCGACGCGACTCAAGGAAACACGTTCAATCCAGATTTCGCATCCTATGGACACAGCCTAGAAACTGAACAAGCCAACTATATGGGTAACAATTCTAGATCTCAAAACAACCCTTATAGTAATACTTACAATGCAGGTTAGAGAAATCACCCAAATTTTTCATAGGGAGGACAAGGAAATCAAAGACAACAGCCTCCTCTAGGATTTCAGCAGCCACCACCACAACAAGAGAAGAAGCCGAATCTTGAAGAGATGTTTACCAAATTTATGGCCGCTTCAGAAACTAGTTTTCAAAACACTGACACAGCACTAAAGAATCAACAAGCATCAATTCAAGGGCTTGAAAACCAAATCGGTCAACTTCCGAAATTGATTTCAGAAAGACTACAACGTGGATTTCCAAGTAACACTGAGCCAAATCCTAAAGAACATGTCAAAGCGATTACTTTAAGAGATGGAAAGGTCCTAGCCGAGCCAAAAAAGAAGACTATTCCAGAACCTTCAGAAGAAAAGGCAGAGGAACCCAAGGAAAACACTCTGCCAACACTCAAAGAATACAAACCGCCCGTCTCATATCTAGCAAGATTAAAGAAAGATCGTACAGACGCTCAATTCGGTAAGTTTCTCGAACCTTTTCAACAATTTTAATAGAGGACGAATTCAAACCATCAGTGCAAGCCCAGAGACGATTGAATCCCAACATGAAGGAAGTTGTAAAGGCCGAGGTAATTAAACTTCTAGATGCAGGTATTATTTATCCTATTTCTGACAGTTCTTGGGTAAGCCCTGTGCAGGTTGTTCCTAAGAAAGGGGGATTGACCGTGATGTCTAATGACAAGGAAGAGTTAATACCTACAAGAATAGTCATAGGATGGAGACTTTACATTGATTACAGGAAGCTGAATGATGCCACTCGGAAAGATCATTTTCCTTTACCATTTATTGATCAGATGTTGGAAAGATTGTCAGGTCACATGTATTATTGTTTCCTAGACGGCCTCTCTGGTTGCTTTTAGATCCCGATAGCTCTAGAAGATCAGGTGTAACGCCCTAATTTTCGGGTTTTTCTTAGATTGATCCTTATCTGATAAAATGTTTAAATGTTAGTATTTGGGTGTGTAATGCATGTTTGGGGTGTGTTAATGGGCCTATGGGAGGCCCATGTGTTGGTTAAAAGCTCGGCAAAATTTTGTATTTTTGACTTAGAAGATAGGGGACCATTGAAAGTAAGGGTCTTAAGAAATTGTGTGCGAAATAAGACACAAATGGATCTGTGGTAAAGTGGCAAGGGAGACGCCACTAGGCTCCTTAAAAGGTGGCGCCTAAATGAGCTTAGAGGTCAAGGGTTAAAGCGCTAGAGGTGGCAAGGGTAAGTGTTTTATTTTTGAGCTTGAGCAGGTAAGAGTTTGAAGCAGAATTGAACTCTGCTTGGGAGAATTTCAATCGGTCAAGGAGCAAATCGTGGAGGAGGTTGAGGAGCAAATCAAGGAACTTCGAATTTTGAAAGGAGGTAGCCGATTTTGGGACTTTGCAAGTGCAATTCGGTTAGGGGATTAGTGCTTGCATATTCGGCAATTAGGCTCTAGTGGGGGCCGAATTCTCTTTAGTTCTCTGAGAGTTTTGTGCTGATTTCCCTTAAGTTTAGTATTCTTTCTTCTCTTGCCGATCCTAGTAAGTACATTGGGCCATTCTTCTATTATCTTTTCTGTTTTTTTAATCAATAGCCGAATCTCATATCCCAAAAGACCTCTTGCTGAAACTTTTACTTCTGTCTGGCAACACTTTTTCTTCTCCTTCCTCTATTTTCATCTTCTTCTCTAGCCGATCCACTCTCCCTTGTCTCTTCTCTCTAAACCTGTCGACACCTACAAGAGAAAGAAGCCGAACTCATTGTGGTCGAACCCCTATCCCTTCATCCCTTCTACTTGCCGAATCACTCTCCTTCCTTTCTCTTCTTCTTTCACTTCATAAAACCCTTTTGTTCCATACTAAACCGAATATCCTGAGGGTCAGAACTTCATCTCTTCTCTTTAGAGCCGAAAACCTTCATTAGGGGCTGAATCTCAACCCAACTCTTTTATCTTGCGGGTTCGTAGAAGGAGTAGTTGTGAATCAAGATTACACTCGTATCTAAGATCTTTCTTGGGTCGATATCATAGTGTGCGATCAAGAGGTTGTGCAACTAAGGACTTGGAAGGCTACACGCGATTGGAATTCGGGATTTAGTCCACAGTCGACAAAAAGGGGCTCTTCGTACGTGGATTCCGTCGTTGTTTCATCCATTAACAGGTGTGTAACGTATTTCCATCATAGACTAGGACGGCAAAGGCCGTAATGACCGAAAACTGTTCTAAGTGTCCGATTGCAAGTGACCGAAAATCAGTCTTGAGAGGATCTAAGAGTAACCGAATACTCTGTTGTGGTCAAACTAGGAGTTGACGATGGCGAAATTGCAGAAGGTGCAATTTCGAGCATTCCGGTAAGATGGGCTTTGATGGGCCAAAGATGGGCCCAATGGGCTTCCGAGCCCAAATCGGTAAAATGACTATTATAGGCTTTCTGGTGACATGGTTAATAAGAACATAGTTAAGTTGGTAAACTAAACCTAAAAGTTAGACTTAACAGGCTTGAGATGACAACGGACTTAGGAAGGCCCATTAGGGGTTTTAAGTTAAAAGGGTAAAACTGGCAATTGGCTTAAATGGACTTTCGTGGTTACTTAAGGACTAATAATTAATCGAACGTGCATAAAAACTCTGAAAACTTGATAAAGGACTAAAATACCCCTAAATGTGGAAATTACCAAAATACCCCTAGGTGTAAAAAGACTATTATACCCCTAGGGACAATTTTGTATGAAATGTAAGATTTTATGTATCTGCATGAGTTACCATTTAATGTGAGCATATCTGATGCATGAGATGCTATATGTTGCATGCTAGTATGTATAGATCGGTTGCATGGGGTATGGGTTTATGATGGAGGAAGCGTTCTGGCAGCCTCGCTGCAATCTGGTGACTTTGTCACATTATTATCTGGCAGCCTCGCTGCAATTCTGGTGGCCTCGCCACAATATCTGTATCTGGTGACCTCGTCACAATATCTGGCAGCCTCGCTGCAAATTATATCTGGCAGCCTCGCTGCAATATCTGTGGTGTGTAGCGGTTGGGTGGGTCGAGTAGTCTTCCCACATGGTGTAAGGCTGGTACGGGGGTGTTATGGATGAATTTGGGTTGGGTTTCTATTTGTATATTATATCTGATCTGAATCTGTTATGGGCCTATGGGCTTAGCCTGATTTCTGTAATGGGCCAAAGCCCAATTAATCTGATTCTGAGGCTTGATCTGTTTTGGCCTATGGTTGAGATTATGTTATACACTGAGTTGTCAAACTCACCCCTTATTTCATCTCTGCAGGTAACCCTCAACCATAGTGGGCTTGGACCTGGGAGAGATTCGGAGTGGCCACAACATTTGCAAGTTCGGGTTTTCGTATTATTTTTAGTAATTTTATTTTGCTATTATTTTGGGTTTTAATTGTAATAAGGCCGCTGTATAAATTTTCTTTATGGGTTTTATTTTCTTGGATGGTTTAAATCGTATTTGGTTGAAACTGCTAGTATAGGCTGCGCGGGTTTTCAAATTCTTAAGAATATTTTCACAACTCAACAAGTTTTAAAAATTTGGACAACTTAAAAAGAGTAACAAACTGACTTTTTCACATGCTTACTGCTTTACTGAAAATCATACTTAAATCACACAAAAGGCCGTAGACTTAGTTTTAGGTTCATGTGACACACCAGATCTGGTCATAACGTCTAGACCGGGTTTGGGGTGTTACATTTAGTGGTATCAGAGCCAAGTTGCAACAACTCGGCTGTAGATCGGGTCTAAAAATAGGAGTTTTCAAACAATCAAAACAAAGATTTTTGAAAAATCATGTTTTTACATTGTTTTCAAAATTAATTGGAACTTGTTTTGATGAACTTCTTTCGTATATAAATGATTTATTTTCAAAGAATAAATTAAGTTTTCCTGTGTAATCCTTCTAAAGAGTGGCACACTGAATCTCCGGCCCAAGCCTGTAAGTTTTCTAAACTTTTCTGATGTTTCTGAAAATTCTGATTATATGCCTGACTAAAGACTCTGTTATGATACTTTAGCTAGGGTATTACTGAAACTATAGAGACTCTGATAGGTGGACTGAGACTGTAGCTAGGCTACCGCGGAAGAAGATAACCTCTGAAATGCTACTTATTCATAAGACATCTGTATTAAACACTGAAATATTAATCTGACTCATAAAACTTCTAAAACAGAAAGTACGAAATGAGTACGCGAGCAGCTCGTGGTAGGGGCCGTGGACGTGGCCGAGGTAGTGCACGAGCTGAGACTTCATCTTCGGGTCATGCGCCAGCAGCTGATATACCGATACCACCGGCAACAGAGGTGGAATCTCATGATAGGGGTGTAGGGGATGATGCCCTATCACAAGCGATGCTTCGAGTTTTGGAAAGGGTTGCTGGGGCAAGTACCGGTAACGGATTTAGGGGATCCATTTCTGAGTGACTCCGAGCTAATGGGGCAGAGTTCTTTAGGGGTGTGTCTGGTGTAGCCCCAAATGTGGCTGAATATTGGCTGGAGGCCACAGAGCGAATCATGGACGATCTGGATTGCTCTATGGAGCAGAAGCTGAAAGGAGCCGTGTCGTTGCTTAGAGATGAAGCTTATCAGTGGTGGCTCACAGTAAGAGATGGAACTTCTGATGGTGAGGTAACATGGGAGCTGTTTAAGAAAGTCTTTAAAGGAAAATATGTTGGGGCTAGCTATGTGGACGCCCCCAGGAAAGAATTCTTGAATTTGGTTCAGGGAAGTAGGACAGTATCTGAGTACGAGGCTGAATTTCTGAGGCTGAGCCGATATGCTTCTGGGATAGTTGCTACTGAGTATGAGCGTAGCGTGCGTTTCGAGGATGGTCTGAGAGATGAACTAAGGGTACTGATTGCTTCGCAGAGAGAGCGTAACTTTGCTGCTTTGGTTGAGAAAGCTAAGATAGTTGAGGAAGTAAAGCGTACCGAGAGACAGAATCACGAGAAGGATAGAAACCGCTTCCGGAGGGATTCTGGACCATCAGGTGGGGCTAATAGGAATGTTAAGAGAGCGAAAGTAGCAGAACCAGTGCGAGCGGTGCCAATGAATGCTGTCAGACCGCAGGGTTGTAGGAGTTGTGGTAAAATACATATGGGCGAGTGTCGAAAATGTTCTGGAGCCTATTTTCGATGTGGGTCGATGGAGCATAGGATTAAGGACTGTCTCGAAGAACCGGATCAAGGACAAGTTATGGCTCAAAGGGTTGTCCAACCAGTGAGGGGTGGACCACCAGCTCCGAGGGGTCGTGGACAAGGTAGAGGCGAAAATGGTAATGGTCGTGGATGAGGAGCACCTGGCAGGGGTGCTGGTTTCCCTGAGGCTCGTCAGCCAGCTCTAGTTTATGCAGCTCACCGCCGAGAGGAGGGTGATGCTCCTAACGTCATAACCGGTACGTTTTTGATTTCTAGTATGCCATACACCGCATTGATAGATGTTGGATCTACCCATTCTTATGTTGCATGTGCCATGTCTGGGTCGCTGGGAGTGCATTCTGAGGAGACAGTGAGTGGGGTAACTGTACTAAGTCCTTTGGGTCATTCGGTTAGGGTAGACAAACTGTATAGAGATGTGCCTATAGAAACTCAAGGAAAAATCTTTTCTGGAGACTTGATGGAGCTACCTTTCGGAGAATTTGATCTCATCTTGGGAATGGATTGGCTTGTAAAGCATAGGGCTACTTTGGATTGTGCTGCAAAACGAATGAGGCTAAAGACTGCAGAGGATGAGGAAGTTATGGTGATAGGTGAACGTAGAGATTATTTGTCCAATGTGGTGTCAGCATTAAGAGCTGAGAAGTGGATTCGTAAAGGATGTGCAGCTTATTTGGCATTCGTGGGTCAAGTAGGAACTGAGGAACTAACTGTGGATCAAGTTAGAACTGTTAAAGATTTTCAAGATGTCTTTCCCGAAGAGCTTCCAGGTTTGCCTCCGGATCGAGAGGTCGAGTTTGGGATTGATTTGTTGCCTGGTATGGCACCAGTATCCATTGCACCATATAGGATGGCACCAAAGGAGTTGGTGGAGTTGAAAGCGCAGATTCAAGAGCTGTTAGATAGAGGTTTCATTAGGCCAAGTGTGTCTCTGTGGGGAGCACCAGTTCTGTTCGTGAGGAAGAAAGATGGGTCAATGCGAATGTGCATCGATTATCGGCAGTTGAACAAACTGACGATTAAGAATAAGTATCCGTTGCCAAGAATCGATGATCTGTTCGACCAGCTTAGAGGAGCTTCAGTATTCTCCAAGATTGACCTTCGATCTGGGTACCATCAGTTAAGGGTGAAAGAAGTGGATATTCACAAGACAGCCTTCAGAACTCGCTATGGTCACTATGAATTCTTGGTTATGCCATTTGGGCTGACCAATGCACCTGCAGCATTTATGGATCTGATGAATCGAGTGTTCCAGCCATACTTAGATCGATTCGTGGTCGTCTTTATCGATGATATTTTGGTCTATTCTGAATCTGAGGAGAAACATGATGAGCATCTCCGTATTGTGCTGCAAGTGTTAAGGGAAAAGGAGCTTTATGCGAAATTCAGTAAGTGTGAGTTCTGGTTGAGAGAGGTAACTTTCTTGGGTCATGTTGTATCTGCTGAGGGGATTAAGGTAGACCCTCGAAAGATTGAAGCAATTCTGGAATGGAAACCACCGAGGTCAGTGGCAGAAATTCAAAGTTTTCTGGGTTTAGCTGGATACTATAGAAGGTTTGTAGAAGGATTTTTTGTGATGGCAGCGCCATTGACAAAACTCGTAAGGAAAGGAGTGCCATTTAGTTGGACCGAGCAACAGCAAGAAACTTTTGAGAAACTAAAGAAGGTTCTGACCGAAGCACCTGTACTAATTCAACCAGAGTCTGGGAAAGATTTTACCATGTACAGTGATGCATCACATGTTGGGTTGGGCTGTGTGTTGATGCAAGAGGGTAAAGTGGTTGCTTATGCATCGCGACAGCTTAAACCTCATGAAGTGAACTATCCTACCCATGATCTGGAGTTGGCAGCAGTAATCTTCGCACTTAAGATCTGGCGACATTATCTGTATGGAGAAAGGTGTATTATATACACAGACCATAAGAGTCTTAAGTACTTGTTAACTCAGAAGGAGCTGAATCTTAGGCAACGGAGATGGATCGAGTTGCTTAAGGATTATGATTGTGCGATTGAGTATCATCCAGGCAAAGCTAATGTGGTGGCTGATGCCCTAAGTCGTAGAACTGTATCTGATCTGCGATCGATGTTTGCATGTTTGAGTCTGTATGATGACGGGAGTCTATTAGCAGAGTTGCAAGTAAGACCGACCTGGGTGGATGAGATTAAGGAAAAGCAGTCAAAGGATGAGTCTCTGGTCTCTCGATTTCAGCAGGTTAAGGATGGGAGTACTTCTGAGTTTGGACTTAACAGTGAAGGAGTTCTATGCTTCCGTGGTAGAGTCTGTGTTCCTGGGGATTTCAAATTGAGGCAAGCAATTCTGAATGAAGCTCATAAAGGGTTGTGTGCTATGCATCCGGGAGGTAATAAGATGTATCGTGACTTAAAGGAGTTGTATTGGTGGCCTGGACTGAAGCGAGAGGTAACAGAATTTGTGGGGAAATGTCTGACTTGTCAGCAAGTGAAAGCTGAACATCAGTTACCTTCTGGACTTCTGCAACCAGTGAAGGTACCACTTTGGAAATAGGAGAGGGTGACTATGGATTTTGTAAGTGGATTGCCCTTGACTCCGTCAAAGAATGACTCGATTTGGGTGATCGTGGATAGGTTGACTAAATCTGCTCATTTCATCCCTGTACGTACTGATTATTCACTTCAAAAGTTAGCCAAATTGTATGTGGCAGAGATTGTGCGACTGCATGGGGTGCCAGTGTCTATCATTTCTGATCGAGATCCTAGATTCACATCTCGGTTCTGGCAAAAGTTGCATGAGGCGTTGGGAACGCGACTGAGTTTTAGCACAGCCTTCCATCCTCAGACTGATGGTCAGTCAGAAAGGGTTATTCAGATTCTGGAAGATATGTTGAGGGGATGTGTTATCGATTTTCGAGGCAGTTGGGAGGATTATTTACCATTGGCAAAGTTTGCGTATAATAACAGTTATCAGGCTAGTATCCGTATGGCACCTTATGAGGCACTGTATGGGCGTAGGTGTCGTTCACCTAGTTGTTGGACTGAGTTGAGCGAGCGGTAAGTTCTTGGACCTGAGTTGGTAGCAGAGACTGAAGGGAAGGTCAAGATAATAAGGGATCGGTTAAAAGAGGCATCTGATCGGTAGAAGTCTTACGCGGATTTGAAGCGTAAGGAAATTGAGTATTCAGTGGGTGACATGGTCTTTCTGAAGGTTTCGCCTTGGAAGAAGATACTAAGATTTGGTAAGAAAGGCAAGCTAAGTCTGCGGTTTATTGGGCCTTATCGGGTTCTTAAGCGAATAGGTCCGGTGGCGTATTAGTTGGAATTACCTCCAGAGTTAAATAGAATCCATGATGTGTTCCACGTATCCATGTTAAGACGATATCGTTCTGACCCTACTCATATTCTACCAGTTGCAAAAGTGGAATTACAGCCTGATTTGACTTTCAAGGAAGAGCCTGTGCAGATTCTTGACCGAGACGTAAAGGTTCTAAGAAGAAAATCAATCCCATTGGTAAAGGTACTTTGGCGTAATCAAGGCAGAGAAGAAGCTACTTGGGAACCAGAGGAGGCAATGCGTCAGCAATATCCTCATTTGTTTGGATAAGGTAAATTTCGAGGACGAAATTTTTTTAAGGAGGGTAGAGTTGTAACGTCCTAATTTTTGGGTTTTTCTTAGATTGATCCTTATCTGATAAAATGTTTAAATGTTAGTATTTGGGTGTGTAATGCATGTTTGGGGTGTGTTAATGGGCCTATGGAAGGCCCATGTGTTGGTTAGAAGCTCGGCAAAATTTTGTATTTTTGACTTAGAAGATAGGGGACCATTGAAAGTAAGGGTCTTAAGAAATTGTGTGCGAAATAAGACACAAATGGATCTATGGTAAAGTGGCAAGGGAGACGCCACTAGGCTCCTTAAAAGGTGGCGCCTAAATGAGCTTAGAGGTCAAGGGTTCAAGCGCCAGAGGTGGCAAGGGTAAGTGTTTTATTTTTGAGCTTGAGCAGGTAAGAGTTTGAAGCAGAATTGAACTCTGCTTGGGAGAATTTCAATCGGTCAAGGAGTAAATCGTGGAGGAGGTTGAGGAGCAAATCAAGGAACTTCGAATTTTGAAAGGAGGTAGCCGATTTTGGGACTTTGCAAGTGCAATTCGGTTAGGGGATTAGTGCTTGCATATTCAGCAATTAGGCTCTAGTGGGGGCCGAATTCTCTTTAGTTCTCTGAGAGTTTTGTGCCGATTTCCCTTAAGTTTAGTATTCTTTCTTCTCTTGTCGATCCTAGTAAGTACATTGGGCCATTCTTCTATTATCTTTTCTGTTTTTTTTAATCAATAGCCGAATCTCATATCCCAAAAGACCTCTTGCTGAAACTTTTACTTCTGTCTGGCAACACTTTTTCTTCTCTTTCCTCTATTTTCATCTTCTTCTCTAGTCGATCCACTCTCCCTTGTCTCTCCTCTCTAAACTTGTCGACACCTACAAGAGAAAGAAGCCGAAGTCATTGTGGCCGAATATTCCTTTTTGCTAAACCGATTACCCTCTTCTCCTACAAAGCCTTCAATTAGCCGAACCCCTATCCCTTCACCCCTTCTACTTGCCGAATCACTCTCCTTCCTTTCTCTTCTTCTTTCACTTCATAAAACCCTTTTGTTCCGTACTAAACTGAATATCCTGAGGGTCAGAACTTCATCTCTTCTCTTTGGAGCCGAAAACCTTCATTAGGGGCCGAATCTTAACCCAACTCTTTTATCTTGCGGGTTCGTAGAAGGAGTAGTTGTGAATCAAGATTACACTCGTATCTAAGATCTTTCTTGGGTCGATATCATAGTGTGCGATCAAGAGGTTGTGCAACTAAGGACTTGGAAGGCTAAACGCGATTGGACTTCGGGATTTAGTCCACAGTCGACAAAAAGGGGCTCTTCGTACGTGGATTCCGTCATTGTTTCATCCATTAACAGGTGTGTAACGTATTTCCATCATAGACTAGGACGGCAAAGGCCGTAATGACCGAAAACTGTTTTAAGTGTCCGATTGCAAGTGACCGAAAATCAGTCTTGGGAGGATCTAAGAGTAACCGAATACTCTGTTGTGGTCAAACTAGGAGTTGACGATGGCAAAATTGCAGAAGGTGCAATTTCGAGCATTCCGGTAAGATGGGCTTTGATGGGCCAAAGATGGGCCCAATAGGCTTCCGAGCCCAAATCGGTAAAATGACTATTATAGGCTTTCTGGTGACATGGTTAATAAGAACATAGTTAAGTTGGTAAACTAAACCTAAAAGTTAGACTTAACAGGCTTGAGATGACAACGGACTTAGTAAGGCCCATTAGGGGTTTTAAGTTAAAAGGGTAAAACTGGCAATTGGCTTAAATGGACTTCCGTGGTTACTTAAGGACTAATAATTAATCGAACGTGCATAAAAACTCTGAAAACTTGATAAAGGACTAAAATACCCCTAAATGTGGAAATTACCAAAATACCCCTAGGTGTAAAAAGACTATTATACCCCTAGGGACAATTTTGTATGAAATGTAAGATTTTATGTATCTGCATGAGTTACCATTTAATGTGAGCATATCTGATGCATGAGATGCTATATGTTGCATGCTAGTATGTATAGATCGGTTGCATGGGGTATGGGTTTATGATGGAGGAAGCGTTCTGGCAGCCTCGCTGCAATCTGGTAACTTTGTCACATTATTATCTGGCAGCCTCGCTGCAATTCTGGTGGCCTCGCCACAATATCTAGCAGCCTCGCTGCAAATTATATCTGGCAGCCTCGCTGCAATATCTATGGTGTGTAGCGGTTGGGTGGGTCGAGTAGTCTCCCCACATGGTGTAAGGCTGGTACGGGGGTGTTATGGATGGATTTGGGTTGGGTTTCTGTTTGCATATTATATCTGATCTGAATCTGTTATGGGCCTATGGGCTTAGCTTGATTTCTGTAATGGGTCAAAGCCCAATTAATCTGATTCTGAGGCTTGATCTGTTTTGGCCTATGGTTGAGATTATGTTATACACTGAGTTGTCAAACTCACCCCTTATTTCATCTCTGCAGGTAACCCCTAACCATAGTGGGCTTGGAGCTAGGAGAAATTTGGAGTGGCCATAACATTTGCAAGTTCGGGTTTTCATATTATTTTTAGTAATTTTATTTTGCTATTATTTTGGGTTTTAATTGTAATAAGGCCGCTGTTTAAATTTTCTTTATGGGTTTTATTTTCTTGGATGGTTTAAATCGTATTTGGTTGAAACTGCTAGTATAGGCTGCGCGGGTTTTCAAATTCTTAAGAATATTTTCACAACTCAACAAGTTTTAAAAATTGGGACAACTTAAAAAGAGTAACAAACTGACTTTTTCACAAGCTTACTGCTTTACTGAAAATCACACTTAAATCACACAAAAGGCCGTAGACTTAGTTTTAGGTTCATGTGACACACCAGATCTGGTCATAACATCTAGACCGGGTTTGGGGTGTTACATCAGGAGAAAATGACATTCACATGTCCTTACGGTACGTTTGCTTATCGCAGAATGCCTTTTGGTTTATGTAATGCTCCTGCTACTTTTCAGCGATGCATGCTAGCCATCTTCAATGAATTCGTGGAAGACATCATGGAGGTATTTATGGATGATTTCTCAGTTTTCGGTAATTCTTTCCAACTTTGTCTTAATAATCTAAAACGTGTTTTGATAAGATGTGAAAAGACAAATTTAGTGCTAAACTGGGAAAAATGCCACTTTATCATTCAAGAGGGTATTGTTTTAGGACATAAAATTTCTAGTAAAGGGATAGAGGTAGATAAAGCAAAAATTGAAACTATTGAAAAATTACCTCCCCCTAACTCAGTTAAGGCTATACAAAGCTTTTTAGGACATGCCGGTTTTTATCGTAGATTCATTGAAGATTTTTCTAAAATAGCTAAGCCTTTAACAAAGTTGCTAGAAAAAGACGTGCTTTTCAACTTTGACCAAGAATGTTTAGACTCTTTTAACACTCTTAAAGAAAAGTTAGTCAATGCCCCGATTATGATTTCACCTGATTGGAATCTACATTTTGAACTAATGTGCAATGCAAGTGATTTTGTAGTAGGTGCAGTTTTGGGACAATGAAGAGACAAGCACTTTCAACCGATCTATTATGCTAGCAGAACTTTGACAGCCGCTCAAGCAAATTATACTACCACAGAAAAAGAATTGTTAGCTGTTATTTTTGCATTAGATAAATTCAGATATTATTTGATTTTGTCAAAAGTCATTGTTTATACTAACCATTCCGCTTTTCATTACCTCTTAACTAAAATTGATGCAAAACCTCGATTAATAAGATGGATTCTATTGTTGCAGGAATTTGATTTGGAAATAAAGGACAAGAGAGGAGCTGAAAACTTAGCAGCAGATCACCTTTCAAGGCTAGCAAACACGTAGCCTAGGAACCTTGATAAGATAAACGATTTGTTTCTTAAAGAACAACTCCTAGCCTTAGCAGATGCAACAGTTCCTTGGTTTGCTGATTTTGCAAATTATTTAGCAACTAACACAACCCCAAAAGGGCTGACCCATCAGCAAAAGAAGCGATTCTTTACTGAGGTGAAAAACTACTTTTGAGAGGATCCTTTCCTCTTTCGAATTTGTGCAGATCAGGTTATTCGAAGATGCGTAGATGGAACAGAAGCATACCAAATTTTAAATCACTGCCATTCAGGACCCACAGGAGGACATCACAGTGGAGCTAGAACTGCTCATAAGGTACTCGAATCAGGCTTCTATTGGCCTACACTTTTCAGGGATGCCAACAGGTTTGTGACCTATTGTGATAAATGTTAGCGAACAGGTAATATCTCTCAACGTAATGAAATGCCTCAGAACTATATACTTTCATATGAAATATTTGATGTATGGGGTATTGATTTCATGGGTCCATTTCCTACTTCATTTGGGAATAAGTACATACTAGTAGCAGTAGATTACATGTCAAAATGGGTAGAAGCCCAAGCCTTACCTACTAATGATGCTAGAATGGTAGTACGATTTTTGAAGAAACTTTTCTCTCAATTTGGAACACCTAGGATAATTATCAGTGACAGAGGCACACATTTTTGCAATGCCCTATTTGAAAGAGTCTTGAAAAGGTATGTAGTACACCATAGAACAGCTACGCCTTATCACCCACAAACCAGTGGCCAAGTCGAATTAACAAATAGGGAATTAAAACGAATCCTAGAGAAAACAATAGAAACAAATAGAAAGGATTGGTCAAGGAAAATAGACGATGCTTTGTGGGCTTATAGAACCGCCTTTAAAACACCCATGGGTACATTTCCCTATAAACTCGTCTATGGAAAAAGTTGTCATCTACCATTTGAACTTGAACATAAGGCATTCTGGGCTATAAAATTTTTAAACCTTGATTTCAAGCTTGCAGGTGAGAAAAGACTAATGCAGTTAAATGAACTAGACAAATGACGCTGCAATGCCTACGAAAGCTCACGACTCTATGAGGAAGCCATGAAGCAACGTCATGATAAACAATTGAAACAACCTAAGAAATTTAAATCAAGTGATCTTGTCTTACTCTACAACTCGAGGCTGAGACTATTCCCTGGAAAACTCAAGTCAAGGTGGTCAGGTCCATTCACTATTCAAACTGTCTTTCCATACAGCACCATTGAGGTAACTCACCCTAACCATGGTACATTCAAGGTAAACGGCCATAGGCTTAAACATTATAGAGGTGAGAATTTTATAGAAAATAGGGAGGGGCTTCAGCTCCACGAAATTCTGTCATACCACATCCAGGCAGAGTCAAGCTTAGACTCTAAAAAAGTGCTTCGCGGGATGCAACCCGAGCACTAACTTAGTAACTTTCTTTCTTTAAAATTTTTTTGGTATTTTTCTCATGCATAATCTAACACTTTTTCATGCAGAAGTTTAGGACCACATGGCCAGGCACACGGGCGTGCCCCAGGCTGTACGAACGCTTAAAACAGAGACACGGTCATACACCCAGACCATGTATAAACAGAGTAGAATTTTCCCAAAAACACGGGATAACGACAAACCCCGACGGCTGTGCGAGATGGCCGTGGCAACCTTTTGACTTCAACACGGGCTACCAACAACACCCCACGGCCGTGCGACATGGCCGTGGCAACCCTGCAACATCAATACGAGTTTGCACAAATCCCCACAGCCGTGTCCTCAACCCGTGGAAGACACTGTCAAATTTCACACGCCCGTGGAACATATTACACTACCGTGGGAAACACGAACACGATCGCACACAGCCGTGGAAACCATCACAATACCGTGGAAGTAACGAAGACCTAATCTCCCACGCCCGTGTGAATCAACCACACGGGCGTGCTCGTCGAAACCAGGCGCGCCATAACCACCGATTTTCGAAAGACACGGGCAAAACACGACTCACACGGGCATGTGACATGCCCATGTGACCCAAAAACTATAAATAAAGGGCCACTATTCACCTTCCTTTTCACTCAAACCCTAAATTCTTTCATCCAAACTCCTCCCCAAACCACCACTAGCGCCGCCACAACCCTCAAAACACCACCATACCCGAACTTAGCCAACCTACGCCTGTGTAAACTCAACCCACTACCGTGCACCCTTAATTTTGGTTCTATTCTCTTAATTTTTCTCATTTATTTGTTTATATCTCATTTCCATTAAATGTATTTTTAATTTTGCTTTATTCTTTATGATAATTCAAGCATGGAATTAGGAAAAATAGGATGAATAATCTAGAATAGTATAGAATATATTAGGATTGCATGCCACTTAATTTCAATTCTTGCTTGCCACTTAGAACTCAATTTCATTTGCCATTTAAACTCATATTTGCATGCCATTTTGTCATAAAATTAGTATATATACACACCCATAGTTTTTAATTTTGTTACAAGTCAATATGATTAGATTCTACTATTTAGGTTAATCATCATTTTTAGTTTTCAAGAACATTGTCATTTTAATCTATATTTTACTTATTATCTATCTAGTTTAATTTCAATAATTTGGACTAATGCTTATTTTTTATTTCAGATACGATGTCATCATCAAGTAGTAGGAAAACCGCCGTCCCTGTCTCTAAGAAACGAAAGGGACCAGGAAGTTCCTCATCCAAGCCCATATCCGAGAAGTGCCACCTGTTCATCACCTTTTCGCAAGCCTCCCAGGAGGAACGCTATCAACTACTCCGGACCCGCACTATCTCCACGGGCCGTTGCATAGACTGGGATGCCCTCGCACAAATACGATTAGTAGATGACATCCGGGCCTTACTGATGATAGAGCCATGGGAGCAGTTCTTCCAGATCATAGAGCCGACATATTTATAACTCACCCTCGAGTTCTGCTCCACATTTCACCTACAGACTGTGATGAATAGATTCGACGATCCAGGCACGATCCAGTTCCGTTTGGGAGGACTCGTACGACACCTCAGCGTGCCAGAGTTCAGCATCGTACTTGGGCTCTACACCGAGCAGTTTATTGCAGACGAGGACTTCCCTAACCTCTCTCGCCACATCCATGTCTGGCCCGTCGACTGTTGGAATGAGATCGCCCCAGGACGTCAAACCTATAACCCCAGCGTCAACAAGGTGACCGCCCTCGTGCCATCTCTAAGGTACATTAATGCTCTTCTTGCTCACACTTTGACAGGTAGACAAGAGAGCACCAGCATCGTCAACACTCACGACGTCTACTTCTTGTGGTGCATAGTGAACGAACATGTCATTGACCTCGCATACTTCATCGCACACGCCATACAGCACTAGACGGAAATGCACCACAGAGGCGTTCTATCCATGGGGCCCTACATCACATGCCTAGCTCATCACTTCGGGCTCCTCAATACTATAACCTAGACATCCTCCTATACCCTGATCGACCAGATGTCCTCGTAGGGCATCCAGAGCTTGCTACACATGAGGATGGTAGAGCGACGGCCAAGAGGCGGCCACTTCCACTTCTGCCTCGTATAGGACGGCGAGGACTCAGAGGACATTGCTGATGATGCCCACCACCACCACCGGAGGAGGATGAGCCCACCGAGCCACCACACCCCAGACGACCCACCCAGACGACGGCCCCACATGCTGACATATCCGAGCGCCTAGATCGTTTTGAACAGCAGTGCTTCCAGCACCTCAATTATATCGACGCCACCTTAGAGCAGATATGCCAGCATCTCAGCATCACTCCACCGCCGCGTGACCCACATGAGGATTAGATATATCTATTCCTCTTAACTTATCTTTTTTACTTACTTTATTTTACTTTATTCTAACTTTTGAACACTAATCTTTATTTTTCCCTTTTTTTCTAACTTTATTTTCCTTTTTACGTTTTATTTTATTTTCTTTCATTTCCTTTATTTGAATATTAGTATTTTTAGTATTTTACTTTATTTTATTTCTTTTCATAACGGCCAACCCCTAACGAGTAATTTCTCTTGATCCAAATTCCCCACGACTAATAAATCCCTTCGCAGTTTCAAAGGAGCTTTACAGCTCAAATCTCTACGAAAAAGGGAACACCCTGCCACAAATGCCGGCTCTCCCAAGTCCAATCTCTGTCTCACAAATCCATCTGAAATTCAGGGAGTTTCATGTCTTTCCCTATCTTCTGATCTTGTACTTTTATTGCTACTACTATTATCTTTGTACATTGAGGGCAATGTACATCTTAAGTGTGGGGGGAAACGTACTTTCAATTATTATATCTTTAGTGAAAACCTTGAAATCTGATGCATTGTTCTCAAACTGCATTATCTTCGGTTTCCTATTAGGAATTAATTCTGATTGATTTATGATTTTTATTGATATGTGAGAATTAATGTAACACCCCGAAAATTCCTACAGTGAAATATTATCCATGATATAGTAAAATAAGGAAATAAAGTGACGAGAAGAGGACATTTGAGTTATGTTATTAGGAAATATATTATGACATATTAATTCAAGAAAGGACTAAATTGTAAAAATGAGAAAAGTTTTGTTACCCAAGAGTAAATACTCAAAATTTGAGGGTTAAAAGTGTAAATATGAAAAGTTAAAGGACCAATAGTGCAAATATTTTAAGGGTAAAATAATCTAGAAACTAAGGAAAATTGATGAATTAGGACTAAATTGAATAGGTGGAGAATTATGAGGGACTAAATTGAAATTTTACCAAATTAAGTGATGACTCAATGATGGAATTTTAAAAGATCATAAAGGGTAAAATGGTCAATTGGAAGAGAGAGAAATCTAGAAAGTAATGATTACATTGATGATATTTTATAATTATATAATTAAATAATTTTTATTTTATTAATATTTTAATAAGATATTTTATTATTTTATTATTTTATTTAGTCTATATATATGAATGTGTGTGGAAAAAAAAAAGAAACCACCACCCCTTTCTCATGCAATTCACGTTAGGAGAGAAGAGGGGAGAAAGAAAGTTTTACTTTCTTTACAATTTGGTCCTTCTACCAAAAATTCACCAATTTCACCTAGAAATCAAAAGAATTTCCATAGCTACCGAAAGAGAAAAATGTTAAGGAGACTATGGGGGGTTAAAATGGCAAGTTAGACTCAAGAAATAGAAGCTGAAGGAGAGGGAAAATCAAGTTAAAGATTGAAATCAATGGGACAAGGTAAGTACATCAAGATTTCAATATATTTTTAAGTTTGATATTATTGAAAAAGCATGGAAATGATGTTAATGTAGAGATTTATTATATATAGATTTATGTTCTTGATATGTTAATGAAGGGAAAATAACAGAAAGTGATGGAAAATATTGTAGAGAAAAGAAATAAGAGTGTCATAAACTTAGTAATTAATATCTTGCACTAAAACAGTTTGGACAGTAGCAGTAATCTAAATTTGTAAAATCACCAAAAATAGTAGAAATTGAATTAGATGTTGAGTGAGATATGGAATTAAAGCTTATTGAGTCTATTTTCATATAAAAGAAATAGAAAAAGTAAAGGAATTCTGTATTCTGAGATATTAATATTTTTGTAAGGCTGGTTTAGAATGATTTTGAGATCCCCTGTTCTGACTTGGAAAAATCATTAAAAATTTTATAAAAATTATTATGGGACATAATTTACATGGTTAGATTCTTTAATGAGTCTATTTTCAATAGAATTAAACGAAAACATCATTCAAATCCTGTATAATTAATTTTTAGTGGAGAAGGGTCAGAATTGTTAGATAGCAGAACAGGGGTGACTTTAAAGAATAAACTGTACTAATTGAATAAACAAAAAATTATGAAATTTTTATGGTAAGAAGATATATGAGCCTAGTTTCAGAAAAAATTAGTGGATCTTAATTTCGAGTTCTGTAGCTCAAGATATAAATAATTTAGTGACTATGACTCAAATGGACAGCTTTGATTATACACACAAGTAAATAGTGAAATTATTGATAATGTTACTCATAAGCATGTTATATAAATTAAGGTTGTGGAATGGAGAGGAGGAGGAGGAAAATATGTATGAATAATCAGTTAGCATGGCTAATTTGTATGTTTTAGGCTCAAGGACTAAATTGAATAAAAGTAAAAATTTATGGGCAATTTTGTAAAAATGTTAGAAATGATCAAATTACATGAAATGGATTATTTTATTATTTAAATTTCAAAATTTAAATGAAATTACTAATTTAGTTTAAGATCGGGGAAAAACATGTTTTACGGATTTAATTGAAAAGTGTTGAAATTATGTAAAATTTTGATATTTTATAGAATTTATGGGCTGTTATTAATATGTATGATGATAATGGCTGGAAATAAGGATTAAATTGCAAGAATTTATTTTTCTAAGCCTAAGGGTAAAATTATCATTAATTAAAGATTTAGGGGCAAAATGGTAATTTTCCTAGATCATTAATTGAATGTATTAGAATATAGAATAAATGAAAACGATGACCAAATTTATTATAAAAATCCGGATGACTCAAATACGAGACTGGAATATGGAAAGAAAAATGACATTTATCATGACATGTAAATATGTGATTACCTTTGAGACGTTGATACAAGGAAATTAAGTATGTTGAGATGAATAATAAATCCAAATAAAATATGTCGAGAAAAATAAATATGTTTGGGGGAAAATATGTCTAATTTTAAGTGGTTCGAAATATAAATGATAGATGAAATAAAATATTTGATAAATCAATCAGTAACTCCAGTAATGTTCTGTAACTCTAATCCGATGTTGGATTCGGGTTAAGGGCATTACATTTAGTGGTATCAGAGCTAAGGTTTAGTCGGTTCTCAGACTGAATGTAGTATATGAGAAGTCTAGAAATACATGCAACTATGTAACCTATGATAAGATAATATGACGAGTCGAAACTCGTAAAGGTATGAATAAATGTTACATTTAAATTTATGTGTATAGTAAGTTCATGTGTAAATAAGGTAACATAATTGTTATTTTAAGTAATTTAATGATATTCATATGATATGATGATTAATATCATGAAATATTATGCTTTGTGGTTATTATTTAGTAATATGCAAATTATGTGAGCTACTTGATAAATATGAATAAATGATTATTGTGAAATTTGAATATTTGTTATTGAAAGGTAAAGTGAAATGTATTGAATTAAGAATATATGTGATTGATTGAAATGTACATTGGTCGAATAAATGAAATGAGTAAGTTTGTATGAAAATAAATTATCGATTCTTTTTACGTTGTTATATTTTGTTAACATATGAGATGCGGTTGCGTATAGACTGATTATTTAATGAAAATTGCAAATTGACGTAGACTATGGATGAGATTATTAAAAGCTGAAGAGAAAGATTTCCCATTTGAACCTTAGGAATATATGAGGATACAACTGACATGTCACTAAGATATTTGAGTTCTGAACTCGTTGAGTTGAGTCCGAGTTCGTGAGATGTAACTAGGCATCCGAACTCGTTGAGTTGAGTCCGAGTTCACTTATGGATGCGAACGCCCGAACTCGTTGAGTTGAGTCCGAGTTCACTTATGGGCGGGTTACATGGTAGCTTGAACTATATATTCGTGGACTATTGAGTTTGGTTTATCCACGAGCATAACACTTATGTGCATGCGTTCCGTTGTATCCGATTATATTCCGATGAGTTCAACGGGAAATCGATTAAGTGAAAATACATAAAAATTAAATTATGAGGCTTTATAGTGATTAAGTTATATTCAATGAAGTTTATGAGACTTATATTGATTAAGTTCAAAACGGTAAAAGTGAAAAAGTTCAATAGTTGAGCAATTGATAATGCAGTCAAAACTAAGAATGAGTTAATAAGTGAAGATGGGTTCTGGATAGAGATATTAGATTTTTGAAAATTACTTGGGATATACAATACCACTGCTAAAGAAATAAGTTAATTATAGGAAAATTGATTTATTCAGATAAGGTATTTACAGAATGGTTTACTAAAAAATTTCTTTCGAATTATTTTCTTGAGTAAACTGAATGATATGAAATTTTTGATGACTATACTAGTAAATGGAATTAGTGAATAAATTACAAAAATATTTGAATATAACTATCATAATTGGGCATATTACAGTAGATTTGTGAAATTTGAAAGAAATTATTTATTATGAGTTGGAATGTGAATTGAAATTGAGATATGAGATTTAAAAGCTTTAACCAAAGGTTCATGATTTGATTAAAGATAATATAGATGATATATGATGCCATTTGATGAAAGATTTCTGTTTAGATATGAAATTAAATATAAATTAACACATATGACTTATATTGTTACATGTTTGATGTCTATTATTTATTATAGTTTTTATAATTTGAATTATAGTAATACCACTGAATATAGACATACTCAGTATACAGTTGTATCACTATAATTCAACTTATTTATTATCATTAAATGTTAAATGTTAAATTATGTATATAGTAAATGAAGTATGAGGTAAGTGTTATTGTTGAATTAAATGGAAATTGAATTGAGTGATGGATAAATATTAGTATTGAATTTACATTGATGAGAAAATGAAATTAAATTGAGTTGTGAATAAATTGAAAGTGAAATTGGAACTAGAAAGTGATATATGAAGTACATGACAAAGATTATTGAAGAAAGAGAAGATATAAATGTAAAATGGACTCTAGCACATTCGCTGATAATAGGATGTTGGTGCTCACCAAGTGTTCTCTGATTAATAGTACATAATAATACACTTCTATATCTATTCTATATATTCTAAGTGATCTGTTTAGTCTACTGAGCATCTGTTAAAAAGGTAAACAATTTTCGTTACAAGGTAAGGGGTTATCTTTAATTCATTTTTTGAAAATATTGAATTAAAAATAAATTGTGAAATGAAAATATAGAGAATGAATATAAATGATAAATTGGATAAATATATGAAGCAAGAAACTATAGAATTATAAAGATAATGAAGTTCATGATCAAAAGAAAACAAGGAAATTTCGAGGACAAAATTTATTTTAAGGGGGAGAGAAATGTAACACCCCGAAAATTCCTACAGAGAAATATTATCCTTGATATAGTAAAATAAGGAAATAAAGTGACGAGAAGAGGAAATTTATGTTATTGGGAAATATATTATGACATATTAATTCAAGAAAGGACTAAATTGTAAAAATGAGAAAAGTTTTATTGCCCAAGAGTAAATACTCAAAATTTGAGGGTTAAAAGTGTAAATATGAAAAGTTGAAGGACTAATAGTGCAAATATTTTAAGGGTAGAATAATCTAGAAACTAAGGAAAATTGATGAATTAGGACTAAATTGAATAGGTGGAGAATTACGAGGGACTAAATTGAAATTTTACCAAATTAAGTGATGACTCAATGATGGAATTTTAAAAGATCATAAAGGGTAAAATGGTCAAGTGGAAGAGAGAGAAATCTAGAAAGTAATGATTACATTGATGATATTTTATAATTATATAATTAAATAATTTTTATTTTACTAATATTTTAATAAGATATTTTATTATTTTATTATTTTATTTAGTCTATATATATGAATGTGTGTGGAAAAAAAAAAGAAACCACCACCCCTTTCTCATGCAATTCACGTTAGGAGAGAAGAGGGGAGAAAGAAAGTTTTACTTTCTTTACAATTTGTTCCTTCTACCAAAAATTCACCAATTACACCTAGAAATCAAAAGAATTTCCATAGCTACCGAAAGAGAAAAATGTTAAGAAGACTATAGGGAGTTAAAATGGCAAGTTAGACTCAAGAAATAGAAGCTGAAGGAGAGAGAAAATCAAGTTAAAGATTGAAATCAATGGGACAAGGTAAGTACATCAAGATTTCAATATATTTTTAAGTTTGATATTATAGAAAAAGCATGTAAATGATGTTAATGTAGAGATTTATTATATATAGATTTATGTTCTTGATATGTTAATGAAGGGAAAATAAGAGAAAGTGATGGAAAATATTGTAGAGAAAAGAAATAAGGGTGTCATAAACTTAGTAATTAATATCTTGCACTAAAACAGTTTGGACAGCAGCAGTAATCTAAATTTGTAAAATCACCAAAAATAGTAGAAATTGAATTAGATGTTGAGTGAGATATGGAATTAAAGCTTATTGAGTCTATTTTCATATAAAAGAAATAGAGAAAGTAAAGAAATTCTGTATTCTGATATATTAATATTTTTGTAAGGCTGGTTTAGAATGATTTCGAGATCCCCTATTCTGACTTGGAAAAATCATAAAAAATTGTATAAAAATGATTATGGGACATAATTTATATGGTTAGATTATTTAATGAGTTTATTTTCAATAGAATTAAACGAAAACATCATTCAAATCCTGTATAATTAATTTTTAGTGGAGAAGGGTCAGAATTGTTAGATAGCAGAACAGGGGTGACTTTAAAGAATAAACTGTACTAATTGAATAAACAAAAAATTATGAAATTTTTATGGTAAGAAGATATATAAGTCTAGTTTCAGAAAAAATTAGCAGATCTTAATTTCGAGTTCTGTAGCTCAAGATATAAATAATTTAGTGACTATGACTCAAATGGACAGCTTTGAATATACACATAAGTAAATAGTGAAATTATTGATAATGTTACTCATAAGCATGTTATATAAATTAAGGTTGTGGAATAGAGAGGAGGAGGAGGAAAATATGTATGAATAATCAGTTAGCATGGCTAATTTGTATGTTTTAGGCTCAAGGACTAAATTGAATAAAAGTAAAACTTTATGGGCAATTTTGTAAAAATGTTAGAAATGATCAAATTACATGAAATGGATTATTTTATTATTTAAATTTCAAAATTTAAATGAAATTACTAATTTAGTTTAAGATCGGGGAAAAACATGTTTTACGGATTTAATTGAAAAGTGTTGAAATTATGTAAAATTTTGATATTTTATAGAATTTATGGGCTGTTATTAATATGTATGATGATAATGGCTGGAAATAAGGATTAAATTGCAAGAATTTATTTTTCTGAGCCTAAGGGTAAAATTATCATTAATTAAAGATTTAGGGGCAAAATGATAATTTTCCTAGATCATTAATTGAATGTATTAGAATATAGAATAAATGAAAATGATGACTAAATTTATTATAAAAATCCGGATGACTCAAATACGAGACTGGAATATGGAAAGAAAAATGACATTTATCATGACATGTAAATATGTGATTACCTTTGAGACGTTGATACAAGGAAATTAAGTATGTTGAGACGAATAATAAATCCAAATAAAATATGTCAAGAAAAATAAATATGTTTGGGGGAAAATATGTCTAATTTTAAGTGGTTCGAAATATAAATGATAGATGAAATAAAATATTTGATAAATCAATCAGTAACTCCAGTAATGTTCCGTAACTCTAATCCGGTGTTGGATTCGGGTTAGGGGCGTTACATTTAGTGGTATCAGAGCTAAAGTTTAGTCGGTTCTCGGATTGAATGTAGTATATGAGAAGTCTAGAAATACATGCAACTATGTAACCTATGATAAGATAATATGATATCTTCCAACCCTGATGAGATTTATTTTACTTAAAGATAAAGATGTTATTCTAACCGAGCTAATTCCAATAATGTTGAAACCAATATTCGAATATATGAGTAAAAGTTGATTATGACGAGTCGAAACTCGTAAAGGTATGAATAAATGTTACATTTAAATTTATGTGTATAGTAAGTTCATGTGTAAATAAGGTAACATAATTGTTATTTTAAGTAATTTAATGATATTCATATGATATGATGATTAATATCATGAAATATTATGCTTTGTGGTTATTATTTAGTAATATGCAAATTATGTGAGCTACTTGATAAATATGAATAAGTGATTATTGTGAAATTTGAATATTTGTTATTGAAAGGTAAAGTGAAATGTATTGAATTAAGAATATATGTGATTGATTGAAATGTGCATTGGTCGAATAAATGAAATGAGTAAGTTTGTACGAAAATAAATTATCGAGTCTTTTTACGTTGTTATATTTTGTTAACATATGAGATGCGGTTGCCTATAGACTAATTATTTAATGAAAATTGCAAATTGACGTAGACTATGGATGAGATTATTAAAAGTTGAAGAGAAAGATTTCCCATTTGAACCTTAGGAATATATGAGGATATTCTGGTGTTGGATTCAGGTTAGGGGTGTTACAATTAAGACATAGGTGCTTGTATTTTGATTATTCAAACTTTAAAACATTAGGGAAACAAGCATGATAAGTTGAAATTTTTGAGAACCCTAATTTTTTTCATAAGTTCTTTTCCGAATTCTAAGTATTATCTTGAGATTTGAAATTCGCAGGAGTGACATCAAAAGCCATAATTCTGGTGAGATTTTTGAGCCTTTTGGGCATACATTCTTTCGTGCTCACTTTTATTATTGCTTTGAGTGAGTCAATACTGAATCGTTATTCTAGAATTTAACTTACTCCACAAAAGCCTACCTCCATAAATTAACCCCTAGTGAACCCCATTGAACCTAACAACCTATTCTTTGACTTACCTCCTAATATTAACCTATAACCCATTTTTTTTGAATTCCATTCAATTACTTTGATCCCTATTTTTGTCGAGATTTGAGTTGAACTTATTATCTAGCTTTATTCTCTTCTCCATGTTGTAAAGTTGTAAAATTTCAATTTATTGTATTACTTGAATGTTCTTAAAAAAAATGTATGTTCAGTTGTAATCTATAATAGTTCAATTGGTTTTTGCATATTTCTATTTTAAGGCTACCAAGGCGGAAATGATGTTAGCCCGAAGAATATGTTCCAGTGATAGAGATTTTTTCTAGCTAGATAATTTTTCAGTTCAATCTCGATTTTAACCCTCTTTTTTAGCCTGTGACAACACCCCTAACCAAGCCCCATTACAACCATTGAAAGACCTTTTGATTGATGTATCATATCAAGCTATAGTAGTGGAGATGTGATTTTCTTGCAAGCCTATGGTAATAACTTTTCAGGTTGATTAAAGAGTGCTTAATTTTTGAACCATAAACACTTCGAGTGGATAGAGTGAATCTTTAGTGAGGATGTCAACTTCTGTTAATTAAGATTAAGAGATAATTACTTAGGAGAAAAGAGAAAACTTATGTTTCAATGATAAAATTCTCAGCTTAGAGTGATTGAATCTTTAATGTTCTTCTGATTGAATTATCATTGCATGAATACCTGTAAATTAGTTTGAAACATTATTGATAAAGATTGTAAGTTGAGAAGAATGATTCTTTATTAGGGATTGAGATTTTGCTTGAGGACAAGCAAAGGCTTAAGTGTGGGGGTATTTGATAAACAATAAATTATACATATTTTTACCTCATGTTTAGCTTTTATTTTGGATGAATTATTATCAATTTAGTGAGAATTGGTGCTCTCAATCTTTCTTTTTCATATCTTATACTCAGGAGAGCATAGGGAAGAGAAAAGAACGAAAAATGGATCGAAAATCGGAGAAAATGAGCCAAAATGTGAAAACGCATGGCCCAAGAAGTCACCACACGGCCGTGCCACACGAAGACCATACGGTCTAGCCACGAAAGCACGGCTAGGCCACACAGCCATGCCCCAATCGACAAGATCTCACACGGCCTCTTGTCGAAGTACACGGGCGTGGCACACGAGCGTGTTCTATTCATGAGGAAGAGGAATTTCACTCGGATTTGGATACTTAAGGGCTAAGAAAGCCATTCTAAACTCTATATAAAGACCCCAGGAGGCAACTCTAAAGATATACTCTCTTCTCTCAAGAAAGAGTGCCATAATTCTGCCAACACAAGGAGTGAAAGCAAGGAATTACTCCAAGGGAAGCCGATTGATTCATCCCAGAAGCCAGAATTCTACATCAAGATAGAGGATCTCCCTAAATTCCTTCAGGGGTTTTCGGGTTCTTTATGTTTTGTTATTTTAATACTTCTGAGATGTTTTCTTTCTTTATTATGAACTAAACCCCTCAAATACTTGAGGGGGATGAAACCTAAGACAGATCTTGTTATTATTTATTCTTGATTTATATGATAAATACTTAAATTGTTCTTAATTATGTGTTCTTCATTCTTGATTTAATAATCCTAGGTATTACTTCAAGAACTTGATGTGCTTAGGCAGAGGAGCAAAAGTCCCTGTTTTAAGAGCAGATCTACCATAATTAAGCGGAGTTGCATGCAACCCTAGACATAGGGTGACATAAATCTGCTGGATTAGGGTCAAACCTAATATAGGGATCCATAGATCGAATAATGCAACCTAGGGAGTTAATTAATAAAGGAACTTTAATTAATAACTTAGGCCTAGTTGCTCTATGCCTCGACGGAGGGTTTAGCATAAGTTAGGGATCTCTACGGATCAAGGCAAGTAATCAATTATATAGTTCAAGAAGTCAATAACAAGTGAAGTCTAGGTGGATTCTCCCTTGAGTATTGCTCATATCAATCAGTTTTCCCGAAAGTTTTTCCTTAATTTACTTTTTGTGCACTTTTAGTTAGTTTTAGAATTAGTTTAAATCACCTCTCTTTATTTTTAGGCTAGATAATAGAAAGGAAGTAAGTACTAGTACTTTTGGTTCCTTTGGGTACGATAACTCGGTCTTGCCGCTACACTATACTACTGTTCGATAGATACGCTTGCCTTTAATATCGTGATATTCGTTACTTTTGGTGTGATCAGTTTTATAAATTTTATTACTTAATATCGCGAGACGTTATCAGGGTACTGTTGGCGCATCACCTCTTCTGGCTCCTAAATAGTTTCCTCTCTACCATAATTACGCCACAGAACCTTTCCCAAAGGAACTGTCTTCCTTCTCAACACCTTGACTTCCCAATCAAGTATTTGCACAAGCTCCTCTTCGAAAGTCAAATTAGTCTGTACTTCCATCTCTGCAGCCGACACGACATGAGTAGAGTCAGAACGATATCGCCTTAACATAGAGACGTGAAAGACATCATGAATCCTGTCTAACTTTGGAGGTAATGCCAACTGATAAGCCACCAAACCCACTCGCTTAAGAACCCGATAAGGCCTGATGAATCACGGACTCAACTTGCCCTTCTTACCAAACCTTAAAATCTTCGTCCAAGGAGAAACCTTCAAGAAGACCATATCCCCCACTGAGTACTCAATCTTTTTACGCTTTAAATCTGCGTAAGACTTTTGCCTATCAGAAGTTTCCTTTAACCGCTCTCTAATCAACTTAAATTTAACCTCAGTATCTGCCACTAACTCTGGTCCAAGAACTTGTCGTTCTCCCAACTCTGTCCAACAAGTAGGCGAACACCATCTTCGCCCATAAAGTGCCTCATATGGAGCCATTTTGATACTTGCTTGATAACTGTTATTATAAGCAAATTCTGCCAATGGCAAGTAGTCCTCCCAACTACCTCGAAAGTCGATAACACATCCCCTCAGCATATCCTCCAGAACCTGAATAACCCTTTCCGACTGTCCATCTGTCTGAGGATGAAAAGCAGTACTAAAGTCCAATCGCGTCCCCAATGCCTCATGCAACTTCTGCCAGTATCGAGATGTAAACCTAGGATCTCGATTAGAAATAATCGAAACTGGCACACCATGAAGTCAAACTATCTCTGCCACATACAACTTAGCCAACTTCTGAAGTGAATAGTCAGTTCGAATAGGTATGAAGTGAGCAAATTTTGTTAACCGATCCACAATCACCCATACTGAGTCCTTCTTCGAAGGTGTCAAGGGTAGCCCACTCACAAAGTCCATGGTTACCCTTTCCCACTTCCAAAGTGGAATCTTAACTGGTTGCAATAGTTCAGAAGGCAGTTGGTGTTCAGCCTTTACTTGCTGACAAGTTAGACATTTTCCCACAAATCCAGTCACTTCCCGTTTAAGTCTAGGCCACCAATACAACTCTCTTAAGTCTCGATACAATTTATTTCCTCCAGGGTGCATGGCACAAGGTCCACCATGAGCTTCTTTTAGAATTAACTGCCTTAAATCAGAATCCTTTGGAATGCAAACTCTCCCACGAAAGCACAAAACTCCGTCAGTATTCAGTCTAAAATCAGAATTCCCATCAGTACTAACTTGCTGAAACCGAGGAACTAATGACTCATCCTCTAACTGTTTCTCTTTAATATGTTCTACCCAGGTTGGCTTTACTTGCAATTCAGCCAACAAACTACCATCGTCATAAAGACTCAGACAAGCAAACATTGTTCTCAGTTCAGTTACAGCTCTACAGCTTAGGGCATCAGCCATTACATTTGCCTTGCCTGGGTGATACTCAATCAAACAGTCATAATCCTTAAGCAACTCTATCCATCTTCATTGCCTAAGGTTCAACTCTTTCTGAGTCAACGGATACTTTAGACTCTTATGGTCTGTGTATATAAAACACTTTTCCCCATACAGATGATGTCTCCATATCTTTAGTGCGAAGATAACTGCTGCCAATTCCAAGTCTGCGTAGGATAATTCGTTTCATGAGGCTTAAGCTGTCTCGAAGCATAAGCAACCACCTTACCTTCTTGCATCAGTACACAACCTAAGCCCACATGCGACGCATCACTATAAATAGTAAAATCCTTCCCAGACTCCGGTTGAATCAGTATTGGTGCTTCAGTCAAAACCTTTTTCAACTTGTCAAAAACTTCTTGCTGCTTCTCAGTCCATACAAACGCTACTCTTTTCCTCAACAACTTCGTTAATGGTGCCGCAATTAGAGAAAATCCTTCCACAAACCTTCGGTAGTACCCTGCCAAATCCAGAAAACTTCAAATTTTTTATACCAACTATGGCAGCTTCCAATCTAGAACCGCCTCAATTTTCCGAGGATCCACCCTAATCCCCTTAGCAGAAACAACATGCCCCAGAAAAGTCACTTCTCACAACCAAAACTCACACTTACTGAACTTTGCATAGAGTTGCTCCTCTCTCAACACTTGTAGAACTATACAAAGATGCTCATCATGCCTCTCCTCGGTTTCTGAATACACCAGTATTTCATCGATAAAAACAACCATGAATCGATCCAAGTAAGGCTGGAAACTCGATTCATTAGATCTATGAAAGCTACCGGTGCATTCGTCAGTCCAAATGGCATAACCAAAAACTCATAATGACCATACCGAGTTCTGAATGCTGTCTTATGAACATCTACTTCTTTGACTCTTAGCTGATGATACCCAGATCGGAGATCAATCTTGGAAAATACTGAAGCTCCTCTAAGCTGATCAAACAGATAGTCGATCCTCGGCAAATGGTATTTGTTCTTTATCGTCAGTTTGTTCAATTGGCGATAATCAATGCACATACGCATTGTCCCATCCTTTTTCTTCACAAACAGCACTGGCGCTCCTCACGGAGACACACTTGGTCTAATAAAACCTCTATCCAACAACTCCTGGATTTGTACTTTTAGTTCTAACAACTCCTTTGGTGCCATCCTATAAGGTGCGATGGACACTGGAGCCGATCTAGGGACAGATCAATTCCGAACTCAACTTCACGATTGGGAGGCAATCTAGGAAGCTCCTCATGGAAAACATCTTGAAATTCGTTAACAGTTCTAACCTTCTCTATAGTTAAATTCTCAGTCTCAGTCTGACTCACAAATGCCAAAAATGCCTCGCAACCTTTGTGAATCAACTTTTCTGCACTTAGGGCCGAAACGACATTAGACAAGTAGTCCATTCGCTCTCCAATAACCATCACCTCTTCATCCTCAGCAGTCCTTAATACCATCCTCTTAGCCGCACAATCCAGAGTCGCCTTATGCTTAGTAAGCCATTCCATTCCCAAAATAAGATCAAACTCTCCGAATGGTAACTCCATTAAATCCCCACAGAAAATTCTACCTTGAGTCTCTAAAGGCACCTCCCTAAAGAGTTTGTCTACTCTAACCGAGTGACCCAGTGGACTAATTACAGTTACCCCACTCACAATTTCCTCAGAAAGCACACCCAACGACCCAGATATTTTACATGCAACATAAGAATGAGTGGAACCCACATCTATCAAAGCAGTGTATAGCATGATAGAAATAAAAAACGTACCAGTTATAAGATCAGCTGCATCACCTTCCTCTCGGCGACAAGTAGCATATACCAAAGCTGGCTGACGAGCCTCAACATGTCCAACACCCTTGCCAGGTGCTCCGCGTCCACGACCATTTCCATTTCCTCCCTTACCTTGTCCACGGCCCCTCGGTGGTTGAGGTCCACCTCGCACTAGTTGAACAACCCTTTGTTCACCAACTTAAGCCTGACGCGGCCTTTAAGGACAATCCCTGACTATATGATCCTGAGATCCACACCGAAAACATGCCCCAATCAGTTTCCAGCACTCACCTAGATGAGCTCTGCCACAATCTCTACAAACTTGCGGTCTAACTACATTCATTGGAACTACTCGAACCGGCTCGTCCACTTTAGCCCTTTTGATGTTCCTGCCCGTAGTACCTGAGGGTCTAGAATCCCTCCTGAATCAGTTCCAGTCCTTATCACGATTCTGCCGTCCAGTGCATTTCACCTCCTCAGCTATTTTAGCCTTTTCTACTAAGGCCGCGAAATCACGCTCTCTTTGTGGAGCAATTAGCACCCTGAGTTCATCTTTGAGACCATCATCGAACCATATGCTACGCTCATATTCTATGGTGACTATCCCTCCTGCATACCGACTTAACCTTAAAAACTCTGCCTCATACTCAGTAACCGTCATATTACCCTGTGTCAGATTCAAAAATTCTTTCCTCCGGGCATCCACGTAACTTGCCCTAACATACTTCCCTTTGAAAGCTATCTTGAACAAATCCCAAGTTATCCTTTCAGTTGAGGCACCATCTCTCACAGTGAACCACTACTGATACGCCTTATCATGCAGCAAACACACTGCTCTTTTCAGCTTCTGCTCCACTGAACAGTCTAAGTCATCCATGATTCATTCTGTGGCTTCCAACCAGTACTTAGCCACATTTGGGGCTACACCAGATACACCCCTAAAGATTTTCGCTCCGTTAGCCCGAAGTCACTTAGAAATAGATCCCTGATTCCTAGTTCCAATACTCGCCCCAGCAACCCTTTCCAGTACTCTTAACATTGCTTGGGACAAAGCATTATCTCCCGCAGCCTGATTATCTGACCCAGTCTCAGTTATTGGTGGTGCCGGTGCTTCTGCCCTAGGCATACGCCCCGATGCTGACGACCCAACTTGGGTACTAACTTGGCCACATCCACATCTCTCGCAGCCCGATTATCTAACCCAGTCTCAGTTATCGATGGTGTCGGTGATTCTGCCCTAGGCATATGCCCCGATGCTGACGACCCAACTTGGGCACTAATTTGGCCACATCCACGGCCACGACCACGACCATGTCCCCGAGTTGCCCTCGTATTCATATCGACTTATCTGGTTACAAATTTTATGATATTAGTTTTAATGTTTCAGTGTTTATTACACATGTTTTATGAACAAGTACAATTTCAGAATTTGTTTTCGCAAAGAACGTACTCTAACTTTTCTAGGGTTTTTATTTCCCTATTGTCTCAGTCTCTATAGTTTTCAGTATTACCCTAACTATAGTATCATAGTATGGTTTCAGTTCTATCTTACAGTAATAATTCAGTACAGTACAGTATAAGAAAAGAAACACTTACAAACTTCGTGCCGGGGATTTAGTGTGCCACTTCTTCAGAAACCCAATTTCAAAAACTTAGAAAATTTAAACTTAAACTTAAAACATGCTTTCTTTGAAGAAGTGAATTAAAAAGAGTTTCTATACTTTTTTTTTCAAAAATTGATTTCAAAAGTACCCTTCTTGGGCTCGGTTCAAAATTTCCCAAAAAAGAAACCTTTTTGGACACGATCCACAGCCGAGTTGTTGTAATCTGGCTCTGATACCACTAAATGTAACATCCCTAACCCAACCTAGACGTTATGGCTAGATCTGACGTGCCACATCGAAGTGTTTTCGAAAACTATAATTTTATTTGCAACCTTCTTAATGTTTAAGAAACATTTTTGTTACAGCTCAAAGTGAATGGAAGCTAGCACCAGGTAAGATTCCAAAAAAGAGGAGGTGAGTCGATTAGACTGCTTAAGTACCAAGCTTTTCCCTAGATCCAATCCTAGACATGCTCACAACCATTGCCACACTTTAGTTTAGGGTCTTGTTTATATAAAATGAAATCAGATTTAGTTTATTAAAAGTATTTATTAATTAAAATATTTATGTTGCGAAAGCTTTGCTTTAATATCGATATTTTGAAAACAAGTATTTTTCATAAAAACGCGTCCTAAGCTAATTAGTTTGAAACGAATTATAAATAACAACTTAAAGTAAAAACCGAGTAAAACAATTAAAGCGGCATTATTACAAACTCACAACCAAATAAAAATAAATTAATTTAAATAGTAAAAATACTTAAAATAAGCAGTTCATATGTAGTCCACATGGCCACTCTGAATCCCACCAGCTCCAAGTCCACCAGTCTAGGGCCTACCTATAAGGATGGAAGAGAAAAGGGTGAGTTTGGAAACTCAGTGCGAAAGGTAGACCCAATCAAAGCCCAAATCAGCTCAAGCCCATTGGGCCTAAGCCCTAATCAGTCTCAGTAAGTACTGGGCCAAAGCCTTATTCAGATAGCAGTGTAGGCCTTTAGCCCAAAACAATAACAGTTCAGTAATTATGCAAGAATGCAAGACCAACCCAATCCAACCATACACACCACCCGTACCAACCAGCACATCATGTAGGGAATAACTCAACCCACCCAGCCAGCACACCTTAGTTGCAGCTTAGCTGCCAGTAACAATAATTGTGGCCAAGCCACCAGAATAGTAAAACGAGGCAGAGCCTCTAATAGTATATGTGGCAGTGCCACCAGTCTAGTAAACGAGGCAAAGCCCCTTTCAGTAAACAGTATCACTTCCTCCATCAATGCACCCAACCCATACAACAGAATATCATGTTATGGCATACAGTAAACAGGAACAGTAAAACATGCATTTCAGTCAAAACAACCCCAGGGGTATATTGGTCATTTTGCACCTAGGGGTAAAATAGTAATTTCTCCCCCTAAGGTGTATTTCAGTAATTATTCCAATTTTACTTAGGGTTTCATGCATATTACAGTTCAGTTTAATACGAGTAGTCTTTCTATCTCATTTTAACAATTTTGAGTTACTGGGCCCTAAAACCCCCTATTGGGCCCTTCAATTTCATTTTAGCCATTTAAGCCTACTCAGTCCAAATTCCAAGCTCATCTTAGCAGTTTTCGTAAACAGTTTAATAGAATATACCTACCACTCGATTTTACCCAAACGGGCCCATAAGCCCATTGGGCCTGGGTTCAGCCCATCAAGGCCTAAATTACCGAAGTGCCCGAAAATGCAATTGGCACAGTCTTACCGATTTCAATTACCAAGTCTATCGTCTCCAATCGACCTACAAGCGTTCGCACGCTCGCAAGCCCACGAAATGTCAGAATTTCGGCATTTCAGCTTTTCAGCTTTTGCCGATTTAAACTACAGAAGGGTGTACGGTTACACACCTATTTCGTGACGAAACACTGATAAGATCCCTCACACTATTGCCTACAATCGGTCATTGTCAAGTTAGTCTAATAATCGACAATTCTAGCACCTTAGACCCTTACCATAATCGTCCAACATCACCTTAGGCCCTAAAGTCCTTACCTTTGCCAAAACTAATGACTAGCTCTAGGTTGCCCCCACGGCTCCTAGCCTGCAAAGCTGCTTGAACGATTGCCCCTTGTCCACACTAGCGCACATGAAACCAAAAGAAAAGGCTAACAAGCCTTAGTCCATATAACGCTAGCCACCCCTAATAGTTAAAGGGGTTTCGGCTTTTTTTTAAAGCATACGTTAATAATAGAAAAGAGTTACGAAAGCTTACCAATATATAACCTTGTCAAATTGAGTTCCTAACTATCAACTAATCTCGATCTACCATAGTTCCAACCACAACATGAGAAGAAGTAAGTTAAGTGGTCTATGTTTCGGCTTCTGAACACCACAGGGTATGAGAGTTTCGGCTTTGAAAGAAAGAAATAAGAGATTCGGCCATAAAAGGGTTTGGCTAACAAGATAAAGAAAAGAAGAAGAGAAGCGAGAGAATAGTAGATTCAGCCTTGAAGAAAACAATGAAGAAGATGAAAGAAAAGAAAGAGAGGAGAGGAGAAGAGAATTCGGCACAGAGAAACAAAAGAAGAAAACGAAAGGGGTAAGGAATTTGGCTTCTAGCAAAAGAAAAGAAAGAATAAAGAAACCCTAAGGCACTATACCCCACTTCGGCAGGTAGAAGAAAGATCAAACTAAAACCCGAAGAGAGTCTAAGAGGAATCGGTTCCAACCTCCCTATTGCCGAAATTCCAAATGTCAAGACCCCTAGCCGAATATGCCTAGCTAAAGCCCCTTGGCCGGCCAACTCTTGCTCCTCAAGAGTCCTACATTCGGCCAACACCTAACTCCCTAATTAACTCCTAAATTTCCTCCCATTATCACTCCTTATCAACTTTCATGAGCACTTCAAACTCCTTCCTTCGGAGTTTCACTTGAAGTCCAACACTTACCCTTTTTGCACATAAAAAAAATAATTACAACTATTTGCTTACCATTGTGACTCGAACCCACGCCCTTGTACAACATCTACACGCCACCTTTTTAGCAACTAAGTGGCATCGCCTTGCCATACTACCAAGAGCTCTCTTGTGATTCATTTTGCCTACTTTTTCTTAAAAGGCCAATTCACCTGAACCCCTTTTCCTTAAAACTAAAATTCATTAAATCTTCCGGGTTTTAAATTAACCTTGGGCCTTCTAAAGGCTCACCAACATACTTAAAACATGAATTATACAACCAAACCACAAAAATTCAAGATTCACCAAAAATCACAGAAATCCCGAAAGATCCCGAAAATTAGGGCGTTACAATACTATAGCAGAATTATCTTTGTGACTAAATGAGATTATAATTAATAGGCGAAAAACTGTAACTTAATTATAAATCATTTAGGCCCTAATCATTTATGACCAATCGGTCCCTATAGTAGCTCGTTGAAACCAAAAATGAATTGTATGTTGAATCAAATGGACAGAAATTGATAGAAATGATAAAGCTAGAGAAATGAGTTACATTCGAAAATGAATGTGGTTTCTCACTAAGCATGGAAATGACCTAAGAATTAATTTATGGTTTTTCAAATTATTAATTAATTAATTGAAGTTTGAAAATGAAATTAATTTATTTGGTCATTGTGAATTCGTTGAATGTAGAAATTAAATATATTTTCTCATAGATTCTTTTATAGTAAAGTTGTCATGATTTTAAAGGAATTAGAATTGAGTTGAAAAAATTATTTAATTGAAAATTTAATTAATTTAAATCAATTTAGTAAATAATGTCTATTTTGAGAAAATAGAAAAACATGTACTAGGTTGGATTAAATTATAAAGTATTGGGTTCAAAGTCTAAGAAAGACATATAATTGGACCCGATATAGGAGAGGCCCTAATCCCCATCATAATACATATGAGGGGGCACACCCAATTAACTCCCCTTTCCTAGTTCACGTAGGGGATTGGTTATTTTTCTGTTAAAAAGACATTAAATGTATTCTACTAATTCAATAAAGTTTCACTATCTTTCCTTATAAATAAATGGCACCGATAGGCTAAAAATACAATAAGTTACATACAACTTTAAATATTGTTATTATACCCGAAATTAATGAGAATCCCAAAATTAATGAGAATTATTTCTAGGCATAACTTCTATTTTCCAAGAATAACAATTCTACCAGTTTGGTTGAAAGTCGAGAACGTCTTGGATCTGTCTTACTCAAAGTACATGTATTATTTCAAAAAAATGTTTATTGTTATAAATATCACAAAATGACTCGATTTTCAATAAAAAAAATATTGATTTGCTATACAAAAAAAATCATTTTTGAATTGAATTTTTTCCAACATTGGGTATTAGAGCCAAGTTTTACTATGTTATTAGTATAAACTAATATCAAAATTTTTTCTCTTCTTCATGTATAATTGATTTTTTATAAGATGTGACATTATTGTAATTATCAGCATGCTTAGGGATATGCATATGAATGAATATATGTTATTATTTTATTATTTATATGATAAAGTAATTTTGTCAAAGTTGTGATTTCTATAAATTTAAATGTAATTATTGTTAATTTTTTGGGTATGTAATTAGATCATGGGCTATCACATTTACGCATGATTTATTTATTTTATTATTTTAGAATAATTTAAGTGAGCCAGAAATGGACAAAAGACTTATTTAACCCATATTTTCAACAGAACCCAGAGAACAGAGACACATCTAGGTTGATTTAGATGATGCAAACTTGAACCAACCAAACCAGCCAAAGACTAGCAGTAGTTCGGCAACAGATGTTGTCGATGGTCTGACAGTGGTGATCAACGGTAGGGTCAATGGTGACCGATAATGGCCGACGACGATCCAGTGGTGGTCAGAGGTGGTCTGATGATGGTCAAAGGCAGCCAACAGTGGTTGGTGGCGACAACGAAGCAGCGACAACGATGTAACGATGACGTGAACCAGTACCACAACAAAAGATCGTGGTGGCAAAATAGAATACACAATTATGCTTTGGGTGACTTTTATAATTTTATTATTTTTTTAAGATGGAATCATGAAAACTTTGGCTGGTCAGGGTCATTTCAAAGAGGTGCTTTATGTACCAAGGTTCAAAAGAAACTTGATTTCTGTTGCATGTTTATTTAAAAAACGGATTTATCGTGACTTTTAATAATAGTATTGTAGTATTTAGAAATTGTAAAATTAATTGTAAATGATGGATGTTAAATAATCTGTAACGCCCTAATGTTTTGAGTTTTAATGGTGCATGAAATAGCATAATTGCATGTTTGTTGTAGTGGCTAGCGTGTTTGGGCATGTTTGGGAGGCCTGGGAAGGCCTAGGTTCGAGCCTTAGCCTAGGGAAAATTTTTCATTTTTTGGGCACTTAATGGGATCTTGGCTTGGGGGGTGGAAGCCTTTTAAAGTATCATTTGGGGTTTGTGGCATAAAAGGCATGCTGGTAAGGTGGTAAAGTAGTGTGAGAAGTGTGCCTAGGGGACTTGAGTTCGAGGCACAGGTGGGGCAAAATGAGGTTTATTTTTGCTCCGTTGCCGTGGAAGTGGTGGTTTTTGGCCGAAACTCCTAAAGGTGGAGGGTTGAATCGGTCATGGAGAGTCTTTAGGGAAGGGGAGTAGTTTGAAAAGTTTGAATTTGTTTCAAACTTGTGTGGTGGCTAAAATCAAGGAAGTGATGAGAGTAGGAGTGGTGGTACCAAATTTGAGTTGTGTGGCTAGGGGAAATTGGTTTGATGTGTCGAGATAGGTAGAAGCTAAATTCTTGTGTGCATTTTTAGGTATCTTTGTGTTCTTTTCTCTCCTCGTTCTCTTTGAACTTTTATTTTCTCCATTTCCATATTTTTGATTTTGCATCTAAAAACCAAAAACGACCTCTCGTGCATTTATTTTTTTCTCTCTTTCAATTTAAATCGTTTCTCGTCTCTCACTACTCTTCTCTTTTAGTTTCAAAAGTCGAAACCCTCTTGCTCCTTCTCCCTCGTTTTACATTGTCTTCTATAGCCGAACTCACCATTGGCCTTTTGCTTCATCTTTGCTTTCTACTTCTAGACTCTTTGCCTTAGCCGCTTGCACCCTCTTGTCTCTCTAGACCATTCGGTTTTGTGGTGGCAAGCAAGCCATTCTTTCTCTTCCTCTCTTTCTCATCCTTTCAGATTCTATCTTGGGTTTGGAGGGTGGAACCAATTTGTTTATCTTCTTCCCTCTGACTTCATGTGCCTTCTGTTGTGTTGGCTGAATCTAAGGTTTTTCTCTAGGCCGAATAGTTCTTGGTCGATTACCCCCTTGACGCAAATTGGGCTATTGCTAGGTTCGGGTTCACTAAATAATTCTATAAGTCTTCTTCTCAAGGGTATCGAGTTCTTTATTTATTCGAGGGTTAAAGGTATCCCTTTCTTCTCAATTACTTTTCACTTAGATGATTGTCTTGTAACCCCATGCCTTGGCCAAATGTGTCATGGGTTCGGATTTGTTAAGGAAGGTGTGGAGACGATACTCTATCGCTTAAGCGTTTACTTTCTTGTTTTGGTTTAAGAAGTCGACTACAGGCAAGGATAAAGGAAGAGAAAAACCTTACCCTTCTAATCAAGGATCGGGAATCGCTTGGGCTTAACGCACTTTCTCTCTTCAGGTGTGTTTATCGCACTGTTTGGATACAAAGGCAAAATGCTGAAATGGCAAATGCCGAAAAGCTGATGAATCGGATGTTGGCCACATGGGCGTACGAACGTGTATGTAACCGATTGAGGCCACAGATTGTGGCCTTACATCAAAAAAATGACCATTACGAGCGGTTTCATGAGATGGGCTGAAATGGGCCGGATGGGCCCAACAGGTCGTGGGCTCACAAGATAGGCCTTAGGCCATATTTGAGTTTCTGGACTGTTTGGTTGTGTGTCGCTAGACGACCATGGGCTTACTGATGGGCCTTCGCATACTTAGGACCACACTGGTAAATGACTGAAATGCCCCTAAGGGCAAAATGACCAAAATACCCTTCTAGGGTAAAATGATTGATTTGACCTCGTATACTTGCTGAATAATATTTTATGCCAAGAAATGTTATGTATCCATTTATGTTCTGTATTATTTTGGCATGACATTGAGTATGTTTCATTGCATGGGGTCGGGTGTACGTTTATGGAGGAAGTGTTCTGTTTTGGCAATTTCGCTGCATAATTCTGATGGCTTATAGCCTAATATATTACTGATACTGCCGCATCAGTACTACACTCTGGAGTGTAGGGTTGGGTGGGTCGATTATATCCCCACATGGAGTGATGAGTTGGACGGAGATGGAGTGTAGAGGCTGGTTGGATAGGACTTTGTATACATGTTATATTGTTCTGTAATGGGCTTTGGCCCACTGACTCTGATCTGTACTGAAATGGGCTCAGGCCCATAGTGATCCTGTGATACTGTTATGCATGGGAATACACACTGAGTTTTTGTAAACTTACTCGTCTATTTTCTTGTATAGGTAATCTCGGGGCATAGATGGTTCAGCGCAGCGTGGGACTTGGAGACGACCACACTTCACTTTTATACTGTTTTGGATTTTATTTACTTTGACTATTATTTTTATATTGGGTTGTAATAAGGTCGTTATTTAAGTTTTGAACTAAATTGTTGGGTTATTTAAATTATTCTAAACCTGTTAGCTTTGGGGCACAATTTTACAAAAGATAATTGTTTTTCCAAAACCACGGTTTCACACAAACAATGATTTAAGCAAGGCTTCCGAAATTAACAAGTTTTCAAGAGTAAACTATTTTTATAATTGGATTAAATAAGATAAACGGGTTACTGTTTTCTTTCAAACTAAAAGGTTTTACATCAAATTAAGACATGTTAAGTTCACAATTTCAAAACACTTCAATGTAACATTTCCAAATATGGCCATAACTCTGGGTCAGATTTGGGGTGTTACATAATCTCTATTTTATCAAGCCAAAGATGTACACGCTACTTGAAACTAAAACTTTGTATAAAAGACTTAAAACTTCTTACTCAAATGAGGCGTACCTTTGGCATTTGAGACATGGTCATATTAACCAAAAAAGAATCACTAGACTTGTGAGAAATAACACCTTAAGTTTGCTTGAGAAATTTGATCTTCCACAAAGTGGATCTTTCTTGGAAGGTAAGATGACTAAGCAATCTTTTAATGTAAAAGGAATGAGGACCCTGGAACCCTTAGAACTTGTACACGGTGATGTATGTGGCCCTATGAACATCAGGCAAGAGGTGGTTACGAGTATTATGTAACATTTATTCTTGATTATTCCAAAGATGGGTATGTGTACCTAATGCATTGCAAGAATGAAACATTTGATAAATTTAAAGCTTTTCATGCGGAAGTGGAGAAAAAACTAGGTTTACTTATAAAGGCACTTTGATCTGATCTAGGTGGGGAATATTTATTGAATGAAATCTTATGGTAGCTCATAAACAATGAGATTCTATCCCAATTAACCACGTTGGGCACTCCAAACAAAATGGTGTGACATAGAGAAGAAATTGAACTTTGTTAGACATGGTTCATTCGATGCTAAGTTATTCGAAGCTACCAATATTTTTTGGGGGATATGCATTACAAATGGCTTGTTAAATTCTAAATGATGTACCAACTAAGAAACATTTAAAACTCTAAATTAATTGTGCATTGCAAGAAGACAAATCTAAATCATTTAAGGATTTGGAGTTGCTAAACCCACGTATTGGATAAAGATGCAAGGAAGTTGGATCCAAAGATGGAATTATACATGTTTGAGAGATATCCAAAAGGAACAAATGGTGGCTTGTTTTATAACCCAAAAGAGCAAACAGTGATAGTGTCAACTCATGCTACTTTCCTTAAGGAAAGTTAAATGAATGACTTCAAACCTCAATTAGAAGAAGTACACGAGGAAATTTTGAAAAATACACAAAGCCCTATAAAAATAGTTCCATAACCAACTACTACTAATAATAGACCTACAAAAAATTAGCAACATAGGGTGCTTCGTGTATTTTTCAAAAGTTCTTCTAATCTGACCGAAGTGTTTTAAACACTAAGTCTTCAAAACATGAAGATGATGACCCACTTACATATGGATGTCAAATAATCTCCATTTTATCAAACCAAAGATGTACAAACTATTGACAATTGAAACTTCGAATAAAAGACTTAAAACTTCTCACTCTAATACAGCGTACCTTTGGCATTTGATACTTGGTCATATTAACCAAGAAAGAGTCACTAGACTTGTGAGAAATGGCATGTTAAGTTTGCTTAAGAAATTTGATCTTCCAAAATGGGAATCTTACTTGAAAGATAAGATTACTAAGCAATCTTTTAATGCAAAATAGACGAGGGCCCTGAAAGCATTAAAACTTGTGCACACTGATGTATGTAGCCCCATGAATGTTAGTACAAGAGGTGGTTACGAGTATTCATGATTATTCCAAAGATAGGCATGTGTACCTAATGCATCGCAAGAGTGAAACCTTTGATAAATTCAAAGATTTGCATGCGAAAATGAAGAAACAACTAGGTTTACCTATAAAGACACTTTAGTTTGATCAAGGTTGGGAATATTTATAGGATGAAATCTTAGAGTATCTCATAAAGAACGAGATTCTATCCTAGTTAACCGCGTTGGGCACTCCACAACAAAATGAAATGGGAATAAGAAGAAATTAAACTTTGTTAGACATAATTAAATTAATGTTTTTTAAATTATTATTTAATTAATTATAATTACATAATTGCTGTTCAAAAATTGAATTAAATTAATTAGTCATTATGAATCCATTGAATAAAGAAATTAAAGATATTTACTCATATATTTTTTACGATAAAGTTGCCATGACTTTAAGAGAATTATAATTAGGTTGAAAAAATTATTTAATTAAGAAATTAATTTAGTTAATTTAATTAATTTAATTAATTGAATAAATAATATTTATTTTGGAAAATAGTATACAAACATTGGGTCGGATTAAATTATAAGTGTTGGGTCAAAAGTCCAAGAAGCATATATAATTGGACCCAATATATGAGAGGTCCAAATCCCCTCATAATAGATGAGAGGGGTTTGTCGATGAGAGGGGTTTGTCGATGAGAGGGGGCAACAACCCTAGTAGTATTTACTTGGGTGCACCGCCCACCCTCTACTCCAGTTAGAGTAGGGGTGTGTTTTCTATTTAAATAATATTATTTTACAAGGACTTGTTCAACCAGCATTCTTGTATCTCTCCCTATAAGTAGATGATATCGATTGACCTAAAATCATAACTTTAAAACACTATTATTCTGTTAGAAAATAATGAAAATTTGTTATCTAACAGTAAATACTATTTTCAGGGAATTATAAGATTAACCAATTTCTATTGAGAGAAATTACTTTCCTATTGAAAATAATTACATAGTTTCTTTCTTTGTGTTTGGTTCATGTTGCTTGAGCCCACACTCGACGCAATTCAGGGTACGAGGATAGCGAAGAAGGTCATTCAATTGAAAGCTAGGATTGACTCAAATTTGTCTCACACAAAGCACATGTGCTATTCATAAAAGTTTATTACTATAAATATCACAAATTGACATGGTTTTAAAAAAGTTTTCATATTTCGTTATAGCTGTAAAACCATTTTCTAAACCTAATTTTTCCAACGTGTAGGTCCTTAGATAATTAGAATTGTGGAAACTTAAGGTTTACACAATGAAATTCCTATCAGTTTGTTGGACATTAGAGCTGAAGTATAATGGTGATTGTTAAAACCCACACGCTACCCCAAACATTCTTAATATTCAATAATGATATCCTTCACCATATTCTCCCCTGCCTCCGTCACTTCCCCATAAATAAGACTATTATCGAAAAAGAAAAAGTGGGTTATTCTTGGACCCCCACAATCACATTGTGCTCTTTAAAGCTTGCCCTCACTTTATGCCAAATGTAACAAAGAAGAAACACATTCACTACAGATGAGAAACAAATAGGAACTAAATGGGCCACCTTGCCTCAAGCCCTTAGAAGGGAGAATGTTTCCTATAGAATGTCTATTCAAAACCATTGAATAAGAATAAATAGAGATGTAGTGCATTATTAGCAAAATCCAAGAAAGAGCAATACATATGCGACACATCACATCCTCTAAAAAGTGCCAGTCCATGCGGTCATACGCTTTACTCATATCAAGTTTAAGTGCAAAGACCCCTTTCACCCTACTGTCTTCCTCTTAAAAGTATAAAATAATTCATAACCCATTAGAATATTGTCAATAATTAGACGGCCGTGAACAAAAGCACTCTAGGCTTCATTAACGTCATGATGCAATACTCGCTGAAATTGATTCACCAAAACTTACGAGATTATTTTATAACTAACCGTACATGGACTAATTGTAACAACCCAATTTAGGGCCGAGTCGGAATAGTGGTTTCGGGACCACAAATCTCAAGTAGAAAAATTTATTGTGATGATACTTTAAGGTCTATAGTATGATTTAATGTATGTGTGAAGATTTCGTTAAGAAATTTTATCAATAGAAAGTCTAATTTAATTCTTAAGACTAAATTGCAAAAGGTGCAAAACATGTGTTCTAGAAGCTTTGGGTGCTTAATGGGAATGAATTAGTAAATTAGAGGTCCTTACTTAGTAATTAGACCATTATATCTCATGATGAACAAAAATGGACATGAAAGGGACAAAATTTTAAAGAAAAGCTTTAGAGGCATATTTGTCATTTGGTTAATAAAAGAATAAAAAGGGAAAATAAAGTCAAAAATTCGTCCATCTTTCTCCTACCTTGGCCGAAAATCACAAGGAGACCATAGCTAGGGTTTCTTCAACTTTCAAGCTTGAAATCAAGAAAGACGAGTATCTGACCTAGATCGGGGAAAGAACAAGGTTGTGGACTAAATCACAATATTTGCTATTTTTGTAGCGAGGTAAGTTTGTATGTAAATAATGCATCATTTTATTTTGTTTTTAATGCTTTAATGTTGTACAAAATGTGTGAACGATTTATGTGACATAATTGACAAAGTTTAGATAAGTGAGGAAAATTCCGGTTGAACCTTAGGAATAGAATAGGATATGACTGACATGTCACTAGGAACCTATGTGTGATTATGTGATTATGTGATTCCGAGTGCTGGTCTTGTACGTCTACCAATGGCTAGGTAATCATGCATATGTGATTATGTGATTACTTGTCAACTTGTGTGAGCAGCACTGAGTAGCTACGTCCCGATCGTCAGCTTGTGTGAGCAGACCCATGACTAGCTCGAGAACAAGCATATATGTGAAATGTGATAAGAGGTAGCTTCGTCTACATATATTTTTCAAGTATGTGCCAGGTTTTTGAGTATCCGTTAGTATTCCGAGTGTTCAACGGGAATGATCAGATGTGAAAATATGTGTTTGTATGACGATGTGGTATAGGTGTGTACGTGAAATTCATAAGTATGAATTCTATAAGTGATTAGGTGGTTTATTAGGTGGTTATGTGTTACTTATTTACATATAAACTTACTAAGCTTTTTAGCTTACTCCCTTTACTTTCCCTTGTTTTATAGTGTCACCAAGCTAGCTCGGGATTGAGAGATTTGTCAGAGGATCGCTTCACACTATCAACCCATCTTTTGGGTATATTTGGTTTTAAATATTTTGAGTTATAGCAAGTATAAGGGACTTGGTCATTTTGTATATGTGTCATAGTTGATTTAGGCTAATGGTGTTGGCTTATTTTGGTTAATTGATTATTTTGTATAAGGCCATTAGAAGTTGACTAATGTTGCTTATGAGTAAAATCACATGATGATGCATTTCATAGATGTGTTAATTTGCATGACTTGGGTTGATAAGTGTGTGAAATTAAGTATGATAGATTTGGCATGAGAGTGATGTGAGGATGTTTTGGTTGCGGATATTATGGTTGCTTAAGTATGTTATGATATGTGTCTTGAATGGGTATAAGTGATTTTGTGTTTCAGGGTGGCAAATAGCTTGGTAAATGGCCTATATATTGTCTAGGCAGGAAGACACACGGGCGTGTGAATAGGCTGTGTGTCCCATGCACCTTAGTTTTGAGAAAACAGAAGAGTACACAAGCAGAGACACAAGCGTGTGCCAAGGGCGTGTGAAGTCTGCACCTATTTTTTGAGAATTTAATTCATCACACGACCTAGCATAGGAGTGTGTGGCTTGGCCGTGTGGTTTCATTCGGTTGATGATGACATAAACAGAGAGTTACACGAGGTATGGACACAGGAGTATATGACCACACGACCTACCCACACAGGCGTGTGACCCCTGTTTAAGGCAAAATTTTTATAAGTTTGCAAAATTTTTTGAAGTTCTCGGTTTAGTCCCAAACCGCTTCCAGAGTATGTTTTGGGCCTTGTAGGCTCATTTTAGGGATGATGTGAATGAATGGGAAAAGTTTTAAATTTGGATGGAAATTTATGGCTTGATTTTGTACAATTTCTTATGTTTAAGTTTGGTAATGCCTCGTATCTTATTCCGATGTAAAACACAGGTAAGGGGTGTTACACTAATCGGTTAGAGTTGCTTCATATTCCTCAGATTAGCCATTTTCAAGATCAAAACAATGTTTTTGTGATTAACAGTGGCAACCAAACTTCTCCTATTGAGCACCAATAGACAAAACTCATTAACCTTGCCAACAATATGCCAATATTTTTTGTAGAAAAAACCTAGCATTCTATCATCTCTTGAAGCTTTTGTAGGAGCCATCTCTTTAATTGTACTTATAACCACCTCTATCTCAAAATTCATCGTAAGATAACTATTCATATCCTCTATAATAAATCATTGAATACTTGATAACAAATGTTTCAGATTCCCTCTCCATTGGCGTAAAATAACCATACACTATATGTCTAATTACCCCCATATCCAACACAATATTACCAGTATGATCTTCTACACCTCACAATTTGTTGATTTCTCTTCGCTAGGTGGAAAATATGTGGAAAAAATTATTTATTCCTATCCCCTGATGCAACCAATTAGCACAGGCACATTGTTCCTAAAAAATCTCATCCGTATTCGCATCTCCAAATTAGTATCAATAATCTCTCCCAAAACTATATCGATAATCGATCGCTTATAAAGCTCATCTAAACAGTAGTAAGTTGAGTCACTTACTTCTGATTTGTTAACTTGGCGTCGCTGCTTGTTCCAACCTATAAGCCTCCCCCTAAACTAAAAATACGATCTAGCACCCCTCCTAAACTTTCATTCCATAATCGTAGAATTTTATGCTCACATTTGGTGTTTAATACCTAGAAAGCTTCAACCTAGAAATGACGAGAGCTAGCAATTGGCCACTGCTCACTAGAATGAAACATCATCTTAAAAAGAATAGGGTAAGGATCCAAAAAAAAGGCAGAGAAGATGTTTAAAGCAGTAACTTGGGAACAAATTCCACTAACTCGGAGAAATAATAGCATAGTCCAAGCATTCTCGAATATTTTTTCTACTAAGTTCCCCCATTCCCAAGTGAACAATCTACCCCGAAAACCTAAATCTATTAAATTACAATGATCCATAACACTAGGAACCTCCTGAAGCCGCCCTCCTTGTTTCTCAAACGAAAAAGCAATGACATTAAAATCTCCCACCACTAGCCAAGGAATTGACTAATCTTGTCTTAGTTGCGAAAGTAAATTCCATGAGTTACTACGACCTCTTCTATCAATATTTCCATAAAACCCAATGAATCACCATCTATGTGTAACACATGGATTTCTAATAACCTGGAAACTTGAAATAATTGAAGGACTAAATTGAAAGAGGTGGCAAGCTAACGGTCACTGTTAAAAGAAATAGGAAAGTTTGAAACTAAATTGAACATAGTTTAGAACCAATTTTGGTTCGGTTAGAATGGAACCAGCCAGTTCCTTATTGGGAGACATAATAATTAGAAATGAATGGTTCTCATAAGGTTAGAAATAACATGAGAAGTATTATTTATAGCTGGGAAATGGCTTCCCAAGGATGATTTTCTTCCCGACCTTATTCCAATTTCTCTCGTTCTTCATCTTCTTTGGTAGGTCGAAGGAGTGGCCATGGAAAGTTCTGCATGAAGCAGACTTATGAGGATGAAGCTAGAAAAGTAGGGAAACCAGTAAGTGGTAAGGTTCTTAACCTTTTTGTGTACGTAGGATAAAGTTATAGATATCAGAACCATTTTAGGGGTTCTGCATGCTTAAGTTTAACCAGTAAATTTTTTGTTGTAAGTTGCTGTGTGGAGAATGGAAGCTCTATAGTTTGAGAAAAAGATAAGAGACGATAAAGCTTAAGGTGAGTTCCACACTCCAAACCTATTGTTATGGTCTATACTGTTTAAGTATGCCATGTTTGCATGAGCATGAAAGTATGATGATATGTGCATGAACTGCATGACTATGAGATAAACCTTAAAGGGTTATATGAAGTTAGGATGGAAAATGAGGAGTGAACCTTTAGTTGCCACCTCGGGCAAAGCTCCGTACCTTGTGGAAAGAACCCTGCAGTGTTTAAGCAACAACGTTAGGTGGTGTAAAGAAGGTAATGGGAGAAGATTCAGGAAATGAAATCATGAAAAGGCATTTACTGCAAAGGTGGTAACGACTAATCCTTCGAAGAAACATCGTGATGAAGGTATACGATGTAAGACCATAGGTGAAAGATACTATGGCAGCCAGGTATGACAAGTAAGACTATGGATGAAAGACTCTATGACATCATATAATAGTAAGTGAGGATGGCGTATCGGTGTAAGACCACAAATGAAAGACTCTATGGTATCCATAGAACAGATAGTCTGCTGGGACAATAAACACATGATAGATAGCCTACAGGGACAGTAAACACATGATAGATAGTCCATTGGGACAATAAACATAGATACAATCTGCTGGAATAACAAACACGGGGTAAGTTCGTCAGGACAAGAGATAGGAGGAAGAAGGATATAAGACTATAGATCGGTTATGGTAACCTATAGAATCTGTCGTGGGAAAAATGCGAAAAGTACGTTAGGAACTTATGTGATGAGTATATGACCAATGCAACAAGTGTGAGAAACCACACTAGTGGAAGAAGGGTCAAAGGAAATTATAAGTAGTGACAAGCAAATCTTGTAGAATCTGCCAAATGTGATGAAAGTGATAAGATAAAAGTGAAAGCTGACAAGGCATGGGTGAAGACCCAAGAAAAAATAAAGAAAGGTAGGTCGTACGAGAGCTGGCTTGATCATGGAAACGTAAAAAGGGAAAGTGTTCAAGAATTGTAAGCAAGGATCCAAAATAAAGAGCCATCAATAAGAGCTCAATGAAGTTGCATACAAAAAACAAGCCTTGCGAGAAGGATGGGAATTCCACTCCTAAAATAAGGATTCTTTCAAAAGTAAAATATGTCTATTAAGACTATTTCTCATTGAGGAAAGTAATTGTAGGTACACTGTCCATGCGAAGGAAACGAGCAAGTAAGATGGTAGACTCATATAGTCACATAAACAATAACCTGTTGGTTCAGAGAGTCAACCTGGCCCTCATTTATGGGACAAGCGAGTCCCTAATAAAGGTCTAGGTTATGGGTGGATTGTTGCATTTAATCTCACCATTGCGAACAATAAGGTTGAAAGAGAATGGGCACGCTAGAGTGGTGAGGCCTACTAAAGGCCAGCACAATACAAAAATGTCAACAAGTCTTTCACGTTAGGACCACCGATTTGCCCCTTGGCGTAGTGAAAAATTTATTCTGATGATCCACAACCAATGATCCATGTACGAGGAACAAATTAAGTTGAAATACGGTTGAAAATATATCTTCTTTACTAAAAACATTGTAAGGATACTGCTGATTTGATGTCGATTCTAAACCACAATGAAAATGTCTTGGCCTCTACGTGCTCCGCCCCGTCAAAAACTAACAACCACTTTCTCTTGAACTTTTCAGAAAGAATTAAAAATGGTTGCTAGACCTATTAAATTATTAAGTTGGTAGCATTAACACACTAAGAGATTATCATCCTTTTATCCTCTTTGATATCACATATTAAAAAAGAAAACTAGGATTATTCCCTTATTAATAGAGAAGGAAAATGGAAAGTTAGAAAATGGAATTATATTCTTTCTAAAAGAATATAGGGTTATTCCCTTACTAATAGAGAAGGCAAACAGAAAGTTAGAAAAAGAAATTATATTCTTTCCAAAAGAATATTAATTTCCATGCCTTTTATATTTTGATCGAAATTAATTAATAAATTTGGTAAAATATATACAATTAATATTTTGTATGAATCAAATTCATATATTAATTATATTCTTTCCGAAAGAATATTAATTTTCATGTCTTTTATATTTTGACCGAAATTAATTAATATAACTGTTTATATTATTAAATTTGGTAAAATATATGCGATTAATATTTTGTATGAATCAAATTCATATATTAATTATATTCTTTCCAAAAGAATACTAATTTCCATGTCTTTTACATTTTGACCGAAATTAATTAATATAATTGTTTATATTAATAAATTCGGTAAAATAAATACAATTAGTATTTAGTATGAATCAAATGCATATATTAATTATATTTCTTCCAAAGAATATTAATTTCCATGTATTTTATATTTTGACCAAAATTAATTAATATAACTGTTTATGTTAATAAATTCGGTAAAATATATAGAATTAATATTTTGTATGAATTAAATTCATATATTAATTATATCTATGTTCTCTATCGGTGTACAACAAGTTTGTACATATAATGTGTTTAATATTTAACTATAGAATTAAATTAATTTAACAATTAATTTAATTCTAAATACATTACCAACTGTATTTGGATTATGATCGTTTCAACTATGTGGTGTGACCTTGTAGGTTATTTTAACTTTGGTAGTAATACTAGAACGTTTCTAACATTACAAGCAATAAGTGGCATCTAGCAATGCATCATTGCCACCAAGTTAGAAGAAGTCGTGATTCAACATAACCTTTCTATGATAATCTTTTCATGTATTATATCCTTTTATACTTAATATCTAGATTGGACACAAGTCATGGAATAGTCACACTTGTATAGTCCAACATAATTTTTTTTTATTTTTTTAGTAGACTACAATAAACAAATACATGTGATATTTCATATCAACTTATTCGAACATGGCCATACATTTCTAGTCTCGCACCATCAAGAGGCCTAAGATGTTGCTCCCATTATATAGGAGGGATAAATCCTATCTTGATCACCATATCTCACTACACAGGTTGTGGTATATCCAACATCAGTCTTTATAGTACAACCTGTTATGGTACACTTTGACTATATCAAAATATACCACTCATGGTGTTGGGACAATGATGATCTTAAGTCTGAGGATCATATACATAGTTATAACTATGAGTAATATTGTGACTATTACATAATAATCCAAGAAACATACTCATAGCGGGTCAGTCCAATATGTTGTTCTCTAACACATACTCATGTATTGATTTTGACATCCCTATGTCAATGACAATTATTTATCATCAATCAACTATACATTAGTCTCAATGCATTATTTGTAATAGCCCATTTTTAGTGAAATCAAAATAGTGGTTTCGGGACCACAAATTCGAGTTAAAAAGAAAAATTATTTTAATATTGTGGCATCGTCTGTAGTGTGATAGTATGTCATATGAAAATACTGATAAGGAAATTTTACTGATTAAGTGATTAATTATGGAAATGACTAAATTGCATAAAATACAAAAGTTGAATTCTAGAAGCTATAAGTATTAAATAGTTATAGAATTCAAAACTTGAGGTCCTTATATGGTAATTAGACCATTAAAGAAAAGTTAGTAGATATTTTTAGTGATTCATCCATGGAAAATTAGAAAAAGGCTGAGACTATAGAAAGTAATAAAGTTAAAAGATGATAATTAAATTAAATAGATATTATCATCTTATTTTCATCATCTTCCCCAAAATTTTGCATGGAAACCCTAGGAGAGAGAGAGAGAAGACTACTCAAGCTTAATTGGGTAAGTATTCAAGTCTCGTTTTTAGTAGTTTTTATATTTTTGAGATTGGGATAGTCTAATATTTCTATTTTGGGGACTAATTTGAAAAGATATCAAAGTATAGAAGTTGTGTCATGGATGAATATGCTGAAAATTTGAAATTTATAGTAGAAAATGAAAGGTTGTTAGTAGATAAACAACTTTTACAAAGAGAATTTTGGTGAAAACATGATTTAGGGACTAAAATGAAAAGTTGAAAACCCATGGAAAATTCTAATTTTTGTGAAATTCATGGGCTGTTATTGTGATATATAGAATTCGACTAGGCTTGGAATAAGGATTAAATTGCAAGAATTTCATTTTTCGAGCCTAGGGACGAAATTCAAATTTATGAAAAGTTTAGGGCCAAATAGTAATTTTGCCTAGAATGTAAATTGAACTCAATTGAATATGAAATGTGTTAAATTGATGTTAAATTTATTTGTATAGATCCAGATAACTCAAAATCGAAGCTAGATCGAGGAAAAGAAAAAGTTTCGGATTAGTAGACTTACACACGAACAAATGGTGAGGTAAGTTCGTGTAACTTATTTGAACATGTAAATATGTTTGAATTGATGTTGTATTTAGGAATGAATGTGGTACAATTTTATGGGAATTATATGAATGTTATAAATGTCTGAAATGACCATATGCTCGGATATGTTAGAAAAAGGGTTAAGTTTCATTTGAATATAGAAATTTGATGCATATATGTGATTTCCCGTAATAAATGAGGTCCTATATATTATAGCCTCTCGAGCATCCTATTAATAGTTCCTGCGAGCAACCTGATTGGTAATGAACTGGCATGTGTTGCACACTACCGTAGCTCTTTGTGAGCATCCTGATATGATTCAATCCGTTGTGTTTCAGCATATGTTGCGAACACAAATGCAGCTTTTTGTGAGCATCCTGATATAACTCACTTGAACTCCCTGAGATATGGCTATCTGGTGCTTCTGTTACATGGGTCTTTGAGAGCAATCCTGATAAGCTTCTTGTGAGCTTTTTAATTAAATTTCTTTGTGAACTTCCTGAATTGTGGCTCTAATGAGCACTCTTAAGATTTAGCTCGGATGAGCATTCTGATACATGGCTTATAAGAGCATTCTGATAAATGGTTTGAGAGTGTATACTCTGATTATGAGCCCAAAAGGGTACCCCTGGACATGAATTGACGGATTTCTAAATTGTACACCTTGTGTACTACCTGAGTATCCATTGATATTTTAGTAATTCAACGGACAATACCCCTGACATGAGAAATTGTAAGATCAAAAGAAAGATGTATCAAATGTATATGTAGTACCTGAGAGTTATGGCATGATGAGCTCATCTATGCATATTTGATATACATATGAATTACTTGACTAATTTGTTTGATTGAATGTATGTGTGTAGGCAATTTGCTAAATTTGTAGGAAGCATGTTATTTTATGCTTAATATTAATAAACATGGTTGGTATGTTTAATTCCTGTTATACGAACTTACTAAGCATAAAATGCTTACTAGATTCTCTTTCCCCTATTTTATAGTGCTCGGAAACTCACAAAGGTTGAAGATCATTGGAGTACCAACATACTATCCACCTATTTATTTTGGTATAACTAGAAAACTTATTTTGGTATAATGGCATGTATAGGCTAACTTTACAAATATTGGTATGTAAATGGTTGTAATATAGCCATAAGAATGGCTAATGATAATATATTTTGGTATATCTTGTTTAATATATAAGTATGTGGTATGACTTGATTGAATTGGGGTAAAATATAAATCTTCACAAAAAGGTAAGATTATAAACATGAGTACATCTACATGTGTGGATATGTCATGTTAGATGGTAAGATTGGCTAGATTATAATGCTTGAATTGGTTGATATATATTTGTAAGTTTTGGTATAGGTTGATGACAAGTTTGGGTGAGGAAATAAAGATAGGAAATGGCTTTCTTTTGTCCACACTGGCGTGTGTCTTGATCGTGTGTGACACACAGCTTCGTACATGGGCATGTGACTTGGCCGTGTGTCCTGTAACACCTAAACCCGGCCTAAAAGTTAGGCCCGAATCTGGCGTGTCACATTGAAGTGTTTTTGTGAAACCTTGTTTTTCATTGAAACCCTTCTTAAAGAAATTTGAGTAAAATTCCAATTTAAAGTTGTTTTTCAAACGGCTTGTGTTTAAAAATCAATCAGTCTTTCTATAGGTTAAAAATTATTTTTTTTAACTTTTTAAGGAAAATATTTTTATACGCGGAAACTTAATTGAATAAATCCATTATTTCAAAATAAAACGTGGGATAACTTAGAGGAAATAAAGTAAAGCGTTCAGTGTAACAAATAATAAAGGTAAAGCCTTATTATAATCCAAAATCAAATACTTAGAAACTATAAAGAAAAACAAATAAAATAAAGTGTCTTGCTAGCTGGCCACCTCCGAGTCTCTCCATTCGTCGAACCGCCTACTAAGGGTCTCCTAAGAAAATTAAAGAGGGAGTGAGTTTCGAAACTCAGTGTGTACAACCCTCAACAATCATTAACATGCAAGCAAGCAATTGGGCCTAAGCCCTAATCAAATTATCATCGTAATATATCACATATGCAATGCAATAAAAACCCTCCCCAGTAATCCATCCGCTACACAACATTTCCCGACCAACCTTATACACCTGTGGGGATTTCTAAATCGACCCACCCATTCACTACACAGCAATGGTAGCCCGGTTGCAGTACTACCTAATGTTGCAGTAAAGCTGCTAATCACATATTAGGCTTTAAAAAGCCAATGGTGGATCCGCGGTCGTCAAGCAACCAGGCGATCCTCAAATTCTTCCTCCGTACCATAATTTCCCACCCATATGCAGCCTCAGTAGTATATCACATGAATGCAGCATGTCACACCCATAAATCCCAAGTTTAACTCCTAGGGGTATTTTAGTCATTTTCACCCTTAGGGGCATTTCGGTCATTTTTAAGCTTTATGGATTCAGCACCTACCTGGCCCGTTAACAAGTCCCCGTTGGCCAAAGTGAACAGGCACTATGCACCAGGTAGGATTCCAGAGAAGAGGAGATGGGTCATTGAGACCGCTTAAGTACCAAGCTCTCCCTAGATCCAATCCTAGACATGCATATACCCATTACCACACTTCAACCTTATGACTTGTCCACGGTTGCATTTGTGTTTTTAAGTTTTATGAATGTTTGGCAGTTAACAGATACTAAGCTCAAACCTATATACAAAGCCCATTCTCAATCATATGGCCCATTAGGCTCAAATCCAATTCAAATCATGTAATATGCATAACTAACTCAATTCATATAACCAAATCAATAAATTTCACAAAACTTAGCCTCAGGGCCCATCGGGCCATTTAGCCACTTTCGGCTTTTCGGCATTGCCGATATCGTGTGTGTAGTGCTTGTACACACCTGGCGATAGAACGTGCTGCGATTTCCTCTTAGTCACGAACCTACATTCGATATTACATAACAATTAATCATAGGCTAAATACAAACTTTATCTATAAAAATCCTGAAGTCTCACTGTAACCGTACCGTGTGCCAAGCCTTAATAGCCCATTTTCTTTATCACCAACCATGATTAGACCCTAGATCTGCGCCAACTTAATCATAAAACCCGAGTATTAGGTGACTGACATCCAATCATGAGTCAAGATCGATACTATAGCAACTAAAACAATACTCAAAAACCTGTTCAAAAAAGGACTTTCGGCCATCCTTACCAACCCCTAACTTGACCTTAATTTCGTGAACACGGTAGCCTAAATGAGGAATTCAGCTCTTCCTGACAAGCCCCTAGTCGACTTTAGAGATTTAAGATCTAGCGAAAGTAGGTAATAAAAATCAAAGGAATAAGGAAAAGGGACAAGGTCGAATGTAGAGGATTTCGGTAACAAAAGAAGAAAGAAGAGAAGAAAAAAATACAAATCGGCACTTGAGGAAAAGATGAGAAATTTGGCATTAGCCTAGAATCCCAAATTCGGCACATATTTATAGCCCATAGCCTCAATTCTCAATTCAGCTCCATCACTTCCCCCTTCTCATCTCCTCGTTTTTCTCCCTGATAACTCCCCAATCTATTTCCTAAATTTTCTCTTCTGATTACCTCTCTGAGAGTCCAGCTTCACGCCACTACCAATCTTCTAGAAGCCTAAAATTAAACTCCAAAATAAATTTAATATTTTCCCTTTTAAGCTTGGACCCAAACTCTACTATGGGCCTTCTAACACCCAAAAAATATTTGCCTAAGACTACTAAGCACATATTCACATAAAACCACACAAAAAGAAGTTCGGGATTTTTGGGGTGTTACATGTCCCTTGCATCCTAAAATTTAGAAACAGAAGCTCAAAATTGGGCACACGGGCGTGTGTCTCAGCCATATGAAAAACATGGCCTAGTACACGGGTGTGTATCATGGCTATGTGAAACCTGTACCTAATTTTTGAAAATTAAATTGACCACACGACGTAGCACACGAGTGTGTGACTTGGTCATGTAACCCATGCATTTAACTAAGTTGCAAGTCAGATAGTTACATGGGTTGGCGACATGGGCGTATGAAGTCACATGGCCTGAGACATGGGCATGTCACTAGGTCGTATAAGCCACACGGCCTGACCAGAGAGGCCTGTCCCTTACCACAAGGGCGTATGTGCCTTGCATCTAGGGAAAAATTTTGGAAATTTCACAAAAATTTCCTGAGTTCCCAATTTAGTCCCGACTTACTTCTAATGTTTGAATTGGGCCTCGAGGATCCAATCAAAGGATGACACGATTAGTTTCGAAAATGAATAGTAAATGACATAAGTTAATTGTATTTGTTTTGTAAACTCCAGTAATCCTTTGTAACCCTATTTCGGCAACGCATACGGGTTAGGGGTGTTACATTATTGTTGACCAAGCCCACAATAATACTTGACTAATGACCTTTTTAAAAATAATCATATTTTTTTAGGACTTTATTACAATTCAATTTATTTATATACTAGAAAAAGAAACTGAAATAATAATGACAATGCCTTATATTAATAAACTCGATAAAATGAGTATGTGATTATAATCATCTCATGATTGGTCTTTGGGCAGACTTTAACACTTTGAGACTGAGGTATGGAAATAAGAGAGTCTGCCAAGGACTAGTCCGACCATGGAAGTCCTCCAAGGAAGGTATGTCCCAAGAACTCTTGGACGAAAAGAAGAGAAAGCCACCATAAAGGTACAGCATGGTAAATAGGTGATCTACCGTAATTCGGTATAGCAGATTAAACTAGTTTTCAAATTTTTAGAGCTTGAACATAAGCATTTTAATTGTGTTTTAATTATATTTTAGTAAAGTTTAGTTAAGTGTAATAAATGTGTAATTTGAGTATTTTATTGACCTTAGGGGCCAAATAAGGCCTAAGGGTGAGCTAATACACGTTGTGAGTGTGAAGCAGACCATTTGAAGGCGTACTAACATGATACTGGTCACTAGGTTGCAACACGAAGCATTTGATGTCGCAACATAGGGAGCAAAATAAGAAAAGTCCAAGACTACCTTCGATGTCGCGACATAGCCTGAGGATGTCGCAATATACCCCTAAAGATACCTTGAAGATGAACATACTGCCCTCAATGTTGCGACACAAGACCTGGTGTATCGCGACATTACATCTGTAGGGGAAATTAATACGACCAAGGGGGTGTTTTGGTCTGTACAATCCAACTTTAAGCTCAAGAACGTCAGTTGACCTAGGGTTGAGGATGACAACCATTCTAAGTCTATAAATAGGCTCAGCTAACACATGTTAGAGGCACTTTTTTACTCTGTATAATTTTCTCTTTAGATTTAGACTTTAGATTTTCTTTTTTCTTAGGTTTTAGATTTCTGTTCTTGTTATTTTCCATTGGGAAGAAATTAGATTCTAAAATTGTTCTCAAACCCTGTAAGGATTCTGCACTTAAATTCAATACAATCAGGCTTCTTCTAAACTTTACTCTTGAAACTGTTCTTTATGTTCATTCTTTAGTTCAAGTTTATATTGTTTACTAGATCTATAAGGAACTAATCCTCCATGGGGGATTAGCTAGTGCAGTTATGAATAATTAATTATTTTGTAGGGATTTCTTAATAGATCAACTGTTCAAGAAGGAAGAACCTAAACCTTAGGCCTGACACCCCTAGGAACTAATCAATGTAGGAATTAACCCAAATTTGGTATGGCCTATCCGTGAATACTTTAACCCTAAACCGGTCTGGACTATGAGGTCGAAAGATAAGTAGTTCTTTTTGACTTAGTATTTCGGTGGGCGTATCGGAAGATCCTACTAGGGTATTGACTAGTTGATTGAACAAGAAAGCTCAAGATGACAATTGATTATGATCACCGAAATAAGCTAATCACCCATACCCAAATTTGATACATATTTCCTTATTTGATTTCTTGCCATTCATTTGTTTAATTTATTTTTATGTTTTTAGCATAGTTCATTAAAACTCTTCTTTTTTATCTTTCATACTATAATTTGATTAAATATTAATAAGATCTATTTATGTTTAAATTAGAATTAATTTAGTGCTCGCCTCTCTTGGGTACAATCCTCAAAGTACTTACCTACTCCGTTGTAACTATATTACAACCTGACCCATATACTAGCAGATACCATTTGTTCACATTTTTTTGTACAAGATTTCTACTCTAGACATTGGTACATCCAGAGGCAGTCAATAGGTGTACAAGCAAGTAAGATAGAAGACAACAAACACCCTGAATAAGGGGGAAATGTAATGAAGGAAGGATAAGAAGCAAGGATAGGATTCGCTAATATGGTGAAGTATTTAGGATACGATTGAGTGGAAAGTTCGAAAAAACGGAGCTCGAATAGGAATCTGAGTAGCTCAGAGGATCGGGTGGAGTCCGCCACCCCGATAAAAATATACTCGCCTTGAGCGAGCAGGGAGTAAATTTATATTAAGTTTAATTTATTTTATATTTGTTACCCTTGTGTGATAGGGTTTAAATATGATGTAATGAAGGAACTCACTAAGTTCATTTGAACTTATAAAAGTTGGCTTGTGTTCGTAGGATTCGTGAGGTTGATTGAGGACTAAGAGGAGGGACCAAGCCAAATGGAGTGGAGATTGGGAATCGATGTGGATCAAGTTATGCATATAGGAATAGGGTACTATTGGAGGCTTAGCCTCATGATTCATTATGGTGTAAGCAGACAACATCCTTAAAGTCTAGAGTCTAAATTAGTTAGCCCCTAGCCAAATCTTAGGAATTACTTTGTAAAGAAACAGTTTGAGTAGAGATAGAAATAAATCAAATAATTAAACATTCAGTGGGTTAAGACCTTGGTTGTAAGAATTATTATTTTAAATATCACTATAGAATAATTTTATTTTTAGACTTTCTATTGACAGTTAAGTTAGCAAAAATTTAGTATAGGTCCATTATGACGCTCCATACCCAGATCTGGAGGACGGGTTAGGCATGTGGTGTTACACTATGCCCATCCAACTCCTCTTTAATAACAATGACAATATGATTTGTCAAGTAACTTTTCATATTAATGGAGCACATGTCTTTCCATACAATAGATAAACAACCTCTCGTACCTTAAGCTACCACATTAAAACCATGAACAAAGCATACCTTCTTGTGTACCACCTTTATTCTCTCCTTATTCAACTTTGTTTCTATAAAGAACACTAACTAGGATTAATATTCCTCGGCTTATGTTGAAGCCAACAAATAGACTACAGGCTCTCGAGCCCATGGACATTCCAACCTAAGATTTTCATTGTGCCGACGACCCTGCATCGTAAAGTCTGCCAATAAAACATGGTAGGCAGAGGCCTGCCACAAAGTACAACAACCAATTTTGAAATGCATGGAACCATAGATGAAATTTGTGCCTGTTTCTTACCATTAATTGGGTCAATGGGAAGAACTTCTGTATCATAGTTTATGCCATTAAGCCCATCTGTCTCATTTAATTTACCCTCGATACTATGTGACTTACAAGCTAAATTTAATACTAAGTTTAAGCTAAATTCTTGAAAAAAAAAATAGACTTTGGATAACTCCTATCATCACTCCTTATATCCCTTTCTATCTCCTCATATTTAGCAAAATTTAAACTACTTTCTTTTCTTAGACAAATGCTTATGGATGGGGTAACACGTCGGGGAGCAACCCTGAGTAGATGTGCTCATGGAACCAGCCGGGTTGGGCCTAAGCATGACATTAACATACTTTATGTTTGCTTAAGCCCAACCCAACTCAAAATATGGGCCTAAAATTTTACCCAAGCCCACCTATATTTGCAAAAGTCTAAGCCAAACCCATTTTAAACCCACCCATATTAATTTTAATTTTTATATTATTTTAATTTAAGATTCAATAATTTATTTTTTTATTCATTGAGATTTTTTATATAGTCATCTTAACATTATTTTAATATTTACGTTAGAGTAGTATTATATATTTAGTATAGGTTTATTTTTAATGTGTTATAAATTACATAATATATAAAAATAACATACTATAAAGTATTATAAACTTAAAAATGGGTTAGGCTTGGGTATTGAATATTCATTCTCGAGCTCGATCCATATTTTAAATGGACCTAATTTTTTTTGCCCAAGCCTAGTTTTGGGCCTAATATTTTCAGTCAAACCCTCCCAAATTTTGGGCTAGCCTTCGAACCTGGACGGGTAGCCTAACTCATGAATAGATCTAGTCCTGAGCTACACGTCCAAACCAAAAATCACCTTCTTTCCGATCATAATCCTATAGGGATAACAATTTTCTCCATGGATGAGATGACCACACAGAAAGCAGAATAAAAAAAGCTTTTCATAGCAAAACCTGACATAAACATGAGTACCTTTAGGAAGAGCAATCTTCTTTCTTCTCTTCAATGGATTATAAATATTAATGTAGCACCCCTTACCCGTATCCGATCTGAGACAGGGTTCGAAGAGTTACCAGACTTAAATGTAACCATCCATGCAAAATCGAGCCATAAAATTTCCACTTAAAATTTAAAAATTTTCAAAAAAAATCATATCATCCCTTAAACGAACCTACGAGACTCAAAACATACTTTGGGAGTGGTTCGAGACTAAAATGGAAACTTTGCAACACTTAGAAAAATTTTCATTAAAACAAGGGTCACGTGCCCATGTGGATGTAGGACGCGCCCGTGTGGATGTAGGACATGCCCGTGTAGGTAGGCTGTATGGTCACACACGCCCGTGTCCATACGCCGTGTAACTCTCTTTTTATGACGTCATCAACTAAATGAAACCACACGGCCAAGCCACACGCACGTATGCTAGGCCGTGTGATGAAATAAATTCTCATAAATTAGGTGTAGACTTCACACACCCTTGGCACACGGTCGTGCCCAAGGCCGTGCCTTCCACACGGCTGAGAAACACGCCCGTGTGCTCAGCCTGTGTTGAATTATTTTTCATTTCGAAGCTAAAATAGTTTTCACACGACCTAGTACACACCCGTGTTCCAAGTCGTGGCCTTCACACAGTTGAGACATACGCCCGTGTCTTTGCCCGTGTGCTCCATTCTAGGCATTATGTTTCTTACAAATCAAGGTGCATGTAATAGCCTGAATTTAGGCTTAGTCGAAAAAGTGCTTTTGGAACCACTAACCTGAGGTCAGAGAAATTATTTCTAATATTATTTTATGTGTTATAGCATTATTATAAGGGTGCATGAAAATTTTGGTAAATTAATTTACGCAATTGGGAGCTTAATTGCGAAAAAGGACTAAATCGCATAAAGGGTAAAATTAGTGATTTACTAGCAAATTGTGTTAAATAGCTAGAGAACCAAATTTAGGGGTCTTTAATGGGCAAATATACCCCTTTCTATTAGTGTGGTTGGCCATGAGACAAAGAATTAAAGAAAATAAAAATTTAGTCAAAGTTAGGTGAGATATTTGGTATTAAAAATAATAGCCTAAGACTAGCTATCATATTTTTCATTCTCTTCTTCATTCTACCGAAAATTTCAGCCATTTTTAGGGGGTGTTAGAAGCTTGAAACTCAGCCACTTATTACCCTTACAAGTAAGTGATTCTCATGACTTTTCTTGATAATTTTGGTATTTTTGGAAACCTTGTAGCATGGGCTATCTATTGAGGGGACTATTATGCAAAATGATGGAATGTCTAAGGTTTTTCCATGAAAGTGTTCTTGTAGTTTACTAAAATTTTATGGAAGAAAATGAATCATAGTTGTTAAATAAATAACTTTTGTGAAAGGGTGTTCGTGGAAAACACCTAAATTGGACTTAGTTGTAAAGTTGATAAATTGTGTAGTAATTGCATGAAATAATGGAAATTGTGGGCTTCCATAAGAGTGAAAAGAGTTTGGTTAGGTTTCGTTAATAAGAAAATTCAACGAAAATCAATTTCTGAGCCTAGGGGTAAAATGGTCATTTTGCTAAACTGTAAAGTTTGGATTGTCTTAATTAATATAGTGATTAAATTAGTGAATTTTATTTATTATAGATCAAGAATTACAAAATTCGAACCTAGACCGGGGGAATGCCAAATAAACGGACTAAATCGAAAATCGTTCACATTTTGTATACCGAGGTAAGTTGTAGGTAAATAATACAACTTTACTATAATTATGCATGAAATCATTATTTTGGTATAAAATGATTAATTGTGAATATGAGTTATGCATGAGAACATTTATTGAGCTTGAATTGGTAAATTATGATTTGAAGTAATAAAATGATGAGAACCTATGTGATAGAACTCGGTTGAACCTTAAGAATAGACTGGATATTCATGGCATGATACTAGGGTCGATACGACTACTAGTGTAAGACCATGTCTGGGACATGGCATCAGCCTCGTTATGTATCAGTGTAAGACCATGCCTGGGACATGGCATCGACACTTATATGTGCTAGCCAATGTAAGACCATGTTTGGGACATGGCATCGGCGTTGATACAAGTGCTAGTGTAAAACCATGTCTAGGACATGGCATCGGCCTCGTCATGCAAGCTAATGTAAGACCATGTCTGGGACATGTCATTGGCACAGATAGAGGAGACCCAGTGTAAGACCATGTCTAGGACATGGCATCGACCTCGATACATGAGAGTCACTGTAAGACCATGTTTGGGACATGGCATCAACTTAACATGTGAGCCAATATAAGACCATGTTTGGGAGTAATAGTATGTAATAGGAGAGCAAATGATGATGTTTTCATGAATAAGCAATTAGCATGAGTAAATGTATGTGCTAGGAGTAATAATATGAATGCATGGTTGGATGGGTTATGTAAAGTTGTGTGGATGCCAATTTATGGTCATTGGTTGAGTATTTGTACCATGTGATGTATTGGTATGAGATTGATCTTGTTTTAGGGTGGCAAAAACCTTATTTTTGTCCACACGGATAATTACATGGGCGTGCGTCTAGGCCGTGTGTGACACACGATCTGTACCATGGGCCTGTGGTTAGGCTATGTGTCACATGCACCTTAGGTTGGCAAAACTAAATGCCCAGCAGTTTACCACATGGGCTTGAGACACGGCCGTGTGTCTCATCCTTGCGGAGGACATGGCCTAGGATGTAGACTTGTGCCACGGCCGTGTGACCCTTCAGAGTTGCTGACTTCAGACACAGAATACCAAATTTTTTGCACACGGGCTGCGACATGGGCGTGTCATGGCTGTGTGTGGACACGGGCTAAGCACATGGGCGTGTGCTAAGCCATATGAAAACCACTGTAGGTTCGATGTTGGGAAATAAATCTACACGGACGAAGGGCACGGGTGTGTCCCTAGGTGCTTAAGCCGTGTGAATCACACGGGCCTTCAACACGACCATGTCTAGAGGCCACAAGGGTATGTTGCTCTTCCACACGGACGTGTACCCTATTTTTAGTAGATTTTCTTGAAAGTTTTCTAAGCACTCGGGTTTGTTCTGAATGGTTTTCTAAACAAGTTTTGGGCCTCATAGGTCCATATTAAGGGTTTTAGACAAGTCTTGAAAAGTTTTAATTTAGAACAAAGTTTGATGAACCGGAATTGAATGTTGGTATGTGTTTGGGTAAGGTAACGCCTCGTACCCTGTCCTGGTGTCGGATACGGGTAAGGGGTGTTACATTTAATGGTATCAGAACTATGGTTTAGTCAATTCTAGAACTAACCTAGCTTGTGTACGAGTCTAGCTATACACGTCATAATTGTAATATGATAGTGTGACGACTCATGACGATTATAAATTGTATTATTCATATAGTAAATGAATTCTAACAGAGCTATGGCGGATGATATGGAGAGTAATACGTCGGCTCCTGCTGAAAGGACCGCGCCAGTTGAGAGTGTGCCTGCGATGATGAGTCAGGGCAGAGGGGCTAGAGAAGCCTACCTCTAAATGATGAATGCTTTGTACACGAAGTTTATTCGAGCAAATCCGAATACCCCACCTCCACCACCTCCTCCGATTCCTCAGTTTACCCCTATAGCTCCTCAAGGAGCGGAAATGAGTAGAAGAGAGAAACCCCCGATAGATAGAATAAGAAAGCATGGGGCCGAGGAATTTCAGGCAAACAAAGATGATGACCCAGAGAGGGCAGAGTTCTGGTTAGAGAATACCATTAAGGTATTTGATGAGCTATCATGCATGCCTGAAGAGTGCATGAAATGTGTGGTGTCATTATTACAGGATTCAACCTACCAATAGTGTAATACTCTCGTGTCAGTAGTACCGAGAGAGAGGGTAACTTGGGAATTCTTCCTAGAGGAGTTCCGTAAAAAGTATATCAGTCAAAGGTTCATAGACCAGATGAGGAAGGAATTTCTTGAATTAAAGCAAGGTCGCATGACAGAGACAGAATATGAGTACGAATTCCTGAGGCTCAGCAAGTATGCACGTGAGTGCGTCTCTACGGAAGTCATAATGTGTAAGAGATTTGAGGACAGACTGAATGAAGACATTCGGCTTCTTATGGGCATTTTAGAGTTAAGAGAATTTGTATTGCTTGTTGATAAAACATGTAAGGCTGAAGAGTTGGCCAAAGAGATGAGGAAATCGGATATTGAGTCTCGTGACTTGAAGAAGAGACAAATAGGGAAGTCACATCAGTCATCCTCCAAGAGATCTAGAGAGTTTACTACTCGATGAAATACTTCAATGAGATTTTCAGGCAAAAACAAAAATAAGCAACATATGACATCCAAAGCCCAGACCACTTTCATTACGAGTGTGGGTAGTGCTGACCAAATAGACCTGAGTGCTTACAGTGTGGTAGGCGACACTTCGGCGAGTGTCGAGGAAATGAAAGAGGTTGCTACAAGTGCGGTTCATTAGATCATTCCATCCGAAATTGTCATGAGTTGGATGAGAAAGATAAAAAGTACGATGCGAGGGCAAATAGTGCTCCTTCGAGAGGTAGACCACAGAAGAACCCAGGTGGTGGGACGAGTAGCAGAGGTGCCCCTAGAGATTCTGCTGCGAGGTCTGAGGGCAGAGCACCTGCGAGGACCTACACCATTCGTGCCTGTGGAAAGGCTTCGTCTCCTGATCTGATTACGGATACCTTTTCTATCTATGATATACATGTCATTGCTTTAATTGATCCGGGGTCTATCCACTCCTATATGTGTATGAACTTGGTGTCTAGTATGAATGTGCATGTTGAGTCTGCCGAGTTTGTAGTAAAGGTGTCAAAGGCATTAGGCAAGCATGTGCTAGTTGAACAAGTATGTAGGAATTGTCCCTTGACAATTAGGGGTCATTGTTTTCCGGCTAACTTAATGTTATTACCATTCGATGAATTTAATATAATCCTTGGAATGTACTGGTTGACTGCTCATGACATAGTGGTAAATGTGGAAGAAAATTTATTGAACTAAAATGTGAAAACGGGGATGTTCTTCGAGTTAAATCAAGTGAATCGGATGGCTTGCCGATAGTAATGTCTTGTATAACAGCTCAGAGGTACTTAAGAAAAGGGTATGAGTCTTATCTTACTTTTTTGTTGAATACCCAAGTGACGGAAGCAAAGATTGAGACAATGCCAGTGGTTTGTAAGTAGCAAGATGTGCTTCCGGAAGAGTTATCTGGATTACCTCCCGCTAAGGAAGTTGAGTTTGGTATCAAGTTGGTCCTTGGTACGGCACCTATCTCGATCACTTCATATAGGATGGCCCTGACTAAGTTGAAGGAATTAAAGGTACAGTTGTAAGAATTAACAAAAAGGGGTTTTGCTAGACTGAGTTACTCTCCGTGGGGTGCACCGGTATTATTTGTGAAGAAGAAGGACGGTTCAATATGGTTATGCATAGATTACCGACATCTCAACAAGGTTATAGTTAAAAACAAATATCCTTTGCCGAGGATTGACGACTTGTTCGATCAACTGAGGGGAGCCACTGTATTTTCTAAAATAGACTTGAGGTCTAGTTATTACCAGCTGAGAGTTAAGGAGTAGGAGGTGTCAAAAACTACCTTTCGGATGAGGCACGGCCACTATGAGTTCCTTTTCATGCCCTTCGACTTAACAAATGCCCCTACGATGTTTATGGACTTAACGAACTGCATTTTTCGATCGTACTTGGACAAGTTCGTAGTCATCTTTATTGATGATATCCTCATTTATTCTCACGACGAAAGTGAGCATGCGAGCATTTGAGGACTATATTGCAAACCCTGAGTGATAAGTAGTTGTATGCCAAGTTTAGTTAGAGCGAATTTTGGCTACTAGAGGTTAGATTCTTAGGACACATTGTGTTGAGAGATGGGACTAGAGTTGACCCGAGCAAGATCTCGGCTATTGTTGAATGGAAATTGTCGAGAAATGTATCAGAGATTAGGAGTTTCTTGGGCCTAGCGGGCTACTACCGACGATTTGTTAAAGGGTTTTCAATGATCGCTACTCTAATGACAAGACTACTTCACAAGAATGTTAAGTTTGAATGGACAGAAAAGTGCCAGCAGAGCTTTGAGAAATTAAAGACCTTATTGACTGAAGCCCTTGCCTTAGTGCAACCAGAACCCAGAAAAGAATTCATTGTGTATAGTGATGCATCCTTGAATGGATTAAGGTGCGTACTCATATAAGAAGGCAAGGTGATAGTCTATGCCTCGAGACAATTGAAGCCACACGAGAAAAACTACCCAACACACGACTTGGAGCTAGCCGCCATCGTATTCACATTGAAGATTTGAAGACACCACTTGTATGGCAAGAAATGCCGAATATTTACTGACCATAAAAGCCTAAAGTACTTAATGACTCAAAAGGAGTTAAACTTACCGTAACAAAGATGGTTGGAGTTGATAAAGGACTGCGAGCTAATAATTGACTATCACTCGGAAAGGCGAATATAGTTACTGATGCTTTGAGTAGGAAGTCATTGTTCGCCTTGAGGGCCATAAATACTCAGTTGACTATAAGTGATGATGGATCGATCCTAGCCAAAATGAGAGCCAAACCAATGTTTTTGCAAGAGATTATTGAAGCTCAAAAAAATGACAAGGATTTGCAAGCCAAGATAGCTTAATGCAAGACGAGTAATGAATGAAATTTCTGAATTGGTGTCGACAGTTGTTTAATATACTGAGACAGAATCTGTGTACCTAAGGATGGTGAGCTTATTCAGAGGATTTTGCGAGAGGCACATAGTAGTCGTTTATCTATTCACTCGGGTAGCATGAAAATGCATAACGACTTGAAGAAAATGTATTGGTGGTCAAGAATGAAAAGAGACATTTCAAAGTTTGTCTATAAGTGCCTAATCTATTAGCAAGTAAAAGTTGAACACCAAGTTCCTTCGGGTTTACTTCAACCGGTGATGATTTTCGAGTGGAAATGTGACCAAGTTACCATGGACTTCGTATCAGGATTGCCTTTGTCGCCAAAGAAGAGAGATGCCATATGGGTCATTGTGGATAAACTAACAAAGTCAACTCATTTTATACCAATTCGTACGGACTACTCACTCAGAAACTAGCCAATTTTTACATCTTCGAGATAGTGAGACTGCATGGAGTGCTCTTATCAATCATTTCAGATAGAGATCTGAGGTTTATGTCATGGTTTTGGAAAAAGCTACAAGAGGCATTGGGAACAAAACAAAATTTTAACACGGCTTTCCACCCACAGATAGACGGTCAGTCAGAAAGGGTGATTCAGATTCTTCAAGACATGTTGCGATGTTGTGTTCTTGAGTTCTAAGGCAGTTGGGAAAAATAATTACCGCTGGTTGAATTCGCCTACAACAATAGTTATCAATCAAGTTTAGAAATGGCGTCTTATGAGGCTTTGTATGGGCATAAGTGTCGAACGCCCTTGTAATGGTCAGAACTTAAAGAGAATTAGATACACGGGGTCGATTTGATTAAAGAAACTGAAGAGAAAGTTAAGGTGATTCGTGACTGTTTAAAGGCAGCCTCGGATAGGCAAAAATCTTACACGGATTTGAAATGAAAAAATATTGAGTTCCAAGTCAGGGATAAAGTGTTTTTGAAAGTGTCCTGATGGAAGAAAGTCCTTCGATTCGGTAGGAAAGGCAAGTTAAGTCCACAGTTTATTGGACCTTATGAGGTGACTGAGAGGATTGGACTAGTAGCTTACCGGTTGGCCTTGCCATCCGAGTTAGAAAAGATTCAAAATGTCTTCCATATGTCTATATTACACCGTTACCGTTCTGACCCCTCACACATGATTTTGCCAGCTGAGATTGAAATAAGTCCGAATGTGACCTATAGTGAAGAACCGATTAAGATTTTAGCTCGGGAGGTCAAGAAATTGAGGAACAAAAGTATAACACTTGTGAAAGTATTATGGCATCGACATGGAGTCGAAGAAGCCACATGGGAAACCGAGGAGACTATGAGAGATCAATACCCGAACCTATTCACTGGTAACATTTTCGAGGACAAAAATCCCAAAAGGGTGAGAATTGTAACAACCTGAATTTGGGCTTAGTCAAAAAAGTGGTTTTGGAACCACTAACCTGAGGTCAGAGAAATTGTTTCTAGTATTATTTTATGTGTTATAGCATTATTATAAGGGTGCATGAAAATTTTGGTAAATTAATTTACGCGATTGGGAGCTTAATTGCAAAAAAAAGACTAAATAGCATAAAGGGTAAAAGTTGTGATTTACTAGCAAATTGTGTTAAATAGCTAGAGAACCAAATTTGGGGGTCTTTAATGGGCAAATAGACCCCTTTCTATTAGTGTGGCTAGCCATGGGACAAAGAATTAAAGAAAATAAAAATTTAGTCAAAGTTAGGTGAGATATTTGGTATTAAAAATAATGGCCTACGACTAGCTATTATCTTTTTCATTCTCTTCTTCATTCTACCAAAAATTTCAGCCATTTTGGGGGGTTTTAGAAGCTTGAAAACTCAGCCACTTATTATCCTTACAAGTAAGTGATTCTCATGGATTTTCTTGATAATTTTGGTACTTTTGGAACCCTTGTAGCATAGGCTATCTATTGAGGGGACTATTGTGCAAAATGATGGAAAGTCTAGGGTTTTGCCATGAAAGTGTTCTTGTGGTTTGCTGAAATTTTATGGAAGAAATTGAATCATAGTTGTTAAATAAACAACTTTTGTGAAAGGGTGTTCATGCAAAACACCTAAATTGGACTTAGTTGTAAAGTTGATAAATTGTATAGTAATTGCATGAAATAATGGAAATTGTGGGCTGCCAAAAGAGTGAAAAGAGTTCGATTAGGCTTGGTAAATAAGAAAATTTGAGAAAAATTAATTTCTGAGCCTAGGGGTAAAATGGTCATTTTGCTAAAGTCTAAGGGTAAAATGGTCATTTTGCCAAATTGTAAATTTTGGATTGTCTTAATTAATATAGTGATTAAATTAGTGAATTTTATTTATTATAGATAAAGTATTACGAAATTCGAACCTAGACTGGGGGAAGGCCAAACAAACGGACTAAATCGAAAATCGTTCACATTTTGTATACTGAGGTAAGTTGTAGGTAAATAATACAACTTTACTATAATTATGTATGAAATTGTTGTTTTGGTATAAAATGATTAATTGTAAATATGAGTTATGCATGAGAACATTTATTGAGCTTGAATTGGTAAATTATGATTTGAAGTAATGAAATGATGAGCCTTAAGAATAGACTGGATATTCATGCCATGATACTAGGTTTGATACGAGTGCTAGCGTAAGACCATGTCTGGGACATGGCGTTGGCCTCGTTATGTGTCAGTGTAAGACCATGTATGGGACATGGCATCAACACCTATATGTGCTAGCCAGTGTAAGACTATGTTTGGGACATGGCATCAGCCTTGACATGCAAGCTAGTGTAAGACCATGTTGGGGACATGGCATCGGCACGGATAGAGGAGAGGCAGTGTAAGACCATGTCTAGGATATGGCATCAGCCTTGATACATGAGAGTCAGTGTAAGACCATGTTTGGGACATGGCATCGACTTGACATGTGAGCCCGTGTAAGACCATGTCTGGGACATGGCATCAGCTTGATACCTTATGTTTGAGGCTTATTGAATATCCTTTCATATTCTAAATGGTTAATGGGAAATTTAAAGTTTATATCAAGGTCGAGAGATATTATGATGACCTTGTGAGTGGTGCAGGTACCTATATGAAATGTATGAAATGTGAGCTCGAAATTATGTTGTATGATTAGTAAAAGATGAGAATGAGTAAGTTATGCTTGTGGCCATTCTTTTGTATCATGTACAAATTATGATGTATTGAGAGCATGTTATAGCTTAGTAAATTGTTGTCATTTACTTACTTGCAACTTACTAAGCTTTATGCTTACTCCCTCTCCTTTCCATTTTCTTATAGTGCCACTAAGTTAGCTCGTGGATCAACTGATGTCAGAGGCTTCGTTCACTCTATCATCCAGAGCATTCGGTATAGTTAGTTTCTAGCATTTTGAGAAATGGCATGTATACGAACTAGTCTTAGTCAAGTGTCATTCAATGTTGGGCCAGGTGTGTTGGCTTGTTTTGGGATACTCCATTTTTGTATAAGGCCATAGATATTGGCTAACAAATGCTATTGGTTTATAAATGCGAATGATGATGTTTTCAAGAATAAGCAATTAGCATGAGTAAATGTATGTGCTAGGAGTAATAGTATGAATGCATGGTTGGATGGGTGATGTAAAGTTGTGTAGATGCCAATTTATGGTTATTGGTTGAGTATTGGTACCATGTGATGTATTGTTATGAGATTGATCTTGTTTCAGGGTGGTTAAAGGCTTGGTAGATAGCCTTATTTTTGTCCACACAGGTAAACACACGGGCGTGTGTCTAGGTCGTGTGTGACACACGGTCTGCACCATAGGCGTATGGTTAGGCTGTGTGTCCCCTTCACCTTAGGTTGGCAAAACTAAATGCCCAACAGTTTACCACACGAGCTTGAGACACGGCAGTGTGTCTCAACATGCAGAGGACACGGCCTAGCACATGGACATGTGCCACGGCCGTATAACCCTTAGGAGTTGCTAATGTCAGAAATAGAATACCAAGTTTTTTGTACACGGGCTGTGACACAGGTGTGTCATGGCCGTGTGAGGGACATAAGCTGAACACACGGACGTGTTCCAAGCTGTGTGAAAACCCTGTAGGTTCGATGTTAGAAAATAAATCCATACGGACAAAGGGCACAGGCGTGTCTCTAGGTGCTTAGGCCGTGTGAATCACACGAGCCTTCAAAACGACCATGTCTAGAGGCTACATGGGCGTGTTGCCCTTCCACAAGGTCGTGTGCCCTATTTTTAGTAGATTTTCTTGAAAGTTTTATAAGCACTCGGATTTGTTCCGAATGGTTTTCTAAACAAGTTTTGGAAGGGTTGTTAGACAAGTCTTGAAAAGTTTTAATTTAAAACGAAGTTTAATGAACCAAAATTGAATGTTGGTATGTGTTTGAGTAAGGTAATGCCTCGTACCCAGTCCCGGTGTCGGATACGGGTAAGGGGTGTAGGGGACACACGGTCTATTCACACGCCCATAGGGCTGACCGTGTGTCACACTAGGCCTAGACACACGTCCGTGTGTCTACCCATGTAGACAATTTATAGGCTACATACCAAGCCAATTGCCACCCTAAAACATAAACACACAAGCACCAAAGCATTGGTATAGTTCATGGCATATTTAAACAACCAACATATCCACAACTAAGACATCATCACATCATTTTCACTACATTTCTAGTATACTTAACCAATCACATACTCAACAACTTAAACCATGCAATTTACCACATCCATGAAATGCATCAACATGCTATAAAACTTATAATCAACATTAGCCCATATCAATTGACCTTATACAAAATGAATTAAGTATCATCAAAAGCCAACACATTTGGCTAACCAATATGACATATAACAAAAAGACGAAGTCCCTATACATGCCATACTCAATGTGTTAAAACTAGCTATACCCAAATTTCCAATTGATAGTGTGATCGAGTCTCCAACGTCCTTCGATCCCCAAGCTAGCTTAGCGATACTATAAGAAAAATGGAAAAGAAAGTGGAGTAAGCATAAAGCTTAGTAAGTTTGCATGTAATTAATTAACAACACTAATCATGCAATATCATACGCTTAACATAAATATAACTTGATACAATGTCATCAATCATCATGAATACATCTTAGATCATGTTATTTACATAATGTACCATAAAACTCATGATTCCTTCATTCACTTCTTACTGAGGCCTTATCGATGCATAACTCAAGAATTATGAGTTTCGTGAACATACCTGTACCCTTTCAACATGTTCATACCTTGTCATTATACTGACATACTTTTGAATTACCCGTTGAACCACTTAGAATACTAAGGATATCGAGAAATCTGGTACACATGGTAGGATGCCAATGCCATATCCCAGATATGGTCTTACATGGGATCACAAATCGATGCCGATGCCATATTCCAGATATGGTCTTATACAGGATCTCATATCAAAGCCATGTCCCAGGCATGGTCTTACACGAAATCTCATAACGATGCTAATGCCATGTCCCAAACATGGTCTTACATGGGATCAAATATCGATGCCAATGCCATGTTCCAAACATGGTCTTACATGGGATCATACATAACTCTAATATCATGACATTTGTATCCTATCTATTCTTAAGGTTTAATCAGGATTCCAAAACTTTAAATCTCGTTACATCGTTATCGAGTCATTGTAAACCAAAAATTCATAAAGCAATTATACATATCATGCAAAAATTAAAGCATTAAATACAAAGTGAAGTAATGTTGCATTATTTACCCACAAACTTGTGACAGCCCAAATTAGGGGCTAAACAGAATAGTGGTTTCGTAACCACAATTCTGAAGTGAAAATTTTTAATTATGTGAATTTTTGATAATATCTAATCGATTGAATATTGGTGTGAAAAATACTGTTTAGAAATTTTCTATTTGGGTACCTAATTTTGTGAAATGGTTTAAATTGCAATAAGTGAAAAATATGCATTGTGTATGATTAAATGACTTGATTGAAGTATTATGTGAAATTGGAAGTGTTTATGATGCAAATAGACCATTAAATTGTGTTTTGGACTAAAATGACCTTACATGAGAAAAATATCTTAGAAATGGCTTGAAGGGCAAAATGGTCAATTGGGCATAAAGACAAAACTCATTAAATAAAAGTTATCATCTTCTTCATGGACAAATGTATGTGCCGAAAATTGAAGCCCTCCATAGCCAAGGGTTTTTGAGTTTTCCAAGCTTTCATGTAAGTGCAAGTTAGTCCTATTTTCAATTATTTTCGTATTTTTTAATTCATTTGAGCTTGGGTTTCATGATTCTACCATTTATTGGAAAAGAAATAAGAGTTTGAAAAATTACCCATTTGTGATAAGAGTGTGCTTGGTATTACCCATTTGTGATAAGAGTGTGCTTGGTTGATTAATGGTAGATAATGAAAGTTTTAAGTGTTATTTACATGTTTTATTGGATGAAATTGAATGAAAATGCATAAAAAGAGACTAATTTGTAAACGGTTACAAATTGTTCCTAAAAATGTGAAATGATGAGGATTTGAGTGTCATAATTGTGAAAATGGGTTATATAAGCCCATGGATTAAAGAAATTGAGTTTTGAGTATAGGGACTAAATGGTAATTTTTGAAAAGTAGAGGGGAAAATTTGAAAAATCTACCCAACTGTGAATTGTGAATGAAGTTGAATGAATTATTGATGAATTGTATTATGTGTGTTAATTTAGACCAAGAAAGATCTGATAAATCCCGAGAACAGGGAAAAGATAAAGTTCTCAACTAATTTCGGGAAATAATCCTTTTTGCAATCCAGGTAAGTTATATGGAACTTCTGGTATTTCTGTATTGATTTAAATTATATGTTTATCATTGAATTGCTATACTAAATATAATTATGCCATGGGTCGAGAATTGAACATGTCTCTGTAATTGTGGAGATAATGTACTGATTGTAAAGATCCCGGTTGAACAAGTAGGAATAGATATAGATATGTGTGACATGTCACTTGAGGGCCCCACTGTTCTGACTGTTATAGTTGCCCGGGTGCTTAGTGGTCGTGCATGTGTTGTAGAAACCTATCAGCTTATGTGAGCAGGCCCGTGGTTAACTTCTGTACTGTGACTGATTGTAGCTTCAGCTACCTTACTGTTTGTAGCTTCGGCTACCCCACTGTTAGTAGCTTTGGCTACCTCATGGCTTTGCCATGTCTATACAGCACTTATGTGCTAACCTCTGTATATCTGTTTATATTCCGAAATTGTTCAATGGGATTAGATTAACTGTATTGTATGTGAAGTGGACATGCAGGTGAAATGAAATGACACTGCATACTGAAATTAACACCATTAATTATGTGTATAATTGGTTTATGTAAAGTGCTCATAGAGTAAGTATAATTGTTTAATGATATATGACAGTATTTGTTAATTATAACCGAATGATTCGATAAATTTCTTTTAATGTTATGAAATTTCATATGGCTTACTAAGCTCTTTGTAGCTTACTCCCTTCCCTTTTTCCTTCCCTTCTAGATTTTCAAGTTGGTTAGATTGGGATCAAGACGTCGGAGTACGCTACACACTATCAAGCTTCTTTTGGTATAGTTTGTGCTTCTTAAGTGTAAATTTATGGCATGTATAGAATATTAATAGTTGTAAAGGGGTATTTTGTAAGCTTAAGCTATATTGTTCAAATGTGATATTTTGTAAGTTGATAGGCATTAATGTAGCCATTTTGAGTAAAATAATCTTTGAATTGGTCTATATTGGTTGTGTTTATGTTCGTTTTAATTCAGGAAAGTTAAAGCTTGGTAAATAGCCTGACACAGTCTGCATGGCAAGGCACACGGGCGTATGCCATGGCCGTGGGGAAATTAAGAGAATGCTCCAAGGGTGAGAGGCACGGGCGTGCCTAGGTCGTGGGCAACACACGGCCAGACCCAACGGGCATGTCTTTGGACCGTGCCTCCCCTACACCTTGAATTAATTTTTAATGTATCACACAGGCAGGAGACACGGCCGTGTGTCTCAGCCGTGTGGTGTACACGGCCCCCAAACGCTCGTGTGGGGTGGCCGTGGTTGAACGGACAGTTTCGTCCACGGGTGCCAAGCATGGGCTTGTGAGGACCACACGGTCTATTCACACGGTCGTGCCAAGAGTCATACGGCCGCGTGGCTTCGTTTTAAAAGTGAAAATTTTTCTGAGTGTTTGTTTCGATTAAATTTGAGCTGAATTGTTTATAATAATCGTATTGTGTTTGGAAACCCCTAATAAGGGTGATTATAAATTGAAGTGTATGTGATTCTGCAATTGATTGCTAGTAAATTCTGTAAATATTATTCTGTTTCCGGTAATGCCTCGTGCTCGATTCAGGTGACGGCCTCGGGTTAGGGGTGTTACAAAACTTACCTCAGAAACAAAATATGACTAATTATTCAATTTAGTCCATAACTTTGTTCTTTCCTCAGTTTGGGTTCAGACTTCGTTCTTCCTGATATATAATAGAAAATTTCACTTATTAACCATCACATTGTTCAAATCGGTCCATAAATCATAATTTAGAAAAATTACAATTTTGCCTCTAAACTTCACATATTTACAAATTAGTCCCTAGGCTCATAAAATGACATGGACTCATTTTCTTTGCTACTCAAGCCTAGCCTACAACCACTTTCATAACCATAACAGCCCACCATTTCCATTAAAACACATGTTACTACTTATTTTGTACCTTTTACAAATTAGTCGTTTTTAGGTGTTTTCATGAAAAATCACTTGGTAAAAGATGTTTATCACACATCAAACTCTCATATTCCTTCATTAAACACCAAAATACATGCATGTCACACATGGATAAATTTTTGAACATGAATCCTAGCTCAAAATATGGCTAGAAATAGGTAAATCGGGTTACGAGAGTTTCAAAAATATAAAAAAAGCATTAAAAACGGGGCTAGGATGTACTTACTATAAGGCCCATCCTTGAGATTTTTCCCTTCCATGTCCATTTTTGTCCATCATGACATAAAATGGTCTATTTACTAAATAAGGACCTCTAATTTACACATGTATTTCAATTAAGTACCCCAAAGCTTCTAGAACCTCATATTTTACAACTTTTGCAATCTAGTCATAAAAGTTAAATTGGTCACTTATTCACAAAATTTCATCATGTAACTTTCACACTATCATGCAAACATGTCATAAACCTCAAAACAATTATAAAATAAATATTTCTACTTCGAATTTGCGGTCTCGAAACCACTATTCTGACTAGGCCCAATATTCAGATGTTACAATTAACCTGCACCCTTACACTCATGAAGGATTTGATTCTCGACTCAACAACTTCACATTATACTCAAGAAAAGTTCCAATAAAGTTACTGAATTGCTTTGCTATCATTTGCGACATTAATCCATTATGGAGGTCATGTATCTGCACCCAAAAATCAATAAAGTATAGCAGAACTTGCAAAGGATCCTCATCCTTCTCAAGCCAATTAAATACCCAAAAATGATTGTTGAAAGTCTAAAGGGCTCCATCCACTACTTAATCAATGTCAACTTCGTAGAGAATTTAAATAGATATCGCTTCTCTGTTATATCTAAAATAGCCACTCTTCTAGGAAGATGCCAAAGATTCTCATGCTTATTTTGCATCGCTTGAAACTGGATTGCACTAGTGGTTAGAAAGCACCCAACTAGGCAAAACCCATCATTAAGACCACCTCCTCTTCCCCGACATTCACTTCCTAGGCTTCTTCTTCCCATCATTAATCAACAAATTGTCCATCTCAAGCTCCATAGTCAATGATTGACTTTGTACCCCTGATCAAAAAAAAAAAAAAAAAAGCCCCAACACTATCAGATCCAAATTGCAAGCAAGAAAATGACAAGAGAAAGTAATTTAAAATTAAAATAATTTAAATAAAACAACTAAAACTAAAATAATTTAAAATTAAACCCGAGCCTAAAATAGATTTATTTATGAATGATTTACTACTTTATTTATAATTCAATTATTATATATATTTTTATAAATACAATTTTAATATTAATTTGTGTGAAGATATTTATAATTAAGTTTTTCCCTCAGGTGTCACATAATCTAATTTTATAAAATTTTGAATATACAACAATGTAAATCTAATATAAAATTACCAACTTAAAAAACGAGAAGGGCATAAAAATAATTCGATAAGAAAAAGATGTCGGTGTTGCGTAGGAGTTAATAATTGCATAACGTGACGACGTGGGTGGGGCAGCTTATCCAACTCGGGGCTGTGAATCAATCACTAACTCAGTGCCCGACAATTGTAAAAAGAAATATAACAAAACCATGTGGCCATTCCCGTAAATTCCATCAGCTTCCAAGGGCCATTTCAAATTCTCGTCATTTTCATCTAAAATATCCCCTTCCTTGCCTCTATTCTTTTTCAGTCCAAATTCTTAAAAGCTTTGAAAACATTTTAAAAAACAAAATCTAATATTGAGAAATAGGATTGGAAAGAGATTCCGGGATTTGAGCATTTCGAGGCGGAAAAATAATTACTTCTCGCTGTTACGTAACAAAATTCCGAAAGAGTGCGAAAAAGCAAAGTTCGACCCCTTAGTCCAACGGAATTTAATCGTTGGACTTGGAAGCTTTTAAGAGTGAAAAAAAGAGATAGAGAGAGTAGTAGAATCCAGAGAGGTGTTAGGGTTTTGAGTTTGAAGATGACAGAGGTGAGATTACATATATATGATGTGACCAACAGTGGATCGGATAAAACCAACAGCACTATTGTTCAAATCAACAAGATCTTCAAGGACGGTATAGGCCTCGGCGGCATCTTCCACAGCGCCGTTCAGGTTTCTCTTTTCACTTTTGCATTTCTATTACTTTCTTTATTGTTGTGCTTGAATGAGATCTAGGGTTCTTGGCATGGGAATTTTTTTTGTTTGGTGTTCTTTTTCTTGGATTTTAACTTGTAAGTTATACGAATATTTGACCCTGATTTTAAACAAGATGTGCCATTCTTGTTGCTGCGTTTCGATAATATTTATTAAAGGAAATGGGAGCTTTAAATCTTTGTTTTGGTTAAAAGGAGTTGTTTCAACTTTCAAGGTGGTTGTGAACTGAAAAGAGACTGCTACGAGGAATTTATGGTTAATCTGTAGAGTAAAGGTTTATATTTTTCCCTGCTTATATTGTAGAGTGAGAATCTTGGTAGTCTATTTTATCATTTTAATCTATCGAATTGATCTAATGAACTCTGAGAGATTTGGAGTGTCCTCAGTTGTGGCTCAAGTATTACAGAGCAGAAGACTATGCTTTACGACGTGTTAAGTGAAATTTCTGCAGCTTTGGTACCATAATGATTTTGCAACTATTTGTTCAGTTATTGTGGATTATTTGCATCTAGTTTTATTTTTTAAAGAATTTATGGAAATCTGCCATGATGTTACTTCACTTTTTATTGTAGTTTGGGTACCATCAATGGTTACTTTACACCGCTTTACAAATTTAGATTCATCTTGTCATTAATCTCATGGCTCATCTTTTACATTTTCATTGTTGTTTTTTATAGACTACTTTTGTTGATACCGAACCAATAACTCATTGCTTCAGATACCTGTGTATCTATCTAAATTTTTTTAATGGATATCATATGAAACTATTAGTTCTCCAAAGAGAACATTTTGAGACAGTGTCTATGTGGTCAGATTTTGGGATCTGAGATATGGTATACTAATGTCGGCATCTCATGACTCTCTTTAATGAATCTGTTATTGATGCCTTTTTCTTGTCAAACTTAATAACATAACATGCCATGTTGACAGGTTTATGGAGAAGAGGAATGGTCTTTTGGCTTCTGTGAGCAAGGGTCAGGGGTGTTCAGTTGTCCTTCTGGCAAAAATCCAATGTATACATATCGCGAGTCCATGGTCCTTGGAAGAACTAACTTTTCAAAATTTAAGGTAAACCAGATCTTGCAGGAACTTAGTAGAGAGTGGCCTGGAAGTTCCTACGACTTGTTATCCAAAAATTGTAACCATTTCTGTGATGAGTTCTGCGAAAGGCTTGGTGTCCAAAAGCTTCCAGGTAACTTACGATATCTTTTATTCTTGTTGATGGGCTGAACTACTGTAGGTATTCTGTGTGGTCACTGCTTTGCCTATCCCTATAACTTTATAGTGCACCTGCAGATGGGCAAGTTCTTTAGTATAGCCTTATGTAACTTAAGTCTGGCCTATTGCTTGATGTAAATTGATGGAGAACATTGTGCTTAATGACAATATCTAAGTTGTGGATGCTAAATAAGAGCTTAGTGCTTTGCTTGTCCTGTTCTATTATCTATGTGTTTTGGTGATAAATCTGAATATCAACTATTTTAAGTTCTGGCTTGGGCTACCTGCATATTCTTAGTATTAGGTTGTAAAGCTAGGGGCAATCATATTACTTTTGCTTCACTTGTTATGTAGGCCCTTGTCTGGCTGTATTTTGATGAGATAAAATGCGATCTATAAGAGTGTATACAGTTTCTTTTTTGTTGGTTTCATTTCAACTCACATTTGCATGCTTGTTCTTACAAATTTTAACAGGTTGGGTAAACCGATTTGCTAATGCTGGTGATGCTGCCATAGAAATAGCAGAAAACACTGCCTTACGGGTGAGTGTCCCTTCTTCAGTTCATGATTGTAATAATCAGCTGAAAATCTCTAAATCACTTAAGTGTGAATATTGCTTGATGTATTTAATTGTTATTGGGACTGTTTGTCTGTTTCAAAGGCCTGTTGGAGGTGGTTGCCTTGAAACTTTGAGAACATAGAGAAGGTGGTTTAACATTTGTTTGTGAACTGCAGTCTTATCCTGAATGTAAAATTTGCAGTAAATGTTTTTGCCGTACACTTGTCAGCCTTCTGCTTTCTAGTCTTTTGAGCATGCTGTACTAAATTTGCATTAAAAATTGCACTGAATCTGAAATGCCGACTATATTGTTATTGAGAATGTGAATTGACAAGCATAGAAGGCAGAAACTGGAATATTGCAGTAACCTTCTTTGTACGGTTTGGTTTTTTATGCATGTTTTAAGTGTCCCAAGCCTAGAAGCTTTAAACCTCGCTATGGTCAGTGCTTAAAATTGGTGTAGCGTTAATTATTGCAGTTGAGACAAGCCAAGACTGAGATAGTATCAGCTAGCAAAGTGGCATATCGTTTTCTTGTGGGTGTTACGTCTAGTTCTAGTGGTGGCAATGATAGCCCCGGCAATTCAAATAGAGGAAGCCCCAGATTTCAAGCAGCTTGGTTTAAAAACATCATCACTACTGGTGCCAAACCATCTAGCAGTTCTGAAATCGAGACTCAGGGTGGCAGTGGTTTTCAGAACCATCGGCTACAGAATTCTGCACAGACAATCCAACAAAATTTCCATGATTCACAAAGATCACCGTGACAATTCAAATAATTTGGAAAAACCATGGTGACAGAATTCATGGCATGATATGTGATGGAAACGATTTCTGGAAGCACTGTTTGTTGTGTAATAGTTGAAACTCTACATTGCCAATTAAGATGTCATTCATTGTGTATCAAATGTAAAATGTTCATTTCTTGTCCAAACCGAAATTTTATCATGCCCTGTGGACTTAAGTTCATTGAAAAAATCATCTGAAAACTCTTGTGCTTGGGCAAGTCTTCATTCCAACTACAAATTGACATTGTGTAGGTAATTTCGGACCTTTTACTTGCTATAAGCTTTCTATTAAGTGATTTTGATACCATCTTTCCCTTTTATGTCTTCTGCAATAAATGGACGAATTCCTGAGACCTACTAAGTGATGCTCTATCAATTGAAAATTTAAAGAAAACAAACGATCAATATTAGGGTTAATTGCACATTTTAAATTGCTGTCGAACTTCAAAATGTTTCAAAATATTAATATTGTATTAATCAAAATTTTTTTGCTAACTTCTCTTTTAGTTTAGATGTTAAATTAGGGTATGTTTAAAATAAGTGAATCAATTTTTTTTTTTAAATCCTTTTGATTTTAGTGATATTTTTTAACATAATCATATCTAAATTACTTGGACTCTTAAGTACTTAAAATTTGATCAAAATATTTTAGATATGGTTCTTTGTCAGATACAAACTATAATTGATATCCAAGTTGACAACTAGGTGATGTGAACCATTGAAACTCAAACGTATGATTCACAAGGGTTCGTTTTACCTAGTGAACTAATCACAAGAAACAAGACACGACAAATAAAAATTAAATTGAATTTTATGTTCAAGACTTCATTTCTGCTAGCTTGAATGAGATCCATTATTGCCAGGACATCGAGAAGTACAAATTTGACTTTTGTTGAATTAATTGTGGGATCTTCTTTTAAGAAATTGTTATCAAGAATTGTGAAAGGCATGTGTCTAAAATTGCATATAAATAATAATTCAATAAAGTCTCATGCGATTTCTATTTCTACTACTGATGGAAAAAATTTCCGTTTTTCTGGATACCCATTGTTATTAAAAAAAAAAGTCATGTAAAGCACAACTGATATAAAAAATGTGAAAATCAAAAGCTATCAAAGCTATGATGATACCATCTTGAAGAGCAAAAGGAGGAGAAAAATATACAAAAACATTCATAATGGAATGGACAAATCATACAGGCAAACAAAGTGCAATTCATCCAATAAGCAGAAGACATGAAATCATTCAGGCAAACATCACCTTGTATAATATCAAATGAAATTTCTATGCATAAGACATGATAAAGGCATCTATTCGACAATACAACTATGTGAAGATATAATGGATACCAATGTGAGTGTAATGTGAAGGAGGTGATCCTCCAACCTACCATATTTATATAAATTTATTGTAATAACTTGTTTTTTAGTGGTGTTAAAAATAGTGATTTTAGGACCACAAATTTGACGAATGAGTCTGTAAATATTATTATTTGATATTTATGAGTCAAATATAGTAGTATATTGAATTTTAATATGATAACTTTTGCTAATTGTATGATTAGTTAAGTTGAAGTTGTTTGTCCTTAAAGTTAAGTGGTTTTGGAAAACGAGGTATCGGGACCTTGTTTCTATAAACCAAACCCGTAATATTTTTATTAAATTTTTGTAGAGTGATTATATAGGTATATTAAAATTTGGTCAAGAAATTTTGATGTTTCGATTGCTAATTAAGGAAAAAGGATTAAATTGTAAAAATGGTAAAAGTTAATCAATATTTTTTTAGTTAAAAGGCTTAAATGGTTAAAGTGGGAGAATTTATGAGGCAATTATACCTTTTTTTTTGGTTGGACGGTAAATGCTTGATTATTTTATAATATATGTGTTAAAAAATTATTATTAAAAAAAAATATATGTAATTAAACATAAAAGAATAAGAAAACATAAAACCCATTTTCATTTCCTTCTCCCACCGAAAATGTTTGAAAACTCCATTGTTGAACATCAAGGTACGGCCAACTTAAGTTCCTTGCATGGTAATGGTTCCTAAGCTTGTTTTTCATAATTTTTATATTTTTAATATCGTTGCAACTAGATCCAACTAGCCTATACCTCTGTTTTCAAAACCGTCAAAGATTTTAAAAAAATTCATGGATTTTATTTGAAGTTTTTAAATGTTTGTGGTAGATTTTGAAGCTTAGAAATGAAATATGAATGATTTGTTAAGTAAATTTTGTTAATTTTGAATTTAGGGACTAAATTATGAATATATTAAAATTGGTACGAAAATTTTGTAAATTTTGATAATAGGAGGCTGTATATGAACATAATTGAATTGGGTTTGAAATTTGGAGTCCAAATTCGGAAGATATGATAAATTTGGTTTTAGGGACTAAATTGAATAAAATGCAAAAATTTAGGGGCATCTGAATAATAAGATTAAGTTTGATATATATATTTATAATTGGATGATATAAGATGTTTGGAATTGATAAATTGAATTAAATTATTAAATAGATTGAAATTTGGACCAAATTGAAGAAAATCGAGGAAATGACAAAATTTGCTGATTAGTCCTTAGTGAGTTGTTGTTTGCTGTCTTAATCAGGTAAGTTCATACGATATATTTGTGTTTAATTGTTATACATTTAGAATTATAATTGTAATTACATTTAGTTGAAATTTTAATTGTTTACAATTCAGTATAAAAAGGTGAGTGAGAGGATTAAATGTATATGATGGATTGCAAATTGAAATAATTATGGAATTGACCTTAATTTGAACTTATATAGAATATGTTATGTGATGATATGATGAAATGAGCTGAATTTATTTGATTTAGACTAATTGATGGTGATAATGACTAAATTGAATATATGTGAAAGCATAATATGATGTTATAATGCAAAATTGAGCATAAATTGATATAATTTTTTGTTGTCATATGTGGGATAAATGTACTCTTGATGAAAATAATTGAGAATTGAGGTATTGGTTGATAATGAATTATAAAATGAATACTTTATTAACAATTTGGGCAGAGTTGGATATAGTTGGCATGCCATAGGATAGAAAGAATTCAGGGATTACTTCGACTACGAGTCAATGAGGCACTAGGTACCAATTTGCTTTTGTTTAACCGATAAGACACTGGGTGTCAATTTATTTATAACGTTGGGCCCAATTATTTGCTTTGAATTTATCCGATGATGCACTGGGTGCCAAACTGGTGTATTGGTTGGATCCGTGTATCCATTCGAGTCCAAGTTGTGTTAATAGGGAAATAAATGGTAAAAATAAAATACTTGATATTTGAAATGGCAAATGATATAAAATGGAAGTGAAATATGAAATGGAATATGAAATTATGGTATGAGTTGGGAACAGTGATTGATTATGTTCAATGAATCCATGAATTTAGAAATTGAGATAGTATGTGATTCGTAATATGTATCATGAAATGAAGTAGTAATTGTCATTAAATTAGTAATTGATATGTATATTTATATTTTGTATGAAAATGAATTGATATAAAATGGGAATGATTTTTATATGATTCAATATAAATTTGGTGGAGAATTCAAACTATAAAATGAAAAATAATGTTTGGCATAAATTTGAAATGGGATGTATTACAGGTAAATAGATTGTATGATATGATTAAGATGGTGAATTAATTAAATGATTGTTTGTTTTATGAATGATAATGAAATGTTGAATTAAGTGAATTTAAATGTTATATAATTGAGTTAATATATATATATGATAAATGTTGAGCTTACCTTCTTGATATGTTACTTGCCATGATAGGAAAACTTTATCAAGCTAAGTAGCATGTCGTGTATAATTATAAGCTATTTTTAATTCTCCGACTCCCTTTTTATGCAAGATTCTTTCTTTCTTTCTTTCTTTTGTTTTGATTAGCTTTATTGAATATGCTATTGATGAGATTTTGGGGTTTGATTTCAATGGTTCTTCGTATTGGGTGGTTGATTGCTTCTTTCATTGTTGGGTGAGGATGGCGAAGATAATGTTTGGAGTTATGGAAGAGGATGGAGAAGATGTTTTGGTGATGTGAGTCGATGGTAGGAGGTAAATGAGAGGGATGTTGAGGTAGTGTCGGTTGGGGGGATGGTTTTTCTTTTCATTTTATATATTTTTTTCTTTTCATTTTATAAATTAATTTCTTTAATTTTAAATTTTCATGTTATTATTCGATTTAATAAAAAATCATTTTGAATTCAATCAAGTTTCACCACTTGAATTATTAAACCAAGTCAATATGGAATTGACGAATTGTCAATGGCCTTAATAGAAATGACAATTATGAGGGCCAATTAGTTTTTAACTTTTGATTTGGGGACCAATTAATTGGACTTTTCAATCAGTGGCTCAATTGATTTTTTAAAATTATTTTCAAGGGGCTTTTTTTAGTACTTTAGTCTTTATTTTTAAAATAAATGAATTATCTATATAGCCCTTATTTTTATTTTAAAATTTTGTTCCTTTGATAACTTCCAAATTTATAGATACATAAGTTTATAGTTAATTTGAATAATATTATTATTGGTTGTGGTTATATTGGAGTAGGCTTTGGAAAAAAAAATTGATTTGAGATAAGACCTTTTCCATTATTGATACAATGTGACCAAAGCAAGTAGCTGCAATTTCCTTTATTAATGTTAATATTATTAGAAACAATGGTAATGTCTAAGGTGGGATCATATTATAATGGGATCAATTTTAAATCAACAACTATGGTTAAAAGATAAAATTGAAGAGATTATAGCCATTTGATCAAGCCATGTCAGAAACTAAGAAATTGTGATGGTGTTTTAAAACCTTGTCACACTCAGTTTTTACTTATGTCCCAAATTTAAAGGAAACTTAGGAGTTAATTGAATAGGACGGTAACTTGGCGGGCTATACTAGAAAATTTGACAAATTTGTGGCTGGTTAGTAATTAGTTGAGATGTAATTTTGATTCAATTGGGTTAGAACCGACTGATTCCTTAGTGGGGAACATAATGATTAGCGACAAATGGTTTAGAGTAGAGTCCTCGATAACCATGCATTTGGGGATTTATATATATATGAGCAGTGTCATTCTTCAAAGGGGTTCTTCTCATTTTTTTTGTTTCATCTTTTTCATCATCTTCTTGAGTTTGCTTCAAAAAAGAGAGGGTTTAAGGGAGAGCTCTGCATGGAGAGCTGAAATTGAAGTCTGAGGTCTAACAATAGAAAATCGTGTGACTTGGTAAGATTATCAACCTTTCTACCTTTATGGATTTGAAGAAAAGAAAAGGAATTTAAGAATTTCTGGGATAATTTTGAAAGGTTTCTGTAACACCTCAAACTCGGCCCAGACGTTATGGCCGTATTTGGTAGTGTCACATTGAAATGTTTCACATCGCATTTCACTTTAACTAAATTCGTTGTAAAAACCCCATTTTGTTCTTTAAGCTAAAAGAAATCGCTTTTCTTTCTATCCATGATTAATCAGGTTATAAAAATAGTTTACTTCGGAGAAACATATCGATTGCGGAAGCTTTGATTGAATTCTCATTTGTTGTGGAAACGTGGTTTTTGGAAAACATATATCATTTTGTACAACGCGCCCTAGAACTAACAAATTTTAAACATACAGATAAATAATCCCAAACTTAAGAAAAATTTAATAACGGCCTTATTACAAACCCAAAATAAAACCATATTTAAAGTGGTAAAAGTAAAAGTAATATAAAAGTAAAGTGTGGTCGCCTCCAAGTTCCACGTAGCCCCGAATCACCTAAGCCTCAGAATTACCTGTACAGTAAATTTAAAGGGTGAGTACACAAATACTCAGTGTGTAACCCCGATAATAACAATATAATAGAATCAGTCTAGGCCAAAACCCTTTACAGTAGCATATCACAATAAGTGGACCTAAGCCCAAAATAGTAACAGAATGATATGCAATCAGAATCTTACCCAACCATCCGCCACACTCTATCCCCTTCCAACCCAACACTCCATGTGGGGATTTAATCAACCTACCCAACCCTACACTCCACAGCCAACAGATTAAGGCCGCCATCCTCCAATTTTAATATATCCCTTTCCCCATGCAATGCAACATATTAATAACATGCTAACATGATACAGATAACTCAAACAGAGCAATTCATAATATATATAATTTAATCAGAAACATACGGAGTCAAAACAGTCATTTTTACCCCTTAGAGTGTATTTTGATCATTTTGCCCCTTTAGAGGCATTTCTGTCATTTGTCAGTGTGGTTCTTCGTAAGTGAAGGCCTATCAGTAAGACCATGGTTGTCTGGCGACACATGCAGCCAAATAGTCTCGAGATTCGATGAGGGTTTTAAATCCATCTCGCGGGCCTACGGGCCCATTGGGCCCATTTGGCCGTTTCGACCCAACTCTTGAAGTCGCTCATGAATACCGTTTTCCATTGTAGGGCCACAATCCGTGGCGTCAATCACTCATATGAGCGTTCGCACGACCATATGGTCAATCTTTATAAAAGTGTGATAACACACCTGTAACAAGATAGTAGCTATTGCTTCTGGAATACAAGCACCTAAAGTAACCACAACCTTATTGTTAGACAATTTTCATGGCTAAACCCAAAACCACCATATGAATAACATCAAGATCAACCCACCATCACTTACCTGAAAAAGGAACGATCACTTGCAAGAGTTTGAGAGTTCGGTCAACCCCCTCCTAATAAAATCGAATCCCTAATCATGAACGATCAATTACAACGTTACAAGATCACTACTTAAATGAAATCAATGGGCATAAAAATATTCAGTTAAACCACTTCCTCATTCGAATACTTACCGAAATATAGAAGGATAGTATTCGGTCAGCACACCACAGGCCTTAGATTCGGGCTACGCAGAGGAAGAACGAGAAGTCAGAGAGAAAGTGTAACACTCCTCGAAACTTGATACCCCACAACGACATCAAAACAAAAGTGCAAAAAGTCAGTACCTAAGGACGAAATTTACAATTTCCATTAAAGAAGCAACTAGGAGGATAGAACAACCCTCAAACCGAAAGATTACCTTCAATAATAATGTGACAGCCCGGTTGTGACCCTAATCGGAACGGTGGTTTCAGGACCACGAATCTGAGTCAGAAAAATGTTTTAATATTATTTTCTGTGTTTTGAATGTGTGAATTATCATGTGTACAAAATTGGTTTTAAAATTTTATTGTTTGGATGTCCGATTTGATAAAAGGATTTAATCGCGTAAAAAGAAAAATGGGTAATAAATTGTGAAAGTGGTTAAATTGTTGTTGTTTTTATAAGTGGAGGTCTTCAACATGCAATTAGACCTAAATTTAGTATAGTGGACTGCTAAGACATTATATTATATGATTTTATTTATTTTATATCATAAAGTCTAATTTAATAATTTTATAATATATGTTAAGTTAGTAATAAAAAAATCATTTGTTCTCTTGGTTCTTCACCACCGAAAGTAAGAAAAAAAAAAGAAAGAAGCAAGAACTAGGTTCGACAACCTTTCCCATTTTTATTCAAGGTAATTTTCAAATTAGATTTTGTTAATTTTGATATTTTTGTAATCCTTGCTTAATTATCTTCAAAGCCCATTTTTGTAATTTTAGAAATAGTTGAGAGATTGAAATTTGGCCATGAATAGAAGCTTGTGGATTCTTATGTTTGAAGTTAGAAATTAAATGTAGATGTTAGGTGTGTATATCTTGTGTTGGAATTTTATGTGATTTATAAGTATATAGGGGTTAATTGTTAAATTAGTAAATAGAGGGATTAAATAGAAAAATAAATGAGATGTGAAGAATTGTATGTGAATTAGGAGCATTCGGCCTAGGCTTGGTATAAGCAATTTTTTCTTATTTTGTGTAATTTGAAATTTGGATTAATTTGCTACATGTGTAAAATTGTGAGGGTAAATCGGTAATTAGCCTAATTGAGTATTCTTGGATTAATTTGAATAAAATTGAGTTTGAATGAGTATTATTTGAAATTTGAAGCTCAAGAACAACGAAAATCAGATCTGGATCGGGGAAAGACGAAAATAATTGAATAGTCGGTAAAAGCCGTTCGTTAATATCCGAGGTAAGTCATTGAGTAACCAAATATCATTTACTTTAAATGTATAAATATTTTACTAAGATACTTTGAATTTTATTTGTTCATTAGCATGGTAACCGAATGTTTTGGTGTTATATGGATGTGGTTGAGTAGATTTTTAATGCTTTGGGAATTTTCAAAAGTTAGTATGGATTATATGGAACATTTGCTTAATTTGATAAATAAATGGTTATGTATTGACATATCATCGTGAGTTTTGGGCTTATGCCTACAAGCTATGTACGGGTGATATGATCGGGCTTTGTGCCTAGCAGGCTTAGTGCCGGTGATAAAATATCAAACTTCGTGTCTAGCAGGCTTAGTGCCGGTGTTTAAACATCAGACCTCGTGTCTAGCAGGCTTACTGCCAGTGAACAAATAACAGACTTCGTGTCTAGCAGGCCTTGTGCTGGTATATAATTCGGGCTTATGCCTAGCAAGCTTATTGCCGGTGATTAAATTTTAATCCTATGTTTATAAGATTTTAAGTTGATGTGGGAAGATTGATCAAGGGAATTTGAGCTAAATGATTTTATGTATGTTCGGCCTCATAGGTAGGTTTATGTGAAAGGTTATTTAGCTTGTGAAAATTATACTATGAATGTATATATGAATGTGAAATGAAGTTTTAAGTTGAGCAATGAATATTGCAAATGTGGTATACGCATGTGTTGAGGTTGATTAATAATCAAAGTGTGCATAGTTGAAATGTATCATTGGCATATGTATATTGATTTAATATAACCATTTTAAGTTTCATAGAATTTTGAATTGAGACAATGCTCTACTAAGGTTGAACCTATTTTTAATTTATAAATTGATTGTTTATATCGGCTTAAGATAATTTATGTTGGAGGTGGATTATAAGATGTAAATAGGTTAGTTATGTGTTTCGGCTCAGTAATACCTGAGCATAATATAGTTACGTATTTATTTTGTGATTTTGAAACATGCTGTTAATTATTGTTTGTTTTGCTCAAGACTTACTAAGTTATGAAAACTTACTTTGAATGTCTTGTTTCTATGTTATATAGACTCTTGAAGCAAGCTACGAGCTAGGGAATCAGCAGAAGCCTCATCACACTATCTTTTGTTTCGGTGTTAGTTACTTAAACTTGATTTATGGCATGTATAGTTTGGACAAGTCTGTAAATATTACTTTTGGAATGGTATGTATATAATATGACATACGAATATGGCTTATTATCTTGATGTGGGAATTATAATGTTTAAGTCATGTTTGATTAGTAATGGTAGTTATGTATGCTTGTTTAATATATTTGTTAATAACCTTGCATGATTTGGTGATGGTTAATATCTATGAGTTATGTGTATTTATATTTGGCAATAGATGGGTAAAATATGCATATATATGTCTATAATATGTTTTGCTTATGGTTTGGTAATTTAAGGTCAAGTCGTTAGGTTCAATACTTGAGTTTAAAATATGTCATATATGTGCTTAAAGAATTTGGTAAATGATGGATAGGTAATTCGAATATTTCATTGATTAAATGGTATTATAATGTGCTGTTGAAATGAGGTAGTTGTATAAGAGATTTAGTCATGAAATTGGAACAATTATTGAATTTGTTTGATATGCTGATGATTGAAGAATTACTTTGTTAAGTATATGAAATTTTGGTAGGAACTGATTTGGTATTTGTGTTTTAAAATGGGTAGATATTATTTTAGTATAATGTGCATAATTTGGTATTAGTAAACGTTATAGTTAACCATTTTGTGAAATTGTTAATTTCGTATCTATATAGGTGTGATAAGTCATGTGATATTACTCGACTTGGTAAAATGTGAAAAAGTGCATAATTATAAAAATAGCATTTTTGGAATGTGGTTATTGAAATAGAATTAGATGGATGGATGTTTTGTGATATGATTGGTATATCTATATATATATGATTTATGGTTGATTATAATTTGGGAATTCAAATGTCATGATTCTTTGGTTCTATTGTTTAAGTATTAATTTGGGAAGTGTATGAATTATAATATCAAAGCATGTTTGATAGGATTAAATTTTAACTAGGTGAATGGTATAGATGTGACCATATTATTTGGAACATGAATTGTAGTGAATGTCTGTTTTGAGTTGTGTTTTGTTTAGTAATGCTCCGTGACCCTAAACCGGTGACGAATATGGGTTAGGGGTGTTACAAATAATCGGTAGGAAAAATCAAATGGACAGGATAGGTTTGGCAAGAGCGATGTGGTATTCTCGGCTAAGTACCAAAATCAAATGTATAGAGAGGGAGAAAGAAAGTAAAGAAGTCGGCTAATAAAGAGTGGATGTAATTTAAAAGAAATATAATCAAATGGTTTAGAGAACAACAAAAATGAACAAGAGACAAAAGGCAAGGAAAAGATGGTTCAGTTAATAAAGGAGTAGAGAAAAGACTAGAGGTTGATGAAATAAACTATAGCCAAAGATGCCTTTGGCTTTGTCAAGTCAAAGAGGAGAGAATGAGTAAAAGTATAATCAACATTCCAAGAATCCAAGAGAGATGAGTGAAAGAGCCAAAAGCAAGAATTGTGTCGGTGAGAAATAAAATGGAAGGTGATTTCCTATCCCACAACTAAGCTGACAACTTCCCAAGCCTTAGCACCCAAACAAGGCAACCATATCACTATTTGACCGAAGGGACCAATAAGTTCACAATCGGCCAATTCTTACCTCAAATAGCTCATTAATAGCTGCAAGTAATCAGCTAGCCAACAATCTAAACATTCCATAAAAACATAAAAAGAATCAAAGCATTCACCGCTTGATCCTTTCCACCAGCCCTCTTTAAAGACCCACCGCTTGACTCCAGCCCTGTGTAGTAAAAAAACAATAATTAACATTCAGGTTGCTCGAACCTGAACCCTCCCAAACAAGCCTCTTATACACACACGTCTTGCCACTGAACCTTTCGACTTTCATGTCAAAAACCCCACGAAAACAACTTATAACCCTTCAGTGCAGTGTGCCGTGCTTTCTAAAAAAACAAAAACATTTTTCCCCTATATAGTTTCGAACCCCCGACCTTAGCACCCTATGCTTACCTTCTTGCCAACTTACCAATGCCTCTTTCGTGACATGCAGTAGCCAAAATAATAAAAAAAAGGTCTTACTAAACCGAGCCTATATCCTCTTAAGCCAAAACAAGAAAATTTTTCCAAGTCCCGGGATCACTCATAGGGCCCTTTAAACACTCTAACCCACTCTTAAATCACTTAATTAACATCCCCAATATAAAATCAAAGTAAAACAACAAAAATCCAAAAATCTAAAAAAATTTGGGATGTTATAGTTTCTGCATGTTGCTGGATACAAGTTTCTAAAGTATGAATGTTCTTGGTTTAATTTGTATTCTACTTGTCATGCTTAGCTACCAGGACGAATGGGGCTCTGGCATTTAGACAAGCTAAGCTGTTGAGGATAGAGGATGTAAGGTGAGTTCTATAATCCACCTTGGGTGCTATTTGTTATTATGTTGCTGAATTGTTATGATTAACTGGTTGTTTTGAGTCTAGTCTAAAATATATGGTTGTGTATGATTACAATGGTTGGGCGAAATATACATGCATAAGGTTGTAGACATAAATGAATGTTTGCTAGTATGCTCTCTTGATGTGACATGTGATTATGTAACCATGTGGCTTTTGGATGGGGCCAAGATCCAATCCTACATCTCAACTGTGTCAAGTTTTAGTGGGCCAAATGAGGCTTTTTTTAAAAAAAATTCAATGAGCTTAATTGACCTTACTTTGAGGCATTGTGCCTAAGGGAGTCAATCATGGACTAAACCCAATTATTAAGACCTAACATGGGAAACCCAAGTTTAAGATGAAACATTCAAATTTTAGATCCTACGCTCTATTTCATTTTTTTTTCATTTATGCTTCATTGCTTATTTTGTTGCATTCATAATATTTTAGGTTGTGCACTTGTTTTGTTTTAATTATGAATTGAAGTTTTATTTATAGTGTTTTTGCAAGTTACTTTTGTTGAAGATCTTTCATATTCCAAACCAACATTTAAGAATACTAGTAATTTAAGAACGTTTCGAATTCCAGCCTTGAATAGACGCATTCAATGGAGGGGAGATTTAAAGACATAAGCATTCATTGGTCAAAATTAGTAGAAAGAAGATATAAGGATTCACATATCCCTTGGTTAGATTTAATGGACAGAATACCAAAAGGTTCACGTTCATCTTAAGTGATCATTTGGCTAGCCAAAGTCCCTTTAATTACTAACATTCAAGATGGGAGTTAAACATAACCTTTGGAGGAATTCTAACAGCATCATATTTATACAAGTGACTTTTCGAAAATCTTATGACTTTTGAGGATTTTCCTTGGTTTTTTAGGATTACATGTAATGTTGGGAGTTATGTGACTATTTGTGTGCTTTATGCATTCATGCGTAGTTAAGGCATTTAACTTCATGGTTGGTTTTGGTTGTTTGTATGCCTTAGAATAGACTATAAATAATTGCTTAGTTTGTACTTTGGAGATTGATGAATGAATTTTCACATTGTGAGATTTCTCTCTTGAGTTCTTAAAGAACATACAAACTGAACTTATCAAAGCTTATTGCTTTGTGGTATTCTTCTCTTTTCTATACTTCTAGTTCTTGTTGTTTTCATAAACAATGGGTCAGGATTTGTTCAAATTTAATTCTTGTTTCCAATTGTTTTTTTATATAAAAAAGGGTCACATTCAATAGCGTTGGTTCTTTTCTTGTACAAGTTATTGATTCAAGGATTTTCTATCTTATTTCTTTCATAATAAGTACCTGTTTAGAAATGGTCAAGCAAGTGAGTGACTTGTAATTCTAAATGGATTACGAGCTCACATCATCTCCGAATGTACATTATGTTGGAGTATCGACGTGAGTAAATGAGGTGTAACCTTAATGTATTAGTATTTGAAATGATATTGATAAAGAATTATACAGTACGCATGCGGAATAGGATCGTAGCTTGTCTAATTGATAAAGAATGATACAGTACGCATGCGGAATAGGATCGTAGCTTGTCTAAGTTGCAGATTTATCGTAGATCTCTAGACGAATGTAAATTGAAAACGAGAAACAATGAAAACAAATTAGTTGTCACAAAAGAGAGTCAAACGAAATTAAAACAAAATAAAGATGAACCAGTTGGTAAAGAGTCCAAAAGAGAATGAATTAGGGGTTTTTAGATGGAAAGAAACCGTCCTTGGACATCAAGAAAATGCCCAACTAGATATGGAAAAACAAAACACAAACAAATTTGTTAGAAGTGATTTAAAAAAAAAAAAAGCATACTATTTTCTGCAAGAATGTTTGAAACAATAAGAAAAGATTAAAACTCCTAATTTTGATTTATTTCTTGATAGAACAATATAGGAGAACATCTTTCTTGAAGCAACTTTAACCTAGAATGAAAATAAATAAAATCAGCAAGCCAAAACAATAAGAACTAACTTAAATAAGCAATAATTGAAGATAGAAAAGAGAAGATGAAATCCTAAGAAGCCTTAGAAACATTAAGAATCCACAACTCCTTTCAATGGATCTAATTCCCCCTTTAAGAAAAAGATCTTGGCAAGAAAAAGCTTGAGGATGATTCCCACAACCTGAAAGATTATTATAACAACTTCTAAAAGAAACTGAAGAGCAATTTTTGAAGAAAAACTCAAAGAGAATTATTATTAACTCAAAAAAATCTAAATCAATTATATATGTATAAGGGTGAATGTCCACGCTACTTATAGACCCCTAAAATAAGTTTTCTTAACCCTAATGGAATAACTAACATCACAACTCATCAAATAACAACAACAAAATAATTCTAAGTGTGGACTTTTAATGGGAATTTAACCAAATGAATTAAATGGGCTCCTTTGGCTGAATTCTTACATGATGATCTACCTATTAAAATAAAATTGGACCTATAGTTTAAATATTTTACAATTTGGGCCACTTTGATAATTTGGCCTGATATTCAATTAAATTACTTTCCAAACTTAGGATGGGCTTGTAGACATCTTAATGGGCCATTTTTTCAAGAACTTGGTCTTGTGATTCATTTTCTCTTGAAATTGGCTCGTTCAAGCTTGTACATGAAATCTAATACGCCTTGGTTGCAAGATCTGATTTCTTGGACCAAGATTTCAAAGTTTTGAAATCTTGATTTTCTTGATTCTTGAAATTGTCTGAAACAGCAAAACTGGACCAAGACTCAGTTTCTTGATTTTCTTGAAAATAAAAAAGTGAATTTTGATTTTCTTTTTTTACCGTGTGCGCATCTAGGGCATTGGTAACAAAGTCTTGGATGGTCTCATTCAATCTTGCTCAAATTTTCTTGGTCTTTGACCTCTTTATTGGGCCTTGAGGAAATTTGAGCCCATCAAGTTCATGAGCTTGATTTTAGACCTTGAGACTCGAATCAATCCCCTCTTCTTAAAAAAGATTCGTCCTTGAATCTGAAACATCAAATAGAGTTAGGTCAGTAATATTAAAAGTAGAACTTACATTGTACTCACCTCGTAGATCTATTTGATAGGCATTGTCACTGATCCGCTTGAGTACTTGGAAAGGCCCATCTCCTATAGGGTCCAATTTAGTCCTTCTTTTACTTGGGAATCGCTCTTTGTGCATATGGACCCAACCCAATCACCGGGTTCAAGGGTAACTTGTTTGCACCCCTTGTTAACTTTGTTAGCATTTTTGTCATTTGTTTTTGCAATCCGTTGTTTTGCCTTTTCATGCATTGATTTCAGCAACTCAGCTTTCTTCTCACCATCTAAACTGGAAATATTTTCTATAGGTAATGGTACAAGATCAAGTATAGTTAGTGGGTTATAACCTTAAACATGTTCAAATGGTGAATAGTCAGTTTGTAGAGTGAATAGATTAATTGTATGCAAATTCAACAAATGGTAAACATTCTCCCCAATTCTTAAGGTTTTTACCCACAACAGCTCGTAGTAAAGCACGTAAAAATCGATTTATTACCTCAATTTGGCCATCAGTTTGGGGGTGACATGTAGTGAAATATAATTGTAACAGCCCGATTTTAGCTAAATCAGAACAGTGGCTTTAGAACCACAAATCTGAAGTCATAAATTTATTTTAAGATTATTTTTGGTGTTTACAATATATGAATTGATATGTGTGAAAGTTTCGTGTGAAAATTTTATCGTTCGTGTGCTCGATTTGATAAAAGGACATAATCGCGTAAAATGCAAAAGTGACTTGCTATTTGTTAAAGTGCTATATTGCTATGGCTTTTATAATGTGGGGTCCTTATGTTGATAATTGACCATTGAATAATAGCATGGACGGTTTTGGGCATGTGTTATATAGTTTTCTAATTAATATTTTTAAGGTTAAAATAGTAAAAAATATATTAATATGTAATAAGATAAAACAAAACCTAAAATGCCATGCATATTCATCTTTCATGATCAAAAATACAAAAGAAAAAGAAATAAAAAGAGCAAGCTAGGTTCGGCTTTGGTTTTCTTTGATTAAGGTATGATAGTTGTTCGGTTTTTAATAATTTTTACGTTTTTGAGATCGTTACTTCGAATACTAACTAGCCCATGCTTGAATTTTCAGAATTGATGATGAATTTGTGATTTGCCATTGTTGATATCTTGATGTTTTTGTTGTTTGATGATGAAAAATAAATATATGTTGTTAGATTATCATGTTTAATTAAGTGATTTTTTTTTATAAAATTGTGTATTAAGGATTAAATCATGAAATTTGTAAATTGAGGGGTCAAAATGTGTAATAAATGAAAGAAATGGGCTGCTAGGGACCTAAGGAGAATTTGACCTAACATGGGTTTGATGAGATTTTGTGTATTTTGTGTTATTTTAAAATAGGGATTAAATTGTGAAAATGTGAAATGTTAAGGGCTAAAGTACAAAAGGCCCAAATTATGTGTTTTTGGATGAAATTGAATGAATGTTTAATTAAATATGTTAAATTTGAATCTATTTAGATGAATAAAACAGGGAATCAGATTTGGATTGGAGAAAGTCGAAGGTTGTTGAATAGTTGTTCCGGTCCGTTTGTGTCGTACGAGGTAAGTTCATAAGTAAATAAATGTTGTTAAATTCAAATGTATATATATTATATGTGCAAAATTGAATTATAATAAATATATGTGTATATGACGAATTGTGTTAAGCATTGGAGAACTAGTTACGAGCTTGAATCGATCAAATTACGACGTCTGAAAGCCTCGTACGAACTATAGGAATAGTATAGGATACTTATGTCATGACATTAGGACTTCTGATGTGTGATTCGTGTAAGACCATATCTGGGACATTGGCATCGAAGTGAGAAAACGTGTAAGACCATGTTTGGGACATTGGCATTATATATGATTCATGTAAGACCCTATTGGGACAGTGGCATCGATATGTGATAGCATGTAAGACCATATTCGAGATATGGCATTGTACGAGATTATATGATTTCCGTGTGTTCTTAACAATTCCGAATGGTTCAATGGGCAATGACATGGCAAAACTGAATGTGAGTTCAAGTTAAACGATTCAAGTATGTTTTAAGTTTATATGAAATTTGAAAGAAAAGGTAAGTGTTGTTGTATAATATGATCATGTAAACTATTTGTGAAATGTGACTATATATATATATATGTGTATGAGATTGGAGGTATTCAGCCTAATTGAATTAAGTATAAATGTTCTTTTGATAATTTATTTGCTTATGACTTGCTAAGCTTTCCAAGCTTACTTTGTGTGTTCATTCGGTGTTTTATAGATTATGGAAGCTAGTTACAAGCTTGGGGATCGTCAAGGATCATCGTCACACTATCAACTATCATTCAGTACTTTTGAAGTTTGAAACTTTGAACATATGGCATGTATAGGCTAGTTTTAATGTGTTTGTATTTTGAATTTGTGTATATATAGCCATGCGAAAATGGCTTGAGTTTGATGTTAATGCTTGTGTGAATTTGGTTATGCTTTGAACTTATTTTGGAAGTATGTTTCATGGTATATATACTTATGGTGTTTAGTTGTATTATTTGGCAATGAGAAATGGTAAGTATGATGTATAATCGGTCATGAAATTAACTTATTTTAGAAGTGTGTTTTATGGTATATTTTATATGATATATGGACTTATAAATCGGTTTGAGTAATGTCAATGCAATTGATGAATGTGTTTTCAGCTGTGGCTTAATTGGATAATATAAGTTATGAATATATCATTGCTTGCGTAATTGGATTTGTTGGTGTAGTTTATGGAGACAAAGAAAGTCCCTAGGCTCATAAAATGAAATGCACTTATTTTCTTAACTACCGAAGCCTAGCCGACCCTTTTTATGCTCTCATAGCAGCCCACATTTCTCATTAATTTGTACATTTACTACCCATTTTATCACTTTTGCAATTTAGTCCTTATTAGGGACTTTCATGAAAAATCACCTAGAGAAAGGTGTTTACTACACTTTAAACTTTCATATTCTACCACTAGACATCAAAATACTTGCATGTCATGCATGGGTATATTTTTTAGCATAAACCCTAGCTCAAATTAGTGGTAGAAATAGCTAGATTAGGCTACGAGGGTTTCAAAAATACGAAGAGCATGAAAAACAGGGCTTGGAGTCACTTACTTTGAGCTTGAAAATGAAAGAAACCATAGCTATGGAGGACTATTCAAATTCGGCACAAGGATGGAGAAGATGGACACTTTTTGCATTCTTTTTCCCTTTTTATTTCTTTAATTTACCAAATGACCAAAATGCCCTTATGGTATTTCTTTAAAATTTTACCCTTCCATGGGTATTTTTGTCCATAGTGCCAAAAATTGTTCTAATTTCCAAATAAGGACTCCTACTAATTTTTCTAATGCTATTTCATACTGAAACCTTCTAGAAACTCAATTTTGCAACTTTTGCAATTTAGTCCTAAAGGACAAATTAATCACTAACTTATAAATTTCCTTTATGAAATTTCCTCACTATCATGCAAGCATGCCATAAACTTAATAATGATCACAAAATATACTTTTCTACTTTGGGTTTGTGGTCTCAAAACCACTATTCTGACTAAGGCCTAATTCGGGCTGTTACAATTTCCCTCTAGGGATTTTTATCCTCGAAAATCTTACCAGCGAATAAGTTGGGATATTGGTTCCTCATGTTTTTCTCAAGCTCCCATGTTACCTCTTCTACCCCACGTCTTTGCCATAATACTTTCACAAGGGCTATACTTTTATTTCTTAACTGTTTGACTTCTCGAGCCAAAATCTTAATTGGTTCTTCACCATAAGTCAAGTCCGGTTGAATCTCAATCTCTGCGGGGGTAATCACATGTGAAGGGTCCAATCGGTATCGTCGTATCATAGATACATGGAATACATCATGAATCTTTTCCAATTCGGGTGGTAAAGCTAACCGATAAGCTACCGGCTCTATCCTCTCGATGATCTTATATGGTCCGATAAATCGCGAACTTAACTTGCCTTTCCGGCCAAATCTAAGAACTTTTCTCCACGGAGAAACTTTCAAAAATATCTTATGTAACAGCCCGGTTTGGACCCTAGTTGGAATAATGGTTTCGGGACCATAAATTTGAGTCTGAAAAATATTTTGATATTATTTTCTATGTCTGTGATATATGAATCTGCATCTGTAAAATTTCTGTGAACTAATTTGCCTGTCTCTGTGCTTAATTGTGAAAAAAGGATTAAATTACATATGTGATAAAATTAGCATGTCATATTTGCATAGGTGTTTTTGATATGGCTTTTGATTTAATGGCCTTATGTGGCAATTAAACCATTGAAGGTTTGAGTGGTCATAAATGACCTTATTACATATGTTTTTTTTAATGTTTAATGGAGGTTAAAATTGGAAATTTTATATTATATGTTTTATAACAAAACAAATGTTTAGAAAATAGCCATTATCATCTTTGTTTTCACGGGAAATAAGAGAAAGAATAAGGTTTGGGAAGCTTTTGATATTCGGCTAGCTTAATCCTTGATTAAGGTATGTTTTGAGCTCAGTTTTTGATAATTTCTATGTTTTTGTAATCATTGCTTCGAAATCTTCCATGCCCATGTCTCAATTTCTGTTTTTGATGAAGTTTATAAATAATGCCATTGATGGTATTTGAAGCTTTGTGATGAATTTGGTTAAAATATGATGGATAAGTATTGAATAAACATGTTTTGCCATGAAATTTTGATGAATTTGAGTTATGTGGGCTAATTTGTGAAAATGAGATTTTGGGAGGATTAAATTATGAAATAAACATGTTATATGGGCTTAATTGAATAGTATTGAAATTTGGCTATGTTTATATGTGGTTAAATCCGTTGAATTCGATGATTGTATGTATTAGGGACTAAATTGTTGTAATGTGCAAATGTGAGGGCTAAATTGTAAAATGCCCTAGTTATGTGTTCATGGATTGAATTGAATGAAATGGAATATTGAATGGTAGAATTTGGATTTATTTAGATCAAGAACCAAGGAAATCGGACTTAGATCGAAGAAAGTCCAAAATCGTTGAATAGTCGGCTCAAATCTGTTAAATCCGTACAAGGTAAGTCAAAATACAAATATGTGTTATATTGATGTCTGTTATAAATTCTTGATTTATAAACTGTATTTGGATGGCCATGAGAGCCTGAAGTATTATTTCGAGTCATTTTCGGATAAGCAATGGTAAAATGATATCATGTAATACCTCGTCTGGGACGTAGGCATTGATTAAAGAATTATGTGTAGGACCGTGTCTGGGACACTGGCATCGTATATGTTTCATGTAAGATCCTATCCGGGACAGTGGCATCAGTATTGAATAACATGTAAGACCACGTCGGGGTCGTCGGCATTGTATAAGGCCTATATGATCTTTGTAACATTTCTGAACGATATAAGGAGAAATTTTGAGAAATGAATGAATGCATATTTTATATGTTTGACTCAGGTACGTTTGTTCTGTACAGAATTTACAAGCATGAAAGGTATGCTATTGTGAACTATGAGTATGTGATGAATGAGTATATTTGGTTCATGAGTTATCTACATGAGATTGCTATCATATTGTATTTAAGGACTGCATATGTTTGTATTTGGCTTGCTAAGCTCATTGTAGCTTACTCTGTATTTTCTTTCACCTGTTTTATAGATATTGTAGTTATTGAGGGCTCGGGGATAGTCAAGGATCGTCACCACACTATCGAGCTTGATTTTGGTACCTTTTGAATGTACAAAGTTTAAGTATGGCATGTATAGGCTAGAATGTCTATGTATTAAGCTTGGGATATGTTTATTTGTAATGCTATGAGAATTTGCTAGCAAATGGTATGTTTGTGCTTGGTTTTAGTTTATGGCTTGTGATGCCAAATTTTGTAAGTTTATAATAGTTTTATGATCTAGTTTGTTTTGGTCATCTTAAAACATGTCAATGTGAAGAAATGGTAAAATTTGGATGTGGTATGAATGAGATATGTACTATGTGTTTAGTCATGAACTTTGTTTGTGATATAGACATGCTTGGTGTCAGATTTGGATATGAATGTGTATATGAATGGTTTGATCATGTGGAGGTATGTTTACGTATTAAATTTTAGTTGAAATTATGGTATCGTTGTGGCATGAATTGGCTTGTAGGGAATGACCCTTAGTGGGTGGAAAGTATGACTTAAACCAAGTCTGCTTGTGCCACACAGCTATGGCACAAGGGCGTGCCTTATAGCCGTGCTACTTTTCCAGTATTGACATAAAAACTCAACAGCCAAGACCCACGGGGGTGTCTTGTGGCCGTGGCTAAAAGTCAGTATTCTTACTCTATTTTGGCACGGCTTGGGTGCATGGGCGTGCTTGAGTCTCGTGTGGGGCACACGGCCTGGTCACACGGGCGTGTGACCTCCTAAATTTGGAAAATGTTATATGTGTTCTGAAGTTTATGAATGTGTTTGGTTTAGTCCCAACCCTATCTCAATGCCAGTTTATGGTCTAATGGACTTCCGAAGGGGACTTTATGTTCGAATCTTGTTATAACATGTGAATATTCTGTTCTAATCTATTTTGAATTTTCGGTAATGCCTCTACCTATTTCGGCGACGGTCACGGGATAGGGGTGTTACACCTTATCCCCGACTTGGAACTCGATTTCTTTTCGTTTCAAGTTAGCATATGATTTTTGTCTATCGGAAGTAGCTTTCAAGCACTCTTGAATCACCCTTACTTTCTCTTCTGTCTCCTTGACTAGATCAACCCCGTGAATCTATTTTTCCTTTAGCTCAGTCCAATATAAAGGCGTTCGACACTTACGCCCATACAATGCTTCATAAGGCATCATTCTTAAGCTCGACTAAAAACTGTTATTATAAGTAAATTCGACCAAAGGTAGGTACTTTTCCCAACTACCTTGGAATTCCAATATGCAACATCTGAGCATGTCCTCAAGCACTTGTATTACTCTCTCCAACTGGCAGTCAGTCTGTGGATGGAAAGTGGTACTAAAGTTCAACTTTGTACCCAATGCTTCTTATAGCTTCTTCCAGAATCGTGACATGAACCTCGGATTGCTATCCGAAATGATTGATAGCGGTACTCCATGTAGCCACACAATCTCTGAAATATACAATTCAGCCAGCTTATCAAGTGAACAGTCCATACGTATTGGTATAAAATGGGCCAACTTCATAAGCTTATCAATCACTACCCAAATGGCATCTTTCTTTTTCGGTGTTGTTGGCAAACCCGTCACAAAGTCCATGGTAACATGGTCCCATTTCCACTTGGAAACCATGATAGGTTGTAGTAAACCGGAGGGTACTTGGTGTTCTGCTTTTACTTTCTGACATATGAAGAAGTTCGAAACATACTCGGAGATATCTCTTTTCATATTCGGCCACCAATACTATTTCTTCAGATCGTTGTACATCTTGGTACTATTGGGGTGGATAGATATAAGGCTACTACGTGCCTCACATAAAATTCTCCTAATAAGCTCATCATTCTTTGGTACACAAAGTCGATCTCGAAACCTTATACAACCATTTGAATCAATCTGAAAGTCTGAGTCGGTACTTATCTTGCAATGAGCCTTCTTAGCTTTCAATTCTCTGTCTTTTAACTGTGCCTCATAAATTTCTTAAATAAACATTGGTCTAGCTCTCATCTCTGTTAAGACCAAACCATCATCTGTTAGGGACAACTGCATGTTCATGGTTCTCAAAGTAAACAGAGACTTTCGACTTAAAGCATCTGCAACAACATTGGCTTTCCCCTGGTGGTAATTGATAAGCAACTCATAATTCTTTAATAACTTGAGCCACCTCCTCTACCGTAAGTTCAAATCCTTTTGCGTCATCAAGTACTTAAGACTTTTGTGATCAGTAAAAACTCGGTACTGCACGCCGTATAAATGATGCCTCTATATCTTTAGTGCAAACACTATTACAGTCAATTCTAAGTCATGGGTAGGATAATTCTTTTCATGAGGCTTCAATTGTCTCGAGGCATAGGCAATCACTTTGCCTTCTTGCATAAGTACACAACCCAATCCATTTAGTGAAGCATCTTTGTAGACCACAAACTCTTTTCCCGGTTTGGGCTGCACTAAAATAGGAGCTTCAGTCAACAACGTCTTTAACCTCTTGAAACTTTGTCGGCACCTTTCGTTCCACTTGAACTTAACATCTTTTTGTAGTAATCTTGTCATAGGAGTGGCGACCATGGAAAATCCCTTAACAAATCTCCAGTAATAACCGGCCAAACCCAAGAAGCTTCTGACCTTGGATATTTTCCTTGGCGGTTTCAATTCAACAATTGCTGAGATCTTATTTGGGTCAACTCTGATGCCATCACCCGAAATGATGTGGCCCAAAAATCTAACTTCTTTCAGCCAAAATTCACTCTTACTAAACTTAGCGTAAAGTTGCTTATCTCGTAAAGTCTGCAAAATTATCCTCAAATGCTTGGCATGTTCGTTTTCATCACAAGAATAGATTAAAATATCGCCGATAAAGACTACAACAAATCTATCCAAGTAGGGCCTAAAGATACGATTCATTAAGTCCATAAACACTGCTGGGGCATTGGTCAAGCTGAATGGCATGACAAGAAACTTGTAATGACCATATCTCGTCTGAAAATTCGTCTTAGGCACATCGGCCTCCTTAACTCTTAGTTGATAGTACCCGAACCTCAAATCTATCTTGGAGAACACTGTGGCTCCTCTTAATTGATCAAATAAATCATCGATCCTTGTTAAAGGATACTTGTTCTTTATGGTTACTTTATTAAGTTACTGATAATCAATGCATAATCTCATCGAACCATCTTTCTTTTTCATGAATAATACATGAGCACCCTATGGAGAATGACTCGGTCTTGCAAAACCTTTATTTGTTAGTTCTTGTAACTGAGCCTTCAACTCTTTTAGCTTAGTCAAATCCATCCTATAAGGAGCAATGGAAATAGGTGTAGTACCTGGAGCCAACTCTATACTGAATTCTACCTCTCTGATTGGAGGTAATCTGGGCAACTATTCCAGAAATACATCTTGATACTCATACACCACTGGCACTGATTCCATTTTCAACTCTGACTCCTTTGTATTCATTACAAAAGCAAGGTAAGCGTCATGCCCTTTTCTAATACACTTCTGACCAGCCATAAAAGATATTACCAGAGGGAAGTTCTCGGATTCATTTGATGCAACTCGAAGAGTTTCACATTCTTTCATTTCAGTTCAATATATTTTCTACCACAGTTCACTACCATATCATGACTGGTTAACAAATCTATGCTAAGAATTACATCAAATTCATCGAATGGCAGAAGTATGAGGTTAGCTGGGAAGCAATGACCCCTAATCATCAAAGGGCAATCTCTACATACTTTATCTACTAATACGCACTTGCTTAGGGGATTAGATACTTTTATTACAAATTCCGTAGATTCTACGGGCATACTCATGCTAGGAACTAATTTCATGCAAATATACGAGTGGGTAGATCCAAGGACTATCAAAGCAATAACAGAAGTTTCATGAAGAGAAAATGTACCCGTTATAACATCGGTCGATGATGCCTCTTCACGAGTGCGAATGACATAAGTCCTCGCTGGGGCTCTACCCTCAGGTCTCGCAGTCTATTCCTTTGGTGCGCCCTTACTACTCGCTCTCGTTCTCGAGTTTCTCTGAGGTCTACCTCTAGAGGGAGCATTACCTGACCTTACACTTTGATCTTTATCTTTTTCAACCATCTCAGGGCACTCTCTAATGAAGTGGTCCGCAGAGCCACACTTGAAGCAAGCCCTCTCGTGAGCTCGACATTCGCCGAGGTGAGATTTATCGCACTAGAGACACTCAGATCTACTAGGTTAAGTGTTTCCCACACTCGCAACTGAAGTGGTCTAAGCTTTTGAGGCTGAATACTGTTTACCCTTGTTCTTACTTAAGAACCCTGCTAAAGTCGATGATCGTGTAGTAAATTCCTTTGACCTCTTGGAGGAGGATTGAAATGATTTGCCCATTTGTCATTTTCTTGAGTCATGAGACTCCATCTCAGCTTTCCTTTTCTCTTTGGCTAATTCATTAGCCTTACAAGCTCTGTCCACTAACACTACAAACTCTTTTAATTCCAAAATACCAACAAACATTTTGATGTCCTTGTTTAATCGATCCTCAAACCTTTTACACATGATGGCCTCCGTAAATACACATTCTCAAGCGTACTTGTTGAGTCTTACAAACTCCCGTTCATACACTGTCACGGTCATCTGACCTTGCTTCAACTCTAGAAATTTCTTACGCTTCTGATAAATAAACTAAGGACGAATATACTTCTTACGAAATTCCTTTTAGAAAAATTCTCAATTAACTTTCTCCCTTGGTATAACCAATAGAAGGGTGTTCCACCACTAATAGGCTGAATATTGTAGGAAAGATATCACACACTTCATTCACTCTTCAGGGGTGCATGATAACTCATCAAATACCCTGATGGTATTTTCTAGCCAAAACTTAGCTTTTTCTGGGTCATCGTCCTTAGTAGCCCAGAACTCTTTTGGCCCTTGCTTCCAAATTCTATCAACTAGAGGCTTTTCTAACCTCACTACCTTTATTATCTGAGAAGCTGCTGGGGAAGATTGAGGGAATTGAGGGGGTAGAGCTTGCTGTTGTGTGGCCGAGTTCGTTTAGACGAACTCAACGAACCACTCGTTCATCATTTGGAAGAAGGCCTTCCGGGCCTCTCCCCCTTGATTTACAGTAGCCAACCTATTCTCGATTTTGGCTGGCACTGTCCTTTTAGCAGGAGCTGGTGAGTTACTTTCTACATCATCTGCCGTAGCTTGTTCGGGATCTATTTACTATAAAAAAAACACATTTAGATTGTCAGGAGTCGTCACACTATCATATCACATATATATATATGGCATGTATAGCTGAACATCGTACATGCGCTAGGTTAGTCCTAAAATTGACTAAACACTAGCTTTGATACCACTAAATGTAACAACCCTTACTCGAGTCTAACACTGAGACGAGGTACGAGGCATTACCGTACTTGAACATGCTTGAATACACTAAAATTGAGCCTTACGTTTCACTCTAATTTAAAAATTTTTCAAATGAACTCTTAATAACTCCATTACGAGCCTACGAGGCCCAAAACATATACTGGAAGTGGTTTGGAACTAATTCAGAAACTTTAGAACTCTTTGAAAAATTTTGCTTGAAATAGGGCCACACGCCTATCTGAGGTGGGACACGCCCGTGTGAGCTGGCTGTGTGGTCACACATGCCCATGTTCATAGCTCGTGCTAAATTATTTCTTATTTGAAACCTACAAGTTTGGACACGGTTTGGGCACACGCCCGTGTCTATGGCCCGTGTCTCTCACACGGCCTAAACATGCCCGTGTCTATAACCCGTAGAGCACTTTGACTTAAACACTATAAAATTAAGGGATCACACGGCCAATACACACGCCCGTGTGCTCAGCCCGTGTGCAATTCTGACTTAACTACTTAAGATGTAGGGGACACACGGTCTACTAACATGCTCATGGGGGCCGGCCGTCTGTCACACACGGCCTAGGAACACACTTGTGTGCCTATCCGTGTGGACAATTTTAGGTTATTTTCTAAGCCTTTTTGCCACCCTGAAACACAACCAACTCATACCAACTTCAAACTTACAAATCAAGGTATATCATGCATTAAGAACATTCATAATTGAGACACTCACATGCCACCATGCATATCATGAATTTCATCCTCATTGCATAAATTATAACTTAATCAACATTAGCCCATTTACAAGGCTATTACAACACCACAAGAGTAATATTACCAGCCAATACCTTTGGCTACACAAAATGACATTTTTCAAGATAATCAACTTCTATACATGTCATACAACAAAAAGACTAACTTTACTATACCAAAATGAATTCCTTGATAGTGTGACTTCGAGCTCTGACTTCGATTGATTCTGTGACAACCCTATTTTGACCCTAGTCGGGAAGTGGTTTCGGAACCGCTAAACCGAGTCGCAGTAAAATTTTTGAATGAAATTTATTTTTTTGTGTCTAAAAATATTCGTTCACGCATGTGCAAATTTTTATTACTTAATTTTTGCCAAAATGAATGTATTAAATAAAAAGGGCTTGTATGAGAAGTTTTAATTATATGTATGTGTGGTTAAATTCAAGAAATTAGTTTGGAAAGATGTGAAATTAGATGAAAGGGATTAATGTGTAAAACTTTGGAAATGTGATAGGTTTTAAATAGAGGATTGATTAGTATATGGTTGTGAAATAATCGGACTTGCATGTCAATTTGCCAACTTTATTAGTTAGTGGCCGGCCATGTGGATAAATGATTGAAATATGTATATTTATATGCATATGTATAATTATTTTATTAATAGATAATGATATGGTGGATTTATAAAATATTTGTTTAATAAAATAAGAGAAAAATGGGTGAAAAGAACAAGGTGTGGTTCTTTTGTTCTTGTTAATCCGAAACCAAGTGAAAGAGAGGACAAAAATAAGCTTAAAGCATTCGGCACTTTCAAATGCTTGATTAAGCTCAAGAGCATAGAGGGACAACATCGATAAGGGAAAAGCTAAGGTGACGGAATAGCCGACCCGTAAATACTCAGAAAGGCACGAGGTAAGTTTTAAGTTAATGAATTTAGCATAAAAAGCTAGAAATGCATGATAGAGTCGTATGAAATGTGAACCACGGCTCAATGACCTTACCTTATCTAAATTTTGTGCATGAGATAGTGGTTATAAAGCATATAGCCGAATGATTCCTAGGGAATAAGCTATGAAAGTTAGGTGAGTATGTGACCCTTATACATATGTGGATCGAATGTCTAATAGAATTATTTTTTGTGTATTTATATACGTGTGAAGCAAGTGAAATCTAAAAAATGATATAGATATTTGCAATGTGTACACTCAACCCATAAATGTGCATTAAGATTTGATGGTAAATCCGGGCTGAGACCCGAAGGGCCTTCGTGCCGGAGTTGAATCCGGGCTATGTCCCGAAGGGCATTCGTGCTAGTGTTATATTTGGGCTGAGACCCGAAGGGCCTTCGTGCTGGAGTTGAATCTGGGCTATATCCCGAAGGGCATTGTGCCAGTGGTACATCTGGGCTAAGTCTCGAAGGGCCTTAGGGCAAGTGTTATAACCGGGTTAAGCCCGAAAGCATTCATGCTAAAAAGAAAAAGAAAAATACATGGTTTATGTCTTAATTACCTCAATAAAAAGTGCTCATTACCTTAAGTTTGTCAGGTACGAACCTCATACTCATTGTGAAATTGGTTCATTTTAGATTTTAACCACACATTGAGTTAGTGATGCCTTGACTATAGCCTAATGTTATATGAAAGCCAATAACTTACCTATGATGTGTGAATTTTCAATCCAAGTAGAATTGTATTAAATTGAACCCATAGCATATGCGCATATTTGATTAAAGTATGAAGCTACATAAATTCGTGAGTATGAGTATAATTCAAGATTGCATTGAATGAAAATGTATGCTTTCGGCCAAGGGGGAAATGTTGATGAATACAATGAGATTGTTTATATGATATGAATTGATGTTTAAAGGAAATGAATATGTCATGTATGAAAGATAGTAGTATCTTTAGTCATAGTAATATTCGGCTAAAGGGATGAGTTTTTAGCTTAAATAGAAGTATGTTTTAAATTCAACTAAATTCATTACTTAAAACTTACTAAGCACAAATGCTTACCTTGTTGCCTTGGATTGTCTGTTTTATAGATCTCGTTTGTTAGCTACGGTCTCTGAAATCACATGATCAAAGTTATCCACACTATCAGAACTTCTTCGGTATTTTATAGCTAAACCCTTGTAAATGGCATGTATAGGTTTCATTTTGTTGTTGTTAAACAAGAAATGTTTTGTTGTATATAAGTATAGCCATGCGAAAATGGCTTGCTAATTACTTTTCTTCTTGAATATGGATTTAATCTCATGGATGGAAAATGAATGTGTAGGTTGGTACTTTCGTTTGCTAATATAATTGAAGTAATGTGTTCTTTGATAATTATGTTTGAAGACCATGTATAGGCTATATATATATATACATTCGGCAATTGCAAGTAAATTCAAAAGTGTACGTTAGAAAATGCTTAAATTGTTCTTGGTAGAATGGATATGTAAACAAATGAATAGAACCTAATGAATGAGGATGCATAACTCATTTGATTCATTAGAGCCATTGGTGCTTAGTTGATGCATATAACAGTGTCCGATGTTATTCATGGATGTATGTTTGCAAAATGTTTGAAACGTTTTGGTGACTTGAGTATCTGTTGGATAGGTTGGATATATATATATATGCATAGTCAGTTCTACTTCATACGTTTTATAATTAGCTTGGGTTTATAAAATGTTACCATATGAATAGTAACCTTAGTTTGACTTGTATAATAGGCTAGATGATGAGTGTTCATGCATGCCCATAAGTTTCAAGTATTGAGTGCTTAAAATTATATGGAAATTGATATACTTTTGAAGTTATACATTTCGATTTGAACTTAGTTATATGTATGCGCTTAGGCTATTATTCACAAAGGCACAAATATGAATCTTATTATTATGTTTAAAATGTAGTACTTGTCGGGTAATGCCTCGAAATCCCTCCGGCGACGGATACAGGATTTGGGGTGTTACATTTTAATTTGTATCAGAGCTACGGTTTAGTCGATTCTCGGACTAACGTAGCGTGTGTGGGTCTAGCTATACATGCCATTTAACGTTAATGCGATAGTGTGATGACTTCTGACATCTGAAATGTGATTTTTGGTATAGAAATGGATCCCGAACCTAATCGAGCCGTAGCGGATGATGTTGAGAGCGTAGCGCTTGTTCCCGCACAGGGGACAGCGCCAAATGATTTTCAGCCAAATACTGGTCATCGAGACGATGACACGAGACAAGCCTTTTATGCAATGATGAGTGATTGGTTCACTCAATTTCTTAGAAGAAATCCGGCTGTTCCACAACCCTCGCCCCTGAATACTCCGCTTCCAACTTATGTGGCCCCTCCTATGACCGATCCGGTGAGATCGAGTAGACCCCCAGTCGATAAAATTAGAAAATACGGGGCTGAAGAGTTCCAAGCTACACCCAGTGATGATGCTGAGCGGGCTGAGTTTTGGCTCAATAATACAATTCGAGTGTTCGACGAGTTGTTATGTACACCTGAGGAGTGTCTGAAATGTGCGGTATCTTTGTTACGCAACTCTGCCTACTACTGGTGGAACACTTTGGTTTCTGTTGTCCCGAGAGAGCGGATCACCTGGGAGTTCTTCCAAACCAAATTCTGTAAGAAATACATTAGTCAGAGATTCATTGACCAGAAATGGAAGGAATTTCTTGAGCTTAAACAAGGTCGGATGTTAGTAACCGAATACGAGAGAGAATTCGTGCGGCTCAGCTGATATGCTCGCGAGTGTGTGTCATCCGAGGCTATCATGTGTAAACATTTTGAGGATGGATTAAATGAAGATATTAGATTGTTAGTGGGAATTCTGGAAATTAAAGAGTTTGTCGTGCTAGTCGAGCGAGCTTGCAGAGCTGAAGAGCTCGGAAATGAAAAAAGAAAGGCTGAAGATGGAGCTAGAGAGTTCCGTAAGAGATCTGCAGGAAAGTCTATTCAGCAATCGTCCAAGAAAATTAGAGATGACTCGGGCTGATCCAAGAATACCTCGGGTTTGTCTAGACGTGATCATCATCGACCCCCCGCGAGTTCGTGAGCTACTTCTGTCGCCAATGTTGGCAATGAACGTCGAGACAGATCTGATTGTAAATATTATGGTAAATGGCACCCGGGGAGCTGTAGACATCATGATCGTTCTTATTTCAGATGTGGAGTCGTCGATCACTTTATTAAGGATTGTCCGAAATTAGATGAATGCAATCCCGATTCAAGTCAGAGACCTAATGGTACAGTAGCATGAGGTAGACCATTGAGGAGTGGAGGGAATACTAGTGGCAGTCAGAGAGGGACTAGAGACACAGCAGTCAGATCCGAGGCTCGTGCACCGGCCAGAGCGTATGCTATTCGTGCCCGTGAGGAGGCTTCTTCTCCAGATGTTATTACCTGTACTTTCACTCTCTTTGATACTGATGTTACCACTCTGATTGATCCCGGCTCAACCCATTCGTATGTGTGTGAAACTTTAGTCTCCAGTAAGACTCTTCCTGTTGAGTCTACTGAGTTCGTAATTCGAGTGTCAAACCCTTTGGGTCGCTGTGTTCTGGTTGATAAAGTATGCAAGAAATGTCCCCTAATGGTTCGAGATTTCTGTTTTTCTACTGATTTGATGCTTTTGCCCTTCGATGAGTTCGATATTATTCTCAGAATGGATTGGTTGACTGTGCACGATGCGGTAGTGAATTGCAAGCGGAAGACTATCGATTTGCGATGTTCGAATAATGAGATAATTCGGATTGAATCCACTGATTTAAACGGACTATCGGCTGTAATAACTTCCATGTCAGCCCAGAAATATGTGAGAAACGGGTATGAAGCGTATCTAGCCTATGTGCTAGACAACAAAGTATCCGAGCGAGAACTTGAGACTGTGCTTGTAGTTTGCGAGTATTCAAATGTGTTTCCTGAGGAATTACCGAGATTGCCACCTGTTAGAGAGGTTGAGTTTGGTATAGAGTTGGTTCTGGGTATGACTCTGATTTCGATTGCCCCGTACCGTATGACACCTACCGAGTTAAAAGAATTAAAATCTCAGCTGCAAGAGTTGACAGACAGAGGCTTCGCAAGACCGAGTTTCTCACCCTGAGGTGCGCCAGTTTTGTTTGTGAAAAAGAAAGATGAAACTATGAGAATGTGTATCGACTACAGACAGTTGAATAAAGCCACCGTAAAGAATAAGTATCCATTGCCCCGAATTGACGACTTGTTTGATTAGTTGAAAGGAGCTTCAGTGTTTTCGAAGATTGATCTACGATCTGGTTACTACCAGTTGAGAGTTAGAGATTCTGACGTGCGAAAGACCGCATTCAGAACAAGGTACGGACACTACGAATTTTTAGTGATACCGTTCGGGCTCACTAATGCCCCTGCGATTTTCATGGACTTAATGAATCGGGTGTTTAGACCGTATCTGGATCGTTTTGTGGTGGTATTCATCGACGAAATTCTGATCTACTCTCGAAATGAGATCGAGCATGCCGAGCATTTGAGACTTGTGCTTCGAACTTTACGCGATAACAAATTGTACGCGAAATTCAGTAAGTGCGAGTTCTGGTTGTGCGAGGTCAGTTTTTTGGGACATATAGTATCTGCCTCGGGTATTCGAGTAGATTCGAATAAAATTTCAGCTATTCTCGACTGGAAACCCCCTAGAAATGTTTCCGAGGTTCGAAGCTTCTTAAGACTTACCAGCTATTACCGACGATTCGTCAAAGGTTTCTCGATGATTTCGACACCATTAACGAGTCTGCTACAAAAAGATGTCAAGTTTGAGTGGTTTGAAAAGTGTCAGCAAAGTTTTGATCAGCTAAAAACTCTATTGACGGAAGCTCTAGTGTTAGTTCAGCCAGAATCTGGTAAAAAGTTTGTAGTTTATAGTGATGCATCTCTGAACGGTTTAGGCTGCGGTTTGATGCAAGAAGGTTGAGTTGTCGCATATGCTTCGAGGCAGTTGAAGCCTCACGAGTGAAATTATTCGACTCATGATCTTGAGTTAGCTGCTATCGTTTTCGCTCTGAAGATTTGGCGTCACTATCTGTTCGGTGAGAAATACCACATCTTTTCTGATCATAAGAGTCTTAAATATTTAATGACTCAAAGAGATTTGAATTTAAGACAAAGACGGTGGTTAGAGTTACTTAAGGACTACGAGCTTGTCATCGATTATCACCCGGGAAAAGCTAATGTAGTTGTAGACGCTCTTAGCCGAAAATCACTATTTTCCTTACGAGCTATGAACGTGGAATTAATGTTGTCGGCAGACGATGTGTTGATTGCCGACTTAAAAGCAAGACCTGTATTACTTCGACAAATTTGTGAAGCTCAGAAAGTCGACGATGATTTAGTTGCTAAACAAGTTCAGTGTGATTCAAGTGTGAATTCAGAGTTTCAAGTAGATGGTAATGATTGTTTGAGGTCCAGGGATCGTGTATGTATTCCAAGAAATTCAGAGCTCATTTCGACAATTCTGAATGAGGCCCATAATAGTCGAATGTCTATTCATCCGGGCAGCACAAAAATGTATAACGACCTGAAATGTCAATATTGGTGGCACGGTATGAAACGAGACATCTCTGATTTCGTATCTAAATGTCTGGTATGTCAGCAAGTAAAAGCGGAACATCAGGCACCTTCGGGATTACTTCAGCCGATCCTAATACCTGAGTGGAAGTGGGATCGAGTTACAATGGACTTTGTGTCCGGTCTACCGCTAACGCCAAGCAAGAAAGACTCCATTTAGGTTATTGTTGATAGACTAACAAAGTCAGCTCATTTTATTCCAGTTCGTACGGACTTCTCACTTGATAAGCTAGCAGAATTGTACGTCTCCCAGATTGTACGATTGCATAGAGTGCCGACTTCTATTGTTTCAGATCGAGATCCCCGATTTACTTCACGATTCTGGAAGAAATTGCATGAGGCATTGGGTACTAAGCTCTATTTTAGCATCGCTTTTCATCCGCAGACTGACGGTCAATCTGAACGGGTTATTCAGATACTCGAGGACATGTTGAGATGTTGCATTCTCGAGTTTAGTGGTTCGTGGGAAAAATATTTGCCCTTGATTGAATTCGTGTATAACAACAGTTTTCAATCAAGTATTCAAATGGCACCCTACGAAGCTCTTTACGGTCGTAAATGCCGTACATCCTTGTTTTGGACCGAGCTCAGTGAGAATAAGTTATACGGGATTGATTTTATTAAAGAAGTCGAACAGCAAGTGGAAATAATCCGTGATAGCCTGAAGGCAGCATCAGATCGTCAGAAATCTTATGCAGATTTGAAGCGTAAAGATATAGAGTTTCAGATCGGAGAAAAAGTCTTTCTGAAAGTCCCGCCATGGAAAAAGATACTCCGTTTTGGTAGAAAAGGCAAATTAAGTCTGAGATTTATCGGGCCGTATGAGATTTCAGAGCAGATTGGGCCGGTTGCTTATAGACTAATTCTGCCCCCTGAACTTGAAAAGATACACAACGTATTTCATGTTTCAATGCTCCGTCGATATAGATCCGATCCGTCTCATGTGATTTGTCGGTCCGAAATTGAAATTCAGTCCGATTTGATTATGAAGAAGAACCAATTCATATATTAACCCGCGAAGTAAAAGAGTTGCAAAACAAAAAGGTTCTGTTAGTAAAAGTGTTGTGGCTCAAGCACGGGATTGAAGAAGCGACTTGGGAACCCGAGAACTCTATGAAAGATCGATACCCTAACTTATTCACTGGTAAGATTTTCGGGGATGAAAATTTCTTAAGGGGAGAGAGTTGTGACAGCCCTATTTTGACCCTAGTCGGGAAGTGGTTTCGGAACTACTAAACCGAGTTACAGTAAAATTTTTGAATGAAATTTATTTTTTCGTGTCTAAAAATATTCGTTCACGCATGTGCGAATTTTTATTACTTTGATCTTTGCCAAAATGAATGTATTAAATAAAAAGGGCTTGTATGAGAAGTTTTAATTATATGTATGTATGGTTAAATTCAAGAAATTAATTTAGAAAGATGTGAAATTAGATGAAAGGGATTAATGTGTAAAACTTTGGAAATGTGATAGGTTTTAAATAGAGGATTGATTAGTATATGGTTGTGAAATAATAGGACTTGCATGTCAATTTGCCAACTTTATTAGTTAGTGGCCGGCCATGTGGGTAAATGATTGAAATATGTATATTTATGTGCATATGTATAATTATTTTACTAATAGATAATGATATGGTGGATTTATAAAATATTTGTTTAATAAAATAAGAGAAAAATGGGTGAAAAGAACAAGGTGTGGTTCTTTTGTTCTTGTTAAGCCGAAACCAAGTGAAAGAGAGGAGAAAAATAAGCTTAAAGCATTCGGCACTTTCAAATGCTTGATTAAGCTCAAGAGCATAGAGGGACAACATCGGATAAGGGAAAAGCTAAGGTGACGGAATAGCTGACCCGTAAATACTCAGAAAGACACGAGGTAAGTTTTAAGTTAATGAATTTAGTATAAAAAGCTAGAAATGCATGATAGAGTCGTATGAAATGTGAACCACGGCTCAATGACCTTACCTTATCTAAATTTTGTGCATGAGATAGTGATTATAAAGCATATAGCCGAATGATTCCTAAGGAATAAGCTATGAAAGTTAGGTGAGTATGTGACCCTTATACATATGTGGACCAAATGTCCAATGGAATTATTTTTTGTGTATTTATATGCGTGTGAAGCAAGTGAAATCTCAAAAATGATATAGAAATTTGCAATGTGTACACTCAACCCATAAATGTGCATTAAGATTTGATGGTAAATCTCGGCTGAGACCCGAAGAGCCTTCGTGCCGGAGTTGAATCTAGGCTATGTCCCGAAGGGCATTCGTGCCAGTGTTACATCCGGGCTAAGACCCAAAGGGCCTTCGTGCCGGAGTTGAATCCGGGCTATGTCCCGAAGGGCATTCGTGCCAGTGATTCATCCAGGCTAAGTCTCGAAGGGCCTTAGGGCAAGTGTTATAACCGGGTTAAGCCCGAAAGCATTCATGCTAAAAAGAAAAAGAAAAATATGTGGTTTATGTCTTAATTACCTCAATAAAAAGTGCTCATTACCTTAAGTCTGTCAGGTACGTACCTCATACTCATTGTGAAATTGGTTCGTTTTAGATTTTAACCACACATTGAGTTAGTGATGCCTTGACTATAGCTTAATGTTATATGAAAGCCAATGACTTACCTATGATGTGTGAATTTTCAATCCAAGTAGAATTGTATTAAATTGAACCCTTAGCAAATGCGCATATCTGATTAAAGTATGAAGCTACATAAATTCGTGAGTATGAGTATAATTCAAGATTGCATTGAATGAAAATGTATGCTTTCGGCCAAGGGGGAAATGTTAATGAATACAATGAGATTGTTTATATGATATGAATTGATGTTTAAAGGAAATGAATATGTCATGTATGAAAGATAGTAGTATCTTTAGTCATAGTAATATTAGGCTAAAGGAATGAGTTTCTAGCTTAAATAGAAGTATGTTTTAAATTCAACTAAATTCATTACTTAAAACTTACTAAGCACAAATGCTTACCCCGTTGCCTTGGATTGTCTGTTTTATAGATCTCGTTCGTTAGCTACGGTCTCTGAAATCACATGATCGAAGTCATCCACACTATCAGAACTTCTTCGATATTTTATAGCTAAACCCTTATAAATGGCATGTATAGGTTTCATTTTGTTGTTGTTAAACAAGAAATGTTTTGCTGTATATAAGTATAGCCATGCGAAAATGGCTTGCTAATTACTTTTCTTCTTGAATATGGATTTTAAGTTTAATCTCGTGGATGGAAAATGAATGTGTAGGTTGGTACTTTCATTTGCTAATATAATTGAAGTAATGTGTTCTTTGATAATTATGTTTGAAGACCAGGTATGGGCTATATATATATATATACATTCGGCAATTGCAAGTAAATTCAAAAGTGTACGTTAGAAAATGCTTAAATTGTTCTTGGTAGAATGGATATGTAAACAAATGAATAGAACCTAATGAATGAGGATGCATAACTCATTTGATTCAATAGAGCCATTGGTGCTTAGTTGATGCATATAACAGTGTCCGATGTTATTCATGGATGTATGTTTGCAAAATGTTTGAAACGTTTTGGTGACTTGAGTATCTGTTGGATAGATTGGATATATATATGCATAGTCGGTTCTACTTCATAAGTTTTATAATCAGCTTGGGTTTATAAAATGTTACCATATGAATAGTAACCTTAGTTTGACTTGTATAATCGGCTAGATGATGAGTGTTCATGCATGCCCATAAGTTTCAAGTATTGAGTGCTTAAAATTATATGGAAATTGATATACTTTTGAAGTTATACATTTCGATTTGAACTTAGTTATATGCATGCGCTTAGGCTATTATTCGCAAAGGCACAAATATGAATCTTATTATTATGTTTAAAATGTAGTACTTGTCGGGTAATGCCTCGAAATCCCTCCGGTGACGGATACAGGATTTGTGGTGTTACAGATTCCCCGAGCTAATTCGGCAAATCTACATGGAAAGGGAAATAAATGAGTAAGCATAAAATGCTTAGTAAGTTGCATGGAATAATGTAGCAACATAAATCATGAAACATCATTCAAGTTCAAATATCATAAAATGCCATAAACTTTCTTACTCATTTCAATACTTACTAAATCTTATGAATTTCTTGTTCTTATAACTTACTCAATCTCATGGCTCATAACTCGTAACTTACTCATGCTTTTCTTGCTGAATTACTCATAACATTATACTTTCAATTTCTCGTAACTTACTTATGCACATCTGTATCACTCATCACAAATCTTTAGTCTATGTCATATCTCATTAATTTGCCTACTTTTCTCGTTAAATTGACTTATGATACCGAAGGACAACTGAATGCCATTTTCCTAATAAGATGCCAAAGCCATATCCCAGAGATGGTCTTTTTGACGCCCCAAAATATAGGGTCTTTTATTTTGCATGATCTGACATAAATTGCTTATTTGGTGTGTTGGCTAAATGATTTGGGTGTGTTTGGGAGTATTTGAGAAGCCTGGGTTCAAGTTTGGTCTTTTGCAAAATTTTAAAATTTTGCTCTTAAGTGAATCTAGATGTTAGCATTTAGGCCTTATATTTAAAAGTGATGGATTTATGTCACAAAAGGCCTAGGAGCTAAGTGGCAAGGGGCGTGAGTCGGCTAAGGTGACGACTTGGGTTCGAAACCCATGGCAGACAAAGCATAATTATTTTGCTACATGGGACGGCAAGTGTTTGAAGTGGATTTGAACTCTGGTGAGTGAGAGTTTGAACTGGTATTAGAGTGAGTTGTGGAGGATATCAAGGAATGATTCAAAGAGAGATTATTGGAGGAATTTTAGGAATTCAAAACTAGGGAGAGTTGTAGTCAAATGGGTAAAGTTGAGAGTGCAAAATTCAGCTAAGGGGTCATTGGTATGCATTTTCAGCAATTTTGAGAGTGTATAGGTGCCGAATCCTCTTTCTGACATTTCAGGTTTTTTCCTTTTTGCGTTTTTGCTTTTCTTTCTCTCCTCTTGCGTTTCGTGCATTGCCTTTTGTGACCATTTGGGCATTTTTCTTACTTTCTTTTCTAAAAGCCGAATTTGGTATCTCCCTCTTCTCAATTTTAGTTCACCATTCGACCGAACCTTACCTTTCTTCTTCTTCCCCTCTTTTATTCTTTCAGTTTTACTCTCATAGTCGAACCTTTTATTTCCTTTTCTCAACAATTCTCCTATTGTTCCTAAGGTTTGATTAAGTGAAATTCAATTTCTTCTTTTTCCCTTTTATTGTTTCTCTTTTTTTCAAGATAGCTGAATACTTCTCCCTTCTCATTACCTTGGTTGTGTCTGTTTAGGCATCTAGGCTTTGACAAGTGACTGACTGTTTCTTCGTTCTATTGTTCCTATCACTTGATTTTGTGTAAGTATCTTTTACTTCTTGATTTTGTTCTTAATTCTTTTTATTATTGCTTTCTTCTCTAATAAAGTTGAAGGGTTCGTTTTAGGGTTACTAACTCTTTGACCCTTATCATGTGTATGGGTTTTCATACATTTCTAGGCGTTCAAATCCTTCTGTCGGCATTCAATAAGTAACAAGGGTAAGTGGGCTTATTTTGGCCGAATGCCCATTCTTTTATCTCTAGTATTATGATCCATTTAAACAATGGATACCAAACTTAACCTCCAGCTTATTTTTTTAATGTTAATGGATTCTTTTGGTTAATACAGCTTCTTGGCAGAAAAGGGTGTAGTTGTCATCCGATTAGCATAATAGACAAAACTGTAGTCAACAATGGTGAGTAGTAAGTGTTAGTTTGAGATAAAGTACTTGTGAACCCTTTTGATTAGGAAATTAACAAGTATGCATTGATGGAATGTAGGCTGATCACATGTGGGTTAAGCTGCTCAATTCATAAACAGGTGTGTACACACCCTAATCTATTATAGAACGGCGAAAGTTGGAAAGCCAAAATGTAGAAACTTCGGCATTTGAGGCCTTACGAATGCTCGTATAGTAAACCGAGCCCACAAATCATGGGCAATAAACTGTAGAGGCCATTATGAGCATTCTCGTGGACTTTGGCTGTAATGAGCCTTGTTGGGTTGAAATGGGCCGGTAAGTGCTAATTAATGGATTGGGCTATGATGTATGCATAGTCGTGATTAAATTTGAGCTAAATGGGCGACATGAGCGTGTAGGCCTACATGGGTCGAGAAATGGGCCTTGGGCCCATTTATACCGTTATGACCATTTAGGTCATCTGAGTCGTTCGAGATGGCTCTAGACCTTCAAAAGGGTCGTTATCTATATCGAGACCCCACAATTAGTAAAATAACCAAAATAGCCCTGAGGGGTAAAACTACCGTTTTACCCCTAACTGACTAAAAGATCGTTATACCCCTAGTGCTAGGTTGATTGATGTGTGTATGATTTATATGACTGATATTGAGTGTGACATACTACATACGCGTAATATTTATGTCACGACATACTGCATGGGGTTGGGATTCTAATATGAAGGAAGTCCTGTATAGTGTCTTTGCCACGTATTTTCTGTTACTAGTGGCTTTGCCACATTTTCTGATCCTAGTGGCTTTGCCACGTTTACTATCTTTAGCAGCTTTGCTGCGTTATTATTACTAGCAGCTTCACTGCGATATTGGTGTGTTGGCTGGGTGGGTCGATTTTATCCCCACATGGTGTGTTGGTTGGTACGGGTGGTGTGTTAGTTGGATTGGGATAGGTTGCATTATTGTACCGTACTAATTCTATATTGGGTTTAGGCCCACACTATTACTGTATAAGGCCAAAGCCTAGACTGATCTGTTACTGAATAGGGCTTAGGCCCAGACTATTTCTACTTGTACTGTTTATTGTTTGACTGATAGGGGTTTACACACTGAGTTTTCGCAAACTCACCCTTTCTTTTAACTGTACAGGTAATCCCCAACCTTAGGCGATTTGGAGTCGCGTGAGACTCGGAGGTGGCCACACAATCGCAAATGTTTTACTTTTGGTTTTATTTATTTAAGTTTCATATTGGGTTTTGGTTATGTAATAAGGTCATTTTGATGGATTTAATTTTTGATTGGGTATTGGTTTTTTATTTTAAACTGCTAGAATAGGAAACAAAAAGAGTTTTCAAAATAATAACGATTTTCAAGAAAAACACGCGTTTTAAACTTCAAGGTTTTCAAATAGAGAAGCTTCTGTGGTTTTGTTCAATTTAAGAGATCAATAATAACAAATATGGCAATCGTTTTGATAAGTTGTTTTCAAATCGTAATAACGTGATTTTCCAAATTAAAAGCTAAGTGGATTTTAACTTAAAAACATATTTTTACCAACAAAGTCCAAATTTTGGAGAGCTTTTGACGAGACAATTTACTAAACACAAATACAAAAAGATTTAAACATGGAAATGAACGGTTATCTACAAATCCAATTTTTGAGCAACACTTTGATGTGACACGGCAGATTCGGCCATAATGTCTTGGTTGGGTTTGGGGTGTTACAGTCTTACATGGGATCTTAAGTCGGTGCCGAAGCCATATCCCAGATATGGTCTTACACAGGATCTAATGTCGATGTCGATGCCATGTCCCAGACATGGTCTTACATGAGATCGTAAATTAATGCCGATGCCATGTCCCAAACATGGTCTTATACAGGATCTCTCCTAGATGCCGATGCCATGTCCTAGACATGGTCTTACAGGGAATCTATATCTTATCTCAGTGTCGACGCCATGTCCCAAACATGGTCTTACACGGGACCACATGTCGATGACAATGCTATGTCCTAGACATGGTCTTACATGGGATCTCAATTCAGTGCTGATGCCATGTCCCAGACATGGTTTTATACAGGACCTACATTATCATGTCATGACTTCGGTATCCCTTGTTTCCTTTAACATTACTATTCAATAATTCTCATCTATGACTTCATCCTTTCTTGATGATAATTAAGTTAAATAACTTCATGGAATTTGCATGATCACATAAAATATCATCATCATAAATTTACATCATGCATAAAGCTAAATTATTACATACAACTTACCTCGAATCCAAAATGTGGGTGAGTGCTCGTTTTAGTCCACTACTTTACTTTTTCCCCGATTTCAGTCCGGCCTTCATGTTTCTTGATCTAAAATGAAAAATTTAGCTTATTTAGTACCCACATTGACTAAATGACCCATAATTCATATTTTGGCAAAAATTATAATTTTGTCCTTAAACTTTTACATATTTACAAAATGGTCCCTAGGCTCATAAAATGAAATGCATTTATTTTCTTAACTACCCAAGCCTAGCTGACCCTTTTTATGCTCTCATAGCAGCCCACATTTCTCATTAATTTGTACATTTACTACCTATTTTATCACTTTTTCAATTTAGTCCTTATTAGGGACTTTCATGAAAAATCACCTAGAGAAAGGTGTTTACTACACTTTAAACTTTCATATTCTACCACTAGACATCGAAATACTTTTATGTCATGCATGGGTATATTTTTTAGCATAAACCCTAGCTCAAATTAGTGGTAGAAATAGCTAGATTAGGCTATAAGGGTTTAAAAAATATGAAGAGTATGAAAAACAGGACTTGGAGTCACTTACTTGGAGCTTGAAAATGAATGAACCCTAGCTATGGAGGACTCTTCAAATTCGGCACAAGCATGGAAAAGATGGACACTTTTTGCTTTTTTTCCCTTTTTATTTCTTTAATTTACCAAATGACTAAAATACCGTTATGGTCTTTCTTTAAAATTTTACCCTTCCATGGGTATTTTTGTCCATAGTGCCAAAAATTGGTCTTATTGCCAAATAAGGACTCCTACTAATTTTTTAATGCTATTTCATACTTAAACCTTCTAGAAACTCTATTTTGCAACTTTTGCAATTTAGTCCTAAAGGACAAATTAATCACTAATTCATAAAATTTCCTTCATGAAATTTTCTCATTATCATGGAAGCATGCCATAAATTAATAATGATTATGAAATATACTTTTCTACTTTGGGTTTGTGGTTTCGAAACCACTATTCCGATTAGGCCCTAATTCGGGCAGTTACATGGCATCTATGTAATGAAATGTATATGTATACATGAAGGTTTTGGGAAAATCGATGATGAGCATGAGTTATTTGATGAACTAATTCTATACTAATCATTCATATTCTCGTAAATAATTGTCAGGTTTAATTAATCTAAGTTAAATTAGTTTGCACAGTGTTTAATTAAGGTAAGTTGATTTGAATTTCATATATGTACTTACTAAGGTATTTAATCTTACTATGTATGTTCTTGTGTTTTGTAGTTAACATTTTGCGAAACTAGTTGGATAGATCAACTTCGAGGCTCGCATTATCCAGCTTCTATTTTGGTAGTTTGTTGATTCATTATTTTGGTTTTGTGGCATGTATATAGGATATTTGGAGTTGATGAGCTTTAAATTCTTGTTTGAGTTGTAATGTGTTTAAAGTTATTATATAATGTGAAGTTTTATGTTTTCATGGTAGGTTTATATATGAATGTGGTAAAGTTATTCAGAAATGTTATGTTAATTTTGTTTTGTGAAATGGTTGACATTGAGATATAATGTTTGGTTATATGCTTAGTTAAGTTTTAATGAATGGTTGTATTGTGGATCTTATATGTGCCAATGGTTGGAAATGTTGTTGTATAATTAGTACAATGGTAGAAGGTCATTATGGTATTAGTTGAACATGATTTGAGTTGTAATATAAGTTGGTATAAATGGATGATTTTGGCATATATTTTTTGAGTCATAGTTGATGATTGAATAAGATTAACATGTTAATGATGTTTTGAGTTGAATGTTTAATGTTAATGTTTAAATTGAGGTGCCAATGATGACATATTGGTTAGGCACTTAGGATGATTGTGAATTGGTATATTTTGGATGTTTTGGCACATTTTGATTAGGTTTGGATGTTGGTTAATGCATGGCTTGGAACCTAAGAAAGGGTGTGTGAAATGGCTTGTGTTTGAAGGTGTTTTTGGGTACAAACAGCCTGTGACATGGTCTGTCACACGGTCGTGTGTCCTACATTGTTGTATGACACGACCATGTGCTTTGTTTAATTTTGGTGATTAAGTTTCATATGGTCTCAAAGAGTAACACAGCTTGGCGACACAATTGTGTGACCCAGAGTTACACGGGCATAGGTTATAACACTGTTTGGCCACATGGCCATGTCTCTGCAGGCTGAGCCTTGTCACATGGCTTGGCGACACGGCCGTGTGACCCTTATTTTTAGTTTTTATACTATTTTCATATTTTGATTCAATTTAATCCTTGGTTATTTCACAATCACTTTTAATACTATGTAGGCTCGATTTAAGTCCGGTTTTATTTTGAATGACATGTTGATTGAATGGAATTATTAATGTTTGTTTTAAAAATAAATTCTTTAATTGGAAATTATCTATGTTGCTTTGTTAATGCTTGTAATTTCCTGTAACCCTAGTCCGGCAACGGAGAAGGGCGAGGGGTGTTACAACAAGTATCACATTAGAAAAAAAAGACTATCAAACTTAAATACCAAATTATGCATTAAGCCTAAAAATTGTTATGTGTCTCTATTTTTTAATATTTTACTATACTCATATAAGACCCTTATCAACCCCTAACCCTATTTGTAGAGTCTAAAAACTTTGCTCATAGTGTACCAAATATTTTTCCTATATTAAATATGGGTGAGTATTTGGTACACTAATACTATACTTTTTTTATTCCACAAATATTCTTATAAAATTGACATGTGTCTTTTTTAAAATATATATATTTTTAATATTTTACTATACATTTATAACATCAATTTTCTAATTCTACTTATGAAATTTAAAAATTTGTATCATTAGATATATGTTTTGATTATCTTTAACAAATGTGTTTGAATATCATATATATATATATATATATTTACATTTGCTTCATTTATAGTCTAATTTGTTTTGTCCATATCTATAGTCTGATTTATGCATACGTAACGGATTATTCTGTTTTTCTCTTATATTGAAAAGTTCTCTCTTGTACTATCAGTACTATCATTTCCAAGAAATAAAGTCAACTATGTACTAGCATTAGTAGCACAATCCCTATACATTAAAATTAGTTTATTCCACTAATATACTAATACTCTTTTAAGTTTGACTCTAATAAATCAAATACAAAGATATTACCGAGTTGGAAATTTGACATTTTGATTGTTGAGAGAATTTTATATGAAACAAATTAGAACATGTATGGTTATATCAAATATATATATTGGTCAGTCAAAATAAAACATTGGAAGTAAAAACAAAATGCACCAAAAACTTAACATTGAAACTCCCATTTAAAGATAAAAATATACTAGGATTAAAAACCTCTTAAATATCAGCATAATCTATGTAGCAACACCAACGCAAGATGAGCTCCTTATCTCCAGCAAAGCATCCATCACAACCAAAACCACACACTTGGATCAATAACATGCCAAATGAATTTATCACCACGTTGCCCAATTAAATGACAGATCTCCTGAGACTCAATCCCCCATGATCTGTCAACCTCACAAGATTAAATTGAAAATTTTCAATCCCAAAATAGAAACCAAATGAAATCATCCTCAAGAATCCAAACTAAGTGCATGTATGCATGCTTCATGCTGTTTTCTCTTTAAGCCCTTTAATATTCGATACTCGTAGTTGGTTCATATATATATATAAGCCTCGGGCAGCGAGTGTGGCTTTATATACATACATACAAACATACATACATACATACATATATATATATATATGTAGTAAAAGCTTTTAAGGAGAGAGAAGATGAGCAGCAAAGGAATGGTGCGGGCGATTTTCCTTATGGTTTTCGCTGTGTGGTTGATGATTTGGGTTATGCTTCCGACAAAACTTTACAAAAACACATGGAAATCCAACCTGGAAACCACTCTCAATGCTACTTATTTTTCAGGACAAGGTGAGTTGTTGTCTTTGATGCTTTTGCTGCTAACTAACTGTGCGATGTTGTTTCACTCTTCAAATCTTTTGATTGATTCCTTTACATGGCGTTGCATTGCATGCACCCACTTTTTAACTTAACAGGGACAAACCTTTTGCTATTTTCTTTCCCCCTGATGTTCATAGCTGCTTTTGGTTGTGCTTACCTCCATTTTCAAAACAAATCGACCGACTCTTCTAATCACTCCAAAAGGTTGGGTTTGGACAGTGCTACTGCCTTGTTGAAACGACCGGTGGTGGTAATGGCTCCCCTTGGAATTGTTTCTGCATTGGAGCTAACGTTTGCAGCCATGTTTGTCGCTCTCTTAATCTGGTCCCTTGCAAACTACTTGTATGTCAGCTTCGGAAACCTTCACATGCATAAAGAAGGCGAGAAAATGTACGTTTACGCCAAAACCCTACTTGTTTTTAGTTTAAGTTTGAACTTTGAATATTAATATATGTGGAATTTCTTTTTTTTTTTTTTTTTTATATGCTTGATGGCGCAGATGGGAAGCTAAACTCCGAAGTGTATCATTAAGACTTGGATACATAGGGAACATATGCTGGGCATTTCTCTTCTTCCCTGTAACAAGAGGGTCATCAGTTTTGCCTCTAATTGGGCTAACCTCAGAATCAAGCATCAAATATCATATTTGGCTTGGACACCTCTCTAACATCCTTTTTGCTGCTCATACAATTGGATTCATTATCTACTGGGCCATCACTAATCAAATGGCTGAGGTATAGTTACTTTTTACTCTTCATATTCAATGTGATAAAATAATTATGGAGGTTATTATATTAGAAGTCAGATTGTATTTTGACTCTTTTATTTAAGAAATAGACAAATTAGTCCTTGTGCGTTAAATTAAAAGGCAATTTAGTCCTTTTTATTAAAAATTTCATTATTTTGTACAGTTAAAAACTAACATAATTGATAAAATAACTAAACAGTGAAACGTGACGTGTTATGTGTATCGCATGTTAGCGTATAAAAAATAATTTTTAACAATAAAAATAGATAAAATTTTTAATAAAAAGATCAAATTGCTCTTTAATCTAACATATAAATATTAATTTATCTATTTGTTAGTAAAATAATAAATATAATCTCACTTCTAATACTAGTACATAGTCCTATATGGATATGGGTAAAGGAAAGGTGTGGGATCACTTTTATTATGCATCTTTTATGGGGTTGTCATCTTTATTGGAAAAAATACATAAAGGTGGGGTTTAGATTCCTTCCTTTTTGCTCGTCCTTTCATTTTCACCTTTCAAAGGTAAAAAGAAGTTAAGATCATTGAGTGGTTGTTGATACTTGATAGAACATTTTCTTTTGTTGTTTATCATGGTTAGTAACATGTGTCTTTGTGTCATGTATTCCCTTTGCATTTAAAGAAGTTTTGTGATATCATCTAACAGGATTCTTTTGTATCTTAATCAATAACGCCCCATCGACATTGAAATGTTTTTCAGCATTCAATCCATTCTTTATCTAACGGATTTCATCAATACCATCTAACGACTTTAGTTTATGTGATAAAGACATTAAGCTTAGATATGGGTGTGCATCCCAAAATGAACGTTGGCGTAGAGAATATAGATCATAGGCCCAAGAGGAAGTACAATAGGAGAAGAGGAGGCACCAAATACGGGTGTATAGACTTGGGTTGAAATATTATCATAAATAACTCCCTGTTATTTTCTTTTAATGACAACTTTGTGATTGATGTTGCAAAATATTATTGTTAACTTTTCTGCTATCTTGTGTTTTTTGCCATCATTAATATTGCAATTTGTTATGTATGTGGAGTTACGTTTTTAATTTAGTGTTGTCATTATATTATTTTTTGTTTTAAATTTGTTTGATCCAAAAAAAAATACATTTTACAAGTTTACCTTAATTTGACCTGTTAACGATTTTTGAAAATTTTTTTATTTGATTAACGAATAAAAATTTCAAATTTTAAATTAATTCAATTAATAATGTTTTCATTTGAATAATAACCGATACAACCGTTTAACAACCTTAGCACCAAATTAACAATATGCATGCTTTGGGGGAACATTTTCTTTATATAGAATCATTTTAATCTAGGAAAATTACAGTAGTTTTACTCTTGGTTAAGTTCTATTTATTGATTCTTGGACTTTCTGTTATTACAATTTTTCATACGATATTTATCCTATAAACATGTGAGAGATGTCAAATTTTAATAAATTGAAATATTAAATGTTGAATAAATTAAATATTAAATTTTATAAATATCAAATTTGTATTATAAAATTATTTGGTATGTTAATTAAGTATTAAATATAATTATATTGCTTGATAATTGTAAATTTTGCTTTTTGGATGTTATCTATTTCATAATTTAATTTTATTATTATAATATTTTATATCATTTTACATAAATTTGAATAAAATTTAAATATAATAATTTGAATACCAATTATTGTTGGGTATAGTAGCAAGTCACATTGCATTTTCAGAATCAAAATTTAAGTTTAAATTTTAGAGACAATATTATTAAGAGGGTTACCAAAACCTCGAAAAAATTAATATTCATAAATTGTAAAATATATATAGTTTTTAAAAAATAAAATAAAATCAGCTTAATGTGATAGGTACTTATTTACCATATTCAACATTTTCTTTTTGAAAATTTTGTATTAATAAAATTTTAATATGGTTATAGTTGATATTTGTTATTGGAAGATCGGAGTGAGAACTATAATATGATAAATGTAAGTATATTATTGGGTGTGCAGATGGTGGAATGGAGCAAAACTTGGGTATCAAATGTAGCAGGAGTGATTGCAATTGTAATTGCAATGCCAATGTGGGTGACAAGCTTGCCTCAGTTTAGACGAATGAAGTATGAGCTTTTCTTCTACACCCACCATCTCTACCTTCTCTATATCTTCTTCTACGTACTGCATGTGGGCGATGGTTATTTCTGCATGATCCTTCCTGGGCTCTTCCTTTTCCTTATTGATAGATACTTAAGATTCTTACAATCCCGACAACGGACCGCATTATTATCTGCACGTATCTTACCATGTGGCCTTCTTGAACTCAACTTCTCCAAGACTCCTGGTCATTATAACTATCCTGCAATTAATATGCTTAAATCTTCTTATGTATTTATGATTTCAACTGTTATTAATCTTTTCTTTGGACCTTCCAGGATTGTATTATAATCCGACCAGCATCTTGTTTGTGAATGTCCCTAGAATTTCGAAGTTACAATGGCATCCTTTTACAGTTTCTTCCAATTGCAATATGGAGACTGATGAGCTTAGCGTGGTGATCAAATGTCAAGGAAGTTGGTCTCACAAGCTTTACAAAGAACTCGGTTCATCTTTGGATCGTCTTCAAGTTTCAACTGAAGGGCCCTATGGGCCTAATTCTTCTCATTTTCTGAGGTGGGTGGAATGTTTTCAATTGATAACTAGGCTAAACAACAGCCTATAGCCCATTAAATTATTAATAAATTTATGTTTTTATTATTTAAATTAAAAAAATTATAAAATATTATTGAAATATGTAAAATTATATAATTATCAGAATAGTTTTTTTACTAATTTATCAATTTTTTAAAAACGTTGAATCATATGATTTGGACTAACTCTTTAAAAATCCCAAATTTTCTGAAATAAAAAGCTGAAATTATGTCTGTCAAAATACTATTTTTCACTAACTTATTAATTTAAAAGGTCCAATTTGGATATTTTAAAATTCCACTCATCCCACAAACAATTGCTTGATGATATTAGTGATTTGAACTAAACCATGATATTAATGAAAGAAAAAAAAAACAAATTATACCAAATTGATCCCAACTTGAGCACAATATAGGGGCGAAAATACTAAATTTACCTGTTAAATTATAAACAGGCACGAGTGTCTGGTATTGGTGTCCGGAGGCAGTGGCATTTCTCCCTTTATCTCCATAATCCGAGAGATAATTTTCCAAATCCAGAAGCCAAATTTCAAGGTTCCACGAATTATTATGATTTGTGCCTTCAAGAACTCAGCTGACCTTGCAATGCTAGATTTGTTGCTTCCCATCTCGGGTACTCCTCCACAAATATCCCAAATACAATTGCAGATTGAAGCATACATCACCAGAGAGGAAAAGCAGCAAACGACTGAAACCCACAAACCTCTCCAAACAATATGGTTCAAGCCAAGCCCCTTAGATTCAGCCATTTCTGCAACACTGGGCCCCAACAATTGGTTGTGGCTTGGGGCAATAATTTCATCCTCATTCCTTATGTTCCTTCTTCTTTTGGGCATTGTCACTCGTTATTATATATACCCTATAGATCACAACACTGAACAAATCTACCATTTCTCTTATAGAGCACTCTGGGATATGTTTCTTGTTTGTGTTTGCATTTTCATTGTTTCTAGTGTAGTTTTCTTGTGGTGCAAGAAACAAAATGCAAGGGAAGGGAACCGAATCCAGAAAAGAGAAATAGCAACACCAGTAACATCACCAGGGGTGTCGCCATGGTTTTCTGGTGCAGAACTCGAAAGCCTTCCCCATCAGTCCCTCGTCCAAGCTACCAAGGTTCATTTTGGTTCAAGACCTGATTTCAAGAGTAAGCTTGTTAATTGAGTGAGAACCTTAAACAGGAATGGCGTCCATATTTATAGTAAAATTGACGGTTCATCTCGATATTGCAGAAACACTATTAGACTTAAAAGAATCAGATGTTGGAGTTCTTGCATGTGGACCGAGGAAAATGCGGCACGATGTTGCGAAAATTTGTGCGTCTGGATTGGCACAGAACCTGCACTTTGAGTCCATTAGCTTCACTTTATGATGAACATGTATATGTTATTTGCCGAATGCAGGACATGATTATTTACTATAGTATTGTGTAATTCCATCATTGTATAAACACAAGCACTGCGATCTCCATGAAAGTTAGTAATTAAGACTTGTTTTCTCTAAGCTATAGGTCAAAAGGTACAAGTTTTTTTTTTTTTTTTAATTTCTTTTTGGGTATGGTAATAGAACCTGTCACTGTTCTGGTATGGTAATATTTGTTTATAAAATATATTTAATAAAAGAGTAGTTATTTGGTACGTTTTAAATATTCTTATTTAAGTTTGGTAAAAAAAATATTCTTAGTTAAGCTAACATAAATATAGAGTGCAAATTGAATTAAAAATCTCTACGTAAAATATTATCATGTATCCTTAAGTAATATTGTAAAAAATTACGACTAATGAGTTAAAATTGTTAATGCAGAACTTGGTTGAGAAAAATCTTGAACACATGAACAACTCTTCGAACAGGAAAACAAAACAATAGGACAAGGCTCCAAGGCGTGTATCAAGCCACCATCTTTAAGGTTCTATTCATCCCACCTATACTCGGTGTGTAAATGAGTTTTAAGCAAACGACCCTCGAGGATACAATGGAGCCTGGTGACTATTTGCATTTTGCATTAACGATAATAGTCCACTAAGCATTAAGTAGAGTATAACAAGAAAATCAATTTCTATAAAGAATTTCTGTACTAACTCTTTACAGAACAATCTAATAATAGTAGAAGATGGAGGAATGATAGAAAGAACTTTTGAGAATTTTTGGTATATATTCCAAATTAAATCTCACTGCTATTTATAAGAATTCTTATGTCTCTTCATAGGTACATAACTTTCAATAAGTGTCTTTTCTAAATAATCATATATTTAAAAGAGACATAATTATTCAAATAATATTTCATAACTATTCAAGTAATGTTGATTGTATAGTTATAATTCTTTGTCAAAAATCAAGTGATATAACTCTTGATCAATAACTAAAAGATATTATACCCTTTCATTTATAGTTATTGGAACACTATAAATATTTGAAAATATTCCAATAATCTCTCCTTGTTTTCAAAATATTTTAGTTTTGATAGTATTGAAAATCAATTTGCATAAATGAAGATGTCTTACGATTGAACATTCACTTAGTGAAAACATGTTAAAGTTAATCGAAATTGCATAGTGGACTAAGCTTTAAACCAACTATTGCATTTGATTAACCGACCATATCTCACACAATGATTTTAACATCGATCAATGCATAGTATCTATAGAGACTATTATGACCATGTGTCAGTGTTCTCTTTTCATGAGTGTTGTTAGAGCCAAGCCCATCAAGAGTGTTCCCATATTTATAACACTCTACCATACTAATGTTATGACTCCATTAAGAGTACATTACTCATCCTTCCATTATCATCATGGGTACCAACACTTTAATTTTAAGATGGATTTATTTATAGTGCTAGTAGTCACATACTAATGATGTACTATGTCCAATTGAACTCAAGACATGATGTTATACCAACGGTCAAGTCAAGTTTCCATTATGGGTAACTTTAATTAATAGGCTTGAGTCCCATCCCTTTTGAGGTCTTGTTGACTACATCTCTAGTAAGACTTTTTGTTAAAGGATCCATTAAGTTTTCACTTGACCTAGTGATCACTCCATCATAGATTAATTGTCAGACATAACTAGGTCTTAATCTAATGTGTTTAAACTTTGTAACAACTCGATTTTGGGCCTAGTCAGAAAAGTGATTTCAGAGTAAAACCCCAAACCTGGCCTAGACGTTAGGGCCGAATCTGATGTGTCACATTGAAGTGTTTTTCAAAAACCATGTTTTCATTGAAAACCCTTCTTATTATTTAAAAGATCTTGTCATTTGAAACTTGTAAAAACCCCAGTTTTTGTTAGTTATTTTCAAACGCGGTTCATTGAAAAGTTAATCCCTTAATAAGAACGTTGTTATCTTTGAAAACCAAAGTTGCGGAAGCTTTTGCGAGGTTTTACGGAATCGTGGTATTTTGAAAACAGTTATCATTTTTGGAAAACCGTGTTCTACTTCTAACAGATATAGTTCAAAACAAACCATAAATCCAAATTTAAAAAGTCTGGAAATTAAGAGAGGCCTTATTACAACCCAAATCAAAAATCAAAGTGCTTAAAAGTAACTAAACGTAAATAGAAGTAAAAGCGGTTGTGTGGCCTTCTTCGAGTCCCTCGCAGCACCGATCCACCAAACGCTGGGGATTACCTGAAAAGGTTAAAAACAGGGTAAGTTTATGAAAACTCAGTGTATAATCCCCTTACTAGAGTAACAGTCAGTGAAGAGAATCAGAGACAGACTGGGCCAGAGCCCGATAATGAAACAGTACAATTTCGATCAAAGTATACGTGGCCAAAGCCCAATTCAAATCATTTAGGTCTCAGCCCATAATAGAACCAATTGGGCCTAGCCTATATCAGTAACAACAACAAAATCAAATCACCTGTGGCCTTAAGCCCAATAGTATAGCAGAATCAGGATTTAATATGTATAATGTATGAATGATGCTTGTAAACCCATCTAACCCTGCACTTGCCTCCGTCTAACCCTGCACTTACTGTGGGGATAAAATTAATCCACCCATCCAACACACCAAGCTTAGCACCGGTTGCGGCACTAAGTTAACAGAACGGCTCAAAGTCGTAAATAGAACAGCACAGAGCCATAATCAGAAAGGTTACAAACCATCAACAAGTTGGCACAGAGCCATAATAATATGCATGGCACAAAGCTATTGATAGAGTGGATAGCACTAAGCCATTGGTCACGGTAACATATTCGGCACAAAGCCATCAATCACGGTAACATATTCGACACAAAGCCATCATTCATAGTAACTTATTCGGCACAAAGCCATCAATGGGCACAAAGCCTTAATTAGGTTGGCACAGAGCCATAAGCAGGTTAAGTGGCTTAAAGCCATCGGTAAGTCCACGGTCGTCTCGGGCGACCGGTGCGACTTTACCAGATCAATACAAATATACGGCTCTAAGCCTTTAGTGGGTCCACAGTCGTCTTGCACGACCTGTGCGACCCTATCAGATCAGATCTTCCTCCATACAATATCCCAACCCATGCAACATGTATGCAGTATGTCATGCCTATAATCGGTCATACAGTCACATTCAAATCATTCATTTCATAGTCATACAATTATAGTCAAATTACACTATAAGGGTATTTTGGTAATTTTGCACTGTAGGGGTATTTCGGTAATTTTCCAACCTTCAAGAAGGTCTATAGTCGTCTTGAACGACTTCAGTAACATAATCGATCATAACAGTTTAAATAGGCCCAAGGCCCATTGTTAGCCCAAGTGGGCCCACACGCTTGTGTGGCCTATCTGGCCCTGAACTAACCACTACTATGCGCATGACACAACCCAATCCAAAACATACCACATAACAAGGATTTCGTCCGTGTGGGGCCCACAAGCCCATTGAGCCCACATGACCCATTTCAGCCCCATGAGGCCCAGAACGGCCTATGCCATGTACGTGACATAACAAGCCCCACTATATTCCACCTAACAGTCAGATTTACACAAACAGGCTCACGGGCCCATCAGGCCTATTCGACCCACCTCCACCCAAGTGGCCTATAACGGCCCGAACCCATGGAAACATTCATGGAGGACTCTACAGTCTAACGCCCATAAATATGGGCTCGATTTACCACATGTGCGACTGACGCTCATATGGCACCAAATGCCGAAGTTTCGGCTTTTCGGCATTTTGTCAGTCTATAGTCATAGTAGTGAAAACAACACATACTTTCGGCTTTTAACTGATTATCGAATACTGCAAGCAAATACACACTAATTTCGAGATCACACGAATAATCCAAAAACACCGCCACCCTACTCAATCCAGCTTCACTAAATCCTCACTAAACGCTAGCCACAATGAACTCCTTGTCGATATCTGCGTTACCTAAAGAACCTTATTAATAAGGATTGCATAAGTATGTGGTTTACAACTATGCTTAATAACCTTTAACAACATCAAAGAGCATTCAGCTTCAACTAGCAGCAAGGAGAAAAAGGGTGCACATACGGTAGATCAAAAACCCTTACCACACCAAAAACCAAACGCAAGGAGAGTAGTTAGCAAAGAAAAGACCATGATTTGGCAAAGAAACACAAGATTCGGCCTAGGCAAAGAGAATGGATGAGAAACACAATAGGGAGGTTCAGCTATGGCCCAAAACCAATTGAAGAATAAGATAATAGAGAAGAAGAGAAAAGAAGAACAATACCCGCCACAATAGAGGAATGAACTATAATCGGCAACTATTAGAGTGAAGGATTGAGAGTCTAGATTGAAGAAATCAGCACAAAAGTTTGAGATGAAGAAAATAGAATGGAACGGCGCAATCAAGAAGAAAAAGAAAGACAACAGAATTAGAAAGAAGAGAAGAGGACTACCAAAGGAGAAATCGGCTAATAGGTGGCCTAAATGGTAATGCAATTTCGGCTAAGAACGGAGTAAGTCTTGAAAACCAAAAAGGTAGAGGTACCAAAAGAAAATGAGTGAAAAGAACCTACCAAAACTCTTCTTGCAGAATTTGGATATACCAAAAATAATGACCACAAACGACACTTACCCTCGCCTTTGCTGAATTTGCGTTCCCACATTTCCCAAATTGGCTCCAACTCCTTACCAAACCACATCCCCTTGATTTTCTCCACGATTTGCTACATGATCCACTCCTTAATTTCCTCACTTGACCAATCCAAACTCTCTCCTCCAGAGTTCAATTCCAACTTAACCACTGGCTATACAAAGATGCAAAATAAATACCCCACAGTTGCCATACCAATACTCGAACCCCATACCAAATGCATACTCTTAACGCCACCTTGCCACTAGACCATATGCTTCCTTTTGTAACACATTTTATCTATAATTAACTATAAAGTGTGTAGGCCAAAGTCCAAGTTCGTTTAAAAGAAAAACCAAAATGAACTTGCAAGAGCCAAGCCCTGAACCCAGGCTCCCATGCAACCATAAAGATGCCACAACCACTAAGCCACAAGGCTTTTTGTGTCACAATTTAACCTTAATTATTCTTAAAGCCTACATACTAATGTTCAAGGTTTTATTCACCTAAAACCAAAATTTTTGCTAGAGCTCAAGTTTAAACCCAAGACTTCTCAGACACTTCCCAGGGTACTTAACCACTAAAGTAGACACGCATTTGTGTTATTCACTGGCACAACTAAATTCCAATTCCTCCGATATGCGAAGCCCATTCTTCTAGGCCCAAAATTTAGGGCATTACAACTCTACCCCCATAAAGAAATTTCGTCCCCGAAATTTCCAACTAACAGGGTAGTTGTGTAACAACCACACCACTACGCCACTGCTGCACACTCTAATCCTAAAACATCTAACCATAGAAGCAGATACAGATATTTACCACACATACATACAATTTCTATAACAAAACATCACATCTAAACAAAACACACCAGAGTTAAAAGGGATTGTACAGTCCCAAACCCGATGATCCTTAGATCCATATCTGAGAAATGCTTCAGTCTTCCTCTGGCATTTGCTCGGATGTCGTCTTTTTCAATGCTCGTACGCTGAAAAATTCAGACGCGTCTTAACATGCTTCACGGAACGAGGCTCCCGCTTCAACAGACTGCGATCTCTTTTCTTCCTACACTCCACACGCCTAGCCTAGAGTGTTTCACCATTCACCTTAATTCTTACCTCAAACACCTTTTCTAGCACTTCCCTAACCAACCGGGTCAGTACCTCAGTACCAAGCTCCGGGTTATCGCTACCCAAAGTTGGTGGACTTACCTCGACCACCATCTCCTAAACAGTCTCATGTTCTGGAGAAATGGGCAACTCCTCGCGACCTTGCTTGCCTTCGAAATCCATCACGGTACTATTGCTAGCTTAAGAATCTACGCTTCCAAAGCACACACAGAATAAATATAAAAATCAAATTTTAAGTACAGCTTAATATCTAAAGGGACTTACGGATTCGGAACCACACTTTCAGAAAAACATTTCAAAACTTCAAATCTTTTCAAGCTTTTTTGAAATAATTCTTTCAGAAATCTAATTTTAAAGACCCAATCCACAGTCGAGTTTTGCAACCGGGCTCTAATACCACTAAATGTAACACCTCAAACCCGGCCTAGACGTTAGGACTGAATCTGATGTGTCACATTGAAGTGTTTTTCGAAAATCATATTTTCATTGAAAACCCTTATTATTTAAAAGATCTTGTCATTTGAAACTTGTAAAAACCCCATTTTTTGTTAGTTATTGTCAAACGCGGTTCATTGAAAAGTTAATCCTTTAATAAAAACGTTATCTTTGAAAACCAAAGTTGCGAAAGCTTTTGTGAGGTTTTGCGGAATCGTGGTATTTTGAAAACAGTTATCATTTTTGGAAAACCGTGTTCTACTTCTAATAGATACAGTTCAAAACAAACCATAAATCCAAATTTAAAAAGTTTGGAAATTAAGAGAGGCCTTATTACAACCCAAATAAAAAATCAAAGTGCTTCAAAATAACTGAACATAAATGGAAGCAAAAGCAGTTGTGTGGCCTTCTCCGAGTCCCTCGCAGCACCGATCCACCTAACGCTGAGGATTACCTGAAAAGGTTAAAAATGGGATGACTTTATGAAAACTCATTGTCTAATCCTTACTAGAATAATAGCCAGTGAACAAAATTAGAGACAGACTGGGCCTAAGCCCGATAACGAAATAGTACAGTTTAGATCAATATATAGGTGGCCAAAGCCCAATACAAATTATTTGGGTCTCAGCCCATAACTGAACCAATTGGGCCTAGCCCATATCAGTAACAACAACAAAATCAAATCACATGTGGCCCTAAGCCCAATAGTATAGCAGAATCAGGATACAATATGTATAATGTATGAATGATGCATGTAAACCCATCCAACCCTACACTTGCCTTTGTTGAACCTTGTACTTACTGTGGGGATAAAATCAACCCACCCATCCAACACACCAAGCTTAGCACCAGTTGCGGCACTAAGTTAACAGAACGGCTCAAAGCCGTAAACAGAACATCACAGAGCCATAATCAAAATGGTTACAAACCATCAATAAGATGGCACAGAGCCACAATAATATGCGTGGTACAAAGCCATTGATAGAGTGGATAGCACTAAGCCATTGGTCACGGTAACATATTCGGCGCAAATCCATCAATCACGGTAACATATTTGGCGCAAAGCCATCAACGGGCACAAAGCCTTAATTAGGTTGGCACAGAGCCATAAGCAGGTTAAGTGGCTTAAAGCCATCGGTAAGACCACAGTGGTCTCAGACGACCGGTGTGACTTGACCAGATCAATACAAATATACGACTCTAAGCCTTTGGTGGGTCCATAGTTGTCTCGCACGATCCGTGCGACCTTATCAGATCAGATCTTCCTCCATACAATATCCCAACCCATGCAGCATGTATGCAATATGTCATGCTTGATACGAACCGTCTCGGAATGAGTCGAGTCGTATGATGAGTTACCCGATCGTCGTCGAGAAAAAATATTAATTTAGTTTAGAAAATTGGTAAAGGAAAATGGTTAGATATGGTATGGAATGAAGTTGTTTTAGTAATTTAGAAATTGATTTATAAATGTGATATGAAGGTATAGTCTAAAAGAAGGATTTGGTTACAGATTGAAAATGGGTAAGATGTGAAGGAATGAATCGGTTTTGGAACGAAATGGTTAAGAAAGGGAAATGGATTGAATAAAAGTGCAAACAAGAACCAATACCAATTTGGTATCAACCCGTTGCTTATAAGCCCTTTAGTTCAGATTCGGAATGGTTAAGTGACCTCGACCCACTATCTAGCAAGATAGGAACCTCTGTATGCTTGAACGCCACACTACGAATAGTGATAAGTTCAGGTGTATCAAAGAAAAACGATTGACGCAGCTAGTTTCCTAGGAAAGCCAATGAATCTTTGAACGAAATTTGAGAAGAGAATTTGCCTCTCAATTTTGACAGCATAACATTAACAAAGTGTTCAAAAAGTGCCCCAAAAAGGCTTGATTCTAAGTATTTATAAGGCTAGAATGAGCTAGCCGAATGGTCACATAGTAAAGTGCTATTAAAGAACTAATTAAAAGTCAAAGACTTTTAAAATTCTAGAATCAAATAACTCCTCTCTTTAATTAGCTGAATTAATGCCCTTAAAGGCTTTGAAAATAACTATTGATTTCCCCTTTGGCTACTTGAATAGACTCCAGCCACTTTAATGAAATTTGTAAGGCATAAATTGTATATTAAGTAGCAAAGACGTTAGGGTATTTGAATAGGCTACTGCCGAATTTTAAAGGACATGAAATGTTCCTTTAAACTCTCTTTTAATGGTGCTTAAAGCTTTCTTTATAATAGCCCCCTCTTATGTAACCGAAAATCACTTGAAAAGCCACCTTTATTGATTGTGTAACAGCCTTTGTGAGTGGAAAAGTCACCTGCAATTAACACATGTAACCGTCACATTTATTCAATTATTAAGCTTAAAACAAATTAACAACTACTTAAATAAATTATCTAACACTTATGCATCATTTATTCCAGCAACTAATTAATTAAAAGAAGTATTAAATGAACTTTAACTCTTGCACCAATAAATTAACCTAGTAACTAGATTAATTAAAGAAGCAACTAATTAAATTAAGTTCATCAAACAAACTCATTTAATTAAACTAAGATGAGTTGTATTAATGACCAGCAACTCATTTATTAAACTAAGATGCTTAAATGCAAGTATTAAAATGCAAACTGAATGCAAATAAATTAAGAGTTTAATTAAGTTGGATCGGGTTCAAGGAGCTGAAATTGAGCTGAATTCGGTTTGCAAGATGTTGCAAGGATGTTTTATTGAGCTGGTCCCAACTTGTTCTATTTCTCCAACCAAAACCTCGCCCCACACTTGATTAACTAATGCTGAAATGGCCTCCTTGAATTGCTTAGCTCGAGCCCGCATAATTGGTCCTTGAGGCAGCACCATTGAGTCCTTTCTCGAACTTGATGTACTCCAGGTCACGATCGTATCATTCCCCTCTCTTCGAAACGACTTGTCCTCAAGTCGAAATCTGCATCAAAAGGGGTTAAATCTGACACGTTAAAAGTCGTACTAATGTTAAATTCACAAGCAAATCAAGTTTGTAAGAGTTTTCATTTATGCGCTCAAGAATTTGGAAAGGACCTTCTCCTCGAGGTAACAATATTGATTTTTGTTGGCCGGAAAATGCTCCTTGCGCATGTGAACCCAAACTCAATCTTCGGGTTCGAAGACCACTCGTTTTCGTCCCTTGTTAGCATTACCCACGTAAGACTTGATTCTTGCCTCAATGTTAGCTTGCACCTTTTGATGTAATTCTTTTACAAAATCAGCCTTTTTCTTTGCATCTGCATGAACCAATCGATCAGTAGGCAAAGGTAATAAATCTAAAGGTGTCAATGGATTGAAACCATATACAATTTCAAAAGGCAAATATTTCGTAGCAGAATGGACGGAGCGGTTGTAGGCAAACTCGATATGTGGTAGGCAATCTTCCCAAGACTTCAAGTTTTTACGGATGATGGCCCGAAGTAATGTAGACAATACCCTATCGACGACTTCTGTTTGACCATCGGTTTAGGGATGGTTGGTGGTCGATAATAATAGTTTGGTTCCTAATCTTCCCCATAAAGACCTCCAAAAGTGGCTCAAAAATTTTACGTCACGATCCGATAAAATAGTACGAGGAATACCATGAAGTCGTACAATGTCCTTGAAAAAAAATTTGCTACATGAACAGCGTCATCAGTTTTAGTGCAAGCAATAAAATGAGACATTTTTGAAAAATGATCAACAACCACAAAGATAGAATCCTTCCCCGTTTTTGTGCGCGGTAGTCTAAGAACGAAGTCCATGGAAATATCGACCCACGGAGCTTCAGGAATAGGTAATGGCGTATATAAGCCATGTGGTTGTACCTTTGATTTAGCCTTTTTACAAGCTATACACCTCTCACAAACTTGTTCCATATATTTGCGTATTCGTGGCCAATAGAAGTGTTCTTGAAGCGTTGCAAGTGTCTTGTTGACTCCAAAGTGTCCTATAAGTTCGCCACTATGGGCTTCGTGCACTAATAAATCTCGAATAGAGCCACAAGGAATGCAAAGTTTACTTTCTTTGAAAAGAAAGCCTTCATACCTATAAAAGTTTTCAAACACACCATTCTCGCACGCAACAAAGATTTCACCAAAATCAGAATCGTTAACGCAAGAGTCTTTTATCAGATCAAAACCATAAATTTTGGAGTCTAAATATGATAATAGAATGTACCTTCTCGAAAGCACATCAGCCACTATGTTATCCTTACCTTTTTTGTATTTTATAACATAGGGAAACGATTCAAGAAACTCCACCCATTTTACGTGACGTCGATTCAATTTGTGCTGGCCTTTGATGTGCTTTAAGGCTTCATGATCAGAGTGTATAACAAACTTCTTTGGCCATAAATAATGTTGCCACGTCTCAAGGGCTTGTATGAGCGCATACATCTCTTTATCATATATCGGGTAGTTGAGTACGGCTCCACTAATCTTTTCACTAAAATAAGCCACAGGTCATCCTTCTTGTGTCAAAACAACACCGATTCCAATGCCTGAGGCATCACACTCAACCTCAAAGGTCTTGGAGGAATCTAGAAGAGCAAGTAAAGGAGCGTTAGTAAGAAAATCTTTAATTTAACAAACGACTTCTCTTGCACATCATTCCAATAGAAAAAAGAGTTCTTTTTAATGACGTTCGTAAGAGGAGTAGCAATCGTGCTAAAATTTGGAACGAAACATCGGTAAAACCTTGCTAGGCCGTGAAAACTCTGGACTTGTGTAATACTCGTTGGCCTTGGCCAGTCTTGAATGACCTTAATCTTTTCTTGCTCTACTTCGAGACCTTCCGCGCTAACAACAAATCCTAAAAAGGCAATTTTATCAGAACAGAAAGAATATTTTTTGAGGTTAGCATATAACGTTTCTTTTCGTAAAACATCTAAAACGGATTTAAGATACCTTAGATGATCTTCGACAGATTTGCTATATATCAATATGTCGTCAAAATACACAACACAGAACTTACCGATGAAAGATCTTAACACGTAATTCATTAACCTCATAAATGTGCTGGGGGCGTTAGTTAGGCCAAAAGGCATGACCAACCATTCGTACAGCCCGTGCTTGGTCTTGAATGCCATTTTCCACTCGTCACCTTCTCGCATCCAAATCTGATGGTACCCACTTTTTAAATCGATTTTCAAGAATACTTTGGCTCGCTCAGTTCATCAGGCATGTCGTCAAGGCGAGGAATTGGATGACGGTATTTGATGGTAATCTTGTTTATAGCTTGGCAATCTACGCACATTCGCCATGTTCCATCTTTTTTCGATACTAGTAAAACAGGGATAGCACAAGGACTAAGACTCTCACGAATGTAGCCCTTTTCCAACAGATCATTGACTTGTCATTGCAGTTTTTTAGTCTCTTCTAGATTGGCTCGATAAGCGGGACGGTTTGGAATAGTAGCTTCTGGCACAAAGTCTATTTGATGTTCAATTCCACGAAGTGGTGGTAGACCACTCGAAACTTCCTCTAGGAAAACATCTTTAAAATCCTGCAACAAAGACAAAACAGAAGGGGGTAGGGTGTCGGGTAATTCGTTAGTAGAAAACAAAGTTTCCTTGTACATGAGTACAAGAACAGGACGATTCATTACTAACACTTTTCGAATATCACTAACTTTTGCAAAAATACTCATTTTTTCAATTTCCTTCTCTTTTTCTTCTTTTTCTTTGCTGATTTTCTTTTCACTCTCTTTTGTTTTCTTTTTCTTATTTTTTTCCTCTTTTATTTTTTTACAATCTTCTTTTTCTTTCTCTCTCATTTGTTTAGCGGATGCTTTCAACTTCAATTGGTCATTGTAAACTTATTTGGGAGTTAACGGTGCCAACATAACATTCTTTCCCATAAACTTGAAAGAATACCGATTGGTATACCCGTCGTGTTGCACTCGCCGATCAAACTGCCACAGACGACCAAGAAGTAGATGGCCCGCGTGCATCGGAACAACGTCATATAATACTTCATCCGAGTACTTTTCAATGGTGAAAGAAACGAGTACTTGCTTGGTCACTTTAAGTTCTCCGCCATCGTTAAGCCACTGAAGTTTGTAGGGGCTCGGATGCTTGGTAGTTGGCAAACCAAGCTTTTCAACCATTATTGTACTTGCTACGTTTATACAACTTCCACCGTCGATGTTGACACAACAGACTTTTCCTACAACTTAACATCGGGTATGAAATATGTTCTTCCATTGTAGCTCGTTATCCATACCTTGAAGATTAAGACTCCTTTTGATAACGAGTAGTTCACCTTCCACGGGTTGTTCTAAGTCCTCCTCAATTTTAGGAACTGATTCAGACTCCTTTTCTTCTTCATCCTCCATCTCGATTTCACCATCGGCACGAATCACTATGGTTCTTCAATTTGGGCACTAACTGGCTATGTGTCCCCTTACTAGACACTTGAAACATTTAACGTCACAATTACGATTGAAAGAAACCTCGGGTGCCTTACCTTTGTTTATTTCGATATTAGGCTTGTTTGGTTTCGAAAGTGCCATGGAATCCTTTCCTCGAGATGTTGAAAAACCTTTACTCAAACTTTGGCCCCACTTGGATGTGTTAGAAGTGGAAAAACCTCAGTTTAGGCCTTTTCGCTTGAGTTGCATTTCTACCTTGATGGCCATATGAACCATGTCCACCAGTTCAAGATAGTCTTGAAGCTCGATGACATTCGCAATGTCTCAGTTTAATCCGGCCAGAAATCGCGCCATCGTTGCTTCGGAATCCTCTTGAACATCCACCTAAATCATCGTAGATTCCATCTCCTTATAGTAGTCTTCGACGCTTTTGGTCCCTTGTGTAAGATTTTGAAGTTTTTGGTGCAACTTCAGGTGGTACTAAGAAGGGATAAATCGTTGCCTCAGAACTGCCTTCATCTCAGCCCATGTGGAAATTAGTTGTTCTCCGTTACGCTTCCTGTTAGTAGTTAGTTGATCCCACCAAATCGTGACGTAATCCGAGAATTCGATTACTGCTAGCTTCACCTTTTTGTTTTCAGAATAGTTATGACAATCAAACACCAACTCGATCTTCTTTTCCCACTCAAGATAGGCCTCCGGATCCGATCTACCTTGGAACGGTGGTATAGAAAGTTTGATGTTCTTTAGATCATCATCTTCACGTCTCTGATCCTGGTGTCGTGGTTCCCTCCGGCGTTTACTTGTATTCGACTCTTGACCGCTTTCAAGATCACTAGGATCATGTACAACATCATCTTGATCTCTTCGTCTTTCCCATTGTTGATTTGGCCTCTCCCGTCTAGGTCAGACAGCTTCAGGAGTTCTTTCGCATTGCTCACTCGCTTCGACTTGGAATAGACGATCTTCAAGGGGATTTAATCTTCTATCTAAGGGTCTTTCCATCTCTCGTAATAAAGCTTGCATGTTCAAATTAGGGACGTTGCGAACAGGTTGTCGTACGGAACGATCTTCCAAGTTAGAATTAGATTCTTATGACATTGAGTTTAGTAAAGAACCTCACAACCAAAAAACCTCACGAACACTCAGAAAGAAAAAAAAAAGGAGTTTCACTCACGCTCGTGTTTACGCTCGAGAATAGGCTTTTACCTTTCACTCTTTTGTGCTCACAACTCTCGTGCCTTTTACCTCTCTTTACCCTTCTCGTAATTTCGTAAGCAGATTCGCCAAGGCTTAACCTTAGTCTAGATGGTCGGTTTCAAATGGGTAACAAGGGATGATGTGATTTAGGACAGGGTAGGCTAAAAGAAAAATTGATTCGATTATAGTGTGGCGAATGGTTAAAGATGGAAGAAAAGGTGAATAGAAGAGTTTCAGCATCGGAGTTGAATGAAAATAAAACAAATATTCAATTTTTCAACACAAAGCAAAAAAAAATTTCGAACTTTGTTATTCGAATTTTTTTGAACTTTTTTTTGAAATTTTTTTGAACTTTTTTTTTGAATTTTTTTATACTTACAAACTAGTTTTCGTTGTGTTCTTCGATCTTTGGAGCTTCTCAATTCTAGCTCTGATACCAAATGATACGAACCATCTCGGAATGAGTTGAGTCATATGATGAGTTACCTGATCGTCGTCGAGAAACAATATTAATTTAGTTTAGAAAATTGGTAAAGGAAAATGGTTAGATATGGTATGGAATGAAGTTGTTTTAGTAATTTAGAAATTGATTTATAAATGTGATATGAAGGTATAGTTTAAAAGAAGGATTTGGTTACGGATCGAAAAAGGGTAAGATGTGAAGGAATGAATCGGTTTTGGAACAAAATGGTTAAGAAAGGGAAATGGATTGAATAAAAGTGCAAATAAGAACCAATACCGATTTGGTATCGACCCGTTGCTTATAAGCCCTTTAGTTCGGATTCGGAATGGTTAAGTGACCTCGACGCACTATCTAGCAAGATAGGAACCTCTGTATGCTTGAACGCCACACTACGAATAGTGATAAGTTCAGGTTTATCAAAGAAAAACGATTGACGCGGCTAGTTTCCTAGGAAAGCCAATGAATCTTTGAACGAAATTTGAGAAGAGAATTTGCCTCTCAATTTTGACAGCTTAACATTAACAAAGTGTTCAAAAAGTGCCCCAAAAAGGCTTGATTCCAAGAACTTATAAGGCTAGATGAGCTAGCCGAATGGTCACATAGTAAAGTGCTATTAAAGAGCTAATTAAAAGTCAAAGACTTTTAAAATTCTAGAATCAAATAACTCCTCTCTTTAATCAGCTGAATTAATGTCATTAAAGGCTTTGAAAATGACTCTTGATTTCCCCTTTGGCTACTTGAATAGACTCCAGCCACTTTAATGAAATTTGTAAGGCATAAATTGTCCATTAAGTAGCAAAAATGTTAGGGCATTTGAACAGGCTACTGCCGAATTTTAAAGGACATGAAATGCTCCTTTAAACTCTCTTTTAATGGTGCTTAAAGCTTCCTTTATAACAGCCCCCTCTTATGTAACCGAAAATCACTTGAAAAGCCACCTTTATTGATTGTGTAACAGCCTTTGTGAGTTGAAAAGTCACCTACAATTAACACTTGTAACCGTCACATTTATTCAATTATTAAGCTTAAAACAAATTAACAGCTACTTAAATAAATTATCTAACACTTATGCATCATTTATTCCAGCAACTAGTTAATTAAAAAAAGTATTAAATGAACTTTAACTCTTACACCAATAAATTAACCTAGTAACTAGATTAATTAAAGAAGGAACTAATTAAATTAAGTTCATCAAACAAACTCATTTAATTAAACTAAGATGAGTTGTATTAATGACCAACAACTCATTTATTAAACTAAGATGCTTAAATGCAAGTATTAAAATGCAAACTGAATACAAATAAATTAAGAGTTCAATTAAGTTGGATCGGGTTCAAGGAGTTGAAATTGAGCTGAATTCGGTTTGCAAGATATTGCAAGGACGTTTTATTAAGCTGGTCCCAACTCGTTCTATTTCTCCAACCAAAACCTCGCCCCACCCTTGATTAACTAATGCTGAAATGGCCTCCTTAAATCGCTTAGCTCGAGTCCGCGTATTGTGTCCTTGAGGCAGCACCATTGAGTCCATCCTCGAACTTGATGCACTCCGAGTCGTGATCGTATCAATGCCTATAATCGGTCATACAATCACATTCAAATTATTCATTTCATAGTCGTACAATTATAGCCAAATTGCGTTACAAGGGTATTTTAGTAATTTTGCACTGCAGGGGTATTTCGATAATTTTCCAACCTCCAAGGAGGTCTATAGTCATCTTGAACGACTTCAATAACATAATCGGTCATAACAGTATAAATGGGCCGGAGGCCCATTGTCGGCCCAAGTGGCCTATAACGGCCCGAACTCATGGAAACGTTCATGGAGGCCTTTACAATCTGACGCCCATACTTATGGGCTTGATTCACCACATGTACGATCGCACGCTTGTGTGGCACCAAATGTCGAAGTTTCGACTTGTCAGCATTTTGTCGGTCTATAGTCATAGCAATGAAAACAACACTTACTTTCAGCTTTTAACCAATTGTCTAATTCTACAAGCAAATACACACTAGATTTTGAGATCACACGAATAATCCAAGAACACCGCAACCCTACTCAATCGAGCTTCACTAAATCCTCACTAAACGCTAGCCATAATGAACTCCTTGCCGATATCTGCATTACCCAAAGAAGCTTATTAACAAGGATTGCATAAGTATGTGGTTTATAATCATGCTTGATAACCTTTAACAACATCAAAGGGCATTCGGCCTCAACTAACAACAAGGAGAAAAATGGTGCACTTACTATTGATTGGAAACCCTTACTACACTAAAAACCAAATGCAAGGAGAGTACTCGACAAAGAAATGACAACGATTTGGCAAACAAACACAAGATTTGGCCTAGCCAAAGAGAATGGATGAGAAACACAATAAGGAGGGTTAGCTATGACCCAAAACTAATTGAAGAAGAGGATAATAGAGAAGAAGAGAAAATAAGAACCATACCCGACACAATAGAGGAGTGGACTATAATCAGCAACTATTGGAGTGAAGGGTTGAGAGTCTAGATTGAAGAAATCGGCGCAAAAGTTTGAGATGAAGAGAAGAGAATGGAACGGTGCAATCAAGAAGAAAAAGAAAGACAACAGAATTAGAAAGAAGAGGAGAGGACTACCAAAGGAGAAATCAGCTAATAGGTGGCCTAAATGGTAATGCAATTTCGGCTAAGAACGGAGTAAGTCTTGAAAATCAAAAAGGCAAAGGTACCAAAAGAAAATAGTGAAAAGAACCTACTAAAACTCTTCTTGCAGAATTTGGCTATACCAAAAATAATGACCACAAACGACACTTACCCTCCCTTTTACCGAATTTGCATTCCCACATTTCCCAAATCGGCTCCAACTCCTCACCAAACCACATCCCCTTGATTTTCTCCATGATTTTCTACATGATCCACTCCTTAATTTCCTCACTTGACCAATTCAAACTCTCCCCTTTAGAGTTCAATTCCAACTCAACCATTGGCTGTCTAAAGATGCAAAAAAAATACCCCACAGTGTATCATGCCAACACTCGAGCCCCATACCACATGCATACTCCTAATGCCACCTTGCCACTAGACCACATGCTTTCTTTTGTGACACATTTTATCCATAATTAACTATAAAGTCTATAGGCCAGAGTCCAAGTTCATTTAAAAGAAAAACCAAAATGAACTTGCAAGATCCAAGGCTTGAACCCAGGCTCCCTTACAACCATAAAGACGCTACAACCACTAAGCCACAAGGCTTTTTGTGTCACAATTTAACCTTAATTATTCTTAAAGCCTACATACTAACGTCCAAGGTTTTATTCACCTAAAACCAAAATTTTTTCTAGAGCTCAAGTTTAAACGCAAAACTTTTCAGACACTTCCCAGGGTACTTAACCACTAAAGAAGACACACATTTGTGTTATTCACTTGCACAACTAAATTCCAATTCCTTCGATATGCGAAGTCCATTTCTTCTAGGCCCAAAATTTGGGGCGTTATATTCGGGACGACAAATTTGACTAGGAAAATTTTATTTTTATTATAAATTTATGGTCTACAATTTCACATAATGATTTCAGGAAAATCTCGTTAAAAAATTTTGATGTTTGGGCACTCAATTTGGTTAAAAGGACTAAATTGTAAAAAGTGTAAAAGTTGAGTTCTATATGCTAGAGGTGCCCAATTGTTATGAGTTTTTAAATTTGAGATCCTTAGATGGTAATTAGGCCATTGAATAAATTGTTGTACAGAAATGGACTTGAAATAGGTGAAATAGAATATTTTTAAGTTAGGGGCATTTTGGTCATTTGGTAATTAAATGACTTAATAAAAAAAATAAAAGCCCAAAAATTTGTCCATCTTCCTCCTTGGCCAAAAATTGCAAGAGGAAGCCATGGATAGGGTTTTTCAAGCTTCCAAGCTCGATTGTAAGTCCATTTTAGCCCCGTTTTTAATGATTTGCACGTTTTTGAAATCCTTGTAACATGATCTACCTATTTCTACCATTTATATGAGATATGATGAAGGTCTAGGTTCTGACCCATGTTAGAAATTTGTGTATTATGATGATTAATGGTAGATTATGCATGTTTATGGTTAGAGAAATGACTTTTACAAAGTGATTTTCGGCGAAAATATTCAAAAGGACTAATTTGTAAAAGTTATAAAATTTGTCATAAGAGTGTGATTTAGTGGAAATTGTGGGCTGTTATAGTTATGAAATTGGTTCGGCTAAGCTTGTATGTTAAAGAAATTGAATAAATTTCATTTTACGAGCTAGGGGCAAAAGTGTAAATATGTGAAATTTAGGGGTAAAAACATAATTTTTCCATAATATGATTTTTGTGTCACATTGAATAATGTGACTAATAAGTGAGCTAAATGTGATATTATAGATCATGGAAAATGAGGTTCAGAACTAGAACGAGGGAAAAACGAGTATTCACCGGTTAGGTCCTTTTTCACCATTTTGGTATTGAGGTAAGTTTATATGTAAATAATGTGTTATTGTATTTATGTTTTGAATGCCTTAATATTGTATGCATTGTGGATAACTATTTGAAAGTGTGTATCGATCAAGTATCGACAAGTGAGAAAATCTCGGTTGAACCATAGGAATAGAATAGGATACGAGTGACATGTCACCAGGAAACTAAGCGTTTAAGTGCTTAACTGATCCAGGTGCTGGTCTAGTACATCCTACCAGTGGCTAGGTAATCTGGCATGTGTTACGGATATCTGTCAGCTTGTGTGAGCAGTGTTGTGTAGCTACGTCACGACCGTCAGCTTATGTAAGCAGACCCGTGAATAGCTCAAGAGTGAGCTCTTAAGTGATAAGTGATAAGTGGTAGCTTCGGCTACATATATGTGGCACTTATGTGCAAACCTTCTGTGTATCCATTAGTATTTTGAGAGTTCAACGGGATAAGTTAAAGATGCAAAAGTATATATGGCTCTATCGCGAATCGGTACAAGTATGTACGTAAACGTCATAAGGAACGAGATCGGTATGTGATAAAATTTCGGTAAGATAAAGATTGAATAAGTTATGATTATGAGGATAATAATATTGGTGCAAGTTTTATTGTATTAAATGAATTGTAAAGTGTATAAAAATGATGAAAATGAGATAAGATTTGTGTTTGTTGGTCCATGCTTGTGAGGTATGGAATATACGATAAATTCGATTGGTGAATGTGTAATTGGCTTTCGGGCCAAACTAAATTATGATGTAGCATGTTCTAATTGCACAAATTGTTGTATTTTATTAAAATGGAGGGCTTTTGATTGCTAGATAAATGATAAGATATGTTAAATTATGATTACAGATTAATAGAATTGACAATGTGATTTATTAAGTGGGAAAATCTTATGGTTATATCGTTGGTCTTGGGATAATAAATCGTAAGATGTCTATTATTTGCATATAAACTTACTAAGCTCTATAGCTTACTCCTTTTGTTTTCCCATATCTTATAGAATGGTACGCTAGCTCGAGTTAGAGATCACCGGAGATGCTATCCCACTATCAAGCTATCATGTTGGGTAAATGAATGTAAACCTTTGATTTTATGGCATGTATAGGGACTTAGTCATTTGTGTAAGTGTTATTTTGATATGGCCAAGTGAATTGGCTTGTATTGATGAAGGATATTTGGTGTATATCCACATAAGTTGGCTTATATAGGTTAATTGGGTTGTAAACCTATTTTTATGTGTATGCTTGAGTTAATGCCTTGATGTTGAGTGAATGTCATGTTCAAGCCCTATTTGTGGATATTTGATTGCCAATTAGTGCCATGCTATTTGCTAATGAAATGTATAGTGTGTGTGTGTGAAGTTGTGAATGGCAAATGGCTTGGAAAATAGCCTTAGAGTTGTCTACACGGGTGTCTAGGCCGTGTGCAACACACGGTCAGCCCCATAGGCGTGTTGATAGGCTGTGTGTCCGCTGAACCCTAATTTTTGGAAAATAGAATGTCCAATAGTAAACAAACGGGTAGAGGCACGACCTCAAAACATGGGCATGTGCCCAGGCCATGTGAAGTCTGTACCATAAATACGAATATTAAATTCGCCACATGGCCTAGCACACGAGCATGTGACTTGGCCGTGTCACTATAAATGGGCGATGACATTAGAAATAGAGAGTTATATGCGTGGAGGACACGAGTATGTCTCGAGCCTCATGGGCGTGTGTGACCACACGGCTTGCCCAAATGGGCATATGACTCTCCAAAACGTGAAAATTTTCTAAGTGTTGTAAAAGTTTTGAAAGTTCTCGGTTTAATCCCTAACCACCTCTAATGTATGTTTAGGACCTCGTAGGCCCGTAAAAGGGACAATATGCTTGTGTATGAATGATTCTAACTTGAATGAAATTTTATGGTTCAGAAATGTATGTTTGCTTATGCTTAAGTCCAGTAATGCCTTGTACCCTGTCCCGACGTCGAACACGGGTAAGGGTGTTACATTTAGTTGTATTAGAGCTATGGTTTAGTTGATTCTCGGACTCACCTAGCATGTGTGAGAGTCTAGCTATACATGCCATATTACTACTCGTGATAGTGTGATATCTCCTGGCTCTAACAAAATTGTTTTGTTAAGATAGAGATGACTTCCAACTGAGCTATTTTCGATAATGCTGAAATTGATATTAAGATGGTTGAAATGTGCTTACGATGTGCTGAAATGTGGAAAGGTATGAATAGAAGTTCATGATATGCATGTGTTAATGTATGAAATGAGATAACCCTAACTTGAGAAATGTGGAAAAGTGAAATGAAATGAAAGTTTATGTTGTGATAAGCTTATCCATGTATATTGGTATTCATATGATGTTATGTGCCCAACCTATTTGATTAAGTGAATATGATAAGTAAACTTAGCCAATGGACGGAATGTGTGTGTATGTACACTTGTTTGAATAATACATAATCAGTATGTCCATATAGTTGAATCTCATGTTTAATTGTTAAATTAGAGAATATATAATGTTTTGTTTTATGACTTTGCTATGGAACCATAAATATTATAGTTGTAACAGCCGGATTTGGGCCTAAACAGAATAGTGATTTCGGAAGCACAAATCCAAAATAGAAAAATTTCATTACGATAAATTTTTATGGTCTACGATATGATTGGATGCATGTGTGAAAATTTTGTTAAGTAATTTTATTGATTAAAATGTTCAATTGAGTTATTAGAACTAAATTGCAAAAAGTGCAAAATGTGTGTTCTAGAAGCATTGAGTACTTAACTGAAATGAATTCATAAATTAGAGGTCCTTATTTAGTAATGACCATTATATGTGAAGATGGACAAAAATGGACATGGAAGGATAAAATTTTAAAGAAAGGCCTTAAGGGCATTTTGGTCATTTGGTTAATTAAATGAATAAAAAGGGAAAATAAGTAAAAAAATATTGTCCATCTTCTTCCTCCTTGTGCCAAAATTTGAAGAGTCACCATAGCTAGGGTTTCATTCATTTTCAAGCTCAAAGTAAGTGTCTCCAAGCCCCGTTTTTAATGTTTTTTACATTTTTAAAGTCATCGTAGCTTGGTTTACTTATTTCTACAATTATTTTGAGCTAGGGTTCATGTTAAAAAATTTACCCATGTGTGACATGCATGCATTTTGATGTTTAATGAAGGAATATGAAAGTTTGAGGTGTGATAAACATCTTTTACTAAGTGATTTTTCATGAAAACACTTAAAAAGGACCTTTTTGTAAAAGTTGTAAAATGAGTAGTAAAAGTTTGATTTGAAGGAAAATGTGGGTTGTTATGAGCATGTGTTAAGTTCGGCTAGGCTTGGGTAACAAAGAAAATGAGTACATTTCATTTTACGAGCCTAGGGGAAAAATGTAAATATGTCAAAGTTTAGGGGTAAAAGTGTAAATTTTTTTTATAGTGTAAATTTTGGATTGAAATGAGTAATGTGATAATTAAACGAGTTAATTTTGGTATTATAGATCAAGAAAGATGGGAAATTGACCTTGACCGAGGAAAAGGCAAGGTAGTGGACTAAATCGCAAAACTTGTCATTTTGGACCGAGGTACATTTGTATATGAATAAATGTTTTGCTATATTTATGTTTTGAACATTATAATAATTGTATGTATTGTGAATAACTATTTGAAAGTGTATATCCATAAAGTTTCGACAAGTGTGAAAAGTCCCGATTGAACCTTAGGAATCGAATAGGATATGAGTGACATGTCACTAGGAAACCAAGTGTGGTTAAGTGTTTATGTGATTTCGGGTGCTGGTCTTGTACGACTACCAGTGGCTAGGTAATCTTACATTTGTTGCGGATACCTGTTAGCTTGTGTGAGAGCACTAAGTAGCTTCATCCCGACTGTTAGCTTGTATGAGTAGGTCCGTGAATAGCTCGAGAGTGAGCTTTTAAGTGATAAGTAATAAGTGGTAGCTTCGGCTACAAATAAGTATCGAGTATCCTTTAGAATTCCAAGTGGTTCAATGGGTGAATTAGTGAATTAGTGAAGTGTAAGTGCATGTGATATTGTTGTGATGTGGTACAGACAAGTATATGAAAACTTATAGAAAATGAGATCGATATGTGATGGGCTATCGGTAAGTGGTGAATGAGTAAGTGTAGACATAAGTTTTAATTGAAGGTCTAAAATTGCTATAATCTTATTATTATGATTAAAATGTGTTATGAATGCTCATTTAGATGCATATAAACTTACTAAGCTATTTAGCTTACTCCCCTTTCTTTCCCTTTTCTTATAGTGTTGCTTCACTAACTCAGATTGGGAAATTGCCTGAGATCTGCTTCACACTATCACATCATCATCTTTGGGTATACTAAGTTAATTATTTTGAGTTGTGGCATGTATAAGAGACTTGTTTATTTTGTTATATGTGTCATAGTTTAGTAGGCCAAGAATGTTGGCTTATTTTTATAATTGTTTATTTTGTATAAGGTTAGTTGAAATTAGCCAATATTCGTTCTGGGTATATGCATATGCTGATGTTGTTTATAAATGTGGTGTTGTATGTTTTGGTTGACATTGTGTAATGTTTATTATGATGAATGAGGTTATGTTATTAGTTAGCTATGGATAATTTGGTTGTCTGAGAATATCATAAATTGTGTTATTGGTTTGGTATAAGTGTGTTTGTCTTTCAGGGTGGCAAATGGCTTGGTGAATAGCCTTATTTTTGTCCACACAAGTAGACACATAGGCGTATGTCTAGGCCGTATGTGACACACGGTCAGCCCTATGGGTGTGTTGATACGTTGTGTGTCCCTTGCACCCTAATTTTGCAAAATAGAATGTCCAGTAATAAACACATGGGCAGAGACAAGGCCATGTATCTCAGCCGTGTAAAGGACACAGCCTCAAGACTTGGGCGTGTGCCTAGGCCGTGTGAAGCCTACACATTAATTGTGAGAATTAAATTCGCCACATGGCCTAGCACACGGGCGTGTGACTTAGCCGTGTGACCCAAAATGTTTGCTGACGTCATAAACAGAATGTCAAGGTTTTCACACATGGGCTAAGACACGGGTGTTTCATGGCCGTGTGAGGGACATGGGCCATAGACACAGGCGTGTGCTAGGCTGTGGGAAAACCCCTATAGGTTCGAAATGAAAAATAAAATCTAGATGGACTAGGGACATGGGCGTGTGTGACCACACGGCCTGCCCACATGGGCGTGTTCTTTTCCACAAGGGCGTATGGCCCTGTTTTGAGCAAAAATTTTCTAAGTGTTCAAAAGCTTCCAGTTTAGTCTCGAACTACTTTATATGTATGTTTTGGTCTCGTAGGCCTATAATAGGGACGTTATGAATACGAATGAAAAGTTTTATGTTGGAATGAAAATTTATGGTTTGATTTTGTTTGATAAAGCATGTTAAGTCTGGTAATGCCTTGTACCCGGTTCCGGCGTTGAATATGAGTAAGGGGTGTTACAATAGTAGTATGAGAATTGAATTAAAAGATCAAATTGAGTAAGAACACAGGAGATGTGTACGATCGTTCAATGATGAATTGACGGATAAGACCATGGTTGGACCATGGTAAAGTATGAAATGTAAGACCATGGTTGGGCTATGGCATTTCAGCGAAAAGACCATAACTAGGTTATGACATTATGAACGTAAAACCATGGTTGGACCATGGCAGTACATGTGAGTACGTATAAGACCATAGCTGGGCTATGGCATCGTAATAATGTGAAAGACCATAGTTGGGCTATGGCATCATAATGACATGTAAGACCATAGCTAGGCTATGGCATTATGATACGTGTAAGACCATGTCTGGGATATTGCATCGTTATAAGATTCTGTGTAAGACCAGGTCTGGGACATGGCATCGATATGAGACTTTGTGTAAGACCATAGTTGGACTCTGGGCATCAAGTATATGATATACTCAAACCCGTAAGGTGTTCTCTAATTTGACAAATGTTGGTAAGTAAAATTGAAGCTTAGTGTTGGAATTTAATTAGATATTCTAAGTAAATCCATTGTTTGAAATTGTGGATGACAGAAAACATTTGTATAATAAATAACTGTGTTAATTTGCTTGGAATGAACTATGCAATTATGATGATATTACATTGGTGATGAATGCTAAGTCATATGTGTGTATTTATGAGAGTCAAGTTAGAGGCTTTACGATCTCACCCCCTTACCAGTGTTGCTTTGTGACGAAATTTTACAAGAATCATGTTGAATAAGTTCATAAGTGTGAACTAAAGATTTCAGTGGTGAAATAATTAATAATGCATACAGAGATGAGAATAGTTTGGAAAGTAAAAACAGTTTTGGAAGAAACATCAAGATGTTTTAAAGATTATACAGATTATAAAAACAATTTTGGAAGAAACATCAAGATGTTTTAAAGATTATACAGATTATGCAATGTCATGGTTAAGGAAGAAGTTAGTTTCGACTAATCGACTCAAATAAATATGAAGCCTAAACATATGCTTACTGAAATTTCTCCCGAGTTGGTTTTCGTTAGTGAATGGAATAATACGGGGTTCATGATAACAGAATTAGTCAGAAAAATGATAATTGAGTAGTAAAGATGTCTGTGTGTGACAGTTACAGTTGAAATGAATATGATGATCTTTTCTAGGTATTCTATATATTCTTTTATCCTCAGAAATATCTATGTGATTGTCCATATTCTGATGAAATTCTTATCGAGTGAGAATGTTAGCTAATTCTAATGTTAGATGAAAGCACTGATGATCTATTTAATTTATGATTGGCATTACCTTATCTCTTCGGAATTCTATTCTAATATGTTAGAATAAAGACGATGGTAAAAATTTATGTAAGGTTATCTTTCTGTTTTCACTGGATATTATTCTGTTTTATCTATAAATATTTGGAAACTGTATTATCTCTAATACAAAGGAAGTCCAGAGTCGATAAGCAATGTTTTTCTTCTGGTTTTGTCTGGGGGATCATCCCGATCTTTATAATTATTCCCTTATGAGTCATGCTCTCGGATTTCTGATATGATATCATAGTTGGGTTTTCTTATCGCCCTTATTGTGTAAATTATTCGGACATAGCTCATCTTTAAAGTATGTTCTTTGATCTGTAATGGCTATGTTTATTATGAATGTATTTTTGGACTCGATAATAGGAATGTGGTGATTCTGGTATCTGGATTTCTGTAATTTCATGAAAGGAATTGACATCGGCAAAGGTATAAATGATGAGAGCACAAGCTCAAAATTGTATAATGGATCGCTTTTCTCTAGTAAGTTTGATTAAAGTTGATAAGTTCAAGCAGGATATTTGTTTCCTTTAGCTAATATGGTTGCAAGATCTTTGATTAGCATGTTAAGAGAATTGTAAACAAATGTATGTATTGAGGTTGTGGTAGTAGTATGAAGAAAAGAGTATTTTGACATGATATTATTCGATAGTTGAAATCAACACAGTTGTTCTTATGAAAGTAAGCTTATTTGCTGAGATGTGGTTTAAGTTATATGTATTTAAGCATGTCCTCAACTAAGGGAATAAATTCTATGCATTCACGAGTAAATTTAGATGGATAGTCTGAATGAAGAAATTATATTCTAGAAAGTATGATACAGAGATATGTCTATTGGATTGTTCTAATCAAATGATGTTATTATGAATTAAAGTTGTACCGATTGATAAAGTCATCACATTAAGAAAACTTGAATGATTTATGCATGTTAGCAAAGTTCTAAACAGATGAAAATATTATTAGTAACAGAAACTTTAGTTCTGAGCTTAGTTTGAATTGAGTAAAGAATTCGCAATTTTCAGTAGTGCATTATTGAACGGATTAGAATGTGATTTGATTATAAGAATGTAAAGTGATGGTTTATGTCTTCATATGGTTAATGTCACATTAAAAAGAACTGTTCGACCAATGGCTTAAAGACGGTCACTTTTATGTCCATATTGAGAATTTGGTGATATCACTTATTTCGGTGAAAGGTGACACATGTTCCCTAATTTCAAGAATTAAAGTATCAAATGTCATAAAAAGATCTGAAGTTAAGATGGTGTTAAAGACTTGAGCTATTGAAAAATCACGAGTAGTTATTGATTAATCTCTGAGAAAGCAGATATAGTTATAGATGTTGAATGGAAAAATCTTTATTTACTTTGTGAGTGAATTACACGATTGATTTTAATTGATGATAATCTGATTTTAGCTATATTAAAAGCTAAAGCGATGTTTTCATTACAAGACTGAGAATCTCAGAAGTGTGTTAATGAATGAAATTGTGTGCAGATGAATTCAGAGCTTATGGAGAAAATTTTTGTACGAGGCTCAGTAGTAACACATCTGTTCATCCAAGAATAATAAAATGTGTAGTTATATGAATAGATGTTCTGGTGATTGAGTATGTATCATGATATTTTTGAGTTTATGTTCAAATGTCTATTTGTTAGCAAGTAAGCCGAAATCAAGTGTATTCAGGACTAATATAGTCAGTGATGGTATGGGAGTGATGATGAGATAGAGTTACCATAAGTTTCGTATTGGGATTATCATAATCTCCGGAAAGGAAAATGTTATTTGAATTGTGGTTGATTGTTTGAAAAAGATCCATATGATCATTTCAGTATGTGCAGAGTTCTTATTTGACAGATTACTGAGTATATGTATTCTGAAGAGAGTAATTCAAATTTTGACGATGTGCTCTGGCACTGTGTGCTAAAGTTTAAAGGTTATTAGAAAGAGATATACATGGTTAAATCGAATTGTGATTCTGGAAGGTTAGTGAAAGTGTTTCATGGGAGTTAAAGGCAACTTTTTCTGGTAAGATTTTCGGGGACGAAAGTCCTTAAAGAGAGGCAGAGTTGTAATAGCCTGATTTTGGGCCTTGTCGGAACAGTGGTTTCGAGACCACAAATTTGACGAGGAAACAATTTATTTTTATTATATTTTTATGGTCTACAATTTCACGGAATGATTTCGTGAAAATCTCATTCGAAAATTTTAACTTTTGGGCACTCAATTTGGTCAAAAGGACTAAATTGTAAAAAGTACAAAAGTTGAGTTCTATATGCTAGAGGTAGGGGTGTGCAAAATTCGGGTAAAACTGAAAAAATTCGGTTAATAGTTTTTCAGTTAGGGGTCGGTTAATAATTTTTAAAGTTTTTGGTTAACGGTTAATTCGGTTCGAAACCAGTCGGTTAACCGATTTTTTTCGGTTTAGCCGAAAAATTAATAAATAAAATTATAATATATAAATAACCCACTATTCACTCAAACCCAATCCAACATAAAGTCAATCAAACTAAAACTAATTACCCAACTCAATCCCTAACCCAATCATAAAAATTACAAATAATTTAATAAATAAAAATAAAAAAAATTTTGGTTAATTCGATTAATTCGGTTAATTCGAGTAAATCAGGTAATTTGGTTAATTCGGGTAAATCGGGTAATTCGTTTGATTCGGTTAATTTTATACTTATTTTAACCAAAAATAAAAAAAACATATAATTTTTGATTAATTCGGTTAACCAACTGAATTAATTGAAAAAAATTTGGTTCAGTTAATTTTTTTTGAAAAAATTTCGGTTTGATTAACGATTAAATTTTTTGAAAGGTCGGTAATGGTGTTTCGGGTTGGTTTGCCGGTCAGTTAACTGATTGAACACCCCTAGCTAGAGGTGCCCAATTGCTATGAGTTTTTAAATTTGAGATCCTTAGATGGTAATTAGACCATTGAATAAATTTTTGGACAAAAATGGACATGAAATAGGTGAAATAGAATATTTTTAAGTTAGGGGAATTTTGGTCATTTAGTAATTAAATGACTTAATAAAAAAAATAAAAGCCCAAAAATTTGTCCATCTTCCTCCTTGGCCAAAAATTGCAAGAGGAAGCCATGGCTAGGGCTTTTCAAGCTTCCAAGCTCGATTGTAAGTCCATTTTAGCCCCGTTTTTAATGATTTTCACGTTTTTGAAATCCTTGTAACATGATCTACCTATTTCTACCATTTATTTGAGATATGCTGAAGGTCTAGGTTTTGATCCATGTTAGAAATTTGTGCATTATGATGATTAATGGTAGATTATGCATGTTTATGGTTACAGAAACGACTTTAACAAAATGATTTTCGGCGAAAACGTTCAAAAGGACTAACTAAATGATTTTCGGCGAAAACGTTCAAAAGGACTAACTTGTAAAAGTTATAAAATTTGTCATAAGAGTGTGATTTAGTGGAAATTGTAGGCTGTTATAGTTATGAAAATGGTTCGGCTAGGCTTGTATGTTAAGGAAATTGAATAAATTCCATTTTACGAGCCTAGGGGAAAAGTGTAAATATGTGAAAGTTTAGGCACAAAAAAGTAATATTGCCATAATATGATTTTTGGGTCACATTTAATAATGTGACTAATAAGTGAGCTAAATGTGATATTATAGATCATGGAAAATGAGGTTCAGAAGTAGAACGAGGGAAAAATGAGTATTCGCCGGTTAGGTCCTTTTTCACCATTTTGGTAACGAAGTAAGTTTACATGTAAATAATGTGTTATTACATTTATGTTTTGAATGCCTTAATATTGTATGCATTGTGGATAACTATCTGAAAGTGTGTATCAATCAAGTATCGACAAGTGAGAAAATCTCGGTCGAACCCTATGAATAAAATAGGATATGAGTGACATGTCACTAGGAAACTAAGTGTTTAAGTGTGTGACAGCCCTATTTTGACCCTAATCGAAATAGTGGTTTTGAAACCACGAAACCGATTTAATTAAATATTTAAATGTTATTTTCTGTGTTTATATTACGTGATTAGGTAAATGTGAAAAGTTAGTACGGAAATTTGATCATTTATATGTCTAATTATTCAATAAGGGCTTGGATGTTAAACTTAGAAAATAAGGTGGTCAAATGTCATAGTGGCCGAATGTTGAGGCTTGCATTGCATGGTTATTAAACCATTTTATTATGTGTATGGTAATGGGAATTTTTTTTTTAAGGTGATTTAAAAGCTTTATATATTAAATAAAGAAAAACTTAACTCATGTTATATTGAAAAATGATTAAAATAAGAGAAATGGGTGAAAGAAACAAGGTTGAATTTTAAAGCTCTTATTTTGACCGAAACTAAAGAAAAACTTAAAGGAGAAAGCTTTTGGTTGTTCGGCCATTGGAAGATCAAAATCCAAGGTAAATTCATAGTAATTTGATTTTATTTTGATGTTTTTGAGTCCCTTTCTTAGTTCAACCTTAAACCCATGAAGTAAGTTTTGAATTTGATGTGGTTGGTGGATTCAGCCATGAGTAGAAAAGCTTTAGATTTTGAGTTTGACGATAGAAGTTGATGAGTGAGTGTTTGATGGACATTTTGATACTAAAATTCATGTGTTTATGAGCTTGTGAGTTTGATTTTGAAATTTATGCTTTGTGTGAGTAAATTGTTCAAAAGGGAACTTTCGGCCATGGTGAATATCCATGATGAAGTGATGACAAATGCTTTAATTTTTGTATATATATTGTTATAATTTCAATTTAAGGTTTGTTAATTTGTCCTTTGCCGATTATGGACCTAAATACTAGCTTAGTAGTGTTTGTGTTTTAATTTATTAATCTATAATTGTTAGAAGCCGAATGACCCCTTTAGTTAATGAATTGTGTATGTGTTTATAAATGGAGATGATTGAAGGTGTGAATTAGATGATAGGTAATAATCGGTTAAAGAGGTAATTGGGGTTTGCCGTATGTATGTGATTGCCGAAAATGGATCTATGTAGTGTTTTAATAATGCTTGTGTTTTGACTTAATTATAAGTATGTTTAGGTAAGGAGTTGTATTTGGCCATGTAATTTATATAGAAATGGGGTCGTGTAATGTGTTTGAGCTCAAGCATGTAAGCAGGTGCATATTCGATGTATATATATATATTGATAAATTGGTTTGAAGATTGAATGGATAACACCTTCGTAAATCATGTTAATGTTCAACCTTTGTTATAAATGTGCATACGATTTGATAATGTGATTCATGAGTATAAATATATGTATTAGAGATTACATTCAGCCTAATGGTAAGTGATTGATAGAGAAAAATATAAGATTTATGTTGTATAAAAGGTTGGTATGTATCGGGCTATTAGTATTTAAGTGTGAATATTGGCATATTGAATTGAAGTGCCGTATGTTTTATGTATAAAATTGGTTGCACTTTGATTATAAGTGATTGATATGTTTAGGAATATATATAGCTGAATTTACATATGTGAAGTTAAAAGAAAATAATTTAATCAAGTTGATTCGTTTAATTTTAGCTCAAGAGCAAAGGGCATCAAACTCAGATAGGGGGAAAGCGAAATTAGTCGATTAGCTGACTCCTAGTTGTTCGATGACATCCAAGTAAGTTTTGAGTAATTAAGCTTAGGATAGAATCGAATATTTGTCATGAAATGTATATATATATGCGTACATATTATAAGAATCAAGACTTTATTATGTTTGTACATATAGACGAACGTAATTAAGTGATGTGTTTATTAAATGGCCGAATGGCTATTATGAGTTATGAATAATTTATGTATATGTGATGTGATTAAATGGCTACAATGAAATGAATGTGAAGTGGTATATACATGTGGTACAGCCAAATGTCTATTATGAAATGAGAGTAAAATGTATGATATGTGAATAGATTTGAATGAAAGTGATACCTATTTAATGTGTTTGTGTTATGCGAAAAATAAAAGTATATGAATTGAGATGTATAAAACTTCGCGAAATGACTATCGTACGGTATGTTTCGGGACTTAGACCTAGCAAGCTTCAGAGCTGGTGACTATTTCGGGGGTGGAGCCTAGCAGGCGTAAGGCTGGTGAATATGTTTCAGACTTTAAGTCCAGCAGGCTTTAAGCTGGTGATGAGTTTGGGTTATACCCAGCAGGCTAATATGCCAGTGAAAGATTAAAAGTTTAAAGAGTTGATGTTTATTCGCATATACGAAAAATATCGGATTCATTCAAATTAAGTTTTGCAGGTACGTATAATTTAAATTACATACATAAAAGTTAAAGTGAATGGATAAATTGTTGTGAAGTGTGAAGTATATGAAGAGTGGTTATATGTATCTGTTACCTATGCATTCGATCTTTTTGTTTAAATTATGTATGGAGGTGTATGATATTTATACAAATAAGTGATCTTGAACTCCGGGGGTGATTATGGATATGATATTGTGAACTGGTTTGATTCGAATGATTTAATGTTACCTTTGGAATGTTTAAATAATCATGACTATGTGAAATTGTAATTTAGTGAAATGATATGTTAGATCGTGTTTAATGAGAAAATTCATATTCGGTCTGATGATAATTACATATCTAGCGTTGTATGTGCCTTGGATACTCATTCTATAAGTGACATTGCTTTATAAGTGAAAGTTGACTTGTGAAACATCTTAAAAGGGAATTAAAGGCATATGACAAGCTTGTTATCGAATTGATCATCAAAGGATTTCTATCATTATTCATTGTGTGATTTAATTGCTTAAAACTTACTAAGCTCATAAGTTTACGGTGAATTTATTTTACTCTGTTCTTTATAGATCTCGGTGGAAAGCTACGAGTTCGAGGGATTCAAGTCGAAGTCAACCACACTATCTTATCTTTATTTTGGTACTTTTAAGAATTTGGTATTTTAAATGTTGGCATGTATAGGCTAAACTCTTTTGAGTTAAGTTGTTTTGAATGTGTATTCATATATATAGCTATCGAGCCATGCGAAAATGGCTTGTGCATTTTGATAGATATGACTCCATGTTTTGATTAGATTCGTATTCAATGTTGGTTGTGGTTGATACATATATTTGGTTATGTTATAATTTTAGTTGTTTGGAAACAAGTTGATCTTTGATTTAGGAAGTGACTTATTTAGTTTTGATATAAAAAATGGTCGATGAGTTTATGGTCAAAAATGTTTTTATGCATTCTATGATTGTCGCATGTTCGGCCTTTAAACTACTAAAGATACCATTTGTATAGTGTCTTAAAACATTAAAAGAAGAAGTTGCTCATGCTGCAAGTGTATATGTTTTGGTAAATTTATTTGCTTATTATCTTTAACATATGTATCATGTGATAAAAAGGGTCTTGCTTATTAATTTCGAAATCATGGATACATATGGTTGATCATTTATGTTTCATTCTGTAATGTCTCTTAACCCTAATCTGGCGACGGATATGGGTTAGGGGTGTTACAAAGTGATTAAGTGATCCGGGTGCTGGTCTAGTACATCCTACCAGTGGCTAGGTAATCTGGCATGTGTTGCATATACCTGTTAGCTTGTGTGAGTAGCACGTGTAGCTGCGTCACGACCGTCAGCTTATGTGAGCAGACCCATGAATAGCTCGAGAGTGAGCTCTTAAGTGATAAGTGATAAGTGGCAGCTTCGTCTACAAGTGATAAGTGGTAGCTTCGGCTACAAGTGATAAGTGGTAGCATTGGCTACATATATGTGGCACTTATGTGCAAACCTTCCGTGTATCCGTTAGTATTTTGAGAGCTCAACGGGATAAGTTAAAGATGCGAAAGTGTATATGGCTCTATCGAGAATCGGTACAGGTATGTACGTAAACGTTATAAGGAACGAGATCGGTATGTGATAAACTTTCTGTAAGATAAAGATTGAGTAAATTATGATTATGAGGATAATAATATTGGTGCAAGTTTTATTGTATTAAATGAATTGTAAAGTGTATAAAAATGATGAAAACGAGATAAGATTTGTGTTTGTTGGTCCATGCTTGTGAGGTATGGAATATATGATAAATTCGATTGGTGATTGTGTAATTGGCTTTCGAGCCAAACTAAATTATGATGTAGCATGTTCTAATTGCACAAATTGTAGTATTTTATTAAAAATGGAGAGCTTTTGATTGCTAGATAAATGATAAGATATGCTAAATTATGATTACAAATTAATAGAATTGACAATGTGATTTATTAAGTGGCAATATCTTGTGGTTATATCGTTGGTCTTGGGATAATAAATCGTAAGATGTCTATTATTTGCATATAAACTTACTAAGCTCTATAGCTTACAACCTTTGTTTTCCCAGATCTTATAGGATGGTACGCTAGCTTAGGTTAGAGATCACTAGGGATGCTATCCCACTATCAAGCTATCATGTTGGGTAAATGAATGTAAACCTTTGAGTTTATGGATGTATAAGGACTTAGTCATTAGTGTAAGTGTTATTTTGATATGGCCAAGTGAATTGGCTTGTATTGATTAAGGATATTTGGTGTATATCCACATAAGTTGGCTTATATAGGCTAATTGGGTTGTAAACCTATTTTTATGTGTATGCTTGAGTTAATGCCTTGATGTTGAGTGAATGTCATGTTCAAGCCCTGTTTGTGGATATTTGATTACCAATTAGTGCCATGCTATTTGCTGATGAAATGTATAGTGTGTGTGTGAAGTTGTGGATGGCAAATGGCTTGGAAAATAGCCTTAGAGTTGTCCACATAGGTGTCTAGGCCGTGTACAACACATGGTCAGTACCATAGGTGTGTTGATAGGCTGTGTGTCTGCTGCACCCTAATTTTTGGAAAATAGAATGTCCAATAGTAAACAAACGGGTAGAGACACGGCCTCAGAACATGGGCATGTGCCCAGGCCATGTGAAGTCTGCACCTTAAATGCGAATATTAAATTCGCCACATGGCCTAGCACACGGGCATCTGACTTGGCCGTGTCCCTATAAATGGGTGATGACGTCAGAAACAGAGAGTTATACGCATGGAGGACACGGGCATGTCTCGAGCCTCATAGGCGTGTGTGACAACACGACCTTCCCACATGGGCATGTGACTCTCCAAAACATGAAAATTTTCTAAGTGTTGTAAAAGTTTTGAAAGTTCTTGATTTACTACGCTCTACAGCTTACTCCCTTTCCTTTCCCATATCTTATAGGATGGTACGCTTGCTCGGGTTGGAGATCGCTGGAGATGTTATCCCACTATCAAGCTATCATGTTGGGTAAATGAATGTAAACCTTTGAGTCTATGGCATGTACAGGGACTTAGTCATTTGTGTATGTGTTATTTTGATATGGCCAAGTGAATTGGTTTGTATTAATTAAGGATTGATTTGGTGTATATCCACATAAGTTGGGTTATATAAGCTAATTAGGTTTTAAACCTATTTATATGTGTATGCTTGAGTTATTGCCTTAATGTTGAGTGAATGTCATGTTCAAGCCCTGTTTGTGGATGTTTGATTGCCAACTAGTGCCATGCTATTTGCTAATGAAATGTATAGTATGTGTGTGAAGTTGTGGATGGCAAATAACTTGAAAAATAGCCTTAGAGTTGTCCACATGAGTAGACACATGGGCGTGTGTCTAGGCCGTGTGTGACATAAAGTGAGCCCCATGGGCGTGTTGATAGGCCATGTGTCCCTACACCCTAATTTTTAGAAAATAGAATGTCCAGTAGTAAACACACCAGTAGAGACACGACCGTGTGTCTCAGCTGTCTAAAGGAAACAGCCTCAGAACATGGGCATGTGCCCCGGCCATGTGAAGTCTTCACCATAAATGCGAAAATTAAATTCACCACATGGCCTAGCACATGGGTGTGTGACTTGGCCGTGTGACTATAAATGAGTGATGATGTCATAAATAGAGAGTTACACGGGTGGAGGACACGGGCGCGTCCCAAGCCTCATGGGCATGTGTGACCACACATCCTACCCACACGGGCATGTGACTCTCCAAAATATGAAAATTTTCTAAGTGTTGTAAAAGTTTTAAAAGTTCTCGATTTAATCCTTAACCACCTCCAATGTATGTTTAGGGCCTCGTAGGCCTGTAAAAGGGACGATATGCTTGTGTATGATTGATTCTAACTTGAATGAAATTTTATGGCTCGAAAATGTACATTTGCTTATGTTTAAGTTTGGTAATGCCTCGTACCCTGTCCCGGCGTCAGACACTGGTAAGGGGTGTTACAGACTTTCCATTATATACTTGGTTATATGTCTTTGCTAAAGTAGCCTTACTATCATAACAGATAAAAATAGGTGAAATTGGTTTAGGCCATTGAGGTACAACATAAAGCAAATTTCTTAACCATTTTGCTTCTTTAGATGTAGTAGCTAATGCAATAAATTCAACTACCATGGTGGAATCAGTAATACATGTTTATTTCTTGGAACCCCAAGAAATGAAACCTCCATCAAGAATAAAGATCCATCCACTAGTAGAAGCATGATCTTCCAATCTTGTAATTTAACTAGCCTCCGAATACCCTTTTAAAACTATAGGATATTCATTATAGCACAACCCGTAGTTAATAGTTTTCTTTAAGTATCCAAGTACTCTATTCAAAGCTTGCCAATGCAAACTACTTGTATTACTTGTGTACCTACTCAATTTCCCAACAACATATGCAATATCTAGTCTTGTACAAGTCATTATGTACATGAGACAACCAATTAGAGTTGCATATTTCAATTGATTAATTTTTCTACTAGCATTAGATACTAATTTTATTTGAGGATCCATGGGTGTAGATTCTGGTAAAAAATTGAAAAGATCAAACTTTTGAAACATTTTTTTAATGTAATGTGATTGTGATAAAGCTATAATGCTTTTCTCTCGAGTTATTTTAATCCCAAGAATAACATATGCTACTTCCATATCTTTCATAACAAAGTAGCTTGACAACAATTTCTTTGTGGCTTCTACTTGTTCTAGACTCGTGCAAAATGAGCATGTCATCTACATATAAGCAAATTATGACACCTTTTCCATTTTCAAATTTGTTATATATGCACTTATCAGATTTATTTATTTTATAGCCATTAGCTAGAACAACCTTGTCAAGCTTTTGGTGTCAATGCTTTAGTATTTGTTTAAGCCCATATAAAGATTTAACAAGCTTACATATAAGAAAATTATGACACCTTTTCCATTTTCAAATTTTTTATATATGCACTTATCAGATTCATTTATTTTATAGCCATTAGCTAGAATAACCTTGTCAAATTTTTGGTGTGAATGCTTTGGTGTTTGTTTAAGCATATATAGAGATTTAACAAGCCTACATATCTTATGCTCATATCCTGGAAAACAAATCCTTCTGGTTGTTCCATGTACACTTCCTCTTCTAATTCACTATTTAAAAATGCAATTTTAAAATCCATTTGGTGAACAGCCAAATTATACATTGAGGTAAGTGATATTAAGAGTCTAATCATAGCAATTCTTTCTACTGAAGCATAGGTATCAAAGTAATCAATACCTTATTTTTGTGTGAACCTTTGGCTACCAACCTTGCTTTAAATTTATCAATGGTTCCATCAACCTTAGTTTTCTTTTTGAATATTCATTTGCAGCCTATTGGTCTGGAACTCGATGGAAGATCAACTAAGGTCCAAGTTAGATTTCTCGTTATTGAATCCATCTAATCATTTATAGCTTCTTTCCAAAAAGAAGAGTCTTGAGATTCCATTGCCTCTTCAAATGTAATAGGATTAGATTTCGTATTATAACAATAATATATCTTATTGCCTATACTTTCACCTTTACTTCCTACAATGAACAAAATGAAATCTAGTCCAAAATCTTTAACCTTTTTAATCCATTTACTTCTTTTTAATTCTTGACAAGATTCATCATTATTATCAACTTATTCCAATGGAATCTTATTCTCATTTGAAAAATGAATTAATTGTTGTGGCAGTAATTGTCTCGAAATAGAATTAAATATATTTTCATTAAAAATAACATCTTTCGATTTAATAACAGTATTAATTGAAATTAAATCATTTGGTTCAATTACCATGAACCTATATGCCTTTTTATTATGTGCACATCCTATAAATATCCATTCAATTCCTCTTTTACCTAATGTTTTTTACGTTTAGGTGTTGCAACTTTCACAATAGCTCTATAGCCTCAATCCTTCAAATAATTAAGGTTTGATTTCCTTTTCTTTCATTTTTGATAGAGGGTTATTTTAGTTTCCTTATTAGGAACCCTATTCAATATATGACAAGCTGTTAGAATAGCTTCTCCCCAAAAAACCTTGTCCAAGACCTAAATATGATATCATTAAATTTACCATTTTAGCCAAGACTCTGATTTTCCTCTCAAATACTATAACAAGCCAGTTTTGCAATGGTGTCAAAAACAGTGGTTTTGGAACCCCATTTTTGTAGTTTGCATCTGTAAATATATATTTAACATTTACGAGGTGATTACCATTACTCAAATGATAAAACTAGCTATACCAAGTGCTTCTATTGATAGTGTGATCGATGCCTTCGACGTCCGTTGATCTATGAGCTAATTAGGCGGCACTATAAGAAAATGAAGAGAAAGGGGGTAAGCATAAAGCTTAGTAAGTTGCATGTAAATAATTAACAACAGATTTACCATGCAATGACATGTTCACAACATAACATAATTTGCACATAATACATAAATGGTTATAAGTACAACTTACTCATTTTCATCCCTTACTAATCACACAACATAAATTGAGCTCACATCTCATGAATTTCATATAGGTACCTGTACCACTCACAACATGGTCATAACCACTCTCATTTTAACATAAACTGTGAACTTCTCATTGAACCATTTGGAATATTAAAGGATATTCGATGAGCCTCAAACATAGGGTAAGATACTGATGCCGTGTCCCAGACATGGTCGTACATTGGTTCACACATCAAGTCGGTGCCATGTCCCAAACATGGTCTTACACTGACTCTCATACATCGAGGCTGATGCCATGTCCCAGACATGGTCTTACATTGGCTCTCATCTATGGGTACCAATGCTATTTCCCATACATGGTCTTACACTGACACATATCAAGGCCGATGCCATGTCCCACACATGGTCTTACATTGGCTCTCGTAACACCCTAAATATCCGATCTATTCCTAAGGTTCACCCTGATTTTTACCACATCAATCTTATCATGCATATTGATAATCCACATTCAAACATTTTATGCTATATCAATTAATCAATTCCAAATAACAATATAGTTGCATTATTTACACACAACTTACCTCGGTATGCAAAATATGGTCGACCGACTTGATTTAATCCAATAACTTGGTTTTCCCCTGGTCTAGGTCCGTATCTTATTTTTCTTGATCTTTAATGATAAAATTCACTAATTTAGTCATCACAGTAACCAATACATTCCATAACTCATACTTTGGCAAAATGACCATTTTGCCCTTAGACTTTCAGAAAATTACGATTTTACCTTTAGGCTCGTAAATTGATTTTCATCAAATTTCCTCACTAACTAAGCCTAGATGAATTCTTTTAATACTTATAGCAGCCCATAATTTCAATTATTTCACACAATTACTATCTATTTTACAACTTCTTCAAAAAGGTCTAACCTAGGTGTTTTCATGAAAATCCTTTCATAAAAGTACAGAAATTATCAACAAAGGCCATCAAAATCACTTACTTGTGACAAGAATGAGTGGCTGAAAGTTTGAGCTCTCAAACCGCTTAAGTTTGCTGAAAATTTTAGTGGAAGAGGAAGAAGATGGAAAAGATGATATCTTTTTTTTTCTTTTTTCTTTTATTTTATTTTATTCATTTAGTCACCTAATGCCACCAAACTTTGACTATTAATGATTTTGAATTCCATGTCTAGCCACTACTAATTTTATTGGTATTTTTACTCAATAAGGACCTCTACTTTAAGGTTCCATAGCTATTTAACACATTTAGCTTGTAGAACAACACTTTCACACTTTACGCGATTTAGTCCTTTCTCAAAATTAAGCATGCAATCGCTAAAATTAATTCACCAAAATTTTTATGCACTCTCATAATCATGTTATAATATGTAAAATAATATTAAAAATAATCTCTCTAACCTCAGATTAGTGGTTTCAAAACTACTGTTCTGACTAGGCCTAAAATCGGGCTGTTACAACTAAACGATCACCCTGCGTGAGATTCAAAAACTCCTGTCTCCTAGCGTCTATGTAACTGGCCCCCACATACTTACTCTAAAAAGTTGTCTTAAAATACTCCTAAGTCAATCGGAAGGGTTGAGTACCCTCCTTAGCTGTTAGCCACCACTGATGTGCTTCATCGCAAAGCAATGAAATAGCCCCTTTCAATTTCTGCTCAGGTGTAAAATCCAGATCGTTCATGATTCTCTTAGTGGCCTCCATCCAGTACTCGGCCACGTTCGGGGAGGACTCCAGACACCCCTGTATAGCTCAGCCTCATTGGACCGGGGTCGTTCCATAGTCGACCCTCAACCCCCAGATCTAGTGTTGGGCCCAACGACCCTCTCCAATATCCTCAGCATGGCCTAGGACAATACGTTGTCCCCAACCACGTGATCTCAAGACCTAGTCTCTATCGCAGGTGAAACCGACGTCCCACTAGAATCCAAATTATGCATATTGCTAGATGACGAGGACCCATCTCGAGCCCCTCTTCGGCCTCTACCTCAGCCTTTGGTACCCCGTCCGTGGATACCTCGTGGACTAATCGTAGTTCAAAGTTTATCTGTATTAACAGTTTTATGAATCAGTTACAGTTTTAATATTTATCAGCAAATATTTTAAGAAAAACAATATCAGAAGTTCTGAGTTTGTTGTCGTGAAACGCAGTCTCTTATCAATTTTCTTACAGTCTCAGAGTACACTAACTAAAGTGTTTCAATATAATCTACAGAATCATAACAGTTTATTAGAGTATAGAATACTTACAAGATCGGCACTGGAGACTCAGTGTACCACATGCTCAATGAAATCATTCATAATCATTTGTAAATCAACTCTTTTGAAACCAAACTTTTAGAACCCAAAATCCACAGTCAAGTTTTGCAACTTGACTCTGATACCACTAAATGTAACATCCCAAACCCGATCTAGCCGTTATGGCCAAATCTGACGATGTCACATAGAATGGAATTTAACAGCGAGATGGCGAGTTTAAAACTGTTCCATTTAATTAGCTTTTATCTTAATTTGGAGTTAAACAAATATGTTTGGTTAAGTCAAAACCATTCCTTTCTAGCAGAAGCTTTGATAACCATTTATTTTAAGAAAATCGTTTCTATTTGATGAAATCTTGGTTTTACTTATTTAGAAAATCGTATTTTGTTGAGATCAAAGTTCTGAATCATAAAAGCAATTAAAATCCCCAAAGTTAAAGTAAACATTCCATTAATTCCAAACTACATAAAAACACCCAAATAAATAATAACTCTGAAAATGTATGGAAAAAAATCTAAAATTACGTGTGGCCACCGTCGAGTCTTCCGCTGCACTGACCCGTCAAGTCTGGGGATTACCTGAATAGATTAAACAGAAAAGAGTGAGTTTTCACAAACTCAGTGTGTAATCCCCACAGAGAACATGCACAAAGTACAATATCAGAATTCAGTCATATATAGTGTAACACTCCTTACCCGTGTTCAACGGCAAAATAGGGTACGAGGCATTACTGAAAAATAACACTTGTAACCGAACAAATTTGAGACATAAATTTTTGTTTAAATTTAAAACCTTAATATTATATCAACACGTTCCTAAAAGGGGCCTACAAGGCCCAAAACGTACTTTGGAAATGATTCGGAACTAAACCAAGAACTTTTAAAACTGTTAGAGTATTTAGAAAATTTCCTTGGTTTGTAGGGTCACACGCCCGTATAGGTAGGCCGTGTGCTGACACACGCCCATGTAGTTCAGGACATGCTTATGTCCTTCACCCGTGTAACTCTCTGTGTATGATATCATCATTCATTTAGGGTCACACGACCAAGTCACACGCCTGTGTGCTAGATCGTGTGGCCATCCGTGTGGATGAAAGTTAGGCTATCTACCAAGCCCTTTTTACTACCAAAAACACTTACACACTTATACCAATTTTGTCAATATATAATATAGCACTATTAAGCCTTCAAATATTCACACATCATTTAACCAATTCATGTAAGCTTGCACGTCCACAAAAATGCATCATCGAAAACCTATAGTGTGGCCAATATTCGCCAACATCATTGGTCTTATACAAACGGACTATTGAATATTATAGGCCAACATTTTAGGCCAAACCCAGATAGGACACATACAAATGACCACGTTCCCTATACATGCCATAATTCTAAGTATAAAAATTCATCAATACCTAAATTATAGCTTGATAGTGTGATAGGTTCTCCGGCGACTTTCAAGCCGAGTTAACCTGAGTATATTATACACACAGAAAATAATGGAGTAAGTTATAAAGCTTAGTAAGTACATATGTAAATAATAAACAATTGATTATCATGCTTTTAATAATCCTCATTATATGCTCTCAAGATAATACCATCATTATTGCATAAAATTTCACTTTTCACTTATGTTTATCTCAAGCTATCTACTCGAGTTATAGTCACTAAATTATTTTTATTTGGAGCTACGGAGCTCCAAATTAAGATCCACTAATTTTCCCTGAAACTAGAGTCACATATCTTCTTACCATAAAATTTCCAGAATTTTTAGTTCAGCCAATAAGTATAGTTTATTCTTTAATGTCTCCCTTGTTTCACTGTCCAATAGTTCTGACCCCTCTTAACTAAAAATTAATTATCTCCTCGTACGGGATCAGGATGATGTTCCCATTTGTTTATGTTGAAAATAGACTCATTAAGGATTTTAAGCATATAAATTATAACCCATAATTATTTTTTACAATTTTTAATGATTTTCCAAAGTTAGAACAGGGGATTCCAAAATCATTCTGGCTCTGTCTTACAAAAATTCAAATATCTCATAATATGAAATTCTTTTGCTCACACAATTTCTTTTATGTGAAAATAGACTCAATAAAATTTACTTTCATATCTTATTCATCCTCAAATTCAATTTCCACCATTTTTGATAGTTTTTCAAAGTTACACAATTGCTAATGTCCAAAACTGTTTTATTTCCAACTTCACTCTTTCATAAAACACCATAGCAATATGCTCAACATTCAATAACATAACTTGACTTGCATGAACAATTAAAATTCTTGGAGTTGCACTTACTCATTTCAATCCTCGCTAAAATTTGAACACATATCAAGTTCATTGCTCACACGAAATTCCACTTAGTTGATTTTCCCGATGAGCACTTCGGAGAAATAACAGATACACGGTAGTTCGCACATAGCCCACCAATAATAAAAAATACACGGTGGTTCGCACATAGCCCACCAATAATAACAAATACACGGTGGTTCACACATAGCCCACCAATAATAACAAATACACGATGGTTAGCACATAGCCCACCCTTATGATTAATGCTATCCGGTACACTTAGTAGCATGCACTTAGTACTACACATGTGACCATAAATATTTTTTCCACAATCTCACATTGAACCATGTCTCGATGCCATAGCCTAACTATGATCTTACATGATTTCACTTAGTCTCACTATGCCATGACTCATTCATGGTCTTTTTCCGTTAATGCATCTTTTAGTACCAAATGAAAGTATTCAACTTTGTGTTCGCTAATCTCTAACATAGGATTTTCATTATACAACAAATAATAGAATTAAATTCACAAATTATCCATTAATTAAACAAATGAACATTTATGTTTAACATACGAACGTACCTTGACACGAAAATGACAATTGGATGTAATCGTCAATTTCTTTGATTTTCTCCCGTTCTAAGTCTGAACCTTGTTTTCCTTTTGCTAAAAAGTCACATTTGACTTATTAAATTATTATACTATTCAATTCAGTCCAAAAATCCTTTGGAAAATTACATTTTTTCCCCTAAAGGTTCACATAATTACAATTTTGCCTCTAGGCTTGGAAAATGGAAAGCACTTATTTTTCTCAAATCCTAAGCCTAGCCGATTCATATTCCCTCTATAGCAGCCCACATTTCTCACTAAATCACATTTTCTACACATAATTTTACAACTTTTACAAATAGGTCTTTTTTTACAATTTCAATGAAAATCACTTAGTAAAAGTTGTTTATCACACTCCAAACTTTCATATTCTTCCATAAAACATAAAAACACATTCATATCATCTATGAGTAAATTTTTAAACACAAACCCTAGCTCAAAATAAGGGTAGAAATAGCAGAACCGAGCTACGAGGATCTCAAAAATGTAAAGAACACTAAAAACGGGGCTTGGGTGCACTTACTATTGAGCTTGAAAGATTAAAAGCCCTAGCCATGGAGTCCTTCCTAAGTTTCGACCAACACATGAAGAAGATGAACATGTTTTGGCTTATTTTTCCCTTTTTATTTCTTTTAATTACCAAATGACTAAAAATACCTTCATTAAAACCTTTGGTATTTTATTCCTCCATGTCCATTTTTGTCCAAATTAAAATATGATTGTCTAATTTCCATTTAAGGACCTCCACTTTAAAAGCCCATTTCAAATAAGTACCTTAGCTTCTAGAACTCACATTTTTCACATATTTCAATTTAGTCTTAATTATCAAATTAGACACCTAATCGATAAAATTTCTTAACGAAAATTTTAGACAAGCATTTAATCACATAGTAAACATTAAAACTTAATTGCAATAAATTTTTTAGATTTAGATTCGTGGTTTTTAAAACCACTATTTCGTTTAGGCCCTAATTCAGGTTGTTACATACAGTTTGGGGCCGGAGCCCATAACAGATTCAGTTTGGACCTTAGCCCACACAGAAACAGTCTCAGATACACGTTAAGGCCTTGGCCCATCTCAGATATAACATGCAGTAACAGAAATCAAAATTTTACCCACCACCAACACGCCATCTTCAACCATCCCTACACACCATGTGGGGTTTAAAACACCCACCAATCCCTACATACCATATAGGGTTTATAATACCCATCCAACCTTACACACCATATTGTATCGAAATATGGCACATTATCAGAAATATACAGATGTGCTGCCAGATAATAGGCTTCAAAAGCCTTACAGATACTTCCTTCAAACTTCATCAACCCACCCTGATGCAATGCAACATACCATACTTGACATGCAAATAGGCTAATATAAGAACATACATTCAGTTTAGTACATATATCTGATAAACTGTAAATTATACATATTTCTATCCCACATTTAGCATATTCTTGGATGAATTATCATTAGATTTGTGGAATTCGATGCTCCTAATCCTTTAAATTCATGTTTTGTACTTAGGTGAGCATAAAGGAGTGAAAAGAACGAGAAACAGGCCAAAAACGGAGAAAATGGGCAAAAGTAAGAGATCAACACGGCCTGAAGTTCCTCACACAGGTGAACCACATGTCCGTGCCACATTAGCAGGCTTGAACACAGCCTGGGCCCGATTCACACGGGCGTGCCACAAGGGCGTGTCCCTGTCCTCACGAGTTTTAATTTCACGCGGAAAAAGCTACTTAGGGGCTAAGAAAGACACTCCAAACTCTATATAAAGACCCTAGGAGGCGACTACAAGTGTGTACGGTGTCCCCGCCAAGACTCAGGGGAGAGGACAGGGAATTACTCGAAGAAAGTCAATTGAACCATCTTAGAAGCCAGGATCTACATCAAGACTGAATATCTCCCTTCAATCCTTTCAGGGGTTTTGGGTTTTCTTTATGTTTGTTATTTTCTTTACTTTGAGATTTATTCTTTTATAAACATGAACTAAATCCCCAAATACCCGAGGGGGATGAGACCTAAGACGAATCTTGTTATTATTATCTGAACTATATGATAAATATTTGATTTGTTCTTAATTGTGTTTTTAATTCTTGAGTTGCTATTTTAGGATATTAATTCAAGCCGAATGTGCTTATTCAGAGGGGCAAAAGTCCTTATTTAAGAGTAGATCCAACACAATTAAGCGGAGTTGATCGCAATCTTAGACATAGGATGATGAAAATCTGTCGGATTAGAGTCAAATCTAATATGGGGATCCATAGATCGAGTTAATGCAAAACTAGGGGTTTTAATTAGAAAGAGATTTCAATTAATCAACCTAGGGTTAGTTGCTCTTATTCTCGACGGAGATATTAACATAATTTAGTGATCTCTACGAATCAAGTCGAATGAAAAAATTGTCTAGTTCAGAGTTAAATAACAAGTAAAGTCTAGGTGGATTCTTCCTTGGGTATTGCTTTTATCATTCAGTTTTCCCAAAGTAATTTCCCAATCTACTCTTTGTCGTGTCTTTAGTTAGCTAGAATTGTAGTTTACCAACAAATCCCTCTTTATTTTTAGGCTAGATAATAGGAAGAAAGTCATTACTAGTACTTTTAGTTCTTTGGATTCGATATTCCGGTCATGCTACTAGCTATACTACTACTCGATAGGTGCGCTTGCCTTTTATCGTGATAATAGTTAGTTTCTAGGTACGATCATTATTATTACTTCATCAAAATCACGATCAAGTTTTTGGAGCCGTTGCCGGGGAACTAAGATATTAGGAACACTAGATTCCTATTACTTTAGCTATTTTTACTTTATTTGCAATTTATTTTCTATTTTCCTTACTAAAATTTTCTTTTTCCTTTCCCTGACAGGTGTCTCTAATTTATGACTAGAAGAAACTCGTCAGGACCACTATTGTTTGATAACGACTTAGAAGCCAGAGTTCGTAGAAACCAAAGAAACATAAGGCGAAGCTTATAGTACACAGAACAAGGATAAGAGAATGAAACGAATCTACTGAAAAGATGGACGGAAATTAGGATAATCTACCACCTCCGGCGATAGCTGCAGGTCCTGTGAATCAAAACCCTATTCCTCGTACTATGTATGATTATGCTAAGCCTAATCTAGCTGGTATTGAATCCAGTATTGTTAGGCCTGCTGTTGCTGCAAATAATTTTGAATTGAAACCTAACACTATTCAAATGATACAATAGTTTTTTCAGTTTGATGGTTTGTAGGTTGAGGATCCTAACTCACATTTAGCTAATTTTTTGGAATTCTACGACACATTCAAAATAAATAGCGTTTCTGATGATGCCATTTGTCTTCAGTTATTCCCATTTTCCTCGAGGAATAAGGCTAAATAGTGATTAAATTCTCTGCCTAGAGGATCAATCACTACTTGGGAACAAATTATCGGAAAATTTTTACTTAAATATTTTTCGCTGGCTAAAACGGCAAAGTTGAGGAATGATATCTCTTCTTTTGTGTAGATGGATTTAGAAACACTCTACGATTCTTGGGAGAGATACAAGGATTTATTGAGAAGGTGCCCTCACCATGGGTTACCTCTATGGTTACAGGTTCAAACTTTTCACAACGGTTTGAACCCCTCAACGAGGCAGATGATTGATGCAGCCGTCGGTGGAATAATCAATAACAAAACACCAGAGGCAGCTTACGAGTTTATAGAGGAGATGTCACTGAATAACTATCAGTGGCAAGTCATGAGAACAAAGCCGCAAAAAGCTGCCGGAGTTTTTAATGTTGATGAGGTCACCATGCTTTCTAATCAGGTAGAACTTCTTAATAAAAAGATTGATAGTTTCGTTGGTTCTATACAGGTACATCTAGCAATGCAGTGTGACTCAACTCTAGGAAACATGAGCAATCCAGAGTACTCCTCTAATGGACATGGTATGGAAAACGAGCAAGTCAACTATATGGGTAATAATCCTAGACCTCAAAACAATCAACTATATGGGTAATAATCCTAGACCTCAAAACAATCCTTTTAGTGACACATACAATGCAGGTTGGAGGAACCACCCTAATTTCTCATGGGGAGGACAAGGCAATCAAGGAAATCAGAGACCACTACCCCCTCCGGGATTTCAACCCCCTTACCAACAAGAGAAAAAGCTGAACCTTGAGGAGATGCTCACGAAATTTATCTTCGTATCAGAAACCCATTTTTAAAACACCGAGACGGCACTTAAAAACCAGCAAGCATCCATTCAAGGACTCGAAACTCAAATAGGCCAGCTCGCTAAGCTAATCTCTGAAAGACCACAAGGTGGTTTGCCAATCAACACCGAGACTAACCCTAAGGAGCAACTCCACGCCATTGACATGATCGATGAAGAAGGGTTAGTTAAAACCAAATCAGAGCCAAGTCAGGAAACTATGCAAAGTAAAGGTAAGGGTGAGGTAAGTCACAAAGAACCAAATGTCAAAGATTATAAGCCTCGTGTCTCATACCCAAATGCATCAAGGAAAGACCGTACAAATGAACAATTCGGTAAATTCCTTAAACTGCTAAAGAAATTACACATTAACTTACCATTTATTGAAACTCTTTCGCAAATGCCAAATGCGGTTAAGTTCTTCAAGGAGCTCTTAAAAAACAAATGGAAATTAGACGAATTGTCACATGTGGAGCTGAATGCAGTTTGCTCAGCCATTTTGCAGAACAAGCTACTTAATAAATTAAAAGATCCAGGGAGTTTTACGATTCCTTGTTTACTCGGTAACTTAGATGTTAAAAATGCTATGGTTGATTTAGGGGCTAGTATAAATGTAATGCCTTATAAACTGTTTAAACAAGTAGTTCTTGGGCAACCCAAACAAACTAAGATGAGCATTCAATTGGCTGATAAAACCATTAGATTTCCTAGGGGCAGAATTGAAGATGTTCTAATTAAAATTGACAAATCCATATTCCTTGTGTTCTTTGTTGTTTTAGACATAGATGAGGATAGCAATGTGCCATTAATTCTAGGGTGATCCTTTTTAGCAATTGCAAGGACTACAGTTGATGTAGGCATAGGTGAACTCACACTTCGTGTAGGTGATGACACAATTACTTTGCAAGCTCGTAATTCTAATAAGAATGTTAATGATAAAGATATTATTACGAGTGCTTGTACTCAAAATAATCTCACCGTCCAACCTTCTTTACAGGATACTCTTCATGAAAGTGCAATTGAGCCACATTCGAGTTCATACAATAATAAGGGAACAATCCATGAAGAACGAATGCTACAAGTCGAAGAACTAGACGAGTGGCTGAACTACCGCCAAGGGAAACCTAAGATATGCCACACCGAACCAAAGCATCACCATGATGACCCTGAGGTAAAGAAGAATCAATTTAAGGGGATAAGGTACTATTAGAGGAGGAGGACCCTAGAATTTCGAATCTAAAACTTCATACAGGTGATACACCTCCCTTTACGATACTGAAAATCTTTCCCTATAGTATAGTCGAGATAACACATAAAGAGTTTGGCACCTTCAAGGTAAATTACACTTGACTTAAACTTTATTTCAATACTAAAGCTGATTGTAGGATAGAGGGATTTAAACTCCTCAAACCATCGTGACCATGCGAGCTTGAGAAAAGTCGAGCTTAGACTATAAACAAGCGCTTCTCGGGAGGCAACCTGAGCACTAACATCGTAAATTTCTTTAACTTAAGCTTTTAACCTCTAATCCATAAACTGACTTCCTGAATGTAGGTTTTTCAATCCACACGACCAGGCCCACGGGCTTGCCTAAGGCCGTGGGCACACCATAAGCGGAGACACAGCTGTACGAAATGACCGTGTTCAAACAGGACAAAATTTTCCCAAGACACGGGCTTCGACAAATAACCACGGCCATACGATGTGGTCGTGGCTAAACCTACTAAATCAACACAGGCGTGCGACACGCCTGTGTCCCAAGGCCGTGGGTGAACCTATTAAATCAACACGAGTATGCGCCACGACGTGCCCGAACCCCGTGTTTGAACTTGTTAATTCATACACGGGCATGGGAGAAGCGAACAAAGCAGGACACGGCCGTTTGACATGGCCATGTACACAAACACACGTAAAGAACACGAGCGTGGACCACAAATCAGACACGAGGTGCACGGGCGTGTTACATGCCCATGTGACCCTATTTCTATAAAAACCCCTCACTATTCATCATCTTTCCACTTAAACCCCAACCCCCTTTTATCTGCCGCTCAGCCTCCTTACCCACCACCGCCTCCAGCTCCGGCCACCACCCTCGTGACCCTCTCCTTTCACCTCCAAATACTCTCTTTCCTCCCCTTTCACTCAAAACACCAAATTCCCTCTCTTTCTATTCTCTCTTTCTCCCCCTTACCAAATCACAATCACCATCACCACCAACGAACCACCACCACCAACCACATGCTGCCACCGCCATGATCGTGCACCACTAACACGCCCGTGCACCACCCTCACACCATTTTCGGCCACCATCAACTATAATATCAGCTCCCCTTTCAATCCTCTCTTTTAATAATCAATTTAATCTTTATTTTTATTTTTAACTTGATCTTATCTATTCATTTATTCTCTTCATTTTTCATTACTTATGTAATTCTTATACATTTCTCTAGAATTGGATTATTTGTCATGCCATTTTGCTGCCATTTTGAGTAATCTCATAGGAAATTGACTCTTAGTAACGATATTTTTGTACAAATTGATAACAGTAGCCATCATATTCATTGTTCTGTTAGTTCCATGCCTAGGATAATGTGAACACTTAATTTATTTCTTTATATTAACTCTTGCATTGAGTATCCGTTAATTTTTTATTTAACATTTCACTAAAATAGGAAATTCAGTTTGATTAGCTTTAGTCGTACCTAGTTGGTTCATTTATGCACAATGATAGTTGATGTCCATTCCTTTCCCTTTCTTAATGGTTGTGCATCCTTTACTTTTTCAAGTACATAATGTCGTCCTCACGTGGCAAGAAAATAGCCGTCCTTATTTCGAAAAACGTAAGAGACCCGTCGCCACCTCTTTTAGTGCCACCAGAGAGATTTGCCATCCCTTCCTTCAGTTCCCCTAAGGTTCCCAGGAGGAACTATATCAAATACTCAGAGAAGACCCCTCGGAGTGGGTAGATGTATTGATTGGGCTGCACTCGAGCAAGTCCAGCTAGCATATACGATTCGGGCCTTATTATCTACGGATCCATAGGACCAGTTCATTGAGATCATCGAGCCCACATACCTTGAGCTCACTTTAGAGCTTTGCTCCACCTTCCACTTACAGACAATCATGTCCTAGCATGACGATCCCGAAACGGTCCAGTTTCACCTTAGTGGTTTGGTACGTCATCTCAGTGTACCTGAGTTCAGTGCAGCTCTGGGCTTATATACCAACTGATTCATGGAAGAGGAAGACCTCTCTGAGCTTTACTGTCATATCCACTTGTCTCCTTCTAAGTGTTGGCAAGCCCTCGTCCCTGTTTCAGCCACCTACAACCCTAGTCGCTCCAAGGTGACAGCTCTCGCCCCATCACTGAGGTACCTTCATGCCCTACTCGCACATACATTAGCGGGTAGATGAAAGTGCACCAGCATTGTCAACACCCACGACACCTATTTCTTGTGGAGTATAACGGACAGGCACGTGTTCGACCTTGCCTATTTCATCACCATCGCCATTCAGCATCAGGCAGAGCGGCATCGTCGGGGGGTGATTTCGATGGGCCCATATGTGACTCGACTGGCTTGCCACTTCGGTCTCCTCAACACCGCAGTACAATCATCCTTTCTCACTCTTATTGGCCAGATGTCCCCACAGGGTATCCAAAGCATGCTACACATGAGGATGATCGAGCGCCAACGTGGGACCGATCCTCTTCAATATCGTCTAGCTCAGTTTACTGAGCAGAAGGACCTAAAGGACATTATTGATGATGTCCCTCCATCTCACGAGGAGCCACCGTCTCAGCCACAACCCATTCAGTTCATGCGACTACTTCATATGCTGACATATCTGAGTGCCTTACACGATTCGAGCAGTAGTGCTTCCAACGCTTTGATCACATTGATGCTACTCTACAGCAGATATGCCAGCATCTCCACATTTCATCACCGCCCCCACCTCACGAACCATCTGAAGATTAGGACTTTCGAGTCCTCTTATCTTTTTCTTTAGTTTCCTTTTTATTTTCTTATTTCTTTTTATTCTTCCTTTTATTTTACTTAAGCTTTATCTTTTTCATTATTTGAATTTCAGTATTCTAAGAACTTAGCTTAATTTATTTTAAACATTTCATATCGGCCATTTTCTAACGAGTAAACTGTGCTAATCTAAATTCCTTAAAGTTTTATTAATGCTATCGTAGTTTCTAATAGCCTAAAATCTCAAATCCAACTCTAATGGGAAAACCTTGCCATGACTGTTGGGTCCTACTCGATCACGATCATAGCCACCACGGCACTAATTATAATATTCTTTTGGCACAAAGATTGTGGATCAACACCCTTTCCTACAAGTTTCCACAGCTCCAACTCAAGGAATTCATCCAATATTCAGGGAGTTTCACTTCTCTCCCTAAAGATTTATGCTTATATTGTTAGTAAAATCTAACCTTGTACATTGAGGGCAATGTACATCTTAAGTGTGAGGGGTTAGTAAGTTATTAAGTTCACTATTAGAAAATCCCTAAATTTACTCACTTTCACTTTTTGCATTGTTCTCAAATCCCTTAATCTTGGCCTTAACAATTAGAATGAATTCTGATTGATTTATGATTTTTATTGATATGTTTAGGATTAAGACATAGGTATTTGTGCTTTGATTATTCAAACTTTAAGACATTAGAGAATCAAGCATGATAAGTTGAAATTTTTGAGAATTTAAAATTTTTCTAGGCTGTTTTCCCCAAATTTAGGTATTATCTTGAGATTTGAAATTCGTAGGATTGGCATCAAAAGCCATAATTCTGGAGAGATTTTTGAGCCTTTTGAGCATACATCATTTCATGCTCACTTTTATTGTTGCTTTGAGCGAGTCAATATTGATTTGTTATTTTAGAACTTGCTTCAATTATACATGTCAAGACCACACCATTGATTTGATATATCGAGATGATGAAGGCACTTAGGTTCAACCCACTTACTCCATAAAAGCCTACCTTTATATTTAACCAGTAGTAAGCCCCCTTGAGCCTAACAAAACAATTTTGTTTTATTTACCCTCAAGATTAACCCATAACTTATTATTGTTGAAATCCCCCTAATTACTTTGATCCCTATTTTTGTCGAGATTTGAATTGAATAATTATCTAGCTATGTTCTCCCTTTTAGTTAGTTAAGTTTGTAAAGTATTTGATTTGTTCTAAAAAAAACTAGTTGTAACTTAAATGTTTAGCATATTATTTTGTAATTATGTACTATAGATCCTTAACGATGTTAGTCATGAGGAAAAAGCTCAAATGTTTGAATTTATCTCAGTGATAGAGATTTTTCTAGTTAGATGATTTTTCAGTTCAATCTCGATTTTAACCTTATTTTTCAGCTTGTGACGACACCCCTAACCAAAGCCCGTTATGACCCTCTAAAGACCTTTTGATTGATGTATCATCTCAATCTATAGTGGTGGAGATTTGATTTTCATGCAAGCTTATGGTAATAACTTTTCATGTTGACTAATGAGTGCTTAATTTCTGAACCCTAAACACTTTGAGTGGATAGAGTGAATCCTTAGTGAGGATATCAACTCTTGTAGATTTTGAATTCAAGGCAATTACTTAGAAGAGGGGAGAAAACCTATGTTTCTGTGATAAAATTCTCAACTTAGATTGTTTGAGACTTTAATGATCTTTCAGTTGAATTCTCAATGTATGATTACTTATGGATTGATTCAAAACATTATTGATAAAGAGTTATAGGTTGAGAAGAATGAGTTTTCATTGTGAGTCGAGATTTTGCTTGAGGACAAACAAAGGCTTAAGTGTGGGGGTATTTGATAAACAGTAAATTATACATATTTCTATCCCATATTTAGCATATTCTTGGATGAATTATCATTAGATTTATGGAATTCGATGCTCCTAATCCTTTAAAATCATGTTTTGTACTTAGGTGAGCATAGGAGAGTGAAAATAATGAGGAACAGGCCAAAAACAGAGAAAATGGGCCAAAGTAAGAGATCAACACGGCCTGAAGTTCCTCACACGGGTGAACCACACGCCCTTGCCACATTAACAGGCTTGAACATTGCCTGGGCTTGATTCACACGGGCGTGGCACACGGGCATGTCCCTGTCGTAACGAGTTTCAATTTCACATAGAAAAAGCTACTTAGGGGCTAAGAAAGACACTCCAAACTCTATATAAAGACCTTAGGAGGCGACTACAAGGGTGTATGGTGTCCCCGCCAAGACTCAGGGGAGAAGACAAGGAATTACTTGAAGAAAGCCGATTGATCCGTCTCAGAAGCCAGGTTCTACATTAAGACTGAAGATCTCCCTTCAACCTTGTTAGGGGTTTTGGGTTTTCTTTATGTTTTGTTATTTTCTTTACTTTAAGATGTATTCTTTTATAAACATGAACTAAATCCCCAAATACCTGAAGGGATGAAACCTAAGATGAATCTTGTTATTGTTATCTGAACTATATGATAAATATTGATTTGTTCTTAATTGTGTTTTCAATTCTTGTGTTGATATTTCAGGATATTAATTCAAGTCGAATGTGCTTATTCAGAGCACCGAAAGTCCCTGTTTAAGAGTAGATCCAACATAATTAAGTGAAGTTGATCGCAATCCTAGACATAGGACGATGAAAATCTGTCAGATTAGAGTCAAATTTAATTGGGGATCCATAGATCGAGTTAATGCAAAACTAGGGGTTTTAATTAGAAAGAGATTTCCATTAATCAACCTAGGGTTAGTTGTTCTTATTCTCGACGGAGATATTAACATAATTTAGTGATCTCTATGGATCAAGTATAATGAAGAAATCGTTTAGTTTAAAGTTAAATAACAAGTAAAGTCTAGGTGGATTCTTCCTTGCGTATTGCCCTTTTCATTCAGTTTTCCCAAAGTAATTTCCCAATCTACTCTTTGTCGTGTCTTTAGTTAGCTAGAATTGTAGTTTACCAACAAATCCCTCTTTATTTTTAGGCTAGATAATAGGAAGAAAGTCATTACTAGTACTTTTAGTTCCTTGGATTCGATATTCCGGTCTTGCCAATAGCTATACTACTACTCGATAGGTGCGCTTGCCTTTTATCGTGATAATAGTTAGTTTTTAGGTACGGTCATTATTATTACTTCATCAAAATCATGATCAATATCATGCTCAGTTAGTTATCATACAAACAAATCACATAATTAAAGGGTCTAAGTAATGCTTACCGACCCTATAGTAGGTCCACAATCAACTTGGCCGACCCGTGGAACCTTACAGAACTTTTCCAAAAAATGGGCTAGCACACCCATGTGGCCTGGCCCAGAATCTTACACAACCGTGTGGACCTACACCCCATGTGGCCCTCACGACCCAATTGGTCGTGCCCGTGTGTCACACATGGCCTCGCCTAGCAATCACACGACCGTGTCCTTCGTGCATGGCCCTACCTCGTCGATCACACACCCGTGTTCTGTCACATGGTCTACCACATGGGCGACCACATGCCCGTGTGACGTCAAAAAGCTTTTTTAGGTTTTCGCCGATTCCTGTTTTCTACGTTTCGTGTACACGCCTAGTTCAATTTCGCTGCCAACTCCACCATGGCCACTCCAAAACCTAAAATCGACAACCCTTAGTCCAAAATCAGTAATACTAACGAAGACTAATTGAAGCTATGACAAGTTAACGACTTTCAATCAACACAACCTTACCTTTGACAGAAAGAAAACGGTGATTCCTCATTGCTAAAGTGTCGATTAGTAGCCCACTAATCTCTGATTGTCCCCTAGTCATAAATGAATCCTTAGTAAACCATCGATTAAATAACAAAAATGAAGAACGCACCTCTCACTTACCAAAAGCACGAAATCAGTTGTTGATACAAAAAGAAGCGGGATAGAATCAAAAAGGAGAAAACTATGAGATGAAGCAAAGGAAAAATCAGTACAGAGGGGATGGGGGAATGAGACGTCAAAACAAATTTTAGGGATCCAACCAAATTTTCAAAAAAGAAACCTCAAAATGATTTGATAATCCCCCACTATCCCTTAATTTGCTCAAACACTCCCCCACTACACACAACTACTCAAAATCCCGATCAAATCAAACTCCCACCCCACGCCGGCAGTAAAATAATCCCTTTTAACTAGCAGAGAATCGAACACAAGCCCTCCTTCCCACCAACACTCTATTTAACCACAAGACCAGCAGGCCCATTCTGTCATATTTTTACAAATAAATAAACTTAAGCCTACTAACTAGAGACAGGGCTTTAGTTATAAAAATACCAAAATTTTCCCAAGTCAAACCTTGAACTTGGGACCTCCCACACACACCCAGAACACTTAACCACTGAAGCAGACAAATATTTATGTCATAATTTCACCAAAACATAAACATAAATTTTAGAGGGTTACAAGAGCCTTTCTGTATATATATTGCAGCTGAGCTGCCAGCCAATAAGCTTAAAGCCTTTCAGTACACTTCCACCAATATCATCATCCCAATCAAATGCAACGTAGACATACAGTAAATGACATGCTATTACATAGTATTCAGTTGCACATACAGTTTAATTTACATGCATAAAAGTATCATACTCACTTCATACATCATATAGACAGATCACACATTTAAGGGTCTAAGTAGTGCTTACCGACCCTATAATAGGTACACAGTTGACTTGGGTGACTCGTGCAACCTTAGAAAGCATTTCAGTTAAATGGGCTCACACGCTTATGTGGCTTGCCTGTGTAAGCCCACACAGCCTGGCCCCGATTCCCACATGCCTATGTGGACTACCCGTGTGACTCACACGGCCCCAATTAGTTTAGCCTATGTGTCACACACGGCTTACCTGGCCATCACACGGCCGTGTCCTTTGCGCACGGCCTGGGCTCATCGTTCACAGGCCCATGTCATGGCACAAAACCTACCACACGAGCAACCACATGCCCCTGGCATCAACAGTGGGGTTTTTGGCTTTCACCGAAACCTTATTTTTTGCATTTTCAGGTACACACCTGGTATTGAATCAATGCTAATGCAATTCCAAGCCTTCCAAGTCCTATAAATAGAATATTCCAAGTCATTTAACACCCAATTCTCGAGTCTAATATGAAATCCAACAGTATAGAACCAACTTACCACTATAAAAAAGGAACCCAACTTGGAATCCAAATCAACTAAGCAAGATTTCTAGCCTCAAAACATTCCCCTAAACTAAAACCACTCAACATTACTGCCTTTAAACATTGCTAAACCCGAACTAGAAATTGTAGACTTGTAGAACTTGCCTATCAATCGAATCGTTAAACCAGAGATCGCAATGACAGCAACAGGGCAAAATTCCCACAATCTAGATTAGAAGATCAATAGTAGGTTAACCGAATAAGGGAAAGAAGGGACCTACGAGAAGCACAAGGAAAGAATAGGGAGGTTAGATTTTTGGGAGAAAAAGAAAATAACCATAAAAAATTTTTACAGGAAGAAATCATTAGGATAACTTCCCTATCCCCCAAATCACTCCCCTTAATTCTCTTCCTTAACTACCCACTATTCAGACGTCTAACGTAACTCAAACTTTCTCCCTCGGAGCCTAACAAAAATACTGCTTACGTAGGGATTCGAATGCAAGAACTTCAACACACTAACACTCCCCTTAACCATCAGACCAGTAGGCCCATTTTAATGCGTACTTATCAACAATTAAACTTAAGCCCTTTGAGCAAGGTTAAGGCTTTATTCAAAAAAATTCCAAAATTTTCTAGAGACAAGGCTTGAATTTAGGACCTCTCACACACTTCCAAAACACTTAAACACTAAAGCAGATAGATATTTGTGTCATATTTTCAAAACAACAAAAATAACAATTATGAGGCGTTACAACTTTACCTCCTAAAAGAAAATTTTATCCTCAAAATTTACCTAATCAAAACAAATGAGGATACTGTTGCGTCGCATCCTCAAGTTCCCACGTGGCCTCCTCAGTGCTATGATTTCGCCACAGAACCTTCGCTAGAGGAATAATCTTCCTCATCAGAACCTTTACATCGTGATCTAGAATCTAAACCAGCTCCTCCTCAAAGGTCAAGTCTAGCTTAACCTCAATTTCCTCATCAAGAACAATATGAGTAGGATCAGAGTTGTAGCACCTCAATATCGAGACGTGGAACACATCATGAATACGATCCAACTCTAGAGGTAGCTCCAACTGGTAAGCAATCGATCTTACTAGTTTTAGTATCCGGTAAGGCCCAATAAACCAAGGGCTCAACATACCCTTCCGACTGAATCTCAAAATCTTTTTCCATGGCGAGATGTAACGCCTTGAATTTTGGGTCTAGAAGTATTGGGCATTGAGTTTTGGATAGGTTAAAAGGCGGCTTAAATAATTCAAATGTGTGATTTTAGAGTGTTTGGAGGTACTATGAAGTTTCGGGTTCAAGTTAGGCCATAGGAAAAATTTTGATTTTTAGCCTTAGTGGAACCCTGATCTCAAGTGGTATGACTCTTAAATAAATCAAGGTAAAATAAGGCACAAAAAGGAGTGTGGTGTAGTGGCAAAGTGGCGCCACTTAGGGGACAAGGAAGTGACGCCATAAAGGAAGCAAGGGGGTCCAAGGTTCAAGTCTTGGTTCTTGCAATTTATTTTGGTTTTTCTTTTAAATAAATCTGGGAGCGAGTAGGCGGGCTTTAAAGTTAAATGTGTTGGACTTATGACACAAAAGAGCTTGTGTCCTAGTGGTGGTGGTGTGACATGGTTATTGAGAGGACTATGGTTCAAATCCCTTTGCACGCAAAGGTTGATTATTTTGCTAATGCTTTAGTTTTGGGGGATTGATGGAGAATCCCACATCGAGAAGCTAACATGAGAATAGGTGAGGAGCTGGCTTTAAATAGAGCAAACCATGAGGAAAGTAGGCATACCTTTCTTGGCTTATCCCTTTCACGTTGTGGCATGTTCGTTTGGGTTAGGCGTTGGATCATTCGTTGATCTATATGCTGTTGGGTCAAGGGTACGATTATTCTTGGCTTCTGGGTATAGCAACGTTCGGAAGGTGGATTAACTTCAGATACCTATCAGGTGTGTACTTCACCCTACTCTAGCTGTAGAACGGAAAATGCCGGAATGCCGAAATGGGCCATGAGGGCCAATGGGCCTGTGGGCCCAATCGGGCAAATTGTATGATTGTGTAGTAAATATTGGACTAGACTAGGTGAATCTCATATCTATGGCTAGTTTTGGGCTAAAGGGCCACACGAGCTTGTGGGCCCACCTGGGCCGAGAACGGGCCTTAGGCCCATTCGCAACGTTATCTCTGTTTAGAATACTTGAGTCGCCCGAAGTGACCGTAGACTTTCTGAGGGATTGATAAAATTACTGAAATACCCTTATAGGGTAGAATTACTGTAATACCCCCCGATTTGTAAAATTACAAAAATACCCTCGATTTCTAAAAGTATTGTTTTACCCTTAATTTGTAAAATTACCATTTTACCCCTAATTTATAAAGTTAACGTTGTACCCCTGATTTGTAAAATTATCGTTTTACCCCTAAATTGTTTTACCCTCGGTTTACAAAATTACAAAAATACCCCAGTTTACAAATTACAGAAATACCTTAGATTTCAAAATTACCAAAATACCCCTGATTTGCAAAATTAACGAAATACCCCTGGTTTGTGAAATTACCGAAATACCCCTGGGTTGCAAAATTACTGAAAACCCCTGGATTGCAAAATTACTGAAATACTCCTATAGGATAGAATTATCGAAATACCCCTGTAGGGTAGAATTATCGAAATACCCCTGTAGGGTAGAATTATCGAAATACCCCTATAGGGTAGAATTACGGAGATACCCCTGTGGGGTAAAATTACCATTTTGCCCCTAGGGTTTTAAATGATTGTTTTGCCCTTGTGGGCAAGTGACTAACTTGGACTATGTGTTTGACAGATTTGACTGTGTTCATATGACAGTGATTTGACTGACGTGACCGTGGTTATGTGATTGATATGTTTTAATATGTGTTTAAATGACTGATACTAAACATGGCCATTCTGCATACACGTGTGATGATTGAGCATAGCATACACGACATATTGGGTTGGGACATTGATTTGCAGGAAGTTCTGTGCTAGTGGCTTTGCCACGTATTCTGATTCTGGTGGCTTCACCACGTTATCTGTTATTAGCAACATGGCTGCGTCATTGGTGTGTAGGGCTGGGTGGGTCAAGTTATTCCCCACATGGTGTGTTGGGTTGGTACGGGTGGTGTGATGGCTGGACTGGGTTGGGGTTGCATTCGCATATTGATTTGATTCTGCTATGGGCTTGCCCCACACAGTTTTGTATAGGGCTAAGGCCCAGATTGATCTGTTTTGTATAGGGCTTTGGCCCAGTCTGTTCTGCATATCTACATTATACTGTTACTGATTCTGTTTTGGGCTTAGGCCCACCTGATTCTGATTTTGATTTTGATTCTAATTCTAAAAATATTTCTGATTCTATAATGGGCTAAGGCCCATCAGGTACTGTCTGTTTTAGTGGAATAAGCCCAATTGATACTGGAATTGTAGCAGGGTTGGGACCCAGACTTTTAATTCTTTTGTATGACTGACTGTTCATTTTATATGGTAGGGGATTACACACTGAGTTTTCATAAAACTCACCCCATTTAGTAATTGTGTAGGTAATCCCTAGCTTTAGGAGGATCGGTGCTGTGAGGGACTCGGAGAAGGCCACACATTGCTTATACTCTGTCTTGATTTACTTTTAAGTACTTTATTTCGGTTTGGGTTGTAATAAGACCTTTTAAACTTTCTGGGTTTTACATTGGGGATTTTATTTATTGTTTTATAATTGCTAGAAGTCGGACAAGATTTTTCCAAAACAACAACTATTTTTGAAAGTATCACGTTTTCGCAACTGTTTTAAATTAGGCTTCCGTAACAATTAAGGTTTTAAAGGTAATAACATTTTACAAGAGAACGTCTTTTAACAAACCGTGTTTTAAAAATATGCATACAAAATTCGAGATTTTACACAAGTTTTAAATGGCAACGAGTTTTAATAAGAAGAGTTTTCAATGGAAGCAAGGTTTTCGATAAACACCTCAATGTAACATACCAGATTCGAGCCTAACTTCTAGGTTGGGTGTGGGGTGTTACACGAGACCTTGAGAAATACGAAGTCCCCCACAAAATACTCAATCTCACATCTCTTTAGATCCTCATATGATTTTTTCCTATTAGAAGCCACTTTCAGTCAATCCTGAATCAATCTGACCTAATCCTCAATCTCAAAACCCAACTTAGGACCTAGAACACGTCGTTCACCCAACTCAGTCCAACATAGAGGAGTGCGACACTTACGATCATACAAAGCCTCATAAGCTACCATCTTAATGCTATACTGGAAACTGTTATTATAGGCAAACTCTGCTAGCGGTAGATACTCCTCCTAATTGCCTCGAAAATTAATAACAAAACCCCTCAACATATCCTCCAGTACTTGAATCAGCCTCACAAATTGACCATCGGTCTGGGGATGGAACATAGTACTGAAGTCCAACCTTAAACCCAGAGCCTCGTGTAAATTTTTCCAAAATCAAGACCTGAAGCAAGGATCCCAAAAAAAAATGATCGAGACAGGTACCCCATGCAGTCTCACTATGTCCTAACCAGTATGAAGTGCGTAGACTTGGTTAATCGATTCATAAGGACCCACACTGAATCCTTCTTAGTGGGTGCTAGAGGCAACCCACTAACGAAGTCAATAATCACTCGCTCCCATTTCCATACAGGAATCTTAACCGATTGCAGCAAACCCGAAGGCAATTGATGCTTAGCCTTAACTCGCTGGCATGTCAGACATCTCGCCACAACATCAGTAACCTCTTGCTTCAATCCTAACCACCAATACAACTCCCAGAGATCTTGGTATATCTTATTCCCACTGGGATGCATAGCGTAAGGGCTACTATGCACTTCCTTCAAAATAGATTGTTTCTAATCAGTATCATTTGAAACATAGATCTGTCCACAGAAACAGAGTACCTCACCAGTAGTCAGCCTAAAATTTGAAGTACTACCACTCTCACTCTGACAGAATCAAAGACCCAAAGATTTATCCTCTAACTATTTATCTCGAATCTACCCAATCCAACTCAGTTTAACCTGAAGCTTGGCTAAAAGACTACCGTCATCGAATAGACTAAGTCGAGCGAACATCGGATAGTACTTGCCTAGATGGTACTCGATAGTACAGTTGTAATCCTTAAGGAGCTCAATCCATCTATGCTGCCTAAGATTTAGCTCTTTCTGAGTAAGGAGACACTTGAGGCTTTTGTGATCGGTGTAGATGATACACTTTTCACCATACAAATTGTGCCTCCAGATTTTTAGAGTAAATACTACGGTGGCTAATTCCAAATCGTGTATCGGATAGTTCGCCTCGTGTGTCTTCAGCTGACGAGGTGCATATGCTACCACCTTACCATCTTGCCTCAACACACATCCCAAACCGACATGTGATGCATCACTATAAACCGTGAACTCCTTTCCAAGTTCAGGCTGTATCAGAATAGGAGCCTCAGTCAATACAGTCTTGAGCTTCTCGAAGCTCTCTTACTGTGCATCAGTCCAGTCAAACGGTACACCCTTACGTAGCAACTTAATTAAGGGTGCTGCAATTAATGAGAAACCTTCCACAAATCATCGATAATAACCTGTCAGTCCCAAAAAATGCAGATCTTAGACACGTTCCTAGGCTGCTTCCACTCTAGCATAACCTCAATCTTTCGAGGATTAACTCTAATCCCCTCAACGGATACCATATGACCCAGAAATGTTACCTCACATAACCAGAACTCGCACTTGCTAAACTTAGCATAATGCTGCTTTTCCCTCAAATTCTGAAGAACAATTCTAAGGTGCTCGTCATGCTCATTCTCAGTCCTCGGATAAACTAGTATGTCATCAATGAACACCACTACAAACTGATTCAGATGAGGCTGAAACACTCAGTTCATCAGATCTATGAAGACTACCGGTGCATTAGTCAGTCCAAATGGCATCACAGGAACTCGTAGTGACCATAACGAGTCCTAAATGTCGTCTTATGTACATCAGCTCCCTTAACCCTCAACTGATGATACCCAAATCGCAAATCAATCTTGGAGGACATAGAAGCCCCTCGGAACTAGTCAAATAGATCATCAATCCTTGGAAGCGGATACTTGTTCTTAATGGTCAACTTGTTCAGTTTTCGATAGTCAATGCACATCCTCATAGATCAATCATTCTTCTTAACAAATAGCACAGGTGCTCCCCATGGAGGCACACTAGGGCGGATGAACCCACAATCCAACAATTCCTAAATCTGAGCCTTAAGCTCCGTAAGCTTCTTCGATGCCATTCGGTAGGGAGCGATAAACACCGGAGTTGTACCAGGGAGAAGCTCAATCACAAATTCCACTTCCCGATTCAGAGGTAGACCCAGTAGCTCCTTAGGAAAAGTATCCAAAAAATCCCTTACAGTTTTGATGTCCTTAACAGTAGAGTCCCCAGAAGCGAAACCACTAACATAGGGTAAGTATGCCTCACATCCCTTACGAACCAGTCTCTCAGCCACCAGTGTAGAGATCACATTAGACAAGTAGTTCTGACGTTCTCAAATCACGACTACCTCATTATCCTCCTTAGTTCTCAAAATGACCCTCTTAGTCGCACAGTCCAAACTGACACGGTGCTTGACCAATTAATCCATCCCTAATATCAGCTCAAACTCCCCAAACAGAAGCTCTATTAAGTCAGCCAGAAATATCATCCCTTGAACCTCTAAAGGAATGTCTCTATACAATTTACTAACCTAGACGGACTACCCCAACGGACTCAGTACAGTAACCTCACTCGTAGTGCTCTCAACCAAAATCCCCAACTTTTTCAGATACAATGCTAGCTACATAGGAATGTGTGAAACCTATGTCTATCAATGCAAAGTAATGTATATAAAAAATTAAGAACGTACCCGTAATAACGTCTGGAGAATCTTTGTCCTCTCGGTGACGAGCAGCATAAACAAGAGCAGGCTACCTCACCTCAGTCTTCCAACACCTCTGCCCGGTACTTTCTGTCTATGGCCTATACTATTACCAACCCTAGCCTAACCATGGCCTCTTGGTGGCTCCTGAACTACCCTCTGTGCCTGTATAGTACTAGTACCATGAGTTGGCATCAGATCGGGCCTTAGCAGACACTCCTGAATGTGGTGCTCTAGTGATCCACACCTCAAACACACGCCAGTCCTCTTCTAACACTCACCTTGATGGTGTCTACCACAACTTACACATGATTGCAATCCAGTAACAAGAGCAAGGGACCCAACTCTAACTGGCCCATCTCTAACACATGGCTGCGTCTCTATTTTGGCATTAAGCGCGCTTAACATCCTCGTTGATCTTTGCCTTCTTGACTAGAATAGAAAAATCTCACTCCCTCTGCGGAGCTACCAAAACGCTCAAGTTATCTCTAAGGGCATTCTTAAAGCGGACACACCTCTCATACTCCGATGCCACCATACCCCAAGCATAGTGGCTCAATCCGGTAACAAGAGCAAGGGACCCAACTCTAACTGGCCCATCTCTAACACATGGCTGCGTCTACCACAATCTACACATAGCTGCGGTCTCTATTTTGGCGTTAAGCGTGCTTAACATCCTCGTTGATCTTTGCCTTCTTGACTAGAATAGAAAAATCTCACTCCCTCTGCGGAGCTACCAAAACCCTTAAGTTATCTCTAAGGGCATTCTTAAAGTAGACACATCTCTCATACTCCCCCAAGCATAGTGGCTCAATCTCAAGAATTCAGCCTCATACTCAGCCAGTGATCGGTCACCTTGCGTGAGATTTAGAAACTCACGCCTCCTAGCATCAATATAGCTCACCCCTACATACGTCCATTGGAAGGCAGATTTAAAGAAATCCCAAGTTAATCGACCTGGCTGAGTCCCTCAACGGTCAACCACCACTGGTACGCTTCATCACGAAGCAAGGAAATAACACCTTTCAATTTCTGTTCAGGGGTAAAATCCAAATCATCCATAATTCATTTAGTGGCCTCCATCTAGTACTCGGCCATGTTAGGGGTGGCTCTAGTGACGCCTCTAAAAAGCTCAGCTCCATTGGACCAGAGTCGTTCTGTAACCGACCCTCGACCCCCAGATCTAGTATTGGGCCCAACAACCCTCTCCAAAATCCGTAGCATAGCCTAGAACAATGTAACACCCTGACTTTGTTAGTTAATTTGATTTATGAAAAACATAATTCATTGCAGAAGCTTTAGAAATCATTAGTTTTAAGAAAACCGAGATAATCACATATATCTGTTGATTTTAGAAAAACCCTATTGTTTAAGTAAAACCATTTGATTTGTTGAGTTATCACAGTTATAAAATCCATAAAAATAAATAGAACCCAAAATTTGGAAAATAGTCCAAAAAGCCCCAAAATTACACAAAAATACCCCAAAGGCAATTAAGCAAAAATGACATTAAAACATAATCAATTAAAAACAATCTCTAACAAACGTGTGGCCACTGCTGAGTCCTCCACCGCACTGATCTGTTTATGTCTGTGGATTACCTGTACAGATTAAAAATAATCAAATGCAGTATGGGCCTCATCCCATTTTAGTTTCTGTAGCAGTTTGGGCCTTACCTATTTCAATTTCAGTATCAGATATGCATTAGGGCCTTAGCCCATCACAGTAACAGTCATGTATGCAGTGATAAGAAAACAGAGTCCTACATACCAACCTTTAATTAACCATCTCTGTCCATCCCTACACTTCTTGTGGGGTTTAAAACACCTACCCAGCCCTACAGTCCAAGCTGTTCCAAATGCGGCACATATCAGTATAATGTAGCTGAGCTGCGAGTCAATAGGCTTAAGAGCCTTTCAGTATATATATATTGCAGCTGAGTTGCCAGTCAATAGGCTTAAAGCCTTTCAGTACACTTCCTCCAATATCATCATCCCAACCCAATGCAATACAGACATATAGTAAATGACATGCTATTATATAGTAGTCACTTGTGCATATAGTTTAGTTTACCTGCATAAAAGTATCATACTCAGTTTATACATCATAAAAATATATCACACATTTAAGGGTCTAGGTAGTACTTACCGACCCTATAGTAGGTTCATAGTCGACATGGGCGATCCTTGCAACCTTAGAAAGCATTTCAGTTAAATGGGCTCACATGCCCATGTGGCTTGCCCGTGTGGGCCCACACACCCGTGTGGCCCACATGGTCCAATTTGGCTTTGGCCTTGTGGATCACATAGCCTGGCCCAGATTGCCAAAAGCCCGTATGGACTACCCGTGTAGACCCATACCTCCGTATGGCCCACACGGCCAAAATCAGTCTAGCCTATGTGTCGTACACGACCTACCTGGCCATCATATGACCGTGTCCTTCGCGCACGGCCTATCTTTGTCATTCACATGCCCGTGTCATGGCACATGGCCAACCACATCGGCGACCACACACCCATGTGGTGTTGACAGTAGGGTTTCTAGCTTTCTATGAAACCTTATTTTTTGCATTTTCGGGTACACACCAGGTATCAAATCGACGCTAACGCAATTCCAAGCCTTCCAAGTCCTATAAACAGAATATTCCAATTCATTTAAAACCTAATTCTCGCATTTAATACGAAATCCAACAGCATAGAACCAGCTTACCGCTACCAAAAACGAACCCAACTTCGAATCCAAATCAACTAAGTAAGATTTCCAGCCTCAAAACTTTCCCTTAAACCGAAACCACTCAACGTTACTGCCTTTAAACATTGCTAAACCTGAACTAGAAATTATTGAGTCACAGAACTTGCCTATCAATTGAATAGTTGAACAAGAGACCGCAACGACAGCAACAGGACAAAATTACCACAATCCAGATTAGAAGATCAGTACTAGGTTAACCGAATAGGTGAAAAAAAGGGACTCGCAAGAAGGAAAAAGATAGAATAGGGACGTTAGATTTTTGGGAGAAAAAGAAAGTAACAGTAAAAATTTTTTACAAGAAGAAAATCATTAGGATAACTCTCCTATCCCCCAAATCACTCCCCTTAATTCTCTTCCTCAATTACCCATTATTCAAACGTCTAACACAACTTAATCCCTCGGAGCCGAACATAAATATTGCTTACGCAAGGATTCGAACTCAAAACCTTCAACATATTAACACTCCCCTTAACTCTCCTTTGAGCAAGGTTAAGGATTTATTTAGAAAATTTCCAAAACATGCCACAGACAATGCTTGAAATTAGGACTTATCACACACTCGCAGAACACTTAACCACTAAAGCAGACAGATATTTGTGTCACATTTTCACAAAAAACAACAATAAGAATTTTGGGGCGTTACATGAAAGGCTCAAACGGTCCAAACAAAAGTTGCCTAGATCATTTTCAACATTCCATGCTTCCTAGGATTTCACTTCAAGAAATTACTAAGTCAATTCTAGAGATTTAAACTTTCATGCATGTCTAGCTTTCCTAAGGAATTAAAAGTTTTATGGTATGATTTACATGATTTATTAAGAGTACATTTATGTCATAATTCAGCTAGCATAACACTTATTGAAATAATATAACTTTATTCATACTAAAGTTTAACGTATTAAACAAAATTTCAATTTTTTGAACAAAATATAACTTAACCATAATTAAAAGAAAAATTTATTCTAAGAGGAAATAATTTCAATTTTTCGATCCCCACTACTTAAGATGAACAATGTCCTCATTGTTAAAAGTGAATAGATACTATACACTAGGTACGATTCTAGAAAAGAGGAGGTGAGTCAATTTGACTGCTTAAGTACCAAGCTCTCTCTAGATCCACTCCTAGACATGTATATATCTATTGCTACACTTTGTACTTTGCAACGTGTTCATTTTTATTTCTGATTTCCACCTCTTGTTTTATTATGTGAAAAATAAAAATCCTAATAGAACCTAATCCTAGCATAACCTAGGAAAGAAAATAACATAAGGTAAAGATTCCCCATTTTTTTTTATTTGCAGACCCCTTAGAATCCGACCATCTTGCTCCTTCCTCGACATTGGAGTCCATGGTTTGAGTATAAAGTTTGGAAATTCAAACAAAAATGGGTTATGAAATATATATTTTTTAAATGTATCTCTGATTGAGTCATCCTACATTTTTTAGTACCTTTAGTAAGCTTGTTGTTGCAACTGCATGTGTTGCGGCATATCTATTATATCAAACTGTTCACTTTGTGAAATGGTGCTCGATGAAGGGACTCTCGACGTCAAACTTAGAAAATATGTTAAGGGTGGTTTCAGTTTTGGGCATCTGGTTGAGTAGCCGATGGTAATGTTTAGAGTTGAAGAGGGTGGCGGTTTTAATGATAGTTTAGATGTGGTAGTTGGTGACTTCAAATTAAGGTGTTAGGGGTGGTGATTTGGGGAGTTAAGGGCTACAACATTAAGGGGTTAAGTGAGACGCACTATTGGGCTCCTTGAGAGTGGCGGTGGAGCAAGGTAAGGGCTATAGTTTTGTGTGGAAAAGGGTTGGATATTTCCTTTTTTAGCAGTGTCTTAAGCCCAATGTTAGCTCATTTTTGGATCCTAAGGTCTTGTATTGAAAGTAAACTAAAAAAAATCAAAGAAATTAGTGCTTGGGTTAAAAGTTAACCCTTTATTTAACAAAACATATACTTAAATTCTTCAAGCTAATTAGAAAAATATTTTTTGAAAAATTACATTAAATTAAACCCCCAGGAAAGACTAGAAGATTCACAGATGGTCCAACTTAAGTCCCAATCTCCTAAACAGAAACAGAGTTTTAATTAATGTAATGAACCAAAGAATATTTTATATAAGCCTACCATTTTATTCAAATGAGAAAAAAACTAAAAATATAAAATAACGATAGAGAAAGTGAAGAGAACTCCCTCCATTTTATTCAAGATCGTCATTGACCATGGTGGTGTCAAATGGTGATTTGTTATACCAACCATAACTATCTAGGAAGAAATCATATTATTTCCTATTAAATCTATCCAACATCTTATTAAGGAAAGAAAACCTGGAATGATCTTTCCTGGTGACCTTGTTTAACTTCCTGTAATTCATACAAATCCTCCAATCCGTGACTCGAATATCTGAAATAATCCATCAAGTACACTTCTTGTGCCTTTCCAAAATCACAAATGCCTCTTCTTCTTGATCTTTGGTGAACTCAACTAAAATAATGATAGGAAAAGTCGAAGACAGACCCAAATAGTCATATTTCAAATGAGGAGACAAACTTTCAGTTCCAATTCAGCTGGTTCTTCAATCAATGACTTCGGTTGCGTATACTCTTGAGATGATAACTGTAATAATTTGAGTGGAACTTCTTGAGTGAATTCCTTCCAATTAGCATCTAACCAAGCCAAGCATTCCTTGTGTTCATCATCACTTGGCGAATCCTCCAGTAGAATATGTTCTAACGGATCATCTAAAGAATTGGGCTCCAATTCTATAAAAGCCAGCGATTCCATCTTGGAAATAGCAGGGCAGTTTTCAACTATATTTGGGGAATTAGTAGCATCGACATAAAAGTCACCTCGTCATCAAAGATTTCTTTCAACTGAGTATCCTTTTACTGCTTTCAGAATCGTTAAGGGTATGGCAGTGGTGGAATCTTAGCTTTAATTGGACAACTCTTCTATGGAAATTTTTCTACATCTGACAAGGGTATTAGATAATCAGAACTAATTGGTTTAGAGTGAACCTCATCAAGGTTCACCGAATCTAACTTCTATGAAATAGGAGTTTCAACACTAAGTTGAAATTCCTCTTAGTCTTGAGCTACAACAGGCTTATCTTGAACCTCAACCACCTTGGGCTCCAATGTTTTTTACAATATTCTTTGCCAAAATTCTTAGATTTTTAGTATCGCTGGGCAACACTCTTTGGGGTTTATTTCGAAGTTCATTGATTAGCTAACCCATTTGATTCTCCATATTTCATAAAGTGGTATCATTCTTTGCTATGTATGGTTTTCGCAGATTCTCAAGATCATTTGAAGATTCAGTTGATGGTGGTTGTTGCACTTGTTGAGAATATTTTGGTAGATAATTTGGTCGAAATGGCATAACAGAGTCACTATGGTCCCCCCACTAATTACTCCATAGAGAAATTGGATGATTTTGCCATGAAAAGTTGTAAAAATTTGATTGTAGACCATTCCAATTCTAATTTCCAATGTAATAATTTGATTCTAATTTCCCATGTAATAATTTGACTCTTATTTCAATGGGAAAATTTCAAAGAAATGGCCATCTCCACAATATTCACAAGAAATATTCTCGAACTGGTTTGGCTACTGACCTGATAGATTACCATTGAAACCATTAACAATTATGTTCTTAAGCATAGAAGACATAGAAGATACCTGGGCTGCCAAGGAAGCAAGTGTGTCCGCTTTATATACTCCTGCTACTCATCTTTTTTAGGCTGTTCAGTTGGTTGGCCACTGATAACTATTGCTGGTGATTCTTTCAATAAGCTCATAAGCATCATTATAAGACTTAGAAAGAAGGGCTCCATTTGTCGAAGCATCCACCATCATTCTAGTATGAATATTAAGACAAATATAGAAAGTCTCTATTTGAACGTAGTAAGGAATGCCATGATGAGGGCACTTTCATAATAACTCATTGAATCACTCCCATGACTTATATAAAGATTCTTCATCAAGTTGCTGAAATGAAGTGATTTCATTCCAAATCTTGGCGGTCAAAGATGGAGGAAAGTATTTCATTAAGAAATGTTCAACCAACTCTTGCCATGGAGTTATGGAACCGGACGGTAGGGAGTTCAACCACGCTCTTGCTCCATCTCTTAAGAAGTATGGAAATAATCTCAATCTTAAGGCATCCTCGGTCATCTCAACTAGTTTGAATGACTCACTCACTTCCATAAATAGTCAAAAATGAAGATATAGATCTTCAGTAGGAATCACACTAAATTGACCCATATTTTGCAACATTTGAAACATGACTGGCTTCAGCTCGAATTATTGTGCCTCGATTTTGAGTCTTCTAATACTTGAATTGAGCTGGTTGAATAGAGGAATGGTATATTGTCGAATGGCATAATTTTTGTCATCGATAACTATGATCGGATTGTGAGCATAATAAGAGAATGTTCCTCCTAGATTTTGGTTGTGATTTTTGAAATTCATCTCTTTGGTCCTTCTTTGGTTCACTTATCTTCTCCTTTGTTTGAAAGTCCTTTAAGTTTTAGGGTCTAAAGGGAGTAAGTCAATAATTTGATCAATACTCATAAACACCTAAAACAAACACAAAAAAATATTTGAATTAAAATTTAACAAAAAAATTAGACCAAAATGTAAAATTAACAATTTCAAAAATAATGTCTTTTAAAACAGTCCCCGGCAACGACGCTAAAAACTTGGAACCATGGAACTGTGCAAGTGTACACAATCGCAACAAGTAATAAAGTGACAAGTAAATGTCGAGTTATCGTACCCACAGGGACTGTGAAAAGAATTTATTTATGAATACAATTAAAACACTTTTGTGAAGAAAGCTAGTTTGATTTTGAGGAAGTGATTAAAAACTAAAATTTAACTAAAGTAATTAAAAACTAAAATTTAACTAAGTAAAATAAAATAATAAAAATAAAAGTTCCAATGCACAATTTCAAAAGATGATTTTAATCAAGATGACATAATTGTGCTAGATCAATTACATTTCTTAACTTAGAATTACTAAAATCATGTTGTAACACCCCAAACCCGGCCTAGAAGCTAGGCTCGAATCTGGTGTGTCACATTGAAGTGTTTTTCGAAAACCAAGTTTTCATTGAAAACCCCTCTTGTTTAAAAGTTTGCGTAAAACCTCAATTTGTATTTGATCGATTCCAAACATGGCTTAAAAATATTATTCTTTTTGTTTGAGACGTTATTACTTATAAAATCTTAACCGTTACGGAAGCTTAATTTAAAACAGTTGTTGTTTTGGAAAAACTCGTTTCTACCTCTAGCAATTATCAAAACCACAATTAAAATCCCAAATTTGTAATCCAAAACTTTAAAAGCTTTATTACAACCGAAATGGAAACAATTAAAAATGAAATAAACATAACTATTAATATATTAAACAACTTGCAGTGTGGCCACCTCCGAGTCCTCCCCTACGTCGAGCTGCCTACTGAGGGTCACCTGAAAAATTAAAAAGAGGGAGTGAGTTTCGAAAATCAGTGTGTAAGACCCTCATCAAAGAAATAATCATGCAACGATCAAATTGAGCCTAAGCCCTATTCAATATCGGTGGGCTTTGTGCCTTAGCCCATAGTGGCCTCAGTTGGGCCTAAGCCCATATCATAATATACGGTGCCCTTTGGGCCTTAGCCCATAATAGCCTCGGTTGGGCACGAGCCCATATCACATATATCAGAATCATATGCATAATGCAAGATGTATGCTTTCCCATCCCATCCAACCTACACTTCCCCCTTCCAACCTTGCACTACCTGCAAGGAATAAATCACTCGCACCATCCCTACACTTACAATGTTAGCATCGATTGCAACACTAACTCAATCGTTGCAGTAGAGCTGCTCGGTGGCTTAAAAGCCTACGGTGGATCCACAGTTGTCAAGCAACCGTGCGACCCTCAAATACACTTCCTCCGATCAATAACCCCAATCCCTATACAACATAATAATGCATGAATGTAGCAGATAACATTTAACATACATAGGTCATGCTCATGACACACAGGGGTATTTTCATCATTTCTTACCTAGAGGTATTTCAGTATTTCTACCCTACAGGGGTATTTTAGTAATTCTACCCTACAGGGGTATTTCAGTAATTCTTAGCAATAGGGGTCTTAATTACGAACTTTGGCCCATCAACAAGTCCTCGTTGGTTAAAGTGAACAGACACTATGCACCAGGTAAGATTCCAGAGAAGAGGAGGTGGGTCATTAAGACCGCTTAAGTACCAAGCTCTCCCTAGATCCAATCCTAGACATGCATATGCCCATTGCCACACTCTAACCATACGACTTGTCCACAGACGTACTTCGTAAATTAATTAAGTCTTATGCTCATTTAAGGATTTATTAGAAACTAAGCCTAAAAGTCCATTATAAAACCCTAGCAAGTCTACACGCTTTCATACATTCATATAGCCCAATCCGACCCAATCACACTTATATGGCCCATTAGGCCCAATCACATTCATATAGCCCATTAGGCCCAATCACATTTATACAGCCCTTTAGGCTCAATCACACTTATGTGGCCTATCAGGCCTAAATCCATTCCAAACCCTTCAACAAAACTAATCAGTTTATTACATTTTACCAAATTATAAAATTTTGTTTATTTGGGCTCACAAGCTCGTTAGGCCCATTTGGCCCATTCTGGCCCAGTTGGTCGAACCGTGGCCTAAGTCTATGAGATTGCTCATGGGGCCTTTGCTAACGTATTAGTTTCTCTCATACGAGTGTCCGCGCACTTGCATGACTACTGTAGCCAAATTTTCAGCTTTTCATCATTTCGGCTTTTTAAGATTTGCCGATCTATCGTATGTGTGTGCAGTGTATGTACACACCTGGTAATGAAACGTGCTGTGATCTCCTTAGCCACAAACCTGAAGCTGAAATCACACACTTATCAAACACTTAATCATACACTTATCAAATATTATCACCAGAAGCTGAAATCTCACCTATGTCTTACCTTGAACAACGAGTCTTAATATCCCTTCTTTGATCACTAATCACGCGTATCTCCTAAATCTACATCATTCTTAATCATTAAAAACAAAATAATAGATTACTTGTATCCAACACAAGTACCCTTTTCCCTATCTATGACCATTTGGCTAACACCTAACCAAAATAGAGAATACTTACCCAAGAAGCAATTGGCCCAAGAGGTATTCGACTTTTGAGATTAGTATGGTGAAAGGGGTTATTTAGCACAAATAAGAAGAAGAAGAGAAGAATGAATTGGCTAAAACCAAAGGTGAATTAGAAGAGAATTTGATAAGAGAAAGTAATGAAAGATCGGCAAGCAAGGAAGGAATTCGGCTTCTGAGTACTTAGAGAGAAAAAATGTTTTGGCAACTCAAAAATGAGGAATTCAGCTAAAGGGGAAAAAATAATTTTGGCATTACCTTAGAATTCCCAATTCGGCACCTATATATAGCCTATAGCCGAATTTCCTATCCCCATATTCCCAATTCGGCTCCACCTCTTCCACACATCTCATCTTCTAATTTTTCTCCACTATAAACTCATCAATCCCTTCCTCAAATTCCTCTTCTAATCACTTCTCTAAGAGTTCAACTTCACCGCCACTACTAACCATCTAGAAGGCAAAAATAAATTCCTAATAAAATACCATGCCACTACTCGAACCTTAGATCTCCCTGCCTGCTAATGACGCCACCTCCTTACTCCCTAAGTGGCGCCACTTTGCCACTAGACCAAAACTCTTTTTGTGTCATTTTTCTTCTTCATTTGTTTAAAAGGCCAACTAACTGAAGTCACAGATCCCTTAGGGCTAACCAAAAATTTTCTTATACCCTTACTTGATCCCAGGACATCTCTGGCACCCCTAGACACTCAGAATTCATTAAACCCTTAAAGCCAACATGTCATCTGCCATTTTCTTGCTTACTAAAAAAATTATGAGACCTAAAGCCCAAAGCCCAAAGCCCAATTCATCTAGGCCCAAAATTTAGGGCGTTACACATGTTCATCTTGTTACGAATAAATTCACGGAAACTTGGTAATTTGCTAACTACTGCTCATTCATACCTATTAAATTAACTAATCTCTTGAACATTTTCAAATGCCAATTCAAACAATTAAACAATCTTCATAAGCACATAAAAGGTTAAGTGAGGTAACAATGTATTTCTACCTTGAAATAGTCTAATCACAATAATCTTGCAACTTATGCAAGGCTAATGTACTGCTTAATACTGTCACTTCGAAAAACTTAGAAAAAATTTTCAAAACAGAAGACACACGCCGATGTGAATAGGCCATGTGTCTCACATGGCCACCAGACACACCTGTGTCACAGGCTGTGTGGACATTCGAAATGGGAGCAGATGGCCATGTCCCAGATTGTGTCCTACCCCGTGCAACTCGCTGACTTGGGCTACACGGCCAACCACACGCCCGTGTGCCTAGCCCGTGTGCCTATTCGAAATGGCCTCACAAACCCGTGTGCTATGCCGTGTGCTAGGCCATGTAAAACCTATAGGGTATACTGACTTATGCTACACGGCCAATTACATGCCTGTGTGTGAGGCCGTGTGGTACATACTGACTTGCATTTAATTGCAACGCCAAGGGGACACACCACCGTGTACTATGACGTGTGTCACACATGGCTGAGACACACGCCCGTGTCTCTGCCTATACGGACAAAAATTGGCCATTTACAAAGCCATTTTGCCACCCAATTTAGGCACACCTACACAAGCACAAATGATACCATTTCAAGACACAAATGAGCATCCAAACAACCTCATCCAATGCACAAATCATGCCAAATCAATTCCAACCATTTCAACACTCAATTAATAACCATTTACCTATTCAAACTACATACCAAATCAACATGCTTTACTAACCATAATTCACTTATATGACTTATCCTATAATCAACCAATTCATCGTCCAAGACCAAACCATAACAAGTCATTTTTCAAGGCAACCACACTAAAATATGCCATATAACAAGGCAATATGTGCATCAAACTTTATATCATTATCAAGCCATTTCTTAAGGCCCAGCACATTATCATCAAACATACCAAAATGAACAAAGCCTATACATGCCATATACCATATATATACTATTTCAAAAGTACCAAAATAGATGTCCAATAGTGTGATAAAGTCTTTGACGATCCCCGGATCCGAGCTAGCTCGATTGCACTATAAAACATGGAAAATAAAAATGAAGTAAGCTTTATAGCTTAGTAAGCTCGTATGACAATAAACTTAATTCATCAAATAAATGCAATTCAATCAATTAAATATAATATAGCATAACACATATCAAACCACAAACCTTTCTCATATTTCAAAAAACATGGTTACACATGAATTTTCATAAGTTACCTTATTTTGATTCTCATATACGTTCCATACGTACCTGTATCACTTAGATCGATCTTATTTTCACCTTCTTCTCAATTATGCCCATTAAACCTTTTGGAATTTGCTAAAGGATACTCGGGAATCACACATATACAGTACCAATGCCATATCCCAGTTATGGTCTTACATGTAATCTCGTATAGATGCCATAGCCTAGCTATGGTCTTACACGAAATCTCAAATCGATGCCATATCCCAAATATGATCTTACACGTAACCTCAGTACCCCTAATGTCATGACATTTTTATCCTAAACTATTCCTAAGGTTCATACAGGACTTTCATCTGTCAATTCTCTGCCGATCATGTCTCGTAAACTCATATCAACCATTTTTAATTCAATTCAAAAAAAATAATGCATTTATAACACAATTTAACAACATTTATTAGTATACAAACTTACCTCGTATACCGAAATGACAAAACAGACCGATTATTCAACCACTTTACTTTTCCCCTGATCTAAGCTTAAATTCTTCCTTTCTTGATCTATACGTAATCAAATTCAGCTTATTTAATCATCTATGTATTCAATTAAGTCCAAAATACACATTTAGGAACTTTTGCACATTATCCCCTAAACTTTCACATTTTACAATTTAGTCCTTATTTCACAAAATCAAATTCCTTTAATACAGATGCTTTCCAAACTACCATAATACCCCTAGCAGCCCATATTTATCAATTTTTCACACATTGAACCATACATTTTCACTTTTTCACGAATAAATCCCTATTTTATATTTTTTTACTCAAAATCATTTAACAAAACTTGTATAACTAACATTAATTATTCATATTCCATCATAAAACATCAAAGAACACATATTCATCAATGGCAACTCTCAAAAAATTTAACATTTTTGCAACATAGTCCTTGGGCTAGCTAGAACTAGCTGCAACGACCACAAAAACATAAAAATCATTAAAACCCAAGTCAAAAATACATATCATGCACCCTCCCAAGCTAGGCGAATGTTTAAACCTTAAAAAGATGGTATTTTCTCCTTAGAAAATTGGAAATAGGAAGAAGATGGACAAAAATTTGAATTTTGTTTTATTAATCTTAGTTTTCATTTACTAATTTACTAATATAACCTTAATAAATCACATTGATGGTGTCCATAATTTTCCATTACCATTATTAATGGTTTAATAACCACATGAGTCCATTCATATTTAAAATTCATAGCCATTTAGTACCTTTAACAATTAGAACACCAGTTTTGCATTTTATGCGATTTAGTCCTTTTTATCGAATTAAGCATTCAAACAATAAAATTACTTCACAAAAATTTTACACAATCATACTAACATGCTGTAAACACTTAAAATAATATTAAAACAATTTTCCAACATTAGATTTGTGGTTTCAAAACCACTATTCTGATTTAGCTAAAAACGGGCTATTACTCGGTGTTTCTCCGAAGCTTGACTAGTTTGCTATGATCCTCTTTCTCCACTTGTTCTTGTTGAACCGAGGTTTCCATGAGCACTTGAATGCTATTTCCAACAGTGGTTGAAGGGCTCTTTTTCCAAGAGGAGAAATCAGCAAGGGAATGGAAGGGAAAAAGGAGAACAAATAAAGGGTTTTGAAGAGAGAAAGTGAAAGAGAAGTGAAGAATGAAAGGATGAGAGGTGTGTTTCAAATGAGCAGCCAATAGAGCCAAGGGGGTATTTATAGGTTAGATTGGCTACTAAAAATAGAAAAAATCAGCATCCATTAACTCTCCACATGGCTGGCCACACATGTGGCAAGTTTGAAGCTTTCAAACTTGCTAAATTTAGCTAGGGCCAAACCTTTAAAAGCAAGAAAAGTAGAGGGTTTGAATGAAATTTTAAGAAAAAATTAAGGGCTAATTTGAAAGCCAAATAATCAGTTAATTTGAGTTGCTTGGGTCAGCATGTTAGGCGGTTTTGGGAAGCCCATTTGCTTGGTTGGATCAGTCTTCTCAATTCAGCACAACTAGGCCTACTTTCATAATTTAATTAATAATAATTATTTAACTCAAAATAAATTTGATTAAAATTAAATTTAATTATATTACGAATTAATATCCATAATTTGGACTATCTTAGGCCAAAAATTAATTTGCCTCGATGCTTTAAAAATCGCTCCCCAATTTTATGCTTCTAAAAGTGTCTACTGAGCCAATTTTCACCCTTTGTGCAAATCTATTGAAAATAAATCAAAATTTATTATAAAATTAATTAAAATTAAATATGTTAATAATTTAAGTACAATTTAATTATTTTATAATTATATTATATTTTTTGACTTAATATTACGAAATTTGCATGAATTTGAGTTAAAAAGGGCCTAGAAAAGTCTATATATTTTCATGTTTCTAGGGTCACACAGCTGTGTGCCTAGCCCATGTAAAAAACTAAGACCATGCTAGTGTCACATTTTAACGCCCTGAAATTGGGCCTAGAAGGATTGGGCCTTGAGCGTGGGAGCACATGAAACTTTATGTGTGCGAATAATATCACAATTGTGTGTTAATTTAGTGGCTAAGTGATTTAGGAGTAGTTAGGGGTGTCTGAGAAGTCTTAGGTTCAAACCAGGGCTTTAGCAAAAATTTTAGTTTTTCCCTTAAGTGAACTTAGTGTTAGGTTGAAGGCCTTATTAATATTTGTGATGGATTTATGACACAAGAGAGCATGTGGTCTAGTGGCAAGGTGGTGTTAGGAGTATGCATGTAGTCTACGGTTCAAGTCTTGACATGTGCATAATTTTTGTTTTATTAAATAACCTAGATTCGGGCATGTAGGCATTATAAAATTGTGAGGTTAAGTTATGGCACAAAAGGAGCCTGTGGTAGAGTGGAAAATGGCGTCACAAGCATGGAAGGAGTGTGTTCGAATCCCCTTGCAAGCAAAAGGTAATTATTTTGCTACATAAGGGTGGCAAGAGGTGGAGTGTGATGTAAACTCTTGAAGGTTGTTGTGGACTTGGTAAAAGGAGGAAATTTGAATTGGTGATGGTTCTTATTTGAATTTGAAATTGGGGAGTTGGAATGAACCATGGAGCAAAATATGGAGTGAATCAAGGGATTTGAAACTTGGGAGAGTTGTAGCCGAAAGTGGTATGTTGCATGTGCAAATTCAGCTAGTGTGCCGAGGGAATAAGCATTTTCAGCAAATAATAGGAGTGTAAGTGCCGAGTTCTTCTCTAGTTTTCGAGTTTGTTTTATTTTGTTATTTTGTGCATTGTTTTTCCCTTGTACATTTTTGTAATAGAACTCTCGTGCTCGTTCGGGTTTTTTTAAGTGTAGGTCCTTGTGTCGAAACCCCTCTTTCCTCAACTTTTCTCTTCCACTTTTGCCAAATCATATTATTTTACTTACTTTTCTTTTCTAGCCTCTAGCCGATTGTTGCTTCTCTTGATTACCCCATTTCCTTTTTTTCTTCTTACAATTTTCGTAGCACCAAACTTATGATCTCTCTACCCTAATTCTCTCTTGATTGAATTCAACTCCTCTTCTATTCTTCTTCTGTCGATTGGTGCCACTCTCATTGCCTTTTTTCATCACCATAGAACCCTTTCTTTTTCACTTCTCTTTTATCCCTTCTTTTTGTGTTTAGTCGATTATAACCATTCTGTTCTAGACTATTCCCTCATTCTTATTTTATTTGGGTATATTGGCCGAATACTAATTTCTTGCTACCTTCACTTTTGACTTTAAGTCGACGGCAATCTTCTGGCATCCAATCGAAATCTCCTTCTCTAGCAATTAAATTTGGATTATTGCTTGCTGAATTCTCTAAAAGTGAAGGATATCCCCAGTGATTCAGAGACTTATCTTTCATCATTCAATCTTTTACTTGGAGGATATACGTTTGATCGTGTGATCCATTCTCTTAGTAATCTTAAAAGATTAAGGATATTGGTTTAAGCAAGGCGTTGGTGCTTTAATCTATGAGTGTTGCAACAACAGTGTTATTACAGGTGTGTAACCGCAGCCCTTTTTGCTATAAATCGACAAAATGCCAAAAAGTTGGAAATATGGCATATAATGCTGCACGAGCGTGCGATCGCGCGTGTTGTGAACCGAGCCCACAAAAATTAGAGATAGGCGGTAGAGGCCACCATGGGTGTTCTTGCGGTCTTGGGCCAAAATGGGCCGTGTAGGCCCCACACGGACGGAATTCTTGATAAGTGGCAAATACTAAACTGGGCCTTATAAATCACATGGCCGTGGTGGTTTTGGGTCGGAATGGGCCGAATGGGCCGATAGGTCATGGGCCCGCTGGTGTAAATCTAACTGTTAGGTGGGAAATAGTGAGGCTTGTCATGTCGCGTACATGGCATAGGCCGTTCTGGGCCTCTATGGGCTAAGCTGGGCCGTGTGGGCCCAATGGGCTTGTAGGCCCACACGGAAAAAATGTATGTTATGTGGTAAGATTTGACTTAGGCTATGGTTTTCGCATAGCGCCAGCTGAATTTGGGCTAAATGGGCCACACAAGTTTGTGAGCCCACTTGGGCCGAGTATTGGGCCTTAGGTCCATTTACACCATTATATATGTTTAGGTTACTTGAGTAGCTCGAGGCGACGATGGACCTTCTGTTGGGTCGAAATGACCTCGATTTGTAAAATTACCAAAATACCCTCGATTTGTGAAATTACCGAAATACCCTTGATTTGTAAAATTACCAAAATAACCTCGATTTGTAAAATTACCGAAATACCATCAATTTGTGAAATTACCGAAATACCCTTGATTTGTGAAATTATCGATATACCTTCAATTTGTGAAATTACCAAAATACCCTCAATTTGTAAAATTACCGAAATACCCTCGATTTGTAAAATTACTTAATACTCTCGATTTGTAAAATTACCAAAATACCCTCGATTTGTAAAATTACTGAAATACCCTCGATTTATAAAATTACCGAAATACTCTCGAGTTGTAGAATTACCAAAATACCCTCGATTTGTAAAATTACTAAAATACCCTCGATTTGTAAAATTATTGAAATACCCTCGATTTGTAAAATTACCGAAATACCCTTGATTTATGAAATTACCAAAATACTCTCAATTTGTAGAATTACCGAAATACCCTCGATATGTAAATTTACTGAAATACCCTTGTAGGGTAGAACTACTGAAATATCCCTGAAAGGTAGAATTATTGAAATGCCCCTGTACGGTATAATTACCGAAATACCCCTGTAGGATAAGATAAAAATAACCATTTTGCCCCTAGAGTGTAAAATGACTACTTTGCCCTTGTAGGCAAGTGACAGACTTGGACTATGAATTCGACTGATTTGACTGTGATGGTATGACTGTGTTTTAACTTATTCGACGGTAATTGTATGACTGTGTTTTAACTGACTTGACTGTGGTTGTATGACTGATATGCTTTTAACGTGTGTTTAAATGACTGTTATTGAGCATGGCCATTATGCATACACGTGTGATGATTGAGCATGACATATACGATATTCTGCATGGGGTTGGGCTTGATTTGGAGGAAGTTCTGTGCTAGTGGCATCACCACGTAATCTGATTCTAGTGGCTCTGCCATGTTTTCTGTTATTAGTAGCCTTGCTGCGTTATTGATGTGTTGGCTGGTACGGGTGGTGTATTGGTTGGATTGGGTTGGGTTTCATATATGCTCTGTTCTGATTCTATTTTGGGCTTAGGCCCACTTGTTCTGTTATTGGTTTTGGGCTAGGCCCATTTGATTCTATTATGGGCTGTGACCCAAATGATGTTGTAGTGGGCTCTGGCCCATGTATGCTCTGAACTGAACTGTACTATAACTGTTAAAGGGCTCTGTCCCAGACTGTCTCTATTTCTATTTCTGTATACTGACTGTTATTCGAGTAAGGGGATTACACACTGAGTTTTCATAAACTCACCCCTTTTATTAACTGTGTAGGTAATCCCCAATATTAGGAGGACCGGTGCTGCGAAGGACTCAGAGGTGGCCACACGACTGCAGTTATTATGTTTTGGACTTGATATATGTTTTAAATTCCGTTTTAGGTTTTATTTGCTGTAATAAGGCCCCTCTAGATTTTGTTTCAAGTTGGACTTTATTACGTTTTATATCTGTTAAATGTAGACAAGTTTTCAAATCAATTTTTTTTTTCAAAAACATACATTTTAAACTTCTTTACTTCAAATTAGCTTCCACAACTAAAAGAGATTTCCAACGAAATTAATGATATTTTTAAAAGTGATTAACTTTTCAATGAACCACATTTTGAAATTCAGCGAACACAAACTAAGTTTTTACTCAAGTTTTAAATAAGAAGGGTTTTCAATAGAAACATGGTTTTTGAATAAAACACTTCCATGTGACACACCAGATCTGGGCCTAACTTCTAGGCCGGGTTTGGGGTGTTACACACATGGTCATGTATCAAGGCCATGTAACTAACTAGGGCCATGTAGTCTAAAATGTAAAGATCTTACAATCATTCATAGGACCTTGTAGCCAAGCCGTGTGAAAGACTATGATCATGTTTAACCAAAACCACCAAAATCATATAGAGCACACGACTATGTCACTTACCCGTGTGTGAAACATGGCTGTGTGTTAGCCTGTGTGTGCCAGAATGTGCCTTTTAAATCAAGTCACACAATCAATTACTTCTGCCATAAACAAGTCTTTTTAAACATTAGACCTATACAAAATGTACTAAAAGCATACTTAAACATGTTAATCTCCTAATATTAACCAATATGCCTCAAGGCACCATCACAAACAATAATAAAAACTTTTCCATCAATTCATCTAGACTTAGGGCCAACACATAGTATTTAAACTAATAATAGCACAATCAATTCAATTATCATATATTAACATTAAAGAAACATACCATTTCAATTCATAATCAATTTAACAACTTGCCAAAACACACTTATAGATATGCTTATATACATAACATCATCTTTCTTAATACAAACTTTTGGGAGTCTGGGCTTTAGCTAGATGCTGAAGTGAGACTCAAAACTTTGGTACTAACCTAACTTGCACAGAAAGGGTGAAACTTCATGATAAGTAAGCAATGTCATATATCTCTATATAATAGAATGCTCTAGAATAGTCCATTCAATCATAAGCCTTTATAATAGAAAGGTTTCCTACCATTAGGTTTCAATATTCACAAACATCATCTTGCATTCTACTCTCGCTAAAGTTTTTAGACTTGTGAATCCATTTTTGATCACTTCTTGATATCATTTTGGATTGTCCGAAAATGATGACTGCCACCAGAGTTGCCTGATAATGATGGCTTCTCAAGTCGTTTATGTCATCATGGGTTGCTCGACAATGATGGCTTACCACCCCGAGTTGCTCGACAATGATGGCTTCTCAATTCATTTATGTCATCCCAGGCTGCTATAATGCTTGGTTTGTGCAAGTATACACAGTCGCTCAAGTAATAAGTAAGTATAAAGAGTTATTGTCTCCACAACGATTGTATTAGTGGAAAGTCAATTAATTATTAAATTATATTAGCAATTCGGTGAATAAAAACTCAAATTGATTAGTAGTGATGATTTAAAAGAATAAAAATAACTAGATGCAATGATCCCTGATGCAAATTATCCTAAGTACGCAACTATATGAATGGAATAGATTTTAGCAAATTTAACACGATATGCAACAATTCTAACATAAATAAACTAGGACAATTACTATAATTAAACTTAATTTATTTTCAACATGCTTAATAACATTCAGAAAAACATTCTATAGCAACTCGACCTTTCATGAGTTTGAAAACCATTGTAGGACTTCTTAGTATTCATGTGAAGTAACAGGGACGGATTAAGGTATGAAACAATTTTATCACACAAAGCTAAAAATTATGCAGATAACAGAGCCGTACTAGGAATGTTATGCAATACAATTTAATCGGTTTAAGGATCTAAATTGAGCATGCACATTTCAATTATGCGTCCACTAGCCGTTGTCTAGTTAGGATCGCTTAGCTAATTCAGGTGCATTTCAATCATGTATGAATGAAATACAGACTTAATTTTAATTGAAAACATGATCAATTGAGGCACAAGCATTTTAAGCATAAATCAAATAAATATTATTTAATTAAAATAATCATCCTAGCTTAAATAAAATTAAGCTTTCATTGTTGAAAACAAGAACAGAGAACTCATAGCAAACATTTAAATCAACTTTAAGAAAAGAAAGATTAAACCCTATTCAGACTGCTGTCACCCAAGACTCTGAATGGTGAGAACTCCTTCGACTCTTGCTTGCTCCTTTGCTGATGGCTCTCCGAGGTGGCCAACCAAGGTTTCTTGATAGGCTAAATAGCTAAAACCCCTTAAGGAATGATGGTGGACGGCGTGGGAAGAAGAGAGAGTTGGGAGAAAATGAGAGAAGAGAAGAGAATGGATGAATGAGGGATGATTTGAGAAGTGAGGTGAAGGGTCTTATTTATAGGTGAGGTTGGGGTGTGAGTTTACTAAAAATGGAAGTGTTCATCCACTTCAAATCCTTCCAAGTGTGGCCGGCCATATATGTAGGTAAGGTGGCTGATTTTTAGCTTGATTCATGTGCCACATCACATTGGAGCAAGACTCAGTCTCCAGTGAATCTTCAGGTAAATTTCCAATTCCTTTAAATCTTCAAGGACTTCATGCAATTAACCCAAATGTTGATTTATTAACCTCCATGTGCAGCCAAAATTAGGGGCTAATTTAGTCCAATTGAGACGGCTTTGTAATTGAATTAAAGCTCTCCCACCTGTCTGAAAATAACAGAAAAATCAGGGGACCAATCAATGCAAATTAACCACTTTAATTAATTAATTTTACTTAATTAATTAAGCCCAAATTTTTATTAATGAAACATATAGTAATAATTTATTAAATATAACTTTATATTTTATTATTAAATTAAATCATGCATGGCCCACTTTATAACTTAAAAATATAATATGCTCAAATTAATATAAAATAAGCCATTTTATGCATTAAAACTATATAATAAAACATAAAATTACATTTTAATAATTTCCATGTCATAATTTCATTTTTCCACATATTCCATTAATCTAATAAACAATTACTAAGTTTTAGCAATAAAATTAAGCAAAAAGGTGATGAATTATATAGGAAAAATACTATATATTTTCCCGTTTACACACCCTCAAACTTAAATTATTACTCGTCCCGAGTAATGTTTATGCACAACACCAGGCTTTGCTAAGGCAAATTTTAGCTATGAATGTGAGTAGCATCAATCCTTGTCCCATAATCATGCTTCAATAAATTCATGCTCATAGATCTTCTTCATTAATAATTACCTCATATGCACACATTTGAGAGCTTCATACTAAGTTTCAAGATATGCCAACATGAATCATGATATGCATGCATGCCATTACCGAAAATAATATTCTTCATTCAACATAATTTCTCATCAATCAAGCAAAACAATCATAAGGCTTTTTTATGCTCTTCATATGTTGAACTTAGTACTTCCTCTCCACAATGTAGGTGACATAATCATCAAATCAATAGATCTTTCATAAGGTTGTAATGGGGCACGGTTGAAGGTAGGGATTTTAAAAGATGGGAAATTTCGGTTTCAAAATCTTAACCTTTAAGTTTGTCTTGGACTTGAAATTCAACCTTCTTCTTCAAGTGAACCTTTGGAACACCCCCAAACTTATTTTGAACCTATGCGTATATATTTTTCTTTTTCGAAACTGAGCAAACTTTTCTTCACTCTTTTGTGTTTTTCTTTTTTAAATATGAGCACATACATCTTCTAAACATTTAAACATTGACTACCAAGACCACTTAAGTTAAGATAGGTGTACAAAATTGGGATAACTTTCAAAAGATGGGAACATGGCTTGTAATGTAGGTTCATTGCAATAAACATGCCATTAAGCTCAAAATTTTGGTTTCAAGGGTCAAATGTCGCAAGGTTGGCTTTGAAAGGCTCAAACGTTCCAAAGAAATGGAGCCTATATCATTTTAGACTTTTATATCTCCTACGATTTCGCCTCAAGAAAGTCACTAACTCAATTCTAAAGATATAAACCCTCATGTATGTCTAATCTCAAAAGAAACAAAGTCTTCATGGCAAACATTACCTATGGCTAAGTTCATACAATTATTCCATTCTTCACGATAACATACAATGACTTAGATAAAATCATCATTCATGCTTGCATACGAACTATCTTATTAAAAAAATTTTCTTAAAACATTCATTTATTAAAGCATACTTATGAAAAAAAATTAATTAAAACAACAAAAAGAACTCGTGCAACCTATTTGCCTTACCCCCTTTAAACAAAAGCAATGTCCTCATTGCATGAACAAAGTAATAAATGAAAACTGAACACCAGGTAGGGTTGAAAAAGAAAGAGAGGTGAGTCATTAAGACTGCTTAAATACCAAGTCTTTCTTTATAACCCAATCCTAGACATGTTCATTCCCATTACCACATTACTTAATCTTTTTTCTCTCTAAAGAAGTATTTATTCATGCTTGCTAGGTTTTATTTTGCAAAAATTAAATCCTAAATATTAAAGAAATAAGTTCCTAGAATAAAATAAAAAGACAAGAATCCCCCCTTTTTATTCTCTGACTCTTTCCCTTTGTCTTTCTAAGCTCCATCCCCACTTGCGTCGTCACTTTTTTCCATCCATGTCTCAAAGATATCATCTGGGAACTCAGGCACAAAAGTATTAGAGATATTCTTAAAGGTGTTTCATATTAAATCATCATATTTCCAGTAAGTTTGCTATTGTTTGTGCATGAACTTCCACATATCCATCATAATTGACAACTTTGATTTCTTTGAAGTACTTGCATGAGTTGGTATTGGAGTTACAAATTCGAGTTCAACACTCGGCTTAATTGGTTCTTCTTCTGGCTCAACCCTAGGTTTAGGGCTTGTAGTTCTTTCAGCTAGATTAGGACCTATTGGTTCTATTTCAGATTCTTCTTCTTCAGAGCCTGTAACTGAGTTATCTTTAATTTCAGCTGCATTTGTCGACTCTTCGATTTCTGGCTCAGATGGCTCTGCTTGCTCACCTTGGTTCAATTCCTGCACCCTTCCTACTAGTCTCTCATGGTCATGAATTGTAATGCACCCTTGAACATATTGCCCCTTTAGATTTGCTTGTGTTTTCACATGGGCCCGTAAGCAAAGTGAAGTGATTAATGATGGGAAATTAGCACTTCCTTTCTTGTTTTTAGCACAGTCAAAAATCTCTTTGAGAATAATTTTCCCAACATTAATGGACTTTTCTGTCAAGATAGCATATAACAGCAGCATCTGTTCCACCGAAATAGTGGAACTATGTGGGATAGGCATAAAACTATAGCGAACAAATTAAAACCATACCTTTTGCTACTGGTTTTAGGTATTCCCTTCGGCAAGAATGGCTCCCATACTTTCTTATAATCTATTGGGATCCCGAATTTGTCACAACATTAAGTACTTGTTGAAGTAGATCCCAATTGATGTTGTTCATCATAGGGTAGTACTCATTTTCTTCAACATCAGGTAAATTGAACAAATCATTGATGGATTTAGAAGTAAGAGGTACCTTTTTTCTTCGAATGATAACCTCGGTAGCACCTTGTGTAGTCAAACTTGCATAAAATTCTCAAACTATTTCATCATCAGGAAGTGATCGAGCATCACAGAATCGTTCCCACTTAAGGGCATTGATTATTTCGAGCATCACAGAATCGTTCCCACTTAAGGGCATTGATTATTTTTCTAATCGGCACAGGGACAACCTTCACATCATTGCTCTTTAAGTTGAAACCTTTTTTCGGCATCATGGGTTGATACTTGAAAATTGAATCAAACCTTTCTTTCACCTTTTCGTCAATCACGATTGGATTTTCTAGAGTAGTCTTTGACGATCTAGTTCTTTCGTAAGACATGGTCCTTTTTCCCAAAAATTTAGCAAAATTTTGGCAAAATAGGGAAAAAAGGATCGACAAGGTGATGGGATTTGCTACGACAAACCCTTGAGACAGTGACAGAATTGTGGTAGTGATGACAACGTGCGACAGCGACGTGGGTTTGTGACGGCGATAGGAGCGACTTGCAGCGGCAATGCCAATGATTCGGCAAACCTTTTTCAGCGGCACTAGGGTATTTTGGCTAGGGGAAAAGAAAAAGAAAACTAGGGATTTCTTTAAGGATTTGAGGCCAGCGACACAAGAAGAGAATTTTGGTATTTTTTTAGGCTAAGCAACTTGCTCGATGGATGTGAAAAGAAGTAGAATGAAGAAGGGTTTATATAGGAAAAATTAAAGCAACATGTAGCAAAATTTTAGCCACATTAGGGTTACTTGGGCGGCAAAGAATGGAAGTGGCAGCGAGGGCATAGATTTTTCCCTTCTTTTTGCTAACTTGGGCCTCAAATATGGACTGTATGTACAGACTCACTTAAAAGAAAAATTGATTAGTACTTAGGCCAATTTTTAGCCTCCTTTATTAATATGAAAAAAAAACAAAAGAATTTAAAATTAAAATAAAACTAGTACTTAAGAATTTGAAATTTAATTAAAATTTCTTCTTAACAAATTACATTAAATTAATTCCCAGGAAAGGTTGGAGGGGTCACAGTGGTCCCGCTTAAATTCCAATCTCCTTCGATAGAATTAATTAAATGCCCTAAATTAAGAAAATAAATTTTAATTATTTATTTATTTACAAAACAAATTTGTGAAAAATCAAGGGTCTGTTAATTTGAACGAGGATTCAACTCGCTCAACTTCACCATCCCAATAGTGTTTGAGACATTGACCATTAACTTTAAATGTACCTCCGTGATTGTCGTATAAAGGATAAACTTGATAGATGGTGTAGGATCCTCTCCATCGGGATTTCAGCTTCCCAGGAAATAACTTCAGCCTTGAATTAAACAACAACACCTTCAGACCTTCCTTAAACTCGCAAGGCTATATGTGACTATCATGCCATCTTTTATCATGCCATCTTTTTTATCTTTCTTTACACATTTTGGCATTCTCATAGGAGAACAACCTCAACTCTTCCAACTCATCCAATTGTAACATCCTTCTCTCACCGGCTTGCTCAAGATCAAAATTTAACTTCTTGAAAGCCCAGTGAGCTCTGTTTTCTAACTCTAACGGCAAATGACATGCATTCCCAAAGACTAACCAATAGGGAGTCATCCCTAACGGTGTCTTGAATGCTATACGATAGGCCCATAATGCATCATCGAGCCTTCGAGACCAATCTTTTCTACTAAGGCGTACTACCTTTTCAAGAATGCCTTTGATTTTACTATTCACTCTTTCAACTTGCCTATTGGGTTGGGGGTGATAAGCAATAGAAATCTTGTGCTTAACATCATACTTGTCAAGCAACCACTTAAGCCACTTGTTCGTAAAATGAGAACCTTCATCACTAATAATAGCTCTTGGTGTCCCAAATCGTGTAAACACATGCTTATGCAGGAATCGGATGACTATTTTAGCATCATTTGTTGGGTATGCTTCAGCTTCAACCCATTTAAATACATAATCCACAGCAACCAAAATGTACTTGTTTCCATACGAAGAGGGAAACGGGACTAGGAAGTCAATGCCCCATATGTCAAATAATTCAATTTCCAAAATATTTGTTAATGGCATCTCATTCCTCCTTGATATATTTCCGGTTCTTTAGCAATTATCGTAGTTCTTCACATAAGTGTAAGTGTCTTTAAATAATGTAGGCCAAAATAGACCTGCTTGCAAAATCTTGGCTACGGTACGTGAGCCACCAAAGTGTCCCCCACTTGGAGATGAATGGCAATGATATAAGATCTCAGTAATCTCACTTTCAGCTACACACTTTCGGATTATGTTATCTGCACATAGTTTGAACAGAAACAGATCCTCTCAAAAATAATATAGACTATCATGAAGGAATTTCTTCCTTTGTTGGTATGTCATTTCTTGAGGAATTATTCCACATGCAAGATAATTGGCAAAAGCAGCAAACCAAGGAGTTTCATGAATTTGACTTACCTCAAATAGATGTTCATCTGGGAAGCTCTCGTTGATTGGCACACATGATTGAGTTGCCTCATCTTGCTCTAACCTTGACAGATGATCAGTTACTTGATTCTCGACTCCTTTTCTGTCTTGGATCTCAAGGTCAAATTCTTAAAATGAAAGTATCCAACGAATTAGCCTTAGTTTCACATCTTTCTTGGTGAGTAAGTACTTAATGGCCGCATGGCCAGTAAATACCGTAACTTTGGTACCTATAAGATATGGGCAGAATTTGTCAAAAGCAAAGACTACAACAAAGAGTTCCTTTTCGGTTACCGGAAGACTTTGTTTCTTTTTTGACCCATCACAGCTCCCACAGGATAGTCACTCGCATCACACATTAGCTCAAAAGGTGAGCTCCAATTAGGTGTAACAATTATTGGGGATGAGACTAATCGTTTCTTCGGATCTTCAAAAGCTTCTAAACACGCTTTGTTGAAATTAAACACTGTATCTTTCTCTAACAATAAACATAGTGGTTTAGAAATTTTCAAAAAATCCTTGATAAACCTTCGGTAAAACCCGGCATGGCCTAAGAAACTTCTGACTCCTTTCATATTGATTGGAGCCGGTAATTTTTCAATTACATCCACCTTCGCTCTATCAACTTCAATTCCTTTCCTTGAGATTTTATGTTCCAAGACAATCCCTTCCTTAACCATAAAATGGCACTTCTCCCAATTAAGGACAAGATTTGTCTCTTCGTATCTTCTTAGTACCTTAGCTAAATTACTCAAGCAAATATCATAAGTGTTACCAAAAACAGAAAAGTCATCCATGAAAACTTTAACAAAATTTTCAACCACATTAGTGAATATTGTCATCATGCATCGTTGAAATGATGCAGGTGCATTACATAAACCAAAAGGCATTCGCCTAAAAGCAAACGTACCGTATAGAAAAGTAAATATTGTCTTATGTTGGTCCTTCGGAGCTACAACTATTTGATTGTATCCCGAATATCCATCCAAGAAACAGTAAAATTCGTTACCTACCAGTCAATCTAACATCTGATTCATAAAAGGTAATGGAAAATGGTCCTTCTGAGTAGCTTTATTCAGTTTTTTGCAATCAATACAAATCCTCTACCCATTAACAGTTCTCATTGGAATCAACTTGTTATGCTCGTTTTCAACAATCGTGATCCCCCCTTTCTTGGGCACACACTGCACCGGACTTACCCATAAACTATCTGAAATAGGATAGATGATTCCTGCATCTAACCATTTGATTACCTCCTTTCTCACCACTTCCTTCATAATCGGATTAAGTCTCATTTGCCCATCAATTCGAGCTCTTTCACCCTCCTCTAAAATGATTTTGTGCATGTAGAAAGAAGGGCTTATACCTTGAATGTCAGCTATGGTCCAGCCAATTGCTTTTTCAAATTTCCTTAGAACAGCAATTAGCTACTCCTCTTGATCTTCCGTTAGGTCTGTTGAAATAATCATAGGCAAAGTACAACAGTCACCTAAATAAACGTATTTCAAATGGAAAGGGAGTACTTTTAGCTCGAGTTTAGGTGGTTCATCGATTGACAACTTGGGTTGAATAAATTCTCTGACTTCTGACTCCAACGGTTCAAACCCTGTGGTTTGAATAAACTTTCTCGAATTAGCTTCCATCAAAGCCATGTTTTCTTCACTTTCTTCATCCTCCAAAGGGTCCAACTCTAAGGCTTTCTCCAATGGATCTTCTTGGCAATTTCTTTTTATAGACACCAAGGTCTCTATTTCTTCCATGACTAAACACTCTTCTGTTGGATCAGGAAATTTCATCGCTTTCAGAATGTTAAAAGTTACCTAATAGTCTTGAACTCGCATAGTGAGTTCACCTTTCTGTACATCAACTAACGTTCTTCCCGTGGCTAGGAATGGTCTTCTAAGGATGATCGGCACTTCCTTATCTGCTTCAAAATCTAAGATAATAAAATCAGTGGGAAATATAAATTTATTAATTCTTACCAAAACATCATCGATCTTTCTTTCGGGGTAGGCTATAGATCGATCTGCTAGCTGAAGTGTCACAGTTGTAGGTCATACATCACCTACTCCTAACATCTTGAAAATGGACTTAGGCATCAAGTTGATACCTGCTCCTAAGTCACACAAAGCTTTACCACTATAAGATTCACCAATGTTGCAGGGTATCGCAAAGCTTCCTGGGTCCTTCAACTTCGGTGGCAACTTGTTCTGCAGGAATACACTACACTCCTTTGTTAAAGCAACAGTCTCATACTCACTCATTCTTTTCTTTTTGGATAGTATATCCTTCATAAACTTTACATAGTTCGACATTTGTTCTAAAGCCTCCACCAACGGGATGTTGATGTGTAGCTGCGTCAGAACATCGAGAAACTTCTTGAACTGCACCTCCTATTTCTACTTATGTTGCTGCAATCTTTGCGGATATGGAGGTGATGGAACTTTAGGTTGGATCGGACAACTCTTCTGAGTAGATAAATCTGCATCCAAAGAAGATGTTAAAGTATTTGAATTTAGTAAGTTAGGATTTACCTTGTCAGACTTGGTAGATTCTGACTCTTTTGTGTAGGAATTTTAGTGGCTGGTTGTCTCTCCTCTTTCCTTGTAGGATCATTTTCAACATCAATCACTTGGGGCTCCAGAACTTTACCACTTTGTAATGCCACTACCTTGATATGCTCTTTCTTTAAGTTTCTTAGATTCTCAGTATCGCTCGGCAAAGTTCCTTGCTGTCTATTGCGAAGCTCTATAGCTAACTGACCCATTTGGTTCTCTAAATTCTTCAATGTTGCTGCTTGGCTCTGGATCAAAGCGTCATTCTTTGCCATGTATGCCTTTAATAAGTTCTCCAAACTGTTTAATGGCTCAGCTTGGGCTGGCCTTGGAACTTACTGAATATACCCTTGGGATTGGTTGGGTTTCTTCTGCATAAAGTTATTTGGTCCATTTCTTTGGTTGCTCCAAGAAAAGTTAGGATGGTTACGCTATGAAGGATTGTAGAAGTTGGACCGGGGTCCTTGTCCACTCCTATTTTGCTGTTGGTTCCCCACATAGTATATTGACTTGGGATTTGATGGACAATTCTCAAAAGAATGACCCTCCCTACAATAAACATAGGAAACTAGTTCAAACAGACTTAGTGGCTAAGCTGCAAAATTATTAGAGTTGTTTGTGGTAAACTGTTTCAACATCGAGGAGATAGATGATACTTCAGCTGATAATGAAGTGAGGGCATCAACTTCATGAACTCCGGCTACATGTTTTCCTGAAGCTGTACGATTTGTTGGCCATTGATAGTTGTTGCTTGCGATCCTCTCGATGATCTCATAAGCCTCATTATAAGACTTAGACAAAATTGCACCATTCACAGAAGCATCTACCATCAATCTCGTATGTGCATTGAAACAATTATAGAATGTCTCCAACTGGATACAATGCGGAATCCCGTAATGAGGGCACTTGCGAAGTAACTCTTTGAATCGCTCCCAAGACTCATACAAAAACTCGTCATCTCATTGTTGGAAAGTTGTGATCTCGTTCCTTAGCTTAGCGTTCTTGCTAGGCGGGAAATACTTAACCAAAAATCTCTCTGCTAATTCTTGCCATGTAGATATGGAACTTGGTGGCAAAGAATTGAGCCATACCCGCGCTCGATCTCGCAACAAGTACGGGAACAACTTTAGCCTTAGTACATCCTCAGTCACACCGGCTATCTTGAATGAATTATTTAGTACATCCTCAGTCACACCGGCTATCTTGAATAAATCACTCACCTCCACAAACAATCGAAGGTGGAGATGCGGATCTTCCGTTTGCATACCACTGAACTGGCCCACCGTTTGTAGCATTTCAAACATCACTGGTTTCAATTCGAACTGGGTTGCCTCAATACCTGGCCTTCTAATTCCTGGATTCAACTCATTGAAGAGTGGCACAGCATATTGTCTGATGCATCGGTCCCTATTATCGGCAATGAGGATGGGATTTCGTAGATGATTGACTTCATTACCTTGGTCTTGATTTTGATTTCCAAGGTCCATCTCGTTTTTCCTTTGGACTGTTCGTTAACGTCTTCTTTGTCTAAAGGTCCGCTCGATTTCAGGGTCTACAGGGAGTAAATCGATAATCTGATCTAGCTCATAAACTCCTAAGAGCAATTCACAAAATTAAAAAGAATAAGTTAGTAATATTAGAAATAAACCAAATTGAAAAATAAATAATTTCACAAAAAATAACTCTGGTGACAATTAACAATCCCCGGCAACAGTGCCAAAAACTTGCAATGCTTGGTTTGTGCAAGTATACACAGTCGCTCAAGTAATGAGTAAGTATAAAGAATTATCCTCTCCACAGGGATTGTATTAGCGCAAAGTCAATTAATTATAAAATTATATTAGCAATTCGGTGAATAAAAACTCAAATTGATTGGTAGTGATGATTTAAAAGAATAAAAATTACTAGATGCAATGATCCCTAATGCAAATTATCCTAAGTATGCAACTATATGAATGAAATAGATTTTAGCAAATTTAACACGATATGCAACAATTCTAACATAAATAAACTAGGACAAATACTCTAATTAAACTTAATTTATTTTCAACATGCTTAATAACATTCAGAAAAATATTCCATGGCAACTCGACCTTTCATGAGTTTGAAAACCATTTTAGGATTTCTTAGTATTCATGTGAAGTAACAGGGACGGATTAAGGTATGAAACAATTTAATCACACAAAGCTAAAAACTATGCAGACAACAGAGCCGTACTAGGGATGTTATGCAACCTACAATTTAATCGGTTTAAGGATCTAAATTGAGCATGCACATTTCAATTATGTGTCCACTAGCCGTCGTCTGGTTAGGATCGCTCAACTAATTCAGGTGCATTTCAATCACGTATGAACGAAATACAGACTTGATTTTAATTGAAAACATGATCAATTGAGGCACAAACATTTTAAGCATGAATCAAATAAATATTATTTAATTAAAATAATCATCCTAGCTTAAATAAAATTAAGCTTTCATTGTTGAAAACAAGAACAAAGAACTCATAGCAAACATTTAAATCAACTTTAAGAAAAGAAAGATTAAACCTTATTCAGACGGTTGTCACCTAAGACTCTGAATGGTGAGAACTCCTTCAACTCTTGCTTGCTCCTTTGCTGATGGCTCTCCGAGGTGGCCAACCAAGGTTTCTTGATAGGCTAAATAGCTAAAACCCCTTAAGGAATGATGGTGGACGGCGTGGGAAGAAGAGAGAGTTGAGAGAAAATGAGAGAAGAAAAGAGAATGGATGAATGAGGGATGATTTGAGAAGTGAGGTGAAGGGTCTTATTTATAGGTGAGGTTGGGGTGTGAGTTTACTAAAAATGGAAGTGTTCATCCACTTCAAATCCTTCCAAGTGTGGTCGGCCATATATGTAGGTAAGGTGGCTAATTTTTAGCTTGATTCATGTGCCACATCACGCAGGAGCAAGACTCAGTCTCCAGTGAATCTTCAGGTAAATCTCCGATTCCTTTAAATCTTCAGGGACTTCATGCAATTAACCCAAATGTTGATTTATTAACCTCCATGTGCAGCCAAAATTAGGGGCTAATTTAGTCCAATTGGGACAGTTTTGTAATTGAATTAAAGCTCTCCCACCTATCTGAAAATAACAGAAAAATTAGGGGACCAAACAATGCAAATTAACCACTTTAATTAATTAATTTTACTTAATTAATTAATCCCTTTTTATTAATGAAACATATAGAAATAATTTATTAAATATAACTCTATATTTTATTATTAAATTAAATCATGCATGGTCCACTTTATAACTTAAAAATATAATATGCTCAAATTAATATAAAATAAGCCATTTTATGCATGAAAACTATATAATAAAACATAAAATTACATTTTAATAATTTCCATGTCCTAATTTCATTTTTCCACATATTCCATTAATTTAATAAACAATTACTAAGTTTTAGCAATAAAATTAAGCAAAAAGGTGATGAATTATATAGGAAAAATCCTATATATTTTCCCGTTTACTGTTGCCCGGCAATGATGGGTTACCACCTCGGGTTGCCTGGCAATGATGGCATACAACCCCGGATTGCCTGGCAATGATGGCTTACCACCTCGGATTGCCTGACAATGTTGGTTTCTCAATTCATTTATGTCATTCCAAATTGCTCAGCAATGATGACGACTATCCCTAGTTATCCGACAATGATACCTTTGTCGAGTCTAGTCCACTGGTATGTCGATCACATTCACCACTTATCATATGGCTGAAGTTGATACATCTTCATTTCTTGATTCATATATTCATAATGCTTCTATTCAAATCATTCCCAACAGCAATATAATTCACTTCATAATTATGCATGTATTCATTTTATCTCAATATTCAATTGTAAGTCTTCCAAATCGTTTCGCTCGTCACCAATAGTTAATCATAGGAGTATATACTATCATAAAACTAAGAAAACAAGAAAATTAAAAAGTATTAGATGTGGAAACACTTATCAAAACTCGAGCTATTCATCACCAAATTTTCACTTCTTTTTTCTTTTTTATCTTCTCGTGTCGTCTTTAGCTACAAATTCACATAAACATGCCAAATCATTAATATACCAACAAGTTCACACTCATTTTGCAAATATAGGCTAAATAAGGCCTTTAGGCAGATTTTAATATCTAATTAAGGCGATTAAAACTTTAATTAGGGAAACAGGCTGGTTTTAGGAAGAGAAATGGAAAGCACATCCACATGGGTGCACTTTCTACACAGATGGTAGTAAAGCATGCCCTGCTAGACACGCTTTCACTCAAATGTAACTATAATGGCTTTTTGACCGTTGTCGTGCCAAACAGTAGAAAGGATATTTAAAACCAAAGTTAACTTTTTTTTAACCTATAAATACACCCTAAATTTCATTCTTTTCATCCATATCCTTCTCTAAAACTCTCTCAACTCTCTCAAGCTTTTTATTAATTTTTTTATATTTTAATTTAAGAATATTATTTATTTAAGTATATCATATTTTATTTGTTAGGATCTATTTCTTGAGATTGGACGCCTCTCTAATTCACATCGACGACAACCATATTTTCATCACCCAATTAGCAATGGTAATTCATTACTTTTAAATTTTCATTATTTTTATTTATGTTAATTTTTTTAATAAATCTAAATAAAATTTTTATGTTATAAATAGGCATACGATCGTGTGCTAAAGGTGTTCATACATAATACGTGAGAGCCTATGATCCCTGAAATTCATGGGTACCTGCAAGAGCCTAGATTCTTACATGTGTCTCGCATGCAAGGTGCTGCAAACTCGACCCCACATTAATGAACATGCTGGTGGAAAGATGGAGGCCTAAAACACACATTTTCCACCTTCCATGTAGCGAGTGTACAATCACACTCGAAGACATAGCTTTACAGCTCGATCTGCCAATGGATGGGCTAGTTATCATAGGATCAACTGTGGTTCGGGGAAGTCGACCTTTGCACAACAATGTTGGGGAAGGCCTCGAACAGCTTCGGTGGTCAGATATCGATCAACCGGTTGGAGAAATTTTTCAATAAGCTTCTCAACGACGCAACAGATGAGGTCATACAAAGTACGCCCAAGCATTCATCAAGAGGTTAATTGGGGGCATTTTCATGTTCAATAAATTAAGAAATTTGGTGTATGTTAGGTGGCTTCTACATCTAATGAACTTCAATGAATGCACAAAAATAAGTTGGGGATTTGCTGTGTTGTCGACGTTATACCGGGAGCTTTGTCGGGCAATGCAATTTGATAATATGTCAATTGGTGGTTGTTTGCTACTATTGTAGTCATGGGCCTAAGTGAATATCGTTTCTATGTCCTAGAGTCGCAGACCTATACACATTCCTGTTGGTAATGAGGTAAACATCATTTATCAATAAATACGTAGTTTTTGTAGTAAATTTTTTATTTATTATATGTTTCTCCTAATATATCGCTTGTATAGGTGGAACCATGAACGGAGTTGCGTCGAACTTCCCAAGGAGTTGGAAGACACTAGGTTTGCTGTTAGATCAACCCTTGGAAACCAAGGTTAATTTCCTATCCTTTTCAAACCTATATTAATTACACAATGATTCACTTGAATGGATGTCGTATGCCGACCTTGAGATCATACGCCAGAAGTGTTGGACAACTGAGAGATGTGGGATGCAAAGGTTCCCTTGATAGTGTATACGATGGTGGAAATGCACAAATCAGACCGAGTTCTACGGTAGTTTGGGCATAGATAACAAATTTTGCCGTCACTGCAAGACATGAAAGAACTGGATAAGGTGGACATGCGGGGGAAGAATGACGAGTATTAGGCAGAAATGCACAAAGAGCACATCCAAGCTTGGGATTGTAGAATGGAATCCATACCCGCTTATGAACCATTTTTCATAGTAGACATGATGAGAGTTGTCGGCAAGCCGTATCTGCTACCACTAAAGGTGAGGACTAGGTAATTTCAACTGAAGAGGCAACATCAATTGCCACAACAACGTAGGAGGGGACGTGGTCGCATGATAGGTTCGTCACTGGCTCTAGAAGATGCACTGCCTATGGCTATGTAATTTTTGGGTTAGTTCCCTTAACTTATTCTTGTTCAATTCACTAACCCCGTATATTTTTCACAAGCAACACCGTACTATAGACCATTGTCGCATGTGGCTGGTTCTCCTATTCCAGCAGATTCATATTTTAGGGCACCGACATCCTCCATATACTATCCCCTATGCCAATGTCAATGTCGGACCCCATATAGGGATAGATGTTGACGTATACACTACTATCAATGACATTCCCGATGCAAACGCCCATGCATTCGTATACACTACTATCGATGACATTCCCGATGCAAACGACCATGCATTCGTCTATGCTGGTGTCGATGCCCAAGTCTATGCCGATGTATTTGGGATTTGGGGCACCTTATAGTTACAAGTATATAGTGACCCAAACACCATGCACATCACTATTTTACTAGGGTGGCTCATGATCCCAACCACCAAATGCATGAATGGCGAATACAAAATGGCAGGCAAGAATGACATAGTAATTGACCACGGAGGAATATGATGTCGTTAGTGGTCCCAAAGAAATAGTTTCCTAAAGGGCCATGCTAGGTACATATTCAAGCGATAATGATAACGAGGAGGAAGTCTACCAGCTCAAATCCTGGATACACATCGGGTATCACCTCCGGATATACACCTGGTTCTATGGAGGAATCCTGCATGCAATCATCATCCATCGCCTTGCGGCACACTTTTTTCCCGACAATGAGTGCGACGTATTTTTGGTTATAAATATTGTGATGTTAATAAAAATGTCATAAATAAAAAAACAGTTAATTTTTACAAAACAATCCTCTTGGTGTTGTACATTATTAATTATTACAATTAGTATAAAGTCTCTATTTGAACAATACTATTGTCTTTTTAGGAGTTATGCGTAAGTTAACAATAAATAAGAAATTGAACCAAAGGGAATACGCGAAGCACACTAATGAAAATGAAATTTGGTAGAAAGTAATGTTATCGAATTCGGGCCCCAAAGTATCCCTGTACCAAGAACATGTTGCCTTTGTATACCCTAGGTTTCTACAATACTCATATTCTTCCTTATCGGGGTAGAATTCGGGCAACCTTTCGAAACATGACGAGACGTAGGTCCTTTTTTGGAACCAACTCGAACAACGCGCTGGACACAGGGGGCCAAATACTTTCATCTGATACGGGTGGAAATTTAGGACTCTAGATACTATGAATGTGTTGTACTCGTTTGGTGTCGTTGATGTAAGGCATGTACTCAATCGGTATGTTCCCACATTTAGAAATTGCATATGCGCATGGGAATCGAAGTGATTAGAATCTCCCACAATCGTAGGTCCTTTTTGTTTGGTTCACACGATAGGATGCACCTGACATTTCCTAGTCAGGCCTAGCATACTCTGTGACTCAAAAATCAAGGTTCCGGCATGAGTGCCACACTCCATACATCATGTTCAATCTCGCTGTACTTCGCCGACTCTCTTGCATCACGTTATCATAGAATATATCCCCAATCGTTATCTGTCCAGCATACGTCAACTCCCTCTTAGGAAACAAGGCAGCTTGTCGAAAGTATGTCTTTTCGACAACTGATGTTACCGGTAAATGACACATTTCCTTCAGTACCAAATTGATGCACTCAGCCAAGTTTGAGGTCATGTGCTCGTATCATAAACCTCTATCTTACAATTGTGTCCACAATTCGAACAGTATATTTGAAACATACACCACACCATAGGAATTAATGTGCTCAAGTTGTTCAACTTTTGATGGAAAACATGTTGGACGAGCTCGTAACCTGTCGATAAATAGCTACTAGTTAGTGCAATAAAGTAACCCAGTAATTGAAAAATCTATCATCAATAGAATAATAGTTGGAACTATAAACTTATGTTGATGACTAGATCTCGCTTAGTCACCAAAGGATATTTTTGGTAATAGTTGAATCTCACATGTCGTATGTAGTACCGATGATGAGTGTAATCCCAGAAAGATCTGTGACGATTAATCACCAAGCGTATTTTGGGTTCCTTATCTAATATGATACATATGCCTGGCAGTGAGAAAACGAGTCGGCGCAACAAGCTTAAGAAGAAATCCTGATCACCCACCGTTTCTCTAGGAGTTATTACAAATGCTATAAGCAGAATCTTCCAATTATTGTCTTGAGCAACAACAAGCAACAAACGCTACTGATACCTTTTGTACAGCTACGTGCCGTCAATTTGGACCATAGGCTTAGAGTGCTGTAATGCCTCTTTACATTGCTCAAAGGTTCAAAATAACTGGTGGAATACTCTTTTCCCACCAACTGATCGTCGCAGTACTCTGGGCATGTTTCGAGATCGGTTACGAAACCTGGTACGTACCGATCCAATACCTGACACCATTTCTATAGATAGTTATACAAACCCTCCCTCCTATGATGCAAATTCTCAATAGCCTTCTTGTAACACCCCTTAGCCATAACCGTCGCCAGACAGGGTATGAGGCATTACCGAACATATATTCACACGATCCTTTTGTTTTGACATGTAAATTTCATGTAAAATTTAAAACTTTTCATTCATACGTACAAATCCACATTATGGGCCTACAAGGCCCAAACGATACATTAGGTATGATCCGAGACCAAATCGGGACTTTTCAAACACTTATGAAAATTTGACTCAAAACAGGGCCCACGCCTATGTAGGACAGGGACACGCTCGTGTGGGCATGCCGTGTGGTCGCACACGCCCATGACCCTAGCCTGTGCGGAATTATTTTTCATTTCAAACCTATAAGGGTTTTCACATGGTTGAGCACACACCCGTGTCTCTAGGCCATGTCCTTCGCAGGGCCTCAACACGCCCGTGTCCTCACCCTGTGTGAAAAATTGGGGCATTATGTTTATGATGTTATCGGGAGGTTTTCGTCACTCTGACAAGCCACACGTCCGTGGGCTAGGACGTGTCTGCCACATGGTTGAGACACACGGTCGTGTCTCCACCCCGTGTGTTTATTACAAAACATTTAATTTTCGTAATTTTAAGTGCAGGGGACACACGACCTATCAACATGCCTGTGGCCTGGCCGTGTGTCACACACGGTCTAGACACAGACCCATGTGTCTACCCGTGAGGGCAATTGTAGGCTATTTTCCAAGTCAATTGCCACCCTGAAACATAAACCAACATCAACCAATTTTGCCAAATTCACATTATAACATCAAAACTCATCAAAACATACTTGTTAAGCCATCCACACTCTAACTTTATCTAGCATCAACAAACTTGCACATCCACACATAATTTACTTATACTAGGTAAGCTTGTACATAATAGATTACAACATTTTGATATAACATAACTTAACAATTATGGCTCATCTCAAATAGCCAAGGTAAACAAAATACCACTGCCAACAAATGGACCCAAAAAGACTATAACATACAACTCAAACACTAGACCACCTATACATGCCATAATCTCAAAGTTTATAATCAAAATACCAAACTGGTTGTTGATAGTGTTGATGGAATCCCATCGATCATCGAACCTCGAATTAGCTTGACGAATCTATAAGGGAAAGGAAAAGAGAAGGGGTAAGCTATAAAGCTTAGTAAGCCTATATGCAAAGTTAATGGGTATATAAAACCATAATTCATATATTTTGCAAATACATTCTCTTATGATCACATTAGGTTTGAGAATGTTACTTACTCAACAGCCTTACCACATAACTCAATACATCCATTTAGCACTTAGTATACATGATAATTTTTCATATAACCTGCACATACACATACTCATTAGACTGTCAAATCATTTCTCATCCAATCATATTCTATCATATCAGTTCGATTAACCTGTTGAACCCCGTGGAATACTAAAAGATACTCGGAATAAGGCACAAGTGCCACACATAATGTAGCCGAAGCTACCGATGGACTGTAGCCACATAACACATAACACATGGCAGCTCAATAATGAGCTATTCACAGGTCTACTCACACAAGATGACGGTATAGTCGAAACTACTCAGTGCTACCCACATAAGCTAATAGGTATCCGCAACAGATACAGGACTACCTAGCCACTGGAAGTCAAACTAAACCAGCACCCAGAATCACATATATACAATTGATCACTGTCAATAGATCCTAGTGACATGTCACTCGTATCCTAATGATTCCTAAGGTTCAACCGAGATTTTTCTTCACTATCAGTTTTATCAAAATACACATTGGACAATTCATAGTAACGTTTTAAGTTTCAATAATTAAGATAACTATACATAATAATTCTAATAATTCACTATTTGCATATATGACTTACCTCAGTGAAAAAATGCTAATCTTTTCGATTTAGTCCGACACCTTGCCTTTTCCTTGATCAAGGTTGATTTCGTGCCTTTCTAGATCTATAACATCAAATTTAACTTTTTCAACACATACATTACTCAATTCGACACAAAATCATCCTATGGTAATTTTTACCATTTTACCCCTAACTTTGACAATTTTTACACTTTAGTCCCTAGGCTCGTAAAATGAATTGTATCTATTTGTTCAACATTCCCAAGCCTAGCCAAACATATTTCTTTCTTACAGCAGCCCACAATTTTCAACATTTCATAATTTATGCACCTAATTTACAACTTTTTCATTTTAGTCCCTAAATACATTTCCATGAAAAATCACTTAGCAAAAGTTGTTTACTACACTCTAAACTTCCATTTTTTACCAATAAACATCAAAATGCTTTCATGACACACATGGGTACATTTTTAAACATGAACCCTAGCTTAAAATAGTGATATAGAAAGCTAGGTCAAGGTACGAGGATCTCAAAAATATGAAGAACATGAAAAAGGGGCTAGGAGTCACTTACTTGGAGCTTGAAAAGTTGAAAACCCTAGCTATGGAGTCTCCAACACTTGGGCAAGATGGACACTTCTTTGGCCTTATTTTCCCTTTTTATTTCTTTTAATATCCAAATGACCAAAATTCCCTTGATGGCCTTCTTTGTAAATTTTTCCTTCCATGGGCATTTTTGTCCATGTTTCTATAAAATGGCCTAATTACTAAATAAGGACTTCTAGTTTATGGTTCCATTTCAATTTCACACTAAAAGCTTCTAGAACACATATTTTGAATTTTTTCAATTTAGTCCTATCACTCAATCGGGCACTTTATTGATAAAATCTATATACTAAATTTTTACTTATGCATGCAATCACACAACAGACCTTAAAATTTTATCATAATAAATTTTCTATTTCAGATTCGTGGTCCCAAAACCACCATTCTGTTTAGGCCCCAATTCGGGCTGCTAGACTTCTATTTACAACCTACACTTTGTAGTATGTTGGAGAGTACTGGTACTGGCTATACATGTCCACAATCAGCATTGATATTTCAATCCCAAGATTGGCCTTCACCATCGGTAGAATAATGTCAACAATCATGTTTGAGTCTAGCCTTAGATGGTCCTTACTTGCACCTGTCGCAACACACGTATGGGGACCAGGATCCTTCTTTACCATCCATGGCATGGTTTTCTTCCGAATAGACGCCATGATTTTCCACTTACACCTCTCGTCCTTTATTGCGCACTTTGTTTCAAATTTCTTGAAGCAGGATTTCGTAACGTAGTAGCTCAAGCTATTCTTGATGCTATGCCATTTTAGCGCAACAAGAAAAGCATCTTTGTTAGAGTATCTCATTCCAACTTCCAGTACTCGTACATTATGATATATGCTTGCATGGCCAAGTGTTCTATGCGGAAGCTATAAAAACTCTAAACCACCTTCAACCGATAGGTTGAAGTTCATCATGTTGGGCAAAGGTTTAAATGCCCTAAATTGCACATCTAGATCTGGGGCACTGTCCGAGGCATCATTGTCAGACTCACAAGGTTCCAACTCCATTGTAATTGGATCCAGTTCAAAAAATGGTGCCCTTTCTGAACTATTTGGACTGTGCTATCAGATTGGCTCAAGTTCTAACTCATCCCCCTCGTTTGCGTTCATAGCCCCTTCTTCCTCACCTGCATCCTCTTCCTCGTCTACACCATCATTTTCACCTTCGAGCACAGTGTTGAACATACCCTATCAGCCTTTTTCAAAAGGAGCATGTCATCAGTTCTCCTATAACCCATGTGCTCACTAGAATATTCAACGGGTTTATTATCGGTGTACATCGATAATCCCCTGATATAACTACTTTCGCCCATAACATTGACCCAGTGCTGAAGTTGAAATCAAATGCACTGATTGAATACCAAGCCCCCAGTGTCTAGATTTGAGTTATGTTGATACCCTGACTGGTAATAACTCTCGATGTTTAAATCAATACTAGAGATCAATGAGTGTCTACCCATAGAAGTTTCAGGAACATCATAGTAGCCACTTTGAAAGAGGCCAAAAAACCCACCGCACAACCCTGTAGTAGGATTTTCTACTTCAGCTTCGTACCTATATTTGCTATGACGGTGGCTGAAGATGGGCTAAATCCATCAGCACTGACGAACTCGACATATAACTCAATAATAGAATTTTTGCTTTCAATGTGCGATGATATGACCATCACGAGATATGTCTCACAAATCACATCGAATAGCTCATACTTATAGGGGTCAACTGATGCAAAATATTAGCATTGCAACCTTGTAATTTTTCCTCGAGTCAATACTTCGACTTTCCTCCTAATTCTAGTCCATAGCTCATGCATTTGAATGGTATTATTGAACCCAAATTCCACGGACTTCGCTCCCATAAACATCACCCAAAACTCTGTATTACATGTTTGACTATCGTAGTATATTATAGATTTCACTCGTCGACTCATTTCAATATTGATCACGACTTGGATGAATAAACAAAAAATAATAAGTAAAGAGTTGTCCAAAGGAGTACACACAAGTCTATTATGTTTGATATTAACTTGATACATATCTATGTTATGAAAATTATGACCCTTTTATAAGAGAATTTTGTAGGAACAAAGAGAATACGTCCTATGAATTTCGTTTACTGCACACATTTCTTGCATATTGTATGGTGCAAATACTTTTCATCACGCATTCAGAAGTCATATAATTTCATTGAGATTCAATGTTGTATAACATGCTTAACAGTCATACGAAAAGGTCCTTTCTGCCTTAGGAATAGGAAATGAATAGGAAATGTGTCAAAGAAAGGGCACCCAGCTAGGGGGCTTTCTCTAAAAAATTTCCTATTCCTGGGGCAAAAAGGACTTGACACTTCGAATAATTCATATGCTTTAAACACTTCAACACATTTAGAATATGTTCCGAAGTGCTTTCAAGGTTTTCCTTTGTGAACAAACCCTTCTCTGTAGCTATAAAATGGCTCTCACATAGCAAGCTTCATCATCCCTCAATCATATAATTTCTCTTCAATCCTCTCTATTTCTCCATTATAAACCATTTTCTATGTAACGCCCCATATTTTGGGCCTAAAAGTTTTGGGCCTTGAGTATTGATCAGTAAGAAGGTTGTACATAAGTATTTAATTGTGTAAGGAAATAACACAATTAAATGCCTACTTTAGTGGTTAAGGGCCCTGAGAAGTGTTGGAGAAGTCTTGGCTTCAAACCTGGGCTTTAGCAAAAATTTTCTTAAGTGAATAAAATCCTAGGGAGCTAGATAGAAGGCTTTTAAATTGTTGTAATCAAATCATGACACAAGAAGAGCCTATGGTCAAGTGGTAAATGGCATGAGAAGGTGCATGAGGTTTGAGGTTCGAGTAGTGGCGTGGCAAAAAGGGGTATTAATTTTGCTGTCTAAGTTGTGTAGGAGGTGGAGTTGGACTGGAATACTGAGTTGAATTGGTCTTTAAGGGATTTTTGGAGTGATTTTAGGAGAACTTTGGGGGATTTGGATAAGTGGTATGTTGGTTGAGGATTTTAGGGAGAAAAAGAAGGAGTTTGAAGTGTAATGGGTGTATTGGGTCAAATTTGAGTGTGGACTACTTAGAATTTTGGGATTGGTGAGTTTGAGGACACCATTTCGAGTTTTAGAGATTTGTTAATATTCTCTTCTCATTTTCAGCTTCGAGTTTTTACATTTTGAGACCTTTTCGTTCATTCCTTGGTGCCGAATTTCTACTTTAGGTTTACTACCTTTTCCTGCTTTTGTTTTTTTTCTTCTCTTTATGGATTGATTGCTTTCTCATCTTTCTCATTTACTTTCCTTCTGTAGCAGAATACTTTTCTTTATAATTTTGTGTTCTTTGTGACCGATTTCTCTTTTCTCTGTTCTTTCCTCCACAACCCATGGCTAAATATTATTGTTTCTTTTCTTCTCCTTAAATCGATTTACTTTAGTCGAACCTCTTCTTTCTTTTCTTCTTCCCCTCATTCGGGTATTCTGCAATAATGGTTTCCCACTCCTTTCCACACTGTAACCTTGACCGATTATCCTTGCTCTTTTCTTCTCTTCAATCTTTTATTGTAGCCAAATACACTGTTCTTCCCTTCTATACTTTCGGTTCTGGACTATTGATTGATCGACTAGTCAAGTGTGGGGGTACATGTAACGCCCCAAAAATCCTAAAACTTTTTATTCGTGTGATGAAGCTTTGATTACATGGCTAGAGCTAGTAGAGTGTGGATTTTGAGGTATTATAGGGTTTTATGAAGTCTCGGGTTCAGGGTAGACCATAAAAAAATTAAATTTTTGGCCGTAGTGGAACCCTGGTTTCAGGAGCTAGGGCACTTAATTAAATAAAGAGAGATAAGACAAAAAGAAGCTGGTAGCTTAGTGGCAAGATAGTGCCACTTTGGGGTGTAGAGGGTGACACCATATGTGGAGCAGGAAGGTCCAAGTTTCAAGTATCGGCTTTGGCATTAAGAGTATTATTTTGCACTTGTGCCATGCAAGTGGTGGTGATGATTTGAAACTCTGGTATGAAGAGGTTTGGATGGATGTTAAAGATAAATTTTAGGTAGGATAAGGGGAGAAATAATAAAAAGTGATCAAGGAGAGACTTGAGGGAGGAGTTGGAGCCTAATTGGCAATTGAAGGAAGGGTAATCGGCTTTGGGTAGGTAGTTGCCGAATTGTAGTTTTGAGGAGTGTATATTCGGCTTTAGTGATCTTTTGGTGGTGTCGAGTATTATTTATTGTTTTGATAAGAATTGAAGCCCTTCTTTCTTTCTTCTTTCCTCTCCCTCTTACTCTATTTCCTTTTTTTTTCCATTTCCAAAATCAAAGGTATCTCTCTCCTTGCGTTTTATTCTTTAGTTGATTCTCCTTTCTTCTTGCTATAGTCGAATGTGTGTTTCTCTCTTTTCTCCCTCTTGCTAAGGTAGACCGATTATTTCTTCTTCATCAAGGAAGAAAAATTGAATCTTGCTTCTTCAACCTACATTATTCCCGATCCAATTTCCTGTTGGCAAATGATTGCACAATCGATAGGTAAGCTAGATCCTCTTCTATTCTTTTTTATCTCTTTCGAGGTTGGCAATTCCTTTTACTCTTTGATAGGGTGGCATTATCAAGGCTTGGGGTAGTGGACAAGATCTTTTTATCATCGATCGGTTGAAGGTAAGTTGTCAGCCAAGGTGTTCTTGGTATGGCCGAATATTGGATATTCATATGGGGCTTAAATTTCGTTACTATAATTCTTGATTAGTGTTAGTTATTCGATATTAACAACTGAGAGATGGCATTTGATCCAGATCTTTTGCAAGGAGTTAGGGGTGTGTCATAATCTACGAGTTTCAAAGGATAAACTGATTTGAACAAGGTAGGTATTGTTTAGCGATTTAGGAATAGCTTTCTAGGGTCATTATTGATAGGATGGCTAATGTTGATTCTTGATTGGTTATAGGTTCGTGACTTGTAGACTTGAGTGCAGTATCTCAAAAAGGTGTGTACATACACTGCCACACAACGAATCGGCAAAAACTGAAATCTCGAAAAGCCAGAATGCCGAAAAGCTGAAAAGTCGAAAGGTTGGTGTTGGCAACCACACGAGCGTACGAACACTCGTGTGGAGGTCCTGATACAACGACCAGGGCCAAGGGAGCGATCTCATGGTCTCAGGCCACTTTTTGGCCAATCGGGCCAGAATGGGCTAAATAGGTCGACGGGCTCGTAGGCCCAAATCGGCAAAAGTTGATAAGTGATAATAAGTGATGAGCTGATAAAGTTGGTTGAATGTTTGGAATGGATTGGGCCTAATGGACCGTATATTTGTGATTGGGCCTAATGGGCCATATAAATATGATTGGGCCTGATGGGATATATGTGAATTTATGAAAGCATGTGGACTTACTAGGGTTCTATAATGGACTTTAGGCCTAGTTTCTAATGAATCCTTAAGCAGCATAAAACCTAATTAACTTATCAAGTGTGTCTGTGGACAAGTCATAAGGTCAGAGTGTGGCAATGGGCATATGCATGTCTAGGATTGGATCTAGGGGGAGCTTGGTACTTAAGTGGTCTTAATGACCGACCTCCTCTTCTTTGGAGTCCTACCTGGTGCATAATGTCCATTCACTTTAGCCAACGAGGACATGTTGATGGGCCAAAGTTCGTAATTAAGACCCATATTGTTAAGAATTACTGAAATACCTCCGTAGGGTAGAATTACTGAAATACCCCTATAAGGTAGAATTACTGAAATACCCCTGTAGGGTAGAATTATTGAAATACCCCTGTAGGGTAGGAATACCGAATGAAAAGACTAAAATGCCCTCATTGTATGAACGACTAAATTACCCCTAGGTGCTGGATATGTAGAAATGTGTATGTTGTATTCATGTGATGTATGTTGCACTTGGGTGGGTTTTATGATACGGAGGAAGATATGTGAGGAACGCATAGTCACTTGACGACCGTGGATCCACTGGTGGCTTTAAGCCTATTTTATGTTTAGCAGCCTTGCTACAATGATTGAGTTAGTGCCACAACCAGTGCTACCATTGGAGTGTAGGGATGGGTGGGTTGATATTTATATCCCCATAAGAGTGTAGGGTTGGAAAGGAAAATGGAGTGCAGGGTTGGATTAGGATGAGAGCATTGCATACATGTGATATTGATGTGATATGGGCTAAGGCCCAACAGAGGCCACTAAGGGCTTAGGCCCGAAGGCCACTGTATGTTGTGTTATGGGCTCGGGCCCAACTAAGGTCATTGTGGGCTAAGGCCCAAAGGCCACCGATAATGATAGGGCTTAGGCCCAATGTGTTAATTGCATGTTGATATGATTGCCGAGGGTTGTACACACTGAGTTTTCGAAAACTCACACCCCCTTTTATTTTTTCTCAAGTGACCCTCAGTAGGCGGCTCAACATAGGAAAGGACTTGGAGGTGGCCACGCTGCAAGTTAATTAGAAATTTTAATACTTTCAGATTACTTTATCTTTAATTATTTTTCATTGGGATGTAATAAGGCCTATCATCTTCGGTACGAATTTATAGTTGGATTTCTTTATTATTATTGTTGTTGAATTTTTGGCTTTAAAAATTAAACATGTTTCCAAAATCAATATAATTAACTTATTATTTTTCTTAACACATGAGCTTCCACCACAATTAACAAGAAACATACCAAGGGGTACGAACATGGGCTTTTCTTTCCAAAACCCAAGCTTTTAACTAACTCACCTGAACTTTTAAAACGAGCAAAGGTTCAAATGGATTTTTACCTTTAAATATTTTCCTAGCAAGGTTGATTTTTAAATAAACCACTAATTTAAACCAAAAACGGACAATAGACTCAAGCCTTTCAATGTAACAGATTTGTGCGAGTTACCTTGCTATGTGACACCACCCGATTCGGCCATAACGTCTAGGCCGAGTTTGAAGTGTTACATTTAGTGGAATTAGAGCCCGATGCAAAGCTCGGGCTATGAAATGGGCCTTAGATTTTGGGTTTTAAAAATAGTTTACAAGTTAAAAAAAAAGTTTTACAGGATTTTTGAGGTGTGGCACACCGAGCCTCTAACGTCGAGCTCTAACGTCGAGCCAAGTAAGTTCTTCTATTACCAAACTTGTTTTAAGCTACTGTACTATAGATAGATACTGGGCTACTTTAGATGATAGACTCTTAGGTAGAAAGAGACTAAAGCCCATAAGAAACTAAAGCCTGTAGTGGATTTACAACTGTGAAAACAGCTCCTAAATTGCTACTTACATAAGACACTAGCTTTAAACAGTGGAACTATGAACTAATTCCATAAAATTTCTAATTTAGAAATGCGCAAGCAACGAGGAGTGTTAGAAGAGGTGTGAGAGGCTGCGGTAGAGGTCATGGAAACGTTAGGGCTAGGCGTCGGTGTCGGGCCACATGCCCAACGTTAGAGTAGAGGAGGCTCCGGCCTCACCAATAGCGAAAATAGGACCGTACGAACGGGTTACCGCTACGGATGATGCGTTATAACAAGCTATGTTAAGGATTTTAGAAACGGTCATTGGGCCCAATAATGGTATGGGGAGTCGTGGATCGATCTCGGAGCAACTTCGATCTAATAGGGTGGAGATCTTCAAAGGCATGGTTGGGGTGGCTCCGAAGGTGGCTGAATACTAGTTGGAAGCCACGGAGAGAATAATGGACGACCTGGACTGCACGGCTGAACAAAAGCTGACAGGGGCAGTGTCACTACTTAGAGAGGAAGCCTATCAATGGTGGTTGACTATGAAAGAGGACAACCAACCGGAGCAGATCACCTCAGCATTCTTCAAATCGGTATTCCAGGGGAAATACATTGGAGCGGGCTATGTGGACACTGAAAGGAAGGAGTTCTTGAACCTGACCCAGGGGGACAGATCGGTCGTAGGGTATGAGGCTAAATTTCTGCGTTTGGTCGTTATGCAAAAGGAATAGTCGCAACGGAGTATGAGCGTTGCGTGTGGTTTGAAGACGGCTTGATAGACAATTTTAGGGTGCTGATAGCTCCACAGAGGGAGCGGGATTTTGTGGCCTTAGCGGAAAAAGAAAAGATAGCGGATGAAGTAAAGCGCACAGAGCGTCTCAACCGAGAAAAGGAAAAGGAAAAAACAAATGGAATGTAGAAGCTTCGGAGGTTGGATAGAGGCCTACGAGGAGGGCCAGAGTGGATGGGCTGGTCAGAGCTGGGGCCCCTGTTGCTACTGCTAATACTGGAATAGCACCATGTGCATTTTGTGGAAAACGGCATATGGACAAGTGTTGGAGGAGAACAGGACCTTGTTTGAGCTTGTAGGTATTGGTCGATTTTTTCTATCAGCCGTTCTTAGTTCTGCTTAGTGGTAAGATTGTTGTTGTTCATTTGGCTCTAGTTACTCTCATTCTTGGTGATTGTTAACAAGATTAGGATGCAATGTAGATTTTTCCAAGGATTTGGTGATCATTGGTTTAAGGGAGGTTTAAATCGTATTTGCTTAACCAAGGTAAATAACATGTACCATGTTAGGGATTAAGTGTTAGTTAAAGGGTGTTTTACCCTAGCGATTAAGGTACTGACATTGGGCCATATTTGAATCTAGGTTGGTGTAAGTGGAGGTTTGCGCTCATCTCGTAAATAGGTGTGTAGCAGTACCCTGAAACTGATAGTCGGTTGAAAAGCCGAAAGAGTGTGTACGAACACACTGAATTTTGAACCGAGCCCATAATCATGGGCGAATGTCTGTGAAGGCCTATGTGCGATCTCATGTGCTTAGGCTGTTTAGGGGCCATGTATGACCGAATTACCCCCGGAGGGTAAAATGACCGAATTACCTCCGAAGGGTAAAATGACCGAATTACCCTCGTAAGGTAAAATGACCGAATTACCCCCAGAGAGAAAATGACCGAATTACCTCCGGAGGGTAAAATGACTGAACTACCCCTAAAGGGTAAAATGATCAAATTACCCCCAGAGGGTATAATGATCGAATTACTCCTGTGGGGTAAAATGACCGAATTACCCCTAGAGGGTAAAATTTTCGAATTACCCCTGTAGGGTAGAATGACTATTATGCGCTTATTTGATGTTTGATTGATTGAGCATGCCATGTGATATTTACGTGTTTTGCATACATACACGACATACTACATGGGTTGGGATATTGTTATGGAGGAAGTGTACTGATCTAATAAGGTTGCACGGATGGCACGAGATGACTGTGGACCCATCAAAGGCTTTTTGCCGTTACCGAAGGTTATGTGCCGTTACCAAAGGCTTTATGTTGTTACTGAAGATTGTGGATCCTGGTACTATTTTTGGCTAGGTCCAACTGATACTGTAATGGGCTCAAGCCTAGATTGCTTCTGTATTCTATTTATCTGACTGACTGTTTTAATATTAGGGGATTACACACTAAGTTTTCATAAACTCACCCCGCTTTTAACTATGTAGGTAATCCCCAGCGTTAGGTGGATCAATGCTGCGAGGGACTCGAGGATGGCCACACAACTGCATCTGCTTTACATTCAACTTTTATTTTCAATAGTTTTGGTTTGGGTATTTTTATGTAATAAGGCCTCTCTTTAAATTTCTAACCTTTAATTTGGGATTTTATTTACTATGATTTATGACTGTTAGAAGTAGAACGTAGTTTTCTAAAATATTAACTGTTTTCAAAACATCATGATTCCGTAACAAAATTTTTAAGCTTTCGCAACAAACATTGTTTTTAAAGTTCAACAACGTTTGAATTTGATTAACATATTTTCGATTAAGTCGTAATAAGGTTTTATCATAAAGCAAGTTTCCAAATGAAATCACGTTTTCAATAGACACCTCAAACGGGTTGATTTGACAAATTAACAAAGAGGCTTTAACCTTTAAACGGGATTTTAACAGTAAAAACAAGGTTTCAAAAAACACTCCAATGTGACATAGCCAGATTTGGCAATTACCTCTGGGTCGGGTTTGGGGTGTTACATTTCGATCTTTAAAATTTTGACCGCTAAAAATATTTGGTTTACTTTCGAGGTATTCTTGAGACATCGGTGATTTGATATCAGTCTGAGCTGCAAACATTTCATATATCATACCAAGATGGGATTAATACTTCCGAAGCCTATCCTAGGGAAGTCGGTTATGGGATGATTTTGCTTTCTATGATCAAGGGTGGAAGTCGAGTTAGAGATCTCAATTGACGGTCATTATGCGGTAATGGATTGGGGTATAACAAGGGAGCTAGTTGACAATCATTATGCAGTCACGAGTTTAATCTTTTCGAATACCTTAAAATGATGCCCTATAAATACCATACAGAAGTTTCAGGGCATATTCATGCGGAAAAACTCTTAGGCTTCCAGCTATACTGATGTAATTTTTTTCTCCATTTCCATGCAACTAGTACCTTTAACGTTCCTTCTTATTCGAAGGTCGACACCACAATAGACACAAGAGGACTCTTAGGCAGGGAGTAGTTGTTGCGGTGCTATAAAGGTGATGCCCTTTCAGAGCGATGATGGTTTTTGTTATTACACAATCCATTAATAACTACAATCACTACTGCATAAACTCGAGTTTAACCTCTACTGTGCTGGAACATCCGCTCTCCACCTAAGAGCCCTTTTATGTCCACCTCAGTGTTAGCCTTTGAACAAGAATGAAAGGTTAAAGATACCGGCTGCTTCGAAATTGAGAAAAAATTTACGTTGATTACACTAGTAGTCCCTAAAGTTTTTGCATATGATTATGGCCTCAATCATATGTATGGTGTATATAGTGCATTGTTTGCAGGTATCCAAAAAGCTTGAACTCCTAACTGCGTGACGACCGTCACCTGGCCCACCGGTTATACTCAGACCCATGATTGCATCACAAACATTGATTGGAATCTTTAGGTATACCTTGAGCCCTGATCATATCAATCATTACTACCTCAAAACCGAATTTCCCCACGATGGGTTTCTAAGGTGATAGTCTTATCCCATCATGACATATCAAATGTATGTGTGCTGAGGCACGTTACCACATCCCCAACCCCTTAAAACTACCTAAGAACTTTTGTTGTTTCAATTGAAAACCCTAAACACTTTAAAAAAAATCTAAACCCTAACCCTAAAACTAAAAAGCCCTAACCCTGGAGAGAAATGGAAAGCGCATCCAGTTGGGTGAGCTTTCTGTTTCTCTCTCCTAAAACTAGCCTATTTCCCTAATTCAAGTTTAAATTGGCCTAAAGGCCTAATTAAAAATTAAAATCGACCTATAGGCCTTATTTAGCTATAAATTTAAGCAACTGTTACATTTTATTCAATTTAGTCCACAAAATAAAAAAAACTATATCTTCACATTTAAGCTTTATTTTTTAAACCATTTTCAATTACACCCTTATACAGCCCTTCAAACTCAGAAATTGTAGAAATTTCAAGTTAATTTCAATTACTTTTCATTTTAGTCCCTAAACTCAAACCTAAAAAATGTCACTTTATAAGTTAGTCCCTATTTCTTATCTAACTTGTAAACTAGCATATCAACACTAAAAGCTTCAATATTTATCAAAGATAACTGTTATAAACTTTAACAATTTTGTGAATTAGTCCCCAGGGTAGCTAAATCAAGCTCTTGGGATTCCAAAAACATAAAAATTACAAGAAAATAACTAAATTGAACTAACCAATTGAAGCTTTGAAATTTACAAGCCATAGCCTTGCATTCTTCACTTATTCTTCTCTAATTTTTGGTTGAGAAAGATGAAAACATTGTGTTTTCTCTTTCTCTGCACTTTCGTTCTTTTATTTTATGTTTTACATTTTAATTTTAATTTTCTCAACTTAAAATTTTCATACAAAATGCATAAAACCCATTCCACCACCGTTGAATATTATTTACATAATGGTTTATTAGCCATTTAGGTCCTTACTACAAGTTTAGTCCTTATACCTTAATTAACTAGCAATTCACCAAACTTACTATACCAAAACTTAAAATATTTCTAATATACACTCGTAATTATTAAATGAAATATTCACAAATTCGATTTAAGGAAATGTTGTCACATCCCAAAAATTGAGTTAGTAAATATTGGTTTTGTGAACCAAAAGTGGTCGTGCTTGATTATTTTTTAAGATGACCTTTGCACATTTGATAATATAGAAGTATCAAGTCTAGTGATTTAGTAGTGGTGGAGCTGTCCTTCAAGACATGAGTTCAAATCCTTTCCCCCAAATTATTTTCTAATTGGCGCAATTTTGCTTCAAACCTTAGTAAATCTCACACCATGTTTTTAAATAAATGTCATAAGTGTGCTAACATGAAAGTTAGTTGGCCTAGTGGTTAAGAGTACAAATAAATTCCTTAAGGTCCTAAGTTCAATTCCCTTTATCTTCATTATTTTTAATTAATTTTTTTCCTCATAAAACCATTGTCAACACCCTCTATTGTCGTCCACAACAATTGCCTTATAGGCAAGGATTTCTTTCCTCTTTTAACTAGTCAACCTACCATCTTTAGCCCCTTTTCACTCCACATGCTCCCCATGATCCACTTTTGAAGCCTTTATCCCCCCAAAGCTTCCTGTTCTTCTCAATTTATTACCTTGAACCATCTATCCTAACTAAGTTAGCCACCATTCACTTGTTCTTTCATTTTTGTTTTCTCCTCCCCCATTTTTGGTCATTCCTCATCCTTGTTCCTCCCTTTCTCACTTTTTATTTTCATTTTAGCCTTTAAACCTCCTCATTTCACCACCGATTTCCATTCTTTTCATCACCACTTGATATCATTCTCCACCACCAAATCACCATGTCACCACTGTTAAACCACCGCCACACCATCGCCACACTACCACCGTGACCACCATTTTCTCTATTCTTTTTTTCTCTTCTAAAAAACTTATCACTTCCATGTTAATCTCTATCATTTTATTTAGATAAAATCTTGCTAGAATTTTATTGCTTTTATCCCAAATAAATCCTTTTCTATCAAGTATTTCTTTGATTTATCCTTGCTCTGCTCTTGGTCGGTGGATTCAACAAAGTTTTGATTTATCCGAATATAATCATTTTTTTAGATATTTCTATTTTCTGAAATTTACATCTCATATACTATTTTGATGATGAAGGACCAAATACTATTGTATTGGAATGCCAATAATTTTAGAAGTGATTCATATCCTCGATTTAAGTATCATAAGAGTAAGTATTGTCATAGAAGCCAAAGTCTAGTAGCTTATTAAAGATTTATTAATGGTGTTTTAATGATGGATCATTCATTTTGTGTTTAGATCCGAGGTAGATCTAAGTAAATCTGGAAGTGCGCGTTAGAAAAAGTTTTTGCTTTGGAACAGCTTAGATCAAGGTGTGGGTTTAATTTAATACAAAATATGTTTGATTATTTGTTGAGTAAAAATATGCATATATTAATTATTGATACCCTATTAAGTTATCTAAAATTTGATTATATGCAAATACACTATGTATTAAAAAATGAGATGATAAAACTATTAAAAAGGATGACTTCCAAGTAAGTGATTTTGAACTGATTAGTCTATGATGATGTGCTTGTGTTTGTGTGATTATTGATAAATGAGATATTAAGTTTACATTCAGACACTCATGATATATGATTTAATGGCATTATCTAATACGCATGAAATATAAATAATGCAACTATTTTTGCTAACTAAAACTGTGATTCACACATAAATCACGCCCACGGTACTATTTTGTGATATAAATCTGCTTCGCATGTTAAGTATGCCTACTGAAAAATATTGTTTTTGTATGTCATATCACATGAATAGGGTTGGGATGAAATTGAAAGGAGGATGACTAAAACACTCCTAACCCGTATCCGTCATCAGAATAGGATTACGGAGCATTATTGTACCAAAGGAACAATAAATCATTCATTTCATACATCAATGCAAACATAATCTAATTACATTCAATCACATACATAACGCCTCTTAATCGAGCCCTCGAAGGCCTCAAAGTACTTTAGAAACTAAACTAAAGTCATGTGGAAAATTTAAGAAAATGTTTAAAAATTTGGACTACAAGGATCACACGGCCGTGTGACTCGTACGGCTGAGACACACATCGTGTCTCAGGCCGTGTAACAATTGAAATAGGGACACACGGTCGTGTCTCAGCCTGTGTTCATGCTCGTGGAACTTTCTGAGTTAGGCCACACAACCAAGCCACACACCCGTCTGCTAGGCCATATCGCCGCTGAGTCATACGCCCGTGTCTAAAGCCGTGTGGACATAAATTTGCCCAAAAACAAGCCATTTCCACCTCCAAATCAAGCATGTATTTAAAAACATATTGTGCACATAATCAATATCTTAAAACATGACCAAAAGCTATATGACATGACCATTTAAATAGTCCAAGATCATTCAACCAAAATGCCATGCAAAGCACCTCAAATGCATTATCCTCAACTTACCTAAACATGCCAAAAACCTATCACAATTCAAACATCATATCCCAATACTTACTAAGCTAAAATACACAACACAATTGAATCATTCTTACTCCAACACTTTGCACCAAAAAGCTTTATACATCTACTACATATAAGTGTTCCAAAAGGCTTATCTAGATAAGCAACATAATTCCAAATAACATTCAAAAACAACAAGGATAAACATACAACTTTTAATATTTACATATTCACCAAAATATCATATTACTAAGAACCCTTCCTAATACATGCCACTTTAACCAACTACAACAAGAACCAAAATGACTACCGAGATAATGATGATGATGATAGTGTGTGAGCTTCCAAGTCGATCCAATCAATTAAATAATTCCAAGAGTCCTGCAAAAGCAAATCAAACTAATAAGCACAAAAGAGCTTAGTAAGTTCGATAATTGACTCATTTGATTTCAACGACAAATTTCCAAAGGATGTTAACTTTTAATACACAGGCATTAAGATTGCTAGTGTAACACCCTTACCTGTGTTCAATGCTGGAACAGGGCACGAGGCATTATCGAACTTATCACATGAATAAACATACATTTCTGGGTCATAAATATGTGTCCAAATTAAAACCATTCACATTTGATCATATCATCCCTAATATGAGCCTACGAGGCCCAAAACATACATTCTACTACACAAGGGTCACACGCCCGTGTGGGCAGGCCATGTGGCCTCACACGCCCGTGTCCCTACCTTGTGTAACTTTCTATTTATGATGTCATCAACATTTGAAGGTCACACAGGCAAGGCACATGCCCGTGTCACTAGGCTATGTGGAAAATTAATTTCACAAAAATAAGTGTAGTTTTCAACAACCATGTCACACGGCCATGTTTGAGACCATGTCCTTCACACAGCCAAGACACACTGCCATGTCTTAGCCTGTGTACTATTCTGACTTCATATTTTAAAGATGTAGGGGACACACGGTGTAACAGCCTGGATTTGGGCTTAGTCGAAATAGTAGTTTTAGAATCACTAATCTGATGTCGGAGAAATTATTTCTAATATTATTTTATGTGTTATGGCATGATTTTATGAGTGCATGAAAATTTTGGTGAATTTATTTAAGCGATTGAGGGTTCAATTGTGAAAAAAGACTAAATAAAATTTGAAAAGTCACATTTTAGGTGATGTTAGGTGACTATTAGGTATTAAAAAAAAGGTAAAAATAAAATACCTTCATCTTTTTCCTTCTTCATCTTCACACCACCAAAAATATCAGCCAAAGGGGAGGATTTTGAAGCCATTAAGTTCTCTCACAAGTAAGTGATTTTCATGGCTTCTTTTGATAATTTTTGCATTTTTGGAACCATTGTAGCATGAGATAGCTATTGAGGGGACTATTTTACAAAATGGTTGAAAGTCTAGGATTTTACCATGAGAGTGTTTATGTTGTTTGCTGAAAAATTATGGAAGGAAATGAATCTTGGTTGTTAAATAAACAACTTTTGGGAAGTGGTGTTCATGGAAAACACCTAAAATGGACCTAATTGTAAAAGTGGTAAATTATGTAGTAAATGCATGAAATACTTGAAATTTGGAGCTGTCATAAGAATAATAAAGGTTCGGCTAGGCTTGGTTAATGAGGAAATTTGATAAAAATTAATTTCCGAGCCTAGGGGTAAAATTGTCATTTTGTGAAAGTCTAGGGGCAAAATGGTTATTTTGCCAAAATGAGAATTTTTTTAATGTTTAGATTAATACGGTGATTAAATTAGTGAATTTTTATTATTATATATCGATAATTTTGAAATTCAGATCTAGACTGGGGGAAGGCCAAGCAAACAGCCTAAATTGAGAAGTTGTTCACATTTTGTATACCGAGGTAAGTTGTACCTAAATAATGCAACTTTTTTGATATTGTGCATGAAATTATTGATTTAGAATAAAATGATTGAATGTGATTATGAGTAATGCATGATGATAATTTATGTAATAAAAACCCGGTTGAACCGTAGGAATGGATTGAATATTCATGCTATGACATTAGGGCCTCACGAAAGCCAGTTTAAAACCATGTCTGGGACATGGCTTCGACGTCGTTATGTGTCAGTGTAAGACCATATTTGGGACATAGCATCGACACCAATATGTATGAGCCAGTGTAAGACCATGTCTAGGACATAGCATCGGCATTGATGCGAGTACCAGTGTAAGACCATGTCTGGGACATGGATTGGCTTCATCATGTGAGCTAGTGTAAGACCATGTCTAGGACATGGCATCGACTTTGAGATGTGTCAGAGGAAGACCATGTCTGGGACATGGTGTAACACCCCTTATCCGAGCCCAATGCCGGGACAGGGTACGAAGCGTTACTGTCTTAAACATGCTTGATCTTACAAAGTCGGGCTAGAAATCCCATTAGAACTCAAAAACTTTCATTCATCTTCTTAATGTCCCTATCATGGGCCTACGAGGCCCAAAACACACATCAGGAATAATTCGGGACTTAATCAAAAACTTTGGAACACTTAGAAAATTTTTGCTCAAAATAGGGTCACATGCCCGTGTGACCTAGGACACGCCCATGTGGGCAGGTCGTGTGGTCGCACACGCCCATGTCCTCGCCCGTGCGAAATTTATTTTTCATTTCGAACCTATAGGGGTTTTCACATAGCCTGGCACAGGCCCGTGACTATGGCCCATGTCCTATACACGGCCATGACACACTCGTGTCCTCACCTGTGTGTGAAAACCTAGGTATTCTGTTTATGATGTTATCACTCAATATTGGGCACACGGCCTAGCCACACACCTGACTAATGGGGCAGACTGTGTGTCACACACGGCCTAAACACATGCTCGTGTGTCTACTCGTGTAGACAAATATAGGCTATTTTTCAAGCCCTTTTGCCACCTTGAAACATAACCAAACTTATACCAATATCAATAACTCATAATATGGCATTAATGTATGACCAAAAATCCTTAAACATGACATTCAAACTACAATCTCATGCCACATTCATCATGCATAAACATCATACATTCACATTCAAATTTGGTAAGTTTACTCATTTATGAATTTCATTCCCATTGAATGATCATGCTTAACTAGTATTGGCCAAATTCAATTAACCATTTTCAAAAAGAATGAATATCACTAATAACCAACACAATGGTCATCCAATATGACATATAACAAAATATGCCAAGTTCCTATACATGCTATACTCAAAAGACTCAAACTTAACTTTACCCAAAAAAATAGTTTGATAGTGTGATATGAGCTCCGACTTGCTTCGATCCTCGAGCTGGCTTGGCAAATCTACAAGGCAGGGGAAAAGAAAGGGGAGTAAGCATAAATGCTTAGTAAGTTGCATGCAATAAAGAACAACATAAAACATGGAACATCATCCAAATAATACATCATAATCATCTCACAGTAATCATGGATTTTGACATAGCTTAGTCATGTTCTTTCTTACTGACATATTCATATCATTTCGTTTTCTTTTCTCATGAATTACTCATGTGCACCTGTATGACTCATCACATAACTTTAGCCTTTCTTGATATATTCATCAACTTAAATACTTTTCTTGTTAAATTACTTAGAATACCGAAGGTACTCGAAATGTCATTCTCATGGTAAGATGCCAATGCCATATCCCAAATATGGTCTTACATTGGATCACATGTCAATGCCAAAGCCATGTCCCAAACATGGTCTTACATGAGATCATAAACTAATGCCGATGCCATGTCCCAAACATGGTCTTACACGAGATCATAAACTGCTGCTGATGCCATAGCGAAGAACATTAAAAACGGGGCTAGATTGCACTTACTTTTGAGCTTGAAAATGAAAGAAACCCTAGATATGGAGACCCTTCAATTTTTGGCACTTAGAAGAAGACGATGAACACATTTTTGACTTATTTTCCCTTTTTATTTCATTAATTTACCAAATGACCAAAATGCCCTTATGGCCTTTCTTTAAAATTTTTCCCTTCCTTGGGCATTTTTGTCCATCATGCAAATAAATGGTCTAATTGTTAAATAAGGCCCTCTAAAAATTTTTCTAATGCCAATTCATCCTTAAATCTTCTAGAAACTCATATTTTACAATTTTTGCAATTTAGTCCTAAAGGACAAACTAATCACTTATCCTTAAAATTTCTTAATGAAATTTCTACATAACCATGCAATCACATCATAAACCTTAAAATAATCATAAAACATATATTTTAATATCAGATTTGTGGTCTCGCAACCACTATTTCAACTAGGCCTTATTTTAGGATGTTACACATGGCATCGGCACGGATAGAGGAGAGCCAGTGTAAGACCATGTCCGGGACATGGCATCGACTTGACATGTGAGCCAGTGTAAGACCATGTCTGGGAAATGGCATCAGCATAATACCCTATGTTTGAGACTTATTGAATATCCTTTCGTATTCTAATTGGTTCAACGAGAATATATGATTTATGTTAAGAATGAGAAAAATTGATGATATTTTGAGTAAGTTATGCTTGTAGCCATTTTATATAATGTGTAAATTGATAATATTTTGAGTGGTACAGGTACCAACATCAAGAGTATGAGATGTGAGCTCAAAATTATGTTGTATGATTGGTATGATTTGTAAAATGAGTAAGTTATGCTTGTAGCCATTTTATATCATGTGTAAATTGTGATGTATTGTGAGTACGCTAAAGTATGGTTAATTGTTGTCATTTATTTACTTGCAACTTACTAAGCTTTATGCTTACCCCTTTTTCTTTCCATTCTCTTATAGTGCTGTCTAATTAGCTCGTGGATCAAAGGACATCGAATACTTCGTTCACACTACCAAGTGTGTTGGCTTGATTGAGAATACTCCATTTTGTATAAGGCCATGGATAATGGCTAATATTCATTATTGATTTATGCAAATGAGGTTTTTGTGAATGTGCAAAATAGTATGGATGATCAAGAGTACTAGGGTAGTAATATTAATGCTTGGTTGGATTGGTTTGTAAAGTTGTGTGGATGTCAAATTATGGTTATTGGTTGAATATTGGTGCCTTGTTATGTTTTGGCATGTGTGTGATTTTGTTTCAGGGTGGCAAGAGGCTTGGTAGATAGCCCTATTTTTTTCCACACGGGTAGACACACGGGCATGTGTATAGGCTGTGTGTGACACACGGTCCTCCCATGGGTATGTGGTCAAGCCGTGTGTCCTCTGCACCTTAGTTTGGCAAAATTAAATGCCCCAGTAATAACCACACAAGCTGAGACACGACCGTGTGCCTCAACCATGTGAAAGACATGATCTAGCACACAGGCGTGTGCCACGACTGTGTGACCTTAAATGGTTGCTAACGTCAAAAACAAAATGTTAAGTTTTTCACACACGAGCTAGGACACAGGCATGTCATGGCCATGTAAGGGACACGAGGCAAGGACACGGGCATGTGTCAGGCCTGTGAAAACCCCTGTAAGTTTGATGTTAGAAAAAAATCCACACGGACGAGGGGCACGAGCGTGCCCCTATTTGCCTAGGTCATGTGAACCACACGGGCCTTCAGCACAGCCATGTTCTAAGGCCACACGGGCGTGTTGCCCATCCACACAGGCGTGTGCCCTAATTTGAGTAACTTTTATTGAAATTTTTCTAAGTACTCGGATTGGTCCCAGATTGTTTCTAAATCATGTTCTGGGCCTTGCAAGTCCTTATTAAGGGTTGTAAGACATAGTTTGAAAAGTTTTAAATTTGAACGACGTTTTATGAGCCGGAAAGCTGTGTGTTTTAGTAAGGTAATGCCTCGTACCCTGTCCCAGCATCGGACTCGGGTAAGGGGTGTTACACACGGCCTATCCACATGCCCATGGGGTTGACCATGTGTCATACATGGCCTAGACACAAGCCCGTGTGTCTACCCGTGTGGACAATGTGTAGGCTATTTACCAAGCCAATTGCCACCCTAAAACTCAAAAACACTTATACTCATTCAAGGCACATATCATAACATACTTAATGCAACCATGATGTCCACATTCAATACCTTAACACATCTCTCACATGCTATATCTATCATACTTAAATAACCACACATTCATCAACCCAAATCATTTGATAACCTTATACAAAATGGTTATCATATCGTTATAGGCCAACACTCTGGCCAAATCAAATATGACATATATACAAAATGACCAAGTCCCTATACATGCCCTACTTCCAAAATGTTAAGATCATTATACCCCAAAATAATGTCTTTGATAATGTGATACAAGCCTCCAACAAGTTCCGGTTCTGAGCTAGCTTGGTGACACTATAAGACAATGGAAAGTAAAGGGAGTAAGCTAAAAAGCTTAGTAAGTTTATATGCAAATAATAGACATCTTAACCCCATAATAACCATGCAATTTCATAAAATGAAAGATAATATGTTGATCATCGAAATCACATAAGCTTACTTACTCAAGTACAACCTTACCATACGATCATCAGTTATAGAATTCGTATTTACGAATTTCACATACCAACTTGTACCATATCAGCATACAAACACATATTTTCACATCTTTATTATTCCTGTTGATTACTTGAAATATTAACAGATACTCGGAAAGCTTACACATACGTGCCACATATATGTGGCCAAAGCTACCTCTTATCACATTTCACATATATGCTCATTCTCGAGCTAGTCACGGGTCAGCTCACAAAACCTGACAGCCGGGACATAGCTACCCAGTGCTGCTCACACAAGCTGACGGATATCCGCAACACATGACGGAGTATCTAGCCACTGGTAGCACGTACAAGACCAGCACCCGAAATTACACAATCACATAAAGTCCTAGTGACATGTCACTTGTATCCTATTCTATTCCTAAGGTTCAACCGAGATTTCTCATTCGCACTTATTGAAACTTAGTCAAATCATCCAATGGGTCATTTACACAAGTCATAGAATATAAAAGCATATAAATATAAATTAACAATGCATTATTTACATACAAACTTACCTTGGTACAAAATAATTGCTAATTTTGCACTTTAGTCCACAACCTTGTTCTTGCCTCGATCTAAGTCAGAACCTCGTATTTCTTGATCTATAATAATAAAATTAGCTCATTTAATTATCACATTTTTCAATTTGGTCCAAAAATCATATTATGGCAAAATTACGTTTTTGCCCCTAATCTTTCACTTATTTACACTTTAGTCTCTAGGCTCGTAAAACGAAAAGTATTCATTTTTCTCAAAACCCAGCCCTAGCCAAACCTTATACATGTTTATAGCAGCCCATATTTTTTATTTATTCACATATTTCTACATACATTTTACCACTTTTGCAAATAAGTCCCTTTTGACATTTTTACCGAAAATCACTTAGTAAAAGTTATTTATTACACAACTAACATTCATATTCTACCATTAGACATCAAAATACATGCATGTCCCACATGGGTAAATTTTTAAACATGAACCCCACTTCAAAATAATGGTAGAAATAGGTAAATCGGGTGATAATGACTTCAAAAATGTAAAGAGCATTAAAAATGGGGCTAGGAGGCACTTGCTATCAAGCTTGAAAGTTGAAGAAAACCCTAGCTATGGTATCTTGTAAAATTCAACTATGGTGAGGAAGATGGACACCAATTTTGACTTGATTTTCCCTTTTTATTTTTTTAGTAACCAAATGACCAAAATGCCCTTTTGTCTTTCTTTGAAATTTTACCCTTTCATATCCATTTTTGTCCATCATGACATATAATAGTCTCATTATTAAATAAAGACCTCCAATTTAAATGTCATAACAAATAGACGTCCAAAGCTTCTAGACTCATATTTTGCACTTTTTGCAATTTAGTCCTACTAATAAAATTGAACTCTCTATCGATAAAATTTCTTAACGAAATTTCCACACATGCATCTAATCATACTATAAGCCTCAAAACAATATCACAGTAAATTTTTCAACTTCGAATTTGTGGTCTCGAAACCACTATTCTGACTAGGCCCTAAAACGGCCTATTACAACTCTCCCCTTTAGGGATTTTCGTACTAGAAAATCTTACCGAAAAATAGGTTTGGGTACTGTCTACTCATGGCTTCCTCGAGTTCCCACGTAGCCTCTTCTAACCCATGTCTTTGCCATAGAACTTTTACTAGGGCTATACTTTTATTTCTCAACTGTTTGACATCCCGAGCAACAACTTTGATCGGTTTCTCATCATACATCATATCCGGTCGAATCTCAACTTCTATTGGAGAAATCACATGCGAAGGATCAGAACGATATAGTCGCAACATCGACACATGAAACACATTGTGAATCCTTTCTAACTATTTTGGTAAAGCCAACCGATATGCCACTGGCCCTATTTTTTCAATAACCCCATACGGACCAATAAAACGCGGGCTCAACTTGCCTTTACAACCAAACCTCAAAATCTTCTTCCACAGAGATACTTTCAGAAATACTTTATCACCAATCTAAAATTCGATCTCTTTTCTTTTCAAATCTGCATATGACATTTCTTAATCTGAAGTGGCTTTCAAACAATCACGGATTACTTTCACTTTTTCTTTAGTTTCTCTAATCAAATCAACCCCGTAAATCTATCTCTTACTGAGCTCAGTCCAATATAAAGGAGTCTGACATCTGCGACCATACAATGCCTCATATGGTGTCATCTTTATGCTCAACTAAAAACTGTTATTGTAAGTAAATTCGACCAAAGGTAGATATTTTTCCCAACTACCTTCGAACTCTAGAACACAACATCAGAGCATATCTTCAAGAATCTAAATTACTCTTTCCGGTTGACCATTCATTTGCGGAAGAAACAGGATACTAAAATTCAATTTTTTACCCAAAGCTTCTTGCAACATTTTCCAAAATCTCAAAGTAAATGTCAGATCTCCATCCGAAATAATAGAAATATGCACCCCATGAAATCTTATAATTTCAGCTATGTACAATTCGACTAGCTTATCAAGTGAAGAGTCGCTATGTACCAGAATAAAATGAGCCGATTTTGTCAATCGATCAACAACAACCCAAACGGCATCTTTCTTTCTCGGAGTCAAACGCAAACCCGTTACGAAGTCCATCGTAATCCTATCCCACTTCCACTTGGGTACCATCACTGGTTGAAATAAACCCGAAGGCACTTGATGTTCAACCTTTACTTGTTGACAAATCAAACACTTTGATACGAACTCAGATATATCTCATTTCATACCTGGCCACCAATACAATTTCTTTAAATCATTATACATTTTCACACTGCCCGGATGCACTGACAAACAACCACTATGTACCTCACGTAAAATTTTCTGAATAAGCTCATTACCTTTTGAAACATAAACTCTATCTTGGAACATCAAACAATCATCCACCCCGATTTGAGAACCTGAAACACTAGTCGATTCGCAATAAACTCTTTTAGCTTGTAAATCACTGTCATTCTTCTGAGCTTCACCAATTTGCTGAAGAAACATCGATCTAGCTTTTAGCTCAACTAGGATAGAACCAACATCAGAAAAAGCCAATCTCATGCTCATAACTCTCAAAGAAAATAAGGATTTCCTACTCAAAGCGTCGGTGATGTAACACCCCTAACCCAAAACTGTCACCGGAATCGAGTACGAGGCATTGCCAAACTCAGAACAACATTTACAGAAATAAAGAATCACATACAATTCAATTCATATCACCCTTATTAGGGGTTTTCAAACACCTTACAGACATTACAGACGGTTAGCATTCGGATCCTATCATATCAGACACTCAGAAAATTTTCACTTTTAAAACACCGTCACATGCCTGTGTGACTAATATCACGACCGTGTTATTAGACCGTGTGGTCTTCACACACCCGTTTTTGACAACCGTGGACAAAACTGTCCATTATGCCATGGCCACTCCACACGACCGTTTGGAGGCCGTGTACCCCACACGGTTGAGACATACGGCCGTGTCTCCTACCCGTGTGGTACATAAAGAAATTAAATTAAAGTGCAGGGGAGGAACGGTCCAAGGACACACCCGTAGGGTCAGGTCATGTGTCGCCCACGGTCTAGGCACGCCCGTGCCATGTACCCGTGGAGCATTTTGCCAAATCCTACACGGCCATGGCACATGCATGTGTGCTCTACTGTGCAGGTCATGTCAGGCTATATACCAAGCCTTGACCTCCCTAAAACACATTCAAGCACATGCATAATCAAAACCAGCCAATTCAAGAGCAATATAATCAAAAGGACTTCATTTATAATCGTTACTTACAAAATATCATATGAGTAATGTAACTTAGGCATACAAAAAAAGCCATTTACAACCACAAATTGTTCTATATATGCCATAAATTACACTTGAAATATGAAATATACGAAAAGAAGCTTGATAGTGTGTTGTGTATCTCTGACTTTACGATCCCAATCTAACAAGCTCGAAATCTAAGGAAAAGGGAAAAGAAAAGGGGTAAGCTATAATAGCTTAACAAGTCATATGAAATCCAAAGCAATGCAACGATTTAATACGCCATTTGCTTTCACATCATAAATGTTATCACATATCATTATACAATTAACTTACTCTTTGTGTACAATCCACATACTACTTATGAATATGCTTGGCAATAACATTCTTAGTATACCATACCATTTTTAGTTCACCTATACAATCACTTCATCACAATACAGTTAATCTAATCCCATTGAGCAAATTTTGAAATATGAACAGATATATAGAGGTTAACACATAGTGCCGTACAGACATGGCAGAGCCATGAGGTAGCCAAAGCTACTAACAGTAAGGTAGCTGAAGCTACATTCAGTGCGGTAGCTGAAGCTACGAAATAGTGAGGTAGCTGAAGCTACAATCAGTAATAGTACAGAAGTTAACTAGGGCCTGCTCACACAAGTTGGTAGGTGTCTGCAACACATGCAAGACTACCTAGCACCCGGGTAACTAACAGTCAGAACAGTGGGCCTCAAGTGACATGTCACCTACATCTGTAACACCCCAAACCTAACCTAGAAGTTAGGCCCGAATCTAGCGTGTCACATTGAAGTGTTTTTCGAAAACCTTGTTTCCATTGAAAACCACAAACCTGACCTAGAAGTTAGGCCCGAATCTGGCATGCCACATTGAAGTGTTTTTCGAAAACCTTGTTTCCATTGAAAACCCTTCTTATTAAAGCTTGTTGTCATTTAAAACTTGTGTAAAATCCTGAATTATGTATGTATATTTTTAAAACGTGGTTTATTAAAAGACGTTCTCTTGTAAAATGTTATTACTTTTAAAACCTTAACTGTTACAGAAGCCTAATTTAAACCAGTTGCAAAAACGTGATATTTTGAAAAGTAGTTGTTATTTTGGAAAAATCGTGTTTGACTTCTAGCAATTATAAAACAACAAATAAAATCCAAATGTAAAAACCAGAAAGTTTAAACCTTATTACAACCCAAACCGGAATAAAGTACTTAAAAGTAAATCAAGACAGAGCATAAGCAATGTGTGGCCTTCCTCGAGTCCCTCGCAGCACCGATCCTCCTAAAGCTAGGGATTACCTACACAATTATTAAACGGGGTGAGTTTTATGAAAACTCAGTGTGTAATCCCCTACTATATAAAAGGAACAGTTAGCCATATAAAAGAATTAAAAGTCTGGGCCTCAGCCCAACTACAGTTTCAATATCAATTGGGCTTTAGCCAACTATAATAGACAGTACCAGATGGACCTTAGCCAATTACAAAATCAGAAACATTGTCAGAACTAGAATTTAAATCAGAATCAGAATTAGAATCAGGTAACAAAATCAGAATCAGAATCAGTATCAGTATCAGTATCAGTTAACAGAATCAGAATTAGAATTAGGTGACAGAATCAAAATCAGAATGTGAATGCAATGCCCAAGCCCAGCCTAAATCCAACCGCTACACTCCACCCGTACCAACCATATACACACCATGTGGGGAAACAACTCGACCCACCCAGCCGCTACACTCCACAGACACAGCAAAGCTGCTAATACAGATATTGTGGCAGGGCCACCAGAATCGGATAACGTGGCAAAGCCACTTAACAGAATACGTGGCACAAGCCATCGATAACGGGTCTATAATCGGCACAAAGCCTGTGATATTGGCACAAATCCTTCGGTAATGGCACAAAGCCCATAATAACGGCACGAAGCCCACAATATCAATACGAAGCCTACAATAACGGCACACAGCCTTCGGTAATGGCACAAAGCCCATAATAACGGCACGAAGCCCACAATATTGATACGAAGCCTACAATAACAGTACACAGCCTTCGCTAACATGATCAGCACTCAGCCATCGATCGGTCCATAGTCATCTCGGGTGACCCGTGCGACCTTATCAAATCAGTACGAATATACGACTCTTAAGCCTTCGGTCGATCCACAGTCGTCAAGCAACCATGCGATCCTAACAGATCAGATCTTCCTCCGTACAAAATCCCAACCCATGCAACATGTCATGTATGCAGAATGTCATGCCATATTTGAATCAAACAATCACTATCAAGTCATTCAAATCACCAACATATATTCACAATCAAATCCGTCAAACACATAATCCAAGTCAGTCACTTGCCCACAAGGGCAAAATAGTCATTTAACACCCTAGGGGCAAAATGGTAATTTTACCCCACAAGGGTATCTCGGTAATTCTACCCTACAGGGGTATTTTAGTAATTCTACCCTATAGGGGTATTTCGGTAATTATACCTTATAAGGGTATTTCAATAATTCTACCCTACAAGGGTATTTCGGTAATTCAACCCTACAAGGGTATTTCGGTAATTCAACCCTACACGAGTATTTCGGTAATTCTACCCTACAGGGGTATTTCAGTAATTTCACAAATCAAGGGTAAAATGGTAATTTTACAAATTAGGAGTAAAACGATAATTTTACAAATCAGGGGTAAAATAATAATTTTACAAATCAGGGGTAAAACGGTAATTTTATAAATTAAGGGTAAAACGGTAATTTTACAAATTAGGGGTAAAACGATAATTTTACAAATTAGGGGTAAAACGGTAGTTTTAAAAATTAGGGGTAAAACGGTAATTTTACAAATTAGGGGTAAAATGGTAATTTTACAAATTAGGGGTAAAACGATAATTTTACAAATTAAGGGTAAAATGGTACTTTTACAAATCGAGGGTATTTCTGTAATTTCACAAATCAAGGGTATTTCTATAATTTTACAAATCAAGGGTAATTCGATAATTTTACAAATCGAGGGTATTTTTGTAATTTTCTAAACCAAGGGTATTTCAGTACTTTTGTAAACCAATGGTATTTCAGTAATTTTGTAAACCAATGGTATTTCAGTAATTTTGTAAATCAACGGTATTTTAGTAATTTTGTAACTCAAGGGTAAAACGATAATTCTGTAAATCGGGGGTACTTTGGTAATTTTACAAGTTGAGGGTATTTCAGTAATTTGGTAAACTAAAGTATTCTAAACAGATATAACAATGCGAATGGGCTAGGGCCCATTCTAGGCCCAAATGGGCCCACACGCTCGTGTGGCCCTTTTAGCCCAAATCTAGCCACAGATATGCGATTCACCTAATCTAGTCCAATATTTACTACATAATCAAACAACTTATCCAATTGGGTCCGTAGGCCCATTGGGCCTACATGGCCCCTTTCGGCCCATCGCGGCCCGAAGTAGCCGTCCTACAGCTAGAGTAGTGAGAAATACACACCTGATAGGAATCTGGAGTTAACCCGCGCTTTGAACACTCCTATGCCCAAACGCCAACCAAGGTATGCTTACTCTCCTCATGGTTTGCTCTATTTAAAGCCAGCTCGTCACCTATTCCCATGCTAGTTTCCCGATGTGGGATCCCTCCGTCAATCCTCCAAAATAAACTCATTAGCAAAATAACCAACCTTTGCGTGCAAAGGGATTCGAACCATAGTCCTCCCAATAGCCATGCCATGCCACCACCACTAGGACACAAGCTCATTTGTGTCACAAGTCCAACACATTTAACTTTAAAGCCCACCTACTCGCTTCCAGATTTTTTTAAAAGAAAAACCAAAATAAATTGCAAGAGCCAAGACTTGAACCTTGGACTCCTTGCTTCTTTGTCCCCTAAGTGGCGCTACTTTGCCACTACACCACACTCCTTTTTGTGTCATGCTTTCACCAAAAATATTCTTAAAGCCTACCCACTAACATCAAGGCTCCCATAAGAGAAAAACATAAATTTTTGCTAAGGCCCAGGTCTGAACCCAGGACTTCTCCAACACTTCCAAACCTCTTAGCCATCACACCAACACGTCATTCAGTGAATATGGGCCCGGGACCCATTACGCAACCCAAGTGGGGCCCACATGCTTGCATGCCCTGCTAAGCCAGATTTGCCCATAGCCACATGTACAACACAATCGGTCCACTAATTCCCGTAAGTCCAAAGACAATGACCTGTGTGGACCCACAAGCCTATTGGGCCCACAGGGACCATTCTTACAGGCCCAATTTCAGGGTGTTACAATATCTATATCTATTCCTACTTGCTCAATCAGGATTTATAGACGATACATAAATCGGTAGTTTCAAAAGCACATACAATGATCAATCGAAATTTACAGTCAATACAACTTTCCATATCTTCAGTCACCTCATAGAGCAATTATCAATGTATCATCATAGAAGCAAATATTTAAACAGAACTAATCGAATTTGCTAGAATTACATATAACTTACCTAAATTGCCCAAAAAGGACTAATTTTTGAAATTAGTTGAGGACTTTCTCTTTTCCCTGATCTCAGGCCTTATCAGACCGTTCTTGATCTAAATTAACACATATAGCACAGATATCAATTATCTAATTCAATACAGTCACAGTTCATATTTAGGGTAAATTTCTAAATTTGCCCCTCAACTTTACAATAATTACAATTTTGTCCCATAACACAACATTCAGTTTCTTTATTCCAAGGACTACTAAAGCCCATTTTCACAATTATGACACTTAAATATTCATTATTTCATACATTTAGGAACAATTTGTAATTTCTACAAATTAGTCCCTTTTCATGTACTTTCATTCACTTTCATCCCATAAAACATGCATATGACATTTAAACCTTCCATTATCTACCATTAGTGAGCTAAACATACTCATATCACAAATGGGTAAATTTTTATACCTTAATTTTTCTTCAAATAAATGGTAGAATCATGAAATCAAAGCTCAAATAAACTAAAAAATACAAAAATAATTGAAAATAGGACTAAATTGCACTTACAATGAAGCTTGGAAAATCAAAGAACCCTTGGCTATGGAGGCTTCAATTTTCGGCAGCACATAAGGAGAAGAATGACTATTTTACCCTTCAAGCCATTTCTTAAGATATTTTTCCATGTAAGGTTATTTTGGTCCAAAACACAAATAAATAGGCCAATTGCCATATAAACACTTTCAATTTCATAAAACACGTCATTCAAATCATTTAATCATGCACAATGCATATTTTTCTCTTATTGCAATTTAGTCCCTAACTCATAATTAATCACCAAAATAGTAAAATTTCCAAATAGTATTTTCACACCAGTATTCAATCAAATAGATATCATCAAAAATCTACATAATTAAAAATTTTCACTTCAGATTTGTGGTTACCAAACCACTATTCCGACTAGCCCCTAATTCGGTTTGTCACAAGCGACTACATTTACCTTTCCCGAGTGATAATCTATCACTAGCTCATAATCTTTCAACAACTCGGGCCATCTTTATTGTCGCAAATTCAAATCCTTTTAGGTCATCAAATACTTTAAACTCTTATGATCGGTGAAGATGTGACACCTCTCTCCAAACAAATGGTGTTGCCAAATCTTTAGGGCAAACACAATAGAAGCCAATCCCAAACCATGCATCGGATAGTTCTTCTCGTGTAGCTTCAGTTGTCTTGAAGCATAAGCTATCGCCTTGCCCTCTTGCATCAATACACATCCAAGACCGTTCAAAGACGCATCACTGTAAATTACAAATTCTTTTCCTGGCCTAGATGTACTAACACCGGTGTCTCAGTTAGTAAAGCTTTCAACTGCTCAAAACTCTTTTGGCATTTTTCTGACCAGTCAAACTTAACATCCTTCTGCAACAACCTTTTCATCGATGTAGCAATCATTGAAAATCCTTTAACAAAACATCTATAATCCCCGGCTAAGCCCAAAAAGCTTCTAACTTCGGAAACATTTCTTGGCGGTTTCCAATCAACAATTGCCGAAATCTTACTTGGATCAACCCTTATACCTTTTGCAGAGACAATATGTCCCAAAAATTTGACTTCTCAGAACCAAAACTCACTTTTACTAAACTTAGCAAACAATTTCTTATCTCTCAAAGTCTGCAACACAATTATTAGATGTTCAGCATGCTCAAACTCATCTCGAGAATAAATCAAGATATCATCTATGACCACAACCACAAATTTATCCAAGTGCGGTCGAAAAATTAGATTCATCAAACCCATAAATACGGAAGGACCATTAGTAAGTCTGAAAGGCATAACAAGAAACTCATAATGTTCATACCTCGTTTAGAATATGGTTTTTGGCACATCTGACTCTTTAACTCTCAACTGGCAATAGCCAGATCTCAAATCTATTTTCGAAAACACTTTCATTCCTTTCAACTGGTCAAAACAATCATCAATCCTCAGCAAAGGATACTTATTCTTTATGGTCACTTTGTTCAGTGGTCGGTAGTCTATGCATAATCTTATGGATCCATCTTTCTTTTTAACGAATAACACAGGAGCACCCTAGGGAGAAAAACTCAGTCTTGCAAATCCCTTATCTATCAACTCTTGCAATTGACTCTTTAATTCTTTTAACTCGGTGAGAGGTATTTTATACGGAGCTATCGATATCGATGCAGTCCCCTGTAACAAATCAATAGTAAACTCTACCTCTCTAACCAGTGGTAATCCGGGCAACTCTTCTAAGAATACATCCAGATATTCACAAACTATAAGTACCGATTCAATTTTCAATTTAGACACTTTTGTATTCAATACATACACAAGAAAGGCTTCACAACCCTTTCTTATATACCTCAGAGCAGTCATGGATGAAATCACAACTGGCAGTTCACTTGATTTATCTGTTTCAACCCAAAGAACCTCACCATTTTTACATTTCAATTCAATAATTTTCTGCCTACACTACTTACTCTTGTACCCAAATTTCTCTGAGGTCTACCTCTGGTGGGAACGTTACCCGACCTTGCACTTAGATCTTTATCTTTTTCAATCATCTCAGGGCACTCTGTAATGAAATAGTCTTTAGAGCCACACTTGAAGCAAGCCCTCTCATGTGCCCGGCATTCCCCGAGGTGGCATCTACTGCATTAGGGGCACTTAGGCCTACTGGGTCGACTATTACCCACACTTGCAACTGAAGTGGTCTGAGCTTTGGAGACTGAATATTGTTTACCTTTACCTTTACTTGAAAACCCTGCTGAGGTAGCTGATCATGTAGAAAATTCCTTTGATTTCTTAGAGGAGGATTGGAACGACTTACTAAATGATCTCTTTCTCGAGTCACGAGACTCCATCTTAGCTTTCCTCTTCTCCTTGGCCAATTCATCGACCTTACAAGCTCTGTCCACTAACACTACGAACTCTTTTAATTCCAAAATACCAACAAACATTTTGATGTCTTCGTTTAATCCATCCTTAAACCTTTTACACATGATAGCCTTGGTGGACACATATTCTCGAGCGTACTTGCTAAGTCTTACAAACTCCCACTCATACTCGGTTACAGTCATCTGACCTTACTTCAACTCTAGGAATTATTTACGCATCTGGTCAATGAAACGGGGACTGATATACTTCTTACGAAATTCTTCTTGGAAAAATTCCCAATTAACTTTCTCCCTTGGTACAACTGACACAAGGGTGTTCCACCACTGATAGGCTGAATCTTGTAGGAGAGATACCACACACTTCATGCACTCTTCAGGGGTGCACGATAACTCATCACATACCCTGAGGGTATTTTCTAGCCAAAACTCGGCTCTTTCTGAGTCATTGTCCTTAGTAGCCTGAAACTCCTCTGCCCATTGCTTCCAAATTCTATCAACTAGAGGCTTTTCTCGCCTCACTACCTCTACTATCTGAGGAGTGTTGGGGTAGATTGAGGGAATTGAAGGGGTGGAGCTTAGTGTTGAGTGGCCAGGTTCCTTTAGACGAACTCAGTGAACCACTCGTTCATCATTTGGAAGAAGACTTCCTCGGCCTCTCCTCCTTAACTTACAGTAGCTGGCGTATTCTCGGTTTCAGCTGGCACCGTCCCTTCTGCAGGAGCTGGTGCATTACTTTCTACATCATTTTTCATAGCTCATTCGGTATCCATTTACTATAAATAAACGCATTTAAACAGTCAGGAATCGTCACACTATCATTTCAAGTATATACATAAGTATGGCATGCATAGCTAGACTCGTGCATGTGCTAGGTTAGTCCTAAAATCAACTAACCACTAGCTCTGATACCACTAAATGTAACACCCCTTACCCGAGTCTAATGTCGGGACGAGGTTCGAGGCGTTACCGTGCTGAATCATACTAAATCACGTAAACTCAGACGATAAAATTTCGTTCCATTTCAAAACTTCTCACACAATCTCTTGCTACCCTTATTATGGGCCTACAAGGTCCAAAACATACATCAGGTGTGCTCCGGAACCAATCCGAGAACTTTCAGGCACTTAGAAAAATTTTACCTAAGATAAGGCCACACGCCCGTGTGAGATGGGACACACCCGTGTGGGCAGGCCGTGTGGTCACACACGCCCATGTCCCTAGCACGTGCTAAATTTATTTCTTATTTCAAACCTACAGACTTGAACACGGCATGGGCACTCGACCGTGTCTATGGCCCGTGTCTCTCACACGGCCTAGATACGCCCGTGTCATTAACTTGTTGATCGTTCTGATATTGAACACTATAAACATCAGGGGTTCACACGGCCAGAGCACACGCCCGTGCCCTCATCCTGTGTGCAACACTAACTTAACAAATTTGGATGCAGGGGACACACGACATATCAACGTGTCTATAGAGACTGACCGTGTGTCACATACAACCTAGGCACACGCCTGTGTGCCCAATAGTGTGGACAATAATAGGTTATTTTCCAAGCCTTTTGCCACCCTAAAACATAACCAAACACAATGCCAATTCCACAGCACACATCAAGGCATAATATACTCTCAAAATACTCACAATAAAAGCATCCACGTGCCATTATGCACATCATACTCATCCATCAATACTCTACTTGAACTTGTAATTTGCATACTCATGAATTTCATCCACATTGAATAAGGTATAACTTAATCTACATTAGCCCATTTATAATACTGTTACAATACCACATGATTAATGTACTAGCCAATGACTTTGGCTACACCAAAAGAACACTTATCAAAGTAATCAAACTTCCTACACATGCTATACAACAAAGTGACCAACTTTACTATACCAAAATGGATGGCTTGATAGTGTGACTTCGAGCTCGGACTTTAACAATCCCCGAGCTGGTTCGGCAAATCTACATGAAAGAGGGAAAGGAAAATAGTAAGCACATGTATGCTTAGTAAGTTGCATGAATAAAATAGTAACAAAAATCATGAATCATCACTCAAATAATTTATCATGAATTTCGTATAATTTCATACTCATCCTCATGACTTACTCAATCACATAACTTACTCATGCTTTTCATGTTGGATTTCTCATAACAATGTACTTTCAATTTCTCATAACTTACTCGTATATACCTGCAACTATCACAGCCCGATTTAGACCCTAATCGGAACAGTGGTTTCGGGACGAGAATCTGAGTTAGAAAAATATGTTAAAATTTATTTTCTATGTTTATTATGTGTGAATTTATATCTGTGAAATTTTCGTGATTTAATTTTGTCATTTGGGTGTCTAATTTAATAAAATGACTTAATCGTATAAATTAAAAATTAGCTAGTTTTAATTGTAAGGACTGAATTGGTAATGGCTTCTTAAGTGGAAGTATTCATGATGCAAAAAGTCCAATTTTTATGTACTAGTGGACGACATTAGATAAGTTAAATATGTTTTCTTCTTAAATAAGTATATATATATATATATGTTATAATAATAAAATGTAAATAATTATATGTATATAATATAAACTATGAGTTGGTAACTATGTGCATGTGATGTGGACGAATATGTCCTTGGTATATAAGTTTTAGTTATTTATTTTTAAAAGGGTAATTTAGTAAACCAACAAATAAGTTAATATAATGTAAAGACATAACATAAAACAAAGTGTTCATGTTTTATTATTTCATTGCCGAAACTAAAAACAAAGAAAAGAAAGAAACAAAGCTAGGGTTCGGCTAATTCTAAGCTTAATCAAGGTATGTAACTAGCTCGGTTTTTGATAATTTTTACGTTTTTGAGATCGTTGCTTCGAGTACTACAAAACCCATGCTTAAATTTTGAATTTTGATGGATATTTTGAGTTGTGCCATTGATCAGAGCTTGTGATTTTTATTGTTTGATGATGAATTATGAAAGATATGTGTTGGGTTAACATATTTTGTATAGGAATTTTTGATGATTTTGAGTAATTAGGACTTAATTGCAAAAATAAAAATGTGGGAGGTGAAAAATATGGACTTAATTGAACACTAGGAGCATTCGACCTACCATGGGTCTGGTCAATTTTGCATATTTTGTGTTTTGTGCATTAGGGACTAAATTGTAAAAAGTGTAAATGTTAGGGGTAAATTGGTAATTTGCCCATTTATGTGTTTTTGGACTGAATTGAATGAAAAGATGTTTGAATGAGCTTAATTTGAATATTTTTAGATTAAGAACCAAAGAAATCAGATTTGGATTGGGGGAAAACGAAAGTTGTCGATTAGATGTCCCATTCTGTTTTGTACCGTCAGAGGTAAGTTATAAGCATATATGTGTAACATTTATATTTTAAGCATAAAAATTTATATGCTGATTTGTAATATATAAAATTTTATGTGCATAATCGATTGTACGAAATATGGCACTAAGCGTGCGAAATGTTAAAGTAACAACACTAAGTGTGCGATACGTTACAAGACTTTAGCACTAAGTGTGCGAAATATTAATGTAACGGCACTAAGTGTGCGACACGTTACAAGGATGTAGCACCGAGTGTGCGGGTTTGTTGATTCTTTAAAGGAACTGAATTATAATTGTGAAATTAAATTAGGAGGCCAGGTATGTATTAGCTTGATACTTAGTTGAAACAAGATAAGTGAATAACCTATTACTTGTATTAAGCTATGTGTAATATTAATGAGAATCATTTGTCTATGTGATTAAGAGTATTCGGCCTTGTGTATAAAAATGAATGAGTTTCATTTATATGCATGTGTGGGTATTGAAATCAACCAGAAATTTAGTATATGTATATGAGGATATTTTGTGATTCATGAACTTGTGAAATTGTACAATATTGAGCTATGTGTACATCATTTTTTTAGGCTTATGAAGCCAAATGTAACTATGTTAATTTGGCCACATGAACATTCGGCCAATGTGGCATTTAGCATTGAAGATTATGCATGTACAAAATAAATTATATATATATAAACTTGGGTTTAAATGTGCTTTGGTTATATACTTGTTTTTAGTCAATTAAGTTGATAAAACTATTGAGTTGTTCATTTGCTCATAGCCTACTAAGCTAAGATAGCTTACTGTGTGTATATTTTACTCTGTTTTATAAATTTTGAGATTTCAAGTTACGAGCCCGGGGACTGTCAGCAAGATCCATCACACTATCAGTTGTTTTTGGTATCTTCATAAGTTTAACTCAAATTATGGCATGTGTAGGTTAACCTATGTTCAAAGTATTGAATTTTGGTTATGTATAATCTAAGCCATGCGAAAATGGCTTAACTTTTATATTCAAACTTAGCTATGTTGCTTTAGTATAAAAGTGCTTTGATTATGATGTCTTGTGTCGTAAATGCATGGTATTTATAATAGGTAATTTTATGACTAAAGTGGTTGATTATTTTAGATGTCTTTAATCATGGTTCGGCTAGGTTTTGCAAGGATAAAAGTATGTGAAATTTTCTTTATTATATTGACCTAAATGAGATATGTATCTTACCAATTGAGCTGGCTTATTAACCATGCTTAGTTTCGGACGTAGGTATGCTTGGCTTTGGTCATATTTGTCTAGAATTGAATTGTTTTGGGTAAAATCTTTTATGCTTAAATGAATAAGTGGTGATACGTGCTATGCTGAGTTCCGGAGTTGAGTAGTGACCTGGTTATGTTATTAACGAATCGACCATAACGTATGCATTGATCCAATGGTTCAATTTTAGATGCGGTTCTTATTAGTTAAAGTATATGTGAGCTTTAGTCATTATATCATGTCAATAAATGAGCAACATCTAGGATGTCCAACTGTTGCCTGTCACTTGGGTATTGATTATGAAATTTGGATTTAATAATTAATGTCAGCAAAAAGAGATTGAAATTATTAAGGCAAAGTGCATGTAGTTTATGCCCTTGAATAAATACACATAGTTTTTATTAGTTGATTCTTAAAAAAGAAACATATAGAGAAATCTAATTATAATCATGTAATTTGTTCTATTTGTTTAAAAATACAAAGCATGCAAGATTATAGTGACCTGAACCTAAGCCATATGTACAAGTGGTTCCACGGTAAGTTAATGGGTTCATCAAGTTGTAAATATATATATATGTATGCATTTTGTGAGTTTTATGTATGATTACAACAATGCTTAGTATAACATTTGACTATGATGATACTAATTAATGCCGTCCATATTTTGATGCAATATGTATAGTAACCCATAAGTCAAATTTTATTTTGACTTGTTTAAGTAAGGCTTAAATCATTATTCATTCTAACTTGTAAATTAATTGATTTAGTTTTTTTTTTTTTAATTGCTCATTTATAAGTAGGTTTGATTTAACTAAATATATATGTATAATTATTTATAAATGTTTAGAATTGTGACCTCGATCGATGATGCCTCATAATCCCAAATCGGCGACGGACATGGGATAGAGGTGTTACAGCAACACTCGACATGAAACTTTAGTCTTTCTCTTGAAATTTATCAACTTGGATACTTTCTCCTTTCAGATCCTTTTTGAGTACCGAAGGATACCTGTAAGTTAATCTCATGAAATGATGCCAACGCCATGTCCCAAACATGGTCTTACATGGGATCACACATCGATGTCGATGCCATGTCCCAGACATGGTCTTACACGAGATTGTACTCTAATGCCGATGCCATGTCCCGAACATGGTCTTACACGGGATCTCATATAGGATGCCCATGCCATATCCCAGACATGGTCTTACAGGGGATCCTTATTTCATCTCGGTGCCGAAGCCATGTCCCAAACATGGTCTTACACGGGACCTCGTCTCGGATGCCCATGCCATGTCCCAGACATGGTCTTATAGGGGGATCACATCTCGATGCCAATGCCATGTCCCAGACATGGTCTTACATGGGATCTCAGTTCGGTGCTGATGCCATGTCTCAGACATGGTCTTATACGGGACCTACAAATACTCATGACATGATTACGGTATCCTTCGTATCCTTTTTCACTTACATGTAGTTTTTCTTTCATGTTTCATCATTTCTTGGTAGAAATTCATATCAATAATCTCATGGAAGTTGTACATAATTCATACAAGATTACATCCATGACTTCATGGAATATCCTAATTTCATAGAAAATCATCATAAAGAATTTACATGACATACAAGCTAAATTATCACATACAACTTACCTTGGGTCCAAAATGTGGGTGAATGCTCGGTTTAGTCCACAACTTTACTTTTTCACCTATTTCAGTCTGGGCTTTGTGTTTCTTTATCTAAAATGAAAATTTTAATTTATTTAGTACACATATTGACTAAATAGCTCATAATTGACACTTTGGCAAAATTTAAATTTTGCCCCTAAACTTTTACATATTTGCGAAATGGTCCCTAGGCTCGTAAAATGAAGTGCACTTAATTTTTTGACTACCCAAGCCTAGTCGAACCTTTCGTATGCTCATAATAGCCCACATTTTTCATCAATTTGTACATTTACTACACATTTTACTAACTTTGCAATTTGGTCCCTATTAGGGACTTTCATGAAAAATCACCTAGAGAAAGGTGTTTACTACACTTTAAACTTTCATATTCTACCACTAGTCATCAAAATACTTACATGTGATGCATGGGTATATTTTTTATTATAAACCCTAGCTCAAATTAGTGGTAGAAATGACTAGATTAAGCTACGAGGATTTCAAAAATACGAAGAACATGAAAAACGGGGCTTGGAGTCACTTACTTGGAGCTTGGAAATGAAGGAAACCCTAGCTATGGAAGGCTTGTGATTTTCGGCACTCAAGGGGAAAAATATGGACACTTTGCTTTCTTTTTCCCTTTTTACTTCATTTATTTACCAAATGACCAAAATGCCCTTGCACCCTTTCTTTAAAATGTTACCCTCCCATGGGCATTTTTGTCCATAGTGCCAAAAATTGGTCTAATTACTAAATAAGGACTGTTAATAATTTTTCAAATGCTAATTCATCCTTAAAGCTTTTGGAAACTTAATTTTTCAACTTTTGCAATTAAGTCCTAAAGGACAAATTAGTCACATTTTCTCAAAATTTCCTTCATGAATTTTTATCACTATTATGCAATAACGTCATAAACCTAAAAATAATCATAAATCATACTTCTCTACTTTGGAAAAATAATCATAAATCATACTTCTCTACTTTGGATTTGTAGTCTCGAAACCACTATTCTGACTAGGCTCTAATTCAGGTTGTTACCGGTAATGTAGAATTATTTCCAAGAAATGCATACTCTAAGTGATTAGGTAATTACTTCAGTTCTAATTAGGGAGGTTCTTCAATAGAGAGTTTTTGTTTTAGTTCATTGTTTAACTCAATACCCCCATACTTCTTCTATCTCAGTGAAAACTCATTGGAATCTAAATCAATTTCAATTTAACTTACCACAGCAGTATTATCGTCTACCTCATCACCTTGGACGAGACACAGTTCCAACGTGTCCTTATGAACAATTGCCTAAAAAGAATCTTGAATAACATGGTCAATAGAGTCAATAAAATAACAAGAATCATTTTATTCTCTAGAGAAATGAATGGCATCATAGATTTTAAAAATGATTTCTTCGTCACCTACCCTAAGCACAAGTTTACTATCACCTACATCGATGACAGCCCAAGTAGTGGCTAAAAATGGGTGACCTAAAATTAAAGGTACCTCAACATCCTCATCCATGTCAAGCACAACAAAATCAACAGGGAATATGAATTTACCTACTTTTACATGGACATCTTCAATGATACCCTAAGATATTTAACAGATCTATCAGCTAATTGAATACTCATCCTAGTGGGTTTCGGTTCCCATGCTTGATCATTTTATAAGGAATCAAATTAATGCTGGCACCTAAATCAGCTAATGCTTTCTCAATATTTAAACTACCAATTAAACAATGAATAGTGAAACTTCCTGGATCTTTCAATTTGGTTGGTAGTTTATTTTGAATAATAGTTGAACATTCCTTGTTGAGTTCTATGGTAGATAGCTCTTCAAACTTCCTTTTATCCATTAAGAGTTCCTTCAAAAATTTTGCATATGTAGGCATTTGCAGAATAGCTTCAACAAAAGGCAAGTTAATATGTAACTGTTTAAAAAGTTCAAGAAATTTACCAAATTGTGCATCCATGCGGTCTTTCTTTAACTTTGCTGGATATGGGATCGGTGGTTTGTACTCCTTAAGTACCGATGTTACACTCACTTTGGGATTTACTCCCTCATCCTTCACCTTATCAGCTTCCTATGGCATCTTCTTTTCAGCTTCAACCAACACCTTCCCATTCCTTAGTGTAACTGTTTTCACATGCTCTTTTGGGTTAGCTTCGGTGTTACTAGGTAGACTACCTTGTTACCTTTTGGAAACTAATTTAGCCAGCTATCCAATTTGATTTTCAAGCCCTTGAATCAATGCTTGCTAATTTTTCAATACTTTCTCGATATTTTGAAAACAAGTCTCTAACACCAAAATAAATTTTGCTAGCATATCTTCAAGATTCAGCTTCTTCTCTTGTTGGTAGGATGGTTGGAAACCTGGAGGGGGTTGTGGTCTTTGATTCCTTTGACCACCCTATGAGAAATTTGGGTGGTTCCTCCATCCTGCATTATACATGTTACTATAAGGATTATTTGGAGGTCTAGAGTTATTACCCATATAATTCAATTGCTCATTCCCCACGCTAGGACTTTAGGGTAAATATTCTGAAGTATTCATCCCTCCTCCATTTCCGTCGCATTGCATCACCGGATGTACCTGCGTAGAAACACATAAACCATCAATCTTTTTATTTAAGAGCTCTACCTGGTTTGATAACATGGTGACCGCATCAATGTTGAAAACACCAGATACCTTTGTTGGCTTTGTACTCATGACTTGCCACTGATAATTATTGGAAATACAAAATTTATATACTTTTTCATTCCGATTTTTACTTAAAATTGTGCAGTTTCGGTAAAATTTTTGTCGAAAAATAATTAATTTTATTATAATAATTAAATTGTATTAAAAATATGAGCATATTAAATTTTATTCAATTTTATAATTATTTTTGATGAATTTTGATTATTTTCGACAGATTCGCGTAAAGGCGAAAATTGGCCGGGCAGACACTACTAGAAGAAAAAAACTGAGAAGCAATTTGGAGTATCAAGGTGAATTATAAGACAATCAAAAATATGTGTATTAATTCATAAAATAATTAATTTGAATTTATACTCAATTAATTTGGGTTAATAAATTATTATTAATTAAATTATGAAAGAAAAGGGTCTAGTTAACCTAACCGATTGAACCGAACCTGCCACAAATTGGACAACCCAAAAATCGACCACGTGCTAACCCAATTCAACTCATTAGCTGAATAATTAAGCTACAAAGAAGCCCTTGAAGACTTGTCAAAGTTGCATTCAAGCCCCTCCACTAATTGTGGCTTTATGGATTTGCCCCAAGCCTAAAATAGCAAAGTTAAAACTCTCAACTTTGCCATGTGTGTGGCCGGCCAAGGGAGGTCTCTTTGGCTGATACTTTTTGCTATTTTTAGCTGCCACATTCAGCTATAAAAATCATTCAAAGCATCCCTTATTCACCTCTCATTCTCTCACAACTCACATCTCCTCTCTCACTTTTCCTCTCCATTTCCCGCTCATTTCCCCTTATTCTTGTGCCGATTTCTTCTCTTTGAAAAGAGGCTTTTCTTCAACCATTTTAGAGCAGCAATTGAGTGTTCGTAGAAGCCTTGACCGGTGGAGACAACAAAGGAAGAAGAACGAAGCAACCTAGTCAAGCCACAGAAAAATACAGGATTTGCTTCTTGTTCCCTATCTCTTTAAATTTTGTTGTTTTAATGATGAACATATCTATGAATATTTATGCTGTTGGAGTGGTTAATTTAATCAGCTTAGCTTGAATTTAATTCGTGTTGGGTTGATTGTATTTCGTCCTCTTAAATTATTAAAATTATGTTTATGCTATTATGGGCCTCGGTAAATTGCTTGATTAAGTAAAATCATGCCTAAGTTATTCTTGCATTACAATTGTTAGATAACTAATGAATTAATTATTTAAACGGATTGAAATTGTAATTAATGGACACAGTACTTAATCAATGCATGTTTATTCTTCTAAGGTAGCTGAAGGTTAAATTAGCATTGTATTTGGCGATACATATACCTTGCATAATTTGCAAGATTATTGTGATTAAATTGTTTCAAGGTAAGGGAATCTTGTTACCTCACATAGTCTTTTATTTGCCTATTAGATTAATTAATCGTTCAAATTGACATAGAAATATGCGATAGATTATTTAGTTTAATAAGTATGTATGTGCATTAACATGTTTACCTTTTTAAATCTATTTAATCGATTGAAATGACATAGAAATATGTACAAGAGATGAATGGATTTTTGGTAGGTAAATATGTTCATAAGTTAGCAAATTACTGAGTAAATTTATTCGTAACAGTATAAACATGAGTTTAATAATTCTAATGTAAAGAAATGTAATTAATCCAAACCAATTATGTCATATTGATTAAATTCATATTTTGAAATCATGCATTAGAACTTTTATTTCCTTTAATTTATTTATAGTACTTAGTTTTAAACCATAGTTTTTAATCACTCTTTTCAACAAATTATTTTTACCTCACCAAAGTGTTTTAAATTACATTCATAAATAATTCTTTTACAGTCCCCATGGGTATGATAACTCGACATTTACTTGTCACTTTATTACTTGTTGCGATTGTGTACACTTGCACATTTTCGTCGTTCTAATTATTCAATGACATCTCTTCAATAAACTTATAAGCCGCTTCAGGTGTTTTGTTATTCAGAGTACCACCAGCAGCTACATCGATTAGTTGCCTAGTTGAGGAGTTCAAACCTTTGTAAAAGGTTTGGACCTGTAACCATAGAGGTAACCCATGGTGAGGACACCTTCTCATTAAGTCCTTATACCTTTCCCATGCGTCATAAAGGGTCTCTAAATCCATTTGCATGAAGAAAGAGATGACATTCCTCAATTTTGCTATTTTGGCCGATGGGAAGTACATCAATAGAAACTTTTCAGTCATTTGCTCCCATGTAGTGATGGACCCTCGTGGTAGAGAGTTCAACCACTGTCTAGCTTTATTCCTGAATGAGAAGGGAAATAACCGAAGGCAAATGGCATCGTCAGAAACGCCATTTATCTTAAAAGTGTCGCAGAATTCCAGAAAGTTGGCCAAATGAGTATTTGGGCATCATCCTACAAACCATCGAATTGAACAAACTATTGAATCATTTGTATGGTATTCGACTTCAATTCAAAATTATTCGCAGCTATGGCAGGTCTTACAATACTCAATTCAACCCCAGCTAAATTACGCTTGGCATAGTCATACATAGTACGAGAAATAGGATTCTGATTTACAGGATTTGTGGCAACCACAGGAGGTAGCAGATTATTCTGATTTTCAGCCATATCCTCGGTAATATTGATATGGTCCTCTTGCTCTTCCTCTATATACTGTAAACTTCGCCTCACTTCTCTTCGGTTTCTACGAGCTGTGTTCTCTATTTCACTATCAAATAACAAAGGTCCTGATGGGTTTCTTCTAGTCATAAACTAGGGATGCCTGCCAGGAACGAATAAAAGAACAATTAGAAAATAAAAATTAACTAAAAAAAAATTTGCAAATAAAAATAAAAATGGCTAAAGTAATAAAAATCTAGTGTTTCTAATATCTTAGTCCTTGGCAACGATGCCAAACACTTGATGGTCTCTAAACTAACTAATATTTCAACAAAGGCAAATGCACCTATCGAATAGTAGTTGTAACACCCCAAACTCGGCCCAAACGTTATGGCCGAATCCAGCGTGTCACATTGAAGTGTTTTATCGAAAACCTTGTTTTCATTAAAAAACCCTGCAAAAGAAATTTTAAGTAAAAACCCAGTTTGTACGTTCTTTTATAACAAGGTATATTCAGAAGTCATTTTTAACTTTTTACTTCATGTTAAAAGTTACTTTGGAAAATTTTACTTCAACTGCAGAAGCTTATTTTTAAAAAAAAAAACAACAAATGGTTTCAGAAAAGGAAAAAAAAACTTAAAATGTGTTTAAAACGAATAAATCCATGTTCCAATCTTAAAGCATCATAATGAACAGTAGTAACCAGAGAAAAGGCCTTATTACAATTCGGGCTTACACAATTAAAATACAAGAACTTTTAATAAAGAAAAAGAATCAAGTCTAAGTTGTCTTGCTAGTTGGCCACCTCCGAGTCCCTCCATCCGTCGAACCACCTACTAAGGTTCACTTGAGAAAAATAAAAGAGGGAGTGAGTTTCGAAATTCAGTGTGTACAACCCTCATCAAACAAAAGCATGCATTAAACAGATCAGCTTGGGCCTATGCCCTAATATAGAAACAGTACAAATTTAGTGGGCCTAAGCCCTTTATAGAATCATTTGGGCCTCAGCCCATACTATCACAGATGCCAAATGTATACATAATGCAATGCCCACCCCATCCAACCAATACACATCATCTCCGTCCAACCGAAACACATCCTATGGGGATGCCTATATCGACCCACCCATTCGATACACATTAATGGTAGCGCCGGTTGCGGTACTACCTAACGTTGCAGCAAAGCTGCTAATCATATATTGGGCTTAAAAGCCTTCGTTGGATCAACAGTCGTCAAGCGACCATGCAATCCTCATATAACACCTCCTCCAATATAATTCTCGCCCACATGCAACATCATAACACATGAGTGCAACATATAGCATATAGTATACATAAGTCATACTTATAACACACAGGGGTATTTCAATAATTCTACCCTACAGGGGTATTTCAGTAATTCTACCCTACAGGGGTGTTTCAGTAATTTTCTTACGTATGGGTCTTAATTACGAACTTTGGCCCATCAACAAGTCCTCCTTGGCTAAAGTGAACAAACACTATGCACTAGGTAAGATTCTAGAAAAGAGGAGGTGGGTCATTAAGACCACTTAAGTACCAAGCTCTCCCTAGATCCAATCCTAAACATGCATATGCCCATTGCCACACTCTAACCTTACGACTTGTCCATAGACGTCCTTGATAAATTAATTAAGTTTTATGCGCTTGAGAATTCATTAGAAACTAGGCCTACAAGTCTATTATAAAACCCTAGTATGTCTGCATGCTTTTCATTCATTCATATAGCCCATCGGGCCCAATCGCACTTATAAGGCCCTTTAGCCCTAATCACAATTATACAGCCTATCAGGCCCAATCCATTCCAAAAAATTCAACAAACTTTATCAACTCATCACTTATTATCAATATATCAATTTTTGCTAACTTGGGCCCACAAGTCCGTCGGCCCATTTGGCTCATTCTGGCTCGATTAGCCAAAATGTGACCCAAGTCCATGAGATTGCTAATGGGGCCTTTGCTATCATATCGGTTACCCATATACAAGTGTTCGCGCACTCACGGGACTACCGTAGCCAAACTTTCAGCCTTTCGGCATTTCGACATTTCGGCATTTCAGGATTTGTCGATCTATTGTGTGTGAAGTGTATGTACACACCTAGTATCGAAATGTGTTACGATCTCTTTAGCCTCGAACCTACAATTGATATCACCCTTCAATTAATTGCATGCTTAATTCATATCTTTACCAAAACCGAAACCTCACCTTTCACCTTACATTGTGCGACAAGTTATAACAGCCCCTTCTTTAATCACTAACCACAATCAACTCCTAAATCTACACCAATCTTAACTACTAAAACCAGAATAACAGGTGACTTGTATCCAACACAAGTCCCCCTTCCTTTAACTATGACCATTCGGTCAACTAAGATCAAGAACAATTACCCAAGAAGCAATCAGCCCAAAAGAGGAGTAGTGCGACACAGAGAAGGTTCGACCAACAAAGTATTTGGCTTAGAGAAGGTGAACTAGGAGCAAGAAAGAGAAGAGTTTAATGAGAAAGGAAGGGAAGAAATCGGCACAAACTTAAAGAGAAAGAATAAGGGTTTTCAACTTTTGGGTACTTAGAGAGAAAAGTAGTTTTCAGCAAAATAAAAAGAAAGAATTTGGCATTAGCCTAGAACCCCAAAATCGGCACTTATATATATAATAGCCAAAATTGTCTTCCCTTAATTGCCAATTCGGCTTCACCACTTCTTCTATCCCCATCTCCTAACTTTTCTCCATGATAAGCTCCTCAATCCCTTCCAAAAATTTCGCTTCTCATCACTTCTCTTAGAGTCCAGTTCCACACCACTACCAACCATCTAGAAGGAAAAAATAAAATTCCTAAAAATACCAAGCCAGCACTCGAACCTAGGATCCCCTTGCTTGTCACTAACGCCACCTCCCTGCACCCTAAGTGGCGTCACTTATTCACTACACCGCAGCCTTGCTTGTGTCCTATTTTATCTCTATTTATTTAAAAGCCAAGCTACTTGCCATCAAGGTTCCTTTAATTATTAAATTAAAATTCCTTCACCTCAAAGTTCAAAGCCAAAACTTCTCCAACACCCCTAGACACTCCAAATTTATTAAACCCTTAAAGCCAACATGTCATTTGTCATTTTCTTGCTTACTAAAAAAAATTTATGAGACCCAAAGCCCAAAGCCCAATTCATCTAGGCCCAAAATTTAGGGTGTTACAGTAGTATAGCTATGGTGAGTCTAGAATATCGTATCCACAAGTACTAGTAATAACTATATTTCTATTATTTAGCCTAACAATTAAGTGGATTATTTTTTTATCTAAAATTTAACTAATTAACTATGAACGCGATAAAGAGTGAAGAAAGTAATTGAAATAACCAATGATAAAGACAATACCTAGGAAAGAATCCACCTAGACTTCACTTATTATTTTGAATCTGAATTAAACAATTTATTCACTTGCTTTGATCAGTAGAAATCCCTAAATTATGTTAATATCTCTTTCGAGACTAAGAACAACTAACTCTAGGTTGATTAATTGAAATCTCTTTCTAATTAAAACCCCTATCGTCGCATTAACTCGATCTATGGATTCCCTTATTAGATTTGACTCTAATCCGACAGATTTATGTTGTCCTATTTCTAGGATTGCATGCAACTCCGCTCAATTATACTAGATCTACTCTTAAACAGGAACTTCTGCTCCACTGAATAAGAACATCAATCTTGAATTAATATCCTGAAAATATTAAAGCAAGGATTAAAAACACATAAATAAGAACAAGAATAAGTATTTATCATGTAATTTAGAAAATAAAATAATAAGATCCATCTTAGGTTTCATCCTCCCTAAGTATCTAGGGAGTTTAGTTCATAATTTGAAAGGAAAACATCTCAAAATTAAGAAAATAGCAAGACATAAAGAATCTAAAAACTTCTAAAAAATTGAATGGAGATTTCAATCTTGAAGGATATCCTGCTTTTGAATTGATTCTGACGGCTTCCTTCGAGTAATTTCTTCATTCAACTCTGCGTGCCCCCTTAGGTCTTCCTCTTGTGTGTTTATATAGACTTTAGAATGCTCAGAATCCCTAAAAATTGGCTTTTTTCGCGTGAAAACGAAGTAGGGTTTGAAATCGACACGGACTGGCACATGGGCGAGTAGCCAGCCTGTATGGCTCACACGGGCATATGGTCTGCCCATGTGGAAGTGCCCAGGCTGTGTAGCTCTTGAAAACAACCCGTTTTATCCGATTTTGGCCTGTTTTTCTCTCCTTTCGCTTCCCTATGTTCACCTAAGTATAAAAACATAAATTCAAATGATTAGGAGCATCAAATTCACTAATTCTTGTAATAAATCATCCAAAAATATGCTAAGCATGTGGTTAAAATATGTTACTTTTATGGTTTATCAAGTATACATGTACAAAAATTGATAGATTACAATTATATGAATTAGCACACTATGTGTGAGCTATCCCAGGTATCCAACAGTATTCTGAATGGTTCAACGGGCATTATTCAGAAAGGAAATTGTAAGATTTCGATACAAACTAAGACTTAGACACATGAATTTCATTAAAATGGTGATACATGGTATATCGAGAACTGAAATGGATGATATATGCATATAATACATGATTAAATGTTGTGCTCATCCATAATTATTACCTATGTTATATGATTAAATGGCTAATATGTTTGGTGTACATGCTTGGCTTTGGCCAAGTTGTGGTTGGATTATGCCATTTTTAAACTTACTTATTATGTGTTGAAATGGTAAGTTGTGTTTTACATTATACAAACTTACTAAGCATTTCTGTTTACTCTGTGTAATTTCCTATGTTTTATAGTGAATCAGAAGCTCATTCGGGTTAGAAGCTTGTCGGAGTTATATCACACTATCCATCGGCTATATCGGTACTTTTAGTGTTTCTAAATTTTGGTTATAATGGCATGTATAAGTGTTTTGGTTAATGTTTGGCCTATGAGTCTTGGCTTGTATTTATGCATTTTGGATGATGATAAGGATTTGGTTTTTGGCATGTATATGTTTTACTTTAAAATGGTTGATATTTTGGTTCATAAAACTTGAATTGTTGAAGATGAAATGGTAGCTTAAAGTGCATATTGTAAATGGTCTTGTGATATGTTTAAATGTGGTGGTTTGATACATTGGTTATGGATGACATATATAGCTAAAGGTGTTAGTTGATGAATGGCACATTTAGTACCATTTGGTATGTTATTGATAGGTAAATCAAATGATATGTTTTTTATGTAACCTTAGTTTGAAGTTAGTGAACATTTTGGCAAAATTGAGTATATGATTATATATGTGTAGTTGTTGAGATTGAGGTGCCCTTTGGGCATATTGGTTTTATGCAAATGTACCATATTTGTATAGCTTGTTTATGCACGGCCTTGATAAATTAGGAAGGCTAGTTTTTATATGCAAAAGTGATTGTAGGTATATGCTTGAATGGCTGAGAAAAATGGCTTGGAAATGGCCTATTTTTCATCCACACAGGAGTGTGTCTCAGCCATGTGTGACACACAGCCGTGTGTCTCCTGTAGCTTCAAAAGGGTTGCAAGTCAAGCTGTTACATAGCTTGGCACACAGGCGTGTGAAGTCATTTTGAAGGGTACATAGCCTAGCACACAGACAAGTGGCTTGGCCGTGTGACCCAAGTCAGTGAGTTACACGGACACGGACATGGCCATGTGGGAAAATGTCCACACGGCCTGAGACATGAGCGTGTCTCTCGGCCGTGTGACCTTGCAAATTTGAAAATGTTCATTATTTTTTGAAAAATTCTATATGTTTTCGATTTAGTCCTGACTTGTCTCTAATGTGTTTTTAGAGCCTCAAGGGCTCGTATAAAAGATAATATGCATGTTATGGATTAGTTATGATATGATTAATGATATGAATTGAAATGTTTATAATTTTTGTTCCTTTTTAAATGAAAACTTCGATAATGCTCCGTAACCTATTCCTGCAATTGATACAGACTAGGGGCGTTACATTACTTTCCTATCCACAACACTTCACATAGTTAGTAGATATACTTAAAAATATCTCAACCTATGAAGGCACATAGCATGAAATGGATTTCAATATACAAACAATTCACCACATATTCAGTTAGTTCCATTTTCAATCCAATTACGCATACCATATTTTTCCATTTCATAAGCTCATTAACATAAACCAAGGCATACATATACCTTTCTATTTTATACCCTAATTACTCATTGAACCAAATAGAATAACATCGGATACTCGAGAAATGTTCACACAAAGTGTGCCTTTACATGTAATTGTAACCATATGCATAATGCTCACACGAGTTGTAGGTCGGGATGTTAGCTACACAATGCTGCTCACACAAGCTGTGGAGAATCCGCAACAAATGCAAGACCTCAGTCATTCATAGGACATCCAGGTGGAGCACCTAAAACCGTATAATCCCTAATGACATGCCATTTGTATTCTAAGTATTCACAAGGTTTAAACGAAACTATTAAACCATCCAATATCCAAAACATCGTATTATTATCAATTTAAATTATACCTAACATAACATTAGTTAACATACAATCAAAACAACAATTAATAAGTTTAATACTCATAAGAACTTACCTCGATAAAAACAGTTGTAAAAACGAAGCTAACAATTAATTCAACACTTTAACTTTTCCTCAGTTTAAGTCCGGTTGATTCGTATCTTGATCTAAATAGTAATTTAACTCAATTAAACAATTCAAATAGTTTAAAACAACTAATCCCAACCTATAACTCATTTTAATGTGAATTTACAAAATTACCCCTAATATTTTAACTTTTTTACAATTTAGTCCCTACATTTAAAACTTGCAAAATCATCATTTTTAAAGAACAACCCTATTAGACAAATTTCCTAGAGGTTTATAACATCCCATAATTCCCTCCATTTCACATTTGTTTCATTGAATTTTACCATTTTCTCATACAAGCCCTTAAACCTTAAAATCATCAAAAATCACATAATAAAATATGTCTATGTAACAACCAAGCTTAATAATTTATCAATTAAATTCACAAACACTACAAACTCATTCATGGCAAGTCCCTAGACCTTTAACAACTTTACAAATTAACCCTCGGGCTAGCTAGATTAAGCTAATACGACATCAAAAATATAAAAATCACTAAAAACGGGCATCAAACACATAACATGCACAAGAATTATCTTGGCCAAAAGTTTCCCCCTTCACCAATGGTGATTCAATTTTGAAAAGAAAAATGGGGAAGATGATGTTGGTTTTACCTTTTATTTTGTTTAACATTTTATTTAATTATTAAATTACAAAATTAACCTTTAAAAACTATTAAAATTACACCAAAACCAACCAATATCATTCACTAACTATAGGTATGGTATAATTACCATCCAAGTCCACTAATTTATCTTTTCAAAGTTATTTGACCCTTTTAACTAATGGAAATCAACTTTTGTAACTTTCATGATTTAATCATTTTTACTAAATTAACAAATTAAATGTTAAAATTTATTAAAAAAAATTAATATGACCCTAATAATTACTCACAAAAATTAAATAAATATTAAAATACTAACTCGCTTGTCGGGATCGTAGTCCTGAACTACTATTTCCGACACCATTAAAAATGAGTTGTTACACATATATACATTTAGTGTCGAATTGTGTCCATTTGTATGCTTAGGTTTATATATAGTTCGCCCATGTCATTTTGTAAAGACTGATTGACAATTTTATAAAACTTATTTCAGAGTTTCTCTCTTGGTTCTTCATTGAACTTTTCAAACTTATCAAAACTTCAATTGTCTTATCAGTCCCCTTCTCATCCCTTTCTAAAGTGTGGCAACACCAACTTTCTTACACCAAGGTTTGGGTATTTGTTTTAAGTTTAAGTGAGTCAAGTTCATTTTCAAGAAGGTCCGACACAAAAGTAAATCGTAACTTTGAGTACGGGTCTCGTTAACATATTATCAAGGTTCTATTTAGGTTCTAGAAATCACATCAAGAAAGTTATGTGGTGTAAGGTGATTTGGTTTCCACTTCATATACCAAACCATTCCTTTTTAACTTGGATGGATATTCTTAATAAGCTTCCCACAAAGGATAGACTTATTGGAAGGTCTTTGTTTGCTATGTCAAGAAAACCAAGAAACAAGGGATCATCTTTTTGCTAAAATTGTATGAGGGAATGTTTTATGACTGTGTAATATATTCAATGAAAAGTTGGGGGATGGAATCAGGAGGTCCAATGGCTTTGCACGAGACTTAAAAGGCAAAGCTCTTATTATTTATATTCTCAAGTTAGCATGGAATTATTTCATTTAATTATTCTTGTAAGAAAGAAATTGAAGACCATTTAAAGGTTTGAGCAAGATATGTTCAGAAGTCTTAAAAGATTTTGTAGGTTTAGGGCTTACAAGTAAAAAGAATAAATATTCAACTTTGTACAACATGGAATATAGTAGGGAGTTAATAGTATAATGCTGAGTCCAAGTTTCATTTTCTCTGTAAAGTTGTATTGAGTTTTTTTAACAGTTTTACTGCTTTTGGGGATAAATAAAAACTTGTAAAAAAGCTTATGATAGAGGGTATATGAAATAACAATCCTGAATAAAAATTGTAATTTACTAAAAGCTTCAAATTTAACATATCTAAATGTCTAAATCTCACTTGCAATAAAAATTCATTAATTATTCTTTTCTTCTTTTCTTTTTTTTTTTTTTTTTGCAATTTTTATTAGCTTTTATAAATGTTTTTTAGTTCAAATTATTTTTTAATTGGTTAAAAAAATTTCAAATTAGATGTATATTTCAGACCAATTGCAGCATTCATTTTCTTTTTTAACTATTTATTAAACACGTTTTATCTTTTTATTTAACAATTAAAAAAAGTGACTCTAATATCCCAAGATTTATCCAAAAGGCAAAGAGAAGTCAAAGAAATTTAAAAGCGAAAGAGTCGCAGGTGCAGTCCATCAAGGCTCTGGACCGAAGTTCGGACCAAAGAATAGGAATCAACAACAATAATATACAACAAATCCAGCTTCCTACATTCAAATTTTAATCATTCTGCAATACAAAGAACCTGGAATGATTGAATATATAATTTAAGAAAAAGAATAAAATGTTAAAATGTTATGGCCAAATTTGTATAAAATTATTAAGAAAAAGAAAGAAAATGTTAAAGTGCTTCATGGAGGTTTGACAAAGGCTCAAATGATTGTTGACCACTAAAATTATTTTAAAACGTTAATCTATTTTGCATTGAGACAAACAGCACTGACATAAACGCTGAATTCGTGGCATTTCTAATGTCCAAAATTAGAAGTCAGCTACTTGAAAATAGATTTATTTTTTTTGTACGATAATAGACATATAATTTGGCTTGGATATTCTTTGATTAAACGTGGCCTAAACGCCTAGCTCAATTTATTATAATTTTCTTTTTACATTAACATTCCTTTTTGTACTTTCACACGGAAACATTCTTGTATTAATAAGTAGGGATTGCTTCAATTGGATTATAGACCAAAAATTAAAGCGAATTGAAGATGGTTAGATCAGCCATAAAACTGTTCCTACTGCTGCTCTTTCTTGGGTACATGATGCTTTGGTTCATGATGCCCACGAAGTTATATTTTGAACATTGGTTGCCTAAAATCCGTGCCAAGACCAAATCCACATACTTAGGACAACAAGGTATAAAAGCACTCCATATCGCAGTTTCATTTGAAGTTCTTTTTCTCTGTTTGGAAGTTTTTTTCTATCTTAAATGATTATATATATATATATATGTATGCAGGTATGCTGATATACACATTTCCCATCCTCGTCATTGCTGGACTGGGATGTGTTTACCTTCACTTAGGAAAGAAATTACATGGAGATCACAACGTTGAAGGGTACCTCTTTAGATATGATCAGTACTTTTTTTCCACTTATTTCATGTTTCATGACATACTGGTAAAAGTTCTATGCAGACCCTTATATTAAAAGTCAGATTGTATTTTGCTTTTTCTATTAAAAAATCGAGTAAATTAGTCCTTATACGTTAAATCAAAGAGTGAATTGACACTTTTATTAAAAATTTCATTCATTTCTACTGTTAAAAACCGATTTCTGTACGCTAGCATGAGATACATGTGGTGCACCACTTGTCACTGTTTGTTTATTCTGTCCACTATGCCAATTTTTAATAATAGAATTGGATGAAATTTTCAACAAAAAAGACTGGTTTGCTCTTTGATTTAATTTACATATATTAATTCATCTATTTTTTTAATAGAGGGAATAAAATGCAATATTACACCTAGTATAAGGGCTTCCATGCTTATCAAGGTATAGTTTAACAAACTGCTGCTGATTTCTTGGGAACAGAAGGGTGCCGACATCTAAGTTGAAGCAACCAGTGATCGTGAAAGGTCCTTTGGGTATTGTTTCATGGATGGAGCTCTCATTTTTAACCATGTTTGTTGTGCTGTTAGCTTGGTCAACCACTTCTTACTTGAATGGTATGTTTACACATATCGACCAAATGGCTTCAAGGAGTGGATTGCTAGTGTAAGTATCTCATGAATTCCTTGGTTAAGACTTTATAAAAAAAAAAGTTCCAAATGGGGGCCAAATGCAATAGTCTGATGACATCTCCTTGCAGGTGGGAGGCTAAGTTGGAAATGTCAGGTCTAACACTAGGTCTCGTAGGCAACATTTGCCTAGCTTTCCTCTTCTTCCCTGTGACAAGAGGATCTTCAGTTTTACGGTTGATTGGGCTTAGCTCAGAAGCAAGTATTAAGTATCATATTTGGGTTGGGCATATTGCTATGACCATTTTCACTGCTCATGGTTTATGTTACCTTGTTTTCTGGGCCAAGACTGAGCAGTTATCACAGGTAAGTAAATAACCACATATTCTTGCATACTGGTATTTCATCAGATGATTCATTGTGTTGAACTGCAGGTACTTAAATGGGGTAAGATTGAAGTTTCAAACATGGCAGGAGAAATAGGTTTGGTTTGTGGGTTAGGGATGTGGGCAACAAGCCTTCCTGAAATAAGGCGGAAAATGTTTGAGCTCTTCTATTACACTCATCATCTCTACATTCTCTTTATTGTCTTCTTCGTCTTTCACGTGGGTTTCTCCTATGCTTGCATCGTGCTTCCTGGTTTCTACCTCTTCTTAATAGACCGATGTCTAAGATTCTTACAATCCCAACAAAGGGTTAGCTTGGCTGCTGCACGTATTTTACCTTGTCAAACTGTTGAGTTGAACTTCTGCAAGAGCCCAGGTAATTGCTAGAAGGTAGAAGTATTATAGAGGCTCTTATACTAAGAGTCAGATTGTATTTTGCTCCATCTACTAAAAAATGAGTAAATTAATCTATATACATTAGATCTAAGAGCAAACTAATCATTCTGTTAAAAATTATATCCATTTTCATTGTTAAAAACTGATTCTTCTATGTCAACATGAAATACACATAGCATGCCATATATCATTGTTTAGTTATTCAATTAGTGATGTTAGTTTTTAACGGTATAAATGAATGAAATTTTTAACAAAAAATACCAATTTATTTTTTGAACTAAAATAGACTGATTAATTTACCTATTTTGAGTGGAAAACAATCTCGCTCTTAATACATGTAACTCTATTATACTTTTACCTGCCAAAACTTGTTACTTCAATATTGATATATGCTTTGAGGGTTAAAATATGTTGCTAATCATCAGTAGAATTAAGCAAAATTTGATGAAGTTTATATTTGGATGATATGAATACTATTGACAAGATAAGCAATAATTTTGGAGATAATCTTGTTTGTTTAATGTGGCAGAAATGAATCACAGTCCAACAAGCATTATATTTGTGAATGTACCTGCCATTTCTAAGCTTCAATGGCATCCCTTTACAATTACCTCCAATAGCAATATGGATACTGACAAGCTGAGCATCGTGGTCAAAAGTGAAGGAAGATGGTCTTCTGACTTGTATCAGAAGCTTTCATCCCCTTTACCCATGGATGGCTTCCAGGTCTCCATAGAAGGACCTTACGGACGACCTGCTTCAACACATTTACTAAGGTACTTGACCGCCAAAACAACATCCCTTCTCCTGTTTTTGTAATGATAAGTAATAGAACTTCTTCCCGCAGGCACGACACATTGGTGCTGCTGAGCGGAGGAAGCGGCATTACGCCTTTCATCTCAATCATCCGAGAACTCCTCTTTAAGGCCAGTTCTGGAAGTAGCACCAGGATTCCACACATTCTTCTCATATGCGCGTTCAAGAAATCTATTGACCTCGCAATGTTGGAATTAATATTACCAGTTTCAGGCACCACAGTAGATATTTCTTGCCTGCAGTTACAGATTGAAGCCTATGTAACAAGAGAAAAGGGGGCAGATGAAGATAACCACAAGCCGCTAAAAACTGTATGGTTCAAGCCTAATGCGATAGATGCACCAGTTTCTGCAATTTTAGGCCCTAATAGCTGGCTCTGCCTTGGACTTATCATTTCATCTTCTTTTGTCATGTTTCTTCTTCTCATTGCCATTCTATCACGATACCATAATTCTAATATGGTATACCCTAGCTCTGCAACTGCTGGTTTTAACATGATATTCATGTGTCTCGCCATAGCCATGACAGCTAATGCTACTTTTCTTTGGAATAAGAAACAAAATAGAAAGAAGTTGAGACAGATTCGAAATATGGATACACCACCAGTGTGGTTTAACAATGGTGACAGAGAACTAGAAAGCCTGCCGTACCAGTCTTTATTTCAAGCCACCAATGTCCATTATGGTGAAAGACCTGACTTGAAAAGTTAGTTACTGTTTGCAGAGCTCTACATTACATGTATGTAACAAATATATATATATGACTTTTGACATCTGAATGTCTTGTTTGGTTTGATTTATGGTAGAGATATTGTTTGAACGCAAGGAAAGCAGCGTAGGAGTTATTGCCAGTGGACCGAGGGAAATGCTGCAAGAAGTGGCAGCCATCTGTAGTTCTGGTTTGGCAGATAATCTGCAATTCGAGTCCATTAGCTTCACCTGGTGATCACAGCAGAGCTGAAACAGAGGAAGAATAGTCCTCCCCCTTCTTTCACCTGCTTATTTGTTAAACCCCATGGGGATGAATCAATCATTCTTCTATATGGTTCTGCTCTATTTTGTAATATACATATATAGAGAGAGAGAACTCTGCAAATCAAGATATACAACCAAGATTCAGTTCAGATTTGTTTTACGATGTCTAAATTTTGTTTTTCCTTTGTTTATCATCCACTCTAGCACCACACGACGACCTTGATTTGTGACTGCCATTTTCCGAGGGTTTACCGGCTAAGTTGCTCATAAAATGCAGGAATAATAGTTTTTTTTTTTTTTTTTACCTTCCAATTTTAGGAAAAAAAATCATTTTAATTTTCATTTAATTTTTCCTTTTTTAGTCCTTTTTAGCTTACATTATTTGTAAAAAAAAAAATCATCTTAAAATGAATAGAAAAATTTTACCGACATGATATACATGTTATGTCACATCAGTAATTAAATTTTTAAAAATTAAAAATTATTGAAGAAAAATTAATGAATTGTTAACTGACAATTGTCAACAAAATCCATCGATTTTGAAGTGATTTGACAATCACACAAATTTAAAGATTAAAAGAGAGAAATTAAATGAAAAATTAAAAAAAATTGTAAAGTTGAATGGTTAAATAAGTTATTATGCCTAAAATGAACAACTCTCACACGTATATACTCGATGTCTTTATTTTTTTATTGTTTTTTAATAGTGTTTTTGAGAAAGTTGAAAGTACTTTTGAATTCAAAAGCAATTTTTTAACTTTTGCGTTAAAAAAAAAAACTTTTTAGGTCAAATAATATTTTAAACTCTTATTTATAATCTAATATTTTATGTTATATTTATATTGAGTATATAATTATTTTTTTATTAAATTTATTTCAAATATATAACATTATATATTTAAATTTATAATAAATATTTTAATAGTATTTAAAATATATATTATATATTCAAATTAAATTTTAAAAATAATTAATATTAATTACTTACTAATATTTAAAATTTATATTTCATATATTAAAATATTAATAATAAGTTACAATAAATTATTTTTTATATTATTACTAAAATATCATATATTAAATTAGAACATTATTTAAATATATATTTTTACTTCGCAATATAATGTCTAAAATAAAATTTTATTTTTTAAAATAATTTTTTGACCACAATACTAGATACTTAAACTTTAAATCAATTTTTTTTTTTATTTTCACATCACTTTTGAAAACATTGTTGATAAAGTGAATGAGAGTATTTGAGGAATGAAGCGTGAAGTGAACATTCTAGTTAAGAGATTGAACCTAACGCATTTACTATTTCAAAATTACTTCTATAAAAGATGAAGTGAGGAAAAGGACAAATCAAATTGAAACTAAAAGGAGTCCCTAAATTTCTACTTCACTATTGTACCTTAATTACCTCATAGATACAGCTATGACAATTACAGTGCCAAAGCGAATGGTGTCATCATCTATTGAGGATGCCATTGCCATATAAGCATGATTATTTTACATGATTACTTCCCTACTTTGTTATCACAGGACATATGCATGAGACCATCTTAATACAATTTTCAACACTTCCCAGCATTTATTTATTTTCTTCCCTCTGTTAGAAATCAAATCCAATATCACTTCTCTTTATTTCTTTTACTTACAATTTTTCTTATAATAAATAAATAAATTTTGGCTCAAAGATTTACAGAAGATAAAAATAATTTATATTCTTTTAATTTAAAATGAAGGATCAAATGATAGAAAATATTATCTATTTAAAATAAATAAATTTGTTGTTGAGTTACTTTGTTTTAATGAAATTTAAAGGAATTTATATCTCCGTTTTGAACCAAAGTAGCAAATGAAGTTGTATCAAAATGAGTTCTAGAAAACTTAAGCCAGCAACACAAGTTATTAAAGAAATAGTCACGGTAGAAAAGTTACAAAATGTTCAATTAAATATTAGTATTTTTTTTTTTTTTTTTGTTATCCAACTATAAAAAATTACAAAATGTTCACTCAACAATTAAATTTTGTCTTTTTTTATCCTCAATGAACTAATGTCAAAATAGAAACATCTAAAAATCCGAGATAGTGGATTCGAATGTGAGATGTCACATTTGTTGCCGAAGCAATTCAGACTACCATCACTCATTTCATCAGAGCTAAACAAGCGAGCATAGCAAAAATCATAATTATCCGTGTTGTGTGTAACATCCCTTGTCCGGGCTGGTTGCCGGACCTGAGGTATAGGAGGTTACCATGCAAAACTCAAAACATACATATACTTAAGCATACGTGGTGGATAATTTCATGAACTAATAAGTGGCAATTTGCTCTGATAGATCATTCAATTAAGTATAGAAATTTAAATGAGGAAACTACAAATACACAAAAATAGCGCACTATTTTTATAAAATTTAAGACGCGAAACATAACAGAATTGAACTTCATTGTATTAACATACATCACGGACTTAACATAATCCATTTCAAGGTTTAACAAGATTATTTACAATTAACCTAACTTTTATATGCATGCCACTTAGATTGACTAAATTAAATCAAGAGTCTACCACAACGCTTGGTAGATAGTGTGAACTTCTTCTTGATCCAATCCACAAGCTCTAAACGTTCCAAAATCTACAAGCAAAAGCAATCTAAACGTAATTATTTAGAATACTTAGTAAGCTATACAAATTCAACAGTTATTTACCTGGCGTAACAATATTATGATAATTTAATACGTAAATACAGTTTACCTATCCGTCAACACTATTTGCCAATAAGGTGAGTACATATATTTCATTTAGCATGATATCTTAAGTAAGCATCTCAATGCAATACTAATCTTCACATCAAATCCAATCTTATACCTATTGTTGATGTGGACTTCCATATATTAATTAGTTCTTTCATATTCTCTCATTTCTTAACTGGTCAATTTCACATTTTAGATGCTTTATATTACCCGATGAACACTGTAAAAGAACTCAAACCACAGGTACGCTTCACATTAGAGGCTCATTCAAGCTAATCACATACAAAGGTGTCAAGTTCCTCGTCCGAGCTAAACCTTATCGACACGATAAAAGTCTGGCCAGAGTTATATATATATGTAAAGTTACCAATCCAAGCTAAACTTTTAAAACAATATCAGATTACTTGTCATTTAGATTACCAGTCCAGGCTAAATCTATGCCATATGTATCTTCGAGTCTACAACAAATGTTGGATCTCAGAATCATCAAGAAATAACATGTAACATTACTTATGAGTCTTTTATTAAATTCATTGGGATGCTATCATTTTATAATTTCATTCACATTCTTTCATATGTAATTCGATATTTCTTCTATATATATATACATATATATATATATATATATGTATTTTGCGACTAAACTATTTACCAATTTATTTTATTATACAATATTCAAGAACAACTTTTCCTCTAGTCAAAACATTTAACATCACAAATTTTAAGCATTCAACAATAGTAATCTCACGAAATCTTTAGTAGTTTTGGAAACAAACAACACTATGAGCTAGATTGAAGCACGACAAATTTAAAAACATAAAATTCAAACAAAACAGACTTGAATTAACTTACCATACAAGAATACAAAGCTTGGCCATGTTTTTCCTAGCTTAACAAGGAAGAAAAACGATGATGAAAACAATGAAGAAGAGGATAATGAACTGCCTCTTTCCATCCACTATGCTATGGTAGATATGTGTGTGTCTAATCTAATTATTAATTAAGATTAACATCATTACAGGTAAGGTAAAACCAACACCTATCTGGCTATTACATATGAAAATGGTTGAACTATCAACTTAGTCCCTAATTAATTATATATTACCACAAGCAAAAGAAATCCATAGTGGTTAACTTTTACCACCTTTACAATTTCATCCTTATGCTAAAATAAATTATCTAACTACTCAAATCAACAAACCAGGATTTCATATAACACTATAATAAACTAATAGATATTAAATATTAAAACTTACTGACTCTATCATCAATGAGGTTTCGAAACCACCATTTTTGATACCACAGAAAATGACCTATTACAACTCTCCTCCTCCCCTTTAGAAATTTTTGTCCTCGAAAATTTTACCTAAAAAGAGATTTGGGTATTGTGATTTCATGGTTTCGTCTGGTATAATGCCCTAAATTTTTTATTTTTGTTTCTACAAAAATGTGACACAAATATCTATCTGCTTTAGTGGTTAAGTGTTCTAGGGGTGTGTGTGAGGTCCTAAGTTCAAACCTTACTTGGGCTAAATTTTGGTATTTTTCTGAATCAAGCCCTATCACTGGTTAGTAGGCTTTAGTTAATTATATGTAAGTATACATCAGAATGGGCCTACTGGTTTGGTGGTTAACGGGAGTGTTAGTTGGCTGAAGGTACTGTGTTCAAATCCCTATGTAGGCAGATGGGATTATTTTTGCTCGGTTTGGTGGCTGAGAGTTTGAGTTGTACTGAAAATCTGAGTAGCGGGTGGTTGAGATAGTGTAGGATGTGGGATTTGAGTAATCAGTTTCCCAAAATGCTCTCTCTTTAGAAAAATTGACCATCTTCCCTTCCACTTCTTCTTTTTTTTTCTTCTTTTCTTTTTTCGTTTTCCTCATCCCTGTTGCCAAAATTCTACTCCTCTTCCACCCTCTCTTTTCTGTTTTTCTTTTCCAATTTGTCTCTTTGTGTGCAACTCTCAAATTCTGTATAATCGGTAAGTTATATGTGGTTCTGATTTTGGTGTTGGTCGCTAGTGTGGTAATGAAGGTTTTGTGTTTTTCGATTAAGGTTAAAGGGCTGGAGCTTTTCCAATCGGTGTTGTAGTGGTGTAGAAACTTCTTTGCCCAATCAAAGGTAAGGTTTTTGAAAGATTATCGATTGACTGTCTCATGATGATTTTGATTGAGTACCATTTTAAGTGACTAAAATGGGAAATTATTAGTCAATATTTGGTGCTGAATATCTCAAGAGTGTTTCTATATCAAAATTGTACTAGGTGTGTACTCGAATACGCAAAAAAGAGGTTTCAGCAAAAGTCGAAAACCTTTCTATTGATGCCACATGAGCGTCTGGTCGCCCGTGTAGTAGGCCGTGCGAGAATGACATGGCCGTGTGATTGATGAAGGCCAGGCCGTGCGCTAGACACAGTCGTGTAGTTGTCGGGTATGGCCATGTATGACACACGGGCTAGACCAAATTAGGCCATGTAGGCCACACGAGCGTTTGGGTTTCTAGGCTAGGCCGTGTAATCCACACGAGCTAAGGCCCATCTGAGCGTGTGTGTGGGCCCACACGGGCAAGCCACATGAGCGTGTGGGCCCATTTAATTGAAATGTTTCCTAGGGTTGCACGGGTCGTCCCAAATGACTATGAGCCTACTGTAAGATCGGTAAGAGGTAATTAGACCTTAATTTGTATGATCTGTATTACTGTTACTATATTTTTGAGCATGTTATTACCATGCATATCTGACTGATTTGATTTATATAATTGTATCTGATATTTATGTATGCCATACGTAAGCATGTGAGCATGATATTCTAATTATCTGCATTTACATATACTGTTTTTGATTTTGGGGTTGGGATGATGATTATTATAGGGAGTGTTCTAAAAGGAGTTTACGCCTATTATCTGGTAGCTCAGCTGCAATATATCTGATATGTTTTACATTCAGTACAGCATGGTGTGTAAGGATGGTGGGTGTTTTAAACCCCATATGGTGTGTAGGGATAGTCAGAGATGGTGTGTAGAGGCTAGGGGCAAGATTCTAATTTCTGCTATGTATGCATATCTATATCTGAGATGGGCTAAGGCCCTCATTTACTTCTGTATTTGTATCTAGGATGGGCTAAATGTAACGGCCTAATTTTCAGTGGTGTCAGAAACGGTAGTTTGAGATCACTAAAGCCGACAAATAAGATGAACAATATAGTAATTTAATATTTATGAGTCAAGTAAGAATTTAGAAGAAATTCTGAATTGGTGAATTTGGTGAATTAAAAGAATTTATAAGGTTAAACAGGTCAAAAATGAGGCATCGAGACCTCGAATTTGAAAACTGAGCCATAAATATTTTTAGAAATATTTATGGAGTATCATTAAGTTAGTATTAAAGTTTTGTTGAGAAATTTTAACGTTTGGGTAATCAATTAAATAAAAAGGACTAAATTATAACAAATGTAAATTTTGCTAGAAGGATTAAATAGCTCAAGTGTTAAAAGAAAGAGGATTTAAAGGTGAATTAAGCCTAAAATTGAATAGGTTGGACGGAAAGGGCAAGAAAATTAGCAGAAAAATAATGGAAATAAGGGCAAACTTGGAATTTTTACAATTTTAACATATAAAATGAGGACAAAATTGAAAAATCTAGAGATCTCTTCATATTTTCTCAACCAAAATGCCATAAGAGGTCTGGAGAAAGCTATTTTTTCATATTTTTACATCATGTGAGTTTAAATCTTGCTTTTTCTTAATAATTTTTATGTTTTTATGACTTTTACAATTAGGTCCACTTATAGAATTCATTAGTTTTTGATTTGGTGGGTGAAATTGGAAGTTACCCTGGCTGATTAAGGGAAGTTTATGATGAATTATTATGAAATTTAAGTTCTAATTTAATATTAAGGTGGTTTTATTAAGTGATTTTGATAGAAAATGGTATTCAGGACCTAATTGTGAAAAAGTTCTGAATTAGAGATTGGTGTTGAAATTCAGAATATCAAAGGTTGTGAAATAGTTTATAATGATAAAATACAGTGTTAATTGAGAAAAATTAGTTCAATTGATGGGTGAATTGAGCAGGGATTAAATTGTAAAAACCGTAAATTTTGGGGTAAAAGTGTAACTTCAAAAATTGAAGAGCATAAATTATGAAGTGAAATAGAAATGAAATAAATGCTAATGAGTGAAAATATTTTACATTATAGATCAAGAATCCATAGAAGAACGAGGAAAAGAAAAAGTTGCAGAATAGTCCCTAAATGTCAATATCTTCTACAAATCAGCCGGGTAAGTTCATATGGTTGAACTTACATGTTTACTTGTCAATGATTGAATGATATAATGTGTTATTAAATATGAATTTTTTGTGGGATTGTGAAAATTTTATAAAATGAAAGAATAAATATGGAAATTCAAATTAGGAAAAAAAACTCAAGATTAAGTACGTTTGTATCGTGACATGTGATGAATTGACGGATAAGACCATGGTTGATCCATGGCAAAGTGTGAAACATAGGTATGGTATTATCCATACTGAGTTGTGAAACGTAGGTATGGTATTAACCATACGAAGTTGTGAAACGTACGTATGGTATTATCCATACTGAGTTAAGAAACATAGGTATGCATTTTCCATACCGAGTTGTAAAATGTAGGTATGGTATTTCAATGAGGAAAACCATACTGAGTTGTGAATTGTGGCACTGCACAACGACGTACTCAATTTCGTAAGACATTTCTTAATTTGATAATAAGTAATATATGAGGTGTGAACTAAAATGAAAAGGGATCGTGTAGTTGCTAATGTTGAGTTCAACTATGTGAAGTATTATAACATTGGTTGTGAATAGTAGAGAAATTTAGTAAATTTTTTGTTATTGTTTGGAAATATAATGTTTGGTAAGCATTACTTTTAAACCTGTGAACTTACTAAGCTTCAATAAGCTTACTTGTGTTTGTTTGATATTTTTATGTAGATTGAATTAAAGGAAAGTTGGTAGATCGGATCATCACAACAAAGCTCACTATCCAGATCAATTCTGATAGCTTTTGTTTTATGTTTAAAGATTTATATGGCATGTATAGAGTTTAAATGAAATGAAGTAAAGATGTAATAAACTAGTTAACAATATTTTGTACTAAAACAATTTTTGGTTAGTAGCAATAGTTTGACTTTGAAAATTCACCATAAATTATGAAAATTGAATTATACATTGAATAAAATATGAAATTAAATCCTATTGAATTTAGTTTCAGATAGAAGAAATGATGTAAGCAAACGACTTTCATATTAGGAGATATTTGAATTTTTGTGAGACAAGGTCAAAGTAATTTTGAGCTCCCATATTCTGACTTTGGAAAATCATTAAAAATTATACAAAAATAGTTATGGGATATAATTTATATTTATAAATTCCTTAATGAGTCTAATTTCAAGAGAAATAAATAGTAACATCATATGAATTTTGTACAATAGGATAATTAAATTTTTAGTGAGGAGGGGTCGGAACTGTAGGATAGTTAAATATGGGTAACTTTGAAGAATAAACTGTACTTATTGGCTAAACCAAAAATTCTAAAAATTTTATTGTAATAAGATATGTAAGTCTAGCTTCAGGTAAAATTAGCAAATCTTAATTTGGAGTTCTTTAGCTCAAGATAAAAATAATTTAGTGAATATGAAATGGATGGACAACTTTGATGTGAATATAAGTGAATAATGGAATTTATGTGTAATTATTCTGTAAACTTCGGTAACATCTTGTAACCCTATTCCAGTGATGAATGTGGGTTAGGGGTGTTACATTTATTGGTATTAGAGCTTTAGTTTAGTCGATTCTCAGAATGAATATGATGTGTAAAGTGTCTAGAAATACATGCCATATAAATCTGTGATAGTGTGATGTGAATGATCCGATCTAACTACTAATTTTTGTTATAGATTGTAAAGATGTCTGATAGACCCAACGGTGCTGGTCAATAAGAGGAAGTTAATAGTAGAATACAGGCTTCTGAGCAGGGAACAAGTAGTAATGTTCCAATTCTTTGATGAGAGAGGAAGAACTTAAAAATATGATTTACGAGTTAATGAATCAGTGGTATAGTGAAACAATACGAGGAAGATGTCAGGCACAACCACCACCTCCTTCCCCTACTGTAACACCAGTTACAACCCCGGTTGCTCCTCCTTTAATAGATGAATCTAGTAAAAGAACATCGATTGAAAAACTCAGAAAGTTCGAAGTTGAAGAATTTCGAGGGAGATCGGACGATGATCCAGTTAAAGCAGAATATTGGTTAAAGAGTTTAGAGAGAGTTTTTAAACAGATGATGTGTTCTCTGGAAGGCTATCTAAGGTGTGCGGTTTCACTATTGAAAGAAGAAGCGTATAATTGGTGGAAAACCATTGAGGCAGTGGTATCTGCAGATAAACTTACCTGGGAATTCTTCCAAACTGAGTTTAAAAAGAAGTATATGGGAAAGAGATATTTAGATAAAAAGAAGAGGGAATTTCTTAATCTCTGACAAGAGAATAAAATAGTGGCTGAATATGAAAGAGAATTTGTGTATCTCAGTAGATATGCTCGGGATGTTGTACCGACAGAGAGAGAAATGTGCATTAGATTCGAAAAAGGGCTTAATGATGAAATCAGAATGATGATTGGAGGCATAGAGATTCGAGAATTTGTGGTTCTATTTAGTCGAGCTCAAAAGATGGAAGAAGTGTATACCAGAAAGATGCAAAGAGAAAGAAAAGGTAAAGAAGTATACAAAAAAAATTTCTCTAGACCAATTTCAACTTTTCCAGCTAAAAAGTTCAAAAATGATTCTAGTTGACCTGTTACAATTCTGGAACGATCGAATAAAAGTAAAACAACCCAATGAGATGTCGGAGTAACTAATAAACCAGCAGCTAGTGCTAGTAGTGTGCAAAATATTCCGAGACCTAGATGCAAAAATTGTGGTAGATTTCATATTGTTGAATGTTGGGGAAGAATTGGAGCTTGTTATAGATGTGGTGGAACTGATCATTTTATTCCGGAATGTCCTTAATTGTTAAAAGAAGATAAAGAACAAGGAGAGAAGAAAGAAAATACTCCTTAGAAAAGTAAATGTTTGGGTCAAAGCAGTGCTGCTGGGACTACTCTTTCGGGAATGAGAGATATTGCAGCCCGATCAAAAACAAGGGCACCTACATGTACATATACGATCCGGGCAAGAAAAGAAGCTTTTGCTTCAGATGTGATTGCTGGTATTTTCTACCACATTTATAATTTATATGCTTAAATTCCTTAATGAGTCTACTTTCAATAGAAACAAACGGGAACATCATCCGAATTCTGTACAATGAGATAATTAAATTTTTAGTGAGGAGGGTCAACTATTAGACAGCTAAACAATGGTAACTTTGAAGAATAAACTGTACTTATTAGCTAAATCAAAATTATAAAAATTTTATGGTAATAAGATATGTGAGTCTAGTTTCAAGGAAAATTAGTGAATCTTAATTTGAAGTTCTGTAGCTCAAGATAAAAATAATTAGTGAGTATGACACGGATGGATAGCTTTGATGTGAATATAAGTTAATAATGGAATTTATGTGTAATTATTCTATAAACTTCAGTTACATCTTGTAACCCTGTTCCGGTGTTGGATGTAGGTTAGGGGTGTTACACTAAGGCCCAAATCTGCATCTATTTCTGTAATGGGCTTAGGCCTAAATCTGTATCTGTAATGGGCTCAGGCCCAAATCTGAAACTGTCTGATTCTGATTTTCTGATTGTTTGTGTATGCTATTTCTGCAGGGATTACACACTGAGTTTACGTAAACTCACTTTTTTCTATTTAACCTATACAGGTAATCCCCAGACTTAGATGGTTCGGTGCAGTGAAGGACTTGACGGTGACCACATACTTATTAAACTGCTTTATCTTCGTTTATGGTTTTATTTTGTTATCGGGTATTTTGATGTAACATTGGACTATCGGATTGTTGTTTTTTAATTTAGGTTCAACTGTGATTATTATTGTTTTATAACTGTTAAACGTGACAAAAACTCGGATATCACAAAAAGCAAAAGTTTTCTAAAAAAGTAAATGATTTCTGAAAACAACGCTTTTATACGCTTCCGCTATAAAAATGTTTTTACCTCTAATTGTTTTAAATGGATAAGAGTTTTTAAAATTGACAATAAAGATAAGGGATAACTAACAAGATTGGTTTTAATTGGACGAAGCTGTTATTTTAAAACCTTATGATGTGACACTGTCAGATTCGACCATAACATCTAGGCCGGATTTAGGGTGTTACATCTGGTTCCCAAGTAGCCTCATCGCTACCATAGTGATGCCACAATACTTTTACTAAAGCTATTTGCTTATTTCTTATCAATTTCACTTCTCATGCTAAAATCTTCACTAGATCTTTTGAATATGATAAATCAAGTTGCAATTCAACCTCACTGAGAGTAATGGCATGAGAAGAATCTGACTTATACTGTCGTACCATTGAAACATGGAACACATTATGAATCTTTTCAAACTCTGAAGGTAAAGGTAATTTATATTCCACTGGACCAATTCGTTCAATGATCACATATGGACCTATAAATCTCAGAATAAACGTTCCTTTTTTTACCAAACCGTGGAACTTTTTTCCAATGTGAAACATTCAAAAATACCTTTTTACCAATTTGAAACTCGATTTCTTTCTTTTTTTTTTACTTCACATATGACTTTTATCAATCGGAAGTAATTTTCAAACAATTCCTGATACTTCTAACTTTTTCTTTTGTTTCGTGAACTAAATCAGTTCCTGTCAACTTCTTTTCACTTAATTCGAACCAATACAATGGGATTCTGTATTTTCTTCCATACAAAGCTTCATTTGGTGCCATTCTGATACTTGACTAATAGTTGTTGTTGTATGTGAACTATACTAGTGGCAAGGATTTCTCCTAGCTGCCCTCAAATTGCAAAACACAACAACGAAACATGTCTTCAAGTATCCGTATTACTCGCTTAGACTCTCAATTTGTTTACGAATGAAATATTATACTAAAATTTAATTTGGTACCTAAAACTTCATGTAACTTACCCCTAAATTTAGATGTAAACCACAAATCCCTATTTAAAATAATAGATAGCATACGTTGTGTAATCTAAGAACTTCTACCACATACAATTCCATTAACTTATCAAATGAGAAATCAGTTTGAACTGGAAAGAAATAGGCAGACTTGGTTAATCTATCCAAAATTACCCAAATCACATCTTTCTTTCTTTGTGAAACCGGTAAGCTTAATACAAAGTCCATGGTAACATGTTGTCATTTCCATTCAGGAATCATTACTAGTTGAAGCAAGTAGGATGGAACTTGGTGTTTAGCTTTTACTTGCTAACACACTAAACACTTAGCCACAAACTCAAGGATTTCATGCTTCATTCCTTGCGTCCAATACATATACTTTAGATCACAATACATCTTGGTACTACTCGGATGAACCAAATAAGTACTTCTATGAGCTTCTTGTAGAATATTTTTTTTTTAACTTCAGAGCCATTTGACACACATATTTGATTTTTTTTAATACACACTGTTATCTCTACCAATGCTAAAATTCGTGGTCTGACCAATCTAAATTTGTTCTCATTTAGTCATCAAATTGGGATCATCCCTTATAACTCTTGAATTTTCTGAAGGAATGATGATTTAACCTTTAATTCAGCTAAAATGGATCCATCACATTCCAAACTCATCCAACAATTCAACGCCCTTAACACAAATAAAGACTTCTGACTCAAGGCATCGGCTACATCATTTCTTTTCCCAGGTGATAATCAATCACCAGATCACATTACAAAATTAGCTACGAAGATGGCTTAATAAGCTATCAAAGTTCTTAAAACGGTCATACGAAAACATGCATTTAATTTGGAGGAAAACTTAATCCAATTATAGAAAAACTTCCGAGGAAAAATGATTTAAACTTAATAATTCCATGTACAATTTTTGCTTTGGAAAAATCCCGTTCATTACCAATTTATTTAATGGTCATGTTCTAATTTAGTAGTAAAAAAATAACATCTGTTTACATTTTTAATAAAAACCAGGGTTCATGTGTAACTAATTAATATTCATAATTCCATGTCCTAAAATCAAATTAAATGTCATACAAGCTATATAAAATAAAACCCAAGCCCTATGTCCCATGCCACCGATCAAATAAAATAATACAATTTCTGAATAATTAAAAGACCTAATAATGAATCTAAAATATATTATTAACTAAAATTGAGTCAAGAACCACCGGATGTCATATCTGTGTCCTAACCTAGTATGTTATCTGTAAAGATGGAAATAAGAGGAGAATGAGCTATGAAGCTTAATATGAGTTCCATTACAAGAAAATCAGTGCAAAAGTAAACTAAGCATGTAATAATGGTTTCTAGTACAGTAATCAACCATAAAATATAACAGAAATTTATAGTTCACTCGAGCATGCTTATGAGTGCCAAAGTAATGCAATTTCAGTTTTAACATTAAAGGAAGGGCTTACCCTGCCGCTATACTCCATAGTAAAGTTCCCCAAAACTCTATATCCTGTACACTCCAGTAACCACGAGTTTTGTAGGTTAATACAGTACGTAGTTGTGAATACACAACGGGGTTGCAGATAAATGCATGCTAGTAAAAGTTATGGATAAACCACCAATGCTTGCAAGTTAATACATTGTCAATAGGTTATGAATGCACAACAGGTTTGCAGATAAAAGCTGTCAATATTGTTGTGGATAAACCACCAGTGTTTGCAGATAAACTTCCAGTACTTCCTCCTTTCAAAGTGTCCCTCCCCATGTAATGTAGTATGACATGTTATTCACAGTACAGTACAAAAACAATAGACATGTTGAGCATATATTTAGATTAACAGTAGCAGTAAACATGTATGTCATCTTTTTATTTATTAGTAACAATGGGCATGCCACTCATGCAATAAATAATACAGTGGTTCTAGTATCAATAACAATTTATCAGTAATCCAATCATAGAAGGCATATACTAATTACACATCATGCATATATAGTAATAATTTAGTCATTCAATTCATGGATTCCAACATTATTCATAATATCAAGGCCTCAACTGAAAGAGATAAAATTTTAAAAACACTTTAAAGATCATGCAAGGACTAAGTTGAACAGTTTACAAAAATCTAAGCAAAACTATAAAATAGAGGCATATAGCTGTGCAGCAACGAAAAGTGCTAAAAGTAACATGTTTTAACATCATTCTTAATGTGTTTTTGAGTGATTATCTGATGTTATTTATGAATTTTATGGTCCTAATCCTTTAAATTCATATTTTATTAGTTAATAGAGCACTTGGGAGAAAAAGGAGTGAAAACTGAACGAAAACTGGAGTGTCAAGGCAAGCTACAAGAGTCACACAAGTTAGAGCATTCCACATCACCAAATCATATAGATATATGACCCACACGAGTGTGTGGTAGGCCATGTCGATTTCATGAGATTTCACACTAAATTTCAAAAAATTGTAATTTTAGGTTCTCAAGCATTGTAAGACGTATATATGATAAAAATAAGAAGATAGGAGAGAATCGTCATAGAATATTCAAGAAAACAACTCAAAAAACACCATTAAAGCAGATTTCTGTCACAATTGAAGATTCTCATTTAATTTCTTAGAAAGTTATGTAACACCCTAATACTTGGCCTAGGAGTTTAGACCGAATTTCGGGGGTCACATTTATCACCGAAATGATCATGGGAAAATTTAGTTTAATAAACAAAAAAAATTACAATATTTAAGTTTCGTAAAAACTCTCAAATATAAAATCTCGATGTTGCAAAAAACCTCAGTCCAAATAACGCTTACATGTATTTAATACAAAAGTTCATACCACAGTTTTTAAAACAGTACTTTAACTAATTATTTAAAACACGTAACTTCGAGACCTTCAGCGTGTTGAGTCTAGCATCAGAATTCAAAAATGTACCTGAAAGGGAAACACTAAGGGGGTAAGCTACATGAGCTCAGTGTGAGTTCGAAACATGACTAACAACAGAATTACAGACCAGAATTCCAGATAGTAGTACAACAGTGAAACATACTTACAGAGATATACAGAACCAGAAGGTATACATGAAGCCAACGTCCCAAATGGATGGACTCAAGCAAAGCATTTATCATCGCACACAGTGTTACAAAACGTTATTACATGCAAGAATAATCACAAATGATAAGTCAAATAGACAGAATGCTGACAAACAAACTTACACCCAATCACTTAATCAGATGCTTATGAATGCAGTCAAGTAGTGAAAACCCACCCATCCAGCCAAAAAACTTTGTCCCCCAACCACACCTCAATAGAGCTGTTTAAGCTAATCCAACCAGACATACCATATAGGACCTCGAAAGGCCTATCTAACCCTACACACCATGTATGTGGACTAAACCACTCAGATCATAGTACGCAGTAAAGCTAACATATATTCAGTACAGTGCATTGCAGTAAATCACTATACAGATATATTGTAGTTAAACTACCAGATCAGATCAGAATCAATCTTCCTTCTCTTTATAACCATACCCCAAATCATGATCCAAATGCAACAATTCACACCAAACACGAACAGCCATATAGACACAAAAGGTCATAGACAGTCAGTCAAATACAGAATTTCGTACGATTAAACAAAAATACACTCTTTGGAATCAGACAGACTGAATCATAGTACAGAATTAGAATGCTCTTACACACATAAACTCAATGTCAAATTTCTTTACAGTTATCAGACACAATTTTATTTTGTAGAGCACATTACAAACACGAACTATCAATCGAAAGTTTAACACCATGCTGACAGTTAATCACACAACCCTAAGCCGTATCAGAATCCTTAATACTTATACAAAAGTCCTAACAATCGTTGGATGGCATAAGAAACAGAACGGATAAGTTATGCTACAGAACAAAAATTTGCAACATAGGGCCACACGGCCGTATGCTCTGGCCGTATAGAAGTGCCTAGACCGTGTGGTGACGCCCATGTGGAGAGGCACACGCCCGTGTGAAAAGAGGTACATGGCTTTGTGGCTAAGGCACACGCCTATGTGACCTAGGGACATGGCTGTATGATCTAGCCGTGTAACTCTCTGTCTGTTTATGCTAAAATAGGGTACAAGGCAGACACGATCGTGTGAGGGTCTCACACGCCCGTGTGCCCACCGGGTACGGCCGTATGTCGAAAACACACATCCGTGTGGGGTCCCTAAATCCCCAAATTGACTATATGGTTGTATGGCATCAAATCATATAACCCTAATTCCCAAATACATATGTTTGTCTGAGGAAGGGACACAGCTGTGTGGATGTCAATTAAAATCCCCAAATCAGCCACACGGCCGTGTGGCCAGCCCGCGTGGCACCCAAATTAGCCCAGAAACCCAAAATCCCAATTACACATAACTATGTAAACCACTCATGTGGGGGCACACACCCGTATAGCCAACCATGTGGTCACTAAACTACACCCAAAAGTAGCTGAAATCTTGACTTTGCGACATCAGAATGAATCCCAGTCGTTAACAACTCTTTAAACAAAAGAATCTTATAGAAATCCTCTAAATTCAACAGCAATTTCATGTCGAATATAAGCAGTTCAGAATATACACACAAATTGTTGAATTTCATAGCAATTCAGTACCAATTACACAATTTAGTAAACACTTGGAATTATTGAATATGACAGAATTGAATTAACAAATCAAAAATAGAAGAAAAAAGGTTCAAAACCCACACTTAATTTGCGAGATAAGCACCCGAATCACTCGATTCACTCCCCAAGCCAATTCAAAGACCCATTGGTCAACAATAATAAACCTAGAATTAATTTGAGAATCAGCAGAGGAAAAGAAAAGAAGAAAAATTTCTCGAATGAAAAAACACCCAAAGGAGGAAAATAGGATGTCCAGAGTAAAAGAGTAATAGAACGAGCCAATTTTACCAAAAAATAAAAAAATAGCAAAAATAAAGTTGAAAACTAATAAATATTTTTAACTCAAAACAATTAGGTGTAAAAAAATTTCCTCAAAGCCTACATGAAGACTCGAACCTAGAACCCCGAGGAAAACTAACACGCAACCAACTGCCAAACCAGCAGGCCTATTTTGACACTAGAATGCGAAATAAACTCAAATACCCAATCTAGCCACTGACCCTACCTATAAATCTCAAAACTTTTAACGCCAAAATTTGGGGCATTACAAGTTATCATGAGTTTCTTTATTTCTTTTGATTGTATTGTCTTTGGATGTTTTTATTTTTAAGCATGAACTAATTTTCTAAATACCTATTGGAGATAAACCCTCTGATGAATTCTTTCGTTTGATTTTTCTTTTACACAATAAATACTTAGTTTCTTGTTCTCAATTATGTGTGCTTAATCATTGGTTTAATTTTTCTAGAGTATTGATCCATGTTTGATATGCTTAATTTGGTGGTTGAATAAACCATATTTAAGAGTAGATCTTGCATAGATGCAATCCTAGAAATAGGATGACATAAATCTACTGAATTAGAGTCAAATCTACTAGGGAAATCTATAGCACGAGTTAATGCGATAATAGGGGTTTTAATTAGAAAGAAATTTCAATTAATCAACCTAGAGTTAGTTGCTCTTATGCTAAAAAGAGATATTTGAATAATTTAGGGATTTTTACGAATCAAGTTACTAAGTAAAGAAATTGCGTAATTTAGATTGATAGTGACAAATAAAATCTAGGTAAAATCTTTCATGGGTATTATTTTGATTCTTGGTTATTACTCGATTATTTTTGTGATTTGTTCTTTGTCGTGTTTATTAGTTAATTAAATTAGTTAATTTTAGTTTTTAAATCAATCACTCAAATTATTCAATTAAATAATAGAAAGACGATAATTACTAATACTTTTAGTCTTTGTGAGAACAATATCTTTGCTTACCGTAGCTATATTATTAATTGATAGGTGCACTTGCCTTAGTCAAATTTTTAGTTAATTTCGTGGATATTAGGCCAAGCTATGTACAATGCCTTAAGTTTACACGACCGTGTGGTCAGGCTGTGTAACAGACTGTGGCCTTGTGGAAATTAAAAAATTAATCTACAGGGGAGACACGACCGTGTGACAGGGCGTGTGGAAGGTTCTAGGCATGTGAGAATCGAAAGTATCCCAAGGTTTCAGGGGGACATGGCCGTATGAGTGGTCATGTGGCCCAAACAGGTGGTCCACATGCCCATGTGGTTGGCTGTGTGGTGCTAATCCATGGCACGGTTTGCCCCAATTCACTTGTAAAAGAACACACACCTTTCACCGTAGGCTCGAATGTCGCCTCTCACGTTCCAATCTAATTCGATGCAACTAAAACAGGTCATTCAAATGACATTTATACACGTGTTAACATTTTTTTCAAGATTTAACAAGATTCAACGATTTTAATGAAAGATTTGTCAAGAACTTTTGAAAGATTGACTAATTCATTTGAACTATTAATATCGGATAGAAATTTTACAAAATTTGGGATCTAAACTTTTGAAAGAGATGTACTTAGTGAACTTGATGGAATTACGGAGGCTATCAATAATGAATTCAAAAATTGATAGATAATTGATTTATCGGGGATTGTTTTGATTTGGAAAGCAAAATAATTTCAATAATAGAGAAAATTTTGATGCAAAGAAGAGGATGGTAAAGAAATATGAGATGAAATAGGGGGAGACAAGAGAATTTTCAATTGGGTTTGAAGAGAAATCATAATCTATGTCTAATTGAGAAAAAATGGACTAAATAGTTAGGGTTTTCAAACCTTAAAGGGTTGTATGGTAAATTCCCCTAGTTTGCCCAAAAATGGAATGGAATTGGGTAAAGGGTAGCTCAAACAAGGGTGTAGAGGAGTAGATGCTTAACCATTGGCTTACTGCCTATTCTTGATAGGTTTTTACGTCTAATAATATTTGTTTTAAGGTGGTGTTCATTCTAGTTTGCTAAAATTAAAATGAAAAAAAAAAAGAGATTGGAGTGGATATAACTTAAGACCTCTAAAGAGTGCACTCACTACTTAACCATTTAGCCTAGGTCAATTCTTTATTATTTATTTCAATTAACCTTCTATATTTTGGGGTGTGACATGCTCAGTCATTGACGTCGAGCTATGGGGCATTTTGGATAGACTAACCCTATTACAAGGACGGGGGTTTGGATAGGGTTTTGATCCAGATTGATAGTTTGTAGGTAGTCCAAGCAATCTAAGGGAATAATTTGGCAAACCGAAACTCAACTCTGATCAGGCGAATTCAAAAGATGCTATAAAATAAAGAGCATCGGGTGGTACGACATGTCTCTCAGGAGGTCAATCATGTTGCTGATTGAATTACTAAGATGTCTTCTGTTGATATGGAGGGGGTACATGTGTTGGTAGATGCACTTATAGAATAACTTGAAGTCCTTGATAGTGACAAAGCTAGTGGTGCTTTTGACCTTGTTAGTCTAGTTTAAATCTCTATGGTCTTTGTTTATCACCAAAAAAAAAAAAAAAACACTTGAAAATTGAATTAATTAAAAATAATTTTTATAATCAAAATGCATGAATTTAAACTTTTAATAAAAATAAAATAAATTATAATTATCTTTGAGGTTGAATTTAAATTTTAATTATTTAAAATAATTTAAGTTATAAGAATTAATATTTTTAATTGTACTCATGTTTTTGTCTTTTAAAATTATTAGAAATAACATGAATTTTATGAAATATTTATATTATTTATTCATGCATTTCATTTTTTTATGTTTTAATGGATATTTACCTTTTTAATAAAATAATTAGATTTTTTTTACTTTTTTGCAAATTTTTTATATTATTCTTTAATGATTTTTCATTGACATTGATGAGCATATAAATAAAATATGTTGTGTTATATAAAAGTTTGCGCATAAAATTATATATTGGATTTTTTTTTCTACTTTCATTTAGTCTCTTTTCACTTGCTTAATTATTTTAAATATAATTTTAATTATGTTAGGATTTTTCATTGCAATTTTTTGCATTTAGTTTTTGTTTATAATTTTTTTAATAAAAAAAAACACTTTTTTTTTTACTTGAGTATAGTTATATATATATTTAGTAACTATACTTAAACTGATTGGAATTTGATTTTAAATTTACTTTTTTTTACTTAAACAGAGAGAGAGAGACATAACTAATTTTTTCTTGAACTATAATTTTAAAAAAAGTTGTTATCTATATAACTAAAAAAATGTATTAAACAATATATAAATCATACTTAGAACTAGAGGTGCTCATGGGCCGGGCCGGGCCGGGTTCGGGCCGGGCTCAACTAAAAATCTAAGCCCATTCATCGGGCTCGGGCCGGGCCGGGCCTAAAAAATGGGCCTAAAATTTTGCCCAAGCCCGACCCGTATAAAAATGTTAAAACCCGGGCCCGGCCCGGCCCGCCCGTATTAATTTTTTATATTATTTTATATAATTTTTAAATATATATAATACATAAAAAATACTAAAAAAATTAAAATAAATATTTCCCAACAAATTGAAAATTAATTTTAAAAAATATGTAGACTTAAATAACACTAAGATAGATGTAAATTAACAAGTAAATACCTCTAAAATAATAACAAAATTAACAAATGCATTTAAAATAATAACAAAATTAACAATAAAATAAGTTTTATACAATATCCAAACAATAACAACAAAATAGTAGCAACATAATAGTAATATGGTATCAAAATAAGGAGAAAATATCAAGAAAATAACATTAAAAATAAAAATAAAAAATTAGATTTTTTTTATTTAGTAAATTCGGGCCGGGCCGGGCCCGGGCCAAAAATCCCTTACCCGAGGCCCGGCCCATTTTTTAAACGGGCCTAATTTTTTTGCCCAAGCCTATTTTTCGGGCCTATATTTTTGCCCAAACCCTCCCACATTTCGGGAGGGCCTTCGGGCCGGGCCGCCCGACCCATGAGCAGGTCTACTTAGAACTATCCTCAAAGTTCAAATAATTGTGATAAATTTGTACTTTAAGACAATATATTTATCTAAATAAAATATTGAATTAAAAATTATTTAAAAGAAATTATAAATAATTTAAATTTATTTATGATATCAATCATTAAATTAAATTTATAAAAAAATTTAAAATAATATAACAGGTATGCACACATTAAAGTTGCAACAAGTTCTGCATCTATATTTTTATATTTATATAATTATTTAATTACATAAAAAATTAATTAGATAATTTATCCATTTAATTTAATTTAAATATTTAATTTTATATTATCTATATTATTATATATTTTAAATTTTGATTTAACATTAACAAAATTAAAATTAATTATCACATTTTTAAAAGAAGTATTTTTTTTAAATTACATAACCTATTTATTCATTAGATTTTATTATTATTTTAAAAATAATTATTATATAGTTATATTATCTTAGATATTTATAATTTTTAAAATTTAGAAAAATATTTAATTAAATAAAAATTTAATTAAATAATTTATCCATTCGATTTAAGTTAAATATTTATATATTATTATTATTATTATTATTATTATTATTATTATTATTATCTATTTTAAATCTTTATTTTAACATAAAAATCTTAAAATTAATGATTACATTTTTAAAAGAAGTATTTAAATAAAAATTAACAATATTTATGAATAAAAAACATAATTAAATTTAAAATCTGTCAAAAGAGATTTTCTAATATTACTGAAAATGTATATTTAACATATTATTAATAATTTTAAACAGATAAAATAGTTAAATTTAAAAGTTACAAAAATATATATATTAATTGTATTAAAAGTGAATCTAAATTTAAGAAAAAAAATAACTAGATAAATGAGTAATTTTTTATACAAGATAAATGTGTGAATTTAAAAACTAAAAAAAAGTATATTTATAATTTAAAAACTAACAAGAGATCATTTTAAGTTATTTTTATCTCATTGTCTAACCCAGGTTTTCCCTTTTTTCTTTCTCTCAAATATATTTTTGTTATATATATTATAATAATTATATCCTATCTATATTATTATTTAAGTGTGTAGCTGAGTTGGTATCATATGTTAAATCGACACCAATCCATTAATAAAATTATTAAAATATATTTTTATAATTTAAAGAAATTATATTATTATAATAATACATTTATCATTTTTCTCAACTAATAAAAATTTTGGCAAAGGTTAATATTTAAATTCATACCACTAGCAATAATAAAATATTTTCTTTACTATTTTAATCAAAACTTTATTTTAATATTTTTATATGTTTCAATTTTAATATATAAAATTTTTATTCTATACATGATAGAATTTCTAATAAATATATATATGTATTATAATTTTGTGATGAGAGGAAGGAAATTCAAATTCTTAACATCGAAGTACAAATGGAATACTACACTATTCTATACCATAAAGAAAATTACACTAACTTAGTTAAAACTTAAAAGCATGTCAAATACTATACTTTTTTTTTTAGAAATTTTAAGATTTATAGTCTTAAATAAATTATAATTTTTAATTTATAAAATGAGTATATTAATTACTTCTACTAGTTATTGTATTTAATTTAAAAAGATGGATACTAATATTTGGAATTGGGTTAAGAATTGGAAGGCAAAGGAAAGAAGGTTATTGAGCTTAATGCAACGGCTACTTGCTTATTCCTTTATATAATAAGTACAAAAGGCAACCGACCATACCCTTTTTTACAGCTTGGCAATGGCTCCTCCCCCCCCCCCCCCCCCAAAACACCAATCAGATCTATCTCTATACTTTTCATCTCCTTTTTGCATTATATAAAAGGTAGCAGCAAGCAGCTTCCTTTGCTCATCAACATCAGCCACGAAAAGAGCCCTACCAAAAGCTCATCAATTCCTTTCCGTGGCCCATCCATAACTTTTTTGCAGCCATGAAAATGTCACTCAAGAGATTGCCCATTCTCCACAGGTTGGTATCCAAGTCCAACTACAATCTTCTTAGAATCTCCATCTTACTTACCAAAATGAAAAAACCCATGGTTCATAAGCTTATTTTTCTCAAGAAATCAAGAAAGCTCAAGAGGTTTAAGCTTCTGAAGCATTACAACCATGGCTTCCTAGGAGAGTATCAGTTTGATTCCCCCTCAAGCACTCCTCTTATTCATTACTATAACAAAAAACATGAGGTCGGAAACACAGATATTTACTCCATGCTGTTTTGGTGCAAGTGTTTTGGTTGCCTGAAAGCTCAGGTAAGAGGAGAAGAAGATTGCAGGTTAGCATTGGAAGCTGATCATTTGTCAGTAGTAGTACCTCCCATGGCATTGACAGGGGAAATAGATATTGAAGATGATGACTCAGTTGATGAGAGGGCTGAGAGGTTCATTCAAAATTTCTATGCACAAATGAGGCTGCAGAGGCAGGAATCATTTTAACTAAATGAATTCCTTCAATTTTTTTCCCCATTCAAATTATTACATGTTCTCAGCAACTCCACATGTTTTTTTCCCTGTGGAGTTTTGTCATGAATTTTTTTTTTTTTTTTTTTTTTTTTTGGAGTGAGCTTATTTTATTGGATTATTTGGAAATTGTTAATTGATTTGCAGGACATTCGAAACTTTTAATAAAAGTAAAATATGTATTTCTCTCTTTCTTTCATTCGGCTACAAAGAAATAATATTTCCATTTCTCGTTTCAAATTAGTTTTTTTAATAAACCACAAAATCATACTTAAATGATATATATTTTTAACTCGAGGTGGTACTTCAATTATAAAGGTAATTGCACCAAACATCCTTAAATTATAATTTTCCATTTTAAATTGATTTTTAAACTTTAAATCATTCTAATCACATTTCAAATTATTGAGGTTAAGTTTATTAAGTCATTACATTATTAAAATCTTAAGTTAACTAGTAAATGACACGTCAAATAATATGTGACATAATTTAAAATAAAAATTTTAAGAAAAAATAATTTTTTTAGAAATATTAATTTTGAGGTTTTCAAAGCTTTTACTTAAGCTTTATCATTCACTCTTTTTTTTTTCTTTTTTTTTTTTAGTTTTTATTTTTAAAAGTTATACAAAAATGTTCCATTTTTCTTTAAATTTTTCATTTTAAATTTAGTTTTATAAGACTTGACATGTCATTTAACGATTTTAATAATGAAAAACCTTGATTAATATAACATCAATAGGTGGGGGCATATTATTAAAAAATTTTGAAATTTAAGGATCAATTTAGAATGAAGGTCATAATTTGGTATGTCTAGTGCAATTAACTCTAAACTATATTTTGTTATCCAAATTACCTCAACCGTTAAACAATCACTTAACCAAATATTTTGTGACATGTGGCATTTCTAAAACTAAAAAAATCCAAAAAAATTAATCATTTCCTTCTTTTAAAAAAACATATAAACATATTCATCTATCTCTTTTGTTATTTACCCAAAAACTACTGCAATAGAAAATTTAAGAACTCACCGGAAAACTCTTCCAAACTAAGTTTCCAAGGACAAAACTCATTTTTTACAAGCTTTTTTTTTTTCTATTTTTAAATCTCAATTTTGATTCCTTTCTTTCCCCTATCACATCCCAAAAATATAGCTAGAAGAAATAAAGATAAAATTTAGATTTTTTTTTTAGCAAAGGGTAAGAGAATTTAATATGCCTTAAAAATTATTTTTGTTAAAAGTTGTTAAGAATGAGTCTACTAGTTTAGTAGTAAAACCTTAGCCTACCCATAGGTTCCAAGTTTAAAACCCCTTGTATGCATTTAGCTAAAACATTTTATTTTCTCATTTTTATCCTATAAAAGTGTGAAATTTTCAAATTAGCCCTGCCCTAAATTTTTTTTAATTTAAGTCCTTAATTTAAATTAAACCCTAATTTTTAAATAATTCTTAATTCTATTCCAATTAGGGAAAGAAAGTTTTATAAATAGCTCATCTTTCCAAACCCTACATAAATAGAATTTTTCAAGAGAAAAACTCCCAAAATTCTTCTTTCTCTCCTCCAATTTTCAACCGAGGATTCAAAGTTTTCAAAACCATCCCTCTCCTCCCAAGAAGACTGCCAATCTCCTCATCTGATTAAGGGTTTTGTGTTTTCAAAATCAAGTGTGCGATTTAATTTAAAATCATTGTGTATGATTAAATATGTTGAATCATTCAAAAATTAGGGTTAAAATACGTTGGGAATAAGCATATAAGTCCTTCTTTTGTAAATACACTAATGAACCCCTATGTGATTTACTATGCGAACCACATGAATTTTTAGGCGAACCCTAGAAGGAAAATATATATATGCGAACCTTAGAAAAATTGTATGCGAACGCTTAAGTAAATGCTAGGCAAGGCCCTAACATGTTCATGCGAACCCTTAGTTTATAACATGCGAGCCTCCTATTACATGTGAACCCTCTATTGCATGTGAACATCCTATAGTATGTGAACCCCCTATGGTATGCGAAACCCCCATTAGTGGCAAACCCTATGTTGTATGTGAGCCAGAATATATGCAAGCCTATAAGTATGCGAGCTCAATATTTGTGTGAACCCTAGGTGGGCGAACCCTTCTGCGAATCCTATGTGTACAGCCCTTTTTGTGCGAAACCTACCATGAGTAAGTATGCAAGCCATGTATTATCCAAACTCCTAGTTTATATCTTTACGGACCCTAAAGGATTATTTATTCAAACCCCATATATTTGTACATGCAAACCATAAGTGATTATTTATGCGAACTATATATAGCATGCTAACCCTTTTATATGATAATATGAGAACCCTATACATGCGAACCCCTAGGTGTGAACCTACATGTGCAAACCCTACATGTAAACATGTATGTATGTGTTAAGATAAACTAGGCCTATTAATTCACATGTAGATACTGAGTATGTAACACTATTTTTAACTCGCACAAATTATATGTGTATGTGAAATTGATGTGAATAGATGCATAAATACATGCCACTCAATGTTAGTATATGATAATAAACATGCTTGATAAGCATAGTATCAAACATTGATAATGAGTATGATATGATGAGTATATGTGCGTAAATACATGAAATCGGGTATAGAGGATGGAGAAGTTCCATAAAAGACAATGGTAATTTAAGTCCACACCAAAAGTCAGTACTGCACGAAGTAGGCGACAATATCATCAAAATCGGGTCGACCGAGATGATAGTTTGTTGTAGTAAAAAGCCATCAAAACTAGGCAACCAAGATGTTAGGTTATTGTAGTGAAAGTCATCATCACATATGACAAGTGAACGACCATCTTCACTTGGAAATCCAAGATGGTTAGTCTTTTATATGTGTTTTTGGTGTGTTGAGCGATGCTCGAGGGCAAATAGGATGAACAGACGGGAAATTTGCATTCACATTGCATCATACATAAATTGCATAAACATTGATTTGCTAGATGTTCCATATGTTATGCTTAACTCGCTATTATGCTATCAATTCTATGATTTTCTGTTTGTGCAGTTATATATAATGATTTATAAGTTAGTCTCACACTAAGCCATTGTAAGCTCATTCCCATTTTTCTTCACCTCTCAGGTAACGTGAAAAATTAGGACTCGGTATGGCATCAAAGGACTCTCTGATTAGCATCTTGTTTTATTATTTAAAAAATTTCAATTTATCATTTATTTTTTGATATTGTAATTATTAATTTTTTGTTTTTATATCTTCAGTTTGGGATTGATTAGTTTATTTATTTTAAAGCATGACACTTAGTTAATACTTTGATATTTGCATGCTTTTCAGTTTAGAAAACTATTACTTTAAATGTTTTCTACTACTTTGCAAAATATTTAAAGTTTTGATAAAGTCTTTTCTTAAAAACCTAAAAATCATTTTCCTAAAACTTCACATTAATAATGTTGAAATTGATTTATTAAGTAAAGTCAGCTTAAATTAATTAACATCTTTATTAAAAACAAAAAGAGCGTTTTTCATACAAATTAATGCTTCAAAAAGAATGGCTTTATAGGATCATCTCGGTGATCAAATGTAACGCCTTCAATTTGGCTGAAACTCCTAGGCCGGGTCAGAGGTGTTACATTAAGTGGTATCAGAGACTAGGTTTTTTAAACACGGTTTTGAAGTTTTTAAGGAGTATGCATGCATGGAAATAAATTTCATGATATAGTAAGTTTTTATTGAAAAACTAGTTTAAGGAAGTCTGATGCCAAGTATTGTAGAAAAACTTTCTAAGTAGTAAAAAAACTTTAGATAAAAAGGTAGCATAAAACGAAAACTCAAATGAAGTATTAATTACTTGAAATTGTAGAAATATCAGTATGAACACCCAATGCAGACATGGTAGGGGTAGACCTCGTAGGGCTATACCCATAGAATCGTCTACAGTTTCAGAGGAAAATTTAACCCAGAAATATGTAGAAAACTCTACCACGAATGACGACAGAGGTTATGAGAAAGGAGATATGGGAATGGCAAATCAGAATATGAAATTGTGGAAGATGATTATGTGACTTAGGCTATGTTGAAAGTGCTCCAAAGAGTTGTCAGATTGGGTAACAAAAACAGAAACAGCAAGACGGTCGTCGAAAAACTCAAATCAAACGGGGTCAAATTGTTAAAAAAACTCAAATAAAACTTGAGCACAGTAATTATTGGCAGAAATGTATTCTGTTTCAATAGTGGACAGCGCAACACTATTTTCTTTCTTTAAAAACCATGAAATTAGCATTTTTCCTAAGAATTGACAAGTACCGAGGTGCTCTTACTATCTAGTTTGCAACCTCCAAAATAAGCATATAAGAAAGCACGCAAGCTAAAGGATGAATCTCTAGGATACCAAAATCCTATATTAGAAGTGTCTCTAAGGTACCTAAAAATTCTCTTAATAGCTTGTAAATGTGATTCCTTAGGGCATGATTGATATCTAGCACACAAGAAAACACTAAACATAACATGTAATCTACTTACGGTAAGATAAAGCAAAGAATTAATCATAGACCTATATAATTTAATGTCTACACATTTACCTTCTTCATCTTTGTCAAGCTTTGTAAAAAAGCTCATAGGTGTAGCTTGTGGTTTGAGATTGTCCATCCCAAACTTCTTGAGCATTTCCATTGTGTACTTAGCTTGATTAATGAAGATGCCATCATTCCTTTGCTTGATTTGGAGTCTCAAAAAGAAGTTTAGTTCTCCTATCATGCTCATATCAAATTCACTTTGCATTAGCTTGGAAAATTCTTAACAAAGAAAATTATTAGTAGCACCAAAAATAATATCATCAACATAAATTTGTACCAGTAATAAATTTGTCTTTTCTTTTGATAAAAACTTTTGTATCAACCTTCCCTTTACAAAAACTTTTTTCAACAAGAAAATTTGATAGTTTTTCATACTAAGCTCTAGGAGCATGTTTCAAACTATATAAAGCTTTTGAAAGTTTGAAAACATGATTTGGAAATTTTAAATCTTCAAAATCGGGTGATTTATCAACATACACTTCTTCATTTATAAAACTATTTAGAAAAACACTTTTTATGTCCATTTGATATAATTTAAAACCATTAAAGCATGCAAAAGCTAAGAGCACTCTAATGGCTTCCATTCTAGTTACGAGAACATACATTTCATCATAGTCTATTCCTTTCTCTTAAGTGTAAGCTACAAGCCTAGTACCACTCTTATCTAGCTTATTCCTAAAAACCCACTTAGTACCGATAGTAAATTTTGCACATGGTCTTTCTAAAAGGGTCTATACATTGCTTCTCTCAAATTGACTTAATTCATCTAACATAGCTAGTGTGTTCAAACGGTTAATCGAACTGAACTAGTATTAATCAAATTAACCGAACTTTTTAATCCTTTAACCGTTAACCCGAATCGAAATATTTCGGTCAATTTGGTCAGTTAACCAAATTAACCGATCTTTACATTTTTTTGTTAAATCAAGTATAAAACATATAAAAAAATAAATTTATAATATTCATTTGATCGGATTAACCGAATTAAATGAATTAACCGAACTAGTAATAGCCTAATGCATAAATATATAATATTATTTAACTTCGATTAATTGGGTTAATTCAGTTAATTAACTGGTTTCGAACCAAATTAATCGTTAACCGAAATTTCAAAAAACTTTTAATTAACCTCCGATCGAATTAGATCGGTTAACCGACCGATTAACCAAATTAGGTTGATTCAGTCAGTTAATTTAGTTTTAACCGAAGTTTGAACACCCTTAAGCATAGCCAATATCCAATAATCATCATTTAATACTTCTTTGATATTATTAGGCTCAGTGCATAAAATAATGCAACATAATTACATTTATTTCTAAGACAAGATCTAGAAGTTACCCTTTTGAATAGATCTCCCAAAATCTTACCATCCTTCACATGGTTGTACTCTCTTGGATGATTGACTTCACTTTCCTCTATGGTGAGCTCATTTAGAGCTTCTTGTGTTTGTTCTTGAATCTTGTCATTTGATGAATGGTCTACTTTATCAACATTATTTAATATTCCTACACCATCATCATCAACACAAGTATCCTATCTAGGAATAGGGTTAGCATAATCAAAAACAACATTTATTGATCCTTCAACTACTAAAGTTCTTTTATTACAGACTCTATAAGCTTTAGAATTTAAAGAAAAACCAAGAAAAAATCTTTCATCACTTTTTGAATCAAATTTACCAAGATTGTCTTTGTCATTATTTAAAACAAAACACTTGCATCCAAAAGGACGAAAATAGTTAATGTTAAGCTTTTTGTTTTTAAAAAGTTCATATGGATTTTTCTTTGAAATAGGCCTAATCATTGCTCTATTAACAATATAGCAAGCAGTGTTTGTGCCTTCCACCCAAAAATATTTCAGTAAATTATTTTCACAAAGCGTGGTTCTAGCTAGCCATTTCTTCTAAAAGTCTATTTTTCCTTTCAACAACTTCATTTTGTTGAAGGGTTTTAGGTGCTGAAAAATTATGGCTAATTCCATTTAAGTTACAAAAATTTTCAAAACCAAGATTTTGAAATTCAGTTCCATTGTGTAACACCCCAAACCAGGCCTAGTTGTTAAGGCCGAATTTGGAAAGCTACACTGGCCATCGAAATGGACTAAAAAAACTTCTGTAATTTCAAACGTACTTTTTAAACCATTTGCGCATTTCGTTCAAAACTAGTAAAATTGAATGTTAAACCTTATTTTTAATCACATTTCAAATTCATTTGTCCATGAAAATGGCCAAAAATAATCTTTCGGAATTTTCAAAAAATATATTTTAAATCTATTGGCTTATCAATTCAAAACAAATGAAGTAAAGTGTTCATTTTAATTTCGTAAAAACAGTGCGAATTTTAGGAATTTAAATAATTAATGTCTCAATTGTAGACATTCAATCTTTTATTTAAAACTATTTCGGATTTTCAATCATACTTCTAAACTATTTGTATAATAACTTCAGAAACTAAATGCCTTTAGAATTCTCATTTGTAAAGATTTATAATTTTGAAAATTAAGTCTAATTTTGTTAAAAACTTATTTTTTTAGAAATGTAGTGGAAAATATATTATCGATAGATTTTATTTTAAAAATTGAGTCTCATACGAAATCTTGTCAAAAACTAACTTATGCAATTTTTAAAACTTAATTCATGAAATCAAGTCATGCAAATCAGAATAAAATCTTTAAAGTAAAATCCCATGCCACAATGCCATAATTTAACATAAAAAGTCCCAAATATCAATAAAAATCCATAAAAATTCAAATCATAAATAAAAGTTCATATTTATTTAAAAACCATTTTTTGAGATCATCTTCGATGACTGAATCTGAGTCCTAACCACGAGGGTTATCTGAAATACAAAGTGGGTGAGTTTTAAAGAGCCTAGTGTGAGATTAAAATAAACACAAACATATACATTATACAATTAAAATAATCATCCCAGTTTCATATAACTCAAAATTTCACACTTATACTATACATGATCATGTCAATACTATACATGATCATGTCAATGCACATTTTGCAAAACAATGCAAATTTTTTGAAAACAGTCCTACCCTTCTCCGCTACACACTAATATCAAGTTCCCCATAACTCATCCATCTGAAACACCATTTGTGGGCAAGCTACCACTGATTTGCAGGTAAACTGCCATTGATAACACTTTTGTGGACAAGCCACCACTGGTATGCAGATATGCTATCAATAATAAATTTTGTGGACAAGCCCCCACTAGTATGCAGATATACTGTTATTGATAAATTTTGTGCCTATAAACATGCTCTCATAATCATATATCACATGATAATCACTTTTAACATGTTAATCATACTTTTCACATTAGATCATGGATCTCACTATTTTTAACATACACATATATAAATCTCACATGTTTAAATCATTGTATATATCACATAAGCCATATATCACATATCATGAGGATGAGATCTACAAATAAATCATAATCATAATCATAATTATCATGTGTTTCATAGAATCACTCGATTGAAGTCACTTAGTTGGTGTACATCTTGATAAGTTTTTTACTCTTCTTGAATATTTAGTGTGCTCATGATTTATTATATTTAAGTTATTAATATAATAAAATAAATATATCACATATAAGGAATAGTAACGATCCCACACCTTTTATCGAAGATCAAATTTGTCACAATCTTTATTAATGATTTCACTTTGATCTAACTCGCAAGATGAATCTAACACATGAGTAACGTTGATCAGTTAGGATCATTTGAAAAAAATTTATTACTTAAAGATTGATTACTAATAGTCCCATCAACACTTACTCCATGATTTTAGACTCTCGAAAAGATTATTATTAATGCAAACTTAGGGGTCTCCCCAATGATTCCTGTTTGGTTTTTCAAATGATATGGGATAGTATTAGTATGATAATAAATAATAAATAATAATATGTAACATTGTCCTTATGACCACTGTACCATTCAGTCATGATCTGAAATCACTAAAAGAAGGATTTTACGATCCAAATAACCCATAGCTATAACTTGTTTAAACAGGGATGGACACTGAATCAAAAAAGGAATGAGATTAATGAGTTGAGTGATCTAAAATAATTGTTAGAGCAAAGTGAGTATAAGTTTAATCAATATGTGGAATGACAAAATAGAGAAGGAAAAAAAAGGAAGAAATGTAATGCCCCAAAAATGTTTATTTTTGTTGTTGTGAATGGGTGACACAAATAATTGTCTGCCTCAGTGGTTATGTGTTCTGGGTGTGTGTGGGAAGTCCCAAGTTCAAGCCATGACTTAGGAAAATTTTAGTATTTTTATGAATTAAGCCCTATCTCTGGTTAGTAGGCTTTTAAGTAAAATATGGTAAGTTTATATCAGAAATGGCTTGCTGGTCTGGTGGTTAAGTAGAGTATTAATATGCGAAATGTCTTGTGTTCGAATCCCTCCGCAGGCAAGGATATTATTTTTTGCTCAGATTTCGAGATAGAATTGTGTAATAGAGGGATTCTCAGTAGTGGATGTGTAATGGGAATTAGGGGAGAAGATTAGTGGATTTTTGGGGTTATCGGGATTTAATTTTATTTTTTTCCCATAATCGAATTTTTACTCTCTTCTCAAAAAAAATTCTACCGTCTATTCTTCTCCCTTTCCTCTTGCTAAAATTCTCAGAGTTTTTCCATCTTTTTCTTCTTTTTTTGCTTCTTGATTTTTCCCTAATCCATTTGTTTTTCTTCGTTTTCGTACGCAATTACTGCTCGCTTAGTTTTGGTAAGTGTTTCTCTTTGTTTCTGTCATGAATCTCTTATTGACTAAACTGGTAATGTTTTTCTCTGCGATTTGGGCGTAGAGGGAGCTCGGACTGGTGAATTCAGTGTTCTCGTCTTAACAATAGTTAAATAGAGGGTTATCGTGGGCGGTAAGTTGGGTTTCTGTTCGTTCTTGGTTGTCAATTCGCTTGTAAATCTATTAAATTGATGATGAGTATCATGATTTTAGGCCTTGAAGTGCTCAGTAGTGATTAGGCATCAAAATAATACCAGGTGTGCACCAAAAAAGCATAAAACAAGGTTCGGTAAAAAGCCAAAAACCCCCACTGTTGATGCCACACAGGCGTGTAGTCATGTGTATGGTAGGCTGTGTGGTAGGCTGTGTGCCACCACACGGGCGTGTGATCGACGAGGCTGGGCATGGCCGTGTGATGGCCAGGCAGGCAGTGTGCGAGACATAGGCTAGACTGATTTAGGCGGTGTGGGCCACACAGGCATGTGGGATTCTAGGCCAGGCCATGTGATCCACACGACCAAAGCCAAATTGGGTAGTATGGGCCATACGGGTAGGCCACATGGGCGTGTGGGCCCATTTTTACTGATTTGATTTCTAAGGTTGCACGGGTCGCCCAAGTCGACTGTGAACCTATTGTAGGGTTGGTAAGCTCTATTTAGACCCTTAATTTTGTGAACTGAACAAATGATGATTGGACTGAGCATGGTTAAAATGTATGCCTATTTATTGATATATATATATATATATATATGTTTATTGATAATTGCATAAAAGCATGTCATCTATAGTATGCCTGCGTTGCATTGGGTTAGGTTGATTATATTTGGAGGAAGTGTAATGAAAGGCTCTTAAGCCTAATATACTAGCAGCTCAGTTGCAAACTACTATTTTGTGCTGCATTCGGTACTACTTGGAGTGTAAGGATAGGTGGGCTGATTAAATCTCCACATTGAGTGTAGGGTTGGACGAAGATGGTGTGTAGAGTCTTGTTAGGTAGGACTATGCTACTGTATATCTGTTACTGTTACTGATGGGCTTAGGCCCTTGTGCATATTGATACTGATACTATATTTGGCTAAGGCCTAACTGATACTGACACTGAAAGGGGCTTAGCCCAAGACTGCTTTTGACTATGCACTGTAGTTGCTATTTGTTTGTTTTTTCCACGGGATTACACGCTGAGTTTACGTAAACTCACCACTTTCTGTTTAATGTGCACAGGTAATCCCCAGAGCTAGATGGATCGGTGAGGCGGAGGACTCGACAGTGACCATGGTTTTTGGACCGTATGTTTTTAATTTATACTTGGGTTCTATTATTATTTTTTGGGGTTATTGTGATGTAATTTGTGGACTTTTTGTGGACTCTTGCTTGAACTTGGTTTATACTTGTTTTTATGGATTTATAAATCGCTAGTCGTAGGAAATTCAGTTTTAAAAAGTTAAAGTATTTTCTAAACTCACGATCACATAAGCTGTTTTTAGAAAAGCTTCCGCAACAAGTAATGTTTTAGAGCAAATGATTTAAATAAGTAAAATGATTTCTTTTAGAACTAATAAGAGATAAAGAAAGGTAATAACATGGAAACAGTTTTTTTTGTTGTAATAACTTAGTTTTCAAACACACTATCATGTGACATCGCTAGATTCGGCCATAACGCCTAGGCTTTGTTTGGGGCGTTACAAGAAATTCAACCATCAGCCGCGACGGTCTGATGACAAGGGAGTGGTGGTCTGGTGATGGCTGAAGAAAAAGAACTATATGGGTTTTGGCGCAACAAGGTTGGAAAAGAAAATAAAAAGGGAGGAGAGAAATAGAGGAGAAAAGAGACTCGCGATGGCGCGCGATGGAGATCACAACAGCGATGGGAGGAGAAAAATAGGAGGAGACGAGGTGCGGTGGGTATAAGGCATGATGGTCAGTGGTGAGGAGTTCGATCACGGTGGAGAAAATGAGCAAAAGTTAAAAGAAAGGGTGCTGGTTATTTTGCAAAATAGAGAGAAAATAGATGAGAAAAGAATTAAAAAAGAAAGAAAATGGGAGCAAGAGGGAGGTAGGGACAACAAAAGGGTGGTGAAAGCTTGGTCAACCATGACTAGGTTCAACTTAGGGTAAGATAAGAAGTTTTCAAAAGAAAAGGGAGACGTGAGTGAAAAGAGCGATCATGCTTACTCAACTTAGGGTAAGTTTGACCTATATTGGAGGAAAGGAATCCTCCTATTTATGGTGAAAATTGGGTGGACAACAAGCACTAAAAGCACATGAAAAAATGTCTAAAAATTAAATAAAAGGAGAGTGAGCATGGGGGCTTGAACTTAGGACCACTAGGATAGCTAAGGAGTTATTAATCCACTAGACTAGACATTTGTTTTTATTTTAATAGAAAATAATTAAAAACATGGGATGGCCTTTGATAAGGGTTTAAAACAAATTTTCACCACAAAGAAATTAATAAGAGAGAAAGGATTTGAACTTAAATCATCAAGGACAGCTCACCACTACTCAATCACTATAATTGATGTTTATTATCAAATGAGTAAAAGATTATCTAAATTAAAACTTGATCGTGACCACTCTCTATTCATTAACCCAATTTCTACTAATCCGGTTTTTGGGATGTGACACATGGTCACTTCTAACACTAGTGATAGAGTAGCCTTTTTCATATTAATTAATTTTATAACTTAAGAAAAAAGCTCAAATAAATCTAGAATAATAATCTCGATCACAAAAGCATATTATTTTCCACCCAATCTAGTAGTTCTAATTGGTCCAAAAAGATCAGTTTGAATTAATTGAGGAACTCTATTAATATATACATCATTGATAGGTTTAAAAGAAATGCTCTTACGTTTGCTTTTAACACATGCATCACAAACTTTATCTAAATCAAAATCAATTTTTGGCAATCCTCTTACTAAGTCATTTGTAGCTAGTTTATGCAATATGCACATGCTAACATGTCCTAATTTTCTATGCCATAATAAAGAATTATTTTTATTTTTAGCAATAAGGCATATGTATGAATCATGCATATCATCTAAATGCACCATGTAAGTATTTCCTATCCTATGTCCTACAAGCTTAATCTTATTAAACACAATGTCAATTACTTTACATCCATTAGACTCAAAAATCAAATTGAAACATTTATCACACAATTGACTAATACTTAATATGTTATGCTTAAGATAATTGACATACAAAACATTTTCAATAAAGATTGAAGAGTTTTTACCAATAGAGCCAATTCTTTTTATTTGTCCTTTGGAGTTGTCACCAAATATAACTTATTCTCCATTTTTTTTGGCTTCAATTCGATAAAATTTCTCTTGTCACTAGTCATATGTCTTGAGCATCCACTACCAAGGTGTCACGAGTAGTTTCTTCAATTGCCCACCTTGAAGTAATGCTCTTCTCCCTACAAATATATATATTTTTTTGTTTTTTGTACCCAAATACTTTTAGGTCCATAAGTATTAGTTCCTAAAATTTTTATTCTTTTGGGAATCCATTTTGAAAGAATCTCTTTGTCTTGAGTAACACTAAATCCTTTAGGTACCCGTATACTTTTAACAATTTTTCCTTTATAAAATCTTAAGGGACCTCTATGTTTATAGAAATTAAAGTTTGTTCCAACAAAGTTTGTGTAACAACTCATTTTTAGTGGAAGTTTGTGTAACAACTCATTTTTAATGGAGTCGAAAATAGGGATTTTGGGACCACAAATTTGACTAATTAGTCCGTAATTATTATTTAATTTATACGAGTCAAATATAGGTTTATATTGAATGTTGGATTTTGTAACAGCCCGATTTAGGGCCAAATTAGAATAGTGGTTTCGGGACCACAAATTTGAAGTAGAAAAATTTATTGCAGTATTATTTTAAGGTTTATATATGATTGACAGATTGTGCGAAAATTTCGTTAAGAAATTTTATCGATAGAGTGTCCAATTTGACTAGTAGGACTAAATTGCAAAAAGTGCAAAATATGTGTTCTAGAAGCTTTGGGTGCTTAATTGTAATGAAACTTTAAATTAAAGGTCCTTAAAAGGTAATTAGACCATTATATCATAAGATAGACAAAAATGGACATGGTAAGGGAAAATTTCAAAGTTAGGCATTAAGGGCATTTTGGTCATTTGGTGAGTAAAGACAAATAAAACAAATAAAAAGTCTTCATCTTCCTCAATTTAGTCCTTTGTGCCAAAAATTGAAAGGTCTCCATAGCTAGGGTTTTGGCCAAGCTTTCCAAGCTCAAGTGTAAGTCCATCCTAGCCCCGTGTATAATGATGTTTACATTTTTGAGGTCCTCGTAACCTAATCTAGTCTTTCCAAGGATTAATTTGAAAAGTTGTCAAAGTTTAAAATTTTACCCATGTTAGACATGCATGGATTTTGATGTCTAAAGGTATAAAATGAATGTTAGTTGTGTGATAAACGATTTTTACTAAGTGATTTTCAATAAAAATGTCAAAAGGACCTATTTGTAAAAGTTATAAAATGAGTAGTAGAAAATGTGAATAAATGGAAAATGTGGGCTGTTATGAGTATGAAGTAGGTTCGGCTAGGCTTGGATAATGAAGAAATTGAAAGAAATTCATTTTTACGAGCCTAGGGACTAAAGTGTAAAAATGTGAACTTTAGGGACAAAAATATATTTTTTCCATAGTGTGATTGTAATAGCCCAATTTGGCCCCGACCTAAAATCAAGAATGAACAACAATACAATAAGCCCAAAGTCCATTTACAGGTAATCCAATAATAAAAAGTCCAACAATTACAATAAAGCCTAAAACCCAAATTTATACCAGCCCAAATACTAACCCAATTAAATAAAATTAACCTTAGCCTATTTACAGAATAAACCAAGCCCGAAATAATATGGGGCCCAAGCGGCCCAAAATCAATTAACTTTTAGGAAACCCTAGTGGTTTCCAGAATATTCTGACATCGCAACCATCGGTCGGGCTTTTACCTTCCCCCTAACCTCGGCTCCCACGAACGGCTACTACGCCGGATGGTCTTTCCACGCGTTGCCTCGTTCTAGATGGCTTTCGTACGTACCTGCAAAAGCAAATAACAAGTACAACTTAGTAACAGAATACAATAAAATATTGTAGAATAAGAGAAAAAACGTGTATCTCATTTCTTTTTTTTTTTTTTCCATTTGGCTATAAAAGCCAAGTATTATAACTGTAAAAAGGACTTACGCACATTGGGCAAATAAAAAATAGTCAAGAAAATTAAAGTATCTGAAGGTGATTCTTATTTTTCTCCTTTTTGTATTCGTTTCTTTTGGATCTTTATTTGTGTGTGTGCATGTAAAAATAAAAAAGAAAGAGATTTACCTTTGCAAAATAAACCGTTGGAGTACTTCTTGCATTGTTGAAATCGGAGTACAGAGGTCTTCAAGGTTAAAAATGCTGAAGCATTCGAGTTTGATATTTTCAAATTGACACAAATTCATTGCTATTTGCCAATCATCGTGGCAAAATAGAGGTCGACAAGAGTGTCGATTCGTCGGAAAAAACAGAGGGCTAGGGTTCTTTTTAAAAAATGGCTGATTACTTCTATTTTGCGGAAGGAAATTTCCTTTTATACAACATGTGAAATGGCACCGTTTGGGGCCTATTTCAATGGCTCCAAAACGGTGCCGTTTAAGCCTTACCCAATGACCCGATCCAAATACGGCTGAGATCCGCGTGCTTTGGTCTATGAGGGGAGATTTGCGCTATTAGTCCCTCCATCTGGCATTATCATTCGATTCAGTCTTATTTTCATTTTTCATATTTGTTAGTTTTCCTCTATAATTTGTGCACTATCTTAAATTAATACAGTTCTAAACATAGCGTTTTGAGAGAGAAGTCATTTGCATTTTTAATACTCATTCGTTTGCACTTATTTTATTTTGGTCCTGAATTATGTTTTAATAACTTTGATTGTTTGTAGATCCCTCTTCTGATTTTATTTTTGCTTCAATTGAGTTTGTTTTTTTTTTTTTTAATTTTAGTTTATGAATTCTTATCATTATTTATTTATTTTTCAAATAAAAATTGATTTAATATATTAATTTAAACTATTTATTTGATTTCATATTGATTTAGTTGTTTTTGTTTTCTTTTGTGTGTGTATAATTCGGTTATTCTTTTTAAATTTATGCATTATTTATTGTTTTTTTTAAAGAAATATATCTTAACATAGTATTTTAATTAGTTCATCAATTTTTGCATTGATTTAAATTGTTGCATTATTTTTGTTGTATATATATTTTTTAAAGTTATGTAGTTTTTTTTTACTTCTAAAATTCATTTTCTATCATTTTATTAAAAGATTTGTATAATATTTAATTTAAATACTCTTATATATCAATATTTTACACATGCACATATAATTTATGTAAAGAATTTATTTTCATTTTATATTATTGACTTCACATAAATTTATTTATTTTTTATAGATTATTCATATATATATAGTTTCTTTTAAGTATATCTACTTTATATATATATATATATATATATATTCTTTTAAATTTATTATTCATAATTTATTTCCTAAAAGATCATATTTAACATATATTTCTGCTTATTCCAAATATTTCTATATATATTATTTCTATATATATTATTACTTGTATGTATTATTATTTCATATATTATTATCTTTAAACCTATATCTTATATTTCAAATTATTTTGTATGTCATCAATTTCATAACGTATAGATTTTGTTATTTATATATATATATATATATATATATATTGGTATATTCCTTAAATCATTCTTTATATGTATTCTTTCATTCTCTTGTATATTATAATTTAAGTTACTTATATTCTTTTAGATTACTAACATTTTATTATATATATGTGCATTGTTTGTTTTAGAATTTTATATGATTTTAAATACTTTGCATGCATTATTATAATATGTACATATTTTTTATTAGATTTTTATTATTTATAAATTTTGTTTTAAATTGTATAGTATAACACTATTTTTATGTACAATATTTATTTCAAAATTCATATAAGGATATCGCTATATAATATAATATTCCTTTACGTTAAACTTTTATACTTTGCTTTTAATTGTTTTTTATGTACCTTATTGATTTTATATTAATGGTTTCAAATCTTTTTCTTTGGCTTATTGTAATGATTTATTGATTGTATATTGTTCTTTATTCTTACTTGTGAAAGTTTATTTTATTTCTTCAAAGTTAGCCTTTAATTAGTTAACTTGCAAATGTTAGTATCATGTGGTGATGTACTAATTTAAATTTCTTATAGCTCCATATGATCATTATTCATTCTTTGTAGAAGTGATGTTATTATGTATCTTTATTTCCTATTTATTGTTCCCTTTATTTTGTGTCATTGCCTTATGATTTCAATTTCAACTTTTGCCCCATTTTAATTATTCTTTAAAGCAAACCAAATAAGCATATTTTGAAAGGTTTTAAAATCGTCTATTTGAAAACCTTTTAAATAAGGCAATATTTAGTGTTTGGAAATTTGGGAAATTGTGCCCTAACGTGCTGTGCTGCATTTTTCCGTTTAACCATACCACTAAGTAGCTTTTCAATTGCATATTATCAAAAGATGACCTCGGCATTAAAGGTTTAAGATAACATGTCCTAACGTGCTGGATGTGGTGTCTTGTTCCTTTGAAACAGGTGAATCTTAAAACTCAATTCAAACCAAACGTTCTTTAAAAAATCACATTTCAAACTTTTTCAAGATTTTAACATTAGGACAATTATTGATCAAAAATGGTACTAGTTTTGGGCGTAAAGGGTGCTAATCCTTTCTCGTACGTAATCGACTCCCAAACCTGCTTTTCTATTTCGTAGACCAAAATTATTTTTTAAAAAGGTGATCCAATCACACCTAAACAAAAAAGGTTGGTGGCGACTCCATATTTTTAAGGTCGATCACTGTTTTTTCCAAAAATTAAAAAATGGTTTCGACAGCTTGGCGACTCCACTGGGGACTGGTTGAGAGTCAGGCCATAGATTGGTTAATTTTTGTCCTTTTGATTGAAAATTTCAAAAATCAATTTAAAAAAATCATGTTTCTTTTGTTGCATTTGTGAGTGTTATGGTAATGTTGAATTTTGTAGAATATTTTCGCATTGCATTGCATGACCATTATGGTCACACTTTTAAGTTGGAGTGAGAAGCTATGCCTTCGTGAGGTTTTCACCTCCACATGGGTTAGTGGATAGCTTCCGGAATGCATCCATACCTATGTGCTTCGTGAGATTTTCATATCAGCATGGCCATAAGGAAATGTATTCCCCTGAACTGAACTTGATCCATATGAGCCTATAATGGGTGAGGATTGAGGAATTCGCTGGTTCAGGTACCCTTCTCTTCAGAACTAAACCACATATAGTGAACCTTAAGGGTTTACCCTAGGTAGAGCTATGCCGAATTTTAGTGGTTACCTAGATAGGTGTTTTGATAATTTTTCTATTTGCTTTAAATTGTATTATGTGATGTTGACTTATTGTGTTTTAATTTGTTCTTGATTGCATGTCATCTCATATTAAAAGGTGTCGATTCCCATTCGGTTACTAAGTTACAAAGCTTACTATGGAAAGCGAATTTCTTGATAAAGTGAAGGACAATGCGGCTATCCGTACATGGTCAGAGAAGTTGCAATTTGAAAAAGGAGATAGTCTAGCTTAAGGACATGTATAAGAGTTGTGGGACTTTACTCGTATTAGTGTGACACAAAATGAGCTTCAAGAATTGAGAGATATATGGGCCCATTGGGAGAATGAGACTAAGCAGCTATTCAATAATAATTATGGCGACATATCCTACTTGCTTGATGTCAAGGTGGACAAGTATTTATTTCGGGCTATGGCCCAGGTCTGGAATCCTGCTTATAGCTATTTCACTTTTGGCAAGGTGGACTTGGTACCAATTGTGGAGGAATATACGGCTCTGCTTCACTGTCCAAAGATCCAAGTTGATAAAGTTTGCTCAAAAGCTGCTAATGTCCCAACTTTTATGAAGAAGTTGATGAACATCACTGGAATGAGTAAGCAATGGGTTACGGCTCAAATTCAGCAAAAGGGTGACGGGAAGTGCATTCCTTGGGTGAATTTGAGAGACTTCGTTTTGGCACATCCTGATGTAAAGAAGAGGGTGAATGTTTTTTCCTTGAGTATCTATGGACTAGTTATTTTCCCTAAGGCTCTAAGGAATATAGATGAAGCCGTCACGGATTTATTTAATCAATTGGATGAACAAGTCATGCCTATTCCTACAATCCTAGCCGAAACATTTAGGTCTCTAAGCGCATGTCGTAGGGCCGATGAAGGTAGATTTATTGGTTGCGCATAGTTGTTGTTGGTATGGTTTCATGGCCATTTTTGTAAGGTGGATAAGGTTTCTTACCGAATTTTCTCTACGAATTATTCACCGCTAAAAGAAGAATCAGCTATGACAATGAGGGATGATATATCAAAAGAGAAGTGGATGACGATGCTTTAGAATCTTCAAGAGGATAATGTCGAGTGGAGGGCTCCATGGATGGTTCCCGACGAGATCCTTTATAAATGTGGGAGTTTTGATTGGGTTCCTTTACTTGGAATTTGGGGAGCTGTTGGATATGCCCCTTTGCTTGTATCAAGGTAGTTTAAGTCAAGGCAATTTGTACCGGTGACATATGGGCTGGCTCAATCTGAGTTCTCGTATAAAGGGGAAAATTATAAGAAGAAAGCTTGAGAAATTTCCAATGCTTGGAAGCAAACTCATTGGATGAAAAGATTGATTATAGGTGCAATGTCGACTCCTGAATATAATGGGTGGATGAGCAAAAGGGTCAATGATAATATCCTTGGGCCGAATCTAGAAGGTGCGCGATCAATGGAGGAATATTTGCAAGTAGTCCCATCAAAATTAGAAATTACAAAGCAAGACTTTGAACAGTGGAACTCAGAACTTGGGAAGAAAATAGAGCAATTGGAGGAAGAGAAAATACACTTGAGATTGGATGTAGATGTTCAAAAGTCAGATGCTGAAAAGTTAAGAAAGGGGAAGAACAAGGCTAAGGAACACCTTAAGAGTTTAAAGTCAAATTACAAGAGGTTGCGTGTGTCGATGAGAACTGGCGGGTTAGGGAAAACTTCAGAACAGTGGCAGCAAAAGATCCAGGAAGAAAGGGTTAAGGCTAAGCATTGGCAGAAGAAATTCAAAGAGGTTCAGGCACGGAATGAAGTCTTAGAAAGGAGTATGTTAGAAAGCCAAAAGGGAAGGGATGAATTAAAGGTTACGATGGTTGAGCTGGAAAAGTCTCTTCGTCAGTGTCGAAACTGTAATTCTGTGATGGAGCTGCGGGTAAGTTTAAGAAAAATTGAAGAAATGAAGGGGAAAATTGAAGACATTACAAACTTGTCGAATTCGTATTAAGTTTTTGGAGGTGAATGAAGAGCGTTGGAAAGAGGAGCTTCATCATTCTCAGAGTTAGGTCAGAAGTAGAGATTATATTATGGGAGAAGCTATGGCACAGATTCGAGAAGTGGCCGATCACTTACAAGCTTTGACTGTGCAAGCTGATGCACTCAGTCTGAAGTGCAAGCTGGAATCAGACCAAGGGAACGAGTTAGCTTCTTTGCTTAGGAAGATTAACACTTTGGGCATTAGGTTAAAGTCATAGTTGTAATCTGTTTTATGTAAAGAGCTTTGTTTTCTAATAAAGTTTTCTATATGGAATTGAATTAGAATCGACGCCTTTTTGCATTCATGCATTTCATGCATTTGTATTACATTGCATTATATGCATTAAAAATCATAAAAAGACCCTAATAAATTAAAATTATTTTAGAGAGAGTTAATCTGGAGACCAACAAAAACCAATCAATCAAATACTGTTACGGTACCTGCACTAAGTCAAGAAATATGGATCAGAGGATGGAAAGGTTGGAACAACTCCAAAAAGAGATGCAAGATCAAATGCAAGAGTAGTTGGCAAAGATTCAGCAGGATATGATGGACCGAATGTTGGAATCACGGAGGAATATGATGAATCAGCTAACTCAATTATTGGCTTGGGGATTGGATAAAAAGAAGTACTATTGTGGTCAATACTGAAGAAAATGAGGATCCTCTCTATCCTTTGGGTTTTACTCCAACTAATGCACAGACACAACCTAAGGCATACCCGCGTAGACTATCTGTTACAATTAGGCCACAACAATTTCAAATTGGTGCTTCAATGCCAATGAATCCCCAAACTGGCTCAGGTTTAGGAGATAACCCAATCAATCCTACTGTCCCTGATTTGGATGAAATGGCTAAAAGAGAAAGGACAAAGGCTGAATTACCAAAGCAGCTAGAAGATAGATGTAAATGGCTGGAGGAGAAGTTTAAGGCGATAGAAAGTGTTGATAGTTGTTATGGAATTGATGCCAAGGATTTAAGCCTGGTCCCGAACTTGGTGCTTCCGTGCAAGTTTAAAATGCCTGAATTTGAGAATTATAATGGGACGAGCTGCCCCGAAGCTTGTATTACTATGTTCTACAGAAAGATGACTGGATACATTAACAACGATCAACTGTTGATCCATTGCTTCCAAGATAGCCTGATAGGGGTAGCGGCTAAATGGTATAATCAACTGAGTCGTGCCAGGATCGGTTTATGGGGAGATTTGGCTCAAGCATTCATAAAACAATACAGTCATGTGACAGATATGACTCCTGATAAAATTACCCTACAGAATATGGAGAAAAAGCCGAATGAATGTTTTAGACAATATACACAGAGATGGAGGGAGGTTGTCATCCAAGTTCAGCCACCACTTTTGGAGAAAGAGACCACAATGCTCTTTATTAATACTCTAAAGGCCCCATTTATCACTCATGTGTTAGGAAGCAACACAAAAAGCTTTTCAGACATAGTAATGATGGGAGAAATGATTGAAAATGCAATAATGAGGGGAAGGATAGATGTCGAAGAGAGTAATAGGAGAACGGCCTCGAGGAAGGAAGAAAATAAGGTGAACAATACGAGCACTTATAACAAAGGTTACTCCAAATCAATTACTATAAGTCAACCAAAGGCAGTGGCTAGTAGTCAGTGCTAGTCAAGACAAGAATCTGACACAAAGCAAAATGAGAAACTCCAATTTACGCCAATCCCAATGTCGTATAGGGAGTTATATCAGAGTTTATTTGATGCACATGTGGTGGCCCCTTTTTACTTGAAGCCGTTGCAGCCCCCGTACCCTAAATGGTATGATGTAATGCTCAATGTGAGTACTATACAGGGATCACAGGGCATTCGATTGAAAATTGTACTACCTTTAAGAAGTTGGTTGAAAAGTTCATACAAATGGGCATTGTGAAGTTTGATGATAAGCCAAGTGTAGAAAATCCATTAACCAATCATACTAACAATGGGGTAAATACAGTAAGTGAAAATTTGGAGAGAAGAATTGAAGCAAATACTGCAGAAGTAAAGACTCATTTAAGATGGGTTTAGAGAGAAATGGTCAAAAGGAGACTAATTATTTCAGAAGAGAGTAGTGGAAAGATGATGAATTATTATAAGTATCACCACGAAATAGGGCATGAGATTCAAGATTGCATGGAATTCAGAACCTTGGTGCAAGGTTTGATGGATAATAAGGAAATAGAGTTCTGCGAAGAAGGTATAGAAGAAAGAAGCATATACGCGTCAGAGGTCCCAAAAGTCAACTATCCAGTGGTTATTATTTCGCAACCCAAAAGCAATGAAGCAAGGGTACAGATGACATCGAAGATAATCATTTAGAAACCTACAATTTTTCTTTATAAGGATAATAAAAGGGTCATCTGGAACTATGACTATAATGCGACAATCTAGGGAAACGAAAGTTCAGCCAGTGCTTCAAAAGAAGATCAAGATATGGGATCTCATACTCATAGTGGAAGACGATATGATTTGATAAATGCTTGAACAGAACTGGTAAAAGGGAAGGCTCCAATGGTAGAGCAAAAGAAGGGAAAGGTGGTTGAACCAAAGCCATCCATTAATGAGCCAGTAAAGGAGGAAGAAGCTAAGGAGTTTTTGAAGTTTTTAAAGCACAGTGAGTACAGCATGGTGGAACAGTTGCACAAATAGCCAACTCGTATGTCTGTGTTGGCCTTACTTTTGAGTTTGAAGGTACATCGAAGTACGCTGGTGAAGGTTTTGAATGAGACATATGTGGCCAATGATATCTCGGTCAATAAATTGGACCGACTAGTTAACAATATAAGTGCTGATAATTTCATTTACTTCAATGATGATGAAATTCCACCAGGAGGTATGGGATACGCTAAAGCTTTGCATATCACCACTAGATGCAAAGGATACACATTGCTAGGGGTTTTGATAGACAATGGATCGACATTAAACGTATTGCCCTTATCCACATTGAACAGACTACCAGTGGACAGCTCACACATGAAAGAATGCCAGAATATAGTAAGGGCTTTTGATGGCACGCAAAGAAGGATTAATACCTCTGCTGGTTGGCCCAACTATATATGAGGTGGACTTCCTTGTCATGGATATCAAGCCTTCCTACAACTGCTTATTAGGAAGACCTTGGATACATTCGGCAGGGGCAGTGCCTTCGTCATTACATCAGAAGTTAAAGTTGGTATTAGAGGGTCGGCTAGTAGCAATAAATGCTGAAGAAGACATTATTGTGACTATAACTAGTGATGCACCGTACTTGGAGATAAATGATGAGGCAACTAAGTGTTCTTTTCGGTCTTTGGAGTTCGTGAATGCAACTTTCATTATTGAGGGGAACAGAATTTCGGTGCTAAAAATATCTAAAACCACAAGAATGGGATTACAGATGATGGTAGGAAAGGGAGCTTTACCGGGAAAAGAGCTTGGAAAACATCTCTAGGGTAGAGTTATGGCCCCAGTACTGAAAGACAAATAGGATCGCTTTGGCTTAGGGTTTAAGCCAGATATGAAACAGAGAAAGGAGTTGGAAAAAAGACAGGAAAGAAGAAGGGCTCGTTTGAGTGGCAAAGAAACTAAGTGGGTACCCTTCATAATTCCCCACATATCCAAAACCTTCGTATCGAGAGGGATTATTCATACTGAACAAAAGGCGCCAAAAGAAGAAGGTATTGAGGAAATGTTGAGAAATGTATACATCAATGCCATATCTGAGGAAACAATTGAAGAAGGGACCTTATCAGATATCCGCCTTTATGAACCTAGGAGTATTTTGGACAATTGGACTGCAGAAGAAATCCCTGTAGTATTTAGAGCTTATTCAGAGTAATGTTTGAAACACACTTGTTGCTTTAAGCCTAGAAGCAATGTGATTTCTCTTGTGAAATAGGCTCATGTTCAAACATCATGATTTCAATGAAGTACATTTTTGCTATTATTTGGAGTATATATTCTTTCATTTTTCTATAATATTTTGAAATCTTTTATTCTTTTTACACTCTTTCAGATCATTATTTCATTTCATTCATAATCATACCATACAAATAATTATTTTTGAATTCATTTATTCTTTGTATATTCTTTTGAACCTACAATAGGCTCTCAGATATTAACGCCATGAGTGACGCTGATATTCGCTCAAAATCGCCTTTTGAGCAAGACATGTGTTTAGAGGGATCCCATGACTTTGAAGATGATAGAGACTGTGGCTTATCTCCGAACTTGTTAAGGATGGTAGAACAATAAGAAAAACAAATTCTACCTCACAAGGAGTCAGTGGACGTTATGACCTTGGAAGAAAGATACGTAGTAAAAATTGGAACATACATGACTGAAGAAACGAAGCGAGACCTTGTTGAGTTACTTCAAGAGTTCAAAGATGTCTTCGCATGGTCATACCAAGTTATGCCCGGGTTAAATACTGATATTGTAGTAAACAGCCTCCCCATAAAAGAATATTGCAAGCCAGTTCAGCAGAAACTTCAAAGGATGAGGCCTGATATTGTGCTAAAGATAAAGGAAGAGGTTAAGAAGCAGTTTGATGCTGAATTTCTGCGGGTGGTCAAATACTCGGAATGAGTACCCAACGTTGTACCTCTTCCTAAGAATTATGGAAAAGTGCGGATGTGTGTAGATTACAGAGATTTAAATAAGGCCAGCCTAAAAGATAATTTCCCCTTGCCTCACATTGATACTTTGGTGGATAACACAGCAGGCTACTCATTGTTTTCTTTCATGGATGGTTTCTCAAGGTACAATAAGATAAAGATGCATCTTGAGGATATGGAAAAAACTACCTTCATAACCCTGTAGGGTACGTTTTGTTATAAGGTGATGTCGTTTGGATTGAAAAACACGGGTGCGACATATCAAAGGGCCATGGTGAACTTGTTCCACGATATGATGCATAAAGAAATTGAAGTTTATATTGATGATATGATCGTAAAGTCCCGAACAGAAAAGGAGCACATCCAAGTTTTGAGGAAGTTGTTCCTAAGATTGAGATAATTACAATTAAAGCTCCATCCAACGAAATGTACTTTTGGAGCTCGATCGGGAAAACTACTGGGTTTCGTAGTCAGCAAAAGGGGAATTGAGATTTACTCAGACTAGGTCGGGGCTATATAAGAATTGCCTCTGCCGCGCACCCAGAAAGAAGTTCGAGGTTTTCTTGGAAGGCTGAATTACATTGCCCGGTTCATTTCACAATTAACTGAGAAATGTGACCCTATATTTCGTCTTCTTAAAAAACACAACCCAGGCATGTGGGATGATGAATGCCAGAATGCTTTTGATAAAGTTAAACAGTACTTGTTAAGTCCCCCAGTATTGTCGCCTCCATGCCCAGACAAGCCATTAATACTGTATTTGTCAGTATTCAATAACTCCATGGGATGTGTACTTGGTCAACACGATGAGTCAGGACGGAAAGAAAATTCAATATATTACCTCAGCAAGAAATTCACTAATTGTGAAATGAAATATTCGCCAATTGAGAAATTGTTACGCCTTGATTTGGACGACTCGGAGATTGCGGCAATACATGCTGTACCACACAAATTGGTTAATTTCGAAGTTGGATCCTCTAAAATATATGACGGAGTCAGCTGCTTTAAATGGAAGGATGGCTAGATGGGAAATCCTATTCTTAATTCGATATAGTTTATGTGAGCCAAAAAGCCGTGAAGGGAAGTGCAATAGTAGATTTTCTGGCTAGTAGAGCTCTGAAAAATTATGAGCATCTGAACTTTGACTTTCCCAATGAGGAGTTAATATATGTGGCAATTGCTGAAAAAGACACTACAGAAGATTGCCTCTAGAAATTGAGCTTTGATGGAGCTTTAAGTGCTGTAGAATGGAATTGGGGCAAGTTTGATATCCCTAAGTGGAGATCATTATCCATTCACATGCAAATTAGATTTTGATTACACAAATAATATGGTAGAATATGAAGCATGTATTATGGCGCTTCGAACAGCCATAGAACGTAAAATTAGGGTGCTAGAAGAATATGGAGATCTGCACCTATGATTTACTAACTTCAAGGTGAATGGGAGACAAGAGACCCCGAATTGATCAATTATCAAAGAATAGTTTTGGGGCTAATTGAGGAGGTTGATGATATTACTTTCAACTATCTTCCTAGAGATGAAAATCAGATGGCAAATGCTCTGGCTACTTTGGCTTCCATGATCAAAGTGAGTAAACAAGAGGAGGTAAAGCCCATTCAGATGAGTATTTATGAGGCCCCAGCTTATTGTTACAATATTGAGGAAGGAGAAAGAAATTATTGCCCTTGGTACCATGACATATTGCGATATGTGAGAAATCGTGAATATCCTAACCAAGCAACCAAAAATGACAAAAGGACATTAAGAAGACTAGCTTGTGATTATGTCCTAGATGGGGAGATTCTGTACAAAAAAAGAAAGAATCAAGTACTACTGAGATGTATAGATGCCGTTGAAGCTAAGAAAATTCTAGAAGAAGTCCATGAGGGCGTTTGTGGAACCCATGCCAATGACTTTACAATGGCTAGGCAAATTGTGAAATTCGGATACTATTGGTCTATTATGGAAGGAGACTGTATTAACTATGCCAAGAGATGTCACAAGTGCCAGATTTATGGTCACAAGATTCATATGCCTCCTTCACCTTTACATGTTATGACTTCCCCGTGGCCTTTCTCAATGCGGGGCATAGATGTCATTAGGCCAATTTTACCGAAAGCTTCAAATGGGCATCGATTTATCTTTGTGGTTATTGACTACTTTACCAAATGGGTAGAAGCTGCTTCATATGCCAGTATTAGTAAGTCGATAGTCAATAAATTCCTGAAAAAAGAAATCATATGTTGATATAGAATACCTGAGAGGATCATATCTGACAATGCCTTAAATTTGAACAACAGTACGTTAGTAGAGGTTTGCAGTCAATTCAACATCAGACACCATAATTCGTCACCATATCTCCTAAAAATAAATGGTGCAGTGGAAGCAGCCAATAAAAACATTAAGAAGATTGTGGGAAAAATGACAGAAACTTATAGAGATTGGCATGAGAAGTTTCCATTTTCTCTCTATGCTTATCAGACATCTATTAGAACTTCTACTGCGGCAACACATTTGTCGTTGGTCTATGGAATAGAGACAGTTCTACCCATTGAAGTAGAGATACCTTCTTTTCAGGTTTTGTCAGAGATAAAGTTAGATGAAGCAGAATGGATCCAGTCTCGATATGGTCAGATGTACCAAAAACGAATGATGCGAGCTTATGACAAAAAGGTTCGCCCAAGGGAATCTCATGAAGGGGACCTGGTGTTGAAAAAGAACCTCCCCATACAAAAAGATTTCAGAGTAAAATGAATGCCAAATAGGAAGGGCCTTATGTTGTGAAGAAGGCTTTCTCTAGAGGATCGCTGATTCTAACCGAAATGGATGGGAAAAACTTACTCAATCCTGTAAATTCGGATTCAGTCAAAAAGTATTATGCTTAAAAGAGAAAAGAAGCCAAAGTGAAAACCCGCAAAGGGTACTTTGGGACCTTCTTAAAAAAAAGGACTAAGGTGAAAACCCACAAAGGGCGCTTTGAGACCGTAATAAAATAAAAAGATAAAAGGAGAGGCCAAGGTGAAAACCCACAAAGGGCGCCTTAAGACCAAAGGGGATTTGAGTTGAAAACCCGAAAAGGAAGGCTCAAATGTTGATCAAGGAGGGGGCATAAAGTGATCTTGCTATACTTGAATTAACAAGGAAAGAGTATGACACATCTTGGGTCATCAACAGTTTAATATCCCGAATTAGAGCCTAACCGGAATAGTGGTTTCGTGACCACAAATATGATATAAAAATAATTATTTTATAATTATTTTGAGGTTTATGATATGATTTCATGATTGTGTGAAAAATTCGTGAAGAAATTCTGTGCATAAAGTGCTTAATTTGAAATTAGGGACTAAATCGAATAAGTTGCAAAACTTGCATTCTAGAAGCTTTTAGTATGAAATTGCTTTGGAATATTAATTAGGAGGTCTTAAATAGAAATTTGACCAATTTCTAAAATTTTGGACAAAAATGGGCCTGTACATGAAAATTTTCAAAGAAATGCATTAAGGGTATTTTGGTCATTTGGTAATTAAAAGATTAAAAAAGGGAACAAGATGGCAAAATATGTCCATCTTCTTCATTAGCACGAAATTTCAAGGGTTCTGCATAGCTAGGGTTTGTTTCAAGCTTCCAAGCTCCATAGTAAGTGATTCCAAGCCCCGTTTTTAATGTTCTTTACGTTTTCAGAGTCCCGGTAACTTGATTTAGCTTATGCTAGCAATAATTCAACCTAGGGTTTATATTTGGAAAAATACCCATAGGTGAAATTTGTTTATTTTGGTGTTTTATGATAGAATATGAGGTTTTAAATTATGCTAGACAACTTGTGCTACTCGGTTTTAAGTGAAAATGAGTAAAACGGCTTAATCGATAAAAATACCTATTGTTCATAAATACATGTTATGGTGGGAATTTGAGGTTGCTGTCAGTAAATAAATGATCAGCATGTCCTAAAACATAAGAATTTGGGATAAAGTTTAATTTCCGAGCTTTGGGGCAAAAGTATAAATATGCAAAAGTTTAGGGGCAAATTCGTAATTTTGACAAAGTTAGGGTCAAGGACCGTTTTGATAAATGTGAGTATTAAATAAGCTAAATGTGTTCTTTTAGATCAAGAGAAATGAGATTCGAGTCGTGATTAAGGGAAAAACAAAGTTTACGAGGAATAGGCTCAGTTCCTAACATTTTGTACCGAGGTAAGTTCATGTGTAAATAAGGTAACATAATTGTTATTTTAAATGATTTAATGTTATTTATATGATATGATACTTATTATCATGAAATATTATGCTTTGTGAATTATTATTTAGTAATATACAAATTATGTGAGCTACTTGATAAATATGAAATGCTACCAAATATTGGTTTCGACATTCCGAGGAAGACGACCAAGAGGTGCGATTGAAGAGAATCCCGTTTGAACCTTGGGAATAGATTAGGATACAAGTGACATGTCACTAGGATGATTGAGTTCCGAACTCGTTGAGTTGAGTCCGAGTTCGTGAGATGTAACTAGGCATCCGAGCTCGTTGAGTTGAGTCTGAGTTCACTGATGGATGCGAACGCCCAAGCTCATTGAGTTGAGTTCGAGTTCGTTTATGGGCGGGTTACATGGTAGCTTGGCTACTTAAATTCTGTAGGCTATTGAGTTGTCTAGCTACGGATATGACACTTATGTATGTGAAATCCGTGTATCCGAGTAATATTCCGATGAGTTCAACGGGTAGATTTTTAAATGAATAATGAGAACGCCTAAACGAAAGAGGTATGTTGGAAAGTATGGTGAAAGAGGAAGTTGGACAAGTATGAGCCTAAATCTCGAGTTGAGAACTTGGTAAGACAAGAATGTGGTAAAATAGCAAGTATTCTTGTGTCATGAATGTTTTAATGACATTATGTAATTGGTGGTTATGTTGATTTGCATAGTTATGTTACTTGTTATTTACATGTGAATTTACTAAGCATTTATCCTTGCTCCCTCCTTTTCATTCATTGTAGTTTTGACAAGCCAGCCTGGAAATCGGTCGAAGGAACGTTCACACTATCCGGGACAAATTGGTATAACGGCTTGTATTTTGAATATGGCATGTACAGCATTATAATCATTTTGTGCAAATAATCTTATGACATGGTGATGGCATGGCAAGGAAATGCTTGGAAATGATTAGCCATTGGAATGGCCAATCTAGATTACATTTGGTGTCATGCATGTTTAATGTGTTACTTAGTCCATGAAAAGCCATAGAAAGATGAATTTTGTTATAAAACAGAATTGTGCAGCAACAATGACATGAGTTTGAAAAATCACTAAAAATAGTAGAGACAAGATTAGGTGGTGAATAAAATATGAAATTGAATCTTGTTGTGTCTATTTTCATATGGAAGAACCGAAACAGGTAAAAGAGTTATATTTTATAAGATATTTGGGTTTTGGTGGAACAGGATCAGAGCGATTTCTGAATCCCCTATTCTGAATTTAGAAATTCACTAAAAATTATACAAAAATAATTAGGAGTCATACTATATATGTATAGATTCCTTATTGAATCTAGTTTTAGAAGAAATAAACGCATAGTCATTTGAATTTTTTACATGGAGAAAAGTGATTCGTAGTGAACAGAGGTCAGAGTAGTCAAACACTGAAACAAGGGAAACTTTAACTAATAAAATGTACTAATTCGCCCATCCAAAAATTATAGAAAAAAATTAGTAGATATATATATGAATCTAGTTTTAATAAAAATTTACGGAGCTTAATTTTGTGTTTCGAAACTCGAGATATGATTTTTTTAGCGACTATGACGCAAATGGACAGCTTATTACAAATGCTGAAATAAATGGTTTAAATTCGTTTAAGTGATAAATTAAGTTTAGTAACACCTTAAGCTTGACTCCGGCGACGGTCTCGGGTAAGAGGGCATTACAGACAGAGTGCTTGAGATCTTCTAAACACATGTTGAGCTCAAAACAGTCTTCAAGAAGTTCGTACAGAGAAGCTTAGGCTGCGATATTTGGGATACCTAGCCTTTATTTTTCATAATGAATTTGCTATCTTTGAATACTTTGTTCTTTTCAAGATGAGCATTTTCAATCAATTTCTATTTGTTTTTACTATAATTGATAAATTATTCATTTCGAGCTCTACTCCAAATCAATTCTACTCTTATTCATTGTTATGATCTCTAGCAAGCATGTTGCATTGAAATAATGACTAATGAACTAGTAATACTTTCGTAAAAGAAGTTTTGCATATTACTCTAGAGGTTTCTAAATAATACAAGAACCTGAAATGGGACTATTATTTAGAACTCACCAGACTTAAGGTTTGGAATATCTGAGAAGGTGGAGTCTAAATTGAGACTATCCTTCGGGTTTTGTTAACAAAATTATCTTGTTTGAACAAAATGACAATATATTGTGGCTGTGATGAGGCCTTAATGAACAAGCAAATAATGATCACCAGGCATTATGAAGAGGTTATTCTTGGAGAAGAAAGGCCTACATTCATCTGGTCATGATACCTAAGAAATAGAAATTGACAAAATTGATGGAAAAAGATTCAACTTCTATACCTTTAGGTTGCGATGGGATGGATCGAAAATGATAAGTCTTTTACCCCCTAAGTTACAATGGTTTGGATTGGAAATGATACAAGTCCTCTACCTTTGGATGGCAGTAGCATGGGTTGAAGAGGAAACAAATCCTATATTTATAAGTCGCTGCGGCATGGATTAGAAGAGATTCGGATCCTAAACCTTTAAGTCACAATGAGATGGTTCGAAAGGGTACAAATTTTATGTCCCAAATAAACACTGAAGTTACAGTGGGGCAAACCTGTTGAGCAAGATATAATGGTTTCTTAGGGTTCTGTCGAGAATACTAGCCAAACAAGATGGCAATATAATACGTCAGTGATAAAATCCTGAGGAACGATGAGTGATGACACCTTAAACATTTGAAAAGGAATTACTCTCATTACTGCATTCATATCATTTACAACACATGTAGTTAGGAGCATTTGAGTCATTCCGATCATAGCATCCTAATTATCTGCATAAGCAAAAGCACATAAGATTGACTCTACAGGACAGGTTCCCTAGAAGAGAGTGTAACAGTATCGGTGAATTCACAGATCTTGTCTCCTCGAGATAGTAGTGGGGCAGATCGAAGATGACGAATCTTATCTTCCTGATGTAGCAAGGAAGCAGACTAAAGATTTTAGATTTTATCTCCTCGAGATAGCAGTGGGGCAGATCGAAAATGGCGAATCTTATCTTCCCGAGGTAACGAGGGAGCAAATTTTAGCCACCAGCCTTATCTTCTTGAAGTAGCAAGGGAGCAAGTTGAAAATTGTAATCTTATCTTCCTGAGGTAGCAAGGAAGCAGACTGAAAATTTTAGATTTTGTCTCCTCGAGAGAGTAGTGGGGCAGATCGAAGATGGCGAATCTTATCTTCCCGAGGGAGTAGGGGAGCAGATTTTAGCGACTAGCCTTATCTCCTTGAGGTAGCAATGGAGCAGGCTCAAGATTGTGGTCTTATCTTCCTGATGTAGCAAGGAAGCAGACTGAAGATTGTAGATTTTGTCTCCTCAAGATAGCGGTGGGGCAGATCGAAAACAGCGAATCTTATCTTTTCAATGTAGCAGGGAAGCAGATTTTAGCCACTAGCTTTATCTCCCTGAGATAGCAAGGGAGCAAGCTGAAGGTTGTAGTCTTATCTTCCTAAGGTAGCAAGAGAGCAGACTAAAGATTGTCTCCTTGAACAGTAGAGGAGTAGATTGAAGACGGCGAATCTTATCTTCTCGAGGTAGTAGAGAAGCAGATTTAAGTCATCAGTCTTATTTCCTTGAAGTTGCAGTGAAGCAGATTAGATAAAAGCACTATTTCTTATACCCCTGAAGATGCAATAGGATAGAATGGGGTGCCACGAAATCAAGATTCAACAAGACTGGGCAAAATTGATCCTTTTAAAGTCTTTGCTTCGTTCCTGTTACACAATAATAAGCAAAGAGGGGCAGCTTTAATAGCCCAATTTGGCCCGGGCCTAAAATCAAGAATGAACAAAAATACAATAAGCCAAAGTCCATTTACAGGTAATCCAATAATAAAAAGTCCAACAATTACAATAAAGCCTAAAATCCAAATTTATACCAGCCCAAATACTAACCCAATTAAATAAAATTAACCTTAGCCTATTTAAAGAATAAACCGAGCCCGAAATAATACTGGGCCCAAGCGGCCCAAAATCAATAAACTTTTAGGAAACCCTAGTGGTTTCCTGAATATTCTGGCGCCGCAACCATCGGTCGGGCTCTTACCTTCTCTCGAACCCTGGCTCCCACGAACGGTTACTACGTCGAACGGCCTTTCCACGTGTTGCCCCATTCTAGATGGCTTTCGTACGTACCTGCAAAAGCAAATAACAAGCACAGCTAAGTAGTAACAGAATACAATAGAATATTTTCGAAGAAGAGAAAAAATGTGTATCCCATTTCTTTTTTTTCCATTTGGCTATAAAAGCCAAGTGTTATTAGTGTAAAAAGGACTTACACATATTAGGCAAATAAAAAACAGTCAAGAAAATTAAAGTATCTGAAGGTGATTCTTATTTTTCTCCTTTTCGTATTCTTTTCTTTTGGATCTTTATTTGTGTGTGTGCATGTAAAAATAAAAAAGAAAGAGATTTACCTTTGCAAGATAAACCGTCGGAGTACTTCTTGCTTCGTTGAAATCGAAGTACAGAGGCCTTTAAGGTTAAAAATATTGAAGCATTCGAGTTTGATATTTTCAAATCAACATGAAACCATTGCTATTTGTAGATCATCGTGGCAAAATAGAGGTCGACAAGAGTGTCGATTCGTCAGAAAAAACAGAGGGCTAGGGTTCTTTCTAAAACATGGTCGATTACTTCTGTTTTACGGAAGGAAATTTCCTTTTATACAACGCGTGAAATGGCACCGTTTGGGGCTTGTTTTAGTGGCTCCAAAATGGTGCCGTTAAGCCTTACCCAATGACCCGATCCAGATACGGCTGAGATCCGTGTGCTTTGGTTTATGAGGGGAGATTTGCGCTATTAGTCCCTCCATCTGGCATTATCATTCGATTGAGTCTTATTTTCATTTTTCATATTTCTTAGTTTTCCTCTGTAATTTGTGCACTATCTTAAATTAATACAGTTCTAAACATAGCGTTTTGAGAGAGAAGTCATTTGCATTTTTAATACTCATTCGTTTGCACTTATTTTATTTTGGTCCTGAATTATGTTTTAATAACTTTGTTTGTTTGTAAATCCCTCTTCTGATTTTATTTTTGCTTCAATTGAGTTTTTTTTTTTTTAATTTCAGTTTATGAATTCTTATCATTATTTATTTAATTTTCAAATAAAAATTGATTTAATATATTAATTTAAACTATTTATTTGATTTCATATTGATTTAGTTGTTTTTGTTTCCTTTTGTGTGTGTATAATTCGGTTATTCTTTTTTAATTTATGTATTATTTATTGTTTTTTTTAAGAAATATATCTTAACATAGTATTTTAATTAGTTCATCAATTTTTGCATTGATTTAAATTGTTGCATTATTTTTGTTGTATATATATTTTTTAAAGTTATGTAGTTTTTTTTTTTTTTACTTCTAAAATTCCTTTTCTATCATTTTATTAAAAGATTTGTATAATATTTAATTTAAATACTCTTATATATCAATATTTTACACATGCACATATAATTTATGTAAAGAATTTATTTTCATTTTATATTATTGACTTCACATAAATTTATTTATTTTTTATAGATTATTCATATATATATAGTTTCTTTTAAGTATATCTACTTGTGTGTGTATATATATATATATATATATATATACTTTTAAATTTATTATTCATAATTTATTTCCTAAAAGATCATATTTAACATATATTTTTGCTTATTTCAAATATTTCTATATATATTATTACTTGTATGTATTATTATTTCATATATTATTATCTTTAAACCTATATCTTATATTTCAAATTATTTTGTATGTCATCAATTTCATAACGTATAGATTTTGTTATTTACACACACACACACACACATATATATATATATATATATATTGGTATATTCCTTAAATCATTCTTTATATGTATTCTTTCATTCTCTTGTATATTATAATTTAAGTTACTTATATTCTTTTAGATTACTAACATTTTATTATATATATGTACATTGTTTGTTTTAGAATTTTATATGATTTTAAATACTTTGCATGCATTATTATAATATGTACATATTTTTTATTAGATTTTTATTATTTATAAATTTTGTTTTAAATTGTATAGTATAACACTATTTTTATATACAATATTTATTTCAAAATTCATATATAGATATCGCTATATAATAAAATATTCCTTTACGTTAAACTTTTATACTTTGCTTTTAATTGTTTTTTATGTACCTTATTGATTTTATATTAATGGTTTCAAATCTTTTTCTTTGGCTTATTGTAATGTTTTATTGATTGTATATTGTTCTTTATTCTTACTTGTGAAAGTTTATTTTATTTCTTCAAAGTTAGCCTTTAATTAGTTATCTTGCAAATGTTAGTATCATGTGGTGCGATGTACTAATTTAGATTTCTTATAACTCCATATGATCATTATTCATTCTTTGTAGAAGTGATGTTATTATGTATCTTTATTTCCTATTTATTGTTACCCTTTATTTTGTGTCATTGCCTCATGATTTCAAATTCAACTTTTGCCTCATTTTAATTATTCTTTAAAGCAAACCAAATAAGCATATTTTGAAAGGTTTTAAAATCGTCTATTTGAAAACCTTTTAAATAAGGCAATATTTAGTGTTTGGAAATTCGGGAAATTGTGCCCTAACGTGCTGGGTTGCATTTTTCCGTTTAACCATACCACTAAGTATCCTTTCAATTGCATATTATCAAAAAATGACCTCGGTATTAAAGGTTTAAGATAACATGTCCTAACGTGCTGGATGTGGTGTCTTGTTCCTTTGAAACGGGTGAATCTTAAAACTCAATTCAAACCAAACGTTCTTTAAAAAAATCACATTTCAAACTTTTTCAAGATTTTAACATTAGGACAATTATTGATCAAAATGGTACCAGTTTTGGGGGTACGAGGGTGCTAATCCTTTCTCGTACGTAACCGACTCCCGAACCTACATTTTTATTTTATAGACCAAAATTCTTTTTTAAAAAGGTGATCCAATCACACCTAAACAAAAAAGGTTGGTGGCGACTCCATATTTTTAAGGCCGATCACCATTTTTCCCAAAAATTAGAAAATGGTTTTGACAGTGATTTTTGGGCTTAATTGAATAAGGTGATAATTAAATGAGCTAAATTTTTTATTATAGATCAAGAAACATGAAGTTCGGACCTAGATTGGGGGAAGAACAAGGTATTTGACAATTAGGTCAATTCTAACTATTTTATATCGAGGTAAGTTCATGTGTAAATAATGCATTGTTATATTATGTTTAAATGCTTTAATATTGCATAAATTATATGATTGGCCCTTTATACAAATTCTTTAAAGTTTTGACGAGCAAGAAATCCGAATTGAACCTTAGAAATCTCGATTAAATAGCCTATGTGAACTATGAGTTAAGAGTTAGCTTTGGCTACGTATGTGGCGCTTATGTGAAAGATTTCCGAGTATCCGTTAGTATTCCTAGTGTTCAACGGGAAATGTCAAAGATGTGAAAGTATGTGGTCAAGTTACGAGTTGGTACAGGTATGTATGTAAAACTCATAAGTATGAACTTTAAAAACGACGAACTCTTGGTAAGATTGTGGTTAGGTAATTTATGCCTATGTGATATTGATAACAGTTATGTGATCTCTCATTTTATGAATTGCATGATAATTGTGTATTTAAGATGCTTATTATTTGCATATGAACTTACTAAGCTTTATAGCTTACTCCCCTTTTTCTCCCTTGTCTTATAGTGTCACCAAGTTAGCTCGGGGATCGGTGATCATTAGAGATTCAAAACACACTATCAAGTCTCTCATTTTGGGTATTGATGATTTTAATATTTTGAAAGTATGGCATGTATAGGGGACTTGGTCATTTTTTTATATATGTCATAGTTGATTTGGCCAAGTGTGTTGCCTTAATTTGGTTTGATGAACATTTTGTATAAGGCCATTTGAAATGAGCCAATATTGATTAAAAGTATATCCAATTGATGATACCTTTCATGAATGAAGTATTAATGTCTTAGTTGTGGATATTGGTTGTATGTATATGCTTGGATTGGTGCTATGTTGTGTTGTGTAGGTTTGTACATTAAAAGGTGGCAAAATGGCTTAGTAGATAGCCTTTATTTTGTCCACACAGGCGTGTGTCTAGACTGTGTGTGACACACCATCTACCCCATGGGCATGCGTTCGTGTGTCCCCTGAACCTAAATTTTGAGAAACAGAATGCTCGAAATTGAGCACACGGGCAGAGACATGGGCTTGTGTCTCAGTCGTCCGAACGGCACGGCCTCGAACACAGGTGTGTGCCCTGGCCGTGTAAAGTCTACACCCATTTTTGTGAAAATTTATTTTCCACACGGCCTAGCACACGGGTGTGTGACTTGGTCGTGTGAGCTCAATTTGGTCATGAGTTACAAGTCAGAGAATTACACGGGGTCAGGACATGGGCGTGTGCGTCCACACGGCCTACGCACACCAGGTGTCCCAAGCTACACGGGCGTGTGACCCCTGTTTTGTGGAAAAATTTTCTAAGTGATGTAAAAATTTCTAAAGTTCTCGGTTTGGTCCCGAATCACCCCCAATGTATGTTTTGGGCGTCGGAGGCTCGTATTAGGGACTTATGATTAATTGCGAAGAGTTTTAATTTGGACGCAAAATTTATGACTTGTAATTGTTTGTTCATTCGTGTGATAAGTCCAGTAATGCCTCGTATCCTATTCCGGCGTCGAATACGGGTAAAGGGTGTTACAGATTTAATATTTTTTTGCTAACTGAATGAATAATTAAATTCAAGTGGGTTGCTTTCAAAGTCCAATGGTTTCAAAACATGAGATATTGGGACTTAGTTTCTATAAACCGAGCTTGTAAATATTTTTATAAAATATTTACGTAGTTGTTATTTTGGTTTGTGAAGGTTTGGTTTGGAAATTTTATTGTTTGACTAGTTAATTTAGGAAAAAGAACTAAATTGTAAAAGATGTAAAACTTAATCGCTATTGAATTTTATTGATTAAATGGTTTAATTAGTAAATATAAGAGGACTTATGAGTCAATTAGGCCATTACTATGGTGGTTGGATAATTTTGGATTAAATTATATGTTATAATAATAAAATAAAAGCATAAGAAATTTCATCATCTTTATTTTCTTCTCTTTTGAACGAAATACACCATGGGAGAGTTCTTCAAGCTTTTGGTCATCTTAGACTCTTGCATGGTATGATTTTTTAATTCGTTTTTAGTAATTTTTATGTTTTTGAGATTGTTGTAGCTCAATCTAGCAAACTCGGGGTCTATTTCGTAAAACTGTTAAGAGTTTTGAAACTTGCCATTGATGGTTCTTTGATTTTCTTAGTGTTAAATGATGAATTAATAAACTTGATTGTGAAACAGGACTATTCTGTAAAGTGATTTTGGTTAGTTTTTAGTTAAAGGACTGGATTATTAAAATATTAAATTTGACATGAAATTCTTGTGAAATTTGAATAATTATGGGATGTAATGGTATAATATAAAATTCATCTAGCATGAAATTGGTGAAATTGTGATAGATTTGAAAGTTTTAGGTTTGGGGACTAAATTGTATAAATGTAAAAGTTTAGGGTAATAGTGAAAATGTTGTTAAAGGGGTAAAAAATATAATTTAAATGTTTTATGATATTGGATTGGTTAATTAATAAAATTATTATATTTAGATCAAGAAACGAATCAGTCGATTGATAAACGCGGGAAAGGAAAAGTCGTCGAGTAATTGTCATCGCTTGTTGATAGCTATCTTATTTTGGGTAAGTTCATAGTGTATTAATAAATATATTTTTCACTTATTACTTGCTGCAAAATCTTGAATTTATGATACTATAAATGTTATGTATGATTGTTTTATTATAAACGAAAGCTAAGTGAGTACAAATTAAGTTGTGAACTATTGAATATTGAGAAATATGAATGATATGATTCTGAATGAATGTGAATTCTTACAATATATGGAATTTTTTATATGGAAGTGCCTCTGAGTTGTTAATGTGATTAATTCAGTTAAATGAAATGTCTGTTTGAAAGTAGTAAATGATTAGGATACGATTGGCATGCCAATAGGGTTAGAAAGTGTGCGCTTGTACGGGATTGCACTTTGATGCCTCTAGTTGCACTCCGATACCTCTATTAGCATTTCATAGCTCTTTGGTGTGTTTTAGGGAAATCAAGTATCCAAATAATGTTATTATAGTTCTTCGGGCTATGAATATATGTAACTAATGTTAAAAAGATTATGCATACCCATTTGAATATTTGTATCAAGAATGATCATGTAAATATGTTCCATTATGGTATTAATGTGATGTAAAGTAGATATATTTATACATATATGAATTGGTTTGGATTGAATCATTATGGAACATGAAGCATATGATGAATCATTTTAGTACTAATTCTATGTATTTTTGTAAATAATGGTCAGGTTTAATTAATCTAAGTTATTTAGTTTTCAAATTGTTTAATTGAGGTAAGCAATTTGAATTTCATCTATGGACTTACTAAACTACTAAAGCTTACTCTGCTTATTTTTTATGCTGTAGTTAACGTTTTATGAAACTGGTTGGACGGATCAACTTCGACGCTCACACTATGCAGCTTTTGCTTAGGTAGTATGTTAATTCATTATTTCGATTTTGTGGCATGTATATAGGGTTTTGAAGTTGTTGAAATTAAAAATCTTGTTGCATTTGCAAGCTTGGTTAAAGTTGCTATAAAATGTTAAGTTTATGTTCTATATTAAACTTGTGATGAATGTGGAGCAGCTAGTTGAAATGTTATGTTGATCCTATTTGGTGAGATAATGATTGGTGCCATTTGAATGGTAAGCATGAGTTGGCTTTTTGATGAATTGAAATGATAGTTAGTTTTGGTGTTTTATTTAGTAAATAAATGTGGAAATGGTCATTTTGGTTTTAGTATCATATGGTTTCTAGGTTGACTATGTTTGCCTTTGGAAAGTTAGTATAAAAGGAAGATCTTGACATATATTATTTAAGTCACAATTGATGATCAAATGAGATTAACATGTTAATTATATCTTTGGTTTGAATGATTGTTGTTTATGGTTGAATTGTGGTGCCAATGAAGGCATATTGGTTAAACATCAAGGTTGATTGTGAATTGGTATATTTTGAAATATATTAGCACATTTTGAATAGGTTAGGATGTTGGTTAATGCATGGCTTGGAATCTAAGAAAGTGTAACATCTTGTTTTTTCAGTAATGTCGGGAATAGTGGTTTCGAGGCCACAATTTTGACTAGTAAGTCAATATTTTATTGATTATTTAATATTTATAGGGAATTTATGATGTAGTATTTGAGTTTGATTAAGAAATTTTAGTGTTCAATTAGGTAATTAAGTAAAAAAGACTAAATAATAAAGTTGAAAAGTTAGTGGTTATTAGTTAAAAGTAGTATATAGCTTAAAATAATTGAATTGTTGGCCTTATATGGTAATTAGACCATTATTAATTGTAGTAGACAGTCATGGTTGTTAATTTATGAAATTTTGGGTAATTTTTAAAAGCATAAAAGTAATTAAGTTAATAGTCAAATTAAACAAAAGAATGACCTATCAGTTTTCTCTTCATATTGCCAAAAATGAAAGAGAAAAAGATCACCATTGAAGGAGCTTGGTTCGACTAGGTTGTCTTCAATGCATGATAGGTTTTTGACTTTTGATTTCTGTGATTTTTACGTTTTTGAGACCGTTGCATCTAGGTCTTGCTAACCCGAGTGTAAATTCATTAAATTATGAAATGTTTGACTTGTGACATTGTTGAATTTATGAGATTTTTGAAGTGTTATAATGGTTCTATGAACTTGATATTTGAACAATACTAATTTGTGAAATAGTTGTTGGTGATTTTAATAATTAAGGATTTCAATGTTAAATTAGTAAAATTTCATGGGTTTATGGTGAAATTGAAAATTTTATGGGCTATTATTGAGATCATAAGAAATTATGTTGGTTGGGTTTTTGGCTTAAGCATGTTAATTGATTTACATTTTGACGTATGGGTTAAATTGAACAAAGTTGAATTGTTGAGAGTAAATGTGTAAAATTTAATTATAGGTGGAATGGTGTTGAATTAGTTAATTGAATTAATTTATTTCGTTTCGATCAAGAAACGAGTGGATCGGTTATAAATCGTGGAAAAGAGAAGATCGTCAAGTAGTCATCTAGATATTGCAATTCGGTAAGTTTATCTGTGTATTAGTTATTTGAATTAATGTACATGTGACTCGGATTTAGCCTAGACTGTTAATCCTTGTCGTTTTACATGTATACCTAGCCCTGGCCAGGCTAGTTTGTCTGTGTTGTCATTGGTTTGGCCCGGAAGGTTAACTTGACACATTTAATCTATATCTGATTAGCTTTTATGAGCATTATTTGTTTCTGGACTCATGTATTTGAATACTTTTACAAAGATCCATTGGAAGAACAAAAAGATAATTTATGTGAATTCTAATTATCTGTACAGTTAAATGTTACTGACATGAAATTGTTGGACTATGCTGTGATAAGGTTGAGGTTATTTGTTATGTGCAAATACCATTTAAATGAGTTTGGTAAGTTATATGTTAAATTGTGGAAATTTACTAAGTAATTCACATTGTGATTATTTTCTATAAATTTTGAACTTTTGGAGTATATTGATCAGATCGTCGAAGCTCGTACATATCATCGATTATATCGATAGATTTTGAAGTCTTGGTATATGGTTATATGTGCCATTTATATAGGATGTTTATTTTGTAAATGATTGGACATAATTTGAACTTAGGTTGTTAATGCTTTTTTATGTACAGCTATGTTTATGAATTATAACTTTTTGTTGTTTTGAAAATGTGTGATCAATTCAAGTTGAAAGGGTACTTATGCTACTATATGGTATTAACTTGTGATGAAGATGATGTTATTTTTTTTTTATGTTTGAATGGATGAATTTTATGAATCTATTGAAATTGGATGCATGTTTAATTGATAGTTGAAATGTGGTGTCAATGAGGGCACGTTGGTTAGTCTTATAGGTTGATGGAAATGGTATGCTTTAAATGTGGTTGAAGTGTGTTTTGGTCATGTGAATGTTTGTGGAATTGGCGTGTCTTGGTGTGCAAGATTTGGTTTTTAAACGGCTTGTTTTAGGGGCAACTTATGATGTACATGACTTAGGACACCGGTTGTCACACGACCCCGTGCCATACACGCCCATTTGTAACACCCCTTACTTGTACCTAACGCCGGCACAGGGTTCGAGGCGTTATGTAACGCCCCGAATTTTAGGCCTAGAGGTATTGGGCTTTGAGTTTTAGATTGGTTAAAAGGCAGCTTAAATAATTCAAATGTGTGATTTTGGAGTGTTTGAAGGGTACTATGAAGTCCCGGGTTCAAGTTAGGCCATAGGCAAAATTTTGATTTTTAGCCTTAGTGGAACCCTGATCTCAAGTGGTATGACTCTTAAATAAATTAGGGTAAAATAAGGCACAAAAAGGAGTGTGGTGTAGTGGCAAAGTGGCGCCACTTAGGGGACAAGGAAGTGACACCATAAAGGAAGCAAGGGGGTCCAATGTTCAAGTCTTTGCTCTTGCAATATATTTTGGTTTTTCTTTTAAATAAATCTGGAAGCGAGTAGGCGAGCTTTAAAGTTAAATGTGTTGGACTTATGACACAAAGGAGCTTGTGTCCTAGTGGTGGTGGCGTGACATGGTTATCGAGAGGTCTATGGTTCGAATCCCTTTGCACACAAAGGTTGATTATTTTGCTAATGCTTTAGTTTTAGGGGATTGATGGAGAATCCCACATCGGGAAGCTAACATGAGAATAGGTGAGGAGCTGGCTTTAAATAGAGAAAACCATGAGGAGAGTAGGCATACCTTTCTTGGCTTATCCCTTTCGCTTTGTGGCGTGTTCGTTGGGTTAGGCGTTGGATCATTCGTTGATCTGTATGCCGTTGGGTCACAGTGGTGGTGACCGAAGTTGATCAACACACTCCTTGGGAGTCAAGGGTGCGATTACTGTAGGCTTCTATGCATAGCAGTGTTCGGAGCGCAGATAAACTTCAAATTCCTATCAGGTGTGTACTTCTAACCCTTGTTTGATAGGCCGGAATGGGCCAAATGGGCCCGATGCGCTTGTGGGCCAAGATAAGTAAAAATTGGTAGATTGGTAATAAATGACGAGCTGATTAAGTGGGTTGTATAGCTTGGAATAGATTTGGGCCTGAGGGGCCGTATAAATGTGAATGTGCCTGATGGGCCATATAAATGTGATTGGGCCTAATGGGCTATATAAATGTATGTAGACTCGTTAGGGTTTTGTAATGGACTTTTGGGCTAGTATCTAGTAATTGTTTAAGCAGACATAAAACTTAATTAATCAATTAAGTGTGACTGTGGACAAGTCATAGGGTTGAAGTGTGGCAATGGGTATATGCATGTCTAGGATTGGATCTAGGGAGAGCTTGGTACTTAAGCAGTCTTAATGACTCACCTCCTCTTCTCTGGAATCCTACCTGGTGCATAGTATCCGTTCATTTTAGGCAACGAAGGCTTGTTGACGGGCCAAGGTGCGTAATTAGACCCATAGTGTTAAGGAATTACAAAAATACCCTTGATTTACAAAATTACCAAAATACTCTTCGATTTGCGAAATTACTGAAATACCCTCGAATTGTAAAATTATTGAAATACCCCTGATTTGCAAAATTACCAAAATACCCTCAAATTGCAAAATTACAAAAATACCCCTGATTTACGAAATTACTGAAATACCCTCGAATTACAAAATTATTGAAATACCCCTGATTTGCGAAATTACCAAAATACCTTCGAATTATGAAATTACTAAAATACCCCTAATTCGTAAAATTATCGAAATACCTCCGGATTGCAAAATCACTGAAATACCCTTGTAATGTAAGATTACCAAAATACCTCTGTAGGGTAGAACTATCGAAATAATACCCCTATAGGGTAGAATTACCAAAATACCCCTGTAGGTTGGAATTACGATTATGCCTTCGAGGGTAGGTAACTGTTTTAAGCTATGAATGTGACTGTCTTTCGTAAGCATACATATTAATGTATGGGCCCACCTTGGGCTATATAACGGGCTTTTAGGCCCAGTAAATTTGTAACTTTCATAATAGTAACTTAAATGCTCCGGATAAATATGAAATTGTTAATGGGCTAGAATGTGTACCTGGGCCCACGATGAAATGATGACCGATATGCCTAAGGGAAAATTGACTAAAATGCCCCTGTGTGATATATGTACGATTTCTATGTCATATGTGTATTATGATGCATTCATGAGATTATATGTTACATACGGGTTGGGTTATGACTAGAGGAAGTGTATATGAGGGTCGCATGGTCGCTTGACGACTGTGGATCCAACGAAGGCTTTTAAGCCATAAGCAGCTCTGCTGGAACGATAAGTAGTGCCGCAACTGGCGCTACCCTTGAGTGTGTCGGATGGGTGGGTTGATATAGTTATCCCCACATAGAGTGTTTCGGTTGAACGGAGATGTTGTGTATCTAATGGATGGGTAGGAACTTTGCATATCTGATTGCTCAAATTTTGTGCTATTATTGTATTGGGCTCAGGCCCAACTGAGGCCACTATGGGGTAAGGTCCAAAGGCCACCGATATTTAATAGGGCTTAGGCCCACCTGATTCTGTTAAAGGGCTCCAGCCCAGATTGATTCTATTTCTATTTCTATTTACTGACTGTTACTGTAATAAGGGGATTACACACTGAGTTTTCGGAAACTCACCCCGTTTAGTAACCTTTCAGGTACTTCCCAGCCCTAGACGGATCAGAGCTACGAGGGACTCGGAGGAGGCTACACACTGCTTATGATTTCTATTTTGGATTAATTACTCTCAAGCATTTTATTTTGGGTTTGGTTTGTAATAAAGCCTTTTATAATTTCTGGATTACAAATTTGGGATTTTACTTGTGGCTTTATAATTGCTAGAGGTGGAAACGAGTTTTTCCAAAACAACAGCTGATTTAAATTAAGCTTCCGCAGCGATTAAGATTTTATATATAATAACGTCTTAAAAAGGGAATAATCTTTTAAATAAACCGCGTTTGGAATTGATCAAATGCAAACTGAGGTTTTAAACAAATTTTTAAACAATAAGGGTTTTCAAACAGTTTTCGAAAAATACTTTAATATGACACGCCAGATTCGGCCATAACGTCTAGGCCAGGTTTGGGTGTTACACGTTACCAAACATAAACATGACCAATTATACAAAATCGGGCCATAAAATTTCATTCAATTAAAAACCATTCATACACATGCATATCATCCCTTAAACGGGCCCATGAGGCCCACAGCATGCATTGGAAATGGTTCGGGACTTAACCGAGAACTTTGGAATACTTAGAAATTTTTTCATCAAAATAGTGTCACACGCCCGTGTGACTTGGGACACGCCCGTGTGGGCAGGGCACGATCACAGACGCCCGTGCCCATTCCCCGTGTAACTCTCTGTTTATGATGTCATCAACCAAATGAAACCACACGGCCAAGCCACACGCCCGTGTGATAGGCCGTGTGACAAATTAAATTCTTGTAAATTAGGTGCAGACTTCACACGCCCTTGGCACACGCTCGTGTCCAACGCCGTGCTATCCACACAGTTGAGAAACATGCCCGTGTGCTCAGTCTGTGTTGAATTATTTTCCATTTCGAAACTATATTAGTTTTCACACGGCCTAGTACAAGCCCGTGTCCCAGGCCGTAGCCTTCACACGGCTGAGACACATGCCCGTGTCTCTACCCGTGTGCTCTATATTAGGCACTGTGTTTCTTAAAAATTAAGGTGCAGGGGACCCATGGCCTATTCACACGCCCATGGGGCTGACCGTGTGCCACACACGGCCTAGACACACATACCCGTGTGGACAATATATAGGCTATTTACCAAGCCAATTACCACCCTGAAACTCAAACACACCAGCACCAATGCATTGGTATAATTCATAGCATATTTAAGCAACTAACATATCCACAACTAGACATCATCACATCATCCTTATACCATTTCTAGCATACTTAACCAATCATATACTCAACAACACAAAACATACAAATTGCCACATCCATGGAATGTATCATCATGCAATTTTACTTCAAATCAATATTAACCAATATCGAATGGCCTTATACAAAATGAATCGAGTATAATCATGAGCCAACACATTTGGCTAAACTAATATGACACATAACAAAAAGACCAAGTCCCTATACATGCCAAACTTAAAATGTTAAAACTAGCTATACCCAAATTTCCAATTGATAGTGTGATCGAGTCTCCAACGTCCTTCGAACCCTAAGCTAGCTTGGCGAGACTATAAGAAAAATGAAAAAGAAATGGGAGTAAGCATAAAGCTTAGTAAGTTTACATGTAAATAATTAACAATATTATTCATGCATTATCATGTACATAGCATACATATAACTTGTCACAATGTCATCAAGTATCATAATTACATCTTGAATTAAATCATTAACATAGTGTACAATAAAGTTCATGCTCGTGTTCCATTCATTCACTTCTTATTGAAACCTTATCGATGCATAACGTAAGAATTATGAACTTCGTGTACATACATGTACCCTTTCAACATGTTCATACATTGTCATTTCTTTGACATACTCTTGAATTACTCGTTGAACCATTTGGAATACTAAGGATACTCGAGAAATCTCATACACATGGTAGGATGCCAATGTCATATCCCAGATATGGTCTTACATGGGATCACATATCGTTGCCGATGCCATATCTCAGATATGGTCTTATACGAGATCTCATATCGATGCCATATCCCAGACGTAGTCTTACACGAAATCTCATAACGAAGCCATATCCCAGATACGGTCTTACACATAATCACATAATTAGATGCCAATGTCATATCCCAGATATGGTCTTATACGGGATCTCAATAACCCTAATGTCACGACATTTGTATCCTATCTATTCCTAAGGTTCAACCGGGATTTCGAGACATCAAAATCTCGTCATATCGTCATTGAGTCATTGTAAATAAAAATTCATAGAACAATTATACATATCATAAGATAATAAAGCATTAGATACATAATGAAGTAATGTTGCATTATTTACCCACAAACTCAGCTCGGTACCAAAATATGACTAGTTATTCAATTTAGTCCGCAACTTTAAAAAAATTATACTTTGAAAAAATTATAATTTTGCCCCTTAAACTTTCACATATTTACAATTTAGTCCCTAGGCTCGTAAAATGTAGCGTACTCTATTTCTTTAACATACAAGCCTAGCTGAACTATTTTCATGCTTATAACAGCCCACATTTTCTTTTAAAACACATTTTTACTACCCATTTTATAACTTTTACAATTTAGTCCTTTTTAGGTGTTTTCATGAGAAATCACTTGGTAAAAGATGTTTATCACACATCAAACTTTTATATTTCTTCAAATAACATCAAAATACTTGCATGTCACACATGGATAAATTTTTGAACATGGACCCTAGTTCAAAATAAAGGTAGAAATAGTTAGATCGGTTGATAACGACTTCAAAAATGTAAAGAACATTAAAAACGAGCTAGGATGCACTTATTTGTGAGCTTGAAAATGTAAAAAACCTAGCTATGGAGGGCTTAGAATTTTTGACACCTACTTGGAGAAGATGAGCAACTTTTTGCTTGATTTTTCCCTTTTTATTAATTATTATCCAAATGACCAAAATGTCCTTTTCACCTAACTTTGAAATTTTACCGTTCCATATCTATTTTTGTCCATTATGAGATATAATGTCCTAATTACTAAATAAGGACCTTCAATTTACACTTTTGTTTCAATTAAGTACCACAAAGCTTCTAGAATCTCATATTTTGCAACTTGCACTATTTAGTCCTAAAAGTCAAATTGAATACTTATTCACAAAATTTCTTCATGACACTTTCACACAATCATGAAAACATGTCATGGACCTCAAAAAAATCATAAAACAAATATTTCTACTTTGGATTTGTGGTCTCGAAACCACTATTTCGACTAAGCCCTAAATTGGGATGTTAGACCATGTGTCATTATTTTTTAAGTATAGGTTTCATATAGTCTGACACGACTTACAACACGATCGTGTGACCCAACATCGAATGCACACACACAGCCTGCGACATGGCCTTGTGGCCTTGTTTCAAATACCCACACAGGCAGACACACGGGTTAGGACACAACCGTGTGTCCAGACTTTGAATGTCTACACGGTTTGGGCTACGTCACACGGCCTATGACCTCTTTTCCCCAAATTTTCATGTGTTTCCAAAATTTTCTGTTTTGTTTCAAGTTTATCCCTAATTGTTCCCAAGTTATTTTTAGGGCCTCGAAGGCTCGGTTTAAGGCCCAAAAGTGTATTTTTACTATGAATATATTAAGTTGTTAGGTGTTGATATTAAGTTGCATAATTGTTTCTATTTTGAAGTTAATGCTTTGTAACCCTAATTCAGCGATAGAGACGAGTTAGGGGTGTTACATTTAGTGGTTTCAGAGCTACAATTTAGTCGATTCTAGGACTAACGTAACATGCTTTGAGTCTAGAATTACATGTCACATTAACCCGTAAACTGTATGATACTCACGATCTAATTTGACAATGTTTTCTTTTATAGATTTTTGAATGGCAGGCATAAATAATCTTGCCGATAATGATGAGGTTTAAAGTCATGCTCTGGCCTTCGATGAAGGAGTAAGTCAGGATATGTCTGGATCTCAGTTACCAGAAAGTTGAGATTGTAATACTTTCTTTCAAATGATGAACGATTTGTTTGCACAATTTGTATGAAAATAATTTGATGGCTTCACAAGCTCCACTCTTTCATGTACCTTCTCCAGCACCTATTTGTCCTTAAAATATATATTAGGTATCTATTCATCGACCTCCTACCGATAAAATTCATAAGTGCGATGCTGAAGATTTCCACAGGTTGTCTAATGAAGATCTGAAAAAAGCTGAGTTTTAGTCTAAAATATGCTATTTCACTTCTAAAAGAATATGCTTATCAGTGGTGGGTTAATTTAACTTCTATAGTTCCAAAAGATGGAGTGATGTGAGAATTTTTTTTAGATTAATTTTAGAAAGAAGTATGTCAGTCAACTATATTTGGAAGACAAGAAATGTGAGATTTTAGATTTGAAGCGGGGAAATATGTCAGTTGTGGAATACGAGCGTAAATTTGTAAATTTGAGTAAGTATGCTCGAGAACAACTAACTTCTAAAGCCAAAATGTCTGCTAGGTTTGAAAGAGGATTGAATGGTTGGAATACTTGAAATTAAAGAATTTATAGTATTATCTGAACGTGCCCAGAAAATGGAAACAACCTGGAAATATAAGAAACAAGCTAAATTCAAGAAGGAAACCTAGAGCAAGCAAAATGAATTCAAAAATGCTTTTGCACCTTTGCCTAAGAACCGAGAGATTTTTAGTTGCCAATCTATTCCTATTGCTGGGAATACAAGAAAAACTACATTCAGATAGTTTCCTCCAAAGACTCAAGCTACCTCGGTGGTTAGTGCGAGTAGAATTCGGAATACTGATATACCTGTCTACAAACATTGTGGAAAAATTCATTTGGATGAGTGAAGATTTAAATTAGGGGCATATTTTCACTGTGAGTCACATCAGCATCTGACACGAGAATGTCTTAATAAGGCTGAATCTAGTTCAAACCAAGTTGCCAAGTTTGCAACTATATCTTAGAAGGGTAGAAAATTGAGACCTAGAAATATTTCTAGGCAAGCCAAAATGAATTGCGCAATACAACTTTTAGATCTGAAGGTCGAGCACTAGCCAAAACTTACGCGATTCGAGCTAAAGAGGAAGCTACAACACCTAACGTCATTGTTGGTACTTTCACTCTTTTTTATGTTACTGTTATTGCATTAATTAATCCTAGATCTACACATTCTTATATATGCACAAAATTAGCTTCAGAAAAGAAAATACCAGTAGAATCCATTGAATTTGATGTTAGAATGTCAAATCCAATAGGTCAGTTGTAATAGTTAACAAAGCCTGTAAAAATTGTCCACTGATAATTCGGGGTTACGAATTTTCTGCTAATTTGATGTTATTACCTTTTGATAAATTTGACGATATTCTGGGAATGGATTGGTTAACAGTTTATGATGTAGTTGTTATTCATAAGCAGAAACGAATTGTTTTAAAATGTTCGAGTAGAGATTTGGTTAGTATTGAAACAGAACAATTTGATAGTGCATCTGGTATAATACCTACTTTAACTACTCAGAAGTTGATCCAAAAAGATGTTGAAGCTTTTTTGGCTTATATTCTAAACAATCGGGCACTTGACTTGAAAATAGATCTAGTTCCAACTATATGTGAATTCGTGGATTTTTTCAAAAGAATTACCGAGATTACCACCAAAAAAAGAAGTTGAGTTTGTAAATGATGTTGTACCAGGAACTATTCTAGTATCTATAGCACTGTATAGAATGGCACCAACAGAATTAAAAGAATTGAAGTCTCCCCTACAAGAATTATTAGATCGCGAGTTTATTAGACCGAGTGTATCACCTTGGGAAGCTCCTCTTTTATTCGTCAAAAGGAAGACGGTACTTTGAGATTGTGTATTGATTATCGACAATTGAACAAAGTAACGATTAAGAATAAATATTCATTACCGCGAATCAATAATTTGTTTGATCAGCTAAAAAAAGCAACTGTATTTCCAAAAGATTGATTTATGATTGAGCTACTATTAGTTACGTGTTAAAGAACCAGACGTTCCAAAAATAACATTTGGAACCCGATACAGCCATTATGAGTTTCTGGTTATGCTATTTGGTTTAAAGAATGCCCCGGCTGCATTTATAGATTGAATGAATAGAGTTTTTCTGCCACATTTGGATCAGTTCGTGGTAGTGTTTTGATGACATTTTGATTTATTAAAAGAACAAAGCCAAGCATGATCAGGATTTGAGAGTGGCTTTGCAAACTCTGCGTGAAAAGTAGCTTTACACAATTCACCAAATGAAAATTTTGGTTATCTGAAGTTGGATTTTTGGGGCATGTGATATTTGTGAATGGTATTTATGTTGATCAAAATAAAATTTTAGCAATTGTAATTTAGAAACCACTACGAAATATTACCGAGATATGTAGTTTCCTGGGTTTACTAGGTTATTATCGACAGTTTGTAAAAGGATTTTCAAACATTGCTATGCTAATGACGAAATTATTACAGAACGATGTTCGATTCATTTGGACCAAAAAAATGCCAACAAAGTTTTGAGTATTTGGAAAAGATGTTGACCGAAGCTCTAGCGTTGATTCAACCTGAATCTTGGAAAGAGTTTACAATTTAAAGCGATGCCTCGTTAACTGGACTAGGTTGTACTCATGCAAGAAGGCAAAATAGTATCTTACGCCTCTCACTAATTTAAAAATCATGAAAGAAACTATGCGACACATGATCTGGGGTTAGTTGTGGTAGTATTTGTCCTAAAAATTTGGCAATGTTATCTTTATGGTGAAAATATCATATTTTCTTAGATCACAAAAGTTTAAAATATTTGATGATTTAGAAAAAAATTAAGTCTTTGTTAGTGTAAGTGGCTGGAATTGATGAAATGCTACAACTTAATTATAGACTATCATTCAAGTAAACTGAATGTTGTTGCTGACGCTTTAAGCTGAAAATCTTTATTTTCTTTAAGAGTGTTGAATACTAGGTTTACTTTAGTACATAGTGGTTCAATTCTAGCTGAATTGCATGTTAGGTTGACATTTATTCAATGAATTTTTGAGTTGCAGAAAAATGATCCTAAGTTGAAATTAATGTGTGAATTGGTTAAAAATGGTTAGACTATAAAATTCAGTATTGGTGATGATAGCAATTTATACTTCAGGGGTCGGTTGTGTATTCCAGACGATATAGCATTGAAATAATATATTTTGAGTGAAGCTCACAATAGCATCTATTCTATTCATCCGGGTAGTACGAAAATGTATAATAATTTGAAGCAAATGTAGTGGTCAGGTATGAAACATGAAACATCTTATTTTGTGACTAAATGTCAACAGGTGAAAGTTGAACATCTGGTTCCGTCAGGTTTGTTACAACCTGTAATGTTTCCAGAATGGAAATAAGAACGTGTCACAATGGATTTCATTTTGGGATTACCCCAACTCCGAAAAGAAAAATATTGTTTGGGTTGCTGTTGATAGATTGACGAAATTAGCATACTTTATTCCTATCAGAAAAGATTATTCATTGGAAAGACTACCTAAGTTGTATATTTTCAAGATCATTAGATTACATGGTGTGCCATTATTGATTATTTCTAAATGGGATCCACGTTTCACCTCTAGATTTTGGAATAAGTTACATGAATCTCTGGGCACCAAATTGACTTTTACCATGACATTTCATCCTCAGAAAAATGGTTAGTCTGAACGAGTAATTCAGATTTTTGAAGATATACTGAGATGTTGTGTTATTGATTTAAAGAAAGTTGGGAGAAATGTTTATTGTTAGCTGAACTTGCTTACAATAACAGTTATCAAACGAGTATTAAAGTGGCTCTGTATAAAGCTTTATATGGAAGAAAATGTAGAACTCCTCTGTACTGGTTCAAGTTGAATGAAAGAAAAATAGTTGGTACTAATTTAATTTGAGAAATTGAAGAATAAGTCAGAGTTGTCCGTGATTATTTAAAAGTTGCTTTTGCTCGACAAAAATCATATACTGATCTAAAATGAAAAGAAATCGAATTTCAAGTCAGAGATAAAGTATTTTTATAAGTTTCACCTTGGAAGAAAGTGATACGATTCGGCAAAAAGGGAAAGCTTAGTCTGAGGTTTATTAGGCCGTACAAAATTCTAAAAAGAATTGGATCTGTAGCATACCGATTGGCTTTATCACCAGAGTTGGAGAAAATTCATTATGTTTTCCATGTTTCGATGTTCCGTCGTTATCGACCAGATCCGTCACACATACTATCTATATATGAAATTGATTTGCAACCTGATCTAACTTATAGTGAGGAACTAGTTAAAATTATAGCTTAGGAGGTGAACGAATTACGGAATAAATGTGTTCCATTGGTTAAAGTATTATGGCGTCAACATTAAATTGAGGAAGCTACGTGGGAAACGGAAAAATTGATGAAATTTTAATACCCAAATTTATTCTCTGATAAGGTTTTCGAGGACAAAATTTTTTTGGAGGGGGAGAGTTGTAACATCCCGTTTTTTCAATGGTGTTGGGAATAGTGGTTTCAGGACCACAATTTTGGTTAGTAAGTCAATGTTTTATTTATTATTTAATATTTATAGGGAATTTATGATGTAGTATTTGATTTTGATTATGAAATTTTAATGTTTAGTTAGGTAATTAAGTAAAAAGGACTAGATAATAAATGTTGAAAAAGTTAGTGGTTTTTAGTTAAAAGTAGTTTATAGCTTAAAATACTTTATTTGTTGGCTTTATATGGTAATTATACCATTATTAATTGTAATGGACGGTCATGGTTGTTAATTTATGAAATTTTGGGTAATTTTTAAGGGTATAAAGGTAATTAAATTAATAGTAAAATTAAACAAAGGAAAGAACTATCATCTTTCTCTTCCTATTGCTGAAATTGAAGGAGAAAAAAATTACCATTGAAGGAGCTTGGTTCGGCTAGGTTGTCCTCAATGCATGGTAGGTTATTGACTTTCGATTTATGTGATTTTTACGTTTTTAATATCGTTGTATCTAGGTCCCGCTAACCCAAGTGTTAATTTATTACATTATTAAATGTTTTGACTTGTGTCATTGTTGGATTTATGAGATTTTTGAAATGTTATAATGGTTTGTGAGCTTGATCTTTGAACAATATTAATTTGTGAAGTAGTTATTGGTGATTTTGATGATGAGGGATTTAAATGTTACATTAGTAAAAGTTCATGGGTTTATGGTGAAATTGAAATTTTATAGGCTATTATTGAGATCATAAGAAATTCTGTTGGTTGGGTTTTTGGCTTAAGCATGTTAACTGATTTAAATTTTAAAGTATGGGTTAAATTGAAAAAAGTTGAATTGTTGAGAGTGAATGTGTAAAATTTAATTATAGGTGGAATGATGTTGAATTAGTTAATTGAATTAATTTATTTTGTTTAGATCAAGAAACGAGTGGATCGATTATAAATCGTGGAAAAGAGAATATCGTCGAGTAGTCATCTAGATATCGTAATTTGGTAAGTTTCTATAGTTATTTTTGTTATAATTTGTTATTAAATGTTGTTACTGAAGTTTATATATATTTTTGAAATTTTTAAATCCAATGGGTCAATTTTAATTAGATTGAATTTCTGGAATAATTTCGATAGATCGAGTAAAAGATTCTTACATAAGATTTCTGTTTGAATTTCTAATCTGAATCGAGTTCCTGCATGTGTTGTGGACTCGAATGTACATGTGACTTGGATTTAGCCTGGACTAGTAATTCGTTGTCGTTTTACATGAATACCTAGCTCTGGCCAGGCTAGTTTGTCTATGTTGTCATTGGTTTATCCCGGACGGGTAACCTAACACATTTAATCTGTATCTGATTAGCTCTTATGAGCATTATCTATTTCAAGACTCATGTATTTGAATGCTTTTACAAAGATCCATCAAAAGAATAAAAGGTCATTGATGTGAATTCTAATTATCTATATAGTTAAATGTTACTGATATGAAATTGTTGGACTGTGTTACTTTAAGGTTGAGGTTATTTGTTATGTGCAAATACTATTTAAATGAGTTTGGTAAGTTATATGTTAGATTGTGGAAATTTACTAAATAATTCACATGCTTACTTTGTTATCATTTTTTGTAGATTTTGAACTTTTGGAGTGTGTTGATCAGATCGTCGAAGCTCACACATATCATCAACTATCATCTGTAGATTTCAAAATCTTGGTTGGTGGTTATATGTGGCATGTGTATAGGTTGTTTATTTTGTGAATGTTTGGACATAATTTGAACTTAGGTTATTACTACTTGTTTATGTAAAGCTATATTTATGAATTATAAGCTTTTGTTGTTTTAGGAATGTGTGATCAAGTCAAGTTGAAATGGTACTTATGCTATTATGTGGTTTCAATTTGTGATGAAGATGTTCTTTTTTTCATGTTTGAATGGATGAATGGTATGAATCTATTGACATTGGATGCATCTTTAATTGATAGTTGAAATGTGGTGTCAATGAGGGCACGTTGGTTAGTCTTATAGGTTGATAGAATTGGTATGTTTTAAGTGTAGTTGAAGTGGGTTTTGGCCATGTGAATGTTTGTGGAATTGGTGTGTCTTGGTGTGCAAGATTTTGTTTTTAAATGGCTTGTTTAGGGGTAACTTATGCTGCACACAGCCTACGGCACGAGCTTTCACATGGCCGTGTGACATGTGTTATTATTGTTTTAAATGCAGGTTTTACACGGTATGAGACACGGCTTGCGACACGGCTGTGTGTCCCAAGTCAGTGTGTAACATGGTCTGGCACATAGCCAATAGACAAGGCCGTATGACCCAACATTGAATGTACACACGGTTTAGCACACAGCTTGCGACACGACCATATGACCCTATTTCGAATACCCACATGGGTGGACACACAAGCCGGGACACGAACGTGTGTCTAGCCTTCGAATGTCTACACAGTCTAGGCTATGTCATATGGTCGTGTGACCCCTGTTTCTCAAATTTTCATGTTTTTTCCAAAATTTCCTGTTTTGTTTCAAGTTGATCCTTGATTGTTCCCAAGTTATTTTCAAGGCCCCAAAAGCTCGTGTTAAGGCCATAAAGTGTATTTTTACTATGAATCTATTGAGTTGTTTAGTGTTGATATTAAGTTGCATAATTGTTTATGTTTTGAAGTTAAATGTTTTGATTTGTACGGTACTACTCTATAACCTTAATTCAGCGACGGGGACGGGTTAAGGGTGTGCAAAATGGCTTGCGATTGAAGGTATTTTTGGTATACATGGCCTATGACATGGCCATGTGCCCCCACATAGTTGTATGACACAACCATGTGCCCTATTTAATTTTTGGTGATTTTAAATTCACACAATATCAAGAGTTACATGGCTGTATGACCCAGAGTTACACGGGCATAAGGAGTTACATGGTTTGGCCACATGGCCATGTCTTTGCACCACACTAGCTGAACCCTGTCACATGGCCGTGTGACCCTATTTTCAATTTTTACCCTATTTTCATATTTTGATTCAATTTCATCCTTGCTAGTTTCTAATCAATTTTAATGCTTTGTAGGTTCACTTAAGTCCCATTTTCATTTGAATGACATGTTTATTGAATGAAATTATTAATGATTGATTTAAAAGTAAATTTTTGAATTGAAATAATCTATTGAAATAATCATCTCCCTTTTTAAAGTTTTTCTTATATTTTGAAATCATAATTTCAAACTCCAAATCCAACTTGTTATAAGCATCTTGTAACTCATCAAATGAATAAAAAGTTGAATTAGACAAGTTAGAAGATACCTTAGTGTCATCAATGGCCATAAGGCAAAGGTTGGCTATTCTCGATCTTCATCATTGGATGAATCCTCATCACTCCAAATCGCAACATGAGAATTGAGCTTTTGTTTCTTTGATCCCTTTTTTCTTCCATTAGGGATAATTGAACTGTAACACCCCCACGCCCGAGACCATCGTCGAAGTCGAGCTTGAGGTGTTACTAAACATAATTTTCCATTTTAAGAACTTTGAAACATTTAATTCTACATTCACAGCATACTATTTACCTACAATACGGTTACAAAAAAAATCATATCTCAAGTTACGAAACTCAAAATCAAGATCCATAAATTTTTCCTAAAACTAGACTCATATATCTATATACTAATTTTTTTCTAGAATTTTTGGTCAGGCCAATTAGTACAGTTTATTAGTTAAAGTTACCCCTGTTTCAGGACTCGACTACACTGACCTCTGCTTACTACAACCACTTTTCTCTCTCTACAAAATTCATATGACTGTTCCATTTGTTTCTCTTAAAACTAGACTCAATAAGGATTTTAAACATATAAAGCATACCTCCTAATTATTTCTGTAAAATTTATGGTGAATTCCCAAATTTGGAACAGGGGATCCAGAAGTTGCTCTAGCCTGTCTCACTAAAACCAAAATATCTCATCACATATAACTCCTTTACCTGTTTTGCTTCTTCCATATGAAAGTAGACACAATAATCTTTAATTCAATATTTAATTCATCACCTAATTCGATTTATACTATTTTTAGTGATTTTTCAAACTCACGTCATTGTTACAGTAATGTTCTGTTTTATGGCACATTTCATCTTTTTATGAATTTTTATGAATTTTCATGAACTACATAACATATTAGTCTCACATAGCATCCAACATTATCTAGGCTAGCCATTCCAATGACTAATCATTACCAAGCATTTTCTTAACCAAACCACAACCATATCATAAGATTATTTACACAAAATAAGAACACTACTATACATACCATACTTAAGTTATACAAGCCATTTTACCAAAAAATCCTTCGGATAGTGTGATCGAGCCTTCGACCTATCCCAATTCCTGAGCCGGCTTTTCCAACATTACAATGAATGGAAAAGAGGGAGTAAGCATAAATACTTAGTAAGTCCATATGCAAATAACGAGTAACATAACAAAGCAATTAAACCAAACAGCAATAGCATGTTATCACCAAGACATATTCCACATTTCTAACCATCGTGTATCAAGTTTCAACCCGAGGGTTAAGTACATACCTGTCCAAAGTGTGCCTTTCGCGACACTTACCAAAATATCATTTGCATCTCAAGCATTCTTCCATTTCGCTAAAATTTTACCCGTTGAACACATCGGAATATAACTCAGATACATGGATAATTTGCACATAAGTGCCACATATGTAATCAAGCGACCATGTAACCTGCCCATAAGCGAACTCGGACTCAACTCAACGAGCTCAGGCGTTCGCATCCATAAGTGAACTCAGACTCAACTCAACGAGCTCGGATGCCTAGTTACATCTCACGAACTCGGACTCAACTCAACGAGTTCGGACATTCGCATCCATAAGTGAACTCGGACTCAACTCAACGAGTTCGGATGCCCAACCATCCTAGTGACATGTCACTTGTATCCTAATCTATTCCTAAGGTTCAAACGGGATTTTCCTCAATCACATATCCTTGCCGTCTTCCACAGAATACCGAAACCAATACTCGGTAGTAATTTATATTTAACAAGTAGCACACATAATTTGCATATTATTCGATAATAACCACAAAGCATACATTTCATGATAAAAATCAGCATATCATATAAATAACATCAATTAACTTAAAAATAACAGTTACGTTACATTATTTACACATGAACTTACCTCGGTACAAAATATAGCAATTTTGTAATTTAGTCCACAATCTTTTCTTTCCCTCGATCAAGGTTGATTCCACGTCTTTCTTGATCTAAAATAACACATTTAACTTATTTAATACTCACATTTATCAAAATAGTCCTAAATTCAAATTTTGGCAAAATTACAATTTTGCCCCTAAACTTTTACATATTTACAGTTTTGCCCCAAAGCTCGAAAATTAAATTTTATTTCAAATTCTTATGTTTTAGGACATGCTGATCATTTATTTGCTATTAGCAAGCTCAAATTCCCACTATAACACATACTTATGAACAATATGTACTTTTACCGATTAAGCCGTTTTGTTCGTTTTTACTTAAAATCGAGTAGCACAAGGTGTCTAACATAATTTAAAACCTCATATTCTATTATAAAACATCAAAATACACAAATTTCACCTATGGGTATTTTTCCAAATATGAACCCTAACTCAAAATATTGCTATCATAAGCTATACCGAGTTACCGGGATCTCAAAAACGTAAAAATCATTAAAAACGGGGCTTCGAATCACTTACTATAGAGCTTGGAAGCTTGAAACAAACCCTAGCTATGGAAAACCCTTGAAATTTCATGGTAATGAAGAAGATGATCAATTTTGTGTTATTTTTCCCTTTTTATTTCATGTTAATATCCAAATGACCAAAATGCCCCTCCTTACTAAACTTTCAAAAATTCTATCCATGTCCAAATTTTGTCCATGAACTTAAAATTGGCCAAATTACTATTTAAGACCTCCTAATTAATATTTCAAAGCAATTTCATACTAGAAACTTCTAGAATGCAAGTTTTTCAGCTTATTCGATTTAGTCCCTAATTTTAAATTAAGCACTTTACGCATAGAATTTCTTCACGAAATTTTCACACAATTATGCAATCATATCATAAACCTCAAAATAATTATAAAATAATTATTTCTATCTCGGATTTGTGGTCACAAAACCACTATTCTGATTAGGCCCTAATTCGGGATATTACAACTCTCCCCCCTTTAAGAATTTTCGTCCTCGAAAATCTTACCGGTAAATAGGTGTGGGTATTGATTTCTCATAGTTTCCTCAGGCTCCCATGTAGCCTCTTCTACTCCATGCTTTTGCCACAACACTTTTACAAGAGCAATACTTTTATTCCTTAGTTGTTTAACTTTTCGAGCTAAAATTTTTATCGATTCTTCTTCATAGGTCATGTCTGGTTGTAGTTCAATTTCTTTCGGTGAAACCACATGTGAAGGGTACGAACGATACCGACGTAACATAGACACATGGAACACATCATGAATCTTCTTCAATTCAGATGGCAATTCTAACCGATAAGCTACCAGTCCAACTCTTTCAATTATTTCATACGGCCCGATAAAACGCGGATTTAATTTGCCTTTCCGTCCAAATCTAAGAACTTTCTTCCACGGAGACACCTTTAAAAATACTTTATCACCAACTTGAAACTCAATTTCTTTTCGTTTCAAATCTGTATAAGATTTCTGTCTATCTGAAACAGCTTTCAAACAATCTCGAATTACCTTCACTTTTTCTTCGGTTTCTTTTATTAGATCAACTCCATAGATCCGATTTTCCTTGAGTGCAGTCCAATACAAAGGCGTTCGACACTTACGATCATACAATGCTTCATAAGGTGCCATCTTCAAGCTCGTCTGATAACTGTTATTGTAAGCAAATTCCACCAACGGTAGATATCTTTCCCAACTTCCTTGAAATTCCAATACACAACATCTGAGCATGTCTTCAAGAATCTGAATTACTCTCTTTGATTGCCCATCAGTTTGTGGATGAAAAGCAGTATTGAAATTTAACTTTGTACCTAACGCGTCTTGCAACTTTTGCCAAAACCGCGAGGTAAACCTCGGATCTCTATCCGAAATGATCGACAATGGTATTCCGTGTAGTCTAACAATTTCTCTGACATACAGTTCAGCCAACTTGTTAAGAGAATAATCTGTACGTACCAGAATAAAATGAGCCGACTTAGTTAATCTGTCAACTATTACCCAAATGGCATCTTTCTTTCCTGGAGTCAATGGCAACCCTGAGACAAAATCCATAGTAATCCGATCCCATTTCCATTCAGGAACCATAATAGGCTGAAGTAATCCCGAAGCCACTTGGTGTTCAGCTTTCACCTGTTGACAAATTAAGCATTTGAACACAAACTCCGATATATCCCTTTTCATTCCATTTCACCAATACATTTTCTTCAAGTCATTATACATTTTCGTACTGCCCGGATGAATCGAGAGACAACCACTATGTGCTTCTTGCAGGATCTTTTGAATTAATTCCTCGTTCTTCGGTACACAAATCTGATCTTTAAACATCAAACACCCATCAGAATCGATTCTGAAATCTGACTCTGTATCAACCTCACATCGCTTTCTTTTGGCTTGCAAGTCTTCATCGCTTTTCTGAGCATCACAAATCTCTTATAAAAACATCGGTCTTGCTTTCAATTCGGCTAGAATTGAACTATCATCTGACATTTCCAACTGAGTGTTCATAATTCTCAAAGCAAACAACAACTTTCTGCTTAAAGCATCAGCAACTAGATTTGCTTTTCCTGGATGATAGTCAATCACAAGCTCGTAATCTTTCAATAACTCCAACCATCTTCGCTGTCTCAAGTTCAAGTCTTTTTGTGACATCAAATATTTAAGACTTTTGTGGTCGGTATATACTCGACACTTTTCTCCATATAGATAATGTCGCCAAATCTTCAAAGCAAACACCACCGCAGCCAATTCCAAATCATGAGTCGAATAATTCCTCTCGTGAGGTTTTAACTGCCTCGAAGCATAAGCCACAACCTTTCCTTCTTGCATAAGCACAAATCCCAAACCATTTCAAGAAGCATCACTATACACCACAAATTCTTTACCTGACTGAGGTTGTACTAACACTGGTGCCTCTGTTAATAACTTTTTCAATTCTTCGAAACTCTGTTGACATTCTTTCGTCCACTCAAATTTAACATCTTTGCGAAGTAATCTAGTCATAGGAGCAGCAATTATAGAAAATACATTCACAAACCCTCAATAATATCTAGCTAGCCCCAAGAAACTTCTAACTTCGGTTACATTCTTCGGTGGTTTCCAATCAACAATAGCTGAAATTTTACTGGGATCAACCCGTATACCATCACTTGAAACAATATGACCCAAAAATCCAACTCCCCGAAGCCAAAATTCACTTTTACTAAACTTGGCATATAACTACTTATCTCTTAAAGTCTGCAAAATTATTTTCAAATGCTCAGCATGCTCGGTCTCATCTTTTGAATAGATTAAAATATCATCTATAAATACCACAGCAAACTTGTCCAAGTATGGTCGAAATATGCGATTCATCAAATCCATAAACACGGCAGGAGCATTTGTCAACCCAAACGGCATAACTAAAAGTCATGATGACCATACCTTGTTCTAAAAGCAGTTTTAGGCACATCTGACTCTTTTACTCGCAGCTGGTAGTACCCAGATCTCAAGTCAATCTTTGAAAACCACGTCGCTCCTTTCAGCTAATCAAACAAATCATCAATTCTCGACAACGGATACTTGTTCTTCATTGTCACTTTGTTCAGCTGCCGATAGTCAACACATAGTCTCATTGAACCATCCTTCTTTTTTACAAACAATACAGGAGCACCCCAAGGCAAAAAACTCGGTCTCACAAAGCCTTTATCTGTCAACTCTTGCAACTGCGACTTTAATTCTTTCAATTCCGTTGGTGCCATTCTATACGGAACAATCAAGATCGGACTATTCCCGGAATCAACTCTATACCAAATTCTACTTCCCGGACTGGAGGCAAACCCGGCAATTCTTCTGGAAATACATCTGCGAATTCACATACAATCAGCACTGATTCTACTTTCTTTTCAATTTCTTTTGCATTCAACACATATGCTAAATAAGCTTCATAACCCTTTCTCAAATATCTCTGAGCCGACATTGAAGAAATCACACTAGACAATACCTCTGATTTATCTGATTCAACCCACAGAGTTTCGCCATTTTCACACTTTAATTCAATAACTTCCTGTTTACAATTTACTATAGCATCATGCAATGTTAACCAATCTATGCCCAAAATAACATCAAATTCATCAAACGGCAACAACATCAAGTCAGCCGGAAAGTAATAACCCCGAATCGTTAAAGGACATTTCTTGCATACTTTATCAACTATAACACATTGGCCTAACGGGTTTGACACTTTAATCATAAATTATGTGTTCTCAATAGGTATATTCATGCTAGCCACCAATTTCATGCACACATATGAATGAGTAGAGCCGGGGTCAATTAAAGCAGTAACATTAACATTATAGAGAGAAAATATACCGGTGATCACATCGGGTAAGGAAGCATCTTCACGCACTTTAATAGCATAAGTTCTAGCCGGAGCCCTTCCTTCAGATCTAACTGCTGCATCTCTGGCTACATTCTTGCTGCTTGCTTCACTCCTAGCTTTTCTTGGATACCTTCCCCTCGAATCCGCACCACCTACTTTTTTACTCTGAAATTTTTCTTTTTCAACCCTCTCTGGGCAGTCTCTAATAAAATGATCCGGAGAACCATATCGAAAACATTCATTTGCTCTGCACGGACCAAAATGATTTATGCCACACCGCTGGAACTCGGGCTTAACAAATCTCGAGTTCCCTACACTGGCTGCCGAAGTAGTCTGGGACTTAGGACCCACAGTTTGCTTCTTAAAATTCCCATATGACTGTCCAGCTGAAACTTGGGAACGAGGATTCATATTTCTTGATTTTTCGGGTTGCTGTGAGGGTGCACCGCCCATCGGTCTTTTCTTCCAATTTCGTGTCTTAGATTATACTTTTTTCTTCTCTTTAAGTAGTTCTTCAGCCTTGCAAGCTCGATCGACAAGTACCACCATTTCTTTTAATTCAAGAATCCCAACAAATACCTTAATGTCTTCATTGAGCCCATCTTCAAATCGCCTACACAATTTGGCCTCTGTAGGAACATATTCTCTGGCATACTTGCTCAATCTGACGAACTCTCTTTCGTATTCAGTGACTGTCATATTACCTTGCTTTAGCTCAAGAAACTCTTTACGTTTCTGGTCAATAAATCTTTCACTGATGTATTTCTTCCAAAATTCTTCTTGAAAGAATTCCCAGGTTACTCTCTCTTTCGGTACCACCGAAATCAATGTCTTCTACCAATTGTAGGCTGAATCCCTCAACAAAGATATAGCACATTTCAAGCATTCTTCAGGTGTACAAGACAGTTCATCAAATACTCGGATAGAATTCTCAAGCCAGAACTGTGCTTTCTCGGCATCATCATCTACATTAGCTCTGAATTCTTCAGCCCCTAGCTTACGGATTTTATCAACTGGAGTTCTTTGGAATTTCATCATATCCACACCCTGAGGCATCAGGGGTATAGGTTGAGGAACTGGGGGAGGTGGAGGAGGTTGTACATTTGGGTTCGTATGAACGAACTCAGTATACCAAGCACTCATCATCTAGAGAAAGGCTTCTCGACCCCTTTCTCCTCCTCCTTGACCAATAGTGGGAGGTAGATTTTCAGTCGGCCCCGCCCTTCAGCTGGAGCTGGTGCATTACTTTCTACATCATCGGCCACAGTTGGATCGGGATCCATTTACTATAAAAAATCATTTAAAACGTCAGAAGTAGTCACACTATCACAATATACATATATGGCATGTATAGCAAAATTCGTACATACAACACATTATTCCAAGAACCGACTAAACCTACTCTGATACCACAAAATGTAACGCCCCCACGCCCAAGACCATCGCCAGAGTCGAGCTTGAGGTGTTACTGAACATAATTTTCCATTTTAAGAACTTTGAAACATTTAATTCTACATTTACAGCATACTGTTTACCTGCATTACGGTTACAAAAAAAATCATATCTCAAGTTACAAAACTTGAAATCAAGATCCGTAAATTTTTCCTAAAACTAGACTCATATATCTATATACTAATTTTTTTCTAGAATTTTTGGTCAGGCCAATTAGTACAGTTTATTAGTTAAAGTTACCCCTGTTTCAGGACTCGACTGCACTGACCTCTGCTTACTACAACCACTTTTCTCTCTCTACAAAATTCATATGACTATGCCGTTTGTTTCTCTTAAAACTAGACTCAATAAGTATTTTAAACATATAAAGCATACCTCCTAATTATTTTTGTAAAATTTATGGTGAATTCCCAAAGTTGGAACAGGGGATCCAGAAATCGCTCTGGCCTGTCTCACTAAAACCCAAATATCTCATCACATATAACTCCTTTACCTGTTTCGCTTCTTCCATATGAAAGTAGACACAATAAGCTTTAATTCAATATTTAATTCATCACCTAATTCGGTTTCTACTATTTTTAGTGATTTTTCAAACTCACGTCATTGTTACAGTAATGTTCTGTTTTATAGCACATTTCATCTTTTTATGAATTTTCATGAACTACATAACATATTAGTCTCACATAGCATCCAACATTATCTAGGCTAGCCATTCCAATGACTAATCATTACCAAGCATTTTCTTAACCAAACCACAACCATATCATAAGATTATTTACACAAAATAAGAACACTGCTATACATGCCATACTTAAGTTATACAAGCCATTTTACCAAAAAGTCCTTCGGATAGTGTGATCGAGCCTTCGACCTATCCCGATTCCTGAGCCGGCTTTTCCAACACTACAATGAATGGAAAAGAGGGAGTAAGCATAAATTCTTAATAAGTCCATATGCAAATAACGAGTAACATAACAAAGTAATTAAACCAAACAGCAATAGCATGTTATCACCAAGACATATTCCACATTTCTAGCCATCGTGTATCAAGTTTCAACCCGAGGGTTAAGTACATACTTGTCCAAAGTGTGCCTTTCACGACACTTACCAAAATATCATTTGCATCTCAAGCATTCTTCCATTTCACTAAAATTTTACCCGTTGAACACATCGGAATATAACTCAGATACATGGATAATTTGCACATAAGTGCCACATATGTAATCGAACGACCATGTAACCCGCCCATAAGCGAACTCGGACTCAACTCAACGAGCTCGGGCGTTCGCATCCATAAGTGAACTCGGTCTCAACTCAACGAGCTCGGATGCCTAGTTACATCTCACGAACTCGGACTCAACTCAACGAGTTCGGACATTCGCATCCATAAGTGAACTCGGACTCAACTCAACGAGTTCGGATGCCCAACCATCCTAGTGACATGCCACTTGTATCCTAATCTATTCCTAAGGTTCAAACGGGATTTTCCTCAATCACATATCCTTGCCGTCTTCCACAGAATACTGAAACCAATACTCGGTAGCAATTTATATTTAACAAGTAGAACACATAATTTGCATATTATTCGATAATAACCACAAAGCATATATTTCATGATAAAATCAGCATATCATATAAATAACATCAATTAACTTAAAAATAACAATTATGTTACATTATTTACACATGAACTTACCTCGGTACAAAATATAGCAATTTTGCAATTTAGTCCACAATCTTTTCTTTTCCTCGATCAAGGTTGATTCCACGTCTTTCTTGATCTAAAATAACACATTTAACTTATTTAATACTCACATTTATCAAAATAGTCCTAAATTCAAATTTTGGCAAAATTACAATTTTGCCCCTAAACTTTTACATATTTACAGTTTTGCCCCAAAGCTCGAAAATTAAATTTTATTTCAAATTCTTATGTTTTAGGACATGCTGATCATTTATTTGCTATTAGCAAGCTCAAATTCCCACTATAATACATACTTATGAATAATATGTACTTTTACCAATTAAGCCGTTTTGTTCGTTTTTACTTAAAATCGAGTAGCACAAGTTGTCTAACATAATTTAATACCTCATATTCTATCATAAAACATCAAAATACACAAATTTCACCTATGGGTATTTTTCCAAATATGAACCCTAACTCAAAATATTGCTATCATAAGCTATACCGAGCTACCTGGATCTCAAAAACGTAAAAATCATGAAAAACGGGGCTTGGAATCACTTACTATGGAGCTTGGAAGCTTGAAACAAACCCTAGCTATGGAAAACCCTTGAAATTTCGTGGTAATGAAGAAGATGATCAATTTTGTGTTATTTTTCCCTTTTTATTTCATGTTAATATCCAAATGACCAAAATGCCCCTCCTTACTAAACTTTCAAAAATTCCATCCATGTCCAAATTTTGTCCATGAACTTAAAATTGTCCAAATTACTATTTAAGACCTCTTAATTAATATTTCAAAGCAATTTCATACTAGAAACTTCTAGAATACAAGTTTTGCAGCTTATTCGATTTAGTCCCTAATTTTAAATTAAGCACTTTACGCATAGAATTTCTTTATGAAATTTTCACACAATCATGCAATCATATCATAAACCTCAAAATAATTATAAAATAATTATTTCTACCTCAGATTTGTGGTCACGAAACCACTATTCCGATTAGGCCCTAATTCGGGATATTACATGAACTTGATATGTCTCGACTTCTTGCATTCACAACATATTATAGAATCTTTCTCCTTGGTAGATTCAAACTTAATTTCTTTTTTCTTTTGGAATTTTTATTATCTCTATTGGACCTCACAAACTTCTTGAATCTTCTAGCAAACATTTTTATTTATTTATCTTCATCCACCTCTTCACTTTGATTCACTGTCTTCATTAGTGGTGGATTTGAGAACAACACCAACCTTTTTTTTTTTTTTCCTAGTTTTGGTTTCTTCAACCCCTTCATTGAGCCTCATTTCATGTGTAAGCAAAAAATCGATGAGCTCATCTAAAATCAATATTTCTAAATTCTTTCTTCTTCAATTGCAGTCACATTAGCTTCCCATGATTTAGGAAAGCTTCGACACATCTTCCTTATCACATCTTTATTTAGATATATCTTCCCATAATACTTCAATCCATTGATGATAATAGTAAATCGATCAGACATCACCTTGATAACTTCTCGGGCTTCATTTTGAAGGTTTCATAATTTAGAGTAAGAATTCCAATCTTAGACTTCTTTACTTAGCTAGTACCTTTATGTGTGACTTTGAGCTTAATTCCAATCGTAGACTTCTTTACTTGGCTAGTACCTTTATGTGTGACTTTGAGCTTATCTCATATCTCATTGGCATTAGAACAAGATGAAACTATACTATATTTTCTTAGGCCAAATGTACAAAATAAGGTGTGCATACTCTTGGCATTCAACTAAATACTTTGTTTATCTTCTTCATTCCACTATTTCTTGCTATTTGGAATAAGAAGCTTTCCTTCTTGCTTGAAAGGTATGGAGGGATCGTATTTGATGATGTCCCATACGACAACATCATTCGCTTGTATGGACAACATCATTCTTGCCTTCCAATAAGAATAGTTAGCATCATATAAATAAGAAGGCTTAGAGATAGATTGAGATTCTCTAAGAAAAACTGAATGGATGTAGACGTCATCTCTTGTGGATTGATTGGCTGAAAGTTGAGCTACCTTAAGGATCTTCTCTTGGTTGTAAAACTGTCAAATAGATACTAGCTTTGATACTAATTATTAGCTAAACTAATCAAACTAAAATTGTCAAAAGTGGGTGAATTGGCTTTTAAAAATTTTGTGAATGCTGGAGAGAAAGGATAGAAAATTGAACACAATAATATAGAGTGGTTTGGTCCCAATTTCCTACTCCACTACCTTAACTTTCCACTACTAAGAATTTTCCCAAATTCACTAATTTGACAACCTTTGAGGACAAGGTTTAACCTTACAAACTCCCTTAAGGTTTCTACCTAAACCTTAAGACACAAACCCTCTCAAATAGATACAAATAAGCAAATAAAGAAATAATCCTTACAATATCAAAGTGTTTGCAAATTAAGCTCAAGTACAAAGAAAAACACTTAGCTAATAGAATAGCAATGAAGCTCACAAGTGTATGAAAGAAAAGCATGGAAATATTTGGCACAAAGGTTGTTTGATTGATCTTTTTGTTTGAATATTCTTTCTTGCTATTGTAGGACTTGTAGAAGCTGGTATTTATACCCTCTAATTCATTTTCAACTGTTGCGGTTGTTGAGAAAATAAATAGAGCAGCTGAGGATGAAAATACTAGATCATTAAATTCACCTGCAATAAAAAGTATCGATACTAGTAGCATTTAATGTCTGATTCAGTGAACGTTAAAGTTAGTTTTCAACGATACCAAAGACCATTTATTGACACCCGATAAAAGGTACCGATATTTTTTAGTGGGTATCGATGCTTTTTGTAAATGTTTGAAAAATCATCAAGTCAAAATGCAAAAGTGGTATCAATAAAATTCAATATGTATCGATATATTTTGAAAAGTATCGATACTTTTTTTACTTTTGTTCAATTTTTATTTCAAGACAGCAAGCAATTTTGGTATCAATAAAAAATACGGTATTGATAAAAATCATATGGATGCCGATACTTTTTGGAAAATAGCGATACTTCCTGTAGGGAACAATTTTTCAATCGATTTAAAATTGTTTCAATCAAGTTCAAAAGTTTAAAACGATTTTTGAACTTTGTCCAAAAATAGTAATTTTTCAAAACATTTTTAAGATGTCTAGAGGTCTTGAAAGGATTTTTATGTTTTGAACTTAATAATTTATTTATTTAAAAATATTTTTGTTTATTATATCAAAACAAATTATCAAATAAAGCTAGTTTGACACTATAGTTCTCTCAAATTTAAGATTTAATGTATATACTTTAATTTTAACATGATTTGATACCTCAACTTTTATGATTTCATTAGTTAGTCTAAATACTTTATTCTAACTAAAATGATTATTTAAATTTTTAAAAATTGTTAGCACCGTTAAATTTCTTTATTAAATTTTGTTTCGTTATAATTTTTTTTTGTTATATGGATACCAATTTTATTTTATTTCTTCAAAATGTCATACCAACAAAAATAAATTCTATCAGTACTAACAGATAGATTTAAATTATTAAATTTAAAAAATAGAGACACTAAATTTTTGTAAATAAAAATATGGAGATTAAGTTCCATATATATGAAAGGTGCAAAAACGTAACCTATAAATTTTTAGTAAAAAAATAAATAATTAAGCGAAGATAATTTTCATTGTGTAAAATTTTTTTTATTCTAAAAAATCAAATGAGAACTATTATAACCTCAAAAAACATTAAAAAATAAATCATGCACAGGTTTTTTTTTTTTTTTTTGACTTTTTTATGATATCATTTACTTTTCTTAAAAGGTCTAAAATCAAATCCAAACATGTGCACGTGAAGCCTCTGCCATTGCTCAGATAATGTGGTTTGTACGACAAATTCAATATCTAATCCTAAAAAACCAGTATTATATGCTTTCATTTTAAATATCTAAATATAAATACTTAAAACTACGAAATAAAATAAAGAATCATAAAATAAATCTTCATGGTGGAGCCCCCCTTTGAAAGGCAAACTCCACTCTATGGCCCATCCCATGCCGCATTGGGGGGAAAAAATATTAAATAAAATGCAGGCGGAGAATATTTCCAGGAATCCAAACACAAGTTTTTTTTATTTGGGTTTGCTGGAATTTTGTTCGCTTTTTCTTCTAGCAATTAATAACAATATTAGAGAGAAAAAGGTGAAGTTAACGCCAGGCTGATGCGACGGTGAGAGTTCGGCCCATCCAACCAAAGCTAATCCCTCCGTTTTCTCCTTTAACGGTGAATCCCGGTTTACCACAATTGAGTCTGGCACGCATCGACTCTGCAACGCTTTCACTCAGCGGCTTTAACTCGAACCCCGCCATGCTCATCCGGGCCCGCCACTTCCCAAAAACCTCGCATCTTTCAACGCGGTTCCTCCCTTCACACGCAACGGAGTTGGCAATTTTGCGCAACAGACCTTCCTCCACCTTCACTCGTTCCCAGTTCTCCCTCCCAAAGGTCGACTCAATCGACTCAAACAAAGCTCCGTAATACCCAACTGCTTCTCCCACCCTTGAGGCAAACGGCGCCGTATTGGTGTTAATCTCTTGTTCCACTAACGTTACCACGCACGGCGCCAATCTTTTCACGCGACGGAGAAGCTCGTCTCTCGGATTTTCCACTGATACGCTCTCGTCCGGCATTCGATAAAGCTTGAACGCGAAATTGATAGCCAAAGGCTCGTCGAGTTCGCAGCCGAGTGACTCTCGACTCAGATCGCCGAGTTTAAGACTCGGTACCACATTAAATTTTAAACGAACTCCGAACCGCTCAGCAACTAGACTCAGCTTGGAGCCAACCGTCTTCAACCTCTCATCCCCACCATTATCAGCAATACAAGTGATCTTTATCATGGCAGGGTTCCCTCTCCGACGCTCCGAGAGCGCGTGGAGTAGAGTTGTATACTGCCCTCCTTGCCCAATATCAAAATCTATAACATGTAACTTATTACAGCAAGGTTGGTCCAAAGTGGCATCGAGGATAGCCCGATTAGCAGCCATGAACCCGAGCTTAAAACAAGGAGACAGATCATAAAGCAACTGAGTCGCTGCAGCGTGTTCCTTGCTGAACAACCCAGTCACCGGTGGCGAGCTTTCTACGGAGTTGAGCCGCGATTTTAGAGCCAACAACATGCACTCCGTCAATCTCTGCTCTGAATTCCCTTTAGCATTAGCAAGTTGAGCTAATCGGGCCAGGATCTCGTTTACGACGTCAGTTTTGCCCTCGGAAATAGCTGATGCAACCTCCATTATTGTCTGCTTTGAACAAATAGAAACTGGAGAAGCCACAGATGACGTGGACGAAGAGGATGAAGTAGTTGAAGAAGTAGGCGATGTGGCAATCGGCTTGTTAGGGCTGCTCGAACTGATCAAGGTTTGTATAGTTTCTGACCATTCGCTGTTGCTCTTGGTAATCACCGAAACGGCATCTCCTTCCTCCTCGTTGTCGTCCTCTAGTAGCTGTTTCTCCAGCTCTTGAAGCTGATTCATCATCTTCTTTTCCGGGTCTTGCGCCTGGACCACCCGTGCTTGCACCAAGTTCAAGTACTGAGCGCTTGAGAAACCAGGGTTCGCGGCCTGGATTGTGGCTCCGGAGCTGATACCGAGAGGAAGTTGCTGCGGCCTTAGCTGCTGTAAAACCGGCACCCCGTGTTGCCGCGACATGGAAGAAGAAGGCGAGAAATTACACGTAACTTCCGGTAACATGTTGCACGATAAATCTATAGGCGATAAGGGAGAAATCGGATAAGCGTGCTGGTAATTTCTGGGCTTAACTGGACGGGGATAAAGATTATTGAGGCCGTGGTTATTGAAGTCAGCTCGTGTTCGCTTGCCGACGAAACTGGGTGCGGCTCTGTTCACGATCTGAGACGTTGGGTCCATGAAGATTCCATGTGTCTCGTACGGTGCAGTGGGTTGGTTGTTGTTCATGATGCCACTGTTAGAGACGGATCCGCCTGCTATTCTACCGTAATACTCTGTGCCACCCCCGGAGAACCCCGATGTCATTTCCCTCCCCTCTCTTTTCTCTCTTCAGAGAGCGGATTCAAAGAGGAAAAATGAATAAATGAAATAAGAATAACGTGAATTAGCTTTTGAAGAAACTCATGATTGAAGACTCGAGAGATAGAGCTTCGATTATGCCGTACAAACGATTCTCCTGAATCCAACGGAGATGGATTAATGGAGAAGATAAATATATATATATATATATATAAGAAAAGAAAGAAGGGGTTTCCAAAATCCAACCAGCTCTTACCCGTCTGGTTTTGGTGGTTTCGGGTTTTATATTTAAATTAAATTAATGAAGAAATGTAAATATTAAATACTTTTATTATTTTGATGAACCAAAGCAATCAGATCACAGCCGTTAATCACTTTTGTGATTTGGCGGTTCTTGATATTTTTTTATAACAGCGTTCGGTGATCGCTATTAATGAAGACCGGCTCTCCCTCCTTCATTACACGGATATTAGCTTCAGTGCGAGCTGTTTGAAAACAAATACCACGCGTTATTTCTCGAGATTTAACTCACGTAGCAATGGGAATTGAGGTACAGAGAATGCAAGGGTAAACTTTTTTTTCATTTTGGTAACATAAAATAAAATTATAATTTTGTCACTCAACTTTTAAACTAATTTTATTTTAGCCACTCAAATATTAAATCCTTAACAGTATCTCATTGTACACACCAAATTATATCACATCATATTTATACTTTCATTTTTGTAGCCCAATTTCTAGGTCACTTTTATTTTAGTCATCCAAAAAAATATTTTTAAAGCCTTTATCCAAGTAAAAAAATAAGTATTAAAATGAAAAAACGATTGAAACTAAAATAATGCATTAAAAATTTGGCAATTTGTACTTGTTTATCCCATTCTTAAAAATTCTAATTTTTTTCAATCTTGATAATATCAACCGGTTTATTATTATAATATTAAAATTAATTAATTAATTAATTAATTAATTTAAAATCCATCTAAATTTTAAATTTTTATTTTATGCTTCAAAATTATCTTTAGCAAAATCAACTTCAATAACTCATATTAAATAATGGAAAGAATAATCAAAGTAAATTTAAGTTTCGTAGATAATTATTAAATATGAATTTTTTTAGTTGATTTTGTTAAGGATAATTTGAAAACATAAAATAAAATTTCAAATTTTAGAAGGAGATTAAATTAATTAATTTGATAAATTTCGATATTACAGTAACAAATTGAGTGACACAACCAAGGATAAAAATTTTCAACAATTTATTTAATTGATTTTGAATGTTCTGAAATTTAATTTTTCAATATTGAAAAAAAATAGAATTTTCAGCAAGGAAGTAACCAAATACAATATGAAATTTTTTTAATGTATTATTTTAGTTTATATAGCTTTTTCACTTTAATCTTTAATATTTTTTTACCCTAATCAATACTTAAAAAATTATTCTTTTATGACTAAAAAGAAAGTCCTAGACGTTTGGTGACCAAAATGAAAGTGAAAATATAATATGGTGTACAGTCAACCACCATTAGAGATTTAACGCTTGAGTGACTAAAATGAAAATGCCCTAAAAATTAGGTGATGAAATTGCAAGGATTTCTTTTTGGATGACCAAAATGAAAGTGACTTAAAAGTTTAGTGACCAACTGGGGAGCTTACCCAAAATAAAAGTGAAATGTGATTCCAGGCGAAAGATATGATAGTCGAACGTGAATTTCCATTGAGTGAAATTCTAATTATCTTTGTTGGGTATTTGATCACTTGACAGGACAGTTACCAACTGTTTAAGAAAAATTCAAAGGGTGAACAAGTAAGGAAAGCAGTCCCTAGAATACATGGAGAAATGAGGCTAAACTTTGAAGGAATTCAGGGTGACTGCCTGGTCAGATGGAAAACTTCTCATAACTTGGTTCGTTGATTCAATATTCCAGCACCTGGGTTTTCGTCCCAAGTCTAAACAAACAATTCCAGGTTGATTCTAGCGAATTTTATCGACACGTGTTAGTTGCGCACCAAATGTCTGTTTTTGAGGTTAGAATTTGAAACCTATAAAAAGTTAGCTACGCTGGCCATGCCCCGACCTTAAAATATTCATTCCCAAAAAAAGCATAATAACGTATTTACCACTCAACTTTCAAAAATACTACCTTATACATGTAAGTGTGATTTAACATACTATGTAATATTATATATAAATTTTGATTTCCTACAATTATATATATGAAAGTTTGATATGATTTTTAATTCTCATAAATTATTGACATCATTATCAATGTAATATTATTTTACATTTATATGTTATATACACAAATAATTATATAAATCTAATGTAAAAATAAAATTAATATATTTATTTCTTTAGATATTATTAGACCCCTTTGCCACTCGGACACATGTCAATACTAAACGCATCGTTAACCTTTGTGTTGACTCCATCTGAAGCAATGTCTTGACAAGGCACCTGCCTTTAACACCTTTGGGTAGGACCACTCGTTCACCTTGGAGGGAGTCATTCACCCGTTTTTTAGGTATGATGACTCTGCAAATGTGAACACCCTCATGATATGATAAGGAGTTCATTCAGGCACAATAACCTTGTATTGATAAGGTCCCATGATATACACTTGTGAATATCCGTTACACATTTGGCAGGATTGAATGCTTATCCAGCCACATCATACCAAAGGACAAGAGAACCTCTCCTATAAATACCCTGAGAAACGATGAAGAAGTGATGGATCTCCCAACACCCTAAGGTTACTTTGAGCAATTATCTCCTTAAGTAGCTTGTCCTCTTGTCTTTGTTCTAGCTCTCGGCCTTTTTAGGAACTCCTCTGTACCATCATGATCTCCTTCTTGTCCTCCATACTTTTTGTACCTTGTATCAACAATTTGTACAATGAGCATTGATCGAAAATGTCTCAGAGTTAGAATGATGTTACCCACAATCCCGTTAACAAAAATAATGATGCCAACCCTGCCAACTCCTCCACTCCAATGAATGGCAATGATGCCATCTGTAATAGTTCGTTTTTCAATGGTGCCGAAAACAACAATTTTAGAAAGCCATTACCGTAAATCAAGTCCATAAATATTAATATTTAATATTTACGAGACTAGTATGAAAGTTTATGAAAGCTTGGTCCAGTAATTTTATCGATATGATAGTTAATTAAGGTACAAAGACTAAATCGTAAAATTCTAATTGCTATAGATTTTTATATTGCTAAAGGTTCAAAATAACAATTAAACCATCTTAGTTTATTATATAGTGGAGAATGATGTATATTTCCACTAACTTTAACTAATTGTGATTATAGTTTAATTAATTAATTATTAATTAAGTTAATTTAGATTAATTAAGAATAAATCTAAGATAATTTAAGTGCTGTTATCTTTATTTCTCCATCTTCTTCCCCCGAAAACACTAAAAAGAAAACCTAGGAAGCCATTGTTAAAGCTTCAACCTTTCTTTAGTCATTCTTTTTTTTTTTTTTTTGTAATTTTTATGTTTTTGAGGTCATGAGAGCTTGATTTAACTAGTTTATGTGCCAATTTTTAAAAACTATTAAAGTTTCTAAAAGTTGTCATTGATGAGTGCTTAAAGAAATTAATGTTAAATTGATAAATTTTAAGTTTAGATATGAAAAAAAAGACTAGATTGTAAAGTGTAAATTGTTATTTTTGTCCAAAATGAACTAAAGTGTAAAAAATATTAAATATTTGATGTGAAATTTTTGTAATTATAAATAGTAAAGGGTCTTAAAAGGATGTGATTGAGATTGATTTTGAAATTCTAAAACTAAAAATTAACAAAATAATAGGGGGATTGAAATTAAAATTTAGCCGCCACCTTTTCCTTGTAAAAAATGAAATAGAAGAGGTTTCATGTAATGAGGCTAAGAGGGGGACTAAAGTGGTTTTTTAAAAAAATAGTAGCTTACAAAAATAATAAGAAAGAGTTTAAGAAGTAATTTATCCCTTAAAATATATTTGGTGTCGTCCCTTTTAAGATTTTTTTTTACAATAACCTATTTAAAAGGAATGGTTTATCACCCTTTAATTTGATGTTATTATCGTGTCAAATGACAACAATAAAAAATCATTTAAAAAACATTGGGTGATACCAACAACCAGTCAGACGACACAAATATTCACAGTAAAAAAAATTGCATATTCATAATTAATATGTATTAATACAATTTTTATATTTAATATTATTTTTATGAAAAGAACCCTGGTGCTCCTATCGCCCATTCTTCACCCCGAACTGACCTTTAACGGCTATCTGTGAATTAGGGACCAGGACAAAATTAGGGTTCTGTCCCATCAAATTTCCCAGTTCGCCTCTCTGCCTAACGGGGAATGAAAAATGTGATAGGTGAAAGTGGTGTCTCTAACCTTTTTTCTTTTTTTTAACTTTTCTATACTTTTACGCTTTTATTTTGGTGTTTACACCACAAGATCCTGTAGTTCACCGCTGCCAAGTTAATCCTTAGATTTGGTACATTTAAAGGCGGCGATGGTGAGCATAAAGCCGGAGAATGTTGTTTTGCATTTTTGGGAAAAGAGGGCTTTTTAAAATTTCACACCTCCACTCCAACTTTTAAGTAAAAGGTTAGATGTGAATTTTTAACATATTTGAATTTATGTTTTTTCATGCAAATATTAATATCGATATTAATTAAGTTAAAATTAAATTGCCGAATTTGTTTAAATAATTTACTTTTTTTACATTTATTTTATAAATTAAGTGTGATATACTCAAGTTTGTAATTTAAAAAAAAAAAGGGTTTAAGGACGCTTAATATCAAGTAGTTAGTACCGTATCAATAGATATATTTTACTGATATTAGTATGTATCGATACTGGTCGATTTTGATGTATTATTTTAAATTTATCGCTATTTTTTAAAAACATTTTACCTATGTATATAAAAAGTATTTAAAATATCAAGTAATGAGTTTAAATAAATCTCAAATATAAAATACTCATAAAAGTATATTTTAAAAATATCAATGGCATGAGATTAAATCTCATTATAAGTAGATTTTAAGATTAAAAAAAAACTCATCAATTATATAAAATATTATTTAATAAAATTTACAAATACAATTCATCATTTAACACACTCAAAATAAACAAGCAAAAAAATGATTTCATAAATTAAACAATAACTAACCATTCATAATTCAATAAATTTAAAATAAAAAAATTAAATTGTAAATATATTAAGAAGATAGGAAAATAAAATAAGACCCCACACTTAGAACCTGTTATTTAAACCAAAAAAGCCAAAAAGAAAAGGTCAGTAAGGAAATTAAATAGAAAGCAAAACACTCTTTTTAAAATGTGCAAAACCAGATTGGAGGGAATTTTTATCATTTTAAAATAGCTAAGAAAGGAAAGACCCTGAACTACAATAGAAAAAGGTAAACTCAAGTTATTTTCAAACTAGAAAAATATCAGAGGAAAAAAGAAAGAAATATGAGGAAGAGATTTAATAATTTTTAAGCTTTACAATTATATTCTAGGAAATGGGGTTTAAGGTAGGTTCGAGTTTTGGCCCAGGTCGGGGCTCGGCTCCGACCTCGGCTCAGGGGCAGTGCCTGACTTGACCTATGAGGAGATAACCTAGGACGGTGTTGGGTTGGGTCGACACTCGAACCCATAAAATAATAAAATGTTTTATTTTGGTTAATAATTAGAATTGTGTAAATTATATTTTAGTCCTTTAAAATGGTACGCAATATTTTTGATCAATTGTGTCATGTGACATCTAAAGATTGGTTCACGTGTCAAAAAATGTTGTATCAGATTTTTGTTAAAGTTTTTAACAAGAATGAACGAATTATATAACGTACGTGTCTAAATTGTAAAATTTTTATTTTAGGTACCTAAATTGAGAATTTTTTTTATAATTGGGTGACTATCTATGCAGTTTACCTTTACATTTTGTGCAAATAAATAAATAAAAACTTAATTTAAAAATTTAAAATATATTTTAAAATAAAATTTTTTGATATCAACTGATACACTATATTTTGTCCGATACAGACAAAATCCAATATGGCCAATATCGATCGGAACTTACACTAGAACAAAGCCTAAAATTTATCATTCTAATTTACTACCGGAATAGAATATTTCGACTAGAATGAGCAATACTAGAACAATACTAACTATTATGGCTGATAAGCATAAAACGTTTAAAATAGTTTCGAAATTAACCATTAATAAATTGTTGCAATTAAAACGAAATGTTATAAATAGTATTGCAAATATTTAATTTTATAATTTATATTATTATTTAAACTCCTTATTGAATTGGTGTCACGAGTCAACCAAGTATTAATTCAGTTATAAAAATTCTAAAAATATCATTTTGTAATTAATTTAACTTATATGATTTAAATGCATTTTAGTCTGTTTATTTAATTAAAAAAATTAAAAAGTTTGCAAAAGGTGAGATTATTATTACCACTTAACTAAAACTTTATCTAGATATATTTTGTACATTTTAATTTTATTATGAATACTATATTATTTAAGTCAATTGTATATCTATATTATTAATTAAACAATTGATTGAGTTGGTGTCACAAGTCAACCAAGTACTAACTCAGTTAAGAAAATTATGAAAATGTCATTTTGTAATTAAAATAAGTTATGTTATTCATGTCACATCTCAAAAATCGAGTTAGAAGAAATTGGGCTGGTGAAATCTAATATGGTCACGTTTGAATTTTTTAGTTAAGATGGTAAATATTTTATCAAGAGAATTAATTTGGTTCGATGGTTAATGGATGTGGGTAGTGTGTGTAAAGTCAAGTTTGAATCTTTTGCTTTGTATTTTTATTATTTTTGCCTAAACTCTTATCTCTAAACATATAATTTATAAATTACTTTCGCTCATTTAATAAAAATAATTAGTCAAATAGTTCAGTGGTTAAGTTTTTATATACCTTTTGATTTTTTGTGTTGAAATCCTTATGTTTGTAAAGTAAGTTTTTATTTTAATTCTTGAAAATAAATCTCTAATAGATGATTAAGGGGGGAGGATCTGTTTTTTTTTTTTTTTTAATAAAGGAAGTTTAATTTATTAATTTTGTTTTTCAAAATTAAGCCCCACGTTTTCCCTCATCCCTTTCACGTCGGTTTTTTTTTTTAATTTTTTTATTATTTTATTATTTCTTTCGCTCTCTTTTGTTCCCTTTTATTGGCAGTGGTCTTTTCCTTTCTTTTTCCATTGCTCTTTCTTTTTGGTTTTCTTACTTTGCTTATTTTGTCACTACTCAGAATTTGTTACTCCCTGGTTATGATTTCGTCTCTACTACTTTTTTGTTGATCATGTGTGCGATTGGGGTATTTGTGTGTATTAAGATATATGTTGAGGAGACGGGTTTCAAGTGTTTTTTGTTTTAATTTTATCTTTTGTGCGGTATTAGGAGAAGAACAAGAGGAGGCTAGTGCTCCTCCAGCAAACTAAGTTTCGTTGTTAAGTTGCTGTTTCTGCAGGGTAAGTGTTGGTATATTAGTTTAGGGACTGATTTTGTTAAGTTGTGTGCATGGAATTTAAGTTTTGGTGTTGGTATTAGGTTAATTCATGTCTATTAGTCGATGCGATTTAATGTTATATATAGGATTTAGGAGTGTTCGTTTGTGCAGTTAATTAGAATAACAATCAAAGGTGTGATTTGAACTTGAAACGTCATTTAGAACTCGAAAAACTTGAGAAAACAGAGGCTATTTCAAGGCTGTTATTCGTCACACGGCCATGTGGAGCACAGGAGCATGTGCGATTACACGGGCAACTTGGGTAGGCCGTGTGGGGCGTATAGGCGTGTGGCCCCATTTTACGAAAATTTTTCACTTAGGCTCATTTGACTTATAAATACATAATTAAATTTTTCGTGGGGTCCGTTTGGCTTAAATAAGACCTGAAATATGACAGTTGTCAATATGTGTCAGTACATGATATGGGTAAGGTACGTGAAAAATGTAAGTGTGATCTATGTTCTAGTAACTCTGAAAACGTAATTATGTGTTTGATTATGCATGACATCTTTATGTGGAATAACTGTTAGTATAAGAAATAAGATATGATACGATCTGTATAAGTTATGTGTTTTATTATGCTCTGTAAAATATTGTTTAGGTACGTATGGCATACCACCTATGTGTTGTGTATGTAAGTTAATATGATTTTACATTTGCATTGGGTGGGTTTTGATATGATAGAGAAAGTGTTTTTTGGTAGTATCATTGTAATTTTGGCAGTTAAACCGTAATATCTGTCTAGCAGCTCAGCTGCACTATTATGAGTGGCATATCACCACAACTCGGTGTAATTGGATGGATGGACTTTTGTAGTCCTATTTGGTGTGATTGGTTGGATGGAGTAGGTTTATAGCGGATGGGGGTGGGATTTGTTATGTTCTGATATGACATTATGATTCGATATATAAATATAAATTTTTGAAAATTATGACTGTCCAAAATGATATATGCTTCTGGATTTGTTATGACATTTTAATATGTTATTTGCATATGTGTACGTTATGTGTAAGAATCTGTTTCAATACTGGTGTCTGCACTTGTATATGATTATAAATATATATATATTTGATTCTATATGTGAGTATATGTCAAATTTGTAATTGTTAACGTGTCCGTTATTTATGTGCATCTGTTTGTGGGCCGAGTCATACATTGGACTTCTAACTCACTCGTTTATTTAATTTGTTTCAGGTGTACTTCTGACTTAGGACTTGGCAGCGACTCCTGAACCTAAAATATGCAAATTAACCATTTTTATTGCAAATTCATAATAGCCGAATATTGATGGCATCCAATTCAGCCCATTTATGCAACAATTTTAGAACAAATCCTTGTATTTTTACTATTTTAACAATTTAGTCCCTAGTCAACAAATTCATCAAATTCACTTAACAAAATACTTTCAAATATCAACCAACACTTAAAATTCATCATTTAACATCTAAAACCACATAAATTCATCAATGGAAACATTCAAAATCTTTAACAGTTTAAAAAATAAAGGTATAGGCTAGCTGGACCTAGTTGCAACGATCTCAAAAACATAAAAAATTACAAGAAACGGAATCAAAATGGGCTTACATGCAAGAATAAAAAATGGTCGAACCTCCCAAGTTAAGTTCCGTGGTGTTTTGGCATGGTGAATTGAAAAGATGAAGAAGAAATGGCTTTTTCTTCTTTTCATTTTGTTTTAATTTCTTAAAATTATCATTTTGCCATTAAAACATATAATATTTTATAATTTTAATACATAGAGGCGTCCAATGTCAATACTAAGGACTATTTACTTCCTTGGTCCTTTCTAATTTAATAATCAAGCCATTAAACCACTCAAATGCTATATTTACTACATTTTGCACATTTTATAATTTAGTCCTTTTTGCTTAATTAATTATCGAAACATTAAAATTTCATTCGAATAGCATAAATTATCATAAATTATCATATCAAAAATCTTTTTAAAACCATATTTGACTTGTAAATATTAAATAATAATATTTACGAACTTACTTGTTGGATTGTGGCCCCAAAATCACTATTTTCGATACGACTGAAAGATGGGTTATTACACTTGAATACTTGAATGGACAGCATGGATTCTTAGAAATTCATCTCCTAATTTAGTTCATGCATGGGCTAGTACATTGACAAATTTAATGAGTACCTTCCATTTCTTATGTTCAGGAATCCTTCTTAATTAAGGCATATATGGAGACATGCATTTGGCACACCGTATGATTGGTCACATGTATCACATTGAAGGCTGGATCTTGAATATTCTAGGAGCTTTTTAAGTGCATGACTTCAGTAATATGAATGGTCACTCTTGGGACATATGAATAGGCACTTGCACCCATATAAATAACCATCAACTTTGCAACATTCTCATTCCAAAATTTAGCTTTGACTCTTGACTAAGAAATGGACTCTTATCATGACAACTCACACGCATATAACGAACCCAATTGACACAAACTTAACATAAAATTTAAACAAATCTTTTAGGACACAAATAAAACGCAACAACTAGACATGATTAAACAAAATATTGAATATGTAATAAAACAAAACATAATATTTTAAAACATATTAAAATGTGGCAAGTTTAAAACACTTTAAAACCCATGTAATAACAAAACATATAATAAATAAAAAGCTGTGAAATTCAAAAAAAAAAGTGAATAATTATGCCTCAACGTCTACATGCAAGAATTGCATGGTTTGGAACAGTTTTATCTAGCACTTAGGCCCATACGAGCTTGGGCCAACTTCGAGTCACTTTTTGAGCTGCATCATAACATGATGTGACCGGAATTACATCATGTTGTAAACTCAAGTTAACTCTGGGATCAAAGACAAAGTGTTACCTTACAATTTCATCACAAATTATGAACTTCATTTTCAATAACAAACATGAAAGAAAGAGCAATAGAATGTTATTCATTACCAAATGCAACATGAAAAATCGAAGCTCGAATCCTTTAATTAATGACATAAAACAACAAACTCTGGGATTGAAAACATGATTTTGCTCACATATTTTAGAATGAAACAAATGTTTTTCCTTGAAAAATAAATCGTCCATGCTAAACACAGAAAAATCAGATATGTGCATGTTCAAACAAACAATTCTCTCCCACTTCCTTCAAGTAGACATGAACTCACAAGAAATTTTCACACAAAGATTTAAAGAACTCACATCGCAATCATAATCAAACAGATTAGGCATTTCATGTGGAAGTTCTTTATCAATCATGTCAATTGAATTGTGTAGGTATCAAGTTAAAATAAAATCGTCAATGGACGTTTCAATTTGTGAGCTAAAGTCACAGAAACTAGCACAAGGCATGTCACAAGGAACATGTTTGAAGACAAATGTATCAACAACATTCAAAGAATAACGACAAGTTGAAATATTTTTAAGAGATCTTTTGAAAGCAAAAACATCAGCAAACTTACCAACAACATTCAAAGAATTATAAATTCCTTGAATCTCAGAAAGATTCTTACCTTGCTTACCTTTTAACTTTTGAAGGATGTTTGCACTTTCCAACTTACCTTTCTCCCAAACACGGAATCACCTTTCGTTGGGACAACAATGAAGTTGGAACTCGACCATTTGGTTCTTAGAAACTTGAAGTGAAGAGATGTCACAAAGCAAACTTGAACATGAATTAGTTAAAACAATCCTCACTTTTGTTAGATCAATCTCTTCTATTTCAATTTTTTTTCAATCTCACTTTTTTTTTTTAAGATGATACATTCACCACTCGCTCTTTCCTTTTCTTCACACTCTCTTTTATTTCTTTTTCCTCACTTCTAACTCTTTAAATTTTCTCCTACTTTTTTTATCAACAATTTTCTTTTTCTTTTCTTTTGATTTCCTTTTGTCTCATCATTCGAACCCGATTTTTGCAAAATTACGTTAACAAGTAAGAATCTACATTGTTGGATTTCCTTTGAATTGAAGGATTATCATAGAAAACACGTTCATCTCTCATCATCAATGTGGATGAATACTTCGGTACACTCTTGGCATACTTGATTCGTGTATCTTCATGTTTGTTGCCTCGGGATGCTTCAAGCTCGTGCCCCACTTTTCTTCGATTTGAATTCCTTGATGAATAAGAACCGACACATTGATCCTTTCTAAATAAGTCATTAGATGATTGCCTCCGTAGTGAACTTCCATCCATATGATCTAATCTTTTATACACTTGTTGAAATTTAGATCGCATGATGCTTCACATTTTCTTAATCACATATTGCAACTCAAAATCTTAAAATACTTCTTGGGACATGTTTTACTAACGGATTATCAAATAAAAATAATTTAAAATAGTAAATGAATACCTCACCAGAACAAACCTCACAAGATTCTCTCGAAAAAGAAAACGCGCCACTCGTGTTTGTACACAAATAAGCTTTTTCCAATCGATTAATATCACTCACTCGCGCATTTTACCTCTCGAAAGTTATTCTTTTGTGTCTAACAGAACTAATAGAACACAATCAAGAAATCAGAGATGTTGTGACAAAAGGGTAGAAATAGGCTTCAAAAAGAGTTTAAGGGTCTTTTGGGTATTTTTTTAAGAAAAATTTTGCTTTCACCAAAAGTGTCAAAATGATAAAAAGGGGTTAAGTATGATGTTTAGGATCGAAAGGTAAAATGAAAATTTTTCGGGTTGAAATTTTTTTGTTATCACCAAATTTCACAATCAAACGTAAAATAGGCTCCAAAATATTAATTGGAAGAAATTTTATAGAGGGTTCGTAGACTTTTTTTAGTTTTTACTCATTCTTTTCCTTTTTCTTTCTTTTCTTTTTTTTTCACAAAATTTTTTATTTTTTTAGGGCTCCGAGGAACGAATAGTCAGAATAGTAATTTTGAAACCACAAATCCGAAGTATAAAAGTATATTTTATGATTATTTTTAAGTTTATGACATGATTGCATGATAGTGAGAAAATGCCATGAAGGAAATTTTATGAAAAAGTGATTAATTTGTCTTTAAGGACTAAATTGCCAAATTTCAAAATATGAGTCTCTAGAAGGTTGAAGTATGAAATAGCATTAGAGAAAAATTATTTTTGTATTATTTTATGTGTTATAGTATTTTTGTGAGAATGCATGAACATTTTGGTAAATTAATTTACGCAATTGAAGGCTTAATCGCGAAAAAGGACTAAATCGCATAAAGGGTAAAAGTTGCGAATTATTAGTAAATTGTGTAAATTAGCTAGAGAACTAAATTTGGAGGCCTTTAAAGGGCAATTCTACCCCTTTTATTGAGGGTGGCCGGCCAAGGTAACTAAAAGGGTAAGAAAAGTCAAAGTTAGGTGAAATTTGTGTTAAAAAAATTGATAAAATATTACCTATGTTGCCTTGCCTTATTTTTCTCCAATTTTGGGCTTCTTCTTCACCGAAATATCAGCTTTCTAAAGGGGTTTTAAAGCTTCAAAATTTTCATCAACTTTTAGCCTTCAAAGGTAAGTGATGTTAAGGTCTTTTCTTAAAAATTTTAGTACTTTTGAGACCCTTACAACATAAGCTATTTATTGAGGGGTGTATTTAGTATTTTGGTTGAAAGTTTAAGTTTGGCCATGAATGTATGAATGCTATTTGCTGGAATTTTAAGAAGAAAAGTGAATGTAAGTTGTTTGATAAATAACTTTTGTAAAGAAGTGTCCATAGAAAACACATAAAGAGGACCTAAGTGTACAATGAGTAAGTTGTGTGTTAAATGCATGAAATGATGGAAATTTGAAGTTTCTATAAGAGTAAAAAGAGTTTAGATAGGCATGAGAAATAAGGAAATTTGATAAAAATTAATTTTCGAGCATAAGGGCAAAATGTTCATTTTGTCAAAGTTTAGGGGCAAAATGGTCAATTTGCCAAATTGTGAATTAAAGGTTGTCATAATTAATATGATGATTAAATTATTGAATTTTATTTATTATAGATCAAGAAACACGAAACCCAAGTCAAAATTGGGGAAAGGGTAAAGTGGTGGATTAAACCGAGCATTGCCACATCTTAGATTCGAGGTAAGTTGTATGTGATAATTTAGCATTAATTATTATGGAACTTTTATAGTGATTGCTATGATATCTATGTTGTTGCCATGAAATTATTGACATTAATTTTCACTAAAAAATGATGAGGAAATAATAGAATGATTTTGGTTGAATGCTAATGAATACAAAAGATACCGTTGTTATACCATGAGGAATTGTAAGTCCTATACAAGACCATGTCTGGGACATGGCATCGGCATCGAACTGAAATCCTATATAAGACCATGTTTGGGACATGCATTAGCATCGATATGAGGTCCCGTATAAGACCATGTCTGGGATATGGCATCGGCACCGAGATAAGATATAGGTCCCTTGTAAGACCATGTCTGGGACATGGTATGGGCATCTAAGAGTGATCCCGTATAAGACCATGTTTGGGACATGTCATCGGCATCAGTTTACGATCCCGTGTAAGACCATATCTGGGATATGGCTTCGGCATCGACTTGAGATCCCATGTAAGACCATATCTGGGATATGGCTTTGGCATCTTATCAAGAGAACGACACTTCGAGTATCCTTCGGTATTTTAAGTACATTAATAATGGAAGTATTCAAATTGATTAAGTTAATGAGAATGACTAAAGCTTGTGACGAGTGTTACAGGTACTCTCGAATAAGTTACGAGAACAAGAAAATGTAAGTTACGAGATTGATTAATTCATGGGAATGAGCAAAGTACGATATTGAGTTAATCTTGAGGATGTGTAAGTCATGAGTATGAGTAAGTTATGAGAATTTGAAGGTCACGAGCATGAGTAAGAAAATTAAATGATGTTTCCAAATTACTTTAGATGGAATGATGCTTCACTGTTTACGTTGCTATTTTTATCTCATACGACTTACTAAGCATTTTATGTTTACTCATTCTATTTCCCTTACCTATGTAGGTTTGCCGAACTAGCTCGGGGGATCGTTAAAAGTTGGGGCTCGAAGTCACACTATCAAGTCTTCTATTTTAGTATAGTTGTGTTAGTCATTTTGGATATGACATGTATAGGTCTTTTAATTATTTTGGTTCATGACTCATATTAGTTAGCCAATTATGTTGGCTATTTATAATTACAAGTTTCATTTTGTAAATGGCCCTTGGAATTGGTCAAAACTATCCAAGTTGTTTTTGTGAAATGAAAATGAATTTCATGGAACTTGTGAAAGGTTGTTAGTTATTTATGTATGCATATTGGACATAGATTGGTCAATGTGTAGGCACCTATTCAGGAGCATTTAGATGAGTATTGGTGCTATGTTATGAATTGGTTAAGTTAAGTTATGTTTGATTGTATTTCAGGGTGGCTAATGGCTTGGTAAATAACCCTATTTCGCTAACACGGGTAGACACACGGGCGTGTGTCTAGGCCGTGTAAGACACAAGGGCCACACATGGGCGTGTGGATCGACCATGTGTCTCCTGCACCTTAGGTTGGCCAAGTTAGGATAGCACACGGGCTGAGCATACGGGCATGTGCCATGGTCGTGTGACTACTGACGTCAGAAACAAAATACCTATGTTTTTGCACACGGGCCAAGGACATGGGCATGTGCCAAGCCGTGTGAAAACCCTTGAAGGTTTGAAGTAGAAAATAAATCCACACGGGCTATTAGCACGGCCGTGTTTAAAAGTCACACGGGCGTGTTTTCCCATCACACGGGCGTGTGACGTGAATTTTAGTAGTATTCGAAGAAATTTTCTTAAGTGTCCGAAATGGTCCCGATTCATTTCTAAACTATGTTTTAGGCCTAGTTGGCCTATAAGAAGGTCCATAGGGCAATGTTTGAAATTTTTTTTAATTGGGACTCATTCCATTGAGATGAAGTTGACAGTTTGCATGAGTTTTAGTATGGTAATGCCTCATACCCTACTCCGGTATCGGTTATGGTTACAAACTGGCGTGAACTTGGTTAAGAGTTGAATCACAATTTAAGTGTCTCGATTGTTTAAATAGGCACTAGCTCGAAAGTTGGTAATATGATGGAAATTTAAATGGTAAGATAGATTTTAATATAACTCTCGAATATAAACAAATCAGAAAAGAACTGACATTATATAACAACGTGACCCGAATTCTATAAGGTTAGTTTAGAATAAAAAAGTTTGGGGATGGATAGGACCTTGACCCGCTATCTATAATGAGATAGGAACCGAATGTATAAGGTTGATCGCTACACTTTGGGATGGTGAACAAAGTGATAAGATCAGTTTGAACGCCGCAAGAAAGAATTCTTGATAAGTTCGGTAAGTTCTAGAAGAGCAAAGAGATTAACTTAAATATGTTTATATCATAAAAAGTCTAAAAGGTCTAACCTTACATCAATCCATAAATGAAATATATATAGACCTATGTATGCTATTAGACAAATTTGACCATTAATGTGAAATGTATGAATTAAATGGAGCTTTAAACTTAGTGCATGCTTCATTGCTGTCTTTAAACTTGGATGATGAATATAACTGATCATTTACTGATGTTGGAGAAGAATTCTTGAATACTTAAGGTTGAAGAAATCTTGAAAAGGAAAATCCAACTCCCTTGTTGTACGGTGGCTTTATGAGGCATGGAAATAACTAATAGACATATTCTAGAAGGCCATTCGAATGGACTCATTCAACCCCCATTTGGATGGTGCAATTGATTAAGCACTTTTTGGTGAAAAAAAACCACTTTCCATGTTGAATCGAGCAACCACTTAAGGTGTGAAAATAACCTTGACTCTTGGCAAAACCGAGCGGCCTCTTGCAGCTTTTAAGGTGATCAACCATTGGACTCTCCTAGGACACAATTAAACACACAATTAATTTACTTAAGACAAATTAAACATGCATTATAAAACTATAATAAAAGAGGCAAATTAAATAGCTAGTTTTAGGACATATTAAAATGCAATAAAACTAACTATATAAACTACCAACTAACTTAACTATAACTACCAGCATTAAAGCATGTTTTAGGACACATATTACTAATGCCAAACTCACTAAGGACATTAAAGTGTTGTAATAAAAAACACGAAAATAATTTAAAAGCTGTGTAAATTTAACTCTAATTATCATGCATCTCAGGATCTCAATGCCATATGAAAAAAATACATGGTTTGAATGTTTCATGTTGCAGTTAGGCCCTTCAAACTTGGCCCAATCTTGGGTCCGTTTAATTGAGTCACATGACGTGACTAATATCATGTCACACTTAATAATTTCAATATATATCACAATTAAAAAAAATGATTGAAATATAAAAGCTTCTTACCAAATCTGAATTTTACTTGTGCTTATACAATGATAAATTAAATATCAAGAATAATAATCTAAATTCAGTCTGAGATCGAATCTTTCAATATTGTTAACAACATAGAAATAAAACAAGTTAATTAAATTCAATCATAATTAATCATAGAAAAAAATAATCTCAATACAAATCATTAAAGAAAATTTTTTTGCAAATCCTCACATATTGTGTCTAATATCTCAGAGAATAAATCCGATCTTCGATCCTTGAATGAATAAATTTGATCAGATACAAATAAAAAGTTTTTTATATACTTTTTCGTGCATTTATTTCAAAAATCTCGGGGTGGTTGAGTGACAATGATGCCTTAATCCATCAAGCTACTAATTTTATTATAATAAAGGGGTTAAACAAAAGGGTTACACAATTAGTGGACATAATAAATTTAAAATGTTTAACAGAAATCTAAAATAAAACTTTGGTTGAGTGGTAAATCTAAGGTTTTATGAATTGGTGTTAATTCAAATCCCCCTATAAGATTTTTTTTTTTATAATGGAAAAGACTAAAGTAGCATCAAATAATATAACATATTCTAAATATGAAAGGATATTTTGTAATTTCTTTAACCTAGGTGATGCTTAATTGACTCGTGACATCAACTTTGTTAGAGTCTTAAGTAATAGTATAATTAATGTCATTGATTGAGTTAGTGTCAGAAGTTAACTCGACACCAACTTAGGATTAATGTATTTTTTTTAATACTCTTAATCTAATGTATTTATGTGTTTAAATTTCGTTTTACTTACAATTTAGTCTATTTTTTTAATATCATACATATTTCATGTGCTATTATAATTAGTTTCAAACTATACATTTTATTATTTATTATATGTTATTTTTAAACTCACAACTATGTTCTTAATACATGGTTTCCACACGCATGCGCACGTAGTATTAGTAATGTTGTTGATTGAGTTGGTTTCACAAGTTAACTTGTCATCAACGTATGATTGATGACACGTCATGATAAACATATAGCCGTGTTTGCCCTGCACTTTGTTTTAGTGAATTTGGACAGTGAGCTACACGGCCTGCTCGTGTCCTTGCTTCATACGGGCGTATGCCTCGTTATATGGTCGTGTGTTACCCTTCACACGGGCATTTGGACCCCCACACGATTAGATTGTCCCACGCGACCGGGACATACGGGCGTGTGGCCCTATCTCACCGATTTGGGATTTTAGGTCAATTTAAGTGTAATTGCGGCTCCATATATTCCAAATACAGGCTAAGCTTAGAGAGGGTATCTTCCTCTGATATCTGTGATCGTGTACTCTGCCTAAGAGATGTTTTCGATTGATGATTGATTCGAAAATTGATTGACTGAATGTGAGTGTTACTGTGATGTGAGATTACTTTACTATCGAACCTGAATATGGGTAAGCGATTATACACCTCTTTGATTCTGACTGACTGGATGTGAATGACTATCTGAAATTAGTAATCTATTTCTGTTCGTTTGTCTGCACTCATATATACATATGCATAAAGCATTTTTGGGTGGAGTTTTGAAGAGAAGGAAGACTGATACTGAACTGAATTGGCAGTTTTACTGCAACTGGACTATTAGCGGATTACCACACTATACCGTACAGCATGTACGTTAGCTATGCTATGTAGCATGGACTGATCTGGTAGCTCAGCTGTAATTTACTGGTATAGCGGTTTACCGCATCGCACTGTACCGTATGTACGTTAGTTATGCTACGTACCATGGACTTATCTGGCAGCTCAGCTACAATTTACTGGTATAGTGGTTTACCGCATTGCACTGTACCGTATGTACGTTAGCTATCTTACGTACCCATATCTGATCTAGCAGTTCATACTGCGCAACTGTACTGCGAGTTACTGCATGGCAGTGTACAGCTTATACGTCAGCATTGCTGCGTATTATTATCGATTGATCTGGCAGTTTATCTGCTTACTGTTAGCCTCGAACCATCCTTCCACCTTAAACAATATAAGAACTGAGGTGACACTCTTTAGTGTTAATTGCTCTTGACATTTAAATTTGAGCTCCATCTTCACCATCTATCTTTTTCACTTGTCACCTTAAGCCATATAAGTCCGGGGGCGATACTCGTTATAGTATTGAATCGATCTTGACGCTTAAGCTCTTTCAACCATTTCCACCAAATTATCATCTATCTTATTTCCTTTCAAATCGAACCTACCAATTCATATCTACCTTATCATTAACCATCTTTGATAACTTCCACTACACTTAACCAAATTCCCTCTTAAACCTTAATCGAACAACACTTCTCATAGACGATCAGGCACATTCGTAGATTCGATTCAATCAACCGAGCCAGATCATGTTAGTTGGTATTAGAGCTTTTTAAATCGAAAAGCATCGACGTTCGTATCCTTTTCGAAATAGGTTTGTGAAATTGAAAAAAAAAAATATGTTGAAAAAGTTTCGGTATTCATTTTTTTTTGTTCCTGATAAATCAAGTTTCATTTTTCTTTATTACCATCTACTACCCAATGCCACACTTAAACACAAAATCTCTTTGTTTAGCCTACCTTGTACCCTTTACATTATTATCCCTTAATACCCCTTTGAAATCGACCCCAAAGCAGCAAACAAGTCTAAACGAGATAAAATACGAAGTTGTGAGGGAAAAATCGAGTGGGAAAAAGGCAAAGAGCGTGTGAGTTCATTAGAGTGAAGAAAAGCTTTTAAAACGAGTGAAACACGAGTGTGAGTGTGAAGCATCTATTTTCTTTTCGAGTGAACTTGTGAGAATTTGTGGTGAGGTATTTATTTCTATTTTTATTTTAACACTCTCCTTTTCAGCCATAACATCATGTTTCGAGAAGAGTTTTTGGAGTCTAAATTTCGATATTTGTTGAAAGAAATAGAATGCATGCTCGACCGAAAATCAAGCTATTTCAAAAAAAGCTAGATCCTCAAGCAAGAGCCCAACGGAAACAAATTTTGCCAATCCAAGACACAAAGTTAAGATCATCACGGTGACACACATCCAAAGACTATCCAAGAAGAAACTCTTATTAAGATTCCTATTCATCAAGGAATTCGAGACAAAGAGAGGCTAACTTTGAGTTTGAGTCCTTCCGAGATGTTCAACGAGAAGGTAAAAATATCTCTTCAAGTACATCAAGGCGTTCAACCCCGGAGGAGTCCTTGCATTGAAGTGAACGTGGTTCATATGTATAGAAATCATCTCATTCTGATTCTTTTGTTTTATTTTCATCTTGTAATAAAAAGAAAATGAGAAAAGAAAAAGAAGAAAAGGAAAAAGAAAATGAGAGTGAGAGAAAATATAAAGAAATCGAAAAATAAAAAGAAAATAAAAAAGAGGAAAAAGATATTGAGATTGATCCAAAAGAGTGCGAGCAAAAAGTAAAAAGTGAGAATGAAATTTCAAAAGAAACGATTAAAAAAGAGAGAGAATTTGAACCTGAGATTGAAAAAGAAACGAGTTAAGAGGACGAGAGAGAACAAGAAAAAATGAGTGTTGTTTCCACTAACCAATCTGTGAGTTCTTCTTGTCTTATTTTTTCTTTCCAGGTTCCTAAAGATCCTATTGACAATTTTCAACTTCGATACCTTCCGAATGAGAGAAGGTTCACATTGGCTAGCAAAGATAACACTTTGAATGAACCTAGCTCATCTATGCATAAAGATAAACAAGGTGAGTTTTCTGAACCCTTTAAGTCACAACCATTTCCTTTGAATGATGCTAAAAACTTCTTAGATAGTTTGGGTTTTGAAATATACTTGTATCTTAGTGTGGTTAATTGTCATTCTTTACTTAATGATAATATAATTGTTTTGATGAACGGCAAGAAGACTTTCACTATCAGAAAACTTGTTGCTGATGAGTTTGTTGGTGAAGTAATCATCAATCAGCAATTGCAAGATTTGGCTATGCGTGATTCTGAATATTTATATAAGCAACCCAATTTTTCTGTTGTTGGTGATAATGTGCATTCTTTGACCTGTTGTGTGAAACCTACATACGTGTACAAAGCTGATCGAATGAGACTTGTGATGTATAAGTGCTTAAATATATGCATGCCTAAATTTCCTTTGGTTCCGCATATGAAAACTTTTGACGTGTGTGCTAAGGGTTATTCATATGCCAAGCTTGACTTGTTTGATTCTGATGGTTTTGTGAAGCTCTCAAATTCTTGTGCAAAATTCTATTGTATAAGATGTTTTCTCGGATGAAATGTGATAGGTTTTACTATTTGCATGATTGTTTGCTCATTTTTTCTTTCTTTCCCATATGTGAGTTGTTGAAGAAAGAAAAGTCTTTGCTCTTATTAACCATGAACGACCAAAATCATGTTTTCAACTCCGGAACATGTTTTCTTGAATTATTATCAAGTAAAGGTGAGCATTGTAATTTTGTTTTAAATAAATGTGTTGAACTTTCTCATCTTTTGCAAATTTTATCTTTATTTCCAAAAACAAAGCTTGTGAATTTTGTTGTTTTGCAAAGTCAAACTCAGACCTTTGATTCTGGTGGTTGTTTTATATTATGGTTTAAGGGGTTTGAACGCGATTTGTCTATTTATAACTTTAGTTTTCTTCGTGTTCCTATCATGTTGACAGCCAAGAGATATTCAAGTCAATGAGAAATGGCAAGCAAAAATTTTGTTTTTGATCTCGATGATTATTGTTTCTTGTTATTGATCGAAGGATTTGAGTCGTGGTTTCTTGCTGTCCAAAATTATAATTTTCAAATGCTTCATGTTTCTGGTACTTTACCATCGAAGAAGTTCTTGAACCATGACAATTAAAGTTGAATGTTTGTGATGGTGGTGTACCGTTTTTGATTTGTTATGGCTATTTTGCATGTTTGTATAAGTTTGTTCGAATAAGACTTGTGGTGAATGCATGTTTGCATTTATGCTTGTTTGATGTTTGGTATTTAGCTAAGAGTATGAAACTTGTGCCTTCTATCTACAATTTAAAATTGTTTCCTATGCTCTCATTGTTGCTGAATAAGGAGACTCATTTTGAAAAGGTAAGATCCATTCATATTCTTGAATTTAGCATTGGTTTGCTTATTCGAGTTTGGACTAAGGATTTGGCGCGATTCTGTAAGTTCATAATTCGATATATCCGAAATCCTTTTCTTTATTATGACTATGATATTTTGAAATGGCTTATTCTTAAAAAGTGGAAGTTTGTGACTAATATTCTGTCTTTTTGAGTTTTGAGTGATTTTCAGGTTATTGAGAACCATTCTACCCTACTCGTCAACCAAGGGCCTTGTGACGACGAATGCTTGTTCATGAGCAAGTGGCCCGACTTGAGGATAAGTCGCTTTGAAGAAGGGGGAATAACGTGACCATGCCTCAGAGCTCATCAAGTTCTAATTTCGATCCGATTGAGCTCCCAAAAGGACCCATGACTCGTGCTCGAGCTAAGCGCCTTCAAGAGGCTGCTTCAATCTTATTTGCTCAACTTTGGAATGAGAACGAGTTCCATGTTAAAGAAAAAGTTCAGGTTAGCCCGTCAATGAATCCTCGTACCTTTGTGCAAGTTGAACTCAGCCCAATAGGCGTCCCTTGCAATATATTACAAGCTAAACTTTAATTTAATTTAACTCATCTTAAATTAATAAATGAGTTGTTGGACTTTATTTAACTTATTTTAGTTTAAATAATCGAGTTATTGATAAACTTTATTTAATATATGTTTCTCTTAATTAATCTAGTTACTAGAATAATTTATTGATGCATGAATTTTAAGTTTATTTAATTATGCTTCTCTTAAGTAATCTAGTTGCTGGAATAATTTATTGAAGCATATGTTTTAAGTTTATTTATTTAAGTGATTAATGTGTTTTGTGCTTAATATACGTTTAAAATGTGTTTAATGTGTTTGTTTAATGTGTTTAATTGCAGGTGTCTTTTCAGCTGAAAACCGTTACATTCAAGGGCTGTCACAAATTGAATTATGTGACTTTTAAATATATAAATTGGTTACATACAAGGGGAGAATTATTTATCATTAAAAGGAGCTGTTACATCAATTAAAAGAAGCATTACACAACCTTTAAATTCGGCAGCAACCTATTCATCTTCCATAAACCATTTGTTGCTTCAATGATCAATTCATGAGCTTAAATTCCATTAAAGCTGCTGGTGTCCATTCGGTTGACCAAGGGAGACTTCAAAGGTTTTTCCCAAGCATTCAAGATCATTGAAATCATACTAAAGAATGGAGTTACAATGCCTAGAATTTCAAAAGTTGTGACTTTACATTTCAGCTCATTATTTGTAACACCCCAAACCCGGCCCAGACGTTACGACCATGTCTGGTGTGTCACATCACCTACAGCTAACCATGTTACCTAGTTACTAAGATTAGGGTGAGATTTGCAAAACCGGTATTAAAGTCTTAAGAGAAATTCCCGGTTTATTAGGTGAACGTCCTATCCACTACCAGTTATTAGGAGATTTATTATAAAAATTTACTTTGTTACTCAATTGAATCGTGTGACTGGTTTTGAAAACGTTTGATTAATTTAAAGAAAAACTCGCGCAGCTATATTCAAAATAATTTAAGAATTGTAAGAATAAGTAATTAAAACCCAAAATAAAAATAAAAATAAATAGAGTGGCCTTATTAGAAACCCAAATTAAAATAAAAACAATTAATTAAAATAATGGAACAATTAACTTAAAACCAGATATGCAGTCTTCGTGGCCACTCTGAATCCCTCCCAGCTCCAAGTCCACCAATCTAGGGCTCACCTATATGGTTGGAGAAATAAGAGGTGAGTTTGGAAACTCAGTGTGTAAAGAAAGCCCATCAAGAGCCCAAACCAGCTCAAGCCCACTAGGCCTAAGCCCTATCCAGTCTCAGTAATAACTGGGCCGAAGCCCTATTCAAATACAGTAAACTGGGCCTTAGCCCTTTTTAGAAAACAGTACGGCCCATAGGCCCATTACAGTAATAGAACAGTAATATCGATGCATGTATGCAAAACCCATATCAGTATGTGGAGAAGCTACTCAACCCACCCAACCGCTACTCTCCACCCGTACCAACCAAACTCTCCATGTGGGGAAAACTACTCAACCCACCCAACCGCTACTCTCCACGGTGGCAGCATAGCTACATAATCAGATAGTGTGGCCAAGCCACTAGAACGGTAAACTAGGGCAAAGCCTATTTTTTAGTAAACTGAGGCAAAGCCTCTTTTCAGTACTTCCTCCATCAAATAATCCCAGTCCCATGCAACAGATAATCATGTCATGGCATACAGTAAATAGAAACAGTAAAACATGCATTTCAATCAAATTTAGCCCTAAGGGTATAACGGTCATTTGCACCTAGGGGTAAAATAGTAATTTCCACCCATAAAGGGTATTTCAGTAATTATATTAGTTTCTAGGGTTTCATGCACGTTTTAATTAGTAATAGTCTAACTTTTATCTTAGTAGTTTATTTAGTACATTTTAGCAGATTATAGTGATTGGGCCCTAAAACCCCTAATGGGCCCTACAGTGTCATAATACTATTTTGGCTCGTTTAGCCCAAATTCAAGTCTAGTCTAACAGATTTAACCTACAGTTTATCAGAACACTCTTACCACTTACTTTTACTCATATGGGCCCGTAAGCCTATTGGGCCCAATTTCAGCCCATCGAGGCCCAAACTTACTGAAGTGCACGAAATTGTGCACTCAACCATCTTACCACTTGCGATTACAGATCCAGTGATATCCAACCGACTTATGAGCGTTTGCATACTTACAAGCCCACAAAATGCCAAAATTCCGGCATTTCAGTTTTTCAACTTTTGCCCATTTGAACTACAAGAGGGTGTTCGATACACACCTGATTTGCGACGACTGCTAACGAGATCTCCCACGATATCTTACAATCAATTACTAGACACATCAGATCCAAAATACAATGACAATCATCATAATCCTACTTACCATAATCGGCCATCACCACCTAAGGCCCTTGAGATCTTACCTTTGCTGAAACTAGTGACTAGATCTAGTCGTTCCAAAGATCCAAGCCTCTTATGCTCCTTGCTAGATCGCCCCTTCCATAACAAGTACACATAAAACCTGTAACATCCCGAAATAGGGCCTAAATGGAACAATGATTTCGTGACCACAAATCTGAGATAGAAATAATTATTTTATAATTATTTTGATGTTTATGATATGATTTCATGATGGTGTGAAGATTTCGTGAAGAAATTCTATGCATAAAATGCTTAATTTGAAATTAGGGACTAAATTGAATAAGTTGCAAAACTTGCATTCTAGAAGCTTTTAGTATGAAATTGCTTTGGAATATTAATTAGGAGGTCTTAAATAGAAATTTGACCAATTTCTAAAATTTTGGACAAAAATGGGCTTGTACATGAAAAATTTTCAAAGAAAGGCATGAAGGGTATTTTAGTCATTTGGTAATTAAAAGATTAAAAAAGGGAAAAAGATGGCAAAATATGTCCATCTTCTTCATTAGCACGAAATTTCAAGGGTTCTCCAAAGCTAGGGTTTGTTTCAAGCTTCCAAGCTCCATAGTAAGTGATTCCAATCCCCGTTTTTAATGTTCTTTACGTTTTTGGAATCCCGGTAGCTCGATAAAGCTTATGCTAGCTATAATTTAAGGTAGGGTTCATATTTGGAAAAATACCCATAGGTGAAAAGTGTTTATTTTGATGTTTTATAATAGAATATGAAGTTTTAAATTATGCTAGACAACTTGTGCTACTCGGTTTTCGGTAAAAACGAGTAAAAGGGCTTAATCGGTAAAAATACCTATTGTTCATAAGTACAAGTTATAGTATGAATTTGAGGTTGTTGTTGGTAAATAAATTATCAGCATGTCTTAAAACATAAGAATTTGTGATAAAGTTTGATTTCCGAGCCTTGGGGCAAAAGTGTAAATATACAAAAGTTTAGGGGCAAAATTGTAATTTTGCCAAAGTTGGAGTCAGGGACTGTTTTGATAAATGTGAGTATTAAATAAGCTAAATTTGCTATTAGAGATCAAGAACAACGAAATTCGGGAGTAGATCGGGGAAAAGAGAAAGTAAAGGACTAAATTGTTAAGTTCAGTCATATTTTCTATTGAGGTAAGTTTACGGTAAATAAATGCAAAATTTCATTATTTTACATTAATGTTGTTGATTTCCAGCATTTATAGATTTATTTTACGAATATATTCAAAGTCGAATCATAGACGAGATGATAAAGAAAGAGTATCGAAAGGTCCCGTTGAACTTTAGAAATATAGGGATACAAATGTCATGATATTTGGGGTTGACAGGACAGGACAGGAATGAGCCATGTAAGCCTATATCAGATATATGGCTTTGGAAAGACAGGAACATTTCATGTAAGTCCATGTCAAGGACATGGCATTGACAGATTATTATCAGACAGGAAAACCCGAATATCCCTAGTATTTCGAGCGGTTCAACGGGCTATTGTACAAGTTAAATTATGGAAAATTTATCAGCAAGGGAAAGGTAAGTTATATTCATGAGTACTAAAAAGATCAGGTAAGAAAGAAGACAAGTGAATAAGGAAGAAAGTAGGAAATGAGGTGTAAAGAAAGCTTATGACGCTAGGTGATATATTGAATAATTATCGTTTATGATGAATGTTGTAATTTATTTGCTTGTAAACTTACTAAGCCTAGTGCTTACTTTCTTTATTTTCTTTCTTTTTATAGTTATTGCCAAGCTCACTCGGGAATCGAAAGGAATATCGGAGATCCGGTCACACTATTGAAGGAATCATTTTGGTACAGTTAGATGTTTCATTTCGTGTATGGCATGTATAGGGACTTGGCTTCTTTTGATATGATAAGTTCAATGAATGGTGTGAAAATACTTGTTAGTGAATAGCTAATGGAATGGCTAATCATACACATGTTTAATAGTATGTACGCTTGAATGGTAACTATTACAAGGAAACTATGAAAAAGGTGAAAGTAATTTAAAAATAGATTCAAATGGCAACAATGACGTGAGTTTTAAAAATCACTAAAAATAGTAGAAATGGAATTAAAAGGTGAATGAGGCATGAAATTAAAGCTTAATGAGTCTATTTTCATGTAGAAGAAACAGAGTAAGCAAAAGAGTAGTATATTATGAGTTATTTACACTTGAGTGAGACTGCTCTAGACTGATTCTGTGATCCCTTGTTTTGACTTTAAAAATTTTCCATAAATTGTACATAAATAATTAGGTGTTATAATTTCTATTCCTAGATTTCTTATTGAGTCTAGTTTTTAATGAAACAAATGGCATGCGTATTTGAGTTTTTTATAGAGAGAAAATTTATTTTTAGTGAACAGAGGTCAGAGTAGTCGAACTGTGCAACAGGGGAGACTTTAACTAATAAACTGTACTAATTGGCTAAACCAAAAATTCTAGAAAAAAATTAGTAAATAGATACATGAGTTTAAATTTAGGTAAATTTTACAGATCTTGATTTTGAGTTTTTTAACTCGAGATATGATTTTTTTTATAACCGTGATACAGTTGGACAGTTTTATAAGGAATAGAGAAATAATTCATTTTGGCTCGTTTAAGTAACCAGTAATATTTGATTGATCCTGGTTTGGTCCCGAACTATTTCAATACCATGATTTAGGGTTTTGATGACCCCTTTTTAGGGACGTATTGAACGAATAAAAATAAATTAATTTTAAAAAGCAAATTTTTATGCCCGTTTGAGTAAGTAAAGTCCGGTAGCGCCTCGTGCTCGACTTCGGCGACGGACTTGGGTAAGGGGTGTTACAAAACCAATTAAAAGAACTGTCTTTACCTATCATCACATTTGACAGCCTCCCTAAAGAGTTTAGGGATTTCGGCTTTTCTTAAATTCAAAGGTAACGAGTAGATCTGAGATGTCGAATACTTACCACAAGTTTTCCTTAATCAAGGCGAGTCTTCTACTCAGATCTGATACAGATCTAGCCCCTAAACACTAGCAGAATTCGAATCTTAGAGATCTAAGGATTCGGCTATATATCCCTAAAAATTATGGTGTTTTTGGCTTTTTAAGTGGTGAAAGAAGATATGATTTGAGACTATGGTTGGAGGGGTGTTTGTCGATAGAGCTTAAGGGTTTGGAGTGTATGAAATTCGGCTACAAGTGAGGAAAAACAAAGGGGGTTCGGCTATAGGCAAATTGGCACAAGAAGTAACGTTTCAGGATTTCGTCTTTTAGTAGTTGATGAGTTTGAGAAGAAAAGAGTGGCAATTTCAGTTTCTGAAGAGAAGAAAATGAAAGATGAGGGAGGAGGAGAGGTGATTTCGGCTAAAGAGGAAAAGAAAAAGAAAGAATGGAAGAGAGGAGAAGAGAAGGAAGAATTCGGCACTTAGGAGATCTAACTTTACGTTTTCGGCTTTTTGCAACACTAAGAAGAGAATAGAATGAAAGTGAAGGCTCTAGGTGGCTAACCCTAATTCGGCAAGACAAAAAGAAAATAAAGCTTGCCCTAATGGCCATTCAAACCAACGGCCCAATCCCCCTAAGGCCCTAGTCGAATGCTACCTAAGCCCTATCACATGCCAGGCACATGCACAAAAATAAAAGTACTATCTGCTTACCTTGAGACTTGAACTCTGGCCCTTACACACAGTCCACACGCCACTTTTTTAGGAATATAGTGGCACCACCTTGCCACTTTACCAAGGCCCTCTTTGTGTCTTTATTTACTAACTTTTTCTTAAAGGCCCACTTAACCAAGTCCCTTTCACTTAAAGTCCAAAGTTGATATTTCTGTTGAGTTCTAACTTAGGCTTGGGCCTTCTAAAGGCCTACTAACACACTTAAACACAATTTCAGTATCCAGAACACCAAAATTTCAAAATTTCACCAAGAATCACAAAAACCTGAAAAATCCCGAAAATCAGGGAGTTACACGCAACTGGTGCTAAGCTTTGTTTTTTTTTTTAACAATAATATTTAAAACTTCTCAATTATTCAGGTTTTCTTTTATCCGAATCCAGACTCAAGGCCCAATACTTCTAGGCCCAAATTCAGGGTGTTACATTATTAACTCATTAAGCTAAACAAAAGTGACCATTCGGCTAGCCTCTTTTTAGTACTATAAATATTTGTAATCAGCTTTTTAAAGGGACTTTGACCAATTTGTTAAATGAAACTTTGTTTCTATAAGGTTAACTTCCTCTTAAATTTCGTACGAGTCTCGAGTGACTTATCTAGCGTGCTAGTGGCGTCAACCTGACTTGTTTTTAAACTTATCACCAACCTTTGGTGTGGGGTTCACCTATCCTTCTACCGAACCATCCTTCCACCTTAAACAATATAAGAACCGGGTTGACACTTTTTAGTGTTGAATCGCTCTTGACATTTAAGTTCGAGCTCCATCTTCACCATCTATCTTTTTCACTTGTCACCTTAAGCCATATAAGTCCCTGAGCGATACTCGTTATAGTATTAAATCGATCTTGACGCTTAAGCTCTTTCAACCATTTCCACCAAATTATCATCTATCTTATTTCCTTTCAAACCGAACCTACCAATATCTACCTTATCATTAACCATCTTTGATAACTTCCACTACACTTAACCAAATTCCCTTTTAAACCTTAACCGAACAACACTTCTCGTAGACGATCGGGTACATTTGTAGATTTGATTCAATCAACCGAGCTGGATCACGTCGTATACCATACATAAGATAGAGGTCGTAATTATACGAAAAAACTCTTGAGACTTTCAATGTAATAAAAATAATTTATTTCTCTATTTCCAAGTAGTTGGTATCTTTGACCTTTCATTCTTATCCAAAGGCTGACACCGAGGTGGACAGAAGAGGGCTCTCTGGTGGAGAATGGATATTTCAGCACAATAGAGGTCAAATTTAGGTCAGCGCGGTAGCAGTTGTAGTTATTAACGGATTGTTTAATAACAAAAATCGTTGTTGCCTCGAAATGAGCATCATCTTTACTACATTACAAAAGCCGCTCCCTATCTGAGAGTCCTCTTGCATCCACAGTGGTGCCGACTTTCGAATAAGAATGAAGGTTAAAGGTACCAATTGCCTGAAAATGGAGAAAAAATTATACCAATTATAGTGTGAAGACCCAGAGTTTTTCTGTATGAATATGCCCTCAAACTTCTGTATGATATTTATATAGCATCATTTTTGGATATTTGAAAAGATTGAGCTTGTGGCTATGTAACGATTTTCAATTAGCTCCTTCATTATACCCAGATCCATTACTGCATAATGACTATTGATTAAGACCTCTATGTATTCCATCATGCATAAAGCAAAATCATCCCAGAACTCGACTTCCCTAGGATAAGTTCCAGAGGTAATGGTCTCATCTCGGTAGGACATATGAAATATGTACGTCTCAAAGCGATATCGCATCATTGAGACTCAAGAATACCTCGAATATTAAGAAAATATTTTATAGAGGGGGGAGAAGATGACTAAGGGACAATAAAGCTTAGTGTGTGTAAGCCCTTTTATAGGTACAAGGAAGGGCTAATTTGGAAATTAAAAACTTTCTTTCGTTAAAAACGCATTATGGGAGACACTTTTAATATTTGACAAAAGAAAACATGGTTAAAGTGGCTAAAAAATACAAAGCATCAGACACTTTTAATGTTTGGTAGAAGAAAAATGTTAGAGAAAGCACACGCAGCTAGGGGAGCTTTCTCTAACATTTTTTTTCCTCTTATGGATTAAAGTAACTTTTGCAAAATACTCGATGAGCACAGGTGGGCTGAAATTATATGACTTATTCTGTGTACAGAGGTACATTGGGGCCCCAGCATAGATAGCATTATTTTCTTCCAGATAATATATTCATTACAATGCTCCCATTATTCAGATGTTTCAAATTTGTTATTTCTTGTTAACTTACACATAACTCACATTAGACAGTAATGAAGACAAATAATATGTTTGAATGAAAAACCTCAGTTTATTTATTTATTCCAAAAATATATATCTACATAGCACTGTTAGAAAAAAATACATCAATCGGGTCATTGGGGAGAATATGTGTCGCAAGGCAGTAGACGACGATTGTGTGGCAAATTTCTGTGGGGCTCGGGAGGTGTGAGCATGTACACTTCCTTACCAGCATCATCAATGCCTTCATACTTATCTCGAAATAGCCCCTGAGCCTTATCTCCTACTATACCAGCACTATCATCGTCCTCTATGGTCGACTGCTATGTCGTCCTAGGCTTCCATCGTGTATCCTCTACTCCCACGATCGGTGGTTGCACTGATGAACCACCTTGATAAAATAGTGATTCGATTGGTGTTTGTGTCACTATCGGCATGTAATAATAAGGTACCCCAAATCTCGGGTACACCGGCATTGTCCCCAGCATTGACATCAACATCGATTGCTACATAAGGGTCTGTAAAAGTGTCTTCATTGGTGACAGTGCATGCGCCAACATCTAGCTAGACATTTGGGTCGGGATCTTTATCGGCATAAGGGTGAAAAATGTGGGAAATATCGGGCCTCAAAATATGTACCTACGGGAACAAAAGAACCGCCTACATGCAGCGGTGGTACGTAGTGCAGTTCTTGGGAGAAAAATATGGTTAGTGAAATGAACCAGAATAAGTTAAATGAATTGACTCTGATATTGCGTAGACATAGATGATACTTCTTCTGCTGGAGTTGATGGCGAACTCATTATGCAACTGCATCCCCTCCTATGCTGTTACTGCGGTAGCAGGTGATGTTGCCTCTTCGGCCAAATTTACCTACTCCTCGCCTCTAATGATAGTAGATACAGCTTCTCGATGACTCTAAACCATGTCATGTAATCGATGTCTGCCATTGTGTCTGGTAAGAAATATGGTTCGCAGATGGGTAAGGATTCCATCATATGATCCCAAGCTGCGATGTGCTCTTTGTGCTTCTCTGCCTAGTGTTCGTCTTTCTTCCTCCACAGGTCCACATTGTACAACTCTTTCATGTCTCACGGTAGTGGCACAATTCGTTGCCTCCATAAATTGCCGCAACACTTGGTCCGATTTGTGTATTTCCACCGCTGCATATACTACCAACGACACATTAGTGTCTCACATATCCCGATTTCCAAACACTTATGGTGGGATGCAAGATATGATATCAGAGTCAGCATACAACATCCATTCAAGCTAAAAAGCAGAATTGCAAATATCGCTACATATGATTTTTTTACCAATCACTGCGTAATTAAATATAGGTTCGAAAGAATAAGTAACTAACCTAGACTTCAAAGCTTAATCTAACAACAGCCTAAAATCTTCAAGCTCCTCCGATAATCCCACGTAACTCTACCCATAGTTCCACCTGTACGAGTGATATGTTAGTCGAAATATATAACAAATAAAAACATTTACTGTACAAACTACGTAGTTATTAATAAATTTAAAATTTGTGCCTCGTCACCAACAGGAACACTTATGGGTTGGTTACTCTGAGATATAAAATGGTGATCGCCATTAGGCTCACGACTACAGTAAGAGCAGGCAACCACCAATCGCATCGCATTCCGTACTGTGGCTTGACACAGCTCCTGATATAACATGGACAAGACGACAATCCCCCAACTTAGTTTTTCAGATTCGATGAAGTCTAGTAGATGTCAGAGTCACCTCATGTGCAACAAATTTTGAGATTTATTAGAAATTAAAATTCCCCCGATTAACCTTATGGTGAATGCTCGAACGTATTATTCTATGACCTCCGTTGGGTCTTCAAGAAGCTATTTGAAATTATCCTCCAACCAGTTGATAGATATTCGACCATCATCAAAAGTGTTTGGGACCTTCCCCAATATTGCTTTGCAGAGGTCCACTTTATTGGGAATGACCGCTGATCCTATGACAACTGGCCCATCCACCGGCAGACCAAGTTGTAATGCTACGTCCTCGATTGTGATTCTACACTCGTTGCATAGAGGGTGAAAAGTGTGTGTTCTAGGCCTCCATCTTTCCACCAAAGCGCTGATTAGTGTAGAATCGAGTTTGTAGCCACCGAGCATACGAGACGTATGCAAGAATCTAGCCCCTTGGAAGTAGCCACGAATTTTAGAGATCGGATGCTTTCCCATATTATGTATGAAACGACCATCAGCTTGTTTATAACATAAAAAATTATTTCAAATCATAAAAAAATTAATTTAATTTATCATAATTGAAAATAACAAAATTTAAAATTTCGTCTTACCATTACTACTTGAGTGGCGAAAATATGATTATCGTCGAAACGAATTTGAGAGGCAACCATTTGTGAGAAATTAATTTGAAAGAATAAAATAAGAGATAATTAAAAAAATAAATTAGAATATTGATAAATTTAGAACAAAAAGATTGAGTGAGTTGAAAGAAGGATGTGACTGAAAAAAAAAATTCGGGTGGTATCTATAGGGTAAAAAAATTATCGTTGGCCCCTTTAATTTTTTTTACTATTGGCATGGAAATGTTTAAAAAGTCATTGCTTTATTATCGTTGAGGGAAAGTGCGTTCAGCTTGTTGTGCTTTCTTGTCACCTGTGCAGAAAACACACCCATCTAGAAGCGCTTTTCCTTTCTCACTCCTAAAATCAGCCTATTTACCTATTTAAAAAAGAAAATGGCCTAAAGTCCTAATTAAAAAATAAAAGTGGCATTTTAGCCTAATTTTGTCTCTGTTTACAAATCCATTAAACATGGGTTTAATCCCTAAAAATATTAATTTTAATTCTTTTATTTAAAAACCATATAAAATAATGACAAGACAAAAAAATCATCTCCTAACCAACACCAACTTAATAAAAGATTTAATAAGTAGTATAAATTTAAAATAAATATGAATCATATGATTAAATAACAGTAAAAAAAACTACATAATTGGTTTTTATTTCCATTCAAAATTGATAAAAACGTCATGATAAATAGTTTAATTTAACATTTTTCATGTGTTATTATTTATTTTTATTTTTTGAATAATCTCATTATAAGTTTTGATCATATCCTTTCTTTTTTGAGACAATATCTAGAACTACCCAAAGCCCCTCCCCAACCCATAAATAGGAGAATAATACGCTTCAGCGCACTCAAACCCATGTCTTCCTGCATTGGCAACAATGACCATACCAATCGAGCTAAAGTTGTATATTTCATTATATATTAATTTCAAACCATATATTTTATTATTTATTGTATGTTAGTTTTTAAATAGCGATCTATACTCTAATTTTGTGATTTCCACACGCATAATCGTATAATAATATTTCTAATTTTAAGAATATATGTAAAAATGTATCAAAAATAGTTTTTTAAGTAAGGGACAAATAAATAACTGCGTAATATTCAAATTTAAGTAAAATATGTTAATTTGAATCATTGTATTAATTATTAGCCAAACCTTGTAGATGTATCTTTTTGAGAACTAATAGTAATATTGTAATAATGATAGTTTTATTTATGTTACACAAGTGTTATGGTTTGAAAAGTAGTTATATTTTTTTCAAAGAAAAAAGTTATACTTTTGTGCTGAAAAAAGTATATATATTTATAAAAAAATCATGCATGAATAATATAGTAATACTGTCTTATTTTAAAAATTGAGTTAGAAAAAATTGGGTTTGTGAAACTAAGAGTAGTCACGCCCTGATTTTAGAGTTAAGATTGTGAAGATTTTATTGAGTGAGTTAATTTGGTTCAGTGGTTAAGTGTGTGTGTGTTAAGAATGAGTTTGCTGGTTTAGTAGCAAGGTGTCAACTTATCCTTAGGACTTGTGTTCGAATCTTATGCGTGTGCAAAGTGAGGATTATTTATTATTTTAAATTCAGAAGAAAAAAAATCTGATATGGATAATGATAGGAGTTAGTGGGTTAGTTTAAAATTAGTGGTGAGGGGTTTTCTCCTAAAATTCCTCCCTCACAACCATCCCTCTTTCCCCACACTCTCTCACCACCCACATTCTCATTTTTCCCATTTTCTTCCCATTTTGATTTTTAATACTTTTTGCTGCTATAATTTATCTGTTACTTTCTCCTCTATTGTTTTCTTTTCCTTTTTCATCTTATTTAATATATTTTCTCTTAAACAATCTATTTTTCATTCTTTTTGAATACTCCATTTGCTAAGGTGCTATAGTTGCTTGTCTTTACTGTTGTTGTCTCTTCTTCTATTTTTTTTTCTATTGGTAAGTGCTGGTTGTTAATTTGTTTTAGTAGTGTAATTGTTCTTCAGTTCACTTGGTTATGTTTTTCAGTTTGCTTGGTTAAGTAGACTTTTCGGTATGGTGGTTATCGTGGGTATTAATTAATTTAATGTTTCGATGAGTGTTTCGTGACGCGTAAAAGTTCTCCAGCGAGTGAGGGCGTTCTCTTTTAGAGCTGCTATCTGTTTGGCTAAGTAATTGAGTGCTTCGAAGGAGGCAGAATCGTGGTGTTAAGATCGTTTGTTTGTTGGTTGTGGCCAAATTGATAATTGATTGTTGGTGTTTAAGGCTAATACGATTCATTTTAAATGTTGTTTCTAGGGTTTGGAGAGGTGACTTAATGTCATGTTTTAGAATCAGTAAGGTGTGTAACAGAAACCTGAGAAAATAGCAAATGATGAAAGCCAAAATTCGAAACTATCGACACCACATGGCCGTGTGGTAGGTCGTGTGTGACACACGGACGTGTGACAAGCCGTGTGGTAGGTCGTGTGTGACATATGAACGTGTGCCAAGCCATGTGCTAGACTGTGTGTGACATACGGTCTAGGCTAATTGGGACATGTAGGCCACATGGGTGTGTCTGAGATCATGTACCAGGTCATGTGGGCCACACGGGCTGGCCAAGTAGGACATGTGGGCCACATGGGCGTGTGGGCCCAATTTTTGAAAAATTTCCCTAGGGTTGTATTCATTGCACAAGTCAAATGTGGGCCTCCTGTAAGGTCTATATGCAAATTAGATTGTAAATATTAATTTATGACGTTCTGTTTAAGTTAATTACGATTTATGTATGCATGTTTAATATGTTATATATGCTCAATATGATCTGTGATAAGATAAGTACGATCTGTAATATGATAAGTATGATCCGTATTTGTTAAGCATGATTTGAATCTGTTATAAAAGCATAAGAAAATAGCGAACGACGAAAGTTGAAATCGGGAACTGTCAGTGCCACATGGCTGTGTGTGACATACAGGCATGTGACAAGCCATGTGCTAGACTATGTGAAACACACAGTCTGGGCCAATTGGGCTATGTGGGCCACACGAGCATGTCTGAGATCATGTATCAGGCCATGTGGTCTCAAATTTTGAAAATTTACCATAAGGTCATATTCATCATACAAGTCGAATGTGAACCCCGTAAGGTCTGCATGATGCAAATTAGATTGTAAATCTTAATTTATGATTTTCTGTTTGAGTTAATTACGATTTATGTATGCATGTTTAATACGTTATATGGTCAATATGATATGTGATAAGATAAGTACAATCTGTAATATGATAAGTATGATCTGTATTTGTTAAGCATGATTTGAATCTATTATAAAAGCATGTATGTTATATACATTTTTTATGTCTGTTAGTATTTGCATGTGCATTAGGGTGGGATATGATATGTGATGGAGAAAGTGTGATTCTGGCAGTATTACTGCACCATCTGGCGGTGTATCCGCAATATTTGTTCTGGCAGCTTGACTGCAACTATAGTGGCCCGACCACATAAATATGATTCTGGCGGTTTACTGCAACGTTTCTATCTGGAAGCTCAGCTGCACTTATATGAATGACATAACAACATGACCCGATGTGATGGAATGAATGGACTCTTGTCATCGTAATTGGTGTAATTAATTGGACGGAGTTGGTGTGTAGCAAATGAGGGTAGGATATGTATCTGCATCTATATTTGAATCTGTATATACATTTGCATTTGATTATGAGAGTACATCTGATTTTGTATATAACAAAATGTTTGAATCTATATATGAAAACGTATTTGTTTGTATATGTGTTTCTGATTTGTTGTTTGGATGTGTTACACACTAAGCTTCTAGCTCACTTGTTTGTTTAATATGTTTCAGGTGGTCTTCAAACTTAGGACCAGATGATGTATGGGAGCTCGGATTGATTTTCTGGTTGAGTAAATAAATCGGTTTATGATTAGTTTATTTATGATCTTTTGATTTGTAAATTTGTTTTATGGTTTCTGTTAATTTTAGTCGGATTTTGGTATTTTTAACATAAAACGATGATAATGTGCGATTTATCAAATTCAAGATTGGTTTTCAAAATTAAAATTGGTAAAAAGAAAAATCCGTTGCTACATGACTTGATGGTTTTACTGTGATATAAAAGTATTCAAGTATTAGTTTTTTTTTAAAACATGTAAGAGTTTTGCGATATTTATATTTTCGAAACACGTACTAAAATCAGAAGTTTTCAAAAGAGATCAGGTTAGGAGTTTTTTGTAAAATAAATATGTTCTATGCGTTATTTCTAAAATTAATGTGTAAGTGTTTTGCTTGAAGTTAATATTTTTAGAACTTATGGTTTCTAAATTTGGGATTAAAACTTCTGGGATTTTAAACAAACTAATGTAATTTCTACAGATTCAGCTATAACGTCTAAGTCGAGTTTGGGTGTTACAAATACTGTGGTAAAAAAATGCAAATATTTTAATTAAATAAAAAAAGAATTTAAGTGTAATGAAAACCAAGTAAAAATATTACACAGTCTTTTTTTGGGTTTTTTACTCAAATAATATAAAATAATTAAACAAATACTGAAATGGGATAACAATAATATGTACGAATCTAGGCAGGAGCTACAGTAAAAAGTCGGTGTCGCTTGACCAATTGGCGGCACCCCTCTCCCCAGCCACCAGTCACATCAAGTTTTAAAAAAAATATTTTTTATGGGTGTCGCTTGGTCAATGGGCGGGACCGGACTGAAATGTGATGACATAAAATATTTAGGGACCTGATATGTAAATTTGCTTTTTTGATTGAAAAGCTTTAAGGGTGCTACCTGACAGCTTGGTGGCACCATACTTCAAATAGGGTAAATTACTTCATAAACCCTTGTTTATTATTTCTTTTTATTTTCTTTCAACACAAAAAATAGAGAGGCCTCTTACCAATTAGTCCAAAATATTTTTTTTAACTAAAAAGTATTTTTGTACAAAGCGAATTCAACTAGAAATAAATTTTATTTATTTTTCAAAGATTTTTTTTGTTCAAATAATATGTTTTGTAAAATTATTTTTTTGAAATTATTCAAACTGGAATAAAATAATATGAAAAAATATTTTTCAAAAAATAAATGAAATTTATTTCCTGTTGAAATCAACTTTTTTTTATAAAAATACTTTTTAATAGAAAAAACTTTTTTTTACTAATTGATAATAGGCCTCTCTATTTTTGGTGTTGAAGGGAAATAAAAGAAAATAAATAAGAAGGGGTTGTTAAGGAATTTACCCTTTTCAAGTTTGGTGCTTGCCTATATTTGTAAATATTACTGCCTTTATCTCATTTTAATATTTATTTAATTATTTTATATTATTTAGGTAAAAAAAAATTTCTACCAATTTTTTTTTGATGTTTTAGGTGTTGTGTGTTATAGTTTTTAAGGGAAAGTAGGTAGGAAAGACAAGGGAAAGTGAAAGAGGAGAAAGGAAAAGAGGAAGAAATTTTTGAGTGTTTTATTTTTGTTTTGGAATTATTTTTTATATTTATAATATTGCATATTTATTAATTAAATTTTTTTAGTAAACATATATTGTTTAATTTTATAAATGTATTTTTCTACCCTTTTATATGTATATATTTTTTTTCATCTTAATTTTTATATACAATTACAAGTAAATTTTAGGGTAAATTACACCAACAGTCACTTAACTTTAGGGTAGCTAACAAAATAGTCACTTGGGTTTCATTTCAGTCACCCAACTTTTGGAAAATAACAAAATAGTCACATGGGTTTCATTTCAATCACCCAACTTTTGGAAAATAACTGTTAGTCAATGACTGTTTTGTCACTTTTTTATAGCGTTAGTGACTGTTTTGTTATTTTTCAAAAGTTGGGTGACTAAAATGAAACCTGAGTGACTAAAATGAAACCTAGGTGACTATTTTGTTAGCTACCCTAAAGTTGAGTGACTGTTGGTGTAATTTACCCTAAATTTTATTAGGTATAAGTTTTATAGGAGTGATATGAATTTAGTTTTATCGGGAAATCGTTTATAATAATTCGATTTGATTTTTGGGTTTTTCATATTAATTGTTGGTTTTTATTTTGAGGAAATAAATTTTATTTATAACTTTTGAACATTATTTAGTGAAGTTTCAAAGTGTGTTTTATAAATATTTTAAAAAATAATTTTTCAAGTAAATAAAAAATAATTAATAACTTTCATGTGATTTTTTGAAAATTATTTATATATAGAACTTTTAAGTTATCTTCACTATTTTAATTATAAAATATTTATTCTTACATCATAAAAATTGACATTGGTTATAATTTTAAAAAATAGAATTCATTTTAGTTTGGTAACCACAACTTTTTAATTTGCATTCCGTTAACCATCCAACCACTTTAGCTCAAGTTGACTTCCGATTTCTTGCTTAGTCTTTAAATTTTTAACTGTTTTTGAAATTATTTTTTTTTGTATATATCAATTAATTACCAATTCTAATTTAAGAAAAAAAGGTTTATATATAACTAAAGTTATTTAAATAATTTGTTACAATTTAAAGAAAAAGTTATTTTATTACTTAATTAATTTTATGTTGTAGGTAAGAGTATTATATTTGAGGTATGGGAGCTTGGATTTTATGTTTTGGATCTAATTCCCACCCTAATTATAAAAAATATATTTTATTACTTAATTAATCTTATTTTAATTTTTAGTTATAATTTTAGTGATTGTTACACATGCTGACAAGTTTAACCAATTCAAGAAAAACTTTAAAATTTTATTTAAATAAATAATAAATAATAGTTATTTTAAATTTAAATAATGTATTTTAAGGGTTGGATTGAAACATTTACTTGGGTTGATTACTTTATTTACTTGCAAAATATTTTTATTTTTAATGATTTATTTAATTAGTTGATTTATTAATTCAGATGTTGATTTGTCTCCAGATGCAATTAACTTGAGAAAAAAAAGAAACTTTTTTTAAATTTCTAAACCATGGAGATTACATTCAGAAAAAAAAATTAATATTCATAGTCAACCTTAAGCAATTATTATAAATTTAATATTACAATTGTTAAAAAAAAATTAAGAAATAATCTTTATTTAATAAATCTAACTTGCTTATTATTAAATAAAAAATTGAAACCCCAGCATAGTAGGGATTCATATAAAAATTAAAAATCAATGTTTTAGTATAAAACAAAACATAATCAATATATCTGAGGAGGGAATATCTTAGTTGGATATAATTCGTGTAGAAGATTGCATTTTACAAAGATTTGCTTCAATTTTAGGAAGTTATGATATAACATTTATTTTATTATTTAAAATTTTAATCTCACAAGTTTATTGTGCACCAATTCAATTAAAAAAATTATAAAAATGGTCTTTCATAATTAAAATAAATTATATTATTCGAGAGTATTTTCGTCCTTTTAAAAAGAAAATATGTTGAGATCTTGAGTTGCTAATTACTTAAACTATCAACTAAAAATAAAATTATCTAATTGCGGTGGCCACTACAGCTTGACATTGTAAAATTTATGTAAATAAAATATCAAAAAACATTAAGGTTTGTTTACACAGTTCGGTTTCCCTACATTTGTGGAGCCTAACTCAATGAGTAATTCCACTATCTTTAATTCACAATACAACAAGTGAATCACACTCTTTTGCTTCCAAGTATAGAGATCTCAACTTTGTATCTGAAGACTAGAACACATATCTCTAAATCCTCCCCTTGAAAATTTAGACTGTAAACACAACTTGTTTGCACTTCAATTGCAATCACTCAATCAATTCCTTAATGAACAAATAAAAGTTCTCTAAATATGCTCTTTTACATAACCTATACAAGTCTCAAAATATATATTGTTCTTTTGGCTAGCGAACATACTAGTGGTTGAATACAAAGCAAAACATAAAAATTAGTAGTTACAAAATAGCAAAAGTAATATACTAATAAAGTCCAATAAAACACAATTTGATGGAGATTCAGCCCTCTAGGAAAATAGTAACTTGATTCCGAACAATTCTCCATAATTCAAGGGTTGTATTAATTCAATCCACTCTAATTCAATATTCGTAGGCAATGGATTGGTTTTCATAGATGGGCTTCCATCTTCAAAATATTAACTCAGTTAATAATCCAAAGATTTTAGTTCAATAAATTGTCAACACTCAATATGGCAAGTTTTGCTTTACCATCATAGTGATGTATGGTAGTGGGCACTATCGAGTGCCATTCAACATATTTGTTTATAACATACCTCAACAATCTCCTCCTTTAGAAATTTTACACGGGTTGGATTTTGAACCAATGCTATTTATATATAAAACATGAACTTTATAAACCAAAAATTTATTTTAATATAATATTTATATTTCAATTGTATTATGCATGCTTCATTAACTCAATCAATTGTATATTCATACTAGTTATAAAGCCCTTAACTAAGTTGGTCTCACATATCAATCGGGTCTTAACTTAGTTATGAAATTACCTAAAAAATCATTTTATTTGCAAAGTAAATTATATGACTATGTGGGGATTTTTGACTTTTGATATCTTTATAAATCAATAAAAATATGTCCATAATTCATGCTATTTATAAAGGCTTTTATTGAGTTGATGTTACACGTCGATCGAGTCCTAACTTATTTAAGGAATTACCAAAAATCATTTTATTTGCAAAGTAAGTTATATGATTATGTGTGTATTTTTTATTTCTTATATCTATATAAATCAATAAAAATTGTCCAGAATGAGATTTGAACCAAGGACACCATGTAAATTTTTTTCTTTTGCCATTTGAACTAAAACAATATTTAATTTTTATATGAAACTTTAATAAATATATTTGTTATATATTTGTATATCCTTACTATTTATAAAGCCTATTACCAGAGATGGAATGCGGACCACTTATTAAAATGGAGGTCCAAGATCATAATAATCCAAACCTGAGAAAATCTGAGTTTGTAAATATTCAAGTCTGAGTGATCTGAGCCTAAGAAAGATTGAGCTCAGGCCCGGCCCTGAGGGTCATTTGGAGGTGCGGTCGTGTAGGGCTCAAGGTTAAAAGGGGTACAAAATATTGTTTTATAATTTTTAAAGGGCCCAAATTTTTTTTTTTAGCTTTTAAGGAACTTTAAAAAATTTTCTCCAACTTTTATGAACCTAAAATCTCATTTTATTGTTTTACCTACAATCCCAAAAACATTAAAAACGGACCTGATTGAGCTCGAAATAATCCGAGCTCAAAATGTTTCGTACATATATTTGATCCAAAACCTGAAAATTGTTGCACCTTGTTGATCAAGATTACCACACAAAAAGTTGTTGCATGCCATCCATATTATTTGCATTATCCAATGTAATGCTAATTTTTCTTTTTCGATGCTCCATTCTCTTAATAAGTCATGAAACTTGTTAAACAGAACAAATGCAGGAGTATGTGGTGGCGGAAAATGTGGAAAATTCAAATTTTGACTACATAATTCCCAACTAAACACGTGGCTCTATTTTGGTCTCATATATAGCGAAATTTTGAGAATCTGAAAATGAGTTAGATAAAAAAATTTCATGGAAGTAAAATTTATATTGGAGATTAGAATCAATGAAAAGTATTGTGAATTAGGAAATGTGACAAAAAGGATTAAATTATAAATTTAGAAAAATTAAAAGACTAAGGTGAAAATTTAACTGAAAATTGAAATTCAAGCTATTTTTTTATTATTTGACAAGAAAATAGGTAGAAATGTATGTTGATGTAATGAGAATAATTTTTTGAGATCAAATTGAAAAGACTTAAAAATATAGGGACTAGTTTATAAATTTATAAATTTTGTTGAGAAATGGATAAAAGTGTAATTTTCCTCATCTAAGAATTATTATTAACAGTTAAGTGTGAATTATAAAATTGGGATTGACAGCTGTTGTGAAGAAATTAAGAAAAAAAAAAGACAAAAAGAACAAAATGATAATCTTGTCATGAAAAGAAAATTTGGTCACATTTCTCAAGAATTTTAAATTAGAAATGTTGTTTGATAAAATATTTAATTTATGGAATAAATTTGGACCATTGAATGTTATTAAATTGAGGTGATGTGTGTGGACCACGTATTAAAATTTTTTATTTGGGCATGACTTTGACTTGGATTTTTAGTATTTTAAAATTGAGTGAACAAAAATAAAAGAAACCCCATCAGCCCTCCATGCTGCTGCCACGAGTCTCGTTTTGGGGGAAGAGAAATATCTTCTTCAATTTTTGATAATTTTCTTTTAAAAAAAATCAACTCCCAAACATTAAATTTTTAATTAAAATCAACACTCATCTTCCAAGTTGGAATCCAACCTTCAAAACCTTATTTTCATTGAGGGTTTTTATGGTTCTTGAAAGAGAAAATATGATCTAGAGAGAAAAAGCTTCATTAAGGTAAGTAAGTGTGTTTTCCATCTCTCTTACCATGATAATTGAGTTTAGTTGCTATGAGAAAGTAAAAAAAAATAAAAAAAAAGTTTATATGCTAATTTTGGTTATATTTTGGTATATGAGAAAAATGAGGAATTGTTTCTTCATTGGAGAATGGAAATTCAAGCTTTTGAAAGGTTTGATTCTAAGTGTTGGATGCTAGATTTTTAAGTAAAAGTACAATAAATAAGTAAGCATATTTGGATACTCATGCTTTTCCTATGTTAGCATGTTTAGAAAATTTGTAAAAATTAAATATAATTCATTTATGAAAATAAATATGGAACGGTTGATAACTATGATTTAATATAGGCGAATAAGTATGAAATGTGTAACCTCCTTAACATCGTCTAAGACGTTATGACTGAATCGTAAAAGCTATATTATCTACCGGAATGGCTTACAAACTCCAAACGTTTTTCGAAGAAAACCCCCTAACTCGCCTAATGTTTGGAAAACACATTTGTTTCTTAGGTTAAGCTAAAACATCCATTTTATAGGTCATTCCACCTTTAGAATTCAATAGTTTAATATAGGTGATTGTCTTTGTAAAATCAAATCATCGTTGACTCATTCCATAAAAACCATAAATACACATTTTGCAACGGAAATAAATCATGCCAGTTTTTACTTAATCCAAATAGCATGCATTTACCGGTTATTAAGTCTGAACTATTCAAACATATGATGCATGCATAAAATACTCCCTAAAATAAAGGTTATCAAGTTACAGTCTAGTTTAATAATTTACAGTCCAAAAATTAGAAGAAAAATTATAAAGAAATAATTTATTATAAAAACAATTCAATGTCTGAGAGTCGTCCGCATGCTGAGTCCGATCCTAGTTTTAAGCATTACCTGAGAAGTAGGAAACTAAAGGGTGAGCTTAAAAAAGCTCAATGTGAGTCTAAGCAAAAGTAAACATACAGACAGTCAAAATAACAAACGTCACAATATACATTGCATAACGATTTATCATGGAATAACAGTTTATGCATATCTCATTCTCAGTGAAACAATGCCATAATTTTACCAATCCATCTGTTACACACCACGAGTTTCTCAAAACCCGTCCACCAAACTCCAAACAATGCGAGCTAGTGCTTGATGTGGATATACCACTAGTAACAGAAGTGTAGATTAATTGCAGTATAAATGCATTTAGTGCTGCCAATATTGTGGTCAAACCACCACTAATGTAGGATAATACGCTATCAGTAGTTGTGAATACATAACGGTTTTTGTAGATAAAAACTGCTAGTAAATGTGATTAAATCGCCCAGTCTCATTGGGACTCTAGTGCAGTGCATTGACAACAATAATGTGGACTTAACTTTCGTCAGTACTCTACGAAACTCCTCTATCATCCAACAAACCCAAACCCATGCAATGCATAATGGCATACCAATCATGTAGCATATCATGCTAAATAATATAGTAACAGTAATAGTTTCATATCAATCATGTAGCATAGCATGCTAGACAATGCAATTTCAGTAACAGTATCAATTACATAATCAACATGCCTTGATTTAACAATTTCAGAGACATGATTTGTACGAAAACACTATTAACAGTAGCCACTAGAGCATGCTTACATACAAGCAATTTCATATCAATCACGATCATACAATCAATTAATTAATAATGAAGTCTCAATCATGCTTACAAGGCTCAAACATGTAAGGAATTACTCAAGGACTAAAACGAAACATATCACAAAACAATGGAAAAGTAGTGACATAAAGGGTCACATGGTCATGTGGGGAGGCCGTGTGAGAGGATGTTGACCGTGTTACTGAGCTATACGGCCATATGGGTAGGCCATGTAACTCATTGTGACTGTATGCAAAAGGAGAACTTTTTCCCAACAGTGGTCACATGGCCATGTGACCCTACTCTAACCCTAAAAAATAGTGGCACACGGTCATGCCATCCATTTGTGTGCAGTGCATGCTCGCGTGAGCCAAAATCTACACTTGGTTTGCCATCTTTTGGTTAGAACACACACTTGAAAATCCGCACTTCGGAAGCTGTAACATTATTCACCGCTTCAAAGCCCCAAATATGACTAAATCTAGTTTAAATCTGTACCTAACACCAAGACCAAATATACCATTCTTGTTTTTACTAAAATAAATCAATCCTAGCTCCTAGTTCATACTTTTATTTAACAACAATAGCCATTTACTCAATTCAAACATTAACATCAAAACTAAATTCATCATAATTCCTTCTAATTTTAATAACTCACCAAATATACAATTAATTTATTAACAGTCCCTAAAATCTTAAATTTTATAAAACCACACCATGCTAGATTTATTTATAACATTTTACTCCTTGCTAGTTAATATTAACCAAATTTATATCACAAAATATTTTTTTTTACTTAATGAACTTAGTAATTAAATCCCAAATTTCCAGCATAAGAATAATCCACCAAAATAGTCCCTATACTTCACAAAATTATAAATTTTACCCTCACATTTTAAAGTTTGCTTCAATTAAAAAAACTCAATTCATAGACTAGCTTTCAATTCTTTCCACTTCCATTCCAATTCAAAAATCTATCCCAATAACATTAAAACTTAGATTTTCCTATTATACTAACTTGTTCAACAATTGTAAAAATTTCAATATGAGTTATTTACCTCATGATCTTAGGATTCCAAAAACACAAAATCCATGAAATAAAATAAAAAATTAGTAACCAATTTGAACTTTAAAGCATGAACAATGTTATTCTCCGCCTTTTCGGCATGCAAGAGCAAAATGAAGCTTTTAATTTTTATTTACTCTTTCTCTTCCTTTTACCCCACTATTCTATTTCTTTTCTTATTAAACAATTCCTTAATTCTTTTTCATTTATATTATATTTATTCTAATTCATTTTTTTATTGATTCAATGTACACAATATATTTATATAATTAATATAAACATACTTAAAATCATCATAGTTGTCTACTATAAAAAATCTATACAATTAATAGTCTATTTCATGAATAAGTCTTTAATGTAATACCACCTTGCAATTTAATAATAATATAGATTTTATCACCTATAAAATTTAATCTTTGTACTTAAAATTTTAAACACTAATAATTAAAGTAATTTAACTATCATTTAATTCATTACTAAGGTAACTCCCAAAAATATAATAATACTATTTTTTAGCCCGATTCACGAAGTTGGGGTTCTGGAAGTATGCTTCCTGACACCATTGACTTATGGTTCGTTACATCACACTCGGTATATGTGAGCTTGAAGATAGCGAAGAAGACTACTCGGTTGAAGCGCTCATCCTAGACGAATCGAAAAGGTGCAATTTTGATTAAGTGTTTATTACTTTAGATATCACAACCAATATCTTGTTTTGGAAAAAAAATTTAAAATTTTGGTTTTTCCCTAAATTTATTTTCCACTGCGTTTTCCAAATCCATTTTTTCCAACAATTGGTATCAGAGTCAGGTTGTGTTCTATCTATATAAGTATAAATAGATAACCAAAATAAATTTATCTTCTTCTTGAATGATTTCATTAAATAGAAAGTGACATTTTTTAGATCTTATACATGTTTTAAGTTATATATAGGAATGGATGCGGTATTGTATATTTGTTATATAATTATTTTTTATTGCTGAGATTGTGGTTCTTAGGATATAGATTGTGGACTATCATCTCCATGTAGGATTATTTTTTAAAATTCATAGAATTCTTGTGAGCCAGAGACAAATATATGACTTAAATATAATTTTTCCAAAAGGAGTCCATGACGAGGAAAATATGCGATGGCAGTTGAAGACCCAAGGAATGCCTTGTGGTGAAAAATTATGTAATTTTATTTTCTAGAAATAGAACCATGGAAACTTTGGCTGGTAATTAAATTTTAATTACCTATCTTATTATATATCTGTTTTATAATTGTTTATGATATTTATATTATGTAAAGCTATAATTGTGATATATATATGAGATGATCCACAGTTAATCGTTTAAAAAATAAGAAATGTAGTAATGAGAAAATACATGTATTGTATTATTCCTTTCGCTTCTTTAGGTTATTCTATAACTGTGAGAAGTGTGGTAATGAGAAGGTGCATGTCTAGGATTGGCTGTGGTTAAGAAAGGCTTGGTTTTTAAGCGATTAAACTTGACTCACTTCCCTTTCCTGGAACCTTACCTGGCGCACAGTTCACATTCACTTCTTCAATTTATCCCTTAAAAGAAAAACTAACCCGTACACTAGCAGACATTTCCATTATTAATTTTATATATTTTTGGTGTGATATTTTACTATAAACAATAATACGTTTATATGCGGTCACGGGCACAAGCTCGAGTTTCACCCCATCAGAAGAGGATACTTTATAAAACTCATACAAAAGTCTAAGATCATAGTCATGGCAAAAAGTACAACGGCCTTCTAGTATAATCAACTTAGTCTTTTTCTCCACCAAAGGCCGTGAACCCGTTACAATAACCTATGATAGAGTTAGGGGCAATAAGATTTTCAGTGGGGAGGAGTTATTCAATTCGAGTTTCATCTTTTCTGCACTGCACAATAACTCCTCCCCACTAGAAATCTTGTTGCTTCCAACTCAGTCATAGGTTATAGTAACGGGCTCATTGTCTTTGGTGGAAAAAAATGACTAATATGATTATACTGGAAGGCTCATGTGCTTTTCACTGTGACTATGATCTTATACTTCTGTATGGGCTTTGTAAAGCATTATCCTCTGATGGGGTAAAAGTTGATCCCATGCCAGCATCGAATGAAAAATTTTTGAGTTAATCGAGTTGACGAATCTTATTTTATCATCCTAACTCGATTTGAAGTTTTCTCAAATCGAGTCAAGTGAGATGCAAATCGAATTGAATATATAAAAAAATGGCTTTGGATCCTTATAGCCATTGTCACCCACAGTAATAAAATTTGCCTATTGTAATCAAACTTGGTATTAATCAAATTTGTTATTAATTTTCATTCCCTCATAATTTATGTATTGATCTTTTACATACAGATTAGCTTCTTCGCTTGCTTAGTTGTTTCAATTATCTTCTGATTCTTGTCACCATGTATTTTGAAATTAAAAGGTATATTAAATGTAAAAAAATAATTTTTTAAATAAAAGTCATTTTAAATATAAAATGTAAAAATGATACCAATAGAAAATTTTAACACGAATATTTTATGGCATCATCAATAATTTAATTTTAACAGAAATTGATAAAGACTCAGCATAATTAAACAATTCAATAATATAGTTAGTACAAAATGAGAAATTTAATTCAATTATATAAATAGTAGACATAAATTTGAAAGAAAAAGAAGTTTTGGGGGGTTTAGGGGAAAGCAAAAGGAAAAAAGTTTTGAGGTTTGAAAGAAGTAAAAGTTTTAGGGGGAAAGTAAAAGAAAAAAAGTTTTCAGGGTTTGAGGGAAAGTAAAATTTTTAAGGGGGAAAGTAAAAGGAAAAATAATTTTGGCGGTTTGAGGGAAATAAAATTTTTGGGAGAAAAGTAAAAGGGTTTGAAAGGGGTTGGAGGTAGATAGAGGTTGGGGGTAAGAAAAGTAAAAGGGTTTGGTATTTGATTTATTTGAGTTATTTGAATTCAAACTCAAAATTCGAAAAAAAATTCGAGTTGATTCAATTAGCTCGATTAATTTGATTCGAATAATTCAAAATTCAAAATTTTTTCAATTTTTTTGAGTCGAATCGAATTTTGCTCATTCTTATGCATAACCACTGCCAATTAGGGGCCCAGTTATAATCCATCCATTTATAGCATAACTTTTGTAAACTTGAAGCCCTAGTTACACTTCATCCTGTGATTGTATAATCACCGTCAACTGGGATCTTGACTTGCAATGTGATCAGGCTTCTCAAGTGATGGCTCCATCCTCACATGGCATATGAAATTTGTAGGTCACCGAGTTCCAGGGTATCACCGTAAATTCAAGCATACCTTAAAATTATAACAATGTCTATATCAAATACAAACAAAAATAAATTCATAAATTCTAATTTTCAATCGAGAAAAAAATCTAAAAAAGTGAAAAACGCATCCTGTAAGGCACATTTTCACTTCCTCTCTTCAAAAACGACCTATTCTAATAAATATAAAAAAAAGAAACTTAAATTCATAATTATTAATAAAAAAAACAACATATATATAAACTAATACATAATTAGGTCACTTATTTAATTAAATTTTAAAAATCTATAAAATACAAACATCAGAGGTATAATTAAATTTTTATTTAACAATGTGTTTATTTGTGGTGCTAGGATTGGTGAGGATTTTAGGTTTAAAAATCAACGAAATAAGCATGGTTTATACACTAACAATAAATTTTATAAACACACGTCTTTTATACATTTTAAATAAATAAAAAAATCATCATCATCCACATTATATATTAAGTTTTTTTATTAAATTGATGTGTTGATTAATGGGATGTTAATTTAATTATAAAATTAATATAAATTTATGTTTTTACAAAACAAATATTTTCAAAGAATTTTTATCTTTTTCTACTTTAATAAATATAGAATATATAAAATAAAAATATATGCACAACTGAATATTACGAAATTTGAGTACAATAATTTTAATCTTTCTCATATTAAATTTTATCATTTCAATTAAAATTATATAAATATTTTTAGCAACATAATAAATGTTAGATTATGATATTCAATGATGCATTGTTCATATATAAATTTCTACCATTTTAAAAGGTTTCACGCAAAACAAATGAATACATGAATATGATATTAAATTCACAAGTGCAACCTTAAATTATTTATTATTTCGGTAAGAAAGTAATGTTTTGGTATCTATTATTTAAAATTTTAATTCAATTATTGTGATGGGTAAGGGTGAACAAAATTTCATTCGATTAAAAAATATAAAAAAATCGAATTTTGAATTTTTTGAATCGAATTAATCAAGTCAACTAAATTTTTTTCGAATTTCGAGTTCGATTTGAGTTGAATTTTCAAATTCGAATAACTCGAATAATTAAAATAAACCAAATATTAAACCATTTTAATTCCCTTCCCCCAACCCCCAAAACTTTTTTTCCTTTTGCTTTCTCTCCAATCTTTTACTTCCCCCAAATCGCAAATATTTCTTTTTTCGAATTTATATATATTATTTATATTGTTGAATTAAATTTAACATTTTGTACTATTTATAGTATTAAATTGTTTAATTATGTTGAATATTTATCAATTTCTGTTAAAATTGAATTATTGATGATGCCATAAAATCTTTGTGTTAAAATTTTCTATTGGTATCAATTTCACATTTTATTTTTAAAATAACTTTTATTTCATATTTTTTACATTTAATATATTTTTTACTTTCAACATACATTGTGACAATAATCAGAAGATAATTTAAGCAACTAAGCAAACAAAGAAACTAACCCTTATATAAAAGATTAATAAATAAATTATAAGGGATGAAAGTTAATAACAAATTTGATTGCGGTGGACAAATTTGATTAGGGTGGGCAATGGTTTTAAGGATCCAAAGTCATTTTTTTTAATTTAACTCGAATAAATATATCCGATTCGAATTCCATCTCACTCGACTTGACTCGATTGAAGAAAAATTCAAATCAAGTTAGGATGATAAAATAGGATTTGTCAACTCCATTAATTAGAAATTTTTTCATTCGATTCGATTGAACGCTCAAGCCTAGTGATGAGATTTTAATTTTCAATTTAGTTAAATATTTTTGCAGAGCAATAAATATGGTTTCAAAAGTATTTTTATTTTTTCGTATAATTTAAAAATAATAAATTACATCAAAATCATCAAATTATTAGTAAATTTATATTTTAGTCATTCAACTTTTAAAAGTTGCAAAATGATCATTGAATTATTAAAAGTTTTCATGTAAGTCACTACGCTGTTAAAATCTGTGTTGTATGGCCTTCTCTGTTTGCACCGCCTGCACCAGTTAAAAGTTCTCCTTCCTTTTCTTTTCTACAGTTCATTTTTCTCTGAACCAACTTTGAACGTTACAAATTTAGAAACCAAAACCTAAACAACTTTCTTCTCCGATATCCAACACTAACCATCAGATTGAATTGGATATAAGATATGTTCTACTTGTCAATGGGTATTTATTCAACATACCGATCATCAAAATGTCTGTTGGAGCTCACTAGTCAAACTTTAAAAAAATTTTAACAGCCTAGTAATTTGAATAAAAACTTAAAAATAGTTTGATATCTTAAATAAAATTTTTTGAATAGTTGAATGACCATTTTATAACTTTTTCTGACCAAAATATAAACTTATTAATAATTTAATGATGGGTAAACTACCAAAAAAGTCACTTTTGTTTGCCTTAGATTACATTTTAGTCACTTATGTTTGAAAAGTTACGTTTTAGTCACTTACGTTATCGTTTTGTTATGAAGTGGTCACTCTACAGTTAAACTTAGTTAGCTCCCTAACGAGAATCTTACGTGGCAATCTAAGATTTTAAATACCAACTTAAACTAGAAAAGAAAAATTGTTCGTCTCCTTTTCCTTTTAGTTTTATTTTTCATTTTGTTTGGAAAAACTATTCTCATTCAAGTTGGCATTTAAAACCCATTTGGATTGCCACGTAGAATTGCCCCTAGGGAGGTAACGGGGCTTAATGACAGAGTGAACACTTTGTAACAAAATGATAACATAAGTGACTAAAATGTAATATTTCAAACATAAATAATTAAAATGTAATCTGAAACAAACAAAAGTGACTATTTTTTAGGTTTACCCTTTAATGATTTTAAATATAATTTACCCTTTACAAAATATTAAATAGAAGATTTCACACATTTAATGCTACGTCAGCTTTTATATATTTATTATATAATCTTTTTACTAAAATCGAGGTGTCATTATTATTGTTATTATTATTATTATTATTGAGAGCGGAGAGTTGGGAGTTGGAGAGCTTAGTGTTACTAGTAATTTGTAGTAACAAACCAAGCCGAAGGGGACGAAAGACTTGGCCTGAGAAGCGGGCGTTCTCCTCATCATACTCGAAACCATCACCCGCTGCAGCACCACCGCACCGGTCTCCGCCCTGAAATGGAGACGACGCCACTGCTAAACAAGGCGCCAACGTTGTTGGAGAACGGAGACTATGCGCCGGCGAGGAGCTTCCAGGAAGTTAAGTCGGTGTTTTGGATAGAGACGGTGAAGATGTGGAAGATTGCAGCTCCTATTGCTTTTCAAATAATTTGTCAATACGGGACCAATTCTTTTACCAATATATTCGTCGGCCATATCGGCAACGTTGAACTCTCCGCCGTCACCCTTTCTCTCACCGTCATCGGAACTTTCTCTTTCGGCTTCATGGTTCGCTCCCTATCTCTCACTACTATGAATCTAAAGTATCCATTGTTTATTCCATTTTGGGATATTTAAAGAAAATAATGTTATTAATCTTTCTTTTCCTCTGAATCCATGTGTTTTTCTTCTCTTCATCATCCTCAACAACGCAATGTTTTCAATTAATTACAAGATCATAAGCCTTGGGTTTGCATTATTTTTGGAATAACATCCCTGTCCCATAGCTAATATGTAGAAAGATCTAAAAGCATGACCATTTTGTTTGCAAGTTCTTGAGGTGAGAACCCTAATTTTATTGTGCAAATTATGGAAATTAATTAATGTAGCTTGGCATGGGGAGTGCACTTGAGACACTTTGCGGCCAAGCTTTCGGTGCTGGACAACTACACTTGCTTGGCGTTTATATGCAAAGGTCCTGGATTATCTTGCTCGCTTCCTGTTTCATTATCTTGCCGTTTTACATTTTCGCCACCCCAATTCTTAAATTTCTCGGCCAAGAAGAAGACATCGCCGAATTAGCTGGGAAGTTCACTATACTTACAATCCCACAATTGTTTTCACTCGCCATTAACTTCCCAACTGGGAAGTTCCTTCAAGCTCAAAGCAAGGTTAACGTGCTGGCATGGATTGGGTTTCTGGCTTTGCTTCTCCACATTGGGCTTCTGTGGTTGTTCATTGATGTGTTTGGTTGGGGTACAACTGGTGCAGCCATAGCATTCGACATCACCAACTGGGAGATCACTTTAGCTCAAGTGGCTTATGTTATCTTCTGGTGCGACGAGGTGTGGCATGGGTTTTCATGGCTGGCTTTCAAGGAGATATGGGCCTTTGTTAGACTCTCCATTGCCTCTGCTGTTATGCTTTGCCTTGAAATTTGGTACATGATGAGCATGATTCTTCTTGTCGGTCACCTTGACAATGCAGTCATTGCTGTCGGTTCCCTTTCCATTTGGTGAGTTCTAAACACTAATTTTGACTCTGTTGAAATCGGAAATTAGTGGTTTAGGATTTATCTTTCATAGGTAAATAAGCATAAACAAACCAGTAAAAATATGATGCTCGTTAGATTACATTTTAGTGTTTTTACTGAAAACTAATTAATACATAGATTAAATAGTAAATTATTAAATAGTAAATTGGTTGAATAAAAGTATCTTACGAGCCCTTATAATAAGAGTCAGATTGCATTTTTCTTCCTCTATTAAAAAAAAGGTAAAATAATCTCTATACATTAGATTAAAAAGTAAATTACTCATTTCTGTTAAAAATTTTATCTATTTGTTTTGCTAATAAACTTGTGTGCTTGACGGAATAATCAAACGATGGCACATGGCGTGCCACATGTACATCATGCTAATGTACAAAAACCAACTTTTGACAGTAGAAATGGATAAAATGTTTTAATAGAAGTACCAATTTGCTCTTTGATCTAACGTAAAAAGACTAATTTGCACATTTTTAGTAGAGGAGGCAAAATGTAATCTGACTCTTATTATAAGAGCCTTTATAGTACTTTTACCATTATTTCTGTTAAAATTTTTATATATTTATACTATTAAAAATTGACATGACTGATAGAATAACAAAATACTTATGCATGACGTGTTACGTGTAACTTATGTTAATTTTTAATAATAAAAGAGACGAAATTCAATTTACTTTTTAATTTTATAAATATGAATTAATTTGAAAATAGAGGTAAATTGTAATGTTTTAACTTTCATGGTAATTTTACAAAAACAAACTGTCGGTTTTAAAAAGAAATATCTTAGATTTGAACATTTAATTCCTTCCCTGTACGAGCGGTGGTTGGGAATTATGGAAGACAATGACAGGGTGAGAGGATGGGGGTAGGTTTGGCAAGTTGATTGAAAGTAGAAGCCGGTCACGTGTGGGTTTGATATTTTTCTTGTAATTATATGATAAAAATTTAAGTTGGAGAAGATATTACTGAAAAGAAACAAGCGTTGATGCATTTTGTTTTTGCATGACAGCATGAACTTGAACGGGTGGGAAGCTATGTTGTTCATTGGAATCAATGCTGCTATGAGGTAACTATCCTGATTGCTACGCATTTATTGATTTAATATTATTCTCACACGTTTGATCCTTTTTAGGCTGAATTCCAATTTTACTTTTTACACCTCACATGCAGCATTATAAAATTAGCAATAACGTTAGGATGAAAATGAGTGAAATTGAATATTTTAAGTTAATTGAGTTTATGAGTAGTATTTTATTATTTTAATTTGATTTAAATTTTTTTCTCAAATAAAAATTATTGAAGTTAAATTAAAAAAATTAAATTTGTTAAATTAAAATTTTATTATAGTATAACTAATTTTATATTAAAGTACATAAATTTGAAATTATATACATTTAAAAAATTTTTCAAAGAAAAATAATAAAAAATAAGATATTTTAATATGATAAATTTGAATTATTAATTAATTTATTTAGGTCTCTAAAATTATTATTTTAGAATATTTTAAAATTTTAACTTTCTTTATATATTTTATAAATTATTATTTTAAAAAATTTTAAATAATATAAATTTTTAAATTTTTATAAATATTTTGAATTTTTGAAAATTATTTTGAATTTTTTTTATAACTTTTGTTAAAAGAGAGACCAATTTGTTTATTTTCAAAATTGATAAAAATCAAAGGTATATTTATATCAATTTGTTATTTGAATTGTAAAATTCAACTGACTCGGACTCGAAACTTAAATTATTTATTTAAGTTAGCTCGAATATCTCAATTCAGTTAACTTAAAGTTTAGATTTTATTTAAATTTTTTGGAATAGATCGAATTTTAGTTAGCTTTCAGTGGAAAGCAGGTGTTAAAAGGTTCCACAAACACCAGCAGACTCGTGAATTTTCGAAACTGAACATGTTTGGTCATATAATTGTCAGCGTTCGAGTTTCCAATGAGCTAGGTTGGGGACACCCAAGAGCAGCCAAATACTCGGTATATGTTACGGTGCTTCAGTCTCTCTTCATCGGCCTTTTCTGCATGGTTCTTCTTGTGATAACCAGGGACCACTTTGCTGTCATTTTCACTAGCAGCGAAGAAATGCAACGAGCTGTCGCTCATCTGGCATACCTTCTTGGTGTAACCATGGTTCTTAACAGTGTTCAACCTGTGATATCAGGTGTCAATATGCTTGATTCCCATCCTTTTTGCTATACTGCCTGATTTTTGCAACTCTTTATATTACTCTGTTTTAATGTCATTCTTGTAGGTGTTGCTGTTGGGGGTGGATGGCAGTCATTGGTTGCTTATATTAACTTAGGTTGCTATTACGCTTTTGGTCTTCCGCTCGGCTACCTACTTGGTTATATAGCTGACTTAGGAGTGATGGTATGGTATTTCTGGTTATGTGCATTTGTAAATAGCATCGTTATGGACACTGACCAAAGCAGCTGTTCTTCTCACAATTGTAGGGACTTTGGGGAGGTATGATAGCCGGAACGGCTTTGCAAACCTTGCTCCTCTTGATTGTTCTAAGTAGAATAAATTGGAACAAGGAGGTTAGTTAAAAATGTTTGTCATAAATCTTCACCAGACAATAAGAGAGTCTTATCTTAATAAGATTTGACACCGGCATTTTCCATTGCTCATTGATTTCATGTTGGTTACAGTAGTAGTGTGATTGCATTTGCAGGTGGAACAAACAACGGAACGCATGAGGAAGTGGGGTGGCCAAGACACGAATACCGACGGTATGAATAGTAGCGTTTAGATCAGTTGTTAACCTGAATTTTCGATTTATGTTGTTATTATATAGATTTTTACTTACTCATTTTTAATATGAAAATTTCTTGAACCTTATTATGCGTTTCTATTATTATTATTTTCGTTCCCTAACTTTAGGCATCCGAATAATTCATACTTATATCAAAATAGATTTTGCATGGATTTTTCCATCATTAGCCAACCTTGGTGGAGGAATAAAAGCTCAGTAAACTATATCACAGTTCACTCAATTATTACTTCTTTTTTTGATAACACAATTAATTAAGATTGTTTTTTTTTTTATTTTTTTATTTTCATAACATAGAGTGACTTAGTAGTTAAAAAATTGGTATAATTATAAATTTAACCCTCAATTTTTATTATATTTGATTTAGTCATAATTTTAAAAAATTGGGTAAACTACACTATTAGTCACAAAATTATCAGTAAGTTTTCTCTTAATTAAAAATTTACAATTTGATTAGTGAACTATTCGAAAATTTTCATTCAAGTTACTAAAATATACAAAAAATTTTATTTTAAGTCATTGGGTTGTTATTTAAAAAAACAAAATTCGCTAGCGAACTCCAAACGACAATTCGACGATCAGTATGATAGATCAATACTTATCAATGAGTAAAAGAACATACTTTAGATCTAAGTCGATTTGACAGTCAACGTCAAAGATCAAGGAAAAAAGCTATTTGAATTTTGATTTGAAAATTCGTAATGTCCAAAATTGTTTCATAAAAAAAAAATTAAACTTTAGAAGAGAGGGAAAAAGAGCTTTCAATTGGTGTAGGTTGTACAAACAGAGAAAGTCTATAGCATTGATTTTAAGAGTCCAATGATTTAAATGAAAACTTTTAATAGTTTAATGACTAAATTGTAACTTTTTTTAGTTAAGTGACTAAAAAAAAGTTTTACCCATAACTTAGTGACCAATGATATCGTTTATTCCAAAAAAACTATCCCTCAATTTACAAAGGGTCTCAATTTGATTCTTAAAATTTACCTTCCTCTCCTCCTTTACTTTCTCTACCGCCTCTTTCACATTCGCTTTCTCCACACCTTTCTCATGAAAAACTTCCCTTTTCTGATTAAAACATCAGCTGCACATAGGCGTGGGGTTTAGCATCTTGATTTAAACGCCCCCTTAATCACTTCACCCGAATCTCCACTTTACCAGGCGTTCTGTTTGCTTGCATGACATTGGAAACTTTGAAACTTGATATTCATTTTATTTTGGATATTCCACAAAAGTCAGTTCTGTTTTTGAATGACGATTTAGTTAAAAATCTTTTATCCAGCTGCAATAGTTTTGATGATTTTGATCATAGAGAAATGCTATACGAATAACATGAGTAACTTTAACATTTGACATCATTTGCTTAAGAGATCGACTATATACTCCTAAACTGTTGGCTGCTATTATCAGTTGAAGATTACTGGGGATATGGGAGACAGTAGATAGTTATACAAAATTTACAGAATGAAAATAGTACTAAGGAAAGGTTTTTACAAAGTAGAGGAGGTTAGTGGATGAGAAGTAACTTGAAAAAATTTTAAAACTAACTTTGATGCTTTCTTAGGCTTCCTTCCTCTCTATTTATAAGAGAAATTTTGAACTTTATTTAATTTTCTTTGAATCCCGCACAATTTTTTTTATATAAGGATAATGTTTCATTATTGATTTGATGATTTTTTGTCTTAATGTGGTTACTTTCACGTTACTTTCTTTTTTTTGTTTGGACATGGATGTGGTTGCTTTCCACGTTGCTTCCTTTTTTGTTTAGACATGAATATGGTTGTTTTCCCACGTTGCTTCCTTTATAGTATTTTTCTTTATTGGTTTCTTCCAAGTGGTTTGTCTTTTCTTTTATCTCTTCCGGATATTATCTAGATTCATTTTTTTCAATTTCATCTAGATGTAATTAATCGATTGAAAGTCTTGGTAAGTTCTAATTTTCCCATGTATTTTTTATTTCTTCTATCATGTGTGATAGAAAATCATTAATCTTCATGTCAGCTATCTTTTTTAATAGTTGAACGGGTTATTTATTTCTATCATCCTAAGTATATCCAACTCCAGTATTATATGCCAATATTCTTCTTCTATCAATCCAGAAGCAATAAGATTTTTGTTGAAGTAGATATTGGGCTTTGATCATTAAATATATTCCTGCTTGGATATGATAATAACTGGGATTATTGCAAGACTTGTCAATATTTTTTGTCAAGTGTTCTTTCTCCTCTTTGGCTGCTGAAAGGTTGGGTCTCTGATCATTTTTTTAATGATCCATATTTGATATGGCTGATAAAATTTTTCTTTTTCAGCTATACCAATAAGATTACTGATTTCAAGATTAAAATAATAATAAAAATCATCTTCATATACCATGCGTAATAACATAGTTTTAATAAATGCAGAAAAATCTTTTAATAAATGAAAAGGAAAATTTTGAGCTGTTATTTCCCTAACAAAACCCCATTCAATATTGCTTATATCAAATGGTTCATGATCAAGTCTAAACTTTATAGTAGGGAATTTTTCATTTAAATCATTTGTAAAAACATAAGCTTGTAGAAAGTATTTAGAAAAAACTTTTTGAAATTGAGCTTACTGGTTGCAAATGACTTCATTTATTTTTGTAAATATTTCTACAAGTAGAATATTCCTAGCCTTATTATATAAACATAATCTAAACATTTTATTTATAACCGGGTTATTTGTTCCCTTATTAATAAAATACTGAAATATATCAAGAAAATTGTTTATCTCCTTAATATCTAAATACATAATTTCTAGTTCTTCCCAATCTCGATATAAAATAGATTTTAATAATAAATCATGAGCTTCTTGTTCTTTAGTTGTTTTTTCAACTAAAAATTGTGAAAGCCTAGTAAGAGCTCTTCTGAAATTAGCTGTTTGCTCAGTAATATGGGTTTTTCATATTTTATTAATAAATTTATATAACTCTAATGGTAACTCTGGATTATAAAAATCTTTTATTTCCTGAATTTATTGTGGTTTCAACAAATTTTCCGCTGCACAAAACTTTTCTGCTCCTTTTATTATTTCAGCATAACTGGCTTGATATGCTAAATTTGAATCTTAAGACCAAGGTAATTGACTTACCAGTTATGGTGTAAATGATAATTGAGTTTCAATTAGTTGTCTTACCATTGGATATGGAATTGAATATCCTTGATTAGGATAAAGAGATACTTGAGAAGCTACTGTCACTAATCATTGATTAGGATTTATTAATTTGAAAGTGTTCCCTTTGTTGGGTCTTTTATGAGCAGTAGTCCATTCACCGACTTTTTCTAAAAGTTGTTTACCTCTATTCATATGGCCCGCTAAGATAATCAGCACTAATATTCTCAGTTCCTTTTACATATAAAACTTCAAAATTAAAAGTACGTAGTTCATTATACCATCTAATTCTTTTAGGCACAGTTTCTAAACTTTTATAAATGTTTAACTGCCTAATTATTAATTTTTATGATAAATTTTTCAGGTGCTAAATATATAAGAAAATTTTTTATTCCTTTCTTTATAGCTAATAATTCTTTTTCATATATAACATAATTAATTTCATTTGGTTAAAATTTTCCTGAACTATATCCACATATTAATTCTTTGTAATTTATTGTTCTGGCTTTTAAAATACAACCCCAATAATTTTGTAAAGCATCTGTTTCTAAAATTAATTTATCACCTTGTTTAGGTAAATAAACTTTTGGAATTTGATTGATTTCAAATTTTAAATTTTTTATAATTTCCAAGTTTGTTTTAGACCAGATAAAGGGTTTATCCTTTTTTTTTTAATTTTTCATATAACATACCTATTTTTTCAGATAAGTTAGGAAATAAATTTCTTCCATAATTTATAATTCTTAGAAATTGTTGAAGCTACTTTTTATCTTCAATTTTTTTAAGAAATTCTTTTATTTTTATTATAATATGATCTTATAGTTTAAGATCATCTGCAGATAGTTTTAATCCTAAAAATTCTATTTCTGCTTTTCTAGCTCTATTTTCTTAGGACTTAGTATAATTCTATGTTTTATGAATTCTTTAAAAATGACATTTAAATGTTTTCTATGTAATTCTAATGTATCTGAAAATGTAACACCCCAAACCCGGCCTAGACGTTATGGCCGAATCTGGCGATGTCACATGGAATGGGATTTGAAGTCGAAGTTGTCAAGTTAAAACTGTTTCAGTTTATTAGCTTTTATTTATCTAAAAAAAACACTTACTAGTTGATTGGCCTAAGAACGTGCCTTTTTAGTGAAAGCTTTAGAAAACATTTTTATTTAAGGAAAACCTTTCGTTTTTAATAAAATCGATTTTTCGTTGAGTTTGTGATTATAAAACTATTTAAGCAATTAAAACCCAAAAATAAGGAAAACAGTCCAAAAGTCCCAAAAATTACATCAAGAATTACCCAAATAAGAATTAAAAATCGTAAATGAAAATAAGACAGTTTAACAAACATGTGGCCACCGCTGAGTCCTCTGTCGCACCGATCTGTCTAAGTCTGGGGATTACTTGTACAGATTAAACAAAAGAGGTGAGTTTACGTAAACCCAGTATGTATCCCCACAGAAAACATGCATACAGTCAAACAACAGTTATCAGTCAAATGCAGTCTGGGGCCTAAGCCCATTACAGATTCAGATTCAATTTAGGCCTTAGCCCACTCAGATACAATCACAATTATAAATTAGGGCCTTAGCCCATCTCAGATATAGTCTCAGTTATAAATTAGGGCCTTAGCCCATCTCAGATACAGTCTCAGTTATAAATTAGGGCATTAGCCCATCTCAGATACAGCTATGCACATAGTAACAGAAATCAGTGTCCTACCCACTAACCTTTACACACCATCTCTAACCATCCCTACACACCATGTGGGGTTTAAAATACCCACCTAGCCTTACACACCAAGTTGTACTGAATGCGGCACATAACAATATATTGTAGCTGAGCTGCCAGATAATAGACATAAATGTCTTTCAGTACACTCCCTCAATAATCATCATCCTACCCCAATGCAGATGCAAATAACATACTCAGTGTAGACATACAGTATAACATGCTTACATGCCAATATTCAATTATCAATTAGTCATATAGAATAGTATTTAAAACATGCGTATAATTATCATGCTTAAAACATACATCAATTAGCCAGATCATGAAATTCGGGTTCTAAGTAGGCCTTACCGACCCTACAATAGGTTCACAGTCGATTTGGACGACCCGTGCAACCCTAGGATTCATTTCAGATAAATGGGCCCATACGCCTATGTGGCTTGCCCGTGTGGCCCATACGCCCAGATTGGCTTTGGCCTATGTGGATCACACGACCTGGCCCAAATTCCCACACGCCCGTGTGGACTACCCGTGTGGACCCACACTCCCGTGTGGCCCACACGGCCTAAATCAGTCTAGCCCGTGTGTCGCACAAGGTCTACCTGGCCATTACACGGCCATGTTTAGCGCACGGCCTAGCCTTCGTCAAACACACGATTGTGTTCGTCACACATAGCCTACCATACAGGCGACCACACGCCCGTGTGGCGTCAACAATTTGCAATTTTGGCTTTCACCGAATCCCGTTTTTCTACGTTTTGGGCACACACTTGGTTTCGATTGATGCTAAAATGCTCATTGAGCACTCCAGAACCTATAATTGACCAATATAACACTTAATTAATCACTTGATTCGTTATTCAATCAAAACCCAAACGTATAACTCGAGAAACTAAGCCAACGATGGTTCCAAGAACTTTCTAAGACAGAAACGATAACCAACAGTCACCATACACTGGAATACTCGTTTAAAACCTTCGAGTAGCACCTAAACGAGAATAAAAATGAACCCTCTTGATAATTGCTTAATCCAAAATAACAAAAGAACTAAGGAATCACCACTTACCGAACAAGCTTGATTAAACGCTGCAGCAAAAAGGAGGTTTTTCTCTTGGTAAAGTAAACGAAAAAGAAGAGAGGGAGGGAGAGGTGAAATTTCGGCAGAGAGGGAGAACAAAATTTTTACAAAAAAGAAATCAAATGAGAGATTTCGATAACCCCCTATCTCAACTCCCCTTAATTCACTCAACCTAACTCCCCACTACTCAGAACTCTATCAAAACTGAAACTCTCTACCTCCGAACTGAACAAAAAAATTGCCAACACAGGGATTCAAACTCCTGACCCTCAGTAACCTAACACTCCCCTTAAACACCCGACCAGTAAGCCAATTCTAATATAGTTTTACAAATAATTTAACTTAAGCCCACTGAATAATGTTAAGGCTTTAATCAGAAAAATACCAAAATTTTCCCAAAGCAAGGCTTGAACTTGAAACCTCTCATATACACCCAGAACACTTAACCACTGAAACAGATACATAGTTGTGTCGCATTTTATAAAAGCAAAAATACAAATTTTGAGGCGTTACAGAAAATATCAAAAGATCATTTATATAAACTAAACAAAATTTTTTATATTGATTAAATATAGAATCCATCCATCTTTGAAAGATTTGTGGTGCATTATATAATCCAAATGGCATTACTTTCCATTGATAATGTCCATTAGGTGCACTAAAAGATGTTAAAGGTTTGGACTCTTCTATTAGCATGATTTGCTAGAATCCAGATTTACAGTCAAATTTACTAAAATATTTTGCTTGTTTAGCTTGATTAATTAAAACATCCTTTCTTGGAATAAAATAACAATAAAAAATAATATTTTGATTTAATCTTTTATAATTAATGACCATTCTAACTTTTCCTTTTTTATTTCGGCATGATTTTTAACCATAAAGCTGGACTAGAGTGTGGACTATTAGTTTTTTTTATTAATCATTTTTCTAATAATTCCTTAATTTGTATGTCAAATTCATCTATATCTTATTTAGCATAGATCATTGGTTTCACTCTAATAATGTTATTGGGATTTTCTACTTTAAAATCACAATATCTAGGGCTATTTTGCCATAATTTTAATAGTTCTTCACTAAAATTATTATCTAATATTTTAAACAACCAATGACTTGTTTCAAGTTGTTTAATTTGTTCTTTTCTTGGTGGTGTAAGTTTTTTATCACAAATAAATTTATAATTTTCTACTAATGGTATCTCTATAAAAGTTTTTTCTATAGATAACATAATTAAATTTCTATCAATAGAAAATGGCAAATGTTGATATATAAAATTATTACCTAATAATATGTCTCCATGCATTTCTGGAAAGCGTAATATTTTTGGTATCACAAATCTTACATTATTTATGTAAATTGGTACATTTCTAGCTTTATATTGAATTATGGTTTCATTACCATCTATTCTTATGGCTCTAATTGGATGCTTCATAGGTTCCCATTTTTCTAAAGGATTGACATTTTTTCTGCAACTACTAGTTGTAGCTCCAGTATCTAGTAAAGCATGTAAAGAATATATTTTATATTCTTTAAATTGAAATGTAATTTCAATATATGTGTAATATTTCCTGAATTGGAAATTAAAAAATGTAATTACATCACTTGTTCCCAGTTTCATTTGTTGGAGTATTATCGAAGTTTATATTTCTTCCATTCTAGTGGTTTTAGAAGATACAGAGTTTTCACTTAGTTCTGTGGGAAAAATAGGAATATTGACTGTTTTCATTCCTATTGGTGTTGTTGATGATATAAAACTTCTACTTGGATTTTCCTCATCTTCCTCTATTTGGGTATTTGAGGGTAAAACTAAATTATTATTTGTATTTGTTATAGCTGTATTTTTAAAATATAATTTATTACTAGACGACACATATTCTATTGTACTTACTGGTTTAGAAGTACTTGCACTATTTATCATATCTATCATCCAATTTCTTGGTATTGATAAATCTCTTAAATGTAATAATTTTAGCTATATTTCAATAGTGATTTTATTATGTTCAAAGAGTTCAATAATTTTATTATTAATTTCTTTGATTTCTACTTCCGTTGTATTAGTAAATTCATTAATAGAAGTCCAACTGATTGTTAGATCTTTAATCATTAATTTCAGAAATTTTTTTCTGAATTCTAAGACAAACATTATTCTATCAAAGGATATGTAATAGATATAAAGTAATTTAGTTTAACTTTAAATCCTATTACTCATGCGTGCAAATTTGATTGAATTCCTCCAATAAGTGCTTTTATTGGATTTTCAAATCTTTTATCTAATAAAACCACTATTATTGGTATATCATGACCTTTCCTAAACAATGCTCTTATAGTTGTCATTATAATTCTTAAATGTATATATCTAACTTGGGAATATTTCTTTTTAATCCTCTTAATTTTATAAATAGTGGGATTTCTATTAATCCACTTCTAGTGTCTTTGGCAACTGTATTACCATTTATTTTTTCTACATGTCTTTGACACCATATAATTTTTATTAATTTTTTCTGTCATTTCATCAGAAAAGTCTTTTTCTTCTCCGATTATATTTCCTAATTTTATATCTTGTTGTTCATTATTAAGAATTTCTTCTAATTGATTATTAGAACTGCTTCCTATATTAAACATAAATATATATATATATATATATATATATATATTATTCATCATCTGTATCAAAATCTATTTCTGATATTAATTCGTATAATATTTCCTTAGGATTTATTTCCTCTTCTAAACATATTTCTAAATCTTGTTTTTCAACTATTTTAATCATTTTTCTTGCACTTTTTCCTTTATTAAGACTATTTGGTACTATATGACCTTCTTCATCACATATGAAACATTTACATTTTTGTTTTTTAGGATTTTTAGAAAATTTTCTTCTAATAAATCTTTTCTTTTTATTATAACCAGAATTTTTCTTATTTCCTGGTTTTCATCTAACTAGCTTATATCTTCTATTTTTCTTTTTAATGTTTTTTATAAGTATTTGGACGTATTGATTTACATCCAAATTCCTATTCGTTTTCTAGAATTTTTGTACAATGTTTATTACTTAGTTTATGCTTAACTTTTTTAGAGGTCTTACTTTGTAAACAATAAATAGTTATTATTTCTTTTGCAAAATTAATTCTATTTCCTATAGAATCTATGATTTCTGATTCTATGTCAGATATTTTACTATGTTTTTCTAAAAAAGAATTGTATTTTTTATACAAGTCTCATCCCATAGTAGTGGTAATTTATGAAAATATTGGTTTTTCCAGAAATTTATATTTTCAGTTTTTAGTTTTTTATATTCATGAAGAAATTTTTTGAAAAATTCTTCTAGATATCTGATATTACATAATTTAATTTTTGACAATACATAACTAGACAGACATCCTAATTTTTTTATCAGTATATTCACAAAATTCTGTTTTTAGAATATAAGTTAATTCTTTTAATAAATCTTGGGAGTTTGAATCTGGTTGGTTAACTGCCCTTTCCGTTCTTTTCTTTTTTTTTTATTCTTCCCAACTTCTTAGTAATTGTAAAACATCTCCTTGAAATGTTTCAACAAAGTAATTTAAAAAATTTTCCTTGGACCACATGTTGTTGTTAACAACTATAGTCATAGACTATGCCTAATCATCTATGATTTTTTTCATACTGCTATAGGAATATTAGTTAGATCTAAATATATTCCTTCTTGAGCAACATTGCTTTTATTTAGATCATCTATCCTATGTGGGACTAATTGAGTAGATAATTCTCCTAAATTTTTAGATTTTATTTCATTAGTAGCAAAATTTTTGGTTTGATTACCAAAAATTCTAGTTGTAATTTCAACTTGTTCATAGTTTTTTTATGAAAAGATCTTAAATAATCATCTTTTTGAAGATTTGGCTCTAGTTTTCTTTTTCCATAAGGATCTTGATCTGTTTGATCAGTATCCATTGGTTATGGTATTTATATATTTTCTTCTTCATCTGTTGAAGTATTTTCTTCATCAGATTTGTAACTAGTAACATCTATATTTTCCAAATTTATAGAATTATCAGAATTATTAAAACTACTACTACTGTCTGTAGTGTCATAGTTTAACATATAATGATAATTAAATAATACAAATAGGTCTTTATGTATTTTATAAAGTTGTTCTATTAGTTTTAGATATTCTATTCTTTCATTTTTATCAGATGTCTTAGTGAATTTATTCTTCCAATGTTCTATAAGTTGTTTATAGGATTGGAAATAATATTTTTGTTGATAAGTATATTTTCGTTTCTGTTTTTCAGATTTTTTGTCTTCTATTTTTGGAAGATGATTCTTCAGAGGAAGTATCTTCTTCTCCTGGCAAAGCTAATATTATATTACTATTTCGATAATATAAATGTCCTAAATCTATTTCTTGTTCTATATTTTTATTAATAAGAATTTGTTCTAATTTATTATTAACTTCAGATAAGATATCTTTAAATTCGTTGTTCAAATCTAATTATATAACTTCTCCTAAATTATTTATTTGTTGTTCTATTTTGCTTACTTTATTATATAACTTATGAAAATATATAGAAGTAATATCTATTAAACTATTAAAACCCTTACTAAGTGATGAAATATTATTTTCATTCTTAGAGTCAATATGCATAGCATGATTACAAATTTTTATTCTTATATAGATAATCAGTTTCTTCCATGAAATTTATCTTAAGTACCTAAAACTGTTTGTTATCTTTATATTTTCTTACTTTAAAATGCCAATAGTCTCACCTAGAGATAAATAAGCTATCATAAGACAGAATAAGAGATATATGGTTTTTAAGATAAACCAACATGAAATAAATAGAACTGAAAATAATGGATAATAACTTACAATGAATACTACGTTATTATTTCTTCAAAAAACGATAAACTGAGGCTTTAATATCAATCACCGGAGATACGGGAGACAGTAGATAATTATACAAAATTTACAGAACGAAAATAATAGTAAGGGAAAGATTTTTACAAAGTAGAGGAGGATGGTAAATGAGAAGTAACTTAGAGAAAAAAATTTAAAACTAACTTCGATATATTGACGATGAAGCAGTAAGGTTTTCACCGGAGAATCTGCAATCTCGTCAAAGCTGATATCGATATACTCAATGTTTACAATTTTCAAGGCAATGCAACAGCAATTTTAGAGGGTTCTCTAAAGTTCGGTCACTTACTCTATCATGTAGATCTCTCCAGGTTTGTTTCTTGACAAACATGTAAGCTTTATTTTTTCTATCAAAGCCTCCAAGAAATAGTGGCTGTGAGAATGCAGAAGGGAAAGATAAATTTTGAACATCAAATTGAAAATATTTATAAATTTTTAAGATTATAACTAAATTAATATAAAACATAAAAGTTAAAATAAAATTTATTATCATACCAACTTTTTAATTGGTTAAGATTTAACAGCAATAAACGGAAATGGACCAAGAAAACAATCTCAATTAATTGGGTAACCAAATTAAAATAATTGATAGTTGGGCCACCAAGAAAGAAAAAGGGTAATAGTTAGGTGTACTGTGATGTAGTTTACCATAAAATAAATTACTGATTTAATTCTGCAGAAACAGTGATGAAACATTACAGTAAAAGCTGAAGAGCCATTTTCTTAACTCTATCTGAGATTGCATGCCCTTTTCTAACAAACATAAAAAATGGATAAGAAACATTAAGCTGCCGCTTTCTGTTTCTTCGGCATCCGGTAGCCACCAACAACACAAGCATGGTCGCGCTCGAAAGGTTCAAGGGTGACTTGCTCAAAAGGCTTGAATTGCTCCTGTTGCAATTTCTTAACCTCACTCTGGAATACAGCCTCAGCAGGAACAGTGGAGTCGATGCAGTTTGCCTGAAAACCATCAGATATCCATTCCAGTTTAAGGCAACATTATGTAGTGAAGGCTTCTAAACAAATTGAAGTCACAAGAACTTCCCTGTCTCCAAAAAGTAATAAATTTCACATTTAAAATTCGAAATCCCAAAATTTTCGAGCACTAACCTTAATTGAAATAACAAAATGACCTCCAGCTTTCAGGAAATATGATGCATTCAAAGCCAAAATCCTAGCCTGCAGAAGGAAAAATCAATTACTAAGAAACAAAAAGAAAGTAGGAAGATAATGACTCAACTCATCTCCATCAGCAAAGGATATCAGATAAGCAGGCTGGAGGCTTGCCAGTGGACGTAAAGAGCAATCAAAAGAGCACCAACGGAACTAATCTCCTTTTCAATTTTTAGCAATCCACATGGAAAGAAAAGAATGAAGCAATGAAAAGTAGTTTCTGAATACTAGTGTGAGAGACTGAAATGTTTTAACAATGAAATAGTTGAAAAATAACTTTAAAAGAAATGAATATACATTTAATTAATGCTATTAAGAGAGTAAAGAAATCACTGCTTATTTTAAAACCAAAAAAAAAAAAAGTTGCAAAAACTTTAGACAATATTATAGAAACATTCAAAGCATCTCAATCTCGGTATTGCACCATCCATGATGTCAAGGGGAATCTGATCATCCATCACTTGCATAGTTATGAAGACAACAAATAACAGAAAATGGTAAAAGAGTGAGGCAACCACACAAAAGTTTCATGGACGTACATCCAAAAGGAAGCATATTTAAATTTCAACTTCTTGTAGCCAAATACTTGTATCAGTATGGAAAAAGAGCCGGAAACACAATATCCAGAAAAAAAAGGTTTTCTAGAAAAATTAGCAAACTATTCAAAGTTAACAAATAAATATTGCATCAGAAACTCGAGTTTGCATCACCCGTTCTGTCTTGAAGGGGAATCCGAGTAGAGTTCATCATATGCATAGGCTAAGTTAAAGCTACTTAGCAAATGTGAAGATAGAGTATTTGATGAAAACCAAAGAATAAAGAATAAACAAATACAAAGCCAAAGGAGAAACAAACCAAGCAAATTTACATACGCAGGATGCATATATGAATGATATAAACAGAGAGCACACATGTGCAAGGTACACCATCAAGATCAGACTACAGCACGATCTCAGGCTACAGTTAATATGGCAAAGAAGAAAATGATATTTGCAATTCTTTTTCGCTACTTGGTAAATCATAAATTGAAAAAAAAATAAAAAAAGAGCCACAAACACTCCAAGCAAACCTGATCAGGCTGAGCAACATCAGAAAATATCACATCCACCATGCCAACTAACATCCTATATTTAGCCGGATGCCTGGCATCTTCAATGATAGGTATAACATTTGTTCGCTTCTTAGCCATGTTTACCAAGTCTCTACCACTTCGGTGAGAAAATTCCACAGCATAAACCACCCCATTCTAATGAATAAACAGACAAAAATAAGCAACTTTGCAAGATGCATACAAACAAAGATAATGTTTAGAGCAATACTATACTTACAGGACCAACTACGTCCGATACATGAGAAACAGTAGTACCAGAAGCAGCTCCAAGGTAAAGAACCTTAGCACCAGGTTTCTTGATTAAACCACAATAATATCAAATTAGACAGATTTTATGATGGATATATATAGGTATATTGAACAAAATTAAATTGATTGATGAAAGCTTACAATCCATATATTATCTACACCACCAAGAATCGCAGCCGCCAACTTGGATCGGAAAGGATTCCAAACCCTGTATTCAACTTTGGTCCCATCTTCATTCTGTTAAGTCAAAGTTCTAAGACCCTCAACTTCTCATGGCAAAATTAATCATTCTTATCAACATAAGTCAAGTGGAAGAGCACAATACCCAATTGGCTAAATACAGAGCAAATTCAATATATCGTTTGTACTATCATGTAGGGCAAAATATGATAAAGGAAATGGACTTGGTTAATAGAAAGACAAGATGACCTGAACAGCAATCCTTTTTTCATTGTAGACAGCTTCACCAGGGACCATATTCTTAGTAACAAGAGCATCTTCTTTACCCTTTGCAACAAAAACTCCCTCGTGTCTATGGGGCTCTACTATAACCTTACTCCCACCTTTCATTCCACCTCTTCCTCCACGCCCTCTTCCTCCACCGCGGCCACCACGCCCACCACCTCGGGACTTCGTGGCACTGCCCCCTCTATCGCCACCTCTTCCACCACCACCTCTCCCTCTCCCTCCATCACCTCTGCCCCTAAACCCACCACCACCACCACGGCCTGCACATAACCAAACTATTAGAAATACAAAAACGAGTCTCCAAACAACTTTAGAAAAATAGACACACGGAGTAGTAAGCTGCTTCTTAGCTCCAAACTATTAAATGCATATGCTGCTTTAAATCACAAAGAAAAAGAAGAGACACGGTCACCTCTTGGAGGTCTCATCTCTGGGAGACTTTGGAACCAAAGAGAGCGAAATGAGGGAAACTAGAAAAACAGAGTGAGAAGCGAAGCAATGCTTGGAGGCAAATGTTAGGGTTTATATTTTACATACAACAAACTAGGGTTTATATGTAAAAAAAAAAATGTAGGGTTTATTAAGGGCTAGTTTAGGCTGTAAAGTAAAAAAGAAAAAAATTAACTGAATATTTGGGTAAAAATATAAAATTATGATTTATTGTAATTCATTATTATATTTTTTAAGTATTTAATATTAATTATTTATAAAATTTTGATTTAAATATATAAATAATATGTGTAATATTAAAACATAATTATTTCAAATTCAAATATATAATGATATATATTTAAAATAAATTTCAATGAATAAGTAATTATATATTTAATATAAATGTTATATAAAAATATTAAATTATAAATAATAGTTAAAACCATCATTCTTCATTGTTTAGCCTAAAAATTAAGCACTGGTGAGGGTGTGCGGAAACCCCTTCCTCTTGCAAACAATATAAGTGGGTCAAAAATATCAAAGCCCAAAGTCTTCATTCAATCATTTATAGATAGAAGACGAGCAGCGTGGATTAAATCGTTTATGTATTCTTTGTATATTTGGGTGATAAAGATAATTAGAGTGAGATGTTTTTATGAAGAGATTCCATGAGATTTAAAATAATCTAAGGTTGAAATTAAATGTTAAACCAATAACATTCAACCTTTAATGAGGCCACATTGATTTTTTGAGAAAAGTGCAGTAGAATTTTGGAAAATGGGTAATATCCTTTAACCTATTAAATCGATTACCACATGAAAGAGAGAAAAAATAAGTAAAAGAAAAAGTATTTGATTTTTTATTAATATAATAAATACTAAAACGAAATTGTTAGGCTCTAAAATATCAAAATGGTAAAAGTATTTTAAAAATCTCTACAAATGTTTTTTTTTTTTTTTACATTAAATCTGAGAGTTTTATAACATTAGGAGCCAAGCTAATAATCCATACAATGGATTCTAAAACAGTAAACAAACTAAAAAACCTAGCCCAAACAAAACAAAGCCTTCTTAAAAAACCTAATCCCTATTTTGATACCCCCAATGCCTAGCTTCTCAAAAGACCAAGTCCCCTGCTCTTCCATAGAAAATCAAAACGTGAAATTGCATTTCTTAAAAGCATCCCCTTCGATCACCACTCAACAATATCCCTTTTCTATTCCCCACTGTACAACCTGTAAACAGGCCACCGCCTCTACCGAAAAATGCATGGGTACTCAATTATTCAACATTAGTCTGGATACCAAACCCCCTCTTGAATCTCTACCCACTATACCTGAGCCTAATTTTTGCATCTGATTATCAAAGGCTCCATCGAAGTTTATTTTTACTGTATTTCTCTCTGGTGGCCTTCATTGCTCTTCAATCCAATGGCCAGGTAAGTTACTATTAGCCATTTCCTATTCTCCTAGATATGTTTCAATAAACTTCATTGTTTTTATTACTGTTTGATGACTCTGTTAAGAACAAATATGCACGGGGAAGAAGAATAAAGCAGAAGAAGAAGGTAGAGGATAGATTTAGAGAAAGGAAAAAGATTCCAAGGTTTTTACATGCCCTTGCATAACTGATGAAACAATTATTTATAGTCTATTGACCATTCAGAATAAGATAAAATCTGTTAGTGCTTTAGGTGGCCTCCTCTCTCGAATTCCTCTACGTTCAGCAGCTGGTGCAATGCTACTCATTGGTGGGTACTGGTTCTCCAGCTCATTGGTGTTGACGTGGATTCTTTCATGTTCTTGCTCGTCCATAACATCATCCCCTCCAAGTGTAGGAACCTTGTCCTCAAGGTTTGGCATCAGATCAACGGACTGAGTTTCTCCCTGGATCGATCAACAATGGAAGCAGAGTAATCTGCTGAAGTAGTTGTTCCTTACATGGTTTCAGTTGAGAGACATGAAATACGAGATGAATTCGTGTTGAATTTGGCAGGTCCAACTTGTAAGCTACGGTTCCCACTCATTTGAGTACACGATGGGGACCAAAGAATCGAGGACTGAGCTTGTGTTACTTCTTCAAACGCAGTGACAATTGTCAATACAGCTACAGTCGTACAAAGGCCCAATCTCCCTTTTTTAATTCCAGCTCTCGGCGATATCTATTGGCCTGCATTTTCATCCTATTTTTTGTTTTGGACAAATTCTACTTCAACTCTCTTAACAGAAGATCACGTTCCTTTAAGTCATAGTCAAGCTGGGCATTTGAGGAACCACCATCCATATAACTTACTATTGTCAAAGGTTACAGCCATACAACGCATTGAATGGTGTCATGCCTGCCAAAGCTTGATAAGCAGTGTTATACCAATACTCGGCCTAAGCAAGGTAACTTTCCCACTTTCTCAGATAATCTCCCACCATGCAATGTAGATACGTCTCTAAACATCATTTTAGGGTTTCTGCTTGGTTGTCCGTTTGTGGATGGTATGCAGAACTCATACACAACTCAGTGCCCTGGAGTCGAGTCCATAATTTACTTACAAAAATTCGATCTCGGTCACTAACGATGGAACGGGGTATCCTATGAAGTTTCACCACGCCTTACACCATTATTTTGGCAATGGATTTGCTATCAAAGTGTTTCGACAAAGCAAAGAAGTGGTCGTACTTCGTAAGACAATCGACAACTACCATGATGGCTTCTTTGCCATTTGACTTTGGTAACCCTGTGATGAAATCCATGGATATATCTTCAAACACTTGTTGGGGAATGAGAAGGGGTTGGAGTAAATTAACCGGAGCTAAACTATCACTTTTCATTCTTTGACACACTTGACAATTGCGGACAAAAGAACGTACATCGTTGCACATCCCCTTCTAATAAAAATTTACTGGTAGTCGATTGAATGTACGCGCGTTCCCTGCATGACCTTCTATGATTGAACTATGAAATTCCCTAAGCAGCACCGCGCGCAAAGCAGCTTTCTTAGGCATCATGATTCTACCCTTGTACAATAATAGTCCCTCCTGCACTGTGTACTCAAAGTGTTCCTCATGTCCAGCAGATATTTGATCCTTAATTTTCTTCATTTCTGCATTACTATCCATTGCTAGGCCAACATCATCAAGGATACCAAACAAGGGTCAGGAAAAAGCTATCAAACTAGCATTGACTTCTCTTGATAATGCATCTGCCACTACATTAAATTGTCCGGGTCGGTAGCATATTTCAAAATCTTACCCAATCAGTTTGGTGAGCCATTTATGCTATACCGAAGTTTGGATGGTTTACTGGGTCAATTCTCGTAGCGATTTCTAGTCTGTCATGATCATAAAATGTCTACCTAATAGATACTGTCTCTATTTGCCAATGGCTTAAGTAATCACGTACATTTCCCTATGGTAAGTAAAGGCCCTTTGCATTCTCGGACTTAATTTTTGACTGTAATAAGCCAAAGGTTGATCCCTTTATGTCAAAACTACCCCTATCCCCACTCTGAAGGCATAAGTTTCCATTACAAACTCTTTGGAAAAATCAGGCAAGACCAACATTAGAGGCAAACACAGCTTAGTTTTAAGCAGCTCGAAAGCTTCTTGTGCTTTGGTAGTCCATTCAAAGTGTTCCCCTTTCCGTAGCAAATCTGTTAAGGGAGCAGCCAACGTCGCAAAACCTTTGATGAACCACCGATAGTACCCAACGAGGCCGAAGAATCCTTGTAGCTCTTTCACATTGGTCGGTGTAGGCCAAGCTTGTATCGCAACCACTTTACTTGGGTCCACAGCTAGCCCATTCTTGGATATTACATGGCCTAGGTATTCAATTGATGTCTGCCCAAACATGCATTTAGATTTCTTAGCTACAAAACCATGCCCCTGTAGTACTTTTAAAACCCTCTTTATATGTTCCAAATGGGTAGACCAGTCACATAGAAAGACAAGGACATCGTCAAGGAAAATGAGGACAAACTTGCGTAAAAATGGCTAAAAAAGTCATTCATGGTGGCTTGGAATGTGGACAGCGCGTTCGTTAATCCAAATGGCATAACACGGAACTCGTACTGGCCCTCATGAGTGTGAAAGGTCATTTTGTACACATCGTTTAGCTGCACCCGAATTTGATGATAACTGGCCAGCAGATCCAACTTAGAAAAAAATGTGAACCACCCAATTCATCGAATAACTCATTGGCAATGGGAATTGGGAACTTATCTTTAATTGTGATGGAGTTCAATGCTCGATAGTCAACACAAAATCGCCACATTTCATCTTTTTTTACTAAGAGCACAGAAGATGAGAATGGACATTACTCTTTTGAATCAATTAATTCTCAAGCATTTGCCAAACCTAGTGTTCAATCTCCCCTTTTTAAAAATAAGGGTACCAATAAGGTCGCACATTTATTGGTTTAGCATTTAGGGATAAGGGAATGGAATGGTCAGCCTCTCTTAGTAGTGGTAAACTTCCAGTAGACTCAAAGACCCCCTACAAATTCCTAAAGCAATTATTCTATACCAGCTTGCTCCACCTCTTCATTATGTCATGTGGTCCCTATTTGTAATTGGTAGAAACAAGCCACAAAACCAGTATCCCTCATTCGTCGCAAAGTTTGAATCTATACCGGAAGAGGTCCCATATTGGTGTCCCCTTGCCAAAGATGGATAGTGTCATAGAGACGAAATCCCAATGAAAGGTTGGAAAAATCCATAGTGACCGGCCCCAAAGTAGCCAACTATGCCACTCCCAAAACCATTTCAGTGCCCTCAAGAGGTAAAACAAAAAATTTGTAGCCAAAATAATATTCTGAACCCGAACCTGTAAATTTTTTATGTACCTTTCTGTTCGCAACTTCTCCCCATTCCCCATCAATACCCTAAAATTCGGCGCAGCAGTAACATGGAGGCCTAAGTGACGAGCCACTCTAGATTGCACAAAGTTATGAGTGCTTCCATCGTCGATCAAAATCCTCACAGAATGGCCTTGAACATCCCCTGTGATGCGCAAGGTATTTGGAGTATTGCAACCCGTCAGAGCATTAAGGGACACCAAGAAGTGTTCTCAATCTTTCAAGTCTCTCTCATCACTATCAGTATTTTCACCAGCCTTGTCTGGTTGGGTATCATCGAAGACATCATTCAATAGGAAAAACTGCGGTTCTTTACAGCGATGACCCGGAACAAACTTAGCATCATAGTAATAGCATAATCTTTTGACACACCGAGCCTGAGCCTCTGCGGCTAAGAGTTTGCGTGGTTGGGGAAAAGCAGGATTTGGAGCTTTGGATAATTGATTGATGGGTTATGGTCGGCCAGGCATATTGTGTGGACTAATAGGAGATTCGGTGGATTGGGTAAAAGGGGTGTTGTCTTGGGCCCAACATCGCGAGTCATTAGCTGTTTCATATATTCAATCTGGCCTTATGAAAACGGTCTAAGGTCATTGCCTCACTCATGGATGCTACCTGATTGGATAACACTTTATTCTTTATATCTGATCGGAGATCTAAAATAAAGCACTGAGTTAAAAAAACCTCAGAAAGATTGGTCGTATGTAGAACCAAATCCTCAAAACGAGTATGGTATTCTGCCACCATTGCCGTCTGAGTAAGTTTTGTCAGTTGACCTTCCGGTGACTCAATTTTTGTCACAGCAAACCACTTGCGGATAGCTTCAATCAGGTGATCCCAACCAGCTAATTGTTGTTGGCGCTGTATCCACCGGAACCATTTCTTGGTAACCCCATCCATTCGAAATGACGCTATAGTCACCCGATTATGATCCTCAGTATCATAAAAGTCAAAGAAATCTTGGGCTGACGCTGGGTCTTGGCCGGTGAAGAGGGGAAGCAAGATCAATATTGGTTTTGGAGAAAAAAGGAAACCCATCATCGAGAGCATCCTTAAGTTTCCCTTCACCCGAATCGCTCTGGTATAACTCGATCCTTCCTGAACAAGTATTGACTGAACCGGTTGGCCCAACTACACTGTCAGCACGGATAAATGGTGCTGAACGCCCGGAAGAACTTGCTTGTTTTCTGTCGTAGTGGTTTGAAGTGCTGTCAATGGTTTTTCATAGTGAAAGGAAGTCTCCTAGAGGGTTTTGATTACTTTTGTGTTGTTCACCATAGCTCAGTCGCTCTCAATGAAAGCACTAATTTTTTAAGAACAAATGTGCACGGGGAAGAAGAATAAAGTAGAAGGAAAAGGTAGAGGATAGATCTAGAGAAAGGAAAAATATTCCAAGGTTTTTGCATGCCCTTGCATAACTAATGAAACAATTATTTATAGTCTATTGACCATTTAGAACGAGACAAAATCCGTTAGCATTTTAGGTGGCCCCGTCTTTCGAATTCCTCTGCGTTTAACAATTGGTGCGATGCTACTCACTGGTGGGTCCTAGTTCTCCAGCTCATTAGTGTTGACATGGATTCTTTCATGTTCTTGCTCGTCCATAACAGACTCCCTTCATGTAGTGCCTTATTCTATCCCAATTAGATAGCCCAGATGCTACAAAAGGGGATTTTTTTTATGAGTATGTTAGCTTGGTAAGCATTCCCCTTAACCACTGTTGGAAATTCATGTTTTCTTCTTCTTCAAACCCCTAAAATCCTAACATATTCCAAATTCCTTGAATTGTAAGATAGCCCCTAAAAACATGTTCTAGTGATCCTGAGCCTCCACTGCACCGAAAGCATAGAGCAGAATTACTCACTGTTTTGAAATGTAGATTGTCGAAAGTAGGAATGAAGTTATTATAGACTTTCCAGTTTATTATTTTCACTTTTCTAGGCAGATCTGTCTACCATAGATTTTTGTAAAATTTTGTTATTGTATTTTCAGCATCATCTGTAGTTAGATTAGGATATTCCATTATTAACCTCCTGTAACTACTTCTCACTATGTAATCCCCTATTGGTTCGCCTCTCTAAATCCTACAGTCTTCTTGCGGGTACCTCGCCAAAGAAATGTTCAATATTGCTTCAGCCTTTCCTCTCACAAACGTACTGGTAATGATCCCTTCCTTCCATTGTCTAAGAATTGGGTCTATCAAATTAACCACATTGTCTAAATTATGATTTCTGACCGGCTCTTGAATTTTGTAATTCTTCACTCCAAGAACCCAAGCATCCTGCCATATTGATATGTTATCCCTTCTACCAACTCTCCAAGCCATCCCTTCCTGCAACAATTTCTTTGTTTTCCACACATCTACACATGTTTTTAAATAATAAGGAAATAAAAGAAAAGTTTGGACAATTCGATTTATAGTGGTTTAACTACAATTGCCTAACTCCACTACCTTGGTATATCTCAACTAGGGATTTTCCAATTCACTATACTTGAATTGTTACCAAGGTATAACCTTTTACGATCCCTATTTTTTTCACAAGCTAAGATAGAACCTTCTCCCTGGCTTTCATTTCTAACCTAGAACCATCAAGCTTTTAAAAGGCTAAAGTAGGAACCTTATAATCTACTCTAGGTTTTATACCTCAGAAACCTTACGTATACTCTTTACAACAAAGAGAAGATGTGCAAACTAAAAATGAACCGTTAGTAGATGTGTGTTTGCAAATTACGACTTAAAAAGTAAAGATATGAGAGTAAGAAAAAAAAGTACAATAAGCTCTCAATGAAGATGTACAAGAGAACATGAAGAAAATTAAGAAACGAAATATTTTTATCTTAAAATTTTTGCTTGGATGTTGCTCTCTGAAGTGTTCTTAAAGAGTATTTATATTAAGAACAAGTTTGAGGACATTTATGGCCATTGGGGATGAATTCTAGCCATTGGAAACATTAATTTCAAGCTTAAAATTTGTCCCTGCAACCTAGGTCTCAAGACTTGGCAAGATGTCTCGAGACATGACTGAAAAATAATTATTATATAGTCGTTAGCATGCTATGTCTTGAAACTTATAGGCTTATGTCTCTGACATATAGGCCAATGTCTCTAAACATGTAGCCCTTGAAGTAGAATTATGCATTTGAACTTTCATTCTTGAGATTTATGGTCCTATGTCTCGAGATTTGATCAAAGTGCCTTAAAAATATTTTAAACACTTTAGGACACTTTGGTATTAACTCAAAAACATTTAGATAAATTAAAAACACATTTAAAACATGTTCTTGAGTATACTGCAAGTCTTTAAAAATATTTGATAAAATTTTCAACAAGATTTTCACCAAATGATTTAGAAAAATATAATATATAAAATTTATCTTAAATGTTGTTATATCAAAAGCTTGGGACATCATAGCTAACAATCTCCCTCTTTTTGATATATCAAAAATTTAAAATAAATTCATATTTTTTAAAACACCTTCAAACCATTTAGTCATTTTCAAATCATAATTCTCCCTTAATAAAACATTCCTTGAAAAAAGTTAAGCACAAATACTTAAACAAGAACAAGTAAATTTCAACAAGAGATATGAGAAAAGCATACATGAAATTCAACAAGAGATATGTCCAAGACTTTATAAATGTCATGCATTTAAACAATATATCAATAAACATTAAATGTCATGCATTTCAACTATATATTAATAAGCATACATGGATGAAGATTGATTCACTTGTATAAGCATATAGAAGTAAAAAGATGCAAAACCTATGCATATGCAAATTTCATTTTTTTCTCTCCCCCTTTTTGGTATATCAAAAAGCAATTAAAGCGTATGAAGAACGATACCAATTTTAAAGACATTCTGAAAATTAAAGCTTGCGAAGTATAAAATTGTTGTATGAACACACTAAGTCATAATATATCCATGTGAAGATTATGTCAATTGTATTCTCATACTTAACAATAAACTTCAAGAAAAAATATGACAATGAAGCATACTTAAAATTCATTTGAAACGAAAACTTTATGCAATGATCTAAGAATAATACAAAATAAGTTCTAATTGCATAAATGTTCAACCAAATTCATGCCTAATGAAAGATACAAATTGATACTTAAACAAAGATATTAATTATTAACAAGAAATGTGAACAAGGTATGAATTAAGAATCAAATAATTACATGCTAAGAAGGTTTAATAAAATCACAAGCAAATCTTATTTCTAGTACTCCTACTTACTAGATTCACGTCTTAATGATTTTCTCCCTTTTTCTAGATACCAAATTTTATTAAACAAAATAAGATATGAAGAGCATAATGGTACAAAAAATGTGGATATCAAAAGCTTATCAAAGCTACAAATATACCAATTATGAATATTGTAACACTCTATACTCGACCCGATCCACGGGTTCGAGTATCGAATGTCACAACCAACTCGAATAACTTAACAAAAATTTTAGATCGACTTGTTTAAATACTTTGGCATTATCAAATTATAAAATTTAGCTTCAGTTATAATCCTCATCGTTCTAACTTTACAATTCTTACAAATTCACTACATTAGCAAATCTGGCAGTATTTATAATTCTAACTTAAGCCTATAATATTGATACATCTAATTTAGCCTCTTAGGCATAGCCTCTAGGAGTGCCCCTCTATACACATGATATGGCTACCGCGCCCTTTAGCACAAAGATGGCAGTGTCTGGCTTGATCCTCTTCCTCAACGACTATGATAATTTGACCCTGCATCTAAGACAGTACAATCGTAAGTTCAGATGAACTAAGTGAGATTCTATGAAACTATAAAATAGAAATATTTTGAAATCTTCAAGAAAATAAATTTAAAGCAAAGATTCCAAACTCCCTATTAGTCCTTAGCCTTTCATAGATTTCACTAGCGTGGTTGATGCTTTACCTTTTTCTTTACAACTCACCGCTGGTGAACTTATTCTCTAATTTAGAGATAATCACATTCTTTACAATAATGGTTCTCTATGGTACTGGTCTAATTCTGCCTCATTCCAATTCCTTTTATATATTAACAAGCTTAACTTTCATTATTATCCTTACACTTGGATATCAAGTTCGTTGTGTAACAACCCAAACCCGGCCTAGAAGTTAGGCCCGAATCTGGCGTGTCACATTGAAGTATTTTTGCGAAAAACCTTATTTTTCATTGAAAACCCTTCTTAAAGAAATTTGAGTACAATTCCAATTTAAAGTTGTCTTTCAAACGGCTTGTATTTAAAAATCAATCAGTCTTTCTATAAGTTAAAATTTTTTTTTAACTTTTTAGGAAAAATATTTTTAAGTACGGAAGCTTAATTTTGAATAAATCCATTATTTCAAAATAAGACGTGAGATAACTTAGAGGAAATAAAGTAAAGCGTTCAATGTAACAAATAGTAGAGGTAAAGCCTTATTACAATCCAAAATCAAAATACTTAGGAACTATAAATAAAAACAAATAAAATAAAGCGTCTCGCTAGCTGGCTACCTCCGAGTTCCTCCGTTCGTCGAACCGCCTACTAAGGGTTTCCTAAGAAAATAAAAGAGGGAGTGAGTTTTGAAACTCAGTGTGTACAACCCTCAACAATCATTAACATGCAAGTAATCAATTAGGCCTAAGCCCGAATCACAGTATCATCGTAATATATCACATATGCAATGCAGTAAAAACCCTCCCCAATAATCCATCCGCTACACAACATTTCCCGACCAACCTTATACACCTGTGGGGATTCCTGAATCAACCCACCTATCCACTACACAGCAATGGTAGCCCGGTTGCGGTATTACCTAATGTTGCAGCAAAGCTGCTAATCACATATTGGGCTTTAAAAGCCAACGGTGGATCCACGATCGTCAAGCAATCATGCAATCCTCAAATTCTTCCTCCGTACCATAATTCCCACCCATATGCAACCTAAATAGAATATCATATGAATGCTGCAATCATACATATAACATAAATCCTACATTTAACACATAGGGATATTTTAGTCATTTTTGCTCTTAGGGCATTTCGGTCATTTTTAAGTTTTATGGATTCAGTACCTACCTGGCCCGTTAACAAGTCCCCGTTGGCCAAAGTGAACAGGCACTATGCACCAGGTAGGATTCTAGAGAAGAGGAGGTGGGTCATTGAGACCGCTTAAGTACCAAGCTCTCCTTAGATCCAATCCTAGACATGCATATACCCATTACCACACTTCAACCTTATGACTTGTCCACGGTTGCATTTGTGTTTTTAAGTTTTATGAATGTTTGGCCGTTAACAGATACTAAGCCCAAACCCATATACAAAGCCCATTCTCAATCATATGGCCCATTAGGCCCAAATCATAATCGTATGGCCCATTAGGCCCAAATCTATTTCAAATTATGTAATATGCATGACTAACTCAATTCATATAATAAAATCAATAAATTTCACAAAACTTAGCCTCAGGGCCCATCGGGCCCATTTAGCCACTTTCAGCATTTCGACTTTTCGGTATTGCCAATATCGTGTGTGTAGTGTTTGTACACACCTGATTGACGACCCACACTACACTACCCTCAACCTTGACCTACAATCAAAACCACTTTCGAATCAATTCCAAACCCTACTATAACTTTATCAAATCCCGAAGCCTTACCGTAGCCTTACCGTGTACCTTCAGCTTTTCTAGCCTTTCCCTTAGTAATTAATCCCGAATATTCTTAGATCTGCATCAACACACATATTCTATCAACATCAGATGACTCGTCTTCCATACGAGTCACCCTTATAGGCTACACATATATTCGGCCACCCTTTTAAGAAACCGAAATTGAGAATGAGACACTTACCGAAACTCACATTGAATCTTGTGGCCTAAATATCCACTGAATATGCAATCGACTCCTAACCCCCTTGATTGAAGGTGGCAAAATAGATTGTAATGGAGAACAAGAGAAAACGGTAAAGGGAATGGTTCTTTGACTTTTAAGAGAGAAAAGAATAATGGGACCACTAGGGGTTTCGGCAAAACAATGGATGGCTTATTTGCAAGGGAAAGATTCGGCTATGGATGAAACAAAAGGGAGAGGAAGAATTCAGCAAGAAAAAGAAGAAATAAGAGAAGAGAAAAGAAAAAAAAATACAAATTGGCACTTAAGGAAAGGATGAGAAATTTGGCATTAGCCTAGGATCTCAAATTCGGCACATATTTATAGCCCATAGCCTCAATTCCCAATTCAGCTCCATCATTTCCTCCTTCTCATCTCCTCATTTTTCCCCCTGATAACTCCCCAATCTTTTTCCTAAATTTTCTCTTCTGATTACCTCTCTGAGAGTCCAGCTTCACGCCACTACCAATCTTCTAGAAGCCTAAAATTAAACTCCAAAATAAATTTAATATTTTCCCTTTTAAACTTGGACCCAAACTCTACTATTGGCCTTCTAACACCCAAATAATATTTGCTTAAGACTACTAAGCACATATTCACATAAAAAACCATACAAAAAGAAGTTTGAGATTTTTGGGGCGTTACACGTTGCCTACCACTGTCTATCTCCCACTTATGTTCTATTTAACTATGGATCCTTACCCTGATCTGTTCATCTAATACTAGAATAATTTAGGATTTTCCACCTTAACTCTTCCCCTAGTCCAAACTCACAGTATTAAACATGTTGACAAACTAACTGATTGGATCCCCCTCCAACTAGCCTTAAGCTACTGGTTTACCTTGTTCCCAATCTTTTGGAAAATTAGGTTTAATAGTTAGAACCTATTGATCCTTACCCTACACTACTTTTCGACAGACTGTCTGCTCAAGGTATCCTTTGGCGAACTTTTTCTTTTGCTAGCCATATGTGGTCCATCTAACGTTACCTAGACCTGGTCAAACATTCTTCCTATTTGTAGATTCCTAATAGATTCTACCAATTAGACCATTCGGGTGATCATTATCCCCAAGCGAACCTCGGCGAACGTACCCATCTCTAGCTTCACCCCTCCACCCATGGGTCAGTAGATTTAGGTCTAGCTTAAGCATCTCATCATCACCTCAATTCTGGTTTAATATCTGAAATGTACAGACTCATTCCCGTAGATATTTCATACCTCAGTATAGTTATTCTATCCTAATTCCTTATCATCATTGAGGATTGCATATTCATGTTTCTTTTCCGTAAAAAATTGGCAGATTATTAACTATCCCACTTACCCACGATCAAAGATGTTTCATATTCATCCAATATAATACTATTCATGGGTATCATACTGCATTCTTCTCATTCTTATCCGGTTAGCTTATTGGTTCACTATACTGGCAAACTTTTATTTGTTGTCATAACCGACCTATAGTCTTGCACCTTGTAACCCCATGTTTAATGTCATTGCAAACTCTATTGGTTGCCATAGCCGAGCTATGGTTTTATACCTTATAACCCCACGTTTAATGTCTTAGTAGACTCTATTGGTTATTGTAGTTGTGCTCTAGCCTTACACTTTGTAACCCAATATTTAATGTCCTTGTGGACTCTACTGGTTGTCATAGCCTAGCTATGGTCTTACACATTTTAACCCCATATTTAATGTCTTGGAAGACTCTATTGGTTACCATAACCGAGCTATGGTCTTACACCTTGTACCTCTTTTGAGGTGTCGTCCTAAAGGACCTTATCGCTATCGCGGTGTCGCTTTAGTGAGCCAATCGATTACATTCCACAACGATGCCATACTCTCTTATCATCCTTTATCAATTCGTCAATTCCTCTATATTGCCAATTATTCCTAACTTCGTCTACCTCGTCAAGGTAAAATACCTCCGTACCCCGCATACACTATATTCATGCATTTTATTCAATTTATTGTGCTAGTTACTATCATATACATTACTTTATGTATCTATTTGTCAATTAGCAACCATACAACATACAACAAATACACTTGCAACCATATGCATACACATCTTACTTATCCTCCATATTCTTACACGACCAAGGTCTTAAACACAACTCAAGCAGACATAGTTGTGGTTCAAACAAGAAACATAACATCAACAATCACCTAAAAAAACTAAGTATCGAGACTCACCTTGATACATTTATCCTCGTCAGCTTAGCTTGTCCAAACACTAAGTCTCCTTCATTCTAGCAATTAAGCATAACAACTGCATACATCAATTAAATTGAAGTCACACAAACCTCAATCTAGAATCCATAATTATATAGAAACTTTTCAAGAATTCTTATTTCCCTTTCCTCTAACCCACGGCGAGTATACGGGGGACTTAGAACGTACCAACTTATTGAATTTTCGACTTTCCTAACTTCGAATCCAACGTTTACCACCCTATGTAAAGCTTTCTTTAACCTACTCTTCTTTTTTTCTTTGGAACAACCGGAGAAGACGTTGCAAATGAGAAAGAGATTACTAGCTAAATTTAGGAGAATTTTTTCCTCACTACTCATATATATACAACCAAGGTTTGCACGGTCTCCTTGTCTATTTTAGCCATTCACTGTTAATTATTTTGTCTCCTACTAAAGAGATAGCCAGTTTCAATCTAACTAAACCAGAATTGAGATTCAAATAATCGTAATTTAGTCGTTAAAATTTCTAAATTTCCCAATAGAGCCTAATAATTTGCCAATCCATTCAATTTAATCCTAATTTCCTTAAATTTCAAGACAATAAAGATAATTGAGTGTGAAAAAGAACATAAGAATGAGAAATTCATAAAAGGCATACATTATTGAATAAGAAAAGCATATAAACAAGCAAGAATCATTTCATTCAATAAGTATACTTAGAATCACACAATTTCACCATGCTTAATGAAAGTTCACTAAAGCATAAGATATGGAGAAAACATTTATTCAAATATATAGAGAGAGCAATGCAATCATAAAATGGATACTAATGTGACTGTCATGTGAAGGAGGTGATCATGACATATTAGTGATGCGTCGTTTTTTGATATGACAAATTATACTTTTTAAACATTTAAAGAGCTTGTTTTTGGGTAATTAGTGGATCCTTTAGTGATTTTTCATAATTAAGTTAGATTTCATTTTAATTGCAATTGCCAGAGTATTTTATGTTTAATTGAATAAAACAATAATTCTATTCCATTATGGACTAATTTGTGGGACAGGACTTCTGTAGGGACTTAGTTGAGAAGAGTGGGAGACAAGTGAACTGATTGGAGCTGAGGTTGTGACATCACTTATAGATACCGAGACATTGTATAATTCTCATTGACTAAGGAACCAACTTTCAACAATTGAACCTCGAGTGGCATGATGACAAAGTTACGACATTACCTGTTTTCCAAATAAGCGTTTAGAGCTGAGGTTGCGACATTAAAGGCTGAAGAGGTCATTTTTAAAAAAGTAATATGAAGGCAAAGTGAGGTCAAAGCTTTTACAAATTAGTTTTAAGTGGGTATCTTTTTTAAAATGTTAGGTTAAGAATTTGTAACCTATAAATTCTATCTTTATGAGTCTTTTGTGTAGAGTTAACTTAGGGTCAAGTGCTTTAAATTTGATGCTTCCTTGTTTTAATTTTGTTATGGCTGCCAATTTGCTCTAGAATTGCTACCGTTCAAGTTGTTGCAGAACTGCTTCCGGGTTGTGGTTGTTCTTATGATAAAATGTGAAAAGAGTTAGGCGAATTGTTGAAAGCGAAGCTTGTTGTGGGTTGACTGCTTCTAAGCAATGAACACATAGAAATTCAATTTGTAATCTCTACATTTTAAATTATTTAATGTTTTAGTTAACTTATTAGTTTAGTGATTGTGATTTTGTGATATCTGATTTTTGATTGGCTTATATTGTAGTTAATTTAATTGCTTGATGTTTAAAAATTATTTTGCGATTCCTTATTTTTGAAATTTACTGTGTAGTAGTTTATTAAATTACTTTTAATGATGGCCATTTTTTTTTTTCAAATTACTACTTTTCAATTGATTATTTTCTGAAAATTATTGCTAAATTACTACTTTAATAATAAATTACATGCTCGGTAAAACTAGTTGAAAATTCTTTGAATATAGTTAGCATGCCGTAGAGTGTATGGGTCTTACCATTGCTTATTGTTCATCGTGTAGACTGCATTGAGCGTTTGAAAGTTATGTTATTATTGCATTTTACGAATTTAGCGTGTGGTTGGTCATTAATTAAATTGAATTTTATCGTGTAATAAATTATTGTCATTATTGGTGCTTGCATCATTTTTCATTGATCGATTGGTGTTCGGTTGGACATTTATGTGCCCAAACGTTTTTCCTCCTTGTGTTACTTGAGCAAATGATTTAATGAACTTGAACATTAAATCGAAATGTTGCTGTTATTAATTTAATGTCTTGATAATGTTTCATTGTATTTTAAAAATATTATTTTATGATTGATTTGTGAATGTATTGTGTCTTTAAAAAGTACTATCGAATGTGACTTTCATTTCTTGAATTATTACATGTACATATTTATATATATATGTTGCACCCATTTTTTTTGCAATTTGCATTTTTAATGTGTTTAATCTAAGACATTATATATTTATAAAAATATATAATAATGATTTAATAAAGTATAATTATCAAATAAATATGTAATAAGAAACAGTATAAAAAGTAAAAAAAAAGTTATCTATAATATTAATCATAAAATTTATATAATAATATTAATATATTTTAATTGAAACATAAAATCAAACCTATGCATGAGACAAACTAGTTAAATATTATAGCGATGATTTGTTAGTATATTTTAAGAAAATGTTCGCAGTCTCTACATTATGGTACCAAGAATCTTTCAACCAAAATAATAATAATAATAATAATAATAATAATAATAATAATAATAATAATCCTCCCAAACGTACTTAATTAATTTCATGGTTTTCATATGTTATGAAGAAAAGGCAAACGCATTAAGAATATACCCTTTTTTATTCTACTTTCATTTCATACCTTCTTTTGTTTTCATCCAATGTAGATATTTTAGATTTAATTATTGTTAATCGGTAAGATTAATAAGGGAAGGAAGTGGCCATTTATACAACGTAATGTTGGGATGAGAGTGAGAAACAAAGAGAGTTTAGGGTTAGAGAAAAAGAGGTGTGTAGGTACTAGTGTGTGAGTTACTTGCATGCCTTTTTTTTTTTTATAGTGTGAGATAAAATTAATTATTTGCCTTGAGGTTATTGATATAGAAATTTGATTTTATACTCCCGGCAATAACGGTAACGTTATATCCTAGGATAAAACATCTTAGGACGATTGATAATTAATGGCTCTGAATAATGTTATATCCTAGGATAAAACATCTTAGGACGATTGACAATTAATGGCTCTGAACTTTCACATGAGCCTTACATGGTTTTAATGGAATTGCATAGCTCTAAGGTTCGCTGGGTTAAGGTTTATAAATTAATTCAAGGTTTGCTAGTTGGTAGGTTGGCTGTGCATAGTTCACTATGATGTTGGTTCTATTGGGAGACACGTATTAGATCCTCTTTGGGTGCACTATAAGTTTCACAAGATCCATTATGTTAATAAATTTCATTCATTTTTTTAAAAAATTGATAAGTTAATTTCTCAATTATAATTTATGATAATTTGATATTTATATTTTATGAAGATCTAACACTATTAAATTTTGTTGTTATATTATTAGCTTGCAAAATTATTTTACAACCATTTATATGTATTAAATTAACAAAAAAAATGTATAATTCAAATTCATGCGTTTTCCAACAAATTGACTAATTTCTCAATCTTAGCCAAGAATGACTAAATTATTATAAATTAAAGCAAATGAGGTAAGATGAAATTCAAAATAAAACCCATTTTCGATTATCCATGTTTTTCTTCTTAGGCAATTCACATATTGTGTTGAATTGATGGTCCAAAAATGGAAAAAGTAAACGAAAATGGACCGCACAACGTGACTATTGCTTGATTTGATTGGCCCAACTTAATCCGTGTTCATTTCGCGTGCGCGAGAATCTTGCCACCCCCACTAACTTCAAGCCCTCTATGCCTAAGGGCGGACACACATTTTAGCCGTATCACCATCACTATACTTCAATACATCCAATGTTCATTCAATGGTTCACGTTCATGGGAGAAACGGAAACTATACAAACCTTTTTCACTAGCCACTATTTAGGAAGCGTATCACTTTTTATTACACTCTACCAAATTAGATAAAATAATTAACTATATTTCATTATAAATTTTTTATTATAATTTTAAAAAAATAAATATTAAAATGATACATGAACTTTAGTTTAATCTATAATTTTATATATGAAATTTTAAATTGATTCAATTCTCATAAATTATTAATATAATTATTGATATAGTATCATTTTATATTTATATATTGCGTATAGAAAGAATTATATTTATTCAATATAAAAATAAATCTATATGTTTATTTCTTTAAATGTTTATGATAGATAATCATTTAACATCCAAATATGAGTAGTTCATACGTAATACATGATAAATAATCATTTTCAGGTCAAATATGAGCTTACGCAAGCTCAATATCATCTCGAGGTCAAACAAGGACTAAATTGAAAAGCTTTTAAAATATTTCAGGTAGCTATCGCGACTTCTAGGGATTGGTGTTGGCGTGTTGCAACTTTGAAGACAGTAGTCATGCTTCTCAACTTAAGGACCAAATTGCAAGATTTTCAAAATAAAATAGAGTCGACGTCGCGACCTCAAATAGGAGACGTCATGATGAGATAGTTTGATGAAATAGTTTCAAAATCAAAACATGCTCAAAACTTAACCCCCAAACCATTAGCATCATTTCTATGCATAACCAAAACCAATTTCATATATCACAGCTTATATACAACCATGTTGACCATTTATACTTGAGACTAACAATTCTTAAGTACATGCCGTTTACAAAATAAAAGGGTATTGGGAAATGTGTCCATATGTAGTAAACATGTAATTGTTTTCTATGTATTTAAATGATAAATAAATAAATAAAGTTAATTTCACATTTCATTATTATTTATAAATAAAGTTAATTTCACATTTCACTATTATGTCTTTTGTGTTTCTGTCTTTCATGTTTTGCATACATAGCAAAATTGTGGCAAACAAATATCAGCTCATTGATTGTCTAAGTTCAAACTGATGATAAGTGGCATTATAAAAATGTTTACATTGAGAGAAAGACAACTTACTTCAATAGATAATCTAGACGAGTTCGTAATCTCTTAAAAGAATCAAAGTGAGCATTTGATTCAAATACTTAGAAAGATTATTTGTCGTCTACAATTCCAATTGGGGAGATGGTTAATCTTAGCTATTAGAGCAGTTGACTCCACAGGTGGAGACATAGATGTATTAATTGGAAGAATGATACATTGGACTGGACCCAAGATAAATTAATTTTGAATCCATTTGTGAATTAATTCATTTATGGCATTCATGGTATGATTTACTTAAATCCTAAGTTAGCTATTGACCATGCGTATGTAACTTATGTGCTTTGGTAAAAGTGGATGCTTATGTTCTAAAATGATCGAGCCCATAGTCAGTATGTTGGTACATGACTTGTGTATGACATGGTTTTACTAGCAACAATGAAATTCATAACTTGATTAAAAAGTTAATGATATCCTCTCATTAACATTGTGTGGATTGATAAATATGGAATGTGGCTACGGGTTGCTTGCTCTTAAACAAGTAATTTATCATAGTCATTTGTTGACAGTGATCATATTAATCATTAAGAAGACACAATGGTGACAATGAGATAAAATAGGATTATATTGAGTGAGCAGATTTAACTCAAAGGAATCTAGGATATCATATGAGGGTAACACTCATGACGAGGTCATTGGACAAAGCAGTTGGATGAATTGCTTTCATAAAAAGTATAAAATAAGGAGTTTTCAATCATGGTACTTCTTGTGGACTAGCTCCATGATTAAGTAAATTGTGAATTATTGAAACGATACTTCTAGACATAATTGCAATTACTTGAGCCTAATTGTATATGTTTGATTGGTCTCTTTGCTAACTTAACAAAAGCTCGATCGAATTGCATTTGAATCAAAAGAAAATTCTACGACTTTGGAAATAATTTAATTGAGACGATTTATTCAATGTGAAATTTAATTAGGCGATTGTAAGAATTGTTCAACTAGAGAATTTGATTAAAGAATTTTCTTGAAAATTTGATTTTGGAAAATCTTAGTGATTTCTGGGAAAATTAATTTTGATCAAGTAAAATTAAATTAATCTAATTAATTAAATTAATATGATATTTTTGGAATTTAATTTTCAAATCAGACAATTGGCTCAATGGGTAATTGAACTTGAGATAAAAAAATTAGGCTTAAGAACTCAAAATTGAGATCGAGACCTAAAAACTGGTCAAATCGGGCCTGATATGTGAAGCCGGGCTAACGGTCCAACCGCTGGCTAGATCAGACCGGTCAAGTTGTCGCTAGCCCAGACCAAACCGACAATAGCCAAGTTGACTTGGGGTGCTGTGAGGGTGTCGGACCTGCGATGGCACCACTATACACGATGGAGTCGGCGGCTGCGACAATGACATTCTGGTGGCAACGGATGGTCGACGACGGTGGTTTTTCGGTGGTTGAGCAGTAGAAGAACTACACTTCTACTGGAACTCTACCAAAGAATTTGATTTCAGATTAACTGTTCCAAATAAAATATTATTTTAATAAATTTAATGTTAAATTTAATTTAATAATTATCTTAATAGTATTTTATTAATTTAATATTAAAATGATTATCTTAATATTAAATTAAATTTAATATTTATCTTGTAGATGAGTATTCTATCAATTTAATGAGATTTAATATTAAATTTAATCTAATATTTACCTTGATAAGTATTATATTAAAGTGATTAAGTTAAAAAACTCTCCCTATATAAGAGAGCATTGAGACATTATTTTTCACATACTTGAGTTAAAAAACTTGTTGTAGAGAGAAAAATCTCTAAATAAATTACTTCAAAAGATTTCTAGAGATATTTTTCTTATTTACAACTTGACCTAGAAATTTAGAAAAAATGTAAAATTACTCCACTGGAAATTTTGTGGAAAATTTTCTGATTTGAAGTAAGCCCACACTTAGGGGTGAGCAAAACTCTATTCGATTTGAAAAAATAAAAAAAATAAATTTCAAGTTAATTGAATCGAGTTATTTTAATTATTTGAGTCAACTCGAATAACTCGATTCAAGTTTCGAGCTCGATTCAAGTTTCGAGTTTGAGTCGAGTTAAATCTCATAATTCGAATAACTCAGATAATTCAAATAACAAATTGGTGTAAATACCTATTGGTCCCTGTCAACTTTGAAAAGAAGCAAATTGGTCTCTTTCAACAAAAATTACAAAAAAAAAATAATTTGTAAAATTAAAAATATTTATAAAAATTTCAAATTTTATATTTTTAAAATAAATTCTAAAATATATATATTTTAAATTTTTAAAATTTTTCTAAAATAATAATTTTGGGACTAATTAATGATTCAAATTTATCATAATCAATGTTTTTTTTTTTTTTTTTTTTTTTTGCTTTGAATTTTTTTCAAATATATATGGTTTCAAATTTATGTGCTCTAACATGGAATTAGCTATATTGTAATAATGTTTTTATTTGACATGCTTAATTTTTTTGATTTAACTTGAACAATTTCACTCAATTCGACTCAACTCGATTCGAAAAAAAATTCAAATTGAGTTAGGATGATAAAATAGGGCTCATGAACTCGATAAAGTCAAAATTTTTTCACTCGATTCGATCGAACGGTCACCCCTACCTACACTTGGCAAACTTGAGCTTGAGGATAGCGAAGAATACTCGGTCAAAGCGTTCATCTTAGACAAATCAAAGATGTACAAATTTGATAGTGTTTATTAGTTTAGATATCATAACCAAGTTCTAGTTTTGGAAAAAAAAAATTAAAACTCTAATTTTTCCTTAAACTTATTTTTCATTGCATTTTCTAAACCTGTTTTTCCAACAAAAGGAACTATACAAACTTAGGTTGAGTCAATTGTTGCCATATGGATGCTAACTTCACTTTCTCGAGGCTTTGACGATGGTGTATCTTGAGGAGATGGCAGGGGCCCCGACCCCCCCTAAAATGAAAAATTGTCCATTTAGGCCCTTTAGAAATTTTAAAATTTTAAATTAGTAAAGGTAAAATTACACTTTAACCCTCTAAAAATGATAAATTTTGATTTAATTCTTTAAAAATTATAAAGATATAGGCTACTAAAAATTAAAATTTAATTTTGGCCTCTTAAAAAAATTTTCTGGCTTTGAGAATACATGTACCTGCGCACGGAATAAACAACTTGTACACTGAGCGATAGGGTTCAATGGTACTTTCATGATTCAAGATAATATAACTCAATGGTTCTTTTGTTGGTCAAATTGCACTTTAGTCCTCACACTTTTCAAAATTTGAAATTTGATCCTTTTTGTCATACTTTCAACTTTACAACTCTTTTCACGTAATTGCCCTTCTCCAATATCAAATTCCTTTTCTAAAATTTCTTATTTGAGTCATTTCATAAAATTTTCTCATAATTTTCTTGATACTCAAACTCAAAATTTTACCATGTGTCATATTGAAAATGTCGAGATATTATATATATATATATATATATAGTGAGGTTAGGGTCTTGGGTTTCTTTGGACTGTTGGGTCTTGTCGGGCAGAAAATCTCTACCCAAATTGCCACAAAGTGAATCAATTTGGGTGGCAAAGATTCTTACCCAAATCGGCAATTTTGGCCACGATTTGACAAAATTCTTTGCCCTAAACTTATATTTGAATAGAGAAAAGTGGCACACGTTTCCCAAAGTCCCTAATCAACATGATTTGTGTGATTTGGGCTTTAAAGTTTGGTGTTCCACCCAAATTGCCACAAAAAATGTCAATTTGGGTCTTTAAAAATGTGTGCAATTTTTTACGGTTTAAAACATATAATTTTGGTAAAAAATTTCTAACCAATGTCAATTTGAAAAAAAATAATAAATTAATATAATTTTAATAAAAATCCCTTAAAGGTAAATTGTTAATAATGTAGGGATGTGTTATTACCAAAACAAAAAATTAAATTATAGGGGTGTGTTTGTCATTTTTTCACTATAATTAATGTGGAAGATCATGAAGGATATGTGCATGCTTCATGTTTGGTAATAATATATGTCATTGTGCAATTCAAAGTCGTCACCTGTCTCTCTCTCAAATTCACATTTAAGCAATTAAGAATACCCAGCTACCCCACCTCTTATTAATCCCCTCCCCAGTCTCACCCTTTGTTTAGACCATAATATCTATGTCCTTCTCCAAGTATTCCCTTCCCCAGTTCCCACTCCCCATATAGATTAAAAGGTCAATCTGGTGATTACGTTTAATGTCATAAAAACCTCTTCTCTAGAACCTATATATACTTGAGTCATCACCTTGTTTGATCATACTCCAAAACCAAACCACATCCTTTTTACTCATCTCCACCTTGATTAAGAAGCATATTAATGGCCTCTCCCCGTGAAATAGAGGTGACCCTCTCCTCCGCCAAAGATCTCAAAAACATCAATTGGCGTCACGGTCCAATCAGGCCGTACGTCGTCTTGTGGGTGGACCCAAAGAACAAGTGTTCCACCAAAGTCGATGAGGAGGGTGACACTTGTCCCATATGGGACGAAACTCTAGTCATCCCTCTCCCTGCTGGTCCCGTTAACGACGACACCATTCTCTTCATCGACGTCGTCCACGCCGGTTCCGAGGAGCACAGCAAACCACTCATTGGCTCAGGTAAGATCAAGCTCCGAAAAGTCCTTGATAAGGCCGGCTTCGAAGTAAGCCACGAGAAAACGCTCAAGCTGAAGCGACCCTCTGGGAGACCTCAAGGAAAAGTTGACGTTAGAGTTTTGATCAGAGAGCCACGCTATCATGATCCCGATCTGTACCGGGCACCACCCTACGGGGTCCCAGCACCGGATTCAAGAGCCTACCCAGGAGCTCCGCCAACTTATGGTTATCCTTACTCATATGCTCAGCCGCCACCACCGCAAAGTCCTTACTATGCAGCCCCACCTTCTGGGTATCCATACAGTGCGTACGATTACAATGCTCGGCCGGCGTACGGTGAAGGAAGTGGTGGGTACTACGGGCAAGTGGAGAAGAAGAAGAGTAAGTTCGGGGGGATGGGGACAGGATTGGCTGTGGGTGCGGTTGCAGGGGCTTTGGGTGGACTGGCATTAGTGGAGGGCGTGGATGCGCTGGAGGATCATTTCGAAGATGAAGTGGAGGAGAAGGTTGAAGATGATCTTGGATATGATGATGGTGGCGATGATTTCTAAATCTCGAGACAAGATGAATAATCCTATAGTACTAAGTCAGTCAATTCAACGAGACAATTGCCATTAGCCAAACGTGATTTTGTTTTAAATGGTGATGCTCTTTGGAGTTGATGGGAGATTGTAATAGTTGTTGTTGTTGTTTTTGTTGGTGAAGGCCATTAGCATCGGCTTCTATGTTGTGGGAAATAAAAACCTTTTTGTCAGGCATCCAATGCCTGACCGCCAACTTATTCTTATGCATTGGAATAGGTATGCTATTACAGTTGCTATCCCTCTCAAGGGAGAATGGGTCAAAATTTCACCCCTTGTATTTTATTTTTTAAAGCTCAGACCTTTAAAATTTTTGTAGGATTTAGAGTTATATTTTAAAAATTTTAAATATACATTTTGTTGTATTAAGATAAAAATTTATAAAAAAAGTAATTATTTAAAGTATACTAATTTTTAAAATTATTAGTATCAGTTAAAGTGATAAACCCGTTAGTATATATTCAGAATTGTAAAGTCATATATTCGTAGCCGATAACAAAATTTGAAATTATTGCTCCCAGATTCTTCTTGCTGTTTGCAAGTTGTCGTACAAGGTGGTGTATGAAGTAAAAGATTGCTTGAAAGGGGAGTACAGCAGGCAAAAGCCCAAAGCCTAGTCGTCCTTCTCATCTTTTCGATGCCATAAGAAACCAAGCCAGTAATTAGATAAATTAAAAATATAACCAAACATTACATCAAACAGCTCCTTTCTGAATATATATTCTTAAAAAAATGAAGAAAAGCAATTATATATCACAATTTGATTGCATTTTTAACTTTAATGAAAGTAGATATGATGTGGAACCCAACTCGTAAGAGTTACACTTGAAGTTGGTTTAACAATATGGATTTTTCCGAAAATTAGGAAGGAATAAAATATGATTTAAAATAAAGAATATAGAATAAAGGAACTAAAGGATAAAATTCGCCCTAACATATCATTTGACTAGCAAACTCAAACTTTAGGTACTTTATACCATCCTCTAAATTATTTGAAATATGGCAAACTAGATTAAAGGGAAAGAAAATTTGAATATTTACATGGGCAATATGCATGGCTCAGACCACATTTTCGTGGTTGCCGAAAGTCATAAGCGAAGTCGGAATAGAGAATACCTCGGGCTCCTAAGTATCGATGAACTTCGTTTTGGGTAGTACTACAAGCGTACATTAGACCCATTGCACGTAGGGGTGTTCATTATCCGAAATTATGTTAACCGAATTAATCGACCTTTTAAAATTTTTAACTATTAACCGAACTGAAATTTAAAAAAAAAAAAATTAACCGACACGAAATTTTTTCGGTTAATTCGGTCAGTTAACCGAATTAACCGAAATTTTTTTTAATTTTTAGTTAAAAATTAACCGAGTTAACCGAATTAACCGATTAACCGATTAACCGAATTAACCGATTAACCGAATTGAATCACTACATATTGAAAACATTACATAAATCTTTGAATCACTACATAATTAAAAACATTACATAAGTCGTTGAATCACTACATAATTAAAAATATTACACAAGTCTTTGAATCACTACATAATTAAAAACATTACATAAGTCTTGAAATTAACACATAATTGAAATGTAAGTCTTTAATAATCTCCATTTATATCCATTTCTTCTCTCCAAAAGATCTCCATTTGCATTAAACCTACAAAAAAAAAGTACAAAAATTTGACTGAGATTTAAGTATCATTGAAAAGAAAGAAAGCTACTTTGGAAACTTTTTTTCTTCAATGCATGTCTCAAGTTTATAACCACTGCCAACTTTTTTTTTTTTACTTTTCCTTTTCTAGTGCTAATCAGCTATGATTTCTTGTATATAATTAGAAATGAATATATCTAACAAGAATATGAATAATAATTAAAAAAAAATAGTGAGATTAAAATTGAGTCTATGTTGTTAAAATGTGAGATTTATTTTGATTAAATTATTTGTTAAATTGTTATTCAATTTACTAATTGTATTAATTGAGTCTATGTTGTTAAAATGTGAGATTTATTTACCATTGTATTTTAACTTTCGACAACAATAATTCTATCTTGTTACTATTATTATTTAAATTCAAAAATAAAAAAAACTAGTGCTTCATTCTACTCAGAGGTTGAATGCATTATCATATTTCACTCTTCCATTTGCTGCTTTATTCAGAACAACTCAGTAGCTTCATTCTAGCCTTTATTCATTTATCGCAAGCAATTAAGCTGGATGAGGAAAATTGATTAAACAACATCCTTAAATTTTGTCCCCAATAAATATTTGTTTGATAGCTTAAATAACTAAAACAATATAAAACCATTATATATTTAAATTCATGAAAAATAATATAAAAATTATATAACATAAAGTATTAGCACATTTATGGTAAATAACATATACTATAAACACTAAATCCATAACTTACAAGGACTAATGACAAAATTTGACCCAAATCACTATCATTTCCCCCATTTTCGTTTGATATAAAGAAAACATGATGAACCAAAAGTCTTTTATCCCATTCATCTTTTACTGGTTTTACTTTTATCATCACAAACTGAAGTGAGGCTTCAGCAAACTTTTATCACTAATTTAGACCCAACAATTCATCTTTTACTGTGTTAATGCAGGTCGATAAATTGCAAGCGAAATTAGATGAAGAGAAAGAAGTGAACAGGGACAGGGTTACCTCAAGACTCAAGTCGCCGGTGATGGGTCAGAATGCCGGACGGAAGGTGGTTGGCCTGGTAGAGTAGAGATATTGGGAGTTTTCAAATTTCAATTAGGGATTTGAAGTTAAAGTTAAGTTTTTTTTTTTTTTAGTTTGTCGTCTTTGGTTTAGATTTTAGTTTTAGATTTTTATTTTTATTTTTTTATTAAATTATTTGTAATTTCTATTATTGGGTTGAGTTGGGTTGGATAATTGGGTTAGGTAATTGGGTAGTTGGGTTTGGGTTGAGTTTAGGTGAATAATAAGTCTATTTATATATTATAATTTTTATTATTAATTTTTTCGGTTAACCAAAAAATTTTCGGTTAACCGACCGGTTTCGAACCGAATTAACCGTTAACCGAAAATTTAAAAAATAATTAACCGACCCCCGACCGAAAAAATTCGGTTAACCGACCGATTAACCGAATTCGGTCAGTTAACAGAATTTTTTCAGTTTTACTCGAATTTTGCACACCCCTAATTGCACGCGGTAGGGTATTATCGGGACCTTGGGGTCTGACTTTGATGGGACCTCTGGGGTCTGACATGAAATTATGTGTAAGCCCATGTGGTTGAAACCCATAGCGCCTCTATGAAAGTCCATTGGGACAGTAAAAATTGTGATTCTGTATGTTGCCTGTGGGGTATGATCTGCTAAACCTTTGTGGCGTATTCTGTATAACCTTTGGTAACGTCTCATTGGCGTATACGGTGATGTCTTTGTGGTAGAATATGGTTATTCGCTTTCGTGGTAAGTTATAAGAGTTCTTAGATTGATAGTTCTATGATAAAAGTATAGTATGTCTGAAGTTAATTTAGTAGAGTAGTATATTATAGAGTATAATAAACTATTAATATATTATATGTTATCTGATATGATATAACATTTTATAATATAGTAGAATGACTAACTTTTAAATTTAAAATGTAAGAAAAGTATAGGAACTTAGAGCATATTTTAACCGGTATAATAATAAACAATAATATATGATAATAATTAATATATTATCTACTACTCTACTATTACAGTAAGTGATATAGTATTATATAATGAAAGAATATATTTTATAAGTATTAATATATATAACTATTATTATATTATAGGTTATAATAAAAGATATAACATCAATAGTTATGTGTAATTTTAGTATATTAAAATACATGTTTATTATTATAACTAGAAATTCATAAAAATTTATTAAAAATTTAAATTCTTAATAAAATATTATTTTTATTAAATTAGATTTTGAATTGGGCTTTTAACTTTTACAAATTGTATTTGGGTACTGGGCTTAATTTCTTTTTATTAAATTTTGATTTGAACTTTTAACTTTTACAAATTGTATTTGGGTATTGGGCTTAATTTCTCTTTATTTTGAACTTGAAATTTGAGCTATAATTTATTTATTTTGAGTTTAAGTAATAATGAGTATATTATTTGAGTTTTGACTTAGTATAATATATTTGGGTTTACAAATTTAATAATAAAGATAAAAAGTTATTCAATTGTGAATATAATATAATAATGAACAATGAAGGGTATTTTTTTAGAATCCATATAATATCATAAAATAATAATTTTAACATATAATAAGCACTTTAATTATTTTATATAAAATAACATTATTAAATATATATAATTTATACTTTTATAAGGCAAATTTGAATTGCATTTTCATCATATAATATTCGAAATCAAAACATTTATAATTTATATAATTCAAAATTATTTGAAGCTGTCAAAGCTTGCCTGACTAAATCCGAGCCCAAATTTAAAAAAATCAGAGCCTGAAAAAATCTGAGTCCAAAAGGGCTTGAGCCCAAGAAAATTTGAGGTAAAAAAAGACCGAGCTTGAGAAAGCTTGAGCCCGAAAAGATCTGAGCCTAAAAAAATTTAAGTAAAAAGTAAGCTCTATCCGAGCCCGCCCTTTTGCCAGCTCTACCTGTAATATCCCTCACCCGTCCTGACGATCGGTACGAACAAGAGATGCCACTAGAGCACTTTCATGTTAAAAATCTCGAGTTTATTTAAGAAATTGTTTTAGAAAATATTTTTATAAAATCATAAGAAATAGGTAAAAATAATTTTAAAGTTTTAAAATATTTTTGAATCAATTTACAAGTGTTTGGAGGTATCCAGAACCATATAAATAGTGGATTTTTATAGTCTTAGTGATCCTTCTCATCACAAGGCATACATTTTTTAACTTGTTCTCTTTGCTCCATCATAAGTCATTTCAAATGTCTTTTCTAATAAATCCATGAACAATAAAATACTTTGGACATTAAAAACATGTTAATGTAAGTTTATCATTCTCCAGTGCGCGTTTGAGATAATGTGAAAAACATACAATGGAAATGTAAAGAATAAGCATTTAGGTATGCTATTACAGTTGCTATTCTCTCAAGGGAATGCACAACGGAGAATAGGTAGTTGGGCGATCATAGTCAAAATTTTACCCATTATTTATAAAAAAATCCTTAAAAGAAAAGAAATTAAGTTAAAGATTTTGTGATTTAAAGGTTAAGGATTAAGATTTTAGTTCTGAAATTTAAAATTGTTGATCAAGATTTAAGATTTAGGTTAAAGTTGCAAACTTATATTTTGTAAAAATTTAAATATATATTTTATTGCACCAAAATAAAATTTATAAAAAAAATTAGATAATAAACTATTAATGTCCGTTAAGTCAAGCCATTATGGATTGATGGGCCAAATCCAGATTCTGTTTGCTGTTTGCAAATTATTGGTTGTTGTGTAAGGCATGTGAAATAAAAGATTGGTTGAAAGGCTTACGCCTTACTTAGTCCCACTAAAGGGTGAGTACAAGAGGCTTTAAACGTAAAACCCAAAGCTTGGGCGTCCTTCTCATCTCTTCGCTGCCATAAGATCTACTGGAAATTCATATCATGGGCAGACGCCATAAGAAACCACAAACAAAGGGAAGTTAGTAATTACATAAATTAAAACTTAAATAAAAAATATAACCAAACTTTACATCCGACAACTTGTTTTTGAATATATACTCTTAAAAAGTTAATCAAAATTTTTTATCCATGATAAAAAAAAAAAAATATATGACAACTTGATTGCAAAGGGGTAACCCAACTCTGAAGGGTTACACTTTGAAGTTAGTTTACCAATATGGATTTTAGATTGGAACTTTGGACTTTCTTTTAATCTCTGAAAATAAAAAAGAAAATTAATTTTAAATAAGTAAAATAAAAAATTTATAATAAAAGAAATAAAAATACTAATAATGATAGAATTCACTCATTCGTCATGTGACTAATAAACTCAAACTTTAGGTAGTTTCTATCAACCCTCTAGATTATTTGAAATTTAGCAAAATAGATGAAAAGGAAAGAAAAATTGGATATTCCACAATTTTATTTTAAAAATTCTCATAGAATATCCTTGATTTCTTAGGGATAAATTCGCTCTTCAGTATGATCTTATTTTATCTCATGGTAATAATTACATCTTCCTTTATGAAAAGTCAATTATTATAAAAAAGTAATCAAGTCATTCATCACAAAGGCGAACGACCCATGACTACGTTTACTTTTTGTCAACCATGTAATACCAATGAAAGGATATCATTTATCCATGTCTCGGGTTATGAATTCCACTATTGCTAATGATAGTACATACTATAGAAGTCGTATACCCAACACACAACCTTTTTGTTCCTTATCTATTTGAACTTAGGGTTAATGTATGCCACACTATGAATGTCACAATTGAATAAATCAATAAATGGATTTAGGATCTATTTTTTTGGGTCCAGTTTGATTTACCCTTTGTCCAGTCACTCACATCTATATCTCTATCTTTTAGGAGTCATTCACTCCGATGCCCAACATAAAACATCTTCCCAATTGAACTTGATAGATGTCATATTAGTTTTTCAATCAGTTTGCTCATTTCCAATTAGATTAAGGACATGTTTAGGTTCATCTACTAATATAAGTTGTCATTCCTATTATGATTCGACTACATAATATTGCTTAGTATTAATTTAAACATTAGACAACTAGTGAGCCAATATTTGCTTCTATTTTGCTTTGTATGCAAAAACTACACGAGGACATTTTACAAAGTATATTAATGTAATCCATGAATTATTTTATTAACCAATCTGTTTGAAAAAAATTACAAGTGTACAAACGAATATACTACACTTAGGGCACTAGATCCAACAACCTTTCCATTAACTCCTTATGCTACTCCCACAGTTGGGACCTTTTTGGAACTAACAATCTTGATCTTCTTAATTGATTCTTAACTGAGAGGCCAAGTTTACCCATGACTTTCTCGAATATGAACAAGTCTGATGGTATCAACAATAGTACTTCCTTTTTGGCCTGCGATGTTAATGTCTATAAATATCAACCCTTTTTGCTTGTGATCCCTTTTCGCTTGTGATCCCTTTTCACTTTAGCTAATCTGAGTATCATTGATCCAAGCTTTAAATCGTCACTCTTTGGATCTGCTTCAATTTCTTTACTACTCGCAGACCACAACATAAAAAGCACTTCACTTTCTTTTTCTCATTCTCTATGACCTTCTTCGCTTCGGCAGAACGCACAATCAAACCAAGCTTCATTGTAACGTCCCAAAATTCATGTTTATGTTTTGGTGAAAATATGACAAATATCTATCTGCTTCAGTGGTTAAGTGTTTTGGGTGTGTGTGAGAGGTCCCAAGTTCAAGCCATGTCTTTGGCAAATTTTAGAATTTTTCTAAATGAAGCCTCACTCTTGTTCAGTAGGCTTTAATTTAATTATGTGTAAGCTTATATCAGAATGGGCTTGCTGGTCTGGTGGTTAAGTGGAGTGTGGGAGTGAGGAAGGTCTTGTGTTCGAATCTTAGTGTAGGTATTATTTTTTCATGGTGATGGTTAAGAGTTTGAGTTGGATTAGACATCTGAGTAGTGGGAAGTTGGTGGAGAGAATTAAGGGAACTATGAGGTTATTAGATTTTATTTTTTAATCTTTTTTGGAAATCATGGTTTTCTTTTTCCCAATTCTGACATATTATAAAATTCTCTCTACTCCTCTGGCGTTTTCCTACTTCAATCTCCCTTTAGAACTGCCGAAATTTCAAGTGTTATACCCTCTTTCCCTTATCTTTCGTTTTCAGTCTATCTTGCTCCTCGGCTTTTGTTTTTAGGCGTTACCGGTAAGTGGAGTTGCTCGTGTTCTTTTGGTTTTTGGTTATTGAAGGCTTAAGTTCTGTTGTTTGTGCATAGAGGACGGTAGTGAAGTAGATTTTCTCTCTAACGAGTTATTTTGTGTGAGTAGACAGGTGTGATTGCGGTAAGTGGATGCATTTGGTTCGATTTAAGTGTGCGTTAAAAATGATTAATTAAGGGTTTATTGTTCAATTATAGGTTTTGGAGTGCTCAGGGATCGTTTAGGCTTTAATTGGAACCAGGTGTGTACTTGATTACATAGAAAACGGGGTTTTGGCAAAATTCAAAAACCTTACTGTCAATGCCACATGGACGTGCACAAAGGACACGGCTGTGTAATGGCCAGACACGGCCCTATGCGACACATGGGCTCGGTCAATTAGGCTGTGTAGGCCACACAGGCGTGTGGGCTCGTACGGGTAAAACCACATGGGCGTGTGGGATTCTAAGCCAGGCCGTGTGATCTACACAGCCAAGGCCAATTTGGGTTGTGTGGGCACACGGGCAGGCCACATGGGCCTGTGAGCCCAGTTTCACTGAAATGTTCCTAAGGTTGCACGGGTTGCCTAAGTCGATTGTGGACCTACTATAGGGTCGGTAAGCGCTACTTAAACCCCTAAACATATGATCTGTTTGTATGATATTTGTACGAGGCCTGATAATACTAAGTATGTATACTGAATTGATTGTGTAAACTGATTATTGTATGTTGCATTGCATCGGGGTTGAGTTAATGATTTATGGAGGAAGTATTTCTGAAAGGCTTACAAGCTTGTTATCTGGCAACACAGCTGCAAACTTCTGATTATGTGTCACATTTCGATACAGCATGGTGTGTAGAGATAGGTGGGTTGATTCAATCCCCACATGATGTGTAGGGTTGGACGGAGATGGTGTGTAGTGGCTAGTGGGTAGGATTCTGATTTCTGCTATTGCATTCTATATCTGATATGGGCTAAGACCCTAATGTATTTTCTGAGACTGCATCTGAATGGGCTAAGGCCCAAGTTGATTTTGTAACGAGCTTCGGCCGCAGACTGTATATGACTATTTCTGATATGAATCTGCATGCATGTTTTCAGTGGGGATTACACACTAAGTTTGCGAAAACTCACCCTTTTCTATTAATCTATACAGGTAACCCCCAAACTTGATGGATTGGTGCAGTGGAGGACTTGATGGTAACCACCGCCACATACACTACTATACTATGGATTTACAGTTTTAATATTTTTTACTATTTCTATTATTACTTTTGAAAATTTTTGATGTAAATGGGACTTATGGACTTTTTAATTTGGGATTTTATACTGTTTTATTTTTGTGGATATTTAAATTGCAAACTCAACAAAACACGATTTTTCCTAAAAAATGAGGATTTTGTAAATAGAAACTAATTTTTCTCAAATTAATTGATTTTAAAAACTTTTGCTCAAAAGACATGTTTTCAGGAAAATCAACTAGTACCTGTTTTTCTGAATTAAATAATAGCTAACTTAACTGGAACTTTTTTTAACTCTACCATCACGATTTCAAAATTCCATCCTATGTGACACCGCTAGATACGGCCATAATATTTAGGGCGGGTTTGGGGTATTTCATTTAGTGGTACCAGAGCCAGATTATAAAACTTGGCTGTGGATTTGGGTTTTAAAATTTTAAAGAAGTGATTTTTGAATGGTTTGGAATATTTTTGACTGAGTATGTAGTACACCGAGTCTCCGGCGTCGATCTTGTAAGTTCTCTGGAATTGTTATATGTTTTTACTGAAACTGTTATGATTCTAAAACTACTATATGTAACAGCCTGAAATTGGGCTTAGTCAGAATAGTGATTTCGAAATCACTAAACTGAGGTAGGAGAAATTATTTTCTAATATTATTTTATGTGTCATAGTATTTTTACAAGAGTGCATGAAAATTTTGGTGAATTAATTTACATGATTGTAATCTTAATCATGGAAAATAACTAAATCGCATAAAGGGTAAAAGTTGTAATTTACTTACAAATTGTGTTAAATAACTAGAGAACCTAAAATTTGGGGCCTTTAATGAGCAACCCCATTTTATAAGGGTGGCTGACCAAGGGAGACATAAATAAAAGAAAAGTCACAGATCAGGTAGTTTGGGGTGACTAAATTGATGAAATAATGCCTCAAAATTGCCTAGCCTTGATTTTTCTTCATTTCTTCTTCTTCCTTGCCGAAATTCTCAGCTAAAATAAGGGTTTGAAAGCTTCAAAATCTCAAAAACTTAACACCCTTGCAAGTAAGTGAATTTTAATGACTTTCTTGATAATTTTTGCATTTTTGAGACCCTTGTAGTATGGGCTACCTATTGAGGGGACTAATTTGTAAAATGGTTAAAAGTTTAGAGTTTTGATATTAATGTATAAGTGTTGTTTTCAAGAATTTTATGAAGGAAAATGAATGTAGGTTGTTAAATAAAAAACTTTTGGTAAAGGGTGTTCATGGAAAACACCTAAATTGGACTAATTTGTAAAGTTGATAAGTTGTTGGTACTTGTGTGAAATAATGAAAATTTTGGGCTACCATAAGAGTAAAAAGGATTCGGTTAGGCTTGGTTAGTAAGGAAATTCGATAAAAATCAATTTCTGAGCCTAGGGGTAAAATGGTCATTCTGCAAAAGTCTAGGGAAAAATGGTTATTTTGTCAAATTTTGGATTGTTTAGATTAATATAGTGATTGAATTAGTGAAATTTTGTCATTATAGATCAAGAAGTATGAGACCCGAACCTTGACCGGGGGAAAGCCAAGCTAACGGATTGATTGAATCATCCGTCTACATTTTTGTATCGAGGTAAGTTGTAGGTAAATAATACAAAATTACTATAATTATCCATGAATTCATTGTCTTAATATAAAATAATTATTTGTGATTATGAGATATGCATGAGAATATTTATTAAGTATGAATTGTTAAATGACAATTTTTAGTATTGAAATGATGAGAGCCTATGCAATAGAACCCGGTTGAACATTAAGAATAGACTGGATATTCATGCCGTGATACTAAGGTCGATACGAGAGCCAGTGTAAGACCATGTCTGGGACATGGCATCGGCCTCGTTACATGTTAGTGTAAGACCATATCTGGGACATAGAATTGGCACAGATAGAGGAGAGCTAGCGTAAGAGCATGTTTGGGACATGGCATCGGCGTTGAAACGAGTGCTAGTGTAAGGCCATGTCTAGGACACGGCATCAGCCTTGATAGGCAAGCTAGTGTAAGACTATGTTTGGGACATGACGTCGGCTTGGATAGGTGTCAGTGTAAGACCATGTCTGGGACATGGTATCAGCACGGATAGAGGAGATCCAGTGTAAGACCATGTCTAGGACATGGCATCGGTTCGATACCCTATGTTGGAGGCTTATTGAATATCCTTTTGTATTCTAAATGGTTCAATGGGAAATTTAAAGTTGTATTAAGATTGAGAGATAGTATGATGATCTTGTGGGTGGTGTAGGTACCTATGTGAAATATGAGCTCGAACTTATGTTGTATGATTAGAAATGGATGAAAACGAGTAAGTTATGGAAATTATTTGTATCATGCATAAACCATGATGTATTGAAAGCATGTGTTAGCATGGTAATTTGTTGTCTTTTATTTACTTACAACTTACTAACCTTATTGCTTACCCCTCTCATTTCCATTTTCTTTTAGTACCGCCTAGCTAGCTCATGGATCAAAGTACGTCGGAGGCTTCGTTCGTACTATCATCCAGAGCTCTCGGTATAGTTAGTTTTTAACATTTTAAAAAATGGCATGTATAGGAACTAGACTTAGTTTATTGTCATTTTATTTTAAGCCAAATGTGTTGGTTTGGTTGTTTAAGTACCTCATTTTGTATACGGCCAAAGCTTTTGGCTAATATTTACTATTGGTTATTAAATACAAATGATGATGTTTTCAAGAATGAGAATTTAGCATGAGTGATTGTTTATGCTAGGAGTAATAGATTGAATACACGACTGGATCAATTATTTTGAGTTGTGTGATTGCCAAATTATGGCTTTTGTTTGAGTCTTGGAGACTTGTTATGTTTGATATGTGTTTGACTTTATTTCAGGGTGGCAAAAAGGCTTAGTAGCTAGTCTTATTTTGTCCACACGGGTGGACACACGGACGTGTCTAGGCCGTGGTGCCACACGGACCACCCCACGGGCGTGCACTTAGGCTGTGTGTCCCCTGCACCTTTAATTTATTGTATTAAATGGCCAGTATTAAACACACGGGCTGAAACACGGCTATGTGTCTCAACCGTGTGGAGGAAACGGCCTAGTACAGGGGCGTGTGCCACGACCGTGTGGTTGCTGACGTCAGAAACAAAATAACCAAGTTTTTACACACGGGCTGTGACACGGGCGTGTCATGGCCTTGTGAGGGACACGAGCTGAGCACACGAGTATGTGTCAGGCCGTGTGAAAACCCCTGTAGGTTCAATGTTAGAAAATAAATCCATACAGACGAGGGGTACGAGCGTGTCCCTAGGTGCTTAGGTCGTGTGTACCACACGGGTCATTAGCACGTCCATGTTTAGAGGCCACATGGGCGTGTTGCCTTTCCACACGGGCGTGTGCCTTATTTTTAGTAGATTGTGATAAAATTTTTTTAAGTACTCGAAATGGTCTCGGATTGTTTCTAAGCTACGTTTTAGGCATCGTAGGCCCATATGAAGGACCGTAAGTCGATGTATGAAAAAGTTTTAAACTGGGACACTTTTTATTGAGTTGAAGTTTGAATGTTTTCATGTGTTTTAGTAATGTGATGCCTCATACCCTGTCCCGTTGTCGGATACGGGTAAGGGTTGTTACACTATAGGTAGTATAATATACTAAAAACATCTTAGTTAGTGAAAATTGAAAACTATAGAGAAACTGAAAACGGTAGTGAGACTGCGTTACGTACACTGAATTACTGATACTGCTTTGCATAAAATATCCGTTAATAACCCGTGGAACTGTAATTGATTTATAAAACTGTTAATACAAATAAACGTAATTAGACAATGAACACATGAGGTACTCACGGACGGGGTACAAGAGGTCGTCGTAGAAGCCATAGAGGGGCTCAAGCTGGGTCTTCGTCATCTGGAATTTGCCTAATTTGGATACTAGTGAGACGCCAGTTTCACTTGGTATAGAGACTGGGTCTTGAGATCGCGCAACTGGGGACGAGGCACTGTCCCAGGCCATGCTGAGGATGTTAGAGAGGGTCGCTAGGCCCAACACTAGATCTGGGGGCCGAGGGTTGGTTACGGAACGACTCTGGTCCAATGAGGCTGTAACATCCCAAATTTTATAAATATGTTTTTGCATTAATTTGACATAAAATGTGTATTTGCTTCAGTGGTTAAGTATTCTGGGTATGTGTGAGAGGTCCTAAGTTCAAGCCTTAGCTTAGGAAGATTGTTGGTTTTTATTGAACAAAGCCTTACCGTTGGTTAATAGGCTTATAAGAATTTAGTTATAAAAGCATAATAGAATGGGCCTGCTGGTTTGGTGGTTAGAGGAGTGTTAAGTGACTAGAAGGTCTGGGGTTCGAATCTCTACGGTGGAAAGGGGAATTATTTTACTGTAAATTTTGGCTAGGAGTTTGAGTTTTACTAAAAGTCTGAGTAATGGGATGTTGGTGAGAGTTTTGAAGAGTTTTGTGAGGGGAAGTTATCAGAATTTTTGCCAATCTAATTACTTTTCTCATATTTCAGCTTTTCACTTTGGTTTCCCAAAATTTTGGCTGCCGTTTTCTTCATTTTCCTCCCCCATTGCTGTTGAATTTTCCATTAGGTTTCCTCTTACTTTTCTTTCGTTCCTTGATTCAATTGGGCCTTTGTTGTTCAATCGAGTGTTTCACGGATTCGATAAGTGGTTATGGTGCCTTGAAGTTTCAGTTTTCTTAAGTTAGCAATTGAGACTTTTGTTAACTGTTTTGACAGCTGAAAATCTGGTGTAAGAGGCGGTTCTGGTGCCGAATCGTAGTGGGAAGCGTTTGAGGTTTGCTAGTTAAGAATCTTCGCTCAAATGACGAATGTTCTGTTTCAGGTTTTGAACGTTTTGATTGTTTAAGTGATTATCTAAATGAATAGATTGGTCAATTATAGGTGTTGAAGTGTTCAAAAGGGTTTTAGGTTTCAAAATGTTACAAGTGTGTACTTTGATTGCGTAGAAAACGGAATTTGGTGAAAGTCGAAAAGCTCTATGTCGATGCCATACGGGTGTGTGGACTGCCGATGTGGTGATACACGAGCATGTGGTCGATGAGGCAGGTCATACGCGCATGACACGAGCTCGACAAAAACGGCCATGTGAAGGCCGGTGAGGCCGTGTGCGAGACACAGGCTTGGCTAATTGGGCCGTGTGGGCCACACGGGTATATGGGCCCACACGGGTGAACTACACGGGCGTGTGGAATTTTTGGCCCGAGCCGTGTGATTCACACGGCCAAGGCCAATTTGGGACATGTGGGCCATTGGGGCGTGTGAGCACACATGGGCAAGCCACATGGGCGTGTGAGCCCATCTTTCTGAAATATACTGTTAGGTTGCACGGGTCGCACAAGTCGACTGTGATCTGTTGTAGGGTCGATAAGCATTACTTAGACCTTTATTCCGTACTCTATTTATATGATGCATGATTTAAGCATGAGATATTGTGATGTGTGTATATCTGTATTGTTCTGAAAATATATGTAAAGTCTGTTTATCTGCATTATTGCATGCCACTTATGTATGTTGCATTGCATTGAGGTGGGATTGATGAAGTGAAGGAAGTGTCTGAAAGGCTTCTAAGCCTGATATCTGGCAGCCATACTGCGTGTTTTTGACTCATACTGCATTGGATACCATTTGGTGTGTAGGGCTAGATAGGTTGATTTTATCTTTATATTTGGTGTGTACGGCTAGATGGGTCAATTTTATCCCCACATGGTGTGTAGGGTTGGATGGAGTTGGTGCGTAGGGTTGGTGGGCTTGTTTCTGATATTTTCATCTGATATGCATATGATATTTATGATGGGGTAAGGCTCTAAGACTATATTTGATATTGTTTTTGAGTGGGCTAAGGTCCACACCATTTTTGTAAAAGGCTCAGACCTGAATTATCTATTAATGATTTATGTTTGTGTGCATGCTGTTTGTGGGGATTAAACACTGAGTTTACAAAAACTCACCCCTTATTTGTTTAAAATGTTTAGGTAACCCCCAACAGTAGATGGATTGGTGTAGTAGAGGGCTCGAAGGTGACCACCACTTTTGAACCATTTATTTATGAGTTATACTTTTACCACTTTATTTACTTTTCAGATTATTTATGTATTATGGACTTGGACTATTGGTTTTAAGTTGGGAATTTTAAAATTGTTATTATTATTGATTTATAAACTGCGACACAACAAATGCATTTTTTCTAAACAAAGCTAAAGGTTTTCGTATACATGAATTATTTTCAAAGCTTCCGCGTAAAAGAAATGTTTTCAAGCAAATCAACTAATACATATTTTTCGACTAAGTAAAGGATAATAATATGAACAAGTTCTTATATTCGAATTTCTTTCAAAACACTCTCATGTGACATCGCCAGATTCGACCATAATGTCTAGACCGGGTTTGGGGTGTTACATTTAATGGTATCAGAGCCAGATTACAAAACTCGACTGTGGTTTTGGGTTTTAAATTTGGTTTTGATAAATGACTTGTAAACGATTTGAATTATGATTTGGAATAAGTAAGTGGTACACTGAGTCTCTGGCACTAATCTTGTAAGTTTTCTGAAACTCTGTTAAAATTGTCTGAAAGCATGCTTAGATATTCTAAAATTCTGTGTCGAATCTGTGTGAAAAATACTACTAGCATGCTATGAAACTACTGGAGGTAGTATACTCTACTGAAACTCTCTAGATAGTGTAGATTAAAAACTGTAGTGAGACAAATTCTCGTGATAACAGAGTTTAAACTTTTGATATTGTACTGCATAAAATATTTGCTAATAAATATCGAAATTGTAAACTGATTTGCATAAAACTGTTAATACAGATTAATTCAAAATTTATGATGAGCATACGCGGTACTCGTGGATAGGGTACTAAAGACCGAGGTAGAGGCCACAGGGGGGCTTGAGCTGAGTCCTTCGCATTAGATACTATTTCAAATCTGGACACTAGCGAGATGCTGGCGTCACCCGTTATAGAGACTAGGTCAAGGTCATATGATCGTGCGGCTGGGGACGACGCACTGTCCCAAGCCATGCTACGGATTTTGGAGAGGGTCACTGGGCCCAATACTGGATTTGAGGGCTGTGGGTCAGTTACAGAACGACTCTGGTCTAATGGGGTTAAGCTATTCAGGGGCATCACTGAAGTTACTCCTAATGTGGCTGAGTACTAGATGGAGGTCATGGAACGCATTATGGATGATTTGGATTTCACTGATAAGTAGAAGCTTGAGGGAGCTATGTCACTACATCGCAATGAGGTATATCAGTGGTGGCTCACGGTTAAGGAGGGAGCTCAACACAATCGTCTGCCATGGGACTTGTTTAAGACGGTCTTCCAGAGTAAATATGTGGGGGTTAATTATATTGATGTTAGGAGATATGAGTTTCTTAGTCTCACTTAGGAAGACCGTACAGTGGCCGAGTATGAGGCCAAATTTTTGAGATTGAGCCGTTATGCGATAGGCATGGTGCTGATAGAGTATGAGCGTTGTGTTTGCTTTGAGGATGGTCTTCGAGGCAGTCTGCGTGTTCTAATAGCTCCTCAGAGGGAGAGGGATTTCTTAGCACTGGTTGAAAAGACAAAGATCGCCGAAGAGGTGAAGCGTTTAGAGCGCCAAAACCGAGAGAAAAGGAAGGCTAAGAGAGATTCTGAGCCTTTGAATACTGGGATGAGGCCTAAGAAGAAGGCCAGGCTGATGGTCCTATGGGAGTGGTGCCTGCTATTGCATCTACTAGGGTGGTGATTTGTTAGCTTTGTAATAGACGCCATCCGGGTCAGTGTTGGAGTGCTACTGAGGCTTGTCTTAGATGTGGATCAACTGATCATCGAGTTAAGGATTGTCTACTGAGAGTTAATCAGATATAAGCTCCGGTTAATGAGACTGCACAGTTGCCGAGGGTAGTTCAGCAGCCACTTAGGGGCCGAGGACAGGGCAAGGGTGGTAATTGCATGGGCCGAGGGTAGAGAGCACCGGGCAGAGGTGCTGGACTGACTAAGGCAAGGCAGATTGCACTGGTTTATGCTGCACGTCACTGTGAAGATGGAGATGCTTTGGATGTTATCACGGGCATGTTTCTCATATTTAATGTACATTATTTTGCACTGATAGACATAGGTTCTACACACTTGTATATAGTTAGTACCGTGTCTGAGACCTTGAGTATTCCGATTGAGGTTACTGAGAGTGAGTTAACTGTAGTGAGTTCGTTGGGGCAATCTATCCGAGTGACTAAAATGTATAGATATGTTCCCCTAGAGGTCCAAGGGACCATATTCTTGGCTGATCTAATGGAACTTCCATTTAGGGAGTTCGATTTAATTTTGGGCATGGACTGGCTGTGAAACATCGAGTGAGTCTGGATTCTGTTGAAAAGAAGATTGTTATAAAAATCGAGGAGGATAATGAGGTAGTCGTGATTGGGGAATGACGAAATTGTCTGACTAATGTGATATCTGCATTGGTGGCAGAAAAGTTAGTAAGGAAGGGATGTGAGGCATTCTTGGCCTACATCAGTATTTTGGATTCTGTGGACTCTTCGGTTAAGGACATCCGAACTGTGAGGGACTTTCTAGATGTTTTTTAGAGGAATTACCGGGATTGCCTCTAAGCAGAGAGGTGGAGTTTGGTATCTAGTTGATTCTTGGTACAGCTCCGGTATCTATCGCCCCTTACCGAATGGCACTAAAGGAGCTTACAGAGCTTAAGGCTCAAATACAAGAACTGTTGGATCGTGGATTCATTCATCCCAGTGTGTCTCTATGGGGAGCACCTATTCTGTTCGAAAAGACAAAGGACAGTATGATGAGGATGTGTATCGACTACCGCCAGCTGAATAAGTTAATGATCAAGAACAAGTACTCACTTCCAAGGATAGATGACTTGTTCAATTAGTTCAAAGGGGCTTCTGTGTTCTCCAAGATTGATCTATAATCAGGGTATCATCAGTTGAGAGTAAAGAAGGCCGATGTGCATAAAATGGCATTTAGGACTTGTTATGGACATTACGAGTTCCTAGTTATACCATTTGGGTTAACTAATGCAACAGCGGCATTCATGGATTTAAGTAACCGTGTGTTCTAGCACTACTTGGACCAGTTCGTGGTAGTGTTCATTGATGACATTCTGGTATATTTTAAGTTTGAAGATGAGCATGATAAGCATATCAGAGTTTTACTGTAGACTCTTCGAGAGAAACAGTTATTTACGAAGTTCAGTAAATGTGAGTTCTAGCTTCGAGAGGTAACCTTTTTGGGGCATTTGGTATCTGCTGAGGGGATTCGTATGGTTCCTTGTAAGATTGATGCTATGTTGGATTGGAAACAGCTGAAGAATGTGTCTAAGATTCATAGCTTTCTAGGGCTGGCACTCTTAATCGCAGTTTCGCTGACTAAGCTTCTGCGTAAGGGAGCTCCTTTCGTTTGGACTGATCCACAGCAGGGGAGCTTTGAAAAGCTTAAGACAGTTTTGACTCAGGCCCCTGTTCTGATACAGCCTGAGCCTGGTAAGGACTTCGTGGTATACAGCAATGCGTCACATGCGGGTTTGGGTTATGTTTTACTGCAAGATGGTAAAGTGGTTGCATATGTGACACGACAGCTCAAGACTAATGAGGCTAATTGTCTGACGCATGATTTGGAGTTGGCAGCAGTAGTCTTCGCTTTTAAGATTTGGAGGCATTATCTGTACAGAGAGAAGTGTGATATCTACACTGATCATAGAAGCCTCAAATATCTTCTCACTTAGAAGGAGTTAAACCTTAGGCAGCATAGATGGGTTAAACTGCTTAAGGATTACGACTGCAGCATCGAGTATCATCCTCGTAAGGCCAATGTGGTGGCCTCTCCATTAAGCCATAGGACTGTGACCGATCTGAGGGTGATGTTCGCTCGACTGAGTCTTTTCGACGATTGGAGTCTATTGGCTGAGCTACAAGTGAAACCGGCATGGATTGAGCGGTTAGAGATAAACAGATGGGGGATAAATCTCTTGAGTTGTGGTTCCGTCAGGCTGAGAATGATGCTACTACTAATTTTGGGATTAACAGTGATAGGATATTGTGTTTCCAAGGACGGATCTGTGTACCAAATGATGAGGATTTGAGACAGTCGATTTTGAGGGAAGCGCATAGTAGCCGTTATGCTATGCATCCCGATAGGAGCAAAATGTATAGAGATCTCCGAGAGTTATACTAGTGGCCAGGGTTGAAACATGATGTGACTGGCTTTGTGGCTCCTATTTGACTTGTCAGCAAGTTAAAGCTAAGCATTAGTTACCTTAAAGGTTTGCTGCAACCAGTTTAGATACTAATGTTGAAATGAGAGAGAGTAACGATGGACTTTGTTTGTGGGTTGCCCCTAACACCCACTAAGAAGGATTCTGTATAGGTCATCGTGGATCGGTTGACCAAGTCTGCTCATTTTATTCTGGTCAGGACAGACTTTTCCCTACAGAAATTGGCCAAACTCTACATTTTTGGAAAAGTGAGGCTACATGGGGTTCCTGTCTTGATCATTTCTAATAGGGATCCTCGATTCACATAACGGTTTTGGCAGAAACTTTACGAGGCTTTGGGTTAGAGGTTAGACTTCAGTACTGTTTTCCATCCTCAGACAGATGATCAGTTGGAGAGGGTGATTCAAATACTAAAGGACATGTTCAGGGGCTATATTATGGATTTTCAAGGCAGTTGGGAGGAGTATTTACCTTTAACAGAGTTCGCTTACAACAGTTACCAGTCTAGTATATAGATGGCACCGTACAAGGCACTGTATGGTCGTAAGTTTCATACTCCCTTATGTTGGACTGAGTTGGGTGAGCGATAATTTCTGGGGCCAAAATTGGTTACTAAGATTGAAGACAATGTTCGTTTGATTCGAGAGCGAGTAAAAGCGGCTTCTGATAGGCAGAAGTCCTATGCTGATTTGATGATGAAGGACATCGAGTATTCTGTGAGAGACTTGGTTTTCCATAAGGTCTCGCCATAGAAGAAGGGTCTAAGGTTCGGTCACAAGGGCAAGTTAAGCCCTCAGTTTTTTGGGCCGTACCAGGTTCTAAAGCGAGTGGCGCCAGTCGCATATTAGTTGTAGCTACCTCCGGAGTTAGATCGCATTCATGATGTGTTCTATGTTTTGATGCTAAGACGTTACTACTCTGATCCCATGCACATTGTACCTGTGGAGAAGATTGAGATTAGACCAGATTTAACGTTCGAGGAGGAGCCAGTTCAGATCCTGGGTCGCAACGTTAGGGTTCTACGAAGGAAGTCTATCCCTTTAGTGAAGGTGCTATGGCAAAATCATAGCACTGAAGAGGCTACTTGGGAGCCAAAGGATTCGGTGCGATAGCAGTATCTTTAACTCTTCTGATCAGGTAAAATTTTGAGGACAAAATTTTCTTTTAGGGGGTACAGTTGTAACACCGCAAATTTTATAAATATGTTTTTGCATTAATTTGACACAAAATGTGTATTTGCTTCAGTGATTAGGTGTTCTGGGTGTGTGTGTGAGGTCCCAAGTTCAAGCCTCAGCTTGGGAAAATTTTTGGTTTTTATTGAACAAAGCCTTACCGTTGGTTAATAGGCTTATAATAATTTAGTTGTAAAAGCATAACAGAATGGCCCTGATGGTCTGGTGGTTAGAGGAGTGTTAAGTGACTAGGAGGTCCGAGGTTCGAATCTCTACGGTGGAAAAGAAATTATTTTGCTGTAAATTTCAGTTAAGAGTTTGAGTTTTACTAAAAGTGTGAGTACTGGGGTGTTGGTGAAAGTTTTGTGGGGTTTTATGAGGGAAAGTTATCAGAATTTTTGCCAATCTGATTACTTTTCTCATATTTCGACTTTTACCTTGGTTTCCTAAAATTTTGGCTGCCGTTTTCTTCTTTCTCCTACCCCGTTGCTGCTGACTTTTCCATTAGGTTTTCTCTTACTTTTCTTTCGTTCCTTGATTCAGTCAGGTCCTTGTTGTTCAATTGAGTGTCGCGCGGATTCTGTAAGTGGTTTTGGTGCCTTGAAGTTTTAGTTTTCTTAAGTTAGTAATTAAGACCTTTGTAAACTATTTTGACAGCCAGCAATCTGGTGTGAGAGGCGGTTCTGGTGTCGAATCGCAGTGGGAAACGTTTGAGGTTCGCTAGGTAAGGGTCTTCGCTCGAACGACAAATGTTCTGTTTCAGGTTTTGAACGTTTTGATTGTTTAAGTGATTATCTAAATGAATAGATTGGTCAATTGTAGGTGTTGAAGTGCTCAGAAGGGTTTGAGGCTTCGAAACATTACAGTTGTGTACTTTGATTGAATAGAAAATGAGATTCGGTGAAAGCTGAAAAGCTCTCCATCAACGCCATAAGAGGTATGGACTGTCCGTGCGGTAGGCCGTGTGGCGATAAACAGGCGTGTGGTCGATGAGGCAGGCAGTGCATGAGCGATACGGGCACGATGAGCACGGCCGTGTAAAGGTCAGTAGGGCTGTGTGCGAGACACGGGCTCGACCAATTGGGCTGTATTGGCCACACGGGCGTGTGGGCCCACAGGGTTGAACCACACAAGTGTGTGGGATTTTTGGGCTAGGCCGTGGGATTCGCATGGCCCAATTTTGGTCGTCTGGACCACACAGGCAAGCTACATTGGCATGTGAGGCTATCTGTCTAAAACATACTATAAGGTTGCATGGGTCGCCCAAGTCGACTGTGACCTGTTGTAGGGTTGGTAAGCATTACTTAGACCTTAATTCCGTACTCTGTTTATATGATGCATGATTTAAGCATGAGATACTATGATGTATATATATCTGTAATGTTCTAAAAATATATGTAAGATTTGTTTATCTACATTATTGCATGCCACTTATGTATGTTGTATTGCATTGGGGTGGGATTGATGAAGTGAAGGAAGTGTCTGAAAGGATTCTAAGCCTGATATCTGGCAGCCCTGCTGCGTATTTCTAACTCATACCGTATTACAGTACCATTTGGTGTGTTGGGTTGATGGGTTGATTTTATCCCTATATTTTGGTGTGTAAGGCTGGGTGGGTCGATTTTATCCCTACATGGTGTGTAGGGTTGGACGGAGTTGGTGTGTAAGTTTGGTGGACATATTTCTGATATCTTGATCTGATATGCATTTGATATTTATGATGGCTAAGGCCTTAAGGCTGTATTTGATACTGTTTCTGAATAGGCTAAGATCCACACTACTTTTGTAAAGGGCTCAGGCCCTAATTATCTGTTAATGATTTATGTCTGTGTGCATGCTGTTTGTTGGGATTACACACTGAGTTTGCGAAAACTCACCCCTTATTTGTTTAAACTGTTTAGGTACCCCCTAGCAGTAGATGGATTGGTGCAACAGAGGGCTCGACGGTGACTACCACTTTTGAACCATTTATTTATGGGTTATACTTTTACCATTTTATTTACTTTTGGGATTATTTATGCGTTATGGACTTGGACTTTTGGTTTTAATTTGGGAATGTGAAAATTGTTATTATTATTGATTTATAAACTGCGATACAACAAATGTGTTTTTCCTAAACAAAACTAAAGGTTTTCGTATGCGTGAACGATTTTCAAAGCTTTCGCGTAAAAAAAATGTTTTCAAGAAAATCAACCAATACATATTTTTTGACTAAGTAAAAGATAATAATCTAAACAAGTTCTTATATTCGAATCAGTTTTTAAAACACTCTCATGTGACATCGCTAGATTCGGCCATAACGTCTAGGTCGAGTTTGGGGTGTTACAAGGGCTGAGCTATTTAGGTGTGTCACTGGAGTTGCCCCTAACCTGGCCGAGTATTGGATGGAGGCCACTGAGAGAATCATGGACGATCTAGATTTTACGCCTGAGTAGACACTGAAAGGGGTTGTCCTATTGCTTCACATGAAGCATATCAGTGGTGGCTGACAGTTAAGGAGGGCACTCAGCCTAAACGGTTGATTTGGGATTTCTATAAGACAACTTTTCATTGTAAGTACGTAGGTGCTAGTTATATTGACGCTCGGAGACGTGTGTTCCTGAATGTCACGTAGGGTGATCGTTCAGTGGCCGAGTATGAGGCTGAATTTTTGAGGTTGAGCTGTTATGCTCGAGGCATGGTGGCAAATGAATATAAGCGTTGTGTTCGCTTTGAGGATGAACTCATGGATAGGTTGAGTGTTCTGATAGCTCTACAGAGTGAGTGCGACTTTTTAGCTCTAGTGGAAAAGGCAAAGATCACCGAGGAAATGAAGCGCGCTAAGCGCCAAAATCGGGATAAGGATAGAGGAAAGAATAAGAGGAATTCAGAGCTCTCGAGTTCTGTGGTGAGGCCTAAAAAAAAGGCCAGATCTAATGGGCCAGTTAGAGTTGGGCCCCTTGTTGCACCTGCTGGGCTTTTACTGTGTGGGCACTATGATAAACACCACCTGGAAGAGTGTTAGAGAACTATCGGGGCATGTTTGAGATGTGGGTTTACTGAACATTGTGTTTGAGATTGCCCACTGAGAGCTGACCAGATGCGAGCTCTGGGTTCTGGTAATGCGCAGCCACCGAGGGTAGTTTAGCAGCCATCTAGGGGCCGAAGTCAGGCCAGGGGTGGTAACAGTGTGAGCCAAGGGCTGAGAGCACCTGGTAGAGGTGCTGGCCCGATTGAGGTGAGGCAACCTGCTTTGGTTTTTGTTGCTCATTGCTGCGAGGATGGAGATACTCCGTACGTAATCACAGGTACGTTTTTAATTTATAATGTACCTTACTTTGCACTGATAGACATAGGTTCTACACACTCATATGTAGCTAGTACTGTGTGAAACTCTGGGGATTCTGGTAGAGAGTACTTCAAGTGAGGTGACTGTTATGAGTCCGTTGGGGCAGTCTATCGAGTTAGTAAACTGTATAGAGATGTGCCGTTGGAGGTTGAAGGAATAGTATTTTTGGGTAATCTGATAGAGCTTCCATTCGGGGAGTTCGACCTAATTCTTGGTATGGATTGGCTGGTTAAGCACTGGGTGAGTTTGGATTGTGCGATAAAAAGTGTGGTTTTAGGAATCGAGGAGGATGACGAGGTAGTTGTGATTGGGGAAAGTCGGGACTATCTTACTAATATGATCCCTGCTTTGGTGGTAGAAAAGTTGGTTCAAAAAAGATGTGAGGTATTCTTGGCCTACATCAGTGTTTTTAAATTTGTAGAGTCTTCGATTAAGGACATCAGAACTGTAAGAGATTTTTCAGATGTTTTTCCTGAGGAACTACCGGGTTTGCCTCCAAGTCGAGAAGTGGAATTCAGGATTGATCTTATTCCAGGTACCACTCCGGTGTCTATCGCTCCATACTGAATGGCACCGAAGGAGCTTAAGGAGCTTAAGGCTCAGATTCAAGAACTCCTAGATTGTGGTTTTATTCATCCAAGTGTGTCTCCGTGGGGAGCACCTGTTCCGTTTATTAAGAAGGAAGATGGGATAATAAGGATATGTATCAACTATTGATAGCTAAACAAGCTAACGATTAAGAATAAGTACCCACTTCTGGGTATTGACGATTTGTTCGACTAGTTCAGAGGGGCTTCTGTGTTTTCTAAGATCGATCTACGTTCGGGGTACTATCAGTTGAGAGTTAAGGAGGTTGATGTGCATAAGACGACATTTAGGACTCGATATGGTCATTATGAGTTCTTAGTTATGCCCTTTGGATTGACAATGCACCAACGTCATTCATGGACTTAATGAACTGAGTGTTTTAGCCTTACCTGGACCAGTTTGTGGTGGTATTCATCGATGACATCTAGGTGTATTCTACGACTGAAGATGAGCAGGATAAGCATCTTAGAGTGGTAGTACAGACTCTTTGTGAGAAACAACTATATGCGAAGTTCAACAAGTGTGAGTTCTGGCTCCGGGAAGTAACCTTTTTAAGATATGGGTTTCTGTCGAGGGGATTCATGTCGATCCTTATAAGATTAAGGTTGTATTATATCGAAAATAGCCAAAGAATATGTCTGAAATTCGTAGATTTCTAAGGTTACCAGGTTACTATCGACATTTTCTGGGAGGGTTCTTTTTTATCGCAGCTCCATTGACTAAGCTTCTGCGTAAGTGAATTCTTTTTGTCTGGACTGATGCACAGCAAGAGAGCTTTGAAAAGCTCAAGTCTATTTTGACTCAGGCTCCTGTTCTAATACAGCTTGAATCTAGGAAAGAGTTTGTAGTATACAGTGATGCATCGCATGTGGTCTGGGTTGCATTCTGATGTAGAATGGTAAGGTGGTAGCTTTTGCGTCACGTCAACTTAAGCCGCATGATGTTAATTATCCGACTCATGATTTGGAGCTGGCTGTTGTAGTTTTTGCTCTGTAAATCTGGAGGCACTATTTGTACAATGAGAAGTGTATTATCTACATTAATCACAAGAGCCTCAAGTATTTCCTCACTCAGAAAGAGTTGAATCTTAGGTAGCGTATATGGGTTGAACTGCTTAAGGATTATGATTGTACCATTGAATATCATCCTCGCAAGGCCAATATGGTGGCCAATGCTTTGAGCTGTAGGGCTATAACCGATTTGAGGATGATATTCGCTCGACTCAGCATATTCGGCTATGAGAGTTTGCTAGTTGAACTTCAGGTTAAACTGACATGGACCGATCAGATTAGAGGTAAATAGTTGTAGGATAAGTCACTTGAGTTGCGATTTTGTCAGATTGAGAGTGGCAGCACTTTTGATTTTGGGTTGAATAGTGAAGGGGTACTTTGTTTCTGCAGTCAAATTTGTGTACCGAATGATGAGGATTTAAGGTGGTCAATTCTGAGGGAAGCGCATAGTAGCCCCTATGCTTTGACACTAGGTAGAAATAAGATGTATCGAGATCTTTGAGAGTTATGCTGGTGGCTAGGGTTGAAGCGTGAGATTACTAACTTTGTTGCTTGCTGTTTGACTTGTCAATAGGTTAAGGCTCGGCATCAGTTACCTTCGGGGTTGCTGCAGTCAGTTAAGATTCCGTTATGGAAAAGGGAATGAGTAACGATGGACTTCGTTAGTGGGTTGCCTCTAACACCCACTAAGAAGGATTCTGTCTGGGTCATCATGGATCAATTGCCCAAGTCTGCTCATTTCATTGCGGTAAGGATAGACTTTTCTCTTCAGAAGTTGGCTAAGCTCTACATATTGAAAATAGTGAGACTACATGGGGTACCTATCTCAATCATTTCTGATAGGGATCTTTACTTCACTCTTGGTTATAGAAAAAGCTACATGAGGCTCTAGGTTCAAGGTTAGAGTTCAGTACTGCTTTTCGTTCTTAGACAAATGGTCAGTTGGAGAGGGTGATTCAGATATTGGAGGATATGTTGAGGAGCTGTGTGATTGATTTCCGAGGTAGTTGGGAGGAGTTTTTACCGTTAGCAGAGTTTGCCTACAATAACAGCTACCAGTCAAGCATCCAAATGGCACCTTACGTGGCTTTGTACGATCGTAGGTGTCGCACTCCCTTATACTGGACTAAGTTAGGTAAGCGATATGTTCTGGGTTTAGAATTGGTTTCTGAAACTGAAGATAAGGTCAGATTGATTCGGGATTGTCTGAAAGCGGCTTCTAACAGGTAGAAGTCCTATGCAGATTTGAAGAGAAAAGATATCGAGTATTCTATGGGGGACTTCGTTTTTCTCAAGGTCTTACCATGAAAAAAGGTTTTGAGGTTCAGTCGCAAGGGTAAGCTTAGCCCCAGGTTTACCGGGCCATATCAGATTCTGAAACGAGTGGGGCCAGTCGCATATCAGTTAGAGCTACCTCTAGAGTTGGATCGTATTCACAGTGTATTCCACGTCTCGATGTTGGGACGCTACTACTCTAATCCTATGCATATTGTTCTGGTTGAAAAGATAGAGGTTAGGCCAGATCTGACTTTCAAGGAGGAGTCGGTTTAGATTTTGGATCGCGACATTAAGGTTCTGTGAAGGAAATCTATCCCCTTAGTGAAAGTGTTATGGCAGAATCATAGGACTGAGGAGGCCACGTAGGAGCTTGAGGATGCGATGCACCAGCAATATCCTCATCTGTTCTAATCAGGTAAATTTCGAGGCCGAAATTTTCTTTTAGCAGGTAGAGTTGTAACACCCTTGTAACGCCCCAATAATTCTTAATTTTTATTTTCGTATGTTGTGACAACTGACTGTCTGCTTTAGTGGTTAAGTGTTCTGGGAGTGTCTGAGAAGTCTTGCGTTCAAGCCTTAGCGTGGGCAAATTTTTGTTTTGAATTAAAATAAACCCCTACCCTTGGCCAGTAGGCTTACGAAAAAATGTTTGTAAAATATATCAGAAAGGGCCTGCTGGTCTGGTGGTTAAGGGGAATGCAATAGAGCAGAAGGTCTAGAGTTTGAGTGCCTGTGCCAACATGAGACTTATTTTTATTGCTTGGCCGTGGAGGTATTGTAGTTTGACCGAAACTTAAGTGTTTGAGGAGTGTAGGGAGTTGTGGCAGATTTTTAAGGGATTGTTGGGGGAATTTCGATTGTTGGGGATTTGGGGAGAAAAACTAGGAAATTTGAGGATGTGGGGGTGTTAGTGCCGAATTTGGACTCTTGTTTGTCAAGAGTTTGGTTTTGAGTGGTTCTTCTCTCCAATTGTTTTGTTTTTGTTGCTGATTTCTTCTTTTCTACTCCTCTCTCTACCATTTTGTTTCTTTGGGGCGATTGTTATCTTCTCTTTCTGAAGGGCCGAATATTGCTGTGTTTGGGCTAGCTTTTCACACTTCTCTTCTTTGACTTTGTTCTTTCCAAGCTGTTGTTGCTGTGTACTTCTCCTCTTTCTCCTTTACTTTTTGTTTAGCTAAATTTTTCACTCCCTATTACTAGAATTCTGGACTCCCTATTTGCCGAATTTTGGACTCCCTATGCTCTTTCTTTTAGCGTCGAATTATCACCTTCCTGCAGAACTACTGTTGTTTTATCCTCTCATTGATTTTTGGTAAGTATTCGTTCCTTTACTGCTAGGTTATTTAAAGATTAGTTTTTAACAGGATGGTGTATTATTTGATCAAGAGTCTACCAATGGACTGAGGACTGTTGTTGATGCATGAGAGGAGAGAATTTGCTTCTCTGTTATTAGATTAACGATATGAATAGTCCTAGTGGGAGTTGAATAACTTGTTTTAGGCTAAGATTAACTTGCCTGTGTGGTGACTAATGGATTGGCTTTTTGATCAAATATTAGGTATCTGGAGTGGTCGCCTGGGTTAGGCGACAAAAACAGGCCAAGTGTGTAAACACAACCCCTACAAACGTTAGCAGCGAAAAGTAAAAAATTTGGAATTGTCAGCGCCACATGGGCGTGTGGGCGCCCGTGTGGTAGGCTGTGTGCCTAAGAATGAGCGAGTAATCGATGAGGCTGGTTATGTGCGATTTTATGGGCCCAGTCGAATTGGGCCGTATTAGCCCACTAGCATGTGGGCCCCATATAGCAAACCACACGGGCATGTGGAAATTATTGGGCTAGGCTGTGTGATCTACACGGCCGAGGCCATTTTGAGCCATGTGGGCCACACGAGCGTGTGGGCCCACATGGGCCCATTTTCACTGATTGACTGCTAAGGTTACACGGGTCGCCCGAGACGACTGTGGACCTACTGTTGGGTCAGTAAGCTTACCTAGACCCTAATTGAATGAATGACTGTTATGCCCTTATGTGATCGGTATATACGTATATGCATGTATGACTATATTTTAGCATGCTATTTTAACTATACTAAATACATGTAAGATATCCTGATATGACATGGCATGATTGCATGATGCATGGCATGGGCGTGAGTTTTATATTGATTGGAGGAAGTGTACTGAAAGGCTTCGAGCCTAAATTATTGGCATCCCAACTGCATATTACTGTATAGTGCCGCATTCGATACTCTCAGAAGTGTAAGGATGGGTGGGTTGATTATATCCCCACATGGAGTGTAGTGTTGGATGGAGATGGAGTGTAGAGGCTGGATGGGTAGGATCTATATACTGTTTAATCTGTTACTGCACTGATTAATGTTACTGTAATGGGCCAAGGCTCAAGTGCATGACTGTTCTGTACTGAGATGGGCTAAAGCCCAAACTAAAATGGTCACTAATACTCTGAAGGGCTTAGGCCCAAACTGTGTTTATTTCTGACTGTTTGCTAGTATGGGATTGCAGATTGAGTTTTCATAAACTCACCCATCTATTTTAACTGTACATGTAATCCCTAGACATAGGTGGATCGGTGCAACGGACGACTCAGTGGTGGCCACACGACCTAGCTAATCCGATTTTGTAATTTATGATTTCAACTTAATTTTTGGGGTATTTTATTGTAATAATGGCCTTTGGGTTTATATTTTTAATTTGGGATTTAATTGTTGTTTTTGTTTATAACTGTTAGCAGTAGGAAAAGACGTAAGTTTTCAAAAGATAAATGTTTTATCAAAATTACCTCAAATATGCAATCGGTTTAAAAGCTTCAGTAGTATATGATTTTTGGGAATTAATAACATTTTTTTAAAGTGATTAACTTTTCGATGATTCATGTTTTAGAAATGAACAACCCGTTTTTAGACCCATCATTGAGTAACACGAAGTGATTAAATAGAAACGAGGGTTTTCATTGACATCACACTTTGCGAAAAACACTTTAATGTGGCAACACTAGACTCGACCATAACGTCTAGGCCAAGTTTAGGGTGTTACAGTCCCAAAATTCATGTTTATGTTTGGTGAAAATATGAAAAATATCTGTTTGCTTTAGTGGTTAAGTGTTTTGGGTGTGTGTGAGAGGTCCCAGGTTTAAGCCATGTCTTTGGCAAATTTTAGAAATTTTCTAAATGAAGCCTTACTCTTGTTCAGTAGGCTTTAATTTAATTGTGTAAGCTTATATCAGAATGGGCCTGCTGGTCTGGTGGTTAAGTGGAGTGTGGGAGTGAGGGAGGTCTTGTGTTCGAATCTTGGTGTGGGCATTATTTTTACACGGTGATGGCTGAGAGTTTGAGTTGGATTAGGCATTTGAGTAATGGGAAGTTGGTGGAGAGAATTAAGGGAACTGGGAGGTTATCAGATTTTATTTTGATTTTATTTTTAATCTTTTTTGAAAATCTTAGTTTCCTTTTTCCCAATTCTGACGTCCTGCAAAATTCTTTTTACTCCTATGGCGTTTTCCTCCTTCATGTGGGCTCGACCAACTAGTAGGTGCCATGTATGACACACGGGCTCGACCAATTGGGTCGTGTGGGCCACACGGGCGTGTGGGCCCGCACGGGTAAAATCACACGGGCATGTGAGATTCTGGGCAATACATATGTGTGGGGCCACACGGGCAAGACACAGGGCCTGTGAGCCCAGTTTCACTGAAATGTTCCTAAGGTTGTATGGGTTGCCCAAGTCGACTGTGGACTTGCTATAGGGTCAGTAAGCGCTACTTAGACCCCTAAACATGTTATCTGTTTGTATGATAACTGTACTAGGCCTGATAATACTGAGTATGTATACTAAACTGATTGTATGAACTGATTATTGCATGTTAGCATTCCATTCATTGTATGTTGGATTGCATCGGGGTTGGGTTGATGATTTATGGAGGAAGTGTTTCTGAAAGGCTTACAAGCCTATTATTTGGCAGCACAGGTGCAAACTTCTGATTATGTGCTGCATTTTGGTACAACATAGTGTGTGGGGATAGGTGGGTTGATTCAATTCCCACATGGTGTGTAGGGTTGGACGGAGATGGTGTGTAGTGGCTGGTAGGTAGGATTCTAATTTCTGCTATTGCATTCTGTATCTGATATGGGCTAAGGCCCTAATGTATTTTCTGAGATTGTATCTGAATGGGCTAAGGCCCAAGTTGATTCTGTAATGGGCTCTGGCCCTAGATTGTATATGACTGTTTCTGATATGAATTTGCATGCATGTTTTCTGTGGGGATTACACACTGAGTTTCTAAAAACTCACCCTTTTTCTGTTAATCTGTATAGGTAACCCCCAGGCTTAAGGAATTGGTACAGCGGAGGACTCGATGGTGACCACCACCACATACACCACTTTACTATGGATTTACGGTTTTAATACTTTTTACTATTTCTATTATTACTTTTGGAAATTTTTGATGTAAATGGGACTTATGGACTGGTTTTTAATTTGGGATTTTATACTGTTTTATTTTTGTGGATATTTAAACTGCAAACTCAACAAAACACGGTTTCCCCCCCAAAAAACTAAGGATTTTGTAAATAGAAAATGATTTTTTTAAATTAATTGGTTTTAAAAGCTTCTGCTGAAAAGACATGTTTTCAGGCAAATCAACTAGTACTCATTTTTTCGAATTAAATAAAAGCTAACTTATCTAGAACGTTTTTTAACTCGACCATTACGATTTCAAAATTCCATCCCATGTGACCATGCCAGATTCGGCCATAATGTTTTGGCCAGGTTTGGGGTGTTACACTCATTGATGCTCTATTTGGCTCATTATCCCCTTCAATGGAAGAAAATAAGACTTCTTTGGACAATCCCTCACCATACGTGGACCATTACAATGGAAGCACTTCATTAGCCCCTTCGACTTGTTGTTGGGCTTCCACTTCTCATTAGGTGGTTCCCACTGTTACCATTCTTACCATTTCCACCATTGTCATTTCCATTTTCCTTATAGTCTCTCCCACTATTGCCTATCTCTTTGGGTTTGGAAGACTCGAACTTGTCTTTCCTCTAACCAAGCTTGACAAAGGTTTTCGCATCGACCATGGCTACAATAAGCTCAGTGATGCCTTGCCAACATAACATTGTTTCATCCAAGGCTTAGCTCTTCTTGTAACACCCCTAACCTGAATCCGTTATTAGAACAGGGTTATAGAGCATTACTAGAAAATTTCAAAATAGATAACAGGCATTTCACATCAAAATACAGTGCTCATACAGTATTCATATTAAAATCAATCAAATAGTCCCTTATGAGAGCTCTCGAGGCCCAAAATATGCATTAGAATTGAGTTGGGACTAAACCGAAAACCCAGGAAATTTTTTGCAAAATTTCAAGCTTTTTTTAGGTACAGGACAAACACGTCGGTGTGGTCAGGCTGTGTGAGCCACAGGGCCAAATGACACGCCCATACTTTTAGCCATGCGCTACCTGAGTAGGGCACACGCCCGTTTTCCTGACCCGTGTAACTCTCTGACTTGTTATTTATTGAGGTGCAGGGGTCATACGGCCAAGTCACACGCTCGTATCTATACCTGTGTGGACATAATAAGGCTATTTCCTAGTCTTATTTTGTCTCTCAAACTTGTCTTGCACCTACATGAATACTTTAACACATTTACCAACCAATATTAGACATTTATTACAAGCCTAAATTAAGTCTTATATATATGACATATCAATTCATATGATCAAGTATCCAAAAGTTTACTAATCAAACATATTTACGTATAGGCATATTCATCAATTTTATACTATCACTAACCACTCATCTATATGCCTAAACTATATTATTATTTTTCCATTTCAATTACATATCAACATATTATAGCCTCATTACTACATACCAAAACATGTTCATCATATGCCACTCCAATGGCTTGTTATAATCAGAACATTTACATGTTAACATTGGCTAATCAACCTATACATGCCATTATAACCATAATTCACTTACTATTTATACCAAAAAGGCCAATGAATAGTGTGAGTGATCTTCACCAAGCTTCCCAACCAGCGAGCTTCCAAATCATTATTGAACAAGGGAAATTAAAACAGAGTAAGCATATAATACTTAGTAAGTCTGTATAACTTGGTAATTAACTTACCATTCATTTATATTCACAATAAACATGTAAAACATATTTAATCAATTTGATCACAAGCCCTAGCACACATATTCACCACCTTTGTCAGTTATATAATTCATATAAATATCAAGAAACATGTATGGGCTCAACAATAATTAGATTTCCCTGTACATATACTTTCTACATCATGTATTCATATAACTTATACAAATCATATATCTGTATTTCAAGTACATTTCATAATAATTTGTCTCGTATACTGACTATTTCATGTCATAACTTTACGTAATAAGTCATTTAAATTATCATTGTCACATGAGTAGTACATTCGAGGCATACGATATTTGTAACCACTATTGAACATATTTATCAACTACACTCCATGTTCATATATTTTCATCTCACATTTCCATATATTCTATATTATTATTTTCATGTACTTTAGGTTGTTACATATAACGATTCATGTTCATGTTCCCTTTCTCTTGTCAAGATTTTGTCAGTTGAATTTATCAGAACATTGATGGATATTCTCATGTAGTACACTTAAAGTGTATGAAACTCTCGAGCAACTTTTCCAAGTCATTCGGGTAAATCATATATCATGTATCACTAGGCTCATCCAGGCTAAACAAGTATGCTCATAAGAGCCACATATCATGTATAGTTCACAAAGAACTTCTAACCTGGAAAGTCGTGTAATAGGAGCACCAGATAGCCACATCTCATATAGTTCATGTGAGTCATATCTGAACACTTATATAGAGCCGCGTTTGTGTCTGCAGCATATGCAAGATCACAATTGGCCAATCATATACCTCGATGCTCACACAGAGTTACGGTAGTTCACAACTTATGCTGAATTACTACCAATCACTATTCTTGCAGAACTTTACCAAATTTGTATACCTCGATGCTCACACAGAGCTACGGTAGTCCACAACTGATGCGAAATTACTGCCAATCATTATACTAGTAGAACTTTATCTCATAATGCTCGAGAGACTTATTAGGATTACTCGTCCAAACTAAATCTTGTCTGCAACACATGCAGAATCACCTTTACACTAATCCATCGAATTTCCTTCATTCAACCGGGACTTATCCATTTTCTCAAGTAATATCAAATATTTTATCGTATTTTATGTGTTGAACCTTCAATTAACATTCCTATCATATAACATGCATTTCAAGCATTTCAAAATTGAATATTAAGTTACACAAACTTACCTCGCTAAATTGCAAAAATATCCAGATTCAGAGGCATTTTAGAAATTTTCTATTTTTCTTTATTTTCCACCTGATCTTGATCTAAATTAATAATTTCATTAAATTTATTAATTTTGAATAATAAAAAAAATTAATTTCATGCAATTTGGTCATTTTTGACAATTTTACCAAAATTACTCCTAAAGTTTTACTTTTGTTCAATTTAGTCCATGAGCCTAAAACATGCAAATTAGTCATTTTTAATATAAACCCATGCTAACTAAATATTCATATATTTTCCTCCTCCTCCTCTCCATTCCACATCCTTAATGTATATAACATGCTTATAAATAACATTATCTATAATTTCACTATTTACTTATATGTTTATTCAAAGTTGTCCATTTGATTCATAGTCACTAATTTATTTATATATTGAGTTACAGAACTCCAAATTAAGATCCGCTTGATGTTTCTGAAACTAGACTCAAATATATTTCAACTATCAAATTTTTAGAATTTATAATTTAGCAAATAAGTACATTAAAATCTTCAAATTTATCCCTATTCTGCTGTTTGGCAGCTTCGACCTTTCCTTACTAAAAATTATTTATCTCTTAGTACGAAATTTGTATGATGTTTCTGTTTGTTTCTCTTGAAAATAGACTCATTAAGAATTTAAACATATAAATTTAAGATCCTAGTTATTTTTTTACAATTTTTAATGATTTTCCAAAGTCAGATCGGGGAACCCAAAATCATTCTGACCTTGTCTCACAAAATTTATCATATCTTATAATTTATAATTCCATTGCTTACACCATTTCTTCTATGAGAAACAAACTTTAATTTCATATTTTATTAAGCCTTTACTCAATTTCCATAATTTTTGGTGATTTTTCAAAGTTTGACCACTACTGCTGTCCAAAACTGTTTTAGTGCAAAATGTTAATTACCAAGTTTATAACACCCTTATTTCATTCCTCCACAATATTTTCCATCACTTTCTCTTATTTCTCTCTATTAACATATCAAGAACATAGAACCTTATATAAGAAAATTCTGCATTAACATCATTTTCATGCTTTTTCAATAATGTTAAACTTAAAAATATATTAAAATCTTGATGTTCTTACCTTGTCATATTGATTTCAATCTTTAACTTGATTTTCTCTCTCCTTAAGCTTTTATTTCTTGAATCTAACTTGATATTCTACCTCCCCAAAGTCTCCTTATTATTTTTCTCTCTCGGTAATCATGGAAATTCTTTTGATTTCTTGGTGAAAATGGTAAATTTTTTGTGGACGGACCAAATTGTAAAGAAAGCAAAACTTTCTTTCTTCTCCTCTCTTCTCACGTTAATTGCATGAAGATGAAGAGAATTCTTCATCTTTCTCTCTTTTTATATTAAATAAATTAATAATATAATTGTAACACCCCAAACTCGGCTTAGACGTTATGACCGGATCTAGTGATGCCACATTGAAGTGTTTTGAAAACCGATTCAATTGTAAAATCTTATTCAGATTATTGTCTTTACCTTAATAGGAAATATGATCGACTGGTTGAAAATATTTCTTTATCGTGGAAGCTATAAAACCAAGTAACTTTATGCACCGTCTTAATTACGAAAAACCTTAGATTTAGTTTTGGAAAACGATGTTTTGAGGCGATACAATTTAAAAATCCATATATAACAATTTAAAAACCCAAATTAAAATCAAAAGTCCAAGTTCATATTACAAAAATAATCCAAAAATAATAAATAAAACCGTAAAGGTATTAAAGTCATAAACCAAAATAAGTGTAGCAGTGGTCACCGTCGAGCCTTCCGCTGCATCAATCCATCTACTATTGGGGATTACCTGATAGATAAACAAATAAAGGGGTGAGTTTTCGCAAACTCAGGGTGTACATCCCCACAGTATAGCGTGCATACAAACATATGTCATAAGACAATCGTACTTCGGGCTTGAGCCCTTAGCAGAAATAGTATGGGCCGTGGCCCACTTAGAATAGAATCAGATAAAATTGGGCCTTAGCCCATACAGATAACATATGCATATCAGATCAGAAACAGAAACATGCCCACCAACCCTACACACCATCTCCGTCCAACCCTACACACCATGTGGGGATAAAATCAACCCACCCAGCCCTACACACTAGGTATGGGAATAAAATCAACCCATCCAACCCTACACACCATAAGGTACCGTAAACGGCACATAACATAAATATGCAGCATAACTGCCAGATAACGGGCTAGAAGCCTTTTAGATACTTCCTTCACTTCATCAACAATCCCACCCTAATACAATGCAACATGATATCATGGCATGCTATGATACAGATAACAGATAACAGATCATATAATTAGACAGATACACATGCTTATAGTAACTTGCTTACACATATATCACTATATTAGAACACAGAACGGGGTCCAAGATATCCTTACTAACCCTACAACAGGTCATAGTCGATTAGGGCGACCCGTGCAACCTTACAGAACATTCCAAAAAATTGGGCTCACACGTCTATGTGGCTGCCCGTGTGGGCCCACACGCCCGTGTGGCCGACATGGCCCAAATTGGATCCATATGGCCTGGCCCAAAATCCCACACTCCTGTCTGGTTCACATGTGTGGACCCACACAACCAAATTGGCTGAGCCCGTGTCACGCACACGGCCTCGTCAGCCTCACACGACTGTGTCCGTCATGCCCGTGTTGCATGCGCACGGCCTAGCTCGTTGATCACATAGCCGTGTCTCGCCAAACGGCCTCCACACGGGCAGTCCACACGTTCGTGTGGCGTCGACAGTAAGCTTTTTAACTTTTGTCGAAACCCTTTTTCTGTACAATCAGGGTATACACCTAATTTGTTTTCGATGCTTTTACAAACTCGAGATCACCAAAACCTATAATCAGAATATCCAACCTTTTAGAAACTCAAAAACGAGTCTTAACACTTAATTCTGAAACGAAGAACCAAATTACCACTACCAGAATGCTCACTACTCTGAATCAACTCAACGAATCATTGATTCCAGTCTCACAATTGACTACTAAATAGGAATAAAACCCCTCTTAAATACCGAACTAGAAAATGTTAGAATTGTCACAATGGAAACTTACCCAGTGCGTACAAAAAATGGAATGGACGGGACTTATCTTGATTAACAAACAAATGGAAACCGAAAAGAGCATAAACAAGGGAAAATTGCAGCAAGATGGGTGTGAAATTTCAGCAAGAGGCAAAAAGGAAGAATAAGGAAAAAAATGTCAGAATGGTAGAGAGGGAAAGAAAAGAACCAAATTCTAAAGATATGAATCCCAAATCAAATTTTCTAATAACCACCCACTTTTCCCTCAACTCCCTCATCCCCCACTACTCAAAATTTTAGTAAAACATAAACTCCTAGCTAAAATTTGCAGCCAAATAATTCTCCTTTCCACCGCAAAGATTCGAACCCCAGACCTCCTAGTCACTTACACTCCTCTAACCGCTAGACCAGCAGACCCATTCTGTTATGCTTTTACAACTAAATTCTTATAAGCCTATTACCCAAAGTCAAGACTTTATTCATTAAAAACCAAAATTTTGCCCAAGTTCTGACTTGAACTTGGGACCTCCCTAACACACCTAAAGTACAAAGCCATCATAGTAGACAATTATTTGTGTCAAACAAATGCAGAAACATATTCAAATATTTTATCCCTCAACAAATCACGAAATCCAAAATTAAGGAAATTTTTGGGGCGTTACAACTCTACCCCCTAAAAGAAAATTTCGTCCATGAAATTTTACTTGATCAGAAGAGGTGAGGATACTGCTATCGTATCGAATCCTCTGGCTCCCAAGTAGCCTCCTCAGTTTTATGATTTCGCCACAGCACCTTCACTAAAGGAAAAGACTTTCTTCGTAGAACCTTAACGTCGCGATCTAAAATCTAAACCGGCTCCTCCTCGAACATCAGATCTTGTCTAATCTCAATCTCCTCCATAGGCACAATGTGCATGGGATCAGAGCTTTAACGTCTCAACATCGAGACATGGAATACATTATGTATGCGATCTAACTCTGAAGGTAGCTCCAGCTGAAATGAGACTGGCCCCACTTGCTTTAGAATCCGGTACGACCCAATAAATCGAGGACTCAGCTTGCCCTTGTGACTGAACCTCAAAACTTTCTTCCATAGGGAGGCCTTAAAGAAAACTGAGTTCCCCACAGAAAATTCGATGTCCTTCCTCTTTAAATCAGCATAAGACTTCTGTCTGTCAGAAGCTACTTTTAAACGCTCTCAAATTAATCGGACCTTATCCTTAGTATTTGATACCAACTCTGGACCCAGAACACGTCGCTCACCCAACTCAGTCCAGCATAAGAGAGTGCTACACTTACGACCATATAGTGCCTTGTAAGGTGCCATCTGTATACTAGACTGGTAACTGTTGTTGCAGGCAAACTCTACTAAAGGCAAGTACTCCCCCCAACTACCTCTAAATTCAATAACATAGCTCCTCAACATGTCTTCCAATATCTGAATCATCCTCTTTGACCGACTGTCAGTCTGAGGATGAAAAACAGTACTGAAGTCAAGCCTCGAACTTAGAGCCTCATGAAGCTTCTGTCAGAATTGAGACGTAAAACGAGGATCCCTATTAGAGATGATCGGTACAGGAACCTCATGTAGCCTCACAATCTCTGAGATGTATAGTTTGGCCAACTTCTGTAGGGAGAATTCTGTCCTGACCGGAATAATACGAGGGGACTTGGTCTGTAATATCCCAAATTAGGGCCTAATCGAAATAGTAGTTTCATGACCACAAATATGAGATAGAAATAATTATTTTTTAATTATTTTGAGGTTTATGATATGATTTCATGATTGTGTGAAAATTTCATGAAGAAATTCTATACATAAAGTGCTTAATTTGAGATTAGGGACTAAATTGAATAAGTTGCAAAACTTGCATTCTAGAAGCTTTTAGTATGAAATTGCTTTGGAATATTAATTAGGAGGTCTTAAATAGAAATTTAACCAATTTCTAAAATTTTGGACAAAAATGAACTTGTACATGAAAGATTACAAAGAAAGGCATTAAGGGCATTTTTGTCAAATGGTAAATATAGTCATTAAAAAGGAAAAAATAACACAAAAATAGACCCATCTTCTCCATAGAGGCTGCCGAATTTTCCTTAACACCATAGCTAGGGTTTTCAACATTTCAAGCCTTGATTGTAAGTGATTTCCATGCCCGTTTTTAATGTTCTTTTCGATTTTAAAATCTAGAAAGCATGTTCTATCATTTTCTAGCAATATTTTGAGCTAGGATGCATGTATGAAAATTTACCCATGTGTTACATAATTGTATTTTGATGAATAATGAAGGAATATGATGTGTTGATGTGTGTTTAACAACTTATACCTAGTAGTTTTATGTGAAAACACCTAAAAAGGGACTTAATTGTAAAAAGGTAAAATGGATGGTAAAAAAAATCTGATTTTATGTGAAATATGGGATGTTATGGACACTAGGAGATTCGGCTATGCTTATATGTCATGGGAAATGCACGTAACTCATTGTACAAACTTAAGGACTCAATTGTAAATAATTAAAAAGTTAGGGGTAAAATGGTAATTTTTATCCAAGCTCGTATTAGGGGCTGTTTTGGTGAATGTGTATATTGAATAAATTAATTTGGCATTTTAGATCAAGAGAATTGAGATTCGAGTCGCGATCGAGGGAAAAATAAAGTTTACGAAGAATAGGCTCGATTTCTAACATTTTGTACCGAGGTAAGTTCATGTGTAAATAAGGTAACATAATTGTTATTTTAAGCAATTTAATGTCATTTATATTATATGGTGTTTATTATTATGAAATATTATGCTTTGAAAATAATTATTTAGTAATATGCAAGTTATGGGAGCCATTTGATAAATGCGAAATACTACCAAGTTCTGTTCCGAGATTCCGAGAAAGATGACAAAAATGTGTAATTGAGGTGAATCCCGCTTGAACCTTGAGAATAGATTAGGATACAAGTGACATGTCACTAGGATGGTTGAGTTCCGAGCTCGTGATACAAGTGACATGTCACTAGGATGGTTGAGTTCCGAGCTCGTTGAGTTGAGTCCGAGTTCGTGAAATGTAACTAGGCATCTGAGCTCGTTGAGTTGAGTCCGAGTTCAGTTATGGATGCAAACGCCCGAGCTCGTTGAGTTGAGTCCGAGTTTTCTTATGGGTGGGTTACATGGTAGCTTGGCTACATAAATTCCGTAGGCTATTGATTTGTCTAGCTACGGATATGACACTTATGTGTATGCAATCCGTGTATCCGAATGATATTCCAATGTGTTTAACGGGTGAATTTGAAGTGAATAAGGAGAATACCTAAAACGAAAGCGACATGGTGGTAAGTAGGGTGAAAGAGGAAATTGGACAGGTATGAGCTTAAACGTCGGGTTAGGAACTTGGTAAGACAAGATTGTGGTAAGATAGCGAGTATACTTGTAACATGAATGTCTTAGTGATATTTATGCAATTGATGTTTATGTTGAATTGCATGATTATGTTGTTATTTGCATGTGAATTTACTAAGCATTTATGCTTACTCCCTCCTGTTCATTCATTGTAGTTTTGACAAGCCAGCTCGGAAATCGGGAAAGGTCGAAGGATCGTTTACACTATTTTGGAGTATGGCATGTATAACATTATAGTTATTTTGTGTATATGATCTTATGATATGGCTATTGAGTGGTAAGGAATGCTGGAAAATGATTAGCCATTGGAATGGCTAATTATGATCATATTTGGTGTTATGTATGTTTAATGTGATACCTAATCCATGGAAATGCATAAAAATGTGAAAGTTGTTATAAAACAGTATCTTACAACAGCAATGATGTGAGTTTGAAAAATCACTAAAAATAGTAGAGGTAGAATTAGATGGTGAATAAAATATTAAATTGAAGCTTATTGTGTCTATTTTTATATGGAAGAAACAAAATAGGTAAAGGAGTTTTATTTTATAAGATCTTTGAGTTTTGGTGGAACAGGGTTAGAGCGATTTCTGAATCCCCTATTTTGAATTTAGAAATTCACTAAAAATTGTACAAAAATAATTAGGAGTCATACTTTATATGTACAGATTTCTTATTGAGTCTAGTTTCAAGAGAAAACTTAAATTTTGTACAGAGAGAAAAGTGATTTGTAGTGAACAGAGGTCAAAGTAGTCGAACACTAAAATAGGGGAAATTTAACTAATAAACGGTACTAATTGGCCTGACCAAAAATTCTAGAAAAAACTTAGTAAATAGATATTTGAGTCTAGTTTCAAGAAAAATTTATAGATCTTAATTTTTAGTTTTGTAACTCGAGATATGATTTTTTTAGCGAATATGATGCAGATGGATAGTTTATTACGAATGCTGAAATAAATGGTTTAAAATTTGTTTAAGTGATAAATTAAGTTTGTTAACTCCTCAAGCTCGACTCTGGCGACGGTCTCGGGTAAGGGGGCGTTACATGGTCAATCGATCCATGATAACCCATACAGAATCCTTCTTAGTGGGTGTTAAAGGCAATCCACTAACGAAGTCCATCGTCACTCGCTCCTATTTCCACATCGATATCAGTACTAGCTGTAGCAACCCCGAAGGCAACTGATGCTCAGCCTTAACCTGTTGACAAGTCAGACAGCAAGCCACGAAATTGGTCACCTCATGCTTCAACCTTTACTACCAGTAGAACTCTTGAAGATCTCTGTACATTTTGTTCCCACCAAGATGCATAACATAAAGGCTACTATGCGCTTCCTTCAGAATCGTCTGCCTCAAGTCCTCGTTACTCGGTACACAAATCTGACCTCGAAAGCACAAAACCCCATCATCGTTAAACCCAAAATCTGAAGTAATCCCAGTCTCAACCTAACGGAATCGCAACTCGAGAGACTTATCCCCCTTCTGTTTATCCCTGATCAGATTAATCCATGTTGGTTTCACTTGAAGTTCTGCCAACAAACTCCCATCGTCGAATAGACTTAGTCGAGCGAACAACACTCTCAGATTTGTCACGGCCCTACGGCTCAACGCATCAGCCATCACATTGCCCTTACCAGGATGGTACTCTATGCTGTAGTCGTAATCCTTAAGCAGCTCAATCCATCGTCGCTGCTTAAGATTTAACTCATTCTAAGTGAGGAGATACTTGAGGCTCTTGTGATCAGTGTAAATAGTACACTTCTCACCTTACAGATAATGCCTCTAAATCTTAAGAGCAAAAACTACTTCAGCCAACTCCAAATCGTGTGTCGGATAATAAACCTCATGAGTTTTGAGCTGTCGAGACGCATAAGCCACCACTTTACTGTCTTGCATCGGAACACAACCCAAACCCACGAGTGACGCATCACTGTAAACCACGAAGTCCTTCCCAAGCTCAAGCTGTATCAGAACTGGAGTATGTGTCCAAATGAAAGGAACTCCCTTATGCAATAGTTTAGTTAATTGAGCTGCGATCAAGGAGAACCCTTCCACAAAATGACGATAATACCCTGCCAGCCCTAGAAAGCTACGAATCTCAGACACATTCTTCGACTGTTTCCAATCCAACACAGCCTCAACCTTACGAGGATCCAAACGAATCCCCTCAATAGATACCACATGACCTAAAAAGGTAACCTCTTGAAGCCAAAACTCACACTTAGAGAATTTCACATACAATTCTTTCTCGCGAGGAGTTTGTAGGAAAACCCTAAGATGCTCATCCTCTAACTTAGAATACACCAGAATATTGTTGATGAACACTACTATGAACTGATCCAAGTAGGGCAGGAATACTTGATTTATCAGGTCCATAAACACCGCTAGTGCATTAGTCAACTCAAAAGGTATAACTAGGAATTCGAAATATCCATAACGAGTCCTAAATGTCGTCTTATGCACATCGGCCTCTTTCACTCTCAACTGATGATACCCTAACCGTAAATCAATCCTGAAGAACACAGAAGCTCCTTTGAACTAATCGAACAAGTCGTCTATCCTCAGAAGTGGGTATTCATTCTTAATCGTCAACTTATTCAACTGACGGTAGTTGATGCATATCCTTATCGTACCATCCTTTTTCTTCACGAACAGAACAAGTGCTCCCCATGGAGACATAATAGGACGAATAAAACCACTATCCAACAGCTCCTGAATCTGAGCTTTAAGCTTAGTAAGCTCCTTCAGTGCTATTCGATAAGGGGCAATAGGCACCGGAGCCGTACCAAGAACCAACTTAATCCCAAATTCTACCTCTCGACTTGAAGGTAAACCTAGTAGTCCCTTTGGAAACACATCTGGAAAATCCCTCACAGTTCAAATGTCCTTAACCGAAGAGTCTCCAGAATCCAAAACACTGATGTAGGCCAAGAATGCCTCATATCCCTTTCTTACCAACTTTTTCGCCGCCAATGTAGTTATCACATTAGTCAGATAATTTCGTCGTTCCCTAATCAGGAATATCTTATTATCTTCCTTGGTTCTCAGAACAACCCTCTTTTCAGCATAATCCAGACTCACTCAATGTTTCACCAACCAGTCCATGCTCAGAATCAAATCAAACTCCCCAAATGCGAGCTCCATCAAATCAGCTAGAAACATAGTCCTTTGGACCTCTAACGGTACATCTCTAAATAGTTTACCAACTCTAATAGACTGCCCCAATGGACTCACCACTGATATTTCACTAGAAGTGCTCTCATACGGTGTCCCCAAAGTCTCAGACACAGTGCCAGCTACGCAAGAGTGTGTAGAGCCTCTGTCTATCAATGCAAAGTAAGGTACATGAAAAATTAGAAATGTACCCTTGATAACGTTTAGAACATCTCCATCCTCACGGCGATGTGCAGCATAAACCAGTGCTTACTGCCTCGCATCAGTTGGTCTAGCACCTTTGCCTGGTGCTCTCTACCCTCGGCCCATACCATTACCACCCCTAGCCTATCCTTGGCCCCTAGGTGGCTGCTGAACTACCCTTGGTGATTGTGCAGTCTCATTAATCGGAGCTTGCATCTGATTAGTCCTTAGCGAACATTTTTTAACACGATGCTTAGTCGACCCACATCTAAGACAAGCCCCAGTAGCTCTCCAACACTAACCCGGATGGCGTCTACCACAATGTCCACATAGAGCAACCCTAGCAGGTGCAACAGTAGGCCCAACTCTCATGGCCCATTAGTCCTTGCCTTCTTTTTAGGCCTCATCCCAGCTTTAGAAGGCTCAGATTCCCTCTTAGCCTTCCCTTCCTCTCGGTTCTGTCGCTCTGAACGGTTCACCTCTTCGGCGATCTTTACATTTTTGACCAGTGTAGAGAAATCTCGCTCCCTCTGAGGAGCTATCAGAACTCGTAAACTGTCTCAAAGACCATCCTCAAACCAAACACAATGCTCATACTCTATTGCCATCATGCCTCTAGTATAACGGCTCAATCTCAGAAATCCAGCCTCATGCTCAGTCACAAAACGATCCCCCTGAGTGAGATTCAGGAACTCACGTTGCCTCGCATTAGTATAGCTGGCTCCCACATGCTTTCTATGGAAAGCCGTCTTAAACAGATCCCACGACAGACGACCAGGCTGAATGCACTCTTTAATTGTGAGCCACCGCTGATATGCCTTGTTGTGAAGTAGTGACACGGCCCCTTTAAGCTTATACTCATCAGTGAAATCCAGGTTGTCCATTATTCTCTCCATGGCCTCCATCTAGTACTCGGCCACATTACGAAAAACTCTAGCGATGCCCTTGAATAACTCAGCCCTATTGGACCAGAGTTGTTATGTAACGACCCACGGCCCCTAGATACAGTATTGGGCCTAGCGACCCTCTCCAAAATTCGTAACATGGCTTGGGACATTGCGTCATCCCCAGTCGCATGATCATATGACCCTGATCCAGTATCTGTAACAGGTGACACCGGCGTCTCGTTAATGTCCGCATTCGGAATCGTATTAGAAGCGAATGACTCAGCTCGAGCCCCTCTACGGGCTCTCCCTCGACCTCTAGTACCCCCTCTACGAGTACCTTTAGCGCTCATCGCAGATATCAAAAATTGTCTGTATTAATAGTCTTATGCAAATCAGTTTACAATTCTGATATATTATTAGCAAGTATCTTATGCAGTACATTATCAGAAGTTTAAAGTCTGTTATTACGAGAAAACAGTCTCACTACGATTTTCAGTCTACACTACCAAGAGTATTTCAGTATAGTATATTATCTATAGTAATCTTATAGCATACAAACAGTGTTTTTAGTCAATTTAAACAGAATTCCTAAGCATACTTTCAATCAGTATATATTAGAGATTCAGTAACTTACTTGGATCGGTGTCGGAGACTCGGTGTACCACTTACTTATTTATCAAACATATTTCAAAATCATTTTCAAATCATTTGTCAAAACCATACTTTAAAACCCAAACCACAGCCGAGTTTTGTAACTTGACTCTGACACTACTAAATGTAACACCCCAAACTCGGCCTAGAGTTATGACTGGATCTGGCGATGCCACATGGAAGTGTTTTGAAAATCGATTCAATTGTAAAAACTTATTCAGATTATTGTCTTTACCTTAGTAGGAAATATGATCGACTGGTTGAAAATATTTCTTTATCGCAGAAGCTATAAAACCAAGTAACTTTTGGAACCAACTTAATTACAAAAAACCTTAGCTTTAGTTTTGGAAAATGATGTTTTGAAGCGATACAGTTTAAAAATCCATATATAACAATTTAAAAACCCAAATTAAAATCAAAAGTCCAAGTTCATATTACAAAAATAATCCCAAAATAATAAATAAAACCGTAAAAGTATTAAGTTTATAAATCAAAATAAGTATAGCAGTGGTCACCTCGAGCCCTCCGCTGCACCGATCCATCTACTGTTGGGGATTACCTGACAGACAAACAAATAAAGGGGTGAATTTTTGCAAACTCAGTGTGTACATCCCCACAGTTCAGCATGCATACAAACAGATATCAGAATACAATCATACTTTGGGCTTGAGCCCTTAACAGAAACGGTGTGGGCCATGGCCCATTCAGAACAGAATTAGATATAATCGGGCCTTAGCCCATACAGATAACATATACATATCAGATCAGAAATAAAAACAGAAATAGAAACATGCCCACCAACCCTACACACCATCTCTGTCCAACCATACACACCATGTGGGGATAAAATCAACCCACCCAGCCCTACATACCAGGTATGGGGATAAAATCAACCCATCCAACCCTACACACCATAAGTTACCGTAAACGGTGTCATAGGCCAATTTTTGGCCTGTTAAATTAAACCCATACGTTTCAAACCTTTACAATTAAACCTTTTTACAATTTGAACCCCAAAATCACTACCCATAACCCATACACTTAAACCCACTTACTCATTTTACAAAATAAACCCAAATTATCATAACCCATTACAATTAAAACCCACATCTCATTTACCCAATTACCCACTAGCCCAAATCTGCCCTAACCCTACCTGAGCCTCTCATTTGCAAACTGTTGCCTATTCAGCCTCTGCCACCGCCTCTGTCAAATCCACCGTTCTCAGCACCACCCATGTCAGTGCCAACTTGACCTGCAAACATTAAAATCGAAGTGACAGAAAGTAAGAAAAAAGCTTGTAAGCAAAGGCTATAAAAGCCGAATTTGAGCATTGTAATGGGGGATTTTTTCTTTTTTCAAAAAGTATATACAAGCAGTATACTATAATCGTCATTTTCAGAGTGAAATTTTGGATCTCAAACGAACAACAGCAATATAACAGCGAAGGGACACCCCCCGATCGGAGAACAAATCGGAAAATAAAACAGAAACTCAAGGTGAATTCTTTTTTAATTCTTTAAAATTTTTTTCTATAATAATAACAATAATAAAACTAAAAAATAAAAAATAAATAAAACAAGAAAAAAATAAATAAATTTTTACCTCTTCGGCCACCGTGTACGGTGGCCAGCACCGGCGCCGGCGATGGTGACCGGTCCATTGACCGATCCGGTGACCGGATCCCTCCCCCGGTTTCCCCTTCTTCTCTCCCTTCCCTCTCCCTCCTCTTTTCTCTCTCTTTTTTTCTTTCTTCCCCGTGAAAATGAATTCAACAAAAAAATTTTGTCTTTTATACTACTCGAACCCCGGTCAGGTTGGATCAACCCGACCCAAGAGGATCCGCGTGTTTTTCACAGATTTTGGGCTATTCACCACTTCGATCCCTCCGCTTTTACGCTGTTATGCAATTAAGGTTTTTAAAATTATAATTTGGCCCTAAAATTCGTGCGTGTTTCAATTTAATCCCTCACTGATGCGCTGCGTTTTAAAAGCTGGGTAAATTGCTATTTCGGTCCCTTATATTTTAACCTGTGTTCAAATAGGCCATTCTCTTTCGTTTCTTATCCCGCATTCGCCCTAGAAATTCCCTTTTAATTCAATTTCGTCCTTTTTCGTTATTTAATTTTTATCCTAATATTATTGTATTCATTATTATTATTGTCATTTTTAATATTAAAATATGTTTTGTATTTATATGTATACTATTAGCAATATTCGTTTTAAATATTACTATTATTCTATATTATATTACTATGCATGCATGCTAAATACTATATTATAAATACCTATATGTATATATTATCGTTATATCCATTTTATTACTATTATTTTATTATTATCATTATTATTATTATTAGTATATTTCACTATTAATAGTATTATTTTAATTTCGGTCAATACTTATATATGTATACTTACACCTATTTATTAACAGTTTTTTATATATCCTTACTATTCCTAATATGCATATATTACATATATATTATTATCATTATTATATTTAGTTTACTACTTTTATTTTTTATATTACTATTATTATTATTATTATTATTATTATTATTATTATTATTATTATTATTATTATTCCCATGATTAACTTATATACCTTTACACATATATATATATATATTCCTGTACCTATTATTATTTTATATTATTATTACCAAATATATTGTTTTATTTTATTTTTGAATACATAACTTGTTTTTATTTTCTCTTACCATTGTTATTGTCATTTTAATACTCTAATATCTCTTGTCAATTTTCTCACGTTTTAATTAATTCCAATAAATAAGGCAACGTACCGATTTAACATTAAAGCCACCGATTTCATTGCTATGTTGGGAGAAATCTGTCGACTCGTGTTAAAAATGGGACGTCCTTCTAAAAAACCAAAAATTCAACGATTCTTGTTTTTCGATCGGATCACGACTAAATGTTAAATTGGACTTGCATTTTTGAGAATAAAGACAACACATGTTTAATAATATACCAATTTTGGGCGTCGCGGGGGTGCTAATACCTTCCCCGCGCGTAACTGACTCCCAAACCCTATTTTTCTCTGAATTTTGACGCGGACCTAAACTCGGCCATCTTTTACCCGAAAATAATTTTTTGTTAAAGGTGTCCGATCACACCTAGAAAAAAGGATCGGTGGCGACTCCCTTGTTTTAATAAAATTCAGATTTCAAGTTTTCAATAGATCGCCGCAATTAGCGACCAAAACTACAAAGATAAATTTTTACGTCGCTACAAACGGCACATAATAGATATATGCAGCATAAGTGCCAGATAACGGGCTAGAAGCCTTTCAGATACTTCCTTCACTTCATCAACAATCCCACCCCAATGCAATGCAACATGATATCATGGCATGCTATGATGCGGATAACATATAACAGATCATATAATCAGGCAGATACGCATGCTTATAGTTACTTGCTTACACATATATCATTATATCAGAACACAGAATGGGGTCCAAGATATCCTTACCAACCTACAATAGGTCACAGTCGACTAGGGCAACCCGTGCAACCTTATAGAACATTCTAGAAAATTGGGCTCACACGCCCATGTGGCCTGCCTGTGTGGGCCCACACGCCGTGTGGCCCACTTGGCCCAAATTGGCCTTGGCCTTGTAGATCACACGGCTTGGCCCAAAATCTCACATGCTTGTGTGGTTCACCCGTTTGGACCCACATGCCCGTGTGGCCCACATGGCCCAATTGGCAGAGCCCGTGACTCGCACACGGCCTCACTGGCCTCACACGGCTGTGTCCGTTGCGCCCGTGTCGCATGTGCATGGCCTGGCTCATCGATCACACTGCGTGTCTCGCTACATGACATCCACACAGGCAGTCCACATGCCTGTGTTGCGTCAACAACAAGCTTTTTGGCTTTTTTCGAAACTCGTTTTCTATGCAATTAGAGTACACACCTGGTTCGTTTTCGATACTTTCGCAAACCTGAGATCACTAGCACCTATAATTAGAATATCCAACCTTTGAGAAACTCAAAATGAGTCTTAACACTTAATCCCAAAACGAAGAATCAACTTACCGCTACCAGAATGCTCACTACTCCGAATCAACTTGACGAATCGTTGATTCCAATCTTACTATTGACTCCTAAACAGGAATAAAACCCCTCTTAAATACCGAACTGGAAAACGTTAGAATTGTCACAACGAAAACTTACCCAGTGTGTACAAAACACCGAATCGATGGAACTCGTCTTGATTAACAAACTAATGGAAACCAAAGAGAGAATAAACAAGGGAAAACAGTAGCAGGATGGGTGTGAAATTTCGGCAAGAGGCAAAAAGGAAGAAGAAGAAAAAAATGTCAGAATCGAATTCTACAGATATGAATCCCAAATCAAATTTTTTTGATAACCACCCACTTTTCCCTCAACTCCCTCATCCCCCACTACTTAGACTTTTAGTAAAACTCAAACTCCTAGCCAAAAGCCAAAATTTACAGCAAAATAATTCTCCGTTCCACTACAAAGATTCAAACCCCAGACCTCCTAGTCACTTACACTCCTCTAACCATTAGACCAGTAGGCCCATTCTGTTATGCTTTTACAACTAAATTCTTATAAGCCTATTACCCAAAGTCAAAGCTTTATTCATTAAAAACCAAAATTTAGCCCAAGTCCTGACTTGAACTTGGGACCTCCCTAACACACCCAAAGCCAAAGCCATCACAACAGACAATTATTTGTGTCAAACAAATGCAGAAACGTATTCAAATATTTTTGCACTCAATAAATCACAGAAGCTAAAATTAAGGAAATTTTTGGGGTGTTACAAAAATAATAATGAAATATCTCATTAAAATATTAATAACCAATATTTATTTATTTAATTAATCCAAAATATCACCAACATCATCATTACTTTCTAGATTTCTCTCTTTCTAATTGACCATTTTGCCCTTTATGATCTTTTAAAATTCCATCCTTGAGTCATCAATTAATTTGGTAAAGTTGTGATTTAATCCATCATAATTCTTCACCTATTCAATTTGGTCCTAATTCATCCATTTTCTTTAGTTTCTAGATCATTCCACTGTTAAAATATTTACACTATTGGTCCTTCAACCTTTTCATTTTACACTTTAACCCCTCAAATTTTAAATATTTACTGTTGGGCAACAAAAATTTTCTCACTTTTACAATTTAGTCCCTTCTTGAATAAATATCTCATAATATACTTCCCAATGTTGACATAACTCAAAATTTCCCTTTTTGTCACTTTAATTCTTTGTTTTACTATATCAAGGATAATATCTTACTTTCTTACTTAAATAATGTTTGGGGTATTACACGTCTTCAAACCAGTAGAAATCATCTTTCCCATTTAAGTTAGAGATTTGAAACATCAACTCATTGAACTCTTGAACATACTCTTGAACAATGCATTCTTGCGTAAGTCGGTGTAACTTAGCCCAAGCCTCCTTCTTGGCATACTGTGGGAAAAACTCTTTTTTCAGCTCGTTTTGACACTCCTCCTAAGTCCCAAGTCCCAATCATAATCTCAACTCGTCTCTCATTTGTGGATTTATGTCACCACAATAGAAAAATGATATCAGTATGTCAAATGTTGCCTACATAAGAGTATGGGGGCCTATTAAGAAAAGCTAGACACGAAGGGCCTAAATTAACATAGTGTCGCCACTAACCAATGAGGGTTAGGTTGGTTAGTCATCTATCATCTAAAAGTCTAGAATTAATACTACAAAAAAATCTAAAAAGTCTAGACTCAATCTCATCACCAAATTTTGGGTTCAGGAGTACAGTTATGTGTGGGGAAGGTTATAACACCCCTACAACGCCTATTTGGGGATAGTCTTATGGGGTCTTAGGAGCTAGGTTTGTTTTTATTTAAGCAAATTAATGTCTTAATCTTGGCTAAAATCTTATGGAAATCTTAAATAAAAAGTCTAAAGAAAATGTCTCTGGTTTACTTGTAATTCGATTAAGATGTGCTCACCAAACTTATCTAGTTTGAAACTTAAATTAGAGATTTTTACTTTTAACAGGAACCCTAAAGGATACCTAAATAACTCTAGTAAAATACCTTCAATTACTAAAATTAATTCTATTTTATAATTCTAAAAAAACTAGAAAGTACCAATGAATTAAGAGAAATATTAAAATTCATTTACAACTTATTTGATCTTTTATTATTATTATTTTTTAAAAGATTTAATTAATAACGTTGAACCTATCAAGATCTTACAAAAGTATCCTATGTCGGGTTTGTGATTTATCTTACCTTAAAATTCTTAATCTAAGGTTTAAGTTCGTCAAAATCATAAAATAATATATCTTAAATAATATTTATTAGCTTTCTTAAAAAGTTTCTAAAATAAAATACTTAGAAAGACCTACTCATGATTTACAATTCACCTACAAAAATCTTTAGTTTTAATCTTGAATAAAATCCTAAAGAATATTTACATATTAATTTAAGATTCTAAAGAGGAATCCTTTACGATATTTAAAATTAGTTTAAAACCCTAAAAAAAATCTTACATGTTATTTATAATTTTTCTAGGGTAAATGGTAGATAAGATCTTAAAGACTAACCTAAATTCAAATGTAAAAACCTTACGGTTTCATTAAAATGTAACACCTACTTAACTAACTTCATGCCAACAATTATAAGATGGAAAAATGACCTAAAGTCCCCTATTTTAAAATGAATAGTAATAAAATAGGAAAGCTAATTAAATTGGCTAAAGTTAATGAAAAGTTAAAACTCTACAAAAAATGACAATAATAAAAAAGAAAACTTAAATAAATGAAATAAATAAGACATTGATATGATGATGATAATAATAACAATAATACACCTTATTCATAATACAATAAAAGAATCAAAGTAACATAAATAAATAATATTAAAATGTATATAAGGGAAATGTGTAAAAAAACATAAATATAAATGGACAAGGAAATAAGTAAAGACGAAATAAGAATAAATAAAAATTATACAACTGTGAATAAATATAACACATTAAAATAAAGTGCATAATTGACATTAAATATATAATGTATAAATGCAAATGAAAGGGAATATATAAGTGTAAATAATTTATTAAAGATGGAAACAAAATGATATAGCTTGATTTTGGGACCAAAAGATACAAAATGTGCAAGACAGAGGATCGATGTAGCAATTAATTTGCTTTTAATTTTTAAATTTCGGATTAAATTGAAGGTTTGAATAAACAAAAGGGTTACGGGTGTAAATAGGCTAGAGAGTGAGGGCGGTGCTGCAAAAAAGGAGTAATTTTTGTAAATTTAAAAAATAAAGGGGTGAGAATGAATTACCCATTTTTGACACCTATAAATGAAAAAAAACACTATTCATTCTTTCATCTTAACCTCATTGTTTGCCAAAAAAAAAAAATCTTCCTCTTTCTCATTTTCCTTCTATGTTGGTCATGGTTCCACCACCGGAGAGCCCAACGGCTCTCTGGCCTCTGGTGGTAGAGCCGCCGTGTACGTTGGCTGGAAATTTGTTTTTGTACAAAATCAAAGTTTTCTTTAAAAAATCATTACTTTTCTTAGAAATCGAATTTTTATTTCGAATTAGTTAAAAAAAATCAAAACTTTATTTAAAAAAATTTAAACTTTTCCTTTAAAATGACTAAAAAACATATTTTTATTTTAAAAATTTAAACTTTCTCTTTTTTTTTTTATTTAAAAAATCACTATTTTTCTTAAAAATCAAAACTTTATTTCGAAATAGTTGAAAAAGATGAAAACTTTGTTTTAAGAATTTAAACTTTTCCTTTAATATGACTAAAAAACATATTTTTATTTTAAAAATCTAAACTTTTTCTTTTTAAAAAAATCAAAACTTTTCTCAAGATCAAGCCTTTTTTTAGAAAAAAAACATTTCTTTTAAAAGGGGAAGGGAAAAACGGAATTTTTAGGGCTTCTAGGGGTGGAGGATTGACGTTTCGGTGACCCTTCATCGGAGCCCAAATCCGATCCCTCAAGATATGAATATGGCAAAAAAAAGTAAAGAAAAGAAAAAAAAAAAGAAACTAGAATGCTTGTTGTTGTTGTTGTTGTTTTTTTTTTAACCTTTTTTTAAGAACAAAATATGAAAAGCCTCTTTTTTTTTTCTTTCATTTCATTTCATGTATATATATTACTTTTTAATCTTGAGTATTTGTAAAAAATGATAATAATATTTAATAATAATAGTAGTAGTGATGATAATTATAATAATTTGGGGCCTTGACAGGCCCAAAAAAGAAAGAAAAATAAAAGGAAAACAAAGGTTTCAAATTGACCAAAATCGGGTGAGCTTCAAAAGGCCTAAGAGAGAACAAAAATTTAAATAGGCCTCCAATTGGGCTCAGACAAAAATGGGTGTCTACACAGTAAGATGGACAACAATGGTGTTTACCTTAGTGACATCATCCTCGATGCCTATCGGGCAGAAGTATTATTCCCTCCATTGGATAGAATTGTCCACATCTCTTGTAGACCTTGTCTTATCAAACTCTTTTGGTTTAGGAACATCTATTCTGTGTTGCTTCATTCCTGAAGCCAATATCCCATTACGTAGAGCAACTTTACAGATAGTGAGCTCCCCTTTGAGCTTTACCACTTATTCCTTCAAACTTGTTACCATGGCTTTGACAACGTCATTCTTCATCATCAGCTTCTTAGTATGATCATCCATGGCAGCATTGAGGGTCTCTCTCATCGCATCCTAAATGGAATTAAGAGCCTCTGCCACATAGTCATTGAGCTGTACTCTTATTAGGTCTAACTCATTAGTGCATCCCTCAATTACCTCGAGTGTTTCCTTCACACCACCTATAGATTCCTCGAGATTGGTCGCCCAACCTTCCAAAGCTGATAACATATCCCTCGAATTTTTATTTTTCTTGGACCTACTGCAGGTATTTATTAGGACATTCTGTTCATCTCCCCCTTTATTCATCTCAGCCGACACCTTCGAACTTTACTCTGGCAAACTGCACGGCCTTAGGTGATTTTTTAACGCCCTCCACTCAACTCGATAAACCGGATCCGAGTATTGAGTGTTACATCCCATAATAGATGTAACTTAAAATTTTTTCCTAAGTAAAAGTTCTATTTATGAATATGACAATCTCTTATTGGTGTACATTGTATGGTTATATATACAATCCATGATAATAAAATTTCATCGATTTCTATTTTATCTCTCGGCCTACTGTATACATATTGGAATGCTACCTAAAAAAAATATGCTCAAACTTAAATCATGCCACCTAACTTCCTTTGTATGCATTATAGCTTGATCTGCCACTTCATGGCATAACCCTGGTGTCATCCTTTGGTGCATACTCCTTTACAACCTGAAATAAGAAATAACTTCAGTAAGTTCATAAGAACTTAGTGAGATAATCCTTAAATACCTGTTTCATTATATCAAAGCGTGATAGATATGTGTCTGTTGACTTTTCCTTATTCCTTCTGGTGGTTACTTCACTAAGATTTCCTTTAACAGATTGTAATTACTCTTTTCTAATTTAGACCTTTGTCTTTCTCTCAATGTCTTTAAGGACTTATCTTTTTTTCATGTTCATTAAGCTTTCACTCTACTAGGCTCCAGATTTGAGGTCCAAACTCAAATGACCATTTCTTTCCTTTGAGTGTACTATACTTATAATCTTATCACTTTGTATGTCCTTTTTTATAATCATGTCTTTTCATTGTCCTTAACCACTTTGTTTTCCTTATTAGCAGACCTTAAAATCTTATTTCATACGTCTTGATCTTATCACTACCTTTGGGTGTCGTAGGCTATGCCTATTACTTCACACAGAGTTTGCCTAGATCTTCATTACTTCAGGGTATTATTTATACATGCCTATAACACATATCCCGAATTCGCCACCTATTCTGGCGCGCTCTAGCTTTACTGTTCATTTCTTGTTACTATGCAGGGTTTGCCAATTCATTTACATATGGTGTCTTTCTTTTAGAGTTCACTGGATACTTAGTTCTTTCTACTTGTCCCATACATTATCTCTTACACTTACCATACCTTCAGAGGACCATTCATGTCATTCTTTCCTAATCCTTTACATGCCATTCATTCAAAATTTTCCATGAAGGCATTCCTTCATTTAAATAGCCACAAAGGCTTCCTTTGTATTCACCATAATGGCTATCCTTTACAGAGTTGCCACTAATGCATCCTGTTATTTAGGTTGTGCCACGAAGGTGTTCATTTTTAGGTATAACCACAGAGGCTTCCTTTACGGAGATTGTCATAAAGGCTTTCCTTTGACAGAGATCACCACAAAGGCCGTCCTTTCACAAATTTCTACAAATGCATTGTTTAAGAGGTTCGCCCCAAAGGCTTACCTTTCTAGAGTTTTGCCACAAAGGTAGTCCTTTAACATTTTCATCATAAAGACTTACCTGTCCAGGGTTCTGCCACAAAGGCTGTGCTTTAAAAGGTTCACCACAAAAACTTACCTTTCTAGAGTTTTGCCACAAAGACGTCCTTAAAAAAAGATTGCCACAAAGGCCTTTATTCTTCTGGTGATTTAGGCGATAGGGATTTGCCTAGACTCACACTTCGTGAGGTTTGCCCCTTGTCCTCTTGGGACACATAGAGAATCACATTAGTTAATAACCTTCATTAAATGTTTCTATATGATGTCATAACCCACCAGTTACGGTCTAACATGATATGGTCTTCTTTCCATACGATGCCATAACCCACCAATTACAGTCTTACACGATATGGTCCTTTAGCACCATGGTCATGGACTTGTCCTTTCAGAGATTCGTGTTTTTAGTCTTGACAGACCCCTTTAATGACTTTAGAGATAGACACGGACTCATCATGCATCGACTCATTCATGAAAAACATTCATGCATCGACTCACTCATGAAAAACATTCTTATGCTTATTAGACACACATGCACTTCCTATCAGACTAGTTTTTAGTTTTAAACATAAGCACACCATAGTAATTCAAATTCAGAAGTTTTACATTTTTTATTAGATTTGTCACATCATACTTTACTAGTTTCAATCTCATACTTTGGCCACTTAGCATAAAAAGTTTTTAGATAAGCATAATACACATGCAAGAATCAATCTAGTGACTCACCTGATAACCTCAGAGGCAATTTAAACTTTAGATTTAGCCTTTCCTTGTGGAATCAACAGTTTGGGCCTAGATCCATCATTTAGCCATATGTTATAGCTTCATCTACCTTGGTAAATAGAGACACTTTGTTAGAACCCATTTGGGTAGCCTTTATCATCACTTTAAAACCCAGACATATCACTAAGCCCTATTTCTCCAAGCATACTTACATATTTGTGTTCCCTTGTCAAATAGAGTCATGAAACGTACCTTGATGAAAGGGAAAATCACTAACAAAAACTGGGGTTTTAGACTCATCTTAGAGTGAGTTTCCATTTGCTTTTAGTCTTAGTTCTTAAGAAGGAAGATAACTTTCCCTTAACTTCACTTGAGTGTCCTTTTAACTTTACTTCAGTCTTTATGGGAACTTGATAAATGTTACATCAATATTGATTTGTCTTATCAAAATCTACCGCTTCTAAGAAATTTATCTGATTACTCTCTTAGCCTTTAACCTTTTTAGACTGCATTCGATTAATTCCTAACTAGCACCTCACATATTGGCTTGCATGGGACCACATTGGTCACTGGATGTACTATATCACTGGAGTGGACTCATTCCTTATAACCATTCCTTTAGTAATTACCACTTTTATTTCACTTATTATCGAAATTTGACGGGGAGTTCTTGCCTATTTATTTTCATTTCAAAGTCTGCCCGTTCTATATGCCAAAAAGGGCTTTTGGGTGAATATTACTTCGCTATTAGTACTTCTTTATGCTATGAGCCATATTCATATATGTATTCTTACTAGTACTCCTTGATTCATCATACTTAGCTTTCTTCAGAATTAGTCATAAGGTTTATTCTTTCATAATATCCTATACGTTGTACATATTAGAGTTCACCATGGGTTCTTTTCCTTTCATTTAGAATCCACTAGACTCATCATTGACGTACTAAGAAAGTCCTTACTCTTAATCGAGTCCTAACATTAAGTACTTGAAACTTGCCTTTAAGCCTTACTTTTATAAACAACACTTAAATAGTCAGGACTTTATCGAGAGGGATGTTACAGATTTCTTAGGTTCAAATCCACTTAAATGAGCCCAATACTTGAAAGATAGGAATTCTAGACAAAAATTCTCTAAGGCACCTAAGCAAAGCGGAAACAAACTCAAAGACAAAAGAGTAATGAAAAAAGTAGAAAGCCACAAAACGATAGCGCACACTAAGTGTTTGAGTAAATGCTCTCAAAAATATATATTACTTTGAAAGTTTACAATTAACTAATTGCAAATGAGGGGGATTACCTATATTTGTATTTGAGCTCCCCCAAATTTAACGGAATAGGTTGAGTTACATCAACAGTTAAAATTTGTGCCTACTGACAATATAAAAGTCTTAACAGATTTAAACTCTATACATTTTTATCCCTTAGGATTTATATTAAATACCCTAGTAACTCTAGTTTTACTAGAGTGTTTCACTAGGCCACCAAGGCTTCAAGTAGATGGGCTTCTCCATATTTCCACGAGTTAGGTCAGTTCAAGTGGGTCAAATAAGCCTTATTTAATCTGTTGACCTCCATGGGACATTTTGTATGCAATGGTCATGGGCTTTGATTCGTGACCTGTGACATTGCATAGCATGGGATAAAAAAATAGTTAAGTTCTATATTTTAAATCCTAAGATTTAAATTAGCTCCTACACCCATTTTCTAAAAAAATTACCATTTTGCCATTAATGAACTCCAAGGGTTAAGATTAAAAAAGAAGTTTAATCCAATGGCTCCCATAGAACCCATGTTTTCTTATGTTCTCTTTTACTTCAAATTTTAAATTCACCGCATATCACATGTCTTATTACTATATAAATCATTTAACAAAATATTACTCTATATATTACTCATGTAATGCCCCAAAGTTTTTATTTTTGATTTTGCAAAAGTGTGACACAATTGTGTATCTGCTTCAGTGGTTAAGTGTTTTGGGTATGTGTGAGAGGTTCAAAGTTCAAGCCTTAACTTTAGCAAATTTTGATATTTTTTTGATCTAAGCTTCACCCTTGTTCTGTGGGCTTATATTTAGTTGTATGTTATTTCATGTCAAAATGGGCTTGCTGGTCTGGTGGTTAAGTTGAGTGTTAGTTTGTTGAAGGTCTTATGTTCGAATCCTGGAGGGAGCATAGTTGTTAATTTTTGCTTCTGGCTTTTGTAAGAGGTTGTAAGGGGCTGGACGTCTGTAGTGGTTGTGTGTTAGTAGGTTAGTGGGAGTGGGAGAGAAAGTAGGGATAGGATTAGATTTTCCTGAGTGTGTGGTTAGTGTCCTCCTCCCAAAAATCTCACCTTCTCCTTTCTGATGTTTTTTCTTCCTCTTCCAATTTTCTAATGAAATTTCTTCCTTTCTCCTCTTCTGTTTTTTTTTCTTCTTTTCTCTTTTGTCGCTTGTATTGAATTCTTACCACAATCTTGCCTTTTAAATCCCGATTTACTAGTTCCACGGTATTTTACTATGAATTGGTAAGTGATGTAAGGGTATCGTGGTCTTAGCTTTTGGTTAATCTATGGAGAAGTAACAATTTCCTGCTCGTGCCATCTCGTAATCAAATCATTTGGAGCTTTGAGGGTAAGTGTTAGCGTTTGATTTGAGATAGTAGGTTTCGAGTTGCTAGAGTAATCGAGTCTTAAGACTGATTTTGAGTATTGTTATGTAAATTATTAGGTGTTGGTTATCTCGAGAGTGTTTCTACATCGAAAGCGTACCAGGTATGTACCCAAAAACACAGAAAATGAGATTTCGGCAAAAGTCGAAAACCTTTCTATCAACGCCACACAGGTGTGTGGTCGTCTGTGTGGTAGGTCATGCACGAATGGCACGGCTGTGTGTTTGACGAAGGCTAGGCCGTGAGCTGACATGATTGTGAGTTGGCAGGTGTGGCCATGTGTGGCACACGGGCTAGACCAAATTAGGCCGTGTGGGTCATACGGGCATATGAGTCCATACGGGTGTGTGGGTTTCTAGGCCAGGCTGTGTGATCCACATAGGCCAAAGGCCAATCTGGGCGTGTGGGCCACACGGGCAAGTCGTATGGGCGTGTGGGCCCATTTAACTAAAATGTTCCTTAGGGTTGCACGGGTCGTCCCAAACGACTATGAGCCTACTGTAGGATTGGTAAGGAGTAATTAGACCCTGATTTGTATGATCTGTATGACTGATATTGTGTTCTAAGCATGTTATTACCATGCATATCTAACTGATCTGATGCGTATAACTGTATCTGCTATGTATATATGCCATATGAGCATGTTAAACTGTATATCTATTTTTGCATATCATCTATTTCTGTACTGTTGTTGTTATTGGGGTGGGATGATGATTATTGGAGGAAGTGTTCTGAAAGGCGTTTATGCCTATTATCTGGCAGCTGAGCTGCATTATTTTTGATATGTGCCGCATTTGGTACAGTATGGTGTGTAGGGCTGGGTGGGTGTTTTAAACCCCACATGGTGTGTAGGGATGGTCGTAGATGGTATGTAGAGGCTGGGGGTAGGATCTGATTTCTGTTTTGACTGTATATCTGCATCTGTATCTGAGTTGGGTTACGGCCCAATTTTGCATCTGTTACTATGATGAGCTTAGGCCCAAATCTGTATTCGTAATGGGCTTAGGTTTAAATCTGTGACTGATTGATTCTGAAGTTCTGATTGTGTGCATGTTTATTTCTGTGGGGATTACACACTGAGTTTATGTAAACTCACCCCTTCTGTTTAATCTGTATAGGTAATCCCCAGATTCAGACAATTTGTTACAGCAGAGGACTCGACGGTGACCACTATTATTTAAACTGTTTTTACTTATGTTTTATGGTTAAATCATTTGTGGGTATTTTGTTGTAATTTTGGACTTTACGGACTGTTTTGTTTAATTTGGGCTTAACTTGGTTTATTATGATTTTATAACTACTAGATGTGATAAAAACTTTGTTTTTATGAAAGGCAAAAGTTTTCCAGAAATTAAATGATTTATAAAACAATGCTTTTATACGCTTCTGCTAAGAAAATGTTTTATCTCTAATTGTTTAAAAGGATAAGAGTTTTGAAATTGATAATAACGATAAAGGTTAACGAACAAGATTGGTTTTAAGTTGACGACGCTGTTTTAAAACCTTATGATGTGACACTGCCAGATTCGGTCATAACATCTGGGCCGTATTTAGGATATTACAACTCAACCTTCTAAATTGAAAACAAAAGTTCATCAAGTCCTACTTTTCAAATTAAACTCAATATCTTAAAATAAATTATACTTTATCATATTTAATAGTATTTTTTGGTATCTAACTAACTTCAGAAATATTTTTAATAACTTTAAATTCTTTCTTTTAGAAATTTTATGATCCCCATGGTCAGAATATTACAATTAATGACACTAAAAATTTTTAGGTCATTACAAAAAACCTTTATTTCAAATCGAAAAATTTGATAGAGAAGCAATTTTTCAAAACAAACATTGATTTAAAATTAAGATTTTAACCAAGCTAATAAGCCAAAATTTTTAACTTTTGAAAAGTGCTTTTCAATTAAGTTACTTTTTATCCATCGATTAAATCTTCTATTTTACAACATGATGTCTAAAATTGACATTTTATCTTTTCAAAAACACTTTTTGACAGCAATAGTAAATGCTATCAAACTTTCCAAAAACGCTTTTTAAAAGTTCTTTTTTCACAACAATTTTCAAAAATACTTTTTAAGCTCAATGATAGTTAACATATGTTTAAATTCAAACGCAACTATGACAGTTAAATCATCATCGAAATGAACATTAAAGACATTAGATTGAAATACATATATATAAATAATAAATTGTTTAAAATATGTTTAAATTAAATATAAAGATATTTATATTATATTTAAATTACATAATATATATTAAAACTATATTAAATTAAATAATAATTAAAAAAATTATTAATTAAAATAACAATAATGAAATTGAAGGGTACAAGAGAAATTTCATTGCTTATTCAAGGTCTGTTCCAGCGTCCACCTGACCTCTAAGCATCAGTTAAGAATTCATGCCTCAGCGTGGTTGAAAATTTCATAGCAAGTTATCCAAACATTCTTCTGGTGAACTTGTATTTTCTTTGAAACTATTCTTACCTAAGAATGCAAACGCAGTGAACCTCTTTTGGCATTTAAAGGAGCCCTAAGTCGGCTAGCAGCTCCGCTAAATGATGAGGTGAAAGGAATGACTGCAATGGTCAAGTTTCGGTTTGAGTGAGAAGAAGATGGACAGTGACATCCTACCCTTACCCAAAAAGGGACCATCTTTATTTACATTTGATCACCATAAATAGGGCTAGCTTGAAAACCTTGTTGTGAGAGAGATCCTCGTGTTTCTATTTTGTTGACAAAACATTGGGAACATAATGAAAAACACAAGAAACTCTAAAGCCATAGATAGGGTATACCTTGCTTTCGGTAAACAATAAATTGGGCTGAATCTATGCCACCTCAAAGGCTCAACTTAATTGCCAAGCAATTTAAGCTCGGGTCATGAATATTTATTGCTCATCAACATTTTACTTTTTCGATCTTATGAATTTTCTATGATAAATACAAATATATTTAATTCAATAGGTCTAAATTTGAATAAAGTGAATTTTGTTTAAACCAATCCAAATTAAATTATGGGGGGTTTGGTAAGTAGAGTTCTGGGTTTTTTTTAGCTTATTTGGGCACAGATAGTCAAACTCTTGAATTGTGTTGTTTGGTGAATGGAGGTTTGTAAGAGCTTGTTGAGCTAAAACCTTCAAAATAAAAAAATAAAAACTGTTATTAACAAATTTTTTCAACAACTGATTGAGAATGAGATATGTGGAATGACATATCTGACCATACTTGCTAAAAAATTACTTTATTTGCCACATGCTCTCAAACTTAACAAGGGTGCCAAGATATCAGTAGTTTCTGTTCTCCCATATTCACTTTCATCTCAAAAGTCCAAAGTAAATCTAAGAAAAAAACAAACTCCACTGTGAATCTACAAAAAAAACTCCACTATAATCTACAAAAATCAACATTGCCGTGAGAAATTTTCAATTGATCTTATTAATCCTTGAATATTTATGTACTATTACTATTAATTTATTTTCAATTTACTTGTGTAAAATGAATTTTTATGTGACTTTATATTAATTAAAATATGCTACTTTACAAATTTATTCAGAGTGTGACATAATTATCACTAATTTACATAATAAGAACATAACATAATTATCACTAAGAATATAGTTTACAATTATATTGATACACTACTAATTTTTATCAATTTCCACAAGGTTAATATTTGCAAGTAAGGAACTTAAGAAAATTTTTTATTTAAATTTTAAAAAATGTTCACTAATTAATTTCCATAATGGATGTTTTAATTCCTTGATAATAGTGTTTTTGTTAGGAATCGACCCGATTAAGCAACGAACAAGTAAAAATAGCAGAAGAAATTGAGAAATTGAACACACAAATTTAACGTGGAAAAACTCCTCTAAAGAGGATAAATAACCATGGGCAAAGATAATTTTACTATAATGGCAAAAGAAACGAAGATTACAAAAGATGGAGATAAAAACTAAACCCCAAAAACCCGAAAACAAAGAACCCTTAAAACGTAAACACAAAATTCTCTAAATGTGTTATGATTTCTAATATCTAATGGGTGTGTTTTCTAAGGTTGTAAAAGAGTCTATTTATAGGCTAAATTCATAGGTCAAATAATAATAAAATAATTTAAACTAATCAATATTTGATTGAAACAAATAAACAGAGTTTAACTAGAAGATTATTTCTCAAATTTGACTGAAAATAGGAGTCATATTTAACAAATCTCCACATTGACTCATATTTCCACAACGCCATCTTTGCCAAAGCTCGCCACGAGCTTATCTTGAATTATGCAGGGAATTAACTGAGTCGAATCTGTGCTTTGAAACTAGAAGACTTCTAGCCTTCGACTTTTACACTGTCAAATCAAAACTAACCTGGGTCTGACTTTCACGAACACAGTGCCCTCTAACTTTTCAAAACCTGCATCCAAAAGAGAACCTCTCTTCAACGAAATAGTCATACATTTTTCCCTCCTATGACCAAGTTGCCTTTGCTCCAAACGAGTTGACTTCGACTCTGTAACAGACGAGGGACGTCCGATTTCATTGGTCATTGTAGAACCTTCTAGAATATAAAGACTGCCAGTTCTTTTGCCTTTTAACAAAACGAGAGATCCACGTGATACTTTAATGCCACTCAACTCGATGTTGATTTTGCATCTTTTCAAGTCTAAAATACTCAAGGAGATGAGATTCTTTCGTAAATCAGGTACATACTTGACATCTGAGAGTGTCCTAATCGTCCCATCGTGTATCTTAATTTTAACAGTACCAATACCAATTACCTTACTAGATGAATCGTTTCCCATGTGCATAACTCCACCTTCAACCGAACTGTATGTGGAGAACCATTCTCTATTGGGACACATGTGGAAAGAACATCTAGAATCTAGGATCTACTCAGACGTAAGCTTAGAGTTATCGCTCATTGACACTAACAAGAAATCATCACTGCTTTCATCGGCCAAATTAGCACCAGCTACATCTTCCTCGTTACTCTCAGCAGCTCTTTTATTTCACAGTTTATAACAATATGCTTTAACGTGACCTAACTTTTTATAATAGCGACACCTTTTGTCTCGTTTCTTTGATACTACCAAAACAAAAGCTTGCTTATCTGCCTTGCTATCCAAATGAAGCTTATTTTCGAGTTTGTCTCTACTCAACAAATGACCCTTCACATCTTCGAACGAGAGTTTGTTTCTGCCATAAATCAGGGTCTCCCTGAAAGACTTGTTTGAAGGGGGTAAAGAGCACAATAATAGCATAGCTTGATCTTCATTATTAATATGAACCTCAACGTTCTTTAATTCATTTAAAAGAGTAATAAATTGATTGATGTGATCTCTAAGAAGCTCACCTTTGTTCATCCAAAATGTAAATAGACGTTGTTTCAACACTAAACGGTTAGCTAAGGACTTAGTCGCATAAAGAGTTTCTAACCTTTTCCACAAGGCAGATGAGGTCTTCTCCATCAATACCTCTTGCAATACCGTATTCGCGAGGCATAACTAGATTGCAGACAAAGCCTTTTCATCAAGCTTTTCCCATTCTATTTTATTTAGATTCTCAAGCTTTTTCCCGGTAACAACCTTTTTCAAACTGGATTGAACTAGAATTGTCATCATCCAAACTTACCACAGATTGAAATTTGTCTTACCATCGAACTTCTCAATTTCAAACCTTGTTGCTGCCATATCTAAATAGGCTGATTTATGAAAATTGAACTAGCTCTGATACCACTTGTTAGAAATCGACTCGATTAAGCAACGAACAAGTAAAAATAGCATAAGAAATTAAGAAATTGAACAAACAAATTTAATGTGGAAAAACTCCTCCAAAAAGGATAAATAACCACGAACAAAGATAATTTTACTATAATGGCAAAAGAAACGAAGAATACAAAAGATGGAGATAAAAACTAAACCCCCAAAACCCGAAAACAAAGAACCCTTAAAACGTAAACAAAAAATTCTCTAAATGTGTTATGAGTTCTAATATCTAATGGGTATATTTTTTAAGGTTGTAAAAAAGCCTATTTATAGACTAAATTCATAGGTCAAATAATAATAAAATAATCTAAACTAATCAGTGTTTGATTGAAAAAAATGAATAGAGTTTAACTAGAAGATTGTTTCTCAAATTTGACTGAAAATAGGAGTCATATTTAACAGTTTTATTTCAATAATTTCACTCAATAAAAACTAAAGTATTATAAACAAATAAATTCTTAACAATAAAATGTATCATGCCCTTATTTGTTATTTTACACATATCAACTTTCAGCTCTCAGGTAAGTTTTATCAAACACTTCTAAACAGTTAATAGAGTCAGTTGATCAAACCAACTACTGTAATCAACCATAAACCATCAACTATAAACTATTATTCAATTACCAAACAAGATGTATAATTTTCTAGATTACAGATTGATCCATAGAAACTTTTAATAAAAAGTTAAAAATCAATATCTATGTATTTAGGAGCTCTCACTGCTTGCACTTATATGATATAATGACATAATGTAATTCATTAATAATAAAAGTTATATTCATTATCAATGCTATAGATATAAACCTTCTATGCCAAAAAGAGCATTCGTTAAGTTCTTTGTTGGCATTGCAAAAAGTAGGATTCAAATCCGATTATTATTTTTTGGTGATAAAATACATAACTAATAAATGATTATACTTAAACTAACACCTCACTGGGAAGTTGTTTAAACAATTTAATATCATTGTTATTACTACTAGCCATTTTCACAAGATAATTTGTAACTTTATTTTCTTTTCTAGAAACATGTTAAACATGCCGTACTACTCTTGCCAATAGCTTAACAAACCAATTAAGTATGTCATCATTAGTAATGGGAGATCAATCAATTAATTAATTCAGTTGTTGCAAATTATAGATTGCAAATTAATTATTTATGATCATTATTCAAATTAAAAGTGATGATTTATTATCTTGTAAATTAATTATTCATAACCATTATGCAAGTTGAAAGTGAGGATTTATCATCTAATGGATACATTTCCATGGGAGATGTTTCTTCCAAGAAGTATGTCCAAAATGAAGGGTTGTAGCTCTTCAAAATAGTATTCATTGAGTGCATATAAATAGAGGGACTATGGTGCTCACAAATTACATTACAATCAATTCAAGTTCAAAAATTAGAATAAGAGTTAGGAAATTTCTTGATTTTGCTAATTAAAGAAAATTCAAAACTTCATTGTATCCTGAGAGGACCTTTGTCTTAACCCTCTAGCAACTTTGTGTGGGGGCAAATAGTTTTCTTTGGAAAGCATCACCCGCACCTTGAAGTTTACAGTTTATTTCCATATAAGCCTCTAGTTCTATCGTCTCGACTCAAATTATCCAATAATCAAATAGAACTATTTTGAAAATGGCAACGGAGGCTACCACCACATTCAAAGTGATGAACCAAGAGTTTGTGAAAGTTGATCGATTTGATAGTTCAAACTTCAATCATTGGAAGGACAAGATATTGTTCCTTCTTACTATCTTAAATGTGGCCTACATTCTAGATCCAAACCTATAAACCGTGGAGGATCTTGCCCCCAATACAAACCTCGAGGAAATTGCGAAAGTGGTCGAATTCAAGAAGAAGCATGAAGAAGACAATTTCACATGTCGAGGACATATTCTCAACACTTTGTTTGATTGATTTTATGATCTCTACACGTCAATGCAATCCCCAGCAAAAATATCGAAAGCTCTTGAAGCGAAATACAATACCGAATGACAAAGGTACTGATACATTTTTAATGATAAAGTATTTCGAATTCAAAATGCTCAATAGTATCTTAGTCATGGATTAAGTCCATGAATTATAAGCCCCTGTAAGTAGGTTTTGTGACTTGAAAGTTGTTATTTCAGAATTGTTACAAGTCGGGGCTATCATCTTAAAGTTGCCCTCGTCTTGGAACAATTATCGGAAGAAATTTCTGCATATGGCAGAGGACTTCACTGTGGAGAAAATACTTAGGCATTTGCGTATTGAAGAGGAAACTTGAAAGCGTGATGTAGTGTATCTTCGCCAAAGTTCTAATCTGAACCATGTGAGTGAGTCTAAGAACTCTCGAAATGGTAAGCGAAAGGCCACATCCAAGACCAAGGACATGTAAGGCAAGAAGAAAAAATCTCGTAATTGTTATAATTGCAATAAGAAACGACACTATATTAAGGATTGCAAACTTCTCAAAAAGAAGCAAGATGCCACAACTTCCAAAGCCAATATGGTAGAGGACATGGACTTAGTGTCCATGGTTATAGAAGGGATCGAGAGTTTGGAGATTGGTATGATTACTGAACTTAACATAGCTATGGAAGATAAGTCCTATAATTGGTGGCTCAATCTAGAGCTACTGTCCATGTGTGTAATGACTAACAACAATTCAAGATTTATGAACTAATGGCAAACTGTGAAGTGCTTATTGGAAACTATCAATTGGTTAAGGTGCTCGGTTAAGGGACGGTGGAACTCAACTTTACATTTGGGAAGAAATTGACTTTGATCAATGTGTTACATGTACCCAACGTGAGAAAGAATTTAGTGTCTGTGAGTATTCTGTGTAACAAGAGGTTCAAATTATCTTGTAATCTGATAAGTTTGTCTTTCTTAATGGTGATATATATGTAGGAAAAGGATACTGTAATGAGGGTATGTTCAAGTTGAGCCTCGATATGAACAAATTTAATCTTTCTGCTTATATTGTTGAATCTTATCCTTTGTGGCATATGCGTTTAGCACATTTTAATTTTAAAACTTTACAATATATGCAAAAGAATGGTTATATAAGTCTAAGTAATGATGAGTTTGTGGATAAATGTGAAATTTGTATTCAATAAAAAAATTATCAAGAAGTTGTTTCCTAATAAGTGTGAAAGGAATTCGTGAGTGTTATATTTAATTCATTCAGATGTTTGTAAATGAAATGGAAATCTAACAAAAGGTGGAAAATGATATTTTATCACTTTTATAGATGACTTATCTAGATTTACTTATGTGTATCTCATGAGAAGTAAAGACGAAGCATTTGATATGTTTAGACGTTTTAAAAATGAGGTTGAGAATTTGTTTAGTAAGAAAATCTAAGTGCTTTGTAGTGGTAGAGGTAGTAAATATTTTTCAAATGAATTTAATGTATTTTGTGAGGAATAAGGTGTGGTACATGAGTTTTCCATGCCATATACTCCGCAAAAAGATGTCTTGGGTGAAAGAAAGAACCATACTTTAGTAGATATGGTTAATTCGATGTTGTTAAATGCTAAACTTCCATATAATTTATGGGGTGAAGCATTATTGACTACTTGTTATATTCTTAACAGAATACCATCGAGAAAATTCAAAGTATCTCCATATGAGCTATGGAAGTGTCAGATACCAAACTTAGATTATTTCAAAGTGTGGCTGTGTTTGGCTTATTATGGAGTTCCTGACCAACGGAGAACAAAGTTAGGTCTAAGAGCCGTCAAGGGTGCATTCGTTGGATATGCCCAACACTTTAAGGCTTATCGTGTTCTTAACTTAGTGTCAAATATGATAATTGAAACAAGCGATGTATTAATTGAAAATAAGATTTTCAATTATTTAACAGATTCGGAAAAAGAATATCAACCATGATATCAAGTGATCAAACCAAAAGAAGTCTTTATGACAATAAGGATATAGGGCCAAGGAAAAGTCAAAGAGTGAGAAAAGTAAAGGACTTTGGTCTTGATTTCATTTCTCGCAATCTCTAGCATTCTTTGGTGAATGAAATAGAGAATCTCTAATTAGAAAGATCCCTATAAATTTTAATGTTGGATGGTGATCCACAATCCTATAGTGAATCCATGACTTCTAGGATTATAGTGTTTTGGAAAGAGACAATCAATGATGAAATGGATTCAATATTATCCAACAATACTTGGATTCTAGTTGATCTTCCTTAAGGATCAAAGCCTATCAGGTGTAAATGGGTGTTTAAAAGGAATAATACTCCAACAAAGGGTTCTCCAACCTTTATGGCTAGGTTGGTGGCTGAAGGATTTAAGAAAAAAGGAAGACCTAGATTATTTTGACACTTATGCACTAGTGGCTAGGATGATCTCTATTCAAATTCTTATAGCACTGGCATCTATCCATAAGTTACATGTACATCAAATTGATGTTAAGACGACTTTTTTGAGTGGTGATCTTGAAGAGGAAGTCTAAATGGAGCAACTAGAAGGCTTTGTACTTCCTGGGAATGAACATAAGGTGTGTAAGTTGATCAAGTCATTATATGGTTTAAACAAGTGCCTAAATAGTTGCATGAGAAATTTGACTTGGTTATCTTGTCATATGGTTTTTTTACATAATGGTTTGAATAAATGTATTTACACTAAATTCACTGATAGGTATGGTGTAATTATTTGTCTCTATGTAGACGATTTGTTGATTTTTGGCACAAACGTGGAAGGTTTTTATGAGACTAAAGAGTATCTAGCCTTGAATTTTAAGATGAAATATCTCAGTGAGGTAGATCAGTTCTAGGTATAAAGATGAAAAGTATAAAAAATGGCTTTGCACTAAGTCAATCTCATTACAATGAGAAAGTATTGGAAAAGTTCAAACACTTGAATATCAAGGATTCGAACACTCCATACGATTTAAACTTTAAGTTAAGTGAGAATAATGGCATGGGTATAGTGCAACTTGAGTACACCAGCTCAATTGGATGTCTAATGCATGCAATGCATTGCACTAGACCCGATATCACATTTGCTGTGTGCAAATTGGTGAGACATACAAATTTTCCTAGTATTGATCGTTGGAAAGGAATTTTTAGTATTTTTGACTATCTTAAGAAAACAAAAAATTTGGGATTATTCTATAGTGATATTATCCCATGGTACTAAAAGGTTACTCAGATGCAAGTTGGATTACAAGTCTAAGTCCAGGTCGAGATGGATTTTTACGATCAGAGGTGGACCCATTAGTTGGGACTCTAAAAAACAAACTTGCATATCAGATTCAACTATAGAGGCTGATTTATAGCCTTAACGACTATTGGCAAGGAAGTGGAATGGTTAATAGATCTCTTGCTAGATATAAAGTTGTGGCCACGATGTAGGTTTGCCATTTTTGTATATTGTGATAGTGAATCCACTATGTCAAGAGCATACAATAAGGTGTAGAATGGAAAGTCTAGACATATATGTTTGAGATATGAATATCTGAGACAATTGATTAGGGACGGTGTGATAACTGTTACCTTTGTTAAGTCAATTGATAATTTAACAAATTTATTCTAATCACGTTATTGATAATGGGATTTGGTTAAGAGTACCATCACTAAGATGAGATTAAAACCATTCTAATCGTGTCATTGATAATGGAAACCTTACCTTTTTCTAGCCAAAAGTTAGTTTCGAGGTTCAAAGGGTAATAACAAGTTATCAAATGAAAATGTGCACTAAGAATCAGGATTTATTGTTTATCTTTTAGGATGATGAGTTTTACTCTTAATGAATTGGCATTAATTGTTATGAAATCCACTTATATGGACAAGAAGTGGCGCCACTTCAATGAGATTTTCTTTATGGTTTTCTCTCGTACATGTTCATGAAACGGGATGAGCACATGGCCATAACGGTGCTAAAGCAAATAAACTCTTACTCTAATACTTTACGATTATATGAGGAATTTTTCCAGTATTAAATTTAAGAGTGATGGTTCAATCGACTAGCCACCATTCACTTTGTTGATACTTTGAGAGTTCGCACTAAATAAAGGTTCAATTTGCGAGCACCTTTATTTATGCATAATCGTTGTGTACTTATTTTCTGGAATTAGCAATCTAGTGGTGGATTGTTGGAAATTATAAATTGCAAATTAATTATTCATGAGCACTATTCAAATTAAAAGTGATGATTTATCATCTTGCAAATGAATTATTCATAAGCACTATTCAAATTAAAAGCAATGGTTTATCATCCAATAGATACACTTCCATGGGACATGTTTCTTCCAAGAAGTATGTCTAAAATGAAGGGTTGTGGCTCTTCAAAATAGTATTGATTAAGTGCATATAAATAGAGGGACTATGATGCTCACAAATTACATTATAATCAATTCAATTTCAGAAATTAGAATAAGAGTTAGAGAATTCCTCGATTTTGCTAATTAAAGGAAATTCAAAACTTCGTTATATCTCAGGAGGACCTTTGTCTTAACCCTTTAGCAACTTTAAGTGGGAGCAAATAGTTCTCTTTGGAAAGCGTCACCTGTGCCTTGAAGTCTATTGTTTATTTCCATATAAGTCTCTCGTTCCATTGTCTCCACTCAAATTATCCAACAACAGCATGCCTATCTAGATTCTCCTTACAATTAATCAAAAGGTATCTTTAATTCCACATTTAATATTTAATTTTTTGTTTAAATATTTTATTTTTAATTACAGTAAGTAACGTAAAATAGTATTTTTTTACTTGAATTATTAAATATAATTAAAATATACTAACTTATCAATTCAAATGTTATAATAGAAAATTTTCAAATCATAATTAAAGTATTTTTAAATATTTAACATGTAATATAGTTTTACTTTAGGTAATTAATACAAGGTAGCATTATTCAAAACAATAATTAATTAAAATAATTAATTCTAATATTAATTAAGTGATAATTAAAATGCTTAAAATTTTATTCAAATAATAACTCTATTTTACATCAATAAAATTAACACAATTTAAAAATAAAATCAGCTCATCTTCTTTTTTACAATATAAAAGTTTTTAACTAAGAATTTAATTATAATTCTCAACTTTTTTTTTTCTATATTTTATGCTTAGAACTCTATTCAAGTAATAACTCTATTTCAAAATTAACATAATTTTTTAACTAATAAATATAAATTATAATTATTTTTAAATGTGTAATTATCACAATTTCTATTAAATTATAAATATTTTTAAATGTATAATTATCACAACTTCTACTTTACTTCAACTTTTATTTTTGAAGTGAATTTAGTAATATGATGGAAAATAAAAAGTAATCTCGTCAATCTAAATTTTTTTTTAAACTCGTGCTTTTATATATACTAACTTCTAATATTACATACGTTGCATTCGATTTTATGCATTTAATATTTAATTAGTTTTTTTTTAAATTGTACTTTTAATTGCAATAATTAGTGTAAAATAATATTTCTTATTTGAATTGTTGAACATAATTAAAATATTTGATCTTATCAATTCAAATATTATAATAGAATTTTTTTAAAATAATAATTAAATTTTTTAACATATTCAATATACAATATAGTTTTACTTTAGGTAATTGATGAAAAAAATTATTCAAAATAATAATTAATTAACATAGTTAACTATAATATTAATTACGTAATAATTATAATGCTTAAAATTCTATTTAAATAATAACTCTATTTTACATTAGCACAACTTTTGTTTGTGTCAAAATTTTTAACTAATAATGATTAATTATACTTATAATTATCACCTCTTTTTACCTATATTTTATGCTTGGAGTTTTATTCACATAAAAACTCTATTTTAAAATTAGCACAATTTTTAATTAATAATTATAATTTAGATTATAATTATTTTTAAATGTATAATTATCACAACTTCTATTAAATTACAATTATTTTTAAATGTATAATTATCACAACTTTTATTTTTATTTAAACTTTTTTAACTAATAATTCTAAATTAAATATCATAATTAATTTTTAATATGAATTTAATAATGTGATAGAAAATAAAAGGTAATCTTGTCAATTTAAAATTTTTTCAAAACTTGTGCTTTTATATATATATTAGTTTTCAACGGTCACGTGCATTGCACGTGATATCAATATATATTAATTTCATTTTAAAAAATTTAGTATTAAAATTATTTTCTGACATTTTATGTGGTAAATATATTTGTATTATAAGAAACAATATGTAATTAGATGGTTTAAATGTGTAACACCCCATACACGAGCTGATCGATGGGTTTGAGCTACAAGATGCCAGATTTGTTATCGGAGCAACTACGATCAATTTTACACCAGTTCAATCTTTATACATTTAGATATGAGTATTACATGTATTTAATACGATATATAATCATTTTTGGATCATATACAAGCTTATGAAAGCTCAATACTATCCTAGGTCAAATAAGGACTAAATTGCTAAGTTTTCAAAACATTTCAGGTGGGTGTTGCGACTTTCATGACTTGATGTTTCGACCTTGAAGATAGTGAGCAAACTTCCCGACCTGAGGACCAAATTGTAAAGTTTTCGAAACATTACAAAGTCAACATCGTGACATCAAATAGGGGATGTTGCAACGATGAGGGATGATGTCACGACATTCAAGGGGTGAAGTCACGACTTCCTCGGCAAACCACTAAACATACATTTCCATACATTTTCAAGCTAACATTTGACAACAATGGTTGCCTTAAAGGCCCCAGTTAACTATTAAACATATATATTCAACATGTTCAATACATAATTACCAAACCATTAACTCCATTTCCATACATAACCATTAATCATTTCATTCATTCACTACATCATTACTCAAAAGTTTCAATTTTCAACTTGAAACTAGATAATCCTAGGTACACATCATTTGAAAAAATGAAAAGAGCTATACAAACTTGGCCGAGTCAAAAATTATGATCTGGATGCTGACATCAAGGTGCAAACTCAATTACACAAACTATTTGGCATATATATACACATATAAGTTATAAGTATTATAACATCTTATGCATTTCAACTATGTGCCAAACTCAATTGTACAAACCAATCGTTATACCATTACCTATTTATAATTTTTAGCTTCAAATGCGAACATGATCACATATTGTGCAAAAACTAGCTTAACTTAGGTACATGCCATATATTAAACAAAAAGGGACTATACAAACATTGTTGAGTCAATGATCTGGATGTTGGAATCACTTCTCGTAACATTGAGATTCACCTATACCAGCACATAGAATAAACAAACCGTATGTTGAGTAATAAAACTCAGTGGGACTTTCATGATTCAAGATAATACAACATTAATATTAGCAATTGATCACAATAAATTCAAGTTCAATGTCTAACCAATTTACATCCTATCATGCCAAGAAATTTCATTATCATATATATATATGTATATACATATGGTAAATTGTATATCAATTCATTTAACATTCATAATCTAATTCACCAAATCGTACCATTTTATTAAATACTAATCTATGGACCATTTGAAACATTCAATACCATTTAAGTTCCAAACATATATACTTTCGACCATAAGCTTTCCAATTACCATGTTTAACCAATGTCATTTAATCATTCAACTTACAATTCAATTCTCTTTCTAGAGTCTATTAACTTAATGATATTCAATTAACCTCCAAGGCTCGTTTCTAACAGGTTCACATAATATTTTATATGCTTTATTTATCATGAATTACATATATGCACATATAAGTCCATATCATCAAATCATTTCAGTTCAATATCATTTGTCATGCTTACATTTTATAATCCCTATTAACTTGACTTGAACTCGAACGAATACATAGATTGTCCAACCAATACATCAAATTGGCACTGAAGTGCATCATCGAGTAAACTGAAGTAACGGAAAACTGGCACACATAGTGCATATTGGTGCACAAAACGTATACTAGTGTACAAAGTGAATCCTGACACATGAAGTGCATCTTAGCACACAAATTGCATTTTGGCACACGAAGTGTATCCTAGCACACAAAGTGCATCTTAGCACACAATATGCATAAACTCATACACAATTTGATCCTATGGCATGCCAACTATATTTGACCCTATTTGAACATCTAATAGGGTAATCAATGTTCCAATTATGCTATATAACCAATTTTCATATTATCATTATCAATTCATTCATTATCAGCTCACATATATAAAACCAATATACCACATAGCACAGTTGAAACCATTTTCATATCACATATCATGTATCAATTGAATACGTTACTTTCTATTTTATTCAATTTAGTCCACTATCTCGATATTTAATATCAATCAAAATGAATCAATTCATACGACCATTATATACTTACCTCGATATTCAATCATGCAATTTACATGAATATGCAAACAAATAAATTGATCTCAAATCATAAAAGTTCAAACCGAAATCTCGCGTCACTCTTCAACAAATCTCGCTTTTCCTTTCCCTCTCAATGACTTAGGATCGTCTTTAGCTACATACGATAATACAATAGATAAACAATGTCAATTTTCATCCACTTCACATTTAAATACAAAGTCAATAATATTTCTCATTTTATTCAATTTAGTACCTATACTTAAGCATATCTTTCAATATTCAGCATCGGATCAAAATCCAATTTCAGAATCACTCATTAGGGACCTTATACTTTCTATTCCTGAAAAATTCAAAGTTAATAATTAAGCTTATTAAGCTTTACAATTTAGTCATTTTCATAATCTAAGCTTAATATCTATCAATTTCAGGTCTAATTCATTAATTTCTCAACAACTGTAACTTGCTAAAAATTCAAAAATTGAACAAATTGATACATGGGATAGCTAAATCAAGCTCCCATGATCATAAGTCTATAAAAATCAAAGAAAAATGGCTAAGGGGCTTACTTGTAATAGTGGTCGATGTTCAAATAACCTTGAAGGTTTTCTTTTTCTTTGTTTTAATGGTGGACGGTGATGGAGGATGAAAATGATGGTTTTTCATCCACTAATTTTTATTTTATACTTAGGTTAGGTTATACTTAATCTTAGTTAATTAGTTTAATCATAATTTAATTTACTTTAATTACCATTAGTTAATAATCTTAATGATAATTACCATCATCATCCACTATGTTTTATTCCAAATTGGTTTATTAACCATTTTAGTCCCTTGGATAATTGCTATCTAGGTCCCCAAGCCTTTTCTTAACTAAAACTTTATAATGATTGAACTTTTATTGTTTAGCCCTTGAGTCTTAATTAACTACCTTTTCAGCTAAATTACTTAACTGAGCTCCAATACATTTCTATATTAACTCCATAAATGTTTTTATTTTATATTTATGTACTCGATTTATGAAAATAGAGTTTTAGAATCACATTTTCAAACACTACTAGAATTTTAGTCATTACAATGACCCCTATCCCCCACCCTTAATATTCTATAAAAAAATATATGAAAGTGAAATATTAATATGTGAAATACATCCAACCTAAACACTTTAAGTTTGAATAAAGTTGAAACAACTCTATCTTTATAATTGTACATCATAAAATCAATTACGATTTTAGTATATTAAAATTATCAAATTAAATATTAATATGTAAACTTAAAATGAAAACATTAATTTTTTTGGTTTTTATATTAAACTTATTTTTAACTTTTTACTTTTTTAAATATATATTCTAATTTAAAATCATATAGAAAGTTTATTAAATAAAATTTAAATTTAAATTGAATCAAATGTAAAAATTCAAGATGTTCGTATTATGCAAATAAAAACCTATAGAGAATTATATGATGTTGAACTGGAGTCTTTCATCAGATTTGATGAAGAAAATCACAATAATAAATTAATTTCTATTGACCTTTTTCCTTTTAGTACACAAATCTTAAGTGATGGAGGCTATAATTTTTCATTAATTTTATGTGTAGCCCTAAATAATTATAAAATTATGATAATAAATATAAAAATAATAATAAGAAACAACAGTAAGAATTTATCCAAAGCTCTCTATAAAATTATTATTATAATATTAATTAAAAATGACATAAAGTAAAAATTAATAACACTAATAAGAATATACCACTGTAAAATGAAGTTTTCACATTAGAAAATATAGTTATAAAATTCTCATGGAAATCATTTAAAAAAATAAAATTCTTTTTCAATAAGATTACAATGATTACTGTAATATTTTAATATTTATAATATTAATTTATATGGTTTAGCTATTATTAATAATTAATTAATATTAAATAATATAGGCTGAATTTAAAACTCTATTATATAAAATGTAAAAAATTAATAATATAATGAATAATAAAAGATATTTTCATTAATTAAAAAAAAATTCGGAACACTTTTTTCTTAATGTATATAATAGATATGAATTATAATTTATATCAACGTTATATGCTTTTCTTTGTTTTCCTATGATGAGATGAACTACGAGTGTGTTATAAAAAAAGTGTAGTTCATACATCAGTTTCATAGGCATTGGAAGGTAGGAGTTGCCGTCAAAAAGGGCGTTACAAAAAGTCTAAGCAAGCTTATATTATTTGATTCAATTATAATGGGAAGGTCAACATTTATAGTTGCAAATTCATTAATCATCAATGCTTTGCAAGCCGTTACTATCGATGCTAACTCTTCATGAATGGAGGTTGAATAAGGGCAAATTAGTTTTGCAAATCCATGAATACGTGTCATATTAAATAAATGTTAGTGATAATCTTTTAAGATTTGAAAGTTGGATGAGCTCTCATATTACTATATAGTTTTTAAAAGTGGGGATAAAAGGTGTCTATAAACACCACTTAAAAACAATTATTTATTATAATTTCCAAAGGAGTTTATATATATACTTAAAAGAATAATTAAATATTGTTATGAATGCTATTAAGTGAATTTTTACCTTTCATCTTCTTTTAACACTTCATCTTTCATCTCCTTATAACCTCTTTCCTATTTATATATTAGAAAATGAGGAGTCTAATCTCCCTATATATATAGAAATATACTACTTGTAATAATGATAAAAAGAAGATAAATGCAATATAAATCCCCCTCATTCTCAACTATTATTCTTGTGTTCTTTGTATTATTATTATTTCATAATACGTTATCAACACGATCTTGCTTGATAGTGTTCAATATTTCGTTGAAGAACAAGTAATCTAGATGTACAACGTCCTTGTTGAAGCAACAATTCCAAGGTATGTGATTTACTCTGCGTGCTTGAAAAATTTTGAGATTTTCAATATTCTTAATGAAAAAAAAAGTTAAAAATGACACTCATTTCACTTTTTTTGTATGAATTTATGTTTTATATGTTCCATTGTATGCTTGTTTATGATCTAAGATTTTGAATAAGATTAAATAATCAACCACTTGAATATTTTTGCTTAAATATGTATAGTCATTTTTAAAAATTTTATTTTATTTGGTGATTCATGCATGTCAACAACGAAAAAGTGAGGATCTTGAATGAAAATATATTTGAAAAAAAAATAATATGGGAATAACTCATCAAAATAAAGAGACACTTCTATTATAACTTATGAAATGTATCTCAGACTTTAAGTCTAAACACCCGGAAGGTGTAAAGCCAAGGGGAGTATATGTTAGCATAATAGCAAAAGAAAAGAAAATACAAGTCATAAGATTTAGAATTGACTTGTAATACAAATGTTCGCAAGACACTTGGTGTAACACCCGCACCCGACCCGATCACCGGATCCAAGTATAGTGTGTCACAACTTAAAACCATATGAATTTGATAAAAAAAAAACACTTGAAGTTTTTAAAAGCTTTGAGGTCTCGGCTTATACCTCGAATTTGGCATAAACTCTCCAGTATAACAATAACAAAACAATCAAAAAAATAATACGTCAAGTAAAACATATTTAGACAAAAATTTGGCAAAAGCCTTATGAAAGTTGCCAGGGTTATATAAGACGCAAGATAATTATTTCCCAAACAAAAGTTTCAAGTGTATCACTGGCAGTTAAACAACATTCAAAACAATTTAACGTATACATCTAAAAGATAATCTCTTAAACCATAATTCACTTGATTAAACATATATTTATAGAGTTTGTAAAAGTTCTCACAAAATAGTGTTTTGGAAAAAGTTGTAAATTATTACAAAAGTTGGTTACAAAATAGAATTACACGCCACGCTTCTAAATGATCATGCATGATACAGAAGTAGGCAAGTGGCTCACTATAAACAGTAACTTTGGCATAGCATCTTTCTATAGAATCTCTTTCTTCTACCAACATGCATGAGATGGATAGGATAACATAGTAATTTCAAACGAACTTAGTGAGTCCCATGAATAAAGAAAACACAAACAATATACAAGAATACCATTGGTAGACCAGCATTAATACCTATAATGATACTAAACCTATTAGAGAGGTTCAGGCGTACTAATCATAATACGCCCAATGGCGTTCACAATTCTTAGACGGACTCGATTTGTCAACTTAACATGACTCATGGGGGAACACTATCCACCCTTTTAACCATAACTTAATACAATGTGCATGTAACACCCCTTACCCGTATCCAACGCTGGGATAGGGTATGAGGTATTACCTTACTAAAACAAATGCAAACATATAATCTCGAGTCAATGAAATTTGTCCCAATTTAAAAATTTTCAAACTTTGTTTAACAACCCTTAATATGGGCCTACGAGGCCCAAAACTTGTTTAGAAATCGATTCGGAACCAATCCAAGTGCTTAGAAAACTTTCAAGAAAATCTACTAAAAATAGGGCACACGCCCGTATGACCTCTAGACATGGCCGTGCTGAAGGCGCGTGTGGTTCACACGGCCTAAGCACCTAGGGACACACCCGTGCATGCCCCTCGTCTGTGTGGATTTATTTTCTAACATCGAACCTACAGGGGTTTTCACACGGCTTAGCACACGCCCATGTGCTCAGTTCGTATCTATCATACAGCCATGACATGCCCGTGTTGCAGCTCGTGTGCAAAAATCTTGGTATTCTGTTTCTGATATCAACAACTCTTAAGGGTCACACGGCTGTGGCATATGCCCGTGTGCTAGGCCGTGCATTTCACACGATTGAGACACACGACCATGTCTCAGCTTGTGTGTTTACTACTAAGCATTTAATTTTGTCAATTTAAGGTGCAGGGGACACACGGCCTAACCACATGCCCATGGGGTGGACTATGTGTCACACACGGCCTAGACATACGCCCGTGTGTCTACCCATGTGGAACAAAATAAGACTATCTACCAAGCCTTTTGCCACCCTGAAACAACATCAGACATATACCAATTCACAATTACTCAACCAAGGGCCAACGTTAGGCATTTACACCTATTCACATACACCAATCAACCAAGCATTTATACTACTATCCTAATACTCTTATTCATCCATACTACTTGCACATTCATGGAAACATCAACATTTGCATTTAAAAAAAACCAATAGCAAATATTAGCCAATATCTTTGGCCTTATACAAAATGAGGTATTTCAAAATCAAGCCAACACACTTGGCCCAAAATAAAATGACACTTAATAATGACTAGTCCCTATACATGCCATTTCTCAAAATGCTAGAAACTAACTATACCAAATGCTTTAGTTGATAGTGTGAATGAAGTCTCCGATGACCGATGATCCACGAGCTAATTTGGTAGCACTATAAGAAAATGGAAAGGATAGGGAGAAAGGATAAAGTTTAGTAAGTTGCAAGTAAATAAAAGACAACAATTTACCATGCTATAATGTATTCTCAGTACATCACAATTTGTGCATGCTACAAAAGAATAGCTACAAGCATAACTTACTTGTTTTCATCTTTTACTAATCATATAACATAATTTTGAGCTCACATTTGAAACTATTCATATAGGTACTTGCACCACTCACAAGGTCATCATAATATCTCTCGATCTTGATACAAACTTCAAATTTCTTGTTGAACCATTTAGAATATGAAAGGATATTCAATAAGCCTCAAACATAGGGTATCAAGCCGATGCCATGTCCTAGACATGGTCTTGCACTGGCTCATATATCAATTCGATGCCATGTCCCAGATATGGTCTTACACTAACTCTCACATATCGAGGTCGATGCCATGTCCCAGACATAGTCTTACACTGACTCTCATTTATCCGTGCCGATACCATGTCCCAGACATGGTCTTACACTAACACATAGCCAAGCCAATGCCATGTCCCAAACATGGTCTTACACTAACTAGCATGTCAAGGCCAATGCCATGTCCCAAACATGGTCTTACACTAGCATTCATATCAATGCTGACACCATGTCCCAGAGATGGTCTTACAGTAGCTAGCACATATCAATGTCGATGCCGTGTCCCAAACATGGTCTTACACTGACACATAACGAGGCCGATGCCATGTCCCAGACATGGTCTTACACTAGCACTCGTATCGACCCTAGTATCATGGCATGAATATCTAGTCTATTCTTATGGTTCAACCAGATTCTATCACATAGATCTCATCATTTCATTACTCAAGATCATAATTAATCAATTCATGCTAAATAAATGCTCTCATGCAATACTCATATTCACAATTTATCATTTTATACCCAATCAAAAATCTCATGCATAATTGTAGTAAAGTTGTATTATTTACCTACAACTTACCTCAGTATGCAAAATGTAAACGACCTCTTAATTAGTCCGTTTGCTTGGCCTTCCCCCGGTCTAAGTTTGGATTTCGTAATTCTTGATCTAAAATGAATAAAAACTCACTAATTTAATCACTATATTAAATATGATAAATCAAAATTCATAATTTGGCAAAATGACCATTTTGCCCCTAGACTTTTGCAAAATGACCATTTTACCCTTAGGCTTAGAAATTGATTTTTATCGAATTTCCTTATTAACCAAGCCTAACCGAATTCTTTTCACTCTTATGGTAGCCCACAATTTCCACTATTTCATGCATTTACTACACAATTTATCAACTTTACAACTAAGTCCATTTTAGGTGTTTTCCATGAACACCCTTTCACAAAAGTTGTTTATTTAACAACTATAATTCAATTTCTTCCATAAAATTTTAGCAAACCACATGGACACCTTCATGGAAAAACCCTATAATTTCTATCATTTTGCAAAATAGTCCCCTCAATTGGTAGCTCATGCTACAAGGGTCTCAAAAATGTAAAAATTATCAAGAAAGACCATTAAAATCACTTACTTGTAAGGGTGATAACTGGCTGAGTTTTCAAGCTTCTAAAACCCTCAACAATGGCTGAATTTTTGGTGAATATGAAGATGAGAATGAAAAAGATGATAGCTAGTCTTAGGTGTATTATTTTAATGTCAAATATCTCACCTAACCTTGACCAAATTTCTATTTTCTTTAATTCTTGTCTCATGGCCGACCACACTATTTGCCTATTAAAGACCCCCAATTTTAGTTCTCTAGCTATTTAACACAATTTACTAGGAATTCACAACTTTTACCCTTTATGCGATTTAGTCTTTTTTCGCAATTAAGCCCTCAATCGCGTAAATTAATTCACCAAAATTTTCATGCACCATTATAAAAATGTTATAACACATAAAATAATATTAGGAATAATTTCTATAACCTTGGGTTAGTGATTTCGAAACCACTTTTCTGACTAAGCCCAAATTTGGGCTGTTACAGTGCATGTTTACACATGACTTATACTCATGCTAGTCTCAGACCCAGGATTCAGAGTCAGGATCATTTCAATCAGTCATATTCATATGCATATACTCCACCCTTTAACTTCTTATATCAATTCTGTTTAGCTGAACATGTTTTCTCGTCGTCAACCAATCCGATTTACAATATAGCTACCCTGTACCATCCCATACCTAGTCCGGTCGTCGAACCTAAGCTATGGGATGCCACATTAGCCACCTAAGTGACTTTCCATTAACACAGAACCTAACCTCCAACATACTACAAGTTAAAATAAAACAACATGTATAGGTTTGAGAAAGCACAAGCTTGCGAACTCACTTCACTTGCTTCATGTACGTAGTGACAATAACATGTGAACCTACTTCGCATGTAAAGACTTAACTTACCCTTTTTCTTGTAGTCATAAATATTTGAAAAAACGAATTAAGAACAGGAGAAGTCTAAGTTGAAAAAATAATATATAGTTGTTCAACTATCTGACGTTTAGGTTTGTACCCTTGCTTAGCTTGCACATTCTAAGTCTTCATAAAGTAAGACTCTTTAAACAGAATAATCTTACGAACCACCTCTTAGGTGCTTAGATACTGCGAACACAATTTGCTGGGCTCTTCATATACATTATATCAAAACTCATTAAGGGTTCGTAGTTAGTAGTTTACCAATCGTTAGGGTTAGCATTTAGCATAGTTCAACAACCCTATCATTTCACAACAAATATGGTGAACTCTATGTAAGTTTATTAGATTAGAATATTTTAGGTTATTGCCTATGATGAACAATGTGTTTAGAAATTAATTGCTTAAATATGAATTTGTAAATTAAGAAAACATTAAAAAATTCTGAACTATATTCACATTGTTAAAATTTAGATATGTTCATAAGGTATTATCGGTTCGCAAATAAGAACATAAAGAAAACACAAGAAATAATAAAAATTAACTAAGTCCTAGATAATTGGTGAGGTTGACAGAAAGATAACTCTAAGCCTAAGTAGAATCACTCATTGCCTTTAATCTAGAGTTCACTTATTTCACCTTTTCAGTATTTATGCTTTGTTTGGATCACTCGCCTTGCCATTACTCACCATGTGATCTAACTATTTGTAGTGCTTAGAAAGGAGTGTGAGAGCTCTTGTGAACTCAGTGAGCATACAGGAAAGTATAACCACATAGCATGTACAAAACATAAGTTAAACAAAACCTTTGGTAAATTCACAAAACTATGAATTGGGTTTACCATACTTACGTGAAGTCTGATTCACAGTTACGTACTGTTAGTTAGCTTAATACTGAAAATATAATTGTTTAGAAAACATAATCTTATTCACATGTACTTTACTATTGGATAAGCAGATCTCTTTATAACACCTCAAAGTGACTCAAAGATTATTAACATATCCAATTAGTGTAGCATAAAGCTAAGCACTCTCCAAACACACCAACATGTCCTTTTGAATGGAGCTTAGCTTTGACGTTCCCTTATCTCTCTAACATGTCCCAAAGCCTCTCGCCCAAAACACAAAACATAAATGTGAGTACTCAAAATCTTATGACATGCCATTATATCCAACAATTTTAGAAGATTATAGTGTTTAAAACATATACTTAAAACATAGAGCTCGCAAGTCATAAGGAGCTTGCGAAGCACTGTTCATATTGAGTTTGTAATATAGAGCTTGCATATCACTGTTCATAAAAATGCATATATAATCACAAAACAGAGTTTAGAAAAGACTTACTCTCAGAAATTAGGTTAAAACCCTAAGCTCCTGATTATCACTATGGTTTGCACATACAAGTGGCAGTCCTTGAACATTCACCAATTTGCTCAAAGCCTTTAGACAAGCTTTACTTTTCCCTTGTCTTTGCTTGTAGATGGTTTTATTAGTTTCGCAATTTCACAAATAGATACAAGTTACCAATAGAAAAAACACATCAAAACTCATTGATAAACATAATCAAACCTAGGTTCCAACATGTTTGTCTTTTGACAAACCTAGTTTCCTTTATTGTGAACCTTTATTAATTACTTTTAACACCAACACAACAGAGAAACAAAGTCTTACCTAAGATCCTAAGAGCTAAGTTTTGGGTAGAACCTTGACAACAAGATAATCGATGGAGAAATTTGAGAGAATTTTCTCATTCATAAGAATATGAAATTGCTTAATAAGAAGAGATTAATTTATAGGCTCTAAGTATTTTGATGTTCTTAGGATACCCTATTCGCAGTAGACGTAGGAAAAAGTTACGTGCATGAATGGTCTTATGAAGAGAAAAATAAGTTGACTTCATAACTTTGGTATAATTACCCTGTTATTACTCCTACTTTTGACTCTTAGCCCAAAATAATTATAACAGCTTGCCAAACCCACTAGTGACACCAGTTTGCCAGACTTTAAACTCCTCGGCCTTACTTTGGGATGTCACATGCCCTATTGGAGGCATCATAAACATATATTCTTCTTATTTATCACATATCACGTTTCCCATACAGATGATATTGTCCTACACAGAAAATAGGGTATCTTATCTCTAAACATGAGCTAACCATATTCATGCTGACAACTTTGGTTTGATACCACCGTATTTAGATACCACACACTACATCATTGAGAGGGAACACTTATCTTAATTTATATAGAAAAATGATTTTATAACACAAGGAAGTAAGAAGGAACTCACCAGAAAGTCTAAGACAATAATCTACTCATCAGGTCCTTTGCCCTTATTGCTTGGACCATCGTTAGCTTTTTGAGCTAAAAAGAGAGACAATTATATCTATCAGATCATTAAACTACTAAAATTTAACATGCATGCATGAATTAGTTGCATGCAACCCAAAATTAGAAGTTTCCTTCTTCACAAATAGTTCTAAAACCTATGCATCCGTTACTTTAAATGCATAAATTCATTTGATAACAATCTAAGGGTTTACTAGAAATTACTAGTAAACTAGTACTAACAATGATGTTTGCTAGATACTAGAAACTCCTTGTTAACGATTCCAGCTTAGAAGTTTCTAAAGGTTTAGCGGAAAATGCAAGGAAGAAGAAGAAGCAAAAGCAAAAATGTAAAAACATGCTAGCTAGATATCCTATATAACAGAGACATCCGGGAACAAAACTTTGTAGAAAGTTTGAGGATTCCACAATCGCTCTAGAATTTCAAGAAGAAAAAAAATTAAGAATCTAATCATCTACAGTACCCTAGTTTAGTTCTAACTTGGTCTCAACTAAACCTCAACATTATTAACCAAGCCATCACAATATATACTAAACATAGAAACAAATCTATCAAGTTGCGAACTAAAGAGTTTGCCTAAAACATTTGGGGTTGGCAGATTGCTTAACAGAAGAGTCCCCCAAACCTTGGAGTTCGCCGAATCTTGGAGTTCTCCAAATGGTGAATCCCACAGAATACGCTACCTAGTTAAAAGAAAATAATTCACTAACATACCCAATTTCTACCATTGACTTAACCAACTTACACGCCAAATAGTAACTTAGTAAAATCTCCGCTGGGCGGGCTATTACGATTGGTTTTGATTATGAAAAATGATTAATTTGTGGTGAATGCAAACATTAAATAAAGCTATTTATTTATGTCTAGTGAATTTGTATTCAGTTGATATAAATTATTTGATAATATTATCAAAAACAAAAATCCTTAAAGGTTATTATCATTATTTGCATCAAGCCTGAAGCATAAAACTCGAGTTCCATGAGAAAATCATTAAATGTGAATATGATTTTATTCAGGAGTTTTTATTAATTAATAAATTTATACATATAGGTTATTATCATTATTGTTTATATTAATGTATCAAATATCATTGGAGTTCCTAAAGAATTTCCAAGAAAAATAATTATTAGATAGATCAACTTTATAATGAAAGTATATCTAAAAATGAAAATTTGTCTCGACATGAAGATCGAGTGATCAGTAAGGACAAATTGTTACACAATGATATTATAAAAAATTGCTATTAAGTATCCAATAGTGTTTATATAAGCAAAATTAATTAGGCTAATTTTTCATGTAGATTGGAGATATTGAACAGGAATACAAATGGTCAAACAATAATGTTATAAAATGATGGTCCTGAAGTACCATTTCTTTATGTGCCCAATGCACTTATTGTGTTGGTAATAGTGAATGATACAATACATCATGCTTTATAAAGTTGTTGGCGACATCTAAAGCATGAGAATGCAATTGAATTTTATTGCTATATTGATACACATCAACAAAAATTTTTGTACATGTTGATGATTTACTATTAATAACTAATCTTGAATGTCTCAATATTGAGTTATAAAATGATGTTCAAATGAGGAGGAGCAAAATATCCACTGTTGTAACACCCCTCACCCGATGCGAAGAATAATCGAGAATTCAATTAGGCACTCTTTATCTCTACATTTGAGAAGTTAATGTTTAGCATTAGATTATGTCGTTTCAAAAATCTTAAGTGACGTATACATGAGGGGGAGTAAATCCACACTACATTTGTGTTTTTTTAAGGTTGTGACATACTGTGTATTACAGGATTATGTACTCTTTTTTCCTTCACTAGATTTTTGTCCCATAGGGTTTTTCCTAGTAAGGTTTTTAATGAGGCATATCGTTTATATAATGAAGGTCCAAGAGGGAGTGTTACGAATGCTATTAAGTGGATGTTCATTATAATTGACCTTTCACATTTCATCTTCTTTAACACTTCACATTTCATCTCTTTGTAACACTTTTCCTATTTATGTATTAGAAAATGAGGAGTCTAATCTCCCTATATATATATATAGAAGTATACTACTTGTAATGATGATGAAAAAGAAGAAAAATGTAATACAAATCTCCTTATTCTCATCTATTATTCTTGTATTCATTGTATTATTATTATTATTATTATTATTATTATTATTATTATTATTATTTCATAATAATTATCCATTTATTACAAATTTTTTTACAATTTAACGAGTGGTTGAGTTCCAGTAAAAGGTGTATATAATAAGAATATATCCATATTGAAAATTTAGAAGGCTGAAGGGGGTGATACTGTAACAGCCTCAACCCGACCTAGTAGTCTAGACCGAATTCAGAATGCTACATTGATTACCGAAGTAATTGTGAGCAAATTTTACAAATCAATTTATTCCAATGAACCAAAATCATTTAAAATCGATTATTAACAAACCAGTAAAAATTTAAAATATACTCAATGAAAAACCCGTTTAAAATATACGAGTAAAGACATAAATAAGAAACAGTACCACATCATTATAAACCCTTTACAGTTCAACTTAAATCGAATAACAAATAAAAATTGAGATGAAGCTTATAGTTTAAATCCTCTAAGCCTGTTCGAGAACTCCACATACTGGGTCCAGCATCTAGAAACCAGAACTGTACCTGAAAGGGGAAACAGAAGAGGGGGTGAGCTACTTGAGCACAGTGTGAGATCAAACCCAGTAAAACTACCAAAACAAAAATAGAACAGAGGCAGATAAGCTTGGAAGCAGCTCTGACATAGAACATACTTGCAGACCGATTAAAACAAAATACAAACCATATGTAACTTTGCAGTCATATGGCTCTGTGAGACACAGTGACAGTAATTCGCAATAGTTACAGACTGGGCCTAAGCCCTCTCGAAAATAAGTATCAGTTTGGGTCTTAGCCCATCACATTAACTATCTAGTCGGACAGTCGTAGTCAAGTCTACCAGGTTCTCTTAGGTAGGAGTGCCTTTCAGACAAATAATACAACCAGACATTTCAGTCAATCAGACGAGTGGTGCAGGGGCACGGCCGTGTGAACGGGCAGTCTAACTCACTGTCCACTTTCTCGAAATTCATGTGCAGGGCAGACACAGTCGTCTGAAGGTGTCATACGCCTGTGTGGCCATCAGATATGGTTATGTGTCCCATGACACATGTCCATGTGGAATCCCTAGGCCCCAAATCAGTCACACGCTCGTGTGTCCCAAAGGCACGCCCGTGTGGGAACCCTCATTCCCCAAATCAATTACATGGCCGTGTGCCCCATAACACACGCTTGTGTGGAAGCCCTAATTACTCAAATCAGTCACACAACCGTGTGTCCAAGGGACACAACCGTGTAGTTTTCGAAAAAAATCCCTAAATCAGCCACACGCGCGTGTGGCACCCAAAATTGGCCGGAAACCTTAACTCACAAATCCACACGACCGTGTGCCTCGGCACATGCCCGTGTGGCCGCCGAAAAGGCTACGAAACCACCCCAATTTAGCCCCAAAATCACCATTTTGGCCACCGTAACAATTCCAATTCTTCACCCTATCAAAATACATCAGAAAAGGGAGTTTTCTCTTTACTATCAACAACCAATACCCCAAAACCAACGGGTTAGCATCCAATCAAGAAAAGCCAAACAAAAATTTACAGAATCAACAAAGAATACAGAAACGTAATTACAGTTCGAATTCCCACACCTGATTTGATGATGAAGAGGACGGCGGAGGAGTGACAATCTTGAAATCGCTATTAAAGCTTTGAGCCAATAGAAAAACAAAAGAAAGAAGGAAAAAAAATAGAGAAGAAGGGAGAAGGAACGTCTAAAAAAATAAAGAAAAAAATAAAAATATCATAAAAAAACAATAATAACCATTTTTAACATAACCAAAAATATCAAATAATTATTAAAAATAAAATAATAACTAAATAACATAAATAAAAAGTCCACACTAGGACTCAAACACATGACCGCCTTCCCACCAACACTCCACTTAACCACCAGACCAGCAGGCCCATTCTTGTCACTAACTTGCACAACTCACTACATATGTTCAAACTTCTCACTATCCCTATGCCCAAGACCCAATACTTCTAGGCCCAAAATTTGGGGTATTACAGATACAGGTGCAAATTTTGAGGCGCTGTTAATGTTGACATTTATTTTTGTTGGGATTGACCTGATTAAGCAACAAGTAAAAAAATAGTGGAATAATTGAGAAATTGAATACACAAATTTAACGTGGAAAACCCCCTCCAAAGAGGATAAAAAATTATGGGCAAATGTAATTTTACTATAATGGTAAAAGAATGAAGAGTACAAAAGATGCAGATAAAAACTAAACCCCGAAAACCCGAAAACAAAGAACCCTTAAAATGTAAACACAAAATTCTCCAAATGTGTTATGAGTTCTAATATAATTGATGTATTTTCTAAGGTTGTAAAAAGCCTATTTATAGGCTAAATTCATAGGTCAAATAATAATAAAATAATCTAAACTAATTAGTGTTTGATTGAAACAAATAAACAGAGTTTAACTAGAAGATTATTTCTCAAATTTGACTGAAATATGAGACATACTTAACAAATCTCCACCTTGACTCATATTTCCACAACGCCATCTTTGCCAAAGCCTGCCACGTGTAACATCCCAAAATTGGGCTTAGTCAGAATAGTAATTTCGAAATCACTTACCCGAGGTTTGAGAAAATTATTTTACCATTATTTTATGTGTTATAGCATGTTTATAAGGGTGCATGAAAATTTTGGTGAATTAATTTTTGCATTTGGAAGCTTAATTGCGAAAAAGGACTAAATCGCATAAAGGGAAAAAGTTGAGATTTACTAGTAAATTGTGTTAAATAGTAAGAGAACCAAAATTAAGGGGTTTAAAGAGGCAAATAGGCCCTCAATTTAGAGCTTGGCCTGCCATAGTTGTCCATAGGGGACATTTGAATAGAGAAAGTCAAAGTGAGGTGGAGTTTAGGTGATTAATTTGACGAAAATAAAAATAAAATAGGGAGAAAAAGGCTACCTTCTTTTCACTCTTCTTCTCCACCGATTTTTCCCTTAAGAAAATAGCCATGGAGGTTTAGAATTTGCAGCCACTTCACTCTTAATCAAGTAAGTGTTTTAAGTGATATTCTTGAAGATTTTTGTACTTTTAAGACCCCTAAAGCTTAATTTAGCTAATGAAGGGGCAAAGTTGCAAGATAATGAAGGGTTTAAGGCCTTGCCATGAGAATTCTTGTGCATTTTTTGGAATTTTATTGAAGAAAATGATTGACAGCTTTTAGTAAAGAGGTGTTCATGAAAAAAAACCTAAAAAGGGCTAATATGTAGAGATTACTAAATAGATGGTAATTGTATGAAATAGTGAGAAATTTGAGTTGTTATAAGAGTGAAAAGAGTTTGGTTAGGCTCGGTTAATAAGGAAATTTGATAAAAATCGATTTCCGAGCCTAGGGGTAAAATGGTCATTTTGCCAAATTGTGAATTTTGGATTGCTTAAATTCAAATGGTGATTAAATTAGTAAATTTTCATTGTTATAGATCAAGATTTACCCAATCCAAACCTAGACCAGAGGAAGGCTAAGTAAATCGATTAAACCGAATCGTCATCTTAATTTTGTATACCAAGGTAAGTTGTAGGTAAATAATACAACATTTCTAACTTTTATGCATGAAATTGTTGTATTGGCATAAATTGGTAAATTGTTTCTATGAGATTCTTATGAGAGTATTATTTGAGCATGAATTGTTGAATGATGGAGTTTAGTCATGAAAATGTGAGAAAATATGTAATAGAGCCCGGTTGAACATTTGGAATGGAATTGGATATTCATGCCATGACATTAGGTGATGTGTGTGCTAGTGTAAGACATGTTTGGGACATGCATCAGCCACATTACGAGAGCCAGTGTAAGACATGTTTGGGACATACATTGGCCTCGAGATTTACAGGCCAATGTAAGACATGTCTGGGACATGTATCGGCTTCGAGATAAGAGCTAATGTAAGACATGTCTAGACATGCATCAGCCTCAAGATATACAAGGTAGTGTAAGACCTACCTGGGACATGGCATCAGCTTGTTATGTGTCAGTGTAAGACCTGTCTGGGACATGGCATCGACACTGATAGATGAGAGCCAGTGTAAGACCTGTCTAGGACACGGCATCGGCTCAATACCCTACGTTGAAGGCTCAATGAATATCCTTTCACATTCTAAATAATTTAATAGTAAAATTTAGAGTTAATGTTCAGTTGTAAGATATTGTGATGACCTTTGTAAGTGGTGTAGGTACTTAAGTGTAATGCATGAAAAGTGAGCTTACTAGCATGTTGTATAATTTGTAAAGGATGGAATTAAGTAAGTTATGTTGTAGCCATTCTTTGTAACATGTATGAATTATGTTGCAATGAAAGTTTGGCATAACTTGGTAAATTGTTGATATTTATTTACTTACAACTTACTAAGCTTTATGCTTACCCCTCTTCTTTCCATTTTCTTATAGTGCCGCCTAGCTAGCTCATGGATCAAAGTTCGCCAGAGGCTTCGTTCACACTATCATTCCAAGCTCTCGGTATAGTTAGCTTTAACATTTTGAGAATATGACATGTATAGGACTTTATTCTTTTGTCAAGTCTTATATTACTTTGGGCCAAATGTGTTGGCTTGTATTAGAAATTGATTTTTTTTGTGTAATGCCATGAGTGATGGCTAATATTGAAAGTTAATTTATGGAAAAGTTGAGGTTATTCATGAATGTGTGCACTAGAAGTAGAAAGGTGTATGCTCGGTTGGATTGGTACTTATGAATGTGTTGGAGTGCTAAATTATGGTTATTGGTTGATTATAAAAGCCTTGGTATGTTTGGTTATACTTTTGGTCTTGTTTCAGGGTGGAAAAGAGGCTTGGTAAATAGCCTATTTTTGTCCACACGGGTAGATACACGGGCGTGTACCTAGACCGTGTGTGACACACGGTTAGCCCACGGACGTCTGGTTAGGCCGCGTGTCCCTTGTACCTAGCATGGATAGAATTAAATGCCCAATAGTAAACACACAGGCTGAGACACGGCCATGTGTCTCAACCGTGTAAAGGGCACGATCAAGCACACGGGTGTGTGACTGCTGACGTCAGAAACAAAATGCCTAGGTTTTTGCACACGGGCTTTGACATGGGCGTGTGTCTGCTGATGTTAGAAATAGAATGTCAAGGTTTATGCACACGGGTCGCAACTCGAGTGTGTCATGGCCGTGTGCGGGACACGGGCTAAAGACACGGGCGTGTGCTAGGCCGTGTGAAAACTCCTGTAGGTTTGATGTTAGAAAATAAAACTGCACGGATGAGGGGCACGGATGTGTGCCTAGATTGCTTAGGCCGTGTGAGGTACACGGGCTATCAACACGGCCATGTCTAGAGGCCACATGGGCGTGTTACCTTCCTACATGGGCATGTGCCCTATTTTAGTGGAATTTCTTGAAAGTTTTCTAAGTGCTCAAGATGGTCCCGGATTGTTTCAAAACTGTATTTTAAGCCTCTAGGCCCATATGAAGGATCGAAGAGCAATATTTGAAAAAGTTTTAAATTGGGACGTATTTCGGTGGTTTAAGATTGGATAATTGCATGCGTTTTAGTAAGATAACGCCTCGTACCTTATCCCGATGTCGGATATGTGTAAGGGCTGTTACACTACGAGCCTATCTTGAACTATGCAGGGAATTAACTGAATCAAATTTGTGTTTAGAAACTAGAAGACTTCTAGCCTTTGACTTGTACACTGCTAAATTAAAACTATCTCGGCTTTGATTTTCATGAACACAATGCCCCAACTTTTCAAATCCTGCATCTAAAATAGAACCTCTCTTCAACGAAACGGTCATACATTTTTCTCTCCTATGACCAAGTTACCTCCGCTCCAAACGAGTTGACTTTGACTCTGTAACGGATGAGGGATGTCCGATTTCATTGGTCACTGTAGAACCTTCTAGAATATAAAGACTGTTGGTTTTTTTTACCTTTTAACAAAATGAGAGCTCCACGAGATAATTTAATGCTGCTCGACTCGATGTTGATTCTGCATCCTTTCAAATCTAAAATACTCAAGTAGATGAGATTCTTTCGTAAATCAGGTACATACTTGACATTGAGAGTGTCCTAATCGTCGTGAGCTTGGAGTTATTGCTCGTTGATAATAACAAGAAATCATCACCGCTTTCATCAGCTAAATTAGCACCAGCTACATCTTTCTCGTTCCTCTCAGCAGCTATCTTATTTCGCAGTTTATAACAATTTGCTTTGACGTGACCTAACTTTTTACAATAGCGACACCTTTTGTCTCGAATCTTTGATGCTACCAAAATGAAAGCTTGCTTATCTGCCTTGCTATCCAAACCAAACTCATTGTCAAGTTTGTCTCTACTCAACAAATGACCTTTCACATCTTCGAATAAGAGTTTGTCTTTGCCATAAATTAGGGTTTCCTTGAAAGACTTGTACGAATGGGGTAAAGAGCACAATAATAGCATAGCCTTATCTTTATCGTCAATATGAACCTCAACATTCTTTAAATCATTTAAAAGAGTAATGAATTGACTGATGTAATCTCTAAGAAGCTCACATTCGTTCATGCAAAATGTAAATAGATGTTGTTTCAACACTAAACGGTTAGCTAGAGACTTAGTCGCATAAAGAGTTTCTAACCTTTTCCACAAGGTAGATGAGGTTTTCTCCATCAATACCTCCTGCAATACCATATTCGCGAGGCACAACCAGATTGCAGACAAGACCTTTTCATCAAGCTCTTCCCATTTTGTTTGATTTAGATTCTCAAGCTTTTTCTCGGTAACAACCTTTTTCTCGGTAACAACCTTTTTCAAGCCGGTTTGAATTAGAATTGCCATCATCCGAACTTATCACATATTGAAATTTGTCTCACCATCGAACTTCTCAATTTCAAACCTTGTTGCTGCCATCTCAAAACGGGTTGATCTATGAAAATTGAACTAGCTCTAATAACACTTGTTGGGATCGACCAAATTAAACAACAAGTAAAAAATAGCGAAATAAATTGAGAAATTGAACACACAAATTTAACGTGGAAAACCCCCTCCAAAAAGGATAAAAAACCACGGGTGAAGATAATTTTACTATAATGGCAAAAAAAACGAATAGTACCAAATAAAAACTAAACATTGAAAACCAAAAATAAAGAACCTTCAAAACATAAACACAAAATTCTCTAAATGTGTTATGAGTTCTAATATAATGGATACATTTTCTAAGGCTGTAAAAGAGCCTATTTATAGGTTAAATTCACAGGTCAAATAATAATAAAATAATCTAAATTAATCTGTATTTGATTAAAACAAATAAATAGAGTTTAACTAGAAAATTATTTATGAAATTTGACTGAAATAAAACTTATACTTAACAATTTTAATCATAACACAAAAGAGAGCTAACATATATTTACCCCAACTAATGCTTCCAAAACGAGAAGAGGGGACTCACTACTGAGGCAAATTAATGGACCTCAACTGCTATCATCGCTCCCATTAATGCAGTTCCCCAACTACATAAAGTGTGCGTCTCATCTTCTATAAGTATCTTTGCAGTTTAATCTCCTCCTTCTACCTACAGCTCTTTCTAGTGACGTGAAGGATATGACAGGTGAAGCAGGGAGGAAGGAAGAAGAGATTTCGAAGGTGAAAATCCGAAGCAAAACCCATGTCAAGCCTGGAAAGATTATAGGGAGAAAAGAATGTCAGTTGGTCACATTTGACCTTCCATATCTGGCATTCTATTATAACCAGAAGTTGTTGTTTTACAAGGGTGGGGAATTCGAGGAGCAGGTGGAAAAACTCAAGGATGCGCTGAGGGTAATTTTGGAGGAGTTTTATCAGCTTGGAGGCAAGCTTGGAAAAGATGAAGAAGGGGTTTTCTGGGTGGAGTATGATGATGATATGGAGGGTGTTGAGGTGTTGGAAGCCATCGCCGATGGGCTGACCGTGGACCAACTTGCGGCTGATGAAAGCACAAGCTCTTTCAAGGACTTGATACCCTACAACGGTGTCCTCAACTTGACGGGCTTACACAGGCCTCTACTGTCGGTGCAGGTAAATCTATTCCGTTCCTTCATTTCACTTGATTGATGTTGCTAGATATCTTCCATGACATCAGAAAATCCCAATACCCCCAATTTGAAGAATTTGTGAACTGCTGCATATATTTTGGACTCACATTTTTTTTATTTGGTCCAATTCCGATAGTTAACGAGGTTAAAAGACGGACTAGCAATGGGGTGTGCGTTCAACCACGCCATCCTTGATGGAACCTCAACTTGGCATTTCATGAGCTCGTGGGCTCAAATCTGTCGCGGCTCAAACTCGATTGCAGCCCCTCCGTTCCTGGAGCGGACCAAAGCCCGAACCACCCGCGTGAAACTGGAACTCTCGTTCCCACCCAACCCAGTCGCTTCATCCAACGGCCACACCGACCAAGCCCCGCAACTGAGGGAGAAATTCTTCAGGTTTTCCGAAGCTGCCATCGACAAGATCAAGTCCAAAGTCAACTCCAACCAACCATCCGCTGCCTCTAAACCATTTTCTACTTTTCAATCTCTAGCTGTCCACATTTGGCAACATGTAACCCAAGCACGTTGCCTTAAACCTGAAGACTACACCGTTTTCACCGTCTTTGCAGATTGTCGTAGAAGGGTTGATCCACCCATGCCCGATAGTTACTTCGGCAACCTGATACAAGCCATCTTCACCGTCACCGCTGCCGGGTTATTGCTGGCGAACCCATTGGATTTCGGTGCGTCGGTAATACAAAAAGCTATCGAAGCACACAATGCTAATGCCATCGAGGAACGTAACAAGGAGTGGGAAGCAGCGCCCAAGATCTTCGAATTCAAAGATGCTGGAGTCAACTGTGTGGCCGTTGGGAGCTCCCCCAGGTTTAAGGTTTACGATGTGGACTTTGGGTGGGGAAAACCGGAAGGAGTGAGGAGTGGTTCCAACAACAGGTTCGACGGGATGGTTTATTTGTATCAAGGGAAGAGCGGCGGGAGGAGCATTGATGTGGAGATCACTTTGGAAGCTGGAGCCATGGAGTTGTTGGAGAAAGATAAGGAGTTTCTCATGCAAGTCTAGTCACTCACAGATTGAATATTAGATCAAGAGGGTGGCATGCATTTTAAGATTTATTTTTATCATATTATAACCTTGGATGGCAAGTAGATTTTTAGGTAAAATAAAGCATAGTTACAGCAACATATACCTCATGCAATAACTTAACAATATTCTCCCACTCATTTGTCAAAAGAAATAAATTTTTGTACCCAATTAAATTATAAACATTATTTTAATTTATTATCCCTTCCAATTACAAATGAATTACTATCAATTTTTACACAATCATTTAGATTTTACAATGAGAGGTTAACAACTTAAACCTGAAATAGTCAAATCAAACTTAAATTAAATACAATCTTTTCAAAAAATTAATAAAAATAATACCTATAAATTAAATTATTATTTTGTTTTAATGTATAACTTGTAAATATAATCATCATGGTCTATTATCATAAAATATGTAATTTCGGTTTATATCATATGAGTTGATAGAAAATTTCAAAAACAATAAATACATTATAAAATTTATATTTTATTTATCGATAAAAAAATTATATTTTATTTATTTATTCCCAGTTAAAATTAATAAGTAAAGAAAATTACTAAATACGATGCAAAATTCCAAAAAAAAAAAAATCATATCCATATTAAAGAAAGATTACATGAAACTGAGATACTATGTCACTTGTATTTCTTTCCAATAATTTAATATTGTTTCAAATTTTATTTTCATCTAATTGACACATCATTTTAATAATTTTAAAAAACCATTATTTAGATTAAAACTCGACTCCATTACTCCAAAAAGAAATCAAATCCCTTTCATTAAAAAAAAAAAACTTAAATCCCTAAAATAAATCTCAATTCTATCCCAAGTCATTTATCGATTCCTTCATATCGTTTCATCAATTTCATCATGGAGTTCACATTAAATCCCTTTAGTCCAAAAAAAAAAAAAAAATGAAATCCCTTTCATTCAAATAAAGCTCAAATCCCTAAAATAAATCTCAATTATATTACATATTATTTACCAATTCCTTTGTATCGTTTATCAATTTCATCATGCCGTTCACATAAACATTCAAAAATCTCATCGTTGGATTCATATCTCTTTTCACTAATCTCATCGTCTGATTCTCTGTTGTTTATATCACTCATTCGCCAGTGACATGTATGGGTTCATTTCAGTTTCTAATTTTCTCTTGTTTTTTTTTTCTTTATGGTATTCATATCTAGCAAACATGATATGTTTTGGGGGTCGGGTATGTAACACCCCTAACCCGTATCTGTCGCCAAAATAGGGTTACAGAGCATTATTGGAGTTTACAATTTAAACGGACAAAAATTCTCAAACATTTTATATCATATCAATAAACATATCAAAACCAATTCAAAACATATATATTGTCCCTTATACGAGGCCTCGAGGCCCAAAATACACATTAGAAACAAGTTGAGACTAAATTGGAAACTTAGAGAATTTTTCGAAAAACATTGAAAAATTTCAAAGTTGTAGGGATCACATAGCCATGTGACTCACACGGCTAAGAGACACGCTCGTGTCTTAGGCCGTGTGGGCATTCGAAATGGGGACACATAACCATGTCCCAACCTTTGTTCGTGCCTATGTAACTCACTGACTTGGGCCACACGGCTAAGCCACACACCCGTGTGCTAGGCCGTGTACCTTCGAAGTAACCTCACACGCCCGTGTGCCAGGCCGTGTGCCAGGCCGTGTGCTAGGCCGTGTAACAACCTAACTTGCAACCCTTTGAAAGCTACAGGGGACACATGGTAGTGTCACCTAGCCGTGTGTCACACATGGCTGAGACACACGCCCGTGTGGACGAAAATAGGCCATTTTACAAGCCATATTTCTCACCCAATTTGGTATAAACCTACACCCAATGCACATATACACAAGCTATAATAAGGCATCCAAACAAGCATAATCAAGCCTTATACAAATGGTATGATCACATATAACCAATATGCCCTTAGGCACCTCAAATGACAACTTATAAACATGACTAATCATGTGGTCAATATAACCAATTGTTCAACTAACATATATGCATATTTACACCAAAACTTACCATGTAGATTATTTAACAAAACATACCATTTGGTACCAAAACTCCATTCTAAAACTAGCATCAAATGACCATATAAATCATTTCCAACAAAACACCAATTTGCCACAATTACATCCTATCACAAAGCACATATTCAATATGCATATTCATACCACGATTTTCATCTTCTATAATTCAACCATACCAAGTTATTCATCAACCATTAGAGAGCAAATTTTTACATACCATATACTAGACTTATACAATCATCAAAGTGCCAAAACACTAGCCAAACAAATGGCCAAATTATCAACAAAGCATATAAGCCGATATTAGCCAAAATAACCTATACATGCCATTATAACTAAAGTTAAACCAACTAAAAGTACCGAGTGAGCCGTTGGATAGTGTGATATAGCTCCGACGAGCTTCCAACCCAAACGAGCTTCTAATTCACCAAAAACACAAAAAATACACTGAGTAAGCATTTAAGCTTAGTAAGTTCGTATAACATAGAATTTAACTTACCAGTTAGTCACAATTTATGGTAAGTAACCATAGCATATCCCAACTCAATTGGCCAAATGCCTAAGCACATATTCACCAACATGTTAGCCATGTAAAACACATATAATATTCAATAAACGTGGATGAACATAACTACTAAGCAAGTTTCATATACATGTATCATCCATTTCATGTTTCAATATATCATGTAATATCATTTCCATATATTTCATGTATATACCTGTAATAGTTTGTATCGAACTCATATCATCTTGTAACAGAACATTGCCCATTGAACCATTTAGAATATTGTTGGATACTTAGGATAGCTCACACATAGTGTGCTAAACTGTAATCTGTCAATTCCTGTACATGTATGCTCATATGAGCTATGAATCGGTATGCTCTCTCGAGCTGAAAATCGGTAAGCTCATACGAGTTATGGTGTGTCCGCAACACATGCAGGACATCAACCAAATTGGTAACCCTAATGACATGTCATTTGTATCCTACGGATTCCTAAGGTTCAAACGGGACTCGGTAATTGTCGTACTTCATCAGATATGCAAACGGTACTTATACATGGCAATTATACAAATCACATACATATAATTTAATTAAAACATATAAATACTCAATTTAATTACACGAACTTACCTCGACGAGTATATGTAGATACAAGGTGATTAATCTGAGATTTTCTCTTTGCCTCGATTTAACTCCTACGAGGTCTGACTAGATCTATACAGATAAATTTAACTCAATTTAATATATTTATCAATCAAATTAGTCCAAAACATATTTTGGAAAAATTACCATTTTGCCCCTGTACTTTTAATTTCTTTGCAATTTAGTCTCTAGGTTTAAAAAATGAAATTCATACAATTTAACCCTTACCCAAGCCAGCTATTTTTATACATATTAGTAGTAGCCCATATATTTCATAAATTCATAAATTTTACCATGAATTTATCACATTTTTCAATTTAGCCCCTAATTGATAATTTTATAAAAAATCCCTTTACAAAAGTTGTTTATCAAACAACAACATTTCATTTTCTATCATCAAACTTTAAAACTCATGCATGTTCATCAATGGTAAAACCCTAATAGTTTAACAGTTTCACAAATTAGACCTCGAGCTAGCTAGATTAAGCTACAACGATCCCAGAAACATAGAAATCATAAAAAATGAGGGACAAAAACGCATACCTAATTGAGCTTACAAGCTTGGCTGAATGTTTAGCACAAAAATGGCTTCTCTCCCTTGTAAAATCAGTGGAAGATGGTAATGGAAGATGATGATAATTTTGTTTTTTTTATTTTTATCATTAATTACTATTTTACTTAATTAACCTTTATAAACTTTAATAATTACACAATTGCCAAGCCAACATCTTCCACTATCTTATTTATGGTCTAAATATCATATAAGGACTTCCACTTTAAAGTTCTATAGCTATTTAATACCTTTAGCTATTAGAACCAAACTTTTGCGCTTTACGTGATTTAGTCCTTTTTATCAAACTAAGAAAGTAAACGATAAAATTTCTTAACAAATTTTTATACAATAATACTATCATGTTGTAGACAATAAAATAATAATAAAATAAATTTTCTAACTTCAAATTAGTGGTCTCGAAACTATTGTTCCCGATTTCATTAAAAACGGGCTGTTACAGAATATTTCTTCATTTTTTGGGTTTTTTCTATTGTTTATATCACTCATTTACCAGCAATATGTATGAGTTTATTCGATTTTTAATGTTCAATCTTTTTTTGCTGTAGAGTATTCATATCTAGCAAATATCGTATTTGTTTTTTAGGGCTTGATATTTCTTCAATTTTTTATGTTTTGTGTGTTTTTTAATCATGTTCTATTGTCTAATAACATATTTATAACACCCTATATTTGACTCGGTTGATGGATTCGAACTATAAGGTGTCACATTCGTTGTCGAAGCAACTACGAACAATTTATAATCCAATTCAAATTATAATCCAATCCAATTTATACGAGCTTACAAAAGCTCTAATGCTAACTCGAGATCGAATTAGGATAAAATGCAATGTTTACAAAACTTTAGGTTGACGTCACAATGTTGGGGGTTCCTCATCGCGACTCAACATACTGCTTGGCTCATCGCCTTGGTTATCTGATTCGAGTTGTTGATGTGCCCGATCGTCTAACGAAGAAGTATCTTTAATTTTGGAAGTATGTTTGGAATTAGGCTAAGTATGTAATTTTGATATGCTCAAAAATGGCTAAGTGTTTGTTGTTATAGGTTCGGCTAACAAAAACAAAATAGGATAGGGGTTAATTTTGATGGAAGGGAGTAAAAGTTAAGTGTCAAGATCTCTTAGTGCTGACCCGGGACTTATACGACCTTAAGGTGGATAGATGATGGAAATGAGACCTTGACCCGTTACCTAGAAAGGTAGGAATCAAAGGTATAAAGTTTGGGTTGAACGCCACACTACGAGAGTTATAAGTTTGATAAAAGAAACAGGTTGAGGCCACTAACTACCAGATAAGTCAAGCTGAATCTTGGACGAAATTTGATAGATAAAAACCTCACAAATAACTCAATATTCATTCAAAATGGAAAAATTCTATACAACCAGCAAATAAAAAAATATTTATAGTAGAGTTTTTATGCTAGCCAAATAGGCAAACAAGTTACTTAATGAACAAGTGATTTCAGCTTTAAATGAGCTAAAAATTCTAAAATTAGGTCCATGAAAAGTCCATGTCTAAGTTCAGCCTTTGTGACACCACTAGACAGCTTCTAGATGATGAATATTCAACTGAAGTGAACTTGGAAAAATTTGGAGCTGATTGGGCATGTCCAGGTTCGGCCAAGGGGCTTAATTGAGCTTAAATGTGAACCTTGATCAGCTGAATGGATTTGGAAAGCTAATGGGCAGCTTGGATAGTGCAATAGCCTTTAGAGTGTGAACACCGAACTTGAGGAGTCATGTGTGTGTGAAAACATAAAATCGAATGGCGTTCATGTGTGAACAAATTAAATTAGCTAGTGTGAACATCTCCAAGATTGCCTTGGGAAGCTAATTAGCTAGTTTGGGGAGCTTGAAGCAGCAACTACTCTTTGGCTGAATAGTTGCTTAGAGAAACCAAAAATTAGCACACCATACATTGTAGTTGTCCATGTATGTACCTCACCATGCATTGAAGCTGTCCATTCATGCACCTTTGTATTTAATCCCCTTCATGCATATGGCTGCAAATAATTAACATGTACACATTAAATTGGTTCATAACATATTTAATTTGGCTACACTAGGACATAATAAAGAGTTGTTTTAATTTTAAGACACATTAATAATATGTATTTAAGCTAGACATATTAAATACTTGTATAAAATAAGACACATTACTTTGGCTGGCACAAAACATATTAAAACATGTAATGAGCTAAGAAACATAATAATGAGTTGAAACTAATTTAACTAACTAAAATAAATATTTAGTTTATTTCAGCAAGTAATCAAATAAGCTAAAAAGAAGTAAAGATAAGCTCAAATGACTTGAATTAAGCTGAACTAAGCTCATGGGGCTAAATGTAAGCTGAGTTCGACTTGCAAGAGGTTGCAAGGTGATTTTATCGAGCTGGTCCAAGCTCTCTCGATATGTCCAGCCAATGTTTTGCCCCACACTTGGTTTACTAGGGCTAAAATGGCCTCTTTGAATAGCTTGGCTCGAGCTCATGTGATGGGTCCTTATGGCAGCTCTAAAAGGTCCTTGCTCGAGCTTTGTGCGACACGGGGTATGGTCATATCATCCCCCCTCTTCAAAGCGACTTGTCCTCTAGCTGAAACCTGCATCAAACGGAGATAAATCAGACACATTGAAGCTCCCACTAATATTATACTCACCCGGTAAGTCAAGTCAGTAAGCATTTTCATTGATTCGTTCTAAGACTTGGAAAGGTCTGTCTCCTTGCGATAACAATTTGGACCTACGTTAGGCTAGAAAATGTTCTTTGCGCATATGGACCAAACCCAATCACTGGGTTCAAAAACAACTCTCTTTCGACCCTTGTTTGCCTTTTGAACATAGCTCTCAGTTCTTGCCTTGATATTGGCTCGAACCTTTTGGTGCAACTCTCTGACAAACTCGACCTTCTTCTTAGCATCTACATGAATAAATTGATCATTAGGTAATGGCACTAAGTCTAATGGAGTTAACGGATTAAATCCATAAATAATTTGAAAAGGACAAAACTTAGTCGCCGAATGGACTGATCGATTATATGCAAACTCAATATGAGGTAAGCACTCCTCCCACAACTTTAAATTTTTGCGGATGATGGCTCGCAACAACGTAGACAATACTCGATTAACCACCTCCGTTTGTCCATCCGTTTGGGGGTGACAAGTAATTGAAAACAACAAGTTGGTTTTGAGCTTCCCCCACAATGATCTCTAAAAGTGACTCAAAAACTTTGCGTCATGGTTAGGCACGATAGTTCTTAGAATTCCATGTAGTCGAACAATTTCCCTAAAGAAAAGATTAGCAATATGAACAACATCGTCAGTTTTTGTACATGTAATAAAATGTGACATTTTCGAAAATCTATCAAATACAACATAAATAGAATCCTTCCCCGTTTTTGTTTGTATTAATCTAAGGAAAAAGTCTATGGATATATCCATCCAAGGAGTGTAAAACCCCTAACCCGTATCTGCCGCCGGATTAAGGTCATAAGGCATTACAAAATAAAACACTATCTCAAACAGTTACTTATAATATATATATAATTGATCATATATACAAGTCTCGAAAGTTAATCAAAATTTTGTTTCATAAAATTATTACACCTCTTAAATTAAAACATTTCACATCGTATATATATATAGTTATATAGTTCACATGTAATAAGATGATATATATTACATCAACGATTTCATAAATATGTATATGTATAAGTAATAAGCACCCATAAATATGAACACTTTACACACACATTCAAAACACATAAAAAAAACTTAAATCACATAACAAGTCCAACTATGTACGCATGCCTTAATTTAATGCATAAGTGAACATCAAAATTTATATCATACATACGCCTCTCTCTTTACCTACTAATTTCATAATTTATGTTAATCCAACATTGTTCATAATGAACTACAGGACGGAATGTACATATCATTAAGGTAATTCTTATATATAATAATTATGCCCTTGATGTAGATTTAATATAAACTAAACACACACATATATATAACTTATTCATCACATTTACGTGCAAGGTACGCATTTACCCAAAAACCAAGACTATACTTAACATTTATGCATCAAGCACATATCAAATAGTCAACCATATTAATTACGAACACACATACATTATTTATCACTTAATAGATGTACTAATCAATTTAGAACATAATCACTCATCATTGAAGCAGTTCTGCATTTTATATTTTTTATCACAAGATAACAAACCTATTAAATTACACATTATGCCAACATTCTTTGATAGCTGAATCTTATTACTCACAATTCACATAAGCATCCAAATTTCTTTATAATTACTGATAGGCAAACTCATTAAGTGTTTAACCAATGATGCACAAGACCAAATTTAACATGATTTGCAGACCATTTCCAAAACTTATACTGCTCTTGACATAAATATTGCATTCAAGGCACACAACTAGATATCAAAATTAATTTAGACCTTACTTATCATAACCGAACACCAAAATAATAATTTAGCCATTTTCACATGGCTTAAATACACAACTAACTTTCGGTATTTTCAAAATAAGATCCAGCCTATACATGCCATAAGTTGTATTCAAATATTTAAGTACCGAAGCCGTTGATAGTGTGATAGACTTTGCTGACGATCCCCCAGCTTGTAACTTGAATCCAAAATCTATAAACAAAGTGACATAAATACGAAGACTAAGCTAACATAGCTTAGTAAGTTAAAAGCAAATAAACAATTCTGAGATAGATTCGATTCATTTCGTGCTAAGCCAAATTATATTAATATCGTTAAACTTAACTACGAAATTTCTGGAGAAATAAATAATTACATTTCCATATATAATTCTACCATGGCTGATGTAACGCCCTAATTTACGGGATTTTTGGGATTTTGCGTAAATTTAATTTTTACTTGTCTGGATGTATTAATTTATGCTTTGAGTATGTTAGTGGGCCTTTAGAAGGCCCAAGCTTAAGTTAAAACCAGGAAGAATTTTAAAATTTTAGACTTAAGGGAGAAGGGACCTTGACAAAGTGGGCTTTTAAAAAAAAAATATTAGTAATTTAAGACTCAAGATGCCCTGTGGTAAGGTGGCAATGTAACGCCACTTAAGAGACAAGGGAGTGGCGTGTGGAAGTTGTGCAAGGGCTTAGGTTCAAGTCTCTTGGTAAGCAAAGTGGGGTTTTATTTTTAATGCATGTGCAAGGCATATGGTGGATTCCAAGTGAAACTCTGTTTGGAAGAGTTTGAAGTGCTCATGGGATTGAGTCAATGAGGGATAAGGGGAGAAAATCTAGGAATTTCAAATGGGAGCAAGTGGTGGCCGATTGTAGGGGTCTTGGAGGAGCAAATTCGGCATTTGGGTGTTGAGCTTGCATTTTCAGTAAGTGTAGCTTTAGTGTGCCGAATGCCCTCTTTGGTTCTTTTTCGGGATTGGTTTTGGGTTAGGTTTTAGTGCCGATTAGGTAAATCTCAAGGGGGTTGCATCTTTGTTCTTTCTTTCCCTCATCTCTTATGATCTAAAAGCCAAAAACCAGACCCATACATTCTCTCTTTGTGCCGATTTGTGCAAGTAAACCAAACTTCTCTTATTTCTTCACTTTTCTTCTAAAAGCTGAATCTACTCCTTTCTTCTCTTCTTTCGTCTTGCCGATTCAATTAGAACCTTAGTTGGCCGACTTCTTAGAAGTCGAAATCTCGAGATACTCAAGCTTATGTCGATTTTTTTCATTGGTCAAATCTTTATTCTCCTTAGACCTTAATCTTCCAAAAACTGAAACTCACAACACTCTAAGCCTCTGTCGACATCTTCCCCTCTCCATTACATAAACTTCTAACCTTCTTCTTCATTATACAAAAGGCGAAACCTTCATATCCATAGTGATTCGGGAACTGACCCTTTAGATATCTTGGATCCATTCTCTTTGTAAGTTTCGAATAGATCAATACCATATTTAGAATAGGAAGGTATTTTGGGATGTTTCTTTGGCCAGTAGATCTTTGGTAAGTATTCGAAACCTTTTTCATTTGTTATCTTGTGATTCAAGAAAAGTCGAAAACCACTAACTACTTAGGGTGGCTGTCGTTTTGGACTAAGGGTTTTATTAGCCTATTTCTTTCAGTTCTTTGTGTTTTAGTATGGATATAAGGCATTCTAATAAGGAGCGTTGGAGGCTAGGACCATGGGACAATCTAAATCTAGATCTAGTTATCGGTTTCGGCAAAGGTAAGGGACTAAGGGCCTTAGAGGGTGTTGGTCAAATATGATAGGTTGTTAGTTTCATTGATTCCGTTGTTTTGTGGCTAACAGTGTGGTTAAACGATTGTAGGATTAGTTTGGTATAGATCTCGACGTAGTAGCGCAAACAGGTGTGTAATCGACACCCACTAGTAGATTAAATCGGCAAAAGCCAAAAAGCTAAAATGTCGAAATTTTGGCATTTCGAGGGCTTGTGAGCGTGCAAACGCTCGTGGATCAGTTAAAAATGGTAAAATCAGTAATCGCAAGTGGTAAGAGTGTTGTGTGCGCATTTTCGTGCACGTTGATGATTTTGGGCCTCGAAGGGTCGAATTTGGGCCCAATGGGCTTACGGGCCCATACGGGTGAAAACGAGCGGTAAGTGTATTTTGATAATTTGAGTGTTAAAACTGCTAAAATAGATGTGAAATATGGGCTTAGTGGGCCGTAATTGTGACAGCCCTATTTCAACCCTAGTTAGGAAGTGGTTTCGGAACCGCTAAACCGAGTCATAAAAAAATATTTGAGTACAATATTCTATGTTTAAATTATGTGATAAATAGATGTGTGAATTTTGAATGTTTGAAAATGCTAATTGTATGTGAATTTGATGGTATGGACTCATATGAGAAGAATTAAATTATAAGTGGCCAAATTCAAGGGATTTAATTGTGGATTGAAGTGAAACAAAGGGGCTTGCATGTCAAATTGACATTTTCTAATTAGTGGCCAACCAAGTGAGGATTAATCATTGCAAAACATATATTTTAATCTTAAAATGGAATTATGATATAATTATAATAATATATGTTAATTTGGTGTGAAAATAAAATGAATAAAAGAGAATAAGGGTGGCAAAAACAAGGTTAGTCCATTTTGTTTTTTTTTTTTTTTTTTCCATTTTGCCGAAAGTAGAAGAAGAAAGCTTGGCATTCAGTCATTCATTGTTGGCTTGATTAAGGTATGAAATCTTTGTTATTTCATTTGAATTTCTAAAATGTGGTTAAAAATCAAGTGTTTAGTTTAGCCCATTTTGAAATTTTGAGTTCTATAGTGAATTGAGCATTCGGTCATGACCTTGAGTATGAGAAATGGTGATGTCTATGCCTTTAGGAGTTTAGGTGAATAGGGGAGGCTGAAACATGTTAAAATGAGACATAGTGATGGTCTAGGTGAATGTGAGTATATTAGTTAAATTTTTGGTGTTTGCCGAATAGAGAAATATGAGGAACTTGGGGAAAATGTGGGGTGTGTGTGCTGGGAGGATACACGGCTATTGAAGAATGTATATTAGCATGATTATATGGTTGTTATGTGGAGTACCGATTTGTGTAATGAGCTTAAAGTGCTTTAGAGTTTAGATACATATATTAATAATTGCCGAATGAACCACTAAAGTGTTTATGAACCATTTGTGTGTTAATCGAAAATTGGAAATAGGAGTTGGATTTTGATATGCTTTGTTTTAGCTCTCTATATTGCTCGGCAATAGAGTTGTATAAAATTTGGTTCAACCGAGTTACCAAAAAAAATAGAAAATAGTGAACTATGTTTGTTAACTTAGAAATTCGATTATGATATTTAGAAAATGAAATTTTGGGTAAGTCATAGAGGCATGGTAAAGGTAATCAAATGTTGAATTGGTTGTTTTATTTGAATGACCGAATGTGCTTGAACTAATGCAAGAGTAAGTTCTTTGCTTAATTGTGATAGGTTGAAAGAGTTGGTATTTATGGATTTTGTGACTTTTAACCTTAAACGAATTTTTGGTAGTGGTTAAAGTAGCCAAATACTTGGTTTGATAGGATTTTGATTAGCAAATTCTTTCTTTGCTTTAACCATAGCTCAAGAACCTAGAGGGGCACATTCTGATAAAGGAAAGACCAAGGTGGTGGAATAGTGAAAATCTTAGTGGCTCAACAACAAATCGAGGTAAGTTTTTTTGAGTAATGGAACTTAGCTTATGACATGATGAAATCCTAGTACATATGCATATTATATAAATTTAGACTTAGAGATTATATTGAATGTTGTGGTAGAAAAGATAATTTGTGGAATTGTTAGAAGCCGAATGTTACTCTGAATTTAATTATCACTTGAAATGGAATTTTCCCTTTAGTTTATGACTAGTGGACCGAATGTGGTATGTTTGAAAACATGTGGTGATGGTATTCAAGTTATGTGAGATGATATATATAAATGTGAATGTAATTGGGGTTTTGATCCTAGCTTAGTCTCGAAGGGTTTTCGAACTAGTGGTATAATCCGAGCTTAGTCTCGAAGGGTTTTCGAACTAGTGGTATAATTCGAGCTTAGTCTCAAAGGGTTTTCAAACTGGTGGAATAATCTGAGCTTAGTCTCGAAGGGTTTTCGAACAGTGGTATAATCCGACCTAGTCTCGAAGGGTTTTTGAACCGATGATATCACCGGACTTAGTTCTGAAGGGCGTCTGTGCCAATGTATATAAGGGTTGGAATATCGTAAGTCTTCGTATGTGAAGTTTTTTTTTCTAATAAATGCTACGAAAATCTAACCTATGTATTTACATGCCGTAAGTGAGCCAGGTATGTAACTTATCCTCGTTCGAGAATTTGATTTCATTTAGATTGTGATTTTGAAATTGTTAAGGATGCTTTGGCCATCGCTAAAAGTCCCTCAAATGCTTATGATCTAATCTTGATATAAGAGTTCTGATTATAAGAGTTTAGTTATACCTTTATGAGAAGTATGTGTATGCTTATAAGTTTACCATTAAAGTTTGAAATGAACATATTAGGTCAAGGATTGAATTAAGTTGTATACATTGATATTACCTTGTAATATGAATAAACCTAAAGATAGGATAAAGTGACATGAATTAAAGGATGAGTACTTTAGTTATGTTCTTATTTGGCCAAGAGAAAAGATATATAAGTATAAATGTCATTATGCTACGTTTTTTAATGATTCTGTTACTTGAAAACTTACTAAGCATTAGCGTGCTAACTTGGTTTTGTTTTAAATACTCTGTTTTATAGGTTCGGTACGGTAGCTACGGACTCGGTGATCTTGAAGTTAAAGTCATCCACACTATCCAACCTTAAATTGGTATTTTAGTAGTACTCTTTTAAAATGGCATGTATAGGATAGATTTTTGATACTTTTGAAAAGGATGTCATTTTGATCTTGTAAACATGTTAAGCCATGCGAAAATGGCTTCCCAAGATGCTATATATCTACATGTGGTTTTAAGTTTGATAAGGGTTAATAATGAATGAAGTGATATATATTTTGAGATTGATTATGCTGAGATGTATGCATTGCATGAATAGGAACAAGATAAATTATATGCTAAAAATTTAAGGTTTAATGTTTCCATTCGGTACGTTTAAACATGAGGGGAATGGAGTTTATTCGAAATTAGCTAGATATAGATTGGAAACGTAAATCTAAAGGTATGAGTAGATCCGGGTTAAGCTTTGAATTGCATGAGTAGCTAATATATCTGAAATTAGATGTTTTGAAATTGAAGACGAATTTTGGGTGCGCACGGTGTGAGCACAGCCATTCGGCCAAAACACATTTCTAATTGTATATGTGATATTGAGGGATGGTTGTAGGTAAATGAAATAGTTGCGTTCTGGTATGTTATTATGGTATGCACGTACACTTATAATCGGCCTAGGGATAAGTTGTTGAAATTGGCTAAGCATTTATCTTATACCATATGAATAGTAATGAGCATAACATTTGCAAAAGTGTCGTAAAGGGGATCTGTTATGGATAATCATTTAAATAAATTCTCGAATGATGAAATCAGATTATATTGATGATGCATATATGGTTTTGTTCGTATACGTATAACATAGGTTTGGAATCCGATATGCTTTAAGCCATTTGCCATAAGTATTTTATAATATGCTTTGTGCGAATGAAGTTGGGTTAGCTTATATGCGTGTCGGGTAATGCCTCTTAACTCTCCAGAGACGGGTACGGGTTTAGGGGTGTTACAGTAATAGCTAGTGGACACCGTAGGGCCCATTAAGGGTTTTAGGGCCCGATGACTCTATAGTAATAAAATGGGCTAAATAAGTTATCTGGATGCCATTAAGATTGTTAACAAACTATAATAAGCATGAAACCCTAAAAATTGGCAAATTTACTGAAATACCCCTTAAGGGTGGAAAATTACTGTATTACCCCTAGGTGCAAAAAGACCATTTTACCCTTAGGGTTAAATTGACTGAAATGCATGCTAAATTATATCTATTCACTGTATGCCATATCATAATATATTGCTGCATGGGATTGGGTTTTGATGGAGGAAGTGCTAAGTGGCAATACCATGTTTACTGTTAGAGGCCTTGCCTCGTTTTACTGTTTAATGGCTTGGCCACGTTATCTGATTAAGCAGCTAAGCTGCGACTATGGTGTGTAGGGCTGGGTGGGTTGAGTTATTCCCCACATGGTGTGTAGGGCTGGTACGGGTGGTGTGTAGGGCTGGATTGGGCTGGGCTTTGCATTCATGCATAAATACTGTTCTGTTACTATAATGGGCCTAAGGGCCACATTGATTTCTGAATAGGGCTAAGGCCTAGTTAATCACTACTTACTGAATAGGGTTACGACCCAGTTAATATTGTATCTGGATAGGGCTTAGGCCCAGTTAAGCTTGAACTGATTTGGACTCTGGTTGGGTCTAGCTTACACACTAAGTTTTCCAAACTCACCCCTGTCTTTTCATCCTTGCAGGTGAGCCCGAACCTTAGTGGACTTGGAGCTGGAGGGATTCGGAGTGGCCATGTGAATTGCACTTGGTTAATTTTTCTTAAAATTACTTATTTCAGTATTTTTCTTTAATTCATTTTTCTTATGGGTTTTAATTTGTAATAAGGCTGCTCGTTAAGTATTTTATTTTTATTTGGATTTTTAATTATTTAATTATAACTTGTCTACAACAGTTAGACTAGGGCTGTGCGGGTTTTTATTTAAAATTGATCAACGTTTTCAAACACATCGTACGTTACAATTGGATCACCTAATATCAAGATAAAACCTTCTAAAGAAATAAACACCAATTGATAGTGGATAGGACTTTCACTAAATAACCTGTTATTATCCTCAATACTTTTAAAATGGTTTTGCTAAACTTGATAATAAAAGAACGAGGTGTCATCTGTCGTCCATGTGACACACTAGATTTGGCCATAACGTCTGGGCCGGGTTTGGGGTGATACATTTAGTGACACACCAGATTTGGCCATAACATCTAGGCCAGGTTTGGGGTGTTACAGCCGAATACTTTCATAACCATATTAATCGAATGTCAATAAATTTCCTAAGCTAAAACATCATTAAATAATCAAACACATTTTATTTATTCACATAAGCTCAAAATTCAACTATGATATTATATATATACACCACTTACATGACCACACACATATATAATCACGTACATACATATATACATTTCCATAATTACTTCTATAATATTCTTACCATTTGTTCTAACGGAACATACTTGCTTAATTTATATTTATATTTATTCATCCTTTACATCACTTAAAACTTATCAACTTTCAAATTCCACACTTACCTTGTTATCAACAGCTAGTAAGCTAAACCATACCTGGCCTCATAGCTCCCTTTTTATTTCACTTTCGATTACGATTTACCTTTGCCTAATGAACCATTCAGAATTGGCTAGGACACTCGGATAATCTCACAAGTCGTACAATGCTGACGTCCCAGACGTGGTCTTACATGTAGCCACATATCGATGCCACTGTCCCAGACAGGGTCTTACTCGTAAACACATATCAAAATTACAAATCGATGCCATGGACTTACTCGCACATATATATATCAAAGCCCTATGTCATGACATATGTATCCTGGCTATTCCTAAGGTTCAGTCGGGACTCTCAGACGTCATTTCTAAGTCGAATCCGACTTGGAAGTGTAATAGCCACAATTATTCATATTCGGCCACTATGTTTAATTTCTAACATTTCATAACAGCAAGTAATTATAACATTAAACTATCAATAGACACGTTTATTTGCTTATAAACTTACCTCAAACGTCGTAAAACGAAACGGAGCTACTAGTCGATCACTTTCATTTTTCCCCAATCCAAATCTGATTTCTTTAATTCTTGATCTAAACATATTCAAATTAAGCTTATTCAAACATATTTTCATTCAATTTAGTCCACACACACATAAATGGGAAAATTACCATTTTACCCCTAACATTTACAATTTTTACAATTTAGTCCCTAATGCATAAAATTCAAAATATACCAAATTAATCACATCCAAGGGTGGCCAAATACTCCCAGGGTCCTAATATGCCCATATTTTTATCAATTTCACATTATAGCCCTCCCACATTTTTATTTTTACAATTAAATCCTAATTACTCAAAATCATCAAAAATTCCTTTATAATATATCTTAACCCAATCCATATCTTCCATAATTCATCATCAAACCATAAAAATCACAAGCTCTTATCAATGGAAAAATTCAAAATATTCATCAAAATCAAAAATCAAAGCTTGGGTTTTAAAGATTACTAAGCAACGATCTCAAAAGCGTAAAAATAATCAAAAACCGACAAAAAAACGAAACTTGATGAGCTAAATAGATGGCCGAACCCTAAGCTATTTCTTTCTCCTTTTCTTTTAGCTTGTTTCGCAAAAATGAAGAACAAATAAAAACCATTATGTGAACTTTATTTTATGTTTTATATTATATACATTATAATGTTTTAAATTACATTTATAACCTTATTTGTTTTATATAAAATATCATATATTAAAGCCTTAACCGTCCCACTAATATAGATTTGGGTTATTTACATCATAAAACCTTCACTTTTAAAAGCCACTAAAAATTCTGTGTTTGACCTATTAATCTAGCAAATTTTCAACTTACGCGATTTAGTCCTTTTATTTAATCAACACCCAAACGACAAAATTAAATCACGAAAATTTCACAGACACAAATTTACACGAAATAAACACAAAAAATAATGTTTAAATATTTTTCTGACTCAAATTCGTGGTCCCGAAACTATTGTTTCGATTAGGGTCTAAACCGGGCTATTACAAGAAGCTTCGGGCATAGGAAGTGGCGTGTACAAACCATGTGGTTGAATCATCGACTTGGCCTTTTTGCACGTCATGCATCATTCACAAACGCGTTCCACGTCCCTTTTCATTTTAGGCCAATAGAAGTGCTCTTGGAGCATCGATAAGGTCTTGCTCACACTAAAGTGTCCCATGAAGCCCCCGCTATACGCCTCGTTAACAAGCAAGTCCCTAATGGAACTTTACAGAATGCATAATTTTCCTTCCTTGAAAAGGAAACCTTTGTACCTATAAAATTTTTCAACAGCAGCATTCTCACAAGCAGTAAATATTTCACCAAAGTCATCATCATCAACATATAAATCTTTCAAGAAAGAGAATCCAAGCAATTTAGAGTTAAGATACGACAATAAAACATAGCTTCTCGAAAGTGCACTAGCCATAGTATTATCTTTACCTTTCTTATACTTGATGATGTAAGGAAATGATTCGAGATACTCAACCCACTTTGCATGACGTTTGTTCAACTTATGTTGGCCCTTGATATGTTTCAACGCTTCATGATTAGAGTGAATCATGAACTTCTTTGTCCATAAGTAATGTTGGCACATCTCAAGATCTTGAATGATGGCATACATTTCTTTATTGTAAATAGGATAGTTAAGTGTGGCTCCATTGAGCTTCTAGCTGAAATACACAACAGACATTCCATATTGAGTGAGCATAGCCCCGATTCTAACACTTGATGCATCACATTCAATCTCAAAAGTTTTAGAAATATCAGGTAATGCTAATAAAGGGGCTTTAGTAAGACAGTTCTTAATTTCATTAAAAGACTTCTCTTGATAGAAGGCTGAATTTTTCTTAATGATGCTCGTCAACGGCACGGCCATAGTGCTAAAGTTGGGCACAAAACGCTTATAAAAACTAGCCAAACCATGGAAGCTTCGAACTTGGCTGATACTCGTAGGTCTTGGCCACTCTTGAATAGGTTTTATCTTTTCTTGGTCCACTTGTAAACTTTCTGAGCCGACCACGAAACCTAGAAAAATAACCTTGTCAGAACAAAAAGTACACTTTTTGAGATTAGCATAAAAGGTCTCCTTTCGAAGTACCTCCAAAACAGATTGGAGGTGTATTACATGCTCTTCCAATGATTTGCTATAAATGAATATGTTATCAAAGTATACAACACAGAACTTACTAATAAAAGATCTTAACACATAATTCATTAATCTCATGAAAGTGCTAGGAGCGTTGGTTAGGGCAAACGGCATGACCAACCACTCATACAAATTGTGTTTCATCTTAAAAGCACTCTTCCATTTTGTAATAACCCGATTCAAGGCTTAAACGGAACAATGGTTTGAAAACCACAAATCTGAAGTAGAAAAATATATTGCGATTAAGTTTTAAAGTTTAATAGAATGGTTGTGTGTAATTTTCGATAAAAAATTTTATCGATTGGGTGTCTAATTTGATAATTAGTACTAAATTGCAATATGTGAAAAATCTGAGCTCTAGAAGCTAAGGTACTCATTTGAAATGGGTTTTTAAAGTGGAGGTCCTTAAATGGCAATTAGACCATTATACTAGCTTGGACAAAAATGGACATGGAAGGGTAAAATACCAAAGGTTTTTAATGAAGGGCATTTTGGTAATTTGGTATTTAAAAGAAATAAAAAGGAAAAATAAGCCAAAAACCTTGTCCATCTTCTTCATGCTTGGCTGAATGTTGCTATGGACACCATGGCTAGGGTTTTGGCTACTTTTAAACTTGATTGTAAGTGCATCCAAGCCCTATTTTTAATGTTCTTTACATTTTTGAGATCCTCGTAACTCGGTTTATAGCAATTTCTACCATTATTTTGAGCTAGGGTTTGATTTTAAAAATTTACCCATGAATGACATGCATGTGTTTTGATGTCTAATGGTAGAATATGAATGTCCGGTGTGTAATAAACAACTTTTACTAAGTGATTTTCGATGAAATCGCATAAAAAGGACTAGTTTGTAAAAAGTTGACAAATGTATGAAAATGTGTGAATGAATGAAAATTGTGGGCTGCTATAGTCATGAAAATGGTTTGGCTAGGCCTAAAATATGAGGAAATTGAATAAAAAACATTTTACGAGCCTAGGGTAAAAAGTATAAATATGACAAAGTTGAGGGGAAAAAATGTAATTTTGCCATAATATGATTTTTGGACTAAATTGAATAGTATAATAATTTAATAAGTCAAATGTGATATTTTAGATAAAGAAAAATGATGTTCGGACCTAGAACGAGGGAAAGACGATGTTTGGACCTAGAACGGGGGAAAGACGAATATTGGACGACTCGGTCCCTTTCGCCATTCAAGTCGAGGTAAGTCCGTATGTTAAACATAAATGCTTACTTGTTAAATTTGATAAAAAATTATGAATTTAATTATATTATACGTCGTATAATGAAAATCTGATGTTTGGGATTAGCGTTCGGCATTAAAAGACGCATTGACAGAAAAGACCATGAATGAGTCATGGCAAAGTGTGTCTAGGTGAAATCGTGTAAGACCATAGTTAGACTGTGGGATTGAGATATGGTTCTATGTTAGATTGTGGAATAAGATAGTTTTGGTCACGTGCGTAGTACTATATGCGAGCTACTACGTGTACCGAATAACATTGATTATAAGGGTGGCGTTATGTGTGAAACCACCGTGAACGTATTATTATTGGTGTGCTATGTGCGAAACCACCGTGAACGTGTTATTATTGGTAAGCTGTGTGCGAACCACCGTGAATGTGTTATTATTGGTGGGCTATGTGTGTACCACCGTAAATGTGCTATTATTGGTGGGCTATGTGCAAAACCACCATGAATTGTTGAAATTGGTGGGCTATGTACAAAATAATTGTTAATATGGGTGGCTATGTGCGAATCACCGAGTAGGGACTATTATTCCAAAGTGTACATTGAGGGAATGAATATGTGAATGTGCGGGCATAGTGCATGTTATGTGTTTGAGAAATGTGGTAAGGTTGTAAATGAGTAAGCTATACATATGTGATTATAGGTCAATACTTATAATGTATGAGAATGTGGTAAATTTGATTTGTGATATGTATGTTTAAAAGGAAGTTGAAACAAAGATATCATGAAAGAGTAAATTAGAAATCAAACAGATTTGATCAGTAGCAGTTATGTGGCTTTGAAAAATCACAAAAAATGGTGGAAGTTGAATTATAGGTTGAATGAGATATGAACTAAATGTTACTGAGTCTGTTTTCATATAAAAGAAACAAAGTAAGCAAAAGAATTTCATATGATGAGATATTTGAATCTTTGTGAGACAGGGTCAGAATGATTTCGGAATCCCTATTCTGAATTGGGAAATTCATTAAAAATTTTACATAAATAATCATGGGATAAAATTTATATGCTTGAATTTATTAATGAGTCTATTTCCCAGATAAACAAATAGGAACATCATTCAAGTTTTGTACAATGAGATAATTAATTTTTAGTGAAGAGGGGTTAGAATTGTCGAGCAACGAAATAGGGGAGACTTAAAAGAATAAACTGTATTGATTGGCTAAGCCAAAAATTCTAGAAATTTTATGGTAAGAAGATATGTGAGTCTAGTTTCAGAGAAAATTAGCATATCTTAATTTGGAGTTTTTTAGCTCTATATAAAAATAATTTAGTGATTGTAACTCAAGTAGATAGCTCGAGATGAACATGAGTAAATTGTGAAATTCTATGTAATAATGATGGTATTATCTTCAGAGCTTATAATGAGGATTGGTAAAAGCATGGTAATCAATTTTTTATTATTTACATACATACTTACTAAGCTTTATAGCTTACTCCTTTGTTTTCCGTGTTTATAATGTACTCAGGTTAGCTCGGGGTTGGAAGTCACCAGAGAACTTATCATACCATAAAGCTTACAATTTAGGTATCGACGATTTTTATGCTTAGTGTTATGGAATGTATAGGGAACCTGGCCATGTGTATATGTTATTAAGAGTTGGTTTAGAACATTGGCCTATGATAATTGAAGTTTAATGTCGTATAAGGACATTTATTACGGCCAATAAATTTATTATGCTATAAGCTCATGATGATGCATTTCATGGTTTAACAAGTTGTATGCTGTGACTTGTTAATTATGTGTGGTGTGGATAGTTTGGTAACATTATTATGTCATGGAATGTGTTATTGAAGTTGTGTTCAAGTATGAGCATAATAGGGTAGAAAATGGCTTGGAAACTAGCCAATTTCTTGGCCACATGGGTAGAGACACTGTCATGTGTCTCAGCCGTGTGGAGGACACGACCTAGTACACAGGTGTATGACCTTAAAAGAAAGATGATGTCATAAACAGAGAGTTACACGGGTTGAGGACACAAGCGTGTCATAAGCCACACGGGCATGTTTCACCACACGGCTTACTCACACGGGTGTGTAACCCTTTATAACAAGAAAATTCAAAATGCTCCCAAAAGTTTTAAAAGTTCTTAGTTTAGTCCCGGACCATTCCCAAAGTATGACTTGGGCCTTGTAGGCCCATTTTAGGGACTTGTTGAAGTAATATGAAAAGTTTATAAATTTTAATGAAAATTTATGTTTCAAATCGTTCGGTTATTAGTGTTATTATCCGGTAATGTCTCATATTCTGTTTTGGCATTGAAAACGGGTAAGGGGTGTTACACATTCGTCGCCTTCTCGCATGAGAATCTGGTGGTAACCACTTTTAAGATCAATCTTCGAAAATAACTTGGCACCACTTAGATTGTCGAGCTTGTCGTCTAAGCGAGGTATTGGATGCCAATACTTGATAGTAATCTTTTTCACGACTTGGCAATCAACACACATACGCCATGTTCCGTCCTTCTTCGACACCAACAAGACGGGCATGGCACATGGACATCCAAATGGATTTCTCCTATATGTTGCTCGGTTTGGAATGTAGCAAAGACACACATCCACGTACGCATGGACTAAGGCTCTCGCGGATGTAGGCTTTTTGTACATCACTTGCCTTTGCAAAAACGCTTATTTTCTCACTCTTTTTCTTTTTCATCTTTTTCTCTTCTGGTTTTCTTGTCACTTTCTTTTGTTGCTTTTCCTCTCTTTCTTTCATTTTTCTTTTCTTTTACATTTTCACTTTTTTCTTTTTCTCTCATTTGATCTATAGAATTCTTCAATTTTATTTGGTCCTCGTATACTTGCTTCAACGTCAATGTGCTAGAGTCACGTTCTTCCCTAAATGTTTGAACGTATATCTATTGGTATATCTATTGTGGATAACTCTTCGATCGAATTGCCACGGACGTCCAAGTAGCAAATGGCCCGCATGCATAGGCATAACATCACAAAGTACTTTATCGGAGTTTTTTCCAATAGAGAAGGATACAAGTACTTGTTTCGTTACCTTTAACTCGTCGCCATCATTGAACCATTGGAGTTTATATGGACTCGGATGCTTGGTGGTCGGGAATCCTAACTTCTCCACAATGAGAGTGCTTGCCATGTTCGTGCAACTCCCACCATCGATAATCACACTACATACTTTCCCTTGGACTTGGCATCGTGTATGGAAAATGTTTTCCCTTTGTTGTTTGTTTTCCACGCTTTAAAGATTGAGACTTCTTGTGACAATAAGTAGTTCACCATCAACAACATGTTCTATTTCTTCCTCCTCATCGAATGTGGCTTCAAGTTCATTTTTAAACCTCTTTTTCTGACTCAATTTTTCCATTTGCGCACACCACCATAGTGCTTCGATTCAGGCATTGACTTGCAATATGCCTCATTCTGAGGCATTTGAAGCACTTAATATCCATCGAATGGTTGGGAAAACTCTCGGTAGCCTTGCCTTTACTTGATTCGGCCATGGGTTTATTCAACTTGGTTGGCACCGTTGGCTCTTTGGCTCAGTTTGGTGGAGTGTATTTGCTAATGCCTTGGCTCCATTTAGATGTGTTTGTGTAACACCCCAAACCTAGCCCAAAAGTTAGGCTCGAATCTAGCGAGTCACATTGAAGTGCTTCTCGAAAATCGTGTTTTCATTGTAAACACTTCTTATCGTTTAAAACTTTTGTTGAAATCTCAACTCGTGTTTGTTTATTTTCAAAATCACGATTCACCTCTAATAGATATAATTCAAAGTAAATAAAAACCCTAAAACTAAAATCCAAAGATTATAAAAGGCCTTATTACAAACCAAACCCAAAATAAAGTACTTGAGAGTAAATAATCAAAACAGAAAGCATAAGCAGTGTGTGGCCTTCTCCGAGTCCCTCGCAGCTCCAATCTGTCTAAGGTTGGGGATTACCTGAAAAGTCAAGAAACAGGGTGAGTTTACGAAAAACTCAGTGTATAATCCCCTTACTAAGGTAACAGTCAGTAAACAGTAACAGAAACAATCTGGGCCGAGCCCTTTAGTAGAAATAGTGCAATTTAGTATAGAGCATACGTGGGTAATAGCCCATGACAATATCATTTGGGTCATAGCCCATATCAGAATCAATTGGGCCTAGCCCAAACCAATAACAGAACAAGTGGCGTAAGCCCAATCTAGAGACAGATCTCAAAAATAGGTATGCAAGAGTGTGAGTATGCAGCCTACCCTAATCTAGCCATCACACCACCCGTACCAACCCTATACATCTATGGGGAATAAATTGACCCACCCAGCCAACACACCAAGCTTAGCACCGATTGTGGCACTAAGTCAACAGAACAGCTCAGTGCCGTAGACAAAATAGCTAGAAGCCGTAAATATCGTAGCAACACTGCCAAATAATAGAATGGCTGAAAGCCGTAAGCAGAATGGCACAAAGCCACCGATAACTGCATTATGTTATGCACATAGCCATCAATTAGGGTAACATAACCGACACACAGCCATGGGTAAATGTGATTGACACTTAGTCATCAATAAATGTGATTGGCACGTAGCCGTAAGTAAGTACAATTGGCACAAAACCATAATCAAGGTTGCACAGAGCCACAATTAGGTCGACATAGAGCCATAATCAGAATAAGTGGCTTTAAGCCATCAATACCGGATCCACAGTCATCTCGTGTGACCCGTGCGATCCTATCAAAATAGAACCGGGTCCACAATTGTTTTGTGTGACCCGTGTGACCCTATCAAAACAGAACTTCCTCCATAAACAATATCCCAATCCCATGCAGTATGTCATGTATGTGAAACGTCATGCTCATAAACAATCATACACATCACAGTCACAACGGTGCAATCACAGCCATACATTCTCAGTCAAAACATAGTCAAATCAATCAAATTGTATTACCAGTGCAACATTTACCCGCAAAGGGCAAAACGGTCTTTTTACCCATTAAGGGTACTTAGTAATTTCACAACCTAGGGGTATTTCGGTAATTTTACAAATTGAGGGTATTTGTGTAATTTTACAAACTGAGGTATTTCCGTAATTTTGTAAACTGAGGGTATTTTTATAATTTTGCAAATTAAGGGTATTTTGGTAATTTCACAAATCGGAGGTATTTTGGTAATTTCAAAAAATAGGGTATTTTGGTAATTTCACAAATTAGGGGCATTTTGGTAATTTTGCAAATCGAGGGTATTTTGGTAATTTTACAAATCGGGGGTATTTTGGTAATTTCGTAAATTAGGGGTATTTTGGTAATTTTAAAAATCGGGGGTATTTTGGTAATTTGGTAATTTCGCAAATCGGAGTCATTTTGGTAATTTCGCAAATCGGGGTCTTAACAACCCAACTGAAAGTCCATCGTCGCCTTAAGCGACCTAGGTAAACCTAGTAGACATAACGATGTAAATGGGCCTAAAGCCCATTACTCGGCCTAAGTGGCCCAAAACAGCCGAAGACCACGAGAGTGCTTGTAGTGGTCTCTACAGTTTAATGCCCATGATTCGTGAGCTCGGTTCACCACACGTGCGATCGCATGCTTGTGTGGCATCATTAGCCGGTATTCCGTCTTTTTACATTTTGCCGATCCATAATCATAGCAGTGAACAACACATACTTTCAGCCTTTCAGCCGATAATCAAATGTAGCATACGGTTTCATACACTTTTTGCTTCACAGCCGACCATCAAAATAGCATACAGATACACACCTGATTGCGAACACTTGTGTAACTCCTTTTCATACCAACCTTGAACGATCGAGAATGATTTACTACTTCCAAATCACTGACTAACATTGATCGCATGCTACTTGTCGATTAACTGCATGAACCGAGGTCCTTAATAGATCAACATAATTGCAGATGTGATCAAATCCACAAACACCACTTACAGAAACACAAGGATATTCGGCCTTTTCCCAAAAAGACAGAAGGTTATGGATTTACCTTAATCAGAATTTGAGTTGAAGAGGTTTTTCTCGATTCCACAACATTAGCACTCCTTTACCTTTTTGAAACCCCTAGCACCAACGATTGGCATGCCAAAAAGAAGAACAAGTATTACAGTCAGAGGGTATACAGAGAAAACATTCAGCTTTGGAAGAAGGAGGCAGGGAGAATAGAGTTGCTGATATAAAGAATGAATAAGGGAAAGAGAATACCTACCACAGCAAACACCTTTGCAGAACCAAACCAGAGGGGAAAATAATTAGTAAGAGAGAAAAGGGGGTATTCGACCAAACTAGGGTAGAAGAATTAAGAGAAAAGATGAATAGAAAAACAAATAGATAAGCAAGAATGGAAGATTCAGCTATAGAAAGGCACTGATTGCAGAAGAACGATAAAGGGAAGAAGAGTAGTCGGCCAAAGCTTGAGAGAACAAATACCAATATGTGAGGCAGGGGTTCGGCACAAGTTACAATAAAGGAAAAAGAAAAAGATGGACGAAACACCCAACATGTAACAGCCCGAGTTTGGGCCTAGTCGAAATAGTGGTTTCGGGACCATTGTTCCGAGGCCAGAGAAAATTATTTTGATGTTATTTTATGTGTTATAAATTAATTTTATAAGTGCATGTAAAATTTGGTAAGTTAATTTTAGCTATTCCTAGTCCAATTTCGAAAAAAGGACTAAATCGCGTAAAATGTAAAAGTTATGTATTAATGCATAAAGGTGTTAAATTGATTTAGAATTAAAATTGGGGGTCCTTAAAAGGCAATTAGGCCCTTTAAAAATGAATGGCCGGCCAAGAGAATAGAAGAGTAGAAAAGTCAAAAATGTTAGGTGTGATATTTGTCTTTTTTTATAATAAAATAAGAAAAAGAAATAAAATGTTATTTCTCTTTCATTTCCTCTTCTTCTCCACGAAATGGGCAGCAAGAATAAGGGTTTAGAAGCTGGAAAATTTCAGCAACTCATCTCCCTTGATAGTAAGTGATTTTAATGTCTTTTCTTGATGATTTTTACATTTTTGGAACCCCCAAAGCATGAGCTTTCAAAGGAGGGGTCTATTGTGCAAAATGATTAAGAGTCTAGGGTTTTTCCATGAACACATATGTGGTGTTTGCTGAATTTTTATGGAAGAAAATGAATTGTAGTTGTCTGATAAATAACTTGGTGAAAGGAATTTGCATGAAAATGCCTTAAAGTGCTAATGTGTGTAAAAAAAAATGATGTTTATGAGTTTCTATGGTCTTGTAATGGTTTATTTAGGCATAAGAAGTGAAGAAATTGAATAAAAATCTTGATTCAAGCTTAGGGGCAATTTGGTAATTTTGGTAAAGTATAGGTGCAGAATTGTAAAATTTGCCAAAACATGATTTGTGAATTGAATTGATTAGTGTGTTCATAAAATGTGTTAAATGAATGTTATTTGATATGTTAGAGGATGAAAACGTGAAATTTGGACTAGGATCGGGAAAGAATGAAATGGTGGACTAAAGCGGGAAAATTAGTTGTTTCGGCAATTGAGGTAAGTTCGTATGATTAAATAAGCATGATATTCATGTTATTGCTAATATATTTGGAAATTATCTTGCTATGATGGTATTGAATTTTTATATTGGAAATATTGTATATGGGAAAGTGATACCAAGTGTTAAAAACAATTATGTGATGATGGAATGCATTGATGGAATATGATATTCCATTGTAACAAGTAAGTTCATGTGTAAATAAGGTAACATAATTGTTATTTCTAAGTTAATTGATGTTATTTATATGATATGCCGATTTTTATCATGAAATATATGCTCTGTGGTTATTTTTGAACAATATGCAAATTATATGTGCTACTTGTTAAATATAAATGGCTACCAAGTATTGGTTTCGGTATTCTGTGGAAGACGGCAAGGATGTGTGATTGAGGAAAATCCCGTTTGAACATTGGGAATGGATTAGGATACAAGTGACATGTCACTAGGATGGTTGGGCATCCGAACTCGTTGAGTTGAGTCCGAGTTCACTTGTGGATGCAAATGTCCGAACTCGTTGAGTTGAGTCCGAGTTCGTGAGATGTAACTAGGCATCCGAGCTCATTGAGTTGAGTCCGAGTTCACTTATGGATGTGAACGCCCGAGCTCGTTGAGTTGAGTCCGAGTTCACTTATGGGCGGGTTACATGATTGATTGATTACATATGTGGCACTTATGTGCAAATGATCCGTGTATCCGAGTTATATTCCGATGTGTTCAACGGGTAAAATTCTAGCGGAATGGAAGAATACTCAAGATGAAAATGATATTTTGGAAAGTGTTCAGCGAGTAAGTATACTTGTTCAATGATATGTGATAATCGATGACGTATATAACATTTGGTGAACGTTATGAGAATGGCATGAATTGGAATGAGTCTTTGATTCTTGTTGACATTGTGATTATGGGTCCGTGCTTATGTTGCATAGCTATGTGTTCTTGCCATGATAAATGGAATGATATTGTATTGATTTGGTGAACAATGATAATGAATGAGAAACTTTACCTTGACAGATTTGAGTCACTGCAGTAGTGTAACTTTGAAATTACACCAAAAATAGTAGAAAGTAAGTTATAGGCTGAATAAAATATGTAATTAAAGCTCATTGAGTTTATTTTCTTATAAAAGAAACTGAGTAAGCAAAAGAAGTGTAAATTGTAAGATATTTAAACATTAGTGAGACTGGTTGTGGATACCTTCGTGATCCTCTGTTCTGTATTTAGAAAATCATCATAAATTGTACAAAAATAGTTATGAGTTATAATTTATATGCTTAGAATCCCCAATGAGTCTCGTTTCAAGAGAAATAGACGAGAACGTCATTCGAGTTTTGTGCTATGAGATAATTGAACTTTAGTGCGAAAGGGTCAGAACCGTCAGGCTGTGAATTAGGGGTAACTTTGAGGAATAAACTGTAGTAATTGGCCCAACCAAAAATTCTGGAAATTTTATGGTAGAAAGATAAATGAATCTAGTTTCAAGGAAAATTTATGAACTTAATTTGAAGTTTCGTAGCTCCAGAAACAAATAGTTTAGTGACTATTGCTCAGGAAGACAGCTTGTAAATAACTTGTGAATAAGTTGTAAACATTGGTAAAACATACTAATAAGTTGCTTATTGTTTTCATATGAACTTACTAAGCGTAAAGCTTAATCCCCTTCTCTTTTCCTTATTTCCTAGGGTTACCAGGTTAGCTCGGGTTGGAGGCCGTCAGAGATATCATAACACCACCGAGTTTACGCTAGTGGCGTAAGTAAATTTAGTGCTTCGAGTCTATGGCATGTATAGGGTTGAAATGTCGAATATGTAATATTATGATTTAGCCAAAGGCTTTGGCTTATTGTTAAGGTTATAGGGAATTAAGTAAGTTAGCCTATGTTGACTAAAAATTTGTAGGTCTGTATGTTTATTCTTATGCATCTATGTTAATATTTTGTGATGTGGCTCAAAGCAAGTATGTTTAAAATTTTATAACTGTTCCTGAGTTAAGTTCTGTGAAGATTCGTTTAAGTCTAGTAACGCTCTGTATTCGATTCCGGTAATGATTTCGGGTATAAGGTGTTACACAACACTTGCCGAAAAATAACCAAAAAAGTTGCACTAGTGGTCAATTTCCAATATACTCCGAAATACAGATAAAAAGAAAACAAAATGCAACAAAGACCAAAAAATGGCCAAAAGAATTCGACTATAGCACTAAGAAACACAAAATCGAACACTCTCTCCAAACCTCCTAAGCAAATTCGGCACTAGCCAAAACCAATTCAAACTCCCATTTTTACTCCTAAAATCCCTCCATAAACCATTCCACGATATCCACCACCAATTTCTCCCCTTATCTCCCTATAACAACCTCCAAGACCAATTCAACCTTCCATCCTGAAGAGTTTCAGTCAACTTCAATCACCTTCCCCATGAGAGCGACAAAATAACAGTCTATTGTGCATAGAGCAGCTCAAACTCAAAACCTCTAGGCACACACCCCACGCTATTTGCCACCTAACTAACACGCCTTTCATGTCTTGCAACACATACATTTACTTAAAAGGCCTAACAACCAGCAACCAGGTTATTTGAAGCAACCCAAAAAGTTTGCTACAACACAGCTTTAAATCTCTGACCTCTTAGCTATGTTACATGCCCCTTGCCACTAAGCCGCCCACTTTATTTGTGTCACTTTCCCTCTTTAACTAGCTAAGAAACCTATCTGACACCAACCAGGCTGATTTAAGATGCCAGCAAAAATTTCTGCGCATGCCACGACTTGAACCCAGCACCTCTTCCTGTTCCTAACGCCCTTTGCCACTAGGTCAAGCGTTTCCTTGTATAACATTTCCCCACATTTAATTCTTAAAGCCTTCAATCAAATGCCAAGGTCCTACTAAAGAAAAAACTAAAAATTTTGATAGTGCCCTAGTTTGAACCCAGAACTTCCCAAACCTCCCCAAACACTCCAAATCACTTAAAAAACATACCAAACACACAATTGTGTTATTTCCATACACAATAAAATATTATGAGCCGCCACCAAGGCCTAGTACTTCTAGGCCCAAAATCTGGGGCGTTACAGTTCGTGGTGGAATAGCCTCGAACAGCACCTTTGCACTTCAATTGCTTCTCCACCTTGATGGCCATGTGCACCATGTCGACTACTTCCATATAATGTTGCAACTCCACAATATTAGCAATGTCTAGGTTGAGACCAGCTAGAAAACATGCCATGGTTACCTCGCGGTCTTCTTGCACATCTACTCGTATTATTGCGATTTCCATCTCTTTGTAATAATCCTCAATGCTCATCGATCCTTGAGTGAGATTTTAGAGCCTTTGATAGAGCTCGAGGTGGTAGTCGGATGGTATAAATCGCCGGTGCATCATCGCCTTCATTTCAGTCTACGTGCTTATTGGTCATTCTCTGTTCCTTACTCGACTCGTAGTGAGTTGGTCCCACCAAATCATCACGTAATAAGAGAATTCAATCGCTGCCAACTTAACCTTTTTGGTCTCGAAATAGTTGTGGCACTCGAACACCAACTCCATCTTTTTCTCCCACTCGAGGTAAGCCTCCAGATCCGACTTGCCTTGAAAAGGTTGAATGGAAAGTTTGATGTTTTTAAGATCATCATCAATCCGCCCACATTCTCTCTGGCCACGATTCCTTTTCGCCGATCAATTTCATTAGACCATTGGTCACTTTCGGCGTGATTAGGACCATACAACTCGTCTTTATTGAATCGTTTTCGACTTCGGTTTCTTTCTGAACTTTAGGGCGTCCTCTCTCGTTACGCTCTATCCTTGACTTGATCTAGACTTTCTTGGATAGACTCAAGTTTTTGGTCGAACATATGCTCCATTTCGTGCAATAGTGCTTGGAGAGTTAAATCCGGAACTCCTCCTCTGGGCGCTACGTTTCTAATAGGCTATCAACCTCTGCCTTCCGCCATATTACGTTCTGGACTTCTAGACATAGAAGATTAAAAACCTCAGCACAAAGCCTCACGTTCACTCCAAAAAAAAAAGAGTTAATGGCACTCACACTCGTGTTTGCACTCGTTAATTGGCTTTTTCTTCTCTCTAATGTTCTCACTCACTCGTGCCTTTTTCCAATTGTTTCTTCTGTTGTGATGTCGTAAAAGACTCGTTTAGACTTTATTGTAGTCTAGGGGTCGGGTTCAAATGGTTTGCAAGGGTTTTGATGAATAGGTGCAGGGTTGGCTGAAAGAAAACAAATTTGGTTTTGAGTGTGGCGTGAAGGTAGATAATTATAGTAGACGAGAAATTTGTTGATCAGGATTACAAAGAAGATACATACAAACTTTTCAACTTTTCTTTTAACTTCAATATTTTTCAATTACAATAAGATGAATATAATGAAATACTTTTGTTACACAAAAAACTTTTTTTGAGTATTTTTTTCACGAACCTACTCTAGGATAGCTCTAAACGTCCGTACTTCTCGTTTTAAGCAGCTCTGATACCAAATGATACGATCTCGCCTTAGTTATGTGATTCGAGTCGTTGATGTGCCTGATCGTTTAACGAAGAAGGATTGTTCAATTTTGGAAGTATGGTTGGAATTAGGCTAAGTATGGAATTAAGTAACAAAGATAGGCTCAAAAATGGTTAAGTGTTTGTTGTTATAGGTTCGGCTAACAAAAACAAAATAGGATATGTGTTAATTTTGATGGAAGGGAGTAAAACTTAACTATCAACATCGAACCAACACTAAGAGAAAGTGCTGACCTGGGACTTATACGACCTTAAGGTGGATAGATGATGGAAAAGAGACCTTAACCCGTTACCTAAAAAGGTAGGAACCAAATGTATAAAGTTTGGGTTGAACGCCACACTACGAGAGTGATAAGTTCGATAAAAGAAATAGGTTGACGCCACTAACTAGCAGATAAGTCAAGCTGAGTCTTGGATGAAATTTGAGAGATGAAAACCTCACAAATAATTCAATATTCATTCAAAATGGAAAAAGCTATACAACCAGCAAATAATAAATATCTACAGTAGAGTCTTAAGTTAGCTGAGTAGGCAAACAAGTTACCTAATGAACAGTGATTTCAGCTTTAAATAAGCTAAAGATTCTAGAATTAAGTCCATGAAAAGTCCATGTCCAAGTTCAGTCTTTGGGACTCCATTAGACAGCTTCTAGATGATGAATATTCAGCTGAAGTGAACTTGGCAAAATTGGGACTTGATTGGGCATGTCTAGGTTCCACCAAGGGGCTTAATTGAGCTTAAATGTGAACCTTGATCAACTGAATGGATTTGGAAAGCTAATGGGTAGCTTGGACAGTGCAATAACCTTTAGAGTTTGAACGCTGAACTTGAGGAGTGATGTGTGTGTGAAAACACAAAACCGAATGGCCTTCATGTGTGAACAAATTAAATCGGCTAGCGTGAACATCTTCAAGACTGCCTTGGGAAGCTAATCATCCAGCTTGGGGAGCTTGAAGGAGCAACTATTCTTTGGCCCAATAGTTGCTTGGAGAAACCAAAAATCAGCACACCATACATTGTAGCCGTCTATGCATGTACCGCACCATGCATTGAAGTCGTCCATTCATGCACCTTTGCATTTAATCCCCTTCATGCATATGGCTGCAAATAATTAACATATACACATTAAATTGGTCCATAACATATGTAATTCGGCTGCACTAGGACATAATAAAGAGTTGTTTTAATTTTAATACACATTAATAATATGTATTTAAGTTAGACACATTAAATACTTGTATAAAACAAGACACACTAATTCGGCAGGCACAAAACATATTAAAACACGTAATAAGCTAAGAAACATAATAATGAGTTGAAACTAATTTAACTAACTAAAATAAATATTTAGTTTATTTTAGCAAGTAATCAAATGAGCTAAAAAGAAGTAAAGATGAGCTAAAATGAGCCGAATTGAGTTGAACTAAGCTTATGGAGCTGAATGTAAGCTGAGTTGGAGTTGCAAGAGGTTGCAAGGTGATCTTATCGAGCTAGTCCAAGCTCTCTTGATATGCCCAGCCAATGTTTCACCCCACACTTGGTTGACCAGGGCTGAAATGGCCTCTTTGAATAGCTTAGCTCAAGCTCGTGTGATGGGTCCTTATGGCAGCTCCAAAGGGTCCTTGATCGAGCTTGGTGTGACACGGGGTGTGGTCGTATCAGAGAGAAGAGACACATTAGCTTTAGTTTTTATAATTTTTCTCTTATTTTTTTCGTAACTTTTCTAGGGTTTTTATTTACTGTTCTACTTTCATAATTTTAGAGTTTATTTTTCTACATTTCCTTATTGTTATTAATGTTCTTAGTGTTAGTTAAGTTAGTTACTACTGTAACTTAGGTTTATTTTTACTTTCAATCCCTATACCTTGGTTGTTAGACATTTGTAGTTGTAGTTTAATGTATTTCAGTTTCTTTTACTTTAAATTGGCTAAAGTTTTTTCCTTTTATCTTCATTACTTTTAGATTTTCTTGTTGAATGCCTTTAGTTTCATATTTTTTAAGTTTTCTTACATAAAAATCCAAACTTTTACATTTTTCTCTAGCTTTACAATAATAACTTCTTTACTTTTCATTTCCATGTCCATTAACTTTATTTTCAACATGAGTAGCTAAACCTCAAAGGAAGTTGGTTGATGGAGATGTGGGTCAGTTGATTGGTTGGACAAGGGATTAAATCGTAATAAATTAAACTGAATCGAGTAGACCAGAAAACTTAGGAACTGACACCCTTAAGGGAATATTAGACAAGTGAGACCAAGAGGTAATCTTTTTTATGCATCAATTTATTAGTCTTGTATTAACCGGTGAGCTCAAGAGATACACTGGATTAATTTGTCTAAGTTGGTAAAATTGAGATCAAGAGATAAAATTGAGCCACATAGTAATTTAAGTGATTTAAGTCTTTCATTTGAAGACCAACGAACCACATCGAAGTCAACTGACCACCGTTAGTCATTTATTTGTTAATCTCTTAGTTTTGTACTCTTTACAATTTGGTCCCTAGATTAACATATTTAATTTGCTTGCAAAACTTTCTTATTATGATTCATCATACTATAAATCATATCGATAGCCACTTAGACTCTATAGTTTATGCTATTTATCACTCAATCGCTATCTCTTTTGGGTTCAACCCCTTGAAATACTTCATATTCCATTGAAACTATAAATATTACAATTGACTTGTACGCTTATAGTACAACAACACTTTAAATTTTATTTACAAAATCGTTTGTTTTATGCACACGCATGCACAAAATCAAAATTGTTGGCGTCGTTGCTAGGGAGATGGTGCAAGATTGAGTAATTCTTAGTTGTGCACTTTTATGTAGAGATAAGTTACAAAAGTAGGATTTATAGATACAACTTTGTTTTTATTTGTCTTTAATTCATTTGCAATTTTTAGTTAATTTACTTCACTCTCATGTGCTTGTAGGAGATGTTGTATGACTTAGACCGGTAATAGTGTCTTACCATTTGAACCAAAACTAGAACATATTGTCACACACGCGAGGAGAGTGAAACATCCTAGAGAAACTCAACCTTCACTAAGAGAGTAGCCTATCGAAGATCCACGAGTAGAGATTCAACCACCACTACACCCACCCATAGAGCAACGTACCTTGCGTGACTACTCGATGCCCAATCTAGATGCTATTCGAGGTAGCTTTAATTGCGGAGTGATAATGTCAATAACTTTGAAAGAAAATCGGTAATAATCCAAATGATACAAGCGGACCTTCAATTTCGAGGGTCAATGAATGAGGATCTGAACCAGCATCTTAAGAGATTTGTAACCATTTGTGATTCCTTTAAATATAATGGGGTTATCCGATGGTGCTATCTGTCTTCAATTATTCCCTTTCTCTCTTGCTGATGATTTATGTTGTTAGATTCATAGCCAATAGATTCCATAAACACTTGGGATGAACTAGCGAGCAAATTCTTGGCGAAATACTTTTCCCTGAGTAGGACAATAAAGCTTCAGATGGATATTATGAATTTTTTGCAATTAGAAGGGGAATCACTATATGAGGCTTGAGATCATTTTAGCTCATGCAACGTAAGTGTCTATATCATGGCTTGTAACATTGGCTGCAACTTCAAGTTTTCTATAACTGGCTTGATAGAAACTTGCACTCTAGACTTGATGGAGTGTCACACCTTGAAAAGTGGCAGATCTGAGAAGTTGAGTAAGGTAGGTAAACTGTTGGCCATGCTGTAGTAACATAACCCACTACCCAGTTGCTTGATGGCGAGTTAGAGTAATGACGTATACTAGCATTAAAGTATCCACCCGTTGGCGGTACCTAGGGAATTAATTCTAAGGTGTTTTCAAGTGAAGAAGGAATACGCCTAAGAAAGTGTGCACCTATTTAAGAGTGCACCCTAGAATTGTGTTTGAACAACTCAGAGCCTGTCGAGTGTATGAAGAAATTATAGGAGGCTTAAATTGTCTTTAAGACCACACCAAACATGAGTTTTCATCGAGATATAGTACGCTCGTTTGGCATGAGTACTTTTCAACTGGGTCTTTTATCAAATTTGGTTGTGAGTTGTTGGGATTTTTCAACAAAAAAATTAGAGATCAGAACAAATAGCACAATGTATGAAAGATTGTGTGTGTTTTAGTTTACAGATCCATGAGTTGAACTCGTAAGCTAGGAGGACCAAGGTAGGAATACGCCATAGCAGTAGACTAATATGCGTACAAAGCGACATCATGGAAACATGTTTTTCAAATCATAAATAGTAATACTTGCAACAAATATGTCTATCTCTTTAAGCAATTTGTTGTAAGGTTTTATTTTATTTTTAAAAGTCTTGTGATAAACGACAAATGTATTATTCAAACCTATTGTATTAGAAAGGATTTCAAATAAATAAGAGGTGCATTCAGTATGAATTTCATTGATTGTAAAATTTAGCTAAGTAAGCAAGTATTTTGACATTTTATACTTGGATCCGGTAAATCGGGTTGGGTATTGGTTGTTACACAGAGCGGTTGCAGGGGCATTCATGTTGAAGACATATGTCGAAGGTTTCCATCTTATCAGGGATATGTCCATGAATTCTTACATGTGGCCGATTGAATGGTTCATATATAGAGCCAAACAATCAACTGTGGCAATTAGTAGCGAAGACAAGTATCAACATGTAATGACTCAATTTCTAGTGGTGCTGAAAACTGTAGTTTCAGAGTTCCATTCTTCGATGGTCGAGTCTATAAGTATTATTCAATAATATTTACGAGATATAGTATTATTGTGACTTTTGATTTTTATAGATTTTGTTAATTGAATAGTTAGCTAAGTACAAATGGCTTTAGAAAATGAGGTAACGACAGCTCGTTTTTGGAAATCAAGCCCATAAAATATTAATGGTGTTGTTATATGGGTAAAATGAAATTTGGTTTGAAAATTTTAGTGATTGGTTAGTTAAATAAAGTAAAAGGACTAAATCGTAAAAGTGGTTGATAAACCATAAAAGTAACATAATTTAATCCCATGCTTGGCATATTTTTGGATGATTTATTACAAGAATTAGTGAATTTGATGGTCCGAATCCTTTGAATTTTTGTTTTTCTAGTTAAGTGAGCATAGGGAAGCGAAAGGATAAAAAAGGGGGTAAAATCAGACAAAATGGGTTGTTTTCAGGAGCCACACGGCTTGGGCACTTCCACACGGGCAGATCACATGCCCGTGTGAGCCACACGGGTTGGCCACATGCCCATGTGCCAGCCCATGTCGATTTCGAACCATGCTTCATTTTCATGCGAATAAAAGCCAATTTTTGGGTATTCTGAGCACTCTAAAGTCTATATAAACACAGTAGAAGATTTTCTTCAAGATTGAAGATCTCCATCCAATTTCCTTAGAAGTTTTTGGGTTCTTTATGTCTTGTTGTTTTTCTAATTTTGAGATGTTTTCTTTTCAAATTATGAACTAAATTTCCTAGATACCTAGGGAGGATGAAACCTACGATGGATCTTATTATTTAATTTTCTAAATTACATGATAAATACTTGTTCTTGTTCTTAATTATGTGTTCTTAATCCTTGCTTTATTATTTTCAGGATATTAGTTCAAGTTCGATGTGCTTATTCAGTGGAACAAAAGTCCATGTTTAAGAGTAGATCTAGCATAATTGAGCGGAGTTAATTGCAATCCTAGAAATAGGACGACATGAATCTGTCGGATTAGAGTCAAATCTAATAAGGGAATCTATAGATCGAGTTAATGCAATGATAGGGGTTTTAATTAGAAAAAGATTTCAATTAATCAACCTTGAGTCAGTTGTTCTTAGTCTCGAAAGAGATATTAACATAATTTAGGGATTTCTACGGATCAAGGCAAGTGAATAAATCATTTAATTCAGATTCAGAATAATATGTGAAGTCTAGGTGAATTCTTTCTTAGGTATTGTCTTTATCATTGGTTTATTCGATTACTTTCTTCACTCTCTGTCACGTTCATAGTTAATTAGTTTAGTTTTAGATTAAAAACAACCTCTTAAATTATAGGCTAAATAATAAAAGGATAGTAATTACTAGTACTTTTAGTCCTTGTGGATACGATATTCTAGACTCACAAGCTATACTACTATTCGATAGGTGCACTTGCCTTGTCAAAATCATATTTACTTTCGTGACTCCATCAAGTTTTTTGTGCCGTTACTGGGGATTAAGATATTAGGAACACTAGATTTTTAATACTTTAGCCATTTTTTATTTTTTATTTTTTATTGAATTTTATTTTTATTTCTAGTTTAATTCTTATTTTCTAATTTTTCTTTTATTTGCTTCTGACAGGTATTTTAGTTTATGACTAGAAGAAACCCATCAGGACCATTACTTTTTTATAGTGAAATTGAAAGCACAGCTCACAGAAATCGTAGAGAAGCAAGACAAAATCAACAAAGTACACTGGAAGAGTAAGAGGACGTTATTGAGGAGATGGCTGAAAATTAGAATAATCAGTTACCTCCTGTGGTTGCTGCGAATCCTCCAAATCCAAATCCTTCTCCTCATACTATGTACGATTATGCCAAGCCCAATTTAGCTGGGGCTGAATCGAGTATTGTTAGACCTATTATTGCTGCAAATAATTTTGAACTGAAACCTAACACTCTTCAAATGATTCAACAGTTTGTTCAGTTTGATGGTTTGCAGGATGAAGACCCAAATACTCATTTGGCTAATTTCTGAAAATTCTGTGACACATTTAAGATTAATGGCATTTCTGACGACACCATTCGCCTTCGGTTATTTCCATTCTCGCTAAGGAATAAGGCTAAACAGTGGTTGAACTCCCTACCTCGAGGTTCTATCACTACATGGGACCAAATGACTGAAAAGTTTTTGTTGAAATACTTTCCACTGGCTAAAACAGCCAAGCTGAGGAATGATATCTCTTCCTTTGTGCGAATGGACTTAGAGACCATTTATGATGCATGGGAGAGGTATAATTATTTATTGAGAAGGTTCCCTCACCATTGGTTACCTTTATGGCTACAGGTTCAAACCTTCTACAATAGTTTGAACCCCTCAACTAGGCAATTAGCCGATGCATCTGCTGGTGGGACCCTAAATAATAAAACACCTGAAGAAGCTTACGAGTTTATTGAAGAGATGTCACAGAATAATTATCAGTGGCAAGTTATGAGGATAAAGCCTAATAAAGCAGCTAGTGTTTTCAACATTGATGCGGTCACCATGTTATAACATCAGGAAGAACAGTTGAATAAAAATTTTGACAGTTTATATGGTTCTACGCAGGTACATCTGGTGATGCAGTGTGATACGAATGGAGGAGGGATGAACAATCCAAAATGTCTATCCTACAACCTAGCACAGAGAACAAACAAGTTAACTATATGGGTAACAATTCTACACTCAGAATAATCCTTATAGTAACACTTACAATACAAGTTGGAGGAACCATCCCGATTTCTCGTGTAGTGGTCAAGGAAACCAAAGACCACAACCCCCTCCAAGCTTCCAACCACCTTACCAGCAAGAGAAGAAACTGAACCTTGAGGAGATGTCGATGAAGTTTATTTTGGTGTTAGAAACTCACTTCCAATACACTGAAACTGCGCTAAAAAATCAGAAAGCTTTGATTCAAGGGCTCGAGAATCAAATTGGTAAACTTGCCAAGATGATTTTAGAACGACCACAAGGTAGCTTGTTGAGTAATACCAAAACTAACCCAAGAGAGCAACTTAATGTCATTACTGTGTGCGACAAAGAAGGGTTAGTTGAATACAAACTAGAATCGAGGTAAGAGGAGGTGCTAAGTAAAAGAAGTGTTGAGGTGAGTCTAAACGAGCAAAAACTGGTCATTAAGGAACGTAAACCTCGTGTACCATACCCCAACGTGACAAAGGAAGACCATACAGATGAACAATTCGGTAAATTTCTTAAACTTTTGAAAAAGTTGCATACGAACTTACTGTTTATTGAAGCTCTTTCGCAGATGCCCAACTCAGTTAAATTTTTAAAGGAGCTTTGGGCAAAAAGATGGAAGTTAGATGATTTGTCGCACGTGGAGCTAAACGCAAACAAACTACCCAACAATTTAAAAGATCTAAGGTACAAACTAAACTACCCAACAAGTTAAAAGATCTAGGGAGTTTTACTATTCTTTGTTAATTGGTAGTTTAAATGTAAATAATGCATTAGCTGATTTAGGGGCTAGTATTAACGTTATGCCTCATAAGATGTTTAAACAACTAGGTCCTAGGAAACCTAAACAAACTAGGATGAGAATTTAATTAGCTGGTAAAACCATTAGATTTCCTAGGGGTATTGTTGAAGATGTACTCGTAAAAATTAATAAATTCATATTCCCAGTTGACTTCGTTGTCCTAGACATGGATGAAGATAGTGATGTCCCTTTAATTGTAGGACGACCTTTTTTAGCAACTGTTAGGACTGTTATTGATGTTGGTTCAGGTAAACTCACACTTCGTATAGGTGATGAAACGATTACTCTTCAGGCTCGTGATTCGATTGAGATATCGAGTAATAAAGATAACTTTATAAATCTGATTAATAAGACTAATCATGTGGTTCAGCCTTCTTTGCAGTAAGCACTTTCGAAAAGAAAACATGAGCCACGTTCTAGTTCATGTGACAACATTAGAACAGTCCATGAAGAAAGAATGTTGCAGATCAATGAACTAGTTGAATGGCAGACACAAAGCAAAAAGGAACCAAAACTACACTTTGTAGTACCCAAGCAACCTCTTGATGAGCTTAAGGATAGAACAATCAATTTAAGGTTGGGGACCAAGTACTTTTGGATAAAATGGACCTTCAATTTTTCACTTCAAAGTCTAATGCAAGTAGAGCAACTCCCTTAGATACTAAATTTCTTCCCATACAGTACAGTCGAGGTAACATATACTGAATTCAGAACTTTTAAGGTAAACAACACTCGACTTAAACCTTACTTTGATGATAAGATTGATACCAGGAAAGAGGGATTTCAAATCCTCAAACCACCGTGACCATGCGAATGAGAGGTAAGTCAAGCTTAGACTTTAAATAAGCACTTCTTGGGAGGTAACTCGAGCACTAACACTTCTAATAAGCTTATTCTACTACTTTTTCATGTTTAAATGCAGGTATCGACCCACACGGCCTAGACACAGAGACGTCTCCCAGGTCGTGTGCATTAATAGGGGTTAAACAGTGAGTTACATGTCCTGGCGACATGGCCGTGTGTCCTACACAACCTGGACACACAGGTGTGTCCTTGGCTGTGTGGAAATAGGGCTTAAATTCCCCAAAAATCGACATAGACATGGCCTTAAACAAAGCCACATGGGTGTGTGACATGGCGATGTGGATCACACGGCCTGGACACACGGCCGTGTGAAACTTGGAGCTTAATTTTTCAAATTTAAAAAAGTTAGAGAGTTACACAGGGAAGGCACACGATCGTGTGCAAGACACAGCCAAGCCACACAGGCGTGTGGTTGGTTACACAGGCACGAGAGAGGCAAATAAAGTGAGACACAACTGTGTAACACGGCCGTGTGGGCGTGTTCAAGGACATGTGAAGGCTGGTTTTTAAATTTTGCGATGAACATGGGCTGGGAAGAGACCACACGGCCGTGTGACACGACCGGGTGGCCCAACATGGGCCGCACACGACCTTGTCCCCTTTTTAAACCCCCAACCCTAATTTCTTATTTTTTTTACTTTCATCCTTCTTCTTCCCCACTTAACACAACTACCGCAGCCCTCCTCACTGCATCTCCGATCGTCATCCCCTCTTTCTTGCTTCTCCTTTCTTAATCCCCTTTTTCTTCCCTTTCCTTTCCCTCACCAACACCCATGCACACCTCAATCTGACTGTCTGACGCACTTCCCCAACAACTATCAGCACCACGCCCACGAACTCATCATACCCTCCAATCACCATCCATCGATAAATTGGTTTCCCTTATTTTATTTATTTTATTTTATTTTATTTTGATTCCTGCCATTTTCTATTGATTAGTATTTTGTTAGTTTTAGATTTATTTCTTCTATCTTATTGGTAATCTTTCGCTTCTTGCTCTTACTATTATTCTACCTTTGTTAGGTATAGTATTGAATTTTGCTTAATTAAACATTTTTCCATGTTGCATCTTGTCATTCGTTTTTTGTTGCTGATTATAGTTCCTTTTTGGTAGTTCTGTGGATTTGATTAGTCGTTGTAGGATTTTCGTTATTATTTTCATTATTAGGTGCATTGGCTTGTCACTCTTAAGCTCCGTTTGTTTGCAGGTAAAATATTTTCCGGAAAATGATTTCTGGAAAATGATTTCCTGGAAAATGATTTCTGGAAAATGATTTACTTTTCTGGTGTTTGGATGAATCTGTGTAAAATATTTTCTGTTGTTTGGCAAATTTCCTGAAAATATTTTCCTGAAAAGCTGTTTTATAATAAAAATTTATATATTTAAAGAATTTATTATCTTTTCTTTGTTTGATTGAGTTTATTTTATATATATATATATATATATATATATTAATACCTTTATATTTTAAATTGTTTTTAACATGTATTGCAATGATTTATTTATAAATAAATAAATCATTTTAAATATATAATAATCTCAATTATTAAACTAGAATATTAACCGTCCTAAATTGAAAACAACCAAAGTCAAATAATTATTTGTAATTGTGTTATAAAAAAAATAAAAAACAAGGATTGAATAATTATAAATTAGCTTCCAAACCACAATTAATACTAGAAATTAATAATATTATCCAAATGCATAATTAGTATTACACTACATGATAACAACAACATTATCCAAGTGCATAACTAATATTACACCACATTATCAATATCTTCAACCTTGAGAAGATTTTTGAAGCTAAAATTTTCTATGCTTCTTACTTTTAACTAAAAAAGCTTTTGCCTCAGATTCATGACTCACTAAATAATCAAACACAGAACAAAGGAAGTCATCATCAAATCCTTCTACCTCCATTGACATCACTTCTTTGTAAAGATGTGGTTTCTTATCCGCAGTAAATTGTTTCAAAGCATTAGCAATTTCGCCAAGTTGTTCACTCACAAGTTTAATTTGTTCATCTTCGACACTTTCTTGAGCCTTTTTTCTTTTACATTTGGATGTGCCAGATGAAGATACATTTGTTCTTACCTCTTCAGTCGCTTCATTCTCGCAGTCTATAGGCACTGAACCTATGTTATCATCATCCAAATCTATGTCAGCAAATGTTCGGGCAAAACTCCCTGTTGCCATATCTTTGCCAACAACCAAAGCCATTTCATCATAATGATCAATGCTTTTATTCAAAAATGGTTCATACTTCTTGTTTGCCTGTTGGATATTATATAAAATTAGAATAACAAGTAAAAAAAAAAATTGAAATATACTTAACATATACATACATATATTACCATTACAGCTGCATCATATGTCGCTCTATCACATGTGATCATTTTCATGTTATCATCCCATCCAAAACCACTTTCAGCCCGAATTGTGCATATAATCTGCCACTGTTTCTTTACAGTCCTCAAATGATTTTCCACATGTTTTGCATCGCATTGGACTTGAAATTTTTCAGAAATAGCTTCGACAACTCGATTAATAGAAGCTGCTTTGTAAGTATTAGAAGGCTTATTTCCTTTTTGGGCCTCCTCAGCTAAAATTTCAAGAAAAAGATGTTCCATCGGTTTTGTCCACCTAAATTGCTTGGAGGTTCCTTCTTGGTTGCCCTTACCCATTCTACATTAATAATTGTCATTGTCAATCATTTCAATATCCAACAAGTTTAAAACATAATAAATTCAATATCTAACAAGCTTGAAACATAATCAATATCTAACAAAATCAAGACATAATAATTTTAGAATCCAACAAACATAATAAACTAAAATTTCAGAATCCAACATTAACAAAAAAAATTTTTTTTAATAAAACATACATAATATAGAAACTACAACCCTAAGCCCTAAACCTACATAATATTTCTAGCCATATAATCAGTCCACATAGTTTGTGCAATTTCATCTCTCTTAGCAGACCATTCTCTTGCTTCTTCTCTTTCTTCTCGCTCCGTAAGAGTTGATATTATCAAATCAGACTCAGGCTCCTCGTATAATCCTTGATTAAGTAAATCACTAGGATCAACTCCCATGATATGATTATGAATGATGCAACAAGCCAAAACTATATCTACTTGAGTTTGAAAATTCCAAAATGGTTCAGCATCTAATACACGAAACCGTTTCTTCAAAATCCCAAAAACACGTTCAATAGTGATTTGCAATGATGAATGACGAAGATTAAAGAGTTCCTTTTCATTTTCAGGCCCCTGAGTACTAAACTCTTTTAAATGATATCGAACACCACGATATGGGGTAATGTATCCATTACGGATGCCATATCCAGCATCAGCAAGATAATATTTACCTACAATTTGACAAACATAATTATTACTAATAAATTATGAGCTTAGTAGAACTATTTGGTATTTAATGTTTTATAATTCTTACCTTTCGGAATTTTTAATCCTCTTGGGCGTGAAAGTGCATCACTTAAAATACGAGAATCATGTGCACTACCTTCCCAACCAGCTAGAACATAGGAAAATTTCAAATCAAATGTAATGGCAGCCAATACATTTTGTGTCGTCCCCCCTTTACGGCTACGAAATCTTCCTTGAATGTTAAGTGGAACGGATGCACGAACATGAGTTCCATCTAATGCTCCAATACAATCTTTAAAATAAGGATAAAACCTTGGATTGTTTCTGATTTCACTAGGAGTTGACTCATCAGGTAATCTAATAACTAGCTTATACAATTTCAAAACAGCTCTCAATACAACCCTAAAGTAACGGTGAATTGTCTCAGTTGATCTATAATATCTAGATCCTATCACTCGAAACCTTACATTATGACCAATTATATGTAAAAATATAACTACTTGCTCCCTAATATTCACCGATTTAGTTTATTGTAACAAATTATTTCTACTAAGAATATCACACATTAAAAAATGCAACAGGTCTTATCCTTATCATATCAATACAATGCCGGTCACCACTATATAAAATACTATTAATATAATTTTCTCTTTCATAATCTCGATTCACACGAGGGTGAGAAGTAATTTCCTTCCTAGTTTTTAATTTTTTTATCCAGAGAGCCCCAAAAGCTAAAACTGAAGCCACGACTCCGACAATTGCATTTTGATGTTGATTACGATCCATCTACATAAAATAACATCACACAAATATTTGATCACTACAAAAAATACATAAACTTTTCATAAGGGCACATATATGACAAAAGTTATCTTGTCTAAAGTGCATACATATATATATATATATATATATATATAAAAGTTTCTCAAGCAATGACTCAAGCAATGCCTAAAGTTACCATGACTAAAAAGAATAGAGTTAACTAACCAAACCCAACATAAATAATAACAAAAAAAGGCATAATTCAAGACATATTTATCATAATCTGTAATACCCAATAGAACAAATTTTGCATCGTACACATATTTGTGATTATTATATTTTATTTTCCAATTAGTGAAAATTTTTAAATATTATAGAATAAATATATATTTTAAAAAATTAAGAAAACTGATAAATAAACGATTTTATTCAATTTGGTTATATACAATATTCAATTGAACTTGATCTCTATTCTTAATAATAAGACTACATGCGTACATATGTATGTATGTTTTTTAAAGATCAATTTAAGCTACCAATAGTTGTTAGATTATGGCACAATTATAATGGCAGTGGAAAAAAACCCTATGGACAAACAATGGCACCTACTTGGAACCTTTACAATAATATATATATATATATATATATATATATGGTTTCATTTTTTGTTTCTGCTATTAACAAAATGAGATTGACAATAGTTTTCAATTGAGACCATTACAAGTTAATTTTATGATGATAACAATAGTAGACCAAAAGACAATTGAACTACCGATTGCTTAAGGCAAAAAATTGCACACTTTTACATGACTTTTTTTTTTTAATCATAAATCATATTTTAAATGATAAATCTAGTAAGCATATTTAGACACTGCCAATAACCATAAACTTCAAAAATAAAATATATATTATTTGACTTATTGTTTTTTTTTTTTTTGCTAGTACAACAACTATGAAAGCTGTATAAAAACAAAGTAATCAGCAGGTACAAAATGACCCATCCTAAAAACATAAACATAGACAGATCGCAACAAACAGAACCTTAAAATCCCAAATTACACCTATCTGTTGAACAAACCTCAAACCAGACAAAAATCTAATTTCCACAAGTCACTCTAGGTGATTGTTTCCATGCTATTCCAAGTTCTCACTTTAAAGCTTCCAATCTTTGTAGCTTTGAATGCAATGGCCATCATAAGATACCTTAAAAATACCTCTTTGTTATTCAAAATTTGAAGCTTAAACAGTTACAAATGATTAAAAGCAGTAAGTAAAGTTCGTCCTCAATAATTATCAATTCAGACAAAATGACAAAAGAAAAAATAGAGATGAAAAAATAAAGAAAACCACTGCTACTTTTAACAGCCATTTTAGTCATATAACTTGCAAAGGCATACTGCCTAAACACAAATAAACTCAGAAATAAACTGCATACTGCCTTGTGTTTCTTGTGTAATAGTCTAAATTTTAAGCTATTTATCAACTGCTTTTTTTCCTGCAGATCAAAATGGAATTAGTCTATATATCACTAAAGGATATCTATCTTGTAAAGACTATTAGTTGAGGTCCCTCGTTAGATTTTGTACTATGTTGTTAGCTTTGGAATGGCCATAGAATCATTTGAACTTGATTTGTAGATTCCATAAAAATGAATTTACTGCCTTTCCTAAATTAATCATATAACGTTTTGAAAATTTGAAGATTTCCAGATTGGAATTTTAGAATTTCAAGCACCTGGAATAGGATCTATGTAACCTGTATTTTTTTATATCCTTTAAAATTCTATACTCCATGAAGTCTTAAGCATGTGGAGGGGTTGTACCCTCCACACCTTATTAGGATTTTTTAGTGGAAGCTTGCTGGGTATTTTTCCTTAAGAGTAAGCTCCTCTGAATTGAGCTCTCTTTCCCTCTGCTAGTTTGTCAAGATCGTTAATCAGCATCTCTAAGTTCATCACTATGGCATTAATGTTTCCACAAATGTCTTTGTTTCATGATTTAAGGAGTTTTTTTTTTTTTGACAACTTCCAAGTGATAATCAACTAACCTCATTTAACTTAAACAAATGGAGATAAGCATATATAATTTTAAACTGTTTAAAATCCAGAAATAGTAAATCCAGTCAATAACCTTCAATTCAATGTTTTAAACTGTCACATGAAAAAAAAAGCAGATTGCAAAGATGGGGTAAGTGGGTATTAGCAGAAAAGGGAAAAACAAGAAGCCTAAGCGTGAGGTTTTTGGTGTTTTTGTCTAAACCCTTAAATGCTCCTGTCCTCTGTATATTTGGTTAAATAACATTTTTACACTTTCAATTAAAGATGAAGAATTGAAGAAGAAGAGGAGAAAAGTTACCTGGATGAGAAGATGAAGAACGACGCAAGGATGATACCGGTTGTATGCGAAAGAGAAAGCACCTAACACCGAAAAGCTACCATTAAAAGAGATTATGTGAAAGGAAAAATGAAAGAAGAAGAACAGAAGAAGAAGAATAGAAGTAAAAGTAGAAAATACCTGGATGGATGAAGAAGAAGGAAGATGAACGGCGCAAGGGAAAGTGAGAGTTTGGAAAATGACTTACGGAAAAAAAATCCGTAAGACATTTTACATAAAAAGCATCCCATTTTACCGTGTTTCTAAAAACATTTTACTTATGTAAAATATTTTCATGTAACCAAACAGCGTAAAATTAGGAAAACATTTTCTGGAAAATGTTTTCATGGTTACCAAACACAGCCTTAGTTTTAGCTTCTATTTCTTTTTGCTATTATTAGTACTAATTAGTTTCGTATGAGGTTAGTTTAGATTAATATATTGTTAGTTGTTGCATATAGGAATAAATTCTACATCTCAACCACTTTTATTTTATAACATTAGAGTTCTTAAAGTCATATTTTTGTCTTATCTACATGTTCATTCATAGGCTTCTTAATGTGTTTGATTGAGGATTTTGTCATTCCTTTTTATTGATACTGAATTATTCTAATTTTTTTTGCAGGTACGTTATGACGAACACACGCGGCAAGTCAAAAGCCGCTGTCCCTGCTTCGAAAAAGTAGAAGGGTCCCGGTGCGACATCTTCCTCTAGTGCCACCATTGAGGTCTGCCACCCCTATCTCAGATTCTCTGTGAACCCACCAGGGGACTAATTTTAGCTCCTTCACATGTGGCCACTAGGTTTGGGCTGATGCATTGACTGGGCCTCGTTAGAGCAGGTCCGACTAGCTGATGAGGTTCGTGCTTTCATTACTTGTAACACCCCAAACCCGGCCCAGATGTTACGGCCAAGTCAAGTGTGTCACATCACCTGCACCTAACCACGTTACCTAGTTACTACTATTAGGGTGAGCTTTGCAGAACTGATATTAGAGTTTTTAAGAGAAATTCCCGGTTTATTAGGTGATCGTCCTATCCACTACCGGTTATTAGGAGATTTATTATAAAGATTTACTTTGTTGTTCAAATGACTGTGTGACTGGTTTTGAAAACGTTCGATTAATTTTAAGGGAAAAACTTGCGCAGTTATATTTGAAATAATTTAGATAATGTAAGAATAAATAATTAAAAACCCAAAATAAAAATTAATAGAGCGGCTTTATTACAAACCCAAATTAAACAAAAAAAAAAAAAACGAATGAAATAAGTAATAAATAAAAATAGAGATAAAATAGGTAATTTTAATTAAACCAGCATTTCAGTCTTCGTGGCCACTTTGTATCCCTCCCAGCTCCAAGTCCACTATCTAGGGCTCACCTGTAATGATGGAAGGAAAAGGGGTAAGTTTAATAAACTTAGTGTGTAAGGAAAGCCCACCCAGAGCCCAAATCAGCTCAAGCCCACTAGGCCTAAGCCCTATCCAGTCTTAGTAATTACTGGGCCGAAGCCCTATCTAGATACAGTAAACTGGGCCTCAACCCTTTTCAGATAACAGTACGGCCCACAGGCCCATTTTAGTAGCAGAACAGATATTAATTATGAATGCAAGCCCATTACATGTGGGGAGACTACTTAACCCACCCAACCACTAAACTCCACCCATACTAACCCTACACTCCATGTGGGGAATAACTCAACCCACCCAGCCCTACACTCCATAGTTGCAGCATAGCTGCTCAAATAATAGAAAGATGAGGCAAAGCATCTAGTACGTGGTCAAGCCACTTTTAGAACTTCCTCCATCAATAACCCAGCCCCATTCAACAGATATTCATGATATGACATACAGTAAACAGAAATAGTAAATCATGTAGTTCAGTCAAATTTAGCCCTAGGGGTATAACGGTCGTTTAGCACCTAGGGGTAAAATAGTCATTTCGCACCTACAAGGATATTTCAGTAATTATACCAGTTTTTAGGGTTTTCATGCACATTTTAATCAGTAATGGACTAACCTTTACCTCGGTAGCTTATTTAGCCTATTTTAGCAGATTACAGTCATTGGTCCCTAAAACCCCTAATGGGCCCTACAGTGCCAATTAGCTAATTTAGCCCATCTAGTCCAAATTTTACGATTGATTTACCTGTTTTAGTGGTTTTTAGACCTACAGTCTACCAGTACACATTTATTGCCTATTTTTACCTATATGGGTGCATAAGCCCATTGGGCCCAGTTTTAGCCCATCAAGGCCTAATTTATCGAAGTGCATGAAATTGCATATTCAACTAACTTACCACTCGCGATTACGGATCCAATGATTCCCAAATGACTTATGAGCGTTCGCACGCTCACAAGCCCACGAAATGCCAGAATATCGGCATTTCGGCTTTTGCCGAATTGAACTACAAGAGGGTGTTCGATACACACCTGATTTGCGACGACTGAAAACGAGATCTCCCACGATATCCTATAATCGATTACTAGACACATCAGATCCAAAATACAATGACAATCTCTATAATTCTACTTACCATAGTCGGCCATCACCACCTAAGCCCCTTGAGATCTTACCTTTGCCGAAACTAGTGACTAGATCTAGATCTAGTCGTTCCACTTGTCCAAGCCTTCAATCAGTCGCCTCTAGAACACACTACCACCAAAATAATCATTTGTTAATAACTTGTACAGCCCTACGCCCCAATCGACAGCCTCCCTAAGACTTTTATGGATTTCAGCTTTTCTAAATCCTGAAATAATGAATAGATCTGAGATGTTGAGTACTTACCATAGATTCCCCTTCCGTTTCTACTCAGATCTGATGCAGATCTATCTCCTAAACACTAGCAGATCTCGAATCTTAGAGATCTAAAGATTCGGCTATATGTGCCTAAAAACTATGGTGTTTTCGGCTTTTTAAGACTATGAAGAGGAAGACGATTTGGGGTGAGGGTTTTGAAGTGATGTTGTTGACAGAGGCTAGGGGTTTAGAGGATGTGAAAATCGACAAAAAGAGATAAAGAAAATAAGAGGATTTTGGCTAGAAGAAATCAGCATAAGAACAACTTTCGGGAGTTTGATTTTTATGGCAATAGGCTATGGAGGTTTAGAAAAGAATCTGAATGAAAGAAGAGATGAGTAGAGTGGCAGGGATGTTTTGGCTAGAGAAGAAAAGAAAAAAAAAAGAAAATAATGGAAGAGAGGAGAAGAGAAGAGAGAATTCGGCACAAGGAGAAGCTTACTTGTGTTTTCAGCTTTTTGGCACACTAAGGAGAGAATAGAACAAAAGTGAAACCTCTAGGTGGCTAACCCTAATTTGGCAAGATAGAAAAGAATATAGACTTGCCCTAATGGCCACTCAAACCAACGGCCCAATCTCCCTAGGGCCCTAGCCGAATGCTACTTAAGTTCTATCACATGCCCGGCACATGCCCAAAAATAAAAGTATCATCTGCTTACCTTGTGACTTGAACTCTGGCCCTTAAACTTAGTCCACACGCCACTTTTTTAGGAACTTAGTGGCGCCACCTTTCCACTTTACCAAGGCCCTGTTTTAGTCTTCATTTACTAACTTTTTCTTAAAGGCCCATTTAACCAAGTCCCCTTTCACTTAAAAACCAAAATTGATATTTCTGCTGGATTTTAACTTAGGCTTGGGCCTTCTAAAGGCCCACTAACACATTTAAACACAATTTCAGTATCCAGAACACCAAAATTTCAAAACTTCACTAAAAATCACAAAAACCCGAAAAATCCCGAAAATCAGGGCGTTACAACTCTACCCCCTTAAAAAAATTTAGGCCTCGAAATTTACCTGATCCAAATAGTTGAGGGTATTGTTGACGCATCGCCTCTTCTAGCTCCCAAGTAGCCTCTTCTCTGCCATGGTTGCGCCAAAGTACTTTCACCAACAGAGCTGACCTCTTCCTTAATACTTTGACTTCTCGATCCAAAATTTGCACTGGCTCCTCCTCAAAAGTTAAATCGGTCTTTACTTCAATCTCCTCCACTGGTACCACATGTGAAGGATCCGATCGACACAGTCTTAGCATGGATACATGAAAGAAGCCGTGAATACAGTCCAACTCCGATGGCAACTCCAACTGATATGCCACTGACCCTATCCGTTTAACAACTCGATAAGGCCCAATAAACCGCGGACTTAACTTGCCTTTCTAGCCAAACCTCAAGGTCTTCTTCCACGGTGAAACCTTCAAGAATACCATATCCCCAATGGCGAACTCGATTTCCTTACATTTTAGATCCGCATACGACTTCTGCTTGTCAAAGGCCTCTTTTAACCGATGTCTGATCAACTTAACTCTCAGTATCTGCCACTAATTCCGGTCCAAGAACTTGTTGCTCTCCCAACTCCGTCTAACACGTAGGGGTACGACACCTTCACCCATAGAGTGCTTCATATGGAGCCATCTGAATGCTCGCTTGATAACTGTTGTTGTACGCAAATTCCGCCAATGGCAAATAGTCTTCCCAACTGCCACGAAAGTCGATAACACAACCTCTTAATATATCCTTCAGAACCTGAATTACCCTTTCCGACTGTCCATCCGTCTGTAGGTGAAAAGCAGTGCTGAAGTCTAATTGCGTACCCAACACCTCATGCAACTTTTGCTAGAATTGAGATGTAAACCTAGGGTCTCGATCAGAAATAATCGAAACTGCACCCCATGGCACCCCATGCAGTTGCACTATCTCCGCCACATACAATTTGGCCAACTTTTGCAGTGAGTAATCAGTTCGAACAGGTATGAAATGGGTAGATTTCGTTAACCTATCCATAATTACCCACATAGAGTCCTTCTTGGAGGGTGTCAAAGGTAGCCTACTTACGAAATCTATAGTAACTCTCTCCCACTTCCAAAGTGGAATTTTCACCGGTTATAATAGTCCACAAGGTAGTAGGTGCTCAGCCTTAACTTGCTGGCACATCAGACATTTTCCCACAAATTCAGTCACCTAAGGAGGCCACCAGTACACCTCTCGTAAGTCTCGATACAACTTATTCCCTCCAGGATGCATGGCACAAGGTCCACTATGAGCCTATTTCAGAATCGACTGCCTCAATTCAGAGTCCTTCGGAATACAAACTCTTCCAGGAAAGCAAAGAACTCCATCAGCATTCAATCCAAAATCCAAAATCTGAATTCTCCTTATTTTCAGGTTGCTGAAATCAAGGAACCAACGATTCATCCTTTAATTGCTTCTCTTTAATCTGCTCAATCTAAGTTGGTCTCACTTGCAACTCTACCAATAGACTTCCATCATCACAAAGACTTAACCGAGCAAACATCGCTCTCAACTCAGCTACAGCCCTTCGGCTTAGTGCATTAGCCACCATATTCGCCTTACCTGGGTGGTACTCAATCAAACAATCATAGTCCTTAAGCAACTCTATCCATCTTCATTGCCTAAGGTTCAACTCCTTCTGAGTCAACAGATACTTGAGACTTTTATGGTCTGTGTATATAATACACCTTTCTCTATACAAATAGTGTCACCAAATTTTTAACACGAAGATCACTGCGGCCAACTCTAGATCATGCGTAGGGTAACTCGCTTCGTGAGGCTTAAGCTGTCGCGAAGCATAGGAGACCACCTTACTCTCTTGCATCAGTACACATCCTAATCCCACATGCGATGCATCGCTGTACACAGTGAAGTCCTTCCCAGACTTTGGTTGAATCAACACTGGCGCCTCAGTCAAAACCTTTTTTAGCTTATCGAATGCCTCTTGTTGTTTCTCAGTTAAAACAAACACTACTCCTTTCCTTAACAGTTTCGTTAACAGTGCAGCAATCATATAAAATCCCTCTACAACCTTCTGTAGTAACCTACCAGACCCAGAAAACTCTAAATTTCTGATACTGACCTTGGTGGCATCCATTCCAGAACTGCCTCAATTTTCCAAGGATCTACCCTAATCCCCTCAGCAGAAACAATGTGACCCAAAAAAGTCACTTCTCACAGCCAAAATTCACACTTACTGAACTTCACATAGAGTTGCTTCTCTCTCAACACTTGCAGCACAATACGGAGATGCTCATCATGCTTCTCCTCAGTTTTCGAATATACCAGAATATCATCGATAAAGTCGACTATGAATCGGTCCAAGTAAGGTTGGAACACTCGATTCATCAGATCCATTAAAGCTACAGGTGCATTTGTCAGTCCAAATGGCATAACCAGAAACTCGTAATGACCATACCGAGTTCTGAATGCGGTCTTGTGAATATCCACTTCCTTTACCCTTAATTGATGGTATCCAGATTGTAGATCGATCTTGGAAAATACTGAAGCTCCCCTAAGCTGTCAAATAGATCATTGATTCTTGGCAGAGGATACTTGTTATTTATCGTTAGTTTGTTCAACTGGCAATAATCGATGCACATACGCATCGTCCCATCCTTCTTTTTCACAAACAGCACTGGTGCTCCCCACAGAGACACACTTGGTCTAATGAAGCCCTTATCCAACAACTCTTGGATTTGCGCCTTCAGTTCCACTAACTTCTTCGGTGCCATTCTATAAGGCGCGATGGACACTGGAGCCGTTCCAGGCAGTAAGTCGATTCCAAACTTGACTTCTCGGTTCGGAGGTAATCTAGGAAGCTCCTCAGGGAATACATCTTGAAATTCCCTAACAGTTCTGACTATCTTCACAGTCAAATCTTCAGTCTCAGTTTGGCTCACAAAGGCCAAGTACGCCTCGCATCCCTTGTGAATCAGTTCCTCAGCCCTTAAGGCTGAAACAACATTGGACAAGTAGTCCCTTCGATCTCCAATAACCATTACCTCCTCATCCTTGGCAGTCCTTAACACTATCCTCTTAGCTGCACAATCCAAAGTTGCCTTATGCCCGGTTAACCAGTCCATTCCTAAGATCAGATCGAACTCTCCGAATGGTAACTCCATTAAGTCTCCACAGAAAATCCTACCTTAAGTCTCTAAAGGCACCTCCCTAAAGAGTTTATCTACCCTAACTGAGTGTCCTAGAGGACTTATCACAGTTACCCCACTCACAGTTTCCTCAGAGCGTACACCCAACGACCCAGAAATGTCACATGCAACATACGAATGGGTTGATCCCACATCTATCAGAGCAGTGTAGGGCATACTAAAGATAAAAAACGTACCAGTTATGACGTCAGATGCATCACCCTTCTCTCGATAACGAGCAGCATAAACCAAAGCTAGCTAACGAGCCTCAGCATTACCAGCACCCCTGCCAGGTGCTCCACGTCCACGTCCATTTCCATTGCCACCTCTACCTTACCGACAACCTCTCGATGGTTGTGGCCCCCCTCGAACTGGTTGAATAGCCCCTTGTTCAACAACTTGAGTCTGAGCCGGTCTCCTAGGACAATCCTTGATCCTATGTTCCTTAGATCCACATTGGAGACATGCTCCAGTACGCTTCCAGTATTCTCCAAGATGTACTCTCCAACAGTCCCCGCAAGGCTGCGGTCTAACTATATTCACCGGAACTACTCGGACCGGTTCCTCTACTCTAGCTCTCTTGGCATTTCAATTTGCAGCTCTAGATGGTCCAGAATCCCTCCTAAAGCAATTTCGATCCCTATCACGGTTTTGTGGTTCAGCTCGCTTCACCTCTTCGGATATCTTAGCCTTCTCCACCAGTGCAAAAAAATTGCGCTCCCTCTGCGGAGCTATCAGCACCCTTAGCTCGTCTCTGAGGCCATCCTCAAAGCGAATAGTATGCTCATACTCTGTGACTAGTTTTGAAAACGTTCGATTAACTTTAAGGGAAAAACTTGCGCAGCTATATTTGAAATAATTTAGATAATGTAAGAATAAATAATTAAAAACCCAAAATAAAAATTAATAGAGCGGCTTTATTACAAACCCAAATTAAACAAAAAAAAACGAATGAAATAAGTAATAAATAAAAATAGAGATAAAATAGGTAATTTTAATTAAACCAGTATTTCAGTCTTCGTGGCCACTTTGTATCCCTCCCAGCTTCAAGTCCACTATCTAGGGCTCACCTGTAATGATGGAAGGAAAAGGGTAAGTTTAATAAACTTAGTGTGTAAGGAAAGGCCACCCAGAGCCCAAATCAGCTCAAGCCCACTAGGCCTAAGCCCTATCCAGTCTTAGTAATTACTGGACCGAAGCCCTATCCAGATACAGTATACTGGGCATCAGCCCTTTTCAGATAACAGTGCGGCCCATAGGCCCATTTCAGTAGCAGAACAAATATTAATTATGAATGCAAACCCATTATATATGTGGAGTGTACTCAACCCACCCAATTGCTACACTCCACCCGTACCAACCCTACACTCCATGTGGGGAATAACTCAACCCACCCAGCCCAACACTCCACAGTTGCAGCATAGCTGCTCAAATAACAGAAAGATGAGGCAAAGCCTCTAGTACGTGGTCAAGCCACTTTCAGAACTTCCTCCATCAATAACCTAGCCCCGTGCAACAGATATTCATGATATGGCATACAGTAAATAGAAATAGTAAATCATGCAGTTTAGTCAAATTTATCCCTAGGGGTATAACGGTCATTTAGCACTTAGGGGTAAAATAGTCATTTCGCACCTACAAGGATATTTTAGTAATTATAATAGTTTTTAAGGTTTTCATGCACATTTTAATCAGTAATGGACTAACCTTTACCTCGGTAGCTTATTTAGCCCATTTTAGCAGATTACAATCATTGGGCCCTAAAACCCCTAATGGGCCCTATAGTGCAAATTAGCTAATTTAGCACATATAGTCCAAATTTTACGATTGATTTACCCGTTTTAGTGATTTTTAGACCTACAGTCTACCAGTATGCACTTATTGCCTATTTTTACTCATATGTGCCTGTAAGCCCGTTGGGCCCAGTTTCAGCCCATCAAGGCCCAATTTACCAAAGTGCACGAAATTGCATATTCAACTAACTTACCACTCGCGATTATGGATCCAATGATTCCCAAATGACTTACGAGTGTTTGCACGCTCACAAGCCCATGAAATGCCGAAATTTTAGCATGTCGGCTTTTGCAGAATTGAACTATAATGGGGTGTTCGATACACACCTGATTTGTGACGGCTGTTAACGAGATCTCCCACGATATCCTACAATCGATTACTAGACACATCAGATCCAAAATACAATGACAATCTCCATAATTCTACTTACCATAATCAGCCATCACCACCTAAGGCCCTTGAGATCTTACCTTTTCTAAAACTAGTGACTAGATCTAGATCTAGTCGTTCCACTTGTCCAAGCCTTCGATCAGTCGCCTCTAGAACATACTACCACCAAAATAATCATTTGTTAATAACTTGTAAAGCCCTAAGCCCCAATCGAAAGCCTCCCTAAGACTTTTAGGGATTTTGGCTTTTCTAAATCCTAAAATAATGAATAGATCTGAGATGTTGAGTGCTTACCACAGATTCCCCTTCCATTTCTACTCAGATTTGATGCCGATCTAGCTCCTAAACACTAGTAGATCTCGAATCTTAGAGATCTAAAGATTTGGCTATATGTCCCTAAAAAATATGGTGTTTTTGGCTTTTTAAGACTGTGAAGAGGAAGACGATTTGGTGTGGGGTTTTTGAAGTGATGTTGTCGACAGAGGCTAAGGGTTTAAAGGATGTGAAAATTGGCCAAAAGAGATGAAGAAAATGGGAGGATTTTGGCTAGAAGAAATCAGCACAAGAACAACTTTCAGGATTTCGGCTTTTATGGGCTATGGAGGTTTAGAAAAGAATGGGAATAAAAGAAGAGATGAGTAGAGTGGCAGGAATGTTTCGGCTAGAGAAGAAAAGGAAAGAAAAAGAAAACAATGGAAGAGAGGAGAAGAGAAGAGAGAATTCGGCACAAGGAGAAGCTTACTTGCGTTTTCAGCTTTTTGGCACACTAAGGAGAGAATAGAACAAAAGTGAAACCTCTAGGTGGCTAACCCTAATTCGGTAAGATAGAAAAGAATATAGACTTGCCCCAATGGCCACTCAAACGAACAACCCAATCTCCCTAAGGCCCTAGCCCAATGCTACTTAGGTTCTATCACATGCCCGGCACATGCCCAAAAATAAAAGTATCATCTGCTTACCTTGTGACTTGAACTCTGGCCCTTAAACTCAGTCCACACGCCACTTTTTTAGCAACTTAGTGGCGCCACCTTGGCACTTTACCAAGGCCCTCTTTTAGTCTTCATTTACTAACTTTTTCTTAAAGGCCCACTTAACCAAGTCCCCTTTCACTTAAAAACCAAAATTGATATTTCTACCGGGTTTTAACTTAGGCTTGTGCCTTCTAAAGGCCCGCTAACACATTTAAACACAATTTCAGTATCCAGAACACCAAAATTTCAAAACTTCACCAAAAATCACAAAAACCCAAAAAATCCCAAAAATTAGGGCGTTACATTACTACAGCCTCATGGGACCGTTTCTTTGATATCATCGAGCCCACATATATGGAGCTCACTTTAAAGTTTTTCTCAATGTTTTACCTTTAGCGGGTGATGTGATCGCTTGACGAGCACGGTACCATTACTTTCTGACTTGGTGGCTTGGTGCAGCATATGAGTGTCCCTGAGTTTGGCACTGCTTTGGGCATCTATACTGATGAGTTTATGAGTGTCGATAACTTTCCTCACCTCTACCGTCACATCCATTACTTACCTCCGTGCTATTGGACAGATCTCACAGCGAGTCGCAAGTCGCTCAAATGCGACATCTTTCTCTCCAGCTCTACGATACATTCACACACTTTTGGCTCACACTTTAACTGGTCAGAGAGAGAATACATGAGTCGTGAGCACTGCAAACGTGTACTATCTCTAGAGCATGGCGACTGGGCATACCTTCAACTTGGCTTATTTCATCGCCCTAGCTTATCGTCATCAGACTGACCGCAACAGGAAGGGCCCTATCTATTTGGGTCCTTACGTGGCTCACCTCACTCAATATTTTGGCCTCCTAGACACACGAAAGCAATCCTCTACACTCACCCTTGTAGGCCATATGTCCCCACAGGGTATTTCAACCATAATATATATGAGGATGATCGAGTGACAACGTGGCGTGGATCCCCTTAGTACCGTTTCATTCATTCTGTTCCTCAGAATGATCCAGAGGACTTCACTGATGAGGTCCCACTACATCACGAGGATCCATCTCAGCCACCACCTTCAAGTCATAGACCTACTCTTTCTGCTACTAGCTTCCGAGGAGTCTTCGCTGAGGAGTTCACTAGCTTCCGTCAGTACTGTGTTTAAAGGTTCGACAGTATTGACGTGACATTGCAGCAGATATGTCAGCACTTCCATATCTCTTCTCCAGCACTGACGACTCATAATACAATCGTGTCTGATGATGAAGACCATTGAGTCCATCTATTTTCTATTATTTTGTTATTATTTTTTTATTTTATTTTTTTAGACTTAATATGTTCTATCTTTTGAACTGTATTTATTTTTATGGTTGTTCCTAATCAAGTAGTCCTTTAATTTTCTTCCACAGTTGTGTTTATTCTCTTAATAGTTGCTCAGAATCAGCCACTTCATTTGGCTTTATCTACAATTGTGCTCTTCATTATTTTAGGGATTTCATCCAAAATTCAGGGTAGTTTTAGTTCTCTCCCTCTCTAATGATATTCTGATTATATTGTTATTATCTATTTTTGAACATTGAGGACAATGTATATCTTAAGTGTGGAGAGGTTTTTTATATGATTATTAGAAAATTCCTGAATTATTTCTTGTTTTTAAGTAATTTTCTCATATTACTGTTAGAATGAATTTTTATTGATATGTTTTGGATTAAGTCATAGGTAATTGTGCATTGATTGTTTAAACTTTAAGACAGTAAAGAATCAAGCATGATAAGTTGATTTTTTAGAATTAAAAATTTTTAGGTTGTTTCCCTAAATTGAGGTATTATCTTGAAGTCTAAAATTTACAGGAGTGACATCAAAAGCCATAAATTTTTGTGAGATTTTGAGCCTTTAGAGCATATATTCTTCTTGCTCACTTTTATTATTGGTTACAAGTGTGCCAATATTGATTTGTTATTCTTGAACTTGCTTCGATTATACATGTCAAGACCGCACCTTTGATTTGATATACTAAGATGACAAAGGCACTTAGGTTTTAGAGCTTACCTTCATAATTAACCCTTAGTGAACCCTTCTGAGCCTAAAACACCATTCTTGATTTACCCTTAATATTAACTCATAACTCATTCTTTTTGATTCATTGAGAATTTTTCCTATTTTATTGACTCCCTTTTTGTCGAGATTTGATTTTAATAGTTGCCTAACTATGTTCTTTTGTTCAGTTGGTAATTTATTTTCCATTGTTCTAAATAAAAAAAGGAAGAAAAAAAGCATATATATAGTAATTTCAGTGGTTCAATTATTTCTTATTACCTATTGTTCTATACATAAAAAAATTTATTATATTGATTATTACTTAGTTTTATAATTTTCGAGCTTGAACAATTTAATGTCTGGGAAAAGCTCGTTCTTATTCATGATAAGTTACCAATTGATGTAATTATTCAACATTAGTCTATTTTTCTAGTTTGGTAATTTTTCAATTCAATCTTGATTCTAACATTCTTTTTTAGCCTTTATCCACACCCCTGACCTAAGCCCCATTACAACCCTTTAAAGACCTTTTGATTTGTGTATCATCTCAATTTATAGTGGTAGAGATTTGATTTTAATGGAAGCATATGGTAATAATTCTTCATGATTGACTATTGAGTGCTTAATTTTTGAATCTTAAACACCTTGAGTGATTGAGTGAATCTTTAGTGAGGATGTCGATTCTTGTTGGTTTTGAATTAAAGGGAATTACTTAGGTAATCTTAAACACCTATGTTTTCATGTTAAAATACTCGACTTAGATTGTTTGAAACTTTAATATTCTTTTAGTTGAATTCTCAATGTATGATTATTTGTGAATTATTTTGAAATATTATTAATGAGGATTATAAGTTGAGAAGAATTAATTATAATTGTGAGTTGAGGATTTTGCTTGAGGACAAGCAAATGCTTAAGTGTGGGAATATTTGATGAACCATAAAAGTAACATATTTTAATCCCATGCTTGGCATATTTTTGGATGATTTATTACAAGAATTAGTGAATTTGATGCTTCTAATCCATTGAATTTATGTTTTTATACTTCCACCCAGGTAGATCACACACCCGTGTGAGCCACACGGGCTGGCTACACGCCCATGTGCCAGTTCGTCTCGATTTCGAACCATGCTTCATTTTCACGAGGATAAAAGCCAATTTTTAGGTATTCTGAGCACTCTAAAGTCTATATAAACACACTAAAAGAGGACCTAAGGGAGCACTCAGAGTAGAAGGAAGAAATTACTCGAAGAATGCCGTCGAAATCAATTCAGAAGCAGGATGTTCTTTAAGATTGAAGATCTCAATCCAATTTCCTTAGAAGTTTTTGTGTTCTTTATGTCTTGTTGTTTTCCTAATTTTGAGATGTTCTCCTTTCAAATTATGAACTAAATTCATTAGATACCTAAGGAGGATGAAACCTAAGATGGATCTTATTATTTAGTTTTCTAAATTACATGATAAATACTTGTTCTTATTCTTAATTATGTGTTCTTAATCCTTGCTTTAATAATTTCAGGATATTAATTCAAGCTTGATGTGCTTATTCAGTAGAGCAAAAGTCCCTGTTTAAGAGTAGATCAAGTATAATTGAGCGGAGTTGATTGCAATCCTAGAACTAAGACGACATAAATCTTTTGGATTAGAGTCAAATCTATTAAGGGAATCCATAGATCAAGTTAATGCGATGATAGGGTTTTAATTAGAAAGAGATTTCAATTAATCAACCTCGAGTCAGTTGTTCTTAGTCTCGAAAGAGATATTAACATAATTTAAGGGTTTCTATGGATCAAGGCAAGTGAATAAATCATTTAATTCAAATTTAGAAAAATAAGTGAAGTCTAGGTGAATTCTTTCCTGGGTATTGTCTTTACCATTGGTTTACTCGATTACTTTTTCACTCTCTTTTGCGTTCATAGTTAATTAGTTTAGTTTTAGATTAAAAACAACCTCTTAAATTATAGGCTAGATAATAAAAGGATAGTAATTACTAGTACTTTTAGTCCCTGTGGATACGATATTCTGGACTCACCATAGCTATACTACTATTTGATAGGTGCGCTTGGCTTATCGAAATCATAGTTAGTTCCGTGACTCCATCAGTGGTAAAAGTTAATCACTTTAAATTTTAAATAACTAAGGGATCAAAATGGTAGATAGACCATTTTCAAAAGTCCAAGCAGTGGTGGATGTCATTATTTAATTGAAGATAATCACTATAACTTTTGGGTTAGTTGCTATTAAGCCCTAATTAAATAAGCTTTAATTGAAATAAAGCTTGATTATTTAATTGAAGGACCAATTGAGTAATAAGAACCTTTCAATTATATTAAGCGGTAGTAGGGGATAGTTGGTAGCCACCAAACAGGTTATGTATGCTTAATATTAATTTAATTAAAAAATACTAATTAATAAATTTTAATTAAAAAAACTAAACTAAACTAATTAAAGTATATAAGATGAATAGATAAAAGAAAAAAAGGGGCAGGACGTTCCATTCATCTTTTGGAACCTATGAAACAAAAAAAAAAAAGGATACTTCTTTCTCCTTGGTGCTCGAAAGAAAGGAAGGGAGAGATTGAGTCCTCATGTTGGAAGCCATTGTTTGCTTGTTTAAAACTTGTAATTTCCTTGGAAAATTCTTCTAAAGAAATGGGGAAAAGCAATTATGGAAAAGGAACGGAATAAATGGAGTAGATAGCTTCTAGCTTAGAGAAACTTGCAAATTCTTCAAAGGTAACGTGATTAATTTCTCATGTTTAATTTATGTGTAGCACCCTTAATCCGTATCTTTCTTCAAATTAGGGTTACAGAGTATTACCAAACAATCGGAACACATAAACTTAATTTCATTCAATATCATAAACATATAAAAAACTAATCATAAACATACATATTTTCCCTAAATCAAGCATTCACAGCCCTAGAAATACCATAGAAACGATTTGGGACCAAATTGTAATTATTTGGAAAATCTATGAAAAATTCACAAAAATTGGGAAAAAGAGGTCACACGGCCATGTGCCTCATACAGCTAAGACACACACCCACATCCCAAGCCATGTAAACTTCAAACTAGGAACACACAATCGCGTACCAGCTTGTGTCCTCACCCATGTAACTTGTAACACCCCAAACCCAGCCCAGACGTTACGACCAAGTCTGTTGTGTCACATTGAAGTGTTTTTCGAAAACCATGTTTTCATTGAAAACCCTTCTTAGAGTTTAGCAACTTCTACCGTTAAATTTGTATAAAACCTCAGCTTGTGTTTGTTTATTATTTTCAAAACGTGGTTCAATAAAATAATCATTCCCTTTTTAAACATTGTTAGTAACTCTGTAAAATTTTATGGAAAATTGTGAAAGCTTATAAACCTTTTTAGGTTGCGGAAAACATGTTATTTTTTTAAAACAGTTTAAGTATCGGAAAACTCGACCTTCTTCACTATGGCTTAAAGTGAATGAATCTATACACTAGGTAGGATTCCAGAAAAGAGGAGGTAAGTCAATTAGACTGCTTAAGTACCAAGCTCTCCCTAGATCCAATTCTAGACATGCACACATCCATTGCCACACTTTAACCTTATGACTTGTCCACGAACAACAAATTAGGTTTAAGTCTATTTAAAATGTTTATTTATGAAAACGTTTACATTGCGGAAGCTTTGCTCTGTTGTCGTGATATTTTGAAAACAAGTAACTTTTATAAAAGCGCGCCTTAGAGCTATCCGATTTCGAAACGATTTAAACACTATTAAACTTAAGTTAAAAACAAATTAAATAGAGGCCTTATTACAGATTAAAACCCAAAAGAAGATAAATTAAGAAAATACTGAAATAAATAATTTTAAGAAAATATAACCAAAGGCAGTTCACGTGGCCACTCCGAATCCCTCCAGCTCCAAGTCCACCAGTCTAGGGCTCACCTGCATGGATGGAAGGAAAAGGGGTGAGTTTGGAAAACTCAGTGTGTATAGAAGCCCATCCAGAGCCCAAGTCAGCTCAAGCCCACTAGGCCTAAGCCCTATCTAGTTTCAGAAATAACTGGGCCGAAGCCCTATTCAGATACAGTAGACTGGGCCTTAGCCCTTCTCAGTCAACAGTACGACCCATAGGCCCATTTCAGTAACAGATCAATAAATATGCATGTATGAATGCAAAGCCCAAAGCCCATCCTAAGTCCAACCGCTACACTCCACCAGTACCAGCCCTACACACCATGTGGGGAGACAACTCGACCCACCCAGCCGCTACACTCCACAGTTGCAGCATCGCTGCACAGATAATGTGGCCATTAAAAGTAATACGAGGCAAAGCCTCTTTCAGTAAACAGTATGGGGCAGAGCCCCTTTTAGTAATCAGTACGAGGCAAAGCCTCTTTCAGTAATCGTGGCAATGCCACTTGCACTTCCTCCATCAATAATCCCAAATCCCATGCAACAGATAAACATGACATGGCATACAGTAAACAGAAACAGTGAATCATGCATTGCAGTCAGATTAAGCCCTAGGGGTATAACAGTCATTTTGCACCTAGGGGTAGTTTAGTAATTTCCACCCATAAGGGGTATTTCAATAATTATGGCAGTTTCTAGGGTTTCATGCACATTTTAATCAGTAATGGTCTAACTTTGAACCCAGTAGCTTATTTAACCCATTTTAGCATATTACAGTCATTGGGCCCTAAAACCCCTAATGGGCCCTACAATGTCATTTAGCAAATTTAGCCCGTTTAGTCCAAATTCTAACTCCAATTTAACAGTCTTAATCTACAGAATATCAAAACGCACTTACCGCTTACTTTTTCCCCATATGGGTACGTAAGCCCATTGGGCCCAATTTCAGCCCATCGAGGCCCAAATTTACCGAAGTGCACGAAATTGCGCACTTAACTATCTTACCACATGCGATTTCAGATCCATTGATTTCTAATTGACTTATGAGCATTCGCACGCTCACGAACCCACGAAATGCCAGAATTTTGGCATTTTAGCATTTCGGCTTTTGCCGAATTGAACTACAAGAGGGTGTTACTACTAACGAGATCTCTTACGATATCCTACAATCGATCGCTCCAACTCTTAGATTATAAATCAATAATAACCAATCCTAATAAACACTTACCATATTTGGCCATAATCACCTAAAGCCCTTGAGATCTTACCTTTGCCGAAATTAGTGACTAGATCCAGATCTAGTCATTCCTATGATCCATGCCTCCTACGCTTCTTGCTAGATCGTCCCCTTTGTAACGATTTCACATAAAATCGATTAAAAAGACTAGCACTACTTTGTACCATAGAGGACAGCCTCCCTGAGCGTTTAGGGACTTTCGGCTTTTCTTGTAACACCCCTATCCCGTAACCGTCGCCGGAATAGGATGGGGCGTTACCGATAACTAGAAATCAGATCAGGACGGTAAAAATTTAAACTTTTTCTTGAATAAAGATTTTTCATTTACTAAACCATAAAATGCATATTCACTTAACTTATATAAGAAAATCAAAGAATCATTCTACTTGTTGTCCACCCTCTACATGCCATAAGCTAAGACCAAACCCATGGTTACCGCAATAGTAGGTAGTGTGACGAAGTGCTGACGATCCCCGAGCTGGTTGTCAGAATCCACAATCTAAAAACAAAACAAAGACACAAAACAAACAGGGTAAGCTTTCATAAGCTTAGTAAGTCTTAAGCAAAACATTAATCTTGTTGAATCAAAAACGAGCATTCATATACTTGAATCTGAGTAAGGTCTCATTTAACCGGATATCACTAACCAAATTTCCCATAATTTAGTTGACATATCTTTAACCTTGAGTTCTAATGTCACAAATGGTTTTAGTCAATAACATTGATCATTCATTGCTTCTATTCGCTAAAGTTAATTTTAGAGCTTCATATCGAACTTTAATTTCAATAAAGGCATCACCTAGCTAACACATAAATACTTTCATAACAATGACTAAAATGTTTGAATATTCACGTGTGCATTTCTTCATATGCTTTTAATTCAATCAAATTAAATGTAATACTTTAACCACATTCAATTTCCATATTTACGATCGCATTGTCATATTACAATCTACCAAGAATAATTTCATCGAGTCACTACTCATTTAGCTTGACATATATCCCTTTTCATAATTGATTCTCAAACATATTCCTCATTAACCGAAATTGGGCTCACATGGTAAGTACATATCATGCACACAATACTAAGTCTTTGTACTCATATGTACTCATCTCGTGCACATACAATAATGTACCTACGTACATAGAACTTAATTCCTTAGTTCATAATCACAACAATATCTTCGAGCATTTCCTCATGACATGAATTAAATTACCGTATAGGTACATAAAGAATCAACATATTCCTTATCACATATACACTAGTGGTCAGAATATAATCCTTCTCTTAAATTTGCACATCTAGCCGAATACGACTCATTTTCAAATCATAAGACCTTTTTGGCCGAATATACACTAATACATATGGATGATTTCAGACATACTTTTCTTTACTTAAAGTTCATACACTATATTTTAAATCAATTACTTTCACATATTAACAACCATTGACCAAATAGATCATTCACATATTTGGAGTTATATTATCAATCACATTTACAATCCTCTTTGATACTACTAATTTACTTCGAAGTAAATTTACCGATGAATAAGTAATACGTACCTGAATATCTTAAATGCATAATACTTACTTGATGGTAATTTACTGCGGATACTCAATATCAAAATCTTACTTGAAACTCCAGCATTTAGCCTTCGGGTCTTTAAACCCGGATACAGTACGAATACAAAGGTTGCGGACATTAAGTCTACATAAGATTCTCGCATAAAGCTTGCAGAATTTAACCCAGAAGTTCCATCAGCACGAATGCTCTTCGGGACTTAGCCCGGATATACACTGGCACGAATGCCCTTCGGGACTAGCCCGGATATACACTGGCACGAATGCCTTTCGGGACCTAGCCCGGATATACACTGGCACGAATGCCCTTCGGGACCTAGCCCGGATATACACTGGCACGAATGCCCTTCGGGACTTAGCCCGGATATACATTACATTTTCATACATTTATGTCTGCAAGGTATACATTTCACAGGATCTATCATAATCGAAATTCACTTGCCTCTTTCACATATTAACACATAACATTTCATATTAGCAATTCAATTGTATTATTCGAATACAAGCTTAACATGCAATCTCATCCCTTTTGTTTTCCATTCAATAATCTGACTCAAAGATCACATGTCCAACTCACTATACAAGCTGGATTTCTAATGACCATTCGGCTATAAGCCATATACACAATTTATTCCATTAAAACAATAAGTCACAATCATCTATCATACGCATAATTCACCTTAGCCATTCGGCCTTTCCATATACATATATATCACCTTAATACGTTCGAACGTATGTATACAAACATAATAGAATCTTAATTCTTATGATAAGTATGCATATATATATATAAATATTCCACGACATATTCAATTCAAACCCGTACCTAATTACTCAATACTTATTTATTTTTCTCATTAGCCATGCGGCTTAGTATCATTTCCATTCATATTTCTTCACTTCAACTTCTATATTCGATTGTAAGCATTCATGCAAATAACATCTATTGTTTATAATATAGGGCATACTTAAAGTACTTAAAACTTATAGAGAATCAAACTCAAATACTTAAGACTTACCTTATTTGTCGTTAAACCACTATAAATCGATTATCCATCTAGTTTCGCCTTTCCCTTGTCCAATTTCCAAATGTCTTTGTTCTTAAGCTTAAACTAAAACAAAATTTAACTTATTATTACTCAGTTGTTCATACCCTTGGTTGAATGCAGCAAGAAAACAAATTAGGTCTTATTAGCTATATTCAACTAACTTTTAATATCATCAAATTCTCATAAATCACAAACGGTCTTCATCCTCAAAACACAACAATTACTACTTGCTATGACCAGGTTACATTCGACAATCACATAGTCTTTACCATCCTAATACACAAACATCACTCAAATCATTGATTAATCTCATATTCGGCCACCACATTATACCCCTTAACAAACATAAATTGAGCATAAAAGCAAAATACATAATAATCACCTTAATTAACTACTATATATCACTTAACATGATAAATTTCCGTTTTTCCAAAGCATAAAAGCCCAGCTTGGCCGATTGTTTTTCCTTCCACTATGCATACATGTTATTCACATTTCATTAAACTTACTTACCTTAACACATACATACCACATAGCCGAGTGCACATATAGCTTTTAAGGAAATTACCAAATTTAGGCTTTAATAAAAATTTACATATTAATAGGCCATAAGTCCATAAAAAAAATGTTCACAAAAATTCTTTAACACATTCAATCACCAATGCGAGCCAACTTAGTACTTAAGCATCAATACAACCAAACATAACTCATGCATCAACGTTAATTCTTTTGATCATTATACAACTAATTTATCACCGATGCATTGCTCCAAATTGCATATATAAATAAAAACATTTAGCCAAGAATTCAAACATCAAAACAACCAAAAACACTCTTTTTTCTTTTTTAAGCAACCATACGGCCATTTTGTACTCCCCATTGCTTAATTAAACAACAATTTACTCACTTAATTTCTTGAGCTCACATTCGGCATTTAAACTCAACTTGTAACATATGAGCATTGTTCTAAGCATCAACCCAGATTTGTAAAACCATTAATAAATAGCCGAATGTCCTCCCAAGTCAATTAGGCCGTACCAAGCATCAAATTAAAATTAAAACTCACAAATTTAATTTCTCATGGATTTTAACATCAATACTACCATCAAACCCATCATTCATCAATTCTATCACAATATACCAAATCTAGATCTTAGCCGAATGCCCCATATATCAAAATGTCAAAAACTAACATATGGGTTGTACCAAGAATTTAATGATTAACTAAATTCCACAAAATCTAAGGTAATTAACAAGAAACCATACCTTAAATTAAACATTAGAGTAGCCGAATGCCTTGGTTCTCTTTTCTTTCCTTTCTTTTCTTTTTTTTTTTGAATAGATTCGGCCAAGTAAGAGAGAATGAATCTTTTCTTTCCTAATTACTAACACATGCATGTTCACTAGTTATTCAATTACTAATTTAGCCCTTTTATAAACATTACTTTCCCACTAAGTTATGGTCAAAATGTCCATGCAATTTATGCATGGTTTAATAGCTCCATTAGTCCTCCATGTTAGAAGAACATACCCATTCGGCATTTGTGCATTAGTTTTATTTTATTTTATTTTACTTTCAAAGACCCAAACAAATAACATCAAAACAACTACCTTGCTTAAGTTTTCAATTGGCAAAGCATCACTCTATTCAAACATATAATTCAATGTATTTTATAACATATCTCACCAACTAAATTTAACAAATTGCAAATTCACAAAGCATCTATTTCATTCATTCATCAAAGACATGGCCGAATGTTCCCCTTAAGCAAATCAAAGCACATTCAACAAAATTTGCATTATTATGGCAATTAAACAAGTAGTCACATGGATTTAACCTCAATATATCCCTCAACATATTTCATATTTTTAAAACATCAAAACTCTATTCCCTTAACAATGGCCGAATGGAGAATTTACCATCCAAAAGAAAAATTAACACATGGGTTGGTGCATATACTTTGCTATTAACTAAAACTCATAATTTTCCATGAAAACAACATGAATCCATACCTTCAATTTGATGCCACAAGACCGAATGCTAGCTTTCTCTTTTCCATTTTTCTTTCCATGTTTCACGGCAAGAAGAAGAAACACAACCAAGTTTTTTTTTCTTTTCTTTTTACTAATTTCATTATTTTATTTTCCCATCATGCCAACATTTCCACTTATTTTAATTTAACAATTAAAATAACAAAGCAACCAATAAGAACCTTTGCATGGCCGGCCACTATATAAAAAAAAGAAAATTGACATGCAAGCCCAATCTTTTTATAGCTTGCACAATTTGACCACTCAAAAATTCACCCCACTTATTTCTTTAAATTATCATCTAAGCCCTATTGCATACTTCACATGAAATTTCTAATATCAAAGTAACAATACTTCACACATACATTAATCACATATCAAAATTTTAGAATAAGGCATTTTTAAAATTTAATAATTCAGTTTTGGTGGTCCCGAAACCACTTCCCGTCTAGGGTCAAAATAGGGCTGTTACATTTCTTAAATCCAAAAATAACGTATAAAAAGAGATCTAAGCACTTACTGAAGATCTATTAGACAAGAAGGCTTCTAATCCTTTTCCAACCCAGATCTGACGTAGATCTAATCCTCAACCACGAGCAAAGAACTAACCCAAAAGTTCTGAAGATTTCAATTCCTGAATTATTCTGAATTTGGAGGTTTGGCTTTTGGTGGTAATTAACTAGTCAAAGTTGAATAGGAAGATTTTTATGATTGAGGACGTAAGGAAGATGGAGAAAAGAAGAGAAGATAGAAGGAATAGAGTGTATAGATTCGGCTAAAGAAAGGATATCGGCAAAGTAAGTTAAGGTGTAAGGTTTCAGCTTTTAAGGAAAATCGGTTACCAACATTTTTTGAAGAGAAACAAAAGGGAAAAGAATTTTAAGAGTAAAAGAAGATGAACAAAAATAGAAACGATGAAGGTTGCTATAATGATAAGAGAATTTTAGCGAAAGATAACAATAAGAAATATTTAAGAATATGCGTAGAAAAATGTGCGAAAGGAAGGTGAGTAAAAAAAAGAAATAAATTAAAATAAATTAAAATAACAAAATCTCATTAAAAGAAAAAAAAATCAGCTCATAGGCTAATGCTTATCCCTTGTTTTAGTTAGCACCGTTTGAATTTAATTCAAACTCTCCTTGCACAAACAGCAGCAGTCCACCGCTTGGCCTACTCGTCTTGCTATTGGGGAGAGTTTTGGTCCACTTGAAACACTTCCCCTACGCGTGCAGCAAAAACGCAATCCTCCTGTGCACACAGCAGTTCGAACATGGGTCCTCCAAGCACACACCCACGCAGCTGGCCACTGGGACATGATTTCGCTTTAGATATAATAGCGCCGCATTTAACTATAAACCTTACCTGCTTCAGTCACAGGTTGTTTAAAAATAAAACTAAAATTTTGTTTGCGACTGGTCTCGAACCCGCGTCTGCTCGGAACCTCTAGCACGCTGCTACCACTGCACCACAGGCGCTCTTGTGCTAAATTATGTTCGCAACTCCTCTTAACCCCTATTTTTACTCAACCCATTTACTTAAAAAAAAAACATCTCGTGATCGCCGTGCCTCGAACCCAGCCTTCCCTCCAGCTGTCTAGCGCCTCACCACTAGGCCAGGCATTCCTTTATGCCCAGTTTCTGCCCAATTTATTTTTAAGGCCTTATGCCCAAATTTCCTTAAGAGGCAAAATTTAAGAATTTTGCTAAAGCCATGGGCCGAGCCCTAGACTTTTTCCCACACCATAAATCCTTCATAATTTATTTAATTACTAACCTAAACATACTAAATAATAATAATAATGATAATAATAATTTTTTTAACAATAATATTTAAAACTTCTAAATTATTCAGGTCATCTTCTACCCGAACCCGCTCAAGGCCCAATACTTCTAGGCCCAAATTTAGGGTGTTACATAACTCTTTGAGTAGGGTCACACGATTGTGTCAAACGCCCATGTGCCAGGCTGTGTAACTCTCGAAATAGCTTCACACACCCGTGTGTCAGGCCGTGTGTCAGGCCGTGTAACTTAATGATTTGTATGCAAAGGAACCCATAGGTGACACACGATAGTGTCACCAGGTCGTGTGTCACACACGGCTGAGTCACACACCCGAGTCTTAGGCCGTGTTGACCTGAAATTCACAAAAAAAAAGCCATTCCCAACACCATTTCATACATAATCATTTGAACCAATTGTGCACACTTACAAAACATCAAACCATACCTAAACATAAATATATATATACCATTCCAAGACCCTAATTCTGTAACACCCTACACCCCTGTCCGTTGCCGGAATAGGGTATAAGGTATTACAAAACTAAATACAATCTACCGAGGTTCATGGTTACATGCTAGGCGTGAATTCATTGAGTTCTATAGTCAAATATAACACTTGTAGGTCGGTTCGATCAATACATCAAATCTCATTAAAATCCTTCTATAAGCATGCTAGCAAATCTCTACCTTGTGGCTACTAACAATTTGGCTAAATCGAACATTTCAATAACCGATCACCATATTAGAAATTCATTGCATATTGGGTACTAACCAAATATCATGCCACAACATCGAATCATATGAGAATGATCCGAACACACATAATCAAACTCGAAGACTAAGCAAGCCATTTTCGCATGGCTAGAAATATTTACAACTCAAAATGTAGTTTGATTCAACAGAAGGAGATTAGCCTATACATGCCATTGATCCAAAACAACCATTAAATGTACCAAAATAACAGCGATAGTGTAGGTGATCAAGGCTTCAATCCCCGAGTCCGTAGCTTCTAAAAAGAGATCTATAAAATAGAGAAATCAAGGGAGACGGAGTAAGCATTTCAATGCTTAGTAAGTTTTAAGCAATGACAACAGATAAAGCATCAAATTATAGCATAGTTGTTCGTATCTTTGTTTCCCTCCTCTTTTAGGTAAGTAACCTTTCAACCAAACATATACATTCACATCGTATACGAAAGTGGATAGCATTCACTTATAATAACTCACTTAAACATACACATGTCATAAAAATTCACATAACACTTCACATAGGCCAATTGTACTTAGACCATATTAATAATCTCATTTCATGAACACATATGAAATCACATAATGACCTTAATATTCGGTCCAAAAATCCAGCTTGCATATAAGCCAAAGGTACATACCTGTATAACTTAACACTTTCAGCGCAATTCATTGGCGATCGTTACCTTGAATACCATTAGTCTTAGGCTTTACTCTCATTATCATCGAGATCTTTAGCTTGGGTAAACTCTATACATAGCCATCGGGTCTCTACCCCAGATATAATCTCCGCATATAGCTTTCGGGTCTCAACCCGGACATTGTCTCTGCATATAGCCTTTGGGTCTTAACCCGGACATAGTCTCCAGATATAGTCAGTGGGATTTAAATCCCGAATTCGCATCACAATTTCTCATACATATATATTCGCATATTGCCAAGTTTCACATAACAAGATTTCACTTGTAATTCAATCAATTCATGTGCATACAACATATAACATGCTTCTCGACTTTATATCATACATATATATATATAATTCAAAACTCATGCACGTATACTCTTTTTTTCTAGACTTTCGGCCTAGTGATCAAACATACATAAGCAATGCATTTCAAATCTCAATTTCGGCCCTTTTCTCTATGAGCCATTCGGCTATATAGCAAACATGAATAAGGTTTCTTTCTCAAGGGGACATCTTTCAAAAATCAGCATGTATCTCATGGCATTTTAACTTAAATAGCAATTTCGTTTACTCAAAACTTACCTTGAACTTTCCCGAGAAATTACGAGTTGGCTATTCGACCACTTTGGCCTTCCCTTTATCCGAACTCGTCCCTCTATGCTCTTGAGCTAAATAAAACATTTAATTTTATTAATCCTTATTCAAGCGTCTCAATGAATCATTTTCACTTATAGTCAAATAATACATGCATATTCTTCTCATTGCAAACACATACGCACATACGGTCATTTCACATACATATCATAAGTCACAACAAGCTGATTTTCTGAGCAGCATTCAATAATTTACTCATAACTGGAGCTACAAAACTCCAAATGAAGTGCCGTTAATTTTGAATGAAAATAGACTCATTTATCTTCCATCCATAAAATTTTCATAATTTTTGGTTTGGCCAATCAATACCAGAATTTTCTTAAAGTTCCCCTATTTCACTGTTTGATTAAACTGACTACTCTATACTACAAACCGAATTTCTCCTTGTACAGAATTCCAAATATGTCCTCACCAATTTTATTTGAAACTAGACTCATTAAGGAGTCTAAGCATATAAATTTTGTCTCATAAAAATTTTTATACAATTTATGGTGATTTTCTAAAAACAGAACAGGGGATTTCGTAGTCAATCTGACACTGTCTCACTCTACTCTAAAAATCTATTTATTAGAAACTCCTTTGCTTGTAAGGTTTCTTTTATAAGAAACTAGACTCACTAAGCTTTAATTACACAATTTATTCATCCTCTAATTCATCTCCCACAATTTATGGTGATTTTTCCAAAACACGTTACTGCTGCTGTACCAAGCAGATTTATACAAAATTCACTCTTTAATGTACTTATTCACATAATTAAAACATAACATTACAAGGCATCATTTAAAGAAGTCATTGATCTTGACATATATATGCATAATTCATATTCATTTCATTTAACTAGATGAATCATACAAGTCGGTAATAATCAACTCACAACTCAATTTTGCACCATGCGTTAATTTCACACTCCCCTATACAAGATCCAACCTTATAGCCGAATATGCAAATGTCTCATGGAAAAGCTATTTAATCAAGTCTTTCTAACACACTTAATCAAATGGTCATTAGATAGCCCTTGTACACAATCGGCCTTTTATTTAATAATCAAATTAACAATGCAATTTAAGAATGCTAAGTCTTCAAGGCCACATTGAGAAATTGTATAAGCATGTATTAAGCATTGAACATTAAGCTTCTTAGTTCTAAATTTTCTTAAGGCCGAACATCATAGAAGGCATTTTCGACAAATTTCATACCACATACTATTAGCCGAAACTTAATTAACTCCACCTTTAACCAAATTTTCTTTAACCTTTATCACATTCGGCCATAATAAGGACCAAATGACAAACCTTAATTCCAACTTATAACAATGTAAACATACCCCATGGCCGAATGTTCCTTTGAACAATTTACCCTTACCAAGCATAATTTCACTAATTATACTTACCACTCTAAGTTCAAATTCGGCTAATACACATACATAGAATGTTACTTTTAAGCAAAAAAAATTTCTAAATCATACATTAATCTTGCATTTCACATAGTAGCAAATTGTCAACAATTTCATTTAGCCACATCCATCCTAGTTTAACAATCTCAACTCATCTATCATCAATCTTAATACCAAAAACATCAAAACACCTACCAAGAAACACAACATCCATGGCCGAATATCCTTTCTTACAAAAGATTAAGCCCTTGAAAACACCAATTGTTTAATTTAGGCTTATAAACCTATAATCACATGAATTTAACCTCATAATACCCTTCACATACTCATTTATCAATTTTAACTATCAAATTCAAAATTCACAAATTCTTCTCCCATGACCGAATGCTTCTAACACTAAAGGCTCAAGAAATTCAAACATGGACAAAGAAGAGAGCTTCAAAACCCACTAAATTCACAAGTTTTTAAAGAAAATAACATGAACCTTACCTTGTTTGTGCCTCCCTTTGCCGAATGCCCTAACTCAAGGGTTTTCTATTTTCTTTCTCCACTCACGGCAAGAAGAAGGAGAAAATGGCCTTGTTATTATCACCTCAACATTATTTTATTCATTTGATTTATTAACTTTTATTATTTCCATTTTATGAAACCAATTTTATTTAATATAACCAAATTTATTATTATCATTATTTACTAACTTACAAAGCACAAAATGCCAAACAAAATCATCATTACCATCCACTCACATAAAAAGGTAAATTTGACATGCAACTCCCTCAATTTGCATGCATGCATTAACTAGTCATCACACATTTGTCTAGCTTATTTTCAAAGTTCACTACTAAGTCCCTTTTAGTAAAATTCAAATTTATAACTCTAAATCGACACACCAAACATGTCACACATGAATTAACACATATTATAGGCATCAAAATGAATATTAAATATATTTTATGCCTCGGTTTTGTGGTCCCGAAACCACATTCCGACTAGGGACGTTTTAAGGCTGTCACAAATTCAACTAACCAATATGCCATTCAAAGACATCTCAAATACACACAACAAAACTTACCTAAACATGTATATTTTACCACATTTCAATAATCAATTACTAGCTCAAAACATACCAAACATGCCACAACTTGACCATTACTATACCATCTCAAAACATACCATATGAACAATTCAAAACATGCAACATAATATTGCCACAATGACACAATCTAGCAAGGCATCAAATGGTAGCAACAAAATTAACTTACACAACTTCTACATACCAATCATCAACTAAACATTCAATTAAATACCAATACAAGTCCACCTATACATGCCATTATAACCTTGGCCAAAACATTCAAAAACTACCAATATATATGCTGGATAGTGTGATTGATCTCCAACGAGTTTATTGCCATAATGACACAATCAAGCAAGGCATCAAATGGTAGCAACAAAATTAACTTACACAACTTATACATACCAATCATCAACTAAACATTCAATTAAATACCATTACAAGTCCACCAATACGTGCCATTATAATCTTGGCCAAAACGTTCAAAAACTACCAATATATGCTGGATAGTGTGATAGATCTCCGATGAGCTTCCAAACCGATCGAGCTTTTGATAATGTATAAAACATAGGAAAGAAACTACGTAAGCACTTAATGCTTAGTAAGTTTGTAGAAAATAAAACAATACTTACCATTTTATTTACATAACAATAAATATAATCAGAATATGACCCAAACCACAAGCTTGGCACAAGATTATACATCACCATCAATACACAAGTTAGTGCATTTATACGTAACTCATTTGAATTGACCATGTGATAAGTCACTTCCATATAAAAATACATCATTTGATTCATACATCCTTTCCATAAGCATATGCATAATTCCATTTGAAATCTTACCATTTCAATCCCTTTTCTTGCACATTGAACCATCTAGAATTTCATCAGATACTCGAGAAAGCTCACACGAAGTGTGTTTAAACATATAATTATAACCTTACCTTTACATCATTGCACACACGAGCTGTGAAATGGGCCCGCACAGACGAGTTGTGGGTCAAAATGTAAGCTACACAATGCTGCTCACACGAGCTGTGGAGTATTCGTAACAAATGTAGGACCTCAGCCATCGATAGGACATTCATGACTAGCACCCGAAACATGAAATCCCTAATGACATGTCATTTGTATCTTATGATTTCCTAAGCTTCAATCGAGACTTGATAACCATTATACGAACTTACCTCGACAACTAGGGCTAGAAGTTAAAACAAGCTATTCCAAAGCTTTTGCTTTACCTTGACCTACACCTGTATGTGGTTTATCTTGATCTAAATAGACAATTTCAATCCATTTAATTCTTGTAGTATTCAATTTAATCCAGATTTCATATTTATGAAAAATTACTATTTTGCCCTTAGCATTTTAACTTCCTTAAGCTCATAAATTGAAATCTAAACATTTTAATCCCCTATTCAAGCTAACCAAATCTATTAGGGACTTATATCAACCCAAATAAACCATCATTTCATAAATTTAGCTTGAATTTTTACCATTTTTACAAATCAATCCCTAAATGCTAATTTCATCAAAAATCACTTTACAAAAATTGTTTATTTATCAACAAAGATTCATAATCTAGCATTTAACATCAAGAACCATTCAAAAACATTCATGGCAAAACCCTTAATATTTAACAAATTTACAAATTAACCCCTAGGCTAGCTAGATTAAGCTAAAACGACCTCAAAGACATAAAAATCATTAAAAATGGGGTCTCTCTTCTCCAATATTCGGTCAAACATGAATCAAAATAAAAGATGATACCATTTCTTCTTTTTGTTTTAACTTTAATTACCTAATTACCATTTTAACCTTTAAAAACTTTAATAATTTCATTAAAATCATGCCTATAAACATCCACTATCACTTTAATTGGTCTATTTACCATTCAAGTCCCTTAGATTAAAATTTCATAGCTATTTGACTCCTTTAACTAAGAGAACTCTACTTTTACACTTTTTACAATTTAGTCCTTTTCACTTAATTAATCATACAAACATCAAAATTTCTTAAAGAAATTTTAGTACAACCCTAATATAATCCCATAATATTAAAATAATAATAAAATAATAATTTACTTGTTAGATTTGTGGTCCTAAAACCATTGTTTAGATTTCATTGAAAACGAGTTGTTACGTTATGATTATGCATACAAGGAATTTTCGGCTGTATGGGATGTTGAATCGAGTTTTAATAATTAAGTTTGTGTGTTATTTTTACCAAATAACTGCGGTCAGAAATGAAGAAAAAGAATTGGATGATTAAATGTTTAAGTTAACTACTGTTAACTGTAGTCTGAACGCTTATGTTTCAAGAATGTAAGTGCTGAATTGATTGTGCTTAACTTGTTGGGTATTTGGTCTGCTGTTGTCTAAAATAAAGAAAAATATTGGACGTTAAATGCTAACTTTGGCTGCTGTTCAAAAGGGTGTATCAATGTTGTCCCAAATCGGTCAGCTAAACTATTTCAATTTGCTTTAAAAATTGAGTCAATGAAAGCAGGAAATTTTAAAGTGTCTGAATGCCCTGCTTGATTGAATTTAAAATGTCTAAAATTAATATGGTCTTTGCACTAGTGTCATGGCTGTGTTGCTCAAAATGAGACAAGAATTTAAGTGAAAAAAGATTAATTAATTCATTTTATGATCTTGTATGTATAATAAAATGAAATACCAAGAGTATTGATATATTATTAACTCATAAACCTTAGTTTATATGAGTACTGTATGTATAAATTCCTGTAATTATCTATTTAACATATTGATTGTTTTGGGCGGATAGAATGAAATGCTTTATGAGTAAAAAAATGATTATTTTTAATTGCATTTTTTTGTTGAAACAAACGTTATGTATGCGAAATATTTGAGCTAAAAATTTTCAGATGCTACTCGATGCTATTGTGAGTTTTTGGATACATTATCATTGAATTTTATACGTTATTAATTAATGAACTAACTAACATGCAAATTTTTAGTTGTAAAGCACCTTGAGCTAAGTCCTTAATTTTAATTGCTTATTTGTGTTCTTTGATTTGCCTATGGATGTTTGAAAATCTAAAAGTGTATCTTATGTTATTTGAAGTAGAGCAAAATGATTGTTGTTTTGAGGGCTTTTAATGTGTAATTTATATGTTGTTAATATGTATGGTTATGTTGTCTGACTGTTGGATAATGGCTGCCACCTAAATTGCTTCCAATGTTCAGTTTTTTTATGTTGTCCGAACGTTGAATGATGGATGTTGTCCAATTGCTTTTAAAAATCTTCTTATGTGGTATTATGGTAAATTATGATGCTGTCCAACTCAACCCCCTAAGGGACAAGCTATGATATTTAAGCTAAGTGTTGCGAGTGTTATTAGACTTGATTGTGTGAAACTAAATGGCTTTACGGAGGTTTGTTTGGCTAACAAAAAGAGCCCTTTGAAGTCTACGGTTTGTATTTCTATAACTCAAACATTTTCAATTGCTACATTACAAATTATGTTGCATGGTAATGATATAAGGTAAGCTAAAAATTATAGAACAAGCCAACATGAATTGATTCGAATTAGCTATTTTGGATAAGGACTAAATTGAATAGATTTGGAAATATTCTATATTATTATAATTGTGCAATTGAATTCGGCTTGTGCTGAACTATACTATCACATATGTGAACCAAGGATTGATTGATGTAAATTATGTTGTACAATTGACAGTTGAGTATAATGAAATTTTAATAATGAGGGATAGTAGATATCATATTAGAGTTTCAAAAATGGAAATTTTACTACACATTGACATGTAGATAGTCATATTAATTTGCATTTCAAACTTTTGTTACTAATTCATGCATTACTTGATTTATATTATGTTCTAAAGTCGGATATAGAAATATCATTGAGTCATACTGAATGTACAGTTTTGTTTTTGGTGCATAGATTAGGTTATTTTTGGTTTGACCATGAACATTAACATCCAATGGCAATTTCAGACTTGAAGTGTTGGTGATTTTCTTGTTGATAATGGCATGTACCTAGGGATTCATATGTATGTGCAAATGTTATATTTTGAGTGAGCCTAACAATTTGAATATCATCAGTAGATATGTATATTTATGTGATGGCAATGGTCATGCTAATGATATTTTGTTGTGAAATTTGGCATGTTTGCTCAATGGCTCAAATGGTAATTAGGTATTATGCTATGAGACGAAATTGGTTGTATTGCATGTTATAATTGATCGTATGTGATAAATTAATATTGAAATTTAAAGTTTGATATATGATTTGCCTGTAAATGTTTCATATTTATTGTAGCACCTTATCACTCGGGTTCGATGACAAGATCGTGTGTAGGGTATTATACAACAAGTTCTCGAAAGTCTCAATCAATTGGAGATGAGTTCATCCAAGGCATACATCCAAAATTAGCCAATTCTAACCCATTATAATGCAAAACATGATGGTGAAGGCGCTATGTGTGGAAATGCTAATGAGAGCAACCAAATGGAGGTTAACTATATGGGGAATAGATGATATAACACTTACTCCAACACTTATAATCTGGGTGGTGTGAGCATCCTAACCTTAGGTGGGAAAGGAATCAAGGGGGCCCCTCTAATCAGTGAGTTAAAAACCTTAATCCTTTAGAGCTCAATGCACCTTATCAACCTCTATTACCTTTTAGCACACCCCAAGATCAAGAAAGGAAAACAGCCTAGAGTAGTGACTCTCCATTGTCAATTAGGGTAAGCTAGGTAGAGGAAGGCTTGTATGTGGTGTAAGTCAGTGTGCATCAAATTCATGCTCAATTAGACCAAGTCTTTCAATTTTTGCAAAACAATTTAGCCTCTAGCATCCTTAGTAATATCGAGCCTAAATCAAAGAGGGAAGAGAAAGAACATGCTAAGATAATCACCCTCAAATCTAGGGTTATAGTTAAGGAACCTATCCGACCACTTCGTGGGGAGATGGAAGTGAGAAGGATGAGAGCACCCACAATCCTAGTGTTGGAGATAGGGAAGGAGAGAAGGAAGGACTCAAGAGTGAGTCCACATAAACTAAATCGGAGGATACAACCGTTCTAGTACAATAACTAAATCCATGCCCTATACCCTTTCCGAGTAGACAAGAAGAGAAGAAAAAGTGAGACAATGAGGAGTTTCTAGACTTCCTTAAGATGTTTAAGGCTTTGAATGTCAACCTCTTATTATTTGAGGTCCTAGAACAAGTGCCAAAATATGCCAAATTCGTTAGAGAAGTGATGTCTCAGAGAAAGAAGATTGGGAGAGAAGAGTGATTCGCTCTTAATGCTGAATGTAGTGCTTTTGTATCTAGAGGAGTCCTACCAAAACTCAAGGTCCCTGGTAGTTTCACCATTCTTATAGAGATTGGAGATGTGAATTTTCGCAAGGTGCTTTCCTATCTTAGAGCAATATAAACTTAATACCTTTGCCCATCTACCACAGGTTAGGCCTAGATGACCTTAGGGAAACTTCGGTGACCCTCTAATGAGCTGATAGGTCCCTAGTTCACCTGAGGGGAGTTTTGAAGGATATTTTAGTGAGAATTTGGCAATTCGTATTATAGGTTTACTTCATAGTTTTTAACTTTGTGGAAGAGATATTGATTCTATTAGGGAGACCGATCTTAGCTATGTAACACCCCTTACCCGTATTCAAAGCCAGAACAGGGTACAAGGCATTACCGGACTTATTACACGAATGAACACACACTTTCATGTCATAAATTTGCGTCCAAATTAAAACCATTTGCATCCAATCATAAAGTCACTAAAACGAGCCTACGAGGCCCAAAACATACATTGGAAGTGAATCGGGACTAAACGTAAACTTTAGAAAATTTCACAACACTTAGGAATTTTTTCCATAAAACAGGGGCCACATGCCTGTATGGTTTTGGGACACGCCGGTGTGGTTTTGGGACACACCCGTGTGGGCAAGCCATGTGGTCACACACGCCCGTGTCCCTAACCCATGTAACTCTCTAGTTTTGATGTCATCAACATTTGAAGGTCACACGACTAAGTCACACGCCCGTGTGCTCAGGCCGTGTAGTTAATTTAATTTTCATAATTTTTTATAAAATAGGTGTAAACTTCACAAGCCCTGGGCACACGCCCGTGTTCAAGGTTGTGCCGTCCACACGGCTGAGACACACGCCTGTGTCTCTGTCTGTGTGCTCAATTCTGAGATACTATTTCTCAAAATTTAGGTATAGGGGACACACGACCTACCCACATGCCGGTGGGGCTGACCATGTGTCACACACAGCCTAGACACACGCCTGTGTGTCTACCCATGTGGACAAAATAAAGGCTATTTACCAAGCCCCTTGCCACCCTTGTTCACACATACACTTACACCATTTTAAAGTCACCAAATACAATATACTCAAGTAGCCAAAACATCCACATGTTATCACATTATAGGCCATATCAATATGACCACCACTATACTCAACATTTACCATATTTCACTTTTCAAACATACTCAAATCACAAGGCATAATATATACTTCACATGCATAAACCACGATCTTGAAATGATCCAACTTAAAAGTCCAAATACACACCAACATTTACAAGCCAACTTAAGGTCAAACACCTTACTAAATGAATCAAATGACTTATACACTTTATACTTAACTAGCCTATACATGACATATAACCAAATTCACAAGCTTTTCAGTATCGATACGATGACTGGATAGTGTGATGAGATATTCGACAGCTTCTAACCCGAGCAAGTCTTCAAAACCTTATAAACATGGGGAAAATAACACAAAGTAAGCTATAAAGCTTAGTAAGCTCATATGAAAATAAACACAACTTATCGAATAAACACTTATTAAGCAATTTCATTACTATGGTGTAAACTCATTTAATTTCACCTTTATACCATAATTCCAAGCACCTAATTAATCAAAAGTTTCACAAGTTTATTCATTTCTATGTTCGTATGGATCAAATACCTTTGTATCAATTTGTCCACATTTACATGTACATAATTTAATATCATTATAATTTCATTCAATCCAATATCCATCACAATTACTTTAGCCAAGATAAATCATGTAAAATATCACCATATATCAGTACTTCGCACACCATGTGCCATACTTACGTATAACTAAAAACAACTATAACTCATATTTCATATATCCTTCTATTCATATTTCGATATAACCAAATATACACATTATGGCATGAAACATACTCATACACAAATCTTTTTCCCGTTTCATGTACATGATACACTATAAGCTCACCATTTAAACTTCATTCGATTTTCACATGGATTTGATACATACCTGGTTTACTTAATTCAATCTCACTTACATTCTCATCTTAACTTCATTCGTTGAACACTTGGAATATTAATAGATATTCGAAAATCTTGCACATAAGTGCCACATGTGTAGCCAAAGCTACCTCATATCTCAGAACACATATAGACTCGCTCTCGAGCTATCCATGGGTTTGCTTACACAAGCTGACGGTCAGGACGTAGCTACCCAGTGCTACTCACACAAGCTGTCGGGCATCCACAACACATGTTGGAGTACCCAGCCACTGGTAAGGCGTACAAGACCAGCACTCAGATCACATATGCATAGTACAATACCATATCCCAGATATGGTCTTACATGTAATCACACATCGATGCCATAACCCAACTATGGTCTTACACAGAAATCACATATCTCACCGATGCCATATCCCAGATATGGTCTTACATAGTAATCACATATCTCACTGATGTCATATCCTAGATATGGTCTTACACAAAAATCACATATCTCATATTGCCATAGTCCAACCATGGTCTTTTATCGTTAATTCATATTTCGCTATGAAACGAACGTGATCGATCCTTTGTTTTTTACTAATTTCAAACATTTAATTTAAATTTTGCGATTCAATCAAATATATGATAATAATGCATAACTAACACAATTCAACAATGTTTATTAACATACGAACTTACCTTGGCATAAAAATGACGAAAAGGGGCTAACCGTCTAATACTCGTTTTTCCCTCCTTCCTAATTTCGAACCTTATTTTTCTCGATCTATAACATCACATTTAACTTATTACATTTTTACCCCTAAATTTTCACATTTTTACAATTTAGTCCCTAGGCTCGTAAAATGAAATATACTGAATTTCTTCGATACCCAAGCCTATCCTAACCTTATACATTCTTATAGCACCTCACATTTTTCATTTATTCACATTTTCTACACATATTTTACAACTTTTACAAATAGGTTCTTTTTAACATTTTCACCGAAAATCACTTAGCAAAAGTCATTTATCACATAACTAACATTCATTTTCTACTATTAGACACCAAAATACATGCATGTCTAACATGGGTAAAATTTTAAACTTTGATAACAATTCAAATTAATCCTTGGAAAAGCTAAATTAGGTTACAAGGATCTCAAAAACGTAAAAATCATTAAAAATGGGGCTAAAATAGACTTACAATTGAGATTGGAAGCTTGAAACCCCTAGACATCATTTCCCCCTTGAGAATTTCAGCCATGGGGAAGAAGATGGAAAAAAATTGGCTTTTAATTTGACTTTTTAGTTCATTTAATTACCAAATGACCAAAATGCCCTTAATGAAAACTTTAGGAACATACCTAGCCATGTCCATTTTTGTCCACAAACTTAACCAATGGTCTTATTACCATTTAAGGACCACCAATTTAAAATTTCATAACATTTAGACACCTTTAACCTATAGAACTCACATTTTGCACTTTTTACAATTTAGTCCTTGTGACTAAATTGAGTGCCCAAACGTCTAAACTTTCAAACAAAATTTTCACGAAATCATTACATAAAAATTTAGACCATAAAAATCTATTAAAAATAAATTTCTTTGCATCGGATTTGTGGCCCCGAAACTACTATTCCGACTAAACCCAAAATCGGGCTGTTACAAGCTACCTCTAATGCCACCATACATGTAGGCAAATGAGAGATGATGATGGAAGTCGGTGAGAGGTAGAAACCTTTAGGTGTGTGGAAACTGAACCTAAGGTGAAGGAAGTGTCCTCTAATAGTGAGCTAGAGTGTCAAATCATTCAGGTAGTTTCTGATCACGCGACTAACAATGTGAAATATTTGAAATGGTGTATGTTTCAAGGTTCAAGACGAGGATGTGAGGCATCTGAATGAGAAAACAAGGCATCGTGAAGAGATGCTTAGTGAATCAACTTATAGGGTTGAAGAAAATAAGACATGTGTTGGTGCACGAAACCCTATGCAAGCATCACTATAAGGGTGTTACATATCACCTCTAGAGACATTTTTAACTTGTCGCATGTGGCATTTGAACCAAAAATTTGTATTATTAAGCATGGACTCCACGTACTTTCTGCATTTAGATTAGGATTTTAATTTATGTTGGTTTATTTTTGAACTTAGTAGATCAGACTTTTGAGAGTTGAGAGAAAATTGGATGATTTTGTAAATGTTTTGGGATTTGTTCAGTGAAATCGTGATACCCAAAGAGAGACATCGCGATTTCAAGAATAACTTTAATAAAGGGCCATGAATCTTTTGTATATGACAATGTTAGACCTTTGGTATGGCAATACCTTTGGAATTTCAAAAGTAAAAATAAAATGATTTTATATAGTGGTATAGTAATACCCAACTCTAGGTGTCATGATACCTAGAATAAAATGCGAATTGGAAAGGCCCAAAAACATTGGATATTGAGATCCCCACACTTGGGTATTGTGATACCTAATTTTATGTATTGCGACCCACATGTTTTGAAGGCCTAAAGCCTCCAAACACTTTAAAACTCCTCATTCCCTTCATTTCCCTAAAATCTTCAAACCTAAATTCCTAAAAATAATTTCCCCTCTCTATTCTCTCTCAATCTCCCTTTTAATCTTCTCCATTTTTCTTGGTAATTTCTCTTTTCTTATTGCTTTGTTTTGGTTATTTTTCTTCTTTTGCAGGTTTTATCATCTTGTATTACTCAGAGAACATGGAGCTTTGAAGAACCCACCAACTTTGCCATTGCAACAAATTCGATTTAGTTTTTTTTCTTTTATTTTTATTTCTCATTTCTTATTTTTCGTTGTTTTTGCTTTATTCAGCTTTTTGTATTTTTGCTGTTGCTATTTTTAGTTTAGATTGTTATTAAATTGCTTGTGGCTAGTTAGTTTGTTCAATATTATTTGTTTAAAATTATGAAAATTACAAAAATACCCTCGAGACAACAAAAATGGTCTCGATGCCAAATTGCCTCGAATCCATTGTTGGGTTTCGATGGCATTAAATATGCACAAAAAGAGGTCACAGACTTCTGTTAGACTATTCATGGGTGGACGTTCATCCCTGAACATGGTTTTAATTTGACCTATTCGCTGAACAATGAAATATGGGACGATGACTGCTTTCACAGGTGGGACAATTTTTTTATGCTTCCTAAGTGTAGTACCCATAGTATTGGAATTTTACTACAATTTGAAAATTTCTAAACGTGATCGGGTGTACGTCAGACATGTTAGTATAAATATTTCCCCTAAGGCCATGTATGAAAATTATGGCTTCTCATGTTACAACGAGGATGATCTGTCGTCCCTTGATTTAAACCACTTTACTAATGTTGACGTAGACGTAATTTTAAACTACCTTAAGGAAGGTAGAGGCGAGTGGAACTGGGAAGCTTCATTGGCGCGACCCTTCTCATTTAAACAAAAAATAATGTTCCCCGTAGCAAAAAATTTGATGCAATTTATATGTACTCTTCTTTTGCCAGCTCTCGACACTAACTGTAACACCCCTCACCCAAGTCCGATGTCGGGATTGGGTACGAGGCATTACTGAACTTACGAACACACAATTACGAACACACAATCACTTAATCCCGACTCACAAATTCCACTAAGATTTAAAACTTTTTTAATCATATTCAAAACCCTCTTATTATGGGCTTACGAGTCCCAAGAGACTCATTAGGTATGATTCAGAACCAAACCAAAACTTTTCAATCACTTAGAAAATTTCTACTTAAACAGGGCACACGCCCGTGTGGGACAGGGACACGCCCGTGTGGGCAGGCCATGTGGTCGCACACGCCCATGTCCCTAGCCCATGCAGAATTCATTTTCATTTTGAACCTATAGGGGTCTTCACACGGACGAGCACACGCCCGTGTCTCTAGCCAGTGCCCTTCACACGGCCTCAACATGCCCTTGTCCTTACCCCATGGGAAAAACTGAGGCATTCTGTTCATGACGTCATCATGAAGTCTTCGTCACATGGCCAAGCCATACACCCGTGGCTAGGTTATGTCTATCACATGGTCGGGACACACGGCAGTGTCGCCAACCCGTGTTTTTACTACAAAACATTTCATTCCGATAATTTTAGGTGCGGGGGACACATGGCCTATCAACACACCCGTGGGCTGGCCTGTGTCTACCTGTGTGGACAATTATAGGCTATTTTCCAAGCCAACTGCCACCCTGAAACACAAACCAACACAAACCAATTTTTCCAATACACAATATAACACGAAAACACATCCAAACAACCACATTTTGGCATCCACACACTTCACTTTACCAACAACAGAAAGTATACACATCCATGGACATTATACACCTAAAATGTAATTTATAGCATAAGAGATTACAACACTTTGATATAACATAACTTAACCATTATGGCTTATCTCAAATGGCCAAAGTAGCAAATAACTCTACCAACAAATGGACCTAAAAGAACCTTGTCTTATAACTAAAATCAATGGACCACCTATACATGCCATAATTTTCAAGGTTTAAAATCAAAATACCAAAACAACCGTTGATAGTGTTGATGGAATCTTGTCGATCACTGAGCCTCGGATTAGCTTGACGAACCTATAAGGGAAGGGAAAAACGAAGGGGTAAGCTATAAAGCTTAGTAAGTCCATATGTAAAAGAAATGAGCATTTAAATTAAATAGACATAGATAATGGAATTAAGATTTCCAATCATATAATTAAACTTGAGAGTTATCACTTACACATGGGAACTTACCACATGATTCATTACATACATTAAACACTTAGCACACATAATAGTTTTCATATAAGCTACACATACACAATCTTAAACATACAGTTAAATCTTTCCGCATGCATTCACATTGTGTAATATTAATTTGGATAGCCCGATGAACCACATGAAATACTAAAGGACACACGGAAATAAGGCACAAGTGTCACACACATAATGTGGCCAAAGCTACCACTAATATGTAGCCGAAGCTACCACTTATCACATAAGGCTCAATAATGAGTTATTATCGGGTCTGCTCACACAAGCTGACGGTGTAGTCAATTCTACTCAGTGCTACTCACACAAGCTGACAAGTATCCGCAACAAATGCAGGATTATCTAGCCATTGGTAGTCAAACTAGACCAGCACTCGAAATCACATAAACAATCAATAATAGTCGATGGTTTCCTAGTGACATCATTCGTATCCTAATGATTCCTAAGGTTCAACCGGGACTTTTGTTTATTTATCGGTTTATCACATTCCATAAACAATAATTCAACATAAAATTTTAGAATTTCAAATTAATTAAACTAGTTAAACATAATGATTAAAAATAACTCATTATTTACATATAGGACTTACCTCGGTACAAGTATGCTAATCTTTTTCAATTTAGTCCAACACCTTGCCTTTTCCTCGGTCAAGGTCGTTTTTGCGTCGTTCTTGATCTATAACATCAAATTTAACTCATTCAATACACACATTACTCAATTGGACACAAAATTATCCTATTGTAAATTTTATGATTTTACCCCTAACTTTGTCAATTTTTACAATTTAGTCCCTAGGCTCGAAAAATGAAATGTATCAATTTTTCTAGATTCCCAAGCCTAGCCAAACATATTTCTCTCCTATAGTAGCCCACAAGTTTTGATGTTTCACAATTTATGCACATATTTTACAACTTTTGCATTTTAGTCCCTAAATACATTTTCATGAAAAATCACTTAGCAAAAGTTGTTTACTACACTTCAAGCTTTCATTTCCTACCAATAAACATCAAAATGCTTTCATGTCACACATAGGTAAATTTTTAAACATGAACCCTAACTTAAAATAGTGGTATAGAAAGCTAGGCCAAGGTACGAAGATCTCAAAAATAAGAAGAACATGAAAAACAGGGCTAGGAATCACTTACTTGGAGCTTGAAGAGATGAAACAAAACCCTAGCTATGGAGGAAGGGACATTCGGCCATACATGAGGAAGATGGACACCAATTTTAACTTATTTTCTCGTTTTATTTCATTTAATATCAAAATGACCAAAATGCCCTTAATAGCCTTCTTTGCAAAATTTTCCTTCCATGGGCATTTTTGTCCATCGTGCTAAAAAATGGTCTAATTGCTAAATAAGGACCTCTAATTTATAATTTCATTTCAATTTCACACTAAAAGCTTCTAGAACACATATTTTGAAACTTTTGCAATTCAGTCCTATTACTCAATCGGGCACTTTATTGGTAAAATCCATTTACTAAAATTTTCATTCATGCATTCAATCACACAACAAACCTTAAAACTTAATCGAAATAAATTTTTCTATGTCTGATTCATGGTCTCGAAACCACGGTTCCGTTTAGGCCTTAATTCGAGCTATTACATTAACAAGGTTAATGTTTTTAGAGAAGCCTTGGTATACTCTATTTTACAATCCAAAAGAATTTGTATAGGTATATAGATATATCAACAATTGAAGTGTTGCATTGTGGGCGACAAGGTGGGTATCTATTTCCCATATTTGGTCACCGACCTCTACTATAGGGTTGGCATAGACATCGTGTCCACCAAGCAAACTCACCGTCCCACCTGCCAATATACTTAGTAAAATATAGCATACAAATCAGTCATTATTATGCTCAATTTAATATAACAAAATGATTATGTATAACTTGTAATATAGCCATTTAGCATCTAATTAAATCAAGCAACTCATTCATCAATTTCTCATATCTAGTTACCAATTGAAACATCAACATATCATGATAAAAAATTTCAGTACACATGCTTAAAATCGTCCTTAAAATTAATTTAATTAAATAGCACAACACCAGCCAAAAACTCGCTTACCTTTTTTTTCAATACAAATTCAATTTTTGCACCTTTAATACCAATCTTGCAAAATCAACCATTCATCCATAATTAGTTAATTTTAATCATTAATTAAGGTACTAACTAAACATAATTGAGGATCAATTTACCAAATCACCCTTAGAAACACTCACCACATAATGTTACTTTATCACAACAAGTGATCAACTAGGCAATTTCTAGCTTCAGTTTTGGTTATCTTGGTTCTCTTCAAGATTTGAAGCTTCAACAGAGGCAAAGTAGACATTACCACCTTTCCAAAGCTATATTAAACACAATTTTTAATTAACTATGCTAATCGAAATTCACTCTCAAAGATACCTTACTGGATTTGTAACATCAAATCGAAAACTTGATTCCTCACAAAATTGACCCGTTCAGGTCTCCTAATCACTTCCAAACATGAATACTAAACTAAATACACATAAACTAAGCATTAATTTCACATTTAAATCAATTTCTAATTAATTCAAGAAGATGATGAAATTTGGATTTCTTCAAATTACCTCACAAATCATGTTTAATTTTGATAATTAAGACCAAAAACCTTTTAATAGATCCATTTTGAGTTGGAGCATCCATTGGTTTGTGGATTTCCTCTCAAAATTCAAGATCCACCATTAAAGCACCTTAAGCTTTTGAAGAAGATGACATTGATAAAAAAAATCCTTTAATTGACTCTCAAATCATGTAAAAATATTTATAATCTTCATAAAAAAAAGGCTTAGGATTGAATATTACATTTGATTTTATAACACCCCTTACCCGTATCTGACACCGGAATAGGGTACGAGGCATTACCGGACTTAAACACACGTGAACACACAAATCTGAGTCATAAAATTTACGTTAAATTTAAAACTTTTCATTTAAAACTCATTTTGTCCCTATTACGGGCTTATGAGGCCCAAAATATACTTTATGAATGGTTCAGGACTAAACCAGGATCTTTAAAACACTTATAAAAATTTTCATCAAAATAATGTCTCACGCCCGTGCGACTTGGGACACGTCCGTGTGGGCAGGTCGTGTGGTCACAAACGCCCTTGTCCCAGCCCGTGTGAAAAACATCGAGCATTCTATTTATGATGTCAGCATACAATTAAGGGCACACTGCCAAGTCATACGCCCGTGTGCCAAGCTGTGTCCTCCACACGGCTGAGATACACGGCCGTGTCTTTGCCCATGTGGCCAACACTTAGGCTATTTTCCAGCACCTTTATGTTGTTCTTAATTCTTTACACTCTTATACAATTCATATACACATATCATATCCTCAATTATTCTTACTTTAATCATCGAACACATGTAAAATAACACTTACCATTCATGACAACCAAAACATGACCACATCACACAAAATCTTGGCACATAAATGCATAAATGGGTTTACAAATTCTTAACCAATATGAGCCACATTTCATGGCCATATATAATATAGCAATAAGAGCCAATACATTTGGCTAAATCTTAAAAATACATACCACTAATAACTAAGTCTCTATACTTGTCACTCACTCAAAACCACTTAAAGTTGGTTATTACCCCGAATTGACAATTTGATAGTATGATGCTGCCTTCGATGATCCCCAACCCTGAGCCAACCTGACAACACTAAGAGAAATGGAAAGGAGGGTGTAAGCTTTATTGCTTAGTAAGTTGGCATATAATAAATTCCTTAGATAATACAATCATTGTTTCACATGATTCCACTTTTTACTCATGTTCATCTTAGGCTGTCTTCCTGAGTCACACTCACTCAATTAATTATATATTGAGTTACAGAACTCCAAAATAAGATTCATAAATTTTCCCTAAAACTAGACTCGCATATCTTCTTACAAAAAATTTTAGAATTTTGGTTTAGCCAATAAGTACAGTTTATTCTTTAAAGTCTCCCCTGTTTTGTTGTTTGACATTCTGACCCCTCTTCACTAAAAATTGATTATCTCATTATACAGAACTTAGATAATGTTCCCGTTTGTTTCTCTAGAAAGTAGAGTTATTAAGAAATTTAAGTATATAAATTATGCACCATAAAAATTTTTATACAATTTTTGGTGATTTTCCAAAGTCGGAATAGGGGATTCTAAAATCATTCTGACCTTGTCTCACAAAACTTTAAATATATCATAATATGAAATTCCTTTGCTTACATTGTTTCTTTTATGTGAAAATAGACTCAATAGTATTTCATTTCATATTTATTCAACCTTTAATTCGATTTCCACCATTTTTGGTGATTTTTCAAAAATCACGTAACTGCTGCTGTCCAATACAGTTTGATTGCTAATTTTAGTCTTTCATTATTTCTTTGTTTTAACTTCCTTTTAAATATACATATCACCAATAAAATTTACCACATTCTCATAAATCATAGATATAGACCTATATTCACAAGGTCATTCTCTTATGTATAACTTACTCTTGCTCTTTCTTATCGACAATTCACATTATACCGAGCTCATTTCTCGTGAATTCTCATGTGTACCTGTATCACTCATCACATAACTTTAGTCTTTCTCATCTTTAACATCAACTTTAATTATTTTCCCGTTAAATCACTTAGAATACCGAAGAATACTCAGAAATGTCATTCACATTATAGGATGCCAATGTCATATCCCAGATATGGTCTTACATGGAATCATAAATAAATGTCGATGTCATATCACAGATATGGTCTTATACGGGACCTTATATCGACACCAACGCCATGTCCCAGACATGGTCTTACATGGGATCTCATCTCGATGCCGATGCCATGTTCCAGGCATGGTCTTATACTGGATCTCATATCAATGTCGATGCCATGTCCCAGACATGGTCTTATACGAAATCTTAAATTGATGTTGATGCCATGTCCCAGACATTGTAACAGCCAAAACTAGGCCTAGGTAGAAAAGTGTTTTGGAAATCACTTCCCGAGGAGTGAGAAAACTATTTTACTGCTTAATTATGTGTTGATGTATTTTTGTAAGTACGCCTGAAAATTTGGGTGAATTAAATTATGCGATTGAAGGCTTAATCGCAAAAAAATGATTAAATTGTAAGAAAGGCAAAAGTTTGATTTAATAGTCATAAAGGTGTCAATTGGTCATGGAACTGAAATTGGGGGCCTTTAATGAGCAATTTTTCCCGCTTTAAAAGAGAGTCGCTGGCCATGATAAGGGAAAAGAAGAAAAGTAAAAAATTTGGTCATATTAGGTGGGATTTTTAGCATTTTAATAATAGCCTATAGCATAGCTTTCATCTTTTTCCTTTCTTTCTCCATAAGCACCAAAAATTGCAGCAAAATTTGGGGTTTTAGAAGCTTAAAAATTTAGCAACTCTATACATTCACAAGTAAGTGATTTTTAAGGCCTTTCTTGAATATTTTTGCATATTTGAGACCCTTGTAGCATGAGCTACATTATAACATCCCCACGCCCGAGACCGTCGCCGGAGTCGAGCTTGAGGTGTTACTGAACATAATTTTCCATTTTAAGAACTTTGAAACATTTAATTCTACATTCACAGCATACTGTCTACCTGCATTACGGTTACAAAAAAAAATCATATCTCGAGTTACGAAACTCAAAATCAAGATCCGTAAATTTTTCCTGAAACTAGACTCATATATCTATATATAATTGTTTTATAGAATTTTTGGTTGGGCCAATTAGTACAATTTATTAGTTAAATTTACCCCTGTTTTAGGACTCGACTACACTAACCTCTGCTTACTTCGAACCATTTTTCTCTCTCTACAAAATTCATATGACTATGCCATTTGTTTCTTTTAAAACTAGACTCAATAAGTATTTTGAACATATAAAAAATACCTCCTAATTATTTTTGTACAATTTATGGTGAATTCCCAAAATTGGAACAGGGGATCCAAAAATCACTCTGGCCTTGTCTCACTAAAACTCAAATATCTCATCACATATAACTCCTTTACCTATTTCTTTTCTTCCATATGAAAGTAGACAAAATAATCTTTAATTCCATATTTAATTTATCACCTAATTCGTTTTCTACTATTTTTATAGATTTTTCAAACTCACGTCATTGTTACTATAATGTTCTGTTTTATGGCAAATTTCATCTTTTTATGAATTTTCATGAACTACAGAACATATTAGTCTCACATAGCATCCAACATTATCTAGGCTAGCCATTCCAATGACTAATCATTTCCAAGCATTTTCTTAACCAAACCTCAACCATATCATAAGATTATTTACACAAAATAAGAACATTGATATACATGCCATACTTAAGTTATACAAGCCATTTTACCAAAAAGTCCTTCGGATAGTGTGATCAAGCCTTCGACCTATCCCGATTCCTGAGCCGGCTTATCCAACACTACAATGAATGGAAAAGAGGGAGTAAGCATAAATGCTTAGTAAGTCCATATGCAAATAACAAGTAACATAACAAAGCAATTATACCAAACAACATTAGCATGTTATCACCAAGACATATTCCACATTTCTAGCCATCGTGTATCAAGTTTCAACCCGAGGGTTAAGAACATACCTGTCCAAAGTGTGCATTTCGCAACACTCACCAAAATATTATTTGCATCTCAAGCATTCTTCCATTTCGCTAAAATTTTACCCGTTGGACACATCGGAATATAACTCGGATACATGGATAATTTGCACATAAGTGCCACATATGTAATCAAGCGACCATGTAACTCGCCCATAAGCGAACTCAGACTCAACTCAACGAGCTTGGGCGTTCGCATCCATAAGTGAACTCGGACTCAACTCAACGAGTTCGGATGCCAAGTTACATCTCACGAACTCAGACTCAACTCTACGAGTTCGGACATTTGCATCCATAAGTGAACTCGGACTCAACTCAATGAGCTCGGATGCCCAACCATCCTAGTGACATGTCACTTGTATCCTAATCTATTCCCAAGGTTCAAACGGGATTTTTCTCAATCACACATTTCCCAGTCGTTCTCCTCGGAATATCAGAACCAATACGTTGCTTGCATCTCATACTTATCAATTTAATCACATACTTCTCATACCAATACATAATATTTCACAAAGCATAATATTCATAATAACAAGTATCATATCATATAAATAGCATTAAATCACTTAAAATAGAAATTATGTTACGTTATTTACACATGAACCTACCTCGGTACAAAATATAGCAATTTTGCAATTTAGTCCACAATCTTTTCTTTTCCTCGATCAAGGTTGATTCCACGTCTTTCTTGATCTAAAATAACACATTTAACTTATTTAATACTCAAATTTATCAAAATAGTCCTAAATTCAAATTTTGGCAAAATTATAATTTTGCCCCTAAACTTTTACATATTTACACTTTTGCCCCAAAGCTCGAAAATTAAATTTTATTTCAAATTCTTATGTTTTAGGACATGCTGATCATTTATTTGCTATTAGCAAGCTCAAATTCCCACTATAACACATACTATGAACAATATGTACTTTTACCGATTAAGCCGTTTTGTTCGTTTTTACTTAAAATCGAGTAGCACAAGTTGTCTAACATAATTTAAAACCTCATATTTTATCATAAAACAGCAAAATACACAAATTTCACCTATGGGTATTTTTCCAAATATGAACCCTAACTTAAATTATTGCTAACATAAGCTTTATCGAGTTACCAGGACTACGAAAACGTAAAGAACAATAAAAACGGGGCTTGGAATCACTTACTATGGAGCTTGGAAACTTGAAACAAACCCTAGCTATGGAGAACCCTTGAAATTTCGTGGTAATGAAGAAGATGATCAATTTTGTGTTATTTTTCCCTTTTTATTTCATGTTAATATCCAAATGACCAAAATGCCCCTCCTTATTAAACTTTCAAAAATTCCATCCATGTCCAAATTTTGTCCATGAACTTAAAATTGGCCAAATTACTATTTAAGACCTCCTAATTAATATTTCAAAGCAATTTCATACTAGAAACTTCTAGAATGCAAGTTTTACAACTTATTCGATTTAGTCCCTAATTTTAAATTAAGCATTTTACGCATAGAATTTCTTCACGAAATTTTCACAGAATCATGCAATCATATCATAAACCTCAAAATAATTATAAAATAATTATTTCTACCTCGGATTTGTGGTCACGAAACTATTATTCTGATTAGGCCCTAATTCGGGATATTACAACTCTCCCCCCTTTAAGGATTTTCGTCCTTGAAAATCTTACCGGTAAACAAGTGTGGGTATTGATTTCTCATAGTTTCCTTAGGCTCCCATGTAGCCTCTTCTACTCCATGCTTTTGCCACAACACTTTCACAAGAGCAATACTTTTATTCCTTAGTTGTTTAACTTCTCGAGCTAAAATCTTTATCGGTTCTTCTTCATAGGTCATTATACATTTTCGTACTACCTGGGTGAATCGACAAACAACCATTATGTGCTTCATGCAAGATCTTTTGAATCAACTCATCATTTTCTGTACACAAATTCGATTTTTAAACATCAAGCAACCATTAGAATCGATTCTAAAATCTGACTCTATATCAACCTCACACTGCTTTCTTTTGGCTTGCAAGTCTCCATAGCTTTTCTTAGCTTCACAAATCTCTTGTAAAAACATCGGTCTTGCTTTTAACTAGGCCAAAATTGAACCATCATCTGACATTTCCAACTGAGTGTTCATAACTCTCAAAGCAAACAACAACTTTTTGCTTAAGGCATCTGCAACCACATTCGCTTTTCCCGGATGGTAATCAATCACCAGCTCGTAATCTTTCAATAACTCTAACCATCTTCGCTGTCTCAAGTTCAAATCTTTTTGTGACATCAAGTATTTAAGACTTTTGTGATCGGTATATACTCGACACTTTTCACCATATAGATAATGTCGCCAAATCTTCAAAGCAAACACCACTGCAACCAATTCCAAATCATGAGTAGGATAATTCCTCTCGTGGGGTTTTAACTGCCTCGAAGCATAAGCCACAACTTTTCCTTCTTGCATCAATACGCATCCCAAACCATTTAGAGAAGCATCACTATATACCACAAATTCTTTACCTGACTCAGGCTGTACTAATACTAGTTCCTCTGTTAATAACTTTTTCAATTCTTCGAAACTTCGTTGACATTCTTCCGTCCACTCAAATTTAACATCCTTTCGGAGTAATCTAGTCATAGGAGCAGCAATTATAGAAAATCCATTTACAAACCGTCGATAATATCCAGCTAGCCCCAAGAAACTTCTAACTTCGGTTACATTCTTCGATGGTTTCCAATCAACAATAGCTGAAATTTTACTGGGATCAACCCTTATACCATCACCTGAAACAATATGGCCCAAAAATCCAACTTCTCGAAGCCAAAATTCACTTTTACTAAACTTGGCATATAACTGCTTGTCTCGCAAGGTTTGCAAAACTATCTTCAAATGCTCAGCATGCTCAGTCTTATCTTTCGAATAAATCAAGATATCATCTATAAATACCACAACAAACTTGTCCAAGTATGGTCGAAATATACGATTCATCAAATCCATAAACACAGCAGGAGCATTAGTCAACCCAAACAGCATAACTAAAAATTCATAATGACCGTACCTTGTTCTAAAAGCAGTTTTAGGCACATCTGATTCTTTTACCCGTAACTGATAGTACCCAGATCTCAAATCAATCTTTGAAAACCACGTCGCTCCTTTCAATTGATCAAACAATTCATCAATTCTCGACAATGGATACTTGTTCTTGATTGTCACTTTGTTCAGCTACCGATAGTTGACACATAGTCTCATTGAACCATCCTTCTTTTTCACAAACAATATAGGAGCACCCCAAGGTGAAAAACTCGGTCTCACGAAGCCTTTGTCTGTCAACTCTTGCAACTGCGACTTTAATTCCTTCAATTCCGTTGGTGCCATTCTATACGGAGCAATCGAGACCGGAGCTGTTCCCGGCATCAACTCTATACCAAATTCTACTTCTCTGACTGGAGGCAAACCCGGTAATTCTTCTGGAAATACATCCGCGAATTCACATACAATCGGCACTAATTCTACTTTCTTTTCAATTTTTTTTGTATTCAACACATATGCTAAATAAGCTTCATAACCTTTTCTCAAATATCTCTGAGCCGACATTGAAGAAATCACACTAGACAATGCCTCTAATTTATCTGATTCAACCCACAGAATTTCCCCATTTTCACATTTTAATTCAATAACTTTTTGTTTACAATTTACTATAGCATCATGCAATGTCAACCAATCCATACCCAAGATAACAACAAATTCATCAAACGGAAACAACATCAAGTCGGCAGGAAAATAATAACCCCGAATCATTAAAGGACATTTCTTGCATACTTTATCAACTATGACACATTTGCCTAACGGGTTTGACACTTTAATCATAAATTCTTTGTACTCAACAGATATATTTATACTAGACACCAATTTCATGCACACATATGAATGAGTAGAGCCGGGATCAATCAAAGCAGTAACATTAACATCATAAAGAGAAAATATACCAGTGATCACGTCGGGTGAGGAAGCATCTTCACGTGCTTTTATGGCATAAGTTCTAGCTGGAGCTCTTGCTTCAGATTTAACGGCTGAATCTCTGACTGCATTCTTGCTACTTGCTTCATTCCTAGCTTTTCTCGAATATCTTCCTCTCGAGTCTGCGCCACTAGTTTTAGTACTTTGAAATTTTTTTTCTCAATTTTCTCTAGGCAGTCTCTAATAAAATGATCCGAAGAACCACACCGAAAACATTCATTTGCTCTGCACAGACCAAAATGATTTCTGCCACACCGCTGGCACTCAGGCTTAACAAATCTCAAGTTCCCTACACTGGCTGCTTAAGTAGTCTGGGACTTAGGACCCACATTTTGCTTCTTAAAATTCCCATATGACTGTCCAGCTGAAACTTGGGAACGATGATTCATATTTCTTGGTTTTCCGGGTTGCTGTGAGGGTGCATCGCCCATCGGTCTTTTCTTCCAATTTCGTGTCTCAGATTCTACTTTTTTCTTCTCTTTAAGTAGTTCTTCAGCCTTGCAAGCTCAATCGACAAGTACCACCATTTCTTTTAATTCAAGAATCCCAACAAATACCTTAATTTCTTCATTGAGTCCATCTTCAAATCGCCTGCACATTTTAGCCTCTGACGGAACATATTCTCTAGCATACTTACTCAATCGAACGAACTCCCTTTCGTGTTCAGTAATTGTCATGTTGCCTTGCTTCAACTCGAGAAACTCTTTACGCTTCTGATTAACAAATATTTCACTGATGTATTTCTTCCGAAATTCTTCTTGAAAGAACTCCCAAGTCACTTTCTCTTTCGGTACCACAAAAACTAATATCTTCCACCAATAATAGGCTGAATCCCTCAACAAAGATATGACACATTTTAAGCATTCTTCAGGTGTACAAGATAATTCATCAAATACCCGAATAGAATTTTCAAGCCAAAACTCTACTTTCTCGGCATCATCATCTACATTAGCCTTGAATTCTTCAGCCCCTAGCTTACGGATTTTATCAATTGGAGTCTTTTGGAATTTCATCATATCCACACCTTGAGGCATCGGGGGTACAGGTGAGGAATTGGGGGATGTGGGGGAGGTTGTACATTTGGGTTCGTGCGAACGAACTCAGTATACCAAGCACTCATCATCTGGAGAAAGTCTTCTCTACCCCTTTCTCCTCTTTCTTGACCAACAGTGGGAGGTGGATTTTCAGTCGGCACCGCCCCTTCAGCCGGAGCTGGTGCATTACTCTCTACATCATCAGCCACAGCTGGATCGGGATCCATTTACTATAAAAAAATCATTTAAAAGGTCAGAAGTCGTCACACTATCATAATATATATATGGCATGTACAGCAAAACTCGTACATACAACACATTCTTCTGAGAACTGACTAAACCTGCTCTGATACCACCAAATGTAATGCCCCCATGCCCGAGATCGTCGCCGGAGTCGAGCTTGAGGTGTTACTGAACATAATTTTCCATTTTAAGAACTTTGAAACATTTAATTCTACATTCATAGCATACTGTCCACTTGCGTTACGATTACAAAAAAAATCATATCTCAAGTTACGAAACTCAAAATCAAGATCCGTAAATTTTCCCTGAAACTAGACTCATATATCTATATACTAATTGTTTTCTAGAATTTTTGGTTAGGCCAATTAGTACAGTTTATTAGTTAAAGTTACCCCTGTTTCAGGACTCGACTGCACTGACCTCTTCTTACTACAAACCATTTTTCTCTCTCTAAAAAATTCATATGACTATGCTATTTTTTCTCTTAAAACTAGACTCAATAAGGATTTTTAACATATAAATAATACCTCCTAATTATTTTTGTACAATTTATGGTGAATTCCCAAAGTTGGAACAGGGGATCCAGAAATCTCTTTGGCCCTATCTCACTAAAACACAAATATCTCATCACATATAACTCCTTTACCTGTTTCACTTCTTCCATATGAAAGTAGACACAATAAGCTTTAATTCCATCTTAAATTCATTACCTAATTCTATTTCTACTATTTTTAGTGATTTTTCAAACTCACGTCATTGTTACTATAATGTTCTGTTTTATGGCAAATTTCATCTTTTTATGAATTTTCATGAACTACAGAACATATTAGTCTCACATAGCATCCAACATTATCTAGGCTAGCCATTCCAATGACTAACCATTTCCAAGCAGTTTCTTAACCAAACCACAACCATATCATAAGATTATTTACACAAAATAAGAACATTGCTATACATGCCATACTTAAGTTATACAAGCCATTTTACCAAAAAGTCCTTCGGATAGTGTGATCGAGCCTTCGACCTATCCCGATTCCTGAGCCGGCTTATCCAACACTATAATGAATGGAAAAGAGGGAGTAAGCATAAATGCTTAGTAAGTCCATATGCAAATAACAAGTAACATAACAAAGCAATTATACCAAACAACATTAACATGTTATCACCAAGACATATTCCACATTTCTAGCCATCGTGTATCAAGTTTCAACTCGAGGGTTAAGAACATACCTGTCCAAAGTGTGCATTTCGTGACACTTACCAAAATATCATTTGCATCTCAAGCATTCTTCCATTTCGCTAAAATTTTACCCGTTGAACACATCGGAATATAACTCGGGTACATGGATAATTTGCACATAAGTGCCACATATGTAATCAAGCGACCATGTAACCCGCCCATAAGCGAACTTGGACTCAACTCAATGAGCTCGGGCGTTCGCATCCATAAGTGAACTCGGACTCAACTCAACAAGTTCGGATGCCTAGTTACATCTCACGAACTCGGACTCAACTCAACGAGCTCGGATGCCCAACCATCCTAGTGACATGTCACTTGTATCCTAATCTATTCCCAAGGTTCAAACGGGATTTTCCTCAATCACACATTTCCCAGTCGTTCTTCTCAGAATATCGGAACCATTACGTTGCTTGCATCTCATACTTATCAATTTAATCACATACTTTTCATACCAATACATAATATTTCACAAAGCATAATATTCATAATAACAAGTATCATATCATATAAATAGCATTAAATCACTTAAAGTAGAAATTATGTTACATTATTTACACATGAACTTACCTCGGTACAAAATATAGCAATTTTGCAATTTAGTCCACAATCTTTTCTTTTCCTCGATCAAGGTTGATTTCACGTCTTTCTTGATCTAAAATAACACATTTAACTTATTTAATACTCACATTTATCAAAATAGTAATAAATTCAAATTTTGAAAAAATTACAATTTTACCCCTAAACTTTTACGTATTTACACTTTTGCCCCAAAGCTCAGAAATTAAATTTTATTTCAAATTCTTATGTTTTAGGACATGCTGATCATTTATTTGCTATTAGCAAGCTCAAATTCCCACTATGACACATACTATGAACAATATGTACTTTTACCGATTAAGCCGTTTTGTTCGTTTTTACTTAAAATCGAGTAGCACAAGTTGTCTTAAAATCGAGTAGCACAAGTTGTCTAACATAATTTAAAACCTCATATTCTATCATAAAACATCAAAATAAACAAATTTCACCCATGGGTATTTTTCCAAATATGAACCCTAACTTAAATTATTGCTAACATAAGCTTTATCGAGTTACCGGGACTACGAAAACGTAAAGAACATAAAAACGGGGGTTGGAATCACTTACTATGGAGCTTGGAAGCTTGAAACAAACCCTAGCTATGGAGAACCCTTGAAATTTCGTGGTAATGAAGAAGATGATCAATTTTGTGTTATTTTTCCCTTTTTATTTCATATTAATATCCAAATGACCAAAATGCCCCTCCTTACTAAACTTTCAAAAATTCCATCCATGTCCAAATTTTGTCCATGAACTTAAAATTGGCCAAATTACTATTTAAGACCTCATAATTAATATTTCAAAGCAATTTCATACTAGAAACTTCTAGAATACAAGTTTTGCAACTTATTCGATTTAGTCCCTAATTTTAAATTAAGCACTTTACGCATAGAATTTCTTCACGAAATTTTCACACAATCATGAAATCATATCATAAACCTCAAAATAATTATAAAATAATTATTTCTACCTTAGATTTCTGGTCACGAAACCACTATTCCGATTAGGCCCTAATTCGGGATATTACATACATTTTGAGCGGTATATTGCGTAAAATGGTTGAAAGTTTAGAGTTTTTTCATTGTTGAATAAATGATGTTTTCTGGAAATTTTGGGAAGGAAAATTAATGCAGGTTGTCTTTTGGACCATTTTTGTGTAAGAGGTTGCATGAAAACACTCAAATTGGACGTAGTTGTAGAAGTTGTAAAATAAGGAGAAATTGTGTGAAATAATGAGAAATTGGGATAGTATTGAGGATAAAAAGAGTTTTTTAGGCTTGGTTGATGAGGAAACTCGATAAAAATCAATTTTCGAGCTTAGGGGCAAAATGGTCATTTTGCCAAGAGACTAAGGGCAAAATGGTCATTTTGCCAAAATGCAAATTTTGGATTGTTTTAATTAATTTAGTAATTAAATGGATGAATTTGTATTCATATAGATCAAGTGGAGCATGGAGTCAACCTTGACCGGGGCAAGGGCAAGGCTTCAGAGTAAATTTCACTCTTCTCGTATTTTATATAACGAGGTAAGTTTATATGTAAATGATACCTTCTTTATTAATGTTTTTGCTCATAAATGACTTATATGATATGTGGTTAATGGTATGGATATTGAACGAAATCATGAGAATTGAGAGAATGGGTAATTTCCATCAATTATGAGTTAAGGTGAGCTATGTGCGAAACCACTAGTTAAGAGTTGAAATTAGCGAGTTAAGTGCAATTTGCCTGAGTGGCGATTAATATCAATGGGCTAAGTGCGATACCATCAAGAACCTATTGATAAGAGTGGGTTAAGTACGATACCACCATAACTTACTTATGAAGGTGGGCTATGTGCGAGACCACTGTGAATTATTGATGATGGTGAGCTAAGTCTGGAACCACCCTATTATCGTTAATGTCATTATGAATGGCTAGATACAAAATTTGTCTTGCATGGATGCGTTTATTGTGAAATCACTTGAGTGAGATTTATGTGTGATGTGGTGATGAATAAGTGCAGGGAATGTATGTGCTAATAATATGAGCTTCATGCGTGAAATTATATTGGGAAAGTTGGATGAATTGTGGTAAGAGTAAGTAAATTCATGTTTGAAAGTATTGGTACAGTTGTTGTGACAGTTAATTGTTTAATGAATGATTTTGGTACTAAATGATTACATATAGACTTACTAAGCTTATTGCTTACCCCTCTCCTTTCCATTTTCTTATAGTGCCGCCTAAGTAATTCAAGGATCCATGGATGCCGAAAATATCATACGCTCTATCAACTGAAGTGCTCAGTATAGTTATGATTTATGTTTTGAGTAATAGCATGTATAGGCCTTATGGTCATTTTGTGTATTATACTCTAATTTGCCAATTCTGTTGGCCATTTGTCTTATGAAGTTCATTTTGCAAATGGCCTTTAGAATTGGCCTAAAATCATTCTATTTGCTTTATGAAATGAGATGAATCTACAATGAAATTGTGCAAAGTCGTTTAGTAGTTTAAGCATGCATTTTGGTTATGAGTTAGTTGGTGTGTGAATACCTGCTTAGAAGCATTTAGATAAGTATTGGTGCTAGGTTATAATGCATGGGGATTGGGGTCTTGTTTGTATGTGTTTTAGGGTGGTTAAGGGCTCGGTAAATAGTCCTATATTGCCCACATGGATAGACACATGGGCGTGTGTCTAAGCCGTGTGAGACACACGAGCCACACACGGGCATGTGGCACAACCATGTCCCCTACACCGTGCATGGATAACATTAAATGCCATCAAGCTCTCCCACGAGCGTGAGACACCGTCGTGTGTCTCAACTGTGTGGAGGACACGGCCAGCACACTGGCATGTGCCACAGCCGTATGAATGATGACGCCAAAAACAGAATGTCCAAGTTTTTGCACACGGGTCGCTGCACGAGCGTGTCATGGCCGTATGATGGACATGGGTTGGGCTCACGGGCATGCGCCAGACCGTGTGAAAACCCCTGTAGGTTGGTTTTGGAAAATAAATCTGCACGGGTGAGGGACACGGGCTTGTCCCTCGATAGTGCAAGCCGTGTGAGGTACACAGGCCATCAACACAGCCATGTTTAAAGACCACACGGGCGTCTTGCCCTTTTAACACGGGCGTGTGCCCTGATTATGCTAGTTTTTGAAGAAATTTTCACAAGTGCACGAAATGGATCCTGTTCATTTCCAACCCATGATTTAGGCCTACAAGGCCTATAAGAAGGCTAGTTGGATAATGAATGGAAAAGTTTTAAATTAGGACACGTTTCCACGAGTATTGTTGATTTGGTTGTATAGATTTTAGTAAAGTAATGCCTTTACCCTATCCCGGCATCAGACACGGGTAAGGGGTCTTATAGACATGGTTTTCTACGGGGTCACATTTTGATGCCAATGCCATATCCCAGATATGGTCTTACATGAGATCTCAACTCAGTGCCGATGCCATATCCCATAGATGGTCTTATACGGGACCTCCCTAGTCTCATGCCATGGTAATGGTATCCTTTGTATTCTTAAAATTCAACCGAGATTTTCTTACTTGTAGAAGCTTAGTCAATATACATTTAATCACATATCTTATGTTGGTAACTAAGCTTACAATTTCACATAATGACAATAATAATAATGAGCACCTTTAAACACAAAATTTCAATTCATCCCCATGTCATCATGCATCGTAGACCTATTTTTAAATCAATTCATATACATAGCACCTTAAACATATAATTTAACATAATTGAATTAATATACCAATTTAGGTTTCAAACATAAACTACAACAATATTGCATCATTATTATCACACCAACTTACCTTGAATGCAAATGCGACAATTATCTCGACTTAGGCCATAATCACGTTCTTCCCCGATCTAAGCCCGAATTTCATTTTTCTTGATCTAACATATCAAATAAAACTTATTTAACATTCACATTATTCAAAATAGTCCAAAAATCACACTTTGAAAATTGTACATTTTTGCCCCTAAAGTTTGTCAAAATTACACTTTTGCCCTTAGGCTCGTAAAATAATTTTTATTCAATTTCCTTGTATTTTGGACTTAGCCAAACCATTTTCATAACTATAGCAGTCCACATTTCCCATTAAATCACACTCTTATGACAATGTTATAACTTTTACAATTTAGTCCTTTTGGACATTTTCACCGAGAATCACTTAGTAAAAACTGTTTCTCTTACCATAAACATGCATAATCTACCATCATTCATCAAAATGCACAAATTTATAACATGGGTCAAAACCTAGACCTTCATCATATCTCAAATAAATGGTAGAAATAGGTAGATTATGTTGCAAGGATTTCAAAAACGTGAAAATCATTAAAAACGGGGCTTGAATACACTTACTATTAAGCTTGGAAGCTTGAACAAAACCCTAGACATGGCTTCCATGCTAGTTTCGACCATGAAGGAGAAAGATGAACACTTTTTGGCCTTTTATTTTGTCTTTTAGTTCATTTAATGGCCAAATGACCAAAATGCCCTTTTTACCTTTCTTTCAAATTTTCACCAATCATGTCCATTTTTGTCCAAAATTTCAAAATTTGGTCAAATTGCTTTTTAAGGACCTCTAATTAATATTCCAATTCAATTTCATGCTAAAAGCTTCTAGAACTCAACTTTTACAACTTATTCAATTTGGTCCCGAAAGTCAAATTGGACACTTTTCACATAAAATTTCTTTATGAATTTTTGACACAAGCATACAAACATGTCATAGACCTTATAATAATCATAATATAATTATTTCCACTTCGGATTTGTGGTCTCAAAAACACTATTCCGACTAGGCCCTAATTCAGGATGTTACAGATTCACTCTAAATTCATTGATTGAAAATCTTGATTTAGGAAACTTGAGAAATTTTAGAAAATTTTTGGCTACTTTTGAGAATAATTTTAGGTGAATTGAGAGAGTATTTTGAAAAGGAAAATGGTTGGATCAATTCTCTGATGATAGATCTTTAAAATCATGCAAAGAAAACAAAATTTGTAACTCTCTAATCTAATGTAAATGGTGTGAAAATTAAGCTAGAGGCATTGTTTTTAAAACTGAAACAGCCTACCAGAATTTAAAAATTGAGAAATTTCCCTAATGGCCGTTCCCACATTTCCCTTGTTTTACAATTAAACCCAATTTAATTAATATTTAAATTTTGCTCAAATTAACCCCCAATAAAAATTATTTTAAAATTCATTTTCAACTTAACTACACATATGCATAATTGGTCACCTTGCTACCATTTTAAAACATACCATACTTAACTTATACCATGTCAATATGAATTATAATTTGAACCATTGTTTTCATGCATCTCAAATACACATATACCTAACTTATACATATTTGACCATAACTCATCCATTTATATATTTAGCTTAATTCCATATCAAGTTATACCATAATTGACCACATGCCAAAATCACATTCAAACATACCAAATTGGTGATAATTCAACCAATTATACTTGACTAAATTCCATATCGAAACATTCCCTAAATGATCACTTTGCAAACAAGTCAACACTTACCACTTTGGCCATAAAACCTTGCATCAACTTGATCTTACAAATACCAACCGTTAAGCATCAAAGTGCCAAAAGCACAACAACCATCAATGCATCAAATAACAAAGTTTCACAAATTCAAAGCAACATTACATGCCAATATCATTAACTAAACACTATTCATAGGTCCACCTATACATGCCATTATAACCACAACCAAAACATCAAAATCTACCGATAAAATTGATGGATAGTGTGATGGATCTCCAACTAGCTTCCAACTCGATCAAGCTTTCAATAATTTGTAAAGTAAGAGAAAGATAACCACATTAGCACTGAATGCTTAGTAAGCTCATATAAAATTTAAACATAACTTTCCATTTCAATAATTAACTTTATACATTAAATATAAAGCTATACCGATGCCTTAAGATTTATCGAACAATAAACATCAACTCACAATGGAATAAATCTATCAACATCACATATAATTATCATTCCTAGCATAGTAGGATTTTATAAGACTTTGAACCCTTCCATTTACTTACTTTCCGTTGCATTTACTTACTTTAGCTTAAATAACAATATCAATTCATTAATTAGCATATTTGTTCATGAAATATGTACATTCATCCATAACATATGTAAATTTCTCACATACAAGTATATCTTTCAACTCATCATTCCCTTTTTTCATCATATTTCATTTCAGCTATGAACCAACCATTTCATTACCTTTTGTCACTCATTTTGTAACACCTCAAACCCAGCCCAGACGTTATGGCCAAATCTGGTGTGTCACATCGACAATGGATTAAAACGCCTTCTTTAGTTATTACGGTTAGAGTGAGTTTGCAAAACCGTTATTAAAGTTTGGAAAGAAATCCAAGTTTAATTTGTGAAAGTCCTATCCACTACCAGATTAAAATTTTATTTTATCTCAAGATCTTGTTTGACTTTACATTTTCCATTTGATTCGTGTGTTATATCTTGAAAACATGGATTAATTTTTAAATAAAAACCGCATAGCCTTAGTCTATCCATTTAGGCAAGTTATAATTAGAGGAAAATAAAAACCAAATTAAAATACTTAAGAGCGGCCTTATTACAAATCAAAAACCCAAAATGAAAGTAATTTAAATAAAGTATGGAAATAAATAACTTGAGAAAAACCAACCATGTGCAATCCCCATGGCCACTCCGAATCCCTCTAGCTCCAAGTCCACCAGTTTAGGGCTCACCTGCAGAGATAAAAGGGAAGGGGGTGAGTTTGGAAACTCAGTGTGTAAAGTAAACCTAACCAGAGCCCAAATCAGTTTAAGCTTACTGGGCCTATGCCCTATTCAGCAAACAATATTAACTAGGCCTTAGCCCTATTCAGTAAACAGTACGACCCTTAGGCCCATTACAGTAACAGAATAGAAATTATGCATGTATACAAAAACCTAGCCCAAATCTAGCCCTACACACCATGTGGGGAATAACTCAACCCACCCAGCCCTACACACCATAGTCGCAGCATAGCTGCTTAATCAGATAACGTGGCCAAGCCACTAATAGTAAAACGAGGCAAAGCCCCTATCAGAAAACGTGGCATTGCCACTTAGCACTTACTCCATCATAAACCCAATCCCATGCAACAGTATAACACGTCATGGCATACAGTAAACAGTTTTAATTTAACATGCATTTCAGTCAGATTTAACCCTAGGGGTATAATAGTCATTTTGCACCTAGGGATAAAATAGTAATTTTCCACCCTTAAGGGGTATTTCAGTAAATATACCAATTTTTAGGGTTTCACGCTTATTACAGTTTATTAACAGTCCAGTTTTCATCTCAGTAGTTTATCTTGCCCATTTTAGCAGCTTAGAGTTATTGGGCCCTAAAACCCCTATTGAGCCCTACGGTGTCCATTAACTGTTTTGGCCCACAAAGCCCAAATTTTACGTTTGTTTTAGCTGTCTTAGCATACAGATTACTAGAATCCACTTACCGCTCGTTTTCACCCATATGGGCCTAAGCCCGTTGGGCCCAATTTTAGCCCCTCGAGGCCCAAATTCACCAATGTGAACGAAATCCCGCACACATCGACCCTACCATTTACGATTGCAGATTTTACTGAGTCAACTGACACACAAGCGCTCGCACGCTCGTAAGCCCACGAAATGCCAAAATTTTGGCATTTCTGTATTTCGACTTTTGTCGATTTAGTCTACTAGTGGGTGTTCGTTTACACACCTAATTCACAATATGCTACGACTAGATCTCCCACGCGATTATCCTACAATCGACCACTAAAGATATTAGACTATGAATTGATGATAATTAATGTAACAGCCACTTACCATATTCGGCCAACATCCTTCATGACCCTAGAATACTTACCTTTGCCGAAATCAATGACTGGATCTAAATCTAGTCACTCCAACAGTCCTAGCCTTCCACACCCCTCGATTGATAGCCTTCAATCCACACTACCACATAACAAATTGAATGGTAAAAGCAATAAAGCCCTAATCGACAGCCACCCCATGAACTTAGGGGTTTTTGGCTTTTCTTAAATCCAAAGATAACGAATGGAAAGGGGTTTCGATAACTTAGCAAAGGTTTAATTGCCAAAAATCATTCCTAAATACCTTCTTATTCCAGATCTGTTGTAGATCTAACCCAAAGTACAAGTAGAGAATAGACCTAAGAGATCTAGAGGTTCAATTCCCAAATCACTATGAATATGGAGGTTTCGGCTTCTGGTATAATGAAGAAGAAAAAGATAGAAGTTTGTAATGGAAAAGAGAAGATGTCAACAAGGTTAGGGTGTTGTGGGTTTCGGGTTTCTGAAAGATTAAAGTTCACTGAGAATGAAGTTTCAGTCAAGGGAGTAAACGGCAACAAAGGTTTGGTTTCGGCTTTTGTGATGGTCGACTAATAGGCTTTGAGGGGGGACTACCTTAGTTGATGGAGATGGAAGGGGAAGAGAATGGGAAGGAAAGATGAATTCAACTTGAGAAAAAAAGTAGGGGAGAAAGAAAGAAAAGAAGAGATAAGAGTTGGGTCTTGGACAATTTGGCACCAAAAGTTTTACCACTTGCGTTTTCGGCTTTTAGAACGAGGGAGGAGAAGAGAAAAAGTAAAAGAACCCTAAAGACTTACCTAGTCGGCGCACCCTTACCTAATGTGCCGAACTAAGACCCCAAGAAAGACTCAAAAAAACATTCAGTAACCCTTTAAACCCCCTTACCGGATATGCTCAAAATCGATAGGCCAAAACTGATTATGCTTCTCCAAGAACCCCATATTCGGCCATCACATGCTCCTATTCAAAAAATTCCTAGATTTTCTCCTCCTTATCCTCTCTGACTCAATCTCATGAGCATCTCAAACTCTTTCCAACAAAGTTTCACTTGAAGTCCACCACATGACTTGCACATGTAGTAAAAATAAAATACCACACTGTTTACTATGAGACTTGAACCTTGGCCCTTGCACAGCTTCCACACGCCACTTTCCTAGGCTTTAAGTGGCGCCACATTGCCACTTTACCAAAGGCTCACTTGTGTCTTATATTACCCACTTTTGTTTAAAAGCCCACATACATACTCAAAGCATGAATTAACATAACCAGACAACAAAATTTTAAGTTCACCCCAAAATCGTAAAAATCTCAAAAATCTCGAAAATTAAGGCGTTACACATTTCATATACATAACGCACAAGATATAAACATAACATCAACCATGACTACAAGCTACTGTATTTAAACATAACTCTTTTGGAATCAACTGCATGATAAACCATTTCATAAGAAATTTCATACTTTGATTCTTACCACCCTTTCATGTACATAATCATATTTTCCTTTAGATACTTACCATTTCAATGTATTTTATTAAGACTAAGCATGATATAATCTAATCATAAGTCTGACACAAGTGTAAGCATCATCCATAACACATGTTAGAGCATCAAATCATAAATCACTTGAAATAACATAAGGTAAGTCCTATACATGAACAACATCATTTTAAATCTCATTTGAATACTTATCGTTCCTTCTCTTTTTATGCCCGTTGAACCACTTAGAATAACATTGGATACGTAGGAAAGCTCACACAAAGTGTGCTAAACATATAGTCGTAGCTCACACTAGCTATAAAATGGGCCTGCTCACACAAGCTGACGGTCAGAATGTAAGCTACACGATACTGCTCACAGAAGCTGATGAGTATCCGCAACTAATGCTGAACCTCAGCCATCAGTAGGATATTCAGGACCAGCACTCGAAACATGGTAACTTGGGTTTGATCACACAAACTAACAATCAGAATGTAGCTACACGATGTCGCTCACACAAGTTGATGAGTATCCGCAACAAATGTCAGAACTCAACCATCGATAGGACATTCAGGACCAGCACCCGAAACATGGTAACTCTAATGACATGTCATTTGCATCCAATTTATTCCTGAGGTTCAAACCAGGCTCGATAGTCATCGAACGTTGTTAAATTTCCATCATCACTTTACTTGATAAATTGTATAATAATATATATTGATTCATTTACAATAGAATCACACATTAAACAATCAATTAAATCAAAATTTAAATGATTTTAGTTCATACGAACTTACTTGGCTAAATTGTAGAAATGACAAAGTATAGAGGCTTTTTTGGTAATTTTCTATTCTCTTTGATTTTTCACTCGATCTTGATCTAAATTAATAAGTTCATTCAATTATTAATTTAGATAGTAAAACAATTTATTTTATGCAATTTAGTCATTTTTGACATTTTTACAAAATTGCCTATAACATTTTACTTTTATTCAATTTAGTCTCTAAGCCTAAAACATGCAAATTAACCATTTTTATTGAAATTTCACACTAGCCAAATATTCATAGCCTCCATTTCAGCCCATTTTTGCAACAATTTCACATCAAGTCCTTGAACTATTACTATTTCAACAATTTAGTCTCTAATCGACAAATTCATCAAAAATCACTAAACAAAATACTATTAAATACCAACTAGCACTTCGAATTCATCATTTAACATCTAAAATCACAAGGTTTATCAATGGCAAAATTCAAAATCTTTAACAGTTTCAAAATCGAAGGTACGGGCTAGCTGAACTTAGTTGCAACGATATCAAAAATATAAAAATTATTAGAAACGGATGAAAAATGGCTTAGCATGCATCATCCAAAGAAGAACCAAATCTTGAAGCTTGCCCATGGTGTATTTTAGTGATGAACAAGCCAAAGTGAAGAAGTAACCTTATGTTTCCTTCTTATTATTTTAACCTTTATTCATTAATTTAATAATAAAATAACTTATAAAACTTATAAAATTAAAAGAAATTAAAGCATCCACCGTCCCACTATTTTAAGGATGGTTATTTATCCAATAAGTTAGGCTTCTAGAAAAGAGAAGGTGAGTTAATTTGACTACTTAAGTACCAAGCTCTCTCTAGATCCAATACTATACATGTACATATCTATTACCACACTTCATATTTTAAAGCTTGTTTATTTTTATTCATGATTTCTACCTCTTGTTTTATTATGCAAGAAATAAAAATTCCTACTAGAACCTAATCCTAAAACGTTAAATAACCTAATAACGAAAATAAAATAAAGTCAAGATCCCTCATTTTTAATTATTTGCAGATTCTTCCAAATTTGACTCATCTTTTGCTCCATCGTTTTTATTTTTACATGAATCTCTTCATTCCCTCTTCGACATTGGATTCCATGGTTCAAATATAAAATCTGAAAACTCAGGCACAAAAATAAATGAGTCATTGAATATTTTCATAAAAGAATTTCTCATTGAGTTATCCCGTATTTTTGAATATCTCTAGTAAGCTTGTTGTTGCCACTGCATATGGTGCATTATGTCCAACAACTTGGATAGCTCATCTCCAAGATCTGGGCGAGGCAATTGAGTCGTGAACATTGAAGTTACAACCTCAGGTTTGGTTACTGGTTCCATTGGTTTTGCCTTATCAGGGATTTCAACAATTGCATTGGTTCGATCTCTATGGGATCTTCTTCTTATTCTTAAAGTTCCTCGTATTCTTTAACTCGTTGTTGTAGAACAAAGTCTTCGACTGTTCTGTAGGGGTCCCAATCTATGATTGTGCCCTGGCTATAACATGTCTTCTTTACGTTTGCAAGAATTTTAGCATTCAAGCACAAAATTGTTATCATAAAGGGAAAGTAAGCTAGGCCAGAACGTCTAGCGGCACAATTTTGCATTTCCCTCAGAATGATTTTTCCCACATCAATGGTATTTGTCATTAAAATCAAGTACAACAAGACCATTAGCTCTAATGAAATCGTAGTCCCATGTGAATTAGGCATAAGGCTGAATCAAATGAAATAAAACCATACCTTTGCTAGTGGTGTCAAGTATTCTCTACAACAAGTGTGAATACCTTGCTTGGACACAGTCCACTTAAAACCCGAAACTAACAGTTCCTCGAGAATTTCTTACAATTTTTTAGCCTCAATATTTCTCATCAAGGAAGAATATTCGTCGTCTTCGAAATCAGGTAACTTAAAGAATTCATTAATAGCGTTTAATCTTATTGGTACCTTAATTCATCAAATAGAAACTTTCGTCAATTTGCTTAAGGTCAAATTCATATAAAATTCACGAACTAACTCCTCATCTGCACTAGGTCTTTTCTCACAAAACAACTCCCAATTGAGAGCTTAAGCAGTTTGTCAAATTCTTGCCATGAAATCAATATAGCTACTTTCTTTCAATGTAAAACCTTTTTCTTGGTGCATCTGTTGATTCTTGAAAATGCTTTTGTATCTCACTTTGGCTTCTTCACAGTCAAACTTGTTTTGTGATTCCTCAATTTGGACAGAGGTACGAGTTCTATTGCGAGGCATGATTAACCTGAATATAAGATGGAAACAAATATTTTCTCAAAACTTTAATTAGTATAAAATATTAACAATTCAAAAAAATTGACAAGTTAAATTAAAACAAATTAAAATGTAAGAGGAAAATTTTTATTACCACCTTTATATACAAATTAACAACTCAGAAAAATAAATAAAAAGCAAAAGAGTTCAGTTTAGGGATGGTTGGAAAGGTGTCTTGATTTTATGGTTCGTGCAAAATAATGGTGTGTGGCTAGCAAGGGTGCACATGGGCTTGAAGTAAAGAACCACAACAACACGCAGTAGTAACGTGAGGTGCGATAGTGTTGGCGCGCTTGAGCTAGAGTTAGGAGCAGAGTGGCATGTATGAGGCAGTGGGGCTGGTGCACAAGCAGGTGTGCGAGGGAGCAGCAGGGCCTGATGTGAGTGACAGCAACAGCGTGCAAGGCAGGGGCGTGTGTGATGGGTGTTTTGACTAGGTTAGCAAGCAGGTGCGGGTGTAAGCGGCTTTGAAGCTGGTTAGTTAAGTCAAGCATGCGCAATGACCGTGTCTGGCTACTGGTCGAAAGAGAGCTACTAGGTGATGTTGCGATGGGAGCTGTGACACTAGGTGGGTGTTTGAGTGATTGGTTAAGGTGATGTGAAATAGTGGAGAAGATTGGTGGAATTTATAGGGAAGAGGGTAGAAGTTTAATTAGAATTCTTAGAACAAATTAATAGTTAAAATATTCTAAGTTTTAATTCTACACAAAGTTAACAACAATTAATAATTAATATAATGCATATTAAATTCTTATTTGCTATCAATTTATTGAAATAAAAACTATTAATTAAAATATGATCAAATTTAAACTAATCCTAATTCTATATAAAGTTGATAATAGTTCATATATATTATAATAAATATAATTATATACTAGTTATTATCATCTTATTTATTAAAATTAAATTAAAAACATTTATTTTAGATTCCTTTGAAAATATTTACAGAAAGAGACATCTAATTTTTAATATTTACAAGAAGAGCAACCAAATTTTGAACATAGTTCAATTAATTACCTAGACTTAAAGAAAATTTGAAAATTGAGTTGCAATCAAGACTTGGATCAAAATTGACCCTTTTATTTGAAAAACTGCCATTTACCAAATAATTTCTTGAAATATTATGTTAAAATCAATTCCCAAGAAAGATTGGAAAGGTCACAAGCGGTCCCGCTTAAGTTCCAATCTCCTACACAGAGTTTATTTAAACACACTAACCTCGAAAATATACTCTAAATCATTTATTTAAAAAGAAAAATGAGAAATTTAAATATCTGATAAGATGGACGAGATTTGATCCCATTCAATTTTATCCCCTTAGTAATGTTTTAAGCGCTGAGCGTTGACTCAAAAATTAGCTCCCTTACTTTGAAGCTCAACAACTTCGTATGGAAAAACTTGGTGAATCGTAAATGGACTGGACCAACATGATTTCAACTTACTTGGAAAAAACCTTAATCTAGAATTTAATAACAAGACTTGCTGACCTGCTTCAAATTCTAGAACTCGAATGTGCTTGTCATGCCATCTTTTAAGCCTTTCCTTGAGTAATTTGGCATTCTCGTATGAGAACGTTCGAAACTCTTCAACTCTTTGAGTTGAAGGATCTGTTTCTCTTTAACAGAATTAGGATCCAAGTTGAGTTGTTAGAGAGCCCAGTAAGCTTTGTGCTCTAATTTCAAGGGCAGATGACAGGCTTTCCCAAAAACCAACCTATAGGGTGACATCTCTAAAGGTGTCTTGCATGCTGTTCTATAGGCCCATAAAGCATCATCTAGCCTTTTGGACCAGTCTCCTCAGTTTAGGCAAACTACCTTCTCAAGTTTACCTTTTATATCTTTGTTTGCCAGCTCAACTTGCCCACTCGTCTGTGGATGGTAAGCTGTGGCAACCTTGTGCTTTACTCCATGTTTGTCGAGTAATCATTTCAACCATTTGTTCACAAAATGGGACCCTTCATCACTAATGATGGCTCTCGGGGTTCCAAACCTTGTGAACACATGTTTATGCAAAAACTACATCATAACCTTAGAATCCCTTAGCCTCAACTCACTTAGACACGTAGTCTACTGCTACTAATATGTACTTGTGACCAAAAGACGGAGTGAAAGGACCAAGAAATTTAATACCCTAAAAATTGAATAATTCTACCTCAATGATGTTTGCTTGGGGCATCTCATTTCTATTGGTGACGTTTCCAACCCTTTGAAATCAACCACAACTTCTTACGTAAGCATACGCATCTTCAAATAATGTTGGCCAAAACAATCTGACTTGTACTACTTTGGCCGCAGTACGTGTACCTCCAAGGGTCCCCCACTCGGAGCTGTGTGGTAATGATATAAAATATGTACTTCAGCTTCTACCACGCATCTTCTGATCATTTGATCTGCACATTTGTTTAAACAAATATAGCTCTTCCCAGAAATAGTACTTCACACTGTGATGAAACTTTTTCTTTTGATGATACGTCTTATCCATCGGCATGAAACCACAAGCTAACAAGTTAGCACTATCAGCAAACCAAAGGGTATTATGGACATGATTTACCTTCAGTATGTGCTTATTTGGGAATGTCTCCTGAATAGGTATAAGTAGAGAATTCCCTTCTTACGGCACCAATCTGGAGAAGTGGTTTGCTACTTGGTTTTCTACTCCCTTTCAATCTTGAATTTCTAAATTGAACACTTGCAGTAGAAGTACCATCGGATCAATCTCGGCTTAGTATCTTTCTTAGCAAGTAAATACTTAATTGCCGAATGGTCCGTATAAATAGTTGGTACCTACAAGATAATATCGAAACTTGTCAAAAGCAAACACAATAACAAGTAAATTTTTCTTTGTTACTGTATAATTCAATTGAGCTCCCGTCAGAGTCTGACTTGTGTAGTAGATGTGGTCAAAACCTTTGTTTCTTCGCTGGCCCATGACAGCTCCAATCGCGAAGTCACTTGCATCACACATCAATTCAAATGGCAATTCCCAATCTAGTGTGATGATAATTGGTGCTGAAACTAAACGACTTTTCAAATCATTGAAGGCTTTTAAACACTCCTCATTGAATTTGAACATCGTGTCTTTCTCTAATAATTTGCATAAAGGTTTAGCAATTTTGGAGAAATCCTTAATGAATCTTCGATAGAAACTGGCGTGGCCCAAAAAGCTCCTAACACCTTTTACAGATGTTGGAGGTGGAGTTTCTTAATTACATCTACTTTTGCTTTATCTACCTCGATTCCGTGTCTCGTTATCTGATGCCCTAGAACAATACCTTCTCGTACCATGAAATGACACTTTTCCCAGTTGAGTACGAGATTTGTTTCTTTGCATCGTCTTAGTACAATGGTTAGATTAGCTAGGAAATCATCATAAGTGTCTCCAAATACTGAAAAATCATCCATAAGTACTTCAAATACTTCTCAATCATTTCAGTAAAAATAGATACCATACAACTTTGAAATGTAGGTGCATTACATAAACCAACTGGCATGCATCTAAATGAAAATGTACAGTACGGGCATGTGAACGTTGTTTTCTGTTGATCCTCTGGTGCTACTGTAATCTGATTATACCCCGAGTACCATCGAGAAAACAATAATAGCCTCGCCCTATGAGTTTATCTAGCATCTAGTCCAAAAATGGCAAAGGAAAATGATCCTTCCTTATCGCATTGTTCAGCTTTCGATAATTTATACAAATTCCCCATCCCGTGACTGTTCTGGTTGGTATTAGCTCATTGTTTTCATTCTATGCTACTATAATACCTACTTTCTTTGGCACTCATTGGATTGGACTTACCCACAAACTGTCTAAGATGGGATAAATTATACTTGCATCTAACCACTTGATGATTTCTTTCTTTATCATGTCCTTCATAATGGGGTTCAGTCTTCGTTGCCCATCAATCGTCCCATTCTTGCCATCTCCTAAGATAATCTTGTGCATGCATACAGATGAGCTAATGCCGCAAATATCGACTATGGTCCATCCAATAGCCTTCTTGAATTGTTTCAATACTTGGATGAGTTTCTCTTTTGCTCTATGGTTAATTTCGCTGAAACAATCACAGGAAAATGTGAGGTGTTACCTAAATAAACATATTTTAAATGTGAGGGAAGTACCTTCAGTTCTAATTTAGGTGGCTCTTCGATTGATGCTTTCAGCCAGATGTAATCTCTACTTTCTAACTCCAAATACTCAACGTAGGATTGTGGATTAAATCCCTTTTGATTAGCTTCTAGAAAAGCTAAGTATTCCTCCCCCCTCTTCATCAATTGGAGGGTCTGATGTCAAATTTTTCTCCAATGGGTCCTCAACATAGCTGAGTTCCTTTTCCATGATTAATTCCTCTAAATTAGATACTATAAAATAACCATCAACCGTGTTAGGGAATCGCATAGACTTAAAAATATTAAATGTTACATGATCGTCCTAAACAAGCATAGTAAGCTTACCCTTCTGCATATCAATAAGGGTCCTTGTAGTTGCTAGGAAAGGCCTTCTTAGGATGATTGGCACTTATTTGTCCGCTTCAAAGTCTAGAATAACAAAGTCAGTGATAAACCATAAATACAACATATTTTTATCCCATGATTGGTATATTTTTAGATGATTTACCTTATTATTTAATAAATTTGATGCTCCTAATCCTTTAATTTCATGATTTATACTTAAGTCAGCATAGGAAAGTGAAAAGAGCAAGAAACGGGCCAAAAATGGACAAAATGGACCAAAATCAGCATTCAACATGGCCTAGGCACTTCCACACGGGTTATCCACACGCCCGTGTGTTACACACGAGTTGGCCACAGACCCATGTGACAAGGCCATGTCAACTTAAAACCAACTCAATATTGCACACGACCTGACCCTTCGCACACGGGTAGATCACACGCCCGTGTCACTATCGAGCCCTGTTTCAATTCTACTCGAAAAAGGCTAATTTTTAGGTATTCTGGCCAATCCTAAGTCTATAAAAACACCGTAGGAGAGGATTAAAGGGGGGCCATAGAGTATAAAGCAAGAAATTACTCGAAGAAAGCCGATTGATTCATCTCAGAAATAGGATCTCCATCAAGACTGAAGATCCCTTTAATTTCCCTCGAAGTTTTTGGGTTCTTTATGTTTTGTTGTTTTCCAATATTTGAGATGTTTTTCTTTATGAACATAAACTAAATCCCCTAAATACATAAGGGGGATGAAACCTAAGACAGATCTTGTTATTATTTTCTGAGTTATATGATAATTACTTAATTTGTTCTTAATTATGTTTATTAATTCTTGTTTAAATATTTCAAGATATTAATTAAAGTTGAATGTGATTATTCAGTGGAGCAAAAGTCCCTATTTAGGAGTAGATCCAACACAATTAAGCGGAGTTGATTGCAATCCTAGAGATAGGAAGATGAAAATCTGTCAGATTAGAGTCAAATCTAATAGGGAAATCCATAGATCGAGTTAATGCAACAATAGGGGTTTTAATTAGAAATAAATTTCAATTAATCAACCTAGAGTTAGTTGTTTTTAGTCTCGAAAGAGATATTAACATAAATTAGGGATTTCTATGGATCAAGTCAAGTGAATAAATCGTCTAATTCAGAGTCGAATAATAAGTGAAGTCTAGGTGGATTTTTCCTTGGGTATTGTCTTAATCAATCAGTTTTCTAAAAGTATTTTCTCAATTTACTCTGTGTCGCATTCTTAGTTTACTTAGTTTTTAGTTCAAAAACAAATCCCCTTAATGTTTAGGCTAGATAATAAAAAGATAGTTAATACTAGTAATTTTAGTCCTCGAGGATACGATATTCTGGTCTTGCCATAGCTATACTACCGTTCGATAGGTGCGCTTGCCTTTATCGTGATACTAGTTAGTTTTAGGATCACCGATCAAGTTTTTGGCGCCGTTTCCAGGGACTAAGATATTAGGAACACTTGATTTTTATTACTTTATCCATTTTTACTTTTATTGCAATTTACTTTTTGTTTTTATTTTAGTTTTATTTACTAAATATTTCTTTTATTTGTCTCTGACAGGTGTCTCTAGTTTATGACTAGAAGGAACCCGTCAGGACCTTTACTATTCGATAGTGAGATAAAGGCATCAGCTCACAAAAATCGTAGAGAAATAAGGCAGAACCTACAGTACATAGAGGAAGATTAAGATGACGATACTGATACTACCAAAGAGATGGCAGAAAATCTGAATAATCCGCTACCTCCTATGGTAGCCGTAGTTCCTGTAAATCAAAATCCTTCTCCTCGTACTATGTATGATTATGCTAAGCCTAATTTAGCTGGTACTGAATCGAGTATTGTTAGACCTGCTATTGCTGCAAATAATTTTGAACTAAAACCTAACACTATACAGATGATACAACAGTTTGTTCAGTTTGATGGTTTGTAGGACGAGGATCCTAATATGCATTTAGCAAATTTTCTGGAATTCTGTGACACCTTTAAGATTAGTGACGTTTCTGATGATTCCATTTGCCTTCAGTTATTTCCCTTTTCTTTAAGGAATAAGGCTAAATAGTGGTTGAACTCTCTACCACGAGGGTTTATCACTACTTGGGACCAAATGACCGAGAATTTCTTTTAAAATATTTTTCGCCAGCTAAAACAAAAAAGTTGAGGAATGATATCTCCTCTTTTGTGCAGATGGATTTATAAACACTTTACGATGCATGGGAGAGATACAAGGACTTGTTGAGAAGGTGTCCTCACCATAGGTTACCTCTATGGCTTCAGGTTCAGACTTTCCACAATGGTTTGAACCCCTCAACAAGGCAAATGATCGATGGAGCTGCTGGTGGAACGATAAATAACAAAACACCTGAAGAGGCTTTTGAATTTATTGAGATGTCAGTGAATAACTATCAGTGGCAAGTCATGAGGACAAAGCCCACAAAAGCTGCTGGTGTTTTCAACCTCAACGCGGTCACTATGCTATCTAACCAGGTAGAACTTTTGAATAAAAAGATTGATGGTTTTTATGGTTCTACTTAGGTACATCTAGTGATGCGGTGTGATTCAAATAGAGGAGGGATGCACAACGCAGAGTATTCATCCTACAACTCTAGCACTGAGGAGGAACAAGTCAACGACATGGGTAACAATTCTAGACCTCAGAATAACCTATACAGTAACACTTATAATGTAGGTTGGAGGAACCATCCCAATTTCTTATGGGGTGGTCAAGGAAATGAGAGACCACCACTCCCTCCAGGTTTCTAGCAACAACCTTATCTGCAAGAGAAAAGCTGAACCTTGAGGAGATGCTTACAAAATTCATCTCGATGTCAGAAACCCTTTTTCAGAGTACCAAAACAGCACTTAAAAATTAACAAGTATCGATTCAAGGGCTCGAGACCCAAATAGGTTAGCTTGTTAAGCTGATCTCTGAACGACCACAATGTAGCTTGCCAAGTAACACAAAAGCTAACCCAAGGGAGCAACTCCATGACATCACTGTACATGGCGAAGAAGGGTTAGTTGAACCTAAATTTGAAACGAGGCAAGAAGCTGTGGTAAGCAATGGTAAGGTTGAGGTGAGCCATGGTAAATAAAAATCGGTAAGCAAGGAATATAGACCTGTGTCTCATACCCAAATGCAACAAGGAAAGACGACATAGATGAACAATTTGGTAAATTCCTTAAACTTTTAAGAAAATTACATCTTAACTTACCATTTATTGAAGCTCTTTCGCAGATGCCAAATGCCGTTAAATTCTTAAAAGAGCTTTTAGCAAACAAAGAGAAGATAAACGAGTCGTCGCATGTGGACCTGAATGCAGTTTGCTCGGCCATTTTGCAGAATAAATTACCCAGCAAATTAAAAGATCCAGGGAGTTTTACGATTCCTTGTTTAATTGGTAGTTTAACTGTTGATAATGCCTTGGCTAATTTAGGGGCTAGTATTAACATAATGCATTACAAAATGTTTAAACAACTAGGTATTGGGAAACCCAAACAAACTAGGATGAGCATTCAATTAGCTGATAAAACCATTAGATTTCTTAGGGGTATCATTGAAGATGTTCTTGTTAAAATTAATGAATTCATATTCCCAGTAGATTTTGTTGTTTTAGACATGGATGAGGATAGCGATGTGCCTTTAATTTTAGGACGTCCCTTTTTAGCAACTACTAGGACTGTTATTAATGTTAGCATAGGTGAACTCACACTTCGTGTAGGTGATGACACGATTACTTTTCAAGCTCGTGATTCTATTGGGATATCTAGTAATCAGGATGATTATATTAATCCTGTTAAGAACATTGTGGCTCACCATTCTATGCAAGAAACATTTCAGAAGAACGTGATAGAGCCAAGGTCCAGTTCATATGACAGAACGCGCCACGAAGAAAGAAGATTACAAATCAATGAACTAGATGATGGCGAACCCAAGTTCAGAAGAAACTGAGAGTACACGATGAAATAAAGCAGTACCATGACAAACCTACGGCTGAAACAAATCAATTTAAGGTTGGGGATCAGGTATTAGACAAAGGGGACCCTAGAATTGCCACGTTTGAGCTTAATGCAAATGATGCACCTCCCTTCACTGTAATAAATGTTTATCCCTATGGTACGATTGAAGTTAATCATCCTAAATTCGACACAATCAAGGTAAATAGCACTCGAATCAAACCTTATTTTGATAGAATTAATAGCAAGAAAGAGGAGTTTCAACTCCTTGAACTGTCGTGACCAAGCGAAAGGAAGGTAAGTCGAGCTTAGACTCTAAATAAGTGCTTCTCGGGAGGCAACCCAAGCACTAACACCATTCACTAGTGTATTTAATCTATTTTTCATGTTTTAAGTGTAGGTTTTTTAGCCACACTGGCGTGTCCTTGGCCGTGTGGAAATAGGGCCAAGAATCCCTAAGTATCGACATGAACACGGCCATACACAAAGCCACACGGCTGTGTGGACCACACGGCTTAGACACACGGGCATGTTTAAGGCCGTGTTTAAACCTGAGATACATACCCCAAAATTTGACCCAAGCCAGGATGGACCACAGGCAGAACCCACGGCCGTGCCCAATGGCCGTGTGCTATTCTAACTTCATTAACCAACAACACAGGCGTGGAGAGTAGTACATGGGCATAGGGACACATCACACGGCCATGTAAGATGGTCGTGTGAGATCCTGACTCACTTACTTAAGGCATACGGGCGTGTGGAACAGTACAAGGAGAATGCACACGGTCGTGCGATATGGCTATGTAAAGGACATGGCTAGGACACACGGGTGTGTCCTCAAGCCGTGTGAGAGCCTAACTAAATTTGACGATGAACACGGGCTAGACTCGAGCCACACAGGCGTGCGACACGGCCGTGTGGCCCAACACGGGGCTGTTACACGATCGTGCCTCTATAAAAACCCCCAACCTTTGACTTTTATTTTGTCTTTTTCTACCCACCCTATTCTCGCCCACAAAAACTCAGTCGGCAACCCTTGCACCCTTCTCCGACCACCATTTTCCCCTCCCCTTTTTCTTCTTCTTCCCTCTTCCCTCTTCTTTCTCTACCCTCATTCCTTCATTAGCAACCAAACCAACTGACACCCTCTTCACCTTCCCCTTTCCCTATTCCTCCATCCTCACACACACAACCAAAACTACCCTAGAACCCCTCTCGCCACACTGTCGTCGCCTATATTCCGCCCACCCACTAGTTGGTTTTTTCTTTATTTGTTTTTTATTTTATTTTTTTATTTTTTATTTTACTATTTATCCTTTGATTCTTGACATTTGCTAATGGTTATCATTTTATTAATTCTTTTCATTCTTTTTAATCCATTTTATTTTGCTATTTTATTATTTTGTTGATTTTTAATTTTGTCATTCTATTGATTGTTTAGAACAACTTGGACTAGTGATTTTGTGATTCTTTGACATTTCGATTTCTTTTTGTTCAATTGTTTATTCTATTAAGATTCCTCTATTACTTACATTACTATTGTGTGATAATTTCTCCATGATTAGTCTAACATGTTATCTCTCTTTATTATATTGTTCACTGATTATATTAGAAAACTAATGTCTTAATGCCATGAAGACCCACTCTTGCCTATCGTCATCATATCCTTGGCTTATTCACATGACTACTTTTGACTTTCCGATGTATTGATTCATGCTGTTTATTTCTCTTTTTACTGATATTAGATTACTTAAATTTTTCTAGATTCACCATGACAAACACACGAGGGAAAAGAAAGATCATCGTCCCCGCTTCGAAAAAGCGGAAGGGACTAGGGGCGGCCTCTTCGAATGCGTTTATCGAGGTGCGCCATCCATACGTCCAATTTCCAGCCGGACCCTAGGAGGAGCTATTTCAGCTTCTTCGGGCTAGACCACTTGGCATGGGCCAGTGCATAGATTGGGCCGCCTTGGAGCAGGTCCACCTTGTGGATTCCATTCGGGCCCTCTTAACTACAGCCCCATGGGACCATTTCTTTGAGATTATCGAGCCCACATACTTAGAGCTCACCTTGGAACTTTTCTCGACATTTTAGTTGTAGTCCGTCATGTCCGTGTACAACGAGCCCGGCATAGTGCAATTCTGTCTTGTCGGCTTAGTGCGCCAATTGAGTGTCCTAGAATTCGGCATCGTCTTAAGGCTTTATACCAAAGAGTTTTTGGAGAACGACAACTTTCCCCATCTCCACCACCACATTCACTTTTCACCTTCCTCCTGTTGGGTAGCTCTCATACCTAGCACGGGTTATGATCCTAATCGCTCGAAAGCATCGTCTCTCTCTCCAACCTTAAATACCTTCACGCACTACTCACACACACTCTAACCGGTTGACGAGAGAGCATTGGCAACATGAACACTCACGATGCACACTTTTTATGGAGCATGGCGCAATGGCATACATTTGACCTAACCTACTTTATCGGTCTTGCCTTTTGCCATCAAACTGAAGACATAAAAAGGGAGCCATCTGCCTAGGTCCCTATGTAACTCGTCTGGCTAGGTACTTTCGCCTTTTGAACACAGTGGCACAATCTTCATCACTAACATTCGTTGGCCAGATGTCCCCACAGGGCATCTCGAGCATGCTTCACATTAGGATGATAGAGTGTCACCGTGGGTTCGACCCTCCTCAGTACAGACTAGTACGTTCTGATGATCAAGATGATCTAGAGGACATTACTGATGATGTCCCTCCCCTTCACGAGGACCCACATCAACCACCACCACCAAGTCACCGACCTATTGCTGCCACATTGACTGATATATCTGAGTGACTTACTCACTTTGAGCAGCGGTGCTTTGAGAGGTTCGATAGCATCGATGCCACTCTTTGACAGATTTGCCACCACCTTCACATTTTCCCTTAGGCACCATCGACCCATAAGGCATCCGATAATGAGGACCTTTGAGTCCATTTATTTTTATTTTTATTTTTATTTTTATTTTTATTTTTATTTTTTTCTTTAATTCTTATGTTTTTAATTTCCCTTTTTAAAGACTTATCAGTTATATTTTGAACTATGTTTGTGTTTATGGCTATTATCGAGTAATCCTTTAATTCTCTTCCACAGTTGTGTTTATTTTCTTAAGTAGCTCAGAATCATGCACTTCATAAGCACTTTCTCCAATTCAGCTTTCACTATTCCAAGGATTTCATCCAAAATTCAGGGAGTTTCATTTCTCTTCCTCTCTTATGATTTATGCTTATATTCTTATATATCTTTGTACATTGAGGACAATGTACAGCTTAACTGTGGGGAGGTTATTAATTTCATTAGTAGAAAATCCCTGAATTTTGTCTTGTTCTCAAGTAACTTTCTCACATCACTATTAGAATGAATTTTGATTGATTTATGATTTTTATTGATATGTCTTGAATTAAAACATAGGCATTTGTGCATTGATTGTTTAAACTTTAAGACATTAGAGAATCAAGCATGGTAAGTTTATTTTTGAGAATTAAAAATTTTCTAGGATGTTTCCTCAAATTTAGGTATTATCTTGAAAATTGAAATTCACAGGATTCACAATAAAAGCCATAATTTTTGTGAGATCTTGAGCCTTTAGAGCATATATTCTTTCTTGCTCACTTTTATTGTTACTTATGAGTGTGTCAATATTGATTTGTTATTCTAAAACTTGCTTCGATTATACATGTCAAGACCACACCATTGATTTGATATACCGAGATGATAAGGGCACTTAGGTTTTAACTCACTCACTCCATCAAAAGCCTACCCTCATAATTAACCCTTAGTCAACCCCCTTTAAGCCTCAAAAACACCCTTCTTAAGTCACCCTTAATATTAACCCATAGCTTATTTTTGATTCCTCGAGAATTTCCCTTATTTAATTTGATCCCCATTTTGTCGAAATTTGATTTGAATAAATTGCCTAGCTACGTTCTTCTATTCAGTTAGTAAACTTTCATTATAATTACTTGATTTGTTCTTAAAAAAATTATTATTATACATATATATACAAAGTTATTTTAGTTGTTAAATTGTCATTTAGTATATTACGAAGCTCTATAATGCTTGAACTTGAATAGTGTAATCCATGAGGAAGAGCCCAATTTTATGATTATTTATCGAGAGATGTAATTTCTCAATATTAGTCATTTTTCTATTTGGTAGTTTTTTCAGTCCAATCTCAATTCTAACCTCCTTTTGCAGCCTCTATCCACATTACAGCCTTTTAAAGACCTTTTGATTGATGTATCATCTCAATTTATAGTGATAGAGATGCGATTCTCATGCAAGCTTATGGTGATAATTTTTCATGTTTGACAATTGAGTGCTTAATTCTGAACCTTAAACACCTTAAGTGACCTGAGTGAACCTTTAGTGAGGATGTCAACTCTATGTAATTTTGAATTAACAGTAACTACTTAGATGAAGGAAAATACCTATGTTTTTGTGATAAAATGCTCAAATTGGATTGTTTGAAACTTTGATGATCTTTTAGTTGAATTCTTAATGTATGATTACTTTTGGATTATTTTGAAACATTATTGATAAGAATTATAAGTTGATAAGAATTAATTTTGATAGTGAGTTAAGGATTTTTTTTCTTGAGGACAAGCAAATGCTTAAGTGTAGAGGTATTTGATAAACCATAAATACAACATATTTTTATCCCATGCTTGGTATATTTTTGGATGATTTACCTTATTATTTAATGAATTCAATGCTCCTAATCCTTTAATTTCATGTTTTATACTTAAGTGAGCATAGGAAAGTGAAAAGCGCAAGAAACAGGCCAAAAATAGACAAAATGGGCCAAAATCAGCATTCAACACGGCCTAGGCACTTCCACACGGGTTATCCACACGCTAGTGTGTTACACACGGGTTGGCCACACGCCCATGTTACAAGGCCATGTCGACTTAAAACCAACTTAGTATTGCATATGACTTGACCCTTCGCACATGGGCAGATCACACGTTCATGTCCCTGTCGAGCCCTGTTTCAGTTCTACTCGGAAAAGGCTAATTTTTAGGTATTTTGGGCACTCCTAAGTCTATAGAAACACCCTAGGAGAGGATTAAAGGGGGGACACAGAGTAGAAATCAAGGAATTACTCGAAGAAAGCCGATTGATTCAACTCAGAAGTAAGATCTCCATCAAGACTGAAGATCTCCCTTCAATTTCCCTCGAAGTTTTTGGGTTCTTTATGTTTTGTTGTTTTCCAATATTTGAGATGTTTTTCTTTATGTACATGAACTAAATCCCCTAAATACCTAAGGGGGATGAAACCTACGATGGATCTTGTTATTATTTTCTGAGTTATATGATAAATACTTGATTTGTTCTTAATTATGTTTATTAATTCTTGTTTTAATATTTTAGGATATTAATTCAAGTTGAATGTGCTTATTCAGTGGAGCAAAAGTCCCTATTTAGGAGTAGATCCAACATTATTAAGTGGAGTTGATTGCAATCCTAGAGATAGGATGACGAAAATCTGCCAGATTAGAGTCAAATCTAATAGGGAAATCCATAGATCGAGTTAATACAACAATAGGGGTTTTAATTAGAAAGAAATTTCAACTAATCAACCTAGAGTTATTTTTTTTAGTCTCGAAAGAGATATTAACATAAATTAGAGATTTCTACGGATCAAGTCAAGTGAATAAATCGTTTAATTTAGAGTCAAATAATAAGTGAGGTCTAGGTGGATTCTTCCTTGGGTATTGTCTTAATCAATCAGTTTTCTAAAAGTATTTTCTCAATTTGCTCTGTCACGTTCTTAGTTTAGTTAGTTTTTAGTTTAAAAACAAATCCCCTTAATATTTAGGCTAGATAATAAAAAGATAGTTAATACTAGTAATTTTAGTCCTCGAGGATACGATATCCTGGTCTTGCAATAGTTATACTACTATTCAATAGGTGCACTTGCCTTTGTCGTGATCATAGTTAGTTTTGGGATCACCGATCAGTCAGCAGGAAAAATAAATTTGTCTAACGTGCCAATACATCCTCGATTTTTCCTTATGGATATGCTAAGGATCGATCTGCTAATTGAAGTGTAACCATAGTAGGTCTAACTTTACCTATCCTTAACTTCTTAAATATGGATATGGGCATCAAGTTAATGCTCGCACCGAAATCGCATAGTGTCTTACCATAATGCGTTGCTCCAATGTTACAAGGTATGGTAAAACATCTAAGATCCTTCAACTTCGAGTGTATTTTGTCTTGAAAATATGCACTGCATTCCTTCGTTAAGGCTACCATCTCAAATTCTCTAATTCTTAGTTTCTTGGACAAGATATCCTTTATGAATTTGACGTAACTCAACATTTTTTCAAGTGTTTCTACCAACAGGATGTTGATATGAAGTTGCTCGAGTACATTTAGAAACTTCTTGAACTGGACTTCCTATTTCTAATTTTAAAGCCTTTGAGGGTAAGGTGGTGAAGGATTCTTTACTGGAATTGGTTAATTCGTCTTTTGTGGCAATTCTGCATCTAACGAAGTTGTTAATTTATCGGAATTAACTAGTTCAGAAGTTACCTTATTAGATTTTGTAGATTCTAGTTTCAGTGAAACTGGAATTTCAACATTTGGTTGAACTTACATTGAGTCTTGACCTTTAGCTGGCTCATTTTCCTCTTCGACAGTGTTGGGTTCTAATGTCTTTCCACTCCTCAATATCAATTCTTGACAATGCTCCTTCCCAGGATTCCTCAGCTTATCTGTATCACTAGGTAAAGCACTATGTGGTCAGTTCCTAAGTTCAGTAACAAGTTGACCTACTTGATTCTCTAAATTCCTTGGAGTGGCATCATTTTTTCCCATATATGCCTTCAATAGGTTACCTAAGCTATTGGAAGGTTCAACTTGGGTTGGTTTCTAAACTTGTTTAGGGAAAGCAGGTTGCTGAGTCAGTCTAGGTGTGCATAAGTGTTAATGGTTCTAGCCCCTTGGTTACTCCAAGAAAAAATTGAGTAGTTTTGCCACGTTGGGTTATAAAAATTAGATTGCAGTCCTTGCCTTCCTCGATTTTGGTTCTGGTTACATATGTAATACATAGATTCTGGGTTTGATGGACATTCTTCGAACAGATGTCCTTCCCCACAATAGACACAGCTATATTTTCAAATTGATTCGATGTCTGTGCTACAAAACTATTAAACCCATTAATGGTAAAAATTTTAAGCATTGAGGATATTGAGGATACCTGAGATGCAAGTGAAGTGAAAGCGTCCACTTCATGTACTCCAACGACTCATCTTCCTAACGCTCTCGATTGGTTGGCCATTGATCATTGTTGCTGGCAATCCTCTTGACAATTTTATAAGCCTCATTATAAGACTTAGAAAGGAGAGCACCGTTAGTAGAAGATTCCACTACTATCCTCGTGTGAGCATTGAGACCGTTATAAAACGTCTTAATTTGGATGCAATGAGGGATTCCTTGATAAGGGAATTTTCATAATAAATTTTTGTACCTTTCCCATGCATCATACAATACTCGTCATCCATTTGTTGGAAAGCAGTGACCTCATTCCTCAACTTAGCATTCTTGCTAGGTGGGAAATACTTCATGAGGAATCTTTCTGCTAACTCTTGCCATGTGGAAATTGAATTTGGTAGCAATAAGTTCAACAAAGCTCGAGCTCTGTCCCTTAGTGAATATGGGAACAGCTTCAATCAAAGTGCATCTTCAGGTACTCTGGCTAACTTGAAAGAATCACTCACCTTCATAAACAGTCTTAAGTCAGTAGGCATTCCACTAAATTGGCCCACTGTCTGAAGCGTCTGGAACATGACTAGCTTCAGCTCAAACAATTATGCCTCGATTTTGGGTCTCCTAATACCTAGATTAAGATCATGAAACACTGGCACGACATATTATCTTAAAGCTCTATCCTTATCATCAACAATAAGGATAGGATTTTGAGCAGGGTTTGCTCCGTTTCCTTGATACAGATTTTTGTAGTTCATCTCTTCGGTCCTTTTCTGACTTGCTTGTTTTCTTCATTGTCAAAAAGTTTTTTCAATCTCAGGGTTTACGGGGAGTAAATTTATAATTCGATCAATACTCATAAACACTTGAAACAAACACAGAAAAAATAATTAAGTTAAAATTGAACAAAAAAAAAAACCAAAATGCAAAATTCACAAATAATGACTTTTGAAATAGTCTCTAGCAACGGCGCCAAAAACTTGGAACGACAGAAATGTGCAAGTGTACACAATCGCAACAAGTAATAAAGTGACAATTAAATGTCGAGTTATCGTACCCATAGGGACTATGAAAAGAATTATTTATGAAAGTAGTTAAAAGCACTTTGGTGAAGAAAAATATTTTGATTTGAGGAGGTGATTAAAAACTAAGATTTAACTAAGTAAAATAAATAAATAAAAATAAAAGTTCCAATGCACGATTTCAAAAAATGATTTTAATCAAGATGACATAATTGTACTAGATTAATTACATTTCTTAACTTAGACTTACTAAACTCATGTTCATGTTGTTACGAATAAATTCATGGCAACTTGGTAATTTGCTAACTTATGAACATACCTACCAAAATCCATTTATCTCTTGACTACATCTCTATGTCAATTCAACTGATTAAACAAATTTTAATAAGTAAATGTGTTAATGCACATCCATACTTCTAAAATTAAAATTATCTCTTGTACATATCTCTATGCCAATTCAAACAATTAATTCAATCTCATCAGCACATAAAAGATTACGTGAGGTAACAATGTATTCCTACCTTGAGACAGTTTAATCACAATAATCTTGCAAGTTATGCAAGGCTAATGTATCGTTAGATACCAGTGCTAATTTAACCCTCAGCTACCATAGATGATTAAACATGCACTAATTAAGTATTGTGTCAGTTAATTACAATTTCAATCTGTTTAAATAATTAATTCATTAGTTACCTTACAATTGTAATGCAAGAATCACTTAGTCATGGTTTTACTTAATCATGCAAGTCATCGTTTTACTTAATCAAGCATCTTACCAAGGCTTATAACACACAAACACAATTATCATAAATTAAGTGGACAAAATGCAATCAACCTAACATGAATTAAATTTAAGCCATATTAATTAAATTAAACATATCAACATCACAAATATTCATAGACATGCTCATGACAATAGCAAAAAAATTAAAAGGATAAGGAACAAGAATCAAATCTGATATTTCTCTGAGGCTTGACTAGTTTACTCCGCTCCTCCTTCTCTACTTGTTCTTGTCGAACCGAGACTTCCACGAACATTTGAATGCTACTCCAAATGGTGGTTTAAGGACTCTTTTTCAAGAGGTGAAATCAGCAAGGGAATGGGAAAGAAAATGAAGAACAACGGAAGGGATTGAAGAGAGAAAGTGAGAGAGAAGTGAAGGGATGAGAGGGTTTGAGATGCGTTTGAAATGAGCAGCCAATTGGGTATTTATAGGTTGAGTAGGCTGCTAAAAATAGCAAAAATTAGCAGCCATAGAGTCCCCCCAAGGTTGGCCACACATGTGGCAAGTTTGAAGGTTTCAAACTTGCTATTTTAAAGTAGGGGCAAAACTAGAAAGGCATAAATAGTGGAGGGGTTTGAATGCAAATTGAAGGAGTCTTCAAGGGCTATTTTTCAAGCCAAATAATCAGTCAAAAAATCTGATTGGGTCAACATGTGGGACAGTTTTGGGCAGCCCAGTGCTCGGTTGGATCAGTTTTCTTGATTCAGCTCAATTGGGTCTTTTTTCATAATTAATTAATAATAATTTATTTAACCCAAATTAAATTGGATTAAAATTAAAATTAATTATATTATGAATTAATATTCATAATTTGAACTATCTTAGGCTGAAAAATTAATTTTCCTTGATGCTTCAAAATTGCTTCTCGGTTTTACGCTTCTAGCAGTATCTGCCTAGCCATGTTTCGCCCTTTGTGCGAATCTATCAAAAATAAATAAAAATTAATCAAAATTTGATATAAAATTAATTAAAATTCAACATGTTAATAATTTGAGTGTAATTTAATTATTTTATAATAATTATATATTTTTCGACAAGAATTTTACCGAAACTGCATGAATTTGATTTAAAAGGGGCATGAAAAAATGCACATATTTTCGTGTTTCCACTAACTCCGTGATTAAATAATTTCAAATTATCGAAACGATGCTTTCAGACATAATTGCAATCACTAGAGCCGAATTGTATATGTCCAATTGGTCCCTCCGCTAGCTCAACAAAAGCTCAATTGGACTACATTTGAATCAGAAGAAAATTCTACATATTTGGAAATAATTTAATTTAGTCGATTTATTCAATGTGGAATTAAATTAGGTGGTCATAAGAATTTTTTAATGAGTGGCTTGATTACAAAATTTTCTTGAAAAATTAATTTGTAAAATCTAAGTGATTTTTGGAAAAATTAATTTTGATCAAGTGCAATTAAATTAATCAAATCAATTAAAATTAATATGATATTTTTGGAAGTTAAATTTCAAGTAAGACAATTGGCTCAATAGGTAATTGAACTTGAAAATTGGATCTAAAATTGTAAATTGGACCCGAGAGCCCAAAACTGAGATAAAGACCCAAAAATTGGTCAAACCGAGCTCAGTATGTGAAACCAGGCTGACAGCCCAACCGGTTGCTAGACGGAATCAATTGGATTGTCATTGACTCAGACTGAACTGGCTCGAGGTGTCGTAAGGGTGTCACACCTGCATCACCTGACATGGCGGCGCCGGTGGCTGGGACAACGATGTCTCAGTGACCGACGGCAGTTGGTCATCAGTGGTTGAGTAATGGAAGAGCTACACTCCTACTGGGACTCTATTATAGAATTTGATTTCATATTAATTATTTGAAAAATAATATTATTTTAATAGTTTAATATTAAATTTATTTTAATACTTATCTTAATAGTATTTTATTAATATAATATTAAAGTAATTATCTTAATATTAAATTTAATTTAATGTTTATCTTGTAAATAAACATTCTATTATTTAAATAAGATTTAATATTAAATTTAATATAATATTTATCTTGATAAATATTATATTAATTTAATATTAAAATGATTAAGTTTAATCATAGTTTAATTGTCTAAACACTCCCAATATAAATAGAGCCTTGGGTCATTGTTTACACACACTTGAATTCAAGAGAAAGTTGTAGAGAGAAAATTGTCTAAAGAGATTATTCTAGAAAATTTCTTGATATATTTTTCTAATTTACAACTTGATCCAAAAGTTCCGAGAAATTGAAAAATTACCCCACTGGTAAATTTTGTGAAAAATTTTCTAATTCGAAACGAGCCCACACTTGGCAGGCGTGAGCTTGAGGATAGCGGAGAAGACTACTCGGTCGAAGCGCTCATCCTAAACGAATGGAAATGGTACAACTTTGATTAAGTATTTATTACTTTAGATGTCACAACTAAGATCTTGTTTTGGAAACATTTTTAAAACTTTAGGTTTTTGTTAAATTTATTTTCCGTTGCATTTTCCAAATCATTTTTTCCAACAATCGTGTTGTAGGTCGTGTGCTAAATCGTGTCACACTTGCACATAAAACAATAATAACACACGACTGTATGGAGTGGCTTTATGTGGCACACGGTCGTGTGACAACCCGTGTCTCAGGCCATGTGCAGCATAAATTGCCTTTAAAACCAACCAATTTAAGGATTAAACCCTGCACACCAAATCAAACAGTACCTATCTTATTCACATTGTTTATAACTCATTCAAGGATACTAGAAACATGTCAAATCATCCATCTTAAATTTAGCCAATATGTCATCAAAAGGCACCTCAATTCATACACCAATTCACCCATTCAAAGCTAAATTTCATACCTTAACATACATTACATTCATCCAAACATTATTGATCTACCTCATTCACATACCAACAAGACATAGCTATGTTTTTACAATACGTATAGAAATGACCAAAAGGCATGTTAAACACACTTAAAACACACCAATTCCATCAACCTATAAGACTAACCAATGTACCAACGACAAGTACTACAATCACAAATCAAACATAATTCCATTCAATCATGGTTTATCTACTTTAAAAAAAGGATATACACAAGTCCAACAACATCTGTTTACATCATCATTTGCAAAACTACAATTCCAAGGCATTATACCATAATTAAGTTAATTACAACTTAAAATAACCAAAGGACCAAGGTCATATTTAGCCCTATACATTCCATTTATCACCACTTGTCAAAAATTAACCAAAAACTACCAATATAGTGATTGGATAGTGTGATCGTGCTCTAACACAATTCCAACCAATCAAGCTTTAGATGATATACAAAATAGAAAAAGTAATTACATAAGAAACTAGTGCTTAGTAAGCTCGTATAAAAGAAACTTAAACTTACCGAACATAAAATTATTAAACCATTCAATAATTGATTGTAACACCCTAAACCCGGCCTAGACGTTATGGCCAAATCTGGAACTATCACATGAGAGTTTTTTAAAAATCAATTTAGACATAAAAGCTTGTTCATATTATTATTGTTTACTTAAGCCCAGAAAACAAAACTATCCGTTTTGTTAAAACATTTCTTTTACACGAAAGCTTTGAAAACCGTTCAATTTAGTTTAGAAAAATGCATTATGGTGTCGCAGTTTATAAACCAATAATAATAACAAATTAAAAACCCAAATCAAAATCAAAACAGTCCAAGTCCCTCATACATACATAATCCCAAAAATAAATAAAGTGATATATAAAAAAAATAACCCATAAATAAATGGTTCCATAAGTGGTGGTCACCATCAAACCCCCCGCTGACCGATCCATCTATTGTTGGGGATTACCTGACAGTCAAAACAAATAAAAGGGTGAGTTTTCACAAACTCAGTGTGTACATCCCCACAATATAATATGCATATAAACAGAATCAAAATACAGTCATAATTCAGGCATTGAGCCCTTAACAGAAACGGTGTGGGCCTTAGCCCACTCAGTATAGAATCAGATATAATCGGACCTTAGCCCATACAGAGATCACATGCATAACAGATCAGAATATGCCTACCAACCCTGCACACCATCTCCGTCCAACCTTTCACACCATGTGGGGATAAAATCGACCCACCCAGCCCTACACACCAAGTATAGGGATAAAATCAACCCATCCAACCCTACACACCATATGGTACCGTGAAACAGCACATAACAGATATATGCAGCATAACTGCCAAATAATAGCTCGAAAGCCTTTTAGATACTTCCTTCTCTTCATCAATAATCCCACCCTAATGCAATGCACCATACTATTGTGGCATGCTATAATGCAGATAACAGATCATACAGTCATGTCCAGAACAGTATTAATACACATGCTAAATATAACATGCTAACACACATATCTCAGAAACATATCACAGAATAGGGGTCTCAATAACGCTGACCGACCCTACGATAGGTCATAGTCGACTTGGGCAACTCATGCAACCTTACAGTTCATATCAGAAAATTGGGCTCACATGCCCATGTGGCCTGCTCGTATGGGCTCACATGCCCATGTGGCCCACACGGCCTAATTTGGCCTTTGTCGTATAGATCACACGGCCTAGCTCAGAATTCCACACGTCCATGTGGTTCACCCGTGTGGACTCACACGCCCGTGTGGCCCACACGGCCCAATTGGCCGAGCCCATGTCTCGCACATGGCCTCGTCGGCCTCATACGGTCATGTTCGTCGCGCTCGTGTCAAGTACACATGGCCTGGTACGTCGATCACACGGCCGTGTCTCACTACACAGACTCTACACAAGCAGTCTACACGCCCATGTGATGTCGACAGTAGGCTTTTCGACTTTCGCCAAATCCTATTTTCTATGCAATCGGAGTACACACCTGTTCATTTTTTACGTTAACGTTATCCGGAGCACTTTAAAACTTATAATCGACAATAGGAAGTCCAATTTTAGTCACTTAAATTGAATTGTTACGAAAAGTCGTTCTCTCAAAACTTACCAAAAACCTTACCTTTCTTACCCAACGATGATTCTTCGTTGTTAAAGTGTCGAAAAGCTACCCACAGATCCTTAATTGTTCCCTAAACAGAGAAACAAGCTCTCAATAATCCAACCCTTCGGCAAAACGAAACAAAACACACTACCACACTTACCAAAAATGCACTAACCGTAGAGATGTGCAAAAGCAACGGGAAAGTAGCCAAAAATCGAGTTTGAGAGCACAGAAGTTTTTGGGAAAAGGAAAAAAATAGCAGCCAAAAGGGAAGAGATACAGGGACGGCAGACTTTTTGGAGAAGAGAGAAATTTCGGGTTTTTCCAAAAACAAAAAGATTCAGAATCAGATTTCGGTTAACCCACATCCCCTAGAATTACTCCATCAAACACTCTAATAACAGAATTTTACTAAAACTCCACCTCTTACGCGGCAAAATATAATTCCCTCACTTGCACAGGGATTCGAACACAGGGCCTCAAGCAATTTAACACTCCACTTAACCACCAGACCAGCAGGCCCATTCTAACATATTTTCACAAATAAATACTTATAAGCCTATTAACCAAAGTTAAAGCTTTATTTAATAAAAACCCAAAATTTTTCCTAAGCTAAGGCTTGAACCCAAGACTTCTTATACACTCCCAGAGCACATAACCACTGAAGCAGACAGATATTTTTGTCAAATAATCACAAAAACACATACAATTATTTTTACACTACAAATTCACAAAAAGCTGAAATTAAGGAAATTTGGGGCGTTACATTGATCACAAGTCATATGGATAGTTTCCTTTCCTATTCACAATGTTCCACATGGTTAGGAGATTTACTCAAAAATATCTCAACTTATGAAACATGGTACATATCATGAAATAAACTTCAATATAGGACAATTCATCACATGTTCAATTAGTTCTCTTTTCAATCCATACTTTTCCTTTTCACTTGTTCATTAACATGAACCAATGTATACAAACCCCTTTCCATTTTATACCTTAATTTCCATTCAACCACATATATTACATTTCCATTCCATTTTCTCAATATAGCTCATTTCATATACACACCTTTCATTTTAATCTTTAATTACCCGCTGAACCAAATAGAATAACATTGACTACTTGAAAAATATTCGTATATCCATTTAATTCCCTAAACACCACAAACATCATTAGTTAACATACTTATTGACATATGAAACATATAATCACACCAAGTCATTAATATTCATTACAAACTATACTAGTCAAAACATTCATCTCACATTTAATCTTATGATACATATCTCAACCAAAAGATGTTACTTGAATAGCAAATGGTTGAAGGATGTCATAGTGTCTTTCAATCATGGTCTTATACATTTTTATGTCATGTTGCCATATTGTCTTTCAACCATGGTCTTATTTGTCTAATTCATGATGTCATAACATTTTTTAGCTATGGTCTTACTCGTTTCTGGTATGATGCCATAGTTTTTTTCAACTATGGTCTTATTTAATTCTGGTAGAGCGCCATAGTGTCTTTCAACTATGGTCTTATTCATTTCCTTCAAGCCAACAAATTTGATTCACAACTATACACAAATAGACAATAATTTATTGAAATAGTAATTAATTAAATGAACCACGTGACGAACTTACCTTGACTAAAACGGTTACTAAAATGGAGCGACAACAAGTCCAAAACTTTAACTTTCCTTGATTTAAATCCGATTACGTCGTTTCTTGATATGCAAGCAAGATTAAGAAAAAAATTTCCAAGCTTAATTCCATGGTGTTTCGGCTAGAACAAAACACTTTGAGAAGATGATGGTAATCTTTTTTTATTTATTTATGTTATTTATTATTAAATTACCTTTTTAACCTTATTAATTTAGTTAATAAATAATAAGTCTTTGTCCATAAATGTCCAACTATACATTTATATGGTTTAATTACCACCTAAGTCCATTTCTTTATATTTCTTTAACCATTTAACCCATTTAACTAATAGAAACCCACTTTTGTAACCTTTACAATTTAGTCCTTTTTAATTAATTAACCAACTAAACACTAAAATTTCTTAACCAAAATTTAATATGACCCTAATAACACTCCATAACTATCTAATAAAATATTTACGGGCTCGGTCTATAGAAATAAGGTCCCGATACCTCATTTTCTAAAATCATTTGACGGAAATCCCACTTGAAATTAACAAAAATCATTAAATCAAATTTCAACGTAATTTTATATTTGACTTGTAAATATTAAATAGTAATATTTTTGGACTCACTTATCAAATTTACGGCCCCAAAAACATCGTTTCTGACACTACTAAAAAAGCATAACCATACTTGTAAACGTCTTACTCACATATTCATACCCTTTATTTGATCACATATGCATTTTCGTACCTTGTACATTGTTCTATTGCATAACAATTATTTTGTAATTTAGTACATATATCGTTTCTTAGTCAAATTCATAGTCACAACCCCATTTCATCATCAAACACACATATTTCATATTATAAGATATATTTCAATATAATATTCATATCACATATCATAATTTAAGTATTTCAAATCATTTCCCATTTTATTCATTTTAGTCATCTACCTTGATGTCCCATGTCAAATTCAATCAAAACATTTCATATTACCATAATAGACTCACCTTAATGATTTAACAATAAATAAACATGCATATAAAATCAAATATTTCTATCTCGAATCATAAAAGTATAAACTGAGATTTTGCATGTCATTCATCGACAATTTTCACTTTTCGTTTCCCTCTCGACAACTCAGTGTTTTTGTTAGCTACAAATAATCATAAAACATATCATACAATCAATTCCCATCCAAATCAGAATCAAATACCAAATTACACAGATTTTTCAATTTATTCAATTTGGTCCCTAAAACCAGGACAAGTATAACTTTCAATATAAAGCCTCAGATTACTCATTAGGGACATTCTATTTTTATCTCTACCAAAAGTTCCTGAGAATATTCAATTTTATTCAATTTGGTCCCTAATATATGAAACTAACAGTTAAGCTTTACAATTTAGTTCTTTTTTATATACCATGCTTAATTTTTAACAATTCCACACCAATTTCATTCAATTTTCAACAATGGCAACTTTCAAAAACTTTAACAGTTTTATAAATTCGTACATGGGCTAGTTAAATCAAGCTCCAATGACCTCAAATCTATAAAAGAAAATTATAAGAAAATAATTAAATTTCCACACTAATTGTATGGTCAAACACTTGCAAAAACTTTATTTGTTTTTCTTTTTCTTCTTTAGTAGCTACAATTTTGGGGAAGAAGATGATAATGTTTCATCTCTCTTCCCACTTCATTTTTTTATTTATACTATTGTTTAACTTTTAATTAGTTTTAATTAACAATTTAATTGGATCTTATGTTAATTAATTTACTATTAATACAAGTTAATTCCCATCATCATTATCATCCACTAATGTTGGTTTAACCTTTAGTTTATTTATCATTTTGATTCTTTGGATAATTTCTATCTAAGTCCCCCAAGCATTTTCTTAATTAAAATTCTATAACGATTAAACTTTTACAATTTAGTCCCTTGGCCTAATTAATAATAATTTCAGCTAAATTACTTACCTAAATTTCAATACATTAATATAATAAATCTATAAATATCCCTATTTAATATTTACAAACTCAGTTTACAAAAAGCGAGGTCTCAAAATTGCATTTTTCCGACACCATTGAAAATTAGGTCGTTACAAAATTAAATATGACAATATGCAAATTAAAGTATAACAAAGCAAAAATTAACTATTTCTTTATCTTTTTCTTTAAAATAAAGAAATAAATTAATTGAATAACATAACAATTAAATGCGAATATAATACTAAAGGAAAGCAAACTAATATTTTCTCCTTATCTTTTGAAACTTGGAAGTTCATTGCCTTCTTTGTTTTCTTCTTTTGATTTTTCTTAAATTGGCCTTGAACCCTTTGTCTTGACATATAAAGGATCAAACACTAATTTTTCACTTGATCTCCCGTTGGCACCATTGATAACATCGTGAAAAGATGAATGCTTTGAAATTCCCGAATCTTTAACTTATTGCATAGTGTCATCTCCTTTTCAACTAATAGCAATTCCTTAATTAGTTCTTCTTTAACAATTTGAGTACACTTAGGATTTAATGAACCTTTGTAAAAAAAAAGTTGTAAATGATATGATTCAACTCATTCAGGCGCAATAAACCGCTAGATTTTTGTTTATGTGCTAACGAGGCTCTAAAATCACTTGCCAACAATGACTTTGCTTTTTTTGTCCATCTCTTAAGTATATATTTTTCAGACATCTCCTTAATGTTATTTATAAGAAGAACCCATAAATCATGACAAAAAAAGTAATCCAAGACTTCCAAATATATTACAACTACATGAGACAATGTTATTTGAAACGTCAAACTCCACACTGTAAATTCTTTCACATCCATCTTCAGTCACATGATATAAAGGAAGATTTTTTATGCTAGTAACTTCAACATAATTCAAGCCTATGAAATCCATCAAGTCCTTTTTAAACCTTTTAAACATAGCAAGAGTGTAAACATTAGATGCATGCTTAAAAATCCATGTCCATTAACTTTGCTTAGTGCTCCATTTTTACATTGAAAATCTTGATTTAACTGTATTAGAAAAATTCATAATCTGATTTCCTTTTTCTTGTAATATTGTATAACCTGAATAATAGACAAAGAGCAATTCATAATCCAATGCAATATGTTGTTCATACTCTCGCTTCTTTGAGTGGATTTATCTGAGAAAAAAAATGTCTATGCTAAAGGCCATGCACCATTTTACTCGAAGCTCATTTAGTTTCTTATGCTAATCATAATCTTGAAGTTCAAAATTTTCAATCATGGTAGCCTAACTTGATTCAAACTTTGTTTCACTTTCACATCCATAAAAGCATTTATTAAATTGTGCTTTGAACTAAGCATTGGCAAAACGACTAGCAAGTTGTTGTTTAACATTGTTTGAAATGTGCCACATGCATAATCTATAAGAAGATTCTGGGAACTCAATCTCTGTTACTTTCATCATTGTTGATCTTCATTAGTAAAAACACTCTTCAATTTTTGGTGCCCAATGACTTCTAAAAATGTTTCAAATAGCCAAGCAAATGACTTAGTGGTTTCATGTGATAAAAAAGCACAATCGGACAAAATAATATTCTAGTGATTATTTATTTTGAAAATAGAGCACAAACCAAATTATACTTATTGGTTCTATATGTGGTATCAAACACAAGAACATCTCCAAAACAATCATAATGCAATTTTGATCTTCCATCTCTCCAAAAAAAAATTAGCTAGTTGATTATTTTGGTCCACTTACATTGAATAGAAAAACATAAGGTCTTTAGCTTGCTTATGTTTGAAAAAAAATTTTCTTCCTGATTTTAAATTAGTTCTTTCTTCTGAAGTTGTTAACTCATGATTATGATAATAATTGAAGTAAGAAACAGCCCAAACAAATTTTCTATCATAAATCAAATTTTAGCTTGAGATCTAGATGATTAAATTTTTTCACTTTGCCAACATTTTATTCATGATACTTAGATTCCAAGCACAAAAATTCTGGTTGCCTTATAGGTTCAATCATAATTCATCTCTTATTTCCTTTTTAAACGTTGAACCCCTTATTCAAAGCTAACTGATTATAACTTCTTCAGAATGCACTCTTACTTCCACTTTTATTTCTTAAAAGAAATTATCTTCGTTCTTGACAAGGTAAACTGTTTCTTCATAATTTGTCTCCATAAATAAAAATTATAAATTAATGAAACCTGGAAGGAAATTGTATATAAAGTATATTATTAAAACCATGATCACACAAGAAATCTTTAAAACACAACAAGAAAACAGACTTTTAGCGGCGTTTTTTCTTGCCTTTAACGGCGCTTCTAAGCGCCCTAAAACAATTTGCGACATTTTCGCAAGCGCCACAAAAAACGCCTCTATAGACAACGCCAGAAAAATTTACTGCTTTTATTTGAAAAAATGCTGCTAAATATCATGACTTTTAGTGTCACTTTTATAAAAAACGCTGCTAAACGTGTGGTCTTTAGCGGCGTTTTTTTAAAACGTCGCTAAAAGTCATGGCCTTTAGCGGCGCTTTTTTGAAAACACCACTAAAAGTCATGGCCTTAGAGGCGCTTCTTTTAAAAACGCCGCTAAAATTCATGGCCTTTAACGGCGCTTTTTAAAAACGCCACTAAAAGTCATGATCTTTAGCGGCGCTTTTTTAAAAATGCCGCTAAAAGTCGTAGTCTTTAGCGCCGCTTTTTATTAAAATGCCGCTAATTTGGGCAGACTTGCAATATACATTTTTCACCAATATCCAACCCTTCCTGCATGAAATCCAACCAAAAACAGCAAATACAACATAAAATCCAACCAAAAACAACAAATATAAACAATACAAAAATTATACGAAAGATATATTATATAAATTATAAATGAAATATAATTTAAAATATTCTTACAATAATGTTAAAAAGTTACAAGAAAACAAATGTCTAAGATGGCGGCTGTTGCGACTACTGGAACATCTTCATCATAGTCTGAAGCTATAGCTGGAGTTCCTCGTACTTTCTATTCTACTCTGCCTCCCTCGCTGCGGCCTCCGCCTCCCTCGCTGCTGCCTCTGCTCTAAGTTGAGAAATTTGCTCAACTGTGCTAGCTTGCATCTGAGCGATCTGGTCTCGTAACCTCTGAACTTTAGCTTGAGCTTGACTCCTAGAAGGCATGTATTGCTGCGAGCTGGATCCAAAATATTGGGTTGGGTTAACACCAGATCCTTGAAATCGAGTCCGACCATACCTTTTAGGACCCAAAACTTTATTAATAATTCTGTTATCAATGTCCTCCAAATTAACAGAGCTATCAGTTGAAGCAATCGCTTCATACTCCGCCTTCTTATCTTTTAGTTTCTCCTAATAAACTAATCAAAGAGTTAGAAATGAAATATATAATAAAAAGGAATGCAACATAACATTATTTCACCAATTTTTTTTTGGATCTTTAAGATCTCATGACCTCAACATTGCTAATGCGATTAAAGGTAAAAGTACAAGGAAGCTTCTGCAATAAGAGATACAATGCTTTTGTCTCATTTATTTAAAAATAATAAATTAGTGTATATATAGTTAGACCAATGAGTAAATTAATTATTTTTTGTTAAAAGTTTTATCTATTTATATGGTTATAAATTAGCATGACTAATAGAATAATCAAATAATCACATACATATAACTCATGCTTATGTATAAAAACTAATTTCTAGCAGAAATATAAATTTATTTTTTATTTTAATATATAAAAATTAAGTTTTTTTAATTGAATTAATTTTTTTTAGTAGCAAAACATAGTAAAAATTGAATATTATCCAGATGTAAAAATTGTTTTGTCAATTTAAAAATAGATCATAGATTCAACCTTGCAAATTCTAGAGAAGATTAGCTATACTGGCTTCCTCCTTCACTTCGTTATGACTAATACGAACGAGCTGAAATTCCAAGGGAAAAGATCAGGAATTCTGACCAGCAAACAATCTTGAAAAACCATATTATAAACACAAAATTACAGTCATCAATCATCATCAACTTTAGAGGCTAACATAAACACATAAATGCCGCTACTACCACTAATATTTCCACCCAAAATGACGCTTTTTTTATTGATGTAAAATTGCATTTTGTGGCGTTTGTCAACAAACGCCGGTATTGACTATCATTTGCGGTGGTTTTTATATAAACACCGCCATTGACTATTATTTGCAGCGGTTTTATATAAATGCCGCTACAACATTTCATACTAATGAATTTTAGATTTATTTGCATATACTTTAATTTTTAATATCATTTAGTGTATATATTTTTATAATTTTATTAATTAATCCAAATAGTTAATATTATTAACTTTTTGATTAAAACATTACATCGTAATATATAATTTGAATATTTAATCTTAGAGAATAGAGATTGAAATGTGGTTTCCTATTTTTTATAGGTTTTTGTTGTTCTTTTGCATTAATATATATATATATATATATACACATCAATAGAGATTGAAATGTGATTTTCCATTTTTCATAGGATTTAGGGTTTAAGGTTCGGAGTTTTAAGACTTAGGATTTTGTATTTAAGGGTTTAAGGATTTAGTGTTTTGGGTTTAGAGTTTCGAATTTTAAGATTTAGGATTTTGTATTTAAGAGTTTAAAGGTTTTGTGATTAGGGTTTAAGGATAAAAAAAATTGCGCATATTCAGAGGTATAAAAACCTAAACCCCTAACCCCTAACCCCTAAACAAAAAATATATTAAATTAATACTATCTCTTTTATGATTATATAAGAAATTATTTAATGTACGTATAAACTAAAAAACAACCAGCAGTCACATTAAGAACCTAAACCCCTAACAACAAACTTTAAAACACTAAACCTTAAACAACAAACTTTAAACACTAAACCACAAATCAAAAATAACAAACCCTAAACCATAAACTAAACATAAAAACAAGTAAACCCTAAACCATAAAACCATAAACTATAATATTAAACCCTAAACCCAAAAATAATATTTAATCAATATTAAGTACTGCATCCACAATTTATTATAAACATGATAAGCTTTTACATTAATATCTATGTATATACACATCAACATCCATATGAATTTTTTTAGGGTTTAATTAGGGTTTTAAGGTTTAGGAATTACTGTTTAAGGTTTATGTTTTTAGAAATTAAGGTTCATTAAGATTTAGGGATTTAGGGTTTAGAGAAAGCCATACGGCGTCGATTTTAATAGCTAATTAGTAACTTAGATGAAAACTTCTAAATAGTTTAGTTATCAATTTGTAACTTTTCATAATTAAGTAACTAAAATGAAACTTTCTCATAGCTACGGAATGGTGTAGTTTTATATTTTTTTATAAAGTCAGTTTTTTAGCGGCGTTTGTATTGAAAACACCGCTATTACTCAGTTTTTAGCGGCGTTTGTACCCAAAATGCCGCTATTTCTCAGTTTTTAGCGGCGTTTGTACCCAAAACGCCGCTATTGCTCAGTTTTTAGCAGCGTTTGTATCGAAAATGCCGCTATTACTCAGTTTTTAACGGTGTTTGTACCAAAAACGCCGCTATTTCTCAGTTTTTAGCGGCGTTTTCAATACAAACGCCGCTATTGTTCAGTTTTTAGTGGCGTTTTCTTCAAAACGCCGCTAATGTATAATATTTGTGGTGTTTTTTCTATAAACGCCACTAAAAACGCCACTAAAAGTCTGTTTTGCTATAGTGAAAATATTTTTAAAAAATAATTAAAATCTAATAAAAATAGCTCAAAAATCATATACATCTATTGTTTTTCATTAAACTAAATCATTATAATTAAAAATCACAATATGTCCAAAGATTTCATATACAACTATATTTCAAATAAATTAAAATCAAGTCAAAATATTTAACATCTCAAACAATCATAGTTTCACACCAAACTAAAAAAAAAAAAAAAAATCTCCAGAATATCTACAAAATCACTAACAAGAAAAACTCCATGATTTGTAATGGTGTAATGTATATTTAATTTAACAACATGTCTAATATAAAATAAAATAAAAAACAAAAATTTCAATCAATAAAATGAATTTTGTTTATTTTCTCGATTCAATCATTGTCTTCGTCATATTTTCTTAAAGTAACTGTGAAATACAAACTTTCAAAATTAAAACTTACGTCAAAACAACAATTGAATAGTAGCAGCTCCGAATTATCCAATAAAAATTTATAATAAAAAAAAGTTTAGAGAAGTGCAGAGCAATCTTGGTGTTGAATTGGATGCAAAATTTTTAATTATGGTTGTGATGTGTAGAGAAATTTTTAAATTAATAATTGTAATTTTATGTAAAAAAATTACTTAATTTATATATTAATGATATAGAAAAAATTATTGAAATGATATTAAATTATTGGAGAGTAATGCAAGTTGATATGGCATCCCAGTTTTATATAATATTTTCTCATATTTTAAAATCGAAAAAACATTTTATTTTGATTTTATTTTACTTTAAAAAATTGATTTTAATTTCATTTTTATTCTAATTTATTTAAAAATCCTGAAAAGATCTTTTACAAATTTTTCTTTTTAATTTTTACATATGTTTTAAATTCTAAAAATCTAATTAATTTCTACTTATCCCACAAATTTTAATTAAAATAATGTTATTAAAAAATAAAAATTTAGATTAAAATATTAATAACAATAGAATATTTATAATGAATATCTAAAAATAATGTAAATAACAATAATTATTTCCATCTATTAAAAAGTTTTTGTTTTATGGTTTTATAAATTATTAATTAATTAATTAATTGAAATTTATAATAAATTATTATATTTTATTTCTAATTTATTTATGTTAATCTCTAATTTTATAATAAATTAAATGAATTAACTAATTTATCTAAGTTTGATTTAATTTTATTTTTTTAAAAAAATTTGGTGATATGAAGGATCACCAAAACTCTAAATGCCAACAAGAAAAGGAAAGTATGATTTATCTCTCACCTGTTGTGAAATGTTATTAGTGTGGTACAAAATATCATTATGATTCCCAATGTTCGATTCACTATCCATCCAATGGTGAAAGTTATGAAGAAGAACGTACGTATACACCGAGCCTATTGAGGAGTCTTCTTTTAGCGTTACCATTGACATAGATGGTATGAATCAGCAAGAAACTTTGAGTGACGTCGTTTTTGAAGATAGTAAGTGTGATTTTGTGCCTATTATTGAGCCTAGATCTAACATTGCACCTTGTTTCAAAGAAGTTGATAGTAATAGTGTGAGCTATGATGATAGTAATAGTGCAAACAATGATGATAGTGATAGTGAACTTTGCGGGTTGGAAAAAGTTGATAGTGAGAATTGTTTTCTAGAGTCTGTGAATTTGAACGAGTTAGACATCTATTCTCCTTCTACAAAGTTGTATTCTGATGAATAAAATTTTCAAAATTTTTGTGAAGGATAAAGGGAAATGAGGATGATTCATGGAAAAAGACTAAGAGAAAAGAGACATTGAGTGATAAAAGTCAATTTGATTGTCCAACTTTGGTGAGTGAAAATTCCTTTAAGGTAAAATTAGAGACTTCAATTCACTTTAAAAAAGAGAATGGAAAGAAAGAGAGAACCTATCTACAGGAGAGGAATGATCATATTTTCACTAATTTTTACTTGAATTTGTCTAGTGGACTTATTTCATTATTTTTGGAATTTATTGATCATTTGAAAGAAGCTCTATTAAACAATTTCACCTATAATAAGTATTATTTCATGTTCAACCAAAGACAATATTCAGTGACATATTTTTGAGAAAAGGGGGATTGATATATATACGGATTGGGTGAAATTTATTAGATTTTATTCCTCGAAGGTGTCAATTTTAAAGTTTGAAAAATCAAGTTTTTGGATGCAAACCAAACATTTCTGGGTTGAGATGTCTTCATAGCTTTCGAAGATTTATCTTTTAGCTTAAAAACACATTTTGAATCACTCAATTTCGAGTTCGAGAGCTCAAGTTATGACCATTTTATGGTAAATTATAAGTTTCGAGCTTTTAATTCGAGTTTAAATCACATTAGGTTCAATTTTTAGGCTTAATTTTTATTATTGTATTTATTAGGTTTTATTATTTTATTATTTATTATATTTTAAATATACTTTAAAGTTTTATTTGGATGTATCTAGCTAGCATATATAAAGACTTTTTTATTGTTCATTAGATATATAATTGTTTAACTTATTAAAGTTTTCAACTCTAGATTAGTTTTTTTGTATAACATTTTTTTTCTTGTGATTTTTAGAAATAATTTGCTTTTAGATTTTTCTTCAATGAGTCTTCATATTTAAACTTGCTAAAGAATTATTTCTTGAAGTAGTTTTTTTGTACAAGATTTTTTTCTTGTGATTTTTAGAAATAATTTGCTTCGAAATTATTTCTTGAAGGGTTATTTAAAGCTATTAATTGTGTTTGTTGAATTTTATATAACAAATAGTTCAATTAGACACTTGTACATCTATCCATCATATCTAGAGGTGTGCATGGGCCAGCCGGCCCGGCCCGGCCCGGCCCGAAGGCCCGCCTGAAATGTGGGAGGGTTTGGGCAAAAATATAGGCCCGAAAAATGGGCTTGGAAAAAAATAAGGCCCGTTTAAAAAATGGGCCAGGCTCGGGTAAGGCATTTTTGGCCCGGGCCCGACTGGGCTCAGCCCGAATTCACAAAAGAAAAAAAATCTATTTTTTAATATTATTTTCTTATTATTTTCTCCCTATTTTGCTACCATTTTACTATTATGTTCTACTATTTTGTTGTTATTGTTTAGATATTGTATAAAACTTATTTTATTGTTAATTTTGTTATTATTTTAAAGACATTTGTTAATTTTGTTATTATTTTAGAGGCATTTGCTTGTTAAGTTGCATCTATTTTATTGTTATTTAAATATAAATATTTTTTAAAATTTATTTTTTATTTGTTGAGAAATATTTATTTTGATGTTTTTAGTATTTTTGATGGTTTATATATATTTTAAAATTATATAAAAAATAATATAAAAATTAATATGGGCGGGCTGGGCTGGGCCCGGGTTTTAACATTTTTATTCGGGTCGGGCTTGGGCAAAATTTTAGGCCCATTTTTCGGGCCCAGCCCGGCCCGAACCCTACAAACTGGCCTAAATTTTTAGTTGGGCTCGACCTGAACCCGACCCGGCCCGGCCCGGCCCATGCACACCTCTGATCATATCTATCACTTTGCTCGTTCCATCTTCCATAAATTTTATTTATTTTTGTTTATTTATTCTTTTTCACAAATTCTTTCTCTTAGTGTTTTTTGTTTTTATTTTTATTTTTATTTTTAAATTTATGTTTTTTTACAGGTCAAATCTAAAATCCAACAATTTGAATATCATCGTCTTTATCCGTTTTTCCTTCTCACTAAGCTTCTCGAGCAAGACTTTTCGATTGCATTGCACCACTTTACCGAGGGTCCGATGCCGCCCAGGAGACCAGCAGAGAGTTGATCAGGTGGGTTTTTTTTCATTTAATTACGAAATTTGAGAAAGTGGAATTCTTAATTAAACCTGGTTTTTTTCATTGCTCTTGTGCCTATTATCTCACTAAGCAGACTCTGAAATTTGATTTACTAAATGGAAAATGGGAGCTTATTTACACCACTTCCAAATCTATTTTGCAAACTCACATTGCTGAACTCACTCTACTTTCATTTTCTTTTTGCCATTTGTTATAGTTTAATTTGAAGAAGTAATATTTTCACGGAGACCCAAATAAAAAAAATTCGAGCAAAAAAATATTTTATCTATTTATAGAAAGATTTTTAATTTTAATTGGAATTCAAAAAATTATCACGTTAGTAATTCATTTGTAGATTAATAAATTTTTTCGTGATAAATTTGAACAGTTATTTTAATTAGAGTAATTAATTTGATAAAAAAATTTAGAGCATGTGATGTAATTTACCCTTAATTTATTGATTTTATTTTATTAATTTAAAATAATGTATTTTTCGGGGGTTTTAAGATATTTTTTATTTAATGTTAATTTGTTAAGTATAGCTCAATGCATAAATTTTTAACACGAATTTTTTATAATATTGATAATATTTTTGTAGCATAACACAAATTTTTAACATGTTTAGTGTTTTGGGTAATTTGTATATCATTTAAGAAATTTGGATACTCAAATGGCTTGAATATACATTTGGCCTCTGAATTTGTTCCTTTCTCCTAAGTTTATACTTTAGGTGTTTTTTTTTTTCAAGTTGGTACTTGAATTTGCTTTTCGTAGGGTTTTAAATTTTTTTTTTGTAACACTATTAAGTTGAGACACATGGCACTTTCAAACAGTGACGTGGCAAAACTAACATGACGTTCAATTTTTAAAAGAAATTAAAAATATATTAAATTTTAAAAATAAAATAAAAATTAAAAGTATATATAAAAATTTTAAAATAAAAAAATTTTTTAAATAAAAAATAAAAATATAGTAAAAGTTTTTAAAACTTACAAAAATTAAAATAAATTAACTTTTGTTTAATTTTTAATTTTAATTTCCCTTAAAACCCTAAAAAATTTTATGTTTTTTTCTCCAAGTCGTTTGTTTATTATCTTTTGTTTTGTCCAGAGGCAATGCCAGCCTCCAGGCTAGCTATCGCCCGCTTTTTTTCCCCTCCCACCATCTCTTTCTTTCTTTCTTCTTCTCATTCAATCCATATGTGTTCTCTCTTTTTTCAGTTTATAGATCTATTTGTGGGTGTATTTGTTGTCTTCACAAGTTATGATGGATAGATGACAATGCTTGTCGTTCGTTAAAACTCCATCGACCACTAGTTGTTTTTTTTTGGAAAGTGAGTGGCTCTTCATCAGTTTCTTAATTTGTTTCTATTTTGAGAATATTTTAGACTAATAAATGATTTCACGAGTTGATTTGGACTTGTGTTGTCTTAAGTTTATATTTTTTATTTGTTTTTCTATTATTTAATAAGTCTTCAATTTTAGAAATTTTTTTCTGCTTTTGTAGCACGGTTTTTAGTCTTGTTTATGTATGTAATTTTAGTTTTACAAGTGATTTTAAGGATGGTTTTATTGTTGTCCTCTGTAGTTTGGTGAATGCTCGATTCTTTTGTCAATTTTTGTTCGCCGCTTTGGACCATTTGTGGTTGATTTTCTTATCATTTTAAGTGCTTGCAGCCACTCCAGATATGTCGAACTTGAGTTGTGGCAAAGTCAATTGTCAATGTGTCAAAATGTTCTATTGATGTTGAGGCTAAAGTCTTTGTTGTGTTGATAAAGTTTGTCCTTTCCCATCTACGACGAGTGTTTGTTATTTTTTTCCCCTAAATTATATGGTTCCGTTCATTAAATAAGTTAATGAATTTACTTTTAAAAAATTGTAATTTCCCTTAAAAAGAGTGTCACGCCAAATGTTAACATTAGTTAAAAAAAAGAAAAAAAATTTCTCGTCTCTAATTTTCTATTCGATTCATGTTTATAAAATCTTGGTTTATGCCTTTGGGCTTCTTATGGTGGTTCAAAGAAAGTCATGGAGAGGTTAGACTCTTAATGGTTTTTCAACAATGTGCTCACTTTATTAACTCCTTAAACACCTCATCAATCATGGCATTGCCCTTAATGAAGACACAGTTGAGGAAGAAGAAGATCCATCGAAACCCAAGACTTATGAGGCTCCAAGTACTGATAATTTGGTTCCAAGATGTCCCGAGTGTGGAGTGTTAGAAGTATTTTGAAGAATGAAATTGAAATACAAAAATAGTATTTGCTAAATATTCTTATTATTATTGCTTGAATGAATCTGTTCAAGAATGGTACTTATATACATGAACTAACGCTAACTACTTGTACTAACAATATACCAAATTGTAACTGACTACTAACAACCTAGCTTATCTCACACATTAACATTCACCCAACTTCTCAATAGGTAAAACCCGAAGCAAATTTCGAAACCGAGTAAACAAAGAGACAGACAAGGGTTTTGTAAAAATGTCAGCGACCTCGTCACAGGCTGAAACCTCTTCAATAGCAAGGGAAACCTGAACAACCTTTTCACAGATAAAAAATAGATCAAGTTCAACATGTAAGAACTTGAAGTGTAAGACTGAATTTGCAGCAACTGCTACTGCGCTAGAATTATCACACTAAATATTAGGCAAATCGACAAACGATATTTGAAGCCCCGTCAATAGAGAAACTAACCACGTAACATCACTACTGGCTACAGCTAAATTGCGATGCTCAGCCTCAGGTGTTGACCAAGAAATAACCTTTTAGTTTTTCGAACACTAGGAAACAGGCGTATAGCCAAAATATACACAATATCCGATCGTAGATCGGCGATCATCAAAGTCCAATCCCCAGTTGGCATCCGCATAACCAATGAGAGATAGTCGATTGGATGGATGAAAAATCAACCCATGATCTATGGTCCCACGTAAATACCATAAGATTAGTTTTAGAGCCACCAAACGTACTGAAGTGGGTGCATGCATAAATTGACATACACAATTTATAGCATAAGTAATATTCGGTCAGGTTAGAACCACATACTGAAGCGCACCGGTAAGACTTCGATATTCTGTAGGATCAGCAAAAGAGTCGACCTCATTTTTAGACAAGGTTTACGAAGTAATCATTGGTGTATAAACACTTTTTGCATTAGTCAAATTACTTCTGTCAAGTAGATCCCTGATGTACTTGCGCTGGCATAAATGAAGACTTCCAGAAGAGGATCAACTAACTTCAATACCTAAGAAGTAATGCAGGTCCCCCATACCCTTAAGTGAAAATTCTTTATCTAACAACTAAATAAAACTAGTCATACTGTCAGCCACACTCTTTGTAATAATAATATCATCCACATGGACCAGAACATAGAGGATGGACTCGGTCATTACACGAATAAACAGAGATGCATTAGACTTAGATACGAGAAACCCAATAGAAACAAGAAACTTCTTCAATTTATCAAACCAAGCCGGAGGAGCTTGACGTAACTCGTATAGAGCCTTTGTTAGAAGACACACAAATTGCTTATCATTTGGACCAAACTAAACATAGCCTGAAGGTTGTTGCATGAATACTTCGTCAATGAGATCACTATTTAAAAAGGCATTGTTGACATCGACCTGACGTATCTGCCAACCATGAGAGACAGCAATTGAAATAATGGTCTGAATAGTAGCAGGCTTGACCACTGGACTGAACATTTCCTTGAAATCACATTTAGGAACTTGTGAACACCCCTTTGCTACCAACTGAGCTTTACGCCGAGAAATAGTCCCATCAGGATTTTTCTTTACTTTGAAAAGCCACTTACATCCTATTACCTTGCGTCCAAGAGGCAGAAGAACAAGTTCCCAAGTGGAGTTGGCCATGAGAGATCAAATTCAGCTTGAACAGCTGGTTTCCATGCTGGATCAGCAAGAGCTTTGTAACAGCCCGAATTAGGGGCTAAACAGAATAGTGGTTTCAAAACCATGAATCCGAGGTCTAAAATGTTTTTCCCGATTGAGTCTTGATATTAATTGAGTGATTGAATGTTTATGTGAAATGTTGGTAGGTGAATTTTATTGTTTGCATGTCCAATTTGATAGATTGGACTAAATTGCAATAAGTGAAAAGTATGTGTTTTAATTCATAAAAGTACTTGATTGAAATGGGGTTTTAAACCTAAGGTCCTTTTATGGTAATTAGGTCATTTTAACTTAGTTTGGACGAAAATGCCCAAGGAAGGATAAAATAACAAAGGTTTTAATAAAGGGCATTTTGGTCATTTGGATAATTAAATAAATAAAAAGGGAAAATGAACCAAAATTTAGTCCATCTTCTTCTTGTGTTGGCTGAACCTAGCAAGACACCATAGCTAGGGTTTTTTCATCTTTTCAAGCTCCAAGTAAGTGACTCCTAGCCCCGTTTTTAATGTTCTTCATTTTTTTTGAAATCCTCGTAACTTGCTCTAGCTATTGCTACCACTAATTTGAGCTACGGTTCATTTTTATAATTTTACCCATGGATGAATTATATGCATTTTGATGTCTAGTGGTAGAATATGAAAGTTTGAAGTGTGGTAACAACTTTTTCTAGGTGATTTCGGTGAAAAATTGTAAAAAGGACTTATTTGTAAAAGGTGAAATATTGTGTGCATAATTTGTGAAATGATAGAAAGTGTGGGCTGCTATAGAGGAAAAATGGTTTGGCTAGGCTTAAAATACAAGAAAATGGGATGAAAATCATTTATCGAGCCTAGGGACTAAATTGTAAAATTTGAAAAGTTAAGGGTCAAATTGTAAAATTTGTTATAGGAAGATTTTGGACTAATTTGAGTAATGTGAATATTGAATGGATTGAATGTGTCATTATAGATCTAGAAGAACATGGAATCGACCTTGATTGAAGCAAAGGTAAGGTTTCGGACTAACCCGCAAATTTAACCTATTTTGTATCGAGGTAAGTTTATATGTAAGTAATGCATTGAATTTATTAATGTCATTATATATGGTTGTATATTATGAATAATGCTTGAGTGATATTTCTATTGGAGAGTTGTGGGAATGTGAAATTCCTGGTTGAACCTTTAGAAACCGAAAGATATGAATAAAATGCAGCTAGATGACATGTGTGGTTCCGAAGATAGAACGCCATGTAGACATGAGAGCTACGAGATGTTATATGTCAGCTAGGTCACATGTGCATATACTATGTGTACACGAGAGCTATGGGTTAAAGATAGCAAGGTCACATGAATGTTACCGAGAGTACATCTTATGACACGAGAGCTATATGATAAGTAGCTAGGTCGCATGAGTGGTTCTAAGTGTATGACACCATGTTAGCACGGGAGCTACGAGACTATATGGGCTAGGTCACATGTATGGTACTAAAAGTACATCATGTGCACACAAGAGCCAGATTACATGGAAGGTGGAGCTTTGTGCCGAAACCACCGAGTATCAATCGACATTCCGAAGGGTTCAACGGGGAAAATTTACTAAAAGATGTTTTGTGTGAACATATGATGTATAGATGTGGGGATGTAAGTAAGTGCATATGTGAGCAAATGTATATGTAAGCAAGGGTGTATATGTGTATGTGCATGAGTAGACAAATTGCATGTGGTGTATGTGAATATTGGTAAGGTTAAAGTGAGTAAGTGAAGTCACGATGAGTAGTAAAATTGTGTTATGTTAAATTTTGAGCTTGAATTGAGTATGTTGTTATAATGCCAATTATTTGCATATAGACGTACTAAGCTTAAATCTTACCTCTTTTCTTTTTCCCTTGTCTTATAGTGTTGCCAAATCAGCTCGGAATTCGGGAAGCGTCGGAAGCGTCGGAGGATCACCCACACTATCAAGACCCGTTTTGGCATATTGAAATGTATTTTTGAATTATGGCATGTATAGGGACTTGGTTGTTTATAGGGGTTAAGTAGTTTGGCTATTATGTGGGTTCATGTCTCTTGATAGGTCATTTTGTATTAAGGCCATGTGATATGGCTAATGATGCTATTGGTTTGTATGCTTATATGAGGTAATTCATGAAATGGTTGAGTTGCTTGTGTGTGGATAAATTGAGATGTGATGATTAATTGTTAAACGTGGCTATAATGAGTGTCTAAGAGTGTTATGGTGTGTTGTTATAAAATGGTATAAGTTTATATGTGTTTTGGTGTATGAAATGGCTTGGAAAATAGCTTAACTTAGGGTTACATAGTTGGCCACCACGGCCATGTGAGTAGGGCGTGTGAAATTTGCATGAAATTTTTGGAGAATAAGTACGTCACATGGCCTACCCACACAGCTATGTTTCGTGGCCGTGTGACCAAATTTACATGCTGAAATCATAAACAAAATACCCAAGTTTTTGCACACGGGGTAAGAACACAGGCGTGTCGAGGCCGTGTGAGGGACACAGGCCAAGGACACGTACGTGTGAAAACCCCTGTAGGTTCAAAATGAAAAATAAATTTGCAATAATCCCACACGGGTTGGGGATATGGGCGTGTGTGACCACACAGCTTGCCCACACAGTCGTGTCCCTATCTCACACAGGCGTGTGCCCTATTTTTAGCCAAATTTTCCAAAATTTTCCTAAGTTCTCAGTTTGGTTCTGGACCACTCCCAAATTATGTTTTGGGCCCCGTAGGCCCATTTTAAGAATTGTATGACATATTATGAAAAAGTTTTAAATTGGAACGAAATTTTATGGTTCGATTTTGAGTGATTGGTTGTACTATTGTCCGTAATGTCTCGTATCTGGTTCTGGCGTCGAACTGGGGTAAGGGGTGTTACAAGCTTCCTCAACCGTGCGTGGCTCATAGGCAACAGCTTTAACAGATAGAGCCTTGGGTTTAAAGATTCTAGCCTTGGATCAAGTAATCATATTATGAGTGTTCTTCAATGGAGCAGACGATGAAAGCACGGTAACTAAGGCTGGAGCAGGCGAACTACTCTCAATTGTCGATAGTAGAGACCGAAACTCTTCATGACCAGTCTTTAGCTTAGCCAACGAGTCTCCTCGTATAGGACTAAATTGAGGAGTAGAGGAGGGAATACTGGTGGGACTGTCGACTGCGGCAGAATGATGAGATGCAATAGAATGAATAAGAGGGACATATGTGCAGACACATGAACTAGAGTTCACATTATCCATAGTAGATGATGAAAACAAGAAGCATTGTTCATCAAATACAACATGGCGAGAAACAATTACTTTACTGTCTGGTGTAAGACAATGATAACTTTTATGCTGGGAACTATACCCCAATAATGTAAAGGTTGAGATAGGAACCCCAACTTGTGACTCGCGAACGATCGTAAATACGAAAAACAACAACAACCAAACACCTGTAAGTGATCATATGTAGGTTTGCGGCCATAAAGCATCTGATAGAGAGATTGACTTTTCAGAACAGGAGTAGATAGATGATTGATGAGATGAACTGCACTACAAAAAACATAACCTCAGTAGTTTATGGGCAGATTGGCATGGGCTAGAAGAGTGAGACCAAACTCAACAATGTGTCGATGTTTTTGCTCAGCAACTCCATTCTGTTCAGAAGTATGGGGACAGGATAGACGATGTAGAATCCCAAGATTAGCCAGAACAAATGTGAATGCATGATACTCACCTACCCAATCAGTTTGAAAACCCTTAATGTCCTTCCCAAACTAAGTCTTGACCATTTTTTGAAACTGAATGAAACATTCGACTACCTGAGACTTACGCCGAATTAGATACACCCATGTAAACTGACTATGCATGTCAATAAATGAAACATAATACAGATTAGTAACACATGTAACCAAAGAAAAAATTTCCTTATATTCAGTAGAAGAGTTTGAAAAAAGTAGTTCATGAGATTTGCCCTTTTGACATGCAATACAAATATTATCAAGACACAGTTTATCAGAAACAACTTTACACTTATCAAGAACATTTTTAATAGTTGAGGCATATGGATGACCGAGTCGTTGGTGCCACAGGGCAAAAACATCATCACCATTATTATGAGCATAAAGACTAGTGTTATGGGTCGATGGATCAGCAATAGACTGATTAGACGAGACCGGGGAAAAATAATAGAGCCCATCACGAGTATGGCCTTGCAATAAAATTTCCCGAGTCAGGATGTCCTTGAAAACACTATAAGTTGGATGAAATTCAAAGAATACATTATTGTCACATGCAAACTGAGAAACAGATAACAAATTCTTCTGTATATTTGGAACACACAAAACATTAGACAGATGAAGAATCTTACTCCTTGTAGGTAAAATAGAGTCCCCAACACACGATATTTTTGTAGGTGTCCCATCGCCCATAAGAAGAGGAGAGTTACTTGAGTATGGCGTTGACTCACGCAAAGTAGTGGCTTCCCGGCATACATGATGCGTAGCCCCTACAAGCATAGGAATATAAAAATCTTCAGTATCAAAGTTAGACCCATATTGAGTCGTATTAACATTTGACCCGGAGGTGGTCAAAAAATCGGAGGCATGTAGGTTTGGAAGACATGGTAACCGAACACATGGTGAGGCGTTAATATCATGAACATGAGCCCTCGGTTTGGTCCGCCACGGCACATCGGTCCTAGTATTTTGAACAGAAAAATTTCTATCTGTCTTAAGCCCAACACAATTAGCGGTTGGCTCAACATTCGAGCCCTTATTAGGGGTTGAAGGAGTTAGCCTATTATATGGCCCATACGCACGGCCTTGAACACACGGCCCACTAGAAGGAGCATTAGAACCAGCAAATTGGGGGCTAACACGTGGCCCAAATTAAGAGCCTAGCTCACGCGGTAATTCACACCGAAAGTCGGAGCGCAAGTCATGCTACACGTGGGCATCATAGGTGGGGGTTGCATAATTATGGCATGGGCCCAGACTAGCACTAAAAACCTCATTCATTTGATTGGCCTCATTGTGATATGGAAAATATGGTTTTGAAAAATCTAGCAGCAGACGACCCTCTCCAAGTAGCGCCATAGGGGGATTCACTTTATGCCACCATCGAGATTCCAAAATATGGCCCAGAGCCAGCGACAACAGGTGGTCCATCACGAACCGGCAGGCAGCAGCTTTCACTAAGACCTCCCTCGCGGGATCCGTGACCCGCACGACTGGTGAATGCTGGAGCTAGAGTAGAGGGGCCACCATAGTTACGATCAAAATACTAATAGCACAGCTGCACCATATGTCCAAAACGACCGCATATTTGGCACTTTAGATGAGTGCGAAACCTACGCCCACGAGCCAGAGATGCAAATGAACGGCCACCGAGCATGGAGTCAGCTACCATAGTCGACGAAGTGGTTTTAACAAGGTTTGCATGGAGTGGTGCTTTTGTTTCCGCATGAGATAGCCTGCTCTCAAACTCCAAAAGAGCATCGACAAGTTTTTGAAGAGGAAGAGCCTCTGTCGAGAATGACGCGAGCATTAAGATGGTATCAAACTCTGAAGAAAGACCGACCAATATGATTTCCACCTTCTTAGCTTCTAGAATCGCAAATCCAGAGCCCTCAAACAAGGCACAAGTATTTTGTATTCTTACTAGATATTCTTTAACCATCAGTGCTATAACACCCTAACCCGTATCCGACACCGGGATAGGATACGAGGCATTACTTTACTAAAATCCACACAACTAAATCAACAATACTCATGGAAACGTGTCCCATTTAACTTTTCCATTCATTATCTAACTAGCCTTCTTATATGCCTAAGAGGTCTAAATTATGTGTAACACCCCAAACTCGGCCCAGACGTTATGGCCAGATCTGATGTATCACATGGACAATCGACTAAGATTTGATCTTCTTTTACTAAAATGTTATGTTTTTTGTAATTAAATCGTGTGTAAAAGCTTGTAAATAAGAATCATTTTTAGTTTTAAAAACCGTAGTTATCACCAAGTAAAATTTCATTTTTTTTAGTAGATCTCATTATTGTGTTATTGATGTAAGCTATCCAATCGGTACGTATTGCATGTTTTGAAAACATTTCATTAAGTTTGGAAAAAAAACCCACACTGACTATTCTACCATTGAAAATAACAAATAATAAAGAAAACCCAAACAAAATACCCGAGCAGCCTTATTAGAACTTAAATATGAAATTTAAGAATAAAATCTAAATAAAGTAAATTTAAGAAAACTATAAACTAGAAGTATGAATCACGTGGCCACCCCGAACCCTCGCAGCTCCAAGTCCTCTATGGATGGGGGTTACCTGCATGGATGGAAATGAGAGGGTGAGTTTGTGAAAACTCAGTGTGTAATGTAACCCAACTAATATCAAAGATCAGGCAAACTCTGTCTGGGCCGAAGCCCTATTTAGATACATATTAAACTGGGCCTTGGCCCTATTTAGAAATGGAGTGGGCCTTGGGCCCATTACAGAAACAGATCAGAGTACATATATATGCATGTATGCAAAGCCCAAGCCTAGTCCAGCCCTACACACCACCCGTACTAGCCCTACACACCATGTAGGGAATAACTCAACCCACCCAGCCCTACACACCACAGTCGCAGCAGAGCTGCGAATACAAAAATCGTGTCAAGGCCACCAAAACAGTAATACGAGGCAGGGCCTCTAAGTAGATTACGTGGCATTGCCACTTTTAGCACTTCCTCCGTATCCATAACCCAACCCCATGCAAATTAGAGTATTACATGACATGGCATACAAAATATCAGATACAGTAACATGCAAATTAGTCAACTATTTCTAGGGGTAAAACAGTCATTTAGCATCTAGGGGTAAAATGGTAATTTCCACCTTTCAGGGGTATTTTGGCCATTTAGCTACGTCTTTAGGTTTTATGCTTACTACGACCTTCTAGCAAGTCTAACGTCACTCCGAACGACTCAAATAGTCTGTACAGTCATATAATGCCATCGGGCCCTAAACCCCTAATAGGCCCGAGGGAGCCCACACACTATGGTGGCCCATTTCGTCTAATTTTTACACATTTTACTGCAGATTTAATATCCAGTTTACCATAATTCACTTACTGCATACTTTTACCTAAACGGGCTCATAAGCCCATTGGGCCCAATTTTGGCCCATCAGACCCCAAACAGCTTAAGTGCATGAAAACGTGCACGGCAGCCCTTACCGTCTATTACTCCAGATTCATAATTTCGGGTTGACCACGAGCATTTGCACGCTCACAAGTCTACGAAATGCCAGCATTTCGGCATTTTGGCTTTTCGGCTTTTGCCGATCTAAGCTACTAGAGGGTGTCGTTACACACCTGATTACGAACTACGTCGAGATCCCGCGAATGATCAACCTACAGCAATTTTAATCACTACGTTAATCCATAATCTAATAGAAACTACTAACACCACACTCCACACATATTCGGCCATCATAACAAATCACCCAATCCTTACCTTTGTCGAAATCTAACCCCAAACACTAGATCTAGTCTGCCTTGGTAACGTTAACCACCCTCCACGAAATCCATCTTACGAAAGGCCACGAAACTTAGTTAGTTAACAAAAGAGTCCATAACAAGTTCCTAGAGAAGGGATCCAAACCGATTATCACAAGGAGATCTAAAACCTTCGGCTTTTCTTTATTCACAAGAATCTGGAGAAATAGAATCAAATACTTACCACAGGGGTTAGCTAGATTGATTCGATATCGCCAAGAGTTATTCCACTAAACTAGGCCCAGATCTATACTTGATGTAATCGAAGCACAAGGGGAGAGAATGAATAGATGACAGGGTTGGATAATCGACAGAGAAAAGAAGTTGGATTTAGTTTGAGAAGAGAACATTAGAGAGGGTTTGGCCAAGAAGTGTTCAAGAGAAAAGAGTGGTAGGGCTAGGCTTTAGAAAAAGACTCAAACAAAGGAAAAAGAAAAGAAACTCCTTGTGATTCGGCTCCTTGAACAAATCAGCACAAAGAGATCCTAAGTGTTTCGGGATTTTGACCTTTGAAGTAATCGGCCAAGAGAAGTTTAAGGTGTGTTTACTGGCGTAGGGTAGTCTTTAAAGAAGCAAAAGAAGAAGCAGAAGAAATTATGTAAGGGAGGAGATGTCGACAGAGAGAAAGAAGAACTTTAAGGTTTTGGCTTTTAGAGAAAAGATGAGGGTTCGGCCAAAAGAAAGAAATCGACAAGAGGAGATGATATGCATAAGGTTTTCAGCTTTTTTGAACAGAGAAGAGAAGGAAAATGAAGGAATGAAAGAACCCTCAAAAGAGCTATACCTATACAGCAACAAGAATATGCCCAAAATTGCAAAATCCCGAAAGAATGCCTAAAAGAAATCGGCACACACCTTGCCACCCATGGCGAAAATGCTACCCTTTGCCCCATAGCCAAAATTGCTCTCCAAGCAATCCCACAATCAGCAACTCTTGCTCCTCATCAAATCCCTAAATTTTCTCATTGATAATCTCCCCCTTATCACTCTTTAACCCAATCCCATGAGTACTTCAAACTCCTTCCTTCAGAATTTAACTTGGAGTCCACCTCTTACCATGCACATGTAATAAAATAAAATAAACACCTTACTCACAAAGGGATTTGAACCTTAGCTCTCTCACAAGCTTCCACACGCCATCATCCTGTGCTCTAAGTGGCGCCACCTTGCCACTTTCCCATAGGCTTCCTTGTGCCTTAAATTCCCAACATTTATTTAAAAGCCTACTTTGCCAAAGTCCATTCTCACTTAAAGCTAAAAATTTAAAATTTTGCCCGGCTTTAGACTTAAACCTAGGACTTCTAAAGGTCCACTAACCACACCCAAATCATTAATTCAGCACAACAAGTCATGCAAAAATAAATTCAAGCAAAATCCAAAACCTTAAAATTTGGGGCGTTACATTATGGATTGGAAATGAACCGGAACCACTTCGTGCACTTGTGAAAATTTCTTCAAAAACTAGCATAAACAGGGCACACGCGCATGTGAAAAAGGCAACATCCTATGTAGTCCCTAAACATGGCCGTGCTGATGGCCCGTGTACCTCACACGGCCTGTACTATTGAGGGACACGCTCGTGCCCCTCACCAGTGCCGGATTTATTTTCCAACACCAACCTACATGGGTTTTCACACAGCCTGGCACACGCCTGTGTGCCCAGCCTGTGTCCATCACACGGCCATGACATGCCCGTGTCACGCCCACATGTAAAAACTTTGACATTCTATTTTTGACGTCATCATTCACACGGCTGTGGCACACACCTTTGTGCTAGTCGTGTCCTCCACATGGTTGAGACACACGACCGTGTCTCATACCCCTGGAAGAGCCTAATGGCATTAAATGCTATTCATGCAAGGTTTGGGGGACACACGGTCATGCCACACACCCGTGTGCGGGTGTCTCACATGTCCTAGATACACACCCGTGTGTCTATCCGTGTAGGCAATAGATGACTATTTACCAAGCCCTTAGCCATCCTAAAACACATACAAACAAGACCCTAATCCACATACATTATAACCTAGCACCAATACTTATCTAAATGCTCCTAAATAGGAATCCACACACCACCTAACTCGTAACCAAAATGCATGCTTAAGCTACTAAGCAACTTTGCACAATTTCATTGTAAATTCATTTCATTTCATTAAGCAAACAGAATGATTTTAGGCATATTGCAAAGGCCATTTACAAAATGAGCTTCATAAGATAAATGGCCAACACAATTGGAAAATTAGAGTATAATCACAATGACCATATGACCTATACATGCCATTACTCAAAACATAACTCATAACTATACCGAGTGCTTCGGTTGATAGTGTGTATGATATTTCTGACATCCTTGGATCCTAGAATTACTTAGGCGGTACTATAAGAAAATGGAAAAGACAGAGGTAAGCAATAAGCTTAGTAAGTCTATATGTAAACATTTAGCACCAAAATCATGCATTAAACAATTATCTGTCACATCAACCATACCAATACTTTCAAACATGGATTTACTTACTCTTCCCACAATTCATCCAACTTTCCCAACACAATTTCACGCACAAAGCTCATATTATTAGCACATACATTCCCTACACTTATTCATCACCACATCACACATAAATTTCTCTCAAGTGATTTCATGATAAACACATCCATGCAAGAAAAATTCGTATCTAGCCATTCATAATGACATTAACAATAATAGGGTGGTTCCGCACTTAGCTCACCATCATTAATAATTCACGGTGGTCTGTCACATAGCCCACCTTCATAAGTAAGTTACAGTGGTATCGCACTTAGCCTACCCTTATCAATATGTTCTTGATGGTATCGCACTTAGCCCATCGATATTAATCGCCACTCAGGCAAATTGCACTTAACTCGTTAATTTCAACTCTTAACTAGTGGTTTCGCACATAACTTACCTTAACCCATAATTTATGCGAATTTACTCATACTCTCAATTCTCATGATTTCATTCAATATCCATTCCATTAACCACATATCATATAAGTCGTTTATGAGCAAAAACATTAATAAAGAAGGTATCATTTACATATAAACTTACCTTAGTATGCAAAATACGAGAAATGTGGAATTTACTTCGAAGCTTTCCCCTCGCCTCGATCAAGGTTGACTCCATGTTCTCATTGATCTAAATGAATACAAATTTATCCATTAATCACTAATTTAATTAAAATAATCCAAAAATCACAATTAGGCAAAATGACCGTTTTCCCCTAGTCTCTTGGCAAAATGACCATTTTGCCCCTCAGCTCAAAAATTAATTTTTATTGAGTTTCCTCATTTACCAAGCCTAATCAACTCTTTTTATTCCCATTACTACCTCAATTTCTAATTATTTTTAACACTTGCCCCTTTTATTTTGCAACTTCTATAATTAAGCCCTCCTTAGGTGTTTTCATACAATTTCTTTCACCTAGTTGTTTATTCAACAACAATAACTCATTTTCTTCCCAAAAATTCCAACAATCATCACTTATTCATTCATGGAAAAATTCAAAACCTTCAACCAAAATGCAAGATATACCCCTCAAAATGTAGCTCATGCTATAAGGGTTCCAAAAAATGCAAAAACATTCAAGAAAAATCATAGAAATCACTTACTAATGTGTACTCAAAGTTGCTGCAAATTTAAACTCCTAAAACCCCCAAGAATAGCTGGAAAAATTGGTGAGAGAGAAGGCTCAAATGAGGAAGAAAAGAAGGCTAGGCAAACTAGGTACTATTTTACCATTTTAGTCACCATAGGTCATATCTGGCTGAATCTCAACCTCGGTTGGTGTGATCACGTGTGAAGGGTCTAAACGATAATGGTGCAACATGGATACATGGAAAACATCATGAATCTTCTCTAGCTCAGGTGGCAAGGCTAATCGGTAAGCTACGGGTCTAATTCTCTCGGTTATTACATAAGGTCCAATAAACCGTGGACTTAACTTGTATTTCCTACCAAACCGAAGGACTTTCTTCCATGGGGAGACTTTTAAGAACACTTTATCTCTGGCTTGAAATTCGATCTATTTTCTTTTCAAGTCTGCGTAGGACTTCTGTCTATCCGAGGTGGCTCTCAAGCAATCCCAAATTACCTTAACTTTCTCTTTGGTCTCCTTGACCAAATCAACCTTGTATATCTGCTTTTCCTTAAGCTCTGACCAATATAAGGGCGTTCTGCACTTGCGCCCATACAAAGCCTCATAAGGCGCCATCTTGAGACTTGACTGATAACTGTTATTGTAGGCAAATTCGATAAGTGGCAAATGCTTTTCCCAACTTCCTTGGAACTCGAGGACGCAACATCTCACCATGTCTTCAAGAATCTGAACAACCCTCCTCTGATTAGCCATCTGTCTGCGAGTGAAATGCAGTACTAAAATTTAACTTTGACCTCAACGCCCCTTGCAACTTTTTCCAAAACTGAGATGTAAATCTCAGATCCCTATCCGAAATTATCGACGAGGGCACTCCATGCACTCTCACTATCTCAAAGATATATAGTTCGGCTAACTTCTCAAGTGAATAATCCATGCGAACTGGTATGAAATGAGCTGACTTTGTGAGTCTATCCACGACGACCCACACTACATCTCTCTTCTTTGCTGACAAAGGCAGTCTAGATACAAAGTCCATAGTAATGCGGTCCCATTTCCACTCAAGAACCAATATGGGCTGAAGTAGTCCCGAGGGTACTTGGTTGTTCGGCTTTTACTTACTGGCATACTAGGTACTTTGAGACAAACTCTGAAATGTCTCTCTTCATCCCCGACCACCAATACATTTTCTTTAAGTCATTATACATTTTCACACTACCCGGGTGAATCGAAAAGCAACTACCATGTGCCTCTTGTAAAATTCTCTGAATGAGTTCATTATCCTTAGGTACACAAATTCGGTCTCAATACATCAAGAAACCATCAACCCCAACTCTGAAGTCTGATCCATTTCTCGTCTCGCACTGAGCCATTTTAGCTTGTAAATCCTTATCATTTTTCTGAGCTTTGACGATCTCTTGTAAGAACACCAGTCTAACTCTCATCTCAGCTAAAATCGACCCATCGTCAACACTGGTCAACTAAGTATTCATAACCCTTAAGGCAAATAACGATTTTCTACTTAAAGTATCAACGACTACATTTGCCTTTCTCGGGTGATAGTCGATTACCAACTCGTAGCCTTTGAGTAACTCTAGCCATCTTTGTTGTCCTAAACTTAACTCTCTTTGCGTCATCAGATACTTTAAACTTTTGTGATCAGTGAAAAGCCAACATCTCTCGCCATACAAGTAGTGCCTCCAAATTTTCAATGCGAACACTACAGCAGCTAACTCCAAATCATGGGTTGGGTAATTTTTCTCATGTGGCTTTAGCTGTCTCGAGGCGTAAGCTATAACATTGCCTTCTTGCATGAGCACACACCCCAATCCATTTAAAGAAGCATCGCTAAACACCATAAATTCATTTCCCGATTCCAATTGTACCAACACTGGAGCTTTGGTCAATAAGTCCTTTAACTTATCAAAATTCTGCTGGCATTCTTTGGTCCACTCGAACTTGACATCCTTTTACAGTAGTCTCATCATAGGAGTGGCAATTATTGAAAACCCTTCGACAAAACATCTGTAGTAGCCCGCTAGTCCCAAGAAACTCCTAATCTTAGTCACACTCCTCGGCGGTTTCCACTCCATAATTGCTGATATCTTGCCTAAATCAACTCTAATTCCATCTCCCGACACGATGTGTCCCAAGAATCTGACCTCTCGTAACCAAAATTCACTCTTGCTAAATTTGACGTATAACCGCTTATCTCTTAAAGTCTGCAAAACAGTTCTTAAATGCTTTGCATGCTCACCCTCATTACGAGAATATACAAGTATGTCATCAATAAAGACAACAACAAACTTGTCCAAGTAGGGTCGGAAGATGCGGTTCATCAAATCCATGAACACTGCAAGCGCATTTGTCAAGTCAAAGGGCATGACTAGGAACTCATAGTGGTCATACCTCGTTCGAAAGGTAGTTTTCAGTACATCTTGTTCCTTAACCCTTAATTGGTAATACCCTGACCTTAGATTAATTTTAGAAAACATGGTTGCTCCTCTCAACTAATCAAACAAATCATCGATTCTCGGTAAAAGGGTACTTATTCTTCACTGTAGCTTTGTTGAACTGGCAGTAGTCTATGCACAATCTTATTGAACCATCTTTTTTCTTAACAAATAAAACTAGCGCTCCCCATAGAGAATAACTCAGCCTCGCAAAACCCTTATCCGTCAACTCTTGCAACTGGGTCTTCAATTCCTTAAGTTCCGTCAGAGCCATTCTATAAGGAGCGATCGAGATAGGTGTTGTGCCTGGAACTAACTCGATGCCAAACTCTACCTCTCTCTCCGGAGGTAATCCAGGTAACTCCTCTGGAAACATCTGGGTACTCGCATACCACTGGCACTGAATCAATCTTTGCCTCTGACACTTGAGTGTTCAACACAAAAGTGAGATAAGCTTCATACCTTTTTCTCAAGTATTTTTCTACAGTCAAACACGAAACTATTCCTGGCAAATTGTTAAGTCCACTCGCCTCAACCCGAAGGTTATCTCCATTCCCACATCTCAATTCAATAATTTTCTTTCTATAATCCACTACTACATTATGGGTAGACAACCAATCCATGCCAAGAATCACATCAAACTCTTCGAACGGTAATATCATAAGAGTAGCCAGAAAACAATGACCGCTAATTGTTAAGGGATAATTTCTACATACTTGGTTAACCAACACGTGCTTGCTTAGTGGATTAGTCACTTTTACTACAAATTCTGCAGACTCAACTAGCACATTAAAACTAGGTACCAACTTCATGCAAATGTAAGAATGGGTAGAACCCAGATCAACTATAGCAAGAACAGATATATCATGAATAGAAAAGGTACCCGTAATCACATCTAGGGATGAGGCTTCTTCACGAGCGTGAATGGCATAAGTCCTTACCGGCTCTCGACCCTCAGGTCTTCGGTCAAGTCTCTGGGCACACCCTTGTTGCCAACCCCGCTCCATGGGTTCTTCTGCGGTCTACCCCTCGACGGTGTATTACTCGATCAGGTATTCCAAAGTCCCTCTTCCTCAGCTCTCTCAGGACAGTTTTTAATAAAGTGGTCCTGAGAGCCACACTTGTAGCAAGCTCTACTATTTCCCCAACACTATCCAAAATGATGTCTACCATATTGTGAACATTTAGGTTTATTCGATCAAGCGCTACCAACACTCGCAACTGAAGTGGTTTGAGCTTTAGGTGTCATGTTTTGCTTACTCTTGCTTTTGTCCGAGTATCCCACTGAAGCAGTCGATCGTGCAGGAAACTCCTTCGATCATTTAGATGAGGATTAATGTGATTTCCCTATCTGTCTCTTCTTGGAGTCGCGAGACTATATATCCACCTTTCTCTTCTCTTTGGCCAACTCTTCGGCCTTACATGCTCTCTCAACAAGCATCACAAAATCTCAGATCTCTAGTATCCCCACTAGCAACCAGATGTCCTCATTTAATCCGTCTTCAAATCGCTTACACATGGTGGCTTTGGAAGACACACATTCCCGAGCATACTTGCTAAGTCTCACAAACTCTTGTTCATACTCAATGACCGTCATGCGACCCTACTTCAGTTCAAGGAACTCCTTTCTTCTCTGGTCGATAAACCTCTGACTGATATATTTTTTTGGAATTCTTCTTGAACGAAACCCCAATTTACTCTTTCTCTCGATACCACCAACACGTGAGTATTCCACCATTGGTACGCCGCATCTTGTAGGAGTGACACCATACACTTCATGCACTATTCATGTGTGCATGACAACTCATCGAACATTCTGATAGTGTTCTCCAACTAGAACTCAGCTCTCTCCGGCTCATCACCTTTGCTCACTTGGAATTTTTTGGCCCCATGTTTCCTAATTCGATCCACTGGTGGCTTGCCCCTCTTACCTGTTTCTGCTCTTTGAGGAGCTACAGGGGCTTGTTGATAAATCGGTGGAGGTGGGAGAGGTGGAGTGTTCGGGTTCGCATGAACATACTCCGAGTACCATGCGTCCATCATTCAGAGGTAAGCCTCCCTTGCTCCTCCGCCCTGACTCAACGTTACGGACCCAGTTTCTACTGGCATAGTGCCTTTAGCAGGAGTCGGCGCGTTACTCTCTACATCATCCACCATATACTGGTCGAGATCCATTACTATATGAAAAACATAATTTATGAATGTTAGGAGCCGTCACACTATCATCAAATAATAATGGCATGTATAGCTAAACTTGTACACAAGCTAGGTTAGTCCTAGAATCGACTAAACCATAACTCTGATACCACCACATGTAACACCCCTTACCCGTATCTGACGCTGGGATAGGATACGAGGCATTACTTTACTAAAATCCACAAAACTAAATCAACAATACTCATGGAAACGTGTCCCGCTTTAAAACTTTTCCATTCATTATCCAACTAGCCTTTTTATAGGCCTAAGAGGGCTAAACCGTGGGTCGAAAATGAACTGGGACCATTTCGTACACTTGTGAAAATTTCTTCAAAAACTAGCACAAACAGGGCACGCGCCCGTGTGAAAAGGGCAACATGCCCGTGTGGTCTCTAAACATGGTCGTGCTGATGGCCCGTGTACCTTACACAGCCTGCACTATCGAGGGACACGCTCGTGTCCCTCACCCGTGCGGATTTATTTTCCAATACTAGCTTACAGGGGTTTTCTCACGGCCTGGCGCACGCCCGTGTGCCCACCCCGTGTCTATCACACGGCCATAATACACCCGTGTCGTGGCCCATGTGTAAAAACTTGGACATTTTGTTTCTAACATCATCATTCACACGGTCGTGGCACACGCCCTTGTGCTGGTCATGTCCTCCACATGGTTGAGACACACTACCGTGTCTCATGCCCGTCAGAGAGCCTAATGGCATTTAATGTTATTAATGCAAGGTGTAGGAGATAAATAGTCGTGCCACACACCCGTGCACGGCCCATGTGTCTCATATGGCCTAGACACACGCCCGTGTGTCTATCCGTGTGCGCAATAGAAGACTATTTACCGAGCCCTTAGCCACCTAAAACAAATACAAACAAGACCTCAATCCACATACATTATAACCTAGCACCAATATTTATCTAAATGCTCCTAAATAGTTATCCACACACCACCTAACTTGTAACCAAAATGCATGCTTAAGCTACTAAGCCACTTTGCACAATTTCATTGTAAATTCATTTCATTTCACTAAGCAAATAGAATGATTTTAGGCCAATTCCAAAGGCCATTTACAAAATGAACTTCATAAGACAAATGGCCAACACAATTGGCAAATTAGAGTATAATACACACAATGACCATATGACCTATACATGTCATTACTCAAAACATTACTCATAACTATACCGAGTGCTTCGGTTGATAATGTATACAGTATTTTTGGCATCCTTGGATCCTCAAATTACTTAGGCGGCACTATCAGAAAATGGAAAGGAGAGAGGTAAGCAATAAGCTTAGTAAGTCTATATGTAAACATTTAGTACCAAAATCATGCATTAAACAATTATCTGTCACATCAACCATACCAATACTTTCAAACATGGATTTACTTACTCTTCCCACAATTCATCCAACTTTCCCAACACAACTTCACGCACAAAGCTCATATTATTAGCACATACATTCCCTACACTTATTCATCACTACATCACACATAAATTTCTCTCAAGTGATTTCACGATAAACACATCCATGCAAGAAAAATTCATATCTAGCCATTCATAATGACATTAACAATAATAGGGTGGTTCCCCACTTAGCTCACCATCTTTAATAATTCACGGTGGTCTGTCACATAGCCCACCTTCATAAGTAAGTTACGGTGGTATCGCACTTAGCCCACCCTTAGCAATATGTTCTCAATGGTATCGCACTTATCCCATCGATATTAATCGTCACTCAGGCAAATTGCACTTAACTCGTTAATTTCAACTCTTAACTAGTGGTTTCGCACATAGCTCGTCTTAACTCATAATTTATGGGAATTTACTCATACTATCAATTCTCATGATTTCATTCAATATCCATTCCATTAACCAGATATCATATAAGTAATTTATGAGCAAAAACATTAATAAAGAAGGTACCATTTACATATAAACTTACCTCGGTATACAAAATACGGGAAATGTGGAATTTACTCCGAAGCTTTCCCCTTGCCTCAGTCAAGGTTGACTCTACGTTCTCCTTGATCTAAATGAATACAAATTTATCTATTTAATCACTAATTTAATTAAAACATTCCAAAAATCACAATTAGGCAAAATGATCGTTTTGCCCCTAGTCTCTTGGCAAAATGATCGTTTTGCCCTTAGGTTCGGAAATCAGTTTTTATCGAGTTTCCTCATCAACCAAGCCTAACAAACTCTTTTTATTCCTATTACTACCCCAATTTCTAATTATTTTTAACACTTGCCCTTTTTATTTTGCAACTTCTATAACTAAGCCTTCCTTAGGTGTTTTCATACAATTTCCATCACCTAGTTGTTTATTCAACAACAATAACTCATTTTCTTCCCAAAAATTCCAGCAATCATCACTTATTCGTTCTTGGCAAAATCCAAAACCTTCAACCAAAATGCAAGATATACCCCTCAAAATGTAGCTTATGCTATAAGGGTTCCAAAAATGCAAAAACATTCAAGAAAAAACTTAGAAATCACTTACTAATGTGTGCTCAAAGCTACTACAAATTTAAACTCCTAAAAGCCCCAGGAATAGCTGGAAAAATTGGTGAGAGAGAAGGCTCAAATGAGGAAGAAAAGAAGTCTAGGCAAACTAGGTACTATTTTACCAGTTTAGTCACCTAACCCAATTAAGCCTTTGACTTTTCTCATCTTTTTGTCTATTCTCCTCTCTTTGGCCGACCATGTTGATACAAATAGGCTTATTTTCCCTTTAAAACCTTCCAATTTTTATCCTCTAGCAATCTAACTTAATATACTAGCAAATCACCACTTTTGACTTTTATACGATTTAGTCCTTTTTCGCGATTAAGTCTTCAATCGCGTAAATTAATTCTCCAAAATTTTCATGTACACTTATAAAAATATTATAACATATAAAATAATGCTAAAATAATTTTCTTAAACCCCGAGAAGTGATTTTGAAATCACTATTTCGACTAAGCCCGGCTTAGGGCTGTTACAAGTGCTCCTTTCTTGATGGAACGAAGATCATGTCTGATCCGAGAGACCTTTGCTCCAGTGGCCATCATGAAAAGATGATTTGTCATGCTCCAAACATCACAGGTAGATTTGGCCACTGTAAAACAAGATAACAAAAATAAACTAATAGTAGAAATGAGCCAGGAAGCAAGAAGCTTATCTTGCTAGACGAAGACCGATGCGTTAGGATTTCGAGTGAGGACGCCGTCAAGAGAAGAGGTGAATCGGGGCAGAACAAGTAACATCTGTAACACCCCCAAACCTGACCTAGATGTTATAACTGAATCTGACAGTGTCACATTGGACTGTTTTTCGAAAACTTGTTCTTGCTGATAAAATCTCGTTTAAAGATTAAAGCCTCTTTGTTAATTCTTAAATCATCTTAGTCATTTGTTAACCATTTTAAAACATCATTACTTTTAAAATATTGTTTGTTACAGAAGCATTTCTACAGTGTTGTGAAAACGTGATGTTTTGAAAACAGTTATCGTTTTAGAAAATTGTGCTTTACTGCTAACAAATATAAATCATAATAAATAAAAACCCAATTGAAAGCTAGAAAATTTAGAGAGGCCTTATTACACAAATAAAAACCCAAAACAAAATTTCACAGTAAGTAAAAGCCCAATAAAAGAAAACAGGAGCAATAGTGTGGCCACCTCTGAGTCCCTTATAACACCAATCTGCCTAATGCCAGGGATCACCTATACAGTTAAATAGTATGGTGAGTTTACGAAAACTCAATGGGTAATCCCCTAATATACAATCAGTCAGACATACAGGATGCAGTAATAATCTAGGCCTAAGCCCAATACAGAAGCAAGATTAGTAAGAATAGTATGCAATATCATTTATCAGTATGCATGATGCATGCTACCCCAACCAACCCTGCACTCCATCTCCTGTCCAACTCTGCACTTATTGTGGGGAATAAATTGCCCACCCATCCCTACACTTACAGAGTTAGCACCGGTTGCGGCACCAACTAGAATCGCAGCAAAGCTGCCAGTAAACAGAATGGCCAAGAGCCTTAAACAGAATGGTTATAAACCATAAATAGGATGGCACAGAGCCATAATCAGGATGGCTAGAAGCCATGCATTTCCTCCGTCAATAATCACCCATCCCCATGCAGAATGTCATGCTCAATCATAGCCTTATATATATATATATATATATATATATCATATAACAAATCAGTCATACATAATATAAGGAGCATAACAGTCATTTCCCCTACAAGGGTATTATGGTCATTTTACCCTATGAGGGTATTACGGTTATTTTTAATAGAATAGGTCTAGACTCACATACCAACCGTCGAAGGTCCACAGTCGTCTTGAGTGACTTCCGTAACCTTAACATGCATAACAGTATATATGGGGCCAAGGCCCATTACGCGGCCCAAGTGGGCTCACACGCCCGTGTGGCCTATTTGGCCAGAATTAACCACGACCATGCAAACTACACAGCCCAATCCAGTGATATTACCCATGTGGGCCCATAGCCCATTGGGCCCTCCCGGCCCATTACGGCCTAAGCCCATGAGATCGCTCATGGTGCCTTTACAGACACATGCACCCGTTTCGTGGACTCCATTCTTCACACGAGCATTTGAATGCTCATGTGGCCTTAAAGCTTAATCTTTTGGTTTTTCGACTTTTCGACTTTTCCCGTTCTACAATTTAAGCGATGTTAGTACCCACCTGTCTACAGAACCGCTCCAAGATCCTCAAGCACACAACCTACAACCATTCCCACATACCATCAATCCTTCAACTATTAGTGTTCACGAACACCAAATCCCCAAATTAAAACTCCTACTTACCTTGACCGAATGAGATGACCTAATCCTCCAAAATTGCTGACAAAAATGACCACACACTCTTACTGATTATCCGTATTATGAGCACAGATCTTTAATAATCAGGGTTTATCATCTGTGTAGCCTAACCCACAAAAATTAATCTTACAGTGACTTAGGGAATATTTGGCTAATACCCCAACACTAAAGTAACATCTCACCTTAATTGAATGATGAGAGAAAGAGTTGATTGCTTCCAAAATGCTTGCACCCTTTTACCTCACTGAAATACCTAAACCCAATCACATCGTGGAGATGGAGTGAATAATGCAATCACAGAATATAGGGAGAAGAAACTTTGACTTTCAGAAAAAGATAAAAAGAACAAATTGAAAAGCATATATTGGAACAATAGAAAAACACAAGCATACCTACCGATTGTCACAAATTCTTGCAAAACTGAAATCTCAACACTAACTGCAGAGTACAGAACGATTGGTCAAAAATTAGGGAGGGGAGAAAGACCGTGAGTAATAGATCTAGAAAGAAGAAATGAGAAAAGAAAAGAATAGAAAAAGGAGCAATCGGCTAGGGAGAAAAATGAAAGAAACAAAAGTAAGGGTTTATCACTATTCAGCCAAAGAAAAATGTAGACGGGAGAACCAGGAGAAAGGTACTTCGGCAAAGATTGGAACATAGAAAAGAAGAGAAAAACTTAGGAAAAACAACACAAAATTTTGACACTCGACCAACAGGGGTTTTGGCATATGAAAACTAAAAAAGAAATCAAGAAGAGAGCAAAACGGCACAAACAAAATACCCCAAATGACCAAGACTGATTTTGGCACTAGAAGTTTAAAACAAATCAACAAAAAAAAAAAAAAAACCCTCCCAAAGCCACAATGACCACAACCGAACACTCTCAATTCCCTTAGCAAATTCGGCACCAACCTTCTACAACTCAAACTCCCCTTTTTCCTCCTAAAATCCCTTCATAATCCTTTCCTTGATTTTCTCTACCCTCTTCTCATGACCCATTCAAATTCCGCCTTATAGAGTTTCAGTTGACTTTTGCTTCTCAAATGACAAGAGAGCAAAATAAATACTCTTTTTACCTTGCCATGACTTGAACCTCAAACCTTCAGCAATTACCACATGCCTCAAACCACTAGACCATCAGGTTTTTTTGTGACACTTTTTATCCTCAATTAATTATAAGGCCTACATAAAAATGTCCAGGTTCATTTAAAAAATAATCCACAAATTTTTGCTAAAGCCCAGGTTTGAACCCAGGACTTCTCAGACACTCTCAAACGTTCCTAAATCACTTAACCAATAAAGCAGACAATCAATTGTGTCATTTTCTTGCACAACTAAACATTTATGTGCAACCTTCTAGATGTTCGCATGCTCAAGACCTAACACTTCAAGGCCCAAAATTTGGGGTGTTATAATGTCCCTTCCAAGTAACTGAGTAGCTCATATCCTTCAATTATTAGTCGTATATGCTATTACCATTGAACAAAATTCCCTTCATCCAATTTCATCATATCATGTCTAGGAAAGTTCTGAACTAACCAAACACCACAGAGAGCAAGACTGCCACGATCAGCAGTTGTAGAATTAGCAGAGTTTGCCATGAATAATCTTCCAAAATCATCAGGCGATTGATACCATGTTAGAAGTATATTGAAGAATGAAATTGAAATAAAAAAAATAGTATTTGTTGAATATTGTTATTATTATTGCTTGAATGAATCTATACAGGAATGGTATTTATATACATGAACTAACGCTAACTACTTGTACTAATAATATACCAGATCGGAACTGACTATTAACAACCTAGCTTATCTCATACATTAACATAGAGAAATCGCTATTGGGCTTGAACCGCATATAATGCAACCAATTATAGAGGTTGAATTTGAAAAGCCAACATAGAAGCTAGAGAAAAGGAGAGAAGCAAGAGAAAAGTACTCGGAGAGCTTGATTTGGTGTTCCATGGTAAAGTGAATTCTGAGTCTTCATTTTCTATAGTAACAATTGAGCAGCTGATCTTACATTACTTTAATCGACTCCGAGCTCCTCATTGGTGATGCTGCCAAAAACCAAATCGTTAAGAATCCCCAGAATACTATTTTCGACGCTAAACACCTGATTGGTCATTGATTCTCCAACCCAGTAGTGCAAAGCGATATGAAGAATTAGCCTTTCATGGTCGTTGCCGCCTCGGGTGATCAACTATCACAGATGGTCTTTGTTGCTTACAAGGGTGAAAAGAAGCAATTTGCTGCTAAAAAAATTTCTTCCATGGTGCTGGTCAAAATGAAGAAGGTTGCCGAGGCTTATATGGGTCAAACCATGAAAATCGTTGTTATCACTATGCTTGCTTATTTCAACGACTCGCAAAGGCAGCTACGAAAGATGCCAAATCCATTTCATGGCTTAATGTTTTGATGATTATCAATGAACCAATGGCCGTCATGATTGTGTATGGCTTGGACAAGGCATCGAGGTCCGATGAGAAGAACGTATTGATTTTCGACCTGGATAGTGGCACCTGAGATGTTTCATTGAATTAAAATAAAAAAAAGGTTAGTTTAATTTAAATTTTTTTAATTTTTAACAACTTTTACTATATTTTAATGAGTAATTATTTTTTTCCAATGTCGTGAAAGAACTTTACAAATGAGTTTAAGATAATGTCAAGTGTATTTTTTTTTAATTGGTACACCGTCCGTGAGAGTTTTTAAATTCTACAAAGTTGATAAGTGTCTTAAGACCTAGTAAAATATTTAAAAAGAAAAAGACAAATCTTAATATTTTAAGGTTGTTTGTGGAAAAAAAGAAAATATATTGTCAGCGCACTAAATTCTAACTCTATTTTTATTTTTTATTTATAAATTTTTATGATTTAAAATATTTGGCATACAACCATTAGAGACTCCACAAGCAATGTTAGGAGTTTAGCTATCTTATAAGGGTATAGTAAAATATTTTAAAAAAGAGACACGTCAATTTTTTTTTTGTAGAAAAATAAATAAATGAGCCAATTACACTCAACCAAAAATAATATTAGAAATAGATAGCAGAGAAGAATTATCTAATCAAATTTGATTAGCAACTCTAGTAGGAGCAATATCAAACACACGGGGCCCAAACGGAAACTTTTGCATTTGACTAGCTAGGATATGGGGGGCAAAGTTCGCTTCTTTTGGAATCTGCTTAATGACCACCTGCCAATTACGTCTACATAATTCTTGGATACGTTATATCAAATTTCTATTCGCCTGTCCTTTAAAATCCCTATGAATACCTTTAATGGCCTGAACACAGTTACTCTCAAGAATAATTTCTTTCCAGTTAAAGTCCCATGCAAGGTGAAAACCATCATAAATAGCCTAAAGTTCAGCTTGTTCAACACTGCATTTTCCAATATTTCTCTCAATTCTCCAAAGCCACCTACCATGTTCATCTCTTGCCACTACTATCGAAGTTGCAAAGCCTGAAGACAGATTGCGGGCATCATCGACATTAATTTTGATAGATCCAGTGTCAATTTTTTAAGGCTTCTTGTAGAATAAAAATACACTGCTAGTGTACCAAATACTCACCCATTTTTATATATAGTTCTAAATTCTTTTTAAAATTTGAATTACGATGTCATAATGACATCAGCATTTCCATGTGTACCTATTTGAAATTGCTATGTATCCAAACTTAACACCATTACAAAAAAAAAAAACAAAAAAACAAAAAAACTAAAACCTTAACCTAATGAAAATTTAGGTAATAAAAAAAATCATAAGTACCAACTTGAGAAAAATGACAAATTTAAGGGCCAAATGTATATTTAAACCTGCTCAAATTGAACCTAAAAAAGTTTAGGTACCAAATTAGGAAAATATGTCAAATCAGGTACCGAATTGATCCCAAAAAATGTAGGTACCAAATTGAGCAACAAAAATATTTATGTACCATTTTCGTAATATTCTAAAATTTTAAATATTTAAAGAAAAACTATATATACTTTTCGCATATATATAATTTTTAGAAACTTTAGAATTTATATATTTATAGCATTTTTTATATATTTTTAAATTTTTTGTTTTCCTTTTTAGTTTTTTGAATTATTTATATTTTACATAATTTTTTAATAATTTTTATATAATATTTTTAATTTAGATTATTTTATGGATGTCATGTCACCGATTGACATGCATAAAGATACACCATGTGATACATCTCCTAATTTTTCTTAAATGAAACAAAAATATTTAAGTAGCAAAATATAAAAACAAACTTATGATCAGTTCATGCCAAATTCAAGCTGCTAACCGATGAATTTTTGTGCTTTTTAATTCTACCTCACCACCTAATGGTGAAGGTCCATTTAATATTAAAAAGTGTGCTTTTAAAAAATTAATTTCCCTGCAACTTTATTTTGGGAAATTAAAAGAAATCATCAATGTTGCAATCCAAAAAGTGTTCATATATTTGTCAATTGAGATTTTGGGATAGTATTTTGTCCCTACTGTTTCATCAGAAAGGTTTTAGTTAAAATGTAGACAAACATCTCCAGAGTGAAGAGGAACAAAATAAGGATTTGACAATCACTAATCCAAAACATGGCACTCCTCCAATGAAAACATGGTCTTGAGATCAAATTATGTTGTACAATTACTCTTGGTGACTACGTACAGGTAGCACATTTGCAAAGATCTAATATACAGTGACTTGAACCAAAATTTAGATGAATAACGAAGGGGCAAAACGTGGTGTTTCTTTCCTTGCTTTATACCTTTCTGAGGAAGTTTCTAGTACCCTAATTAGAGGCTTCTCTACGATAAACATTCTATCTCCATTCATGGATTTCCAGTCTCGCTTTCTGGTTTCTGAGACGGAGGCATCGCAGCAGCAGCAGCAGCAGTGGTAGTTTCTTTGGGAGTAGCTGTTATTGATTTTGCACAAATAACATCAAAGTGAGAAAGAGAAAGGCAATAGACAGAGAAATACAAAGAAAAAGAAGAAGAAGAACCAACCTTCATGTTGATTTTGGGATCCTAACTCGGTCTCGTTGGGAGAGGCGGTCTGGTCCTGCTGTTTGGATGCTGAAGCTTTTAGCTGCTCTTCTGTGATCTTTAAGTATTCTTCACTAGTATATGCGTCTTTTATGGATTGAGCACCATCTGCAGTAAAGCGACAGAATTGCATGCTTCTTAAATTTCATTGGAATACACAAGGGAAATGGGATAAGGAATAAGGAAAGTTCCTACCACTAACCCATAAAAAGCAGGATTAAACGCTATGCAGTAGCATTTAGTGCATGTTTCAGGGTAAGAGATCATAATAACGTAAGTGAGATTCAAAGGAAAAATCTTATAAGACAATTTCATGCCACTAATTAGCCCAAAATTTAAGAATATAAAGCGCTTACCCAGGTCAGCATCACTACCAGTTTCCCCAGCACTTGTAACTGGTGAAGGTGTTAGGGGAGCATTACTTAGATAGGGACTGTTCCTATTCAATGTATTTTGTGTTGAACTCGGCATTTCATCAAGACCAATCTCCCTTTCAAGGGTGCTCTTGAATTCCCTCGAAACTTCCTTCACAGAAGATATAAAGGCGAAGAGTTCAGAAGGGCAGAGTTATTACATGGTAAAGATATGAGTAAAACCAAAGGGTTCAGGCCCTACCTGAAGTTCTCTAATGGTCGGTTGAAACGCGCGCAATGTTTTCCCCAGATTCCTAGCAACCTGCACTTTAATATGCCATTTGAGAGGCTGAGAGGATTTAACTTAAACAGAATATGATCCTAACTATAAAGGTTCTGTTTGATCATTTGATCAACATATTTAAAACTTGGTTTTCGCTTCCTCAAAAATTTCTACAGAATAATATATGAATGGTAAAAAGCATAATTGTATTCAACTAAAAAACGAATATGCAGATCAAATGTGACAAAATTTAAACATAATTATCTTAGATAAAAGGACAGTGACATATTTTGTACGCAAAAGACTTTTCTATAATTTTTAATTATTTAAAATAAGTAACAAAAGTAACAATATAATGCAGCCTAAACATTTAGCGACCACATTTTGCTAAACTGTGAGAATAGTCATTTATGGAAGGCATCAAAATGTCTGCCATGCACTTGTAAATAAATTCTTGATAAATTCATAAGTATCACAATGCAGCTACTTCATAAAGAATCGAAGCATCCAAGCACTTATATGTTTTATTTTAATGCCTTTATGGTACATCAGACATCATGGATACAGCATATTTAATAATTGATTATCAGTCCTTATCACAATACCTAAGGAAATATTCATCCCTTCGATTTGAATAACTTGAAGCCTAATTAATAAAATGTGATATATAGGAAAATTAATGTCTTTTAACTCTCCAGTGCTCACAAGTTAGATTCTTCTTGACATATCGAGCCATTTAGTAAAATATCAAGAGGGATCTGAGGTAAAAGACACTTATTCTTAAAGATCTGGATCACTAAATACATCAAGGCATCATTAGAATGAGCCCTGAAAGGATAGGGGAACTTAAGAGTTTAAAATAGGGTAATACAATGGAATGAATTGGACTTAAATGACAACAATGTTTTTGCATCAAGGGAAAAAAATCATTATCTTGTCAAACAACACTATATTAATGCCTCGCTAGGTTACTAGTCTTATATATGAGGAAAATGCTTATTTATTACAGATGTAGTACAATAGTTAGATATAAACTAAAGAATAGTTAGTACAATTTTAAACTTGAAATTAGAAAGATGAGTAAAAACTGATAAAAAATAAGACTTCTTCAAAATAAGCAAAAAATTTTCCTTCTCTTTACTAAAATTAAGTCATGGGAATGGCTAAATATTACCAATTGAATTAGTTTATTGTTCACTCATATACTAAAAGAAGCTTAAAAACGAATAAAATAAGATTTCATCTCAATAAGAAGGATTCTTTCTATCATCTAAGATTATAATGTAAACGAACATTTGAATTCTTATATAAGACAAGAAACCATATCAATTTCAGTTTCAGGCAAAGCTAAGTATTGTCTATAAAATCCAACACTAACCAGCAATAATTTTCAGTTTCAACAATTTGTCATACCAACTTCCCAGGCACTCCTTAGAAAAATCTACCTTTTTTTTTTTTTTTTTTTTTTTTTGCTTCTTGTTGCTTAATTCATATTTGAAGCGTTGAATAGAGATTAATATTTTAAAATAGTTGCCACAAAGCCTATGTTTCCAAAGCTTAGGACCTATCTAAATCCAATACCCGCATGAAATTAGAAACTTGAACTGTACAAAGACATACATTACAAACATATGATAGACACAAACAACCTGGAAAATCATCAAATGTTACACAAACCATAAAAGGAGCAAGTGACAGGTTGGTGCTTATAATTGAAACAACCTGCAAATGAGAATGACTTGTCCCTTAGTATATAAAGGCAGAACATACCTCAGCCAGACCCTTGGGACCAAACACCAACAAAGCAACTACCCCAATAACCAGAGCCTCAGGAGCTCCAACGCCAAACAAAGATGCATGAACCACCTTTCCTTTACATCTTCCTTTTTTTTCTGAAATTCAATAATCAAAATAAATGAACTGCATAGAGTAAAAAGACAGCTTAAAAAGAGGAAACCCAGGCCAAAAAAAAAAAAAAGATACCTAATTTAAGAGATTTTGGTGAGATTGAAATGCCCAGATGCTTTAGACCACTCCATTGAGAAAAAAAAGATGGACCCAACTGAGGAAACCACGTGGAGAAACGGAAAGGAAAGGATTTGGGATGTGAAACTAAAGGAGAGAAGGAGGAAGTAGTGGACTTGGAGCTAAAGGAAGAAGTGAATAAGAATGCGGTAGTTGAGACGGCCATAACTGTGGTCATTTGAAGAGATAGATAATTTTAGTGAGTTTAAGGAGAGCTTAGATTTTTCCGAGCATAGACATGGAATTGGGAGGGGACACCAAACCAAAGGTTATCTTGAAATGGGAAGATGTCTAAAAATGCAATATGTGGAAAATGATGGTCGAGGAGATTACGATACCAACATTACAGAGAAGCTTTCTTTTGGAGCTCACTTAATCCGGATTCTGGAGATCTTATTGTAGGCTGAAATGGCCATTTCAATGTGGGTCGACACCTGACTCTCATGATCAGCATCACCTAAGTTCTGGGCTTGATTTGGGTAGTAAAATGCTGGCACATCATGTTTAAGATAGCCCAATTTTTTAGGGCTTCTCCACGATGTTTGATAAAAATGAGTTAGGTTCAGTTTTTTTTTCTTCAATAACCTTTACACCGGATTTGGTAATATTTTCAATCCGATTCTTATACTTCCTTTTTCTTTTTCATATTAATCTCACGATTAATATTTGATACACCATGATTCTCAAGTTTTATGTATCATCGATAAATAATAATATTATACCTTATCATTAAATAAAGTAAAAAAGAATGGATGACTTATAAATATATGTTGTGATTTTTTTAAAATAATTATTAAATAAATATAAAGATATAATAAATTATTGAAGTTTTATAAAAAAATAAATTTTATATAATTTTTTTACTAAAGATACATGTCCAACATGAAGGCCAAAATTTATCTAAATTTGGAAATTCATTCTAAACGTATTTTTAACTACACATGTATTTTAAAGTAAATCTAAAAAAGGTCAGCTTTTAGACTTTTGATTTTTGATGGGATGAACCTAGACTTGTATTCGTCTAGGTTCGTTCTGGACATGCACTTTTTAATTTTTTTTTACCTTTTTTTAATATGAATATACAATTATATATAACATAAATGATTAATTATATACAATCATGGATTATAGTACAAGAAGTTAATATGTTCTGTCTTGACTTACTTACTTGTATGGAACAATGATTAAAGTTTTGATTAAACATTTATTTTGGCACGAGTTCAACTTATATCATGTCATCTATCACCATAATATTATTAAAAAAACCGAGGCTTAAAATTTTTTTAAAAACATTTATTAATGAAATAATAAACTTCACATAGGAGTCTAAATCAGAATATCTTTTCAATTCTCTGAAGATTCTAAACTACATAGTAATGGAGATGGTTTGATACTAAGTATGATAGTTGAATATGGATATATCTTTTGTATGAGTATATTTAATTTATGGGTTGAATACAAATATTTTAAAAAGGATAGAGAGGTACATGTCTTTGCAACATATAATACCAAAACAAGGCCAAAGTATTTGTTGAACAGGCAAGAGATAAAAAGAGCATATTTTCATTCATTCATTACATTAAAAAAAGCAGCAAATGCAGATGATTGCAACTAAAAATTAAAATAATACTTCAGCTTCAGCTCAATGTTAGTTGCCGCAAAGAACACAAAGTAACAAACCTGTTCGAGTAACATCTGTAGATACAAGCTAATTCCATATGACAGAACTTCCATTCCTAGACTAGATGCCTGAAATTCAAAGATTCTTAGTTGCCAGTGGATTCGAACCTCTAGAATAGCAAATCTGAGTAGAATTCTTTCACATGTAATAGTGTTGTCTGTGAGTGACATCTATGGTGGAAGCCCTACTCCCTACTGCTTTTCATTCTTTAACTTTGTGCTGGAGCTTTTGTTTGTTTTGAATCATTATTGACACTGTAGCTGTCAGTATTTGTTTTTGTAAGACTTTATTATCGAAAGGCAAGACCTCAAAGCGAGGAAAGCTCTCTCCGACTATTTTTTTGTTCACAAAATTTGAAGAGACTTTACTAATCAGTAGGGACTTAACCTTGTTAGAGAAAAGTTATATTCATGAGACCTTCGGGTTAAAGATTACCCAAATTCTCAGCTTGAGTTAGTGGCAACTTTATAGTGAATGAGAGCAGACCTGTGGGGTTTCAAATCTAGGGTACACTTTACACCATTTGGAACCGTCTCAAATTTGGAGCCATTGCCATTGGGTTGAATTTTATGAAACATCTATAGGCAATAATACAATTAATCACAGTGGCATTCCAGGGTATGATTGTTGTTTTTATTGAAGCATATAGAAGAACATATATGCTGCATTTTCTGCTTACATAGTTCTTCCTTCCAGCTCTGAATTATATGGACTTGAGCCTGCCCTGATGGCCTTGCCTGGTCTGCCCACAATGGGACAAAAGAAGTGACCCCATCTGGTTCAAAAGTTCAAAATGCCATCCATCCTTTACCAGAAATTTGAGAAAGCTGACCAGAGGTGTAAAGAGGGTAAAGACAAGATTTGTGGGACTTGGCCTCTTTCTTGGTTTGTGTATGGACTAATTCATCCGGTCAAAATTTGACGTCTCTACCGTCTTTGCATGATTTTTACAGGTCGCATAAGTGATACTTCTATTTATTCGTCCTCTCTTTTATAGAGAATGAATAGTATTTGATAGCAATAACATAAAATAATGTAATTATTAGGATAGTAATTATATTTTTTTATATTTATAAAAAAATATTTTTTTATATTTATAAAAAATTATAATTTTTTATATTTTTTTGACTCATAGAGTGCGATTATATTGTAATTTCGTATATTATATTTGGTAGTATAAATTATAATTATACAATTACATAGTTTATATTTAAAAAAATTAATTATTATAAAAAATATTAACATGATAAAAATAATTTCTAAACAAGTAATAAAAATTAAAATCGAACCATCATATACGTTATGTTAACCTAAAGAAGTATATGATAATACGATTACTAATAAAAAATAGCGAGAAAAAAACATCATATACAATTTTATTTAATTGTTCTAGTGCATACTTGTTTGGTTATTCCATGTTTAATATTTAACATATGCTTCTTATCATCATCTGTTAGTCATTGACCAAGTTCATCATCATTTGAATTTGAATATTTATCATTAATATTATCAAGATTTCCTTCTTTCATATACTCTTCAAAGTATATGGATCATCTCAATTTCACCTATGTTTGAAGTTATAAAATATGTAACATGCTAGTATGATCTACTATTTTTTTATGCTATACCAAGGTGATGTTGATATGAGAAATAATTTTTTTTACAACAACAAATGCCTTCTAAATCGCATTTTGAAGCCTTAAATGTGTCAAGTTAAGAGTTTGTGAGTTGTCTATGGTGCTTGTGTTTAGTATCATTCTCTCAAATTGTATCATACTCCACGATATGGTGTAAGAAAACCTTTTCTATTTTCATAATTAACATCAACCTTATAAGATTTAGGTTCATAGTTCAAATAGTATGCAACTTTAATTAAAAAAACTTATATAAACGTAATTTGGAGAAAAAGAAAACCTTTTCTATTTTCATAATTAACATCAACCTTATAATATTTAGGTTCATAGTTCAAATAGTATGCAATTTTAATTAAAAAAAATTATATAAACTTAATTTGGAGAAATACTAAAGCTTTGTTTGTTTCACTGAAAATGTAGCACCCCAAACCTGGCCCAGGCGTTATGGCCGAATCTGGCGGTGTCACATTGGCGTGCGAAGAGTAAAAATCGTTGCCGTTGGAAACCTCGAAACCAATTTGTTATTAATCAGTGATTCCAAAATGGGTTGTTCATTTTTAGTAAGTTGTTTACTTTAAAAACGTGGTTTATCATCCAAAAACCATTTACTTATCAAATCGCTATTAATTTTAAAACAACCTTTTATTGCGGAAGCTTTTTAAAACAGTTGCGTATTTGCGATTATTTTGTAAAAACGTTGTTTCTTTTTAAAACTCGAGTCCTAATACTAGTAGTTATAACCAAACCAAATTAAAATCCCAAAATTAAAAATAAAAACCAAAAGAGAGGCCTTATTACAGTAAAAATACTCATAATAAATTACTTATAAATTAAAAGATAAATATGGAAGTGTAAGTTGTTGTGTGGCCACCTTCGAGTCCTTCGCAGCATTGATCGGCCTAAGGATTACCTGCGCAGGTAAACAGAAGGGGTGAGTTTACGAAAAACTCAGTGTGTAATTCCCCAAACATGCAAGTAATATGCAATAAAACAAACTGGGCCTAAGCCCTTCACAGTACCAGTATTAGTTGGGCCTTAGCCCATAACAATATCAATTGTGCCTTAGCACATAACAGTATCAGAAATCAAAATGCATGATGCACATAATCCCAACCAACCATGCACACCATCTCCTGTCTAACCCTGCACTCTTGTGGGGAATAAATCGACCCACCCATCCCTACATTCAAATGTTAGCACCAGTTGCGGCACTAACCAGTAATGCAGCAAAGCTGCCAGTAATATAAATGACTTAAAGCCATCAGTAGGTCCACAGTCGTCTTGTGCGGCCCGTGTGACCTTATCAATACAGTACACTTCCTTTAAATATCATAACCCATCCCCATGCAATGCAATATGTTGTGACATAATATCATATGTGTATGCAAGACGTCATGCTCAAATATAGTCATACACAAAGTAAGGGCAAAACAATCATTTGTCACATATGGGTATAACAGTCATTTTACCCTATAGGGGTATATCGGTCATTTTACCGTACGGGGGTATATTGGTCATTTTACCCTACAGGGGTATATTGGTCATTTTACCCTACGGGGGTATATCGATCATTTTACCCTACGGGGGTATATCGATCATTTTACCCTACGGGAGTATGTCGGTCATTTTACCCTACAAGAGTATATCAGTCATTTTACCCTATGGGTCAAAACAGCGCAAATGGGCCCAAGGCCCACTATACGGCCCATATGGGCCTACACGCCCGTGTGGCCCACTAATCCCCGAAATTACCTTGGTTGTGTGAACAACACAGCCTGGTCCAATATCCTACACACAACTGTGTGGTTTACCCGTGTGAGGTCAACGAGCTCATTGGCCCCACACGGCCCATTTTGGCCCAACGTGGCCCAAAACGGCCTAAGCCTATGAGTTCACTCATAGTGGCCTTTACGGTCAAACGCCCATGTTTCGTGGGCTCAGATTACCACACGAGCGATCGCACGCTCGTATAGCATTAACATCCTATTTTTCGGCTTTTCGGCTTTTGCCGATCTATGAAAAATAACAGTGTGGTTATACACCTGTTTACGAAAAAGCGCACACGGTCTTTTCAGCACTCCAAATCTGAGTTCATTTACAATTGTTCGATTAGTTGCAAGTCAACAGAAATTAAAACGATCTCAGTCGAAAAACTCAGTCACTTAATCCACAACCTCTTACCTTACTTGAACCACCGATGCCCTACACGCCCTAACCGTCAAATAGAACAACCACCAGTCCCACAGTTACCACCTGCATACCAGTCGATATCCTATTACCATTATTCATAAAAACAATTAATTACCTAAATATTTACTCAATTGAATCATATACACGGGTTGACTAAGCATTAGGCTCATAAGGGCGTTACCTTCAATCGAGTAAGAAGGGAGGTTTCGCCCACTTAACCGCCAATTAAAGACCTTTTACCCTTCGAATAGCTCTTAGGCATCAACTAAAAAAATAGGTAAGCACTTCATCATCAAGCAACAAAGTAACACAATAATATTACCCTTACCAACAACGCGAGAAAAAACCGTCTATGAAGTGCAAGACTTTAACAGTAAGTAGAGAGTGCTCACCAAAAACAAAGAAGGGGACACCGTTGGCTCCAAGAGAAAGAACAGTTTTGATAGCAAATAAATAAAAGTGAAGGTTGGAAGAAGGGAAAGATTCGGCCAAAGGGAAAAGTAAAGTGGAGAATTTGCTCACTACACAATGAGAATAAAAGGAAATGAATAGATAGTTGGCAAAGAAGGAGGAAGAAGCGATTGTTGTGGGATAGGTCAAAGCCGAAAAGAATAAAGGATCCAGTCGAAACACACTTTACAAAATTCAGCAAAAAGAAATAAGCAAAAAGAGAGACGACAACTTGAGAGCAAAGAAAACAATCGTCAGAGAAAAGAAAATTTTGAGAATTAAAGGAGCCGAATTTTTGAAAAAATATCACAATAATCAGATAATTCTTCCCCCTTAATTTCTCCTATAATCCCTCCAACCTCCCATCAAATCCCATGATCCACTCCCTAACCTTTCCATGACCAATTCAAACTCCACTCAGTAGTATTTTAGTCAACTTTTGCTTCTCCCACGGTAAAGAACAAAATAAATACTCATTTGTGCATCTCGAAGCCTCAAACCTCAAACCCTATGCACACTCTACACGCATTACCAATTGACCACTAAGCTCCTTGTGTCATGGTTTACCCAAATTTAATTATAAGCCTGTTGGCCCAAAGCTAGAGGTTTACTCAAGTAAAACCAAAATTTTTGCCCAAGCTACAACTTGAACGCAGGACTTCTCAAACACTCCCAGAGCACAAAATCACTGAACCAGACAGTCAGTTATGTTACTTTCTCGCTCGACTAAATATTTATGTGCAGTCTCCTAACCATTCCCTTGCTCAAGGCCCAATACTTCTAGGCCCAAATTTAGGGCGTTATAGAAAATTACTTCCGGAAAATGATTTCTGGAAAATGATTTACTTTTCTGGAAAAGCTAATATTTTCTGGTGTTTAGATGAATCTGTGTAAAATATTTTCTGTTGTTTGATAGATTTCTTAAAAATATTTCATAAAAGTTGTTTTCAATTAAACAAACATACATTTGAGGTTTTCTTATTTTTTCATTGTTTAATTGAATTTATTTCTATCTATAATTTTATATTTTACATTGTTTTTGCATATATTAAAAATATTATGTTAAATTCAGATTCATTATAATGTCATTTTTTAATTATATGACTACTAAGAGATTATTTTTATTTAAAAATGTGACATCAACAAAATTGACAAAAAAAATTAACGATGTCAATAATTGGACTTGATTTTCAAATTTGAAAAGTAAATGGACTAAATTCTTGAAAATAAAAAGTACAAAGACTAAATTACAAATCTATGAAGTGTACATAAACTTATGACATATTTTAACCTTTATACTACAAAACATTTATTATTAATATATTTATAATTGCAATAAATATTTATTATTAAAATATTAATATTAAATATTTTCAATAATATGTAAATAATATTATTTAAAATTATTATTTTTAAAATTTATTATTAAAATGAAATTGAAATATTAAATAATTTATTAAAATAATAAATTATATTTATTATATTAATAATTTATTATATGACTAAATATAAATAATTAAATATGTATTTTTAATAATATTGAAAAATATAATATTTTAAATATTTTTAAAAATAAAAAAATTATTATCAATATAATAATATTAAGCCTGATTTAAGTTAATTTTTATATAAAAATAAAATTATCTATAGATGAGTTCTTTTCCGAAAATGACTTACGCTTTTCAAAAGGGTAAGTCATTTTACAGGAAAAAAGGCTTATTTTACCTTGACCTATAAGTCATTTTTCGTTGACCAAACTATTTTTTGTGAAACAAACATAGGAAAATGCAGAAAATATTTTCCGTAAAACCTTTTACATGTAAACAAATGGACCCTAAGTTAAGTTATATCCTTTTTTTTTATAATACCTAAATTAGGTCAAAATAATATAAAATTTGTAATATTTAACATTTATAAAAAAATTATAAATTATTCGAAACTCTCATAACACTTCTTATAAATAATATAATTTTTTTATCATTACTTTTAAAGTTTATTTTATAAATAAGTTATGATAATAAAAAAATTATAACATTTTTATGAATAAATATATTATTTTTATAATATATAAGATGCGCACATTAAGAAGTTTTGTCCATAGCCATAAATTTTATAAATAAATATATTATAAAACTTTTATAACAGTTAAATTAATTTTTATAATAAACTTTTGATTATAACTATAGAAATTTTTTAGAATTGAAATAATATATCTTTTTGTTATAATTTTATAAAAGACACAAATTTTTTATAATATAATTTTTTAAAATTTTATAATATAAGAAATTTTTTACTATATTTATCCAAAACACTCATACATGTTATGCTTATAATATAATTTTATAACTTGTATAAAAATAATTTTTTAAAATTGAGGTTGGGTGTAATTACTCCAATTCTCAACCTCTAAGAATTGGAATCTATAATTGGGGTGATCCAATTACACCAAATTCGATGCAACCCACCAACTACAATAGTTACCCAAACATGCCAACCCTTATGTAATTACAAGCAATTACACTAAAATCCAATTATTAGGTGGTTTTCCAAACATTACCTAAATAATAATAATTACCTAATTTAGTTGGTTGAATTAAATAGATTTATATTTGATTGGCGAGAATGATTTTAAATTAATTATAGTTCATAAAAACTATAAAAATAAATTAATAAAAATATTTTTAATAAAAATTGATGTGCAGAGAATTTTAATATTATAATTTAAAGATATTCATCGATATATATTATATATTTTTGAGATAATGTCACATTTAATACATGTACTTTCATAATATGCTCAATGAGGTATCATACTTTAAAAATGTTTAATATGATACTTGAACTATCAATATGTGTTTTATTATGGTACTTGTACTTTTATAAAATGCCCAATGTGGTACATGTATTTTGAAAATGTGTAATGTAGTACTTGAACTATCAATATGCTTTTTTTTTTTTTTTTATGGTACTTAGTGTTAACACCATTAGCAAATTGCTAAACCAACCAATGAAAATTTGACATGAAATTTTTTTCTTCAAATCATCAAGTTCACATGGATATTTGTAATGCCTCTAAAACCACTACGATATACAAGTGGTATTAATCCAAGAACATGCATAGTAAATTTCCCTAGTAAATGAAACATGATACATTAGTGTCAACAGAGAAGGTTGTTGGATACCAAAGAAAGTTGAAGCAAGAGGTATGTTGTGAGATATTAACTTGAGGTATATATAAATGTAAAGCTGTGAAATTTGAAGGGGTAAAATCATAAATATTCAAAACTTAAAATGTTAAATTAAAAATTTGGAAAATTTTAAAAGCTAAAGTACTAATTTTACCAAAAGTGAGGATGGCTCAAACATAAATGTAAAAAAAATATCAGGGGAAAAATGACTATTTTTCAAGTATAAATATTTTTGACAAAATCACCAAAATGACTTTATATATGTGTATTGAATTTGAGCCATTGGTTTTACTTGATGAAGATGGAATTAATATGGGTTGATGGATTATAGACAATTATATTTATTAAATTATGGAATTTTTGCAACATATTAATCATTGGATCTTGATAAAATGTGAGATGAAATCATAACCTTTGGATGAAATTTATGATGTTGAGATATTTTATATTATTTTATTTGATAATTATAAAAGAAAGAAAATGAAGAATTTTCTTCATATTTTCATGCATTCACATGTCTATACAATGGAGGAAGAGAGAAGCTTTAGTTTTCTTTCAGTTTGGTCCTCCATTCAAATGACAAGAATCCACCCAAAACCTTTGATTTTTGAGTGAATTTTCAACTGAAATCAAGTCCCCAACAACACCAAAAATTTTGTTTTCATGTTGGAGTTCATGAGTTCATGGATGAAGGTTAAAGAAAGTTAAGAAAGTCTGATAAATCAAAGTGACAATGATCACCACCAAATGTGTGCCACAAATTGTGCGAACATTTGACTAGAAAATATCGTACCAAACAATATTAATTCAGATAAATATGAGTCAAATTGTAATATAGATGTGTACAACGTAACGCAGGGAAGTATTCTGAGATCGTACCCAAGGGAGGACGAATTAAACCAGAGATCTGTAACACCCTTAACCTGTATTTGTCGCCGGAACAAGGTTACGAAGCATTACTAGAGTTTACAGAACAAATACAGATAATTTATGTCATTAACTATTCATATTCAAAACTATTCATATCGTCCCTTGATTGAACCCTCGAGGCCCAATTTAAGCATTAGAAATAGGTCGGGACTAAATCAGGACCTTAGTGAATTTTTCGCAAAATTCTAAAATTTTTCTTATATACAAGGGTCACACGCTTGTGTGGTCATGTAACACCCCTAACCCGTATCCATCGCTGGATTAGGGTTACGAGGCGTTACCGAACCATACACAATTCAACACGGTCATTTAAAACAATTCATGCACTAAGTTTCATCAACTTCTTTACCATAGTTCTCAAGCTTAAATAGCAACTCATCACTCATTTATAAATGTCAAATTAGTACATATAAATCACATATCCAAATAAATAGATCATGAATCATATACGAACCAGGTAGCCATAATTCACTTAATTACATAACCAATTCGCATTACAAATCATGCTCCAAAATTCAACTAAGTCATTACCATTTACCTATTCAAAAATTTAACTAAGCTATCATACATCAATAATATATTACAAGCTTCATAAGTTCATTGTTCGAACCTTATTATCCTCACATTCATGTTATTCGAATACTTGAAATATAATCAAGCATATATCATTACATTCATATACTGAGCATATGTCAAAACATCCATTGTATACATTTATTTCATTAATAAATTACTAATCATACCATTTTATAAACCTATACACAACTGCACTATGTCATATCAAACCATATCATTAGTTAAATAACAAACATATCATTTTACAAGCTTTACGCATGCGCATACTAAACCAATTCGGCCATATCACATGGTTTAATATTTATTTACATATAATACAATTGTAACACCCCAAACTCGGCCCAGACGTTATGGCCAGATCCGGTGTGTCACATGAATAGTGAATTACGCTTCGATCTTCTTTTAATAGTCTTTAGGTTGACTTCGCAAAACCACCTCATGCCTTTTGTAAAATAGAAAGTTATTTAGTTTATAAAAAAAAACCCTATCCACCATCAGTTGAAGTTTACTTCTTAAAAGAACTTGTTATGGTGTCGTTGCTAATAGATTACCCATTTGTCGCGTAGGATATGTTTGGAAAATGTTTGTTAATTTGAAATAAAAATCCTCGCAGACTAGACTATCATTTGAAACCAGTACTAAATAAATAAGTAAAAACCAAAATAAAAAGAAAAATAATTACCGAGCAGCCTTATTACAGTTTAGAATCCAAAAATTAAAGAATACTAAAATAAAGTAAATTTAGGAAAAATATAAAACCAGAAGAACAGTTCACGTGGCCACTCCGAATCCCTCGTAGCTCTAAGTCCTCTAAGGTTGGGGTTCACCTGCATGGATGGAAAGAAAAGGGGTGAGTTTGTGAAAACTCAGTGTGTAAGCTAACCCAACCAGAGTCAGAGATCAGTTCAAGCTTAGTCTGGGCCTAAGCCCTATTCAGATACAGTGATAACTGGGCCTTAGCCCTATTCAGAAAACAGTGTGGGCCTAAGGTCCGTTACAGTAACAGATCAGTGTATTATGCATGTATGCAAAGCCCAAGCCCGTACCAGCCCTACACACCACCCGTACCAGCCCTACACACCATGTGGGGAATAACTTAACCCACCCAGCCCTATACACCACAGTTGCAGCATAGCTACTTAATCAGATATTGTGGCCAAGCCACCAAAAATAGTAATACGAGGCAGAGCCCCTTAGCAGAATATGTGGCATTGCCACTTTAGCACTTCCTCCGTCATAATATCCCATCCCCATGCAAACAGAATATAATATGACATGGCATACAAAATAGAAGATACAGTAGCATGCAAATCAGTCAACTTAACCCTAGGGGTAATATGGTCTTTTAGCACTTAGGGGTAAAATAGTAATTTCCACCCTTAAGGGGTATTTCGGTAATTTTTCTAGATTTTAGGGTTTAATGCCTATTACAGTCTATTAACAGTCCTCACGTCACTTGAGCAACTTAATTAACCCCTTTCATTATTACAGAGTCATCGGGCCCTAAAACCTTTAATGGGCCCGACGGAGCCCACAAGCTACTGTAGCCCACTAAATCCAAATTTTACACCCGTTTTAGCAGATCTAATAACCAGATTACCAGAATATACTTACCACTTGTTTTCACCCATATGGGTCCGTAAGCCTATTGGGCCCAAATTTGGCCCATTGAGGCCCAATACCACCAATGTGCACGAAAAAATGCACAGTAGTCTTACCTTCTATTATTGCCATTTTTACAATTTCAAACTGACTCACGAGTGCTCGCACGCTCGTAAGCCCTCAAAATGCCGGAATTTTAGCATTTCGGCTTTTCTACTTTTCCCGATCTAAGCTACTGAGGGTGTCGATTACACACATGTTTGCGTACTACGTCGAGATCCTCACTCAATTAGCCTACAACAATTCCACCACACTATTAAACTATAATCCAACGAAATCAACGAAAACGACATCACCATCATATTCGACCAACACCATCCAAAGCCATTAATCATTTACCTTTGCTGAAATCTACAACTAGATCTAGATATAGATTGCTCCAACGGTCCTAGCCTCCAACTGCTCATCGTTAGATCGTCTCTTTACCACACTAGAATACATGAGAACCAAAAGAAGAAGGCTAACATCAATCTTTATTAAAACCGATAGCCACCCTGAAGAGTTGGGGTTTACGGCTTTTCTTGAACCATAAGGTTACGAAAGAAGGGATTTGGGTACTTACCACCACTTTGTTTTGCCAAAAGAGAGCCCCCAAACACCAGCCTAGTCCAGATCCATTGTAGATCTAGTTAGAACGCGAGAAGAGGATAGATCTAAGTGATTCGGCTTTTGGAAACCCACTAGAGAGTATGTAAGTTTTGGTTTTGAGAGAAAAGGTAGAAGGAGAAGGAAAGTTTATGAAAGGAGAGGAGATGGTCGACAGAGAGATAAGCGGTTTGAGGGTTCAACTCTTAAAAGATTAGTAATAAGGAGAAGAAGAAATTTGACCAAAGAAGAAATCGACAAACAATTGATTCAGGTTTCAGCTTTTGAGAGTAATCGGCTAGCAAGGCTTGAGAAAGGGGGTTACTTCAATCAGTGGAGTAAAGGAGAAGAAGAAGAAAAGAGTGAAGAGAGAAGAGGAGGATACTTGGTTTGGCTTTAGAAGAAAGGTGATGAAAGGCTTCAGCTTTGGGTAGATCGGCAAAAGGAGAGCTAACACCTTTCGAGATTTTGGCTTTTAGAATACTAAGAAGAGGAGAAAAGAAGAACAAAGAATGACCACCTTTGAACCTTACTCAATTGGCACTAAAGCTTGCCCAAAACAAATCCCGAAAAGAACCAAAACGGGGGTATTCGGCACACTAATACTACACTTGCCGAAAATGCAAGTTTCAAACCCACTAGCCGAATTAGCTCCTCTAAGACCCCTACAATCGGCCAACTCTTGTTCACCTCTCAAAAGTCCTAGATTTTCTCCTAGATAACCTCCCCTTATCACTCCCACCTAATTCCATGAGCACTTCAAACTTCTCCCTCCAGAATTTCACTTGAAGTCCACCATTTACCTTGCACATGCAGTAAAAAAATAAAACCAACTTCCTGCTCACCAGGAGTTTTGAACCTCAGCTCCCTTACAAGCCTCCACACGCCACTCCCATGCTCTTAAGTGATGCCACCTTGCCACTTTGACACAGGCCTTCCTGTGCTTGAAAACCCTAACTTCTCATTAAAAGCCCACTTAGCCACTTCCCTTTCTCCTACAAGCCCAAAATCTAAAATTTTACCAAGCTTTAAACTTAACCCTAGGCCTTCTAAAGGTTCACCAAACATACTCAAAGCATCATTTAGCACATCCAGACAAGCAAAAATAAATTCAAGCAAAATCTCAAAAGCTTGAAAATTGGGGCGTTACAATAATAGTTGACATTATTCATCCTTGAACACAATGACAAACCAAAACGTACTTAACTTGCATGCTATCTATCATGTCTAATCTTCAAACACTCATCCAATCAAATAATCTGCTATTCATTTATCAATTTTAACATAAAAAGGTCATACTAATTTATGCATAACTCTCCATACTATCGATAGCCATTTCTAAGCACAATTGCCGAATCCAAACATGTCAATTTCATATGCTAGTATCATGTCAAAATTTCATATACACAACCAATTCATTTCTCACTTATTCGGCTATCAAAATTAATCTCAAAAGTCATACCAATTTCACCATTCCATCTTAATCTAAATATACCATTTCATAACCAAATACTAATATCAACTTGACACTTTATAACTATTCATCTAGCTAACAAAACGTACCTAATTAACCAATTCACAAGCAAGGATATTCTCATAACATAGCTTATATAAACATGCCACAATCGAAAGACATCCATCAACTACATTAACATCACTAAAACTGAATTATATCAATCCACAAATACAAAACATACCATATATCAAGCTTACCAATTTGAGCTACTTTCGTGGTCGAATGTACATCATCATTAACATCAAATTCAAGCCAATTCGTATGGCTATATATATATACACACTACAAAACCAACCATAACAAACTGGCCTATACATGCCATATGTCATAAATACAAGTTTTCAAGGTACCAAAATAGTGATCAATAGTGTGATGATGATCCTCAACGATCCCTGAGCTCGAGATAGCTTTATATATCTATAAGGCAATGAAAGAATGCACAAAGTAAGCTTTGAAAGCTTAGTAAGCCATAAGCAAACAATTCATCACAAGAACACATATAATTCAATTTGAATAGGCCAAATTTAACTAATCTCATACACATATAAATCACTTTTCTCATCTAATCCATAGTACCACATCAATTAAATTCACTTATCTTACTTTTCAATGAACATATAAACTTCACACATACCTGAGTCATTTAGCTCAAATTCACCTTTGGTCTCATTTTGATATTGCCCTTTGAACCATTCGGAATCGTTAAGGATACTCAGAAACACATATATCACATACAATTCCATATCCCAAATATGGTCTTATATGTTATCACATATCGATGCCGTTGACCCAGACAGGGTCTTACACGAATCATATACGATGCCAATGTTCCAAACATGGTCTTACACGTAGTCTCATACTGATGCCAATGTCAGACATGGTCTTACACGAAACACACATCGGAAGCCCTAATGTCATGACATACGTATCCTATACTATTCCTATAGTTCGTACGGGGCTTTCGGATGTCGTAATTCAATCAATTCAAGCTTGAAGCAGGTCCTCCAATGTTCAATTAAATTCGGCAACATATATATATTTATTTATAATTCAATTCAGCAACATATAATATATACATTTGAATTTAAGATCATTTATTTACTTATGAACTTACCTTGTTCTAAAACGAATGGATCGGAATGACTATTCAACAACTTTCGACTTCCCTCGATCTAAATTCGATTTCTTCCTTTCTTGATCTAAATCAATTCAAAATTAACTTATTTATTAACATATTCATTTAATTTCATCCAAAAACACATAAATGGGCATTTTGCACTTTAGCCCCTAACATTTCACATTTTTACAATTTAGTCCCTATTTCAAAACAACATTAAATACTCAAAATTTCAACATGCTCATGTTAGGCTGAATTTTCCTTAGATCCCTAGAAGCCTATTAATTTCATTTATTTCACATTTTGACCCCTCAATTTACAAATTTCACAATTTAGTCCTTAATAAACATTTGTATAAAAAATCACTTAATAAACTATAATAATCTAACAACAAATATTTATTTTTCATCATCAAACAACAAAAAAATCAAATTATCAACAATGGAAAATCACAAATTCATTATCATATCCAAAAATTAAAGCATGGGCTAGCTAGTATACGAAGCAACGATCTCAAAAACATAAAAATCATCAAAAACCGAGCTTAGGAACACTTACAAATTGTTCATGCAAGTGCCGAACCGTTTAAGCAACCATGGCTTCTTTTCTTCTCAACATTCGGCCATGAAAATGATGAACATGCATGTTCTTTTCTTTATGTTTTATTTTATTAGTTATTATTACCAATTTACTTAATTAACCTTTATAAATAATTTGAAAACCATATAATGCATGCCCAAAATCATCCACTCATACATTCAATGGTCAAATTACAACATAAAATCCTCACCTTTAATTAATTAAAATAATTAAGCACTTTAACATATAGCATGCTACTTTTACATTTTATGCGATTAAGTCCTTTTGTCAAATTAAACAATCAATTGATAAAATTATTTCACGAAACTTTCACACATAATAATTCACATGCTGTAAACACATAAAATAATATTAAAAAATTTTATGACATCAGATTTGTGGTTCCGAAACCACTATTCTAATTTACCTAAATCGGGCTGTTACAGGTCAGGCCATGTGACTCACACGACCAAGTGACATGCCCATGTCTCAGGTCGTGTGGCTTATGGGGTAGGGTACACGCCCGTGTCCCTAACCTGTGTAACTCTCCGACTTGTAACTTAATTAAGTGCAGGGGTCACACGGTCAAGTTACACGCCCGTGTGCTAGGTCGTGTGGACAATTTAATTTTCAAAAATTAGGTGTAGGATTCACATGGCCATGGCACACACTCGTGTACTAAACTGTGTGTTACACACGACTGAGACACATGCCCGTGTCTTTGCTTGTGTGCCCAATTTTGAGCATTCTGTTTCTGAATTTTAAAATGCGGGGGACACATGGCCAAACCACATGCCCATGTACCAGGCCATATGTCACACACAGTTAAGACACATGCTTGTGTGTTTACTCGTGTGGACAAAATAAGACCATTTCCTAGCCTTATTTCTCACCCAAAATTTTCCAACAACCTACACCAACACTTATAAACATATACCAACCAATTCAAATTTTCAAATGATTAAGCTTACCAAATTTTCATTTATGTACTTAGGTAAATTTGTATCATTTATACTAATTCAAATTCATTTACCATTTGATTCATATTTCATATACTACTTAACCATTTCAAAACATATCAAACATGATATGGTCTTATAATTATACACCGAAACATACCATTCTAGCCATTCCAATGGCTAGTTTACAAACATCCATTTTCATAGCTTATACATGGCATTGTACCTAAATAAGGTTTCTATTTATACCAAAATAAGCTGGAGGATAGTGTGATAATACTTCGACTGATCTTGAACTTTACAAGCTTTCGAGCACTATAAAATAGAAGAAAATAAACCTAGTAAGCATTTAATGCTTAGTAAGTTCGTATAACAGGAATTTAACTTACCATATATTTCCATTTAAGATAAGTATGTAATAATGCATCTAAGCAATTCGGCTTATAGCCTAAAACACAACTTCAACAATCATGTTAGTCAAGTAATTCACATAATACCAAGAACATGGATGAGCTCATCAATTAATATTTTTCATATACATATGCTTTCCATATCATTATTCCATATCACATGTACACTTTAATGACAATTCATTTCAAGTTTAGTTTAGCCATGTTAGAACTTTACCCATTGGGTTTACTTGAAATATCGATGGATACGCTCATGTAGTAAACTTTAGTGTACAAAATTAAAATTCGTCAATTGAATCCGGGGGGTACCCAATTAGGGCACATAATCGGGAAACACACTCTCGAGCCTTATAATGGGAAGCTCACACAAAGCCATTTCGAGAAGCTCATAAAGAGCCTATTGGGAAGCTTATCCGGGCTATATAACGGGAAGCTCATAAGAGCCATAATCAGGAAGTTCACAAAGAACCATATTGGGAAGCTCATGAAGAGCCATGTAATGGAAGTTCTGGGTAGCCAAATATCGCGAAGTTCAAGTGAGCACTATCGGGAAGCTCCCAAAGAGCCAATTTAATAGGAAGCTCATAAAGAGCCTATAATCGGGATGTTCATAAGAGCTAAGGAGTGTCCACAACAAATGTAGGATCATAACCTATTGGGATGCTCCAAAAAGCTATAACGGGAAGCTCATTGAACCTTATACGGGAAGCTCGAGAGGGCTAATTTGGGATGCTATTTTTGAGTTATAGTGTGTCTGCAACATCTGCAAGACTACAACTAATACAGGAAACTTATATCCATCTATTTTCATTATTCAAATGGGACTTATCAATTATCGTGCAATATCAGACATGTGATTAATTGCATACATTAAGCATTTATGAATTTCACATAAATATAACATGCAATTCAAATGTATTAATATTTATAATTAAGTTACATGAACTTACCTCAATATTCGCTCGTATAAGAAAATCTACTAATCTAACACTTTTTATTTTCCTCGATCCAACTCGGTATTAGGTCTTTCAGGATCTATATAAATGAATTTAATAATCAATTTAATCTATTTCATACTTATTTATATTCAATTTACATCCTAGGCAAAATTATTATTTTGCCCCTATACTTTTCATAAATGACAATTTCATCCCTAGGCTCAGAAAATGAAATTCATGCAATTTAATACTTATTCCAAGCCTAGTTGAATTTTCTATATAATAATAACAGTCCTTATATTTCACAAAAATCAAAAGTTTTCCATGAATTTTACATTTTTACAATTTAATCCCTAAATCACAATTTCATAAAAATTCACCTTGTAAAAGTTGTTTATATATCAACAATCTTTCATTTTCTACCATAAATTTCAGCATATTCATCCATGGAAAAACTTTAATACTTTGATATCTTTTCAATTTAATCCCTAAAATAAATGAATTAAGCTATTTCAATATAAAAAATATAAAAATCACTAAAAACGGGACAAGAAAACATACCTAATTAAGCCAAGAAAGTTTCCTTTCTCTCTCCTAGGGTTTCCATAGAATTTTGGGGATGAAGATGATAATAATATGATGATATTTCTTTTTAATTATTTATCATCCTTTAATTATTTACATTTCCAATTCAGTCCTTTTTCTTTTTCTAATTTTCCACTGATGAATCATCAAAAATATCTACTAACTTTTTCTTAATGGTTTAATTACTAAATTAGGATCTTATATTTTGAATTCCTTAACTATTTAATCCTTCCAGCTACTAGAATTCAAGTTTTACATTCTATACAATTTGGTCCTTTCCATAATTAAACACATAATCGGTAAAATTTTCTTATCAGAATTTTCATATAACATTCCTATCATAATGCAGACCATACAAAAATTTTAAAATAAATTTTCTTTATGATTCAAATTTGTGGTCCCAAAATCATTCTTCCGATTTCACTGAAAACGGGTTGTTACAACTCTTCCTCACTAAAAAATTTTTGTCCTCGAAAATCTTACCAATAAAGAGGTTCGAGTATTGCTTCTTCTTTGTTTCTTCCGGTTCCTAGGGAGCCTCTTCTATTCCATGTCGTTGCCAAAGAACTTTTACCAGAGCTACCTTTTTATTTCTTAACTCTTTTGTTTCCTGTGCCAGAATTCTGATCAGTTTTTCACTGTAAGTCATGTCGGGCTGAATCTTAATCACTATTGGAGAAATAACATGTGAAGGGTCTGATCGATATCGCCGTAGCATAGATACATGAAAAACATTATGAATCTTTTGTAACTCTGGTGGTAAAGCTAACCGGTATGCAAGAGGTCCAATTCTTTTAGCAATTTCATATAGCCTAATAAACTGTAGACTAATTTTTTCTTTTTGGCCAAACTGGAGAACTTTCTTCCAAAGTGATACTTTCAAGAATACCTTGTCACCGACTTGAAATTCTATCTCTTTTCTTTTAAGATTAGCATAAGACTTTTGACGATCAGAGGCTACTTTCAAACTTTCTCAAATTACTATCACATTTTCTTTAGTCTCACGGACTAAGTCAACTCCATGTATCTTTTTCTCACTAAGCTCTATCCAATACAATGGAGTTCTACATTTACGACCATACAGAGCCTCATACAGTGCCATTTTAATGCTGGGCTGATAACTATTATTATATGCAAATTCAACCAAAGGTAGGTATTTTTCCTAGTTACCTTCGAATTCCAAAATACAATATCGGAGCATATCCTCTAAAATCTGTATTTCACATTCAGATTGACCATCAGTCTGAGGATGAAATGCAGCACTGAAATGTAACTGTGTACCTAGAGCTTCTTGCAACTTATTCCAAAATTGAGATGTAAACCAGGGATCTCTATCAGAAATAATGGAAAGTGGTACTCCATGTAGTCTAACAATCTCAGCAACATATAATTCAGCTGGTCTATCTAGGAAAAATCTATATGTACTGGAATAAACTGTGCAGACTTCGTTAGACGATCAACGATTACCCAAATAGTAGCTTTCTTTTTCAGAGATAAGGGTAATCTGGATACAAAATCCATGGTCACTCTTTCCCATTTCCATTCCGGTATTGTAACTGGCTGTAATAATCCTAAAGGCACCTGATGTTTAGCTTTTACTTGCTGACATATCAAACATTTATATACAAATTTAGAAATATTCTATCTCATTCTCGGCTATTAGTACTTCTTTTTCAAATCATTGTACATTTTGTTACTACCAGGATGAATAAACATAATACCACTATGAGCTTTGTATAGAATCTTCAGTACTAGCTCTGAATTCCTTGGTACACATACTCTACCTCTGAATAATAGACAATAATTAGACCCAATCTAAAATTCTAAATTAGAATCCAACCCACACTATGCCCGTTTAGCTTGTAATTCATCATCATCTTTTTGAGCCTTACAAATCTGCTATAGAAACGTGGGTTTAGCTTTTAATTTAGCTATTATTGAACCATCCTCTGATAATTATAACTGGGTATTCATTGCTCACAAAGCAAACCGAGATTTTATGCTTAGAGCATCTGCAACCACATTGGCCTTTCCTCGATGATAGTTAATAACCAGATAATAATCTTTCAATAATTCAATCCACCTGCACTGTCCCAAGTTCAAGTCTTTCTGTGACATCAAATACTTCAAGCTCTTGTGATCAGTAAAGATGTGATATTTTTCACCAAACAGATAATGTTGCCATATTTTTAGTGCAAATACAATGGCAGCCAATTCAAGATCATGTATCGGGTAATTATTTTCATGCGGTTTTAGCTGTCTAAAAGCATAAGCTATTACTTTACCTTCTTGCATCAATTCACAACCTAAACCATTCAACGATGCATCACTATAAATTATAAATTCTTTACCAGATTTAGGCTGAACTAACACGGGTGTTTCACTCAACAAAGCTTTCAATCTGTCAAAACTCTGCTGACATTTGTTAGACCACTCAAATTTTACATCTTTTTGCAACAAACGAGTCATTGGAGAAGCTATCATTGAGAATCCTTGTACAAATCTCCAATAGTATCTGGCTAATCCCAAAAAACTTTTGACTTCAGATACATTTTTCGGTGGCTTCCAATTAATAATAGCTGAGATTTTACTCAGATCTACCTTGATACCTTCTGCAGACACTATATGCCCAAGGAAACTAACTTCCCGTAGCCAAAATTCAGATTCACTGAATTTGGCATATAATTGTTTCTCAAGTAAAGTTTGGAACACAATTCTCAGATGATTAGCATGGTCATTTTCATCTCGAGAATATACCAAGATATCATCAATAAATACCACCACAAAGTTGTTTAAATACAGTCTGAAAATTCTATTCATTAAATCCATGAATACTACAGGTGCGTTTGTCAAGCAAAACGGCATTACAAGAAACTCATAGTGGCCATACCTGGTTCTAAAAGCTGTCTTTAGAACATCTGATTCTTTTACCTGTAGCTGATAGTAACCAGAGCGAAGACCAATCTTTGAAAATATAGTGGCACCTTTCAATTGATCAAATAGATTGTCAATTCGAGGCAGTGGATACTTGTTCTTAATTGTGACTTTGTTGAGCTGTTTGTAGTCAATACATAACCTCAGCAATCCATCATTCTTCTTTACAAACAAAACCGGTGCACCCTAAGGTGAAGAACTAGGTCGAGCAAAATCTCTGTTAGTTAGTTCTTGCAACTGTGCTTTGAGTCTTTTAATTCTATTGGAGCCATTCTGTAGGGTGTTATATATATAAAAGATGTCTCGAGAACAAGGTCTATAGAAAATTCCACCTCTCTGACCGGTGGTAATCTGGGAAAAACATCAAGAAATTCACAAACAACCGACATTACTTAATCTTCTATTCAGACACTTTAGTATCCATTACATAAGCAATATAAGCATCGCACCTTTTCTGATATAATTTTGTGCAAATATCGCTGAAATCATAATAGATAACCCATCTAGTTTATTAGATTCAACATAGAGTAACTCACCATTTTGACATTTTAAGACATTGTACTTCTATTTACAATTCACTACTGCATCATGCTGAGTTAGTTAGTACATTCCCAAAATCACATCAAACTCATCAAAAGGTAGTAGCATCAAATTAGTCGAGAAACAATAACCCTTTACCATCAACGAACAAGTTTTACAAACTTTATCCACCATAACATACTGACCTAGGGGGTTTGAAACTTTAACCACAAATTTAGTAAATTCAACATATAAATTTTTAAGATACACTAAATTCGTGAAAATGTATGAATATGTTGAACCAAGATCAACCAAAGTAGTTATATCAGTGTCAAGAAGAGAAAATGTACCAGTAATAATGTCTGATGCAGAGACATCCTCTCTTGCACGTATAGCATATGTCCTTACCGGTGCTCTGGCTTAAAATTTGTCTATTGAATCTTTTGTCACACCTCAACTACCACTAACATTGCTAGGGTGTCGAGGTGGTTTGCCTCTTGAGGTGGGATTGCTCGGCCTAGAAGTCTGAACAGTATCTTTCACAGGCTTTTCCAGACAATCTCTGAGATAGTGCTCAAATGAACTCCATCTAAAGCAAGCTCTGCTTCTTTTGCGGTATTCATCAAAATGCAATTTATTGCAATGTTTGTATCTTGGTTTAGGACTTTCAACACTTCCTACACTTGTAACAAATGGAGATGGAGATCTCAGATTAGAGTGTTGAGAGCCTCCCTCTCTTCCAGAATACCCCGTAAATGTGGTAGAATGATCATAGTGTTCTTTGATTTCTTTGAAACAGATGCTTGTGACTTCCCCATAGATCTCTTGCTAGAAATCCAAGCTTCTCTCTGCTTGTCTCTTCTCTTTACTTAATTCATTGGCTTTGTGTGCTCGATCGGCTAGTACCACAAATTCCCCTAATTCAAGAATTCCCATCAATAGCTTAATATCTTCACTTAATCCTTCTTCAAAACGTTTGCACATATCAACCTCAGTGGAAACCCATTCTTTAGCATACTTGCTCAATCTAACAAATTCTCGTTCATGCTCAGATACTGTCATATTTCCCTCTTTGAGATCGAAAAATTCTTTCTTTTTTTGATCTAGAAATCTCTGACTAATATACTTCTTTTTAAATTCTGTTTGGAAAAACTTCCATGTAACATTTTCCCTTGGCACAATAGAAATCAAAGTATTCCACCACTAATAAGCTGTGTCTTTCAACAATGATACAACACATTTTTGGCACTCAACTAGTGTGCATGATAATTCATCCAAAACCCTGGTAGTATTTTCCAACCAAAATTTAGCCCTTTCTGGATCATCTTCAGTAGTAGCTTTGAATTCTTCTGCCCCATATTTACGAATTTTATTTACTAGAGGCTCACCAGTTCTAACAGGTTCAGTACCCTGTGGTATCTTAGGAACAGGTTGAGGAGCAGTAGGGGGAGGTTGTTGTAAAGTAGGATTTGTTCTAAAAAATTCTATGAACCATTCGTTCCTCGTTTGAAAGAAAGCTTCTTTTGCCTCCTCACCTCGGCCCTCATATACGGGCTTTCTACAACTACTAGATACAACTCATTGTTTTGAAGCTTGAGCATTGCTCTCAGCTTCCTCGGATTCAGCTCTAGCTTGATTGGGTGACATTACTATATGAAAAACTTGTTTAAAATGGTCAAGAGATATCACTATCACAATTTATATAATGGCATGTATAGCTAGACTTGCATTTATTATGATGTCTGAGAATCGATTAAACTGTAACTCTGATACCAACAAATGTAACATGACTATCCCGTATCTGTCGTCGAAACAGGGTTACGAATCATTACTAGAGTTTACAGAACAAATACAGATAATTCATGTCATTAACTATTCATATTCGAAACTACTCATATCGTCCCTTGATTGGACCCTCGAGGCCCAATTTAAGCATTAGAAATGGGTCGAGATTAAATTGGGACCTCAATGAATTTTTCACAAAATTCCAAAATTTTTCTTATATGCAGGGGTCACAGGCTCGTGTGGTCAGGCTGTGTGATATGCCCATGTCTCAGGCCGTGTGGCTTATGGGGTAGGGTACACACCTGTGTCCCTAACCAATGTAACTCTCTGACTTGAAACTTAATTAAGTACAGGGGTCACACGCTCGTGTGCTAGGCCGTGTGGACAATTAATTTTTGAAAATTTAATTTTTGAAAATTAGGTCTAGGATCCACACGGCCATGGCACACACTCGTGTACTAAACTGTATGTTACATATGGTTGAGACACACACTTGTGTCTCTGCCCGTGTGCCCAATTTTGAGCATTCTATTTCTAAATTTTAAAATGCAGGGGACACACGGCCAAACCACATGACCATGTGCTACTCGTATGGAGAAAAGAAGGCCATTTCCTAGCCTAATTTCTCTCCCAAAATTTGCCAACAACCTACACCAACACTTACAAACATATACCAACCAGTTCAAGTCATATAAATCAAGCTTAATACAAGTACCATGTAAGTTATATTAACATGTATATTCAAATGATCAAGCTTACCAAATTTTTATTTATGTACTTAGGTAAATTTGTATCATTTATACTAATTCAAATTCATTTACCATTTGATTCATATTTCATATACTACTTAGCCATTTCAAAACATATCAAACATGATATGGTCTTATAATTATATACCAAAACATACCATTCTAGCCATTCCAATGGCTAGTTTACAAACATCCATTTTCATACCAACATCAGCCTAATTACCTTATACATGGCATTGTACCTATGTAAGGTTTCTATTTATACCAAAATGAGTTAGAGGATAGTGTGATAATACTTCGACTGATCTCCAACCTTTATGAGCTTCCGAGCACTATAAAACAAAAGAAAATAAACCTAGTAAGCATTTAATGCTTAGTAAGGTCATATAATAGGAATTTAGCTTACCATATATTTACGTTTAAGATAAATATGTAATAATGCATCCAAGCAATTTGGCTTATAGCCTAAAACACAACTTCAACAATCATGTTAGTCAAGTAAATCACATAATACCAAGAACATGGATGAGCTCATCAATTGATATCTTTCATATACATATGCTTTCCATATCATTATTCCATATTACATGTACGCTTTAATGAAAATTCATTTCAAGTTCAGTTTAGCCATGTTAGAACTTTACCCGTTGAGTTTAGTTGAAATATCGATGGATACGCTCATGTAGTACACCTTAGTGTACAAAACTAGAATCCATCAATTCATATATGGTATTAGGGCATATAATCGGGAAGTTCACTCTCGAGCCTTGTAATTAGAAGCTCACACAGAGCCATTTTGGGAATGCATAAAGCGCCTATCGGGAAGCTTATCCAGGCTATATAACGGGAAGCAAATATGAGTCATAATCGGGAAGTTCACAAAGAACCATATTGGGAAGCTCATGAAGAGCTATGTAAGGGGAAGCTCTGGATAGCCAAATATTGGGAAGTTCAAGCGAGCATTATCGAGAAGCTCACAAAGAGCCAATTTAATAGGAAGCTCATGAATAGCTTATAATTGGGATGCTCATAAGAGCTAAGGTGTGTCCACAACAAATGTAGGATCACAACCTATTGGGATGCTCTGAAGAGTTGTAATAGGAAGCTCACTAAACCTTATACGAGAAGCTTGAGAGGGCTAATTCAGGATGCTATTTTTGAGCTATGGTGTGTAACAACTTGATTTTGGGCCTAGTCAAAACAGTTGTTTCGGAACCATTAATCCAAGGTTGGAGAAATTATTTCTAATATTATTTTATCTGTTATGTCATGATTTTATGAGTGCATGAAAATTTTGGTGAATTAATTTACGCAATTGTGAGCTTAATTGCGAAAAAGGACTGAATCGCATAAAGGGCAAAAGTTTTATTTTGTTAGTAAATGGTTTTAAATAGCTAGAGAACCGTAATTGGGGGTCTTTAATGAGAAAATACACCCATTTCATAGTGATGGTCGGCCAAGGAGACAAAAAGAATAGAAAAGTCAAAATTAGGTGAAATTTGGTGGACAATTTTGACTAGAAATAAAATAAAATAAACAAAAAGGCTTCATATTTTTCATTTCTTTCTTCTTCACCAAAAATGGCAACAAACATGGGGGTTTTAAGAGCTCAATCTTTCAGCCACCTATTTCTCTTGCAAGTAAGTGATTTTAATGGCCTTTCTTGATGATTTTTGTGTTTTTGGAACCTTTAAATCTTAATCTAGCTAATAAGGGGACTATTTTGCAAAATGGTTGAAAGTATACAGTTTTTCCATAAGAGTATTCATGTTGTTTGCTGAAATTTTATGGAAGAAAATGAATCTTGGTTGTCAAATAAACAACTTTTGTGAAAGGATTTTCATAAAAACACCAAGATTGGACCATTTTGTAAAAGTTGTAAAATAAGTGATAATTGTGTGAAATAATTGAAATTTAGGGCTTCTATAAGAGTAATAAAGGTTCAGCTAAGCTTAGGAAGTGAAGAAATTTGATAAAAATAATTTTACGAGCCTAGGGATAAAATCATAATTTTGTAAAAGTTTAGGGGCAAAATTATAAATTGCCAAAGTATGTGTTATGGGATGCTAGTAATAATTATAGAATTCAGCCAAGCATGGATTGTGTTTAATTTCATGAATTGGCACTTTTAGGTGATAGGGACTAATTTGCAAAAAGTGAAACATTAGGGGGCAAAGGTTTAAAGTGCCCTTAATGTGAATTTTAGACTAAATAGTCTAAATTGATGACTAAATAAGTAAATGTTATTATTATATAGATTGAGGGAGGTGAGACTTGGGCAAAGAACGAGGGTAAACAAAGGATCAGATTATTCGACTTAGTTTGTTGTTTCAGCTAACGAGGTAAGTTCATATGGTTGGTTTACAGTGATCAATTATTAATTAGAAATGATATAATGTATTATTCCGTATATTGTATCGAATCATGATAATATGGAAATATGAGATTGAATTGAAATATCGATCCAAGGAAAATGCAGGGTCGAGCACAATCGAACTAAGACTTGTGATGAATTGATGAAAAAAGACCATGGTTGGACCATGGCGACGTAAGAGCCAGTGTAAGACCATGTCTGGGACATGGCATCGGCCTCGATGTGTGTTAGGGTAAGACCATGTCTCATGGCATCGACACCAATAGGTGTACTAGTGTAAGACCATGTCTGAGACATGGCATCGGCACTGATAGATGAGAGCCAGTGTAAGACCATGTTTGGAACATGGCATCGGCCTCGACATATGAGGGTCAGTGTAAGACCATGTTTGGGACATGGCATCGATTTTAATATGTGAGCTAGTGTAAGACCATGTCTGGGACATAGCATCGGCATTGATGGGAGTGCTAGTGTAAGACCATGTCTGGGACATGGCATCAGCCTCGATGTGTGTCAGTGTAAGACTATGTCTGGGACATGGCATCGGCACCGATATGTGTGCCAGTGTAAGACCATGTCTGGGACATGGCATCGGCACCGATATCTGATAGCCAGTGTAAGACTATGTCTGGGACATTGCAACGGCGTGCGACCTCATGTAAGACCATATCCAGGATATGGCATTGGTATCGTGCATATGTGATTCCTGAGCATTCGATGGTGTTCCAAATGACTCATCAGGTAACTCGAAAATTTTGGAATTCATATCTACTTTTATGAATGAAATGTGAAGGTTTTACGAGTTGATAATATTTATTGATATTGAACTAAGATAACGTGTTGATGTTGATATTTAAGCAAATCAACGGACAAGATCAGCTTGAGAATAAAGAGGTAATTGAGCTAAGTGATACAGGTATGTATAAAATCTATGGGAATATCGATTGGAAATAATTTAAGGACATGTTATAAGTCCATAGCGTAAATATGAGTAATATTATAGTTTTGACATGCAAAATAGTATTTTATGCTTATGAAATGACCGTTGAATTAAATGTGAAATATTTCATATTGTTTATGCAAAAGTAATTGTAAGTGAATTAATAAGTACGCTTTTGATTCATAAGATTATTGGATATGAATAAGCCTTCAAAAATTAAGGTTAGTTCTATAAGGGAGTAGATGATTATACTGTGAGACCATGTGAACACTTTTATGCTCGTGTAATTGCTTGAGATGTATTTGGTAGTTAATATAAGCCTATTAGTCATATGAGCTTATTGAGCTTTATAGCTTATCTTATTTACTTTCCTATGTGTATAGGGTTTCAAAAGTTTGCTCGGGTTGGAAGGTGAAGGAGATCTCAACACACTATCCCATTATGGCTTGGTACATAAAGCTTTACAAATTTTTAGTTATATGGCATGTATAGGCTAGTTAGATTATTAAGTGTCAAGTGAATTTTAATTATTGTTGCCTTGGTGTTCAATAAGTGTTTAGCCATGAAATTTGGCTTGTTAATTTTGTGAAGTTATTGTATGGTGAAAGTAGTCTTTGAATGATGTGTTGATGTCTTGATTGTGAACGTTTTGGATGTATGCATTTGTTTGGAATGAAGCTATGTGATGTTGTATAGGACGGTGCAAGGGTGGCAAATTGGCTTGGTAAATAGCCTTGTTTTTGTCCATACAGGTAGACACATAGGCGTGTCTCTAGGCCGTGTGTGATACACAGTCTACCCCATGGGCGTGTAGTCAGGCTGTGTGTCCCCTGCACCTTAAGTTGACAAAATTAAATTCCCAGAAGTAATCATACGGGTTGAGACACGAACGTGTAACACCCCTATCCCGTAACCATTGTCAGAATAGGTAAAGGGGCATTATCGAACTTGTAACTCAGATCAGAATAATATAATATCTTAAACCAATAGTTTTCAAACATTCATAATCAATTCGTGCTTTAATAAAACATATAAAGCTCTAATAATATAACAGGGACTAATTTGACAACATATAAAAGATATAGGACAACTTAGGAAATTTTTTGAAATAGGGTCACACGGCCGTGTGCCTCACACGGTTACTAGACATGCCCATATGTCCAGGCCATATGAAAATAGGGCATACATACTGACTTGATTACACAGTTGCCAGGCATGCCCGTGTGTCCAGCTTGTGTGTTAACCTAACTTGGCTACACGATCAACAGACATGCCCGTGTGTCTAGCCCGTGTGCCATACTGACTTAACTAACCATAAAATAGGGGTCACACGGTCGAGACACACGCCCATGTGCTTTGGCCGTGTGGCACGAAATAAGCCTGGTTTAAGCCACATTTACCCACATATCTCTTGTACCTATATTCATCATTTTTGCACCAATTCCATATATTAAAAGAACAACAATTCCAACCAAAACAAACACATATATACCAATTCATAGTCAATCAAATTCATGCCAATTTGTATCATCAAAACATGTACCAATAAGAACTCAAATCATACTTATACTAAACTTACCAAATCATCCATAATAAAACCAATCTTCTTACCTACTTTCAAACCTCATTTATACTATAAACCATTCATCAAAACTACCATATAAAATGACATAACATATAGGGCTTTCATAATAAACCAACCATTACAAATCAAGCCATATCACATAGCTTGATCAAGTGTCAAAATTCATACCATAATCAGTAGCATATGTGACTAAAATATTCAACTTAAAAACTAGCCTATACATACCATATTTACATCATTCACAAAAGTTCCAGAAGTACCAAAAGTTGCTTGGATAGTGCGATAGCAATCTCCGACTTCGTCCAAAATCGAGCTAGCTACCAAAATCTATAAAACACAGAAAAATAAATAGAGTAAGCTTAAAGCTTATTAAGCCCATATAATATAGAATTAAACTTACCAATATGACATTAAACTTAAAAAGAAATACAAAACCAAATCATTTGCACAAATGCCTATTAATCAAATTCATCCAAAGGTTAGTACTAATCCAAATCATATACATCCATGTATAAAGAAGAAATCAAACATGTCTTTCATGTAATACTTCAATACATATCTTATATCTTATAAAACATATAAACCATGTAATCATATAATTCACGTATCAATTCATTTATTTCTCATATATTCATATAACATGTAATTAATGCAATCATGAAATTCTTATATCATATAAATCATGTATGTAATATCTCGAATTAGGGCCTAATCGGAATAGTGGTTTTGTGACCACAAATCTGAGATAGAAATAATTATTTTATAATTATTTTGAGGTTTATGATATGATTGTATGATTGTGTGAAAATTTCGTGAAGAAATTCCATGCATAAAGTGCTTAATTTGAAATTAGGGACTAAATCAAATAAATAGCAAAATTTGTATTCTAGAAGTTTTTAGTATGAAATTGCTTTGGAATATTAATTAGGAGGTCTTAAATAACAATTTGACCAATTTCTAAGTTTATGGACAAAAATTGGACATGAATGGAATTTTTGAAATTTTAGTAAGGAAGGGCATTTTGGTCATTTGGATATTAAATGGGATAAAATGGGAAAAATAACACAAAAATTGATCATCTTCTTCATATGTTGCTGCCGAATTTTTCTCTCCACCATAGATAGGGTTTCAACACTTTTAAGCCTTGATTGTAAGTGATTTCCATGCCCGTTTTTAATGTTATTTACATTTTTGAAATCCTTGTAGCTCGGTTTATCTATTTCTACCAATATTTTGAGTTAGGGTTCATATTTGGAAAAATACCCATAGGTGAAATTTTTGTATTTTGATGTTTTATGATAGAATATGAGGTTTCGGATTATGTTAGACAACTTGTGCTACTCGGTTTTGAGTAAAAACGAGAAGAACAGCTTAATCGGTAAAAATACCAATTGTTCATAAGTGCATATTGTAGTGGAATTTGAGCTTGCTAATGGTAAATAAATGATCAGCATGTCCTAAAACATAAGAATTTGGAATAAAATTTAATTTCCGAGCATTGGGGCAAAAGTGTAAATATGCAAAAATTTAGGGGTAAAGTTGTAATTCTGTCAAAATTTGAATTAAGGACTGTTTTGATAATGTGAGTATTAAATGAGCTAAATGTGCTATTTTAGATCAAGAAAAACGAGATTCAAGTCGTGAACGAGGGAAAAACAAAGTAGTCGAGGAATAGGCTCGATTCCAAATATTTTGCCATAAGGTAAGTTCATGTGTCAATAATGTAACGTAATTGTTATTTTTAAGTTAATTGATGTTATTTATATGATATGTTGATTTTTATCATGAAATATATGCTTTGTAGTTATTATCGAATAATATGCAAATTATGTGTACTACTTGTTAAATATAAATTGCTACCGAGTATTGGTTTCGGTATTCTATGGAAGACGGCAAGGATATGTGATCGAGGAAAATCCCGTTTGAACCTTGGGAATAGATTAGGATACAAGTGACATGTCACTAAAATGATTGAGTTTCGAACTCGTTGAGTTGAGTCCGAGTTCGTGAGAAGTAACTAGGCATCCGAGCTCGTTGAGTTGAGTCCAAGTTCACTTATGGATGCGAACGCCCGAGCTCGTTGAGTTAAGTCCGAGTTCGCTTATGGGCGGGTTACATGGTCGCTTGATTACATATGTGGCACTTATGTGCAAATTATCCATGTATCCGAGTTATATTCCGATGTGTTCAACGGGTAAAATTCTACAGAAATGGAAGAACACTCAAGATGCAAGTGTCATTTTATAAGTGTTGTGAAATGGACACTTTGGACAGGTATGTACTTGACCCTTGGGTTGAAACTTGATACAACAACAATAATGTGGTAAGATGATAAATGATGATTAGAAATGTGATATATGTCTTGGTGATACCATGCTAGTGTTGCTTGGTATAATTGCTTTGTTATGTTACTTGTTATTTGCATATGAACTTACTAAGCATTTATGCTTACTCCCTCCTTTTTATTCATTGTAGTTCTGGACAAGCTGGCTCAGGAATCGGGATAAGTCGAAGGCTCGTTCACACTATCCGAAGAACTTTTTGGTAAAATGGCTTGTAAAACTTAAGTATGGCATGTATGGCAATATACCTATTTTGTGTAAATAATCTTGTGATATGGTTGTGGTTTGGTTGAGAAAATGCTTGATGATGATTAGTCATTGGAATGGCTAGTCTAGATCATGTTTGATACCATGTGAGTTTAATATGTTATCTAGTTCATGAAAATTCATAAAAAGATGAAATTGCCATAAAACAGAACATTACAGTAACAATGACGTGAGTTTGAAAAATCACTAAAAATAGTAGAAATCAAATTAGGTGATGAATTAAATATGAAACTGAAGCTCATTATGTCTACTTTCATATGGAAGAAGCAAAACAGGTAAAGGAGTTATTTGTTGTGAGATATTTGAGTTATAGTGAAATAGGGCAGAGCAATTTCTGGATCCCCTGTTCCAACTTTGGAAATTCACCATAAATTGTAAAAAAATAATTAGGAGGTGAAATTTATATGTTCAGAATCCTTATTGAGTCTAGTTTTAATAAAAATAAACGGTATATTCATATGCATTTTTTATAGAGAGAAAAGTGGTTCGTAGTAAGCAGAGGTCAGTGCAGTTGAGTTCTGAAGTAGGGGTAAATTTAACTAATAAACTGTACTAATTGGCCCTACCAAAAATTCTAGAAAACAATTGGTAGATAGATATATGAGTCTAGTTTTAGGGGAAATTTACGGATCTTGATTTCAAGTTTTGTAACTCGAGATATGATTTTTTAAGCGACCATGACGCAAAAAGACAGCTTGCTACGAGAATTACATTAGTTGGTTTAAAATTTAAAAAAGTGATGAAATAAGTTTAGTAACACCTCAAGCTCGACTCCGGCGGCGGTCTCGGGTAAGAGGGCCTTACATTTGGTGGTATCAGAGCAGGTTTAGTCGGTTCTCGGATTAATGTGTTGTATGTTCGGATTTTGCTATACATGCCATATGTGTATATTGTGATAGTGTGACGACTTCTGACCTTTTAAATGATTTTTTTATAGTAAATGGATCCCGATCCAGCTGTGGCAAATGAAGTAGAGAGTAATGCGCCAGCTCCGGCTGAAGGGGCAGCGACGACTGAAAATCCACCTCCTACTGTTGGTCAGGGAGGAGGAGAAAGGGGTTGAGAAGCCTTTCTCCAAATGATGAGTGCATGGTACACTAAGTTCGTTCGTATGAACCCGAATGTACAACCTCCCCCACCTTCCATAATTCCTCAACCTGTACCCCCGATGCCTCAGGGTGTGGATATGATGAAATTTCAAAGAACTCCAGTTGATAAAATTCGTAAATTAGGGGCCGAAGAATTAAGAGCTAATATGGATGATGATGCCGAGAAAGCAGAGTTCTAGCTTGAAAATTCTATCCGGGTATTTGATGAATTGTCTTGCACACCTGAAGAATGCTTGAAATGTGCTATATCTTTGCTGAGGGATTCAGCCTATAATTGGTGGAAGACATTGATTTCGGTGGTACTGAAAGAGAAGGTAACTTGGGAATTCTTTCAAGAAGAGTTTCGGAAGAAATACATTAGTGAAAGATTTATTGATCAGAAGCGTAAAGAGTTTCTTGAGCTGAAGCAAGGTAATATGACAGTTACCGAATACGAAAGGGAGTTCGTCAGATTGAGTAAGTATGCCAGAGAATATGTACCTACAGAGGCCAAGATGTGCAGACGATTTGAAGACGGGCTTAATGAAGACATTAAGGTATTTGTTGGGATTCTTGAACTAAAAGAAATGGTGGTACTTGTCGATCGAGCTTGCAAGGCTGAAGAACTTCTTAAAGAGAAGAAAAAAAGTAGAATCTAAGACACGAAATTGGAAGAAAAGACCAATGAGCAATGCACCCTCACAGCAACCCAAAAAATCAAGAAATATGAATCCTCGTTCCCAAATTTCAACCGGACAATCATATGGGAATTTTAAGAAGCAAAATATGGGTCCTAAATCCCAGACTACTTCGGCAGCTAGTATTAGGAATTCAAGATTTGTTAGGCCCGAGTGTCAGCGATATGGTAGGAATCATTTTGGTCCGTGCAGAGCAAATGAATGTTTTCGATGTGGTTCTTCGGATCATTTTATTAGAGACTGCCCAGAGAGAATTGAAAAAGAAAAATGTCAGAGTACAAAAGCAAGTGGTGCAGATTTGAGGGGGAGGTATTCAAGAAAAGCTGGAAATGAAGTGAGCAACAAGAATGTGGTCAGAGATTCAGCAACTAAATCTGAAGCAAGAGCTCCGGCTAGAACTTATGCCATTAAAGCGCGTGAAGATGCTTCATCACCTGATGTGATGAATCCTTATTGAGTCTAGTTTTAAGAGAAACAAACGATATAGTCATATGCAGTTTGTACAGGGAGAAAGTGGTTCGTTGTAAGCAGAGGTCAGTGCAGTTGAGTTCTGAAGCAGGGGTAAATTTAACTAATAAACTGTACTAATTGGCCTGACCAAAAATTGTAGAAAAAACTTAGTTTAGTTTCAGGGAAAATTTATGGATCTTGATTTTGAGTTTTGTAACTCGAGATATGATTTTTTAAGCGACCATGACGCAAAAAGATAGCTTGCTACGAAAATTAAATTAGTTGATTTAAAATTTAAAAAAGTGATGAAATAAGTTTAGTAACACCTCAAGCTCGACTCCGGCGGCGGTCTCGGGTAAGTGGGCGTTACAATGTACATCATATATCTCATGTAACTTGTGATCTTTATGCTCCATATCTATATATTGCCCGTTAAACCTTTGAAAACATCGATGGATACTCAGGTGATACACACTAAGTGTATATATATCTGTAATTCGTCAATTCATCATATATGCTCTTTCGAGCCATGTACGGTATGCTTCTCCTGAGCTAGTACCGATAAGCCCGAAGGCTGAATTGTAAGCCCGAGGGCTGAACGGTAAGCCCAAAGGCTGAACGGTAAGCTCGAAGGCTAAACGGTAAGCTGATAAGTTATGGTGAGTCCACAACGAATGCAGGAGCTCGACCAAACGGTAGCCCTAGTGACATGTCACTTGTATCCAACGACTTTCTATGGTTCAAACGGGACTCGATACTTAATCCAGGTATATAACCACTAGGCATTTTAATTCAATAATTCATTTATACACTATAAAAGTATTTGATTCAACAATTAAAAATATATAAACAGTTCGATTCTAATAATACGAACTTACCTCGTAATAGCTTGTAAATCCGATAACTACTCGTCTACCTTCCGTTTCCTCTGATCAAGTTTTGATATTTGTTTATCTTGATCTAATTAATTCAATTCAACCCATTTAATCATCAACACATTCAATTTAATCCTTAAACATGTAATTTGGCCTATTTATAAAATAGCCCCTTGTATTTTCATACTTTAATATTTTAGCCCTTAATACATAATTATGCAAAATATACAAATTCCAAATACTCATTCATAACCGAATATTCATGTATACCAAACAGGCACATATCTTTCATTTCTTTACAATTCTAACCACAAAATTTCTATCTTTTTCAATTTAATCCCAAATACTCAATTTTGTCAAAAATCACTTTATGAACCTTGTATATCTATTAACAACCTTCAATAATCTATCAAGAAACACCAAAATATACATGTATTCAATAATGGCATCTTCCAAAAACATAACAAATTTCAGAAATTGAGGTACGGGCTAGCTATACCGAGCTGCAACGAGCTTAAAAACATAGAAATCATTAAAAACTGAGTAAAAACCGTACCTTAAATACTTAATGAAGCTTGGCCGAATGAACCCTACAAGAATGGATATTGTTTTCTTTCTCAAATCAGTGAAGATAATGAAAAATGAAGCATTTTGTTTTAATTAATAAAACATAATAAACATTTTACAAAAATAACCTTTATAAGACTAATTTAAAATCATGAAATATATGGACATAAATGTCCACTAACACAAAAAATGGGATAATATCCATTTAAGGACTTCCTATATTAATTCTAAAGCCAATTAAGCCATTTTACTAATAGAACTCAAGTTTTTCACTTTACGCGATTTAGTCCTTTTTACCAAATTAACCGTTTAATCGGTAAAATTTCTTTACGAAACTTTCATACTATAATTCTATCATGTAATAAGACTTATTAAAATGATAGAATAAATATTTTGACTCGGTTAAGTGGTCCCAAAACCACCTATTCCGATCAGACTCAAAATTGGGCTGTTACAACTCTTCTCCTTTAGGGATTTTCGTCCTCGAAAATCTTACCGGTAAACAGGTTAGGGTACTATTTTCACATAGCTTCCTTGGGTTCCCACGTGGCTTCCTCTATCCCGTGTTCACACCAAAGAACTTTCACAAGCACTATACATTTATTTCTCAATTCTTTGATTTCTCGGGCCAGAATCCTGATCGGTTCTTCGTTGCAAGACAAATCTAACTGTATTTCCACATCAACGGGAGATATCACATGTGACGGATCTGATCTGTATCGACGTAACATCGAAATGTGAGAGACATTATGTATCTTTTCAAGTTCAAGCGATAATAATAGTCTATATGCTAGAGGCCCTATTCTTTCAACAATTTCATACGGACCGATGAATCGCAGACTTAATTTTCCTTTTCAGCCGAAACGAAGAATTTTTTTCCACGGTGACACTTTCAAAAATACTCAGTCTCCAACCTGAAACTCTATCTCTTTACGTTTCAAATTCGTGTATGATTTCTGTCTATCAGGTGCTGCTTTTAAACTATCATGAACCACTTTCACTTTCTCTTCGGTTTCTCTAATCAATTCCACCCCGTGTATCTTTTTCTCACTCAATTTAGTCTACTATAATGGTGTTCGACATTTACGATCGTATAGAGTTTCGTATAGAGCCATTTTCAAACTTTTCTAGAAGCTGTTATTATAAGCAAATTCAATCAGAGGTAAGTGTTTCTCCTAACTACTTTCAAATTCAAGGATGCAACATTTTAACATATCCTCTAAAATATGTATAACTCTATCGGACTGATCGTCAGTCTGAGGATGAAAAGCTGTATTGAAATTCAATTTTGTTCCCAGAGCTTCTTGTAATTTCTTCCAAAATCTCGATGTGAATCTCGGATCTCTATCGGAGATAATAAACAACGGTAGACCATGTAATCGTACAATCTCAGACAAGTACAATTCTGTTAGTCTATCCAGAGAATAGTCTGTACGTACTGGTATAAAATGAGCAGATTTTGTCAATCGATCAACTATAACCCAAACTGTATCTTTCTTTTTCGGAGTCAGGGGCAATCCCGATACGAAATCCATAGTAACTCTATCCCATTTCCATTCTGAAATCATCACTGGCTGTAATAAACCTGACAGTACCTGATGTTTGGCTTTTATTTGCTGACAGATTAAACGTTTTGATACAAACTTTGATATATCTCGTTTCATTCCCGACCACCAGTACAATTTTTTCAAATCATTATACATTTTAGTGCTACCAGGATGAACAAGAAAGCGACTATCATGTGCTTCGTGTAAAACTTTCTGAATGAGTTCAGAATCTTTTGGCATACAAATTCCATTCCAGAACATTAAACAATCATCAGTTCCAATAGTAAATTCAAAATAAGAATTAAACTCACATTGAAGTCGTTTAGACTATAGCTCACTGTCATTTTTCTGAGCCTCGCAGATTTGTTGTAGAAATACTGGTTTAACTCTTAATTCAGCTAAAATAGATCCGTCATTACTTAACATCATCTGTGTATTCAAAGCCTGCAAAGCAAATAGAGATTTCTGGCTCAAAGCATCAGCTACAATGTTAGTTTTTCCCGGATGATAATCAATTACAAAAATCTTTCAGTAATTCTAGCCATTTCTGTTGTCGCAAATTTAAATCTCTTTGTGACATCAAATACTTCAGGCTTTTATTATCTATGAATATTTGGCATTTTTCACCGTATAAATAGTGACGTCAAATCTTTAATGTAAAGACTATAGTGGCTAACTCGAGATCATGTGTCGATAATTCTTCTTGTGTGGTTTCAACTGTCGGGAAGCATAAGCTATAACTCTTTCGTCTTGCATCAATACACATCCCAGTCCATTTAATAATGCATCACTGTAAATTACAAACTCTTTACCCAATTCTGGTTGTACTAAAACTGGTGCCTCTGTTAACAATGCTTTTAACTGTTCGAAGCTGTGTTGACATTTCTCAGTCCACTTGAGTTTCATATCTTTCTGGAGTAATCGAGTTAACGGAATTGCAATCATCAAGAATCCTTTCATGAATCTTCAGTAATAACTTGCTAATCCTAAGAAACTTCTAATTTTATATACATTTTTTGGTGGTTTCCAGTCTAATATTGCAGATATTTCGCTCGGATCAACTCTGATGCCTTCTGTTGAAACAGTATGACCCAGAAATCCAACTTCCCGAAGCCAGAATTCATATTTGCTGAATTTAACATATAACTACTTATCTCTCAAGGCCTGTAACACGATTATCAAATGTTCGGTATGCTCCGTCTCATCACGAGAATAGATCAGAATGTTGTCAATGAATACAACAACGAATCTGTCTAAATACGGTCTGAATATACGATTCATCAAATCCATAAACATCGTAGAAGCGTTAGTCAAACCAAAAGGCATAACTAAAAATTCATAGTGACCGTACCGTGTTCTGAAAGCAGTTTTCGGTATATCTAAGTCTTTAACTCGCAACTGATAATAACCTGATCTTAGATCAATCTTTGAAAATACTATACCCCTTTTCAACTGATCAAACAAATCATCGATTCACAGTAGAGGATACTTATTCTTTACAGTCACTTTATTCAATTGCCGGTAATCGATACACATTCTCATTGACCTGTTTTTCTTTTTCACGAGCAACACCGGAGCACCCCAAGGTGAAAAGCTCGAGCATGTAAATCCTCTATCTGTTAACTCTTGTAACTGTGCTTTTAGCTCTTTCAATTCAGTCGGTGCCATTCTATACGGAGCTATCGATATCAGTGTCGTACCCGATAATAGTTTAATACCAAATTCAACTTCTCTAATCTGCAATAAACCTGTTAATTCCTCTGGAAATACATCTGGAAATTCACAAACAACTGGTATAGATTCAAGCTTCGTTTCTGATACTTTAGTATCTAGTACATATGCTAAGTACGCATCACAACCCTTTTTCACACATTTTTGAGCTCGCATAGCAAATATCACAATCGATAATTCATTCGAATCATTTGATTCAATCCATAAAATTTCACCATTCTAACATTTTAACTCTATACTCTTTCGTTTGCAATTAACAACCGCTTCATGCACATTCAGCCAATCCATACCCAGAATCACATCAAACTCATCAAACAGTAAGAGCATCAAGTTAGCCAGAAAACAGTATCCCTGTATCATCAATGGACATTTGTTACAAAATTTATCAACTAATACTGACTTGCCTAATGGATTCAATACTTTAACTACAAATTCTATAGACTCTACATGTAAACTCTTTTTAAACACTAGTTCCATACAGATCTACAAATGAGTTGATCCAGGGTCTATCAATGCAACTATATCAGGGTTAAAAAAAGAAAAAGTACTGGTAATGACATCAAGCGACGAGGCTTCCTTGCGTGCGCGTATAGCATAGGCTCGGACAGGTGCTCGTGTCTCAGATCTAACATTTGAATCTCGTGTAACATAGTAGTTTCCACTCTAATTCCTAGTATTCTAGGGTGGTCTACCTTTAGTAACAGTATTGCTCACTTTTACGGGTTGTTCTCTATCAGCTGTAGATCTCTCTGGACTGTCCTGTAGGTAATGAGATAGTGATCTGCATTTGAAACATGCCACACGTTTTAGTCGACACTCACCATAGTGCTTCTGGTTACAATGCTTACAATCAGGTCCTGTATTTCTCATGCTACCCATACTGGTAACAAACGTCGTTTGAGGCTTCAGATTAAATGATCTTGCATTTTTATCTCTAATCGTTACACAAGCATAAGCAGTGGAACGGGGATGAAAGTCTTTAGATTTCTTCGATCCAGACTGATGCGACTTACTTGCAAATCTTTTTCTAGACTCTCTCGATTCAAATTCAACTTTGCATTTCTCTTTAGCAAGTTCCTTGGCTTTACAAGCCCTATCAACCAGAACTACAAACTCTTTTAGCTCAAGAATCCCCACTAACAATCGTATATCTTTATGTAGTCTATATTCGAACCTTTTAAACATAATAGCTTCGTTAGAAACACATTCACGAGCATATTTACTGAATCATACGAATTCTCTTTCATATTTGGTTACAGTCATTCGACCCTATTTTAGATCAAGGAACTCTTTTCGTTTCTGGTCAACAAACCGTTGGCTAATATATTTCTTTCGAAATTTAATCTGAAAGAAATCCCATGTAACTCTTTCACGCGGAACAATTGATATTAGGGCATTCCACCACTGATAGGCTGCATCTCGTAGCAATGAGATAGCACATTTCAAACATTCTTCCCATGTGCAGGCTAATTCATCAACAACTGTAACACCCCAAACTCGGCCCAGACGTTATGTCCGAATCTAATGGTGTCACATTAAGGGGTGGCTCGTACCAATCGCATGAAGTGGATAGCTTTTCGAAACAACAGTCCACTTGAGGATCAAATAAGAGTTTAATTTCAAATCAGCTCTATTGGAAAAATATTTCCGTTAAAAATGATTTCCTTTGGATGGTTGCTTAATTTAAGAGTTCAGGCGAGTTTAATTAGAAGCTTTGAATTCGGTAGTAGAAAACCCAGGTTTTGCAAATCTCATAAGTTTACTAGTTAAATTACAGAGGAGGCTCATATTTTAAGAGAACATTCAGGTATTTATGTTGATTTCAAAATGCTATTTGAATTGGAAAATGTTTAAATTGGAAGTCAAGCAAGTATGGAAATAATAAACCAAATATAAAAGCCTACCAGAGATAACAAGCCTTATTACAACCCAATGAAAATAATTTAAAATAAAATAAAAGAGATTAACTATTAATTTACTAATCAACTTGCAATGTGGCCATCTCCGAGTCCTCTCTACGTCAAGCCGCCTATTAGAGGTCACTTGAAAAATTAAAGGAGGGTGAGAGTTTTCAAAAATTCAGTGTGTACGATCCTCGGCAACATATTAACATGCAAATAACAAATTGGGCCTAAGCCCTATCAATATCGGTTGCCTTTAGGCCTTAACCCACAGAGGCCTCAGTTGGGCCTGAGCCCCTAACACATCAATATTATATGTATGCAATGATCCCATCAAAATCCAACCCTACACTCCATTTTCCCTTACATCCCTACACTCCTGTGGGGATATAAATATCAACCCACCCATCCCTACACTCCAATGGTAGCACCGGTTGCGGCACTAACTCAATCATTGCAACAGAACTGCTAATCATATAATGGGATTAGAAGCCACCAATGGATCTACGGTCGTCAAGCAACCATGCGGTCCTCACATACCTTCATCTGTATCATAAAACCCACCCAAATGCAACATACATCATATGAATGCAACACATACATTTTCACATATTTAACACCTAGGGGTATTTTAGCATTTTTGCACTTAGGGCAATTTAGTCATTATTTCCACTTAATCATATCAATCATATCATATCGTGGGCCTAAGTACACAAGTTGGCCCATTAACACAATCCCATTACTCTATGCATTTAAAGCGAATTTCATTAGGGTTTTCAGTTCATTAGAGCCCAAAAGCCCATTTCATATCCCAAGAAGGGACCATATGCTTACTTGGCCCAATAGACCCAATTCTACCAAAAATTACGTAATTAGTCAATTTGACTCCCCAAATCCTATTAGATCGTCACTTCTACTCGCGATAGGCCTACGGGCCCATCGGGCCCAATGGGCCCATTTTGACCTAGTTGGCCAAAAAATGGCTCGAGACCATGAGATCACTCCCTTGGCCTCAGTCGTTGTATTGGTATCTCCACACAAGTGTTCACACACTCGTGTGGTTGCCGACACTAATTTTTTGACTTTTCAACTTTTCAGTATTCTAGCTTTTCGGCTTTTCGGCTTTTCGAGATTTTGGCCTTTGCCAGTTTGTCGTGTGTGTAGTGTATGTACACACCTTATTACGAAACTTACTACGAATCCCTAGCATTGCCCCTACAACATTCCAGATTATCAATTAGTCAATCGATCTCTATAATCATTCTCCTCAACCAAAACCGTAACTATCTATGAACTTACCGAGTAGATCTAATTACTAGATCCCTTACAATCACTTAACAATAATCGCTCCCTCCCACTGACTAGATATGCGTTATCACAACTAATCAAGGTAATAAAAGAAGCTCCAACATGAAAGGGAACCAACCGTTCTTACCCTAAGAAAACCATCACTAACACTTACTGTCACAAATTGACACAAAGATGAGATCTTTGAAATGAGTTCCTAACCCTTTGTTTGGAGATTTGGATCCAAAGGAATTGAAGCGATGAGGAAGTTGATTAACCCAGTTGATCTCTATTCGGCTATCATCAAAGAAAACCAATTCAATTTTTAAGAATGTAGTAACGAGAGAACTTAGAATATTTAACAAAATCGAAGAAGATCTAACTCACTTACAGATCTTGAGACTGTTTGCCAAAGTACGAATCAACCCTTAAATGGAGAAGAAGTAGTTGATTTGGCTATGAAATTAAAGAGCAAGATTCGACTTTAGACAAGAGGAGATAATCGGCCCAAGTGTTACAAAGGGTGAAGTCGAACACAAGGGTGATATTCAGCCAACTAGCAGGGTAGCAATTGATTTTTAAGTTACAAGAAAAGAAGAGGTAGGAAGTTGGTAATAAAGGAGAAATCAAGAAAAGAAAAAGAGGGTAATCTGCTAAGGAATGAGAAGAAAAAGAAGAGAAATAGAATTGTTCTCTAAAATGCCAAAATTGCAATATGTGAATTCAACTATGGTATTCCCCAAAACTCAAAATCAGCACCTATACTCTAACCTAGTAGAATTTGCCTCTCACAATTACCAAAATAGCTCCAACTCCTCTTCATACCTTATCTCTTAAAGTTTTTCCATAATCCCCTCCTTGAATCCCTCCTATAACCACTTCAAACTCCTCCCATCAGAGTTCAATTCTAACTCCAGCACTGATTATCAAAAGATACAAAATAAAACCTCTTTTCTATACACCAACCATCCCTTGAACCTTGGACCTCCTAGCCTTCTAGTAACGCCACCTTTCTGCTCCCCAAGTGGCGTCACTTTTCCACTAGGCCACAGGCCCATTTGTGTCTTGTTTCCTCTTTATGTATTTAAAAGTCATAACCCCTAAGGTCAGGTTTCCACGAAGGCCAAAAATCAAATTCTTCCTATGGTCTACCCTAACTCGAGACTTCATAAAAACCCTATAATACCTCAAAACTAACACTCTAATAGTGCTAATCATGCATGCCAACTACAGCACACAAAATTAAAAGTTTTAGGATTTTTGGGGCATTACAAAAACCCTAATTGTATTTTCAAGCTGGAATTCGACTCTCTTAACATCATCACTAGCTATAGCTCAAAATTCTTCGGCCCCATATTTGCATATTTTATCAACAGGAGGTCTATTCAATCTTAAAGGATTTGTACCTCGTATAATTTTAGGGTTTGATTGGGGAACCGGAGGGGGTGGAGGTTGTTGAGCAGCCGTGTTTACTTGAACAAACTCAGATAATTATTTAGACATCATTTGGAAGAAAGCTTGTTTAGATTCTCCTTGATTTCCTATAGTAGGGCTCAATTCGGTCAGCATAACCCCTTGAGCTAGAGCTGGCGTGTTGCTTTCAACATCGTCGTCTATTGCTCGATTTGGATCCATTTACTATATATAAAACATAATTCAAAAGATGTTAGGAGACATCGCACTATCATAGTTACGTATATGACATGTATAGCTAGACTCGTATACACTACGGTAGTCCTAGAATCGGCTAAACCTTAGCTTTGATACCAATAAAATGTAACACCCCTATCCCGTAATCGTTGTCGAAATAGGTAAAGGGGCATTACTGGACTTGTAACTCAGATCAGAACAATATAATATCTTAAACCAATAGTTTTCAAACATTCATAATCAATTCATGCTTTAATCAAACATATAAAGCTTTAATAATATAAGGGACTAATTTGACAACATATAAAAGATATAGGAAAACTTAAGAAATTTTTTGAAACAGGGTCACACGGCTGTGTGCCTCACACTGTTACCAGACACGCCCATGTGTCTAGGCCGTGTGAAAATAGGGCATACATGCTGACTGGATTACACGGTCACTAGACACGCCCGTGTGTCTAGCCCATATGTCAACTTGACTTGGCTACATGGTCACCAGACACGCCCATGTGTCTAGCCTGTGTGCCATACTAACTTAACTAACCACAAAATAGGGGTCACACGGTTGAGACACATGCCCATGTGCTTTGGCTGTGTGGCACGAAATAGGCTTGGTTTAAGCTACATTTCCCCACATATCTCTTGTACCTACATTCATCATTTTTGCACCAATTCCATATATCAGAAGAACAACAATTCCAACCAAAACAAACGCATATATACCAATTCATAGTCAATCAAATTCATGCCAATTTGTATCATCAAAACATGTACCAATAAGAACTCAAATCATACTTATCCTAAACTTACCAAATCATCCATAATAAAACCAATCTTCTTACCTACTATCAAACTTCATTTATACCATAAACCATTCATCAAAACTACCATATAAAATGACATAACATATAGGGCTTTCATAATAAACCAACCATTGCAAATCAAGCCATATCACATAGCTTGATCAAGTGTCAAAATTAATCACTAGCATATGTGACCAAAATATTCAACTTAAAAACTAGCCTATACATGCCATATTTACATCATTTATAGAAGTTCCAAAAGTACCAAAAGTTGCTTGAATAGTGCGATAGCAATCTCTGACTTCGTCCAAAATCGAGCTAGCTACAAAATCTATAAAATACAGAAAAATAAACGGAGTAAGCTTAAAGCTTAGTAAGCCCATATAATATAGAATTAAACTTACCAATATGACATTAAACATAAAAAGCAATTCAAAACCAAATCTTTTGCACAAATGCCTATTCATCAAATTCATCTAAGGGTTAGTACTAATCCAAATCATATACATCCATGTATAAGGAAGAAATCAAACATATCTTTCATGTAATACTTGAATACATATAATTTCTATGTTTTTGGAGTCATTGTAGCTTAATCTAGCTAGCCCAAGACTAAGTTGCAAAACTGTTAAAAGATTAGGATTTTTCCATGAATGTATTCATGTTTTTTGTGATGTTTGATGGAAGAAATTGAACCTTTGTTATTAGATAAACAACTTTTGTTAAGTGATTTTTGATGAATTTATCAATTAGGGGTTTAATTGAAGAATATGAAATTTTCATGGTGAAATTGTGAAAAAAAATGAAATATATGAGTTGCTATGAGCCCATGTGAAATTTGGCTAGACTTGGGTAAGGATGAAATTGTATGAATTTCATTTTATGAGCTTAAGGACTAAATTGTTAAGAAATTAAAATATTAGAGGCAAAAGCATAATTTTGCAAATATGTGAATTTGGATTGAATTGAATAGAATGGCTATTAAATTGATTGAATTTATTCATTTAGATCAAGATAGACCTCGAACGACTTTAGATTGAGGCAAACAGAAAGCTTCAGATTAATCGACTCTATTTCTACACTTTATCGTTGAGGTCAGTTCGTACATTTAAATAGCATTTTTTAATTATGTCTTAAATGCTATTATTTTATTATATCATATTGTGTTTCAATGGAAAAATCCAATTGCGTATCGACAATCATCGACTAATGAAAAGGGATAGATTCGGCTATCGAATTATGAAAAGGGATAGCTTCGGCTATCGAACTATGAAAAGGGATGGTGACGACCATCAACAATGAAAAGGGATGGTGACAACCATTGAAATATGAAAAGGGATAGCTTAGCTATCGAAATATGAAAAGGGATAGCTTCAGCTATCAAATTATGAAAAGGGATGGTGACGACCATCAACAATGAAAAGGATGGTGACTACCATTGAATTATGAAAAGGGATAGCTTTGGCTATCGAACTATGAGAAGGGATGGTGACGACCATTGTGAATCCACTTCATGTGAGCTTCGGTAAGATTTTTTTATGGAAGTTACTTGTTACTATGGAAGGTAGGAAGCATTATATTCATGATTTGTGGAAAGTTATTTTATCATGGGTTGATATTGAATTTATGTGATCAAGTACTAATTTGAGTTGTTGGTGATGCTTAGGCTTGTGCAAAGCTTGTATTGGAATGATTCATATTTATTTTAAGCTTATGCATTGTATTGGTAAGCACCCTTTATGAATTACGAACTTACTAAGTATTATATGCTTACATTGTGTTCATTTTTCTATGTTTTGTAGTTAATCGGAAGCTCATTCGGGTTGGAAGTTCATTGGAGACCTATCATACTATCCATCGGCTATATCGGTATATCTTGATGTTTTAAGTCTTGTTTATAGTGACATGTATAGGTATTTTGTTTTTGATGAAATGACCAATATGTTTGGCTTGTAAATATGGCATTTTGGGTGGTTGGTTGGTTATTATGTTGGCATGAATATATAGCTTTCTGATTGTTAACATTTTGGAATTCTGATTCTTAAACGGTATGTGTTAGAATGGTCAATTGTATACATGTTATAAATTGTGTAACACCCCTTACCCGAGACCGTCGCCAGAGTCGAGCATGAGGCGTTACCAAACTTACCTTACTAGTTCGGGGCATAAAAATTTGCTTTTAAAAAAAATTAATTCATTCAAATTCATCCAATATATCCCTAAAATGGGCCTTCGAGGCCCTAAACATGCAATTGGAACGGTTCGGGATCAAACTAGGAACATTTAAAAAATTTACGATTACTTACACAAATTTAAAAAAATTATTTCATTGTTCATAATAAAACTGTCCACCTGTGTAACAGTCACTAAATTAATTATAACTCGAGTTACGAAACTTGAACTTTAAATCCGTAAAATTTCCCTGAAACTAGACTCATATATGTTCTTACCATAATTTTTCCAGAAGTTTTGGTGTGGCCAATTAGTACAGTTTATTAGTCAAAGTTTCCCCTGTTTCGTAGCCTAGCGTACCTGACCTCTCTTCACTAAAAATCAATTATCTCATAGTACAGTTTTCATTTAGTGTTTCAACTTGTTTGTAATAAAATAGACTCACTATGGAGTCTATACATATAAATTATGAATTAGAATTATTTTTGTAAAATTTTTAGTGAAATTCTAAAATCAGAATAGGGGATCACGAAATCCCTCTAAAACAGTCTCACAAGAATTTAAATATCTCAAAATATAGACTTCTTTTGCCTGCTCTATTTTATTTCCTATGAAAATAGACTCAATAAGCTTTAAGTCTATATCACATTCACCATTTAATTCCATTCCTACAATTCTTTAATGATTTTTCAAATTCACGTCACTGCTACTGTTCCAAAACTGTTTCATGGCCAACTTTTACTCTTTTATAATTTCTTTGCATAAACTATCATTTAGGCATACATAACATCAAAACGTGTTCTTAATTAGCCATTTCAATAGCTAATCATTATCAAGTATTCACATGCCATTCTTTTATCGTATCATAAGGACATAAACACAAAATGACCAAGTCCCTATACATGCCATAACTCAAACATTTCAAATTACAAAATATCGAGATAGTCTTTGATAGTGTGAGATGAACTCCAACGTCCTTTCGATCTCCAAATTGGCTTGGCTACACTATAAAAGAGAGAAAGGAAAAGGAGTAAGCTACAATGCTTAGTAAGTTTACAAGTAAATAAATGACAACATTCACCAAGTATAAATATACTCATATTATACCATCAACTAACAAAATTTTTACTTTACTTCTCCACTTACTCTTTAACTTTCCTGTTTATCATTTCTTTACTTGAACTGTCTTGTAATATAACCTGTATGTTAGCCCAATGAACTGTTTGGAATACTAAGGATACTTGGGTTTTCCTGCCTAATAATAGCCTGCCAATGCCATGCTCTAGGCATGGTCTTACATGGGATGTTCCCTGTCCTGCCAAAGCCATATATCTGATATGGACTTACATGGGATGTTCCTGAACTGTCTCAACCTGCCAATGCCATATGTCTGATATGGACTTACATGGGATGTTCCTCAACTGTCTCAACCCAAAATGTCATGACATTCCGTATCCCATACATTCCTAAGGTTCAAACGGGCTTTCTGATACTTTTTCTCTGTTAGCTCATCTTTGATTCAACTTGGAATATTCTCATAAAATAAATGTATATATGCTGGAAATTAACAACATTAATATAAAACATCGAAATATTGTATTTATTTACCGTAAACTTACCTCGGAGCAAAATACGATCAAATTGATAACTTAATCTTCCACATTTTTCTTTCCTCGGTCTATCCCTAAATTTCATTCTTCTTGATCTATAATTAGCAAATTTAGCTTATTTAATACTCACGTTTATCAAAACAGTCCTTAACTCTAACTTTGGCAAAATTACGATTTGCCCCTAAACTTTTGATATTTACACTTTTGCCCCAAAGCTCAGAAATTAAAACTTTTCCCTAATTCTTATGTTTTAAGACATGCTGATCATTTTCCATTAATGGCAACATCAAATTCTCACTCTAACATGTACTTATGAACATTAGGTATTTTTACCGATTATGCCGTTTTACTCGTTTTTACTTAAAACCGAGTAGCACAAGTTGTTTAACATAATTTAAAACCTCATATCCTATCATAAAACATCAAAATAAACACATTTCACCTATGGGTATTTTTCCAAATATGAACCCTAGGTTAAATTATTGCTAGAATAATCAAGTTACCAGGACTCCAAAAACGTAAAGAATATTAAAAACGGGGCTTGGAATCACTTACTATGGAGCTTGGAAGCTTGAAACAAACCCTAGCTATGGTGATACATAAGGTTTGACCACTTGAAAAAGATGATAGCAATTTTTCCATCTTTTTCCCTTTTAATTCCTTTTAATTACCAAATAACTAAAATGTCCATTAAAACTTTGGTTATTTCGACCTATGTATGTCCATTTTTGTCCATGAAAACTTAATGGTATAATTACCATTTAAGGACCTCTACTTCAACTATGCTCTTCAATTTAATCCTTTCCTATCTAGAACTCATATTCATCAACTTTTGCAATTAAGCCCTAATAGGGCAAATTTAACATGCAATTCATGAAAATTTCTATCAATATTCTAACACATGCTTCTAATCACTCGATAAATCATAAAAATTAATCCGAATAAATATTTCTATCTCAGATTCATGGTTTCGCAACCACTGTTCCGTTTAGGCCCTATTTCAGGATGTTATAAATTGCCCTTTTGGTATGTTTGAATGTAGCCAAGGTGGTATGATTTGGTATGGAATTAAGTAGCAAATGTTGAGTTGATAAATGGATAAATATATGTATGTTTTAAGTTAATTTGATAACTTGCAATTGAGGTGCCTTGAGGCATACTGGTTGTATGAATTGGTAACACTTTGTTATAACTTGATTATGCATATTTTAGGTACACTTTGAATGTTTGAAATAGGTGCAAATTGATGGTATGTAAGTGCATAATTTGGGTGAAGGTAATGGCTTGAAAATGGCCTAATTCTTGTCCACATGCCCTAAGACATAGGCATGTGTCTCAGTCGTATGTGACACACGGCCTTGGGACACAGCTGTGTGTCCTTTTTAGGTTTCAAAGGGTTGCAAGTTAGGCTATTATATGGCCTAGCACACGGCATGGCACACTGGTGTGTAAGGCCATTTCGAGAGTTACATGGCTTGGCACACGGGCATGTGGCTTGGTTGTGTGACCCAAGTCAGAGAGTTACATGGGCACAGACATGGGCTGGAACACAGCCATGTGTTATTTCTTTGAATGTTCCCATGGCCTGAGACACTAGCATGTGTTTCAGCCTTATGAGTCACATGGCTGGTCATACGTATGTGTGACCCCTGCAGTCTGGAAAATTCTAACTTTTTCCCAAAAATTCTATATGTTTTCAATTTAGTCCCGATTCATTTCTAAAGTGTTTTTAGGGTCTCGAGGGCTCATATAAGGGACAATATGCATGTATTTGAATGGATTATAACATGATTTATGAAATGTTTAGAAATGAATGTTTTAAGTTTTAAATTTTCTTGTAATACTCCATAACTCTATTCTAGCAACGGATACGAGTTAGGGGTGTTACAACCTTGCTTAATGCAATATATGTCTATAGGCCTTTAGCACGATACCCATCACTATTTTTTTTCTTTCCATATGGAACGCTACTCTATGTCTAGAGACTACTACAAGTATCCGGTCGAATACTTGCTCATATTATTCAATTTCAATCTAACTAACCTAACCTTGTCAGTATCAGATTAATTTTATAAACATGCTGCACATTCATCTATGTCTAGTGATTATACGCATGCAATTCATAAATACCATTGAATGAAACTGTAAATTAAAACTAATCTAAGATTTAGCTATTAAAGGAAATAAAGGTTTCATCAAGCAATCCCTACCCTATGAGTTTAACTCATGGGTTGGTAAATAACATTCAAATCCAAAATAACATTCAACACCATTTTCATCAATTAAGATCACAAAGAAACAAATAAATAAGAAAAAGAAGAACTTAGGGAAGATAGCTTTCGCCTATCCAGCCCACAACTCTGGCGATGCAATATCTTGTGGATGCCTAAAGGGATTACCTTCTTCTTCTCCCTTTCCGACTCTACCCTATTCTCAACCGTTATCCTCTACTTTTGTCCAAGGATTTTTCCAATTGTCTCTCTAACCGTCTCTCTCTCCCCCTTTTTTCCTCTTTCTTGTTGGGTTTTATACCTAATCCTTTAAAGTAGGCCCATCATCCCATGATCCCATGATCTTTTTCCTCTTTTTAGGTTGATTTTTTTGGTACACATACAATAGGGCTGATAACAATTAAATGTTGATTGGGTCACTTCCTGGCACTGCCATAGCATTCGTGATGGAAAACTGTCCAACATTTTGCCACGAGAAACCTTCACTCCTTTACTTCTTTTCCTCATTTTACACCAACCACTTATTAAACAAATCCTTCTCGCGCGTAATTAGAAGCAAGATGTAATAACATTTAAGCATAGTCCAAGCCTTTTAATGCAAATTCTAAAAAACACTAATGGAAAATCCTAAAATGCAACTAAACTTACCTAAGTACATGAAATTAATCAAGTTTAAAGGCATAAAAATTCATGGAAAAACCTTAAATATTTAATAGTTTTGCAAATTGATCCCTGGGCTAGCTAGGTTAAGCTAAAATGATCTCGAAAATATAAGGATCATTAAAAATGGGCTCAAAATCACTTACATCCAAGCATTTGAAATTTTCGAACCAAAAAACCCTAGCTATGGCTTTCTCCCTTCTAATTTCAGTGGAAAAATAACATGAAGAAGATGATACATCTTTTCTTCCCTTTAATTTTAAGTTTATTTATTAATTTACTATTTTAACCTTATCTTTTAACTTAGAAATCACCTAATTAGTGTCCATAAAAGTCCAGTAACTATCTAAATAGTCTAAATACCATCTACGTCCTCTCACTTTAAAGTTTCATAGTCATTTGACCCTTTTTACTAATAGAACTCCACTTTTGCACTTTTTACGATTTCATCATTTTCACATAATTAAGCATGCAAACATCGAAATTTCTTAATGAAATTTTAATACAAGCCTTCTAACATCTTGTAAACATTAAAATAATAAAATAATAGTTTTCTCATCAGATTTGTGGTCCCAAAACCACTATTTTGATTTGATTAAAAATAGGTTGTTACACTATGCACCAACCTTGAACCTGCCAAAACTGGGATGTTACATTTTGAGTCATTCTAAGGTGTTATAAGGAGATCTGCATATCGAACGAGACAAAATTCTGATAAGTGTGGGCAAGAACATATCTTATGTTCCTCAACCCTTTTGATAAGACAAGTTTGTGAGCCTATTTCACACTAAATAAGATTTGTTTTTTGAACAAGCACAAGCTAAGATTTTAATATTAGTTTTCAATTATACATGCGAAACTATTTTACAAACTCATGTTTTCTAACAGGATTTGTGAATTGGGTCTTGATCAACGATAAATTATACATTTTTTTACCTCATGCTTAGCCTAATTTATGGATGAATTATCATTGAATTTGTGGAAATTGGTGCTCTTAATCCTTCTATTTCATGATTTATGCCCAGGTAAGCTTAAGGAAGAGAAAAGAGCAAGAAACAGGCCAAAAACGGGCAAATTAGGCCCAATTCAATAATCAACACGGCCCGGAGATTCACCACATGGCCGTGCCACTTTGAGCATAAACACGGCCCAATCCTGACTCACACGGCCAGACCACATGGTCGTGCCACCTTAACAGGCCCGAGCACGGCCTCGGCTTCGATCCACACGAGCGTGGCACACGGGCGTGTCCCTGTCATGAGGAAGTTAAATTTCACTCGAAAAAGGTTGCTTAAGGGCTAAGAAAGCCATTCTAAACTCTATATAAAGACCCAGGAGGCAACTTCAAGGGGCACATTATTTTCCTGCCAAGACGGGGAGTTAAAGGCAGGGAATTACTCGAAGGGAAGCCGATTGATCCATCTCAGAAGTCGAATTCTACGTCAAGACAGAAGATCTCCCTTCAATCTTTTAGGGGTTTTTGGGTTCTTTATATTTTGTTTTTTTATTCTTCTGAGATGTTTTCTTTATTAATTATGAACTAAATCCCCCAAATATTTGAGGGGGATGAAACCTAAGAGTGATGTTGTTATTATTTTATCTTGAGTTATATGATAAATACTTGAATTATTCTTAATTATGTGTTCTTAATTCTTGTTTTAATAATCCTAGGTCTTAATTCAAGTATTGATGTGCTTCTTTAGAGGAGCAAAAGTCCCTGTTTAAGAGAAGATCTAGCATAATTAAGCGGAGTTGCATGCAACCTTAGACATAGGGCAACATAAATCTGCTGAATTAGGGACAAACCTAATAAGGGGATCCATATATTGAGTTAATGCAAGACTAGGGGTTTTAACTAGAAAGAGATTTCAGTTAATCAACCTGGATTAGTTGTTCTTATCCTCGACGGAGGTATTAACATAAGTTAGGGATCTCTACGAATCAAGTCAAGTGAATAAATCGTCTAGCTCAAGAATTGATAACAAGTGAAGTCTAGGTGGATTCTCCCTTGAGTATTGCCCAAATCAATCAGTTTTCCTCAAGAGTTTTTCCCCAATTTACTTTTTGTGCATTCATAGTTAGTGTTAGAATTAGTTTCATAAAAACCCCTTTTATTTTTAGGTTAAATAATAGAAAGGAAGTAAGTTTTGGTTCCCTTGGGTACGATATCTCGGTCTTGGCACTAAACTATACTACTGTTCGATAGGTGCACTTGCCTTAAAGTCGTGATAATAGTTAGTTTTTGGTACGATCATTATTATAAATTTTATTACTTCATATCACGCATATCAAGTTTTTGGCGCCTTTGCCGGGGGACTGAAATATTAAGAACGATCGATTTCTATTACTTTGGCCACTACTATATTTATTTTCAATTTTTTTTGTTTTTATTTATTTTAATTTTCTTTGCTTTTTCCTTTCTAGGTATCACTAGTTTATGACTAGAAGAAATCTAGAAGGACCATTGCTTTATGACGAAGATTTGGAAGCTACAGTTCGTAGAAATCGTAGAGAGATCAGAAGAAGCCTATGCTATCTAGAACAAGAGCAAGAATAGGAACCTGAACCTATCAAAGAGATGGAAGCAAATCAAGACAATCAACTACCTCCCATGATAGCTGCGCAACTAGTAAACCAAGATGATGCTCCTCGTACTATGTATGATTATGCTAAACCTAGTTTGGCTGGTACTCAATCTAGTATTATTAGACCTGCTATTGCTGCAAATAATTTTGAATTAAAACCTAACACTATTCAGATGATTTAGCAAATTCTGTAGTTTGATGGTTTACAGAATGAGGATCCCAATTCCCATTTAGCCAATTTTTTGGAACTTTGTGATACCTTTAAAATAAATGGCATTTCTGATGATGCCATTTGCCTCTGATTATTTCCTTTTTCTGTAAGGAATAAAGCTAAACAATGGTTAAATTCCTTACCATGAGACTTAATCACTACATGGGAACAGATGACCAAAAAATTTCTACTTAAATATTTTCCTCCAGCTAAAATAGCTAAATTGCGAAATGATATCTCTTCTTTTGTGCAGATGGATTTAGAGACGCTTTATGATGCTTGGGAGAGATACAAGGATCTTTTGAGAAGGTGCCCTCACCATGGGTTACCTTTGTGGTTACAAGTTTAAACCTTTCACAACAGTTTGAATCCATCAACGAGGCAAATGATCGATGCAGCCGCAGGAGGAACAATCAGCAACAAAACACCCGAAGCAGCTATGATTTTATAGAAGAAATGTCACTGAATAATTATCAGTGGCAAGTCATGAGGACAAAGCCGACAAAAGCTGCAGGAGTTTATAATATTGATGTTGTCACCATGCTTACTAACTAGGTAGAACTTTTAAATAAAAAGTTTGATAATTTTGTTGGTTCTACGCAGGCACACCTAGTGATGCAGTGTGACGCAACCCAGGGAAATATATTCAATACAGATTACTCCTCCTATGGACATAGCATGGAAACTGAGCAAGCCAACTATATGGGTAACAATTCTAGACCTCAAAATAATCCTTATAGTAACACTTACAATGCAGGTTGGCAGAACCACCCTAATTTTTTATGGGGAGGACAAGGAAATAAAAAACAACCACCTCTTTCGGGATTTCAACAGCCACTATTCCAACAAGAGAAAAAGCTGAACCTTGAAGAGATGCTCACACAATTTATTGTCGTGTCAGAAACCCGTTTCCAAAACACCGAAATGGCACTGAAGAACTAGCAAGCATCCATTCAAGGACTCGAAACACAAATAGGCCAGCTCACCAAGATAATTTTTGAAAGACCATAAGGTGGATTACCAAGTAACACTGAGACTAATCCTAAGGAGCAACTCAATGCCATGGATATAATAGATGAGGAAGGGTTAACCAAAACCAAACCAGAGCCATGTAAGGAGAATGAGGTGAGTAAAGGTAAGGTCGAGGTAAGTAATAACGAGCTAGTCATCAAGGAATATAAACCTCGTATCCCATACCCAAATGCGCTAAAGAAAGACCGTACAAATGAGCAATTCAGTAAGTTTCTTAAACTCTTAAAGAAATTACATATCAACTTACCATTTTTTGAAGCAATTTTGTAGATGCCGAAGTACGCAAAATTTTTAGAGGAACTTCTCATAAATAAAAGGAAGTTGGAAGAACTGTGTAACGCCCTGATTTTTGGGATTTTTCGGGTTTTGTGAATTTTAGTGAAATTTTAAAATTTTGGTGTTCTGAAGGTTGAAAATGTATGTACATGTGTTAGTGGGCCTTTAGAAGGCCCAAGCCTAAGTTAAAACCCGGTAAAATATTAAGTTGGATTTTCAAGTGAAAGGGGACTTGGTTAAGTGGGCCTTTAAGAAAAACCGTGTAAAATATGTCACAAAGGGAGCCTTGGTGGAGTGGCAAGGTGGCGCCACTAAGCTCCTAAAAAAGTGGCGCCTAAGTGGGTATTCAAGGACAAGGGTTCGAGTTACAAGGTAAGCGTAGTGTTCTTTTTAATTTTTAAGCATGTGCCTAACTTAAGTGAATTTCGGCAAGGGCTTTTAGGGACTTGCGCCGATTGCTTTAGGGAGATTATTAGGGTTTCATCTTTTTCTATTTTCTGTCATGAGAGTTAGGGTTAGCCACCTTAGGTGTTATTATTCCCTTTTCAGTCAAAAGCTGAAATTTGCCTCCCTAAGAGCATCTAGCCGATTTCTTCATCTTCTTCTCCTCTACCATTGTTTTTCCTCTTTTCTTTTTACCCTGTTGATCTTCTCCTTAGCCGAACACCCTATCATACTCAGCTCTGCAATTTCCTTCGATTTCATCCCTCCAAATATAGCCATAGCCGATTGCTCAAGGTGCCAGAAATCTTGAAAACTGCTTCCTTTTTGCCGATTTCTTGTAAGCCGAATTACCCCTATTCCTTTCACCTATTGTGGCTGATTACTACATTCCCTTGAGCCACATCATTGTCGACACCATCACCCAAACTCATAGCCCAAATCGCCATCTTCTTCTCTAGTTGAAAAGCCGAAATCACCATTAGTGTAGGGAGATAGCTGAAAACTTCAGATCTCAGAGTTAAGGGTTCTACTAACGTTTAAGGGTCAGATTTACATCAGATCTGTGTAGGAATCGAAGAGAAACCATTGGTAAGTGCTTAATACCTCAGATCTGTTAAATATTTCATGTTTTGGAAAAGCCGAAAGTCCCTAAAGTTAGGGAGAATGTCGATTTGGACCTTTAGTAATTCAAAGTGGTATTTTTCTTTGTTCTTTTGAGTGATAGTTAGCGAAGAAGGTGATCAAGCAAGGAGTTGAAGGCATCGGTATCATCAGATCTAGATTTTGTGCACCTAGGTCTTCAAAGGTAAGTTTTCATGGCCATTAAGGGGTATGGCCGAATGTGGTAAGGGATTGTGGCTTTGGTTTTTCGTAGAACTATTGATTAATCGATTAGATATTGGGTTGTAGGAACTGTCGCATAGGAGATCTCATCGGTGAAATCGCAAAACAGGTGTGTGTTTCGAACACCCTTCAATGCTCAAATCGGCAAAAGCCGAAAAGCTGAAATGCCGAAATTCTGGCATTTTGAGAGCTTGTGAGCGTGCAAACACTCTCAAGTTGGTAGGAGAAGGTTGGTTTTGGAATCGGCACTGTCAGGCGGGTTGACCGCGGAATTTTGGGCGCTACGGTAAGTTGGGCCTTGGTGGGCCGAATATAGGCCCAATGGGCAATTTGGGCCCAGTTGGGTAAAAATAGGTTTAAAGGCAATAATATAGATTGTAGGCGTAAAAACTGTTAAAACAAGATAATGGATTGGAAATTAAGGCTTAAATGGGCCTAATGGGCTAAAATGGCATGGTAGAGCCCATTAGGGGTTTTAGGGCTTAAAAGCTAAAACGATTAAACTGTGTTAACCGAATTTCTGTAACGACTATGGGATTAGTAGAGACTGTAATAAGCATAAAAACTGTAATATGAGAGCAAAATTATTGAAATACCCTTAGGGTGAGAAATTACTGTTTTGCCCCTAGGTAGAAAATTACCGTTATACCCCTAGGGCTAAAACCGACTAAACTGTTTGACATGACTATTACTGGTACTGCATATCATGATGTATGTATGTTTGATGCATGGGATTAGGTTTGATATTAGAGGAAGTGTGAGTGGCACTGCCACGTTACTGAAAGGGGCTATGCCCCGTACTGTTTCTGTAAGGGGCCTTGCCTCGTATACTGTTTATCTGAGCAGCCATGCTGCGACTGTGGTGTATGGGCTGGGTGGGTCGAGTTATTCCCCACATGGTGTGTTGGCTGGTACGGGTGGTGTGTAGCGGTTGGTGGGTTGAGTAGTCTCCCCAATTGGGTTGCATTCATACTGTTATACTGTACTGTACTGTTATGGGCCTATGGGCCAAACTGTTATCTGAATAGGGCTTCAGCCCAGTATCTGTTATAAGGCCTTGGCCCAGTATCTGTAATCTGAATAGGGTTTCGGCCCAGTATCTGACTGAGACTGGTTAAGGCTCAGGCCCAGTGGGCTTGAGCCGATGTGGGCTTTGGATGGGTTCTGCACACACTGAGTTTTCCCAAACTCACCCTTCTCTTTCCATCCTTGCAGGTGAGGCCTAGATCGTGACTTGGTTGCTGGGAGGGATTCAGAGTGGCCACGAAGACTGAACTCGTATTTTAATTGGTTCTATTAATTTAATTACTTTTATTATTGGTTTTACTTTGTTATAGGTTGTATTAAGGCCACTATATCTGTTTTTATTTGGGACTTTCAACTATTTTATTTCATCCACAATTACACATTGTTTTCGAAAATTAAACAAATATTTTCTTAATCAACCTGATATTACAAGAGACTAAGTAAGATAATAAGGTTAAAGTGAATCGCTTAACAAATGAATTAGAGATTAAGTTGAATAGTTATTAAAACGGGAATTTCCAAAAGAGTCAAGCACTGCTTTTCAAAACTCACCATCGGACTTAGTAAATAGGGCGGCGTAGGATAGTCTAGGTGATGTAGCACACAGACATGGCCATAACGTCTGGGCCAGGTTCGGTGTGTTACATTTAGTGGTATCAGAGCCCGGTTGCAACAACTCGGCTGTGGATCAGGTCCAAAAAGGGTTTTCAAAATTTTTAAGCATAAAGGGTATTTTTGGAAAATCAGATTTTCTGGAAGAATTTTTGTTTTCGAAGTTATTTTTTTTAACTTGTCTTTTCTAAAATATGTTTAAAGAATTTTTTTTTGGTCTAAAATTTTTATTTGTTTGAAATCTGGTACTTCGAGAGGTGGCACACTGAATCCCCGGCACCAAGTTGTAAGTATTTTCTGCCTTAACTTCTGTACTGTACTGAAAATAAAACTGTAGATAGTACTGAGCCTTGGATGTGATACTATAGGTGAGGTAGTATTAAGGCTATAAAACTGAAACTGTAGGGTAAACTAAACCCTAGGAAACTGAGACAGTAGCTAGGCTACGATTGCGCGAACACAACTATGAAATTTTATCTGTTCATAAGATATTCTGTAATAAACAACTGAAACATGAACTGATGGCATAAAATTCGTAAATCAGATAATCGATATGAGTACAAGAGCTGCTCATGGACGAGGCCTTGGACGAGGCCGAGTTAGTGCTCAAGCTGGATCGTCATCTTCTGAGCATATGCCAGCTGGAGAGGCACGACCACCGGTTGAGGATAATGGGCCGTACGATGGGGCCGCAGGGGACGATGCTTTGTCCCAGGCCATGCTGAGAGTTCTGGAAAGGGTGGCCGGAGCTAATGTTGGGCCTGTGAATAGGGGGTCCATTTCTAAGCGACTCCGGGCCAATGGATCAGAAGTTTTTAGGGGCATATCTGGAGTGGCCCCAAATGTGGCTGAGTACTGGTTGGAAGCCACAGAGCGAATTATGGATGACTTGGACTGCTCAGTGGAGCAGAAGCTAAAAGGAGCGGTATCGTTGCGGAGGGACGAGGCGTATCAATGGTGGATCACCGTAAGAGAGGGTACCTCAGCTGAGAGGGTAACCTGGGAATTGTTCAAGCAGTCTTTCAAGGCGAAATATGTTGGGGCTAGTTATGTGGACGCACGAAGGAAGGAATTTCTGAACCTGACCCAGGGTAGTAAGACTGTGGCTGAATATGAGGCAAAATTTCTGCGATTAAGCCGGTATGCTAGTGGCATTGTTTCCACCGAGTATAAGCGTAGTGTTCGATTCGAGGATGGCCTTAGAGATGAGTTGAGAGTATTGATAGCGCCACAGAGGGAGCGCGACTTTGCTGCACTGGTGGAAAAGACTAAGATAGCCGAGGAAGTGAAGCAAGCTGAAAGGCGAAATCGCGATAGGGATCGCCCTCGTTTTAAAAGAGATTCTGGAACATCAGGAGCTGCAAACTGAAATTTTAAGAGGGCTAGAGTAGAAGAACCAGTGCGAGCTGTGCCAGTGAATGTTGTTAGACTACAGGCTTGTGGAGACTGTGGCAGAGTTCATCGAGGAGAATGCTGGAAATACAGTGGAGCTTGTTTTCGTTATGGGTCTAAGGATCATCAGGTTAAGGACTGCCCACAGAAGCCAGCTCAGGCTCAAGCTGTTGAGCAGAGAGTTGCTCAGCCTGCGCGTGGAGGACTGCCACCGCCAAGGGTCCGTGGTCAAGTTAGAGGAGGCAATGGTAATGGACGTGGTCGTAGAGCACCTGGCAGGGGTGCTGGTAATACTGAGGCTCGTCAGCCAGCCTTAGTGTATGCTGCTCGCCGCCGCGAGGAGGGTGATGCACCTGATGTTATAACTGGTACGGTCTTAATATATCATACACCATATACTGCTTTAATTGATGCGGGTTTGACGCATTCGTATGTTGCTTGTGAAATTTCTGGGTCGTTGGGTGTGCATTCTGAGGAAACTGTGAGTGGGGTAACTGTGATTAGTCCTTTAGGTCACTCTGTTAGGGTAGATAAACTCTTTAGAGATGTGCCTTTAGAGACTCAAGGTAGGATCTTTCTGGGAGACTTGATGGAGTTACCTTTTGGAGAATTCGACTTGATTCTGGGCATGGACTGGTTAACCAAGCACAAGGCAACATTGGATTGCGCGGCCAAAAGAATGGTGTTGAGAACAACTGAAGGCGAGGAGGTGATTGTTATTGGTGAACGTAGGGACTATTTGTCCAATGTGGTTTCTGCCTTGAGGGCTGAAAGGTTGATGCGCAAAGGTTGTGAAGCATACTTAGCGTTCGTAAGTCAAACTGAACCCGAAGGGGTGACAATGGAGACAGTGAGGACTGTTAATGAATTTCAAGATGTATTTCCTGAGGAGCTACCTGGATTACCTCCTAACCGAGAAGTGGAATTTGGGATCGATCTGTTGCCTAGAACAGCTCCAGTGTCCATTGCGCCTTACAGAATGGCACCAAAGGAGCTAGTGGAATTAAAAGCCCAGATTCAAGAGTTGTTAGATAGGGGCTTCATTAGACCGAGTGTGTCTCCGTGGGGAGCACCGGTGCTGTTTGTGAAAAAGAAGGACGGAACGATGCGTATGTGTATCGATTATCGCCAGTTGAACAAACTGACGATAAAGAATAAGTATCCTCTGCCAAGAATCGACGATCTGTTTGACCAGCTTAAAGGAGCTTCAGTGTTTTCCAAGATTGACCTTTGATCTGGATACCATCAGTTAAGGGTGAAGGAGGTGGATGTGCATAAAACAGCATTCAGAACTCGTTATGGTCACTACGAGTTCTTGTTTATGCCCTTTGGATTGACGAATGCACCAGTAGCTTTTATGGATTTAATGAACCGAGTATTTCAGTCGTACTTGGATCGTTTTGTGGTCGTCTTTATTGACGATATATTGGTGTATTCAGAAACAGAGGAGAAGCATAATGAGCATCTTCGAATCGTTCTGCAGACTCTAAGAGAAAAGCAATTGTATGCGAAATTTAGTAAGTGCGAATTCTGGCTTCGAGAAGTGACTTTTCTGGGTCATGTTGTTTCTGCTAAGGGAATTAGGGTAGATCCTCGCAAGATTGAGGCAGTTCTGGATTGGAAGCCGCCTAGGACGGTGTCAGAAATTCGTAGTTTTTTGGGTTTGACAGGCTATTATAGAAGGTTTGTTGAGGGGTTTTCTATCATCGCGGCTCCGTTAACGACATTGTTAAGGAAGGTAGTAGCCTTTAATTGGACTGAGAGGCAGCAAGAAGCTTTTGACAACCTGAAAAAGGTGTTGACTGAGGCACCAGTGTTGATTCAGTCGGAATCTGGGAAGGACTTTACGGTTTATAGCGATGCTTCGCATGTGGGATTAGGTTGTGTACTGATGCAAGAGGGTAAGGTGGTTGCTTATGCTTCGCGACAGCTTAAGCCTCACGAGGCAAATTACCCTACGCATGATTTGGAGTTGGCAGCGGTGGTATTTGCATTGAAAATCTGGAGACACTACCTTTATAGGGAAAAGTGTATTATATACACTAACCATAAAAGTCTCAAATATCTATTAACTCAGAAGGAGTTGAATCTTAGGCAACGGAGATGGATAGAGTTGCTTAAGGACTATGACTGTTCGATTGAATACTATCCTGGCAAGGCTAACGTAGTGGCTGATGCACTGAGTCGAAGGACCGTTGCTGAGTTAAAGGCCATGTTTGCTCGTTTGAGTTTGTATGATGATGGGAGCTTGCTAGCAGAGTTGCAAGTAAGACCGACTTGGACTGAGAGAATCAAAGAGTTACAGTTGAAGGATGATTCGTTGATCCCTCAATTTCAGCAAGCCAAGAATGGTGAGAGTGAGGATTTTAGACTGAATTCTGATGGGGTTCTTTGTTTCCGTGGGAGAATTTGTGTTCCTAAGAATTCTGATTTAAGGTAGTTGATTTTGGGTGAGGCTCATGGTGGACCTTGTGCTATGCACCCTGGAGGTAATAAGTTGTACAAAGACTTGCGAGAGGTTTATTGGTGGCCTGGACTTAAGTGAGAGGTGACTAAGTTCGTTGGGAAATGTTTGACGTGTCAGCAAGTTAAAGCTGAGCACCAACTGCCTTCTAGATTGTTGCAGCCAGTGAAGATTCCGCAGTGGAAATGGGAAAGAGTAACGATGGATTTTGTGAGTGGGTTGCCTTTGACACCTTCGAAGAAAGACTCTGTTTGGGTAGTTGTGGATAGGTTGACGAAGTCTGCTCATTTTGTACTGGTCAGAACCGATTACTCACTGCAGAAGTTGGCCAAATTGTATGTAGCAGAAATTGTGCATTTGCATGGGGTGCCAGTTTCGATAATTTCTGATCGAGACCCTAGATTTACATCTCGATTCTGGAAGAAGTTGCATGAGGCATTAGGTACGCGATTGGACTTTAGTACTGCATTTCACCCTCAGACAGATGGTCCGTCTAAAAGGGTCATTCAAGTGTTGGAAGACATGTTAAGAGGATGCATTATCGACTTTTGTGGTAGTTGGGGGGATTATCTACTGTTGGCGGAATTTGCATACAACAACAGTTATCAAGCAAGTATTCAGATGGCTCCATATGAGGCACTTTATGGGCGAAGATGTCGTACTCCTACTTGTTGGACAGAGTTGGGAGAGCGACAAGTGCTTGGACCAGAGTTAGTGGCAGTGTGACAGCCCTAGTTCGACCTAGATCGGGAAGCGGTTTCGTGATCGCTAAACCGAGCCTTTAAAATAGTTATAATAAATTTTCAATGCTTAAATTATGTGTTAATTGCATGTGTGTGGAAATTGTGGAATTAAATTTAGCAAAGTCAGTATGATTTGATTGAAAAAGGTTTAGTTGAAAAACTTAAAAACTTAGCTAGACAATTTTGGAATGACTAAAATGAGATAAGCTAAAAACTAATGGATTTGCATGTCAATATTTCCCTAGAAGAAAGTGGCCGGCCATGCATTAGATTTCATTGGTTGTGGCATTATTTTTATGAGTTATAATTTAAGTTAGTGGGATGATGATGTCATAAGGAAAAATTAACAAAAGAAAGAAAAGAAATTTGAAGGAAAGGTTGTTCTTTTTGCCGTGAATTGAAGAGGGTAGAAAGGGAAAGTTTGAAGCTTCCATTCGGTCATTCTTGGCTAAAATCCAAGGTAAGAAATCTTGTTAATTTGTTGGAAACTTATGAATTCAAGTGGAATGGTAAGCTTATGGATTAGCCCTTGCATAAAATTTTGATTTGGGGGTATGAATCCCATTCGGTCAAAGAAAAAAAAAAAAAGGGATTTTGGCTAAATTTGATGTTCTAATTTCATGTATGACAATAGGGAGTCTTAAGAAGTGTTTCTAGTTTCAAAATTTTAAGAATTCATGAAAGCATTGTTTAGGTTCTACTAATCTTGCTTTAGATGGTACTTAAATCATAGAAAGCATTCGGCCTTGGGGGATTAAACAACCGTATAGGTATTTAGATGTTTTTAATGCTATAATTGTTGTTTATTTAATAAGTAGAGCTAATTGAAGATGGATATATATGCTAGTATTTTGTTTCGTGTGGGCACCCTTAGTAGCCGAATGAATTTTGAGATAGTGAGTCCATAGCTTTCGGCTTTAATGTATTTTTTTTATTATATATGCATGTTATGTATTTGAGTTGTAATTAGCAATCGGTGGTAAGTTTTGAGAATGACCGAATGAAATTTTGAGTGGTTGAGAAGTTGATTAATCGGTTTTAAAATAAATATGTTTACTTGTACTATGAAGTATGTTATCGAATTTGGAAATCTATTTAGGGAAGTGGTACCTTAAATAGGTACGAATACTTGTAATTAAATAAGGCATTTGTGTGAATACATATATATGTTGATTTCGTGAGATGCATCCGGTGTCTGGTTGGTGATTGTGAATTTAGGACCGGTTAAAGATGGATCTTTAAAATTTATGTATGATTGGATGCCGAATGACATTAACCTTTGGGTGTGTACCTATCTAGCCATAGTTTAATTGTAATGCAATTATGCTAGGTCGAATGAAGTGTGATTAGGAAATTTTATTGTATGTCTTGATTTTAAATGAAAGTGTAATTATCATTAGTGAGGTACGAATAAAATTAATATGATTGCATTGTTTATTTAAGTTCAAGAGCCTAGAGGGGCAGCTTCGGACAAAGGAAAGGTCAAGGTCACGGAATAGTCAATTCGAAGTTTCTCGGAAAAATAAGAGGTAAGTTTTGGGATAGTAAATCTTTAAATATGATAAAGTGAAATTATAGTATTTGAATATGCTTAATACACGAATTAAAATGCCATATGAAATGTCCGAATGCAAAATTTTAGAAATGGGAGTATGAGTAAATGTGAGCTAATGAATACCAAAGTGAAATTTTAATGTATTTGGATATGAATTTGTATTCCTTGCTTACAATCATATAAGCTGTGCGAAATATGTTTGGAAGTAGGCTGAAATTTGTGTCTCTATACCTGAATATGTTATTGAAAGATGATGTGACATGTATACCGATATGTGTAAGTATAATTCCGAAGTAAAAGCCGAGCTTAGTCTCGAAGGGCTTCCGAGCCGAAGTAAAAACCGAGCTTAGTCTCGAAGGGCTTCCGAGCCGAAGTAAAAGCCGAGCTTAGTCTCGAAGGGCTTCCGAGCCGAAGTAAAAAGCCGAGCTTAGTCTCGAAGGGCTTCTGAGCCGAAGTAAAAAGCCGAGCTTAGTCTCGAAGGGCTTCCGAGCCAGAGTTTAGACCAAAATTAGTCTCGAAGGGCTTAAAGCCAGCGATGAGATTCAGATTGAGTCTTGAAGTCCATTCGTGGTGGAAATTAGATATGGTTAAATTGTATAAGCTCTCGTACGAACAAATATATATAAATAGTATGCCCTGACAAAACAAATCCACTACTTTAGGTAAGGAAGGCAGGTATGTATTCTATACTTGTAATGATTTAGCGAGTCTTTGAACCTGTTCAATTGAGCCAGTAGGAATTTGTAAATTATTAATTGATATCGTTATTACATATATATAAGGAATTTGATGTCGAGGGGTGAAATTTTATACTCGATTGATTATGAAAGAAGAAATTTGAATTATACGATTTTGAGTGAATAACTCCTGAAACGTATTCGAGTTACCTTTTGGTGGTAAACGTGTAAGTGAATCAATGTATGAGTATGAGCACATTCGGCCAAGGAAGGTTTAATCATGAGTCGTATATGTTATGCCCTTCGTTTATTTTGATTTAAATTACTTAAGTACTTACTAGGCAAGTAATTGCTTACTCTGTTGTTCTTGTCTTCGATTTTGTAGATCTTGATCAGAAGCTACGGTCTCGGGAGTTCCATACGCGAAGTCATCTACACTATCACTCATCTTTTGGTGCGGGTAAATAAATTTAGAAATGGCATGTATAGGCTGACCTGTGGGTCCAAACAAACATCTTTTGTATTTTGTAACTTATTTAGGCCATGCGAAAATGGCCCTCTTAAGATTTTCACTGTGATAGTCATGGTAATAAATTGATTTTGTTATACATGAATGGATGTGAATGCATGTTGGGTAACTTGTTTGAAGTATCTCATACTTTTAATATGAAAATATATGAAGTAAGTGATGAACGTGACTAGGGATGAGTACATTTCGTACATTGCTTTTGAGTGCGATAAGTAGGTTTTGTTGTTGTTCAGTTGATGAGCTTTTGTGAAATTATTTTTTTTCAATTATAGCGATAGGTCCAGTAAAAGATCTTCTTTTATTGTCATGCGGCTATTCAAGGAAATACTCGGGTGATGCCTCTTGACCCTCCTGCGATGGGATCGGATCTAGGGGTGTTACATTTTATTGGTATCAGAGCTACGGTTTAGTCGATTCTCGGACTACCGTAGTAGGTTTGAGTCTAGCCATACATGCCATTTAGTATCATTTTGATAGTGGGATGACTTCTGATAATTGAAATGCAATTTTTGGTATAGAATGGATCCCGAACCTGATCGAACTGTAGCGGACGATGTTGAGAGTGTAGCTCCTGCTCCCGCGCAAGGGACAGCACCACCTGACTCTCAGCCAAATATGGGTCATCGAAATGATGATATTAGACCAGCTTTTTATGCGATGATGAGTGACTGGTTCGCTCAATTCGCCAGATCAAATCCGGGTGTTCCGCAACCTCCGCCCCCGAATACCCCATTTCCGACTTTTACAACTCCTCCTGTGACCGATCCAGTAAGATCAAGTAGGCCCCCTGTTGACAAAATTAGAAAATATGGGGCCGAAGAGTTCCGGGCGAACCCTAGTGACGATGCCGAACGAGCCGAGTTTTGGCTCGACAATACCATCCGAGTGTTCGATGAACTGACTTGCACACCCGAGGAGTGTCTTAAATGTGCGGTATCTCTGTTACGTGACGCTGCCTACTACTGGTGGAATACTCTGGTTTCTGTTGTTCCGAAGGAGCGGGTCAATTGGGAATTCTTCCAAAACGAGTTTCGTAAGAAGTACATCAGTCAGAGATTCATCGATCAAAAACGGAAGGAATTCCTTGAACTTAAGCAAGGTCAGATGTCAGTGGCCGATTATGAGAGAGAGTTCGTGCGCCTCAGTCGCTATGCCCGCGAGTGTGTATCCTCCGAGGCCATCATGTGTAAGCGTTTTGAGGACGGACTAAACGAAGATATCAGGCTGTTAGTGGGAATTCTGGAAATTAAAGAGTTTGTTGTGCTAGTCGAACGAGCTTGTAAAGCTGAAGAACTTAGTAATGAAAAAAGAAAGGCCGAAGAGGGAAATAAAGAGTTCCGTAAGAGACCTGCGGGAAAATCTGTTCAGCAATCGTCCAAAAAGACTAGAGATGCCGATCTAAAAATAATACATTGGGTTTCTCTAGACGAGAACACCATCGACCTCCCGTGAGTTCGAAAACTACTTCTATCGCCAGTGTTGGAAATGAACATCGGGGTTGATCGGATTGTGATTATTGTGGTAAATGGCACACGGGGAACTGTAGGCATCGTGACCGCTCTTGTTTCAGATGCGGATCCGCCGACCATTTTATTAAAGATTGCCCAAGAAATGATGAACGCATTTCCGATTCGACTCAGAAACCTAGTGGCACAGCTTCGCGGGGTAGACCACCGCGACGGGGCGGAAATATTAGCGGCAGTCAGAGAGGGACTAGAGATAATACAGCTAAATCCGAGGCTCGAGCACCAGCCAGAGCATATGCTATTCGTGCTCGTGAGGAAGCTTCTTCTCCGGATATTATTACTGGTACTTTCACCCTCTTTAATACTGATGTTATTGCCCTAATTGATCCTGGTTCGACCCATTCATATGTGTGTGAAATTTTAGCCTCCAGTAAGACTCTTCCTGTTGAGTCTACTGAATTTGTAATTCAAGTGTCGAACCCTTTGGGCCGTTGTGTTTTGGTTGATAAAGTATGCAAGAAATGTCCGTTAATGGTACGGGATTTTTGTTTTCCGGCTGACTTGATGCTTCTTCCGTTCAACGAATTTGACATTATTCTCGGAATGGACTGGTTGACCGTTCATGACGCGATAGTAAATTGTAAGCGGAAAACCATCGATTTGCGATGTTCGAATAATGAAATAATCCGAATTGAGTCCCTTGATCTAAGTGGACCACCGGCAATAATTTCAACCATGTTAGCTCAGAAATATGTGAGGAAGGGTTATGAAGCGTATTTGGCCTATGTGCTAGATAACAAAGTTACCCATCGAGAACTTGGAACGGTGCCCGTAGTTTGCGAGTTTTCAGATGTCTTTCCCGAAGAATTACCGGGATTGCCACCGGTAAGAGAGGTCGAGTTCGGTATAGAACTAATTCCAGGTACGACACCGATTTCGATTGCCCCGTATCGGATGGCACCTACAGAGTTAAAGGAATTAAAATCTCAGCTGCAAGAGTTGACGGATAGGGGTTTCGCGCGACCTAGTTTTTCGCCTTGGGGTGCACCGGTTTTGTTCGTGAAAAAGAAAGATGGAACTATGAGAATGTGTATCGACTATCGACAGTTGAATAAAGCCACGATAAAGAATAAGTATCCATTGCCCCGAATTGACGACTTGTTCGATCAGTTGAGAGGAGCCTCAGTGTTTTCGAAGATTGACTTGCGATCCGGCTATTATCAGTTAAGAATCAGAGAATCCGACGTACCAAAGACGGCATTTAGAACGAGATATGGTCACTATGAGTTCTTAGTAATGCCGTTTGGACTCACCAATGCCCCCGCCGTATTCATGGACCTGATGAATCGAGTGTTTAGGCCGTTTTTGGACCGTTTTGTAGTAGTGTTCATCGATGATATTTTGATCTATTCTCGTGATGAGTCAGAGCATGCCGAACATTTGAGGCTGGTACTTCAGACTTTGCGGGATAACCAATTGTATGCGAAGTTCAGTAAGTGCGAATTTTGGTTGCATGAAGTTGGCTTCTTGGGCCATATAGTATCTGCTTTGGGTATTCGAGTCGATCCGAACAAAATCTCAGCTATTCTCGATTGGAAACCTCCTAAAAACATTACCGAAGTTCGAAGCTTTTTGGGACTTGCCGGTTATTACCGACGTTTTGTCAAAGGCTTTTCAATGATTGCAACTCCACTGACAAGATTGCTGCAAAAAGAGGTCAAGTTCGAATGGTCGGAAAAATGTCAGAAAAGCTTCGACCAATTGAAAACCCTTTTAACGGAAGCTCCAGTGTTGGTTCAGCCAGAAACTGGTAAAGAGTTTGTAGTTTATAGTGATGCGTCACTGAACTGTCTAGGCTGTGTCTTGATGCAAGAAGGCCGGGTTATTGCGTATGCTTCGAGGCAGTTAAAGCCTCACGAGCGGAATTATCCGACTCATGATCTTGAATTAGCTGCTATTGTTTTTGCTTTAAAAATTTGGCGACACTATCTGTTTGGTGAAAAATGTCACATCTTCTCTGATCACAAAAGTCTCAAGTATCTGATGTCTCAAAAGGATTTGAACTTGAGACAAAGACGGTGGCTTGAATTGCTAAAAGACTATGAGCTTGTTATTGATTATCACCCGGGGAAAGCTAACGTGGTTGCTGACGCTCTTAGCCGAAAATCTTTGTTTTCCTTACGAGCTATGAATGTGAAGACGACGATGTCAGGGGATGATGTGTTGATTGCCGAATTGGTAGCAAGACCTATGCTACTCCAACAGATTAGTGAGGCTCAGAAAACCGACGGCGACTTGGTTGCCAAGCGAGTTCAATGTGAGTCAAATGCAGATTCAGCATTTAGAGTTGACGAAAGTGATTGTTTGAGATTTAAAGGTCGATTGTGTGTTCCGAAAAAGTCTGAGCTAGTTTCGATGATTTTGAATGAAGCCCATTGTAGTCAACTGTCAGTTCATCCGGGCAGTACGAAAATGTATAGTGATTTGAAGCAACAGTATTGGTGGCATGGCATGAAGCGAGATATCTCTGATTTTGTATCTAAATGCTTAGTGTGTCAGCAAGTAAAAGCGGAACATCAGGTGCCGTCGGGATTACTTCAGCCGATTTTGATACCCGAGTGGAAATGGGATCGGGTTACAATGGATTTTGTGTCGGGTTTACCGTTAACGCCGAGCAAAAAGGACTCCATTTGGGTTATTGTGGATCGATTAACGAAAACAGCCCATTTCATCCCGGTTCGCACTGACTTTTCGCTTGATAAGTTAGCGGAATTATACGTTTCTCAAATTATACGATTGCATGGGGTACCGACTTCTATTGTTTCCGATCGAGACCCCCGGTTTACTTCTAGATTTTGGAAGAAGCTGCATGAAGCTTTGGGTACTAAACTTCATTTCAGCACTGCTTTTCATTCCCAAACAGATGGCCAATCTGAACGGGTTATTCAGCTGCTTGAGGACATGTTAAGATGTTGCATCCTCGAGTTTAGCGGTTCTTGGGAAAGATATTTACCCTTGGTTGAATTCGCGTATAATAACAGTTTTCAGACAAGTATTCGGATGGCACCTTACGAAGCTCTTTACGGCCGTAAATGCCGTACTCCTCTGTTCTGGACCGAGCTGAGTGAGAATAAGATTCTTGGGGTTGATTTAGTTAAAGAAGCAGAGCAGAAAGTGAGGATAATACGTGACAGTTTGAAAACAGCATCCGATCGTCAGAAATCATACGCGGACTTGAAGCGTAAAGATATTGAGTACCAAGTTGGTGATAAGGTGTTTCTAAAAGTTTCACCATGGAAAAAGACACTTCGCTTTGGCCGCAAAGGCAAGTTGAGTCCGAGATTCATTGGGCCGTATGAAATTTCGGAACGGATTGGACCAGTTGCTTACAGACTGATTTTGCCCCCGGGACTTGAAAGGATTCACAATGTATTCCATGTATCGATGCTTCGACGCTATAAATCCGATCCTTCACATATATTAAATCCGTCCGAGGTTGAAATTCAACCTAATTTGAGTTATGAGGAAGAACCTATCCGTATTTTAGCTCGGGAAATTAAAGAATTACGAAATAAAAGGGTTCCGTTAGTGAAAGTATTATGGCTCAAGCATGGGATCGAGGAAGCAACTTGGGAACTCGAGAATACTATAAAAGAACGATATCCAAATCTATTTTCGGGTAAGATTTTCGGGGATAAAAATCCTTTAAGGGGGAGGGAGTTGTGACAGCCCTAGTTCGACCTAGATCGGGAAGCGGTTTCGTGATCGCTAAACCGAGCCTTTAAAATAGTTATAATAAATTTTCAATGCTTAAATTATGTGTTAATTGCATGTGTGTGGAAATTGTGGAATTAAATTTAGCAAAGTCAGTATGATTTGATTGAAAAAGGTTTAGTTGAAAAACTTAAAAACTTAGCTAGACAATTTTGGAATGACTAAAATGAGATAAGCTAAAAACTAATGGATTTGCATGTCAATATTTCCCTAGAAGAAAGTGGCCGGCCATGCATTAGATTTCATTGGTTGTGGCATTATTTTTATGAGTTATAATTTAAGTTAGTGGGATGATGATGTCATAAGGAAAAATTAACAAAAGAAAGAAAAGAAATTTGAAGGAAAGGTTGTTCTTTTTGCCGTGAATTGAAGAGGGTAGAAAGGGGGAAAGTTTGAAGCTTCCATTCGGTCATTCTTGGCTAAAATCCAAGGTAAGAAATCTTGTTAATTTGTTGGAAACTTATGAATTCAAGTGGAATGGTAAGCTTATGGATTAGCTCTTGCATAAAATTTTGATTTGGGGGTATGAATCCCATTCGGTCAAAGAAAAAAAAAAAAGGGATTTTGGCTAAATTTGATGTTCTAATTTCATGTATGACAATAGGGAGTCTTAAGAAGTGTTTCTAGTTTCAAAATTTTAAGAATTCATGAAAGCATTGTTTAGGTTCTACTAATCTTGCTTTAGATGGTACTTAAATCATAGAAAGCATTCGGCCTTGGGGGATTAAACAACCGTATAGGTATTTAGATGTTTTTAATGCTATAATTGTTGTTTATTTAATAAGTAGAGCTAATTGAAGATGGATATATATGCTAGTATTTTGTTTCGTGTGGGCACCCTTAGTAGCCGAATGAATTTTGAGATAGTGAGTCCATAGCTTTCGGCTTTAATGTATTTTTTTTATTATATATGCATGTTATGTATTTGAGTTGTAATTAGCAATCGGTGGTAAGTTTTGAGAATGACCGAATGAAATTTTGAGTGGTTGAGAAGTTGATTAATCGGTTTTAAAATAAATATGTTTACTTGTACTATGAAGTATGTTATCGAATTTGGAAATCTATTTAGGGAAGTGGTACCTTAAATAAGTACGAATACTTGTAATTAAATATGGCATTTGTGTGAATACATATATATGTTGATTTCGTGAGATGCATCCGGTGTCTGGTTGGTGATTGTGAATTTAGGACCGGTTAAAGATGGATCTTTAAAATTTATGTATGATTGGATGCCGAATGACATTAACCTTTGGGTGTGTACCTATCTAGCCATAGTTTAATTGTAATGCAATTATGCTAGGTCGAATGAAGTGTGATTAGGAAATTTTATTGTATGTCTTGATTTTAAATGAAAGTGTAATTATCATTAGTGAGGTACGAATAAAATTAATATGATTGCATTGTTTATTTAAGTTCAAGAGCCTAGAGGGGCAGCTTCGGACAAAGGAAAGGTCAAGGTCACGGAATAGTCAATTCGAAGTTTCTCGGAAAAATACGAGGTAAGTTTTGGGATAGTAAATCTTTAAATATGATAAAGTGAAATTATAGTATTTGAATATGCTTAATACACGAATTAAAATGCCATATGAAATGTCCGAATGCAAAATTTTAGAAATGGGAGTATGAGTAAATGTGAGCTAATGAATACCAAAGTGAAATTTTAATGTATTTGGATATGAATTTGTATTCCTTGCTTACAATCATATAAGCTGTGCGAAATATGTTTGGAAGTAGGCTGAAATTTGTGTCTCTATACCTGAATATGTTATTGAAAGATGATGTGACATGTATACCGATATGTGTAAGTATAATTCCGAAGTAAAAGCCGAGCTTAGTCTCGAAGGGCTTCCGAGCCGAAGTAAAAACCGAGCTTAGTCTCGAAGGGCTTCCGAGCCGAAGTAAAAGCCGAGCTTAGTCTCGAAGGGCTTCCGAGCCGAAGTAAAAAGCCGAGCTTAGTCTCGAAGGGCTTCCGAGCCGAAGTAAAAAGCCGAGCTTAGTCTCGAAGGGCTTCCGAGCCAGAGTTTAGACCAAAATTAGTCTCGAAGGGCTTAAAGCCAGCGATGAGATTCAGATTGAGTCTTGAAGTCCATTCGTGGTGGAAATTAGATATGGTTAAATTGTATAAGCTCTCGTACGAACAAATATATATAAATAGTATGCCCTGACAAAACAAATCCACTACTTTAGGTAAGGAAGGCAGGTATGTATTCTATACTTGTAATGATTTAGCAAGTCTTTGAACCTGTTCAATTGAGCCAGTAGGAATTTGTAAATTATTAATTGATATCGTTATTACATATATATAAGGAATTTGATGTCGAGGGGTGAAATTTTATACTCGATTGATTATGAAAGAAGAAATTTGAATTATACGATTTTGAGTGAATAACTCCTGAAACGCATTCGAGTTACCTTTTGGTGGTAAACGTGTAAGTGAATCAATGTATGAGTATGAGCACATTCGGCCAAGGAAGGTTTAATCATGAGTCGTATATGTTATGCCCTTCGTTTATTTTGATTTAAATTACTTAAGTACTTACTAGGCAAGTAATTGCTTACTCTGTTGTTCTTGTCTTCGATTTTGTAGATCTTGATCAGAAGCTACGGTCTCGGGAGTTCCATACGCGAAGTCATCTACACTATCACTCATCTTTTGGTGCGGGTAAATAAATTTAGAAATGGCATGTATAGGCTGACCTGTGGGTCCAAACAAACATCTTTTGTATTTTGTAACTTATTTAGGCCATGCGAAAATGGCCCTCTTAAGATTTTCACTGTGATAGTCATGGTAATAAATTGATTTTGTTATACATGAATGGATGTGAATGCATGTTGGGTAACTTGTTTGAAGTATCTCATACTTTTAATATGAAAATATATGAAGTAAGTGATGAACGTGACTAGGGATGAGTACATTTCGTACATTGCTTTTGAGTGCGATAAGTAGGTTTTGTTGTTGTTCAGTTGATGAGCTTTTGTGAAATTATTTTTTTTCAATTATAGCGATAGGTCCAGTAAAAGATCTTCTTTTATTGTCATGCGGCTATTCAAGGAAATACTCGGGTGATGCCTCTTGACCCTCCTGCAATGGGATCGGATCTAGGGGTGTTACAGGCAGATACTAAAAGTAAGGTTAAGCTGATTCGAGATCGGTTAAAGGAGGCGTCTGATCGGTAGAAGTCTTATGCTGACCTTAAGCGTAAGGAGATTGAGTTCGCTGTTGGGGATAGGGTGTTCTTAAAGGTGTCACCGTGGAAGAAGATCTTGAGATTTGGTAAAAAGGGCAAGCTAAGTCCGTGGTTTATTGGGCCTTATAGGATTCTCAAGCGGATTGGGCCAGTAGCATATCAGTTGGAGTTGCCACCAGAATTGGATCGTATCCATGACGTTTTTCACGTGTCTATGCTAAGACGGTATCGGTCAGACCCTTCGCATATTGTACCAGTAGAGGAGATTGCAGTAAATACCGATTTGACTTTCGAGGAGAAACTTGTGGAGATCTTAGATCGTGAAGTCAAAGTCTTAAGGAGGAAGTCTGTTCCTTTGGTAAAGGTGCTATGGCGTAATCATGGTAGAGAAGAAGCTACTTGGGAGCCAGAGGAGACTATGCGTCAACAATACCCTCAGTTATTTGGCTCAGGTAAATTTCGAGGCCGAAATTTCTTTAAGGGGGGTAGAGTTGTAACGCCCTGATTTTCGGGATTTTTCGGGTTTTGTGAATTTTAGTGATATTTTAAAATTTTGGTGTTCTGAAGGTTGAAAATGTATGTACATGTGTTAGTGGGCCTTTAGAAGGCCCAAGCCTAAGTTAAAACCCGGTAAAATATTAACTTGGATTTTCAAGTGAAAGGGGAGTTGGTTAAGTGGGCCTTTAAGAAAAACCGTGTAAAATATGTCACAAAGGGAGCCTTGGTGGAGTGGCAAGGTGGCGCCACTAAGCTCCTAAAAAAGTGGCGCCTAAGTGGGTATTCAAGGACAAGGGTTCGAGTTACAAGGTAAGCATAGTGTTCTTTTTAATTTTTAAGCATGTGCCTAACTTAAGTGAATTTCGGCAAGGGCTTTTAGGGACTTGGGCCAATTGCTTTAGGGAGATTATTAGGGTTTCGTCTTTTTCTATTTTCTGTCATGAGAGTTAGGGTTAGCCACCTTAGGTGTTATTATTCCCTTTTCAGTCAAAAGCTGATATTTGCCTCCCTAAGAGCATCTAGCCGATTTCTTCATCTTCTTCTCCTTTACCATTGTTTTTCCTCTTTTATTTTTACCCTGTTGATCTTCTCCTTAGCCGAACACCCTATCATACTCAGCTCTGCAATTTCCTTCGATTCCATCCTTCCAAAAATAGCCATAGCCAATTGCTCAAAGTGCCAGAAATCCTGAAAACTGCTTCCTTTTTGCCGATTTCTTGTAAGCCGAATTACCCCTATTCTTTTCACCTGTTGTGGCCGATTACTACATTCCCTTGAGCCACATCATTGTCGAAACCATCACCCAAACTCATAGCCTAAATCGCCATCTTTTTCTCTAGTTGAAAAGCCGAAATCACCATTAGTGTAGGGAGATAGCCGAAAACTTCAAATCTCAGAGTTAAGGGTTCTACTAAAGTTTAAGGGTCAGATTTACATCAGATCTATGTAGGAATCGAAGAGAAACCATTGGTAAGGGCTTAATACCTCAGATCTGTTAAATATTTCATGTTTTGGAAAAGCCGAAAGTCCCTAAAGTTAGGGAGAATGTCGATTTGGACCTTTAGTAATTCAAAGTGGTATTTTTCTTTGTTCTTTTGAGTGATAGTTAGCGAAGAAAGTGATCAAGCAAGGAGTTGAAGGCATCGGTATCATCAGATCTAGATTTTGTGCACCTAGGTCGTCAAAGGTAAGTTTTCATGGCCATTAAGGGGTATGGCCGAATGTGGTAAGGGATTGTGGCTTTGGTTTTTCGTAGAACTATTGATTAATCGATTAGATATTGGGTTGTAGGAACTGTCGCATAGGAGATCTCGTCGGTGAAACCGCAAAACAGGTATGTGTTTCGAACACCCTTCAATGCTCAAATCGGCAAAAGCTGAAAAGCTAAAATGTCGAAATTTCGGCATTTCGAGAGCTTGTGAGCATGCGAACGCTCTCAAGTTGGTAGGAGAAGGTTGGTTTTGGAATCGGCACTGTCAGGCGGGTTGACCGCAGAATTTTGGGCGCTACGGTAAGTTGGGCCTCGGTGGGCCGAATATGGGCCCAATGGGCAATTTGGGCCCAGTTGGGTAAAAATAGGTTTAAAGGAAATAATATAGATTGTAGGCGTAAAAACTGTTAAAACAAGATAATGGATTGGAAATTAAGGCTTAAATGGGCCTAATGGGCTAAAATGGCATGGTAGAGCCCATTAGGGGTTTTAGGGCTTAAAAGCTAAAACGATTAAACTGTGTTAACCGAATTTCTGTAACGACTATGGGATTAGTAGAGACTGTAATAAGCATAAAAACTGTAATATGAGAGCAAAATTACTGAAATACCCTTAGGGTGAGAAATTACTATTTTGCCCTAGGTAGAAAATTACCGTTATACCCCTAGGGCTAAAACCGACTGAACTGTTTGACATGACTATTACTGGTACTGCATATCATGATGTATGTATGTTTGATGCATGGGATTGGGTTTGATATTGGAGGAAGTGTGAGTGGCACTGCCACGTTACTGAAAGGGGCTATGTCCCGTACTGTTTCTGAAAGGGGCCTTGCCTCGTATATTGTTTATCTGAGCAGCCATGCTGCGACTGTGGTGTGTGGGCTGGGTGGGTCGAGTTATTCCCCACATGGTGTGTTGGCTGGTACGGGTGGTGTGTAGCGGTTGGTGGGTTGAGTAGTCTCTCCAATTAGGTTGCATTCATACTGTTATACTGTACTATACTGTTATGGGCCTATGGGCCAAACTGTTATCTGAATAGGGCTTCGGCCCAGTATCTGTTATAGGGCCTTGGCCCAGTATCTATAATCTGAATACGGTTTCGGCCCAGTATCTGACTGAGACTGGTTAGGGCTCAGGCCCAGTGGGCTCGAGCCGATGTGGGTTTGGATGGGTTCTGCACACACTGAGTTTTCCCAAACTCACCCTTCTCTTTCCATCCTTGTAGGTGAGCCCTAGATCGTGACTTGGTTGCTGGGAGGGATTCAGAGTGGCCACAAAGACTGAACTCGTATTTTAATTGGTTCTATTAATTTAATTACTTTTACTATTGGTTTTACTTTGTTATGGGTTGTATTAAGGCCACTATATCTGTTTTTATTTGGGACTTTCAACTATTTTATTTCATCCACAATTACACATTGTTTTCAAAAATTAAACAAATGTTTTCTTAACCAACCTGATATTACAAGAGACTAAGTAAGATAATAAGGTTAAAGTGAATCGCTTAACAAATGAATTAGAGATTAAGTTGAATAGTTATTAAAAAGGGAATTTCCAAAAGAGTCAAGCACTGCTTTTCAAAACTCACCATCGGACTTAGTAAATAGGGCGGCTAGGATAGTCTAGGTGATGTAGCACACCGGACATGGCCATAACGTCTGGGCCGGGTTCGGGGTGTTACAAACTATCCACAGTGGAACTCAACGAGGAATGCTCAGCTATTCTTCAAAATAAACTGCCAACCAAACTAAAAGATTCAGGGAGTTTTACTATTCCTTGTTTATTTGGTAGCCTAAACACCAAAAATGCTTTAGCTAATTTAAGGGCTAGTATAAATGTCATGCCTTATAAACAATTTAAACAACTAGGTCCTGAAAAACCTAAGCAAAACAAGATGAGCATTCAACTGCCTGATAAAACTATTAGGTTTCCAAAGGGAATAATTGAAGATGTACTTGTCAAAGTTGATAAATTCATATTCCCAGTTGACTTTGTTGTTTTAGACATTGATGAGGATAGCAATGTACCCTTAATTCTAGGGCGACCCTTTTTAGCAATGGCTAGAACCATAATTGATGTAGGAACATATGAGCTTACACTACGTGAAGGTGATGACAAAGTTACTTTACAAGCTTGAAACTCGATTAAGACTATTGATAATAATATAGTTATGAGTCCTTGTAAAAACATTGAACTCACCACCCAACCTTCTGTGCAGGATACACCCCATATAAAGGCAACCCAACCACAGACAATGCCATTCAAGGCAGATACACCTAAAAAGCGAATGCTTCAGATCGAGGAACTAGATGAGTGGCTGAACTATCATGAAAAGCCCAAAATATGCCATACCAACCCAGAGCATCACCAAGATGACCCTCAGGTGCAAACGAATCAAATCAAGGTAGGAGATAAGGTAATATTAGGGGAAGATGATCCTCAAATCCTAAATTTAAAAGAACATACAAGTGACATACCCTACTTCACGGTAATGAAAATCTTTCCCTATGGTATAGTAGAGATAAAACATGAGTCACTTGGCACTTTGAATGTAAACCACACTCGACTCAAATTTTACGTTAATAATGAAATTGTAAGTAGGGTAGAAAAGTATCAACTCTTCAAACCACTGTAACTAAACAGGTTTGAGAAAAGTCGAGCTTAGACTATAAATAAGCGCTTCTCGGGAGGCAACCCGAGCACTGACCTAGTAAATTATTTTATTTTATTTTAGCTTTCTAAATACATCAACTAAGCCTTTGAATGTAGGATTTTTGAGCCACACAACCATGCCCACGGGCATGTCTAAGGCTGTGTGGACACTACGAGCAGAGACACGGCCGTGCGATATGGCCGTGTTTGAGCAGGGTAAAATTTTTCCTAAAGACACGGGTTTCGACAAAGTGCCATGGCCGTGCGATGTGGCTGTGGCCAAACCTGTTGAATCACACACAGGCTTCGACAAATTGCCACGGCCGTGCGATGTGACCGTGGCCAATCCTGTTCTACACGGGCGTGTGACCCCCTACACGGCCATAGGGCCAAATTTCCATTATTTAAATTTTAAACTTTAAATTTTCATTTTCCTTACTTTATATTCCCCTTTTCCCTTATTTTTAAATTCCTATCTAGTAATACTTGAACTTTACACAGTTATGATTAATTTCTCCAGTCACCCAAAACCATGAACTTCAAGTATTCCTTCCTCTAAGACAGCTTTCACAATTCAAAGGTTCCATCCAATATTCAGGGGTTTTTACTTCTCTCACTAACTTATGATCTTGTGCTTCTATTGCTATTAATGTTATCTTTGTACATTGAGGGCAATGTACATCTTAAGTGTGGGGGGGGGGAACTCACTTTCATTCTTTATATTATCTTTGAAATCCCTGAAAATTGCTCTCCAATTTCGAATTCTCTGCATTGTCTTCAAATCTCCTGTTAGGAATTAATTCTGATTGATTTATGATTTTTATTAATGTGTTGAGAATTAAGACATAGGTGCTTATACTTTGATTATTCAAACTTAAAAACACTAGGGATCAAACATGATAAGTTGAAATTTTTGAGAATTTAAATTTTTTCTAGGTTATTTTCCCTAATTTTAAGTGTTATCTTGAGATTTGAAATTCGCAGGATTGACATCAAAAACCATAATTCTGGTGAGATTTTTGAGCCTATTGAGCATACATTCTTTCGTGCTCACTTTTATTGTTGCTTTGAGTGAGTCAATGCTGATTTGTTATTCTAGAACTTGCTTTGATTATACATGTCGAGACCACATCATTTGATTTGATATACCGAAATGATAAAGGCACCTAGGATATAACCTACTTACTCCATAAAAGCTTACCTCCACAAATTAACCCCTAGTGAACCCCATTGAGACTAACAACCTATCCTTTTGACTTACCTCTAATATTAACCCATAACCTGTTTTTGTTGAATTCCATTCAATTATTTTGATCCCTATTTTTGTCGAGATTTGAGTTGAATCATTATCTAGCTTTGTTCTCTTTTTCCAGTTTGTAAAATTTGTAAATATTCAAAGTATGTACTTGAATTGTTCTTTAAAAAAATGGTTATTTACAGTTGATACAGTTATAATTCATAGTTTAACATTTTTGTATATTTCTATTTAAAAGCTACCCAGGCTAGAATGATGCCATCATAAAACTTAGCTCTAAGAATATGTTCCAGTGATAGAGATATTTCTAGCTAGATAATTTTTCAGTTCAATCTTGATTCTAACCTTCTTTTTCAGCTTGTGACAACACCCCTAACCAAAGCCCCATTACAACCATTGAAAGAACTTTTGATCGATGTATCATATCAATCTATAGTGGTGGAGATTTGATTTTCTTGCAAGCCTATGGTAATAACTCTTCAGGTTAACTAGAGAGTACTTAATTCTTGAACCCTAAACACTTTGAGTGGATAGAGTGAATCCTTAGTGAGGATGTCAATTCTTGTTGATTTTTATTGAGAGATAATTACTTAGGAGAAGGTAGAAAACCTATGTTTCGATGATAAAATTCTCAACTTAGAGTAATTGAATCTTTAATGTTCTTCTAATTGAATTTTCATTGTATGAATACTTGTGAAATAGTTTGAAACATTATTGATAAAGATTGTGAGTTGAGAAGAATGATTCTTGATTGTGGGTTGAGATTTTGCTTGAGGACAAGCAAAGGCTTAAGTGTGGGGGTATTTGATAAACGATAAATTATACATGTTTTTACCTTATGCTTAGCCTAATTTATGGATGAATTATAATTGAATTTGTGGAAATTAGTGCTCTTAATCCTTCTATTTCATGTTTTATGCCCAGGTAAGCTTAAGGAAGAGAAAAGAGCAAGAAATAGGCCAAAAAGGGGCAAATTAGGCCCAATTCAATAATCAACACGGCCCAGAGATTCACCACACGGCCGTGTCACATGGCCGTGCCACTTTGAGCATAAACACGGCCTAACCCTGACTCACACGGCCAGACCACATGGTCGTGCCACCTTAACAGGCCCGAGCACGGCCTGGGCTTCGATCCACATGGGCGTGGCATACGAGCATGTCCCTTTCGTGAGGAAGTTCAATTTCACTCGGAAGAGGTTGCTTAGGGGCTAAGAAATCCATTCTAAACTCTATATAAAGACCCCAGGAGGCAACTTCAAGGGACATATTATTTTCCCGCCAAGACAGGGAGTTAAAGGTAAGGAATTACTCGAAGGGAAGCCGATTGATCCATCTCAGAAGCCGAATTCTACGTCAAGGCAGAGGATCTCCCTTCAATTCTTCAGGGGCTTTTGGGTTCTTTATGTTTTGTTATTTTTATTCTTCTGAGATGTTTTCTTTATTAATTATGAACTAAATCCCCCAAATATTTGAGGGGGATGAAACCTAAGACTGATCTTGTTATTATTTTATCTTGAGTTATATGATAAATACTTGAATTGTTCTTAATTATGTGTTCTTAATTCTTGTTTTAATAATCCTAGGTATTAATTCAAGTATTGATGTGTTTATTTAGAGGAGCAAAAGTCCTTGTTTAAGAGAAGATCTAGTATAATTAAGTGGAGTTGCATGCAACCCTAGACATAGGGTGACATAAATCTGCCGGATTAGGGTCAAACCTAATAAGGGGATCCATAGATCGAGTTCATGCAAGACTAGGGGTTTTAACTAGAAAGAGATTTCAGTTAATCAACCTATAATTAGTTGTTCTTATCCTCGACGGAGGTATTAACATAAGTTAGGGATCTCTACAGATCAAGTTAAGTGAATAAATCTTCTAGCTCAAGAATTGATAACAAGTGAAGTCTAGGTGGATTCTCCCTTGAGTATTGCCCAAATCAATCAGTTTTTTCGAAAGATTTTTTCCCCAATTTACTTTTGTGCATTCATAGTTAGTTTTAGAATTAGTTTCATAAAAACCCCTTTTATTTTTAGGTTAAATAATAAAAAGGAAGTAAATACTATTACTTTTGATTCCCTTGGGTACAATATCTCGATCTTGTCACTAAACTATACTACTATTCGATAGGTGCGCTTGCCTTAAAGTTGTGATAATAGTTAGTTTTCGGTACAATCATTATTATAAATTTTATTACTTCATATCACGCATATCAGGTCTCAACCTCACCTGTGAACCATGTACGCAAATCAATTTTAAAACTAAGTCTTCTTTCTATTTTAGCCTCTATTTTAAAGCATACCTTGTTGATTCCTGATTGTTTACTGAGTTCGTAATAAACTCACCCACTCCTCTCTTACTTCGTAGGTAAGTAGGTCGCGGATAACAGTGGCATGGTAGACGACTTGGCAAGGCTCACTCTTGACTAGGTATTGGTGAACCTGGGAAAATAGGCAATGAGGTTCATTTATTAGGGTTTTATACTTATTATACTTTGATTCTATCATTCAAATAGTTTCATTAAGGTTTTAGTTATATTGTATTGCAAACTGTGACTTAAAATATTTGATTATCTTTTCTTATGAGTAAAATCAATGTTTTTCATGCATACGTGTTATGTTGATTTACTATTAACATATACGAGTTAGATTTATTGCTAAGTACATTTCTGTTACCCTTATATGTTTGTAATTATGAAAATTACATAAGTACCCTACATCCATATTTTTGCAACCGAGAACATAATTGTCTGATTGAACGATAATGGATATTGGTGCTCGATTGCCATTTCCAAACACCTCTCCCCTTAGTTAAATAGGTGACAATCTCGCCCATATCGATGCCTTTAAAATAATCAGTGTTGTCGGAGGCATAGTATGGAGCATTATAAAAATCACAAATTTCACAGAGAGTGCACATGACCTCTTTTCCTCGGATAGTCGCATGAGTGTGCACATCGTGCTGTGGTTTATTCTTTTCTTGTTTTTTTTAGCACGGCATAAAACTCATACACCACTGAGTTGATCACCAAATCTTTTGGTGTGAGGTAAAAATCAGTCCATTGTTTCACATGAATTAAATCTCAAATCTCATCGTTCAAGTCAAACGATGGGTCAAACCCACGTTCTTGAATAAACATTTTGCCTTGGAGTTCCAAGAAGTATTTCTAGACTTCTTGGCTCTGAAATCGAGTAGAACTGAATTCTCCCAATTTGGTTATTTATGAGGTACGACAAACTTTTCTCGAAACCATTTTTAAATGAAATATATATAATAATTGATATACAACTAATACGATGAAATAAAAATAGAGTAAAAAAAATTAAAAACATTTCACTATTGTGTTATGTAAAGAGGTATTTGAAAAAGAGACGAGAGCTCATGAAATACTACAAAAAATAGGAGCAGAGATTGAAGGGAATTGATCGGCTGTTGTAATAAGGGCTTAGGTGGCATTTAGAATGTGTTTATAGTGTAAAATTAAGGTTAAAAATCGATTAGCATATATATAGGGTCATACAAAAAAATGAGTCAAAAATTGCAACCAGACGGTGTTGCAACACCGTACTTTGAATCCTCCAAGTTTTTGGTTCGAAGTTTCGTGTCACGACATAGACACACGGTGTCACGAAATGGGCCCAAATTTTCAAATTAATTTTTTTCAAAATGTCATGTCATGATATTGAGGTTTAGTGTCGCAACATTGGATGGGATTTGAAAAGATTTTAGGTTTGAAGTGCAGTGCCACGACACGGGGATGTGGTGTCTCAACACCACCATAAATTTCAAAATCCTGGGAGCTTCAAAGTTTAGTGTCGCAACATCGAAGTTTGGTGTCACAACACTGGCCCTATCTTCTCCATTTTCGAGTTTTGGGGCATGTTGGTTCCTCTATTTTACTCTTAATTTTGAATAGGTCCCTAATAGGCTCCCTCTAGCTGCCTAAGGCCTTAATCCTATTCTAATACCTAATTAAAATCCAAAATAAAAATCCTGAAGTTCAAATGTACAAGATTTTACAACAATTTTTGAAAGTTTCATGATGAATTTAAGTGTGGTTACTAGACTCATTCTGAAGCCCTTGCGTTCCATGCATCGTCATTTTGCTCCTTTAGCGATCATCTTGGTCCATCCAAAAATCAACTTTCTTTTGGGGGTCTTTCCACTTGTCGCGTTCTCACAACCCTTTGGTACCTACACACATAAAAGTAGAACCGTACCTTTGACCAAGGTTGTTAGGGTTGTAAAAGAAATTACATAATAATCCTCCCCTATTTTATTTTCATATTCCGTATTTTAGGGACCAAGGTTGTTAGGGTTGCTAAAAGAAATTATGTAACAATCCTCCCCTATTTTATTTTTATATTCCATATTTTAGGAATCATGGCCTCATTTGAATACTTCTATCTTACCATCAATCTTCATTATTAGTTCATTCTTTTCAAGATCAATGGTTGATATAAACAGTGAAAAATGGGTTACCCAACAGAATAGGAATGTCTTAATCCTCCTCGAAGTCAAGGACAACAAAAATGATGAGATAATAAAACACCTAACTTTAACCAATACGTCTTCAAGTACACCTTTGGGATGTACGAGAGACCTATTAGCTAATTGTAGTGTAATTGTTGTATTTTTTAGCTCCCCTAATCCAAGTTTTAAGTATGTGGATAATGGCATGAAATTTATGATGGTCCCTAAGTCACAAAGGGCCTTGCTAAAATATTTATTCCTTATCTCCACGAGAATTGTAAAACTTCCCAGATCTTTTAGCTTCGGGGGAATTTTTCGAGCAATTATGGCATTACAAGAGGTGACAGTTTTAATTTGCTCACCTTTCTTTAGTGTCTTGCGCCGAGACACAATTTCCTTCAAGAACTTAGCGTACTTAGGAATCTTATCAATAAGCTCTAGTAGTGGAAAATTTACATTAAATGATTTAAAAAGATTTAGAAAACTTACGAATTCCTCCTCATCCTTTCGTTGCTTGTTGTCCAACCTCAATGGAAATAGTATGTTCTTTGGCACTAGTTCTGAGAGTGGAGTATTTTCCAACTCAACTACCAGTTTATATCTTTCTCCTGTGTAGACTTCCGTTTCAGGCTTATTAAGGTTTTGGTCTCTCGTCTTGACCTCATTGTCCTCCTTATTAGTGAGCTTCTCCGAGTTTCCTAAAGTTTTACTCGTACAGAGTGATATTGCATTTACATGCCCTTTTCCATCCCTCTGGGGATTGTTCTCGATATTACTCGGGATATACGTGTCCATTTGCCTCCACATCTCATTCGTCATGCTCACGATATTGTGCATCTCTTTTTTTAATTTGACTACATCGATACGAGTTTGTGTGCATTTGGTCTTCACGTGTTGATTTTCAGACCTCATGAGTTTCATCTTGTTTTCAATTCAATCCAAGCGTTGACAACAACCGGTATGGTCATTACCCATGGATCTCTCTTAAGAACTTTGCAATTATGGTGGTTAATATGGAGGGTTTCATACCTTGATTGCCTCCACACTTTAGATTCAGATGATCCTTCCAACCAGCGTTATAAGTGTTCAAATAGGGATTTCCACCCCTATTACCCAATTAATTCACTTTCTTCGGTTGGGTCTCTAAGGCGTCATTCATTGATGGCTTAATAGTGGTCTTTAGACGATGTAATTTTTCTCCAAAATTTGTTGACACTTGTCATTTTCCTTGACCACCTTAGTCGTTAATGGCTTCTAACTATATGAAAAATGCTTGTTCAGCCACATGTATGAGTTCATAGCCATGTCATTGATCAATTGACAGGCTACATCTCCTCGATCAATTGATAGCTTTCTCATAAGTGTTGTTAATTAAGATTCTGAGCGATTCACTATCAAAGTTGGCTCTTAAGGTCCCATCTAATCCATTATAAATGATTTGCAATTGCAACCAGTCTTGCATATTGAGATGTGCGTATTTCCTAACAACAACTTGAAGCGTTCCCATGCCTTAATTGGATGGTTCGACTAATAGGGAAATTTTTGTGTAAGAATTTCCATGATAAGTCGACCCATGTCATGAGAAAACCTGACTCTTGGGAATCGAGCTATTCATAGGCATTGTCACAAAGTGAGAATGGAAACAACTAGAGACTGATCACATCATTAGTCACTCCATTATATTTAAACGAGTCACACAACTATTTTGTATAATTTGGATGGTGGTCGTCTTAATCTCGAAATTATTTGCATTAATTTTTGGCCTCTCGATTCTAACTCAGATGACGTATAAAGTAGGTAGAACACACAACATCCGCTCTTGTTGAGGTCAAGCCATTAGTGGCTCTTTTTGGAACTGTGTTGTTGGTTCGCTATGTTCTTTGAATAGTGGGTCTCCTCGCAGCAAGTCAGCCACTACAAGTGGATTGTTTTGCATTTGCTCATGGGTTTTCCTCAATATTCTCTTCGTTTTAGGATTTGGCTTGATTGGAATGGTTCCACTTCGAGTCAAACACTGAAATCAAAAAGAATTTAAACTAAAATTAATAACTAAAAAATAAAATAATAAAAAATAAAATATGTATCTATAATTCTAAATATTCCTATTTGTCCTATTAAACTGCAAAAAATTAAAATTTAAGTCTATGTTGAAACCTCTCTACAATGGTGCCAACAACTTAATTGCTGCCAGACATGTGAACGTCTGGACTAGAAATACTGCAAGAAATAAATATCTAATTGAAAAACAGTGTTGCAAGTATACGAGTAAAATTGTAATATAGTAAATAATGTTACAAAGAAACACTTTGGGAAGCATTCCGAGGATCGTACCTAAGGGAGATTGGATTAATCTTAAATTAACTTTCTACACTACCATGGCTAAATAATACAAATTTAAAATTATATTAAAAAAATCAAGTTAAAATCAATTACTTAAATTAACCTAAAATTATTTAAACTAAAAACTAACCAATTAACAATCGAAATAAATCCAATAAAAATAAGCAAGGGATTAACTCACTTCAGGGTTCCTAATTAACTTCAAGACTCGGGTTTTATCGAGTTAGCTATTAATTAACTAGTTATTACCTATTAGCCTCTAACTAATTAACTAATCGACCAAAACACACTTAGCACTTGGCCTTAATTTCTTGACTGAGATAATGTAACACCCTTACCCGTATCTAACGCCGGGATAGGGTTCGAGGCGTTACTAGACTTAAACATAAACATCCATGCAAAACCAGGGTATAAAATTTCATTCATCATTAAAACTCATTCAAACACATGCACATCGTCCCTCAAGTGAGCCTACGAGACTCAAAACATACTTTAGGAGTGGTTCAGAACTAAACTAGAAACTTTGGAAAACTTAGAAAATTTTTCATCAAAACAGGGGCCACATGCCCGTGTGGATATAAGACACGCCTGTGTCAATAGGCCGTATGGTCACACACGCCCGTGTCCATACCCCATGTAACTCTCTGTTTATGAAGTCATCAACTAAATGAAACCACATGGCCAAGCCATACGCCCGTGTGCTAGACTGTGTGATGAATTAAATTCTCGTAAATTAGGTACAGACTTCACACGCCCTTGACACACGCCCGTGCCCAAGGCTGTGCCATCCACATGACTGAGAAACACGCCCGTGTGCTCAGCCCATGCTGAATTATTTTTCATTTTACAGCTAAAGCAATTTTTCATACGACCTAGTACACACCCGTGTTCCATTCCATGGCCTTCACACGGCCGAGACACACGCTTGTGTCTCTGCCCGTGTGCTCCATACTGAGCATTCTGTTTCTTACAATTTAAGGTACAGGGGACACACGGCCTATTCACACGCCTATGGGGCTGACCATGTGTCACACACGACCTAGACAGACGCTCGTATGTCTATCCATGTGGACAATTTATAGGTTATTTACCAAGCCAATAACCACATGAAACACAAACACACAAACACCAAATCATTGGTATAATTCATGGCATATTTAAGCAACCAACCTGTCCATCACTAAGACATTTTCACATCATTCTCACTAGATTTCTAGCATACTTAACCAATCACTTACTCAACAACTCAAACCATGCAAATTACCACATCCATGAAATGCATCAACATGCCGTAACACTTGTAATCAACATTAGCCAATATCAATTAGCCTTATAAAAAATGAATTAAGTATCAACAAAAGCCAACACATTTGGCTAACAAGTCCCTGTACATGCCATACTCAATGTGTTAAAACTAGCTATACCCAAATTTCCAATTGGTAGTGATAGTGTGATCGAGCCTTCGACGTCCTTCGACCTCCGAGCTAGCTTGGTGATACTATAAGAAAATGGAAAAGAAAGGGGAGTAAGCATAAAGCTTAGTAAGTTTGCATGTAATAAATAACAACATTTATCAAGCAATATCATACAGATAACATATTCATAGCTTATCACAAATGTCATTGAATATCATAGATACATCTTTACTCATGTCAATTTCATAGTATACCATAAAATTCATAGTCATTATTTATTCATTCACCTCTTATCGAGATCTCGTCGATTCATAACTCAATAGTTATGAGTTTCGTGTACATACCTGTACCCTTTCAGCATGAACATACCTTGTCTTTTCTTTGGCATATTCTTTGGATTACTCGTTGAACCACTTGGAATACTAAGGATACTCGGGAAATCTCGTACACATGGTAGGATGCCAATGCCATACCCCAGATATGTTCTTACATGGGATCACAAATTGAGCTGATGCCATATCCCAGATATGGTCTTATACGAGATCTCATATTGAAGCCATGTCCCAGACATGGTCTTACATGGGATCACACATAACCCTATCTATTCCTACAGTTCAACCGTGATTTTGAAACCTTAAACCTCGTTACGTTGTCATCGAGTTATTGTAAATAAAAATTCATAAGACAATTATACATGTCATGCAAAAATTAAAGCATTAACACGTAATAACATAATGTTGCATTACTTACCTACAAACTTGCCTCGGTACAAAAATATAACTAATTATTCAATTTAGCCCGAAACTTTGTTCTTTCCTCGGTTTAGCTTCGGACTCCGTTCTTCTTGATCTATAATAGTAAATTTCACTTATTTAATCATCACATTGTTCAAATTAGCAAATAAATCATACTTTGGCAAAATTACAATTTTGCCCCTAAACTTTCACATATTTACAAATTAGTCCCTAGGCTCGTAAAATGAAATGGACTCATTTTCTTTATTACCCAAGCCTAGCCGAACCTAACACATGCTCATAATAACCCATATTTTCCTTCAAATCAAATTTTTGCTACTCATTTTACAACTTTTACAAAATGGTCCTTTTTAGGTGTTTTCATGAAAATCACTTAGTAAAAGGTGTTTATCACACATCAAACTTTCATATTCCTTCATTAAACATCAAAATACATGCATGTCACACATGGGTAAACTTTTGAACATGAACCCTAGCTCAAAATATGGCTAGAAATAGGTAAATCGGGTTACGAGGGTTTCAAAAATGTAAAGACCATTAAAAATAGGGCTAGGATGTACTTATTATGAAGCTTGAAAAGTGAGGAAACCCTAGCTATGGAGGCTTGTAAAATTCGACAGACACATGAAAAAGATGAGCAAATTATGACTTATTTTTCCCTTTGTATTAATTAAATAACTAAATGACCAAAATGCCCCGTTTACCTTTCTTTAAAATTTTACCCTTCCATGTCCATTTTTGTCCATCTTGACATATAATGGTCTAATTACAAAATAAGGTCCTTTAGTTTATGAATTCATTTCAATGAAGTGTAAAAAGCTTCTAAAATCTCATATTTTGCAACTTTTGTAATATAGTCTTAAAAGTCAAATTCGTCACTTATTCATAAAATTTCATCATGTAACTTTCACACTTATTCATAAAGCTTCTACTTTAGATTTGTGGTCTTAAAACCACTATTCTGACTAGGCCCTAATTCAGGATGTTACAGATAAATTATGATTTACCTGGTAAACTTATTTCTCAATCTCATTTATCCTAAATTACTTCCTAGAGGCGTCAGTTTCTAAGGTTTAATCACACATAATTTAAATCAACTCAGTTTCTAAGGTTTAATCGCACATAATTTAAATCAACTAACCTGGATTCAAACCCTAAGTCATTCATTACTTAGTCACACATCCATTCATTAATCTCCCCAAGGAAGTTAGCTATTCATGAATCTAAATGCAATAATCCCTAAACTCATATTTAACATACAAAATAATAAGTTAAACAAAAGTAAGGAATAAGAAAATAAATCCATTTCGATGTCGATTTATGCTCATAAGAAAAATCTCTTTTAACAGTCTCAAAGATCACTTTGATTGCAATTAGAATCTACAAAGAAATAAAGAAAAGTTATTAAATTAAAAGCTTGGACCCAAAACCAAATCCAAGTTAAAAAAGAACAAAAAGTACTTAAAGGACTAAATTGAAATAAACTAAAAACTAAACTAAAACCCTAAAACTAACTAAGTGGCTCACTTGGCCAAGCCTCCTAAAATGAGGTTAAACATCCTATTTATAAAGTTTATGATCTGAGCTAATTAGGGTTACTAAACAACCCAAAAATCTAATTAGGTTAATTGTGTGGACAAAAATACTCAAGCTTAATTTTCCTAATCGTTGCCCGGTGTCATGACACTATAGGACTAGTGTCGCAACACTGCCTTCAAATTTTGGATACTTAGGCTTCGAAGTTCAATGCTACGACACCATTCTTCGGTGTCATGATGCTACAGTTGTTTTTTATCTTCTAAGCCTGAAAGCAATGTCATACACACTAGATAAATTCGTTAGATCATCCTTAGGCCCGTAATGGCCTAATAGGTCATTATATAACACAAAATTCATAAAAACACTTATTTTGCATAATTTAAACATATGGTACTAAAAAAATAAATGAAACAAAAATGTATAAAAAATTAGAAAATGAGGTCGTTAAGTGCTGAAAAAACCTTAATTTGCCACAACAAATCAGATGCCAAAACAAAGCATCTCCCGAATTGGACTTGATAGACGACATATTAGTATTTCATTCATCTATTAATACAAGTTGTCTTTCTATATTACGATCCAACCACGTACTATCGCTTAGCATTAATTAAACATTAGATAACTAATGAGGTAATATTTGCTTCCATTTTATTTTGCGTGCGAAAACCATTGAGGACAATATATAAAGAATATTAATGCAACTCATGGATAATTTTGTTAAACCAATTTTTCAAAAAAAAATACAAGTATACAAATGAATATACTACACTTAGGGCACCAAATCCAACAAAAATCTGTGTAGGCATTATCTTCGACACATTAGAAGAAGATATATTGCCTTATGCATTCAATCTTAGTCAAAATTACTCCAAAAATATGGCAAAGTATCAAGTGCTCATCATTGGATTGGAAATGGCCATGGATATGAAAACCACATAGCTCAAAGTTTTTGGAGATTCAAAGTTGGCCATAAACCAACTCCTTTCACTTTATGAAGTCAAAAAGTTGAAATTACACCTATATGTCAACTATGCAAAGAAACTTCTAGAATGATTTGATAATGTAAGCTTAGAGCACATGTCGAGGAAAAATAATAAACAAATAGATTCTCTTACCAACCTCGTATTAACTCTTGCAATTCTAAATCTAGAAGTAAAAGTTCCTGTATGCAAGTGATGGGTTTTACCACTAATTCTATCCACTAAAGATGAATATAGTGAATTAAATATTGTTTTAGTCCTTGAAGTTGAAAAGGAAGATTGGAGGCAATCATTCATTATCTACTTAAAGCATGGGAAGCTACCAAGCAATTTGAGACACAAAATGGATGTGAAAGATCAAGCTCCTAGATTCATTTATTTCAAAGGTACACTCTATCAAAGCTTGTTTGATGGAGTCTTCCTTTGATGCTTAGGAGAAGACAAGGCATCATAAGCCTTACACGAAGATAACTTTAGAGTTTGTGGAGTATGTCAAGATTGTTAGTTTCATGCTAACTTCACCCATCAGCCTCTTGATCCATTACATCCAACAATCATATCTTGGCCATTTTGCTTAAGGTCTTGACTCAGTGGGGTCCTTGTTGTAATGTTTGATAGGTCACATGTATATATTGCCTAGAACAAATTACTTTTCAAAAATGGTGAAACGCCCTGATTTTGGGCCCAGAAGTATTGGGCCTTAAGAAAGGGAATTATTAGGAAACTGTGTATAAAAGTTTATGTGAGCTAGGAAATAACACAATTAAATGTTTGCTCAAGTGGTTAAGGGTCCTAAGAAGTGTTGGAAAAGTCCTAGGTTCAAATTGGGCTTTGGCAAAAATTTTGGGAAAAAAATGAATTAAACCCTGGATGCGTGGAAGTAGTCCTTTTAAATTATTGTGTTAAAGAAATGACACAAGAAAGCATGTGGTTTGGTGGTTGTGGCATCATTAAGGTTGCAAGGGAGTAAGGGTTCAAGTATTGGCTTTTGCAATTTATTTTGTTTTTCTTTTAAAGGAACATGGACTTTAGTCTATAGACTTTATAAGTAATTGTGGACAAAATGGGCCACAAAGAAAGCTTGTGGCTTGGTGGCAAAGTGGCGTGTGGAGTATATGAGAGGGCAAGGGTTCGAATCCCACTGCAGGCAATGGACTTCTATTTTGCTACATGGGGGCGGCAAGTGGTTGTGTTGGATTCAAATTCTATGAAGTTGTTGTGGACTTGGTAAAAGGAGGAGAAAATCAAGGATGTGATGAGGGTGGTTGGGGAGTGATTTATGGAGCAATATGTGGGATTTTCAAAGAATTTGATTTGTGAGGGGAGTGGTAGTCGAATTGGGGGAACTTGAGTAGGGGAAATCGGCTAGGGGCCTTTGGAGTGTGTATATTAGGCATTTTATGTGAGAGTAGGTGCCGAGTTTCCCCTCTTGTGTTTCGGGTTTTGGTTTTTTTGTGCATTTTGTACTTTTTCCTCCCTTGTGCATTTTTACAATAAACTTTTTGTGCTTGTTCGGGTTTTGTTAAGTGTAAGTTCTTGTGCCGAAACCCTTTTTCTCAGCCTCTCTCTTCCACTTTTACCAAATCAACTTATTTTTATTCTCTCTTCCTTTTCTAAGCCTTTAGCCGAAAATTGTCTCTCTCGAATATTCCATTTTCTTTTTCTTCCCACAAATTTCTTTAGCCGAAACCTATTTCTTTCTTTTCTTATTTATTTTTTTCTTCTCTCCTTTTTGACTTTCTCTTGCTAAAATTGAATATCTCTTTTGATTACTCAAGCAACGTATAAATTGGAGCCTAGGCCGAATACTGGTTAGTTTTTCTTTTGTCAGGTTTGCGATTTCTTGTTCTCCTATAAGCCATTTGTATCTTGCTCATTCACCTTTATTTCACCTTAATGACTATTTTGTTTTACTCTGTGGTTGCCGAATATTGTTAGGGATGCAATCTCCATAGTCAAGGGGGTTAGGCTGATTGTTCTTTTACAATAAGTAATCTTTTCACCCGAGGTAAGTACCTTAGGTATTATTCGTTTCTTAAGGATTATGGTTTCTGATGAATCAATTAGCTGTTTCGGTTAAGATTAAGGTTTTGGAGAGAGTTCGTTAGGCGTGGAGCAAGAAAGGTCCGGTGATTAGTGGATTGGTGCTTTGATCTTGGAAGTGGTGCGACAATAGTTTCGTTATAGGTGTGTAATTACACCCTCATTGTTTTTTTGCAAATCAGCAAAAGTTGAAGGGCCGAATGCCGAAACCTCGGCATCCAAGGCCCTACGAGATTGCGAGCGCCCGTGAGGCGAATCGAGCCCACAAAAATCAGTGATAGGTAGTAGAGGCCACCATGGGTGTCCTCGTGGTCTTGGGCCGAAATGGCCCGTGTGGGCCCAATGGGCTCGTGGGCTCCACACGGACAGAATTCTTGATAAGTGGAAAATATTGAACTAGGCCTTGTAAATCACATGGCCGTGGTTGATTTGGGCCGGAATGGGCCAAATGGGCCCGATGGGCCTATGGTCCCGTTGGTGTAAATCTGACTGTTAGGTGGAAAATAGTGAGGCTTGTCATGTCGCATACATGGCATAGGTCGTTCTGGGCCTCACTGGGTTGAAATGGGTCGTGTGGGCCCAATGGGCTTGTAGGCCCCACACAAATAAAAATTCATGTTATGCGGTAATTTTTGGATTGGGCTATGGCATTCCCATAACCTTGGCTAATACTGGGCAGAATGGGTCAAATGAGCGTGTGGGCCCACTTGGGCCGACTAGTGGGCCTAAGGCCCATTTACACTATCGTGTCTACGTAGGTCATCTAAGTCGTTCGAGATGATAGTAGACCTTCTGAAGGGTCAATATCTGTACCAAGACCTCAATATTGGTAAAATGACCATAATACCCTTGTAGGGCAGAATGACCGTAATACCCTTGTAGGGCAGAATGACTGATATACCCTTGTAGGACAGAATGGCTGTAATACCCTTGTAGGGCAGAATGGCTGTAATACCTTTGTAGGGCAGAATGACTGATATACCCCTGTAGGGCAGAATGACCGATATACCCCTATAGGGAAGAATGACCGATATACCCTGTAGGGCAGAATGACTGAATTACCCCCGAAGGGTAAAGTGTCTGAATTACCCCCGTCGGATAAAGTGACTATAATACTCCCGTGGGGTGAAATAATTGTAATATCCCTGTAGGGTAAAATGTTTGATGTGCTTTATGATATGAATGACTGACTTGTTCTGTGATGTGTGTGACTATGGTTGAGCATGACATTTTGCATATACGACATACTGCATGAGGGTTGGGATTCTATTATGGAGGAAGTTCTGTCCAAGTGGCTTCGCCATGTATTTCTGTTATTAGTGGCTTCGCCACGTATTTTGATTCTGGTGGCTCCGCCATGTTTTCTGTTATTAGTAGCCATGCTGCGTTATTGGTGTGTTGACTGGGTGGGTCGATTTAATTCCCATATGGTGTGTTAGATGGTACGGGTGGTGAGTTGGATGGATTGGGTTGGGTTACATATCTACTCTGTTCTGTTTCTGTTTTGGGCTTAGGCCTACTTGATTCTGTTACTATTTCTATATGGGCTAAGGCCCACCTGATTTTGTTGATGGGCTCTGGCCCAGTCTGATACTGTATTCTGTACGACTGATTGCTTGTTAATTAAGGGATTACACACTGAGTTTTTGTAAACTCACCCTTCTAACTAACTATGCAGGTAATCCCCAGCGTTAGGAGGATTGGTGCTGCGAGGGATTCGGAGGTGGCCACACGACCACTGATGTTTTACTTTAGACTTAATTATTTAAATTCCATTTTGGGCTATTGTTTTGTAATAAGGCCATTTGTGGTTTAATTTTTCATTGGGCTTCTACTTTTTCTATTTTAAATTTGCTACTTAGCAAAAGGCGAGATTTTCAATATAGTAACTGTTTTAAAAAACATACGTTTTAAATTTCTTTACTTCAATTAGCTTCTGCAACTATAAAAGATTTTCAACGAGATTAATAACATTTTTAAAGGTGATTAACTTTTTAATGAACCACGTTTTTGAAATTCAACGAACACAACCTAAGTCTTTACATAAGTTCTTAAATATCAAGAAGGGTTTCAATGAGAACATGGTTTCGAAAAACACTTCAATGTGACATGCCAGATTCGTGCCTAACTTCTAGGCCAGGTTTAGGCTATTACAAATGGGCAGAGGCATCACCTTATTGAGAAGTGAATGAATAAATCAAGGCAAATTTCATCAAAACAAACATAATTCATCGGTATGGTGTTCCATGATGCCTTATTACTGATAATGGGCAGCATTTCGACATGAGCAAGTTGTGTGTGCAATTTGACTTCAAGTAATTTCACTCTTTGATGTACCATGCTCTAAAAAATGGTTTGGCACAAGCTTTCAACAAGAATTTGTGCAATCTTCTCAAAAAAATTGTGAATTAATTGAATAAATACTGGCATGAATGAATGGGAGAAGCTTTATGGGCATATCAAACTACATATCACACATTGACTCAAGAAACTCCATATGCACTTGTTTATGATGTTGAAGTTGCCCTACAACTTAAGTGATAGATCCTATCATTGAGAATTGAAATCCAAGGTCTTTCTAATGAAGGCAACGTGTGCCTACATTTGGAATAATTGAAAGCACTGGACGAGAAAAAATTAGAAGCACAACAATGTCTAGAATGCTACCAAGCTTGGTTGTCCAAGGCATTTAACAAGGAAGTGAAGCCATTATATTTTCAAGTTGGGGAGCTAGTTCTTCCTATGAGAAGACCCATAAACACCTTACATCGTACGAGCAACCAGTTTGTGTTAAAGTGGGATAGGCCATTTGTATCAGCCCGATTTTGACTCTATTCAGAACAGTGGTTTCAAGACCACAAATTCAAGTTAGAAAAATATTTAAATATTATTTTCTATGTTTAGAATGTGTGAATTAATGTCAGTGAAATTTTTGTGTTTTAATTTTATCATTTGAGTGTCCGATTAATAAAAAGGACTTAATCGCGTAAAATGAAAAAGTGGCTAGCTAATTATTAAAGCACTAAATTGCTATGTTCTTTTAATGTGGGGTCTTTATGATGCAATTAGATCATGGATAATAGTTTTGGATGGTTTTAGGCATGTGTTATAATGGCTTTATATTTAATTAGTATGGTTAAAATAGCAATTAAGTTAATAACATAAGATAAAATAAAAATAAAATACAAAAGCCATGCATTCATCTTTTATTTCCCAAGGCCGAATGTTGTAAGAAAGAAAAGAAAAAGAGCTTAAGGGTTTCGGTTATGATCTAGCTTGATTCAAGGTGAGTTTTAGCTCGGTTTTTGATAATTTTTACGTTTTTGAAATCGTTGCTATGAAATCTATCAAGCCCATGTTTTAATTTTAGAATCTGATGAAGATTTTGAGTTATGCCATTGATGAATTTGTGAGCTTTGTGATGTTATTTGATGAATTATGAAAGATATGTGTTAGATTAATATGTTTTGTATTTGGATTTTTGATAAATTTGAGTAATTAGGACTAAACTATGAAAATAATAAATTGAGGGACTAAAATGTGAAATAAATTGAATGTATGGACTTGTAAGAATAAGGTGAATATTTGACCTAACTATGATGTTGTGAGATTTTGCATATTTTGTGTTTTGTGCAATAGGGACTAATTTGTGAAAAGTGTGAAATGTTAGGGGCAATGTAACGCCCCAAAAATCTAAGAATTGATTTTGTATGTTGTGATACAATAGTATGCCTACTTCAGTGGTTTAGCACCTTGGGAAGTGTCTGAGAAGTCTTGGGTTCAACCCTTAACTTGTACAAAAACTTTTGTTTTTACTTGAATAAACCTTGTTTCTAGTCATTAGGCTTCTTAAATAAATATGTTTGGACCATGACACAAAGAGCCTACTGGTATTGGGGGTAAGTGGCATGATATCTGTACTAGAGGGTGGAGGTTCGAATCTTGGGGAAGGTTGCTAAGTGTTTTTTTTTTGTTGCCTAAGCCGTGTGGGTAGTACAGTTTGATTGAAACACTGAGTGGTGTGGAGTTTGAATTGGTCATGGAGGGATTGTAGGAGGAAATATGGGATGTGGATAGAGGCTGATCAGTTTGGATGATTGTGGAGAGATTTGGGGAGAAAATTGTAGGGAGTTCAGGGGAGAGGATGTGTTGTACCAATTTGGTGGAAAGTATGAGGGAATGGGATATGTTTGAGTCAGATTTTAATTCTACCTTCTCAAATTGTGACATCCCTAAATTGACCCTAGTCGGGAAGTGGTTTCGAGACTACTAAACCAAGTCGCATAAATAATTAAATGTTATATTCTATGCCTATTATTTGTGGAAATGCATGTGTGAAAATTTCATGCTTTGATTTTGTCATTGAATGTGGAATTATTAAAAAGGACCTATGTGAGCAATCTTGAAAATGTGATAGGCTAATTTGTAGAGGCCGAAAAGTGGTATGGTTTAAAGTATGGGGGACTTGCATGTCAAAGGGACCATTTTTTTATAGTGGTTGGCCATAATGATGTTGATAATAATATATGTATTTTTTTATTTATTATTTTAGCATTATAATAGTTAGTGGCCTTATTTTATGAAATAAAGAAGAATAATAAGAAGAAAAGGGTGAAAAAAAAAAAAAAACAAGGGATATTCATCTTTCTTCTTCCATTTCTCTTTGGCCGTAACTAAAGAACAAAAGCAAAGAAGAAAACTTCTTGATATTCGGCAATTGTGAATCAAATGGAAGGTATGTTTTGATTTTATTTCTTGATAATTATTGTGAAATTGAGTTAGTTGCTAAGTTCTTTTCATAGCCCATGTTGAAATTTTTAATTTGGTTGAGGTTTGTACTTTCGGCTAAGGATGTTGCATTTTTTTTATGTTGTTTTGATGTTATGTATTGAGAGTTGATAATAGATGATTTGAGCTCGGTAAAAATTGAATATTTTGGCTAAATTGATGAGTGGCAATCGGCTAATTGGAGAAATGCAAATTATTGGTTAATAGATAGTATTTATATATGTATTAGCCGAATGTATGCTTAATAGGGATTTGAAAAAGTGTTGGTGTATTAAAATGTTAGGATTTTAATATGCCGAGTGTGTGATGGGAAGAAATTCCTTTTTGTTTAAATTAAACATGTGATTGTTAAATTTATGAGTAGTGAGGATCAATTTTTTTCAAAATGAACATTCGGTCATGGTGAATATCATTAATGAAGTGTTGACAAATGCTATAATTTGTGAATATTTATATTGTATAAGTTGAAATTTAGGCTTGTTAGTTGGTCCTTTGCCGAAAATGGATTTAAGTAATAGCTTGGAAATGTTGTGTTTTAAACTTGTTAATTTACATTTGTTAGATGCTTAATGACCCCTTTAGTTAATAAATGGTGTATTTGGTGGTAATTGGAAATGATTGAGGCTTAAAATAGATGAGTTAAATTTGATAAGAATTTGTATAATGTGGCTTAAGTGTTTTATGGAAATTGACCATTTGATAAATGAAAAACTAATGTTTAATTTTAGTGTTTGACATGTGAGCTAGCTGAACTTGAACTTGAGCAAATGTTGGATGTTTATATATATGTGAATTAGATGAGAAAGGGTAAGTAACTAATGTGCTAGTGGGGTTGTAATTGTCGAATGTAAACTTAGATGTTTAAGAAAGTATTTGGCCTTGATATAATTCATGAAGGATTAGTATTCTAAGTTTAAATAGTGAAATTGGTGCTTTGTATGACTTAATTTCTTATGAAATCATTCGGTTATGGCATTTGAGCATGAAAGTATAGAATGAATATTAATAGATAAAGGAAATGTTTTGGCAACTATGCTACTTGAATGTTCGATCCAATGGTTATGTAAATGAGTATAGAGAATTTGGCTCAAGTTTATTATTGTGATATAATATGTTTTTATTTGAGATATGAATAAAGATGAGTGGTGTTTTAGTGTTTTTGAAGTAGAAATAGTTATATGAAATTAAAGTTTAATGTATGTGGTTGCACTATGTGAAATGTATAATTACATGACCTTGATAATTATTTATTGGTGTTTTGAGAATTAGTAATGCATTTGAATGTGTGAATTTGGAACGAAGATGAAATTGATAAATTAATGAAGTAAGTTGATTTGTTTTAATTTAGCTCAAGAACAAAGAGAGCTAAATTCGGATAAGGGGAAGGCAAAATTTATCGAATAGCCGTTGTAATCGTTCGACGACATCTGAGGTAAGTTTTATACAGTTAATTGTACCTTGCATTTGTTTATAATAGGATGTATTGAAATATTTATACATTCCTTGAAATGTAAAAAATAGCCGTATGGTAAAAATGGAAGAAGGGTACATAGTTCTGTGCATTAAGTGCCGAATTAGTCTTGACAGATTTGAGTTACTGCAGTAGTGTAACTTTAAAAATACACCAAAAATTGTAGAAGACGAGTTAGAAGCGGAATAAAATATGAAAATGAATCTTGTTGAGTCTAGTTTCTTATAAAAGAAACCATGTAAGCAAAGGAATTTCCTATAAAGAGATATTTAAAGTTGTGAGAGACAGTGTCAGAATGACTCTGAAATCCCTTGTTCTGTATTTAGAAAATCATTATAAATTGTACAAAAAATTGTTATAAGATAAAATTTATATGCTTAGACTCCTTAATGAGTCTAGTTTCAAATGAAATAAACAAGAACATATTTTGAATTCTGTACAATGAAAAATTGGATTCGTAGTGAAGAGTGGTGAGTATAGTCAAACAGTGAAATAGGGGAAAATTTAAGAAAAATCTGGTATTGATTGGCCAAACCAAAAATTCTGAAAATTTTATGGATATAAGATATATGAGTCTATTTTCAGGGAAAATTAATAGAACTTCATTTGGAGTTTCGTAGCTCCAGTTACAAATAATTTAATGACTATTGCTTAGGAAGACAGCTTAGAGTGAATTTGTGATTATGTTGTAAACATTGATAAAACTTGTTTGAGTTGCTTATAAGCTATTGATTAAAGCCATACGTGAATTTTAAATTGTGACAATAGGAAATGATATATGAGTGTTAGATGGATCTTTGATGTTAAAATTGTGAAATTATAAGTTTATAAGTATTCGAATATGAAATGATAGTATGGCTTGAAATTGAATTATTCATTGGAAAATGATAAAGTGTATACATGAAAGTATATGTGGTATATGAAGTATATTTGGATAATTGTGATGTGAATGCATGAGAATTTATATTTTGATTTAGGATTTTATGTGTATGGGCGAAATATATATATGTCATCTATTAGAGATCGATTTGATGTGCAGTATATGCTTTGATAACTTTAAATATGTTTGATGCTTTGTAGACTTGGTTAAGTCATTTCAATGTGTAAAATCAAATGAACATGAGCACTATGTGTGCGGGATCAGTCAGTGGGCACTGTGTGCGAGTTCTTTAGCCGAGCACTATGTGTGCGAGATCGGTCATTAGGCACTGTGTGTGCGAGTTCTTTAACCGAGCACTATGTGTACGAGCTCGGTCAGTGGGCACTAAGTGTGTGAAATGTTTCATGTAAGACCTCGTCTTGGACGAATGCATTGATTTGTGATAGTGTGTAAGACTGTGTGTAAGACCTCGTCTAGGACGAAGGCATTGATTTGTGATAGTGCGTAAGACCGTGTCTGGGACACTGGCATCACTTGTGTTTGATGTAAGACCTCGTCTGGGACGAAGGAATTGATTTGTGATAGTGAGTAAGACCATGTCTGGGACACTGGCATCACTTGTGTTTCATGTAAGACCTTGTCTGGGACGAAGGCATTGATTTGTGATAGTGAGTAAGACCGTGTCTGGGACACTGGCATCACTTGTGTTTCATGTAAGACCTCGTCTGGGACGAAGGCATTGATTTGTGATAGTGTGTAAGACTGTGTCTGGGATACTGGTATCACTTGTGTTTCGAGTAACACCCTGTTCGGGACAGTGGCATCGATATTGAATAACATGTAAGACCGCGTCAAGGACGTCGGCATTATGTAAGGCTTATCTGAAATTTGTACATCTTTGAATGACTTGAAGAGAAAGTTTGTTAAACGGATTAAATGTCGGTGAACGAATTAAAGTTAGAGATTATATAAGCTTGTGCTAAATTGGTTATATAATAAGTTCAAGACAATAAGTTGGCCAGGTATGTGATATATATATTATATATGTGAGATTGATCTGACAGGAATTAAGAGTGTAAAATGAGAAGTATATGGAAAGATGTTATAAATTCATATGTATATTGAATATGTGTGCATTGAGTTACTATGCAAAATTACATGAAAGTATTCGATATGCCATTTAACTATGAAGATTGAAAGTAAGTGTGGGTAAGAAATGGTACACTAGTTGAATTCGATAGAATTAAAGTTAATCTTGAAGCATGTAAATGCTTATGTCTATATGAGTTTTGAATATAATCGAAGTAAAATGATATATGTGATTGTGCATAATCGGCCAAATGGTGTTATACTTAGAAAATGTTATGTGATACGATTATTTGGTTTGTTTTTAAATTCAACTGTTTAAACTGTTTAAGACTTACTAAGCTTATGAAAGCTTACTTTGAATGTTATGTTTCTCTGTTTTGTAGATCGTTGACTCTTACTATCAGCTCAGGGATCATCAGCAGTAGTCACACTATCCACTGTTTTGGTACTACTATGTTTTGGATTAACTTATGGCATGTATAGAGTAGACTAATAGTGGAAGGATATTTTGGTTAACATATATAAGCCATGCGAATATGGCTTCATTTGGATGTTTACTTTTGTGAGTTTTAAATTAGATCGTTGGTTGTGTCTGTCATTTATATAAATAAATAATCTTGATTAAAGAGAGTGTTTTAAAAGAAAAAAATTTACTGTTCTGATCTATTCTTTGATTTTCGGTAACACCTCGTCTTATTCCGACGATGGTTACGGGATAGGGCGTTACATTTTATTGGTATCAGAGCCAGGTTAGTTGATTCTAGGACTAACATAGCGCGTGTGAGTCTAGCTATGCATGCCATAAAGTGATAAAATGATAGGGTGATGATTTCTGATGTTTAAAAATGTGTTTTTCATATAGCAATAAATCCCAATCTTGATCGAGCTGTAGTAGATTATGTTGAGAGTGTTGCGCCTGCTCCCACACAAGGGGCAGCGCCGAACGACACTCAGCCGAAATCGAATAATCAAAATGATGAGATGAAACAAGCCTTCTTTACTCTGATGAATGAATGGTTCTCTGAATTTGTGAGAAATAACCTGGCTACACGACCTCCTCTGCCCTTGAATAATTTCCTTCTGAGACCTGTTGTGTCTCTTGTGACCCATCCTTTGAAATTGAATAAAACTTCAATTGACCAAAGTAGAATATATGGAGCCGAAGAGCGGGGTAAAAGTAAGAGAAAAGTCAATTACAAGGATGGAGACTTTTACAAACAAGTAATGAGCAGAACCTTTCCATCATCTTTAAAGACACATAGAAAAGATAGTAGCCGATCAAAAATAGGTACAGGTCGTTCTAGATGAGATCAAGACCAAACTTATGTAACTTCGCACGCTACGTCAGCTGCTGGTGTGGGTAACTTTCGGCCACAAAGAATTGAATGCAAATATTGTGGTAAATGGCATTCAGGAGAATGTAGATTGCGTGATCATGCTTGTTTTAAGTGTGGGTTGGTGGATCATTTTATTCGTGAATGTCCAAGGTGGGCTGAACAAAATACCGTCTAGAGTGCAAAACAGAGTAGCATGCTATCACGGAGTATACCACCTAACCGTGGGGGTAACACTAGAGACAATCAGAAAGGGACGAGAGGTACAGCTGATCGATCAGAGACTTGTGCATCTGCCAGAGCTTATGCCATCCGTGCACGTGATAAGGCTTCATTTCCAGATGTTATTATTGGTATTTTTACTCTTTTAGATATTGATGTTATTACTTTAATTGATTCTGGTTCAACTCATTTATATGTGTGTGGAACATTGGCATCCAATAGGACTCTATCTGTTGAGTCTACTAAGTTTGCAATTTGAGTGTTGAATTGTTTGGGGCTGTTATGTGTTAAATGAAATATTGTCACCAATTGATGAGCTCGATATTACTACCGGTATGGATTGGTTAACCAAGCATGTTGCTGTATTGAGTTGCTAAAGAAATATAATTAATTTGCGATGTTTGAGTGTTGAAATAATTCGAGTTGAGACAACTAATCTAAACGGGTTATCATCAGTGGTCGTTTTGATGCGGGTACATAGGCATGTGAGAGAGCGACTTGGGAACTCGAAGATTCAATGAGAAAATGTTATCCTAACCTTTTCGTTAATAAGATTTTCGGGGACGAAAATCCCTAAAGAGGGGGAGAGTTGTGACATCCCTAAATTGATCCTAGTCGGGAAGTGGTTTCGGGACTACTAAATCGAGTCGCATAAATAATTAAATGTTATATTCTATGCCTATTATTTGTGGAAATGCATGTGTGAAAATTTCATGCTTTGATTTTGTCATTGAATGTGGAATTATTAAAAGGGACCTATGTGATAAATCTTGAAAATGTGATAGGCTAATTTGTAGAGGCCGAAAAGTGGTATGGTTTAAAGTATGGGGGACTTGCATGTCAAAGGGACCATTTTTTTGATTGTGGATGGCCATAATGATGTTGATAATAATATATGTATTTTTTTTTATTTATTATTTTAGCATTATAATAGTTAGTGGCCTTATTTTGTGAAATAAAGAAGAATTATAAGAAGAAAAGGGTGAAAAAAAAAAAAACAAGGGATATTCATCTTTCTTCTTCCATTTCTCTTTGGCCGTAACTAAAGAACAAAAGCAAAGAAGAAAATTTCTTGATATTCGGCAATTGTGAATCAAATGGAAGGTATGTTTTGATTTTATTTCTTGATAATTATTGTGAAATTGAGTTAGTTGCTAAGTTCTTTTCATAGCCCATGTTGAAATTTTTAATTTGGTTGAGGTTTGTACTTTTGGCTAAGGATGTTGCATTTTTTTATGTTGTTTTGATGTTATGTATTGAGAGTTGATAATAGATGATTTGAGCTCGGTAAAAATTGAATATTTTGGCTAAATTGATGAGTGGCAATCGGCTAATTGGAGAAATGCAAATTATTGGTTAATAGATAGTATTTATATATGTATTAGCCAAATGTGTGCTTAATAAGGATTTGAAAAAGTGTTGGTGTATTAAAATGTTAGGATTTTAATATGCCGAGTGTGTGATGGGAAGAAATTCCTTTTTGTTTAAATTAAACATGTGATTGTTAAATTTATGAGTAGTGAGGATCAATTTTTTTCAAAATGAACATTCGGTCATGGTGAATATCATTAATGAAGTGTTGACAAATGCTATAATTTGTGAATATTTATATTGTATAAGTTGAAATTTAGGCTTGTTCGTTGGTCCTTTGCCGAAAATGGATTTAAGTAATAGCTTGGAAATGTTGTGTTTTAAACTTGTTAATTTACATTTGTTAGATGCTTAATGACCCCTTTAGTTAATAAATGGTGTATTTGGTGGTAATTGGAAATGATTGAGGCTTAAAATAGATGAGTTAAATTTGATAAGAATTTGTATAATGTGGCTTAAGTGTTTTATGGAAATTGACCATTTGATAAATGAAAAACTAATGTTTAATTTTAGTGTTTGACATGTGTGCTAGCCGAACTTGAACTTGAGCAAATGTTGGATGTTTATATATATGTGAATTAGATGAGAAAGGGTAAGTAACTAATGTGCTAGTAGGGTTGTAATTGCTGAATGTAAACTTAGATGTTTAAGAAAGTATTTGGCCTTGATATAATTCATGAAGGATTAGTATTCTAAGTTTAAATGGTGAAATTGGTGCTTTGTATGACTTAATTTCTTAAGAAATCATTCGGTTATGGCATTTGAGCATGAAAGTATAGTATGAATATTAATACATAAAGGAAATGTTTTGGCAACTATGCTACTTGAATGTTCAGTCCAATGGTTATGTAAATGAGTATAGAGAATTCGGCTCAAGTGTATTGTTGTGATATAAGATGTTTTTATTTGAGATATGAATAAAGATGAGTGGTGTTTTAGTGTTTTTGAAGTAGAAATAGTTATATGAAATTAAAGTTTAATGTATGTGGTTGTACTATGTGAAATGTATATTTACCTGACCTTGATAATTATTTACTGGTGTTTTGAGAATTACTAATGCATTTGAATGTGTGAATTTTGAATGAAGATGAAATTGATAAATTAATTAAGTAAGTTGATTTGTTTTAATTTAGCTCAAGAACAAAGAGAGCTAAATTCGGATAAGGGGAAGGCAAAATTTATCGAATAGCCGTTGTAATCGTTCGACGACATCTGAGGTAAGTTTTATACAGTTAATTGTACCTTGCATTTGTTTATAATACGATGTATTGAAAGATTTATACATTCCTTGAAATGTAAGAAATAGCCGTATGGTAAAAATGGAAGAAGGGTACATAGTTCTGTGCATTAAGTACCGAATTAGTCTTGACAGATTTGAGTTACTGCAGTAGTATAACTTTGAAAATACACCAAAAATTGTAGAAGACGAATTGGAAGCCGAATAAAATATGAAAATGAAGCTTGTTAAGTCTAGTTTCTTATAAAAGAAACCGTGTAAGCAAATGAGTTTCCTATAAAGAGATATTTAAAGTTGTGAGAGACAGTGTCAGAATGACTCCGAAATCCCCTGTTTTGTGTTTAGAAAATCATTATAAATTGTACAAAAAATTGTTATAATATAAAATTTATATGCTTAGACTTTTTAATGAGTCTAGTTTCAAATGAAATAAACAAGAACATATTTTGAATTCTGTACAATGAAAAATTAGATTCATAGTGAAGAGTGGCGAGTATAGTCAAATAGTGAAACAGGGGAAACTTTAAGAAAAATCTGGTATTGATTGGCAAAACCAAAAATTCTAAAAATTTTATGGATAGAAGATATATGAGTCTATTTTCAGGGAAAATTAACATCACTTCATTTAGAGTTTTGTAGCTCCAGTTACAAATAATTTAATGACTGTTGCTTAGGAAGACAGCTTGGAGTGAATTTGTGATTATGTTGTAAACATTGATAAAACTTGTTTGAGTTGCTTATAAGCTATTGATTAAAGCCATACGTGAATTTTAAATTGTGACAATAGGAAATGATATATGAGTGTTAGATGGATCTTTGATGTTAAAATTGTGAAATTATAAGTTTATAAGTATTCGAATATGAAATGATAGTATGGCTTGAAATTGAATTATTCATTGGAAAGTGATAAAGTCTATACATGAAAGTATATGTGGTATATGAAGTATATTTGGATAATTGTGATGTGAATGCATGAGAATTTATATTTTGATTCAGGATTTTATGTGTATGGGCGAAATATATATATGTCATCTATTAGAGATAGATTTGATGTGCAGTATATGAACTTTAAATATGTTTGATGCTTTATAGATTGGTTAAGTCATTTCAATGTGTAAAATCAAATATACATGAGCACTATGTGTGCGAGATCAGTCAGTGGGCACTGTGTGTGTGAGTTCTTTAACCGAGCACTATGTGTACGAGATCGGTCAATGGGCACTAAGTGTGTGAAATGTTTCATGTAAGACCTCCTCTTGGACAAAGACATTGATTTGTGATAGTGTGTAAGACCATGTCTGGGACACTGGCATCACTTGTGTTTCATGTAAAACCTTGTCTGGGACGAAGGCATTGATTTGTGATAGTGTGTAAGACCGTGTCTGGGACACTGGCATCACTTGTGTTTCATGAAAGACCTCGTCTAGGACAAAGGAATTGATTTGTGATAGTGAGTAAAACCGTATCTAGGACACTGGCATCACTTGTGTTTCATGTAAGACCTTGTCTGGGACGAAGGCATTGATTTGTGAGAGTGAGTAAGACCGTGTCTGGGACACTGGCATCACTTGTGTTTCATGTAAGACCTCGTTTGGGACGAAGGCATTGATTTGTGATAGTGTGTAAGACCGTGTCTGGGATACTGGCATTACTTGTGTTTCGTGTAAGACCCTGTTCGGGACAGTGGCATCAATATTGAATAACATGTAAGACCGCGTCAGGGACGCCGGCATTATGTAAGGCCTATCTGAAATCTGTACATCTCTGAACGACTTGAAGAGAAAGTTTGTTAAACGGATTGAATGTCGGTGAACGAATTAAAGTCAGAGATTATATAAGCTTGTGCTAAATTGGTAATATAATAAGTTGAAGACAATAAGTTGGCCAGGTATGTGATATATATATTTTATATGTGAGATTGATCTGATCGGAATTAAGAGTGTAAAATGAGAAGTATATGTAAAGATGTTATAAATTCATATGTATATCGAATATGTGTGCATTGAGTTACTATGCAAAATTACATGAAAGTATTCGATATGCCATTTAACTATGAAGATTGAAAGTAAGTGTGGGTAAGAAATGGTACACTAGTTGAATTCGATAGAATTAAAGTTAATCTTGAAGCATGTAAATGCTTATGTCTATATGAGTTTTGAATATAATCGAAGTAAAATGATATATGTGATTGTGCATAATCGGCCAAATGGTATTATACTCAGAAAATGTTATGTGATACGATTATTTGGTTTGTTTTTAAATTCAACTGTTTAAACTGTTTAAGACTTACTAAGCTTATGAAAGCTTACTTTGAATGTTATGTTTCTCTGTTTTGTAGATCGTTGACTCTTACTATCAGCTCAGGGATCGTCAGCAGTCGTCACACTATCCACTGTTTTGGTACTACTATGTTTTGGATTAACTTATGGCATGTATAGAATAGACTAATAGTGGAAGGATATTTTGGTTAACGTATATAAGCCATGCGAATATGGCATCTTTTGGATGTTTATTTTTGTGAGTTTTAAATTAGATCGTTGGTTGTGTCTGTCATTTATATAAATAAATGATCTTGATTAAAGAGAGTGTTTTAAAAGAAAAAAATTTACTGTTTTGATCTATTCTCTGATTTTTGGTAACGCCTCGTCTTATTCCGACGATGGTTACGGGATAGGGGCGTTACATTTTATTGGTATCAGAGCCAGGTTTAGTTGATTCTAGGACTAACGTAGCGTGTGTGAGTCTAGCTATGCATGCCATAAAGTGATAAAATGATAGGGTGATGATTTCTGATGTTTAAAAATGTGTTTTTCATATAGCAATAAATCCCAATCTTGATCGAGCTGTAATAGATGATGTTGAGACTGTTGCGCCAGCTCCCACGCAAGGGGCAGCGCTGAACGACACTCAGCCGAAATCGAATAATCAAAATGATGAGATGAAACAAGCCTTCTTTACTCTGATGAATGAATGGTTCTCTGAATTTGTGAGAAATAACCTGGCTGCACAACCTCCTCTGCCCCCGAATAATTCCCTTTTGATACCTATTGTGTCTCCTGTGACCTATCCTTTGAAATTGAATAAAACTTCGATTGACCAAAGTAGAATATATGGAGTCGAAGAGCAGGGTAAAAGTAAGAGAAAAGTCGATTACGAGGATGGAGACTTTTACAAACAAGTAACGAGCAGAACCTTTCCATCATCTTTAAAGACACATGGAGAAGATAGTAGCCTATCAAAAATAGGTATAGGTCGTTCTAGACGAGATCAAGACCAAACTTATGTAACTTCGCACGTTACGTCAGCTGCTGGTGTGGGTAACTTTCAGCCACGAAGAATTGAATACAAATATTATGGTAAATGGCATTCAGGAGAATGTAGATTGCGTGATCATGCTTGTTTTAAGTGTGGGTCGGTGGATCATTTTATTCGTGAATGTCCAAGGTGGGCTGAACAAAATACCGTCCAGAGTGCAAAACAGAGTAGCATGCTATCACGGAGTAGACCACCTAACCGTGGGGGTAACACTAGAGACAATCAGAAAACACTAGAGACAATCAGAAAGGGACGAGAGCTACAGTTGATCGATCAGAGACTTGTGCATCTGCCACAGCTTATGCCATCCGTGCACGTGATAAGGCTTCATTTCTAGATGTTATTACTGGTATTTTTACTCTTTTAGATATTGATGTTATTACTTTAATTGATTCCGGTTCAACTCATTTATATGTGTGTGGAACATTGGCATCCAGTAGGAATCTATCTGTTCAGTCTACTAAGTTTGCAATTTGAGTGTTGAATTCTTTGGGGTTGTTATGTGTTAAATGAAATATTGTTACCAATTGATGAGCTCGATATTACTATCGATATGGATTGGTTAACCAAGCATGTTGCTGTATTGAGTTGCTAAAGAAAGATAATTAATTTGCGATGTTTGAGTGTTGAAATAATTCGAGTTGAGACAACTAATCTAAACGGGTTATCATCAATGGTCGTTTTGATGCGGGCACATAGACATGTGAGAGAGCGACTTGGGAACTCGACGAGTCAATGAGAAAACGTTATCCTAACCTTTTCGTTAGTAAGATTTTCTGGGACGAAAATCCCTAAAGAGGGGGAGAGTTGTGACATCCCTAAATTGACCCTAGTCAGGAAGTGGTTTCGGGACTACTAAACCGAGTCGCATAAATAATTAAATGTTATATTCTATGCCTATTATTTGTGGAAATGCATGTGTGAAAATTTCATGCTTTGATTTTGTCATTGAATGTGGAATTATTAAAAGGGACCTATGTGATAAATCTTGAAAATGTGATCGGCTAATTTGTAGAGGCCGAAAAGTGGTATGGTTTAAAGTATGGGGGACTTGCATGTCAAATGGACCATTTTTTTTTATAGTGGTTGGCCATAATGATGTTGATAATAATATATGTATTTTTTTATTTATTATTTTAGCATTATAATAGTTAGTGGCCTTATTTTATGAAATAAAGAAGAATAATAAGAAGAAAAGGGTGAAAAAAAACAAGGGATATTCATCTTTCTTCTTCCATTTCTCTTTGGCTATAACTAAAGAACAAAAGCAAAGAAGAAAACTTCTTGATATTCGGCAATTGTGAATCAAATGGAAGGTATGTTTTGATTTTATTTCTTGATAATTATTGTGAAATTGAGTTAGTTGCTAAGTTCTTTTCATAGCCCATGTTGAAATTTTTAATTTGGTTGAGGTTTGTACTTTCGGCTAAGGATGTTGCATTTTTTTATGTTGTTTTGATGTTATGTATTGAGAGTTGATAATAGATGATTTGAGCTCGGTAAAAATTGAATATTTTGGCTAAATTGATGAGTGGCAATCGGCTAATTGGAGAAATGCAAATTATTGGTTAATAGATAGTATTTATATATGTATTAGCCGAATGTGTGCTTAATAAGGATTTGAAAAAGTGTTGGTGTATTAAAATGTTAGGATTTTAATATGCCGAGTGTGTGATGGGAAGAAATTCCTTTTTGTTTAAATTAAACATGTGATTGTTAAATTTATGAGTAGTGAGGATCAATTTTTTTCAAAATGAACATTCGGTCATGGTGAATTTCATTAATGAAGTGTTGACAAATGCTATAATTTGTGAATATTTATATTGTATAAGTTGAAATTTAGGCTTGTTAGTTGGTCCTTTGCCGAAAATGGATTTAAGTAATAGCTTGGAAATGTTGCGTTTTAAACTTGTTAATTTACATTTGTTAGATGCTTAATGACCCCTTTAGTTAATAAATGGTGTATTTGGTGGTAATTGGAAATGATTGAGGCTTAAAATAGATGAGTTAAATTTGATAAGAATTTGTATAATGTGGCTTAAGTGTTTTATGGAAATTGACCATTTGATAAATGAAAAACTAATGTTTAATTTTAGTGTTTGACATGTGAGCTAGACGAACTTGAACTTGAGCAAATGTTGGATGTTTATATATATGTGAATTAGATGAGAAAGGTAAGTAACTAATGTGCTAGTGGGGTTGTAATTGCCGAATGTAAACTTAGATGTTTAAGAAAGTATTTGGCCTTGATATAATTCATGAAGGATTAGTGTTCTAAGTTTAAATGGTGAAATTGGTGCTTTGTATGACTTAATTTCTTAAGAAATCATTCGGTTATGGCATTTGAGCGTGAAAGTATAGTATGAATATTAATAGATAAAGGAAATGTTTTGGCAACTATGCTACTTGAATGTTCGGTCCAATGGTTATGTAAATGAGTATAGAGAATTTGGCTCAAGTGTATTATTGTGATATAATATGTTTTTATTTGAGATATGAATAAAGATGAGTGGTGTTTTAGTGTTTTTGAAGTAGAAATAGTTATATGAAATTAAAGTTTAATGTATGTAGTTGTACTATGTGAAATGTATAATTACATGACCTTGATAATTATTTACTGGTGTTTTGAGAATTACTAATGCATTTGAATGTGTGAATTTTGAACGAAGATGAAATTGATAAATTAATGAAGTAAGTTGATTTGTTTTAATTTAGCTCAAGAACAAAGAGAGCTAAATTCGGATAAGGGGACGGCAAAATTTATCGAATAGCCGTTGTAATCGTTCGACAACATCCGAGGTAAGTTTTATACAGTTAATTGTACCTTGCATTTTTTTATAATACGATGTATTGAAAGATTTATACATTCCTTGAAATGTAAGAAATAGCTGTATGGTAAAAATGGAAGAAGGGTACATAGTTCTGTGCATTAAGTGCCGAATTAGTCTTGACAGATTTGAGTTATTGCAGTAGTATAACTTTGAAAATACACCAAAAATTATAGAAGACGAGTTAGAAGCTGAATAAAATATGAAAAAGAAGCTTATTGAGTCTAGTTTCTTATAAAAGAAACCGTGTAAGCAAAGGAGTTTCCTATAAAGAGATATTTAAAGTTGTGAGAGACAGTGTCAGAATGACTCCGAAATCCCCTGTTCTATATTTAGAAAATCATTATAAATTGTACAAAAAATTGTTATAAGATAAAATTTATATGCTTAGACTCCTTAATGAGTCTAGTTTCAAATGAAATAAACAAGAACATATTTTGAATTCTGTACAATGAAAAATTGGATTCGTAGTGAAGAGTGGTGAGTATAGTCAAATAGTGAAACATGGGAAACTTTAAGAAAAATCTGGTATTGATTGGCCAAACCAAAAATTCTGAAAATTTTATGGATAGAAGATATATGAGTCTATTTTCAGGGAAAATTAACAGCACTTCATTTAGAGTTTTGTAGCTCCAGTTGCAAATAATTTAATGACTGTTGCTTAGGAAGATAGCTTGGAGTGAATTTGTGATTATGTTGTAAACATTGATAAAACTTGTTTGAGTTGCTTATTAGCTATTGATTAAAGCCATATGTGAATTTTAAATTGTGACAATAGGAAATGATATATGAGTGTTAGATGGATCTTTGATGTTAAAATTGTGAAATTATAAGTTTATAAGTATTCAAATATGAAATGATAGTATGGCTTGAAATTGAATTATTCATTGGAAAATGATAGATGTATATTCAGCCAAGACAAAGTGTATACATGAAAGCATATGTGGTATATGAAGTATATTTGGATAATATTGATGTGAATGCATAAGAATTTATATTTTGATTCAGGATTTTATGTGTATGGGCGAAATATATATATGTCATCTATTGGAGATAGATTTGATGTGTAGTATATGCTTTGATAACTTTAAAATGTTTGATGCTTTATAGACTTGGTTAAGTCATTTCAATGTGTAAAATCAAATGAACATGAGCACTATGTGTGCGGGATCAGTCAGTGGGCACTGTGTGTGCGAGTTCTTTAACCGAGCACTATGTGTGCGAGATCGCTTATTAGGCACTGTGTGTGCGAGTTCTTTAACTGAGCACTATGTGTGCGAGATCGGTCGTTGGGCACTGTGTGTGCGAGTTCTTTAATCGAGCACTATGTGTGCGAGATCAGTCAGTGGGCACTAAGTGTGTGAAATGTTTCATGTAAGACCTCGTCTGGGACGAAGCCATTGATTTGTGATAGTGTGTAAGACCGTGTCTAGGACACAGGCATCACTTGTGTTTCATGTAAGACCTCGTTTGGGACAAAGGCATTGATTTGTGATAATGTGTAAAACCGTGTCTGGGATACTAGCATCACTTATGTTTCATGTAAGACCTCGTCTGGGACGAAGGCATTGATTTGTGATAGTGAGTAAGACCGTGTCTGGGACACTGGCATCACTTGTGTTTCATGTAAGACCTTGTCTGGGATGAATGCATTGATTTGTGATAGTGAGTAAGACTGTGTCTGCGACACTGGCATCACTTGTGTTTCATGTAAGACCTCATCTGATACGAAGGCATTGATTTGTGATAGTGTGTAAAACCGTGTCTGGGACACTGGCATCACTTGTGTTTTGTGTAAGACCGTGTTTGGGACAGTGGCATCAATATTGAATAACATGTAAGACTGCGTCAGGGACGTCGGCATTGTGTAAGGCCTATCTGAAATCTGTACATCTCTGAACGACTTGAAGAGAAAGTTTGTTAAACGGATTAAATGTCGGTGAACGAATCAAAGTCAGAGATTATATAAGCTTGTGCTAAATTGGTAATAAAATAAGTTCAAGACAATAAGTTGGCCAGGTATGTGATATATATATTATATATGTGAGATTGATCTGACGGGAATTAAGAGTGTAAAATGAGAAGTATATGTAAAGATGTTATAAATTCATATATATATTGAATATGTGTGCATTCAGTTACTATGCAAAATTACATGAAAGTATTCGATATGCCATTTAACTGTGAAGATTGAAAGTAAGTGTGGGTAAGCAATGGTACACTAGTTGAATTCGATAGAATTAAAGTTAATCTTGAAGCATGTAAATGCTTATGTCTATATGAGTTTTGAATATAATCGAAGTAAAATGATATATGTGATTGTGCATAATCGGCCAAATGGTATTATACTCAGAAAATGTTATGTGATACGATTATTTGGTTTGTTTTTAAATTCAACTGTTTAAACTGTTTAAGACTTACTAAGCTTATGAAAGCTTACTTTGAATGTTATGTTTCACTGTTTTGTAGATCATTGACTCTTACTATCAGCTCAGGGATCGTCAGCAGTCGTCACACTATCCACTGTTTTGGTACTACTATGTTTTGGATTAACTTATGGCATGTATAGAATAGACTAATAGTGGAAGGATATTTTGGTTAACGTATATAAGCCATGCGAATATGGCATCTTTTGGATGTTTATTTTTGTGAGTTTTAAATTAGATCTTTGGTTGTGTCTGTCATTTATATAAATAAATGATCTTGATTAAATAGAGTGTTTTAAAAGAAAAAAATTACTGTTCTGATCTGTTCTCTGATTTTCGATAACGCCTCGTCCTATTCTGGCGACGGTTACGGGATCGGGGCGTTACACAAATTTTCGACATTCTCTTCCCAGTTTTCCAAAATCCTAACTGCGAAACCCCTTTGTTCCCTGGTAGCCGAAATCTCTTTTGGCAATTCGACTTTAGTTGGCTTTCTTTTTTTTTTCTTTGAAAATTTCGATGATAGAGTTTTTATTTGGTCTTTTTCCTCTCTAATATTTTCTCGCATTATCTCTTCTCCTTGTGTTCTTGTCAATTACACGTTTCTCTTCTCCTCTCTTTCTTAACATTCTCTTCTTGTCATCCATTCATCATAGTATTTTGACCGTGTGCTGCATCTCTCCCTTTCTATCTTTCTTTCAGTTTTGGCAAGCATTCTTCGATCAATTGGGTTTGGTCGCATAGTTCTCCTCATTCTTTCTCCCTAGTGCTTATCCTCAGCCGAATATTGGTAAGTAAATTTCTGTTTCACTCCTGCCCTTTCGGTTTCTCTCCTTCCTGAGCATTGTTTCTTTTTCCTCCCTATCATTACTCTCTCTGTTTTCTGTTTCAGTTCAATTTCTCTTCGGTCTTAGTTCACTACATCACTGAAGCATATTCTGTACTATCGCTATTTGGTAAGTGTGGTTCAGTCAAAATTGTTTTACAAACAAGTATAAGATTAATAAAGAGATTATGACTTTCATGTAGGTGGACTCAAAGTTAATTGGTGCGCCTCTTAGAAACTAAGGGTGCAATTTTGATTGGCTTTTGGTAAGGATGAGTTGATATTGTTTGATTGGAATTTCGTTAGATTCCATTTGGTATATAGGTTAAGTGTTGATTAAAGGGCTTGTTGTTTGAATCCAAGTATAGGAGTCTTCAGAGCTTGGTGAAAACTTCAAAACACATCAGGTGTGTAACTACTGCCGAATCTTAAATCGGCAAAAGCCGAAAATATGTCGATAGACGCTATACGAGCGTGCGCTCACTCGTGTAGTAATCCAAATGTATAAAACGTGGGTGCTTGATCGTAGAGACCACCATGAGCGATTTCATAGGCTTAGGCCGTTTGTGCCATGATGGGCAAAATGGGCCGTGTCGGCCCAACGGGCTCGTGGGCCCCACATGGGAAAACCACATAGATGTATGAAAAATATCAGACCCGGTTGTGTCGTTCACACGGCTAAGGTCATTTCTAGGCTTTGTGGCGTATGGGCCCACATGGGCCACACAATGGGCCTTGGGCCCATTTTCACTGTCTATACTGTTAAGGTTGCACGGGTCACCCGAGACGACGGTGGACCTATTGATGGGTCAGTAAGTATACCTAGATCTCAAACTGATAAAATGACTGTAATGCCCTATGGGGTAAAATGACTATTATGCCCTTATATGATGTATGATTGATTGAGCATGCCATATGATATATTTATAGTTTGCATACATGCATGATCTTATGATATGTTGCATAGGGATGGGTTTATTGTATTTGGAGGAAGTATACTGAACTATTAAGGTCACATGGGTTGCCCAAGACAACTGTGGACCTACTGACAGCTTTAAGCCGCTTATATTTCTGGCAGCTTTGCTGCGATACTGTTTAGTGCTGCAACTGGTGCTAACTTTGTAAGTGTAGGGATAGGTTGGTGATTTATTCCCCACAGGAGTGTAGGGTTGGACAGGAGATACTGTGCAGGTTGGTTGGGATAACATGCATTATGTATATAGCATACTGATTTCTAATATTGTTACGGGCTAAATAACAACTGATACTGTTTTGGGCTAAGGCCCAACCGACACTGTTACTGTGAAAGGGCTTAAGCCCAGTTCTTTCTATTGCATATTGTCTATTTAATTATTTGGGGAATTACACACTGAGTTTTCGTAAACTCACCCTTCTATTTTAACTGTACGGTAGTCCCTAGTCTTAGGTAGTTCGATGCGCTCGAAGGACTCAGCGGTGGCCACGCTACTCATTAAGTTAGATTCAGAACTTGATAATGATTTTGGATTTAATTTGGGTGTTGGTTTTGTAATAAAGCCTCTTTTAGTTTTTAACTATTAAATTGGGATTTTTTTGATATGTTAACTATATCTGCTAGAACTAGGAAACTCGAGTTTTTTTCAAAATAAGAAAACTTTTAAACAAATACACCAACTGGTTTAAAAAGCTTCCGCAATAAAAGGTTGTTTTGACATTAATAACAATTTAATAAGTTAATGGTTTTGGATAATAAACCACGTTTTTCAAAGCAAATAATTTATTGGTAATGACATGCATTTTGGAAATTAACGGCACAACTTTTATCGATTGAAGGTAATAAAAAGAGGACTTCTAGGAAAATGAGGTTTTTCTTCAATATCAACTATGTTTTCGAAAAACACTCTAATGTGACACCACCAAATTCGGCCTTAACTGCTAGGCTGGGTTTGGGCCATGTGCCTCGTATGGTGCCATCTGTATGCTAGACTGGTAGCTATTGTTATACGTAAACTCTGCCAATGGCAAATAGTCCTCCCAACTGCCTTGGAAGTCAATTACACAACTTCTTAACATATCCTCCAGTATCTGAATCACCCTCTCCGACTGACCATCTGTCTGAGAATGGAACGCAGTACTAAAGTCTAACCTCTACATAAAGCCTCGTGTAACTTCTTCTAGAACTGAGACGTGAAGCGAGAATCTCTATCAGATATTATGGAAACCGATATTCCATGCAGTTACACTATCTAAGACACATACAGTTTCTCTAGCTTCTGCAATGAGTAATCAGTACGAACTGGTATGAAATGGGTAGATTTGGTCAATTGATCCATGATGACCCACACCAAATCCTTCTTAGAAGGCGTTAAGGGCAGTCCACTTACGAAGTCCATAGTTACTCTCTCCCACTTCCACAATGGAATCTTAACTAGCTGAAGCAACCCTGAAGGCAACTGATGTTCTGCCTTAACCTACTGACAAGTAAGGCATTTACCCACAAAATCGGTAACTTCAAGTTTAAGACCTGGCCACCAATATAACTCACGAAGGTCTCAGTACATCTTATTCTTGCCAGGATGCATAGTGTAGGGGCTACTATATGCCTCTCGCAATATAGACTGCCTCAATTTAGTATCCCTCGGTACACAGACTCTCCCACAGAAACACAGTACCCCTTCATTATTCAGTCCAAAATCTAAAGTTTCCCCATTCTCAATCTGTTGGAATCGAGGACCTGGTGACTCATCTACCAACTGTTTACCCTTAATCTGTTCAATCCATGTTGATTTAACTTGAAGCTCGGCTAGCAGACTACCATCATCAAATAAACTTAGGCGAGCAAACATCGCCCTCAGATCAGACATAACCCTACGGCTCAGTGCGTCGGCTACCACATTCACTTTACCAGGATGGTATTCAATCGTGCAATCATAATCCTTTAATAGCTCAATCCATGTACGCTGCCTAAAGTTCAGATCCTTCTGAGTGAGAGGTATTTGAGACTCTTGTGATCAGCGTAAATGATACACTTCTCACCATATAGGTAATGTCTCTAGATTTTTAGTGCGAAAACCACTGCAGCCAACTTCAAGTCACGTGTCGAATAATTTGCCTCATGGGTTTTAAGCTGGCGAGATGCATATGCCACCACCTTACCCTCTTGCATCAACACGCATCCCAAACCAACGTGTGATGCATCGCTGTAGACAGTAAACTCTTTTCCATGCTCTGGCTAAATCAAGATAGGGGCCTCAGTCAAAACTTTCTTAAGTTTCTCAAAACTTTCTTGCTGCTTATTAGTCCAGCAAAAAGGCACCCCTTTACACAACAACTTAGTTAGAGGTGCAGCAATCAACGAAAACCCCTCAACAAAACGTCTATAATACCCTGCCAGTCCTAGACAACTTCGAATCTCAGATACAGACTTAAGCGGCTTCCAATCCAGAACAACTTTGATTTTTTAAGAATCAACCCTAATCCCCTCAACAGATACCACATGACCTAGAAAGGTTACCTCTCATAGCCAGAATTCACAATTGCTAAACTTAGCGTATAACTATTTCTCCCTCAGAATCTGCAAAACAATTTAGAGATGTGCATCATGTTCATCCTCAGTTCTTGAATACACCAGAATATCTGTAACACCCCAAACCCAACCTAGACGTTATGGCTAGATCTGGCGGTGTCATATTGAAAGGTGAATCGAAAATCTGATGTCGTTGAAATGCCTTGAAAACATTTAATTGTTCGGGGTTTAAAACAATGTTTACACAATGTATCTCAATATTTTCAAAACCAGCCTCGTACGAGAAGTATTTTAGTTAAAACGGAAACCAGTGAAAACTTGCATATTCGTAAGTTTGGAGTAAAACCTTGAGTTGTTATTTGATAACTTTAGTTTTTCTATTACTTATTAAAACCTTATGTTTCGATTGTTAGTGGAAGCTTTTGGTTGAAAACGTTTGCTTAATCACAAAATTTCTTTATCTTTTTAGAAAACCATCTTTAGTTTTAGTAACCGAGCAATCAACGTAATAAAATCCAAAACCAAATCAAAACTAGATGAAAGGCCTTATTACAACCAAAAACCCAACAAAGAAAAAAATACTGACTAAATAAAATAAAATACTGAACTAAATCAACTCGTAGTGTAGGCACCTCCCAGTCCTCCTATACGTTGAACCGTCTACTAAGGGTCACTTGAAAAAAATTAAAAAGAGGGGACTAAGTTTTCACTCTCAACGACTATGAAACAAGCATTAATCAGTTTGGGCCTAAGCCTATTTCAATAACGGTGGCTTTTGGGCCCTGTCCCAATTCGCCACAGTTAAGCCTAAGCCCATATCACATTAATGGTGGCCCCTTGGCCTTAGCCCATAATGGCCTTATTTGGGCCTGAGCCCATATCACATATAATAATAATATATGCAATGCACAAATGTCCTATCCAACCCTGCACTCCCCCTCCCAACCCTACACTCCTGTGGGGATTAAATCGACCCACCCATCCCAACACTCCAATGTAGCACCGGTTGCAGCACTACCAATATTACAGCAGAGCTGTCAATCACATATTAGGCTTAATAAGCCGTCGGTGGATCCATAGTCGTTAAGCGACCGTGCGATCCTCACATATCAATCACTTCCTCTAAACATAATCTCAACCCAAATGCAGCATAATATCACATGAATGCAACACAAATATATATATGGCATACAAAATCATACATATAACATGTAGGGGTATTTTAATCGTTTTACCTTTAGGGGCAGATCGGTCATTTTTCATTATAGGCCTAAATACATACTCAGCCCAGTAACAAGTCCACAATCATTCAGCGTGTCTTATGTTTCTTTTAGAAATTACTAATACACTAGGGCCTAAAAACTCAAAATGTGGCCCAAGTGGGCCCACACTCTCATAGACCCATTAAGCCTAAATCCGCCATCGGCCATGTAGTCAACATGACCGGCTCCTCATTTTATACCCATCCATCAATTTTACACGTGTCGGGCCCACGGGCCCATCGGACCCATTTGGCCCATTTCGACCCAGTTGGCCAAAACGTAGCCCAAGACCCTGAGATCGCTCAAGGGGCCTCTGTCATCGTATCTGTTTCTCCCACACGAGTGTTTGCGCACTCACGGGGTTACCGTAGCCAAACTTTCAGCTTTTCGGCATTTCGGCATTTCGGCTTTTTGAGATTTCAGCTTTTACCGATCTATCATATGTGCATGTGTGTACACACCATAATGGAGAGAAATGCAGTAGCCTTCTAGCGTAGAACCTATATTCGAATAAAATACTTGGTTAGCCCTTCGATTAATAAGATTTGACAGCCTTTCTAAAACTGATATCAAAATTACGAATAATATCTACCTTGCTTGAATTAGCTTATACCCTCTAAGCCGTTTGATTATGAATCGATCACCTCTCCCTTGACTAGATCTGCGTAAATATATCTAATTAACGAGGACAGTAAACACGTGGTTAACCCACACTTATTAGATCCTAGAGCTATCAAGGTGATTCGACCCTTAACTAGAAATAAGGCAGGATCACTTACCCCGATCGAAACTTGGAGTAGGTAGTCGACTAACACGAATCACTTGTCCCTTACTTACACTTCAAGCGAACCTAAGTACCATCCAAACACTAGACAAGATGAGATTTCGGTAGAGAGAAGAGTATTACCAATACTGAACACCAAAAAACACCACTATCACTTACTGTCATAATCGACAAGGAGAAGAGATTCCCAAAATGAGCATTCTAACCAATCATTCTAGATTTGCATTTAATAGAATAGTAGATGATGAAGACAAAAATAATAAGGAAAAGGGAGGTATAGCAGTCGACAAAAGCTCCTTAATAGACAAAATAGGACATTCGGCCAATCAAGAATAGTGTATTCAGCCTTTAAGCAGATGAGAGACAGGGAAGAGATTTGGAAGAGCAAGGTAAGAACAAAGAAAAAAATAGGGAGAAGGAGAATTCAGTTTAGGTAATTTGAGAAAGGAGGTACGGTCTTGGCAAGTAACAAGTATGCTTTGCGAAAAGAAAAGAATTAAGAGGAAGAGGAAAGAAGCTAATGCCGAAACCAAAAGAACTAAATCCCATTCGACATCTAAAAGCCTATCACCAAATTTGCATAATGGGGATTTTCGGCCAAGTACTAATACTCCTCTCATCCTCCCCTAATCCCCTCCTACAATCTCTCAACCTACCAATTTGCATCACTTTCAAACTCCTCCAATCCCAACCTTCATCCATATCCCGTAGATCTCTTTCCTAAGACCAATTCCACAACCACCTCAGCAGAATTCCATCACAACACAAACTCTAGGTGTCACAACTTGCAAAATGAATACTCTAATGCTCCATCCAAGACTCGAACCTCTGACCTCTTTGCCACCTTTGTAGTGACACTTCCATTAGACCACATACCTATCTGTGTCATACTTCCTCCCAAAATATTTATAAAGCCTTCCTGCCAATATCCAAGTTTATTCAAGAAACAACCAAAAATTTGCACACGCCATGACTTGAACCTTAAACCACATGCCCACTTCTAATGCCTCATTGCCACTAGACCACATGCTTTCTTCTGTCATGCTTGCACCAAAAATATTCTTAAAGTCTACCCACTAAAGTTAAGGCCCCAATAAGAGAAAAACATAAATTTTTGCTAAGGCCTAGGTTTGAACCCAAGACTTCTCTAACATTCCTAAACACTCCCAAACCTCTTAGCCAACATACCAACATGCCATTCAGCTATATGTGCCCAAGGCCATTACGCAACCCAAGTGGGGCCCACGTGCTTGCATGGCCTGCTAAGCCAGATTTGCCCATAGCCACATGTATGACACAGTCAGCCTACTAATTCCCGCAAGTCGAAAGACAACCACCCATGTAGGGTCCACAACCCATTGGGTCCACACGACCCATTCTTCCAGGCCTAATTTTTGGGCATTACAATATCATCTATAAACACCACTATGAACTGATCCAGATAGAGTTGGAACACTAGGTTCATCAAATCCATAAAGGCTATTGGTGCATTTGTTAGCCCAAATTGCATCACTAGGAACTCATAGTGACCATAACGAGTCCTAAATGATGTCTTATAAACATCAGCCTCTTTAACTCTCAACTGATAGTACCCAGAACGGAGATCAATTTTGGAGAAAACCGAAGCTCTTCGAAGCTGATCAAATAGATCGTCAATCCTCGGCAAAGGGTACTTATTCTTGATGGTTAGTTTATTCAATTACCGATAATCAATGCACATACCCATATACCCATCCTTCTTTTTCACGAACAATATTGGTGCTCCCCATGTAGACATACTTAGTTGAATGAATCCTCGATCCAGTAACTCCTAAATTTGAGCTTTAAGTTTCACAAGCTCCTTCGGTGCCATTCTATAAGGGGCGATGGATATTGGAGCTGTACCAGGCAAGAGTTTGATCCTAAATTCAACTTCACAGTTAGGGGGTAATCTAGGTAGCTCATCGGGAAAAACATCCAGAAAGTCTTTAACTATTTTAATATCTTTAATATAAGAACCTTCAGACTCTCAAACACCGATGTAGGCTAGATATGCCTCACAACCCTCACGAACCAATTTCTTGGCCCTAAGTGCAGAAATTACATTCAATAAATAATCTCGACGCTCTCCAATAACCACTACCTCATCACCCTCTGTAGTTTTCAGTACCACCCGTTTAGCAGCACAATCTAAATTCGCTTGATGCTTAACTAGCCAGTCCATCCCCAAGATTAAGTCGAAACCACCAAAAGGTAGTTCCATCAAATCTGCCAAAAATTTCATTCCTTGAACCTTCAAAGACACATCCTTAAACAGTTTATTTACTCTCACTAATTGCCCTAATGGACTCAACACAGTAACCTCACTTGTAGTGGTTTCAAACATTATACCCAAACATTATACCCAATGTCTCAGTCACAGTGCATGCAATATAAGAATGTGTAGACTCCATATCAATCAGTGTAGTGTAACGTCCCCACGCCCGAGACCGTCACCGGAGTCGAGTTTGAGGTGTTACTAAACTTAATTTATCATTAAACCAACTTTACATCATTTATTTTAATTTTCGGAATATGCAGAATCTCTGCGTCATGGTCGCTTAAAAAATCATATCTCGAGTTACGAAACTAGAAATCAAGATACGTAAATTTTCCCTGAATCTAGACTCACATATCTATTCACTAATTTTTTTCTAGAATTTTTGGTTGGGCCGATTTGTACAGTTTATTAGTTAAAGTTACCCCTGTTTCAGGACTTGACTGCACTGACCTCTGTTTACTACGAACCACTTTTCTCTCTGTGAAAAATTCTTATGATTATGTGTTTCCTTATCTTGAAACTAGACTAACTCAGGATTCTGTACATATAAAGTACACCTCTTAACTATTTTTGTACAATTTATAGTAAATTTTTAAAGTTGGAACAGGGGATCCAGAAATCGTTCTGGCCCTGTTTCACTAAAACTCAAATATCTTATAACATATAATCCCTTCACCTATTTCGCTTCTTCCATTTGAAATTAGACATAATAAGCTTCAATTTCATAACTAATCCATCACCAAATTCGATTTCTATGATTTTTAGTGAATTTTCAAACTCACGTCAGTGTTGCTGCAATGTTCTGTTTTATGGCTAATTTCATCTTCATAAAAGCTTTCATGTACTAGATAACCTATTATCCTTTCATGACATCAAACATAATCTATATTAGCCATTTTAATGACTCATCAATCAAGCATTTCCTCAACCAAACCACCACCATATCACAAGATTATTTACACAAATTTGGTATATTGCTATACATGCCATACTAAGTTTTACAAGCCATTTACCAAAAAGTCCTTCGGAGAGTGTGATCAAGCCTTCGACCTATCCCGATTCTCGAGCCGGCTTGTCCAAAACTACAATGAATGAAAAGGAGGGAGTAAGCATAAATGCTTAGTAAGTTCATATGCAAATAACAAGTAACATAACAAAGTCATTATGCCAAACAACATTAGCATAGCATCACCAAAACATATGTCACAATTCTAATCATCATACTTCATCTTACCACATTTTTGTTGTTGTGTCGAGTTTCAACCCGAGGGTTAAGTACATACCTGTCCAATATGGCCATTTCTCAACATTACCGAATTGTCACTTACATCTTGAGTGCTTTTCCATTTCACTTGAATTTTACCCGTTGAACACATTGGAATACAACTCGGATACACGGATCATTTGCACATAAGTGCTATATATGTAATCAATCAATTATGTAACCCGCCCATAAGCGAACTCGGACTCAACTCAACGAGCTCGGGCGTTCGCATCCATAAGTGAACTCAGACTCAACTCAGCGAGCTCGGATGCCTAGTTACATCTTACGAACTCGGACTCAACTCAATGAGTTCAAACATTTGCATCCATAAGTGAACTCGGACTCAACTCAACGAGCTCGGATGCCTAGTTACATCTCACGAACTCGGACTCAACTCAACGAGTTCGGACATTTGCATCCATAAGTGAACTCAGACTCAACTCAATGAGTTCGGATTCCCAACCATCCTAGTGACATGTCACTTGTATCCTAATCTATTCCCAAGGTTCAAACGGGATTTTCCTCAGTCACACATTTCCCAGTCGTTCTCCTCTGAATATTGGAACCAATACATTGCTTGCATCTCATACTTATCAATTTAATCACATACTTTTCATACCAAGACATAATACTTCACAAAGCATAATATTCATAATAACAAGTATCATATCATATAAATAGCATTAAATCACTTAAAATAGCAATTATGTTACATTATTTACACATGAACTTACCTCAGTACAAAATGTAGCAATTTTGCGATTTAGTCCAAAATCTTTTCTTTTCCTCGATCAAGGTTGATTCCACGTCTTTCTTGATCTAAAATAACACATTTAGCTTATTTAATACTCACATTATCAAAATAGTCCTAAATTCAAATTTTGGCAAAATTACAATTTTGCCCCTAAACTTTTGCATATTTACACTTTTGCCCCAAAGTTCATAAATTTAATTTTATCTCAAATTTTTATGTTTTAGGACATTCTGATCATTTATTTACCATTAGCAAGCTCAAATTCCCACTAAAACACATACTTATGAACAATATGTATTTTTACTGATTAAGCCGTTTTACTCGTTTTTACTTAAAACCGAGTAGCACAAGTTGTCTAACATAATTTAAAACCTCATATTCTATCATAAAACATCAAAATACACAAATTTCACCTATGGGTATTTTTCCAAATATGAACCCTAACTTAAATTATTGCCAACATAAGCTTTATCGAGTTACCGGGACTACGAAAACGTAAAGAACATAAAAAACGGGGCTTGGAATCACTTACTATGGAGCTTGGAAGCTTGAAACAAACCCTAGCTATGGAGAACCCTTGAAATTTCGTGGTAATGAAGAAGATGACCAATTTTGTGTTATTTTTCCCTTTTTATTTCATGTTAATATCCAAATGACCAAAATGCCCCTTCTTACTAAACTTTCAAAAATTCCATCCATGTCCAAATTTTGTCCATGAACTTAAAATTGGTCAAATTGCTATTTAAGACCTCCTAATTAATATTCCAAAGCAATTTCATGCTAGAAACTTCTAGAATGCAAGTTTTGCAACTTATTCGATTTAGTCCCTAATTTCAAATTAAGCACTTTACGCTCAGAATTTCTTCACGAAATTTTCACACCATCATAAAATCATATCATAAACATCAAAATAATTATAAAATAATTATTTCTACCTCAGATTTGTGGTCACAAAACCACTATTCCGATTAGGCCCTAATTCGGGATATTACAACTCTCCCCCCCTTTTAAGGATTTTCTTCCTCGAAAATCTTACCTATAAACAGATGTGGGTATTGTTTTCTCATAATTTCCTCGGGTTCCCATGTAACCTCTTCTATTCCATGCTTTTACCACAACACTTTCACAAGAGCAATACTTTTGTTTCTTAGTTGTTTGACTTCTCGAGCTAAAACTTTTATCGGTTCTTCTTCATAGGTCATATCTGGTTGTAATTCAATTTCTGCCGGTGAAACCACATGTGAAGGGTCCGAACGATACCGACGTAACATAGACACATGGAACACATCATGAATCTTCTTCAATTCAGATGGTAACGCTAACCGATAGGCTACTGGTCCAACTCTTTCAATTATTTCATACGGCCCGATAAAACGCGGACTTAACTTACCCTTCCGTCCAAATCTGAGGACTTTCTTCCACGGAGACACCTTCAAAAATACCTTATCACCATCTTGAAACTCAATTTCTTTTCGTTTCAAATCTGCATAAGATTTCTGCCTATCCGAAGCAGCTTTCAAACAATCTCGAATTACCTTCACTTTTTCTTCGGTTTCTTTGATTAGATCAACCCCATAAATCTGATTTTCCTTGAGTTCGGTCCAATACAAAGGCGTTCGACACTTACGACCATACAATGCTTCATAAGGTGCCATTTTCAAACTTGTCTGGTAACTGTTATTGTAAGCAAATTCCACCAACGGTAAATATCTTTCCCAGCTTCCTTGAAATTCTAATACACAACATCGAAGCATGTCTTCAAGAATCTGAATTACTCTTTCTGATTGCCCATCAGTCTGTGGATGAAAAGCAGTACTGAAATTTAACCTTGTACCTAACGCTTCTTGTAACTTTTGCCAAAACCGTGAAGTAAATCTCAGATCTCTGTCTGAAATGATTGACAATGGTATTCCATGTAGTCTAACAATTTCTCTAACATACAATTCAGCTAACTTGTTAAGAGAATAATCCGTACGTACTGGAATGAAATGAGCCGATTTAGTCAATCTGTCAACTATTACCCAGATGGCATCTTTCTTTCCTGGTGTCAACGGCAACCCTGAAACAAAATCCATAGTAATCCGATCCCATTTCCATTCAGGAACCATAATAGGCTGAAGAAATCCTGAAGGCACTTGGTGTTCTGCTTTCACCTGTTGACAAATTAAGATTTGAACACAAACTCTGATATATCTCTTTTCATTCCATTCCACCAATAATTTTCTTCAAGTCATTATACATTTTCGTGCTACCTGGATGAATCGACAAATAACCACCATATGCTTCCTACAAAATCTTTTGAATCAATTCTTCGTTCTTCGGTACACAAATCCGATCTTTAAACATCAAGCAACCATCAGGACCGATTTTGAAATCTGACTCTGTATCAACCTCACATTGCTTTCTTTTGGCTTGCAAGTCTTCATCGCTTTTCTGAGCTTCACAAATCTCTTGTAAAAACATCAGCCTTACTTTTAGCTCGGCTAGAATGGAACCATCATCTGACATTTCCAACTGAGTGTTCATAACTCTCAAAGCAAACAACAGTTTTCTACTCAAAGCATCAACAGCCTCATTTGCTTTTCCTGAATGATAGTCAATCACAAGCTCGTAATCTTTTAATAACTCCAACCATCTTCGCTGTCTCAAATTCAAGTCCTTTTGTGACATCAAGTATTTAAGACTTTTATGGTCGGTGTATACCCGACATTTTTCACCATACAAGTAATGTCGCCAAATCTTCAAAGCAAACACCATCGCAGCCAACTCCAAATCATGAGTAGGATAATTCCTCTCGTGAGGTTTTAACTGCCTCGAAGCATAAGCCACAAGCTTTCCTTCTTGCATCAGTACACATCCCAAACCATTTAGAGAAGCATCACTATATACCACAAATTCTTTACCTGACTCGGGCTGTACTAACACTGGTGCCTCTGTTAATAACTTTTTCAATTCTTCGAAACTTTGTTGACATTCTTCCGTCCACTCAAATTTAACATCCTTTCGAAGTAATCTAGTCATAGGAGCAGCGATTATAGAAAATTTGTTCACAAACCGTCGATAATATCCGGCTAGCCCCAAGAAACTTCTAACTCCGGTTACATTCTTCGGTGGCTTCTAATCAACAATAGCTGAAATTTTACTGGGATCAACCCGTATACCATCACCCGAAACAATATGACCCAAAAATCCAACTTCTCGAAGCCAAAATTCACTTTTACTAAACTTGGCATATAACTGCTTGTCTCGCAAAGTTTGCAAAACTATCCTCAAGTGCTCAGCATGCTCTGTCTCGTCTTTCGAATAAATCAAGATATCATCTATAAATACCATAACAAACTTATCCAAGTATGGCCGAAATATTCGATTCATCAAATCCATAAACACGGCAGGAGCATTTGTTAATCCAAACGGCATAACTAAAAATTCATAATGACCGTACCTTGTTCTAAAAGCAGTTTTAGGCACATCTGACTCTTTTACCCGCAACTGATAGTATCCAGATCTCAAATCAATCTTTGAAAACCAAGTTGCTCCTGTCAGCTGATCAAACAAATCATCAATTCTTGGCAACGGATACTTGTTCTTAATTGTCACTTTGTTTAATTGTCGATAGTCTACACACAATCTCATTGAACCATCCTTCTTTTTCACAAACAATACCGGAGCACCCCAAGGCGAAAAACTCGGTCTCACAAAGCCTTTGTCAGTTAACTCTTGCAACTGCGACTTTAATTCTTTCAACTCTGTTGGTGCCATTCTATACGGAGCAATCGAGATCGGAGCTGTTCTCGGCATCAACTCTATACCAAATTCTACTTCCCTGACTGGAGGCAAACCCGGCAATTCTTCCGGAAATACATCCGAAAATTCACATACAATCAGCACTGATTCCACTTTCTTTTCCATTTCTTTTGTATTTAATACATACGCCAAATAAGCTTCATAACCCTTTCTCAAATATCTCTGAGCTGACATTGAAGAAATTATACTAGATAATGCCTCTGATTTATCTGATTCAACCCACAGAGTTTTGCCATTTTCACACTTTAGTTCAATAACTTTCTGTTTACAATTTACTATGGCATCATGCAATGTCAACCAGTCCATACCCAAAATAACATCAAACTCATCAAACGGCAACAACATCAAGTCGGCTGGAAAGTAATAACCCCGAATCATTAAAGGACATTTCTTGCATACTTTATCAACTATAACACATTTGCCTAATGGGTTTGACACTTTAATCATAAATTCTATATTCTCAACAGGTATATTCATGCTAGACACCAATTTCATGCACACATATGAATGAGTAGAGCCGGGATCAATTAAAGCAGTAACATTAACATCATAGAGAGAAAATATACCGGTAATCACATCGGGTGAGGAAGCATCTTCACGTGCCTTAATGGCATAAGTTCTAGCTGGAGCTCTTCCTTCAGATTTAACTACTGAATCTCTGGCTGCATTCTTGCTGCTTGCTTCACTCCCAGCTTTTCTTGGATACCTTCCTCGCGAATCTGCACCACTAGCTTTTGTACTCTGAAATTTTTCTTTTTCAATTCTCTCTGGGCAGTCTCTAATAAAATGATCCGGAGAACCACATCGGAAACATTCATTTGCTCTGCACGGACCAAAATGATTTCTGCCACACCGCTGACACTCGGGTTTAACAAATCTCGTGTTCCCTACACTGGCTGCCGAAGTAGTTTGGGACTTAGGACCCACATTTTGCTTCTTAAAATTCCCATAAGATTGTCCCGCTGAAACTTGGGAACGAGGATTCATATTTCTTGATTTTTCGGGTTGCTGTGAGGGTGCATTAGTCATTGGTCTTTTCTTCCAATTTCGTGTCTCAGATTCTGCCTTTTTCTTCTCTTTAAGTAGTTCTTCAGCCTTGCAAGCTCGATCGACAAGTACCACCATTTCTTTTAATTCAAGAATCCCAACAAATACTTTAATTTCTTCATTGAGCCCATCTTCAAATCACCTGCACATTTTGGCCTCGGTAGGAACATATTCTCTAGCATACTTACTCAATCTGACGAACTCTCTTTCATATTCAGTGACTGTCATACTACCTTGCTTTAGCTCAAGAAACTCTTTACACTTCTGGTCAATAAATCTTTCACTGATGTATTTCTTCCGGAACTCCTCTTGAAAGAATTCCCAGGTTACTCTCTCTTTCGGTACCACCGAAATCAATGTCTTCCACCAATTGTAGGCTGAATCCCTCAACAAAGATATAGCACATTTCAAGCATTCCTCAGGTGTGCAGGACAATTCATCAAATACCCGGATAGAATTCTCAAGCCAGAACTCTACTTTTTCTGCATCATCATCTACATTAGCTTTGAATTCTTCGGCCCCGAGCTTACGAATTTTATCAACTGGAGTTCTTTTAAATTTTATCATACCCACATCTTGAGGCATCGGGGGTATAGGTTGAGGAATTGGGGGAGGTGGGGGAGGTCGTACATTCGGGTTCGTACGAACGAACTCAGTGTACCATGCACTCATCATTTGGAGAAAGGCTTCCCAATCCCTTTCTCCTCCTTGACCTACAGTAGGTGGTGGATTTTCAGTCGGCGCTGCCCCTTCAGCCGGAGCTGGCAGATTACTCTCTACTTCATCAACCACAGCTGGATCAGGATCCATTTACTATAAAAAAATCATTTAAAAGGTCAGAAGTCGTCACACTATCACAATATACACATATGGCATGTATAGCAAAATCCGTACATAAAACACGTTAGTCCGAGCACTGACTAAACCTGCTCTGATACCACCAAATGTAACGTCCCCACGCCCGAGACCGTCGCCGGAGTCGAGTTTGAGGTGTTACTAAACTTAATTTATCAATAAACCAACTTTACATCATTTATTTTAATTTTCGGAATATGCAGAATCTCTGCGTCATGGTCGATTAAAAAATCATATCTCGAGTTACAAAACTCAAAATCAAGATCCATAAATTTTCCCTGAATCTAGACTCATATATCTATTCACTAATTTTTTTCTAGAATTTTTGGTTGGGCCGATTTGTACAGTTTATTAGTTAAAGTTACCCCTGTTTCAGGACTTGACTGCACTGACCTCTGTTTACTACGAACCACTTTTCTCTCTGTAAAAAATTCTTATGGTTATGTCGTTTCCTTATCTTGAAACTAGACTAACTCAGGATTCTGTACATATAAATTACACCTCTTAACTATTTTTGTACAATTTATAGTAAATTTTCAAAGTTGGAACAGGGGATCCAGAAATCGTTCTGGCCCTGTCTCACTAAAACTCAAATATCTTATAACATATAATCCCTTCACCTATTTCGCTTCTACCATTTGAAAGTAGACATAATAAGCTTCAATTTCATAACTAATCCATCACCAAATTCGATTTCTATGATTTTTAGTGAATTTTCAAACTCACGTCAGTGTTGCTGCAATGTTCTGTTTTATGGCTAATTTCATCTTCATAAAAGCTTTCATGTACTAGGTAACCTATTATCCTTTCATGACATCAAACATAATCTATCTTAGCCATTTCAATGACTCATCATTATCAAGCATTTCCTCAACCAAACCACCACCATATCACAAGATTATTTACACAAAGTAGGTATATTGCTATACATGCCATACTAAGTTTTACAAGCCATTTACCAAAAAGTCCTTTGGATAGTGTGATCGAGCCTTCGACCTATCCCGATTCTCGAGCCGGCTTGTCCAAAACTACAATGAATGAAAAGGAGTGAGTAAGCATAAATGCTTAGTAAGTTCATATGCAAATAACAAGTAACATAACAAAGTCATTATGCCTAACAACATTAGCATAGCATCACCAAAACATATGTCACAATTCTAATCATCATACTTCATCTTACCACATTTTTGTTGTTGTGTCGAGTTTCAACCCGAGGGTTAAGTACATACCTGTCCAATATGGCCATTTCTCAACATTACCGAATTGTCACTTACATCTTGAGTGCTTTTCCATTTCACTTGAATTTTACCCGTTGAACACATTGGAATACAACTCGGATACACGGATCATTTGCACATAAGTGCTATATATGTAATCAATCAATTATGTAACCTGCCCATAAGCGAACTCGGACTCAACTCAACGAGCTCGGGCGTTCGAATCCATAAGTGAACTCAGACTCAACTCAACGAGCTCGGATGCCTAGTTACATCTCACGAACTCGGACTCAACTCAACGAGTTCGGACATTTGCATCCATAAGTGAACTCAGACTCAACTCAACGAGCTCGGATGCCTAGTTACATCTCACGAACTCGGACTCAACTCAACGAGTTCGGACATTTGCATCCATAAGTGAACTCGAACTCAACTCAACGAGTTCGGATGCCCAACCATCCTAGTGACATGTCACTTGTATCCTAATCTATTCCCAAGGTTCAAACGGGATTTTCCTCAGTCACACATTTCCCAGTCATTCTCCTCGGAATATTGGAATCAATACGTTGCTTGCATCTCATACTTATCAATTTAATCACATACTTTTCATACCAATACATAATACTTCACAAAGCATAATATTCATAATAACAAGTATCATATCATATAAATAGCATTAAATCACTTAAAATAGCAATTATGTTACATTATTTACACATGAACTTACCTCGGTACAAAATGTAGCAATTTTGCGATTTAGTCCAAAATCTTTTCTTTTCCTCGATCAAGGTTGATTCCACGTCTTTCTTGATCTAAAATAACACATTTAGCTTATTTAATACTCACATTATCAAAATAGTCCTAAATTCAAATTTTGGCAAAATTACAATTTTGCCTCTAAACTTTTGCATATTTACACTTTTGCCCCAAAGTTCGGAAATTTAATTTTATCTCAAATTCTTATGTTTTAGGACATTCTGATCATTTATTTACCATTAGCAAGCTCAAATTCCCACTAAAGCACATACTTATGAACAATATGTACTTTTACTGATTAAGCCGTTTTACTCGTTTTTACTTAAAACCGAGTAGCACAAGTTGTCTAACATAATTTAAAACCTCATATTCTATCATAAAATATCAAAATACACAAATTTCACCTATGGGTATTGTTCCAAATATGAACCCTAACTTAAATTATTGCCAACATAAGCTTTATCGAGTTACCGGGACTACGAAAACGTAAAGAACATTAAAAACGGGGCTTGGAATCACTTACTATGGAGCTTGGAAGCTTGAAACAAACCCTAGCTATGGAGAACCCTTGCAATTTCGTGGTAATGAAGAAGATGACCAATTTTGTGTTATTTTTCCCTTTTTATTTCATGTTAATATCCAAATGACCAAAATGCCCCTTCTTACTAAACTTTCAAAAATTCCATCCATGTCCAAATTTTGTCTATGAACTTAAAATTGGTCAAATTGTTATTTAAGACCTCCTAATTAATATTCCAAATCAATTTCATACTAGAAACTTCTAGAATGCAAGTTTTGCAACTTATTCGATTTAGTCCCTAATTTCAAATTAAGCACTTTACGCTCAGAATTTCTTCACGAAATTTTCACACCATTATAAAATCATATCATAAACATCAAAATAATTATAAAATAATTATTTCTACCTCAGATTTGTGGTCACGAAATCACTATTCCGATTAGGCCCTAATTCGAGATATTACATGTAGTATACGGTACATTATGGATAAAGAACGTACCAGTAATAACATCTAGGGCATCTCCATTCTCTCAGCGACGTGTAGCAAAAACCAGTGCTGGCTACCTCGCCTCAGTATGACCAACACCTCTGCCCGGTGCTCCGGTAGCTTTAGACAGCTGGCCTAACCACAGTCTCTCGACGGCTGCTAACCACCCCTTAGTGGCTGTACGTTAACCATACTGGTAGCTTGCACTTGATCTGGCCTCCATGGACACTCTCTGATACGGAGCTCCATCGACCCGCATCTCAAAGAGGTTCTAATCCTTTTCCAGTATTCGCCTTGATTGCGTCTCCCACAATCAACACAAGGTTGCAATCTAGTAGCAGCAACAGGGGGCCCAACTTTGATTGGCCCATCAACTCTGGCCTTTTTTCTTAGGCATCTGAACGAAACTGGAGGGCTCCAAATCCCTCTTGTTCCTACCACTTTCCTTCTCACAGTTCGGCACTCAGTGTGCTTCACATCCTCGGCAATCTTTGCCTAATCCACTAAAATAGCAAAATCTCACTCCCTCTATGGAGCTATCAGAACCTGAAAACTATCTAAAGGCCATCCTTGAAATGAACACAGCACTCATATTCAGATGCTACCATCCCACGTGCATAGTGGCTAAGTCGTAAAAATTCAGCCTTATATTCAGCCACGATTTATCCCCCTGAGTAAAGTTCAAAAATTCTATACTCCAAGCATCCACATAACTAGCACCTACATATTTTCCTTGAAATGCAGTCTGGAAGAACTCCCAAGTCAACCGGTCAGGCTGAGTACCCTCTTTCACTGTAAGCCACTGCTGATAGGCTTCGTCTCGCAACAATGACACTGCACCATTTAGCTTCTGCTTGGTGGTACAGTCGAGGTCATCCATTATCCTTTCCGTGGCCTCAATCCAATATTCAGCCAAACTAGGGGCTACTCCAGCAATACCCCTAAAGTTTTAGCTCCATTAGACTGGAGTCGTTTTGGAATCGACCCATGACCCATAGTTCAAATACTTGGCCCAGTGACCTTTTCTAGAATTTAGAGTATAGCTTGGGATAGTGGGTCATCCCCAGTCGCTCGATCATATGACCCTGTCTCAGTTACAGGTGAAGCCAGTGCCTCCCTAGCCTTAACGTTAGGCATGTGGCCAGATGACGAAGACCTAGTCCTAGCACATTCTCGGCTTCCGCCATGGCCTCTTGTACCTCTTCCACAAGTACCCCTAGTGCTTATTTTTAAAATACGCTTTATCTATTTTAACAATTTTATGCAAATCAATTTACATTTCTAGTAATTATTAGGAGATGTTTTATGGAAAAATAGTAACTGAGAGTTTTTTCACAAATCATAGTCTCACTACAATTTTCAGTTTCCTACGCTTTTAGTCACTTTAGCTAGAGTATCTCAGTATGGTCTACTACCTAAAGTAGTCTCAATATTATATATCTATTGCTTTTCAGTCTTAAACAGACAATGATATCAAGAAAACTTACGGATTAGGCACTAGAGACTCAGTGTGCCACTCAAATAGTAAAACCTTTCAAAATACTTCAAGTCATTTGAAAACAACTTTCAGAAATTCCATAAATTAGAAACCTATTCCACAGCCGAGTTTTGCAACCTGGCTCTGATACCACTAAATGAAACACCCCAAACCCGGCTAGATGTTATGGTTGAATTTGGTGGTATCACATTGGAGTGTTTTTCGAAAACATAGTTGATATTGAAGAAAAACCTCTTTTCCTAAAAGTCCTCTTTTTATTACCTTTAATTGATACAAAGTTCTGTCATTAATTTCCAAAATGCATGTCATTACCAATAAATTATTTACTTTGAAAAATATGGTTTATTATCCAAAACCATTTACTTATTAAATCGTTATTAATTTCAAAACAACCTTTTATCGCGGAAGCTTTTTAAAACAGTTAGCGTATTTGTTTAAAGGTTTGCTTATTTTGAAAAAAACTCGAGTTTCCTAGTTCTAGCAGATATAGTTAACGTATCAACAAAATCCCAATTTAATACGTAAAAATTAAAAGAGGCCTTATTACAAAACCAACACCCAAATTAAATCCAAAATGATTATAAAGTATTGAATCTAACTTAATGAGTAGCGTAGCCACCGCTGAGTCCTCCAAGCGTAGTGAATTGTCTAAGATTGGGGACTACCTATAAAGTTAAAACAAAAAGGTGAGTTTACAAAAACTCAATGTGTAATTCCCTAAATAATCAAACAGACGGTATGCAATAGAAAGAACTAGACCTAAGCCCTTTCACAGTAACAGTGTTGGTTGGGCCTTAGCCTATAACAGAATTAGTTGGCCTTCACCCATAACAATATCATAAATCAGTATGCGGTATGCATAATGCATGTTATCCCAACCAACCCTGCACACCATCTCTTGTCCAACCCTCTACTCCTGTGGGGAATAAATCACCCACCCATCACTACACTTACAAAATTAGCACCGATTGCGGCACTAAACAGTATCGCAGCAAAGCTGCCAGGAATATAAGTGGCTTAAAGCCGTCAGTAGGTCCACAATCATCTCAAGCGACCTGTGCGACCTTAACAGTTCAGTATACTTCCTCCAAATACAATAAACCCATCCCCATGTAGCATATCATAAGATCATGCATGTATGCAAATTATAAATATATCATCTAGCATGCTCAATCAATCATACATCATATAAGGGCATAATAGTCATTTTACCCCATTGGGGCATTACAGTCATTTTATCAGTTTGGGGTCTAGGTATACTTACCGACCCGTCAGTAGGTCCACAGTTATCTTGGGTAACCCATGCAACTTTAACAGTACAAACAGTAAAAATAGGCCCATTATGTGGCCCATGTAGGCCCACACGCCACAAAGCCCAAAAATGACCTTAGTCGTGTGAACAACACAGCTGGGTCTGATATCTTCTACACATCTGTATGGTTTACCAGTGTGGGGCCCACGAGCCCGTTGGGCCCAAACAGTCCATTTTAACCCATCATGGCCCAAACAGCCTAAGCCCATGAAATTGCTCATGGTGCCCTCTATGATCAAGCACCCACATTTTATACATTTGAATTACCACACAAGCGAGCGTACGCTCGTGTAGCATCTATCAACATATTTTTCGGCTTTTACCGATTTAAGATTTGGTAGTGGTTACACACCTAACGTAATTTGAAGTTTTAACCAAACTCTGAAGACTCCGATACTTAGATTCAACCAACAAGCCCATTAATTAGCACTTAACCCATATACCAAATGGAATCTAACGAAACTCTAATCGAGCACAATCAACTCATCCTTACCAAAAGCCAATCAAAATTACACCCTTGGTTTCTAGGAGCCGTACCAATTATTTTGATCTCCACCTACACGAAAGTCATAATCTCTTTATTAAACTTATACTTGTTTGCAAAACCATCTTGACTGAACCACATTTACCAAATAGCGGTAGTACAAAATATACTTCGGTGATGTAGTGAACTAAGACCAAAGAGAAACTAAACTAAAATAGTAAGCAGGGGGAGTAACGATAGGAAGGAAAAAGAAACAATGGTCAGGAAGGAGAGAAATTGAAAGGGCAGAAATGAAACAGAAACTTACTTACCAATATTCGGCCAAGAATAAGCACTAGGGAGAAAGAATGAGGAGAACTGTGCACCCGAACCCAATTGATCGAGGAATGCTTTCCAAAACTGAAAGCAAGATAGAAAGGGAAAGATGCAGCAAACGGTCAAAATACTAAGATGAATGGATGACAAGAAGAGAATGTTAAGAAAGAGAGGAGAAGAGAAATGTGTAATCAATAAGAACACAAAGAGAAGAGATAATGCGAGAAACGATTGGGGAGGGAAAAGACCAAAAAAAAACATTGTCACTGAAATTTTCAGAGAAAAAGAAAAGAAAACCAACTAAAGCCGAATTGCCAAAAGATATTTCGGCTACCAGGGAACAAAAGGGTTTCGCCGTCAAAATTTCAGGAAAATTGGGAAGAGAATACCGAAAATTTGAGAAGGTAGAATTCAAATCTGACTCAAACATATCCCATTCCCTCATACTCTCCACCAAATCGGCACAACACCTCCTAACCCCTCAACTCCCCATAATTTCCTCACCAAATCTCTCCACAAACATCCAAACCGATCACCCCTCTATCCACATCCCATATTTCCTCCTACAATCCCTCCATGGCTAATTCAAACTTCACACCACTCAGTAGTGTTTAGGTCAAACTTTACTACCCACCCCAGGATTCGAATCTCCACCCTCTAGCACAGATATATGCCACTTACTCCCAATACCTGTAGGCTCTTTGTGTCATGGTTCAAACATATTTATTTAAGAAGCCTAATGACTAGGAACAAGGTTTATTCAAGTAAAAAAAAGTTTTTATACAAGTCAAGGGTTGAACCCAAGACTTCTCAGACACTTCCCAGGGTGCTAAACCACTGAAGCAGGCATACTATTGTATCACAACATACAAAATCAATACTTAGATTTTTGGGGCATTACAGTGTGATTTATTGAGTTAATTTTAATACATATGGATCAAGAAAAGAGGAATCCGAGTCTAGATCGGGGGAAATCGAAAGTCGACGAGTAATCTACTCATTTCATAGTTTCACACTTGAGGTAAGTTCATAGGAAGTAATTTCATTATAAATGGATGCTAAATGTATTGATATTGCATACACTATGATGAATGTGAACTTAGAGAGGATTGAAATATCAAATGAAATATTACGGACTTGGACGATGATGAAAATGAATGTGGAAAAAGATCTGTTGAACCTTAGGAATGTTTTTAGGGTGCTAGTGACATGTCATTAGGTTAAGATTTGGCTTTGGGCAATGATATCGATACTACGGGTGTGAGTAATACCTTGATTTGGCTATGGGCCATCGTATAGGTATTTTATGGAGTTACCTTGATTTTGCTACGGGCCATGGTATAGGAACTTTGAGATAAGCTACCTTGAGTTGGCCACGGCCTATGGTATAGGTACTTATCGATCCAAACCTTCAAGTATCTAATTTGTATTCCAAATGGTTCCACGAATGAGCAAAGGTTGTATTTGAGAAAGGAATTTAAACAGATGAGACAGGTATGTATGATGGCTATACAAGGAATTTATCGAAAGGTTCAATGAGATGACTTGATTATGTTTGTGTTATGAGAAAGGTTTATGGTATGGTATATTTGGCATTAAGTTGTATAATTGTTTGAATTATATTTGATGTTATACATTGAATTATTTACTTATGGACTTACTAAGTTATAAGGCTTACTTGGTGTGTTCATTTCTATTTTATAGATCATCGAAGCTACTGGAGGCTCGGGAATCATCGAGGATCATCACCACACTATCACACCTTGTTTTGGTACTCTATTAAAAATGTGAATAATGAATTATGGCATGTATAGGCTAGAAGTAGTTGAATATGTTTTGTATTGTATATAAATCTTGCCATGTGGTATGGCTTGATAATGGATGGAATTATGTTTGAATTTAGTATGTGTTTTGTGTTACAAATTTAGTATGTTTTATAATGTAAATATGGCCTAATAAGAAATGGTCATTTTGATGGGATTAATGTTGTGAATTATGGTAAGGTTTAGATATGAAATGGAATGGTTTATAATGAGATATGAAGTATGTGTTTTGACATGATTATGGTTTATATTTTGGCATGAATTAGTAAGGAAAATTGAGTGTGATTTTAGATGAGAATTATATTGCATGAATTGTGCATATTTTTTATTGTACTTTGGCTGAGAAAAGTTAGCATAAAATGTATTGATTTTGGCTTGCAGGGCTGACCCAAAATGGGTGGCAAAGTTGGCCTTTCGAATGGCTTATTTTTGTCCACACGGTCATAGACACGGGCGTGTGTCTCAGCCATGTGTGACATACGGTTATAGTACACGACCGTGTGTCCACTAGGGTACCTTTCAAATTAAGTCAATATACCCTACAGGTTTGACACGGCCTAGACACATGAGCGTGTCTAATGGCCGTGGGTAGCACATGAGCTGGCACACAGACGTATGGTCGGCCGTGTGACCCAAGTCAGTAGCCTCCCTACTTTTCACACGGCCTGGCACATTAGCGTGTCCTCGGCTGTGTGGTGCAAGTCAGAATGTATGCCCTGTTTTGTCATGGCTTAGATACACATGTGTGTCTAAGGCCGTGTGAGGCATAGGGCCTGCCCGCATGGGCACGTGGCCTCTGTAGCTTTGAAAATTGTTTAAGTTTCGAAAAATTTTGTATAAGTTCAGTTTAGTCTTGACCTTCATCTAATGCATGTTTAAGGTCTCGTAGACCTTTATAAGGGACTCATTGATGATGTATGATTATGTTTATGATGATAATGATTGTGAAATGTTCGTGAATGTTTTGAATTGTTCGGTAATGCTCCTAACCCTAGTTCGGTGATGGATATGGGATAGGGTTGTTAGATTTGGTTGGTATCAGAGCTATGATTTAGTCGGTTCTCGGACTAACGTAGCACGTGTGAGTCTAGCTATACATGCCATAATTGTAAAACTGTGATAGTATGATGATTCCTGATAATTACAGTGAGTTTTTGTATAGTAAATGGATCCCGAAAGAGCCTTAGCTGATGATGTTGAAAGCAATGCACCCGCTCTTGCTCAAGGCGCAGTGACACCCGAATCTAGAATGGCTACAAGTAGCCATGAAAGAGAGGCGAAGCAAGCCTTCTTCCAGATAATGAATGAATGGTTCACGGAATTCATTCGCACGAATCTGGCTGCACACAACCTCCACCCCCCAGTAGATGCGATTGAGTAAGCCACTAGTAGATAAGATTCGAATATATGGGGCTGAGGAGTTTTAGGCTACCGTTGATGACGATGCAGAGAGAGCTGAGTTTTGGATCAAAAACACAATCCGAGTATTTGAAGAATTATCTTGTACTCCCGATGAATGTATCAAGTGTGTGGTGTCCTTACTTAGAGATAATGCATATCATTGGTGGAAAACGTTGATATCTGTGGTTCCAAGGGAATAAGTCACCTGGGAGTTCTTTCAATCTGAATTTCAGAAGACGTATATAAGTTAGCGATTTCTCGATTAGAAACATAAAGAATTTTTAGACTTAAAACAGGGCCGAATGACAGTGACAGAATATGAAAGAGAATTTGTACGACTGAGCAAGTATGCCCAAGAGTATGTTTCTACTGAAGAGATTATGTGTAAATGGTTTGTTGATGGGTTGAATGAAGATATAAAACTTCTTGTTGGAATTCTAGAGTTGAAAGAATTTGTTGTTTTAGTTGAAAGGGCTTGAAAAGCCGAGGATCTCAGCAAAGAAAAGAAGAAAGCAGATTCAGAGATTAATGATTCAAGAAAAAGATCGATGAGTAAACAACATCAATCTTCCTCAAATAAATTCAGAGATTCATTTACTCGTCTGAATACTATAATGGGATATTCAAACAAGGATCGTGCAAAACAATACTCCGGTTCTAAAGCTTGAGCTACTTTAGTGTCGAGTGTTAGTAGCGTAAGGGATAATAAACACGAGTGTCAACAGTGCGAAAGATGACATTTTGGTGAATGCTGGAACAAAGGTAATAAAGCTTGTTATGAATGTGGATCGTTAGATCATTTCAAGCGAGATTGTCCCGAGTTGGCTGAACAAGAAACCGTACAGAATCTGAGGCCTATTAATACTGTGGCAAGAGGGAGACCACCCAGAGGTGCTGGGAATGTAAGTGGTAGTTGAGGGGCTACGAAAGATACAGTTGTGAGGTCTGAAGCCAGAGCACCTGCACTGGCTTACGCTATTCGTGCTCGCGAAGAAGCATCATCACCAGACATTATTACTGGTACTTTTACTCTTTATGATACTTCTGTGATTGCATTGATAGATCCTAGATCTATGCACTCTTATATATGCATAAATTTAGTACATAGTAAGACCTTGCATGTAGAGTCTATTGAGTTTGAGATTAGAGTATCAAACCCCTTAGGTTGGAGTGTTTTGGTTGATAATGTGTGCAAGAATTGTCCGTTGATGATTCGAGATTCATGTTTTTTGGTTGATTTGATGTTGTTGCCATTCGACAAGTTTGATGTAATTGTGGGTATGGATTGGCTAATGTTACATTATGCAGTGGTGAATTGCAAATGGAAGACTATTGATTTGCAATGCCAGAATGATGAGATTATTCGGATTGAGTCTAATGATATGAATGGTTTCCCGGTAGTGATTTCTTCTATGTTAGCTCAGAAATATATGAGAAAGGGTTGTAAAGCTTACTTTGCTTATGTATTCAACTCTAAAGTGACTGAAAAGAAGATTGAATAAATACCAGTTGTGTGTGAGTATCCGAATGTGTTTCTAAGAATTACCAGGTTTGCTGCCAATTCAAGAAGTAGAGTTTGGTATTGAATTAGTGCTAGGGACAACTCCAATTTTGATAGCTCCGTATAGAATGACACCAATCGAATTAAAAGAATTGAAAGCTCAGTTGTAAGAATTCACAGATAGGGGTTTTGCACGACCGAGTTTTTCTCCCTGGGGTGCACCAGTTTTTTTTGTGAAAAAGAAAGGTGGAACGATGAGAATGTACATCAACTACCAACAACTCAATAAAATGACCATAAAGAATAAATATCCTCTGCCACATATAGATAATTTGTTTGATCAGTTGAAAGGGGCTACAATGTTTTCAAAGATTGATTTGAGATTGGGTTACTATCAGCTACGAGTGAAAGACTCCAATGTGCCAAAAACAGGTTTCCAAACGAGATACAGACACTATGAATTCTTAGTTATGCCTCTCGGACTAACGAATGCTCCTGCTGTGTTTATGGATTTGATGAACAGAATTTTCAGACCGTATTTAGATCGATTTGTTGTCATTTTTATTGATGACATTTTGATTTTTTCCCATGATGAGTCCGAGCACGTCGAACATCTGAAATTGTGCTACAAACTTTGCGAGATAAATAGTTGTATACGAAGTTCAGTAAATGTGAGTTTTGGTTGCGTGAAGGTGGTTTTCTAGGACATATCATGTCAGTAACGGGTATACGGGTTGATCATGTCACTCGAGAAATGTTTCTGAAGTCCGTAGTTTTCTGGGACTTGCCAGGTACTATCAACGATTTGTAAAAGGCTTTTCTATGATCACAATTCTATTGACGAAATTGTTACAAAAATATGTAAAATTTGAATGGTTCGATAAATGTCAGAATAGTTTTGATACGTTGAAAGCTATGTTGACTAAAGCGTCGGTACTCGTACAACCAGAATCAGGTAAAGAATATATGATTTATATTGATACTTTATTGAACAACCTCGGTTGCATTTTGATGCAAGAAGGCAAAGTCATAACTTCTGCCTCGAGACAGTTAAAGTCGCACAAAAAGAATTATTCGACGCACGATCTGGAATTGGCAGCTATTGTGTTTGTATTAAAAATATGGCGCCACTATTTGTTACGTGAAAAATGTCATGTCTATTCTGACAAAAAAAGCTTAAAATATATGATGACTTAAAAAGATTTGAATTTTGGACAACAACAATGGTTGGAATTACTAAAAGATGACGAGCTTGTGATTGATTATCATCCAGGAAAGGCTAATGTTGTTGCTGATGCTTTAAGCCAAAAATCTTTGTTTGCTCTGCATGTAATGAATGCAAATATGGCTATGTTTGATGATGGTTCAATAATAGCTGAGATAAAAGTAAGACCATTATTTATTCAGCAGATTTGCGAAGCTCAAAAAGTCACTAATGAATTGTTAGCAGAATGGATTCAATGTGATTTAAATATTGATTCAAAGTTCCGAGTTGATGCTAAGGGTTGTTTGAGATTTAGAGACTGAAAGTGTGTTCCAAGAAATTTAGAGTTGATTCAGATGATTTTGAATGAAGCTCATAGCACTCGGTTATCTGTCCACCCGGGTATTACAAAAATGTATAATGATTTGAAACAGCTTTACTGGTGGCATGGTATGGAATGAGACATTTCTGACTTTGTATCGAAATGTTTAATCTGTCAACAAGTCAAAGCAAGCATCAGGTACTGTCTAGATTACTTCAGCCGATTATGATACTCGAATGTAAATGGGACAGAGTCACGATGGATTTTGTATCGGGTTTGCCTTTGTCGCTGAAGAAGAAAGATGCAATTTGGGTTGTTGTGGATAGATTGACTAAGTCAACCCATTTCATTCCAATTTGCACAGACTACTCACTTGATAAACTTGCTGAACTGTATATTTCTCAGACTATATGATTGCATGGAGTACCTATTTCTATTATTTCAGATAGAGATCCGTGGTTCACGTCGCGATTTTGGAAGAAACTGCAAGATGCACTAGGTATGAAACTACACTTTAGCACTAATTTCCATCCGCAGACAGATGGTCAGTTCAAACGAATTATTCAGATACTAGAGGACATGTTAAGATGTTGCATTCTCGAGTTCGAAGGTACATAGGAACATTACCTGCCATTGATTGAATTTGTATATAATAATATCTTTCAATCGAGTATAAAAATGGCACCTTATGAAGCTTTGTATGGTTGCAAATGTCGAACACCTTTGTATTGGACCGAGCTTAGTGAGAATAATATATATGGAGTTGATTTGATTAAAGAGACTGAACAGAAAGTGAAAGTGATTCGAGAAAGTCTGAAAGCAGCGTTAGATTGTCAGAAATCGTACGCAAACTTGAAACGGAAAGACATTGAGTTTCAGAACAAAGTGTTTTTGAAAATCTCACCATGGAAGAAAATACTCAGATTCGATCGTAAAGCCAAATTGAGTCTGAGATTTATTGGGCTGTGTGAGATTATAGAGCGTATCGTGCCGGTTGCTTATAGACTGTTGTTGCCACCTGAGCTAGAAAAGATTCATAATGTATTCCATGTTTCAATGCTTCGTTGATATCGATCTGATCCCTCGCATGTGATTACTCCATCTAACATAGAAATTCAGCCTAACATGACATATGAAGAAGAACCGATTTGTATTCTGGCTCGCGAGGTTAAGGAATTGTGAAATAAGAAAATTCCGTTGGTAAATGTATTATGGCATCGACACGGAGTTGAAGAGGCTACGTGGAAGCCAGAGGATGCAATGGGAGTACGTTACCCAAATATATTTACTAGTAAGATTTTCGGGGACGAAAATCCCCAAGGGGGAGAGTTGTAACAGCCCGATTTTGACTCTATTCAGAATAGTAGTTTTAGGACCATAAATCTAAGTTAGAAAAATATTTAAATATTATTTTCTGTGTTTAGAATGTGTGAATTAATGTCTGTGAAATTTTCGTGTTTTAATTTTATCGTTTGAGTGTCCGATTAATAAAAAGGACTTAATCGCATAAAATGAAAAAATGGCTAGCTAATTATTAAAGCACTAAATTGCTATGTTCTTTTAATGTGGGGTCTTTATGACGCAATTAGATCATGGATAATAGTGTTGGACGGTTTTAGGCATGTGTTATAATGGTTTTATATTTAATTAGTAAGGTTAAAATAGTAATTAAGTTAATAGCATAAGAAAAAATAAAAATAAAATACAAAAGCCATGCATCCATCTTTTATTTCCTAAGGCTGAATGTAAGAAAAGAAAAAGAGCTTAAGGGTTTAGGCTATGATCTAGCTTGATTCAAGGTGAGTTTTAGCTCAGTTTTTGATAATTTTTACGTTTTTGAGATCGTTACTGTAACAGCCCAATTTTGGGACTAGTCGGAACAGTGGTTCTTAAACCACAAATTTGAGATCAAGAAATTATTTTAAATTTTATTTTATTAGTTGATGCATAATTATATGGACACATGAAAATTTTGATAAATTAATTTACGCGATTGTGAACCCAATTGTGAAAAAAGACTAAATTACATAAAAGGTAAAAGTTGCGAATTACTAGTAATTTGTGTTAATTGGCTAGTGAATTAAAACTTGGGGGTTTTAAAGGGCCATTAGGCCCTTGAAGTTGAGATTGGCCGGTCATGAGAAGCAAGGGAGACAAGAAAATTTATTTGGTCAAAATTAGGTGTAGTTGGTAGTTAATTTTGACTAGAATAATAATAAAATAAACAAAAGCTTCATCACTTTCATTTTTCCCTTCTTCTCCACCGAAATGTTTAGCAAAATAAGGGTTTTGAAGCTAAAAAATTCCAGCAACTTATCACCATCACAAGTAAGTGATTTTGATGTCCATTTTTGATGATTTTTATACGTTTGGAACCCCTAAAACTTATCTAGCTAATGAGGGGATTATTTTGCAAAATGGTTGAAAGTTTAGGGATTCGCCATGAGAGCATTTATGTTGTTTACTGGAATTTTATGGAAGAAAATGAATCTTGGTTGCTTAGTAAAAAACTTTTGTGAAAGGATTTTCATGAAAAGTCACTAAATGGACTAGTTTGTAGAAATTGTAAAATGGGTAGTAATGTTGTGAAATAATGGAAATCTTGAGTTGCTATACGAGTAAAAAGGGCTCGGTTAGGCCTAAGGAATGAAGAAATTCAATAAAAATTTATTTTCGAGCCTTTATGTTGTTTAGGGGATTATTTTGCAAAATGGTTGAAAGTTTAGGGATTTGCCATGAGAGCATTTATGTTGTTTGCTAGAATTTTATGGAAGAAAATGAATCTTGGTTGCTTAGTAAACAACTTTTGTGAAAGGATTTTCATGAAAAATCACTAAATGGACTAGTTTGTAGAAATTGTAAAATGGGTAGTAATGTTGTGAAATAATGGAAATCTTGAGTTGCTATAAAAGTAAAAAGGGCTCGGTTAGGCCTAAGGAATGAAGAAATTTGATAAAAATTAATTTTCGAGCCTTGGGACAAAATCATAATTTTGTGAAAGTTTAGGAGCAAAAAACCAAATTTTCCAAAGGATGTTTTATGGAAAGCTAGTGATGATTACGAAACTCGGCTAAGCTTGAGTTGTGTTTAATTTCATGAATTTGCACTTTTCTATCATAGAGATAAATTACAAGAATGTGAAACATTAGGGGCAAAAGTGTAAAGTTGGCCTAATGTGAATTTTGGGCTAAATTGCATAAGTTGACGACTAAATAAGTAAAAGTGGTTATTTTTAGATTTAAGGAAGCGAGATTTGGATAGAGAACGAGGGAGAATAAAGTATCGAATTGGCTGACTTAGTTCGTTGTTTCTACAAACAAGGTAAGTTCATATGATTAATTTACAGTGAGCAATTATTAAAGTTTGAAATGAGATACTGTATTATTTCATATGCTTGTTATCTAACCATGATAAAATGCAAGTATGAACTCAGATCGAAAAATCAATCAGGAGAAATGCTGGGTCAAGTACAATCGTACTACGACTCACAATGAATTGATGGAAAAAGGCCATGGTTGGACCATGGGAATACAGGTGTCAGTGTAAGACCTTGTCTGGGACAAGGCGTCAGCCTCGATATGAGAGAGTCAGTGTAAGACCATCTCTGGGACATGGCATCGGCTCGATATATGCGCTAGTGTAAGACCATGTTTGGGACATGGCATCAGCGTTGATACGAGAGAGCTAGTGTAAGACTATGTTTGGGACATGGAATCAGCCTCGTTACGTGTCACTGTAAGATCATGTCTAGGACATGGCATCGACACGAATATTTGTAAGCCAGTGTAAAACCATCTCTGGAACATGGCATCGGCAGACGACCTCACGTAAGACCATATCTGGGATGTGGCAGTGGTACCATACATACGTGATTCCTGATGCATTCATTAGTGTTTCGAATGACTCCACGGGTAAGACAGACAATGCAAAATTCATATTTGGATTTACATATGAGATGCAAAAGATTTATAAATTTATGAAATTTATTAATAATGACCTGAGATAACGTGTTGTTTATTAATGTGTAAATGAATCAAAGGACAAAGTCCAGAAGACAGTGAAAACATAATCGAATTAAGTGAGATAGGTACGTAGGAAATTCATACAGATATCGAGTGGTAGCAACTTAAAGGTGTATAATAAATCCATATTATAAATACAAGAAAGGTTATGGTTTGACGTGCGAGATATTATTTTCAATTTATGAAATGAAAATGCGAGAAATGAAAGCACGAGTAAGATTTCGTAAATTATTGATAAAGGTGGGCTATGTGTGATACCACCGTAAATTATTGATAAAGGCTATATGTGATACCCCCGTAAATTATTGATAAAGGTGGGCTATGTGCGATACCACCATAAATCATTGATAAAGGTGGGCTATGTGTGATACCACCGTAAATTATTGATTAAGGTGGGCTATGTGCAAAACCATTGTAATTATTGATGATGATGAGCTAAGTGCGAAACCACTTTATTATTAATGTCACTATGAATGGCTATGTGCGAATTTAATTTGTATGGTTTCTCTTTATGCTTGTGTAGTTACTCAACATGTATTTGATAGCTAACATGAATCAAATGATTATATGAGCTTACTAAGCTTTACAGCTTACCTCGTTTATTCTTGCATGTGGTAAGACTTTGGAAGTCTACTCAGGTTGGAAGGTAATGGAGATCTTAGCACACTATCCCATCATGGTTTGGTACTTTAAGCTTTGCAAATTTTAGTTATATGGCATGTATAGGCTAGTTGTCGTATTAAGTGTAAAGTAAATTTAATCCATGGTTGCTTTAGTGTTCAATACATGTTTAGCCATGAATTTGGCTTATTAATTATGTGAAGATATTGGTTGGTTAAAGAAGCATTTGAATAATGTGTTGAGATATTGATTATGAATGTTTAGGATGTATGCATATGTTGGGAAGATATCATTGTAATGTTGTGTAGGGTGGTACAAGAAAAGGGTGGCAAATAGGCTCGATAAATAGCCTTGTTTTTTCCTACACGGGTAGACACACGGGCGTGTAGGCCGTGTGTGACACACAGTCCGCGCCAAGGGCGTATGACTCGACCGTGTGTCCCCTGCACCTTAAGTTGGCCAAGTCAGTGTCACACACGGGCTGAGCACACGGGTGTGTGCCTTGGCTGTGTAGCCCTTAAGGGATGCTGACGTTAGAAACAAAATACCCAGGTTTTTACACACGGGCTGTGACAAGGGCGTGTCACGACCGTGTAAGACACACGGGCATGTACCAGGCCATGTGAAAACCCCTGTAGATTTGAAGTTTGAAAATAATTCTACACGAGCTAGGGGCACGAGCATGTCCCTCAATGCTTAGGTCGTGTGAACCATACGGGCCATTAGCATTATCGTGTTTAGAGGCCACACGGGCATGTTGTCCTCCCTTTCACACGAGCGTGTCACTGTTTTCAGTAGTTTTTGATAAAATTTCCTTAGGTGCTCGAAATAGTCCTGAATTGTTTCTAAACTATATTTTAGGCCCATTAGGCCCATATGAAGTATCAAATACCAATGTTTGAAAAGTTTTAAATTGGAACAAAGTTTTATGAATCGAGGGTGTGTGTTTGCTTGTGTTTTAGTAAGGTAATGCCTTGTACCCTGTTTCGGCGTCAGATACGAGTATGGGGTATTACATTTAGTGGTATCAGAGCATAGTTTAGTTGATTCTAGGACTAACCTAGCTTGGGTATGTGTAACACCCTAAACTTGGCCCAGACGTTATGGCCAAATCTGGTGATGTCACATTGAAGTGTGAAACGTAAAACTTGATGTTGTTGTCAAAATCATTTAGTCAAATTGCTATTTAATAGTAATTCCAAAAATAAGTTGTTCATTTTCAAAACTTACGTCCTTGAAAAGTTATTCACTTTTAAAAACGTGGTTTATTATCCAAAAACTATTTACTTATCAAATCATTATTAATTTCAAAATAACCTTTTATCGCGGAAGCTTTTTTTAAAAACAATTATGTATTTACGATTATTTTGTAAAAACATTGTTTCTTTTTAAAACTCGAGTCTTAAGACTAGAAGTCATGATCAAAACCAAATTAAAATTCCAAAATTAAAAATAAACACCAGAGAAAGGCCTTATTACAAAAATAAATACCCAAATCGAAATTATTAGAGTAAATAAAATCAGATATAAAATAGATGCAATTGTGTGGCCACCTACATCGAGTCCCTCGCAACACCGACCCGCCTACAACTAGGATTACCTGTATAGTTAAACAGAAGAGTGAGTTTACGAAAACTCAGTGTGTAATCCCTTATCATACAGCCAATCATACAATATGTAGTAACAGTCCGGGCCTAAGCCTATCACAGAACAGTATCAGCGTGGGTCTTAGCCCATAATAGTATCAGTTGGGCCTTAGCCCATAGCAGTATCAGTTGGGCCTTAGCCCATAACAGTATCAATTGGGCCTTAGCCCATAATAGTATCAGTTCAGAAATTAGAATGCATGATGCACATAATCCCAACCAACCCTACATACCATCTCTTGTCCAACCCTACACTCCTGTGGGGTGTAACATCCCGAATTTTGGGCTTAGGAGAAATGGGCTTCGTGTATTGGAGAATTCAAATTTTTGTGGTCAAGAAAAATATTTTGTAATTTCATGTTTGGATTGTTAATTAAGTGATTTGCAGTGCTTGGGGATGTCGAAGAAGTTCTGGGATCAAAAAGGGACTTTAAGAAAAATTTTAATTTTTATCACTAAGTGGATATTGGCATTTCAAGGAAGGGTTTATAAATAATTTTTGGTTAAAACTTAGTATATAGAAGTAGGTGGTCTAGTGGCTAGGGGCGTTAGGTAGCAAAGAGTGATCCATAGTTCGAATACTGGCCATAGCATAAATTCTTTTCATTTTCACATAAGGGCATAGAGGCTAGCGTTTAATCTTTATATTTAGTTGAGGGTGATTCGTGACACAAAAAGAGTGGTGGAAGAAGTGGAAAACAGCATGTTGGGTATTTGGAAGGGAGTAGGTTCGAGTCTGCTTAGGGGAAAAATGTTATTTTTTTTAGGGAACACGGTACACGAAAAGGAAGCCTTATATAATGTTGCGTGGGGTTATTAACACGAAAGTCCTGTTGGTTCAATGGCGATGAGCATGCTATGGAAGCAAGAGAGTGCAGGTTCGAGTCCCCTGGGCAGGCGAAGTTTTTGCTTTAACTCTTTTACATAACCGTGACTCCAGCAGGTATAGGTTATAATTATTTGTGACCATATTATAATGTAAAGAGAAATGCGGTGCAGTGGCCTGTAGCATGTTTGTGAGGCGCATGGACGAGGGTGAGGTCTGGAGTTTGAAATGAGGTTATTTTTTTGCTGCTTGTGCGTGAAAACTTGGTCAAGCAGTGAAAGGTTGCTGTCGGTGATTGAACTAAGCGGTGGGAATGTTTTCTTCTTACCCTTTTTACTTTATTTGAAATTTTGGATGATTTACTAGCTGATTTCATGCGAGAATTTAAGGGCTTATTTGAGGAAAGAATCAGTCGAATGTGGGACTTATTGGTCCCTTCAATCAAAGGCAATTTTGTTGCCTAATTTAGGTGCTTAGGCTAGCTTGATTCGGTATTTGTGGGAAAGAGATTACCTTCCATTTGTTTCTTAGCAATGATCGACACAAGCTTGCATTTGCTCTCCCTTCTCTTTGACTTTGCTTAAGCCGAATACACTTTTGGATCACTCACTCTTCTCTTTTGCTTTTGCTTCAGTCGTTTACAAATTCTTTCATATCTAGTGTCATAGCTGACTACTTCCTTCTATCTTTTCTTATCTTTTCTTTAGCCGAATCATCTTGATTTCGCAGGATGAAAGGGTAGATTTTGGTATGTACTTCCATCTCCTTTTATCATTATCATTTTTCTCTTTATTGAGGGCCGAATATTCCTACTTGTTATCACTACTTCCTTTTAGTTTCAATAATGGCCGATTGTACCTTTGTCTTTATCTTTTATTTTTTCGTTGTTCTATATAAGTGTAGGCCGAATCTAAGGCCTTGGCTAGAGTCGAACTTTGACTCTTTTTCTTCAAGGACGCCTTCTAATCTTGGGTAGGTTATTAAATCATGTGTACCAATTTTGCTAAGAATTTTCGTATTCTCGTACGTGATCAATTTTTCCTTCTAAGTGACAACACTGTATTATGTTCGGTTGTGATTAGGAGATATTTTATTCGGCAAACGATTGATTTTGGTTTAAGTAATATTTGGCCGAATGTTCAATGATTTTTTTTAGATTCAAAGTCATGTTCTTATAGTTGTTTGTGACTAATAAGATGTAAGATTGTTTCAGTATACGATCAAGGAGTAAGATTGATTGTAGTAGATATATTTGGGGAATTTTCAAAGCGATAGTGCGCAAAAGGTGAGGTGGTGTATATTTTGATTAGTGTGGTAAGAGGTTGACCCTAGATGGAGATTGGCTAACAAGATTTTGGTTGGACTTTTAGGTTCGGTTCGAAGGGATTAATCTCACATATTGCAAACAGGTGTGTTATCACACTTTTATAAAATTGATCATATGGGCGTGCGAACGCTCATATGAGTGACTGAGGCCACGGAATGTGGCCCTACATCGGTAGACAATTTTCATGAATGATTTCATGATTTGGGCCGAAACGGTTCGAATGGGCCGAATGGGCCCGTGGGCCCGCTAATGGGCTTTAGGCCGTATTTAAATCTCTAGACTGTTTGGTTGCGTGTGTCGCTAGACGACCATGGGTCTACTGATGGGCCTTCACATACTTGGCTCACACTAGTAAATGATTGAAATGCCCCTAAGGGTGAAATGACCAAAATACACCTCGTGGGTAGAATGACCGTTATGACCCTAGTGGTAGGTTGATTAATGTTTGTATGATATTGGTATATACTGGGCATGACATCCTGCATTCACGTATGATTTTATGACATATCATCCTGCATGGGTTTGGGTTATATTGAGGGAGGAAGTATTATGGCTTATTGCCATCCTATCTAAGGCCCATGGCTTTCCTATTTATGGCTTCGAGCCATCCTTTTATTTGGTAGCTCTGCTGCAATACTTATGGCCCTGTGCCATCTTGTTATGGCTTAAAGCCATCCTGTTAACTTAGTGCTGCAATCGGTGCTAAGCTTGGTGTGTTGGTTGGAAGGGTCAATTTAATCCCCACATGGTGTGTTGGTTGGTACGGGCGGTGTATTGGTTGGACTGGGTTGGTTTTCCATTTGTATTTATGCACCTGTCATTGTTACTGCATTGGGCTAAGGCCCACCTGACACTGATTTTGTTATGGGCTTGGGCCCATTCTATTTCTACTTACTACATATCTGGTTATTTATTTTATAAGGGATTACACACTGAGTATTCGTATACTCACCCTTTTTAATTTACTGTACAGGTAATATCGAGGCATAGGCAATTCGATGCTAAGTGGAACTTGGAGGCGGCCACACTTTGCTTTTACATTGCTTTCGTTTTCACTACTTTAATTATAGTTTCAATTTGGCTTTGTAATAAAGCCACTATTTGATTTTTCTTAAGTTTGGAATTATTTATCTGCATGTTTACAATTTGTTAGCTTTAGGCTGCATTTTACAAAAAGATATCTATTTTTCAAAAACCACGTTTCCACAACAAACGAGAATTCAAACAAAGCTTTCGCAACGATTATGTTTTCCAAAGTAAACAACTTTCATAATTTGATTAATCCAGATAGACGGAATAGTGATTTCTTTAAAATTTTGTAAGAAGGGTTTTCAATGAAAACACGGTTTTTTTAAAATACTTTAATGTGACACGCCGGACTCGGATCTAACTTCTAGGCCAGGTTTGGGGTGTTACATGGGGAATAAATCAACCCACCCATCCCTACACTCCAATGTTAGCACCAGTTGCAGCACCAACCAGTATTGCAGCACAGCTGCCAATAATATAAGTGGCTTAAAGCCATCAGTAGGTCCACAGTCGTCTTGTGCGACCCGTGCAACCTAATCAGTAATATGAATGGCACAAAGCCATCAGTGATATGAACAGTACAAAGCCATCAGTAATATGAACAACACAAAGCCATCAGTAATATGAATGGTATAAACCCATCGGTAGTATGAACGGCACAAAGCCATCGGTAGTATAAATGGCACAAAGCCATCGTAGTATGAACTGTACAAGGCCATCGGTAGGTCCACAGTCGTCTCGTACGATCCGTGCGACCTTAATAGATCAGTACACAATAATCCCGTCCCCATGCAACATGTGACGCGTAGTACCATAATATCATGCATGGATGCAACATACATACAACATGGCCTGCTCAAATACAGTCATACACAAAGTAAGGGCAAAACAGTCACTTTACTTTATAGGGGCATATTAGTCATTTTACCCTATGGGGGTATATCATTCATTTTACCCTATGGGGGTATATCAATCATTTTACCCTATGAGGGTATATCGGTCATTTTACCCTATGGGGGTATTTCGGTCATTTTACCCTATGGGGGTATTTCAATCATTTTACCCTATGGGGGTATCTCGGTCATTTTACCCTATGAGGGTATCTCGATCATTTTACCCTATGGGGTTATCTCGGTCATTTTACCCTATGGGGGTATTTTGGTCATTTTACCCTATGGGGGTATTTCGGTCATTTTACCCTATGAGGGTATTTTGGTCATTTTATCCTATAAGGGTATTTCAGTCATTTTACCCTATAGGGGTATTTCAGTCATTTTACCCTATGGGGGTATTTCAGCCATTTTACCCTACGGGGTATTTCGGTCATTTACCCTATAGGGGTATTTCGGTCATTTTAACCTATGGGGGTATTTCGGTCATTTTACCCTATGAGAGTATTTCGGTCATTTACCCCATGGGGGTATTTTAGTCATTTCACCAAATCGACTTATTGACCCATCAGAAGGCCCACAAGCCCATTGGGCCAACACGGCCCATTCCGGCCCAACTAGATCCAAAATGGCCTTAGCCTATGGGTTTGCTCATGGTGGCCTCTACAGTCAAACGCCCATGTTCAGGTGCTCGGATTACCACACGAGCGATCGCACGCCCATGTGGCATCAAATGTTGCGTTTTTTAGTTTTTCTGCTTTTGCCAATTTTCAGTTAAAATAGTGTGAATATACACACCTGTTATAGTTTGAAGGTAACGTAACCGTGAGTGTACTCTAACACCTGTTATTAGCCATTAACACATTAGTTAAGCTATTAGCATGTAATAGCCCGATACAGGGCCTAAACGGAATAGTGGTTACGAAACTGCAAGTTCGAGGTCAAAATATTTATTCCGATTGAGTTTTAAAATTTATTTTGTGTTTGCAATATTTTGTGAAATTTTTGTTACAAAATTTTATTGTTTGTGTGTCCAATTTGATAAATTGGACTAAATTGCAAAAGTAGTAAAATGTGCATTCTAAAAGGTAAAGGTGTTTAATTGAAATGTGTTTTATTTATATTTTTATGGTTTACATTTTTATGAAATTATTTTGTAAATATTTCGTATGAAAATTCTGACGTTTGGGCACTCAATTTAGTCAAAAGGACTAAATTGTAAAAAGTGTAAAAGTTGAGTTCTACATGTTAGAGGTGTCCAATTGTTATGAAATTTTAAATTGGAGGTCTTTAAATGGCAATTAGAGGTTGAATGAGATATAATTAAAGCTTATTTAGTCTATTTTCATATAAAAGAAACAGAGAAAGCAAAGGAATTTTGTATTTTGAGATATTTATATTTTTTGTAACACTGGTTTAGATTGATTTTGTGATCCCTATTCTGATTTGTAAAAATCATTAAAAATTGTAAAAAAATATTTATGGAACATAATTTATATGGGTGGATTCCTTATTGCGTCTATTTTTAGTAAAAACAAACGTGAACATCTTTCAAATTTTGTATAAAGAGAAATCGAAATATTAGTGAAGAGTGGTCAGGACTGTCAAGTAGCGCAACAGGGGAAGTTTTAATGAATAACATGTATTAATTTGCCCAACCAAAATTTTTGAAATTTTTATGGTAAAAAGATATATGAGTTTAGTTTCTTGGAAAATTGACGGATCTTAATTTGGAGTTCTGTAGCTCTAGATAAAAATAATTTAGTGACTATTACTCGAGTAAATAGTTTGGAAAGGGCTTAAGTAAATGGTAGGACTATGTGTATTTGTAATTATACTATTATGAGAACATGTTATGAAATTTTATAAAAGCTTGAAATAAATTGATTATTATTTACATATTACTTACTAAGCTATAATGCTTACTCCCTTCCCTTCCTTTTTCTTATAGAGTTTCAGATGCTAGCTCGAGTTGGAGGTCGCCGGAGATACTATCACACTATAAGGCTGAGGTTAGTATTAAAAGATTCTGAAATATTTATAAGTTTATGGAATGTATAAGGACTTGAATATATATATATATATATGTTACTGAGTTGGTATAAAATGTTGGCCTAAATTAATGGAAATTTTATTGTTGTATAAGACCATGTGATATGAGTAAAAGTAGCTTTGTTATGAGTTATAATGATACAATACATGAACTAGTATGCTTGCATGTTAGTAAATGAATTAATGTATATATGATAAGAATGTGATTAGATTCTAAATTGAAAGAAAATTTATAGCCGGTTTTGTGTATTCGTAAGTGTAAAAAATCTAGTGATGCCTTGTACCTTATTCCAGCATTGAACACGGGTAAGAGGTGTTACATAATTTCACAAAATATTGCAAACACAATAAATTTTAAAACTCAATCGGAATAAATATTTTGATCTCGAATTTGTGGTTTCGTAACCACTATTTCGTTTAGGCCCTGTATCGGGCTATTACATTGCAAGTAACTATAACGAAGTAACACAATGACGACCCACTGCTAAAATAACGAATACATTACCTAAGATGAACGCTAATGATTCCCTTCCTTCCTCAGCACAAAACGGAACTCTACAGTCGCCTATCAGTTATCTTCACTGCACCCACTTTTGACAAGAACCTAACACCAATAAAACCTCTTTTAATCGAAATACTAAAGAGGAAACAAAACCAACACCTACCAAACTTACCAACCCGATAAAATCAAGAGTTGGCGCAAACGATGGGAAGATTTGACAAAAGAAATGAAAATGAGAGATAGAAGAAAGAATCAGGTTTGGCCAAAATAACAGATAAACGTGTGTTAATTCTCAATGGAGTAGCAAAGGAGTAAAAACCAGCAACCATGGGAAGGAAAATAACAATAAAGGGGAACAAAACCGCCAGGAAGCAAAATCACTTATATTCGAAATTTACTAAGCAAGAATCGGTCAGGGAAACAACCAAAAGAACACTGAGAGAAAAAAACAAAAAGAACGATAGGCTTTAGGAAGACTAGTGTCAAGAGAATACGATGAAGAAAGGGAAACTAAAAAAATAAATTACAAGAAAAGGAAAGAAAAGTGGCCACACAAAAGGGAATTTGGGCAACAACCAAGATCACCACCTTATCCCACAATTCTCTCTTAAAAATCGGCTATACACTCTCCCTTAACTTCATATCCCTTAATTTTCTCCTTGATTTCCTCCTACATATTCTCCACGACCAATTCAAACTCCATTCAGTAGTATTTTAGTCCACTTCTGCCTTTCACATGGCAAGAGAAGCAAAATAAATACTCCTCTTGCATTGCCACGACTTGAACCTCAGACCCCATGAACACTCTACACGCCACTTACCACTAGACCACTAGGCTTTTTTTTGTGTCATGCTTTGCCCATGTTTAATTATAAGCCTATTAGCCCAAAGCTAAGGGTTTACTCCATAAAACAAAATTTTTGCCCAAGCTACAACTTGAACCCAAGACTTCTCAGACACTCCCAAACACTCCTAAATCACTTAACCAATGAAGCAGACATTCATTTATGTCACTTTCTTGTACAACTAAATATGTTCCCTTGCTCAAGGCCCAATACTTCTAGGCCTAAATTCAGAGCGTTACAGTATGATTCTAGCTATACATGCCATATATAGACTATGATAGTGTAATATCTCCCGACCTTAATGGAATTGTTTTCTTGAGAAAAGGTACTTCCAACCGAGCTAATTCTAAAAACGCAGAAAGGTATGAATCAGAGTTCCTAATATATATGTGATAATGCATAAAATGAAATAACTATGAGATGAGAAATAAAGGTAAAATGTCATTATTCTAGTTGAACATTTCATTTTGATGAACTATGGCGACTTTATGAGATGGATGAAATGTTATAAAAGGGCTTTAACCTGGACTGATAATATTGTTATATCGCATGTAGTTTAAATGTATGTCTTATGAATAGGTGCCAAAAAGGGGGCACTTTTGAATGTGAATGGTTTAAATATTGTTCATGAATATGTTCAACGAAATTTGATAAGGTATAAATTTCCAGTTGAACCCTAGGGAATAAATTGGATACCCATGCCATGATTAAAGTTATATATATGCCCGTGTAAGACGATGTCAGGGAGATGGCATCGGCATATGGTATTGTGTAAGATCATAGTTGGGCTATTGGCATCAGTATATGATACGATTCCATGTAAGACCATATCTGGGATATGGTTTTGGCATCTTACCCTTATGTATGAGGCTTAACGGATATCCTTTAATATTCCAAGGGGTTCAACGGGTAATGCAAAGTTATGACGAAAATGCAAAAGACTATGATTATGATGCATGAATACTAACGATGAAAATGAGTAAGATATGTTTACAATCGTTCGATGATTATGTGCAAACTCATAGTAAGTTGAGTGTAAATAATGCAATTTTACTATCATGAAAATTAATAATTGATATGGCAAGAAAAAGGTGATTGGAAAGTAACGTAACATAAATATTTGTGTTAATTTGCCCAAGCCCATTGTATGATTATGATGATATGGTGATAACGACTAATGATGAGTTACATGTGTAAATTTGAGAGTCGAGTTAGCGGTTTTACGACCTCACCCTTTATTCAATGTGATTTTTTTTTTGAAATTTCATGAGATTTATGTTGATTGAACTCATAAGTGAGAGACTAAAAAGTACAGTAGCGAGATACTTAATGATGCAACCAGAGTTAAACATAAGTTAGCAAATAAACACAACCATAAAAAGGGTGCTGGGTTATTCTAAAAATCATTTGAGTTTTGATTATGTTGTGGTTAAAAAGAAAAGTCAATCTCAGCTAATTGACTCACTCTGGTATAGTGTTTAAAAATATATAATTACTCGAAGTTCCTCCGAATTAATTCCCGTTAGTGATGGGATATCGTGAAGTCAGTAATGTCAGAGTTAAACAGTGGGTAATGATTGAATTAAAATGATAACTGAGCATAGTGGATATGATCGGGTGGTTACTGTGAATTCTTTTGCGTAATCTACGAGTTCAATCATTCTTAGAGGAATAAGTGGCAAGTTATTCCCAAATGAAACTATTATCTTAGGAGAATGCTAATTAAAATTTGTGTTAGGCAAAAACGTTGTTTGTCTGGTTGGATGATAATTGACATTTTTCCATTATGGTAATAGAAAAGTCGATGGTTAAATGTGTGCAATACTAATATTCTATTTCCATTGATTGTTGTTTTACTATATATAGGAAGATCATTTATAACCTTGGGTATAGTGGAACACAATTCAAATAAATAATACTTTATTCCGGATATCCCCCGAGACATTAAGTATATATACAGTTGAAGTGTCGGCCTTATTATGACACTAAGGTTTTAATCCATGTACTAGTTATGACTCCAGTGTGATTCAAAACCTCGTTGATTATTAATTAAAAAGTCATCGTCTGACAGTCCACATTAATTCAGTAGTCTAGTTTGATTTGATCATTGCTTGAAAGACTGTTCGAGATAATTGTGATTGATTTTATCCATAGGTTGGAAAATAAATTTGATATATTCTCAGGTAATTAGACGAATAGTCGAAATGCAAAATTCACATTCTAGCAAACATGACAATGAGTCATATCTATCAAAATGGTCTTATTGAAACATGTTTTCGTAAGTCAAGGTTATTTTAATTGGAAAATCATCGCGCTCAGGAAATCTATGTGATGAAATACTTATAAATAAAGTGGTAAACAATTAAAGATATTGTTAACTGAAACATTAGTTCTGGTTCAACTTGAACCGAGTAAAGAGTTTATAATTTTTAGTTTTACTTTAATGAATAGTTTGATGTGTAATTCTTAATGCAAGAATGCATAGTGATGGCAGATGTTTTGCATGCGGTTAAGACTGTATGAAAGGATTTATTCGATACGTGAATTCACAATGGTTGATGTTGCAATCGTACTATGTAGTTACCAACATAAATTATTTGGTGAGTAATGTAACCTTCTGATGGTCACGAGAGTTTAAAACATTTAATATTGTGAAGAGATTTGATATGAGACTGCAAAGGCGTCTGAACTGTCGAAAGCTTTTGAGACAATGATTGATCACTATCTGGAGGTAACGACTACCGTCACAGGGATTCTGAACAAGAAACCTATGTGAGTTTTGCTAGTGAAGATTATATGATTATTTTGACTGGATGACGGATGGTCGTTAACTGAATTAGAAATCTATTAAGGTGTATCCATCAAGTTGCAAAGTCCAGGAATGTGTAACACCCCAAACCCGGCCTAGAAGTTAGGCCTGGATCCGGCGTGTCACATTGAAGTGTTTTTCGAAAACCAAGTTTTCATTGAAAACCCTTCTTGTTTAAAAATTTGTGTAAAACCTCAATTTACATTTGATCAATTCCCAACATGGTTTATTAAAAAGATTATTCCCTATTTAAGACGTTATTACTTATAAAATCTTAATTGTTGCGGAAGCTTAATTTAAAACAGTTGTTGTTTTAGAAAAAACTCATTCTTACCTCTAGCAATTATAAAACCACAAATAAAATCCCAAATTTGTAATCCAGAAATCTAAAGGCCTTATTACACCCCAAATAAAAATAATTTAATCTAAGGTAAATAAATAAAACTACTGATCATTAAAACAAGTTGCAGTGTAGCCACCTCCGAGTCCCCTCTATCATCGAACCGCCTACTGAGGGTCACCTAAAAAAAATTAAAAGAGGGAGTGATTTTTCAAAAAATCAGTGTGTACGTCCCTCGACAAACACATAACATGCAACAATCAATTTGGGCCTAAGCCCAATTCAATATTAGTGGCCTTTGGGCCTTAGCCCATAGTAGCCTCAGTTGGGCCAAAGCCCATATCACAATAACACATGTCACATTTATCTGGGCCCGAGCCCATCGCAATAACAAAATCAATCTATGCAATGCACAATGCCCAACGCCCAACCCTACACTCCGAATCCCGTCCAACCCTGCACATCTGTGGGGATTTAATCGACCCACCCAGCTAGCACACCTATACCGCAGCAGAGCTACTAATCACATAATCGGCTTAAAGCTTCCGGTGGGTCCACAGTCGTCTTGGGTGACCCGTACGACCTCACTCGAATGGATCCACATTTGTCTTAGGTGACTCGTTCGATTAGATCCATAGTCGTCTCGGGCGACCAGTGTGATCATAATGAATTAGATCAGTGGGTCCACAGTGGTCTCGAGCGACCCGTGCGACCCTAACAAACCAACTCACTTCCTTAAAATTCAATAATCCCATCCCCATGCAGCATAATATCTCATGAATGCAAACATATCATAACATGGCATACAAATTCAGTCATATAGCATATAGGGGCATTTCAGTCATTTTGCCCTTAGGGCATTACAGATATATCTTATCGTGGGCCCAGGTACACATTCTGGCCCATTAACAATTCGTAATTATTCAGAGCATTTTAAGTTACTATTATTAAAGTTATGAATTTACTGGGCCTAAAGGCCCGTTACATAGTCCAAGGTGGCCCATACATTAATATGTATATCACATAGCATGCTTACGAAAGACAGTCACATTCATAGCTTAAAACAGTTTCAAAATAGTTACTTACCCTCAAGGGCATAAGCGTAATTCTACCCTACAGGGGTACTTTGGTAATTCTACCCTATAGGTGTAGCACCCCTCGCCCGTATTTAACGACGGAGCAGGGTTCGAGGTGCTACCAGACTTAAACTCAACCAATCATGTAAAATCGGGCCGTAAAATTTCTTTTTGATCAATTTAAAAGTTTTCACTTCACACACATACTATCCCCTAAACCGGCTAAGGTGGTCCGGGACCAAATCGGGGACACTCAAGCACTCAAGAAGCTATTTTTAAAAATATTGCTAACAATCATGCTATGAACCACATCACAAGAGATAATAACATACAAGCATAAGAATAATTATATAGGTCCATAACATTATTAACCGACATAGGCCAATTTATAAGAATACATACTACCTTAACCACAAGCCAATGCCTTTGGCTAAATCATAATATTACCTACTCAATTTTACAACCCTATACATGCCATAGACTCGAAAACACTTGAATTTACTTACGCCAATATAGTAAACTCGACAGTGTGATAATATCTCTGACAGCCCCCAACCCGAGCTAACTTGGCAACCTAGGGAATATGGGAAAGAAAAGGGGAGTAAGCTTTACACTTAGTAAGTTCATATGAAAACAATAAGCAACTTATTAACATGTTTTATCAATGTTTACAACATAATCACAAGTTCACTACAAGCTGTCTTCCTAAGTAATAGTCACTAAATTATTTATATCTGGAGCTACGAAACTCTAAATCAAGTTATGTTAATTTTCCTTGAAACTAGACTCATTTATCTTTCTACCATAAAATTTCCAGAATTTTTCTCTTTTCCAATTAATAAATGTTATTCCTCAAAGTTACCCCTGATTCACTCTCTGACAGTTCTGACCTTTTGTACTAAAGTTCAATTATCTCATAGATCAGAACTCGGATAATTTTCTCGTCTATTTCTATTGAAAATAGACTCATTAACGATTATAAATATATAAATTACATCTCATGGATATTTTTTTACAATTTATAATGATTTTTTCAAAACAAAACAGGGGATTTCAGAGTCATTCTGACTCTATCTCACCCAACTTCAAATATCTCACTATAGGCAATTCTTTTGCTTTCACAGTTTATTTTGAAACTATATTTATTAAGCTTTAATTCCATATTTTATTCAGCCTATAACTCATCTCCCACTATTTTTAGTGTATTTTCAAAGTTACACCACTGCTGTAACCTAAAGCTGTCCAGGCTAAATTTACTCATTTACAGTTATTTCTTACTAAATCAATACCATATCATTTCATTCATCATGGTAAGAATACATAGCTATGCAACATAAGCATAGACCGATAATTTCAATGTCATCAAGAATCAAGACTTATTCCAAATCATGTTGTTCTCACAATATTCACCAAATACTATATGTACATCATAGATTTTCACATGTCATTAAACAATTAGCTTGCTCTTTGTGTACAACCCACATACCAATCATAAATATACTTAGTAGTAACATTCTCAGTATACCATACCATTTTCATTTCGCCTGTACAATCACTTCATCACAATACAGTCAATTTAATCCCACTGAGCAATTTCAGAATATGAACAAATATACAGAGGTTAGCACATAGTGCCATACAGACATGGCAGAGCCATGAAGTAGTCCAAGTTACTAACAGTAGAGTAGCCGAAACTACAATCAGTACATAAATACATTATACATACCTGGACATCTTAATTTATTGAACGAATTCAAATGTTGTATTAGCACAAAGCCTCATAGTCTTAGACTTTTATTATCTCATCGGCACAAAGCCTGCTTGGTAGTAACCTGAATTTGTCACCGGCACAAAACCTGCTAGACTTTTAGGTCTGATATTCATTCACCGGCTTTACGCCTGCTAGGCTCGAAGCCCGATAATAATCACTAGCTTAAAGCTTGCTAGGCCAAAGGCCTGAATAATATAGTACTGTAGTCAGTCCACAAAGTCTCGAACATATCAAATCATATACTTCCAGTTTCCACATAGCACAAACACATTAACAAAAGCTTAGCATCATTCGATCATAAGCACATAATATTCATATTATTTAATTTCATAACTTGCCAACTGGCCTTAACATATAGCAAAGTATAAGCTTACGCTCAACCGAATACTCAAGTTCCATTTAGCATGTATATTTACTTATGCCATAAATGGCCAAAAGTTATACCATATATTCATCTATTCATAACTTAATTTCATGAGGTACAACTTACTCGATCACATTCGGATACATAACCGTCATTCAAACACATTTTATATACTTTAATTACATAATAAAAAACATACGTACTTTATTACGAGCTAACAAAATTTTAGCTCATGTTTAACTTTTCCATGTATATTAACTCATGTAATAACACATTGATCCAAAGTCTCGTAATAACGTTCGGGCATATTGCTTGCTAAGTACCAATTTGATTCGAATACAACGGTACAATGCCTGCTAAGCTTAAAGCTTGAAAATTATCACCGGCACAAGGCCTGCTAGGCTCGTAGCCCGAAAATGATCACCAGCTTGAAACTTGCTAGGCTAATTGCCCGAATGTCACATTACGATAACCAACACACGCATCATCTCATACCTTCTTAATTTGCATTTCACACTTGTATATATATTTATATATATGCATAGCCGAATATATATATTTATACACAAATGTTCCCATCCTTCGAATATATTACATACAGTATAGTTCACTCTTCATAATTGATCTTTAAACACATCATATCATCACATCCATTTCAAATTTGATCTACTAGTCACATTCGGCTTATAGCCTTAAATCAATACTCATTCGGCACATTGACCATATAAAATTAGTATTATCCTTGCTATATTCATTTAACTCTTAAGCATACAAAATAATAAAACTTAAACACTTAAGAACTTACATTGAGTGTCGTCGAACGACTACGAATCGGTTATACAACTACTTTCGCTTTCCCCTATCCGAATTTGGCTCTCTTTGTTCTTGAGCTAAATTTAAACAAATTTAACTTATCATTAAACCATTATTCATGCATCTTATTTGGTCATAACATATTTCATTCAAAACAAGGAGTACAATTATTTACTTAACAATGCATTCGACAAACACATATATATTTCAAAATCAAGTTATACATATCACTTGGCCTCATAAACCTATGACAATTTCATTTTCAATATCCAATGTCCATACGGCAACATAGTATTTTATTACCATACCTTAATTTTATAATAACCATTCATCTCAAATATGCATACAAACTAAACCATCCTTAATATTAGGCACATTTGACCATTATTACCACCATTTAATATTAAAACATTACTTCTTAACATTTAATACTATGTTCTAAGTTAAAGGTACTCATGTTGATTTGCTTCCTTTATTAACATATCCATCAATGGCTTAAACTAATAGTTTGACTTCTCACAAACCGAACATCCAAGCATTATAACAACAAAAACATTTTCTCTACCTATTAACACCCATACGGCAATCCTTGCTTCAAATCACCCAAATTAACAACGAATTTCTCAATTAATTGTTTAAGTCTACTTTCGGCAACTAAATGCACACATGTTAAAATTCAAGCTTTACCTTTCTAGCATTTAACATAAGTTACACTCATGAACAAACTAGCCGATTACCACTTATCATCTAAACCACATATACAAATCAATTTAGCAAGCTCTACCTCACCTTCCTACCCTTTCCATAAAAAAATCATCAAAACATCATCCATTAGCACATATTAACCATAGCTGAATACATGCATTGTCACCAACTCAAAAATTCCTACATGGGCTATGTCAAGAACTAAAAAATTAACTCAATTTCACAAAATTACAAGAAACTACTTGAAATTCATACCTCAATTAAGCTTCTCAAAGGCTGAATACCCCTAAGCTTTTTCTAATTCTTTTTCCTCAATAGTTTCGGCAAAAACAAGAGAACATGCAACTAAAATTTTATGTTTTATTCTTTATCAAATATTAGACTTATTAGATTACAACATTAGCCTTTATAAATTCATTCCCCTTCCACTATCCAAAGGCCAATTTCGTCCATATATATATATACACTTACTTTGTTTTTATCACCTATTTTCTTTAAATTATTTTATTCACCTTTCAAATTATAAATATTAACATGCACATAATAATATTCACTTACTCCCACTACCGTATTTCAATTTCTTAAATGGCTTATTTGCCATTCAAGTCCCTTATATTAAAGAAACATGTCTCTTAAGCATTTTTCATGATAGCATGCATATAAGTTATTTGATGCAATTTAATCCTTTCTTAGTAATTAAGCACCCAAACCTAAAAATTAAATCATGAAACTTTAACACATCAAAGTAAACACAATTAAATCACAGAAAATAATATTCAAATATTTTTTAATTCAGATTCGTGGTCCCAAAACCACTGTTCCGACTAGGGTCAAAAATGGGCTGTCACAATAGGGGTATTTCGGTAATTTCACAAACTAAGGGTATTTCTGTAATTTAGTAAATCGGGGGTAAAACGGTAATTTTACAATCAGGGGTAAAACAGTCATTTTAGAAATTAAGGGTAAAATAGTTACTTTTCAAACCAGGGGTAAAACAATAATTTTACAAATCAAGGGTAAAACGATAATTTTACCCCTTAGGGGTGTTTTGGTTACTTGCTACTTACGGAGTCTCAGTACCTAATACGACCTCCTAAAAGGTCTAACGTCGCTTTGTGTGACACGAATAACCTATTTGGCTGAAACACTGTTTATAGGCCCAAATCTGATTTTGGGCCCAGGTGGGCCCACACTCTCGTGTGGCCTGTTCGGTCCAAATTCACATACAGCATCACACACCTCATAATCTAGTCTAAAATAATCACTTACCAAGTATTTACCTGCATGGGCCTGTAGGTCCATTGGGCCAATTTCGGACCATTGAGGCCCAAAGTAGCTTAAACCCACGAGGATACTCATGATGGCCTTAACTATCACGTCAAAGCTCCCACACGTGCGCTCACACGCTCGAGTGTCTATCATCACCGTGTGTGACCGGCATTCCGGCATTTTTCGTTCTACAGCTAGAGTAGTGTGAAGTACACACCTTTGGTTCTTTATTGACTATCAAACAAGGGGGTTAAAAGTACACACCTGATAGGAATCTGAAGTTAATCTACGCTCTGAACACTATTAGGCTCAGAAGCCAACAATAATCGCACCCTTGACTCCCAAGGGGTGTATCGATCAACTTCGGTAACTACCACTGTGACCCAACAGCATACAGCTCAATGAATGATCCAACGCCTAACCCAACGAACACGCCACAAAGCGAAAGGAATAAGCCAAGAAAGGTATCCTTACTCTCCTCTTGGTTTGCTCTATTTAAAGCCAGCTTCTCGCCTATTCTCATGTTAGCTTCCCGATGTGGGATTCTCTATCAATCCTCCAAAACCAACTCATTAGCAAAATAACCAACCTTTGCATGCAAAGGGATTCAAACCAAAGTCCTCTCGATAGCCATGCCACACCGCCACCACTAGGACACAAGCTCCTTTGTGTCATAATTCCAACATATTTAACTATAAAACATATCTACTCACTTCCAAATTTGTTTAAAAGAGAAACCAAAATAAATTGCAAGAGACAAGACTTGTGTAACAGCTCGATTTTGGGCCTAGTCCGAACAGTGGTTTCAAAACCACTATTCTGAGGCTAGAGAAAATTATTTTGATATTATTTTATGTGTTATATTATAATTTTATAAGTGCTTGTAAATTTTGGTAAGTTAATTTTAGCGATTTCTAGTCCAATTTCGAAAAAGGGCTAAATCGCGTAAAAGGTAAAAGTTGTGTTTTGTTGCCTAAAGGTGTTAAATTGCTTTGTACCTTAAATTAGTGGTCTTTAAAGTGAAATTAGACCCTTTTTAAATGTGTGGCCGGCCATAAGAGGTAAAAAGAGGGTTGAAAAGTCAAAGTTGGGTGTTAGGTGTCTAAATTGGGTAATAAAATAAGGTAAAAAGAAAAAGTTATCATTTTCTCTTTCATTTCCTCTTCTTCCTCACAAAAATGGCAGCAAAGAATGGGGGTTTTAAAGCTTTAAAATTTCAGCCACTTTGAGCCCTAATTAGTAAGTGATCTTTGATTATTTCTTGATGATTTTTACATTTTTGGAACCCCCAAAGCATGAGCTTTCATAAGAGGGGATTATTTTGCAAAATGATTAAAAGTCTAGGGTTTTTCCATGAACATATATGTGTTGTTTCCTGAGTTTTTATGGAAGAATATGAGTTGTAGTTGCCTAATAAACAACTTTGTGAAGGAAATTTGCATGAAAACACCTTAAAAAGGTTATTATGCAAAGTTGTTAAATGAGATGTTAATGTGTGTAGTAATGATGGTTGTGAGTTGCTAAATTTGTGAATTTGGATTGTTTTAATTAATTTAGTGATTAAATGAGTGAATTTTATCATGTTAGGTCAAGAAAATTGAGATTTGGGCTTAAATCGGTAAGTATGAGATTATAGACTAAAATGGAGTAATTAACTGGAATTGCCTTTGAGGTAAGTTCGTATGATTAAATAAGCATGATATTCATATTATTGCTAATATATTTGGAAATTATCTTGCTACGATGGTATTAAATTTTATATTGGAAATATTGTATATGGGAAAGTGATGCCAAGTATTGAAAACAATTATGTGATGATGGAATGCATGGGAAGATTGATGGAATATGATGATTCTTTGAAAAGAGTAAGTTGTATTGATTGGTGAACAATGATAATGAATGAGTAATTTAGCCTGGACAGTTTTGGGTTACTGTAGTGGTGTAACTTTGAAAATACACTAAAAATAGTAGGAGATGAGTTATAGGCTGAATAAAATATGGAATTAAAGCCTAATGAATCTAGTTTCACATAAAAGAGACCATGAAAGGAAAAGAATTGCCTATAATGAGATATTTAAAATTGTGTGAGATAGAGTCAGAATGACTCCGAAATCCCCTATTCTATTTTGAGAAAATCATCAAAAATTGAACAAAGATATTTGTGAGTTGTAAATTATAGTCTTTGAATCCTTAATGAGTCTAGTTTCAATAGAAATAGACAAGAACATTATCCGAGTCCTGAGCTATGAGATAATTGAACTTTAGTACAGAAGGGTCGGAACTATCAGATAGTGAATCAGGAGTAATTTTGAGGAGTAAAATGTATTAATTGGCAAAGCCAAAAATTTTGGAAATTTTATGGTAGAAAGGTACATAGGTCTAGTTTTAGGGAAAATTAACGAAATTTGATTTGGAGTTTTGTAACTCCAGATATAAATAATTTAGTAATTGTTTCTCAGGAAGACAACTTGTAGTGAACTTGTGATTATGTTGTAAACATTGATAAAACGTGTTAATGTGTTGCTTATCGTTTTCATATGAACTTACTAAGCGTAAAGCTTATTCCCCTTTTCTTTTCCATCTTCCCTAGGTTTTTAGGTTAGCTCGATTTGGAGGCCGTCAGAGATAATATCACACTGTCGAGTTTACGTTATCGGCGTAAGTAAATCCAAGTGTTTCCGAGTCTATGGCATGTATAGGGTTGTAATGTTGAGTATATAATATTATGATTTAGCCAAAGGTATTGGCTTGTGGTTAAGATAGTATGTATTCTTGTAAATTAGCCTATGTCGGCTGATAATGTTATGGACCTATATGATTATTCTTATGCTTGTATGTTATTATCCCTTGTGATGTGGTTCATAGCATGATTGTTTAGGGATTGAATTATGATCCACTAATGAGTAAGCTACTAATGTAAGACTAAAGTATTGGTAAATAGTTAATATTACCTCATGAATGGTTTATGGATATGATTATGCATGCTTACTGATGATCATGACAATATTGTGATAATGGTGTGAGTAAATTCTATTATATTTGGTGCATAAGGATCTGATATGATCATAGCATGGTTGTAAATGTTTAAGAGCTCATTTATGCCAAGTTTTATGTTATTGGATAAGTATGTGTGCATACGTCGTAAGGGTGACAATTGGCTTGGAAAATAGCCTTGTAATTGTTCATACGGGTAGACACATGCATGTGTCTAAACCGTGTGTGACACACGGTCTGCTCCCATGGGCGTGTTGTGCAACCGTGTGTCCCCTACATTATGTTGCATGAAATCCATAAGTTTGGGAGATTGGCACGGGCAGCACATACAGGTGTGTGTCTCAGCCGTGTGTGTTTGGACAGATTGCTCCACGGGCTGTTGGCACGGCCGTGTTGGAGGTTCACACGGGCGTGTGGTGAAGTCACATGGGCATGTGACGTGCTTGTTAGCAAATTTTAAAGATAGCTTCTTGAGTGCTTGAGTGTTCCCGATTTGGTCCTGGACCACCTTGAATGTATATTTTGGGCCTCGTAAGCCTGTTTAAGGGATAGCATGTGTGTAAAGTGAAAAGTTTTAAATTGATCAAAAATTTTACAGCTCGATTTTATACGATTGGTTGTGTTTAAGTCAGGTAGCACCTCAAACCCTATTTCGGTGTTGGATACGGGCGATGGGTGTTACATTTAGTGGTATCAGAGCTATGGTTTAGTCGGTTCTCGAACTAACATAGCGTAAGTGAGTCTAGCTATACATGCCATAGTATTACTCGTGATAGTGTGATATCTCTCGGCCCTAACAAAACTGTTGGTTAAGACAGGAATGAGTTCCAACCGAGCAAATCTTGATAGAGATAAGAGTAAAGTTGAGATTAATGATTCATGTTTATGATATGCTGAAAATGGGAAAGGTATGAAAGGAAATTCATGATTCTTTTTACATGAACTAGTATTCATTATGTGATATTCATGAGTTAAAGAATGTGGAAACATGGAATGAAATGAAAGTTAAGTTATGGTAAGCTCTTTCATGCATGTCAGTATTCACATGATGTTACGTACCTAACTCATTTGGCTTAGTAATTATGAGGAGAAAATTTGTTTAAAATGACAGAATGTATGAATAAATGCTTTTATTTCATGATTAGTAATTAGTATATATACATGAGGGTGACATGTATGTCTGGACTAATGAAGTCAATGCCGTAATGTTATGCTTTATAATATCAGTTACAGAATCATAAATGTTACAATAGCATGAAAGTTGTAATGAAAGATCAAATTGGGTGGAACGCAGGGAATAAGTACGATCGCTCACTAATGAATTGACGGAAAAAGACCATGGTTGGACCATGGCAATACATGAGATATGTGCACCAGTGTAAGACATGTCTGGGACATGCATCGGCCTCGTAGGTGCAAGTGTAAGACCTGTCTGGGACATGCATCGGCCTCGTAGGTGCAAGTGTAAGACCTGTCTGGGACAGGCATCGTCACCGAGATAGATGAGCTAGTGTAAGACCCGTCTGGGATGTGGCATCAACTTGACTTGTGCTAAGCGTAAGATCTATCTGAGATAGGCATCGGCACAGCCCAGTGAGTGCTAGTGTAAGACCTATCTGGGATAGGCATCAGCACAGGCAGAGCAGAGCTAGTATAAGACCATAGTTGGACTATGGCATCAAGTAAGCGATGTACTCAAAACCGTAAGACGTTCTCCAATTTGATAAATATTGACAAGTGATCAAGACTAAATATGAGAACTTTATAAGACATTAACGGTAATTTAGGTAAAAGAATTGTGATAAATTCACTTATGTTTTGCTAATATTCACATGAAATAAAGTTGTATGTACTACTGAGATATGTGAAAATGTGTTCGTAACAAGTTGGAAATTTGAAATGTTTGAATCAATGTGCATAATGCTATGTTGTTGTTGAATATGTAATTGCTGGAGAGTCAAAAGTTTAAAGGCTTTACAATCTTCGCCCCCTTACCAGAATAGAGTTATACGATCAGATTCATGAGTGATATGTTGCATGAGTTTGCAAAAGTGAAACTAAAGAGTACAATAATGGAATAGTATAGGATTAGTGAAGACAGAATTAGTTAGAGGAATAATGTCGGACTTGCACAGATGTTTACGTATGACGGATCCAATTAAACAAAGTTATGGCTATCTTTCTCTTCTGAGTATCTATGTTTTCCTCTATTCTGGAGAATGCGTATGGTTACTCCTTTTGAGTGGGAATTCTATCGTATGAGGATGCTAGTGACTGTGATATTAGATGAAAACCTCTAGTGGTCCAGTTAGTTATTATCGACATTTCTCAATCTCTTCAGATTTCTATTCTGATATATTTGAATGAAGTTGATAGTAAAAATCTATGTGAGGTTATTCTGATGTTCTATTGATTATGGTTTATATGTATGCGGGAATTATATTATCTTTGTTATGAGGAATTTTAAAGCGTACAGACAGTAGTTTCCTTCTAGTTTTCTCTAAGGGATTTTCTGGATCATCTTTATTATTTTCTTCTGGATTGTATTCTCGAATTTCTAGTATAGTCTTATATCTTGGAGTTTCTTATATTGGTTTTCTCCTGTTCTTGTTTCAAGAATTATCGAGCTTGGCTTACATTTATGAGAAATCTTCGATTTGGTATATTAGAATCTGTTATGAATATGCTTCTGGTTCAATCATAGAAGTGTGAAAATTCTAGTATCTGAATTCCTCTAATCTTCATGTAAAGAGCTATTATCGGTAAAGGTAAATTGAGTTATGTGCATTAAGTTTATTCTCTGGTCTAGGAATAATGTTGTGAGATTGCGGTTAAATAGACGTACAGCCTGAAATGAAGAAATTCTATCCTTGAAAGCATGATACGAAGACATTTTAGTTGGATTTCTCTTATTTGAGAGTTGTCGTTATAAGCGAAGTTGTTTTGATTGATAAAGAGACCATATCTATAAAATTGGAATCATTTGATTCGTGTTAGTAAAGCTTCTAAATAGTCGATGGCTTGAGCATAGAGATTTGGCTATAAATGATAATTAGGCTAGTACAGAATAATTTCGACTTTTGACTTGGAACTTCAGCGAGGATCTGATTTTTTGTTTCCGTTGTTATTGTTTCCGAGTAAAATCTAAGTACTGAGAAACTCCGGGTTATACAGAGAATTGAGTACAGAATTCACAGTAGCATCTTGTCTGTTCTTTCAAAGGGTATTGAGTTGGTTACAGGGAAAAGCCGAATATCAAATGTATTCGAGATTAATATTGTCAGTGATGACATTGAAAAGAAAATGAAAAATGGGCTAGTATGAATTTCGTACTGGGATGTCTCTCTTCTCCGGGTAAATAAGAGATACCATATTGGATTGCAATAGATTGATGATAATAGTCTACATGACTATTTTGGTATATACAGAGGTATTGTTACACGAATTTGGACAAGTTGTGCTTCTAAGCTTATAGTCCTTAGAATGTCAGTTTTCAGTATTTCGAATTGAGTCGAAAACCCTTATGGTAATTGTGGAAAGGTTACAGAAATCCTGAGTATGAGCTTGAGTTGAGTTGTTTTGTAAGATGTGAGAAAAAGATATCACTGACTCATGAAAGTTGAGAGCAACCTTTTTCTGGTAAGATTTTCGGGACGAAAATCCCTAAAGGGGGAGGATTGTAACAGCCCGATTTTGGGCCTAGTCCGAACAGTAGTTTTGAAACCACTATTCCGAGGCCAGAGAAAATTATTTTGATATTATTTTATGTGTTATATTATAATTTTATAAGTGCTTGTAAATTTTGGTAAGTTAATTTTAGCGATTTCTAGTCCAATTTCGAAAAAGGGCTAAATCGCGTAAAAGGTAAAAGTTGTGTTTTGTTGCCTAAAGGTGTTAAATTTCTTTGTACCTTAAATTAGTGGTCTTTAAAGTGAAATTAGACCCTTTTTAAATGTGTGGCCGGCCATAAGAGGTAAAAAGAGGGTTGAAACGTCAAAGTTGGGTGTTAGGTGGCTAAATTGGGTAATAAAATAAGGTAAAAAGAAAAAGTTGTCATTTTCTCTTTCATTTCCTCTTCTTCCTCATGAAAATGGCAGCAAAGAATGGGGGTTTTAAAGCTTTAAAATGTCAGCCACTTTGAGCCCTAATTAGTAACTGATCTTTGATTATTTCTTGATGATTTTTACATTTTTGGAACCCCCAAAGCATGAACTTTCATAAGAAGGGATTATTTTGCAAAATGATTAAGAGTCTAGGGTTTTTCCATGAACATATATGTGTTGTTTGCTGAGTTTTTATGGAAGAATATGAGTTATAGTTGCCTAATAAACAATTTTGTGAAGAAAATTTGCATGAAAACACCTTAAAAAGGTTATTATGCAAAGTTGTTAAATGAGTTGTTAATGTGTGTAATAATGATGGTTGTGAGTTGCTAAATTTATGAATTTGGATTGTTTTAATTAATTTAGTGATTAAATGAGTGAATTTTATCATGTTAATCAAGAAAATCGAGATTTGGGCTTAAATCGGAAAGTATGAGATTATGTACTAAAATGGAGTAATTAACCGGAATTACCTTCGAGGTAAGTTCTTATGATTAAATAAGCATGATATTCATATTATTGCTAATATATTTGGAAATTATCTTGCTACGATGGTATTAAATTTTATATTGGAAATATTGTATATGGAAAAACGATGCCAAGTATTGAAAACAATTATGTGATGATAGAATGCATGGGAAGATTGATGGAATAGGATGATTCTTTGAAAAGAGTAAGTTGTATGTAATTTTTGGTAAATATAAATTATAAAGACTTGTTTAATTATTTATAATTGTTGTCTATGATATTTGAATAACAATTATGCTTCTAAAATTTCTGAATTTCTATCGTATGAAAAATCCCATTTTGAGCAAATAGGAATTAACATAGATATAAGTGACATGTCACTAGAGGGTCTGATGATTCTGCCTGATATAGTTCCCAGGTGCTTGGTGGCCTAGCATGTGTTGTGGACACCTGTCAGCTTGTGTGAGCAGGCCCGTGGTAACTTCTGTTCTATTTTCAATAGTAGCTCCAGCTACCCTTCTGTTTTGTAGCTTCGGCTACCTATCTAATATGGCTCTGCCACTTCCGTATGGCACTTATGTGCTAACCTCTGCTTATCTGGTTATATTCCGAAATTGCTCAATGGGATTAGACTAACTGTATTGTATGCTAAGTGAACATGCAGGTGAAATAAAATGGTTCTGTATACTGTGATTGGCATCGTTAAGTATGTGTGTAATTGATGTACAGAAAGTGTTCAGTGAGTACGTATAATTGTTCAATGATATGTGATAATCTATGATGTATATAGCATTTGGCGAATGGTATGAGAATGGCATAATTGTAATAAGTCTTTGATTCTTGTTGACATTGAGATTATGGGTCCATGCTTATGTTGCATAGCTATGTGTTCTTATCATGATGAATGAAATGATATTGTATTGATTGGTGAAAAATGATAATGAATGAGTAGATTAGCATGGACAGTTTTGGGTTACTGCAGTGGTGTAACTTTGAAAATACACTAAAAATAGTGGGAGATGAGTTATAGGCTGAATAAAATATAAAATTAAAGCTTAATGAATCTAGTTTCACATAAAAGAGACCGTGAAAGAAAAAGAATTGCCTATAATGAGATATTTAAAATTGTGTGAGATAGAGTCAGAATGACTCTGAAATCCCCTGTTCTGTTTTGAGAAAATCATCAAAAATTGTACACAAATATTTGTAAGTTGTAAATTATATGCTTAGAATCCTTAATGAGTCTAGTTTTAGGAGAAATAGACAAGAAAATTATCTGAGTCCTGACCTATGAGATAATTTAACTTTAGTATAGAAGGGTCAGAACTGTCACACAGTGAATTAGGAGTAACTTTGAGGAATACACTGTATTAATTGGCAAAGCCAAAAATTCTGGAAATTTTATGGTAGAACGGTACATGAGTCTAGTTTCAAGAAAAATTAACAAAACTTTATTTGGAGTTTTTTAGCTCCAGATATAAATAATTTAGTAATTGTTTCTCTGGAAGACAACTTGTAGTGAACTTGTGATTATGTTGTAAACATTGATAAAACTTGTTAATGTGTTGCTTATCGTTTTCATATGAACTTACTAAGCATAAAGCTGACTCCCCTTTTCTTTCCCATCTTCCCTAGGTTTTTAGGTTAGCTCGAGTTGGAGGCCGTCAGAGATAATATCACACTGTCGAGTTTACGTTATCAGCATAAGTAAATCCAAGTGTTTCCGAGTCTATGGCATGTATAGGGTTGTAATGTTGAGTATATAATATTATGATTTAGCCAAAGGTATTGGTTTGTGGTTAAGATAGTATGTATTCTTGTAAATTGGCCTATGTCGGCTAATAATGTTATGGACCTATATGATTATTCTTATGCTTGTATATTATTATCTCTTGTGATGTGGTTCATAGCATGATTGTTTAGGGATTGAATTATGATCCACTGATGAGTAAGCTACTAATGTAAGACTAAAGTATTGGTAAATAGTTAATATTACCTCATGAATGGTTTATGGATATGATTATGCATGCTTAGTGATTATCATGACAATATTGTGGTAATGGTATGAGTAAATTCTATTATATTTGGTGCATAAGGATCTAATATGATCATAGCATGGTTGTAAATGTTTAAGAGCTCATTTATGCCAAGTTTTATGTTATTGGATAAGTATGTGTGCATATGTCGTAAGGGTGACAATTGGCTTGGAAAATAGCCTTGTAATTGTCCATACGGGTAGACACACTCATGTGTTTAAACCGTGTGTCCCCTACATTATGTTGCATGAAATCCTTAAGTTTGGGAGATTGGCAGGGTAGCACACACGGGTGTGTGTCCCGACCGTGTGTGTTTGGACAGATTGCTCCACGAGCTGTTGGCACGGCCGTGTTGGAGGTTCACATGGGCATGTGGTGAAGTCACATGGGCGTGTGACGTACTTGTTAGCAAATTTTAAAGATAGCTTCTTGAGTGCTTGAGTGTTCCCGATTTAGTCCCGGACCACCTTGAATGTATGTTTTGGGCCTCGTAAGCCCGTTTAAAGGATAGTATGTGTGTAAAGTGAAAATTTTTAAATTGACCAAAATTTTTACGTCTCGGTTTTATACGATTGGTTGTGTTTAAGTCAGGTAGCACATCGAACCCTGTTCCGGTGTTGGATACGGGTGAGGGGAGTTACAACTTGAACCTTGGGCCCCTTGCTTCCTTTATGGCATCACTTCCTTGTCTCCCATGTGGTGCCATCTGCCACTAGACCACAGCTCGTTTTGTGTCATGCTTTCACCAAAAATATTCTTAAAGCCTACCTACTAACGTCAAGGCTCCCATAAGAGAAAAACATAAATTTTTGCTAAGGCCCAGGTTTGAACCCAGGACTTCTCCAACACTCCCAAACCCTTAGCCATCACACCAACACGCCATTTAGTGTATATAGGCCTAGGGCCCATTACGCAACCCAAGTGGGGCCCATGTGCTCGCATGGCCCGTTAAGCCAGATTTTCCCATAGCCACGTGTACGACACAGCCGGTCCACTAATTCTTGTAAGTCCAAAGACAACGACCCATGTGGACCCACAAGCTATTGGGCCCACACGGCCCATTCTTCCAGGCCCAATTTTGAGGTGTTACAGAATGTGTCAACAAACTATAAGATAAAAAGGGTTCAAAGTAAATTGATTTCTGACTCAGAATTTCAAATCGGAACCAATGATTATTCGTTATGTCGAGACAGATGTTCATGTATTAAGGAACCTTGAGATTATTAGACAATTGCTGGTTCATTACGAGAGTACTAAGATACAAAAATTTGATATGGTTGTCCTAGAAAATGAGTGTAAAACGTGGTACTTTTAACTAAGTGTCTACATGTCTGAGCGATAAACAGAATGAAATTTTAGTATCAAGTACCTTCAAGACTATTATAGTTTGTGTTATTGTCAGAGTGACGAGAAAATAAAATTCAAAGGATGATGTGAAAAAGAATGATGTCTAAATTATTGTTGATCGAGTAGAGCAATGTGCACATTTTATCTCAATATGTGTAGATCACTCCCTTGATAGATCAATCAAATTACTCATGTCAGAGACTTTTGTATCACTCAGTGATATAAACATTATTATTTCGGCTTGTTAACTAGAAAAGGGAATCTTAGATCCTCAAAGTAACGTTTCGTTATGGTGTTTTAAAATATGAATGCAAGTGAGAAAAGTAATTACCATAAATTTAGTTGTGTGTAATTATAATCCTTTAGTCGTGGGTAAAGACGGCATTGTATAAAGTATATATGGTTGTAATTACCGAACTCGGTTGTCACCTGATCGAGCCTTTTGAGAAAGAATCCATGGGATTGACCTCATCAAAAAATTTGAGCAGAAAAGTGAAAGTAAATCATAACAGCTAGAAGTAGTTCCAAACCGATAGAATAAGTATACAGACTGGGCGTGTAAAAGCGTTGAGTTTCAATTAGCGAAATGAGTACTGCTGAAAGTGGAGAATCCAGAGTTATGTGAGGAATTGATAAGGAAATGAGAAAAACAAATCTCAAATCCATATACTGGTAAGATTTTCGGGGACGAAAATCCCCAAAGAGGGGGAGAATTGTAATAGCCCAATTTTAGGCCTATCGGAATAGCGATTCCAAAACCACAAATTTGACGTCAAGAAATTATTTTAAATATTATTTTATGAGTTGATGCATAATTATATGGACGCATGAAAATTTTGGTAAATTAATTTACGCAATTGTGAACCCAATTGCGAAAAAGGACTAAATCGCATAAAAGGTAATAGTTGCAAATTACTAGTAAATAGTGTTAATTGGCTAGAGAATTAAAACTTTGGGGTTTTAAAGGGCAATTAGGCCCTTGAAGTTGAGATTGGCTGGCCATGAGAAGCAAGCAAGACAAGAAAATTTATTTGGTCAAAATTAGGTGTGGTTGGTAGCTAATTTTGACTAGAATAATAATAAAATAAACAAAAGCTTCATCACTTTCATTTTTCCCTTCTTCTCCATCGAAATGTTTAGAAAAATAGGGGTTTTGAAGCTCAAAAATTCCAGCAACTTATCACCATCACAAGTAAGTAATTTTGATGTCCATTTTTTATGATTTTTGTACTTTTGGAACCCCTAAAGCTCAATCTAGCTAATGAGGGGATTATTTTGCAAGATGGTTGAAAGTTTATGAATTTTCCATGAGAGCATTTATGTTGTTTCCTAGAATTTTATGGAAGAAAATGAATCTTGGTTGCTTAGTAAAAAACTTTTGTGAAAGGATTTTCATGAAAAGTCATTAAATGGACTAGTTTGTAGAAATTGTAAAATGGGTAGTAATGTTGTGAAATAATGGAAATCTTGAGTTTCTATAAGAGTAAAAAGGCCTCGGTTAGGCCTAAGGTGTAACACCCTAGACCCAGCCCAGACATTATGGCCGAATCCGGTGATGTCACATCAAAGGGGTTATTTCAAAACAACTTTGTTTAGTTAAAATTATGTTCAGTAGAAAAGCTGTTTGGTTAAAACTCAAGTTTAAGATTTAGAAAATCAAGATCCTTGTAACTTGTTAAGTTATAATGAAAGCCCATGTTTTAAGAAAATGTTCACATGATAAAGTTATTTAGAAAACCACGTTTAACTTTAAAAATTTATTTAAGTTTGATGATTCAACAGTTGTAACAATAATAATCCCAAATGAAAAGTCAAATCAGAGATACAAGGCCTTATTACATCCCATTGAAAAAAATAAAGTAATTAAAAATAAAGTAATTTGAAAACTATTTAAAACTTCTCAATAGCTTGCAGTGTGGCCATCCCTAAGTCCTCTCCCACGTCGAGCCGTCTACTGAAGGTCACCTGAAACATTAAATTAAAGGGTGTGAGTTTCGCAACTTAGTGTGTACGACCCTTGGCAATCAAATCCATTCAATATACAAATATCACATTGGGCCTAAGCCCTAACAATATTAGTGGTCTTGGGCCTTAGCCTACATAGACCTCATATCATATCAGAATCACATGAATGCAATGCTCCCATCCCAAATCCAACCCTGCACTCTATTTCCCTTCCAACCCTACACTCCTGTGGGGATATAAATATCAACCCACCCATCCCTACACTCCAAAGGTAGCACCAACAGCGGCACTACTCAATGTTGCAGCAAAACTGCTATTCATACAATGAGCTTAAAGCTACCGGTGGATCCACGGTCATCAAGCGACTATGCGATCTTCACATATCTTCCTCCGTTCCATTAATTACCACCCACATGCAACATATATTTCATGAATGCAACATACAAATTTTACACACATTAAGCAATTAGGGGTATTTTAGTCATTTCACTACCTAGGGGCATTTTGGTAATTTCTACCGTACAAGGGTGTTTTGATAATTCTACCCTATGAGGGAATTTTAGTAGTTCTACCCTATAGGGGCGTTTTAGTAATTCTACACTACATGGGCATTTTAGTAATTCTACCCTACAGGGGCATTTCCGTAATTCTACCCTAGAGGGGTATTTTCGTAATTTCTACATTTCAGGTTTTACTTATGAAATTTGGCCTATCAACAAGACCTCGCGGCTAAGGTGAACGAACACTATGCACCAAGTAGGATACCAGCGAAGAGGAGGTGGGTTACTCGGACAGCTTAAGTACCAAGCTTTTCCTAGATCCAATCCTAAACATGCACACATCCATTGCCACACTCTAGCCTTGCGACTTGTTCACAGACATGTTTGATTATTTAATTAAGTCTTATGCAATTTGAGAATTCATCAGAACTAAGCCTATAGTCCATTAAAACCCTAGCATGCATTTCTACAATCCCATAAGGCCCACTAAGCCTAGTCATGTTCATAAAGCCCATTAAACCCAATCATGCTAATGTAGCCCATTAGGCTCGATTAAAATCCAATCATACAATCATCAATCCATCATACAACTTCACATAACAATTTTGCCAATTTGGGTCCACTAGCTCAGTAGGCCCATTTAGCCCTGTCTGGCCTGGTTGGCCAAACAGTGGCCTGAGACCATGAGATCACTCTCCAGGCCTCGGTAATCGTATTGGTATCTTTACACGAGTGTTCGCACACTTGTGTGATTGCCAACGCCATCCTTTCGGCTTTTCGGCATTCTGGCATTTTAAGATTTCAGCTTTTGCCAATTGGTCGTGTGTGCAATGTATGCACACACCTGGTTGATGAGACGTGTTACACTATCCTCAACCTTGAACCTACAACCAATACCAACCTCCAATCAATTACACACTTAACCACAATATTTACCCAAAATCTGAAGCCTTACCATAACCTTACCATGTGCCACCAATTCTAATAGCCCCTCATTAGCTACTATTCACGAATATACTTAGATCTACTTTAAACTTAATCATTAAAGACAAAATAATAGGTGACTTGTATCCACTTAAGTCACCCTTTCTCTTACTACAGCCTATTCGGCCAACATATCCCAAAATCACAAACACTTACCCAAAAGTCAAAACGAATGGATAGCTTTTTGGCAGAGACTTGTAGATCGCTATCACGTTTGCAATCTTTGAACCCTACCCTTGTTAATACAGGGTTAATGACAAGAGAGAGTTAGATAGCCCTCCAGCTTTTACCAAAACACGCTAAGGATGTTTAACTAAGCACTTACCAAATCTAACCTTTGATCCTGTAGCCTAGATAGCTACTGAACGAGATCCGGCTTTTAAAACTTGATTAAGAGTAGATAACAGCAACTGATTTGTGATGGAGGAAAAACAACAAGGAATAGGCAAAAAGATAGGGCTATTCGTTTATAAGGAAGTATTCGGCTTTTAGAGAAATAAAAGAACACAACACTAATAGGGATTTGAACAAAAAGGAATGATGGTTATTCGACAATGGAAGAAACAAAATGGGGGGAAGAGAATTCGGCAACAGGGAGAAGAAGAAAAGTAATGGAAAACCAAAGAACCTTTCAAAGGAATTCAGCACCCCCTTTTATAGCCAAAAGCCGAAACTACGTTCCCCCAAAGTCCCATTTGACACCAACACATCCACACCTCAATCCCCTATCTTTTCTCTATTATCATTACCTTAAATTTCTCTCCTGAACACTCCCTTCCAGAGTCCATTCTAGCGCCACTACCTTCCTTCCATGAGCAAAAATAAAGTCCCAAATTCACCACTCATAAGCCTCGAACCTTGGACCCCATTCCTTGCTTGTAATGCCACCTTGTAGCACCCCATGTAACGCCACCTTGCCACTGAGCCATAGGCCCAATTGTGTCCTATTTCCCCCTTAATTTGTTTAAGAGGCCTATTACCTAAAACTAGGGTTCCACTAAGGCAAAAATTAATTTATTTGCTAGAGCCCTGGATCGAGCCCAGGACTTTTCCCACACTACCAATCCTTCCTAATTCACTTAAATATTAAACTAAACGTGAAATTTTAAAATTTTCACATGCATCTAAATTATTTAAGTCACCTCCTAACCAATCCCAAACTCAAGGCCCAATGCTTCTAGGCCCACAATTCGGGGTGTTACAATTCACCCCTCTTAAAAAAAATTTCGTCCTCGAAATTTCTAAATAACACGGTGATCATTTATTCACTACTCTACCGCTGCGCACTCTAATCTAAATAATTTTAATACGCACCCAAGACATCCACCTATCGCAAACATTCTCAAACACACACAGAATAAGTACCAAATTCTGATTCAAATGTTTATAAAGCCCTAACACTTCCACGGCCTCTGCCGCGGCCTCTTGCACCTCTTCTAGCGCTCATCATTACGTACGTATTTATGGATTAAAAATTTTATGAAATTTTAGTTCATAGTTCCACTGTTTAAAGCTTATGTCTTATGCAAGTAATAATTTAAAAGTTATTTCGTCGTCGCAAATCCACTACAGGCTTAAGTTTCCTACGGGCTTTAGTCTCTAAGAACCTATTGTTTAAACTAGCCCAATATCTAAATATAGTTCAACAATTTAAACAAGTTCAGTAACAAAAAAACATACTTGGCTTGACGTCGAGGGCTCGGTGAACCATACTTCAAGAATCCTGCAAAAACTTTTTAATCTAGTTGTTTTAAAAACCCAAAATCTAAGGCCCATTTCACAACTCGAGCTTTGCAACTAGGCCCTGATACCACTAAATGTAACAACCCAGACCCGGCCCAGACGTTATGGCCAAATCTGGTGATGTCACATCAAAGGGGTTATTTCAAAGCAACTTTGTTTAGTTAAAATTATGTTCAGTGGAAAAGTTGCTTGGTTAAAAACTCAAGTTTAAGATTTAGAAAATCAAAATCCTTGTAACTTGTTAAGTTATAATGAAAGCCCATGTTTTAAGAAAACGTTCACATGTTAGAGTTATTTAGAAAACCATGTTTAACTTTAAAAATTTATTTAAGTTTGATGTTTCGATAGTTGTAACAATAATAATCCTAAATAAAAAGTCAAATCGGAGATACAAGGCCTTATTACATCCCATTGAAAAAAATAAAGTAATTAAAAATAAAGTAATTTGAAAACTATTTAAAACTTCTAAGTAGCTTGCAGTGTGGCCATCCCTGAGTCCTCTCCCACGTCGAGCCGTCTACTGAGGGTCACCTGAAACATTAAATTAAAGGGTGTGAGTTTCGCAACTCAGTGTGTACGACCCTTGGCAATCAAATCCATTCAATATACAAATATCACATTGGGCCTAAGCCCTAACAATATCGGTGGTCTAGGACCTTAGCCCACATAGGCCTCATATTATATCAGAATCACATGAATGCAATGCTCCCATCCCAAATCCAACCCTGCACTCCATTTCCCTTCCAACCCTACACTCCTGTGGGGATATAAATATCAACCCACCCATCCCTACACTCCAAAGGTAGCACCAACAGCGGCACTACTCAATGTTGTAGCAAAGCTGCTATTCATATAATGGGCTTAAAGCCACCGGTGGATCCACGATCGTCAAGCGACTATGCGATCCTCACATATCTTCCTTCGTTTCATTAATTCCCACCGACATGCAACATACATTTCATGAATGCAACATACAAATTTTCCACACATTAAGCACTTAGGGGTATTTTAGTCATTTCACTACCCAGGGGTATTTTGGTAATTTCTACCGTACAAGGGTGTTTCGGTAATTCTACCCTACGAGGGCGTTTTAGTAATTCTACCCTACAGGAGCGTTTTAGTAATTCTACCCTACATGGGCATTTTAGTAATTCTATCCTACAAGGACATTTCCGGAATTCTACCCTAGAGGGGTATTTCTGTAATTTCTACATTTTAGGTTTTAGTTATGAACTTTGGCCTATCAACAAGTCCTCGCAGTTAAGGCGAATGAACACTATGCACCAGGTAGGATACCAGCGAAGAGGAGGTTGGTCACTCGGACCACTTAAGTACCAAACTCTTCCTAGATCCAATCCTAGACATGCACACATCCATTGCCACACCCTAGCCTTGCCACTTGTTCACAGACATGTTGATTATTTAATTAAGTCTTATGCAATTTGAGAATTCATCAGAACTAAGCCTATAGTCCATTAAAACCCTAGCATGCATTTCTACAATCCTATAAGGTCCACTAAGCCTAATCATGTTCATAAAGCCCATTAAACCCAATCATGCTTATGTAGCCCATTAGGCCCAATTAAAATCCATTCATACAATCATCAATCCATCATACAACTTCACATAACAACTTTGCCAGTTTGGGCCCACTAGCTCAGCAGGCCCATTTAGCCCTGTCTAGCCTAGTTGGCCAAACAGTGGCCCGAGACCATGAGATCGCTCTCTAGGCCTCGATAATCGTATTGGTACCTCTACACGAGTGTTCACACACTCCTGTAATTGTCGGCGCCATCCTTTCGGCTATTCAGCTTTTCGGCATTCTGGTATTTCGGGATTTCAGCATTTGCTGATTGGTCGTGTGTGCGATGTATGTACACACCTGGATGATGAGACGTGTTACACTATCCTCGGACTTGAACCTACAACCAATACCAACCTCTAATCAATCACACACTTAACCACAATATTTACCCAAAAACTGAAGCGTTACCATAACCTCACCGTGTGCCACCAGTTCTAATAGCCCCTCTTTAGCTACTATTCATGAATATCCTTAGATCTGCATTAAACTTAATCGTTAAAGACTAAATAATAGGTGACTTGTATCCACTTAAGTCACCCTTTCTCTTACTATAGCCTATTCGGCCAACATATCCGAAAATCACGAACATTTACCAAAAAGCCGAAATAAATGGATAGCTTTTCGTCAGAGACTTGTAGATCCCTATCACGTTTGCGATCTTTGAACCCTACACTTACTAATACAGGGTTAACAACAAGAGAGAGTTAGGTAGCCCTCCAGCTTTTTCCAAAACACACTAAGGATGTTTAACTAAGTACTTACCGAATCTAACCTTTGATCCTACGGCCTAGATAGGTACTGAACGAGATCCGGCTTTTAAAACTTGATTAAGAGTAGATAACAGCAACCGATTTGTGATGGAGGAAAAAGAACAAAGAATCAGGAAAAAGATAGGGCTATTCGATTATAAAGAAGTATTCGACTTTTAGAGAAAGAAGAAGAACACAACACCAATAGGGATTTCGGTAAAAAGGAATGATGGTTATTCAGCAATGGAAGAAACAAAATGAGGGGGAGAAGAGAAAAAGTAATGGAAAACCAAAGAACCTTTCAAAGGAATTCGGCACCTCCCTTTTATAGCCAAAAGCCGAAACTACCTTCCCCCAAAGTCCCATTCGGCACCAACACATCCACACCTCAATCCCCTATCTTTTCTCTATTATCTTTACCTTAAATTTCTCTCCTGAACACTCCCTTCCAAAGTCCATTCTAGCCCCACTACCTTCCTTCCATGAGCAAAAATAAAGTACCAAATTCACCACTCTTAAGCCTCGAACCTTGGACCCCTTTCCCTGCTTGTAATGCTACCTTGTAGCTCTCCATGTAACGCCACCTTGCCACTGAGCCACAGGACTAACTGTGTCCTATTTTCCCTTTAATTTGTTTAAGAGGCCTATTACCTGAGACTAGGGTTCCACTAAGGCAAAAATTATTTTTTTTGCTAGAGCCCTGGATCAAGCCCAGGACTTTACCCACACTACTAATCATTCCTAATTCACTTAAATATTAAACTAAACTTGAAATTTTAAAATTTCCACATGCATCTAAATTATTTAAGCCGCCTCCTAACCAATCCCAAACTCAAGGCCCAATACTTCTAGGCCCACAATTCGGGGTGTTACATAAGGAATGAAGAAATTGAATAAAAATTGATTTTCGAGCCTTTATGTTGTTTAGGGGATTATTTTTCAAAATGATTGAAAGTTTAGGGATTTGCGATGAGAGCATTTATGTTCTTTGCTGGAATTTTATGGAAGAAAATGAATCTTGGTTGCTTAGTAAACAACTTTTGTGAAAGGATTTTCATGAAAAGTCACTAAATGGACTAGTTTGTAGAAATTGTAAAATGGGTTGTAATGTTGTGAAATAATAGAAATCTTGAGTTGCTATGAAAGTAAAAAGGGCTCGGTTAGGCCTAAAGAATAAAGAACTTCGATAAAAATTAATTTTTGAGCCTTGGGGGAAAAATCATAATTTTGTGAAAGTTTAGGGTAAAACTGCAAATTTGCCAAATGATGTTTTATGGACAACTAGTGATGATTATGAAACTCGGTTTAGCTTGAGTTGTCTTTAATTTCATGAATTTTCACTTTTCTGTCATAGGGACTCAATTACATGAATGTGAAACATACGTGATTCCCGATGCATTTGTTAGTGTTCCAAAGGACTCCACGAGTAAGACAGACAATATGAAATTCATATCTGGATTTACATATGAGATGCAAAAGATTTATAAATTTATGAAATTTATTAATAATGACCTGAGATAACGTGTTGTTTATTAATGTGTAGGTGAATCAAAGGACAAAGTCCAAAAGACAGTGGAAACGTAATCGGATTAACTGAGATAGGTACATAGGAAATTCATGCGAATATCGAGTGGTAACAACTTAAATGTGTATAATAAATCTATATTATAAATACGAGAAAGGTTATGGTTTGACATGCGAGATATTATTTTCAGTGTATGAAATAAAAATGCGAGAAATGAAAGTATGGGTAAGATTTCGTAAATTATTGATAAAGGTGGGCTATGTGCGATACCACCGTAAACCATTGATAAAGGTGGGCTATGTGTGATACCACCATAAATTATTGATAAAGGTGGGCTATGTGCGATACCACCGTAAATTATTGAAAAAGGCTATGTGTGATACCCTAGTAAATTATTGATAAAAGTGGGCTATGTGCGATACCACCATAAATCATCGATAAAGGTGGGCTATGTGCGATACCACTATAAATTATTGATTAAGATGGGCTATGTACAAAACCATCGTAATTATTGATAATGATGAGCTAAGTGCAAAACCACTTTATTATTAATGTCACTATGAATGGCTATGTGCAAATTTAATTTGTATGGTTTCTCTTTATGCTTGTGTAATTACTCAACATGTATTTGATAGCTAACATGAATCAAATGATTATATGAGCTTACTAAGCTTTACAGCTTACCTAGTTTATTCTTGCATGTGGTAGGACTTTAGAAGTCTGCTTAGGTTAGAAGGTAATGGAGATCTGGACGCACTATCCCGTCATGGTTTGGTACTTTAAGCTTTGCAAATTTTAGTTATATGGCATGTATAGGCTAGTTGTCGTATTAAGTGTAAAGTAAATTTAATCAATGGTTGCTTTAATGTTCAATACATGTTTAGCCATGAATTTGGCTTATTAATTATGTGAAGATATTGGTTGGTTAAAGAAGCATTTGAATAATGTGCTGAGATATTGATTATGAATATTTAGGATGTATGCATATGTTGGGAAGGTATCCTTGTAATGTTGTGTAGGGTGGTACAAGAAAAGGGTGGCAAATAGGCTCAGTATATAGCCTTGTTTTTGCTCACATGGGTAGGCATACGGGCGTGTGTCTAGGTCGTGTGTGAAACACGGTCTGCCCCAAGGCCATGTGACTAGACCATGTGTCCCTTGCACCTTAAGTTGGCCAAGTCAGTGTCACACACGGGTTGAGCACATGAGCATGTGCCTTAGCCATGTGGCCCTTAAGGGATGTTGATGTCAGAAATAGAATGCCCAGGTTTTTACACATGATCTGCGACACGGGCATGTCATGGCCGTGTGAGGGACACGGGCTGGGCACACAGGCATGTGCCAGGCCGTGTGAAAACCCTTGTAGGTTCGAAGTTAGAAAATAATTCTGCAAGAGTGAGGGCACAGGCAAGTCCCTAAATGCTTAGGCCGTGTGAGCCACACGGTCCATTAGCACGGCTGTGTTAAGAGGCCACACGGGCATGTTGCCCTCTCACACGGGCGTGTGACGTGTTTGCAGTAGTTTTTGATGAAATTTTCTTAGGTGCTTGAAATAGTCCTAAATTGTTTCTAAACTATGTTCTAGGCCCAGTAGGCCCATATGAAGGATCGAATACCAATGTTTGAAAATGTTTTAAATTGGAACGAAGTTTCAAGAATCGATAGTGTGTGTTTGCTTGTGTTTTAGTAAGGTAATGCCTTGTACCATGTTCTAACGTCGGACACCGGTAAGGGGTGTTATAGTTGCTATGAAATCTATCAAGCCCATGTTTTAATTTTAGAATTTGATGAAGATTTTGGGTTATGCCATTGATGAATTGTGAGCTTTGTGATGTTAGTTGATGAATTATGAAAGATATGTGTTAGATTAATATGTTTTGTATTTGGATTTTTGATGAATTTGAGTAATTAGGACTAAACTGTGAAAATAATAAATTGAGGGACCAAAATGTGAAATAAATGGAATGTATGGACTTGTAAGAATAAGGTGAATATTCAGCCTAACTATGATGTTGTGAGATTTTGCATATTTTGTGTTTTGTGCAATAGGGACTAATTTCTGAAAAGTGTGAAATGCCATGGCAAAATGGTAATTTGCCCATTTATGTGCTTATGGGTTGATTTGAATGAATATGTGATTTAATGAGTTAATTTTAATACATATAGATCAAGAAAAGAAGAATCCAAGTCTAGATTGGGGGAAACCAAAAGTCGACGAGTAACCCACTCATTTCATCGTTTCACACTTGAGGTAAGTTCATAGGAAGTAATTTCGTTATAAATGAATGTTAAATGTATTGATATTGTATACACTATGATGAATGTAAACCCGAAGAGGATTGAAATATCGAATGAAATATTACGGACTGGGACGATGATGAAAATGAATGTGGAAAAAGCTTCGTTAAACCTTAGGAATGATGTTGGGGTGCTAGTGACATGTCATTAGGTTGAGATTTGGCTTCAGGCCATGATATCGGCACTATGGGTGAGAGTAATACCTTGATTTGGCTATGGGCCATGGTATAGGTATTTTATGGAGTTACCTTAATTTGGCTACAGGCCATGGTATAGGAACTACGGGATAAGCTACCTTAAGTTGGCTACGGCCCATGGTATATGTACTTATCGATCCAAACCTTCGAGTATTCGATTTGCATTCCAAATGGTTCCACGAATAAGCAAAGGTTGTATTTGAGAAAGGAATTTAAACGAGATGATACAGGTATGTATGATGGCTATACGAGGAATTTATTGAAAGGTTCAATGAGATGACTTGATTATGTTTGTGTTATGAGAAAGGTTTGTGGTATGGTATATTTGGCATTAAGTTGTATAATTGTTTGAATTATATTTGATGTTATACATTGAATTATTTACTTATAGAATTACTAAGCTATAAAGCTTACTTGGTGTGTTTATTTCTATTTTATAGATCATCGAAGCTACTGGAGGCTCATGAATCATCAAGGATCATCACCACACTATCGCATCTTGTTTTGGTACTCTATTAAAAATATGAATAATGAATTATGGCATGTATAGTCTAGAAGTAGTTGAATATGTTTTGTAATCTTGCCATGTGGTATGGCTTGATAATGGATGGAATTATGTTTGAATTTAGTATGTGTTTTGTGTTACAAATTTGGTATGTTTTATAATGCAAATATGGCCCAATAAGAAATGGTCATTTTGATGGGATTAATGTTGTGAATTATGGTAAGGTTTAGATATGAAATGGAATGGTTTATAATGAGATATGAAGTATGTGTTTTGACATGATTATGGTTTATATTTTGGCATGAATTGGTAAGGAAATTGAGTGTGATTTTAGATGAGAATTATATGGCATGAATTGTGCATATTTTGGTTGTGTTTTGGCTAAGAAAAGTTGGCATAAAATGTATTGATTTTGGCTTGTAGGGATGACCCAAAATGGGTTGCAAAGTTGGCCTTTCGAATGGCCTATTTTTGTCCACACGGTTATAGACGTGGCCATGTGTCTCAACCGTGTGTGACACACGGTCACAGTACACGGAAGTGTGTTCCTTGGGGTACCTTTCAAATTAAGTCAATATACCCTACAGGTTTGACACGGCCTAGACACACAGTTGTGTCTAGTGGCCGTGGGTAGCACACGGGCTGGCACACTGGTGTGTGTCGGCCGTGTGACCCAAGTCAGTAGCCTCCCTAATTTTCACACGGCTTGGCTCACGGGCGTATCCTCAGCCATGTGGTGCAAGTTAGAATGTATGCTCTATTTTGCAATGGCTTAGACATACGGGAGTGTCTAAGGCCGTGTGAGGCACACGACCTGCCCATACGGGTGTGTGACCTCTGTAGCTTTAAAAAATGTTTAAGTTTCGAAAAATTTTGTATGAGTTCGGTTTAGTCCCGACCTTCTTCTAATGCATGTTTAAGGTCTCGTAGACCTTTATATGGGACTCACTGATGAGGTATGAGTATGTTTATGATGATAATGATTGTGAAATGCTCGTGAATGTTCTGAATTGTCCGATAATGCTCCTAACCCTAGTCCAGTGACGAAAACAGGATAGGGGTGTTACACCAAACATCATTCGTGAAGTTTACACTAATGGTAGATATAAAATCATTGATCAGGATGGCGTCAAAGTTGGACCAATCAATGGGAAATTTCTAAAACACTACTGTAACACCCCTAACCTGTATCTATCGTGGGAATAGGGTTACAAAGAGTTACCAAAATTTACAGATCAAGTAAATAGACGCTTCATTTTATACAGTATTCATGTCAGAAATCAGACACAAAGTCCTTATATGAACCCTCGAGGTCCAAAACATGCATTAGAAATGGGTCGAGACTTAACCAGGTACTTAGAAAATTTTTTGTGAAATTTCAAAATTTTTACAAGGTACAGGGGTCACACGCCCGTGTGGGCATTTGATGTGAGGCACACGGCCGTGTCCCCAGACCGTGTAACTTTTTGACCTGAAATACGTTAATGTGTAAAGGTCACACGACCAAGCCACACACCCGTGTGCCAGGCCGTGTGATCAATTTTGAGCATTCTATTTTGAAAACTTAATATGCAAGGGACACATGGCTAGGTCACACGCCTATGTGCTAGGCTGTGTGTCACACACTGCTGAGACACACACCCATGTCTCTGCCCATGTGGATGAAAATAGGTTATTTTCCAAGCCACATTTCCAACCCAACTTGTCTTCCTCCTACACCAACACTTAAACACATTCATAAATCATATCAAAGCATGTAAATCAGGTCCAAAATCATGTCTTAAACATGACATATTATAACATATAACCAATATACCTTTAGATACCTCAAATGACAATTTATTTTCATGTTAAACTATCAATCATACTTGCCTGGTTATCAAATGCATCTATGCATGACCATATTCATACTTCAAACATGATAGATCCACTTATAAACATATCAAAATATGCTAACAAAAACCATTCCAATGGCTAGTTTCATTCAAAATTTTTACATGCCATTATTGGCTAAATAACATATACATTCCATTATAACCATAATTGATTTACCATATATATCGAAATAGGCCAATGGATAGTGTGAGTGATCTCCGCCAAGCTTCCAATCCAACAAGCCTCTGAATTACCATAGAACAGGGGAAAATAAAACAGAGTAAGCATGAAATGCTTAGTAAGTTCGTATAACATGGTAAATAACTTACCATATATTTATGTTCAAAATAAATATGCAAGGCACTATCAACCAATTTGGTCACAAGCCCTAAACACATATCCTCATCATGTTAGCCAAGTAATCACATATAATAGTCCTTAGTCATGGATGAACAAAGTCATCAAGCATGATCCACATTCATGTAACAACCAATTTATGCATCAGTATATCAGGTAATGTCATTTCCATGTACTTCATATACATACGGGTAATAGTTCGTTTTTAAGTCATACTATCTCATATAAATATCAAGAAACATTTTTAGGCTCAATAATAACCAAATTCCCATATACATATACTTTCCACATCATGAATTCAAATAATATATACAAATCATACCCATGTATTTCAAGTACATTTTAATAATATTTTGTCTCAAGATCAGATTATTTCATGTCAGGAATTTACTCATTAAATTAATTAAAATATCAATGGAAACCTAGGAAAATACATTCAAAGTGTACAAATCTATAATCTTAGATGAACATATTCATCAAACAAGTTCCATGTTCATATATCACCATCTCATACTTCCATATATCACGTGTCATCATTTTCATGTATTTCAGATTGATACATGTGATAATTCATTTCGTGTTCATATTTTCTCATGTCAGGATTTTGCCCATTGAATCATTACAAACAACGATGGATACATAAGTAGTACACTCGAAGTGTATAAACTAGAAACCATCAATTCATATTCAGAGGTACCCATAAGGGCACATAATCAAGAAGCACACTCTCGAGCCATATAACAGGATGCTCATGTGAGCCATGTGACAGAATGCTTATCCGGCTATATCAGGAGACTCATAAGAGTCTATAATAGAAAGTTCACAAAGAACTTTTAATCAGGAAGCTCACGAAGAGCCTATCAGGAATGCTCACAAAGAGCTGTATAATAGGAGCTCCGGATAACATAACATGAAGTTCAAAAGAGCCATGTTAGGAAGCTTATAAGAGCCTATATTAAGGAGCTCATGAAGAGCTACATTTGTGTCCGCAATAAATGCTAGATCATAACCAATCGAATCAAGTAACAGGACACTCGCAAAGAGCTACGGTAGTGTGCAACACATGCAGGATTACTACCTATCAGGATGCTCGCAAGAACCATGTAACAGGAATGCTCAAGGAGGCTTTTATTAGGATGCTCGTTCGAGCTAAAATTTCCACAACATATGCAGGTCTATAATCAATACGGGAAAATACTGTATCAATAACATTGCATTATACAGAACTTATCAATTATCATGCAATATCGGGCATGTGATTAATTTCATACATTAAAAATTTATGCAATTCACACAAATACAACATTCAATTCAAACATATTAGTATTCATTATTAAGTTACACGAACTTACCTCAATAAATATTTGTGTACGTAAAATCTACTAATTCGACACTTTCTCTTTTCCTCACTCTAACTCTAAATTTGGTATATCCGGATCTATACGAGTAAATTTAACATCAATTTAATACAATTCATACTCAATTCAGTCCAATTCACATCTTAGGAAAAAGCACCATTTTGCCCCTAAACTTTTAATTCATGACAATTTCGTCCTTAGGCTCAGAAATTGAAATTCATGCAATTTAATCCTTATTCCAAGCCTAACCAAATTTTACATGCAAGATTTATAGCCCATGTGTTTCATAAAAATTCAGAATTTTCCATGAATTTTAAACTTTACAATTTAGTCCTAAAATCATGATTTCATAAAAATTCACTTTACAAAAGTTGGTTATCTATCAACAACTTTTCATTTTCTACCATAAATTTTAAAATTTCAGCATGCTCATCCATCGAAAAACCCTAGTACCTTAATAACTTTACAAATTAGTCCCCGAGATAGCTAAATTAAGCTATTACAATCTCGAAAATATAAAAATCATTAAAAACGGGACAAGAAAACATATCTAATTGAGCCAATAAAGCTTGCTATCTCTTTTCTAGGGTTTCCATGTATTTTTGGGGAAGAAGGTGATAAATTGATGATATTTTCATTTTTTTTATCATTTATCATCTTTATTTTTTTTCTTTCCAATTTTGTCATTTTCTTTATTTTATTTTCCATGGATGAATATCATCCTTAACTACTAAGCATTTTCAATTAGTCTATTTACCATATAAGGACCTCCACTTTAAAGTTTTATAACTATATAATCCCTTTAGCTATTAGAACTCAACTTTTGCACTTTGTGTAATTTGGTCCTTTATCAAATCAAACATGTAATCGATAAAATTTCTTTACGAAATTTTTGTATGACATTACTATTGTATTGTAGACCATAAAATAATTTTAAAATAAATTTCTCTTCTGGAATCGAATTTGTGGTCCCGAAACCACTGTTCTGATTTCTATAAAAAATGGGCTATTATAGCTATTATGCTTGAAGGTTTTCGCTCCTGAGCATGAGTTTAAATTGCACAAAAAAAGCTTGTGACGCTAAAAAAAATCCTTCTTTGGATGACTTAAGCAAAAGTTAGAACAAAAGAATGAATAAAATACTTGTTAAGTTTAAAATCCTTTTTTGGATGACTTAGGAAAAAATTAGGACAAAAAAAAAAAAGAAAAGAAAAAGAAAGTGAACTATGTTATGACTTGATCCTTCAAAATTTCGGGTACATATGCAGTTGGTTTTGCTACCAAGTTCAATCAAACCAAAAAACATTACTTGAACGATTATTTTTCATATCATAGTCTACACTTCCAAGATGACATATGGAAAAAATTTATTCATTTCAAACTTGAAGATGAAGTACAATTCAACAAAGTTCTCTAAAGAAGATTTATGAACACATCGAAAGAACAAAAAGCCTTGATCTAAAATCTTTCAACTTTTTTTGAATTTCTAACATGTTTCACAATAATTTAAGGTTTTCAACTTTATATCATTCTAGTCCGATTGCAAGTTGTGCGGATTCCACTTCCAAATTTACATTACTTTAGTGTTTTGGCCATATCTTTAGCTATAAGACTCCATTTCTGGCCCATAATATATCATTTCAAAAGGAATTGAAAGCTCTAACTCTACTTATTTCATAGATAGGAGCTAAAAAATGTCAGGAAGGTGCCCAAAAATAGCCTAAAAGTTAGTGTCACAAATATGCTAAAAGAGATAAGAGAGTCACAATGTTCCAATCGATGAGGAAGTGTCGCGCCCCAAGTCTATGCCCCGTAAAGGGTCTAGAATTGATGCGTTACTATGAAAAGAAGATCTCTTCTTTTTAGAAGTGCATTGGGCGAAGACTCGAGTTTCATTTATTCAACTAGATATGCATAAAGTAATAGTATTAAACATTTATAATTAGTGGGCTTAAAAATCTTAGATTATGAAAGTTATCCAAAAACAAATAAATGACACTACAATTGGGCGTTTATGAGAGTTTAGTTACAAATAACAGCTCTAAAAAAGAGTAAATCAATGAACTCGTCCCCTTCATGCTTTTCATACAAAGTACTAAACCTCAAAATTCTCACAGCAAAAAGTATCCTTTGGCGAAATCCTTTAAGTCTTCCTACTCGAGTGATCTAGAGAAGGAAAGATAAATGGGGTAAATTCATAGAACTTAGTGCGTTCCAGGGTAGACTCTCAGATAGCTATGCATTAGGAAAATGAATAAACCCTTACTCCTTAGTGGTAAACACAATTTGCCCATTAGCGAAGACCAAACTTGCACAGATTCATATTAGACTAAGCTTTTTAGCATATACATTACATCCATACATTCATGCAGACAACCTTTTTTATGTTAGCCAAACTCGGATCCGTGTTTAGAGATCAATCATTTCTTTCATTTCCTTTATCATGTGAGTCAATCTGGTTTGCAATGTACCTACCTTACTTGATGCAATCTCATGTTCATTTGTTGAATCAAGCTGCTTATGTTCCCAATCACAAAATTAAGTAGTATGGCTTGGTTCTTGGATAGGTTTGTAAATGAACAAGTTGATTTAAAAACAAATGGGGTTTAAGTGTTTAGAAAATGGCCAAGATATGTTCAGTTTAAGGCTAAAGAAAGAACCAATATTATATAGTAATATTGACCTGAATCTTAAAACAACACTTAAGCTAAAAAATGGTGTGGATAGTTTGAAACCGTGACCCACTATCTATATTGGGATAGGAACCAAAATGGTATTGGTTGACTCGCCTCACACTATCAGAAACCTTATTTTAGGTATTGGAGAAAATATTATTTTGAGAGTATGGCATGTATAGGGTCTTGGTTATTTTGTATATGTGTCATAGTTGATTGGGCCATTGGTGTTGGCTTATATTGGTTAAGTGATCATTTTGTATAAGGCCATTGGAAATTGGCTAATGTTGATTATAAGTTTAATCATATGATGATGCATTCCATATATGTGGTAAGTTGTATGATTTGGGTTGATAAGTGTATGATGTTTGACTATGATAGATATAGCATGAGAATGATGTGTTAATGTCTTAGTTGTAGACATTTAGTTACTTAATTATGCTATGTTTTGTATCTATGATTTGGTATTTCTGTGTACGTGTAACAGGGTGGCAAATGGCTTGGAAAATAGCATTTATTTGTCCACACAGGTAGAGACAAGGGCGTGTGTCTAGGCCGTGTGTGACAGACGGTCTACCCCATGGGCATGTATTTAGGCCGTGTGTCCCCTGCACCTTAATTAGAAACAGAATGCTCCGAATTAAGCACATGGGCAGGGACATGGGCATGTTTCTCAACCATGTGGACAGTACAGCCTTGAACACGAGAGTGTGCCCAGGGTGTGTGAAGTCTGCACCTATTTTATGAAAAATTATGAAAATTAAATTGACCACACGGCATAAGCACACGGCCGTGTTCTTGGCTGTGTGACCTTCAAATGTTGATGACGGCATAAACAAAGAGTTACACAAGTTAGGGACACAGGCATGTGAGACCACATGGCCTACCCACATGGGCATGTTCCATAACCACACAGGCGTGTGACCCTTGTGTAGTGGGAAATTTTCTAACATTTTGAAAAATTTTCTAACGGTTTTGGTTTAGTGCCAAACCACTCAAATGTATGTTTTAGGCCTTGTAAGCTCATTTTAGAGACTTTATAATGGCAAATGAATGGTTTTAATTTGGACACAAATTTATGGCTTGGAATTTTGTGTTTATTCATGTGATAAGTCCAGTAATGCCTCGCACCCTATTTTGGTGTTGAATACGGGTAAGGGGTGTTACATTTAGTGGTATCAGAGCTATTGTTTAGTCGATTCTTGGACTAACCTAGCGTGTGTACGAGTCTAGCTATACATGCCATATATAAATTGTGATAGTGTGACGACTCTTAATCGAGCCATAGTTGATGACGTTGAAAGTAATGCGCCGGCTCTTGCCCAAGGGACCGCGCCACCGGAAAGTAGACATGTGACAATTAGTCAAGGAGAAGGGGCTAGGGAAGCCTTCCTCCACATGATGAATGAATGGTATACTAAATTTATTCGAACAAACCATACGGTTCAACCTCCTCCACCCCCTTATTATCCCCAACTGGTTCCTATAGCTACCTAAGGTGCAAATTTGGTAAGATTGAATAAGTTTCCGGTTGATAAGATTTGAAAGTATGGGGCTGAAGAATTTAGGGCTAATGTAGATGATGATCCCGAGAGGGCAGAATTCTGGCTTGAGGACACTGTTCGAGTATTTGATGAGCTTTCTTGCACACTAGAGGAGCGTTTGAAATGTGCTATATCACTTCTGAAGGATTTGGCCTATCATTGCTGGAAAACTTTAGTATCAGTGGTACCAAAGGAAAGAGTCACTTGGGATTTCTTCCAAGAGGAATTCAGAAAGAAGTATATAAGTTAGTGGTTTATTGACCAGAAACATAAAGAGTTCTTAGAGTTGAAACAAAGCCGAATGACTGTCTCTAAATACGAGCGAGATTTTGTTAAACTCAGTAAATATGCTCAGGAATGTATTTCCACAGAGGCTATCATGTGTAAGAGGTTTGAAGACAGGTTCAATGAAAATATTAGACTGTTTGTTGGAATTTTAGAGTTGAAGGAATTTATGGTGTTAGTCGAATGAGCTAGTAAAGCCGAAGAGTTGAATAAGAAAAAGAGAAAAGCTGAGCTTGAGGTTAGAGATTTGAGAAAGAGGCCGATGAATAAGTCATTTCAATCTTCATCAAAGACAATGAGAGATATGCACATCCATTCGAATGTTTCAACTGGGAACCCTAGCAGAGATCGTGGGAGGCAATATTCAGGTTCTAAGGCTCGAACTACGTCCATAGCGAGCGTTGGTAATGTTAGGTCTAATAAGCCTGAATACCAACATTGTGGAAGGCAACATCCCGGTGAATGTTGGATGATCAACCGGGCTTGTTTTAAATGTGGCTCCCAAGATCATTTCATTAAGGATTGCCCTGAAATGATTGAAAAAGATAACTTTCAAAATTCTAGATCGAGTAACACTGCTACTAGAGGGAGACCAATGAGAAATACTGGAAATAGAGCCAGTAACAAAGGTGTATCCAAGGATTCAGCTGTGAGATCAGAAGTTAGAGCACCTACGAGAGCTTATGCCATTCGTGCTTGGGAAGATGCATCATCCCCTGATGTGATCACTGGTACATTTTCTCTTTATGATACTAATATAGTTGCATTAATTGATCCTAGATGGGCACGCTCCTATCTTTGCATGAATTTGGTATCTAGTAAGAATTTACCTGTTGAGTCTACTGAGTTTGTGATTAAAGTGTCAAACCCTTTAGGCAAGTATGTGTTAGTGGATAAAGTCTACAAGAATTGTCCTTTGATGATTCGAGGTCACTATTTTCTGACTGACTTAATGTTGCTGCCATTAGATGAATTTGATGCTATTTTGGATATGAACTCATTGATTATGCATGATGCCAAGGTAAATTGTAGGCATAAAATTATTGAATTGAAATGTGAGGATGGTGAGATTCTTTGGGTTGAAATAGATGATCAAGTAAACTGCCTGTTGTAATTTCATCTATATCTGCTTAAAGATATGTGAGAAAGGGTTATAAATCATTTCTTACGTATGTATTGATTACGAAAGTGTCTAAACTGAAAATTAAATCAATGACAGTAGTCTGTGAATTTTAGGATGTGTTTCCAGAAGAGGTGCTAGGATTGCTGCCGATTAGAGAGGTAGAGTTTGCTACTGGTTTGGTACCGGGGACTGTCCCGATATCGATAGCTCCATATAGGATGGCTCCAACTTAATTAAAAGAATTAAAGACTCAGTTGCAAGAGTTGATAGATAAGGGTTTTACGAGACCGAGTTTCTCTCCTTGGGGTGCTCCAGTGTTATTTGTAAAGAAAAAAGAAGGATCCATGAGACTTTATATAGATTACCGACAACTCAACAAGGTGACTATAAAAGAATCAGTATCCTTTGCCGAGGATTAACGACTTGTTTGACTAGTTGAAAGGAGCAACAGTGTTTTTGAAGACAGATTAGAGATCCAGATACTACCAGTGGAGAGTTAAAGAGTTGAATATGCTGAAAATCGCGTTCAGAATTAGGTATGGACATTATGAGTCTCTTGTTATGCCTTTTGGACTTACAAATGCTCCTACCATTTTTATAGACTTGATGAATCGGATCTTCTGACCATACTTGGATAAATTTGTGGTTGTGTTTATAGATGATATCCTAATTTACTCTCGAGATGAATCCGATCATGCTGAGCATCTAAGAATTGTGTTGCAGACTTTGAGAGGTAAGATATTGTTTGCTAAGTTTTGTAAAAGTGAGTTTTGGCTCCGAAAAGTTAGATTTTTGGGACATATTGTCTCTGTAGAAGGTATAATGGTTGATCCAAGCAAAATTTTGGCAATTGTTGATTGGAACCGCCAAGAAATGTATCCAAGGTTAGAAGCTTTCTGGGCTTAGCCGAGTACTATAGATGTTTTGTTAAGGGATTTTCAATGATTGCTACTCCGTTGACATGGTTATTATAGGAAGATGTTAAGTTTGAATGGTTAGAGAAATGCCAAAAGAGTTTTGAGCAATTGAAAGCTTTATTGACTGAGGCACCAGTGTTAATACAACCTGAGTCAGGAAAAGTGTTTGTAATTTTTAGCGACGCATCATTGAATGGTCTCGGTTGTGTATTGATACAAGAAGGCAAGGTGATAGCTTATGCCCCGAGATAGCTAAAACCGTATGAGAAGAACTATCTGACGCACGATCTAGAGTTGGCTGCCATTGTGTTTGCTTTGAAAATTTTGTGTCATCATTTGTACAATAAGAAATGATGTGTCTTTAGCAATCATAAATTTTAAATTATTTGATGATTCAAAAGGATTTGAACTTGTGAGAACGAAGATGGCTCGAGTTGTTGAAAGACTATGAGTTGGTAATCGACTATCATCCAGGAAAGGCGAACATAGTCACAGATGCTTTGAGCAGAAAGTCCTTGTTTGCTTTGAGGGCTATGAACACGAGATTGACTTTGTCTAATGGTGGTTCAATCTTGGCTGAAATGAGAGCTAGACCGATGTTGCTTTAGCAAATTTGCGAAGCTTAGAAGTGTGATAGTGATTTGCAAGCCAAAAGAGCTCAGTGTGAAATAGGTAGTAATTTAGATTTTCAGATTTGTTAGGATGATTGTTTGATGTTTCGAGATAGAGTGTGTGAATAGAAAAATGATGACTTTATTCAGAAGATTTTGCATGAAGCACATAGTGGTTGTTTGTCTGTTCATTTTGGTAGTACGAAAATGTATAATGATTTGAAGAAATTGTATTGGTGGCCAAGTATGAAGCAAGATATTTCTGAGTTTGTATCAAAATTGTATTTGTGGCTAGGTATGAAGCGAGATATTTTTGACTTTATAATGACATATGAATGGTTTTCACTTGGACGCAAATTTATGCCTTGGAATTGTGTGTATATTCGTGTGATAAGTCTGGTAATGCCTCGCACCCTGTTCTGACGTTGAATATGGGTAAGGGGTGTTACATGGTGTGGATAGTTTGAAACCATGACCCACTATCTATATTGAGACAGAAACCAAAATGATATTGGTTGAACGCCACACTTTAATAAAGTGATAAGTTCAAGAAGAAAACAGAATTGACGCCACAAGATAGACTTGATAAGTTAATTGAGTCAAGAAGAACAAAGAGAGTTGAACACTCACAAATATGATAAAATACATAGAAGGTTCAAAAGTTTGAAATACATGTTTTGAGTTTAATATTTATAGCTCTACAAAGGTGTAACACCCCAAACTCGGCCTGGACGTTATGGCTGAATTTGGCGGCATCACATGTAAAGGGGAGTCGTAAAATTAGATGTTATTGGAAAACCTTAAAGTGTTTGATAAACGGGTTTTCGATTTTAAAACCAACGTTGTTTGAGGATTACTTTAGTTTAAAACAATTATTGGTGAAAACTTGCATATTAAGGATTGATTAAGACTTTAAATTATTATTTAAAAATCTCAGTTTTCATATTCATTATTAATTTCATATGTTTCAAAAATAGCGGAAGCTTTCTCTTTGAAAACGTTTGTATACTTGCATTGGTTTTGAAAGACGTCGTTTTCTTTTTAAAGCACGTGCATTAAAAACTAAGAGTTAAGCAATTTAAACACAATAAAATCCTGAAATTAAAATTAAACCACGGAAAGGCCTTATTACAATAAAAACCCAAATGAAAGAAATGTAATTAAAGCAAAGTAAATTAAAGTACTAAAAATCCATTTGTCCATAGTGTGGCCACCTCCGAATTCTCCAATACGTCTAACCGCCCTTCATTAAGGATTACCTGAAAAATTAAAAAGAGGGGTGAGTTTACAAAAACTCAGTGTGTACTACCCCCAATAATCAAATAGCATACATCACATCAATCTGGGTCTAAACCCATTATGGTAATAGTGGCAAATGGGCCATAGCCCGCAATAGCCTCGAATGGGCCTGAGCCCATAGCAAAATCAGAATCAATGTATGTAATGCATATAAGCCCCAACCAACCCTACACTCCATGTCCCGTCCAACCCTACACTTCTGTGGGGATTAAATCGACCCATCCATCCCTACACTCCCAATGTAGCACTGGTTGCGGCACTGACTAAGAACGCAGCAGAGCTGCGAAAAGTATAAGCAGCTTAAAACCATCGGTAGGTCCATAGTCGTCTCAGGCGACCCGTGCAACTAGGTCCACAGTCATCTTAGGTGGCCCATGCAACCCTAACAGATCAAACACTCCCTCCAATTATAACATCCCGTCCCCATGCAGCATAAAATCAAGTATGAATGCAAACATAAATAACAGATGGCATACTTAATCAAATACATATCACATAAGGGTATTATAGACATTTCACCTTATAGGGGCATAACGGTCATTTTGCAATTTAGGGTCTAAGTACACATACCGACCCATCAGTAGGTTCACAGTCGTCTCGAGAAACTTGTGCAACCTTTTTCAATCAAAATGTACAATTAGGCCTAAGCCCATTAAATCGCCCAAGTGGGGCCCACATGCTTATTTGGCCCGCTAAGCCAAAATCAACCTTAGCCATGTAAACAACATAACCAGGTCCAATATTTCCACATATCCATGACAAAGACCCGTGTAGGGCCCACGAGCCCATCGGGCCCACACGGCCCAAAATTGGCCAAGCCCATGAGGTCGCTCATGGTGGCCTCTACTATCACATCTGATTTTCCACACATACGTTTGCACACTCGTGTGGCAACCGTTTCTGAACCTTCAGCTTTTCAGCATTTTGCCGCTCTATGATCTATTAGTGTGAGTACACACCTTGATAGCGAAAAACGCAAACTCCTACAAGCGTCAAACCTTGATTGAATGTAATACGACCTATAACCCTAAGATTGCTTTCTAGGATCAATCCACGTTCCTTGTCACAAAAACATTCAAAAGAGTCACTTTCAAACTACCACTGATCAAAGAAGGAGAAGTCGAAAGCCAATAACAGGGTCTAAGTTAAAAGAAAAAGAAAGAGAAAGATCGATAAAGGTTGAGAGATAAATGGAGAAGAAGAGAAGAAAGGTGAAATTGGTTACGTTTATGAGAGGGAGAAAAGAGAAGAAAAGGAATTGTATTCGACACAAAAAATGAGAGAGAGAAGTAGAGATTCGGTAACTAGGAAAAAAAAGATTGAGAGGGGAGGGCAAGGTTTGGCTTAAAAGAAAGAAAATGAGAAATGCCTAAGAGCAAAGTGCCTATTCGGCCTAACAAGAAAAAGAAAGGCAAATTTCGGTCACCAAGAGGGTAAGAACATGCACCGGAGCCAAAATCCCAAAGATGAAGGAATGCTAAACATGAAAGAAAGCAAATTCGACAATTGCCAAAACTAAAAAAACATGCTCAACCTCTCCAAAATACCCAAAACCAATTTTCCTAGAGTGTAGAGACCAAATTCTACACAAGTACCTCATCTCCATCCACCCTCTTCAAATTTCCTATTTTTCCTCCATAAATCACTCCGTAATCCACTCCCTAATTTCCCCCTCAACCCCTTCCTTGATTCAATCTAAAACCAATTCAAATTCCCTTCACCACCTCATGACCAAGTCAACCTCAGTGTTCCAGTCCAACTCCACCTCCCACTTAGCTTAACCAGCAAAATAATAATTCATTTTCTTGTACCACGAGTTGAACCTTAGACTTCATGCACACACCACACACCTCTTGCCACTACACCATAGGCTCTTTTTGTGTCATAAATCACCCATAATAAATTATAAAGCCTTCAAGCTAGAACCAAAGTTCACCAAAGAGAACAAGCCAAAAATCTTCAAAAGCCAATGCTTGAACCCAGGACTTTGCCAATACTTCTCAGGGCCCTTAACCACTAAAGCAGCCATTTAAATTGTCACTTCTGGCACAACAAACATTCATGTGCCGACTTCCAAACGCTCCCCAAGCTCAAGGCCCATTTCTTCTAGGCCCAAAATTTGGGGCATTACAAAAGGTCCAACTGAATGGACAAATTTAGTTCAACTTAATTAAGCTAATTAGCCTTTGAGCTATCCCACATGTCTTTTGAAGATTTCCAAGCCTTGGTGACGCCAACAGCCATGACCATTTGTAATCCCAATCAATTAATTCAATTGACTTAAGGAATGAGCTGAATATGCAAGTAGATGATTGGTCAAGTAGATGTGAACATGGTTTGATTCCATCTGGGGAAGCTGAATGTGCAACTAACATTTTAATGCTGATTATGGTGCATGGACAACCTCCTAATGTGAACATGTAGATTTGGATGGTCACCTTGGTGTGAACTTAGCTACTAGCTGAATAGTCAAGTGTGAAAACACTTGAAACCATTGCTCTCCACGAAAAGGTGCTTGCAGAAAAACAATCAATAGCTCTTTCATGAATGCAAATCCAAATGCATGTCTTCCCCATAAATGATGTCCATTGAACATGCTTGCTGACCAGCCAACGTGAACAACCGAAAAGACATTTAAATTCGGCTTAAATTCAATAATAAGGCATGATTAAAACACCATTTAATTTGTATAAACATTAGACACAATTATGATGTCTGAACTAAGACCAAATTAAAACATATATTATTGTTGTACTAAATAGGACATAATTAATAGACTTAAGACACATTAAAATGTTGTCCTAAATAGGACATAATTAATAGACTTAAGACATATTAAATATCTTCAGATTATTGTATATTTAAAACTCAAATTAATTTATGAAACAATTTAAAGACTCAGAATATAACAACTAAAATAACTAAAAACAACTCAATGTCCTTATTCAAGCAACCAAACATAGCAAAATGAAAATTAAAGCTTAGCTTGAGGAAAGCTACATGGAATGCATGAAGAACTAGTCCAAGATTGATCGATAAGCCCTACAATAGCTTCTACCCAAATTCATTCAATGAGGCCCGAGATAGCTTCTTTGAATCTTTTGGCTCAAGGATGAGTGATCGTCCCCATTGGTAACTCAATTGGTTAGGTAGCAGCCTTGGTCATGATCACATCATCCCCTCCCTCTTCAAAATGATTTGTCCCCAAATCATCGCCTACATCATAAGGGGAAAGATCAGACACATTAAAGCTAGCACTAATACTATACTCACCTAAAAGGTCTAGTTTGTATGAGTTATCATTGATCCTTTCCAACACTTGGAAATGACCATCGCCTGGTGGTAGCAACTTGGACATTCTTTGTGCAGGAAACCTCTCCTTTTGCATATGTATCCAGACCCAATCTCCAGGTTCGAAGATTACTCGCTTGCGTCCCTTGTTTACTCGCTTGTGTGATTGCCAACGCCATCCTTTTGGCTTTTCGGCATTCTGGCATTTTAAGATTTCAGCTTTTGCCAATTGGTCGTGTGTGCAATGTATGCACACACCTGGTTGATGAGACGTGTTACACTATCCTCAACCTTGAACCTACAACCAATACCAACCTCCAATCAATTACACACTTAACCACAATATTTACCCAAAATCTGAAGCCTTACCATAACCTTACCATGTGCCACCAATTCTAATAGCCCCTCATTAGCTACTATTCACGAATATACTTAGATCTACTTTAAACTTAATCATTAAAGACAAAATAATAGGTGACTTGTATCCACTTAAGTCACCCTTTCTCTTACTACAGCCTATTCGGCCAACATATCCCAAAATCACAAACACTTACCCAAAAGTCAAAACGAATGGATAGCTTTTTGGCAGAGACTTGTAGATCGCTATCACGTTTGCAATCTTTGAACCCTACCCTTGTTAATACAGGGTTAATGACAAGAGAGAGTTAGATAGCCCTCCAGCTTTTACCAAAACACACTAAGGATGTTTAACTAAGCACTTACCAAATCTAACCTTTGATCCTGCAGCCTAGATAGCTACTGAACGAGATCTGGCTTTTAAAACTTGATTAAGAGTAGATAACAGCAACTGATTTGTGATGGAGGAAAAACAACAAGGAATAGGCAAAAAGATAGGGCTATTCGTTTATAAGGGAGTATTCGGCTTTTAGAGAAATAAAAGAACACAACACTAATAGGGATTTGAACAAAAAGGAATGATGGTTATTCGACAATGGAAGAAACAAAATGGGGGGAAGAGAATTCGGCAACAGGGAGAAGAAGAAAAGTAATGGAAAACCAAAGAACCTTTCAAAGGAATTCAGCACCCCCTTTTATAGCCAAAAGCCGAAACTACGTTCCCCCAAAGTCCCATTTGACACCAACACATCCACACCTCAATCCCCTATCTTTTCTCTATTATCATTACCTTAAATTTCTCTCCTGAACACTCCCTTCCAGAGTCCATTCTAGCGCCACTACCTTCCTTCCATGAGCAAAAATAAAGTCCCAAATTCACCACTCATAAGCCTCGAACCTTGGACCCCATTCCTTGCTTGTAATGCCACCTTGTAGCACCCCATGTAACGCCACCTTGCCACTGAGCCACAGGCCCAATTGTGTCCTATTTCCCCCTTAATTTGTTTAAGAGGCCTATTACCTAAAACTAGGGTTCCACTAAGGCAAAAATTAATTTATTTGCTAGAGCCCTGGATCGAGCCCAGGACTTTTCCCACACTACCAATCCTTCCTAATTCACTTAAATATTAAACTAAACGTGAAATTTTAAAATTTTCACATGCATCTAAATTATTTAAGTCACCTCCTAACCAATCCCAAACTCAAGGCCCAATGCTTCTAGGCCCACAATTCGGGGTGTTACAATTCACCCCTCTTAAAAAAAATTTCGTCCTCGAAATTTCTAAATAACACGGTGATCATTTATCCACTACTCTACCGCTGCGCACTCTAATCTAAATAATTTTAATACGCACCCAAGACATCCACCTATCGCAAACATTCTCAAACACACACAGAATAAGTACCAAATTCTGATTCAAATGTTTATAAAGCCCTAACACTTCCACGGCCTCTGCCGCGGCCTCTTGCACCTCTTCTAGCGCTCATCATTACGTACGTATTTATGGATTAAAAATTTTATGAAATTTTAGTTCATAGTTCCACTGTTTAAAGCTTATGTCTTATGCAAGTAATAATTTAAAAGTTATTTCGTCGTCGCAAATCCACTACAGGCTTAAGTTTCCTACGGGCTTTAGTCTCTAAGAACCTATTGTTTAAACTAGCCCAATATCTAAATATAGTTCAACAATTTAAACAAGTTCAGTAATAAAAAAACATACTTGGCTTGACGTCGAGGGCTCGGTGAACCATACTTCAAGAATCCTGCAAAAACTTTTTAATCTAGTTGTTTTAAAAACCCAAAATCTAAGGCCCATTTCACAACTCGAGCTTTGCAACTAGGCCCTGATACCACTAAATGTAACAACCCAGACCCGGCCCAGACGTTATGGCCAAATCTGGTGATGTCACATCAAAGGGGTTATTTCAAAGCAACTTTGTTTAGTTAAAATTATGTTCAGTGGAAAAGTTGCTTGGTTAAAAACTCAAGTTTAAGATTTAGAAAATCAAAATCCTTGTAACTTGTTAAGTTATAATGAAAGCCCATGTTTTAAGAAAACGTTCACATGTTAGAGTTATTTAGAAAACCATGTTTAACTTTAAAAATTTATTTAAGTTTGATGTTTCGATAGTTGTAACAATAATAATCCTAAATAAAAAGTCAAATCAGAGATACAAGGCCTTATTACATCCCATTGAAAAAAATAAAGTAATTAAAAATAAAGTAATTTGAAAACTATTTAAAACTTCTAAGTAGCTTGCAGTGTGGCCATCCCTGAGTCCTCTCCCACGTCGAGCCGTCTACTGAGGGTCACCTGAAACATTAAATTAAAGGGTGTAAGTTTCGCAACTCAGTGTGTACGACCCTTGGCAATCAAATCCATTCAATATACAAATATCACATTGGGCCTAAGCCCTAACAATATCGGTGGTCTAGGACCTTAGCCCACATAGACCTCATATTATATCAGAATCACATGAATGCAATGCTCCCATCCCAAATCCAACCCTGCACTCCATTTCCCTTCCAACCCTACACTCCTGTGGGGATATAAATATCAACCCACCCATCCCTACACTCCAAAGGTAGCACCAACAGCGACACTACTCAATGTTGTAGCAAAGCTGCTATTCATATAATGGGCTTAAAGCCACCGGTGGATCCACAATCGTCAAGCGACTATGCGATCCTCACATATCTTCCTTCGTTTCATTAATTCCCACCGACATGCAACATACATTTCATGAATGCAACATACAAATTTTCCACACATTAAGCACTTAGGGGTATTTTAGTCATTTCACTACCCAGGGGTATTTTGGTAATTTCTACCCTACGAGGGTGTTTCGGTAATTCTACCCTACGAGGGCGTTTTAGTAATTCTACCCTACATGAGCATTTTAGTAATTCTACCCTACATGGGCATTTTAGTAATTCTATCCTACAGGGGCATTTTCGGAATTCTACCCTAGAGGGGTATTTCTGTAATTTCTACATTTTAGGTTTTAGTTATGAACTTTGGCCTATCAACAAGTCCTCGCAGTTAAGGCGAATGAACACTATGCACCAGGTAGGATACCAGCGAAGAGGAGGTTGGTCACTCGGACCACTTAAGTACCAAGCTCTTCCTAGATCCAATCCTAGACATGCACACATCCATTGCCACACCCTAGCCTTGCCACTTGTTCACAGACATGTTGATTATTTAATTAAGTCTTATGCAATTTGAGAATTCATCAGAACTAAGCCTATAGTCCATTAAAACCCTAGCATGCATTTCTACAATCCTATAAGGTCCACTAAGCCTAATCATGTTCATAAAGCCCATTAAACCCAATCATGCTTATGTAGCCCATTAGGCCCAATTAAAATCCATTCATACAATCATCAATCCATCATACAACTTCACATAACAACTTTGCCAGTTTGGGCCCACTAGCTCAGCAGGCCCATTTAGCCCTGTCTAGCCTAGTTGGCCAAACAGTGGCCCGAGACCATGAGATCGCTCTCTAGGCCTCGATAATCGTATTGGTACCTCTACACGAGTGTTCACACACTCCTGTGATTGTCGGCGCCATCCTTTCGGCTATTCAGCTTTTCGGCATTCTGGTATTTTAGGATTTCAGCATTTGCTGATTGGTCGTGTGTGCGATGTATGTACACACCTGGATGATGAGACGTGTTACACTATCCTCAGACTTGAACCTACAACCAATACCAACCTCTAATCAATCACACACTTAACCACAATATTTACCCAAAAACTGAAGCGTTACCATAACCTTACCGTGTGCCACCAGTTCTAATAGCCCCTCTTTAGCTACTATTCATGAATATCCTTAGATCTGCATTAAACTTAATCGTTAAAGACTAAATAATAGGTGACTTGTATCCACCTAAGTCACCCTTTCTCTTACTATAGCCTATTCGGCCAACATATCCGAAAATCACGAACATTTACCAAAAAGCCGAAATAAATGGATAGCTTTTCGTCAGAGACTTGTAGATCCCTATCACGTTTGCGATCTTTGAACCCTACCCTTACTAATACAGGGTTAACAACAAGAGAGAGTTAGGTAGCCCTCCGGCTTTTTCCAAAACACACTAAGGATGTTTAACTAAGTACTTACCGAATCTAACCTTTGATCCTACGGCCTAGATAGGTACTGAACGAGATCCGGCTTTTAAAACTTGATTAAGAGTAGATAACAGCAACCGATTTGTGATGAAGGAAAAAGAACAAAGAATCAGGAAAAAGATAGGGCTATTCGATTATAAAGAAGTATTCGACTTTTAGAGAAAGAAGCAGAACACAACACCAATAGGGATTTCGGTAAAAAGGAATGATGGTTATTCAGCAATGGAAGAAACAAAATGAGGGGGAGAAGAGAAAAAGTAATGGAAAACCAAAGAACCTTTCAAAGGAATTCGGCACCTCCCTTTTATAGCCAAAAGCCGAAACTACCTTCCCCCAAAGTCCCATTCGGCACCAACACATCCACACCTCAATCCCCTATCTTTTCTCTATTATCTTTACCTTAAATTTCTCTCCTGAACACTCCCTTCCAAAGTCCATTCTAGCCCCACTACCTTCCTTCCATGAGCAAAAATAAAGTACCAAATTCACCACTCTTAAGCCTCGAACCTTGGACCCCTTTCCCTGCTTGTAATGCTACCTTGTAGCTCTCCATGTAACGCCACCTTGCCACTGAGCCACAGGACTAACTGTGTCCTATTTTCCCTTTAATTTGTTTAAGAGGCCTATTACCTGAGACTAGGGTTCCACTAAGGCAAAAATTATTTTTTTTGCTAGAGCCCTGATCAAGCCCAGGACTTTACCCACACTACTAATCATTCCTAATTCACTTAAATATTAAACTAAACTTGAAATTTTAAAATTTCCACATGCATCTAAATTATTTAAGCCGCCTCCTAACCAATCCCAAACTCAAGGCCCAATACTTCTAGGCCCACAATTCGGGGTGTTACATAAGGAATGAAGAAATTGAATAAAAATTGATTTTCGAGCCTTCATGTTGTTTAGGGGATTATTTTTCAAAATGATTGAAAGTTTAGGGATTTGCGATGAGAGCATTTATGTTCTTTGCTGGAATTTTATGGAAGAAAATGAATCTTGGTTGCTTAGTAAACAACTTTTGTGAAAGGATTTTCATGAAAAGTCACTAAATGGACTAGTTTGTAGAAATTGTAAAATGGGTTGTAATGTTGTGAAATAATAGAAATCTTGAGTTGCTATGAAAGTAAAAAGGGCTCGGTTAGGCCTAAAGAATAAAGAACTTCGATAAAAATTAATTTTTGAGCCTTGGGGGAAAAATCATAATTTTGTGAAAGTTTAGGGTAAAACTGCAAATTTGCCAAATGATGTTTTATGGACAACTAGTGATGATTATGAAACTCGGTTTAGCTTGAGTTGTCTTTAATTTCATGAATTTTCACTTTTCTGTCATAGGGACTCAATTACATGAATGTGAAACATACGTGATTCCCGATGCATTTGTTAGTGTTCCAAAGGACTCCACGAGTAAGACAGACAATATGAAATTCATATCTGGATTTACATATGAGATGCAAAAGATTTATAAATTTATGAAATTTATTAATAATGACCTGAGATAACGTGTTGTTTATTAATGTGTAGGTGAATCAAAGGACAAAGTCCAAAAGACAGTGGAAACGTAATCGGATTAACTGAGATAGGTACATAGGAAATTCATGCGAATATCGAGTGGTAACAACTTAAATGTGTATAATAAATCCATATTATAAATACGAGAAAGGTTATGGTTTGACATGCGAGATATTATTTTCAGTGTATGAAATGAAAATGCGAGAAATGAAAGTATGGGTAAGATTTCGTAAATTATTGATAAAGGTGGGCTATGTGCGATACCACCGTAAACCATTGATAAAGGTGGGCTATGTGTGATACCACCATAAATTATTGATAAAGGTGGGCTATGTGCGATACCACCGTAAATTATTGAAAAAGGCTATGTGTGATACCCTAGTAAATTATTGATAAAAGTGGGCTATGTGCGATACCACCATAAATCATCGATAAAGGTGGGCTATGTGCGATACCACTATAAATTATTGATTAAGATGGGCTATGTACAAAACCATCGTAATTATTGATAATGATGAGCTAAGTGCAAAACCACTTTATTATTAATGTCACTATGAATGGCTATGTGCAAATTTAATTTGTATGGTTTCTCTTTATGCTTGTGTAATTACTCAACATGTATTTGATAGCTAACATGAATCAAATGATTATATGAGCTTACTAAGCTTTACAGCTTACCTCGTTTATTCTTGCATGTGGTAGGACTTTAGAAGTCTGCTTAGGTTAGAAGGTAATGGAGATCTGGACGCACTATCCCGTCATGGTTTGGTACTTTAAGCTTTGCAAATTTTAGTTATATGGCATGTATAGGCTAGTTGTCGTATTAAGTGTAAAGTAAATTTAATCAATGGTTGCTTTAATGTTCAATACATGTTTAGCCATGAATTTGGCTTATTAATTATGTGAAGATATTGGTTGGTTAAAGAAGCATTTGAATAATGTGCTGAGATATTGATTATGAATATTTAGGATGTATGCATATGTTGGGAAGGTATCCTTGTAATGTTGTGTAGGGTGGTACAAGAAAAGGGTGGCAAATAGGCTCAGTATATAGCCTTGTTTTTGCTCACATGGGTAGGCATACGGGCGTGTGTCTAGGTCGTGTGTGAAACACGGTCTGCCCCAAGGCCATGTGACTAGACCATGTGTCCCTTGCACCTTAAGGTGGCCAAGTCAGTGTCACACACGGGTTGAGCACATGAGCGTGTGCCTTGGCCATGTGGCCCTTAAGGGATGTTGATGTCAGAAATAGAATGCCCAGGTTTTTACACATGATCTGCGACACGGGCATGTCATGGCCGTGTGAGGGACACGGGCTGGGCACACAGGCATGTGCCAGGCCGTGTGAAAACCCTTGTAGGTTCGAAGTTAGAAAATAATTCTGCAAGAGTGAGGGCACAGGCAAGTCCCTAAATGCTTAGGCCGTGTGAGCCACACGGTCCATTAGCACGGCTGTGTTAAGAGGCCACACGGGCATGTTGCCCTCTCACACGGGCGTGTGACGTGTTTGCAGTAGTTTTTGATGAAATTTTCTTAGGTGCTTGAAATAGTCCTAAATTGTTTCTAAACTATGTTCTAGGCCCAGTAGGCCCATATGAAGGATCGAATACCAATGTTTGAAAATGTTTTAAATTGGAACGAAGTTTCAAGAATCGATAGTGTGTGTTTGCTTGTGTTTTAGTAAGGTAATGCCTTGTACCATGTTCTAACGTCGGACACGGGTAAGGGGTGTTATAGTTGCTATGAAATCTATCAAGCCCATGTTTTAATTTTAGAATTTGATAAAGATTTTGGTTATGCCATTGATGAATTGTGAGCTTTGTGATGTTAGTTGATGAATTATGAAAGATATGTGTTAGATTAATATGTTTTGTATTTGGATTTTTGATGAATTTGAGTAATTAGGACTAAACTGTGAAAATAATAAATTGAGGGACCAAAATGTGAAATAAATGGAATTTATGGACTTGTAAGGTGAATATTCAGCCTAACTATGATGTTGTGAGATTTTGCATATTTTGTGTTTTGTGCAATAGGGACTAATTTCTGAAAAGTGTGAAATGCCATGGCAAAATGGTAATTTGCCCATTTATGTGCTTATGGGTTGATTTGAATGAATGTGTGATTTAATGAGTTAATTTTAATACATATAGATCAAGAAAAGAAGAATCCAAGTCTAGATTGGGGGAAACCAAAAGTCGACGAGTAACCCACTCATTTCATCGTTTCACACTCGAGGTAAGTTCATAGGAAGTAATTTCGTTATAAATGAATGTTAAATGTATTGATATTGTATACACTATGATGAATGTAAACCCGAAGAGGATTGAAATATCGAATGAAATATTACGGACTGGGACGATGATGAAAATGAATGTGGAAAAAGCTTCGTTAAACCTTAGGAATGATGTTGGGGTGCTAGTGACATGTCATTAGGTTGAGATTTGGCTTCAGGCCATGATATCGGCACTATGGGTGAGAGTAATACCTTGATTTGGCTATGGGCCATGGTATAGGTATTTTATGGAGTTACCTTAATTTGGCTACAGGCCATGGTATAGGAACTATGGGATAAGCTACCTTAAGTTGGCTATGGCCCATGGTATATGTACTTATCGATCCAAACCTTCGAGTATTCGATTTGCATTCCAAATGGTTCCACGAATAAGCAAAGGTTGTATTTGAGAAAGGAATTTAAACGAGATGATACAGGTATGTATGATGGCTATACGAGGAATTTATTGAAAGGTTCAATGAGATGACTTGATTATGTTTGTGTTATGAGAAAGGTTTGTGGTATGGTATATTTGGCATTAAGTTGTATAATTGTTTGAATTATATTTGATGTTATACATTGAATTATTTACTTATAGAATTACTAAGCTATAAAGCTTACTTGGTGTGTTTATTTCTATTTTATAGATCATCGAAGCTACTGGAGGCTCATGAATCATCAAGGATCATCACCACACTATCGCATCTTGTTTTGGTACTCTATTAAAAATATGAATAATGAATTATGGCATGTATAGTCTAGAAGTAGTTGAATATGTTTTGTATTGTATATAAATCTTGCCATGTGGTATGGCTTGATAATGGATGGAATTATGTTTGAATTTAGTATGTGTTTTGTGTTACAAATTTGGTATGTTTTATAATGCAAATATGGCCCAATAAGAAATGGTCATTTTGATGGGATTAATGTTGTGAATTATGGTAAGGTTTAGATATGAAATGGAATGGTTTATAATGAGATATGAAGTATGTGTTTTGACATGATTATGGTTTATATTTTGGCATGAATTGGTAAGGAAATTGAGTGTGATTTTAGATGAGAATTATATGGCACGAATTGTGCATATTTTGGTTGTGTTTTGGCTAAGAAAAGTTGGCATAAAATGTATTGATTTTGGCTTGTAGGGATGACCCAAAATGGGTTGCAAAGTTGGCCTTTCGAATGGCCTATTTTTGTCCACACGGTTATAGACGTGGCCATGTGTCTCAACCGTGTGTGACACACGGTCACAGTACACGGAAGTGTGTTCCTTGGGGTACCTTTCAAATTAAGTCAATATACCCTACAGGTTTGACACGGCCTAGACACACAGTTGTGTCTAGTGGCCGTGGGTAGCACACGGGCTGGCACACTGGTGTGTGTCGGCCGTGTGACCCAAGTCAGTAGCCTCCCTAATTTTCACACGGCTTGGCTCACGGGCGTATCCTCAGCCATGTGGTGCAAGTTAGAATGTATGCTCTATTTTGCAGTGGCTTAGACATACGGGAGTGTCTAAGGCCGTGTGAGGCACACGACCTGCCCATACGGGTGTGTGACCTCTGTAGCTTTAAAAAATGTTTAAGTTTCGAAAAATTTTGTATGAGTTCGGTTTAGTCCCGACCTTCTTCTAATGCATGTTTAAGGTCTCTTAGACCTTTATATGGGACTCACTGATGAGGTATGATTATGTTTATGATGATAATGATTGTGAAATGCTCGTGAATGTTCTGAATTGTCCGATAATGCTCCTAACCCTAGTCCAGTGACGGAAACAGGATAGGGGTGTTACACCAAACATCATTCGTGAAGTTTACACTAATGGTGGATATAAAATCATTGATCAGGATGGCGTCAAAGTTGGACCAATCAATGGGAAATTTCTAAAACACTACTGTAACACCCCTAACCTGTATCTATCGTGGGAATAGGGTTACAAAGAGTTACCAAAATTTACAGATCAAGTAAATAGACGCTTCATTTTATACAGTATTCATGTCAGAAATCAGACACAAAGTCCTTATATGAACCCTCGAGGTCCAAAACATGCATTAGAAATGGGTCGAGACTTAACCAGGTACTTAGCAAATTTTTTGTGAAATTTCAAAATTTTTACAAGGTACAGGGGTCACACGCCCGTGTGGGCATTTGATGTGAGGCACACGGCCGTGTCCCCAGACCGTGTAACTTTTTGACCTGAAATACGTTAATGTGTAAAGGTCACACGACCAAGCCACACACCCGTGTGCCAGGCCGTGTGATCAATTTTGAGCATTCTATTTTGAAAACTTAATATGCAAGGGACACATGGCTAGGTCACACGCCTATGTGCTAGGCTGTGTGTCACACACTGCTGAGACACACACCCATGTCTCTGCCCATGTGGATGAAAATAGGTTATTTTCCAAGCCACATTTCCAACCCAACTTGTCTTCCTCCTACACCAACACTTAAACACATTCATAAATCATATCAAAGCATGTAAATCAGGTCCAAAATCATGTCTTAAACATGACATATTATAACATATAACCAATATACCTTTAGATACCTCAAATGACAATTTATTTTCATGTTAAACTATCAATCATACTTGCCTAGTTATCAAATGCATCTATGCATGACCATATTCATACTTCAAACATGATAGATCCACTTATAAACATATCAAAATATGCTAACAAAAACCATTCCAATGGCTAGTTTCTTTCAAAATTTTTACATGCCATTATTGGCTAAATAACATATACATTCCATTATAACCATAATTGATTTACCATATATATCGAAATAGGCCAATGGATAGTGTGAGTGATCTCCGCCAAGCTTCCAATCCAACAAGCCTCTGAATTACCATAGAACAGGGGAAAATAAAACAGAGTAAGCATGAAATGCTTAGTAAGTTCGTATAACATGGTAAATAACTTACCATATATTTATGTTCAAAATAAATATGCAAGGCACTATCAACCAATTTGGTCACAAGCCCTAAACACATATCCTCATCATGTTAGCCAAGTAATCACATATAATAGTCCTTAGTCATGGATGAACAAAGTCATCAAGCATGATCCACATTCATGTAACAACCAATTTATGCATCAGTATATCAGGTAATGTCATTTCCATGTACTTCATATACATACGGGTAATAGTTCGTTTCTAAGTCATACTATCTCATATAAATATCAAGAAACATTTATAGGCTCAATAATAACCAAATTCCCATATACATATACTTTCCACATCATGAATTCAAATAATATATACAAATCATACCCATGTATTTCAAGTACATTTTAATAATATTTTGTCTCAAGATCAGATTATTTCATGTCAGGAATTTACTCATTAAATTAATTAAAATATCAATGGAAACCCAGGAAAATACATTCAAAGTGTACAAATCTATAATCTTAGATGAACATATTCATCAAACAAGTTCCATGTTCATATATCACCATCTCATACTTCCATATATCACGTGTCATCATTTTCATGTATTTCAGATTGATACATGTGATAATTCATTTCGTGTTCATATTTTCTCATGTCAGGATTTTGCCCATTGAATCATTACAAACAACGATGGATACATAAGTAGTACACTCGAAGTGTATAAACTAGAAACCATCAATTCATATTCAGAGGTACCCATAAGGGCACATAATCAAGAAGCACACTCTCGAGCCATATAACAGGATGCTCATGTGAGCCATGTGACAGAATGCTTATCCGGCTATATCAGGAGACTCATAAGAGTCTATAATAGAAAGTTCACAAAGAACTTTTAATCAGGAAGCTCACGAAGAGCCTATCAGGAATGCTCACAAAGAGCTGTATAATAGGAGCTCCGGATAACATAACATGAAGTTCAAAAGAGCCATGTTAGGAAGCTTATAAGAGCCTATATTAAGGAGCTCATGAAGAGCTACATTTGTGTCCGCAATAAATGCTAGATCATAACCAATCGAATCAAGTAACAGGACACTCGCAAAGAGCTACGGTAGTGTGCAACACATGCAGGATTACTACCTATCAGGATGCTCGCAAGAACCATGTAACAGGAATGCTCAAGGAGGCTTTTATTAGGATGCTCGTCCGAGCTAAAATTTCCACAACATATGCAGGTCTATAATCAATACGGGAAAATACTGTATCAATAACATTGCATTATACAGAACTTATCAATTATCATGCAATATCGGGCATGTGATTAATTTCATACATTAAAAATTTATGCAATTCACACAAATACAACATTCAATTCAAACATATTAATATTTATTATTAAGTTACACGAACTTACCTCAATAAATATTTGTGTACGTAAAATCTACTAATTCGACACTTTCTCTTTTCCTCACTCTGACTCTAAATTTGGTATATCCGGATCTATACGAGTAAATTTAACATCAATTTAATACAATTCATACTCAATTCAGTCCAATTCACATCTTAGGAAAAAGCACCATTTTGCCCCTAAACTTTTAATTCATGACAATTTCGTCCTTAGGCTCAGAAATTGAAATTCATGCAATTTAATCCTTATTCCAAGCCTAACCAAATTTTACATGCAAGATTTATAGCCCATGTGTTTCATAAAATTCAGAATTTTCCATGAATTTTAAACTTTACAATTTAGTCCTAAAATCATGATTTCATAAAAATTCACTTTACAAAAGTTGGTTATCTATCAACAACTTTTCATTTTCTGCCATAAATTTTAAAATTTCAGCATGCTCATCCATCGAAAAACCCTAGTACCTTAATAACTTTACAAATTAGTCCCCGAGATAGCTAAATTAAGCTATTACAATCTCGAAAATATAAAAATCATTAAAAACGGGACAAGAAAACATATCTAATTGAGCCAATAAAGCTTGCTATCTCTTTTCTAGGGTTTCCATGTATTTTTGGGGAAGAAGGTGATAAATTGATGATATTTTCATTTTTTTTATCATTTATCATCTTTATTTTTTTTCTTTCCAATTTTGTCATTTTCTTTATTTTATTTTCCATGGATGAATATCATCCTTAACTACTAAGCATTTTCAATTAGTCTATTTACCATATAAGGACCTCCACTTTAAAGTTTTATAACTATATAATCCCTTTAGCTATTAGAACTCAACTTTTGCACTTTGTGTAATTTGGTCCTTTATCAAATCAAACATGTAATCGATAAAATTTCTTTACGAAATTTTTGTATGACATTACTATTGTATTGTAGACCATAAAATAATTTTAAAATAAATTTCTCTTCTGGAATCGAATTTGTGGTCCCGAAACCACTGTTCTGATTTCTATAAAAAATGGGCTATTATAGCTATTATGCTTGAAGGTTTTCGCTCCTGAGCATGAGTTTAAATTGCACAAAAAAAGCTTGTGACGCTAAAAAAAATCCTTCTTTGGATGGCTTAAGCAAAAGTTAGAACAAAAAAATGAATAAAATACTTGTTAAGTTGAAAATCCTTTTTTGGATGACTTAAGAAAAAATTAGGACAAAAAAAAAAGAAAAGAAAAAGAAAGTGAACTATGTTATGACTTGATCCTTCAAAATTTCGGGTACATATGCAGTTGGTTTTGCTGCCAAGTTCAATCAAACCAAAAAATATTACTTGAAAGATTATTTTTCATATCATAGTCTACACTTCCAAGATGACATATGGAAAAAATTTATTCATTTCAAACTTGAAGATGAAGTACAATTCAACAAAGTTCTCTAAAGAAGATTTATGAACACATCGAAAGAACAAAAAGCCTTGATCTAAAATCTTTCAACTTTTTTTGAATTTCTAACATGTTTCACAATAATTTAAGGTTTTCAACTTTATATCATTCTAGTCCGATTGCAAGTTGTGCGGATTCCACTTCCAAATTTACATTACTTTAGTGTTTTGGCCATATCTTTAGCTATAGGACTCCATTTCTGGCCCATAATATATCATTTCAAAAGGAATTGAAAGCTCTAACTCTACTTATTTCATAGATAGGAGCTAAAAAATGTCAGGAAGGTGCCCAAAAATAGCCTAAAAGTTAGTGTCACAAATATGCTAAAAGAGATGCGAGAGTCACAATGTTCCAATCGATGAGGAAGTGTCGCGCCCCAAGTCTATGCCCCGTAAAGGGTCTAGAATTGATGCGTTACTATGAAAAGAAGATCTCTTCTTTTTAGAAGTGCATTGGGTGAAGACTCGAGTTTCATTTATTCAACTAGATATGCATAAAGTAATAATATTAAACATTTATAATTAGTGGGCTTAAAAATCTTAGATTATGAAAGTTATCCAAAAACAAATAAATGACACTACAATTGGGTGTTTATGAGAGTTTAGTTACAAATAACAGCTCTAAAAAAGAGTAAATCAATGAACTCGTCCCCTTCATGCTTTTCATACAAAGTACTAAACCTCAAAATTCTCACAGCAAAAAGTATCCTTTGGCGAAATCCTTTAAGTCTTCCTACTCGAGTGATCTAGAGAAGGAAAGATAAATGGGGTAAATTCATAGAACTTAGTGCGTTCCAGGGTAGACTCTCAGATAGCTATGCGTTAGGAAAATGAATAGACCCTTACTCCTTAGTGGTAAACACAATTTGCCCATTAGCGAAGGCCAAACTTGCATAGATTCATATTAGACTAAGCTTTTTAGCACATACATTACATCCATACATTCATGCAGACAACCTTTTTTATGTTAGCCAAACTCGGATCCGTGTTTAGAGATCAATCATTTCTTTCATTTCCTTTATCATGTGAGTCAATCTGGTTTGCAATGTACCTACCTTACTTGATGCAATCTCATGTTCATTTGTTGAATCAAGCTGCTTATGTTCCCAATCACAAAATTAAGTAGTATGGCTTGGTTCTTGGATAGGTGTGTAAATGAACAAGTTGATTTAAAAAAAAATGGGGTTTAAGTGTTTAGAAAATGGCCAAGATATGTTCAGTTTAAGGCTAAAGAAAGAACCAATATTATATTGTAATATTGACCTGAATCTTAAAATAACACTTAAGCTAAAAAATGGTGTGGGTAATTTGAAACCGTGACCCACTATCTATATTGGGATAGGAACCAAAATGGTATTGGTTGACTCGCCTCACACTATCAGAAACCTTATTTTAGGTATTGGAGAAAATATTATTTTGAGAGTATGGCATGTATAGGGTCTTGGTTATTTTGTATATGTGTCATAGTTGATTGGGCCATTGGTGTTGGCTTATATTGGTTAAGTGATCATTTTGTATAAGGCCATTGGAAATTGGCTAATGTTGATTATAAGTTTAATCATATGATGATGCATTCCATATATGTGGTAAGTTGTATGATTTGGGTTGATAAGTGTATGATGTTTGACTATGATAGATATAGCATGAGAATGATGTGTTAATGTCTTATTTGTAGACATTTAGTTACTTAATTATGCTATGTTTTGTATCTATGATTTGGTATTTCTGTGTACGTGTAACAGGGTGGCAAATGGCTTGGAAAATAGCATTTATTTGTCCACACAGGTAGAGACACGGGCGTGTGTCTAGGCCGTGTGTGACAGACGGTCTACCCCATGGGCATGTATTTAGGCCGTGTGTCCCCTGCACCTTAATTAGAAACAGAATGCTCCGAATTAAGCACATGGGCAGGGACATGGGCATGTTTCTCAACCATGTGGACAGTACAGCCTTGAACACGAGAGTGTGCCCAGGGTGTGTGAAGTCTGCACCTATTTTATGAAAAATTATGAAAATTAAATTGACCACACGGCATAAGCACACGGCCGTGTTCTTGGCTGTGTGACCTTCAAATGTTGATGACGGCATAAACAAAGAGTTACACAAGTTAGGGACACAGGCATGTGAGACCACATGGCCTACCCACATGGGCATGTTCCATAACCACACAGGCGTGTGACCCTTGTGTAGTGGGAAATTTTCTAACATTTTGAAAAATTTTCTAACGGTTTTGGTTTAGTGCCAAACCACTCAAATGTATGTTTTAGGCCTTGTAGGCTCATTTTAGAGACTTTATAATGGCATATGAATGGTTTTAATTTGGACACAAATTTATGGCTTGGAATTTTGTGTTTATTCATGTGATAAGTCCAGTAATGCCTCGCACCCTATTTTGGTGTTGAATACGGGTAAGGGGTGTTACATTTAGTGGTATCAGAGCTACTGTTTAGTCGATTCTTGGACTAACCTAGCGTGTGTACGAGTCTAGCTATACATGCCATATATAAATTGTGATAGTGTGACGACTCTTAATCGAGCCATAGTTGATGACGTTGAAAGTAATGCGCCGGCTCTTGCCCAAGGGACCGCGCCACCGGAAAGTAGACATGTGACAATTAGTCAAGGAGAAGGGGCTAGGGAAGCCTTCCTCCACATGATGAATGAATGGTATACTAAATTTATTCGAACAAACCATACGGTTCAACCTCCTCCACCCCCTTATTATCCCCAACTGGTTCCTATAGCTCCCTAAGGTGCAAATTTGGTAAGATTGAATAAGTTTTCGGTTGATAAGATTTGAAAGTATGGGGCTGAAGAATTTAGGGCTAATGTAGATGATGATCACGAGAGGGCAAAATTCTGGCTTGAGGACACTGTTTGAGTATTTGATGAGCTTTCTTGCACACTAGAGGAGCGTTTGAAATGTGCTATATCACTTCTGAAGGATTTGGCCTATCATTGCTGGAAAACTTTAGTATCAGTGGTACCAAAGGAAAGAGTCACTTGGGATTTCTTCCAAGAGGAATTCAGAAAGAAGTATATAAGTTAGTGGTTTATTGACCAGAAACATAAAGAGTTCTTAGAGTTGAAACAAAGCCGAATGACTGTCTCTAAATACGAGCGAGATTTTGTTAAACTCAGTAAATATGCTCGGGAATGTATTTCCACAGAGGCTATCATGTGTAAGAGGTTTGAAGACAGGTTCAATGAAAATATTAGACTGTTTGTTGGAATTTTAGAGTTGAAGGAATTTATGGTGTTAGTCGAATGAGCTAGTAAAGCCGAAGAGTTGAATAAGAAAAAGAGAAAAGCTGAGCTTGAGGTTAGAGATTTGAGAAATAGGCCGATGAATAAGTCATTTCAATCTTCATCAAAGACAATGAGAGATATGCACATCCATTCGAATGTTTCAACTGGGAACCCTAGCAGAGATCGTGGGAGGCAATATTCAGGTTCTAAGGCTCGAACTACGTCCATAGCGAGCGTTGGTAATGTTAGGTCTAATAAGCCTGAATACCAACACTGTGGAAGGCAACATCCCGGTGAATGTTGGATGATCAACCGGGCTTGTTTTAAATGTGGCTCCCAAGATCATTTCATTAAGGATTGCCCTGAAATGATTGAAAAAGATAACTTTCAAAATTCTAGATCGAGTAACACTGCTACTAGAGGGAGACCAATGAGAAATACTGGAAATAGAGCCAGTAACAAAGGTGTATCCAAGGATTCAGCTGTGAGATCAGAAGTTAGAGCACCTACGAGAGCTTATGCCATTCGTGCTTGGGAAGATGCATCATCCCCTGATGTGATCACTGGTACATTTTCTCTTTATGATACTAATATAGTTGCATTAATTGATCCTAGATGGGCACGCTCCTATCTTTGCATGAATTTGGTATCTAGTAAGAATTTACCTGTTGAGTCTACTGAGTTTGTGATTAAAGTGTCAAACCCTTTAGGCAAGTATGTGTTAGTGGATAAAGTCTACAAGAATTGTCCTTTGATGATTCGAGGTCACTATTTTCTGACTGACTTAATGTTGCTGCCATTAGATGAATTTGATGCTATTTTGGATATGAACTCATTGATTATGCATGATGCCAAGGTAAATTGTAGGCATAAAATTATTGAATTGAAATGTGAGGATGGTGAGATTCTTCGGGTTGAAATAGATGATCAAGTGAACTGCCTGTTGTAATTTCATCTATATCTGCTTAAAGATATGTGAGAAAGGGTTATAAATCATTTCTTACGTATGTATTGATTACGAAAGTGTCTAAACTGAAAATTAAATCAATGACAGTAGTCTGTGAATTTTAGGATGTGTTTCCAGAAGAGGTGCTAGGATTGCTGCCGATTAGAGAGGTAGAGTTTGCTACTGGTTTGGTACCGGGGACTGTCCCGATATCGATAGCTCTATATAGGATGGCTCCAACTTAATTAAAAGAATTAAAGACTCAGTTGCAAGAGTTGATAGATAAGGGTTTTACGAGACCGAGTTTCTCTCCTTGGGGTGCTCCAGTGTTATTTGTAAAGAAAAAAGAAGGATCCATGAGACTTTATATAGATTACCGACAACTCAACAAGGTGACTATAAAAGAATCAGTATCCTTTGCCGAGGATTAACGACTTGTTTGACTAGTTGAAAGGAGCAACAGTGTTTTTGAAGACAGATTAGAGATCCAGATACTACCAGTGGAGAGTTAAAGAGTTGAATATGTTGAAAATCGCGTTCAGAATTAGGTATGGACATTATGAGTCTCTTGTTATGCCTTTTGGACTTACAAATGCTCCTACCATTTTTATAGACTTGATGAATCGGATCTTCTGACCATACTTGGATAAATTTGTGGTTGTGTTTATAGATGATATCCTAATTTACTCTCGAGATGAATCCGATCATGCTGAGCATCTAAGAATTGTGTTGTAGACTTTGAGAGGTAAGATATTGTTTGCTAAGTTTTGTAAAAGTGAGTTTTGGCTCCGAAAAGTTAGATTTTTGGGACATATTGTCTCTGTAGAAGGTATAATGGTTGATCCAAGCAAAATTTTGGCAATTGTTGATTGGAACCGCCAAGAAATGTATCCAAGGTTAGAAGCTTTCTGGGCTTAGCCGAGTACTATAGATGTTTTGTTAAGGGATTTTCAATGATTGCTACTCCGTTGACATGGTTATTATAGGAAGATGTTAAGTTTGAATGGTTAGAGAAATGCCAAAAGAGTTTTGAGCAATTGAAAGCTTTATTGACTGAGGCACCAGTGTTAATACAACCTGAGTCAGGAAAAGTGTTTGTAATTTTTAGCGACGCATCATTGAATGGTCTCGGTTGTGTATTGATACAAGAAGGCAAGGTGGTAGCTTATGCCTCGAGATAGCTAAAACCGTATGAGAAGAACTATTTGACGCACGATCTAGAGTTTGCTGCCATTGTGTTTGCTTTGAAAATTTTGTGTCATCATTTGTATAGGAAGAAATGATGTGTCTTTAGCAATCATAAATTTTAAATTATTTGATGATTCAAAAGGATTTGAACTTGTGAGAACGAAGATGGCTCGAGTTGTTGAAAGACTATGAGTTGGTAATCGACTATCATCCAGGAAAGGCGAACATAGTCACAGATGCTTTGAGCAGAAAGTCCTTGTTTGCTTTGAGGGCTATGAACATGAGATTCACTTTGTCTAATGGTGGTTCAATCTTGGCTGAAATGAGAGCTAGACCGATGTTGCTTTAGCAAATTTGCGAAGCTTAGAAGTGTGATAGTGATTTGCAAGCCAAAAGAGCTCAGTGTGAAATAGGTAGTAATTTAGATTTTTAGATTTGTTAGGATGATTGTTTGATGTTTCGAGATAGAGTGTGTGAATAGAAAAATGATGACTTTATTCAGAAGATTTTGCATGAAGCACATAGTGGTTGTTTGTCTGTTCATTTTGGTAGTACGAAAATGTATAATGATTTGAAGAAATTGTATTGGTGGCCAAGTATGAAGCGAGATATTTCTGAGTTTGTATCAAAATTGTATTTGTGGCTAGGTATGAAGCGAGATATTTTTGACTTTATAATGACATATGAATGGTTTTCACTTGGACGCAAATTTATGCCTTGGAATTGTGTGTATATTCGTGTGATAAGTCTGGTAATGCCTCGCACCCTGTTCTGACGTTGAATATGGGTAAGGGGTGTTACACGGTGTGGATAGTTTGAAACCATGACCCACTATCTATATTGAGATAGAAACCAAAATGATATTGGTTGAACGCCACACTTTAATAAAGTGATAAGTTCAAGAAGAAAACAGAATTGACGCCACAAGATAGACTTGATAAGTTAATTGAGTCAAGAAGAACAAAGAGAGTTGAACACTCACAAATATGATAAAATACATAGAAGGTTCAAAAGTTTGAAATACATGTTTTGAGTTTAATATTTATAGCTCTACAAAGGTGTAACACCCCAAACTCGGCCTGGACGTTATGGCTGAATTTGGCGGCATCACACGTAAAGGGGAGTCGTAAAATTAGATGTTATTAGAAAACCTTAAAGTGTTTGATAAACGGGTTTTCGATTTTAAAACCAACGTTGTTTGAGGATTACTTTAGTTTAAAACAATTATTGGTGAAAACTTACATATTAAGGATTGATTAAGACTTTAAATTATTATTTAAAAATCTCAGTTTTCATATTCATTATTAATTTCATATGTTTCAAAAATAGCGGAAGCTTTCTCTTTGAAAACGTTTGTATACTTGCATTGGTTTTGAAAGACGTCGTTTCTTTTTAAAGCACGTGCATTAAAAACTAAGAGTTAAGCAATTTAAACACAATAAAATCCTGAAATTAAAATTAAACCACGGAAAGGCCTTATTACAATAAAAACCCAAATGAAAGAAATGTAATTAAAGCAAAGTAAATTAAAGTACTAAAAATCCATTTGTCCATAGTGTGGCCACCTCCGAATTGTCCAATACGTCTAACCGCCCTTCATTAAGGATTACCTGAAAAATTAAAAAGAGGGGTGAGTTTACAAAAACTCAGTGTGTACTACCCCCAATAATCAAATAGCATACATCACATCAATCTGGGTCTAAACCCATTATGGTAATAGTGGCAAATGGGCCATAGCCTGCAATAGCCTCGAATGGGCCTGAGCCCATAGCAAAATCAGAATCAATGTATGTAATGCATATAAGCCCCAACCAACCCTACACTCCATGCCCCGTCCAACCCTACACTTCTGTGGGGATTAAATCGACCCATCCATCCCTACACTCCCAATGTAGCACTGGTTGCGGCACTGACTAAGAACGCAGCAGAGCTGCGAAAAGTATAAGCAGCTTAAAACCATCGGTAGGTCCATAGTCGTCTCAGGCGACCCGTGCAACTAGGTCCACAGTCATCTTAGGCGGCCCATGCGACCCTAACAGATCAAACACTCCCTCCAATTATAACATCCCATCCCCATGCAGCATAAAATCAAGTATGAATGCAAACATAAATAACAGATGGCATACTTAATCAAATACATATCACATAAGGGTATTATAGACATTTCACCCTATAGGGGCATAACGGTCATTTTGTAATTTAGGGTCTAAGTACACATACCGACCCATCAGTAGGTTCACAGTCGTCTCGAGAAACTTGTGCAACCTTTTTCAATCAAAATGTACAATTAGGCCTAAGCCCATTAAATCGCCCAAGTGGGGCCCACATGCTTATTTGGCCCGCTAAGCCAAAATCAACCTTAGCCATGTAAACAACATAACCAGGTCCAATATTTCCACATATCCATGACAAAGACCCGTGTAGGGCCCACGAGCCCATCGGGCCCACACGACCCAAAATTGGCCAAGCCCATGAGGTCGCTCATGGTGGCCTCTACTATCACATCTGATTTTCCACACATACGTTTCCACACTCGTGTGGCAACCGTTTCTGAACCTTCAGCTTTTCAGCATTTTGCCGCTCTATGATCTATTAGTGTGAGTACACACCTTGATAGCGAAAAACGCAAACTCCTACAAGCGTCAAACCTTGATTGAATGTAATACGACCTATAACCCTAAGATTGCTTTCTAAGATCAATCCACGTTCCTTGTCACAAAAACATTCAACAGAGTCACTTTCAAACTACCACTAATCAAAGAAGGAGAAGTCGAAAGCCAATAACAGGGTCTAAGTTAAAAGAAAAAGAAAGAGAAAGATCGATAAAGGTTGAGAGATAAATGGAGAAGAAGAGAAGAAAGGTGAAATTGGTTACATTTATGAGAGGGAGAAAAGAGAAGAAAGGGAATTGTATTCGACACAAAAAATGAGAGAGAGAAGTAGAGATTCGGTAACTAGGAAAAACAAGATTGAGAGGGGAGGGCAAGGTTTGGCTTAAAAGAAAGAAAATGAGAAATGCCTAAGAGCAAAGTGCCTATTCGGCCTAACAAGAAAAAGAAAGGCAAATTTCGGTCACCAAGAGGGCAAGAACATGCACCGGAGCCAAAATCCCAAAGATGAAGGAATGCCAAACATGAAAGAAAGCAAATTCGACAATTGCCAAAACTAAAAAAACATGCTCAACCTCTCCAAAATACCCAAAACCAATTTTCCTAGAGTGTAGAGACCAAATTCTACACAAGTACCTCATCTCCATCCACCCTCTTCAAATTTCCTATTTTTCCTCCATAAATCACTCCATAATCCACTCCCTAATTTCCCCCTCAACCCCTTCCTTGATTCACTCTAAAACCAATTCAAATTCCCTTCACCACCTCATGACCAAGTCAACCTCAGTGTTCCAGTCCAACTCCACCTCCCACTTAGCTTAACCAGCAAAATAATAATTCATTTTCTTGTACCACGAGTTGAACCTTAGACTTCATGCACACACCACACACCTCTTGCCACTACACCATAGGCTCTTTTTGTGTCATAAATCACCCATAATAAATTATAAAGCCTTCAAGCTAGAACCAAAGTTCACCAAAGAGAACAAGCCAAAAATCTTCAAAAGCCAATGCTTGAACCCAGGACTTTGCCAATACTTCTCAGGGCCCTTAACCACTAAAGCAGCCATTTAAATTGTCACTTCTGGCACAACAAACATTCATGTGCCGACTTCCAAACGCTCCCCAAGCTCAAGGCCCATTTCTTCTAGGCCCAAAATTTGGGGCATTACAAAAGGTCCAACTGAATGGACAAATTTAGTTCAACTTAATTAAGCTAATTAGCCTTTGAGCTATCCCACATGTCTTTTGAAGATTTCCAAGCCTTGGTGACGCCAACAGCCATGACCATTTGTAATCCCAATCAATTAATTCAATTGACTTAAGGAATGAGCTGAATATGCAAGTAGATGATTGGTCAAGTAAGTGTGAACATGGTTTGATTCCATCTGGGGAAGCTGAATGTGCAACTAACATTTTAATGCTGATTATGGTGCATGGACAACCTCCTAATGTGAACATGTAGGTTTGGATGGTCACCTTGGTGTGAACTTAGCTACTAGCTGAATAGTCAAGTGTGAAAACACTTGAAACCATTGCTCTCCACGAAAAGGTGCTTGCAGAAAAACAATCAATAGCTCTTTCATGAATGCAAATCCAAATGCATGTCTTCCCCATAAATGATGTCCATTGAACATGCTTGCTGACCAGCCAACGTGAACAACCGAAAAGACATTTAAATTCGGCTTAAATTCAATAATAAGGCATGATTAAAACACCATTTAATTTGTATAAACATTAGACACAATTATGATGTCTGAACTAAGACCAAATTAAAACATATATTATTGTTGTACTAAATAGGACATAATTAATAGACTTAAGACACATTAAAATGTTGTCCTAAATAGGACATAATTAATAGACTTAAGACATATTAAATATCTTCAGATTATTGTTTATTTAAAACTCAAATTAATTTATGAAACAATTTAAAGACTCAGAATATAACAACTAAAATAACTAAAAACAACTCAATGTCCTTATTCAAGCAACCAAACATAGCAAAATGAAAATTAAAGCTTAGCTTGAGGAAAGCTACATGGAATGCATGAAGAACTAGTCTAAGATTGATCGATAAGCCCTACAATAGCTTCTACCCAAATTCATTCAATGAGGCCCGAGATAGCTTCTTTGAATCTTTTGGCTCAAGGATGAGTGATCGTCCCCATTGGTAACTCAATTGGTTAGGTAGCAGCCTTGGTCATGATCACATCATCCCCTCCCTCTTCAAAATGATTTGTCCCCAAATCATCGCCTACATCATAAGGGGAAAGATCAGACACATTAAAGCTAGCACTAATACTATACTCACCTAAAAGGTCTAGTTTGTATGAGTTATCATTGATCCTTTCCAACACTTGGAAAGGACCATCGCCTGGTGGCAGCAACTTGGACATTCTTTGTGCAGGAAACCTCTCCTTTTGCATATGTATCCAGACCCAATCTCCAGGTTCGAAGATTACTCGCTTGCGTCCCTTGTTTACTTTATGCGCATATTGCCCTGTTCCCTTCTCTATATTTTCCCTTACTCTTTGATGTAGTTGTAATGCTAGGGTTTGTGCAAGTGTACACAATCATTATCAAGTAATAAGTAAGTATCGAGTTATCGTCTCCACATGGATTGAATTCGTGCTAAGTCACTTAATTATAAAATTATATTAACAACTTGGTGAACAAAAACACAATATGATTGGAAGTGTTGATTAAAACTAAGTAAAATTAATCTAAATGCAATGATCCCTAATGTAGTTTATCCTAAATATGCAACTATATGAATGAAATAGATTTTAGCATAATTAAACACAATTGGCAACAATTATAACATAAATAAGCTAGGACAATTACTTTAATTAAACTCAATTTATCATCAACATGCTTAACAATATTCGAAAAAACACTCCATGGCAACTCGATCTTTCATGAGTTTGGAAACCACACTAGTCCTTTCGAAATCCTTTACTTAGTAAATAAGCATTTTACTGGTCCTTATTTACTAAGGGTTTCTTTGAATTCATGCGAGGTAATAGGGACGTGTTAAGTTTGAAACAATTTAATCACACAAATCTAAAAACTATGCAGATAACAGAGCCTGGTTAGGGTTGTTATGCAACCTGCAATTTAATCGGGTTAGAATCTAAATTGAACATGCACATTTCAATTATGTGTCCACTAGCCGTTGTTTGGTTAGGATCACTCAGCTAATTCAGGTGCATTTCAATCACGTATGAATGAAATACAGACTTGATTTTAATTGAAAACATGATCGATTGAGGCACAAATATTATAAGCATGAATCAATTAAATATTATTTAATCAAAGCAACCATCCTAGCTTAAATAAAATAAAGCTATCATTGTTGTAAACAAGAACAAAGAACACATAGCAAACATTCTTGTATTAAATTAAAGAAAAGAAAGAGTAAACCCAATTCAAAGTGGCTGTCACCTGAGACTCTAAACGATTAGGGCTCATTCGTTCCTTTGCTTTGCTCCTTTGCTAATGGCTCTCCAAGGTAGGCAACCAAGGGCTCTTTAAGAGATTTAATGGCTAAAATCTCTATGAATAGATGAGGCTTAGGCATGGGGAGAAATGAGAGAGGAGAGAAAGATGAGAATGATGAGGGATTGAGGGATGAGGGATAAGTGAGAAATGAAGTCTTATTTATAGGTGAGGCAAGGGAGCTAGTTTGCTAAAAATAGGAATATCCATCTTTTGAAACCTCTTCCATGGGTGACCGACCATACTTTAAGGAATTGAGGCTGATTTGTTGCTTTATTTTTGGTCAATTTGAGTGCCACAACAACTCAGGACTAAGACTCAGTCACATGCAAATCTTCAGGTAAATCTCTGATTTCTTCAACTCTTCAAGGACCTTGTGTAATTAAACCAAAAAATGGTTTATGAACATCCATGTGCATCCGAATTTTGGGTTGACTTGGTCCCCTATTTGGACAATTTTGTAATCCAGTAAAACTTATCAAACCTGTCCAAAAATAGAAAATAAGTTAAAGGACCAAAGAATATAATTTAACCACTTTAATTAATCAATTTACTTAATCAATTAAAACCCAATTTATTAATGAAATACGTAAAATGAATTATTAAAAATAATTTTATAATTTATTATTTAACTTAACCATGCATGACCCACTTTATAGCTTAAAAAAATATAATATGCTCAAATCAATATAAAATAAGCCATTTTATGCATGAAAACTATATAAAAAATTATAAAATCATATTTTAATAATTTCTATGTCCTAATTTCATATTTTCACATATTTCATTAATTTATTATATAATTACTTGGTTTTAACAACAAATTTAAGTAAAAAGGTGATAAATTACATAGGAAAAATCCTATATATTTTTCATTTTACACACCCCCAAACTTAAATCATTGCTCGTCATAAGTAATGTTCATGCACAGCACAAGGTCTCGCTAAGGAAAATTTTGCTAAAAGTGTAAGCACCATCAATCTTTGTCCTATAATTATGCATCAATAAACTCATGCTCACGGATCTTCTTTATTAACAAGTAACTCATATGCAAACATTTTGAGAATTTTATACTAAGATTCAAAATATGCTAACATGAATCATAGTTTGCATGTATGTCACAGCCACAGATAATATTCTTCATTCAACATAATTTCTCATCAATCAAGCAAAACAATCATAAGGCTTATTTATGATCTTCATATGTTGAACTTATTACTTCCTCTCCACTAATGTAGGTGACATAATCATCGAATCAATAGGTCTTTTATAAGGTTGTAATGGGGCTTGGTTAAAGGCAGGGACTTTAAGAGATGGGACATTTTGGTTTCAAAATCTTAACCTGTAACTTTGTCTTGAATTTCACGAAGTACAACCCTTTTCATTAAGTGAACCTTTGGAATATCCCCAAACTTATTTTGAACTCATGCTCATACCTTTTTTCTTTTTAGAGACTGAGCAAATTTTTCTTCACTCTTTCATTGTCGTTGTTGTTGATTTTTTTTTAAAGCATGAGCACATACATCCTTTGAAAAATTTCCTCAAATATCATTTACCAAGACAACTTTAGTTAAGATGGTGCACAAAATTAGGATAAATTCAAAAGATGGAAATGTGGTTTGTAATGTAGGTTCATTTCAATAAACAGGCTTTTAAGCTCAAAATTATAGTTTCAAGGGTCTAATATCATAAGGTTGGCTTGAAAAGGCTCAAACGATCCAAATAAATAGTGCCTATATCATTTTAGACTTTCATGTCTCCTAGGATTTCACCTCAAGAAAGTTACTAAGTCAATTCTAAAGATATAAACCTTCATGTATGTCTAACCTCAAAAGAAACTAAGTTTTTATGGCAAACATTACCTAAGACTAAGATCATACAATCATTCCATTCTTCATGATAACATACAATCACTCAAATAGAATGATCATTCATGCTTGCATACAAAATATCTTATTAACAAAGAAATTTCTCTAAACATTCATTTATTAAAACATACCCATGAAAGAAATGATTAAAACATACTTGAAAATTTTTAAAAATTTGAGCAATTATTTGCCTTACCCCCTTTAAAAAGAAAGCAATGTCCTCATTGCAAGAACAAAGTAATGAATGAAAACTAAAAACCAGGTAGGGTTGTAAAGAAAGAGAGGTGAGTCATTAAGACTGCTTAAATACCAAGTCTTTCTTCATAACCAAATCCTAGACATGTTCATTTCCATTACCACATCACTTAGTTTTTTTCTTTCAAAAGAAGTATTTATTCATGCTTGCTATGTTTTATTTTGTAGAAATTAAATCCTAATTACTAAAGAAATAAATTCCTAAATACTTAAAATAAATAAATAAAAAGACAAGAATCCCTCATTTTATTTTTCTGGCTCATTCTATTTATCTTCTTTAGCTCCATCTCCGCTTGTATAATCAGTATCTTCTGCCCATGTCTCAAAGATAGCATCTGGGAACTCAGGAACAAAAGTGTTAGAGATATTCTTAAAAGTATTTTGAATTGAGTCATCTCTAATTTTTTTCATATTTTTAGTAAGTTTGTTGTTGCCTGTGCATGAACTTGCACATATCCATCATAATTGACAACTCCAATTTCTTTGAAGTACTTGCAGAAGTCGGCATTGGAGTTATAAATTTAGGTTCAACACTTAGCTTGATTGGTTCTTCTTCTGGCTCAATCCTATATTTAGGGTTTGTAGATCCTTCAACTGGTTGAGGACTGTTCAGTTCCTTATCAGACTCTTCTTATTCAGTGTCTATAACTGAATTAGCTTCAGTTTTAGTTTCATTTGTTGACTCCTCAATTTCTAGTTCAGTTGGTTCTTCTTGCTCACCTTGGTTCAACTCACGCACCCTCTCTACTAATCTTTCAAGATCATGACTTGTAATGCACCCTTGGACATACTGCCCCTTCAGATTTGCTTGTGTTTTAACACATGCCCTTAAGCAAAGTGAAGTGATTAATGATCGGAAATAAGCACTTCCTGCCTTCTTTTTAGCACAATCATAAATCTCTTTGAGAATAATTTTCCCAACATTAATGGACTTTTCTGTCAAGATTGCATATAACAAGAGCATCCGTTCCATCGAGATGGTGAAACTGTGTGAGATAGACATAAAATTGTAGTGAACGAAATAAAATCATACCTTTGCTACTAGTTTTAAGTATTCCCTCTGGCAAAAATGGCTTCCATACTTTCTTATAATCCATTGGGATACCAAATTTGTCACAACATCAAGCACTTGTTGAAGAAAATCCCAATTGATGTTGTTCATCATAGGGTAGTACTCATCTTCTTCAATATCAGGTAAGTTAAACAAATCATTGATGGATTTATAAGTAAGAGGTACCTTTTTCTTTCGGACGATGACCTTAGTAGCATCTTGTGTAGTCAAATTCGCATAGAACTCTCAAACTAGTTCATCATCAAAAAGTGAACGAGCATTACAAAATCGTTCCCACTTGAAAGCATTGATTGTCTTTCTAATCGGCACAGGAACAACCATCACATCATTGCTCTTCAAGTTAAAACCTTTTTCTGGCATCATGGGTTGATACTTGAAAATTGAATCAAATCTCTCTTTCACTTCTTCATCGATGAAAACCGGGTTTTCATGAGTAGTTTTTGACGATCTAGTTCTTTTGCAAGACATGGTATCTTTTCCCGAAAATTTGGCAAAGTTTTGGTACAAGGGAAAGAAAAGAAATCGACAAGTGGGTAACACTTGCTTTGGCCAACCTTGTGATGGCGAAGAGGTTGCAGTGGCAATGATGATGCTTCGGCAATCTTCTTGCAGCGGCACTAGGTGATTTCGACAAACAAGAGGAAGAGGACTAGGGGCTTCTTTTGAGATTTGAGGCTAGCAGAATGAGAGGAAGGTTTAGTGATTTTTATGGTTAAGCATATTTCTTTGGAGGCTATGAAAAATAGTAGAATGAAGAGGGGTTTATATAGGAAAAATTAGGGCAACATGTAGCAAAAATTTAGCTACATTAGGGTTACTTGGGCGGCAAGCAATAGGAGTGGCAGCATTGGTATGGATTTTCCCTCTTTTTTGATGTCTTGGGCCTCAAATCCAGACTATATTTACAAACACACTCAAGGAAAAAAATTGATTAGTACTTGGGCCAAATTTGACCCCCTTTATTAACATAAAAACTTAAAATTTAAGCTAAACAAATTATACTTAAAAATTTTAACTCTTGATTAGAAAATTTCTTCTTAACAAATTAAATTAAATTAATTCCCAAGAAAGGTTAGAGGGGTCACAACGGTCCTGCTTAAATTCCAATCTCCTTAGATAGAATTAATTAAATTTACTAAATTAAGAAAATAAGTTCTAACTATTTATTTATATACAAAATAAGTTCATAAAAAAATCAAGGGCTTAGTTAATTTGAAGGAGGATTCAACTCGCTCAACTTCACCATCCCAATAGTGTTTGAGACATTGACCATTAACTTTAAATGTACCTCTGTAATTGTCGTATAATTCAATAGCTCCATAAGGATAAACTCGATAGATAGTATAGGGTCCTTCCCATCGGGATTTCAGCTTTTCAAAAAATAACTTCAACCTCGAATTAAACAACAAAACCTTCTAACCTTCTTTAAACTTGCAAGGTTGTATATAACTATCATGCCATATCTTTGATCTTTCTTTACACATTTTGTCATTCTTATAGGAAAACAACCTCAGCTCTTCCAACTCATCAAGTTGTAACATCCTTCTCTCACCGGCTTTCTTAAGATCAAAATTCAACTTCTTCAAAGCCCAATAAGCTCTATTCTCCAATTCTAATGGCAAATGACATGCCTTACCAAAAACTAACAAGTAAAGAGTCATTCCTAATGGTGTTTTAAATGCTGTTTGATAGGCCCATAATGCATCATCAAGCCTTCGAGACCAATCTTTTCTGCTAGGGCGTACTACCTTTTTAAGGATACTTTTTATTTCTCGGTTCACTATTTCAACTTGCCCATTAGACTGGGGTTGATAAGCAGTAGCAATATTGTCCTTCATATCTTTTCAAGTATACAAGACCTCAGCAATCTCACTTTCTGCTACACACTTTTGGATTATATTATCTGCACATTGTTTAAAAAAGAACGGATCCTCCCAAAAATAATACCGACTATCATGTAGGAATTTCTTCCTTTATTGGTATGTCATTTCTCGATGAATTATTCCACATGCAAGATAATTGGCAAAATCGACAAACCAAGGTGTTTCATGAATTTGGCTTACCTCAAATAAGTGTTCATTTATGAAGTTCTCATTGATATGCACACATGATTGAGTTGCCTCAACTTGCTCCAACCTCGATAGATGATCAGCTACTTGATTTTTGACACCTTTGCTGTCTTGAATCTCAAGGTCAAATTCTTGGAGTAAAAGTATCCAACAAATTAGCCTCGGTTTTGCATCTTTCTTTGTGAGTAAGTATTTAATGGCCGCATGGTCAGTAAATACTGTGACTTTGGTACCTAAAAGATATGAGTGGAATTTGTCAAAACTAAAAACTATAGCAAAGAGTTCCTTTTCAGTTACCATATAATTGAGTTGGGCACCCGTCAAGGTTTTTCTTACATAGTAAATAGGGTGAAATACTTTGTTTCTTTGTTGACCCATCACAACTCCAACAGCATTGTAACAGCCCGAATTAGGGGCTAAATGGAATACTGGTTTTGAAACCATGAATTCGAGGTCTAAAATATTTTTCTGATTGAGTTTTGATGTTTATTTGGTGTTTCAATAATTATGTGAAATTTTGGCGCATGAATTTTAATGTTTGCATGTCCAATTTGGTAGGTTGGACTAAATTGCAATAGGTGAAAAATATGGGTTTTAATCGACAAAGGTACTTGATTGAATTGGAATTTTAAATTAGAGGTCCTTATATGGTAATTAGACCATTTTAACTTTATTTGGACAAAAATGCCCAAGGAAGGAAGGAATATCAAAGGTTTTTAATGAAGGGTATTTTAGTCATTAGTTAATAAAAGAAATAAAAAGGGAAAATAAGCCAAAATTTGTCCATCTATCTTCCTCCCTTGGCCGAATATTAAGAGACACCATAGCTAAGGTTTCTTCCAACTTTCAAGCTTGATTGTAAGTACCTCCTAGCCGCGTTTTTAATGTTCTTCGTATTTTTAAAATCCTTGTAACTTGTTATAGCTATTTCTACCATTATTTCAAGCTAGGGTTGATGTTTAAAATTTTACCCATGAATGACATGCATGTATTTTGATGGCTAGTGGTAGAATATAAAAGTTTAAAGTGTGATGAACAACTTTTACTAGGTGATTTTTGGTGAAAATTGTAAAATAGGACCTAATAGTAAAAGGTAAAATGTAGTGTGCATAAATTGTGAAATGAGAAAATTGGGGGCTGCTATAAGAGGAAAAGTGATTCGGCTAGGCTTGAAATGCATGAAAATTGAATGAAACTCATAAACCGAGCCTAGGGACTAAAGTGTGAAAATTGAAAAAGTTAGGGGTCAAATTGTAAAAATTTTTATAGGAAGAGTTTAGGCTGTTTTGAATAATGTAGTTATTAAAAGAGTTAAATGTGTCATTTTAGATTAAGAGGATCGAGGAATCGACCTTGACCGAGGCAAGGGCAAGGTTTCAAACTAAATTGCAAATTATCGCATTTTGTTATTGAGGTAAGTTTATATGTAAGTAATACATCTACTTTAATTTCATAAAGGTAAATTATTGTGTGATATGGAAAATATTGGATAACTTTTACAATTTGGTGAATTATGGAAAATTAGTGTTCCCGATTTAACCTTCGAAAAAACGAAAGATACGGATAATGTGTAGCTAGGTCACATGTGTGTTTCTGAGGGTAGAAACCATGTGTACAAGAGAGCTACGAGATATTATGTTGTAGCTAGGTCACATGCATTATACAGGATGTATACCATGTATACAAGAGAGCTACGAGATGATAATTTCTTGACTAGCTAGGTCACATGCGTAATACTGGGGTATACCTTGTGTACACGAGCGCTACAGGTTTAAAATAGCTAGGTCACATGTATGTTACCAAGGGTACATTATGTAGGCATGAGAGCTATGATATATGTATCTAGGTCGCATGTCTGATTCCGAGTGTTGGACACCATGTAGACACTAGAGCTACACGATTTAATGGCTAGGTCACATGGGTGATGATGAGAGTTCACCATGTGTACACGAGAGCCGGATCATGTGTTGGTGGAGCTATGTGCTGAAACCACCGAGTACCGAATGTGATTCCGAAGGGTTCAACGGGAAAGCTTACAAATGATATTGGTGTGGTTATGTAGTGTATAAGTGTAAGTGTAATAATATGAGCAAGCGATAATGTGGGAAATTGCATTTGTGTGAAAGGGTGCATGTGAATTTGAGTAAATGAAAATATTGTTCTTGATGTGTATATGGATAAGGGTAAGATTAGGTGGTAAGTTGATATGTTGAGATATGACTCTTGACATTAAAAATGTTGGTATGATGTTAATTATTTACATATAGACTTACTAAGCTTCTTAAAGCTTACTCATTTCTCTTTTTCCTTGTTTTATAGATTAGTCAAGCCAGCTCAGAGATCGGGAAGCGTCGGAGGATCATCCACACTATCTACAACGTTCTTTTGGTATTGTAATATGTACTATTTTGGACTATGGCATGTATAGGGACTTAGTGGTGTTGTAAATGTCATGTTAGTTTGGCTATATTGTGGCAATTGTCAATGGATAAGTCATTTTGTAATTAAGGCCATGTGATTTGGCCAATGATGATATTGGTTATTTATATATCCTTATGAGGTAATTCAAGGAATGCTTGGTGTGTTTTTGTGTGGTTAAGTTGAAATGGATGGTTGATGTTTAAATGAGGTCATTTAGATGCCTAAAAATGTGCATGGAATGTGGTAATCAAATTGGTATAATTTGTATGTGTTTTATGACAAAGACTGGCTTGGAAAATAGCCTAACTTAGGGCCCCACGGCCAGCCCCACAGCCATATGTGTAGGGCGTGTGAACCTTGTATGAAAATTTTGGAGAATAAGGACGTCATACAGCCTGGTTACACAGGCATGTCCCATGGTCGTTGACCAAAATTGGATGCTAACGTCATAAATAGAATGTCCCAGTTTTTCACACAGGGAACCCACACGGGCGTGTCTAGCCCGTGTGAAGGACATGGGCGTGTGCTCGGCCATGTGAAAACCCTTGTAGGTTTGAAATGAAAAACATTTTTCGAAAAATTCAACACGAGTTAGGGACACGGGTGTGTGTGACTACACGGCCTGCCCACACAGGCGTGTGCCCTGTTTTTAACCTAAGTTTCAAAAATTTTTCTAAGTTCTCGGTTTGGTCTCAGACCACTCTCAAATCATGTTTTGGGCCCCGTAGGCCCATTTTAAGGATTGCTTGATATATTATGTAAAAGTTTTAAATTTGGAACAAAATTTAATGGCTCGATTTTGTATGATTGGTCGTGATATTGTTCGGTAATGCCTTGTACTCTGTTTTGACATTAAAATTGGGTTAGGGGTGTTACATTTAGTGGTATCAGAGTTATAGTTTAGTCGGTTCTCGGACTACCGTAGCATTGTGTGTGAGTCTAGCTATACATACCATAAATATATTATGATTGTGTGGTGAGTCCCGACTTTCTAAGTTGTGTTTTGTTTTTATATAGTAATAGATCCCGAACAAGCTACGGTTGATGATGGTACTAGTAACGCACCAGCTCCCGTGTAAGGGACCGCGCCTGTAGAAAGTAGACATGAGACCTTGAGTCAAGGAGACGAGGCTCGGGGCACCTTTCTCCGAATGATGAATGACTAGTATACTGACTTTGTAAGAGCAAATCCTAATGCTAAACCCCTCTTCCCCCGCCTATATCACAACCGGTCCCCGTAGCCCCACAGGGAATTGATTTGGCAAGGGTGACTAAACCTCCAGTGGATAAAAGTCATAAACAATGGGCCGAAGAGTTTAGAGCTAATGTTGATGATGATCCGGAAAGGGCAAAGTTCTAGCTCAAGAATTCCATACGGGTATTTGATGAGTTGTGTTGCACACCTGAGGAGAGTTTAAAATGTGCTATATCTTTGCTGAAAGACTCAGCCTACCATTGGTGGAAAACATTAATATCTGTAGTCCCAAAGGAAAGAGTGACATGGGATTTCTTTTTGGAAGAGTTTCGAAAGAAGCATATAAGTCAAAGATTTCTTGATCAAAAACGGAAGGAGTTCCTTGAGTTGAAGCAAGGCAAGATGACGGTAGCTGAGTATGAACGTGAGTTCGTTAGGCTCAGTAAATATGCACAAGAGTGTGTCTCTATTGAAGCAATGATTTGTAGAAGATTTGAGGATGGGCTTAATGAGGATATTAAAGTGCTTGTCGGAATTCTAGAATTAAAGGAATTCATGGTATTGGTAGACAGAGCTTGCAAAGTGGAGTAGTTAAATAAAAAGAAGAGAAAAGCAGCTATTGAAGCTCGAGATGCCAGGAAGAGGCCGATAAGTTGTAACACCCCTATCCCAAGACCATTGCTAGAATAGGACGCGGTGTTACCGGATATTCAGAACAAATTAGAACAGAATATTCAGAAATTATAACAAGATTCGAACATAAAGCCCCTTTCGGAAGTCTACTAGACTCCAAACATGCATTGAAAAAGGGTTGGGACTAAACCGAACACATTCATAAACTTCAGAACACTTATAAAAATTTTCCAAGTTGAGGAGGTCACACACCCGTGTGACAAGGCCGTGTGTCTCACACGAGACTCAAGCACGCCCATGCTCCCAAGCCGTGCCAAAACAGAGCAAGCATACTAACTTTTTGCCCTGGCCACCAGACTTGCTCGTGTGTCTTGGCCGTGTGAGTTTTTGTGCCAGTATTGGAAAATCAACACGGCTATAAGGCACTCCCATGTGCCCTAGCCATGTGGCACTAAGCAAATTTGATATAAGTCATGCTTTCCACCCATTTGGGTCAATTCCACAAACATGCCAAAAACACCAATTAGCCTAAATAGTACTAACAAATTCAAAGCCTAAAACATTCATCTATATGATCAAAACATTCATATACAATCTCATGCCAATGAACAAACATTTCATAGATAGTATCCATAATTAAAACTCATCATTTAAACATCAATTACACTTACCTTTCACCACCTAGATTTCATATCAAGAAATCCATTTCATTAATTTCAAGCCAACATTAGCACCTTTCAAAATACCAAAACAAAGAATATGACCACATCCTAACCACATCACATGACATATATGTACATAGACTCAAAAACATATCTTAGACATTCTAGCCTATACATGCCATACTTAAACTTTATACAATAAAAAAGGTACCAAAATCGAGTTCGATAGTGTGGTGACGATCCTTAACTATCCCCGAGCCCACAGTAGCTACGATATCTGTAAAAATAGTTAAAGGAATAAACAGAGTAAGCTACAATGAGCTTAGTAAGCCAAATACAAAAATTATGCAATCCATAATTGTAATATGAAAACCATTTTCCATAGAAAATTCACAAATCAGATTTACTCACTTAATACATACTTCTAGTTTTCACAATTTGCATACCTTTCATTCTCAGGAAATCGGTGCAAATAGACGCACCTGAGATAGACACATATGGTATGCATTCATTCATTTCTCGAAATTTCTCCTCATATCATTTAGAAACATTATAGAGATCATATAGGCCTTATACAATGCCGACGTCCCCAACGTAGTCTTACATGTTATACAATATCGATGCCACTATCCTAGACAGGGTCTTACATGAAACATTTACGATGCCAGTGTCCCAGACACGGTCTTATACATAATTCTCTATTCAATGCCTATGTCCCGGACGAGGTCTTATATAATATCCTTTTACCATTGCACATTGAAAAAAAAACTCAGAATAATACATTAGGCTCTCATGGCCATCCAATATAGTTTATAAATTAAAAATTTATAACAGACATCAATATGACGCATATTTGTATTTTGACTTACCTCGTACAGATTTAGACGGATTCGAGCCGACTATTCAATGATTTTGGACTTCCCTCGATCTAAGTCTGATTTTCTTTGTTCTTGATCTAAATCAATTCAATAACAGCCATTCAATCATTCATTTCATTCATTTCAATCCATGAATACCAATTTAGGGCATTTTGCATTTTAGCCCTCACAGTTTCATACTTTAACAATTTAATCCATTCTTCACAAAATCACCAATATGCCAATTTCACCAAGACTATAGCTTAACCGAATGCATATGTAGCTCATATCAATTCATACATTTTATTTTTTTTACAAATTAGTCCTCCAAAATTTTTATTTTCACAATTTAACCCACATAACTCAAATTCATCAAAATTTCATGGCAAAACATGTTTATTCAATTCCTATCCATTATAATTCAACCAAATTCATCGCAAAGCTTCAAAAATCATCAATGGCACTATTCATAAACTTCATCAAAAATAGAAATTGAGACATGGGCATGAAAGACTTCGAAGCAATGATCACAGAAACATAAAAATCATCAAAAACTGATTAAAAACGAACCTTTAATCAAGCCTGAAACTAGCTGATTGCATGGAAGTTTTTAAACTTTTCTTTTCCTTTGATTTTCGGTGATGGTGGATGAATAATAAGCCATTTCATGCCTTTGTTTTATTTAATTCATGTTTAAAATGCCATTTACCATTTTTCCCTTAATTAATAAACTATTTTATCAACCATTATAAGGCTATCTATGTCACTTCCCACTATCCATGGTCAAATTTCAACATAAGGACCTTCCATTTAATAAGCCATGGTAATTAAACACCTTTACAATAAAGAATATAACTTTTTCATTTTCTACGATTAAGTCCTTTCTCATAATCGAGCACAGAGATAGATAATTTAAATCACAGAAATTTCACAGAAGTTAATTCAGATAACATAGACACAGAAAATAATATTAGAATATTTTTCAAACTCAGATATGTGGTTCCGAAACCACTTCCTGACTAGGGTCCAAATCGGGCAGTTACATAAGTAAATCCTTTCAATCTCAATTAAAGAGGTCTAAAAAAAAATCCTCAAACGATAGTTTTAGTCGGGTACTCACATCGAGATCAGGGTAAAACATATTCTGGTTCCAAAGCCCAGACTACTTCTGTGGCCAGTGTGGGGAACGTGATACTTGATAGACCTGAGTGTCGGAATTGTGGTAGACGGCATACTGGTGAATGTTGGGGAACTACCTGAGCTTGTTTTAAATACAGTTCCCTAGATCATTTTGTTAGAGGTTGCCCTGAGAAAGTGGGAGATGAGAAATTTCAAAGTGCTAGACCAAGTAACACTACTAGTAAGGGTAGACCGCCGAGGAACGTCGGAGGTGGAGCCAGTAGTAAAAGCATAGCGAAAGATACAACTGTGAGATCCGAGACGAGGACACCTGGTAGAGCTTATGCTATGTGAGCTCGTGAGGAGGCATCATCTCCTGATGTGATTACCAGTACATTCTCACTTTATGATACCGATGTCATTAAATTGATAGATCCAGGCTCCACTTATTCTTATATTTGCATAAAATTGGTGCATAGTAAGAAATTTCCTATAGAGTTAATTGAATTTGTGATTAAAGTGTAGAACCCATTAGGCAAATTTGTGTTGGTAGATAAGGTTTGCAGGAATTTTCATTTGATGATTCAAGGATAATGTTTTTCGGCTAATCTGATATTGTTTCCATTCGATGAGTTTGATTTTATTTTGGGCATCGATTGGTTAACATTACATGATGTCAAGGTGAATTGTAGACGGAAAACTCTTGAGCTAAAATGTGAAAGTGGTGAAATTCTTTGGGTTGGAACAAATGAGTCGAGTAAGATACCGATGGTGATTTCTTGCATGACTACTCGAAAATGTATGAAAAAAGGGTGTGAAGCTTATCTAGATGTGTTTGTGAATCCATACCAGTAATTTGTGAATTTCCAGATGTGTTTCCAGAGGAGTTACCTGGGTTACCTCCTGTTAGAGAGATCGAGTTTGCCATTGATTTGTTACCCGGGACTGCACCTATTTCCATTGCTCCATACAGAATGGCTCCGACTAAATTGAGAGAGTTAAAGGCTCAGTTACAAGAGTTGACAGATAAAGGATTTGTTTAAGATTGATTTGAGATCCGGTTATTACCAACTGAGGGTTAAGGAATTCGATGTACCAAAGACCACCTTTAGAACGAGGTATAGACACTACGAATTTCTTGTTAAGCCTTTTGGTTTGACTAATACATCGGCAATCTTTATATATTTGATGAACTGGATTTTCTGACAATATTTGGATAAATTTGTTGTGGTATTTATAGACGACATATTGATCTATTCTTGGGATGAGTTAGAACATACCAAGCATTTGAGAACGGTGCTGCAAATTTTGAGGAAAGAGAAGTTGTTTGCTAAGTTTAGCAAGAGTGAGTTTTGGCTCCATGAAGTTGGGTTCTTGAGACATATAGTTTTAGGTGATGGCATTCAGGTTGACCCGAGCAAAATTTTGGTGATTGTTGATTGGAAGTCGCCTAAGAATGTGACTGAAGTTAGAAGCTTTTTGGGTTTAGCTCGATATTATCGATGCTTTGTCGAGGGTTTCTCCATAATTGCTTCTCCTATGACCAAACTGCTTCAAAAGAATGTTAAATTTGAGTGGACTAAAAAATGTCAACAAAGCTTTGATCAGTTGAAAACTAAATTGATGGAGGCACCAGTGTTAGTGCAACCTGAGTCAAGTAAAGAGTTTGTGATCTATAGTGATGCGTCACTGAATGACCTTGGATGTGTATTGATGCAAGAAGACAAGGTGGTGGCTATGCTTCGAGGCAACTAAAACCACATGAAAAAGAATTACCCGACACATGATTTAGAGTTGGCCGCTATTGTTTTTGCCTTGAAAATTTGGTGCCATTATTTGTACGGTAAGAAATATCAAATTTTTACCGATCATAAAAGCTTGAAATACTTGTTGAATCAAAACAAGTTGAATCTGGGACAACGAAGGTGACTTGAATTACTAAAGGATTATGAGCTAGTGATTGAGTATCATCCCCGGCAAGCAAATGTCGTTGCGGATGCTTTGAGCAGAAAATCATTGTATGCTTTGCGGGCTTTGAACACGAGTTTGACATTATCTAATGATGGTTCCATCCTAGCTGAGTTGAGGGCTAGACCACTGTTTCTTCAACAGATTTGTGAAGTTCAAAAGAATGATAGTGAACTACAAGCCAAGAAAGTTCAGTGTGAGGCAGATGGCAACTCTGATTTTCGAGTAAGTCTGGATGATTGCTTGATGTTTCGTGATCGAATTTTTGTACCGAAAGATGATGAGTTGATTCAAAAAATTTTACATGAGGCTCATAGTGGGTGTTTATCAGTGCATCCTGGTAGTAATAAAATGTATAATGATTTGAAGAAACTGTATTGGTGGCTAAGCATGAAGAAGGAAATTCCAGAGTTCGTGACGAGGTGTATAATTAGTTAGCAAGTGAAGGCTGAGCATCAGGTATCTTCAGGTTTACTTCAGCCCATAATGGTCCCTAAGTGGAAGTCAAACAAGATTACGATGGACTTTGTGATAGGTCTACCTCTGACACCGAAGAAGAAAGATGCTGTGTGGGTCATTGTTGACAAATTGACGAAGTCGGCTCACTTTATTCCAATATGTGTTGATTTCTCACTCGATAAATTGGCTGAATTATATATTGTTGAAATTGTGAGATTACACGGAGTACCCGTGTCTATTATATTGGATAAAGATCCGAGTTTGACTTAATATTTTGAAAGAAGTTGCAAGAGGCATTGGGTACGAAGTTAAATTTTAGTACAGCATTTCACTCGCAGACTGCTGGGCAATCCGAGAGGGTAATTAAGTTCTTGAAGATATGCTTCGGTTTTGTGTTTTAGAGTTTAAGGGTTGTTGGGAAAAGTATCTACCTTTGGTAGAATTCACCTACAACAACAGTTATTAATCAAGCATACAGATGGCCCTATATGAGGCATTGTATGGTTGAAAATGCCGAACTCCATTATATTGGACTGAGTTGAGTGAAAAACAGATACATGGTGTTGATTTGGTTAGGGAGACCGAGGAAAAAGTGAGGATAATTGGAGATTGTTTGAAAGCTACTTCTGACCGGCAAAATTTTATGCTGATTTGCAAAGAAAAGAGATTGAATTTTAGGTTGGTGATAAAGTATTTTTGAAGGTGTCACCGTGGAAAAAAATACTGAGATTTGGTTGGAAAGGCAAATTGAGTCCATGTTTTATTGGGCCATATGAGGTTACAGAAAGAGTAGGGCCAATGGTATATCGGTTGGCTTTACTACCAAAATTGAAGAAGATACATAATGTGTTTCATGTGTCAATGTTACGATGGTATCGTTCGAATCCCTCGCATGTGATTCCTCTTACGGAGATTGAAATTTGGCTGGACATGACATATAAAGAGGAGCTAATTAAGATTTTGGCTCGAGAAGTTAAACAGTTGAGAAACAAAAGTGTAGCCTTGGTGAAAGTATTGTGGAAAAAGCATGGTGTGGAAGAGGCTACGTAGGAGCCGGAGGAAGCTATGAGGAAATAACACACAAACCTATTTACTGGTAAGATTTTTGGGGACGAAAATCCCTAAAAGGGGAGAGTTGTAACAGTGCAAATTAGGGGCTAAATGGAATAGTGGTTTCAAAACCGTGAATCTGAGGTCTAAAATATTTTTCGATTGAGTTTTGATGTTTATTTGGTGTTTCAATAATTATGTGAAATTTTGGTGCATGAATTTTAATGTTTTCATGTCCAATTTGGTAGGTTGGACTAAATTGCTATAGGTGAAAAATATAGGTTTTAATCATAAAGGTACTTGATTGAATTGGAATTTTAAATTAGAGGTCCTTATATGGTAATTAGACCATTTTAACTTTATTTGGACAAAAATGTCCAAGGAAGGAAGGAATATCAAAGGTTTTTAATGAAGGGTATTTTAGTCATTAGTTAATAAAAGAAATAAAAAGGGAAAATAAGCCAAAATTTGTCCATCTATCTTCCTCCCTTGGCCGAATATTAAGAGACACCATAGCTAAGGTTTCTTCCAACTTTCAAGCTTGATTGTAAGTACCTCCTAGCCGCGTTTTTAATGTTCTTCGTATTTTTGAAATCCTTGTAACTTGTTATAGCTATTTCTACCATTATTTCAAGCTAGGGTTGATGTTTAAAATTTTACCCATGAATGACATGCATGTATTTTGATGGCTAGTGGTAGAATATAAAAGTTTAAAGTGTGATGAACAACTTTTACTAGGTGATTTTTGGTGAAAATTGTAAAATAGGACCTAATTGTAAAAGGTAAAATGTAGTGTGCATAAATTGTGAAATGAGAAACTTGGGGGCTGCTATAAGAGGAAAAGTGATTCGGCTAGGCTTGAAATGCATGAAAATTGAATGAAACTCATAAACCGAGCCTAGGGACTAAAGTGTGAAAATTGAAAAAGTTAGGGGTCAAATTGTAAAAATTTCTATAGGAAGAGTTTAGGCTGTTTTGAATAACGTAGTCATTAAAAGAGCTAAATGCGTCATTTTAGATCGAGAAGATCGAGGAATCGACCTTGACCGAGGCAAGGGCAAGGTTTCGGACTAAATTGCAAATTATTGCATTTTGTTATCGAGGTAAGTTTATATGAAAGTAATACATCTACTTTAATTTCATAAAGGTAAATTATTGTGTGATATGGAAAATGTTGGATAACTTTTACAATTTGGTGAATTATGGAAAATTAGTGTTCCCGATTTAACCTTCGAAAATACAACAGATACGGATAATGTGTAGCTAGGTCACATGTGTGTTTCTGAGGGTAGAAACCATGTGTACAAGAGAGCTACGAGATATTATGTGGTAGCTAGGTCACGTGCTTATACAGGATGTATACCATGTATACAAGAGAGCTACGAGATGATAATTTCTTGACTAGCTAGGTCACATGCGTAATACTGGGGTATACCTTGTGTACACGAGAGCTACAGGTTTAAAATAGCTAGGTCACATGTATGTTACCAAGGGTACATTATGTAGGCATGAGAGCTATGATATATGTATCTAGGTCGCATGTCTGATTCCGAGTGTTGGACACCATGTAGACACCAGAGCTACACGATTTAATGGCTAGGTCACATGGGTGATGATGAGAGTTCACCATGTGTACACGAGAGCCGGATCATGTGTTGGTGGAGCTATGTGCTGAAACCACCGAGTACCGAATGTGATTCCAAAGGGTTTAACGAGAAAGCTTACAAATGATATTGGTGTGGTTATGTGGTGTATAAGTGTAAGTGTAATAATATGAGCAAGTGATAATGTGGGAAATTGCATTTGTGTGAAAGGGTGCATGTGAATTTGAGTAAATGAAAATATTGTGCTTGATGTGTACATGGATAATGGTAAGATTAGGTGGTAAGTTGATATGTTGAGATATGACTCTTGACATTAAAAATGTTGGTATGATGTTAATTATTTACATATAGACTTACTAAGCTTCTTAAAGCTTACTCATTTCTCTTTTTCCTTGTTTTATAGATTAGTCAAGCCAGCTCAGAGATCGGGAAGCGTCGGAGGATCACCCACTCTATCTACAATATTCTTTTGGTATTGTAATATGTACTATTTTGGACTATGGCATTTATAGGGACTTAGTGGTGTTGTAAATGTCATGTTGGTTTGGCTATATTGCAGCAATTGTCAATGGATAAGTCATTTTGTAATTAAGGCTATGTGATTTGGCCAATGATGATATTGGTTATTTATATATCCTTATGAGGTAATTAATGGAATGCTTTGTGTGTTTGTGTGTGGTTAAGTTGAAATGGATGATTGATGGTTAAATGAGGTCATTTAGATGCCTAAAAATGTGCATGAAATGTGGTAAAAAAATTGGTATAATTTGTATGTGTTTTGGGACAATGAATGGCTTGGAAAATAGCTCAACTTAGGGCCATACGGCCAGCCCCCACGACCATATGTGTAGGGCATGTGAACCTTGTATGAACATTTTAGAGAATAAGGACGTTACACGGCCTAGTCACACAGGCATGTCCTATGGCCTTGTGACCAAAATTGCATGCTAACATCATAAACAGAATGTCCCAGTTTTTCACACAGGGAAGCCACACTGGCGTGTCGAGGCCATGTGAAAACCCTTGTAGGTTCAAAATGAAAAATATTTTTCCAAAAATTCAACATGGGTTGAGGACACGAGTGTGTCTGACTACACGGTTGCCCACGCGGGTGTACCCCCTGTCTCCCACAAGTGTGTACCCTGTTTTTGACCTAATTTTCCAAAATTTTTCTAAGTTCTTGGTTCGGTCTCAGACCACTCCCAAATCATGTTTTTGGCCGCATAGGCCCATTTTAAGGATCGTCTGATATATTATGTAAAAGTTTTAAATTTGGAATGAAGTTTGATGGCTCGATTTTGTATGATTGGTCGTGATATTGTTCGGTAATGCCTCGTACCCAGTTCTGACATCGAAACTGGGTAAGGGGTGTTACAAGCATAATCACTTGCATCACACATTAACTCAAAGGGTGAGTTCCAATTGGGTGTAACAATTATTAGGGCTAAGATTAACCATTTTTTCATATCTTCAAAAGCTTCCAAACATGCTTTCTTGAAATCAAACATTGTATCTTTCTCTAGCAACAAACACAACGGTTTAGAAATTTTCAAGAAATCCTTGATAAACCTTCAGTAAAAACTGACACGGCCGAAGAAACTTCTAGCTCCTTTCACATTAATTGGGGCCAGTAATCTTTTCCACCTTTTCTTTATCAGCTTCAATTCCTTTCTTCAAGATTTTATGCACTAAAGCAATCCCTTCCTTAACCATAAAATGGCTTTTTTCCTAGTTAAGGACAAGATTCGTCTCTTTGCATCTCTTTAGTACCTTAGCTAAATTATTCAAACAAGTATCATACGAGTTACCAAAAACAGGGAAATCATCCATGAAAACCTCAACAAAATTTTCAATCATATCAGTGAATATTTCCATCATGCATCGTTGGAATGTTGCAGGTGCATTGCATAAACCAAAAGGCATTCGCCTAAAAGCAAACATACCCTACGAACAAATAAAGGTTGTTTTATGTTGGTCCTATGGAGCTACAACTATTTGGCTATATCCCGAATAGCCATCTAAAAAATAGTAGAATTCATTACCTGCCAATCGATCTAACATCTGATCCATAAAAGGCAACGAAAAATGGTCCTTCTGAGTAGCTTTATTCAACTTTCTGTAGTCAACACAAATGCTCCAACCAGTAACAATTCTTGTTGGAGTCAACTTGTTACGCTCATTTTCAACAATTGTGATCCCACATTTTTTCGACACACACTACACCGGACTCACCCATGAACTATCTAAAATAGGATAGATGATTCCTACATCTAACCATTTGATCACTTCCTTTCTCACAACTTCTTTCATAATAGGATTGAGCCTCATTTGCCCATCAATTCGAGCTTTTTCACCTTCCTCTAAAATAATTTTGTGCATGCAAAAAGAAGGGCTTATACTTCGAATATCAGCTATGGTCCAACCAATTGCTTTCTTAAATTTCTTTAAAATAGCAATTAGTTGCTCCTCTTGATCTTTTGTCAGTTCTGCTGAAATAATCATAGGCAAAGTAAAGCAGTCACCTAAATAAACACATTTCAAATGGGAAGGAAGTACCTTTAGTTCAAATTTAGGTGGTTCTTCGATTGACAACTTGGGTTGCACAACTTCTCTAACTACTAACTCTAATAGTTCAAACCGTGTGGAATGAATAAAATTTCTCAGATTGGCTTCCATTAAAGCCATGTTTTCTTTACCTTCTTCATCCTCCAAAGGGTCAAACTCTAAAGCTTTCTCCAATGGATCTTCTTTAAAGTTGCTTCCCATAGAAACCAAGGTTTCTATTTCTTCCATAACTGAACACTCTTCTGTCAGATCAAGAAATTTCATTGCTTTAAGAATGTTAAAAGTTGTTTGATCGTCTTAAACTCGCATGGTAAGTTCGCCTTTCTGCACATCAATTAACGCTCTTCTCGTGGCTAGGAAAGGGCTCCCAAGGATGATCAGCACTTTCTTATCCGCTTTGAAATCTAAGACAATGAAATCAACAGGAAAAATAAATTTGTCGACCTCGATCTTCCCTCCGGGATATGCTAAAGATCGATCTGCTAGCTAAAGCATCACCACTGTAGGTCTGACTTTACCTATCCCTAACATCTTGAAAATAGACTTGCATCAAGTTGATACTTGCTCCTAAGTCACACAAAGCTTTACCACAGTAACATTCACCAATGTTACAAGGAATATTAAAGTTTCTTGGGTCTTTTAATTTCAGTGCCAGCTTGTTCTACAGGAATGCACTGCACTCCTTTGTCAGGGCAACAGTCTCATACTCACTGTAACACCCCTATCCCATAACCGTCGCCAAAATAGGTAAGGGGCATTACCAAACATGTAACTCAGAATGAAACCGTATATTAACAACATAATTCAAAACATTTTCAAGCATTCACAATCAGTTCATACTTTAATCAAATATATAAAGCTATAATAATAACATAGGGACTAATTTTGAAAACATATAAAAGATACGAGAAAACTTAAGAAAATTTTCAGAATAAGGCCACACGGCTGTGTGCCCAGACACGCCCATGTGTCCAGGCCATGTGAACATTATGAAGCTACTGACTTGTGCCCACGGGTACAACAAACAGTCGTGTGTCTAGCTCGTGTGGCATCTTGACCAACTCAACTACAATACAACGGTCACACGGGCGAGTCACACGCTCATGTGCTCTGGCCATGTGGCATGAAATAGGCTTGGTACAAGCCATTTTCACCTCAACAATTACTCATGTACTTACAAGCATAAATATGCAACAATTTCATATGCCAAATGAGCACCCAATTCAGCTAATTCAACATTCAAATAAACCATATCATAGCAACCAATTCAATGTCATATAATTGGCACAAACATGAATACAATTCAAAAATCCATTTCAAAACCTTACCATTTCTCAAGTAAACATATGCCAAAATGGTCATTTCATTCATTCCAAAAACATACCATATATCATTTCATTCAATACCATAAAACATACTATTTCCACAATCATCAAATTAGGGTCATTTACCACAACATTAACCAACTTACCAAAACATCATTCATCAATTCACCACAATGTAGATATATCATAAGAAACTTTCATGCCAATTTAACCATTTTGAAACCAAGCCATATCACATAGCTTGGACATAAGCCAAAATCATGTCACATCCATTAACACATAGATAGCCATAAACATTAACTTATAAACTAGCCTATACATGCCATATTTATAACATTTACAAAGATCCAAAAGTACCAAAAGCTTGTTTGGATAGTGTGATTGCAATCTCCGACTTTGTCCGAAATTGAGCTAGCTTCCGAAATCTAAAAAACACAGGAAAATAAAAAGAGTAAGCTTTAAAAGTTAGTAAGCCCATATAATATAGAATTTAACTTATCGAATCAACATTTAAAAGTATAAATAACATTATCAAACCAATTCATAAGTCCTCAATGCCTATTCCACCATCACAACCATGTTAGTCATATAACAACCATGTATTCATCCAATCCAAAGATGAAATAAACATGTAACATCCAAGTATCATATCTCATGTAACATTTCATTCATTTATCACAAACTCATATAGCATTTAATCATATAACCATGTAGCCATTTGTTTAAACATATCATATATCCTATAAGCATAAAATTCATGTAGTTCATGTATTAAACAACTCTTATGCATCTTGTATCTTTGGTATCATGTATCATATACCTTGTAAGCATGTACTTGTACCATATACTTCATGTATTCTATGTCATTCATGTGAACATATACTTGTAACCTATAATTCATATACTTGTACCTTATTTAACATATAATTTCATATGAATCATGTACATATAACATGTAATTTATGCATTCTTTATACCTCTTATAACTTGTATTTCAACTATTTCATATCGTTATATTGCCTATTGAACCTTTGGAAACATCGAGGGATACTCGAGTGATACACACACAGTGTATAGATGTAACCTGTAAATAAGTCAATTCATCATGTATGCTCTTTTGAGCCATGTACGATGTGCTCCTCCTGAGCCGATAACAGTAAGCCTAAAGGCTAAACATGTAATCCCGAAGGATGAATGGCAAGCCCGAAGGATGAATGGTAAGCCCGAAGGCTGAACATGTAAGCTCATGAGCTGTGGTGAGTCTGCAACAAATGGAGGAGCTCAACCAACCTGTAGCCCTAGTAACATGTCACTTGTATCCTACGACTTTCTACGGTCGGGACTCGATAATTACTTTACACATATATTCACTAGGCATTTAGATTCACTATTTCATATACATACTTATACATTATGAAGTGCAAACAATTTAATTACAAACATAGATCAAATTCTAATTCTACAAACTGACCTCAATTTAGGTTGTAAACTTGAAATCTATTTGTCTACCTTTCGTTTTCCTCGATCAAGTTCTGGGATTTGTTTGTCTTGATCTATATTAATCAAATTTAACTCAATTATTCATTAACACATTCAATCTAGTCCAAAAACATGTAAATTTGGCAAATTACATGTTTGTTGTAACACCCTAAACTCGGCCTGGATGTTATGGCCGAATCGAGGTGTCACATCAAAGCGTCGTTCAAAAACTGAGTTTGTCGTTAAAAGTTCATTTCTATGTTTAAATCCTTTTGCTCGTGTTTAGAAAATCATCTCGTCAAAATTATTACTTAATGTCTGGCATTGATACTTCAGGTTATTTCAAATCGTGGAAGCTACTAAAGTTTGAAATATAAAAATGTGTGTTTTTAAATGTTTTTGAAAATAGTTATTAATTTTGAAAATTCATGCAGCAGTTTTAAATAAGGAAATCAAAAGCCCAATTAAAATTTTATACCCTCAAAGGCCTTATTACAGAATTAAAACCCAAAATATAAAATTCAAATAAAAAGTCTATAGCAGAGCATCAACGGTCGTGTGGCCACCTCTGAGTCACTTGCAGCTCTAAATCGCTTAAGGCTGGGGATTTCCTGTATAGTTAAACAGAAGGGTGAGTTTGTGAAAACTCAATGTATAATCCTTTAAAATACAAACAGTCAAATGTATACTATGCAGAAATAGACTGGGCCTGAGCCCATCACAAAAACAGTATCAGGTGGGCCTCAGCCCATTAATAGAAGCAGGTGGGCCTAAGCCCAATACAGAATCAGTACCAGATGCAAATATGCAGACAGAAATCCAACCCAATCCAACCAATACACCACTCATACCAACCAACACCCCATGTGGGGATTAAATCGACCCACCCAGCCAACATACTAAGCTTAGCACCGGTTGCAGCACTAAGTTAACAGAACGGCTCAACACCGTAGACAGAATGGCTAAATGCCATAAATATCTCAACAATGCTGCCAAATAACAGAATGGCTAAAAGCCATAAGCAAAAATGTTGTAAGCCTTGTACAGAACGGCTATAAGCCATATACTTCCTTCGTCAACATCAACCCAACCCCATGCAGGATGACATGTCATAGTAACATACGTGAATGTAAGATATCATGCTCAAAATCAATCATATACTATCATCCATACATCAGTCAACCTACCACTAGGGGTGTAACAGTCATCTCCTCAGATAGGGGTAATACGGTAATTTTTCACTACAGGGTATTTCGGTAATTCTACAGTTCGGGGTCTTAACGACCAAACAGAATATCCACCATCGCTTCGAGCGACTTTAGTAACCTAAATAGACATAATGGTGTAAATGGCTCTAAGGCCCATTACTGGCCCAAGTGGGCCTACACGCTCGTGTGGCCCATCAAGCCCAAAATCAACCACAGCCATGTGATTTCAAAGGCCCAGTTCCACCTTTGCCACCTATCAAAAGTTTCGTCCTGTGAGGCCTACGAGCCCATTGGGCTCACACAGCCCATTCCGGCCCATCGAGGCCCATAACGACCCAAGACCACGAGAATGCTCATGGTGGCCTCTACTATCACATCAGATTCTCCACACGTGCGTTCGCACGCTCGTGTGGCAACTGTTGCCGAACTTCCAGCTTTTCGACTTTTTAGCTTTTACCGTTGTGGACTATACAGTGTGAAAAACACACTCTTTCGGCCTTTCAGTCGATTATCAGATACAGGGTATACTTTTACACACCTATTTTGCAAACGAATGATCACCTCACGAGCACCGCACCTATAACCAATCAGATTATCTCGTTAATCACTGCCAACAGGTCTATCATCTCTTTAATAACACCAATCCAAAATCAACAACCATTACCTCTTCAAATGAGCGGAAGCCAACCTATTCCACTTAGATCGTTGCTAAACTCAAACAAATATTGTTTGACAATTAACTGCATACACAGACTAGTTAGGGGATTGGTTATAGATGTGGTTTAAAACCCACCACATATCCTAAAAATAATTAGGCTTACCCACAAGTAAGGTACGTTTGCCTTAATTGGAAAATGACAGTCAAGGCTTCGATATCTTGCAAACTCAAATCCTCCTTCCACCTTCGAACAAATCTAATAACCCAACGAACACACATTAATGGGAAGCATTCAGCCCTTAGAGAAAAAAATAAAAGGAAGAAGGGAAACTAACACATTTGTTTAAAACATAGCATTTAGGTGTCTTAGATAAATTAATTAGAACAAGAACCAACGAACATTTATCGATAGCTAGCAATTGTCGTACTCACAAAAAAGAAGCAAAAGGGAAAAATAGAATAAATTCGATCCCATACTATGGCTAGACCCGAATACGATTAAATGAGAGAGGAAAGAAGAAGACTCAATACTCGGCTAAAATGGGAAAAAGGAAAAAGAAGAAATAGGAGAAGAAAAGAAAACTTGGCTTGGCAAAAGAAATATGAGATGAGAAGAGGAAAGAAGTAGCAATGAACCGAACACCAAAAAGAACCCCAAAATGGAAAAAAAAAAGAGAACATACAATGCTCTTTTGTCAAATTCGGCACCTAAGGGAACAACACCAAAGAAAACCAAAATGCAAAACCCACATTTGCACAAAAGAAAAGGAACGAAGCTACTAACCACACAAAACAGAACTAAATGTTTTTACTCCCCTAAAACCCGAAAGTGCCTACCTTATCTCCCCCTAGCCAAATTTGCCACTTACCCAAGCACTCACATTCGGCTACACAACCTCCCAAATTCAAATTCCTTGAATCACTCCTCCTTTTCCTCCTCCAAATCCACCAACCTTCATCTATATCCCATGAATCTCTCCCCTAAGACCAATTCCCCAACCACCTTTGCAGAATTTCAGTACAACTCAAACCCTGGTGTCACAGCTGCAAAAATGAATACCCAAAACTCCCTCCAAGACTCGAACCTTAGATCTTCTGCCACCTCAGTAACGCCTCTTCCACCAGGCCACACTACTCCCTGTGACGCAAAACAGTCACAATTAAATATAAGCCCTATATGCCAGCATCCAGGTTTACTTATAAAAAACCAAAATAAATTGCAAGAGCCAAGACTTGAACACTTGCTTCCTTGCAAACCTAATGACACCACAACCACTAGACCACACGCTTCCTTGTCTCATTTTTTTAACACAATAATTTAAAAGGCCTACTTCCACGCATCCAGGGTTTAATTCACTTAAAACCAAAATTTTTGCCAAATCTCAAGGTTGAACCCAGGACTTTTCTAACACCTCTCAGGACACTTAACCACTTAAGCAAACATGCATTTATGCACAGTTTCCCAACCGTTCCATATTTATTCTGATTGAGTTTTAAATTTTATTTTGTGTTTTCAATATTTTGTGAAATTTTTGTTACAAAATTTTATTGTTTGTGTGTCCAATTTGATAAATTAGACTAAATTGTAAAAGTAGTAAAATGTGCATTCTAGAAGGTAAAGGTGTTTAATTGAAATGTGTTTTATTTATATTTTTATGGTTTACATTTTTATGAAATTATTTTGTAAAAATTTCATACGAAAATTTCGACGTTTGGGCTCTCAATTTAGTCAAAAGGACTAAATTGTAAAAAGTACAAAAGTTGAGTTCTACAAGTCAGAGGTGTCCAATTGTTATGAATTTTAAATTGGAGGTCCTTAAATGGTAATTAGACCATTGGTTAATTTATTGGACAAAAATGGACATGAAATGGGTGAAAAAGAATATTTTTAAGTTAGGGGCGTTTTGGTCATTTAGTGATTAAATGAATTAAAAATCAAATTAAAAGCTAGTTTTTGCTCATCTTCTTCCTCAAGGCCGAATATAGCATGGAGAAACTGGCTAGGGTTTTTCAAGCTTCCAACTCGATTGTAAGTCTGTTCTAGCCCCATTTTTAATGATTTTTACGTTTTTAAAATCCCGGTAACATGATTTCTCTATTTCTACCATTTATTTGAGCTAGGGTTTGATTTCAAAAATTGACCCATGTTGAATAATTGTGTATTTTGATGAACTATGGTAGATTATGCATGTTTATGGTTAGAGAAATAGTTTTTGCCGAGTAATTTTCGATGAAAACATCTGAAAGGACTAAATCGTAAAAGTTATAAAATTGGTCATAAGTGTGAGTTTTAATGAGAATTGTGGGCTGCCATATTTATGAAATGGTTCTGTTAGGCCTAAAATGCAAATAAATTGAATAAAATTATTTTACGAGCTTAGGGGCAAAATCGTAATTTTGACAAAGTTTAGGGGCAAAAATGTAAATTTTTCCAAAATGTAAATTTGAGTTAATTTAAGTTTTATATGGAATAAATGAGTGAAATGTGTTATTATAGATCAAGAAAGACGTGGAATCGACTCGAATCGGGGAAAAGAAAAAATTGTGGACTAGATTGCAAATTTATCATCCTTTGCATTGAGGTAAGTTGATATGTAAATAATACATTTTTATTATTTATGTTTCAATATTTTGTTATATTATGCAAGATGAAGTTGGATATTAGATGGTTATTTGATAAAAATTACAAAATTATAATGAAAATGACTGAATTGGTAAATTGTATATTTTCCGATTGAATTCATGGAATAGAAAATATACAAATGATTTGTGGTGGGAACACATGTGTAGTACTATGTGTAGGCTACTATGTGTTCAAGATGGATTAAGTCACGTACGTAGTACTAAATGCAAGCTACTACATGTATCATATAGTTGGGATCGCATGTGTAGTACTATGTGTAGGCTACTATGCTATCCGATAACTTCGATCACATGTGTGGTACTAAGTGCAGGCCACTATGTGTAAGAGATGAAATTGGTCACATGTGTAGTACTAAGTGCAGGCTACTATGTGCACAAATTAACTTCACCACAAAGGTGGTACTACGTGCAAGCCACCGAACATTTGTTACTATTTCATTCCGTTGTGTTCAATGGAAAATGGCTAAGTGAAAATGAATGAAATTATGAAATAGCCAAGTGGAAGTGAGTGTATATATTGTCTAAGTGTAGGTATATGTGTATATATGTACATGAGTAATGTTGATGAATGATCGAATTTTGGTAAATTTGATGTGGGCAAATGTTATTTGGAAAACCCATATAAGAAAATTTATGGGTGAGATGAGAATTGAAATAAAACAGTTTGTACAGCAACAGTGGGGTGACTTTGAAAAATTACCAAAAATAGTAAGAATTGAATTTGAGGTTGAATGAGATGTGGAATTAAACCTTATTGAGTCTATTTTCATATAAAAGAAATAGAGCAAGCAAAGGAATTCTGTATTTTGAGATATTTATATTTTTGTGAGACTTGTTTAGAATGACTTAGTGATCTCTTGTTTTGACTTGGAGAAATGATTAAAAATTTTTAAAAAAATGATTATAGAGCATAATTTATATGGTTAGACTCCTTAATGAGTCTATTTTTAGAAGAAAGAAACGATAACCTCATTTGAATTCTGTAGCAAAAGATAATTAAATTTTAGTAAAGAGTGGTCAGAACTGTTGAACCTCGAAACAGGGGAGACTTAAATGAATAAAATGTACTAATTGGTCAAACCAAATGTAACAGCCCTATTCTAACCCTAGTCGGGGAACGGTTTCGGGACCACTAAACCGAGTCGCAGAAATATTTGAATACAATATTTTATGTCTAAAATATGTGAAGTATTATGTGTGAAAATAACATGTCTAAATTTTGTCATTTGAATGTGAATTTTATTAAATAGGACTCAAATGAGAACTTTGAATATGTGATAGTTTAAAATTGAAGGCCAAATAATGTATGGTTTACAAAAGGGGGGACTTGCATGTCAAATATCCACTTTTGACATGTAGTGGACGGCAATGATGATATAAATTGGCATTTAGCATGTTGTACTTTAGTTAAATAATATCAAATAGTTTATAATAAATAAAATTATTATATGTCATAAAATATAACATGAATTAAATAATAACAAGGGTGATAAAAACAAAGTTTTTATCCATTCTCCTTCCCATTGCCGAAAAACACTAAGTAAAGAAGAAGAAAGAAATGCTTCAAGGGGGATTCGATCATGGGAATTGAGCTAGATTAAGGTATGTTAATGTGATCTTCTCATGGTTTGCGAAAGATGTTTGATAAATGCAATGTGTTTGGAGTCCATGGATTGAATCCATGAAATGTTTGAGTAGATACATTCGGCAATTGCCAAAGTTTTTGATTTGAAGTTAAAATTGATAATTCTTGTTAAAATGTATAAATTGAGCTTTTGATTGGGGGATTAATGGATAGATGAAGGAATTAAGTAGTATGAGTATGAAAATTTGAATTAGTAATGGCTATATACTCGGTTATGGATAGAAAGATAGTAATTTTGATATTTGGGGATAAAAGTGGATTAAAGGGGTGTTTAATTGATTTTATGATGTTAAATTATAGGAAATTATAGGTTTATAAGTTATGTAATGTGAAAGATGCATTCGGTCATGACTATTATGTGTTAAATTGGTGGTATTTTGATGTTTTTGTGATAAGGCATGAAGATGGTTAATTTTGAGCTATGAAACAAAGGAATTGAGTGTTTAATAAAAAGGATTGAATGTGAGTGTGTGTGAAATGGCAAATGATTGTGTCTTGGTAGCTTCATGAAGTGTTCGGCCATTGTGTTAAATTGTTAAACTTGTGTTTAAATTTGGAATTTGATAGTTATATGGTTAGTATGTGTATAGATGACCGAATGTGAACATGAATTATGATGCGGATAAATTATTGTTAATTAATGTGCCGAATGTGTTTTTGGATGATTGAGATGTGACAAGTTGAATTTGTTTAATTAAGCTCAAGAACAAAGGGCACAAATTTCGGATAGGGGAAAGAGGAAGTAGCGGAATAGTCGATTCGTGTTAATTCGATAACATCCGAGGTAAGTTTTAAGTGATTAAACGTTGAGTAAATTCAATCATAATATGACATGATGAGTTGATTTAATAATTTGTGTAAACTATGTATATGGCCAAATGGCATGGAATGAGATGGGTGGTATAGTCATCTGTAATAACTTAAGCACATGGAGGTAAGTTCTTAAGTATTTGAGTTTGATTCCTTTGTAAGTTCTAAGTATTTAAATGGAATGAATATGAATTATGTATATACGTTAAGGTCAATGACTTTTCTAAATGATGGCATATATGATATTATGTTTTAAATATGTGAATGAGAACTTTAGAGTAAATTTGTATAAATCTGCTTGGGACAGCAGCAGTAAAGTGTTTTGGAAAAATCACCATAAATTGTGGGAGTTGAATTAAAGGCTGGATATATTATGTAATTAAAGCTTGATGCGTCTAGTTTCGTATAAAAGAAACCGTGTAAGTAAAGGAGTTGCCGATAATGAGATATTTAAAGTTGTGTGAGACAGAGTCAGAATGACTCTGAAATCCCCTATTCTGTTTTTAGAAAATCATTATAAATTGTACAAAAATGATTATAAGATAAGATTTATATGCTTAGACTCCTTAATGAGTCTAGTTTCAAACAAAATAAACAAAAACATATTTTGAATTCTGTACAATGAGAAATTCAATTCGTAGTGAAGAGTAGTCAGAATAGTTAAGCAGTAAAATAGGGGAAAATTTAAGAAAAATCTGGTATTGATCGGCAAGCCCAAAAGTTCTGAAAATTTTGTGGATAGAAGATATATGAGTCTATTTTAATGGAAAATTAACGGCACATCATTTGGAGTTTTGTAGCTCTAGTTACAAATAATTTAATGGCTGTTGCTCAGGAAGACAGCTTGTAGAGAATTTGTAATTATGTTGTAAACATTGATAAAACTTGTTTGAGTTGCTTATAAGCTATTGATTAAACCCATACGTGAATTTTAATTTGTGACATTAGGAAATGATATATGAGTGTTAGATGGATCTTTGATGTTAAAATTGTGAAATTATAAGTTTATAAGTATTCGAATATGAAATGATAGTATGGCTTGAAATTGAATTATTCATTAGAAAAATGATAGATGTATATTCAGCCAAGACAAAGTGTATACATGAAAGTATATGTGGTATATGAAGTGTATTTGGATAATTGTGATGTGAATGCATGAAAATTTATCTTTTGATTTAGGATTTTATGTTTAAAGGCGAAATTAGGCGAATAGTCGATCCGTAGTTGTTCGACGACAAATAAAGTAAGTTCTTAAGAGTTTAGTTTAATTAGTCTTGCTTAATGATTGAATGAAATTAGCTAAAAGAATGTTATTATTATTTGTTATTAACATGCCGAATGAGAATGGAATTGAAACTATTAGCCGAAGATAGCTAATATGCTTATATTTTGAATTGGATGTGAGAAGTGAGATGACCAAAAAGCATTTTGATGGATACATATTATGTCATATGTGTGATAAAAGAGTTTAACACAAGTTGTGATTAGTTAAAAGCTAAAGGTAAATATGTTATACATGTTATTATTAACTATGTGGGGAAGCCGAATATGATATGGAAATTTAAATGTGGTAATTGCCGAAAGTGGAATGAAGGTGGGCCATAAGCCGAATGTGTTTGGTGTATATAAATGGATTTGATAAGTACATGTGACAACAAAGTTCTATGCATAAATGACAAGTAAATTCGCATAATGTAAAAAATTGTTCAGATACGTGATACTTACTTATTTATGTGAGAATGAGTATAATTGAATTGTGGATTATACAACTATGTATATTTGACTCCTGTGATGATACTTATGGAATTAAATAATATGTGTATAGTACTGAATTAAAGAAGGGATGTGTTAAATGTGGATGTGACTATGAGTATACATTCGGCATTGTGAATTATATACAAGGTGGTATATGTTTTGGTTCATATGGATTGAATTCATTGAAATTATAAGTGAGAATGTTGCTTCGAATTACCTTTGAATGGCAATATGTTATTAAATTGTATGATTTCGTGAGATTGCATATTTAAAGGATGGTGTTTATATGGTTCTTATATCTGAATGTAACATGAGACTACTAATGTTATAGAATTGTGAAATGTACACTTGATGGATAAATATGCATAAAGGTTCAGTGTGTTATATCCGGGCTTAGTCCCGAAGGGCTTACGTGCCGGTGTTATATCCGGGCTTAATCCTGAAGTGCATACGTGCCGGGGTTATATCCGGGCTTAGTCCCGAAGGGCATATGTGCTGGTGTCATATCCGGGCTTAGTCTCGAAGGGCATACGTGCCGGGGTTATATCCGGGCTTAGTCCCGAAGGGCATACGTGCCAGTGTCATATCCGGGCTTAGTCCCAAAGGGCATACGTGCCAGGGTTATATCCGGGTTAAAATCTCGTAGGCATTCGTGCGAGAATTATATGATTTATGTCGTAATAATGCCAAACAAATGTACTCACTATCCCTAAGTTTGTCAGGTATGTACTTCATACTCGTTTGTGAATTTGATTCATTTTAGATTATGAATGCACATTTGGATAGTGCGGCTTCGGCCATTGCTTAAGGTTGTATGAAAGTCTATGACTTGTTTATGATACATGAATTTCAATTCAAGTGGAAATATGTTAAGATTGGCTCTGAGTATTGAGTATATTCAGTTGAAGTGTGAAGTATCATGAAATTACATGTGAGTTTGATTTGAACTAAACCAAAAGTGTATAATGTGATGCTCATGTGAGTAAGTTATAAGACTATATTTACATAATAATGGTACATTTGGACAATGTGTGGTGTTAGGTGAAGATATCCGATTCACCTATGTTTAGATAAGTTTAGACTCAGGTAAAATTAATCTGTTATATGTGCTTTTATGTAGTTGTGTATATTTGGCCAAAAAAAAAAGGCAGTATATCTAGAAAAAGGTTATATGAGAATTCGTAAGATCGACCTATAATTGAGTTGGTCAGGTAAGTGTTATATTCTTGTACATGTTAGATCTATCGGAATTAAATCATGATTGTAAAATGAGAAGCAAATATGAAAATGTCAAATGAATACGCATGTATTCGGTTATGGAGAAAATTAAAAACTATAGGAGCTTATAAGTGAATATGTATATTCGGCCAAGAAGGTGTTAAACCGTGAATGAAATGAAATGTTATATGTGAATCGAACAAATTGGTTTTACTTGAGTTCAACAGTTTTAAATTGCTTAAGACTTACTAAGCTTATGAAAGCTTACTCTGTTTGTTCGTGTTTTTGTTTTATAGATTGTGGTTTCTGACTACCAGTTCGGGGATCGTCAGCACTTCATCACACTATCTACTTTTACGGTAACCATGTGATTGGACTTAGTATATGGCATGTATAGGGTAAACAATAAGTAGAATGATACTTTGACCTTTGTATATCAGTCATGTGAATATGGTATCTTATGGAACTTACTTGTATAAGTTTTAAATTCGAACTTTGTTTGCATCTAACAAATTAGTAGATGAATGATCTTTATTCAAGAAAATGTTTAAAAAAAAATTTTACTGTCCTGATCTGATTCCTAGTTTTTCGGTAACGTCTCGTCCTATTCCGGTGACAGTTACGAGATAGGGTTGTTACACCAAAAATTCTAAAATTTTTTATGGTAAGAAGACATATGAGTCTAGTTTCTGGGAAAATTGACGGATCTTAATTTGGAGTTCCATAGCTCTGGATAAAAATAATTTACTGACTATTACTCGAGTAAATAGCTTGAAAAGGGCTTAAGTAAATGGTGGGACTGTGTGTATTTGTAATTATATATGAGAACATGTTATGAAGTTTTATAAAAGCTTGTAATAAATTGATTATTATTTACATATTTACTTACTAAGCTATAATGCTTATCCCTTCCCTTCCTTTTTCTTATAAAGGATTCCGAAATATTTATAAGTTTATGGCATGTATAAGAACTTGAATATATGTATATATGTTACTAAGTTGGCCTAGAATGTTGGCCTAAATTAATGGAAATTTTGTTGTTGTATAAGACCATGTGATATGACTAAAAGTAGCTATGTTATGAGTCATAATGATACAATACATGAACGAGTATGCTTGCATGTTAGTAAATGAATTAATGTATATATGATAAGAATGTGATTAGATTCTAAATTGAAAGAAATTTTATAATCGGTTTTGTGTCTTATAAGTGTAAAAATCCAGTGATGCCTCGTACCCTATTCTGGCATTGAACACGGGTAAGAGGTGTTACAGTTCCCTTGCTCAAGGCCCAATATTTCTAGGCCCAAATTTCGGGGCATTACATTTGCCTCTATTTTTTTAACCACTTTGCAATTTAGTCCTTTACGCATAAAATAACAAATTATACATTTTTATTTAAAGTTCTCTATAGCCGAATATCCTTGTAATTCATATAAACACATATCTTTCATTTATTCATATTTCTAACCACCAAATTTCTATCTTTTTCAAATTAATCCAAAATACTCAATTTTGTCAAAAATCACTTTATAAAACTTGTATATCAATAAACAACCATCAAAATTTATCAAGAAATATCAAAATAAACATGTATTCAACAATGGCACATTTCAAAAACATAACCAATTTCAGAAATTAGGGTACGGGTCGGATATAACGAGTTGCAACGAGCTCAAAAACATAAAAATCATTGTGACAGCCCGATTTAGGGCCTAAATGGAATAGTGGTTTTGAAACCACAATTTTAGAGTATAAAAATTTATTAGGATTAATTTTTATAATTTATCGAGTGATTAGATGCATGTGTTAGAATATCGATAGAAAATTTCATGAATTGCATGTCTAATTTGCCTATTAGGACTTAATTGCAAAAGTTGATAAATATAAGTTCTAGATGTTAAAGGATTAAATTGAAGAGCATAATTGAATTAGAGCTCCTTAAATGGTAATTATACCATTAGGTTTTCATGGACAAAAATGGACATACATGGGTAGAAATAACCAAAGTTTTTAATGAAGGGTATTTTAGTCATTTGGTAATTAAAAGATTAAAAAAGGGAAAAAGATGGCAAAATATGTCCATCTTCTTCATTAGGACGAAATTTCAAGGGTTCTCCTTAGCTAGGGTTTGTTTCAAGCTTCCAAGCTCCATAGTAAGTGATTCCAAGCCCCGTTTTTAATGTTCTTTACGTTTTCAGAGTCCTGGTAACTTGATTTAGCTTATTCTACAATAATTTAACCTAGGGTTATTTGGAAAAATACCCATAGGTGAAAAGTGTTTATTTTAATGTTTTATGATAGAATATTAGGTTTTAAATTATGCTAAACAACTTGTGCTACTTGGTTTTAAGTAAAAACGAGTAAAACGAGATAATCGGTAAAAAATACCTAATGTTCATAAGTATATGTTAGAGTGGGAATTTGATGTTGCCATTGGTAAATAAATGATCATGTCCTAAAACATAAGAATTAGGGAAAAATTTTAATTTCCGAGCTTTGGGGCAAAAGTGTAAATATGCAAAAGTTTAGGGGTAAAATTGTAATTTTTCCAAAGTTAGAGTTAAGGACTGTTTTGATAAATGTGAGTATTAAATAAGCTACATATGTTATTTTAGATCAAGAAAGATGTGGAATCGACCTTGATTGGGGGAAGGAAAATATTATGGACTAAATTGCAAAATTTCCATATTTTGCACCAAGGTAAGTCTGTATGTAAATAATATATCATTTTTACTTATGTTATAATATTTTATTATTAAATGAGTCGTGGTTGCATATTGAATGCTCACTTGAGGTAAATTATGAATTGAAATTGAGTATGGATGAATTGGTAAAATGTTGAAAAGTGAAGAATTTCCCGGTTGAACCTTTGGAATAGAAAAAATATGAATGATCCGTTGTGAGAACACATGTGTAGTACTATGTGCAGGCTACTATGTGTTCAAGATGGTTTAGGTCACGTGTGTAGTACTAAGTGCAGGCTACTACGTGTACCAAATGGTTGGGTCGCATGTGTAGTACTATGTGCAAGCTACTATGCATACTTGATTATTTCGATCACATGTGTGGTACTAAGTGCAAGCCACTATGTGTAAGAAATGGTTTTGGTCACATGTGTAGTACTAAGTGCAGGCTACTATGTGCACCAATTAGCTTCGGCTACAAGGGTGGTACTATGTGTAAGCCACTGAATATCTGTTACTATTTCGATGTGTTCAACGGGAAAACCTATTAATTGCAAATTCATATGAAAATATGGTGTTAAGTATAGGGATATGAATATATGTGAGCAATTTTCTTGATAAGTAATAAAACTTTGGTAAGTTTGAGATAGTTAAGTGTTACTATGAAAAATTGATACAAGGAAATTTATGAAAAAGTGAAACTTGAAATATAACAGTTTTTGGCAGCAGCAGTTAGGTAAATTTGAAAAATCACCAAAAATGGTAGAAATTGAATTAGAGGTTGAATGAGAGATGAAATTAAATTTTATTTAGTCTATTTTCATATAAAAGAAAAAAGAAAGTAAAAGAATTCTTTATTTTGAGATATTCATATTTTTATAAGACTGGTTTAGATTGATTTCGTGATCCCCTGTTCTGATTTGTAAAAAATCATTAAAAATTGTAAAAAAATAGTTATGGAACATAATTTATATGGTTGGATTACTTATTGAGTCTATTTTTAGTAGAAACAAATGTGAACATCTTTTGAATTCTGTATAAAGAGAAATAGAAATTTTAGTGAAGAGTGGTCAGAATTGTTGAGTAGCGAAACAGAGGAAGATTTAATGAATAAATTGTATTAATTGGCCTAACAAAAAATTCTGAAATTTTTATGGTAAGAAGACGTATGAGTCTGGTTTCTGGGAAAATTATTGGATCTTAATTTGGAGCTCCGTAGCTCTAAATAAAAATAATTTAGTGACTGGGACTCAAATGGACAGCTTGTACTAAACTTAAGTAAATGATAAATGCATGTGAGAATAAGGTTGTGTAATTGTGGATACATATTTTGGGATCTATAAATGCTATTATCAGTTTATTATTTTTATTATTATTTACATATTATTTACTAAGCTACAAGCTTACTTTGCTTCCTCTTTTTTTCTTGTCTTATTTTATAGTGTAATCGAGTTTGTTCATGATTCAGGGAAAAATTGTCAAAGGCTCACAACATTATCCATCCTTCCTTTTGGTATTTTGTAAACATATTTTGGATATATGGCATGTATAGAAGACTTGAGTATTTTGTTGTAAATTTTAGTAATATTACTTGAAAAGTTGATTTCTAATATTGCGTATATCACTTGTATTATGTTATCGATATAATTTAATATTAGTTAAATTGCAAATTTAAGATATATGTGAATTTAATGTTTAAAAGATGAGTGAATAATTGACGGGTTTAATTTAGATAATCATTTTATGTCTCAATTTGATATGATTGCATGTACGTTATTCTAGTAATACTCGTATCCTATTCCGGGATTGAACACGGGTATAGGGTGTTATAATCATTAAAACGAAGTTAAAACTATACCTTAATCCTTTAGAAAACCATGGCCGAATGTTAGGAAGCTTTAAACCTTTCTTTTCTACTTAAAAATCGGTTGTGGATGATGATAATTAAGCTTATTTTCATTTTGTTTTATTAAACATAACATTATTAACTAATTACAAAATTACCCTTAATTAAAAACATATGAAATCATGTAATTTATGCCCTAAACCGTCCACTCATATCCCAAATGGAATATTTATCATGCAAGGACTCCCATTTATAAAGCCAAAATCAAATAGGTCACTTTAATTAAAAAAAACTCATATTTATCGATTTACGTGATTTAGTCCTCTTTACCCAATTAACTAACCAAACGGTAAAATTTGTTTACGAAACTTTTGTACGATAGTTCTAACATGCTGTAAACAGAAATAAAATAATAATAATAAAAATAATATTTTGACTCAGTTAAGTGGTCTCGAAACCACTCGTTCCGATTAGGGTCTAAATCGAGATGTTACAACTCTCCCCCTTTAGGGATTTTCATCCCCGAAAATCTTACCAATAAACAATTTAAGGTACTGTTTTTGCATAGCTTCCTCGGGTTGCCACGTAGCTTCCTCTATTCCGTGTTTACACCAAATAACTTTCACAAGTGCTATATGTTTATTTCTCAACTCTTTGATCTTTCGGGCCAGAATTCGAATCGGTTCTTCACTATACGACAAATCAAGTTGTATTTCCACCTCAACGGGAGAGATCACTTGTGACAGATTGGATCGGTATTGATGTAGCATCGAAACGTGAAACACATCATGTATCTTTTCAAGTTCAGACGATAATGATAGTCGATAGGCTACAGGCCCTATTCTTTCAATTATATCATACTGCCCGATGAAACATGGACTTAACTTTCCTTTTTGGCCGAAACGAGAATTTTCTTCCAAAAAGATACTTTCAAAAATACTCGGTCTCCAACTTGAAACTCTATCTCTTTACGTTTCAAATCTGCATATGATTTTTGTCTATCAAAAGCTGCTTTTAAACTGTCGCATTTATTTTTTCTTTGGTTTCTCTAATCAATTCAACCCCGTGTATCTTTCTCTCACTCAATTCTATCTAGTACAACGGTGTTTAACATTTACAACCATATAATGCTTCGTACGAAGCCATTTTCAAACTCGTTTGAAAGCTGTTATTATAAGCAAATTCAATTAAAGGTAAATGTTTCTCCCGACTACCTTCAAATTCAAGAATGCAACATCGTAACATATCCTCTAGAATCTTTATAACTCTTTCAGACTACCCGTCAGTCTGAGAATGAAAAGCTGTACTGAAATTCAATTTCATTCCCAAAACTTCTTGTAATTTCTTCTAGAATCTCGATGTGAATCTCGGATCTCTATCGGAGATAATAGACAACAGTACACCATGTAATCGCACAATCTCTGATAAGTACAATATAGCTAATCTATCCAGGGAGTAATTTGTACGTACCAGTATAAAATGAGTAGATTTTGTTAATTGATCAACAACAACCCAGATTGCATCTTTCTTTTTTGGAGTCAGGGGCAATCCTGATACGAAATCCATAGTAACTCTATCCCATTTCCATTCTGGAATCATCACAGGTTGTAGTAAACCTGACGGTACCTGATGTTCAGCCTTTACTTGCTAACAGATTAAACATTTAGATACGAATTCAGATATATCACGGTCTATTCCCGACCACCAGTATAATTGTTTCAAATCATTATACATCTTAGTGCTACCAGGATGAACAGAAAAGAGACTATTGTGTGCTTCATGTAAAACTTTCTGAATGAATTTGGTATCTTTCAGTATACAGATTCTATTTTGAAACATTAAACAATCATCAGTTCCAATAGTAAATTCAGAATCAGAATTTGACTCACAGTAAAGTCGTTTAGCTTGCAACTCGCTATCATTTTTTTGGGCTTCACAAATCTCATGCAAGAATACCGATTTAGCTTTTAGCTCAGCTAAAATAGATCAGTCATCACAAAGCATCATATGAGTGTTCATAGCTGATAAAGCAAATAGGGACTTTTGGCTTAAGGCGTCAGCTACAACATTAACTTTACCCGGGTGATAATCAATCACAAACTCGTAATCTTTTAGTAGTTCAAGCCATCTCCTTTGACGTATATTCAAATCTCTTTGTGACATCAAATATTTCAAACTTTTGCGATCTGTGAATATTCGACATTTCTCGCCGTAAAGATAGTGACGCTAAATCTTTAACGCAAAGACTATAGTAGCCAATTCAAGATCATGTGTCGGGTAACTCTTCTCGTGTGGTTTCAACTGCCGGGAGGCATAAGCTATAACTTTTTCGTCTTGCATCAATACACAACCCAGTTTGCTTAACGATGCATCACTATAAATCACGAACTCTTTACCCGATTCAGGTTGAACTAAAACCGGTGCCTCTATTAACAGTGCTTTCAGCTGATCGTAACTCTATTGACACTTATCAGTCCACTCAAATTTCACATCTTTTTGGAGCAATCGAGTCAACAGTACTGCAATCATCGAAATCCCTTTTACGAATCTCTGATAACATCCTGCTATACCTAAGAAACTTCTAATCTCAGATATATTTTTCGGTGGTTTCCAGTCTAATATCGCAGATATTTTGCTCAGATCAACTCTGATACCTTCCGCTGAAACAATATGACCCAGAAATCCAACTTCCCAAAGCCAGAATTCACATTTACTAAATTTGGCATATAACTGCTTATCTCTCAAAGTCTATAACACAATCCTCAAATGTTCAGTATGCTCCGTCTCATCACGTGAATAGATCAAAATGTCATCAATGAACACAACAAAAAACCTGTCTAAATACGGTCTAAATATATGATTCATCAAATCCATAAACACCGCAGGAGCGTTAGTCAAACCAAAAGGCATAACTAAGAATTCATAATGGCCGTACTGTGTTCTAAATGCAGTTTTCGGTATATCTGAGTCTTAAACTCGTAATTGATAGTAGCCTGATCTTAAATCAATCTTTGAGAATACTATAGCCCCTTTCAGCTGATCAAACAGGTGGTCGATTCGTGGTAGAGGATATTTATTCTTTATGGTTACTTTATTCAACTGCCGGTAATTGATACACATTCTCATTGACCCGTCGTCCTTTTTCATGAATAGCACTAGAGCACCCCAATGTGAAAAGCTCAGTCGTACAAAACCTCTATCGGTTACTTCTTGCAACTGTGCTTTTAATTTTTTCAATTTGGTCGGTGCCATTCTGTATGGAGCTATCAAAATTGGTTTAGTACGCGGTAACAACTCAATGCCAAATTCAACCTCTCTAATCAGCGGTAAACCTAGTAACTCATCAGGAAATACATCCGAAAACTCACATACAACCGGTACAGATTCAAGTTTTGATTCCGATACCTTAGTATCCAACACATATGCTAAATATGCATCACAACACTTTCTCACACATTTCTGAGCCCGCATAACAAATATCACACTCGGTAATTCATTCAAATCACTCGATCCAATCTGAAGAATTTCACCGTTTTGGCACTTTAAATATATACTCTTTCGTCTGCAATTAACAATCGCCTCATGTACATTTAACCAATCCATCCCACTATCGCATCAAACTCATCAAATGGTAGGAGCATCAAGTCAGCCAAAAAGCAGTATCCCCGTGTCATCAATGGACATTTCTTATAGATTTTATCAACTAACACAGACTTGCCTAACAGATTTGATGCTTTAACTACAAATTCTGTAGACTCAACATGTAACACCCCAAACCCGGCCTAGAAGTTAGGCCCAAATCTGGCATGTCACATTGAGGTGATTTTCAAAAACCTTGTTTCCATTAAAAACCCTTTTTATCAAATCTGGCATGTCACATTTAAAAGGCGTTCTCTTGTAAAATGTTATTACCTTTAAAACCTTAATTGTTGCGGAAGCCTAATTTAAAACAGTTGTGGAAACTGATATTTTGAAAAATAGTTTTGGAAAAATCGTGTCCAACTTCTAGCAATTATAAAACAATAAATAAAATCCAAAATGTAAAAACCAAAAAGTTTAAAAGGCCTTATTACAACCCAAACTGGAATAAAGTACTTAAAAGTAAATCAAGACAGAGCATAAGCAATGTGTGGCCTTCTCAGAGTCCCTCGCAGCACTGATCCTCCTAAAGCTAAGGATTACCTCCACAATTATTAAACGGGGTTAGTTTTATGAAAACTCAGTGTGTAATACCCTTACCATATAAAACGAACAGTTAGTCATACAAAAGAATTAAAAGTCTGGGCCCCAGCTCTACTACAATTCCAGTATCAATTGGGCCTTAGCCCACTATAACAGACAGTACCAGATGGGCCTTTGCATATTACAGAATCAGAAACATTATTAGAAGTAGAATCAAAATCAGAATCATAATCAGGTGGGCCTAAGCCCAAAACAGAATTAGTAACAATATAATATAGATAGGCAGAACAGATTGGACCGAAGCCCTATACAGAATAGATCAGTCTGGGCATTAGCCCTATACATAACAGTGTGCGCCAACCCCATAGCAGAATCAAAACAATATGCGAATGCAACCCCAACCCAGTCCAGCCATCTCACCACCCATACCAACCCAACACACTATGTGGGGAATAACTCGACCCACCCAGCTCTACCCACCAATGACGCAGCCACGCGACTAATAACAGATAACGTAGTGAAGCTACCAGAATTAGAATACGTGGCAAAGCCACTAGCATAGAACTTCCTCCAAATCAATGTCCCAACCTAATATGTCGTGTATGATTTGCTCAATCATCACACATGTATGCAGAATGGCCATGTTCAATATCAGTCATTTAAACACATATTAAAACATATCAATCATACAACCACGGTCACGTCAGTTAAATCACTGTCATACAAACACAGTCAAATCCGTCAAACACATAATCCAAGTCAATCACTTGCCCACAAGGGCAAAACAGTCATTTAACACCCTAGGGGCAAAATGGTAATTTCACCTTACAGGGGTACCTCGGTAATTCTACCCTACAGGGGTATTTCGATAATTCTACCCTATGGGAGTATTTCGGTAATTCTACCATACAGGGGTACCTACAGGGGTATTTCAATAATTCTACCCTATACAGGTATTTCGGTAATTTTGCAACCCATCACAAACCAAGGGTATTTCGGTAATTTTGCAACCTAGGGGTATTTCGATAATTTCACAAACCAGGGGTATTTCGATAATTTCATAAACCAAGGGTATTTTGGTAATTTTGTAAATAAGGGGTATTTCGGTAATTTTAAAATCTAGGGTATTTCTATAATTTGGAAACTAGGGTATTTTGTAATTTTTAAACTGAGGTTAAAACGGTAATTCTAACAAATCAGGGGTAAAACGATACATTTACAAATCAAGGGTAAAACGATAACTTAACAAATCAGGGGTAAAATGGTAACTTTACAAATTAGGGGTAAAACGATAACTGTACAAATCAGGGGTAAAATGGTAACTTTACAAATCAGAGGTAAAACGGTAATTTTACAAATTACGAGTAAAACGGTAATTTTACAAATTAAAGGTAAAACGATAATTTTGTAAATTAGGGGTAAAACAGTACTTTTACAATTTAGGGGTATTTTTTTAATTTTTCAAATCGGGGTATTTCTGTAATTTTATAAATCGAGGGTAATTCAGTAATTTTATAAATCGGGGTATTATAGTAATTTTACCCTATAAGGGTATTTCAGTAATTTTATCAATCCCTCAGAAAGTCTACAGTCGCCTCGAGCGACTTAAGTATTCTAAACAGAGATAACGTTGCGAATGGGCCTAAGGCCCGTTCTCAGCCCAGGTGGGCCTACACGCTTGTGTGGCCCTTTAGCCTAAAATTAGCCACAGATATGAGATTCACCTAGTCTAGTCTAATATTTACTACACAATCATACAATTTGCCTGATTGGGCCCACATGGCCCATTTCGGCATTCTGACATTTGCCGTTCTACAGCTAGAGTAGGGTGAAGTACACACCTGATAGGTATCTGAAGTTAATCCATGCTCTAAATGCTACTATACCCAGAAGCCAACAATAGTTACACCTTTGACTCCCCAGGGGGTGTGTTGATCAACTGCGGTCACCACCACCGTGACCCAACAGCATACAGATCAACGAATGATCCAACGCCTAATCCAAACAAACATGCCAAATGTAAAAGGGATAAGCTAAGAAAGGTATGCCTACTCTCCTTATGGTTTGCTCTATTTAAAGCCAGCTCCTCACCTATTCTCATGTTAGCTTCCCGATGTGGAATTCTCCATCAATCCCCCAAAACTAAAGCATTAGCAAAATAATCAACTTTTGTGTGCAAAGGGATTCGAATCATAGTCCTCTCAATAATAATGTCACGCCACCACCACTAGGACACAAGCTCCTTTGTGTCATAAGTCCAACACTTTTAACTTTAAAGCCTGCCTACTTGCTTCCAGATTTATTTAAAAGAAAAACCAAAATAAATTGCAAGAGCCAAGACTTGAACTTTGGACCCCCTTGCTTCCCTTATGGCATCATTTCCTTGCCACTAGACCACATCTCCTTTTTGTGCCTTATTTTACCCTGATTTTTTTGAGTCATACCACTTGAGATCAGGGTTCCACTAAGGCTAAAAATCAAAATTTTTCCTATGGCCTAACTTGAACTTGGGACTTCATAGTACCCTCCAAACAATCTAAAATCACATATTTGAATTATTTAAGCCGCCTTTTAACTGATCCAAAACTCAAGACCCAATACTTCTAGGCCCAAAATTCAGGGCGTTACACAACATGTAAACTTTTTTTAGACACTAGTTCCATGCAGATATATGAATGAGTTGATCCAGGATCTATCAATGCAACTATATCAGTGTTATAAAGAGAAAAAGTACCAGTAATAACATCAAACGATGAGGCTTCCTCGCGTGCACGTATAGCATAAGCTCGAGCAGAAGCGCATGTCTCCGATCTAACATTTGAATCTCATGTAGCACTGCTATTTCCACTCTGATTCCCAGCATTCTAAGGTGGTCTACCTCTGGTAACAGTATTATTAACTTTTACGAATTACTCTTTAACAGTAGTAGATCTCTCAAGACAGTCTTGGAGATAATGATCTAGTGACCCACATTTGAAACATGCTCCACTTTTCAATCGGCATTCTCCAAAATGCTTTCTGTTACAATGCTCACAATTAGGCCCAGTATTCCCCACACTACCCACACTGGCAACAGACGTCATTTGGGGCTTCGGATTAAATGATCTTGCATCTCTATCTCTAATTGTTACACCCACAGAAGCAATGGAACGGGGATGGAAATCTTTAGCTTTCTTCAGTCCAAACTGATGTGATTTACTCGCAAATCTCTTTCTAGACTCTCTAGACTCAAAATCGGCTTTGCATTTTTCTTTAAGAAGTTCCTCAGCTTTACAAGCCCTATCAACCAGAACTACAAACTCTTTCAGCTCAAGAATCCCGATTAACAATTAGATATCTTCATTCAATCCATCCTCGAATTGTTTACACATAATGGCTTCGGTTGAAACACATTCACGAGCATACTTACTAAGTCGTAGAACTCTCTTTCATATTCAGTTACCATCATACAACCCTGTTTCAAATCAAAGAACTTTTTTCTTTTTTGGTCGATGAATCGCTGGCCAATATATTTTTTCCAAAATTCAGTCTGAAAGAAATCCCAGTTAACTCTTTCACGCGGAACAACTGATATTAGAGTTTTCCACCACTGATACACTATATCTCGTAATTGAAATAGCACATTTCAAACATTCATCCGGTGTGTAGGATAATTCATCAAAAACCCTGATCATATTTGCAAGCCAGAACTCGGCCCTCTCAGCATCATCACTAGCTATAGCTCAAAATTCTTCAGCCCCGTATTTCTGTATCTTATCAACTGGTGGTCAATTAAATCTCAAAGGATCCGTACCTTGTATGATTTCAGGGTTAGGTTGAGGAACCGGAGGGGGTGGAGGTTGTAGAGCAGTTGGGTTTGCTCGCAAAAATTTGAAAAACCATTTAGACATCATTTGGAAGAAAGCTTGTTTAGCTTCTCCCTGACTGTCGTAACAGGGCTCAATTCGGTAGGTACAGCCCCTTGAGTAGGAGCTGGAGCATTGCTCTCAACATCATCGGCTATTGCTCGATTTGGATTCATTTACTATATAAAACAATGTTCAGAAGTTGTCAGGAGATTATCACACTATCACAATTTATATATGGCATGTATAGCTAGACTCGTACACACTACGGTAGTCCTAGAATCAACTAAACTATAGCTCTAATACCAATAAAATGTAACACCCCTATCCGTCGCTAGAATAGGTAAGGGGCATTACCGAACTTGTAACTCAGAATGGAACAGTATATTAACAACATAATTCAAAACATTTTCAAGCATTCACAATCAATTCATACTTTAATCAAATATATATAAAGCTATAATAATAACATAGGGACTAATTTTGAAGACATATAAAAGATACAATAAAACATAAGAAAATTTTCAGAATAGGGTCACATGGCCGTGTGCCTAGGGCGTGTGCCTCACACGGCTGCCAGACATGACCATGTGTCTAGGCCATGTGAAAACAGGGCATACATACTGACTTGTGCACACGGCCACTAGACACGCCCGTGTGACTAGGCCGTGTGAACATTATGAAGTTACTGACTTGCGCCTACGGGTACAAGACACAGCCGTGTGTTTAGGTCGTGTGGCATCCTGACCAATTCAACTACAATACAGGGGTCACACGGGCGAGTCACATGCCATGTACTCTGGCCATGTGGCACGACATAGGCTTGGTACAAGCCATTTTCACCTCAACAATTACTCATGTACTTACAAGTATAAATATGCAACAATTTCATATGCCAAAGGAACACCCAATTCAGCTAATTCAACGCTCAAATAAACCATTTCATAGCAACCAATTCAATGTCATATAATTGACACAAACATGAATACAATTCAAAAATCCATTTCAAAACCTTACCACTTCTCAAGTAAACATATGCCAAAATGGCCATTTCATTCACTCAAAAAACATACCATATATCATTTCATTCAAGACCATAAAACATACTATTTCCACAATCAATAAATTAGGGTCATTTACCACAACATTAACCAACTTACCAAAACATCATTCATCAATTCACCACAATGTAGATATATCATAAGAAACTATCATGCCAATTTAACCATTTTGAAACCAAGCCATATCACATAACTTGGACATATGCCAAAATCATATCAGATTCATTAACACATAGATAGCCATAAACATTAACTTATAAACTAGCCTATACATGCCATATTTATAACATTTACAAAGATCCAAAAGTACCAAAAGCTTGTTTGGATAGTGTGATTGCAATTTTCGACTTTGTCCGAAATTGAGCTAGCTTCCAAAATCTAAAAAACACAGGAAAATAAACAGAGTAAGCTCGTATAATATAGAATTTAACTTACCGAATCAACATTTAAAAGTATAAATAACATTATCAAACCAATTCATAAGTCCTCAATGCCTATTCTACCATCACAACCATGTTAGTCATGTAACAACCATGTATCCATCCAATCCAAAGATGAAATAAACATGTAACATCCATGTATCATATCTCATGTAACATTTCATTCATTTATCACAAACTCATATAGCATTTAATCATATAACCATGTAGCTATTTGTTTAAACATATCATATATCCGATAAGCATAAAATTCATGTAGTTCATGTATTAAACAACTCTTATGCATCTTGTATCTTTGGTATCATGTATCATATACCTTGTAAGCATGTACTCGTACCATATACTTCATGTATTCTATGTCATTCATGTGAACATATACTTGTAACTTATAATTCATATACTTGTACCTTATTTAACATATAATTTCATTTGAATCATGTACATATAACATGTAATTTATGCATTCTCTATACCTCTTATAACTTGTATTTCAACTATTTCATATCGATATATTGCCCGTTGAACCTTTGGAAACATCAAGGGATACTCGGGTGATATACACACAGTGTATATGTGTAACCTGTAAATCTATCAATTCATCATGCATGCTCTTTCAAGCTATGTACGATGTGCTCCTCCTGAGCCGGTAACAGTAAGCCCAAACGCTGAACATGTAATCCCAAAGGATGAATGGTAAGCCTAAAGGCTGAACATGTAATCCTGAAGGATGAACAGTAAGCCCAAAGGCTGAACATGTAAGCTCATGAGTTGTGGTGAGTCCGCAACAAATGCAGGAGCTCAACCAACCTATAGCCCTAGTGACATATCACTTGTATCCTACGACTTTCTACGGTTCAATCAGGACTCAGTAATTACTTTACACATATAATCACTAGGCATTTAGATTCACTATTTCATATACATACTTATACATTATGAAGTGCAAACAATTTAATTACAAACATAGATCAAATTCTTATTATACGAACTTACCTCGATTTAGGTTGTAAACTTGAAATCTACTCGTCTACCTTTTGTTTTCCTCGATTCCGTGATTTGTTTGTCTTGATCTATACTAATCAAAGTTAACTCAATTATTCATTAACACATTCAATCTAGTCCAAAAACATGTAAATTTTGAAATTTACATATTTGTCCCTATATTTTTAACCACTTTACAATTTAGTCCTTTATGCACAAAATAACAAATTATACATTTTTATTTAAAGTTCTCTACAGCTGAATATCCTTGTAGTCCATATAAACACATATCTTTCATTTATTCACATTTCTAACAACCAAATTTCTATCTTTTTCAAATTAATCCAAAATACTCAATTTTGTCAAAAATCACTTTATAAAACTTGTATATCAATAAACAACCATCAAAATTTATCAAGAAATATCAAAATAAACATGTATTCAATAATGGAACATTTCAAAAACATAACCAATTTTAGAAATTAGGGTATGGGTCAACTATATCGAGCTGCAACGAGCTCAAAAACATAAAAATCATTAAAACTAAGTTAAAACCATACCTTAATCCTTTAGAAAACCATGGTCAAATGTTAGGAAGTTTTAAACATTTCTTTTCTACTTAAAAATCGGTTGTGGATGATGATAATTAAGCTTATTTTCATTTTGTTTTATTAAACATAACATTATTAACTAATTACAAAATTACCCTTAATTAAAAACATAAGAAATCATGTAATTTATGGCCTAAACCGTCCACTCATATCCCAAATGGCATATTTATCATGCAAGGACTCCCATTTATAAAGACAAAATCAAATAGGTCACTTTAATAAAAGAACTCATATTTATCAATTTACGCGATTTAGTCCTCTTTACCCAATTAACTAACCAAACGGTAAAATTTGTTTACGAAACTTTTGTACGGTAGTTCTAACATGCTGTAAATAGAAATAAAATAATAATAATAAAAATAATATTTTGACTCGATTAAGTGGTCTCGAAACCACTCATTTCGACTAGGGTCTAAACCGGGCTGTTACACTCACTCAGTCGTTCCTTCTTGGATAGTATATCCTTCATAAACTTCACATAATTCGGCATTTGTTCTAAAGCTTCCACCAACAAAATATTTATGTGTAACTACTTCAAAACATCCAAAAACTTTTTGAATTGCACCTTCTGTTCCTGTTTATGTTGCTGCAATCTTTACAGATATGGAAGTGATAGTACTTTTGGTTGAATCGGACAACTCTTCTGAGTAGGTAAATTTGCATCCAAAAGGATGTTAAAGCATCCGAATTCACTAAGTTAGGATTCACCTTATCAGTCTCTCGAGATCCTGACTCTTTTGATGTAGGAACTTCAAGAGCAGGTTGACTTTCCTCTTTTTCAATAGGCTCATCTTCAACATCAATCAATCGGGGTTTCAGAATTTTACCACTTCACAAGACCATAGCCTTGATATGCTCTTTACACAAATTTCTTAGATTCTCAGTATTGCTCGGCAAGGTTCCTTGTGGTCTATTACGAAGCTCTGTAGCTAACTGACCCATTTGGTTTTCCAAATTTTTCAATGCTGCTGCTTGGCTCTGGTTCAAAGCGTCATTCTTTGCCATGTACGCTTTCAAGAAGTTCTCCAAACTATTTGATGACTCAGCTTGAGGTGGTTTTGGAGCTTGCTAATTAAACCCTTGAGATTGGTTGGGTCTATGCTACATAAAGCTATTCAGTCCATTTCCTTGGTTGTTCTAAGAAAAGTTATGATGATTATGCCATGAAGGATTGTAGAAGTTGGACTAGGGTCATTATCCACTCCTATTCTGATGTTGGTTCCCCATAGAGTACACTGACTCGAGATTTAATGGAAAATTCTCAAAAGAATGACCCTCTCCATAGTACACAGAGGAAACTACTTCAAACAGACTTGGTGGCTGAGCTGCAAAATTATTAGCACTATTAGTGATAAACTGTTTTAACATAGAGGAAATAGACGATACCTGAGCTGATACTGAAGTGAGGGCGTCAACTTCATGAACTCCGGCTACACGTCTTCCTGAAGCTATTTGATTTGTTGGCCATTGATAGTTGTTGCTTGCGATCCTCTCGATTATCTCATAAGCCTCATTGTAAGACTTAGAAAAATTGCACCATTTCCAGAAGCATCTACCATCAATCTTGTATTTGCATTGAGACCATTATAGAATGTCTCCAACTAGATGCAATGAGGAATCCTATGATGAGGACACTTTCGAAGTAACTCCTTAAATCGCTCCCAAGCCTCATACAAGGACTTGTCATCCAATTGTTGGAAAGTTGTGATCTCATTCCTTAACTTAGCGTTCTTGCTAGGTGGGAAATACTTAACCAAAAATCTCTCTGCTAATTCTTGCCATGTAGATATGGAACTTGGTGGCAATGAATTGAGGCATGTTAGTGCTCGATCTCGCAATGACTATGGAAACAACTTCAACCTCAGTGCGTCTTCAATCACATCGACTATCTTGAATGAATCACTCACCTCCATGAACAATCAAAGGTGCAGATGTGGATCTTCCATGGGCATACCACTAAACTGGCCCATTGTTTGGAGCATTTGAAACATCACGGGTTTCAATTCAAATTGGGTTGCCTCAATCTTTGCCTCAATTCAATTCAAATTGGGTTTCAATTCAAAGTGGCATAGCATATTGTCTGATGCATTGATCCCTATCATCGGCAATGAGAATGGGATTTCGTACATGATCAGCTTCATCACCTTGGTCTTGATTCTAATTTCCAAGGTCCATCTCGTCCTGTCTTTGAGTTGTTCATTCACGTCTTCTTTGTTTGAAAGTTTGCTCAATTTTAGGTTCTATTGGGAGTAAACCAATAATCTGATCTATGCTCATAAACACCTCGAAAAAATTTAAAAAGAATAAGTTAGTAATGTAACGCCCCAAAAATCCTAAAACTTTTAATTTTACGTGCTGAAGCTTTGCTTGCATGATTAGAACTATTAGGGTGTTGTTTTGAGGTATTATAAGGTTTCTATGAAGTCTCGAGTTCAAGGTAGACCATAGGAAAATTTTGATTTTTGGCCTTAGTGGAACCCTGACCTCAAGAGTCATGACCTTTAGATAAATAAAAAGGAAATAAGACACAAATGGGCTTGTAGCCTAGTGGCAAAGTGACGCCACTTTGGGAGTATAGGGGTACCGCCACAAGGGAAGTAGGGAGGTCTATGGTTTGAGTGGTTGCATGGGGAAATGATAAGTATTTATTTTGCGAATCTGGGTAGCCAGTGGTGGACTTAGGGTTGAAGTCTGAAAATAGGAGTTTGAAGTGGGCAAAAGAGGGATTTGTGGAGTGATAAGGGGAGAAAATCTTGGAGAAAATTAACGGATTGGGTTGTTGGAGGTGTTGGAGCTGAATTGGCAATTAGAGGAAGGAGGAATCAGCTTGGGTATTGGATGAGTGCCGAGTTGGTAATTATTGGGGTGTAGCTGAATTCTCTTGGCCATTTTTTCGGCATTTGTGTGTTATGGTTTTTGTTTCTTTTCTTTCTTTCTTTGCTTAATTAGGGAATACTGTTCTTTTTCTTAAACCACACTCATTTTCTTAAGCCCTAAAAAGCCAAATTCTCTCAGTATTCTCTTGGATTGGTACTGAATTTTCCTTTCTATTTCTCTACTTCTTCTTGTGTCATCTTATAGCTAAACATCTTCTTTCAAACCTTCTTTCTTGTGCCGATTCTTTGCTTGTTCTCTCATAACCCAAATCGATTATTTTGTTTCTAAGTTGGCTAGATCTGAACACCCTTAATCGGTTTTGTTAAGAGCCGATTTGTTCTTCTGCTCTCAAAGCTGAATGCACCTCCTTTTGCCATCCTCAAACAGATATTGTCATTCCTATGAAGAGTTGGCCGAATACTCTTCCTTTCTAAAAAAATTGATTTATACTCTTTGGGGATTCAAGTTCTTGTGGGCAAGCGATCTCGTGATTGGTAAGTGAATTAGATCTTCATCGATTCTTGTCTATCATGTCCACGTTCCTTTCTTCTATACTTTTAAAGGAAAACTTTAAGGCTAATCTAGTCTCTTATTCATCTGCACTCTAGTGCCGAACCTATTCTTTTCTTGAGGGTTGATGGTTTTTGACCGATTTCGATAGCCTATTGTCAGAGGTAAGTGATGGTGTTTTTAAGTGTGGCCGAATAGGGGTTCTTTGGATGGTTATGCGTTTTCTAGAGTAGTATTTGTTTAGTTTTGTTATTAGATGTTATTGATTAATAAGAGTTATGGTGTAGTTAAGTCACAAGGAGAAAGGATCGATTCTTAAACAATCGATTTAGGAATTGTAAGTCGTTTTGACCAAGGTTTTGCGTTCATGAGCTGCTACGTCTCTTCCTATTAAGGTGTGTACATACACCGCACACACAACGACTCGGCACAAGCCGAAATCCCAAAAAGCTAGAATGCCGAAAAGTCAAAAAGTCGAAAGGTTGGTGCCGACAACCACACGAGCGTGCAAACACTCGTGTGGAGATACCGATGTGATGACAGAGGCCCCGGGAGCGATCTCATGGCCTCGAGCCACTTTTTGGCCAACTGGGCCTAAATGGGCCAAATGGGTTCGATGGGCTGTGGGCCCATTATGATTAAAATGGATGGAATGGTTGAACTTGACGTGCCGGATAGGCTAGTTACAGGACTGATGGTTGATTTGGGCCTAGTGGGTCGTATGAGTACGTTGGCCCCTTTTGGGCTATGTAATGGGCTTTCCCTAACGGATTTGTAACACTTGTAAATTGACGTAACACCAGTGAATGATTGTAAAATGATAATGGGTTGAGTTGTGTACTCCAGCTCACGATACGATATGATCGATATACCCTAAGTGTAAATGACTAATATGCCCCTAAGGGCAAATTAACAAAAATGCCCTTATTTGATATATGTATGATTTAATGCATTCATGAGATATTATGTTGCATATGGGTTGGGCTATGAAACGGAGGAAGATATATGAGGGTCGCATGGTTGCTTGATGACTATGGATCCACCGATGGCTTTTAAAGCCCATTATATGATTAGCAGCTCTGTTGCAACGATTGAGTTAGTGCCGCAATCGGTGCTACCGCTAGAGTGTAGGGATGGGTGGGTTGATATTTATATCCCCACAGGAGTGTAGGGTTGGAAGGGAAAATGGAGTATAGGGTTGGATTGGGATGGGAGCGTTGCATACATACAATATTGATGTGATATGGGCTCAGGCCCAACTGAGGCCGCTATGGGCTAAGGCCCAAAGGCCACTGCGTATTATGAGATGGGCTCAGGCCCAATTGAGGCCACCATGGGCTAAGGCCCAAAGGCCACTGTTATGGAATAGGGCTTAGGCCCAAGTTGATTGTTGATTGTTTTGTGTCCTCGAGGGTTTTTCACACTAAGTTTTCGAAAACTCACTCCCTCCTTTAATTTTTGCAGGTGACCCTTAGTAGGTGGCTCGACGTAGGAAAGGACTCGGAGGTGGCCACACTACAAGTTGCTTAGTGATTTAATAGTTACAAATATTTTACCTTTAATTATTTTTATTGGGTTGTAATAAGGCCTTTTATCTCCGGTTTGATTTTATGATTGGGTTTTTATTACTATTATTTTCAAACTTGAACATGTTTTCTAAAACAAACGACATTTTGAAGTCAACATAAATATTTGAATGTTTTTCTAAAATAAAAAAGAGCTTTCGCTGTAACTTTACTAAAAACGTACCAAAGGCATGCAAACTCGGGTTTTTATGAACAAACTCAAAGCTTTTATTTAAACCCTCTCAAATTTTCAATTAAGCAAGCATTCAACGGATTTCGTTTTAAACAAAAATATTTATTCTAATAAGGCAAGTTTTCAAAATAAACACACGTGGCGTAAACGCTGTTTTAAACCATGGGCCAACCGATGTTCCAAAGTCTCCCAGCATTTCTAGTTTATACAAGTCACCCTTCAATGTGACACCGCTAGATTCAGCCATAGCGTCTGGGCCGAGTTTGGGGTGTTACAAGTAATGTTAGAAATAACCAAATTGAAAATAAATAATTTCTCAAAAAATGACTATGGAAGCAGTTAACAATCCCCGGTAACAACGCCAAAAACTTGTAACACTAAGGTTTGTGTAAGTGTACACAATCGTTATCAAGTAATAAGTAAGTATCGAGTTATCGTCTCCACAGGGATTGTATTCGTGCTAAGTCACTTAATTATAAAATTATATTAACAACTTGGCGAACAAAAACACAATATGATCGGAAGTGTTGATTAAAACTAAGTAAAATTAATCTAAAAGCAATGATCCCTAATATAGTTTATCCTAAATATGCAATTATATGAATGAAATAGATGTTAGCAGAATCAAACACAATTTACAACAATTATAACATACATAAGCTAGGACAATTACTTTAATTAAACTCAATTTATCATCAACATGCTTAACAATATTCAGAAAAACTTTCCATGGCAACTCGATCTTTCATGAGTTTGGAAACCACACTAGGTCCTTTCGGAATCCTTTATTTAGTAAATACGCATTTTACCGGTCCTTATTTACTAAGGGTTTCTTAGAATTCGTACGAGGTAACAGGGACATGTTAGGTTTGAAACAATTTAATCACACAAATCTAAAAACTCAGCAGATAACAGAGCTTGGCTAGGGTTGTTATGCAACCTGCAATTTAATCGGGTTAGGATCTAAATTGAGCATGCACATTTGAATTATGCATCCACTAGCCGTCGTCTGGTTAGGATCGCTCAGCTAATTCAGGTGCATTTCAATCATATATGAACGAAATACGGACTTGATTTTAATTAAAAACATGATCGATTGAGGCACAAATATTATAAGCATGAACCAAGTAAATATTATTTAATCAAAGCAACCATCCTAGCTTAAATAAAATTAAGCTATATGAGAGAGGAGAGAATGATGAGAATGATGAGGGATTGAGGGATGAGGGATAAGTGAGAAATGAGGTCTTATTTATAAGTGAGGCAAGGGGGCTAGTTTGCTAAAAATAGTAGTGTCCATCTTTTGAAACCTCTTCCATGGGTGGCCGGCCATAGTTTAAGGAATTGGGGCTGATTTGTTGCTTGATTTTTGGTCAATTTGACTGCCACAACAACTCAGGACTATGACTCAGTCACATACAAATCTTCAGGTAAATCTCTGATTTCTTCAACTCTTCAAGGATCTTGTGTAATTAAACTAAAAAATGGTTTATGAATATCCATGTGCAGCCGAATTTTGGGTTGACTTGGTCCCCCATTTGGATGATTTTGTAATCCAGCAAAGCTTATCAGACCTGTCCAAAAATAGAAGATAAATTGAAGGACCAAAGAATATAATTTAACCACTTTAATTAATCAATTTACTTAACTAATTAAAACCTTATTAATGAAATATTTAAAATGAATTATTAAAAATAATTTTATAATTTATTATTTAATTTAACCATGCATGGCCCACTTTATAGCTTAAAAAAAATATAATATGCTCAAATCAATATAAAATAAGCCATTTTATGCATGAAAACTATATAATAAAGCATAAAATCATATTTTAATAATTTCTATGTCCTAATTTCATAGTTTCACATATTTCATTAATTTATTAAAAAATTACTTGGTTTTAACAACAAATTTAAGTAAAAAGGTAATAAATTACATAGGAAAAATCCTTTCTATTTTTCGATTTATAGTAGTTGCTTCATGTACTTAGCCTTCCATTTTCCATCTACATTCACAAGTTGATTAGCAAGTAAAGGAATTAAATCTAGAGGAGTTAAAGTGTTGAACCTATAAACAACCTCAAATGGGGAATGCTTGGTGGCCAAATAGACTGAACGGTTGTAGGTAAATTCAATGTGTGGCAAGCATTCTTTACATGTCTTTAAGTTCTTCCTAATGATTGCTCTTAGCAAAGTAGATAGGACTCGATTTACAACTTCAATTTGACCAACTGTTTCTGCGTGGCATGTTGTAGAGAACAACAGCTTAGTGCCAAGCTTGCCCCACAAAGTCCTCCAAAAATGACTAAGGAACTTTGCATGTAACACCCCAAACCTGGCCTAGACGTTATGGCCAAATCAAGTGGCATCACATGAGAGGGATTTGAAGGCAAAAAAACCATTACTGAATTGTCAATCTTTTAATTGCTTTTATTAATTTTTCAAAAACGTTTCATCAAAGAGCCAATTTGCCTTAAATCAAGTCTTTTAGTGGAGGCTTAGGTGAAACCGTCGTATTTAAGAAAATAGTTCACATTGTTAGGAAAATCTTGTTTTAGGAAAAGCCATTGCAAAATAATAAGCAAGTTAACAAGCCCAAAACCAAAGTTAAACAGTAATAAAAATCTGGAGAATCCCCAAAAATTACAAACTCTCAAATAAATGCCAAAACTTAAGTAAAACTATAATATCAAAATTTAACAGTATCTAAGTAAGTGGTCACCGTCGACTCCCCCGCTGCAGTGACCCACCTAAGACGGTAGGTTACTTGTACAGATCAAATAGAAAAGAGTGAGTTTACGTAAAATTAGTGTGTAACCCCACTGAATTAAGCATGCACACATATTGAAAATCAAATATCAGACAAATGCAAATTCGGGCCTAAGCCCATTTCAGATACAAATACAGATTCAGATTTAGGCCTAAGCCCATCTCAGATATAGTCATGCAAATCAGAAATAAGAAATCCTACCCCTATCCTTTACACACCATCTCCGACTATCCCTACACACCATGTGGGGTTTAAAACACCACCCAGCCCTACACACCATATAATACCGATACAGCACATAACAGATATAATGCAACCTTACTGCCAGAATGTAGGCGATGAACGCCTTTCAGAACACTTTCTTTGTATATAACATCATCCCACCCAATTAACAGAAACAAAAACAGAAGCAGATATGCAATTTAACATGCTTAACATGCTAATAATAAGATAGTAGATAGGCATATAGAACAATAATCAGACATACACAATACTATCATACTCAGTATAGAATCTTAGTCTATTAGATTATCATAACATATAGAATAGGGTTTATTTAGCCTTTACCGACCTACAGTAGGCCCACAGTCGTTGGAGAGGACTCGTGCAACCCAAGGGAAAAATTCAGATAAATGGGCCCATGCACCCATGTGGGCCCACACACTCAAATTGGCCTAGCCCGTGTGGATCACACGGTCTGGCCTAGAATCTACAACCCCATGTGGTGTGCCCGTGTGGACTCACATGCTCATGTGTCCCACACGTCCAATTTGGCCTAGCCCTTGGGGCTCACACGGCCACACTTTGGCCATCACACGACCGTGTCATCACACACGGCCGTGTGGCATCGACAATAAGGTTTTTCGACTTTTGCTGATTCCAATTTTTTCACATTTCGAGTACACACCTGGTATCGTTCAACGTTGGCACAACCACGAGCCTTCCAGAATCTAAGAATAGTAATCCACTAACTGCTTAGCAATTATCTAATGAAACAAGTCATAATCTCGAAATATTGCAAAAACTTATCGTTGACCAAAAACAAGTATCGGCACGCTTCAAGTCGTCAGAGTACAACTCCTTTACTACCACCTTCTTCTACACAAAAATTTGGTAGAAGTCAAATCTTAACTGCCCACGATTACACCAAACAAAATATAACCCAACCCCGTTAGAAAACAGAGGTGACAGAATACCCAATATTTTACTTACCAAATGAACGAAGAACGACAAAGTTTCCAAAACGTGAAGAATCAATATTAGATTTGCAGAATTGAAAAGAAAAAGAAATTCAAAATAATGGGGAAGACTGACCTCAATTTTTTCTGTGGAAAGAGAGGAAAAAATTTGAAAAAAAATAAAAATGAAGATAATATCAGAATAGCTCCATAATCCCTCAAATCTCTCTTCCACTTACCCCTCAATCTCAACCACTTACAGAATCCTGGTTACTTTTAACCTTTAACCGATGCCAGTAGCAACAATAATTCCCTTGCTTGCGTAGGGATTCAAACACAAGACCTTTAAATGACTAACACTCAACTTAAGCACCCAACCAGTATGCCCATTCTGATATGAACCAGCAACGAATAAATATAAACCCATTCACCAAGGGTAAGGCTTAATTCCAAAATTAACAAATTTTTGCCAAAGAGGGCTTGAACTTGGGACCTTTCACACACACCTAGACCACTTAACCACTGAAGCAGATACACAAATATGTCAAATTTTACAAAAATAGAGATAAATTATTTGGGGCTTTATAACTCTACCCCCTAAAAGAAATTTCAACCTCAAAATTTAACTGATCAGAATAGATGAGGATACTGTTGACGCATTGAGTTCTTAGGTTCCCACGTAGCTTCCTCAGTGTTATGATTCCGCCATAGCACCTTTACTAATGGAATGGACTTCCCCCTTAGAACCTTAACATCTTGTTCTAGAATTTGAATTGGCTCTTCTTCAAAGGTCAAACCCGGCCTCACCTCGAAATCCTTAACGGAGACTATGTAAGATGGATAAACCAATAACATCTCAACTTCGAAACGTAGAATACATCATGAATACGATCCAACTCTGGAGGTAGATCAAACTGATAAGCCACTAATCCCACACGTATCAGAATCCGGTACGGCCCAATAAACCTAGGGCTCAGCTTGCCCTTATGACCGAACCTCAAAATCTTCTTCCATGGAAAAACCTTAAAAAACACGAGGTCCCCCACAGAGTACTCAACTTCACGCCTCTTCAAGTCTACATAGGATTCCTGTTTATAAGAAGCTGCTTTCAAACTATCCCAAATCAATCTAACCTTATCCTTGGTCTCAGAAACTATCTCAGGACCCAAAACCCAACGTTCACCCAACTCTGTCCAACACAATGGAGTTCGACAATTACGACCATATAGAGCCTCGTAAGGTTCCATCTGAATGCTAGACTAGAAACTGTTATTGCAGGCGAACTTGGCTAACGGCAAATAATCCTCCCAACTACCTCAGAAATCAATCGCACAACTCCTAAGCATATCCTTCAGTATCTAAATCACCCTCTCAGATTGACCATCGGTCTAAGGATGGAACACAATACTGAAGCCCAACCTTGAACCTAGAGCCTCGTGCAATTTCTTCCAAAATCGAGAAGTGAAACGTATCAGAAATAATCGAGACAAGTACCCCACGCAGTCTTACTATCTCCGAAATATACAACTTTGCTAGCTCCTGCAGAGAATAGTTCGTCCGAACCAAAATGAAGTGAGTAGACTTGGTCAATTGATCCACGATGACCCAAACAGAATCCTTTTTTGTGGGTGTCACCCACTAACAAAATCCATCGTCACTCATTCCCATTTTCATAAGGGAATCTTAACCGGCTGTAATAACCTTGAAGGCAACTGGTGCTCAACCTTAACTTGTTGACATGTCAAACAATGAGCAACGAAATCTATAACCTCACGCTTCAAACACAGCCACTAGTATAACTCACGAAGGTCACGATACATCTTATTACCATCAGGATGCATAGCATAAAGGCTACTATGATCCTACCTTTGAATTAACTGTCTCAACTCCTCATCATTAGACACACAAATCCAGCCTCGAGAACGCAGCACACCATCATTATTCAACCCAAAATCCGAAGTGCTGCCACTCTACACCTAACGGAACCACAAACCAAAAGACTTATCCCTCAACTGCTCATCACGAATGTGATTAATCCAAGTCGGATTGGCTTGCAACTCAGCTAGTAGACTCCCATCATCAAACAGCATAAGGTAGGCAAACATCACCCTCAGATCAGTCATCGCTCTATGACTTAGAGCATCAGCCACCACATTAGCCTTACTAGGATAGTACTCTACTGTATAGTCATAACCTTTGAGCAGCTCGATCCACCAACGTTGCCTAAGGTTCAGCTCTTTTTGAGTAAGGAGATACGTGAGGCTCTTGTGATCAGTGTAGATGATACACCTCTCACCATACAAATAGTGCCTCCAGATTTTCCTTGCAAAGACCACTAAAGCCAACTCGAGAGCATGCATCGGATAATTTACCTCATGTGTCTTAAGATGACGGCATGCATAAGCTACAACCTTTCCATCTTGCATCAGCACACATCCCAAATCGACGTGCGATACATCACTGTATACCACAAACTCCTTGTTGGATTTAGGTTGTATCAAAACAGGAGCCTGAGATAGAATAGATTTGAGTTTCTTGAAGCTCGTTTGCTGCATCAGTCCAGAAAAAAGGAACACCCTTACGTAGAAGCTTAGTCAACAGTGCAGCAATCAAAGAGAATCCCTCCACAAAATGCTGAAATAACCCGCCAAACCTAGAAAACTACGGATTTTAGATACATTCTTAGACTGTTTCCAATCCAGCACAACCTCAATCTTCCTAAGATCAACACGGATCCCCTTAATAGAAACTACGTGCCCCAAAAAAGTCGTTTCACGCAGCTAGAAATCACACTAGCTGAATTTAGCGTAGAGCTATTTTTCTCGCAAAGTCTGAAGTACCACCCTAAGATGTTCATCATGATCATCCTTAGTCTTAGAATACACCAATATATCGTCGATGAACACCACGATGAACTGATCCATAAATGGTTGAAACACACAGGTCATCAAATCCATAAACGCCGCTAGAGCATTTCTCAGTCTAAAAGGCATAACTAGGAACTCGTAATGTCCATAACGAGTCCTAAATGCAGTCGCCTCCTTAACCCTTAACCAATGGTACCCAAAACCAAGATCTATCTTCAAAAATATAGAAGCCCATCGAAACTAGTCAAATAAGATGTCGATACTCGAAAGTGGGTACTTATTCTTTATGATCAGTTTATTCAACTGTCGATAATCAATACATATCCTCATAGTCCCATCCTTCTTCTTGACAAATAGAACTGGTGCTTCCCATGGGACACATTGGAACGAATGAAACCACGATCCAACAACTCCTAAAGTTGAGCCTTAAGTTTTGTAAGCTCTTTCGATGCCACTCGATAGGGAGAGTTAGACATCGGAGCTATACTCGAAAGAAGCTCAATCCCAAACTCCACTTCCCGATTCAGAGGTAATCCTGGTAACTCCCTAGGAAAGAGTTTGAAAAATCTCTTACAGTTCTGATATCCCTCAGAGAAGAGTCCCCAAAAATCGAAACACTAACATAGGCCAGAAATGCCTCACAACCCTTTCGCACCAACTTCTCGACCACAAGAGCAGAGATCATGTGGACAAATAATCCCGACACTCGCCGATTATTACCACCTCATCATCATCCTTTGTCCTCAGAGCAACCCTCTTAGTTGCACAATCCAGGTTGACTTAGTGCTCAACCAACCAGTCTATACCTAGAATCAAATCATATTCTACAAATGGCAGCTCCATCAGATTCGCCAAAAATTCAACCACTTGCACCACTAGCAGAACATCCCTATAGAGTATACTAACCCGAATAGACTGCTCCAACGGGCTTACCACAGTAACCTCGCTAAAAGTACTCTCAACTGATATCCCCATATTTTCAGAAACAGAACATGCTATATAGGAATTAGTAGACCCTTTATCTATCAATGCAGTGTATGGTACATCAAATATAAAGAATGTATCGGTAATAACATCGAGACCATCTCTATCCTCTCGACATCGAGCAGCATAAACCAATGCAGGCTGCCTCGCCTTAGTCTGACTAGCACCTCTGCCCAGTGCTCTCTATCCTCAACCCATACCATTACCACACATAGCTTGACCACGTCCCCTAGGTAGCTGCTGAACTACATTATGAGACTGTGTAATACCTAATTCCAGAGCTTGCACCTAATCAACCTTCAAAGGACACTCTCGGATATGGTGCTCTAGAGACCCACACCTCAGACATGCCCAAATCCTCCTCCAGCACTTGCCTAGATGGCGTCTACTACAGTTTTCACAAGGCAGCATCCAAGTAGAAACAACAAGGGTTCCCTCTCTAAATAGACCATCAGATCTGGCCTTTTTCTTAGGCCTCTGAGTAGAAATCGAGGGCTTTGATTCCCTCTTGTTCGTACCTCTCTCCTTATCTCTATTCTGGCGCTCCGTGCACTTAACATCCTTGGCAATCTTCGCCTTCCGGACCAGAATAGAAAACTTGCGCTCCCTCTGCGAAGCAATCAAAACCCTCAAATTATCCTTCAGACCATCCTCAAACCTAACACACCTCTCATACTTAAATGCCACCATGCCTCAAGCGTAGCGGCTCAATCTCAGGAATTCAGCCTCATACTTGGCCACAGATTGGCCCCTTTGCGTGAGATTTAGGAACTCACACCTGCAAGCACCAATGTAGCTAGCTCCCACATACTTACTCTAAAACATAATATTAAGGAACTCCCAAGTCAGATGATCAGGCTGAGTGCCCTCCTTAACCGTTAACCACTACTGGTATGCTTCGTCGCAAAGCAAGGAGACTGTACCCTTCAATCTCTGCTCAGGGTACAATCCAGATCATCCATAATTCTCTTAATGGCCTCCAACCAATACTCAGCCACATTAAGGGCGACTCCTGTGACAACCCTAAACAACTCAGCTCCATTAGACCGGAGTCATTTAGTTACCGACCCTCGACCCCCAGATCTAGAATTAGGTCAAACAACCCTCTCCAATATCCTCAATCTGGCTTAGGTCAATGCATCATCCCCAACCGTCTGATCTTGAGACCGAGTCTTAGTAGTAGGCAAAACCGATGTCTCACTCGTATCCAAATTCGACATGCTGCCTAGAGAAGAGGACTCAGCTCGAGCCCCTCTACAGCCTTTACTTCGGCCTCGAGTAGCACGTCAGCGAGTACCTCGTGCGCTCATCGTATGATTCGAGTTTTATCTACATTAACAAGTTTTATGCATCAGTTCTAGTTTTATTAACAGATGTTTTATGTAATAAATATCAGAAGTTCAGTAATGTTTCTAAAAGTTTCAGTCTCTATTCGTTTCACTACAGTTTCAGAGAGTACTAACTATAGTGTTTTTCAGAGTATGCTATCTACAGTATTTCAAAATAAACTATCTAAGTTTCAAAATACTTATAGGATCGATGCCAGAGACTCGATGTACCACATACTTAATCGAGAATATTTTAAATAATTTGAAAACCATTTCTTTAAAATCAAAATTTTGGAACTCAAAATTCACAGTCGAGTTTTGCCATCTAGCTCTGATATCCCTAAATGTAACAACCCAAAATCGGCCTATACGTTATGGCCAAATCCAGTAAGGTCACATGAGATGGATTTGGAAGCAATAAAATCGTTACTGAATTGTTAATCTCTTAATTGATTTTATTAATTTTCAAAAGTGGTTCATCAAAAAGCCAATTTGCCTTAAATCATGTCTTTCAGCGGAGGCTTAGGTAAAACCATCGTATTTAAGAAAACAGTCCGCATTTTTAGGAAAACCTTGTTTTAGGAAAAACCATAGCAAAATAATAAGCATGTTAACAAAGCCCAAAACCAAAGTTAAACAATAATAAAAGTCCAGAGAGTCCCTAAAAATTACAAACTCTCAAATAAATGCCAAAACTTAAGTAAAACTACAATATTGAAATTTAACAGTATCCAAGAAAGTGGTCACCGTCGAGTCCCCCGCTACATCGACCCACCTAAGACGGTGGGTTACCTGTACAGATCAAACAGAAAAGAGTGATTTTAGGTAAACTCTATGTGTAACCCCACCGAATTAAGCATGCACATATATAGAAAATCAAATATCAGACAAATGCAAATCCTGGCCAAAGCCTATTTCAGATATAGATATAGATTCAGATTCAGATCTAAGCCCATCTCAGATATAGTTATACAAAGTAGAAATAAGAAATCCTACCCCCATCCTCTACACACCATCTCCGACCATCCCTACACACCATGTGGGGTTTAAAACACCGACACAGCCCTACACACCATATAATATCGATACGACACATAACAGATATAACGCAGCCTTGCTATCAGAATATAGGCGATGAACGCCTTTCAGAACACTTCCTCCGTGTATAACATCGTCCTGCCCCATTAACAGAAACAGAAATAGAAGCATATATGTAATTTAACATGCTTAACATGTTAATAATAAGATAGCAGATAGGCATATAGAACAGTAATCAGACATGCACAACACTATCATACTCAGCACAAAATCTCAGTCTATTAGATTATCATAACATACAGAATAGGGTTTAATTAGCCTTTATCAACCTACAGTAGGCCCACAGTCGTTGGAGATGACTCGTACAACCCAAGGGAAAAATTCAGATAAATGGGCCCATGCGCCCATATGGGCCACACGCCCATGTGGCCCACACGCTCAGATTGGCCTAGCCCATGTGGATCACACGGTCTGGCCTAGAATCTACAACCCCGTGTGGTGTGCCCGTGTGGACCCACATGCTCGTGTGGCCTACACGTCCAATTTGGCCTAGCCCATGGGGCTCACACAGCCACACTCTGGCCATCACACGACCATGTCTTGCACACGGCCTAGCCTTCACCAATCACATGGTCGTGTTGTCGCACATGGCATACCACACGGCCGTGTGGAGTTGATAGTGAGGTTTTTTGGCTTTCACTGGTTCGCGTCTTTCTACGTTTCGGGTACACAGCTGGTATCATTCAATGTTGGCATAACCACGAGCCCTCCAGAACTTAAGAACAGTAATCCACTAACCACTCAGCAATTATCTAATGAAACAACTCATAATCTAAAAATATCGCAAAAACTTACCGTTGACCAAAAACAAGTATCGGCATACTTTAAGTCGTCAGAGTGAAACTCCTTCACTACCGTCTACTCCTACACAAAAAATTGGCAGAAGTCAAATCTTAACTACCCACGATTACACCAAACAACAAATAACCCAACCCCGTTAGAAAACAGAGGTGACAGAATACCCAATATTTTACTTACCAAATGAACAAAAAACGACAAAGTTTCCAAAACGTGAAGAATCAACAGCAGATTTGCAGAATTGAAAAGAAAACTAAATTCAGAATAATGGGGAAGACTGACGTCAATTTTTTATGGGAAAAGAGAGGAAAAAATTTTGAAAAAAAATAAAAATGAAGATAATATTAGAATAACTTCATAATCCTTCAAATCTCTCTCCCACTTACCCTTTAATCTCAACCACTTACAGAATCTCAGTTACTTCTAACTTCTAACTGATGCCAGTAGCAAAAATAATTCCCTTGCTTACCCAGGGATTCGAACACAAGACCTTTAGCAGACTAACACTCAACTTAACCACCAGACCAACAAGCCCATTCTGATATGAAACAGCAACAAATAAATATAAACCCATTCACCAAGGGTAAGGCTTAATTCCAAAAATAACAATTTTTTGCCAAAGATAAGGTTTGAACTCGGGACCTCTCACACACACCCAGAACACTTAACCAATGAAGTAGATACGCGATTGTGCCAAAATTTACAAAAATAGAGATAAATTATTTGGGGCGTTACATTGCATCCTGATCAGACACAATAGTCCTTGGGACTCCATGCAACCGCATTACTTCTCTGAAAAATAAATTTGATATATTCAAGGCATCGTCAGTTTTATGACAAGCAATAAAATTAGCCATCTTAAAAATTCAATCTACAACTACAAAAATGGAGTCCTTCCCACTTTTGGTTCTAGGAAGTGCTAAAATGAAATCCATAGATATGTCAAACCAAGGTTCTTTGAGTATGGGCAAAGGTGTGTACAATCCATAAGGCTTTATACGTGATTTGGCCTTCTTGTAGGAACCACAACGATCACACACTCTTGCTACATCGCACTTCATCTTCAGCCAATAGAAATGCTCGTTGAGTATAACCAAGGTCTTAGCTACTCCAAAATGACCCATGAGGCCTCCACTATGTGCCTCATTTACAAGCACTTCCTAAACAAACACTTGAAGTATGCATAGCTTACCTTCACGAAATAGGTAGCCATTATGCTTGTAAAACTTTTCAAAGGCCCCTTGCTCACATGCTTTATCCAATTTACCAAAGTCAATATCATTTTCATAAAGATCTTTTAAATATGTAAAACTAAGCAATTTGGAGTCTAAATGATTAATAAGTGCGTACCTTTTTGACAATGCATCTGCTACGATATTCTTTTTACCTTTCTTATACTTGATCATAGAAGGAAATGACTCAAGAAACTCCACCCACTTGGCATACCTCTTGTTTAGCTTGTTTTGTCCCTTAAGATGCTTTAAGGCCTCGTGATCAGTATGGATGATGAACTCCTTGGGCCACAAGTAATGTTGCCATGTTTCTGTCAGCAAGATCAATGCGTACATTTCCTTGTCGTACATCGCGTAGTTGAGGGTGGCACCATTAATCTTTTCACTAAAATAGGCTATGGAGAGCTCATCTTGAGTTAAGACCACTCCAATCCCTATTCTTAAAGCATCACACTCAATCTCGAAGGTTTTGTTAAAATCAGGTAAGAAAAGTAAAGGCACATTTGTCAAACAATCTTTAATTTTCTTGAAGGAATTCTCTTGTTCCTTACTCTAATGAAAATTAGAGCTTTTCTTAACGATCCTCGTCAAAGGAGCAACCAAAGTATTAAAATTAGGTACAAACCTTCTATAGAAGCTTGCTAGGCCATGGAAACTTCTTACTTGGCTAATGCTTGTAGGTCGCAGCCATTCTCAAATTGCCTTGACCTTCTCTTGGTTGACTTCAAGTCCTTCCGCACTAACTATAACACCCCAAACCTGGCCTAGAAGTTAGGCCCGAATCTGGCATGTCACATTGAAGTGTTTTTTGAAAAACATGTTCTCATTGAAACCATTCCTTAAAGAACTTGTGTAAAGACTTAGTTTGTGTTCATTGAATTTCAAAACATCATTCATTGAAAAGTTAAATCCCTTTTAAAAATGTTATTAATCTTGTTGAAAATTCTTTATAGTTGCGAAAGCTAATTTCAGGTAAAGAAGTTTAAAATGTATGTTTTTGAAAACAGGAATTGGTTTGACAACTCATCTACATCTAACAGATATAAAGCGTAATAAAATCCCAAACTTAAAACAAAATCCAGAGAGGCCTTATTACATAAGTTAAAACCCAAATCAAAATTTAAAACATATATAAAATCAAACATATTAATTGCAATCGTGTGGCCACCTCCGAGTCCCTCACAGCACCGATCCTCCTAACGTTGGGGATTACCTGTACAGTTAATAAACGGTGTGAGTTTATGAAAACTCAATGTATAATCCCCTTACTAGAGTAACAATTAGTATACAAAAGTAGAAATAGAAATAGTCTGGGCCAGAGCCCTTTCGACAGTAACAGTACAGTCCAATTCAAAGCATACGTGGGACTAAGCCCACTACAATATCATTTGGGTCACAGCCCATAACAAAATAAATTAAGCCTAGCCCAAACCGATAACAGAACAAATAGGCCTAAGCCCAATACAGTGATAGATCTTATAATAGATATGCAATAGTGTAGGTATGCACCCCAACCCAATCCAACCAACACACCACTCGTGCCAACCAGCACACCTTGTGGGGATTAAATCAACCCACCCAGCCAACACACCAATAACTCAACAAGGCTGTTAATAACAGAAAACGTGGCGGAGCCACTAGAATCAGAATACATGGCAAAGCCACTAGCACAGAACTTCCTCCCAATCAAGCCCAACCCCATGCAGAATGTCGTGTATGTCATGGTCAATCATCACACATGTATGCATATTGGCCATGCTCAGTAATAGTCATTTAAACATATATTAAAAACATATCTATCATGCAACGATAGTCACGTCAGTTAAAACACTTTCATACGATCACAGTCAAATCAGTCAAGTTCATAGCCCAAGTCAGTCACTTGCCCACAAGGGCAAAACAGCCATTTTACACTCTAGGGCCAAAACAGCCATTTTACCCTATAGGGGCATTTCGGTAATTCTACCCTACAAGGGCATTTCAGTAATCCTACCCTACAGGGGTATTTCAGTAATTTTACAAATCGAGGGTGTTTTGATAATTTTCCAAACTGAGGTATTTCAATAATTTTACAAACTGAGGGTATTTCGGTAATTTTACAAACTTGGGATATTTTGGTAATTTTACAAACCGAGGGTATTTCGATAATTTTACAAATCAAGGGCATTTCGATAATTTTACACTTTAAGAGTATTTCAGGAATTTTACAAATCGAGGGCATATCAGTAATTTTACAAATCGAGACATTTTGGTAATTCTACTCTATAGGGGTATTTCGGTAATTTCACAAATCGAGGTCATAATGACCCAATAGAAGGTCCAACGTCACCCCGAGCGACCTAAGCAACTCCAACAGATATAATGGTGTAAATAGGCCTAAGGCCCATTACTCGACCCAAGTGGGCCAACACGCTCGTCTGGCCCAACTAGCCCCGATTTAGCACGGTTATAGGCATAGCGCAGCCCAATCCAAAACTTACCACAAAATATACATTTTTATCCGTATGGGCCTACAAGCCCATTGGGCCCACATGACCCATTTTGGCCCATCGAGGCCCAATACAACCAAAGTCATGTGCATGACATGACAAGTCCAACTACTTCGCACTTAACAGCGAGATTTACCCAAACAGGCTCACGAGCAATTGGGCCCATTCGGCCCATTATGGCTTAAGCCCATGAGTTCGCTCATGGCGGCCTTCCGTCGTACATCCACGTTCTATGGGTTCCGTTTACCACACGAGCGATTGCGTGCTCGCGTGGCCACAAGCGCCATATTTCTGGTTTTTTGACATTTTGCCAAATCATAGAAATCTAGGGTGTGAATACACACCTGACTTTGAGTGTTCATGAAACACCAAGGGCACCAACCACAATCAGCTGATTTGAAAATAATCCCTCCAAGTCGTCGACCAAACCGAACCTTCCACTCTAGTAATCCACTATGTTAACCTAGATCCAGTTAAATAGAATAAATCATATCTTAACTCCGTAATCATCCTCCTAGAATCCAATTGGGAATTCAGGCAACACCCCATGCAAAATATCAACTTTACCTTAAAAGAAGAACGAGAGACAGGAAAGTTCTACAACTTTAGGATCACCCTACTCCACTGCAACCCCTAGAACCATCGCAAAATGTAAAGTAGAGAAAGAATAACTAAAGGTTAGAACATCTAAGAGAACACAACATCTGGCTTAAATAATATAGAGACGAGAGTGGTAAGAATTGAACCCAAGAACCAAGAATCACTTACCCAAAATCAGATGGTGGAGAAAAGAGAATTATATTCAGCTACAAGGAGAAAAAGTGAAGGAGAACTAAGTGAAAGAGAAAGAAAAGGGAATATGGTGATGACAAAAAGGTAAAGAGAATGGCACAAATCGGAAGAATAAGAATAGAGAAGGGGTTGAATTCAGTCAAGAAGGAATTCGGGTAGAGAGATGACAAGTTCGGCCCTAGGAAAATTGTGAGAAGAAAAAGAAAATGGGGTATTCAGGAGGGACAATATTTGGCTAGAGAAACCCAAAGGGAGGATAACAAAGGAAACGAATGAGAAAAAGAGAGGAATAGATTTCAGCCAAAGAGGAATTCAAGATTAAGCAAAAACGAATTGTGACCAAAGTTAAGAAAAAGAAGGACCCGAATGGTCAAAATGCACCAAAAAGACAAACAAAAAATTGAAGAGAAAAGCTCCAAAAACGAAATAAGAATTGAATACCAAAAACCAAAAGAGAAGACCCCTACTCAAACCTTACTAATTTGGCACCTAGTGACCGAATATGCAACCCCTCAAAGACTTTAAATTCGGCCAACTCTCACCTCCTCTCCAATCCCACGATTTGCTCCCCTTATCCCTCCATCATTTCCTCCTCCAATAACCCATTCAAATTCATTCCCAACAACCAAGACCAAGTCAAATTTTACCAAGTCCACAACAACCTTCTAGAGTTTGAAATTCACTCCACCTCTTGCCATCTCCAAGTAGCAAAATAAATAATTCCTTGCTTACCATGGGATTCGAACTTAAGTTCCCTCAATGCCGCCACTTCCCATCAAGTCCTAAGGTCCCTTTGCATCATGAAACATCCACAATTAAACATAAGTCCAACTTGCTAGCATCGATCTCTGATTAAGAGAAAAAAATTCAAAACTTTGCAAATGCCAGAACTTGAACCTCAGTCCTCCTATTCCACCCTTGGCGTTACTTACCACTAGAGCCCAAGCTGCTCTTGTGTCATAAATCCTCCATAAATATTAATAAGGCCTTCGACCTAACGCCAAGTTCACTTAAGGGAAAAACTAAAATTTTTGCTAAAGCCCTAGTTTAAACCCAGGACTTCTCAGACATCCCCAAACACTCCAAATCACTTAGCCAACAAGGCAAACATGCAATTTGTGATATTTTCAAGCACAATTACATATTTATAAGCCACATTCTAATTGATCCCAACTCAAGGCCCAATACTTCTGGGCCCAAAATCAAGGCATTACACTAACCACAAATCCTAGAAAGACAACCTTGTTATAACGAAATGAACATTTCTTAAGATTAGCATACAAGGTTTCCTTTCACAATAGTTCCAAAACAGATTTCAAATGAAGCAAATGATCTTCTAAAGACTTACTATAGATTAATATATCATCAAAATAAACTACACAAAATTTACCGATGTAAGCACACAACACGTAATTCATTAAGCGCATGAAAGTGCTCGGTGCGTTAGTTAAGTCGAAAGGCATAACCAACCACTCGTACAAACCGTGCTTTGTCTTGAAAGCCATTTTCCACTCATCTCCTTCTTGCATTCAGATCTGATGATAGCCACTTTTGAGGTCAATTTTGGAGAAGAGTCGGGCTCCACTTAGCTCGTCCAACATATCGTCAAGGCACAGAATCGGATGCCTATATTTGATGGTAATTTTGTTGATTGCTCAAAAATCAACACACATGCACCAGGAACCATCTTTTTTTGGCACCAAGAGTATGAGTACAGTGTATGGACTTAAACTCTTTCGAATGTACCCTTTTTCCATCAATTCAGTCACTTGCCTTTGTAATTCTTTAGTTTCTTTAGGGTTACTTCGATAAGCTGGTCGGTTTGGAATTGTGGCTCCGGGCATGAAATCGATTTGGTGTTCTATGCCTCTAATAGGCAGTAGTCCACTTGGAACGTCCTTCAGAAACACATCTTTGAATTCTTGCAACAAAGTCACAATCAAAGAAGGTAGAGTGTCATCAATTTTGTTAGTTCCAAATAATCCATCCTTGTACATGAGTACAAGAATAGGCTGTTCCTACAACAATAATTTTCGAACTTCTCTTTCTTTTGCATAGACACTCAACTTTCCAGTATCACTTTCTTCTATTCTTTCTTTTTCCACTCGAATTTTTAACTCGCTCTTTTCACTTTTTCCTCTCATTTTTACCTCAAATTTTCCTTTCTTTTTTTCTATTCTCTCTTCTTTTTCCTTATCACATTTTTCTCTTAATCTTTTGCTCTTGATTTTTCCATAGAGTTTTTCAATTTGAGCTAGTCCTCATACACTTATTTTGGGGTGAGGGATGCTAGTGTTACATTTGTAACAGCCCGATTTTGAATCTAGTCAGAATAGTGGTTTCAGGACCATAAATCTAACGCAAAGAAATTTATTCTTTAATATTTTTATGGTCTACAGTTTTACGGAATGATTTCGTGTAAGGGGTGTTACAATATTTTTCCCTAGATGTTTGAACGTATATCTATTAGTGAAACCATCATAGAACTCGTGTCGATCAAATTGCCACGGTCTTCCCCAATAGCAAATGGCCAGCATGCATCGGCACCACATCACACACGACTTCGTCACTATACTTACCAATAGAGAATGCGACAATAGCTTGCTTGGTGACATTGAGTTCTCCACCATCGTTGACCCATTGCAACTTGTAAGGGTGAGGATGCTTGGTCATTGCTAGGCTGAGTTTGTTTGCCAACATGCTGCTAGCAACATTCGTGCAGCTTCCTCCATCAATTATCATGCTACACACCTTACCTTGGACATGGCATCGAGTGTGGAAAATGTTCTCTTGTTGCTACTCATTTTCAACACTTTAGAGACTCAAACTCTGCTTGATAACAAGAATTTCCCCTTCCGCAGCATATTCTAAGTCTTCTTCCTCTTTGGTGGGTGTTTCGGGCTCTTCTTCTTTTTCTTCCTCGGATTCAATTTTGCCATTGGCCCTAACCACCATCACGCTCCACTTGGGGTATTGACTAGAAATGTGGCCCCTCCTAAGGGCATTTAAAGCATTTTATATCTCGTGAGCGGTTAGGTACAACTTCATTTTGACATTTGCTTATTTTGCCACTTGGCTTGTTAGGCTTTGTGGTTCCAACAGATTCTTTAGCTCGAATAGGGGCATCCTTGTTACTGACTCATTGTCCCCACTTTGTTGTTAGGGTAGATCTAAGAAAGGTTTGGGTGGCTCCATATCACTTCAATTACTTCTCCACTTCGATAGCCATATGAACCATGACAACAATTTTGACATAGTGTTACAACTACACCACATTAGTGATATCTCGATGCATTCCAGCAAGGAACCTCGCCATGGTAGCCTTTCGATCCTCCTCAATGTCAGCTTGAATCATGGCCACCTCCATCTCTTTGTAGTAGTCCTCTACGCTCCGGTTGCCTTGAGTGAGATTTTGTAATTTTTGGTACAATTCACGATGATAGTAGGCAGGAATAAATTGCTTCCTCATTATTTCTTTCATTTTGGCCCATGTAGACACGGGTCATTCGCCATTCCTCCTCCAGCTCATAGTAAGCTAGTCCCACCAAATGATAGCATACTCAGAGAATTCTATGGTAGCAAGTTTGACTTTCTTACTCTCCGAGTAGTTGTGGCACTAGAAGACAAGCTCGATTTTCTTCTCCCACTCCAAATAGACTTCAGAGTCGATTTTCTCTTGGAATGGGGTAATCGCCATCTTGATATTTTTCAGATCATCGTCCACTCGGTTTCTTTCTCTCGATCATCAATTTCTTTGACCTTGGCACCTCTCGCTACGATCCAAGGCTTTATCACTTTCCATATCACTAGCTCGTAAAAGTCATCTCTATTTAGCCTAGGACGGCCCCACTCCCTCCTTGGATTTTGTAGAGTCCTTTCACATTGGACTCGTTCTTCCAACTGTTCCAATTGCTCCTGTATGGGTTCTAGACATCGTTGGAGCATTCAGTCCATCTCACGAATAAGACCTTGATAAGTTAAGTCAGGTATACCACCACCAGTACCAATGTTTCTTATGGGGCGTACACCACCTCCTTCCACAGGATTTCTTTCAGGACTACGAGACATGGTGTTTCCTTATAGTAAACCTCACGATTGCACTCAAAAGAAAAGTATACACTCCTCTCGTGTTTCACTCAATTTTGACTTTTATCACTCTAATGGTCTTACGCTCTTTTGGCTTTTTCCACTCTAGTTTCTCTAAGTTCTTTAATGACTACTTAGACTTAGTAGCAATCTTTGTAGGTCGGCTTCAAGAGTAATGTAAGGGTAGGAGTTAATGTTGGGACAAAACGGTAGGCTAGAAACAAAATGAAATTACTTGAAGTGTGGTCGAATTTGGCTATAGTGATAGGGACAAAATGGAATCGGGTAGTAAGAACACTTACAAGCTAGCTTCTTCTTTTTTATAACAAACTTAGAAACTCCCTTTAATACTTTCAAACTTAAATATTGCAATTGATGCTAAAAATTTTTTTTACGAATTTTTTAATTACAAACCCGAGAGTGATAAAACATCGATACTTACTTAATTTTAGCTAGCTCTAATACCAAATGATATGATCTTGTGTTTATTTTTTGAATCAAGTTACGTATGTTCCCGATCGTAAAATTAAGTAGTATGGCTTGGTTCTTGGATAGGTTTGTAAATAAACAAGTTGGTTTAAAAATAAAGGGGGTTTAAGTGTTTAGAAAATGGAAAAGATAGGTTCGGTTTAAGGCCAAAGAAAAAACCAATATTATATAGTAATATTGACCCGAATCTTAAAATAGCACTTAAGCTGAAAATGGTGTGGATAGTTTGAAACCATGACCCACTATCTATATTGAGATAGGAACCAAAATGGTATTGGTTGAACGCCACACTTTAATGAAGTGATAAGTTCAAGAAGAAAACAGAATTGATGCCACAAGATAGACTTGATAAGTCAATTGAGTCAAGAGAGAACAAAGAGAGTTGAACACTCACAAATATGATAAAATTCATAAAAGGTTCAAAAGTCTGAAATACATGTTTTGAGCTTAATATTTATAGCTCTACAAAGGTCCAGCCAAATGGACAAATTTGGTTCAACTTAATTGAGCTGATTAACCTTTGAGCTATCCCATATGTCTTTTGAAGACTTCTAAGCCTTAGTGACGCCAACAGCCATGACCATTTGTAATCCCAATCAGCTAGTTAAATTGACTTAAGGAATAAGCTAAATATGTAAGTAGATGACCAGTTAAGTAGGTGTAAACATGGTTTGATTCCATCTTGGGAAGCTGAATGTGCATCTAACATTTTAATGTTGATTGTGGTGCATGAACAGCCTCCTAATGTGAACATGTAGATTTCGATGGTCACCTTGGTGTAAACTTAGCTACTAGCTGAATAGTCAAGTGTGAAAACACTTGGAACCATTGCTCTTCACGAAGAGGTGCTTGGAGAAAAGCAATCAACAGCTCTTTCATGAATGCATATCCAAATGCATGTCTTCTCCATAAATGCTGTCCATTGAACATGCCTGCTGACCAGCTAATGTGAACAACCTACAAGACACATTTAAAGTCAACTTATATTCAATAATAAGACATGATTAAAACACCATTTAATTTGTATAAACATTAGACACAATTATGATTTCTGGACTAAGACCAAATTAAAACATATATTATTACTGTACTAAATAGGACATAATTAATAGACTTAAGACACATTAAAATGTTATACTAAATAGGACATAATTAATAGCTTTAAGACATATTAAAGATGTTCAGATCATTGCATATTTAAAACTCAAATTAATTTATAATACAATTTAAAGACTCAAACTATAACAACTAAAATAACTAAAAACAACTCAATGTCCTTATTCCAGCAACCGAACATAGAAAAATGAAAATTAAAGCTCAACTTAGAGCAAGCTGCATCGAACGCATGAAGAACTAGTCCAAGATTGATCGATGAGCCCCACAACAGCTTCTCTCCAAATTTGGTCAATGAGGCCCGAGATAGCTTCTTTGAATCTCTTGGCTCGAGCATGAGTGATCGGCCCCATTGGTAACTCAATTGGTTCGGCAGCAACCTTGGTCATGATTGTATCATTACTAGAGGCTACATAATCATTATTCATGTACCGCGATCTGTCAATTCAATGCACTCTACATCAAAGGCAATGCCATGAATTCATTATAAAGTCATGTTTCATGTACCACAATCTGCCAGTTTAATGAATATTCCATCGAAGGCAACGCCATGAATTTTTTTCTTTATTTTGACCATATGGTTCCTTTTTTTCAGATTGAAAGGGGTAATGACTCAACAAAAAGTAAGGCTCTTCATCTCTTTCACAAACATGCAAAACTAACTTTTCACCAAACATGTGAGCTTACCTTGAACCAAACATGAACAAAAGCACGATACATACACATGAAGTATAAAGAAACTCACTAGAAAATACAAGGCTTAGACCATAGGTCTATTACCTTTGTCTCAAGAGCTTTTAGGAGTCTCTTGAGCTATGACATAAATAATTAACTCATCGGATTACATCCTTCAGAAAGGCTAAGCAAGTTTTCAAGGATACTAAATCAAGAAACCCAAAACCTAGAAGTTTCCTTCTTACTAATCCTAGAGCATGAAACTCTAAGACCCATTTAATAACCATGATAATAGCTTAAGGTTCAACAATTCTTACCAGGTATCAAATGTTAATGGAGTTTGTTGAATACAGCGAACCCAAAACCTTCAAGCTATTCTTAGTTCTAGAGTTTTACTAGGTGTTACAGAGAGAATCCAAAGAGAGAAAATAAAGTTTGCCAAAGAAAGCACAAAGCTTGGTCAGGAAGCCAATATTGGCTTTATATAGGCATGCATAGAAGGGTTGAACTTTGACAACCATGACTAATAACTTTCTTTTTCTTCTTAAATGTTTGTACCCTCAATATCAAATGTCTTGTCTCATTCTAACTAACCTTCTTCAAGCCAACTATCTAGTTCAACCAAAATAATAATACTAACCATACTAAGAAATAAACACTAATTTTATATTAGCTGGGGTGGCATGTACTCTATAAAGGAGCTTTGCTGACCACCAGGCTCACCTTAACATGGACTTCAGTCAAGGGCGTACTCATAGTCCTAAAACATTCAATGAGTTCTTAACATTTTATTTGCTTAGAGTTTAGTCTATAAGCCTATATCTATAAATAGTACTCAAATACCCTAGACTGTACTAGATGGAATGTTATAAGAAGGCACTCTAAGCTCAATTACTTACCCTCTAAATGCATCAAACTTGGGGCGAATCTTATTTAGTTGCCACAATGGATGAATGAGTTGTCTTTAGCCACTTCAAAGCCCCAAAATCTAACTAGATCATCTTCACTGCAAATAAGCTATTTGTGTCACCCTGATACTACTAAGTTTGAAACAGACCTTCCTTGTGTATGAACTATGTTTCGTCATCTTGATACTACTAAGTCATAGATGGGCTAAGAAAATCATTCTCCACCTTATTGCTTTTAAGTCTGGGATAGATCTTCTTTGGAAGGTGTTCTATCTCATGTCAAACTAAATTTGCAAAGTTCAAAATGGGCCCTCCTTTTGTCATGTTGTAGCTGTAAAGGCTCTTCCGCCATGTTGATGGTGCAAAGTTTGAAATAATTCCTCCTCTCGTAATGTTTAGGGTGCAAATATTCTTCTTGCCATGTTAATGGTGCAAAGTTTGAAATGGGCCCTCTTCAAACCATGTTGAAGTTATAAGGGTTCTTTTTATTTTGTGACAACCCGATTTAGGGCCAAATCAGAATAGTAGTTTTGGGACCACAAATCTAAAGTAGGAAAATTTATTGTGATAATATTTTAAGGTCTATAGTATGATTGAATGCATGCGTGAAAATTTCGTTAAGAAATTTTATCAATAGAGGGTACAATTTAATTAGTAGGACTAAATTGTAAAAAGTGCAAAATATGTGTTCTAGAAGCTTTGGGTGTCTATTTGTTATGATTTTTAAATTTGGAGGTCCTTATTTAGTAATAAGACCATTATATTTCAGATGGACAAAAATGGACATGGAAGGGTAAAATTTCAAAGTTAGGCATTAAGGGCATATTGGTCATTTGGTGAATAAAGATAAATAAAACAAAATAAAAAGCCTTCATCTTCACCAATTTAGTCCCTTGTGTCGAAAATTTGAAGGGTTCCATAACTAGGGTTTTGGCCACTTTCAAGCTTAATTGTAAGTCCATCCTAGCCCAGTTTTTAATGATTTTTACGTTTTTGAAATCCTCGTAACCTAATCTATCTCTTTTAAGGACTAATTTGAAGTATTAGCAAAGTCTAAAATTTTACCCATGTTAGACATACATGTATTTTGATGTCTAATGGTAGAATATGAATGTTAGTTGTGTGATAACGACTTTTGCTAGGTGATTTTCGGTGAAAATATCAAAAAAGACCTAAATGCAAAAGTTGTAAAATGTGTGTAGAAATATGTGAATAAATGAAAATTATGGGCTGGTATGTTTGTGTATAAGGTTCGACTAGGCTTGGGTTTTGAAAAAAATGAATACATTTCATTTTACGAGCCTAGGGACTAAAGTGTAAATAAGTGAAAAGTTAGGGGCAAAAATGTAACTTTGCCATAATATCATTTTTAGACTGAATTGGATAATGTGATAATTAAATGAGCTAAATATTTTATTATGGATCAAGAAAAACGAGGTTCAAACCTAGATCGGAGAAAGGGCAAGATTGTGGATTAAATCGCACTATTTAGCTATTTTTGTTTTGAGGTAAGTTTATCTATAAATAATTCATCGTTATATTATGTTTAAAAGTTTAAATTATTGCTTGAATTGTATAATTGACCATGTGTTGAGTTTAATTGTATGAACAAGTTCGATGATAATTCGTTGATTGTGGAAGTCCAGTGCGAACCCTAGAAACATTACAGGATACAAGGGTCATAACATTGAGGTTATTGAGATGTGATTACGTGTAAGACCATATCTGGGATATGGCATCGGTATGGTAGTATGTGTAAGACCATGTCTGGGACATGGCGTCGGTACAAGATTTCGTGTAAGACCATGTCTAGGACATGGCATCGATATGAGTTTTCGTGTAAGACCATAGCTGGGCTATTGGCATCGATATTGGATTACATGTAAGACCATATCTGGGATATGGCATTGTACGACCTATGTATGACCCCGAGTATCCTTAATGGTTCCGAGTGGTTCAACAAGCCTAATTTAGATAGGAACGAAGGTATATTCAAGGTAAGTAGTATAGGTACGTAAGAAGTCCATACGACTATCGAAGGGAAGACTAATCATGAGTTAAGAGATAATGATAAGTGATGAACTTTTGGGCAAGGTTGGGATGGAATAAGTTATGGCTAAGAAATTTTATTGATATTCATGTTGTTGCTTATTAAATGATTGTATGATAATTATGAAGATTAGGTGCTTGTTATTTGCATATAAACTTACTAAGCTATGTAGCTTACTCCTTTATTCTTTCCTTGTTTTATAGTGTTACCAAGCTAGCTCGAGGATTGAGTGTGTCGGAGTTTCGGATCACACTATCAACTCTTTCATTTTGGTTATTGATGATCTTAGCATTTTAAAAGTATGGCATGTATAAGACTTGGTTATTTTGTACATGTGTCATAGTTGATTGGGCCAATGGTGTTGGTTTATATTGGTTAAGTGATCATTTTGTATAAGGCTATTGGAAATTGGCTAATGTTGATTATAAGTTTAATCATATGATGATGCATTTCATAGATGTGGTAAGTTGCATGATTTGGGTTGATAAGTGTGTGATGTTTAAGTATGATAGATATAGCATGAGAATGATGTGTTAATGTCTTAGTTGTGCATATTTAATTACTTGATTATGCTATGTTTTGTACCTGTGATTTGGTGTTTAGGTGTATGTGTAACAGGGTGGCAAATGGCTTGGTAAATAGCCTTTATTTTGTCCATACGGGTAGACACACGGGTGTGTGTCTAGGTCATGTGTGACATACGGTCTGCCCCATGGGCATGTGTTTAGGCCGTATGTCCCCTGCACCTTAATTTTGAGAAACAGAATGCTCAAAATTGAGAACACGGGTAGAGACACAGACGTGTGTCTCAGCCGTGTGGATGGCACGGCCTTGAACACGGGCATGTGCCCAAGGCATGTGAAGTCTGACCTATTTCATGAAAAATTATGAAAATTAAATTGACCACACAACCTAAGCACACGGGCATGTGACTTGGCCGTGTGACCTTCAAATGTTGATGAAGTCATAAATAGAGAGTTACATGGATTAGGGACACGGGCCTGTAAGACCACACAGCCTGCCCACACGAGCATGTCCCATAACCACACGGGCGTGTGACCCCTACGTAGTGGAAATTTTCTAAGTTTTTTGAAAATTTTTCAAATGTTCTCGGTTTAGTCTTGAATAGCTCCCAATGTATGTTTTGGGCCTTGTAGGCTAGTTTTAGGGATTTTATAATGGTATATGAATGGTTTTAATTTGGACGCAAATTCATGTCCCGTAATTGTATGTTTGTTTGTGTGGTAAATCTAGTAATGCCTCGTACCCTGCTCTGGCATTGAATATGGGTAAGGGGTGTTACATTTAGTGGTATCAGAGTTATGGATTAGTTGATTCTCGGACTAACCTAGCATGTGTAAGAGTCTAGCTATACATGCCATACATAAATTGTGATAGTGTGACGACTCTTGACAATTTAAATTGCATTTTCATATAGTAAATGGATCCCGGTCGAGCTATAGCTGATGAAGTAGGAAGTAATGTGTAGGCTTCCGCTCAAGGGGCAACGGCTCTGATAGTAGACCTCGTACTATTAGTTAGCGAGAAGGGGCTAGGGAAGCCTTCCTCCACATGATGAATGAATGGTATACTAAATTTATTCGAACAAACCCTATAGCTCGACCTCCTCCACCCCCTCCTTATCCCCAACCAGTTCCCATAGCTCCCTAATGTGCAGATCTGGTAAGATTGAATAAGCCTCCGGTTGATAAGAGAAAGCAAGGGGCTAAAGAGTTTAGGGAAAAAATAGATGATGATCCCAAGAGAGCTGAGTTTTGGCTTGTAAATTCTATCAGGGTCTTTGAGGAATTATCATGCACACCTAAAGAGTGTTTGAAATGTGCTATATTATTGCTAAGAGAAGCAACATATCATTGGTGGAAGAAGTATATGTGGTTCCGAGAGAGAGGGTCACATGAGAATACATCCAAGAGGAATTTTGAAAGAAATATATTAGTCAGCGGTTTATCGATCAGAAATGTAAAGAATATCTTGAGCTGAAACAGGGCCGAATGTCAGTAATAGAATATGAGCAGGAATTTGTCAGGCTCAGTAAGTATGCTCGGGAGTGTGTTTCCTCTGAGGCTATTATGTGTAAAAGGTTTGAAGATGGGTTGAATGAGAACATTAAGCTGTTAGTTGGGATCTTGGAAATTAAAGAATTTGTTGTATTCATTGAACGGGCTTGCAAAGCTGAAGAATTAAGCAAATAGAAGAGAAAGGCTGAGAGCGAGGCTAGAGATGCAAGAAAAGGGCCAATGAGTAAGTCATTTCCATCTCAGTCAAAGAAATCTAGAGAAGTATATTTTCATTTCAATGTATCAGCCGGGCATTCACGTAGAGACTACGGGAAGCTATATTTAGGTTCTAAAGCTCAAGCTACTTCAATAGCCAGTATGGGAAATGTTAGGTCTGCTAGACCTGGATGTCAGCATTGTGGTAGACGACATCTCGGTCAGTGTAGGGCGAAAAATCAAGCTTGTTTCAGATGTTGTTCTCAAGGGCACTTTATCCAAGATTGCCCTGAGAGGGGTGTGGAAGAAAGTTTTTAGACTGCAAGGCCAAGTAATACTACCAATAGAGGTAGGCCACCGAGGAACACCAGGAATGGAGCTAGCAGTAAAGGTATGACCAAGGATTCAGCCGTGAGATCAGAAGCTAGAGCACCTGCTAGAACTTATGCCATATGTAACACCCCTTACCCATGTTCAGCATCGGAATAAGGTACGAGGCATTACCAGAACATAAACACATGCACACGTACTAAATCGAGTCATAAAATTTCATTTAAATTAAAATTATTCATATTTTATCTTAAAGCCCCTTAAGTGAGTCTACGAAGCCTAAAACATACTTTAGGAACGGTCTGGGATTAAATCGAGAACTTTCAAGAACACCAAAAATTTTTCATGAAAAATAGGGCACACGCCCGTGTGGATTAGAGCATGCCCTTGTCAGCAGGCTGTGTGTCACACACGGCTTAGACACATGCCTGTGTGTCTACCCGTGTGGACAAAACAAAGGCTATTTACCAAGCCCTTTGTCACCCTGACACACTTACACACTTATACCAATTTCCTTTCACACATAACATGGCATTATTAGACACTCAATTGGTCACACTCAAGACATAAGTTCATCATTCCAATGACACCTTCCTCATGCACAAGATCTCACTCACTTTGCCAATAACCACATACAACTTACACAACCACTCTTATGCCACATTTATCACATCAACATCATGCACTAATCCATCCACACACATATGCAAGCATGTTCATTCATGAATTGCATCATTTTAACTTATAACATAGCCAATAATAGCCACATTAACTGGCCTTATACAACAAAGACCTTCTAATAGCATAGGCCAATATTTTAGGCCAACTCATAATAGCATATAAACAATTAACCAAGTTCCTATACATGCCATAGACTTATAAATACTTGAAAACCTTTTTATATTGACCAATAGCTTGATAGTGTGATTCAGTCCCCGACGACCTCCAACTCGAGCTAGCATCCATGACACTATAGGAAAAAGGAAAGGAAGGGAGCAAGCATTATAGCTTAGTAAGTAAGTATGCAAATAATAAGCAATTCATTAACATGCTTTTATAACTCTTTCCAATATGTCCTCAAAATAATATAATCATAATTGCACACAGTTCCACTTTTTACTCATGTTCATCTCAAGCTGTTCACTCAAGTCATAGTCACTGAATTTATTATAGCTAGAGCTACAGATCTCTAAATTTAGATCCGCTAATTTTCTCTCAAACTAGACTCACATATCTTCTTACCATAAAATTTTTAGAATTTTTCACTTAGCCAATAAGTACAGATTACTCTTTAAAGTCTCCCCTATTTCACTATTTAACCCTTCCGACCCCTTTTCACTAAAAATTAATTATCTTATTGTACAGAATTTGGATGATGTTCTTGTTTGTTTCCCTTGAAATTAGACTCATTAAGGAATTTATGCATATAAATTACATCCCATAATTATTTTCTTTAAAATTTTTAATTATTTTCCTAAATCAAAATAGGGGATTCTGAAATCATTCTGACCTTGTCTCACTAAAATTCAAATATCTCATAATATAAAATTATTTTTCTTACATCATTTCTTTTATATGAAATTAGACTCAACAAGATTTAATTTAATATCTTATTCAACTTCTAATTCAATTTCCACCATTTTTGTTGATTTTTCAAAGTCATACAATTGCTGCTGTCCAAAACTGTTTCATTACTAATTTTACTCTTTCATAAATTTCTTTGTATTAACTTTCATAGTAACACTTACCCATATCAACCTTACCAAAATTCGATCACATGTCGAGCATATTGCTCATAAGTTTACACACACAAACCTACACTTATTCATCACTCATTCATATTCGTTTACACTTAGACATTTCCCGTTGAACACATCGGAATATTAATGGATACCTCGAGATATCTCATATAGTGCCACATTTGTAGCCAGAGCTACTTCATTTCACAAATTTTCACATAGGCTCGTTCTCGAGATAATCACATTTAACATAATGTCATGGACTTATTTCACTTAGATGCCCTTGACTTATTTCACTTAGCACAATACCATGGACTTATTTCACTTAGGTGCCATGGATTTATTTCACTTAACACAATGCCATGGACTTATTTCACTTAGGTGCCATGGACTTATTTCACTTAACATAATACCATGGACTTATTTCACTTAGATGCCATGGATTTATTTCACTTAGTACAATGCCATGGACTTATTTCACTTAGGCCCTTAGTGGCATGTCACTTGTATCCATTTGTATTCCTAAGGTTCAACCGGGAAATTTCTCACTTATTGTCACTTTGTCGAATACATCAACTAATCATTCAATATTTAGCCATACATCATAAAATATATCAAAATATTAAAACGTAAATAAAATGATGCATTATTTACATACATACTTACCTCAATACCAAAATCAGTGAAATGAGCCTAATTGTCACATACTTTGTTTTTCCCCCGTTTTAGGCCCGAACCTCGATTTTATTGATCTATAATATCATAGTTGACTTGTTTAGTCCACACTCTGTTGGGATGTCGGTACCCTCATGGCGCAGCAAAATAAAATAATTCTGGTGATCCAAACCATGGATCCATGAGTGAGGAACGAATTGGGGTGAAATAATGGTTTCGAAATTACCGAAACTTTAATCTGAGTAGATAGCGATGTTTCGGCAACAAAAATTCTGATCTACTATCAAACCAAGCCGCAACCTTATGATGCCGACCTCTACGTAATCCACCTAGTTTGACGATGAACGGAAGAAATCTCCAAAAACAATTTTTAGATATTTCTTTGCTTGACGGTTGCTAGACCTCACAAGCAAAATTTTAGGTTTTTATTTTAGGGTTTTCCCTAAAAAAAATAACTCTCACTCTATTTCACCTTTTATAATTGGTATATATAATGAATCATAATTCATAAAATTTTTATCCGAACATAATAATCATAATTAAAAATAAAAAAATATAATAATGTTTTAACTGAAAACTATAATTACATTAATTATAACATGAATTTCGATAAATTATATTTATTTAAATTTATATACGAACCAAATTCATATATTAATAGAACTATGTTCTCATTATGTGTACAACATCCTTGTACATATAATATGTTCGATATTTGATTGCCCAATTAAATTAATTCTATAATTAATTTAATTCATGTGACAACCAAACAAAATACCAACTATGTTTTATTCCGTTCATTTCAATCATAAGGTGTGACCCTGTAAGTTCTTGTAACGTTAGCAGTAATACTAGAACGATTCTAATGTTACAAACAATGAGTGGCATCTAGCAATGCATCATTGCTACCTAAGTTACAAGAAGTCATGATTCGACATAATCTTTTTTGTGATTAACCTTTCATGCATTAATCCTTAAGCCCTTTATCTCTGGAATGGACACAAGTCATGGAATAGTCACACTTGCATAGTCCATCCCATGTTTCTTGATATCTTGAGTAGACTATGATACATAAATAAGTATGACATCTCATATCAACTTATTTGAGCATGGCCATGCTTTTCTAGTCTCAATCAATTAAGTAGACTAAGATATTACTCCCATTATGTAGGAGGGACTTATCCTATGTTGATCAACCATATCCTCTACATAGATTGTGGTATATCCAACATCAGCCTTTATAGAACAACTAGCTATGGTGTACGTTTGACTGTATCAAAATATACAACTCACAATGTTAGGATAATGATGATCTCAAGTCTGAGGATCATATACATATTAATCACTATGAGTAATGTTGTGACAATTACATAATAATCCAAGAAACATACTCATAGCGGGTCAGTCCAATATGTTGTTCTCTAACACACATATTCATGCATTGATTTTGATACTCCATATCAATGACAACTCTTTATCATCAATTAACTACATGTTAGTCTTAATGCATTATTGTTGTCCTAATCAGCAATAATACTTGACTAAGGATCTTTTAAGAATAATCATATTATTCTCAGGACATTATTATAAAACAGTTTATTTATACACACAGAAAAGAAATTGAAATAATAATGGCAACGCCTTATATTAATAAACATGGTAAATCAAGTATGTTATTACAACCATCTCATGATTGATCTTTGGGCATGCTCTTACACATTCTATTCAAATCAGTTCAAAATCACATTTTGGTAAAATTACATTTTTACCCCTAAACTTTGTCATATTTACACTTTTGCCCCTAGGCTCGTCAAATAATTTTTATTCAATTTCTTTGCATTTTAGGCCTAGCCAAACCATTTTCATAACTATAGCAGTCCACAATTTGCATTTATTCACACACTTACACACATTTTACAACTTGTTACAAACTAGTCCTTTTTATGCATTTTCACCAAAAATCACTTAGTATAAGTCATTTCTCTAACCATAAACATGCATTTTCTACCCTTAAACAAAAAAAAATACACACATATTCATCATGGGTCAAAACCCTAGACTTTAATCATATCTCAAATTAGTGGTAGAAATAAATAGATCTTGTTACGAGGATTTTAAAAACGTAAAAATCATTAAAAACGGGGCTAGAACGGGCTTACAATCGAGCTTGGAAGCTTGAAAAACCCTAGCTATGTCTTCTCCATGCAAGTTTCTGCCTTGGGGTAGAAGATGAGCAAAAATTGGCTTTTAATTTTGTTTTTAATTCATTTTAATTACTAAATGACCAAAATGCCACTAACTTAAAAATATTCTATTTCACCTATTTCATGTCTATTTTTGTCCAAAAAGTTAACCAATGGTATAATTACCATTTAAACACCTCCAATTTAAAAGCTCATAGCAATTGGACACCTTTAACATATAGAACTCAACTTTTGCACTTCTTACAATTTAGTCTTTTTGACTAAATTGAGTGCCCAAATGTCAAAATTTTTGTACGAAATTTTCACAGAAGAATTTTGTAAAATCGTAAACCATAAAAATATAATAAGAGTAAATTTTTCCCTCGTCAGATTTGTGGTCCCGAAACCACTGTTCCGACTAGGCCTAAAATTGAGTTGTTACACCATACGTGCTCGTGAGGACTCGTCGTCTCCTGACGTGATTACCGGTACATTTTCTATTTATGATACAAATGTTGTTGCATTGATTGATTCTGGATTGACTCATTCTTATATTTGCATTAATTTGGTATCTAATAATAATTTGGTATCTAATAAAATTTACCTCTTGAGTCTACCGAGTTTTTGATTAAAGTGTCAAACCCCTTAGGCAAATATGTGCTAGTTGATAAGGTTTATAAGAGTTATCCTTTGATAAATCGAGGTCACTATTTTTCAGCTGACTTAATGTTGTTGCCATTTGATGAATTCAATGTTATATTGGGTATGGATTGGCTGACTTTTCATGATATAGTAGTGAATTGTAGATAAAAATTTATTGAATTTAAATGTCAGAACAATGATTCTTCGGGTTGAATCAGATGAGTCGGGCGAGTTGCCTATTGTGATTTCATCAATGACAGCTCAAAGGTATGTAATAAAGGGGTATGAAGCATTTCTTGCGTATGTATTGAATACATAAGTGTCTGAATTGAAGATTGAATCAGTGTCGGTAGTTTTTGAATTCCTGGATGTGTTCTCAAAAGAGTTGCCGGGGTTACCACCGGTCAAAGAGGTGGAGTTTGCTATTGATTTGTTACCAGGGACTGCACTAATATTTATAGCTCCGTATAGAATAGCTCCGACTGAATTAAAAAATATTAAAGACTCGATTGCAAGAGTTGACAGATAAGGGATTTGTGAGACCGAGTTTTTCTCCCTTGGGTGATTTAGTGTTATTTGTAAAGAAGAAATATGGATCCATGAGACTGTGTATCGATTACCGATAAGTCAACAAGGTGACTACAAAGAATAAGTATCCTTTGCTGGGGATTGATGACTTGTTTGACTAGTTGAAAGGAGCAACAGTGTTTTCGAAGATAGATTTGAGATTCGGCTACTACCAGTTGAGAGTTAAAGAGTCGGATGTGCCAAAAATCGCGTTTAGAATGAGGCATGGACATTATGAGTTTCTTGTTATGCCTTTTGGACTTACTAATGCTTCTGTCGTTTTTATGGACTTGATGAATTAGATCTTCTTATCGTACTTGGATAAATTTGTGGTTGTGTTTTTAGATGATATCCTAATTTACTCTAAAAAAGAGTCCAATCATGTTGAGCATCTAAGAATTGTTTGTAGACCTTGAGAGATAAGAAATTGTTTGCTAAGTTCAGTAAAAGTGAGTTTTGGCTCTGAGAAGTCAGATTTTTGGGACATATTGTCTCTACAGAAGGTATAAGGGTTGATCCAAGCAAAATTTTGACAATTGTTAATTATAAGCCGCCAAGAAATGTATCCGAGAGTAGAAGCTTTCTAGGCTTAGACGGGTACTATAGATGTTTTGTTAAGGGATTTTCGATGATTGCTACTCCGATGACAAGGTTATTACATAAAGATGTTAGTTTGAATGGTTAGAGAAATGCCAAATGAGCAATTGAAAGCTTTATTGACTGAGGCACCAGTGTTAGTGCAACCTGAATCGGGAAAAAAGTTTGTAATTTTTAGCGACACGTCATTAAATGGTCTAGGTTGTGTATTGATGCAAGAAGGCAAGGTGATAGCTTATGCCTCAGGACAATTGTTAATTGGAAGCCGCCAAGAAATGTATCTTAGATTAGAAGCTTTCTGGGCTTAGACGGGTACTATATATGTTTTGTTAAGGGATTTTTGATGATTGCTACTCCGATGACAAGGTTATTACATAAAGATGTTAGTTTGAATGGTTAGAGAAATGCCAAATGAGCAATTGAAAGACTGAGGCATCGATGTTAGTGCAACCTGAGTTGGGAAAAGAGTTTGTAATTTTCAGCGATGCGTCATTGAATGATCTAGGTTGTGTATTGATGCAAGAAGGCAAGGTGATAGCTTATGCCTCGAGATAGTTGAAACCACGTGAGAAGAACTATCCAACGCACGATCTAGAGTTGGCTGCCATTGTGTTTGCTTTGAAATTTTGGTGTCATCATTTGTACGGTGGGAAATGTCGTGTCTTTACTGATCATAAGAGTTTAAAGTATTTGATGACTCAAAAGGATTTGAACTTGTGATAACGAAGATGGCTCGAGTTGTTGAAAGATTATGAGTTGGTAATCGATTATCATCCGGGAAAGGTGATGCTTTGAGCAGAAAGTCCTTGTTTGCTTTGAGAGCTATGAATACAGAGCTGAGTTTGTCTAATGATGCTTCGATCATGGCCAAGATGAGAGCTAGACCGTTATTTCTTCAGCAAATTTGTGAAGCTCAGAAAAGTGGTAGTGATTTGCAAGCCACAAGAGCTCAGTGTGAATTGAGTAGTGATTCAGATTTTTGGATCAATTCGGATGATTGCTTGATGTTCTGAAATAGATTATGTGTACTGAAAAATGATGAGCTTATTTAGAAAATTTTGCACGAGGCACATAATGGTTGTTTGTCTGTTTATCCGGGTAGTACAAAAATGTATAATAATTTAAAGGAACTGTATTGGTGGCCGGGTATGAAAAGAGATATTTCTGAGTTCTTATCAAAGTGTTTGACTTGTCAACAAGTAAAGGCCGAACATCAAGTGCATTCAGGTTTACTTCAGCTAATGATGGTACCTGAGTCGAAATGGGACAAGATTATGATGGACTTCGTAACGGGTTTGCCTTTGACTCCGAAGAAGAAAGATGTCATTTGGGTCGTTGTTGATCGATTGATGAAATTGGCTTATTTTATTCCGGTACGTATAGACTATTCACCTGATAAGTTATCTAAATTGTACATAGCCAAGATTGTAAGATTACACGCTATAACAGCTCGGTTTAGACCCTAGTCGGAATAGTGGTTTTAGGACCACATATCCAAGTTTAAAAATTATTTTAATATTATTTTCTGTGTATGTGTTTTATGAATTTATATCTATGAAATTTCTGTGAATTAATTTGTCTGTCTGTGTGCTGAATTATGATAAAAGGACTGAATTGCAGAAAATGTGATAGTTACCATCTATTTTATAAAGGTATTTAATTGTTATTGTTTTTATAACATGAGGTGCCTATGATGCAATTAGACCATTGAATGTTTTAAAAGATATAAATGGATATTAGAAATGGCTTATGAATGTTTTATTAAACAAGGGTAAAATAGTAATTCACGATTTAATATGAATTAAAGAAAACAAATAGCATGAATTTAACTTATTTTCATGTTCTTCCACCAAATTTAGAAACAAAAGAAAAAGGGTTTGAGTCTTTATTCATTTGGCACTCTCTTGGTTCAATCAAGGTATGTTTTAAGCTCGGTTTTTATCATTTTTACGTTTTTGAAATTGTTGCTTCCTATACTACAAAGCCCATGTCTCAATTTCTAATTTTGTTGAAGATTTCGTGAAATGCTATTGTTGATTTTATGAGCTTTGAAGTGTTAATAGATGAAATATGAAAGATATGTGTTTGATTATCATGTGTTATCTTTGAATTTTTGATGAATTTGAGCTATTTGGATTTAATTATGAAAATGAAATTTTGGGAGGACTAATTTGTGAAATAAGACTTGTTTGAACATAAGGAAAAAGGAAAATAGTGAATTTTGATGATTTTGTGAATTAGGGACTAAATTGTTTAAATGTGAAATTTTAGGGGCTAAAGTGTAAAGTGCCCTAACTATATATTTTTGGATTGAATTGAATAATTTGGTGAATAAAATAGCTGAATTTGAACTTATATAGATCAAGAGCCAAAGAGAATGGAATTAGATCAGGGAAAGTCAAAAGTAGTTTAATAGTCATTCATAATCGTCCAAATCTGTACGAGGTAAGTCATTATACAAATAAATGTGTTAAATTGAACTATATATTTGCTATTATGTTGATTGAATTGTGTTATATGGTTATGAGAGCTAAATATGTAAGATCCGAAATAAGTTCTGAGCATGTGATCAAGTCTGAAAAGCCCTGTCCGAACCTTAGGAATAGTTAGGATACATATGTTATGACATAGGATCCGATATCTATTTATGTGTAAGGCCACGTCTAAGACGTTGGCATAGATTTGAGGTTTACGTGTAATACCATGTCCGAAACATTGGCATCATATTTGACTTCGTGTAAGACCCTGTCTAGAATAGTGGCATCGATATTTAATTACATGTAAGACCACATCTGGAATGTTGGCATTGTACGATCTTTTTTGAGTTTTCCACGTATCATTGTTTATTTCTGAATGGTTCAACGGGCACTTTGATAAAGTGTAATAGTATACAAATGTGCATCTGAACTCCAGTATGTATGAATATATATATGAAATTTGGAGAATAAGAGGTATGTATGTATGTATATGATCATTTGATATGGGGCTATATGGATATGATATGTGAATTTGAGTAAGTGAATTTGATTTGTTAAGATCTATGATAAATATGACTTATGATTATGTTATGACATAAATCATGTGTTTAAAATGGTTTAAAAATTGTTATTTGTTATGGATTTAATTGTATAAGGCTTACTAAGCTACTTGTAGCTTACTTTGTATTGGTTTACTCTGTTTTATAAATATCAAAACTACCAAAAGCTCAGGGATCGTCAAGGATCATCACCACACTATCAATCTTTGTTTGGTATATTTTGTAAGTGAATATGTTGAATTATGGCATGCATAGGCTAGATGTCTTTGGGTTATGTTTTGAAATGTTTATAAGTTATGCCATGAGATGTGGCTAACAAATTGTTATGAATATGCTTGTTTTGGTAAGTTATATGTGATGCAAGTATGGCCTTGAGTAATGGTCATTTTGGTATGCAAAATGTATTGATTCTAGTAAGTTTTATAAGTGATTGAATATGATGCTATTAGGTTAAGGTAAGTGCACATTGGTATGTTATTGTGTTTGAGATTTTGGTATGATTTGGTTTGGATGATGAGTATGAATTGGATGATGATGAATTGAGCTATATTTTGGTTTGGTAATTGGCTCATTATTGTATCTTGATTGTTATACAAGTTGATTTGTAGGTACTTGGCATTTTGGATGTGAAATGTGGCGTAAACCAAGCCCATTTCGTGCCACACGGCCTAAGCACGTGGGCGTGTGTCTCGACCATGTGACCTCTGTACCTTGGTCGAATTGGTCAAAATGTCACACAGGCTAGACACACGAGCATGCCTTGTGGACATGTGTACAAGTCAGTAGCTCTAGGGATTTCACACTGCCTAGACACACGGGCGTGTCTTGTGGTCGTGTGCATAAGTCAGTATGTATGCCCTGTTTTGCCACGGTCTAGACACATAGGCGTGTCTGAGATTGTCTTGAGCCTACGAAACCAGAGATTGCACAGAATCCAAGATCGAGTAATACTTCAACTAGAGGTAGACCTCCCAGAAAAGCAGGAAATGTGAGTGGTAGCCAGAGAGCTACGAAAGATACTGCCATTTGATCTGAGGCCAGAGTACCAACCAGGGCCTATGCTATCCGAGCTCAGGAGAAAGCTTCATCTCAAGATGTGATAACGGGTACTTTTACTCTATACAATACTTCTATGATTACATTAATAGATCCAGGATCTACTCATTCGTATTTATGCATGAATTTAGTGCATAGTAAGACATTGCCTGTAGAGTCTACTGAATTCGGAATTAGAGTATCGAACCCTTTAGGCAAAATTGTTTTAGTTGACAAAGTCTACAAGAACTGCCCGTTAATGTTTAGAGATATATGTTTTTCGGCTGATTTAATGCTTTTACCCTTTGATGAATTTGATATAATTTTGGGTATGTGTGACACCCTGAATTTGGGCCTAGAAGAATTGGGCTTTAAGTCTGGGTTCGGATAAAAGAAAATCTGAATAATTAAGAAGTTTTAAATATTATTATTGTTTAAAAAAATTATTATTGATAAAATATTATTGTATTTATTATTACTAATGTTTTAAATATTTATGAAAATTAAAATTATTATTACGAGATAAAATTATTATTATTATTATTATTAATTTGGTGTTTAAATTTAGTTTTTAAATAAATTTAGAAGTATTTATAGTGAGGGAAAAGTCTTGGGTTCGATCCAAGACTCTAGCGAAAATTAGTATTTTTTTACCTCATAGAGGGAATCTGGGCATAAGGCTTATAAAACAGTTGGGCAAAGGTTGAGCATAAGGGAACGCCTAGCCTAGTGGTTAGGGCGCTAGGCAGTAGGTTGGAGGGCTGGAGTTTGACTCCCAGCATACGCAAAAGTATGTTTTTTTAAGTGAAGGGGATTGCGTTAAAATGCCTTAAAAAAAGTTGCTGGTGGAATATGCCATAAGGGCGCTTGTGGCGCAGCGGTAGCAGTGCGTTAGGCACTCTACAGGGGCATGGGTTCTAGTCCAGGCGCAGGTATGTTTTATTTTATTTTTAAAATAGCGGGGACTTCAGCAAGTATAGCTTAAGAATAAATGGGACCGTATTATATTGAAAGCAAAGCTACAGCGCAGTGGCCAGTAGCGTGCTAGGCTACCTGGAGGTCCCAGGTTCGAGCTGGGGTGCGCGCAGGAGGATGCTGTTTTTGCTGGGCGCGCGCGAGAAGAGCCGTGCGGGATTGGAGCGCCTCGTAGCAGCATGCTGTGCGGGAGTCTTGAGGTGCAAGCGGTGGATAAGGCTACTAGGTGGTTGGATGGAATTAAAATGCTAAATCCAAGGAGCACAACAAGGAATTTAAATTGGAAGAAAATTTTTGATTCATTCGGCAGTGGGTAATTAAATGCCGAAATTGCTTTTGGAATTTTAGCCATTTGGGTTGTTTCCTCCTTGTTGATTTGGAGTATTTCTTTTCAGCATTAGCCGAATTTGTTTCTTCCTTCCAAACAGTATTTTATCTTATTTTATTTTATTTTTTTTGTTTTGTTTGTTACTTCTTTTTTTTCTCTTCACAAAATCTTTTACCTTTATTCTTAAATCTTTTCCTTTGATTTTCTTTCCCAATTAGCCGAACCTTAACCTCTCCTCTTTTGATAACCTCTTCTATTTTTTTTTTGTTTTTGTAACCCTTTCTTCTTCTATTTTCTTTTTAAAACCAAAATAAGCATATCCCAAAATAAGTTCTAGAAGCTGAAACCAAATCTTTTGTGGTTGATTTTCTCTTGGTTCAAACTTCTTCTTTCCATTATTAGTTTTGCAAAAACCGAATCATTAAATCTGTTCTCTACTTGTGTTCTGGGGATTTGATCTACAACAAATCTGGAAAAGAGAGGTACTTGGGAACATTTTTGGCAAGTAGATCTCTTGGTAAGTATTCGAACCTTCTTTCCATTCATATCTTGTGGGTTAAGAAAAGCCGAAAACCCCTATATACATAGGGTGGCTTTCGACTAAGGCTAAAAGGATTTTTGGTGTTGTTATTATTCGGTTTGTTGATGCTAGTGAGGATTAAAGGCTACTGATCAAGGAGTGTGTGAAAAGCTTGGATCATCGGAGTGACTAGATCTAGATCTAGTCCCAACTTCGACAAAGGTAAGCATTTGAGGCAATTATTGGAGGGTGGCCGAATATGTGTATTGAAATAGGGGTAAGTGTTCGATTTGGTTTTAGATGTTAATGTGGTCTAATCGATTGTAGGAGTGTTTTGGGGGAGATCTTACCGGTGAAATCGTCAAACAGGTGTGTATCGAACCCTTCTTTTGTTCGATTCGGCAAATGCCATAGTGATCGATAAAGTGATCGAAACGTCGACAGTTTGTGGAACTGAGAGTATGCGAATACTCAATAGATGGTAGAATCAGTGATCGCTAGTGACAAAAGGGCTAAGTGCGAAGTTTCGTGTATTTCGATAAGATGGGCCTCGATGGGCTGAATATAGGCCTAGGCCCGATGGGCTGAATATAGGCCCAATGGGCTTACGGGCCCGTATGGGTAAAAATGAGCGATAGATGTATTCTAATAGACTATAGGCTTAAAATGGGTTGCATTAATAATTAATTGTAAGTTTTGGACCAAATGGGTTTAAATCGCTAAAAAGACACTATAGGGCCCATTAGGGGTTTTAGGGCCTAGTGACTAAAAGTTGTTAAAACGAGTTAAATAATTTACAGTGACGAAAGTAGGGTTTTTAGTGACTGAAATAGGAATAAAACCCTAAAATAAGTGGAATAATTACTAAAATACCCTAAAAAGTGAGAAATTACAGTTTTACCCCTAGGTGTAAAATGACTGTTTTACCTCTAGGGTTAAATTAGACTGATTTGCATGCTTTATTGATTCTGTTTATTTTATGCCATGTCATGATCACTTAATGCATGGGGTTGGGTTTTATATGAATGGAGGAAGTGCTAAAGGGCTTTGCCCTAGTTTACCGAAAAGGGCTTTGCCCCAGTTTATCAAAAAGGGCTTTGCCCTAGTTACCGAAAGAGGCTAGGCCTCATGTTATATAATAAAGCAGCTATGCTGCCAGTGAAGAGTAGCGGTTGGGTGGGTTGAGTAGTTCTCCCCACATGGTGTGTTGGTTGGTACGGGTGGAAAGTAGCGGATGGGTGGGTTGAGTAGCTTCCCCACAAATTGATATGGGTTTTTGCATGCATTCATGATTTATTATTGAAATGGGCCTTTGGGCCATACTATTTACCGATATATGAAAGGCTTTGGCCCAGTGATATTGTATCTAAAAAGGGGCTAAGGCCCAGTACTGTTATACGAAAGGCTTCGGCCCAATTAATATTGAGTTGGACTAGGGCTTAGGCCCAGGGGGCCTAAGCTGATTTGGGCTCTGGATGGGCTTCTATACACACTGAGCTTCCACACTCACTCCTTTATCTCCCATCCTCGCAAGTGAACTTAGATTGGTGGACTTGGAGCTGGGAGGGATTCAGAGTTGCCACATGGACTGGACTGATGGTTTTTAATTAAGTTAATTATTTCAATTTAATCTTAATTATTTTTATTCTGATTTTGGGTTTGTAATAAGTCCTTTTTAATTATTTTTAATTTGATTTTAGCTTAAGTATGGTATTGTTTAAATTGTTTTGAAATCAGTTACTCTAAGGCGCGTTTTTATAAAAGTTACTTGTTTTCAAAATATCATGATAACCGATCAAAGCTTCCACAACGTAAAAGTTTTCATAAATGAATATCTTAAATAGACTTAGACTTAATTTGTTGATCATGGACAAGTCATTAGCTTAAAGTGTGGCAATGGATGTGTGCATGTCTAGGATTGGATCTAGGAAGAGCTTGGTACTTAAGCAGTCTAAATGACTCACCTCCTCTTCTCTTGAACCCTAACTGGTGCATAGTATCCATTCACTTTAAGTCATCACAAAGAAGGTCTAATTTTCTGATACTTAAACTGTTTTCAAAATAACATGTCTTTACAAATTACAAAGGTTTACAGGCTTTCAAAATTTTCCATAAAATTTTACGAAGTTTTGAACAACGTTGAAAAGAGAATGGTTATTACAATGAATCACGTTTTGGAAAAATAAACACAAAGCTAAGGTTTCATACAAGTTTAATAGTAAAAGTTTTTAAACATTAAGAAGGATTTTCAATGAAAAACACGGTTTTCGAAAAACACTTCAATGTGACACACCGGACTTGGCCGTAACGTCTAGGCCAGGTTTGGGGCGTTACAGTATGAATTGGTTAACTTTGCACGATGCTATTGTGAATTGCAAACGGAAAACTATTGATTTGAGATGCAAGAATAGTGAGATAGTCCGAATTGAGCCGTGTGATCTAAGTGGGTTACCAGTTGTGATATCTGCAATAAAGGCTATGAAATTTGTAAATAGAGGTTGTGAAGCTTATTTTGCATATGTGATTGATTCAAAAGTTACTAAGAAGAAAATTAAATCAGTCCCTGTTGTCTGCGAATTCCCTAATGTATTTCCTGAAGAACTTCCAGGATTACCTCTGATCAGAGAAGTTGAATTTGGCATTGAATTGGTGCCGAAAACTACTCCAATTTTGATAGCTCTATATAAAATGGCTCCAACTGAATTGAAAGAATTAAAGTCTCAGTTGCAAGAGTTGACAGATAGAGGATTCGCTAGACCGAGTTTCTCACCTTGGGGTGCTCCAATTCTGTTTGTAAAAAAGAAAGACAGCACGATGAGAATGTGTATTAATTACCGTCAGTTGAACAAGGTGACTATAAAGAATAAATATCCTCTGCCCGAATTGATGATTTATTCGATCAGTTGAAAGGTGCCACTGTGTTTTTGAAAATAAATCTAAGATCGGGTTATTATCAGTTGAGAGTAAAAGATTCTGACATTTTGAAAACAGCTTTTCGAACAAGGTACGAACATTATGAATTCTTGGTTATGCCTTTCGGACTAACGAATACTCCTGCTGTGTTTATGGATCTGATGAATAAAATTTTCAAACCTTATTTAGATCAATTTATTGTTGTATTCATTGATGACATTTTGATTTATTCACAGAATGAAAGTGAGCATGCCGAGCATTTAAGAATTGTGCTTCAAAGTCTGCGGGATAAACAACTTTATGTGAAATTCAGTAAATGTAAATTCTGGTTACGTGAAGTTAGCTTTCTAGGTCATATTGTATCAACATCTGCTATTCGGATGGATCCGAGTAAAGTTTCAACTATTCTGGATTGGAAGCCTCCAAGCAATATTTCTAAGATTCGAAGTTTTCTGAGACTTGTTAGGCACTACCGTCGTTTTGTGAAAGGTTTCTCTATGATTGTAACTCCGTTAACGAGATTGCTACAAAAAGACATGAAATTTGAATGGTCTGATAAATGTCAGAACAGTTTTGATCAGTTGAAAGCTATGTTAACTGAAGCTTCGATACTCGTACAGCCTGGATCGGGTAAAGAATATGTGATATACAGTGATGCTTCGTTAAATGGACTCGGTTGTGTTTTAATGCAAGAAGGCAAGGTTATAGCTTATGTCTCTAGACAGTTAGAACTGGATGAAAAGAATTATCCGACACATGATCTTAAGCTAGCTGCGATTGTTTTTGCTTTGAAGATTTGGCGCCACTATCTATTCAGTGAAAAATGTCATGTGTTTTCAGATCACAAAAGTTTGAAATACTTGATGGCTCAGAAAGATTTGAATCTGCGATAGAGAAAATGGTTAGAACTATTAAAAAATTACGAACTGGTTGTTGATTATTATCTAGGTAAAGCGAATGTTGTAGTTGATGCCTTGAGTTGAAAATCACTATCTGCATTGCACGCTATAAATGCTAGTTTAGATCTGTCTGTTGATGGTTCAGTATTAGCTAAATTAAAGGCGAAACCTTTATTTTTGCAACAGATCCTTGATGCTTAGAAAGTCGATAATGAATTAATAGCCAAACGAGTTCAGTGTGGTTCTGAATCTAATTCTGAGTTCTGAGTTGATATTAATGATTGATTGAGATTCCAAGATCGGATTTGTGTTCCGAGAAATCCAAAATTGATTCAAATGATTTTGGGTGATACTCACAATAGTAAATTCTCTGTACATCTGAGAAGCACAAAAATGTATAACGACTTGAAACAGCTATACAGGTGTTCGGGAATGAAAAGAGACATTTCTGATTTTGTTTTGAAATGCTTAGTATGTCAACAAGTCAAAACTGAACATCAGGTGCCCTCTGGTTTATTACAACCGATCATGATACCAGAGTGGAAATGGGATCGTGTAACGATGGATTTTGTTTCTGGTTTGCCCCTATCTCCGAGAAAGAAAGATTCAATATGGGTTGTAGTTGACAGATTGACGAAATTAGCTCATTTAATTCCGGTACGATCCAATTACAAAATTGAAAAGTTAGCAGAACTTTATATTTCTAATATTGTGAGATTGCATGGGGTGCCCCTATCTATTGTGTCAAATCGAGATCCAAGATTCACTTCGCGATTTTGGAAGAAATTGCAAGAGGCTTTAGGTACGAAATTACATTTTATTACTGCATTTCACCCTCAAACGGATGGTCAATCTGAGCGAATCATTTAGATACTACAGGATATGTTGAGATGTTGCATTATTGAGTTTGAAGGTATGTGGGAATAGTATTTACCATTGATTGAATTCGCTTATAATAATAGTTTTCAATCGAGTATTAAAATGGCACCGTACAAAGCTTTGTATGGTAGAAAATGCCGTACACCGTTATACTGGTCTGAGCTCAGTGAAAATAAGGTATACGGAATTGATTTGATAAAAGAAACAAAGCAAAAACTGAAAATAATCCGAGACAGTTTGAAAGCAGCTTCTGATCGTCAGAAATCTTTTACGGATTTGAAACGAAAAGAAATTGGATTTGAGATAGGCAAAAAAGTATTTCTAAAAGCATCTCTATGGAAGAAATTGTTTCGATTCAGTAAAAAGGCAAATTGAGTCCGAGGTTTATCGGGCAGTATGAAATTATCAAACGCTTGAGCCGGCTGCTTATAGATTGATGTTGCCACCTAAGTTAGAAAAGATTCAAAATGTTTTTCACGTATCGATGCTTAGACGATATAGATCTGATCCATCTCATGTGATTAGTCCATCTGAGATAGAAATATAGCCTGATATGACTTATGAAGAAAAACCAATACGTATCTTAGCTTGTGAAGTGAAAGAATTGCGAACTAAGAAAATTCCATTAGTAAAGGTATTATGGCATCGTCATGGTTTAGAAGAGGCTACATGGGAGCTTGAAGATGCAATGAGACAACAATATCCGAATCTGTTTAACAGTAAGATTTTTAGGGACAAAAATCCCTAAGGGGTGAGAGTTGTAACAACCCGGTTAAGACCTTAGTCAGAATAGTAGTTTCGAGACCACATATCTGAGTCTAAAAATTATTTTAATGTTATTTTCTGTGTTTGTGTTTTATGAATTTATATCTGTGAAATTTCTGTGAATTAATTTGTCTGTCTGTGTGCTGAATTATGATAAAAGGACTAAATTGCAGAAAATGTGATAGTTGCCATCTATTTTATAAAGGTATTTAATTGCTATTGTTTTTATAACATGAGGTACCTATGATGCAATTAAACCATTGAATGTTTTAAAAGACATAAATGGATATTAGAAATGACTTATGAATGTTTTATTAAACAAGGGAAAAATAGTAATTCATGATTTAACATGAATTAAAGAAAAGAAATAGCATGAATTTAACTTATTTTCATGTTCTTCCACCAAATTTAGAAACAAATGAAAAAAGGTTTGAGTCTTTATTCATTCGGCACTCTCTTGGTTCAATCAAGGTATGTTTTAAGCTCAATTTTTTATTATTTTTACGTTTTTGAAATCATTGCTTCATATACTACAAAGCCTATGTCTCAATTTCTAATTTTGTTGACGATTTCATGAAATGCCATTGTTGATTTTATGAGCTTTGAAGTGTTAATAGATGAAATATGAAAGATATGTGTTTGATTATCATGTGTTGTCTTTGAATTTTTGATGAATTTGAGCTATTTGGATTTAATTATGAAAATGAAATTTTGGGAGGACTAATTTGTGAAATAAAACTTGTTTGAGCATAAGGAATTCAGCTAAGATTTAATAAAAAGGAAATTATGAATTTTGATGATTTTGTGAATTAGGGACTAAATTGTTTAAATGTGAAATTTTAGTGGCTAAAGTGTAAAGTGCCCTAACTATATATTTTTGGATTGAATTGAATAATTTGGTGAATAAAATAGCTGAATTTGAACTTATATAGATCAAGAACCAAAGAGGACGAAATTAGATCGGGGAAAGTCAAAAGTAGTTGAATAGCCGTTCGTAATCGTCCGAATCTGTATGAGGTAAGTTATTATACAAATAAATGTGTTAAATTGAACTATATATTTTCTATTATGTTGATTGAATTATGTTATATGGTTATGAGGGCTGAATATGTAAAATCTGAAATAAGTTTTGAGCTTGTGATCAAGTCTGAAAAACCCTGTCCGAACCTTAGGAATAGTTAGGATACATATGTCATGACATAGGATCTGATATCTGTTCATCTGTAAGACCACGTCTGGGACGTTGGCATCGATTTGAGGTTTACACGTAAGACCATGTCTGGAACATTGGCATCGTATTTGACTTCGTGTAAGACGCTGTCTGGAACAGTGGCATCGATATTTAATTACATGTAAGACCACGTCTGGGACGTTGGCATTGTACGATCTTTTTTGAGTTTTCCGCGTAGCCTTATTTATTTCTGAATGGTTCAACGGGCACTCTAATAAAGTGTAAGAGTATACAAAAGTGCATCTGAACTCCTATACGTATGAATGTATATGAAATTTGGAGAATAAGAGGTATGTATGTATATGATCAGTTGATATGGGAGCTATATGATATGATATGTGAATTTGAGTAAGTGAATTTGATTAGTTAAGATCTATGATAAATATGACTTGTGATTATGTTATGCCATAAATCACGTATTTAAAATGGTTTAAAAATTGTTCTTTGTTATGGATTTAATTGTATAAGGCTTACTATGCTACTTATGGCTTACTTTGTATTGGTTTACTCTGTTTTATAGATATCAAAACTACCGAAAGCTCGGGGATCATCAAGGATCATCACCACACTATCAATCTTTGTTTGGTATATTTTGTAAGTGAATATGTTGAATTATGGCATGTATAGGCTAGATGTCTTTGGGTTATGTTTTGAAATGTTTATAAGTTATGCCATGAGATATGGCTAACAAATGGTTATGAATATGCTTGTTTTGGTAAGTTATATGTGATGCAAGTATGGCCTTGAGTAATGGTCATTTTGGTATGAAAAATGTATTGATTCTAGTAAGTTTTATAAGTGATTGAATATGATGCTATTAGGTTAAGGTAAGTGCACATTGGTTTGTTATTGTGTTTGAGATTGTGGTATGATTTGGTTTGGATGATGAGTATGAATTGGATGATGATGAATTGAGCTATATTTTGGTTTGGTAATTGGCTGAAATGGTTGATCATTATTGTATCTTAATTGTTATACAAGTTGATTTGTAGGTACTTGGCATTTTGGATGGGAATTGTGGCTTAAACCAAGCCCATTTTTTACAACATGGCCTGAGCACACGGGCGTGTGTCTCGACCGTGTGACCCCTATACCTTGGTCGAATTGGTCAGGATGTCACACGGGCTAGACACATGGGCATGCCTTGTGGACGTGTGTACAAGTCCGTAGCTCCCAGGATTTCACACTACCTAGACACACGGGCGTGTCTTGTGGCTGTGTACATAAGTTAGTATGTATGCCTTGTTTTGCCACGGCCTAGATGCATGGGCGTGTCTGATGGTCGTGTGCTGGTCACACGGGTGTGTGACCTATGCAGTATTGAAAAATGTTAACGTTTTGAAAAAATTTTCTGAGTGTTCGATTTAGTCCCAACCTACTTCTAATGTATGTTTAAGGTCTTAAAGACCATCATAAGGGACTATATGTTTATGATTGATTATGTTTTGAGTTGAATAATTGATTAATATCTATAAAAGTTTAGATTTGTTCGGTAATGCCTTTAACCCTAGTCCAGCGACAGATACGGGTTAGGGGTGTTACATTTGGTTGGTATTAGAGCTATAGTTTAATCAATTCTAGGATGACCATAGCGTATGTGAATCTAATTATACATGCCATATATCTGAATATGTGGTAGTGTAATGGATCCTGGCATCTGAAATGTGTTTTTCATATAGTAATAGATCTCGAACATGCGGTAGTTGATGATGTTGAAAGTAATGCACCAGCTCCTGCATGAGGACCAATGCCTTCTAATTCATGAAACGTATCTAATAGCCACGGGGGAGAGGCAAAACAAGCCTTCTTCCAGATGATGAGTGAGTGGTTCACGGAATTCATTCGTATGAATCCGGCTGCTCAACAACCTTCGCCCCCGACTATTCCCCCTCAGACATCTATTGTACCTTTGGTAATGAATCTGATCCTGTCAAGTAAGCTTCTTGTAGATAAAATCAAGAAATATGGAGCAGAAGAATTTAGGGCTACGAGTGATGATGATGCTGAGAGAGCTGAGTTTTGGTTCAAGAATACCATTCGAGTGTTCGATGAAATGTCATGTACCCCTGAAGAATGTGTGAAATGTGTAGTATCTTTGCTTAGAGATGCAGCTTATCACTAGTGGAAAACTCTGACCTTTGTTGTTCCGAAAGAACGAATAACGTGGGATTTCTTCCAATCTAAATTTCGTAAGAAATACATCAGTCAGAGATTCATCAATCGGAAAAAGAAGAAGTTTATGGAATTTAAATAGGGTCGTATGTTTGTTACAGAGTACGAGCGAGAATTTATTCGTCCGAGCCGCTATGCGAGTGAATGTGTATCGGCTGAAAAGATATCGTGTAAAATATTCGTGGATGGCTTAAATAAAGATATTCGTCTGTTATTTGGCATCCTTGATATTAAAGAGTTTGTTGTGCTCGTTGATCGGGCATGTAAAGCAGAAAAACTCAGGAAAGAGAAACGAAAGCTGATTCAGAAGCTAGATAAGTGAGAGAAAGATCTGCAAGCAAATCATTTCAGTCTGTGTCAAAGAAATTCTGAGATGACTATAGCCATTCAAAGGCTAATGTGGGGCATTTGAGCAAAGATCGAGCTAGATATCATTCCAATTTCAGAGCTTCTGCTACTTCAACTGTTACTGTTGGGAATGTCCGATCTGAACGATCTGAATGTAAGCATTGTGGTACAGGTACGTACGAAGTCCATACAACTATCGAAGGGAAGTAATACAGGTACGAACGAAGTCCATACGACTATCAAAAGGAAGAATAATGATGAGTTAAGAGATAATGATAAGTGATGAACTTTTGGGCAAGGTTGGGATGGAATGAGTTATGGCTAAGACATTTTATTGATATTCATGTTGTTGCTTATTAAATGATTTGTATGATAATTATGAAGATTAGGTGCTTATTATTTGCATATAAACTTACTAAGCTATGTAGCTTACTCCCTTTTTCTTTCCTTGTTTTATATTGTTACCAAGCTTGCTCGAGGATCGAGGATCGTCGGAGTTTCGAATCACACTATCAACTCTTTTATTTTGGGTATTGATGATCTTAACATTTTAAAAGTATGGCATGTATAGGGACTTGGTTATTTTGTACATGTGTCATAGTTGATTGGGCTAATGGTGTTGGTTTATATTGGTTAAGTGATCATTTTGTATAAGGCCATTGGAAATTGGCTAATGTTGATTATAAGTTTAATCATATGATGATGCATTTCATAGATGTGCTAAGTTGCATGATTTAGGTTGATAAGTATGTGATGTTTGAGTATGATATATATAGCATGAGAATGATGTGTTAATATCTTAGTTGTCGACATTTAATTACTTGATTATGCTATGTTTTGTACCTGTGATTTGGTGTTTGTGTGTATGTGTAACAGGGTGGCAATGGCTTGGTAAATAGCCTTTATTTTGTCCACTCGGGTAGACACACGGACATGTGTCTCAGCCATGTGGATGGCACAGCGCTGAACACAGGCGTGTGCGCAGGGTGTGTAATAGCCCGGTTTTAGTTAAATCAGAAAAGTGGTTTTGGAACCACAAATTCGAGGTTAGAAAAATATTTTAATATTATTTTTGATGTTCACGGCATGTGATTTGATATGTGTGAAAGTCTCGTGTTATAATTTTACCGATTGGTTAGTTAATTTGATAAAAAAGACTTAATTGATAAAATGTAAAAGTTGTCTATTAATTGTTTAAATACTTATTTGCTATGATGCTTTAAATGTGAGGTCCTTATAATGTAATTGGACCATTTGATTAATGAATGGACATATATGGACATATGAAAACATGTTCATCTTTGTTAATTCCAACCTAATATTGAAAGAAAAAGAAAGAAATAGAGCTTGCTAGGGTTCGGCAATGATATTGGGTGATTAAGGTATGGTTTTTTATTCGTTTTTTATGATGTCTATGTTTTTGAGATTGTTGCTTTGTGCTCTAGCTAGCCCATGCTTGAATTTCTGAAATTGATGAAGATTTTTATGTGATGCCATTAATGAATTTATGAGCTTTGTGATGATTGATGATGAAAAATGAACATATATGTTATATTAATATGTTTTACAAAGTGATTTTGAGTAAAAATGCATTTTAGGGATTACTTTGTACAATGTGTGAAAGGTATGGTTAAAATGTGAAATAAATGGAAGTTTTGGGCTGCTAGGGACTAATGGAAAATTCGGCCAAGCTTGGGCCTAAAGAAATTGTGTGAAATTTGTGATTTTTATGAATAAAGACTAAATTGTGAAAAATGTAAAATTATAGGGGCTAATGTTTAAAAAGGTCCAAATGTATGTTTGTGGATTGAATTGAATGAATTTGTGATTAAATTAGTTAAATTTGAATTTATATAGACCAAGAACGAAAGAAATTAGAATTAGATAGGGAAGTCAAAGGTTAATGAGTAATAGACTCCTTTTGTCGTTTTCACTTTGAAGGTAAGTTCATATACAAATAAACGTATTTGAGTTGTATTGTAAATGTTTATATGATTTTAAACTGCCTTGGTTGCTGAATGAATGTGTATGAGGAAGTATTGATAAGGTTACGACATCGAAAAGCCCCATACGAACCCTAGGAATAGCATAGGATATGAATGTCATGACATTAGAATTTCGAGGTGTGATATCGTGTAAGACCATGTCTGGGACATTGGCATCGATCTGAGATTACATGTAAGACCATGTCTGGGACATTGGCATTGTATATGATTTCGTATAAGACCTTGTTTGGGACAGTGGCATCGATATATGATAACATGTAAGACCATATTTGGGATATGGCATTGTACGAGCTTATGTGCTATCCGAGTATCCTTAACAATTCTGAACGGTTCAATTAGCAAAGTAAAGTCGAGAAAGAATGTGCAAATGAATTAAGTGACTCAGGTACGTACAAGATTCATATGAGTATTAAAAAGGAAAGTATTTGATGAAATTACATGTGAATTTGAATATGTATTCATTGAGAAAGGTTTGTGTAACTATATGTGTTTATCCATAATTTGCTTATTAGATGGAAATGATGTTGATTCATGAGATACCTTTATTTGTATATGGCTTACTAAGCTTTTAAGCTTACTATGTTTATTTTTCACTATTTTATAGATTATCGAAGCTAGCTCGGACTCGGGGATCATCGGGAAACATAATCACACTATCGATCATCTTGTTGGTACTTTTGAAGCTTTGTATATATATGGTATATGGCATGTATAGGCTAGTGAAATGATGATAAGTTTTGAGTTATGATTTTAGCCATGAGATTTGGCTTGTTAATGATGTAAATGTTGGTGTGTATTTGGCCATTTAAGTTGGCTTGAATTATGTGTTTGATAAGTGATATATGTAATTTATAAGTTACCTTTTGTTTTGCCATGTTTGCCATGGTTGTTGTATGGCTAAATGGTTGCTTATTTGGTTAGTTATTAATTGATGTATTAATGCTTGAAGAATGGTATATTTTGGTATGATTTATAGATGATGAATTAATATGTTTGAGAAGTATGATTTAGTTGATAGAAAGGTGATAAAATGCATTTAGAAGTTATGTGAGTTTGATGATTATGGCATATTGATTTGGTATGTTTTGGCTATGGACTTGTGTTTAGAAATAGTAAATGTTTTATGGCAAGAAATGTGTATATTTTGGTGATGAATTGGCTGCCTATTTGAATGTGCCTTTGATACCATTTGAATGCTTGTAGGTACATGTATTTTGGGTGAGAAAAGTGGCTTAAACCAAGCCTAGTTTCGCTCCACACGGCCAAGCACACGGGCGTGTTGCTTGACCGTGTGTGACACATGGCCTTGGTACACGGTCGTGTGTCCCCTGGGGTACCCTTCCGAATAAAGTCAGTATACCCTACAAGATTGGCTTGGTCTAGACACACGGGCGTGTGATCAGCCGTATGGCCAAGTCAGAGAGTTACATGGGCTAGACACATGGGCATATGACTAGCCGTGTGACCAAGTCAGTAAGCTCCCTAATTTTTAAACGGCCTAGTACACGGGTGTGTTTGATGGCCATGTGGATAAGTCAGTATGTATGCCCTATTTTTACACGACCTAGATACACGGGTGTGTTTGAGGCCGTGTGAGGCACACGACCTGTTCACACGGGCGTGTGACCTCTATAACTTAGAAAATTTTAAAGTTTTGGAAAATTTTGTATGTAATCGGTTAGTCCTGAACCTTCTCCAGAGCATGTTTAAGGCCTCGTAGACCTTCTAAAAGGACTATATGTTTATGAATGATTACGATATGTTGATGTGTGAGCTAAGTATGTATGTGAAATGATTGTAAAATGATGTGAAATGATTGTAAAATTTTATGAAATGTTCGGTAATGCCTCTTAACCCTAAGGGTTAGGGGTGTTACAGGGCATGTGATGTAACAGCTTAAACTTGGGCCTAGTCGAAACAGTGGTTTCAGGACCACAAATCCGGCTAGGAAAAATTTAGTTTTATTATATTTTATGGTCTACAATTTCATAGAATGATTTTGTGAAATTTTCACTTGAAAATTTCGACGTTTAGGCACTCAAGTGCAAAAGTTGAGTTCTACATGTTAGAGGTGTCCAATTGTTATGAAATTTTAAATTGGAGGCCCTTAAATGGTAATTAGACCATTTTTTAATTTGTTGAACAAAAATGGACATGAAATAAGTGAAATAAAATATTTTTAAGTTAGGGGCATTTTGGTCATTCAGTGATTAAATGATTAAATAAACAAAATTAAAAGCCAATTTTTGTCCATCTTCAATCCTATGGCTGAATTTCACAAAGGGAAACCATGGCTAGGGTTTTTCAAGCTTCCAAGCTCAATTGTAAGTCTGTTCTAACCCCATTTTTAATGATTTTTACGTTTTTGAAATCCTCGTAACAAGATCTATCTATTTCTACCACTAATTTGAAATATGGTTAAAGTCTAGGGTTTTGACCCATGATGAATATGTGTGTATTTTTGTGTTTAATGGTAGAAAATGCATGCTTATGGTTAGAGAAACGACTTTTACTAAGTGATTTTCGATGAAAATGCCTAAAAGGACTAAGTTGTAAAAGTTATAAAATGCGTCATAAAAATGTATTTTAATGGAAATTGTGGGCTATTATAGTTATGAAAATGGTTTGGCTAGGCTTAAAGTACAAAGAAATTGAATGAAAATCATTTTACGAGCCTAGGGGTAAAATTGTAAATATCTAAAACTTTAGGGGCAAAAATGTAATTTTTCCATAATATGATTTTTGGGTCACATTGAATAATGTTACTAATAAATAAATTAAATGTGATGTTATAGATTAAGGAAAATGAGGTTTGGAATTAGAACGAGAGAAAAACGAGAAATTGACGAATAAGTCCTTTTCATCGATTGTGCTATCGAGGTAAGTTTGTATGTAAATAATGCATCGTTTTTACTTACGCTTTCATATTTTGATATATTTTGTGAAATGTGGCTGAATATTTGATGTATTTGACAAAATATCGACAAGTGAGAAATTTCCCTGTAGAACCTTAGGAATAGAATAGGATACAAATGACATGTCACTAGGGACCTATGTGAAAACTATGTGAAACTGTGACTAAGTGAATCCAGGTGCTGGTCTTATAAGTTCTACCAGTGACTGGTCTTAAGAATAGAATAGGATACCTGACAACTTGTGTGAGTAGCATTGAGTAGTTACGAATGATTGACAGCTTGTGTGAGCAGACTCGCGAATGTGAATAGCTCGAGAATGAGCCTATGTGTGATAAGTGATGTGAAGTAGCTTTGGCTACAAGTGTGGCACTATGTGCAATATTCTGATGTATCCGTTAATATTCTGATGTGTTCAACGAGAAATGACTAAGTGTAAATGATTGTGATTATGTGATGAATGAGTGCAGGTACATGTGCATATATATATATATATATATATATATATATATATTCATGAGCAATGTGCTCGATATGTGATCGAACTTTGGTAAGGTTGATGTGGAGTGAAGACTTATAAATATTTGATAATGACTAGCTATTGGAATGGCTAGCTATGGACATGTTTGGTGTTATGTGTGTGTAAATGAAAGTTAATACAAATAAAACATGAAAGAGTAAATTAGTAATAAAACAGTTTTGGACAGCAGTCATTGTATAACTTTGAAAAATCACCAAAAATTGTGAAAATTGAATTAGAGGTTGAATAAGATATTAAATTAAAGCTTATTGAGTCTAGTTTCACGTAGAAGAAATAGTGTAACAAAACAAATTTCATATTATGGGATATTTGAATTTTTTTGAGATAGGGTCAGAGTGATTTTGGAATCCCCTATTCTGACTTTGAAAAATCATTAAAAATTGTAAAAAAAATAATTATGGGTTATAATTTATATGATTAAAATTCTTAATGAGTTTATTTTCAATAGAAACAAACAAAAACATCATCCGAATCTTGTACGAGGAGATAATTAATTTTTAGTAAAGAAGGGTCAAAACTATCGTACAACAAAATAGGGGTAAATTTAAATAATAAATTATACTTATTGGCTAAACCAAAAATTCTGAAAATTTATAATAAGAAGATATATGAGTCTAGTTTCAGGTAAAATTATCGGATCTTAATTTGGAGTTTCGTAGCTCAAGATATAAACAACTTTACATCATTTATTTTGATTTTCGGAATAAGCAATTTTTCTGCGTCATGGTCGCTAAAAAAAATCATATCTCGAGTTACGAAACTCAAAATCAAGATCTGTAAATTTTCCCTAAATCTAGACTCATATATCTATCTACTAATTTTTTTTCTAAAATTTTTGGTTGGGCCAATTAGTACAGTTTATTAGTTAAAATTACCCCTGTTTCAGGACTTGACTGCACTGACCTCTACTTACTACGAACCACTTTTCTCCCTGTACAAAATTCATATAACTATACCGTTTATTTCTCTTAAAATTAGATTCTATAAGGATTTTGAGCATATAAATTACACCTCCTAATTATTTTTTTACAATTTATAGTGAATTTTCAAAGTTGGAACAGGGGATCCAAAAATCGCTCTGGCCCTGTTTCACTAAAACTCAAATATCTTATAACATATAACTCCTTTACCTATTTCTCTTCTTCCATTTGAAAGTAGACACAATAAGCTTCAATTTCATAGTTAATTCTTCACCTAATTCGTTTTCTACTATTTTTGGTGATTTTTCAAACTCAGGTCGTTGTTGCTGTAGTGTTCTGTTTTATGGCAAGTTTCATCTTTTTATGAATTCTCATGAAATATATAACATATTAAACTCACAAGGCATCCAACATTATCTAGGCTAGCCATACCAATGACTAATCATTATCAAGCATTTTCCCAACCAAACCACAACCATATCACAAGATTATTTACACAAAACAAGTATATTGCTATACATGCCATACATCAAAACATACAAACCAATATACCAATTCTTCCTCGGATAGTGTGAGCGTTTCTTCGACCTTCCCGATATCCAAGTTGGCTCGCTAAAAACTACAATGAATGTAAAGGAGGGAGTAAGCATAAATGCTTAGTAAGTTCACATGCAAATAACAAGTAACATAACAAAGCAATTATATCAACAACAATAGCATGATATCACCAAGATACAAACCACATTTCTAGCTATCGTGTATCATCTTACCACCTTATTTCTGTTGTATCAAGTTTCAACCCGAGGGTTAAGTACATACCTGTCCAAATTGTCCATTTCACAACACTTACCAAAATATCATTTTCATCTTGAGTATTCTTCCATTCCGCTAGAATTTTACCCGTTGAACACATCGGAATATAACTCAGATACACGGATCATTTGCACATAAGTGCCACATATGTAATCAATCAATCATGTAACCCGCCCATAAGCGAACTCGGACTCAACTCAACGAGCTCGGATGCCTAGTTACATCTCACGAACTCGGACTCAACTCAACGAGTTCGAACATTTGCATCCATAAGTGAACTCGGACTCAACTCAACGAGTTCGGATGCCCAACCATCCTAGACATGTCACTTGTATCCTAATCTATTCCTAAGGTTCAAACGGGATTTTCCTCAATCACATATCCTTGTCGTCTTCCACAGAATACTGAAACCAATACTCGGTAGCAATTTATATTTAACAAGTAGCACACATAATTTGCATATTATTTGATAATAACCACAAAGCATATATTTCATAATAAAAATCAGCATATCATATAAATAACATTAATTAACTTAAAAATAACAATTATGTTACATTATTTACACATGAACTTACCTCGGTACAAAATATAGCAATTTTGCGATTTAGTCCAAAATCTTTTCTTTTCCTCGATCAAGGTTGATTCCACGTCTTTCTTGATCTAAAATAACACATTTAGCTTATTTAATACTCACATTATCAAAATAGTCCTAAATTCAAATTTTGGCAAAATTACAATTTTGCCCCTAAACTTTTGCATGTTTACACTTTTGCCCCAAAGATCGGAAATTTAATTTTATAACAAATTCTTATGTTTTAGGACATGCTGATCATTTATTTACCATTAGCAAGCTCAAATTCCCACTAAAACACATACTTATGAATAATATGTACTTTTACCGATTAAGCCGTTTTACTCGTTTTTACTTAAAACCGAGTAGCACAAGTTGTCTAACATAATTTAAAACCTCATATTCTATCATAAAACATCAAAATACACAAATTTCACTTATGGGTATTTTTCCAAATATGAACCCTAACTTAAATTATTGCTAACATAAGCTTTATCGAGTTACCGGGACTACAAAAACAAACGGGGCTTGGAATCACTTACTATGGAGCTTGGAAGCTTGAAACAAACCCTAGCTATGGAGAACCCTTGAAATTTCGTGGTAATGAAGAAGATGACCAATTTTGTGTTATTTTTCCCTTTTTATTTCATGTTAATATCCAAATGACCAAAATGCCCCTCCTTACTAAACTTTCAAAAATTCCATCCATGTCCAAATTTTGTCCATGAACTTAAAATTGGTCAAATTGCTATTTAATACCTCCTAATTAATATTCCAAAGCAATTTCATACTAGAAACTTCTAGAATGCAAGTTTTGCAACTTATTCGATTTAGTCCCTAATTTCAAATTAAGCACTTTACGCTTAGAATTTCTTCACGAAATTTTCACACCATCATAAAATCATATCATAAACATCAAAATAATTATAACATAATTATTTCTACCTCAGATTTGTGGTCATGAAACCACTATTCCGATTAGGCCCTAATTCGGGATATTACAAGAACGCATTGTGAAGATTTATAAGAGCATGTTAATAAATTAACTATTATTTACATACCTACTTACTAAGCTATAATGCTTACTCCTGTCCTTTCCTTTTTCCTATAGTGTCACAGATACTAGCTCGGGTTGGAGATTGTCGGAGATTCTATCACACTATCAAGGTATTGATCAGTATAAACGTTTTCAAGCATTTTAAGTTTATGACATGTATAGGGAATCGGTCATTTTGTGTATGAGTTGTTATGTTTTGGCCAAATGTATTGGCTTGTAATGGTTAAAGGTTTGATTTATGTGTAACTATGTAACTTGACTTATATTGGTTAATTGGTTGCAAGCTTATATATACATTATTTTTGTGCCAATGCCCTGTGATGTGAGTTGTGTTTGAATGATACATGATAAGTTGTGGGTTATGGCCTAAATACTTATTGGTTGAATGTGCTAGTAGTATTGATGCCTAATGGCTAAGTTTGGCTCAATGGTATGTTATGATAGTTAGGTATAATTATGCACGGATAAGAGATGTTGATGATGCATATTGAATGTGACTAAGTGAGACTAGGTATATTGGTTGTTAAATAACAAGTCTAAGGCTGAATTGTTGATATATTGGTAGCTTATTTATGCCATGAAATACACCTTTGAAGTTATGTTTAAGTATGTGCAAATGAGGTTGACAAATGGTTGGGAAAATAACCAATTTCTTAGCTACACATGCTAAGGACACAGGCGTGTCCCAAGCCACACTGGCGTGTGTGACCACACGGCCTACCACACGGATGTGTGACTCTCCAAAATATGAAAATTTTCTAAGTGTTGTAAAAGTTTCGAAAGTTCTCAGTTTAGTCCCTAACCACTTCCAATGTATGTTTAGGGCCTCGTAGGCTCGTTTAAGGGACGATATGATTGTTTTTGAAAATTTTTAATTCTAAATGGAAATTTTATGGCTTGGTTTTACATGGAAGTTAATGTTTAAGTTCGGTAACGCCTTGAACCCTATCCCGGCGTCAGATACGGGTAAAGGGTGTTACATGTGAAGTCTGCACCTATTTTATGAAAATTTATGAAAATTAAATTGACCATACGGCCTAAGCACATGGGTGTGTGACTTGGCCGTGTGACCTTTAAATGTTGATGACGTCATAAATAGAGAGTTACACGGGTTAGGGACACAGGCGTGTAAGACCCCACGGCCTGCCCATACGGGCGTGTGACCTTGTGTAGTGGAAATTTTCTAAGTTTTTTGAAAAATTTTCAAACATTCTCGGTTTAGTCCCAAACCGCTCCCAATGCATGTTTTGGGCCTCATAGGATCATTTTAAGGATTTTATAATGGCATGTGAATGGTTTTAATTTGGACGCAAATTCATGTCTCGTAATTGTATGTTTGTTCGTGTGGTAAATCCGGCAATGCCTTGTATCTTGTTCTGGCGTTGAATATGGATAAGGGGTGTTACAATTGTAATGATGTTGCAAAATTCAGAATAGGTCCTCCCCTCGGCGAGTTGAGGGTTCAAAATATTTTTCCACGTGTTGAGCCCTTCTCACGCCATGTTGAAGTTGTAAGGGTTCTTCTCGCTATGTTGATGTTGCAAAATTCAGAATGGGTTCTTCCCTTGCCATGTTGAAGTTTCTCACCATGCTGAAGGTGTAAAACTTCTTCCCGCTGTATTGATGATACAAAGTTCAGAATGGGCCCTCCTCTTGTAATGTTGAAGTTGCAAAGGTTCTTCCCACCATGTTGATGTTGCAAAGTTCAAAATGAATCCCCTCGCCATGTTGAAGTTGCAAAGGTGCTTCCCACCATGTTGATGATGCAAAGTTTGGAATGGGTCATCTTCTCACCATGTTGAAGTTACAAAAACTTTCCTTACCATTCAAAACGGGTCCACCTTGGTCATCACGAATGCCACCCACCTCACCATGTAGGTGTTGAAAAAGAAAATCAAAATTGATTTTTGCCTTGCCACAACATCATATGCCTCAGCCATTGCCAAAGTCTTGGTGGAATGATATAACACATATTCTATCGACTTCCAATATTTGTTGAAGTCTCAAATTTTTTTTTAAAGTCAACTCACTCTCCCATCTTGACAATACACCTTTGAATTCGATGGTTGATCAATGCTCGAGCATTATATGCCTTGGCCATCGCCAAAGTTTTGATGGAACGATATAGCACATCTTTAGCCCATGCTCAATATTTGTCGTTGTCTCAAAAATATTGAAGTCAACTTGCTCTCCCTTCCTAGCGATACACCTTCGACTTCAATGATTGATTATAGATGAAAATACTCATTGTGGTCTTTGAAATACATCATGATGAGCTTAAAAACACAAACAAGCCAAGGTAAAAAAAAAAAGGTATTGCATGAACAAGTGCAAAGTGATCGTTCTCGATGCAAAATCATAAAGCAAACCAAAGTTATGAGAGAATGTCAGCTTCAAAAACTTGAGTACTATTCCCCTCTTTTGCTTGCTTCATCGACATAATCAACTCCAGTATGAGATTTGTTGCATCGTCCACGAGACTAGCCGCAAGAAGAAGTGATGAATTTAGCATGACCGGGATGCTCCTTGGGATAAGAAAAAAAAACGCAAACCCATGGATTCTGTTTATAATGATGCAAAATAGAGTCTCGATAGGAGTATGAGGCAATGCTAGAAGCTGAATTTGAAGTTAAGTTTATTGGAATCACTTTGGCGATAATCAGAGTCCTGGTCAAAGTATGACTGAAGGTTGGGTTGTTTTAATTACTTAAAACAAGGTAGAAATCTCAAATTACAATTGGAAAGGCGATGTACGTGATTAATAAAAAAAAGAAAGGTTTGATTTGGTGGACTCTTTGATGTGGACATGCTGATTGCAGGAATTTAGTGGCGACAAATTTATTAAAAAAACAATTATTTATTTTTATTTTTTGACATAAAATTTGCCAAATCAAGATTAATAATTGTTTTTTCAATAATAAATCAAGTTGAAAGAATGCAGATGTAATTTCAAGATTAGTTGACTTGTCCCACTTCAAAATTTGTCTACGTGATCAAGTCTTAAGAGAGCGTTTATAGACAGAAAATTTATGATTCAATTATAAAAGGACTTGTATTAAGCTAAAATTATTATGAGTCAAAACTAAATTTATCATGGATGAAAATGATGATATCATATTTATGTCATAATTATTATTTTTAATTAATTTAAATTAATTAAGAAATAAATCCTCTCTTTTATATTATCATTAATTAAAAATAAAACAATGAGTGAAAATATCAAATGATTATTCTATCTCTAATTAATTAAATTAATAAAACATAAATAAATAATAATAGGGCCAGGGCCCATTTTATAATAATGTCCCAGATACTATTTCAAAAAATAATAATAAATAAATGAGTTTGAGTTTTAGTAGAACAATCGAATGGAGTAGTTAAATCCACAATAGCTCTATTTGTTCAAGTAATTGACATTATAAAAATGGGTCACCCAAGCTATTATACATATTGACAAGTTCAAGAAGAATCTCTACATAGTTCTGTAAATAAGTCCAAAAACTTGAAAAAATTTTGAAGAACATCACATCAGTTCTGAAGACCATCTTCAGAACCAGTTCAAAGTTATAAATTCAACTTTAAATTTTTAAAATCAACTTTTTGACTCGAAACTTGTGTGTACATCATAAACTAATATTTTATCCAAAAAAAGAATTATCTAGTTTGTTAATAATAAAGTGTTCAATTTTGATCACTCCCGATCATTTTTACTCACTATAATTTTATGTGAATTATTAGTTGGAAAAAATAGAAACATTTTTTTTCTTTTTAACTCGTGTTTTTATCATCATTGTTTTTTCTAACTCCGTTTTGATATTCTGTATTCACCAAAATTCAGTTGACAAAGCGAAGGTTAAGGGTTTTGATAGAAACGTAAATATCTTTTCAGAAGAAATGCATGGAAGAGTGGACCATAAAAATATCGTGCGTGTGTAAATATATGTGGTTAGATTAGGTTAAATTGACTTGGATACTATCGTCAAAAGCTTAATTAATTTTAGAGCGGCAGTCAGCCAGAGACAGGTCTAAATGTGAAGGCTTTGAATTTTTCCACACTCAAACCCATGCAGCATTACTACTGTTTCAGCGTGGAAATAATAAGATAAACAAATACTACTACAAAATAAATAAATAATCTTTTTTTTTCTTTCAAACAATGAAAATCGTTTAATTTAATTATTTATAAATAAATAAATAAATAAATATATATATATATAGAGAGAGAGAGAGAGAGTAGATTTTCAGCATGAATACAATAGTCATACATCATGTATTAAATATATTATATCTGTGTCAAATATAATGTATTTGAAAAAAGTTGATTTTACTAATGAAATATCACACTAATTTTCAGCAAATGTGTAACTAAAGCTGTCTTTTTCTATTCCACTCTTAGTTTTTAATGATAAAAAAAATTCCAACCTAATTTGACATTCTACCATTTGAACCCCCGAATTTGTCAAAATTTATAATATAAAAATTCTAATTTCAATCAATGATTCTTAAGCTTTTACAAAAGGAGATACTATTCAAAATTCACTAATGAAAACCTAGAACTGATAAAGTATTTTCATAACATAAAAAGAAAAAAAAAAGGGAATAAATAAAATAATTTTCCACGAAAGAAAGCACCAAAAGAAAAATATATACACCTGTTTTTTAATGCATGCAGATTTGAAGAAATAAAAACGAAATCCTCTTCCTTATTTTAAGATCCATTAATGATGGGAGACTAGCATCCATTAGTTGGTAAACAAAAATCTATTTCATTAATTCCACTACATCACATTTTCTTTTCTTTAATTATTTTTTCTCACTTCATCAAGAAATAAAAATTTGAATCATTTCTTTTTTACTACTAATAATTTTTTTTAAAAATATTTATCTTAAATTGAAAGAAAAATATATTTAAACGCATTTCAATTGTGTCTTCTTATTACAATAACAACTATACTAATTACCACTTAGCTGGCATAATTTTTCATACTAATAATAGTTGAATTTACATATATCATATATGGACACTCATTGTTTCATTTATATTTTTAAAAAATAGATATATATATATTCATAAATAATTAAGTTAAGAAATATATTAATGGTCCAATTCTTATAATTTTAAAATCTATTTTTATTTTTAATGTAAATTAAACTTCAATACAAAATATTTTAAATAAATTTAAAACTAATTGAAAATATATTGCTTTTTAAAGTTAAAAATAGATTTTTTTGAGAAAAAGAAATATTGTTATTCTCGTGAGTTTAAACGATCGTACGAAGAAGAAATTAAAAAAAAAAAAAAAAACTGTACGTGGAAACTTACTGCTGCAACTAGTCTGTCTTAATTATTATTATTTATTTATGATTAATAAAATTTATTTATTTATAATATTCTAAAATCAACGTTCAGATAACTCCATTTCTTAAATCAGACATCCGCTCTCTCTCCCTTTCTGTCAATCTCTCTCTACGCGATCTAGTAACTGACTCACAATTTCTGTAAAGCTAAAAACTTAAAAGTTTTGAAATTTTCATCTCTTTCAATTTAGATGTCTAGGGTTTATTTTAAATATTCTGTTATGCTTTTTGCTTCTTAGCTTGCGATGATATAAACCAGAATTTTGCAAATTTATCAGTGGCATGGAGCTCAGATTCGTAGCTCCAAGCATGTGAAGTAAGTTCCTTTTTTTTTTGTTTTGTTTTATTTGGTGTTTAGCTATATATGTTACCTATTATTTTTCGGTTAATTTTGGTGTTCATTGGAGTTTTTTTTTTTTTTTCTAATATGTTTTTGGAGTTCGTATGTAGATCTGTTGGTTGGAACTTACGGTTTCGAGAAGTTTTCAGATCGTAATTTTTTGTTTGGTTTCGGAGAAAATTGGGGAGGAAAAAGAAAAAGTTGAGTATTAAATCACGGTCTCAGCAAAAAAAAAGTTTGAGATTCACAATATTGTGTTTTTGGGTTGTAATATGGATTTTGGGAGATGTTTGTTTCAGATAGGGATTGAATTTGAGCTTGTTTATTGTTATAGAAAAAAGATGTGATTTCTTTTCATTGTTTCTCATTTATTTACATTGGTGAAATCAAAATGTTGTCCTGTTTCGGTATTTTCGAAGAAGTAGAAGTGCAACAGTCCGAACCTGGTTCTTTTGGGACCTAAAGTAGTTATCTGAGGAACACCAAAGGCTGAAGGCAGTAGAGACTGAGGTTTAAGAGAACTTTTTTCAGATTTCTGATAACATCTGTTCTGAATCTTTTAGTGGCATGCATACCATGTAGTCTATTCCTTTAATAAAGAAAATGAGATACCGTGGTTTCTTTGAGGCATGCTTTCTAAAGATTGTTGTTTCTATGTATCCGATGAAATTTGTTGTTGTAGAAGATAGACAAAGATGCATCAACTGATTTTCCTGTCTAAGTACTCAAAGTAGGTAATTCGTGTGTGGTATGGACTATGACTGTGATATTTTGTGATGGTTATGCAAAGGTTTTGACAAAAAACTAAGCATTTAGTCTTTCCTCTGCACTTCTATTTTCTTTTTGTCTGCAGATTCTAGTTATGGTGCTGGTTGTGGGGCTCATAGGATTCCAGCTCACAATCCAGAATTCTTCAAAGCTTCACTATTGTGAATTGATTGTATTAAAGAACCGAATCCTTTATTGTTGTTGAGCTCTACAGTTTCAGTATTTGGAAATGGATTTGCTTTAGGAACACTTGCCAAGTGGTATCTCAGGTCAAAAAAATTTGAAGCATGCCTTCTTGGTGGGGAAAGTCATCATCCAAAGAAGTGAAGAAGAAAACAAACAAGGAAAGTTTCATTGATACCTTACACCGGAAATTTAAGATTCCTTCAGAAGGTAAACCAAATAGTAGATCAGGAGTATCTCGTAGACATGGCAATGACACAATTTCAGAAAAGGGTTCTCTATCCCGACCAGAATCTAGGTCTCCTTCACCTTCTAAACAGGTATCTAGGTGTCAAAGTTTTGTCCAAAGGCCTCACGCTCAGCCACTGCCACTTCCTGATCTGCATCCTGCAATAGTGGGTCGTACAGACTCTGGAATTGGCATATCATCAAAATCAAGGCCAGAAAAAGGCTCCAAGTCATCATTATTTCTGCCTCTCCCAAGACCTGCATGCATACGTCATAGGCTAAATCCTAATGATACAGATGGAGATTGTGTTACTGCTTCAGTTTTCAGTGAGAGCTCAGCTGAAAGTGATGATCCCACCGACTCACATCATCGTAGTCTGCAAGCAACTGATTATGACAATGGGACTAGAATTGCGGCAAACAGCCCTTCCAGGTAAGCCTATCTGTGTCTTGTTAGTGCTAGAATGAGGATTTCTTATTGCCCAAGCATGGTATTGTATTATTTTATGTTTTACTTCTGGTTTTCTTCTCTTATCCATTTGCTAAAAGTCTTATCCTTGGCAAAATTTTACTTATTTTCTTGCTGAAGCTTGTTGCTCAAGGATCAATCTTCTGCAGTCAGCCAAAGTAACTCAAGAGAGGCAAAAAAACAGACTAACATTTCATTCGGTTATAGTATCTCTCCAAAAACACCTAAGAGAAGACCTTTAAGCAATCATGTGCCAAATCTTCAGATCCCACATAATGGTGCTTTCAGCAGTGCTCCTGATAGCTCCATGTCAAGTCCATCTAGAAGCCCGTTGAGAGCTTTTGGCTCAGAGCAAATAATGAACTCTCCTTTCTGGGCTGGAAAGACTTATGCTGATGTTACTTTGCTGGGATCTGGCCACTGCTCCAGTCCTGGGTCAGGTCAGAATTCTGGGCATAATTCAATGGGTGGAGATATGTCAGGACAGCTATTTTGGCAACCAAGTAGGGGCAGCCCTGAGTATTCTCCAATACCTAGTCCTAGGATGACCAGTGCTGGTCCCAGTTCGAGAATTCATAGTGGTGCTGTCACCCCTATTCATCCAAGATCAGCAGGAACAGCTACTGAAACACATACTAATTGGCATGATGATGGAAAACAACAAAGCCACAGATTGCCCCTTCCTCCTGTAACAACTTCCATTTATTCTCCTTTCTCCCATTCAAATTCAGCAGCAACATCTCCCTCTGTGCCACGAAGTCCAGGAGGGGCAGAGAATCCTGTAAACCCTGGGTCACGGTGGAAAAAAGGGAAGCTTCTGGGTAGAGGCACATTTGGTCATGTTTATGTTGGTTTTAACAGGTATAATCGTCCAAAGGAATAGTTGTTTAATTTCCCATCTTAAAAATGACATCTATTGCCCAATGGTTTATGTCATATCATCCTTTAGCTGAGTAATAGAGACTGATGTTTCTGTGTTTATAATATTTTATCAATTATATGTACTTGAAATATCTTACATGATATAATCCAGTGGGCATCTAAGATTTCTGCATGTCTGCTCTTTTGAAATATTTGCCAATGATTGCCACTTGTTGCTATGCCTACATCTGATTTCATTTTCATTGTCCGTCAGTGAGAGTGGTGAAATGTGTGCAATGAAAGAGGTTACGTTATTTTCTGATGATGCCAAGTCAAAAGAAAGTACTAAGCAGTTGATGCAGGTAAACCAATTTTCTGCCAGTTTAAATAGGTTTTCAACTGTCCAGATGAAGCGAAAAGAAATAATTGTTTCCTTGTTATTCTTAAACTTGGTTATAGCTTTGAAAGAAATGCGTATTCTTATTTCTCTGACAGGAAATTGCTCTGTTGAGCAGCTTATGGCATCCAAATATTGTGCAATACTACGGCTCTGAAAAGGTGCGCCCTATGTTCGACTATTTGTTTTATTGGCCTTAACATCTTGTCTATTATGGTTATTGAAAGTTGTTATTGAGATATTGGGAAGTTGCATTGACTAATGGATTTTGTCCAAAAGAGTTAATTCTTTTATATATTAAGAAATAGTGAACCATATGATGTTAAGAAACTTTTGGGAAATATTTTTATGGTCACTTTACTAACCACAGAACACTATTACTTGTTAAGCAATTTCTTATAAAAAAATAAATAGGGGCAAATTACTGTTATGCTTCTCTTACAGAACTATGAATAAATTCTTGAACAGGTTGATGACAGGCTTTACATATACCTCGAGTATGTATCTGGTGGGTCTATTTATAAAATCCTCCAGGAGTATGGGCAGCTTGGTGAACTAGCAATTCGCAGTTATACTCAACAGATCTTGTCTGGACTTGCCTACCTACATTCTAAGTCTACCGTCCATAGGTGAGTCAGGTTATCTATTCCTTGTTCGATATGTTAGAACTATAACTTCATGGCATCTCTACTAATATATGCATCAAGGAAAATATTGTTCATCTTACTATCTTATATTTCTTGTACAGAGATATTAAAGGAGCAAACATACTGGTAGACCCAAATGGTCGAGTTAAGTTGGCAGATTTTGGGATGGCAAAGCACGTAAGTCTAGGATTAATCACTTTCTGTTAGAAATGAACTTAATCTGATTAAAATGTAGCCAGCTCTTTGGCTAAAAAGAAATTGTAGTAGCCCAAGCTTGAAGATCAAATTATGACTTATTTAATGCTACATTCCTATTCTCTGATTAGATTTTTACTGTGAGGTTATTTCCAACTTATAAGGCATGCTTTGCAGATTGCAGGACAGTCATGTCCACTTTCATTTAAAGGAAGCCCTTACTGGCTGGCACCTGAGGTTAGACATTTTTTTTTCTCACTAGGTTTATTTCAAGTTCTTACTAATCCATTGCAAAGGGGAAAGTGACATGGTTTATGTGGTTTTAGCTTTCTCCAGTTCTGAAGTTTTCTTTCTATTATTTTCCCAGATTATAAGAAACCCTAGTGGTTGCAACCTTGCTGTCGATATATGGAGTCTTGGATGCACTGTTTTGGAAATGGCTACAACGAAACCTCCTTGGAGTCAATATGAAGGGGTCTGTTATAAGAATAGAAAGATGGGATATTTTAATTTCAAAGCTGTTTAATTTGCCTTTAATAATAGCAGCTTTTTTTGTATTTTTTATTTCTATTTATTGTGTGATATTTGTATGTCAGGTTGCGGCTATGTTCAAGATTGGAAATAGCAAGGAACTTCCACCCATTCCAGATTACCTCTCAGATGAAGGGAAAGATTTTGTGCGCCAGTGTTTGCAACGCAACCCACAACATCGTCCTACTGCAGTTCAGCTTTTAGGCCACCCATTTGTAAAATATGCTGCCCCTTTGGAAAGGCCTATTCCAGATGCTGAGCCTCCTGATCCTACCCCTGGCGTGACAAGTGGGGTGAAAACTCTGGTACTTTTCTTTTTCATATTGTTTTATCTAATCCATAATTATGTTTTGAGCGTGCATTATATGGTTGCATTCATTTCCTTCAACAGTTCATTCAAGTTATGAAATATATTTTTTATAATTGAAATAAATTTCTGTATAAATGTAAAACGGGTGACAGTCATTGCTGTAATTTCCAGACCTAAAATGATATGCAGTAGTACATTGGACCTTGAATGATATATTCTGAAAGCACAATAACTTTTCAAGTTTCCATTACTTCATATTGAAAATCTCCATGGTTAGCTGGAAAAGAACTGAAGGTATGATATGATATTGATTTCGGGATTACATAACCGTGCAAGAGGCATCGTATTCCTTAAGTTGACATTCTCAGTGCACTTTTTTCTTTTTTTTTTTTTTTTGGGGGGGGGGGGGGGGGGAGAGGCTGGTGGTGTTGGTTACAGTCTTGCCTTGCGTAGGTTACCATGTGTAATATGGACTGTGAATGAAGCACCATGTAACACAGAAAAATGTAGATATGCCTAATTGGTCTCCTCAATACTCCCCTTGGAATTTTGGTATTTCAGACCTTAAATCTCATTGGAATATTCTCTCATGCTTTGCTATCAGGGCATTGGACAAGCCAGGAATTATTCCTCCCTGGAGTCAGAGCAACTTGCTGTTCATTCATCTAGAGTTCCGAAACTGCATGCTAGGTCTCTCTCTCTTTCTCTTACTCTTACACACACAAACTCGAATATAGAGGATAAAAATGATGGTTGTTGAGTCTCATTTCAATTCCTTATTATGCAGTGATATCAATATTCCAAGGAATGTATCTTGCCCTGTTTCACCCATAGGAAGCCCTCTTCTACATTCAAGGTCACCGCAACATCTAAATGGAAGAATGTCTCCTTCTCCCATATCTAGCCCCCGGACCACTTCAGGCTCGTCTACACCGTTGACAGGTGGCAGTGGTGCTATACCTTATGGTTATCTGAAACAATCGCCTTACTTTCAGGAGGGTCTTGGTAGCATGCCAAAGCCCTCAAATGGACTTTATGTCAGTGGCTCTTCCTGTCATGATAATAATCCTGACATTTTTCGAGGCTTGCAAGCAGGTTCTCACATCTTTTCTGAACTTGTTCCATCAGAAAATGACATTTTAGGAACTGGAAGATCAGTCCATGGGGAATCTTATGATGGACAGTCTGTATTAGCTGATCGTGTTTCTCGACAGCTTCTGAAGGATCACGCAGCAATGAGCCCATCCCTGGATCTAAGTCCCAGCTCTCCTTTACCTTACCGGAGCGTTATCATCTAAACTCAGCTTTGAAGATTCACCGATCAGAATGTCTTTTGGGTCTTACGGGATCAATTTGTATTCATCACTTCTTCTAAGGCAGCGTATGGATCAAATGTGGAACCAGAACAGAAATTCGAGGAATAAGGTTGAAGAGCAAGGAAGTGAGGTGGCAGGTAGGTCATTTGCCAAGGATCGGGGTTTAGGTGTTCAATAGACCATTTATTGATTCCAGTTAGATGTTCAATAGACCATTTATTCAGGTGAAAATATTCCCGGAAAATAAGAATGTTGCTGCCGTACGGCATGAATCTTGTACAGAGTTGAGTGTGTAAATCAACTAATGCTTGACTGAACTGCAGTGGTGAGAAAGTTGGCAAAAAATGTCTTGGCTGCAAATCAAGGGGAAGATCATCGGTTTTCGGTAGACACAGTTGTACAGATGTTTAAGGAACCAAACCAGAATTCCGAGTTTTGTGATCAGTAAAGGGAACTGAACTAATTCTAATGGTCTAGTGCTCGACATGATTCGTTGTACGTACATTACCAGTAGATTGAAGAAATCTAATTCCGTGGTTGCACTTTACGACCCTTGGTGGTTACTACTAAGCAAAGGGATTTTACAGGTTTTGGTAGCTTCACGATCTTGTTGCATTTAAAGCTTGCATCTGTACATTATACTTTGAGGAGAGAGGGACCTTGAACTACTGAAAGAGGTTTAACACCAAATTGCTTTAAGCATCCAAAATTCAACCGTGAAGTGAATTTGCAGTTGTCTTTGTCATTTTAGTTTTTTTATCAGATGGATCGAACAATTTCAGATCCAGTCTCAATGGCAGAGTGGAGTAATTGAACTTCTTCAAAATGCATTTGACAAGTCAAACTTCCATAAGAACCAAAGTACTTCATTATAGCTGCTGAGAAATATAAAGATTTTCAAATTAAATATAGTTCAAAGAAAACAAAATTTATATGAAAAAAAAGAGACGTATAAAAGACAAGGCTAACAACGGTTTAGGTGGTTCGGCTTTCCACGGACAGATTACACCAAGAAAAAAAATCAACCATTTGTTCCTCGACAGTTTGGATTAGTGAATCTTTGACGATGGTAATTGATATTCCCCCTCATCACCTGCTGAAAACAAATCATGAACATTTGAGCACTTAAAGTGTATAATCATTATGATTATTGAACACTAGGCTACCGTAAGATAATTTGATTTCTTGTTTTGAAGGAATTACCACTGGACCAACTGGTAGAGTTCACCTCCTAGTCTTTTTCTCTATCACCGGATGCGGTACAAGTGAGAAAATGGCTCTTGGTGTACTTTTGGAGCAGGTTTAGCCACTTCTGGGACCCCAAAAACATTCCAAAATCTTAGTGTCTCATCCCCTGCAGCTGAAGCCACTGTGCAACCATTCGGGCTTTGAACCATGTGAAGAACTCTAGATGTATGACCCATTATCTCTGCCATCTTCACCATTGATGGGTATTTCCAAAGAATTAACTGATTCTGAGTAAATCCATGAGAGCTCAGAAGCTCCCTCTCATTCTTGTTCCACAGCAAAGCACAAACTTGAGAGCCAGTATCCACTGAATTCAGGCATGCACCTGTATGTGTGTTCCAAAATTTTATGGTTCGATCACCTCCACCTCCGCCAGAGGCCAGCAAATTGCTCTGGAAAGGGCACCAGGCAAGGGCTTTAACAGCAGAAGTATGATCCTCCAGCCTGTGTATCCATTGTGTTGGTGAATTTGAAGATGCCTTGGACATATCCCATATGTGAACAAGATTATCATTGCCTCCACTGGCCAGTTGTTGTCCAGAAGCTGACCATTTCAGCCCACAAATTTCTTGCCGATGTCCTCTGTAGGTTTTAACAACATGGGATTTAATCCTTACATCATTGTTAACTATCATACCATCCATTCCTCCAGTTGTAAGAATGTGACTGTTCCATGCCATTGAGCCCACTCTTGATCGGTGACAACCTCTCAGAGTGCGCAACTGCAAGCATTAGAAAGTAAAGTATTGTGTTGGAATAAGTGACAGAACTGGGAAACAAAAAGAAACTGCTAATATTTAGGGATTATACAAACCTGCCGGTTTGAAGCAGAATCCCATAACTGTACTTCAGAATTGTTCAAGCCAATGGCAATATGCCGACCATCAGGAGCCCAACTCACACTTGTTACCGGGCCATTGTCATCATCAATGGTAACAAGTTCTGAGGTAGAACTATCTGAAGCATCCCACAAATAAACAGTGTTTCCAAGTGCTATTGCAAGAACATTGCTGCTGCCCCAGTCCAATAAATTCAAGTAAAAGTCATCCATAAGGTCAGGAGCATCCAATGTTCTCTCAGAGCTCTGAAGAACCAAATGATGATCACAAATGCATTAGCATCTGTGGAACCAAAACCTAATGTCGAAAGTCCAAACTAGTTAAATTGCATATGTAGCATGTTCTGCTTACCTGGGGAATGTGTCTTCGGGGCTTCAAAGGTTTCGCTGGGTGAACAGAAGTTGTGTGGTTGGAAGGGAAGAGTTCAACAGGTGTTGGTGGCTTGTTCTTGAAAGCCAAGATTCGAGTCCTATTCATGTTCAAGGCCTCAGCTAGCTGCATCCTATAGGCGTCCCTGGCTGGTGAGAAAACTATCTGGTTCTCTTTGATCTTCCTCCCTTCAGTCAGCATGTAATGTGCATAATCATAGTCCATTGCTGAACGATTTGGTATGAATCTATCCAGCTGCCAGTACAAAGAAAACATTCAATTTGAATGTCATTGCAAAGTGTAATTTATCAAGATATAATTTTAAGCAAATCAATTTCCTAAAATAAAATTTTAAGACCAAGGTTTCATTACTATTTACGTATATTCCATTATCCAGCTGCCAGTACAAAGAAAACATTCAATTTGAATGTCATTGCAAAGTGTAATTTACCAAGATATAATTTTAAGCAAATCAGTTTCCTAAAATAAAATTTTAAGACCAAGGTTTCATTACTATTTACGTATATTCCATTGTGAAATTGGAAAACCATATAAATAAAGGACAAGAAAGCATTCATGTGAATGTCATCACAAAATCTAATTTATCATGCTGTAAAATTGAAGTCTTATTTAAACAAATCTGTTTCCTAGAATCAAAATTTAAGACCCAAGGTTTCATTACTATTTACTTATATTCTTTTGTGTGATTGGAAAACCATATAAATCAAGGACAAGAAAGCATTCAAATTGCATGTCATCACAAAGTCTAATTTATCTAGTTGTAAAATTGAAGGCTTAATTTAAACAAACGTGTTTCCTAAAATCATTCACGACCCAGATTTACTCGTATCCCTTTGTGAAATTGAAAACCTATGTAAATCAAGGGCAAGAAAACCCTGTTTTGCAATAATTAAATAAAAAAAAAGTATTAAGTTGGGATACTTACATTTTCTTTAGAATTTATTCTCTGGAGAATCTGTTCCTGAAGTGGGCATCTGGATCGTCCCCTCAAATTTGAAAAAGGATTCAAAGATCCTGCATCCATAGTGTCAAACAAATAAAATAACAAAAAAATAACAAAAATTAAACAAACATAAGAAAAAGACCCTTCAAGAAATGAGTAAGCAAAGCCCTAAAGAATTATTTGTATATACGAGCCCTGAACCTGCAAAATTCAAATCAAAATTTTTTATGAAAAAAAGAAAGAATGATAGCAGAACTAAAATCAAATGGAAAAAACTAGAGAAATGCGGGAGTAAAGAAGCTATGGCTGTAGATGTTCGAGAGAGAGATTGATTAAAGATAATTGGATGAATCGACGAGCATATACAACATTGACGATTAAGAGAACATAAGCAGATGTATTCGCCTTTGGAGTTTAGAGTACTTCTAATCTTTGTTTAAGGAAAATATCTATCTAGACTCTAGAGTTTATGAAACGCGACAACGGCTACTTTTTCCGCAAAGAACCGTTATAATTCATTCAATCCCGTATTGTGTATCAACACAGAGGGGCTTGAGTTGATGGACCCGCTGCCACTGCCTCTGCCACGTCGGCTTGCTAATTGGGCTTCATTTTATGGTAAAATATTTAAACCTGAAATTCAGTTAGTTGAAAAACACCCGTTTATTCCCAAAGATTTTGATGAAGAATTACACTAAAATTTTATTTATTAAATGAATTTTAAGGGACATTTTTACCATTATTAATTAATAATTATCCTACTTATTTTTTTTATCTTCAATATTTGTATTAAATTATTTTAAATTAAAAAATAATAAAAATATAGTTAATTATAAATTGGTTTAATTATTATTTTGATATAATAATATGTTAAATATAATATATTTTTTAATATTAGGTTCTTTTTTAAGAGCTATGAGGATTGGCGACTGGTAATGGGATCAACTGTCTAGGTCAATGGGTGAGGGATGTATGCCTTGGTCTTTGATTTGTAAGTTGGAGGTGCTACGAGTGCTTACCACCATCTTTCATTTCCCGGCAATGAAACCAAATAGGGGAATGAAATGTTTGAGACTAAGATATATATTTTCAAATAAAGAGGACAAACTCTCCAATTTAATACTAGACATATCAAATAACAAATCTTATCCTAAAAAAAAAAAAAACCTTGAGCTATATAATAGAATTATCCTTTTAATTATAAGTTTAAAATAAAGGAGCACTACTTTCACTCCAACTCCACCACTTAAGATTGTGGCTGTCCTACAATTCTAATACATAATTTTGGTTCATATGCGATTGCCACTGGCTATATACTTTTATTATTTAATCATCTTCATGCTGAAATCCCAGAGTTTCTTGGCCAACTCAACATTCCTTCCATGTGCACTTGCTTGGCCTATATTACTGTCCTTGAAGTATTCACCACTTCTACCCTTTACTTGTGGATGCAATGCCACATAGCATGTGGTGGCAGCTCCCTGTAACCAGATAAAAGTATATTATTGCATTTCAAAAAAAATGGGCATTTCAGTGGACTTCCCAACAATTGCAGCAATTTTACAAACAACATGATGCACAAAGCCAAAGCTAGAAAAAATTTTAAAATTATATATTTTTATGAAAGTTAAAATATAATTTTATCGTTGTATTAGTTTATATCTTTATAAATTTTTTAAAGGGTTAAATTAAAATTTTATTAATTTGTAAGGTGAAAATATAATTTAAACATTTACTAAATTATAATTTTATAGTCAAAAATGTTTTTTTCCCGCGCCCCAGTTAGCCACAGCCCCATGTGAGAATTTATAAAAAGGAAGCCCCAAGTCCTTTCGACACCTGTCCATTGCTTTTTACATGAAAAAGATAATTGCTAAATTTCAATTCTAATCCTTTGAGATTATAAAAGAATGATTAAATTTCAATTTTGATCTCAATATTTCACTCAAATTTGAGATTTAACCTCTATACTTTAATTTTGAAATAATTTTGTACCTCAACTTTTAAAATGTTATTAATTAGTTTAAATACTTTATTTTGATTAAAAAGCTGATGTGAATTTTCTAAGAATTGTTAACACTATTAAAATTCTCTAGTAAATCCAAGTCTATAACAGTGTTACATGGACACTGAATATTTTTTTTTTTCTATTTCAAAATTTTAAACCAGCAATTTTAATAGAAGAATGTTAACAGGGTTAACAAAAAGTCCTAAACTTTTAAATTTAAAAAATAAATGGACTAAATTCTTGAAAATAAAAGTATAGAAATTAAATTCCAAATATTCAAAGCATGCAATAACTTTGAGCATAATATAACCTTTAAATTTTTACTTTAAAATTTATTAAAAAATTAAATAATTAACCAGCATGGGTGGAATCATACTAGTTACTATAAAATGTATGAGCCTCACCTCAGTGATAGGGAAGGGACTTGCAGATACTGGGATTCGAACCCCAAACCTGTTATGGATGGTTGCATGAACCAACCGAGTCTTGTTTTTGATCTTTCTATTCAAATAGCATGAGGTCCTTGAGCTTAAACCCAAACCCTCCAATTTCCAGCATGAAAGATTACCAAATATTTTTAAAGTACATAGTAAGAATGATAGATCGAAGGCTATATGCTACGATTAGTTGCCAGTGCATGATCATTGGTAATGCTATGCAAAAGGAGGTTACCTGCTGAACATTTTTTAGTGCAATCTTACCAAAGATATTAACAAGACCTGCATCAAGACCGAAACAAATGTGAGAATGAGATGCATGCTACATATAATGCAGCGATGTTAATACTGTAGAGAGTTCCTCTTCTTCTGTTTTTTTGTAGGTAGCAAATGTACAATTATAACTAAGGAATTATAGTCATAAAATCAAACACTAAAATGTTACCACTAATAGGACCCATATGACGGAATAGATTGGTGAAGATTGCTCCTGGGTGAAGTGAATTTGCGGTTATATCCACTCCATCTTCCTGCTCAATCAATTAGAGAACATCATTATGCAAAGTGTGCTTTGTAAGACAAATTATAAAAATCATATTGACTACTGAGCATCAAGAAAAACGTCTGAATAAAATGTTTGATCTGTTTCAAAAGGAACTTCAGCTACACAAAATATAGACAGACAAGTGGGGGCAAGCTGAAGAATGAAACAGAAAATGGCAACAACTGAGATTTAGTTTTAGATATGGCAATCCTTGTATGGGTGTTGTGTCCCATATTTAAAAAATAAAATAAAATTGTGCCAACTGTGTAAACATAAACATAACAGGGATTATTAAAACGATACATATATAAAAGTGCATGTCGTATTTATTACATAGCTCGAGTTTATAAAACATTCATGTTTATGCCATACTTTCATGTTGTGTACAGGTTCCTCTAATAGACAGTCAAGGACCAAGTTCAGCTTCCTCCACCTTAAACTAATTCAAATGTACCAAAAGGGCCTCAGACACCAGAAACTTTACTACTGATCAAAATCTTCGATGCCATAGAAAAGATCACATACCTTTAGGCGTTTAGCTAGTTCATTAGCATGCAGAACATTTGCAAGTTTTGATTGGCCATATGCAGCAAAATTGCTGTACCTGTACATTACCAAATTGAAAAAAAAAAAAAAACAAAAAAAGCAATGACAAAAGATAATTTTATTCTGCTTAATGGAAGTTACCCGATAGCTGTATCTTAGAATAAGCATAAACACATTTCACTTTGTTTTAATATCAAACAAGTAATGCTAATGACATTGATAGTAGAATATCATTATAAGAACCATTACACATATATTAACTAAGGAAAAGTCATCATGTCAAAGTTTAAGAGATAATAGTCAATTTCTTCTTCCGGAACAAACACGTATTTTTCCCAAGAAGACATTGAAATTTGCTTTTCCTCAGAATCTCTAATTAGATAATAAGGGCATAACTGAATGCATTTTAGAGAGGGGGTATGGTGTTACCCCGATTGATCATTAATCTTGTCAAAATGAATTCCTTCCTTATAAGTGTAACGGTGAGCTTCTGATGAGACATTTATAATTCTTCCCTCTCTTTTGCTTGTCCGTGCAGCTTTCTTCATAGTGTCCAGCAAGAGATTTGTCAAAAGCAAATGACCTGTTTTTGTTCAAAAAAAGTTATACAACAAAGCTTTAACAATGGCCTAGTTTTCTGTTTCTTTCCTCCCCTTTCCTGAAGCAATTAACCATAACCAAACTCTATGCAACAGAAAACATGAGCAATAATTGTAGGGGTTGCAAAAAAAGCTATGTTTAGATTTTGAGTTCAGAGAGAGGAAAACGAGATGGAAAAAACTATTTTTATACCTAGATGTTCTAAATTCACCGTCACTATGAAAATGGGCTGCTTCCATAAAGTAAACACTGGAAAAGATTATCCATTTCTATTACAGAATTGTATGTTCAAGCTTCAAAATGTCAAGAAGAGAATGCCATTGGGATCAAGTTTATGCTAACATACCTATGTGATTGGTTGCAAACTGTAGTTCTATATTGTCCTTTGAAAGCATGAAAGGAGTTGCCATAATTCCTGCATTATTACTGACAGCAAAGAAAACAAGTTTTATATTCTTGTTTAATTGATTGCCTAAAAAGACTATTGCAGGGAGTTTTTTAATCATGTGTACATTGGTAAGCAGACTGGGAGTTGGAGATTGATGTTACAAATAGCAGATTTAACAAGCAGATGACTATAAACTTAGTTACTACTCTGGCTGGGAATTCATATATAAAAGGCTGCCCACTCTCATTGTCTACTTACATAAGGAGATTCAGAGGGTGACCTGAGGAGCTGAAATCTGCTGCAAATTTCCTCACAGAAGCCATTGAACTGAGATCTAACTCCATTGTATCAACTTTAGCTGTTGGAATTTCCTTCACAATTGCTTCTTTAACATCTCTACCAGCAGCCACATTCCTGACCCCCATAATTACATGAACACCACGCAGAGCAAGAACACGTGCGGTTTCAGTGCCAATACCACTAGATGCTCCTATAATTACGTTCGCCATGAAAGAGAAACTATGCTTGTTAGAAACATAAGAAAACGATTGAACCAAACAACTTATGCAATGTGTACATGGTTAGGATTAAGTACCTATCAAGCCAAAGCCCAAGCAATAAATCATGTAACATGCCCAACAAACCAATACCTTTTTTCAATCAACATACCTAAAGGTCAAGGTTCTCATAAATGCTTACATCTGCATCCCCATGCAAGATTATGAGTTATACTCATCCTAAAGTTTGAGAAATCTGCACCCAAAGACCTTCAGCCACATCCCTAAAACACTGAAGTGTTGCCCCATGACAGAAATATTTCTACATAACCAAACAGATTAACCAGGGAGGAATTACTGTCTTTGACTCATTATTTATGTCCATAGTCTGAAGAAGCCTGTGAACTTAGGTGGTGAGATCTCTGGCCTAGCATGACAAAGACTAGCAAAGGGTCTCAGTTTCAGGGTTTGAAAATGGAAAAAGGGATAGTTTCCTTGTTTAACCTTACCAATAAGAGGAAGCAAGGTACACCCAACACTAAAGGCAGCTATGGAAGCTAAACTCATATGATATCAGAATGGCAAATTCCCCCTAATATGGTTACCAGAATATCTATCAATGGCTACTGACCACACTATAGGACATCGCATCATCATTGAACTGTAACATGCTTAAGTAGAATAATTAAAAAAGAAAAAGAAATGTATTGGAATTGTTTACAGCTGAGAAAAAAAATCACTTCCCCCATCTGGATCTCGTTTCACTGTTCATGCCGGAATCATGTAAGGAGCGGCCAAAGACAAAGATACAAACAAAGTAACAAACACAAACTAGGCAGAACAGAAACCATAAAATTTCTACTTCTCATATTCTCTATCAACATATAATATGCATCTAAATGTAAAAGACTCAAAACAGAATCATCAGGAGAAAGAAAAACTGTAAAAATTACATTACATGCGAGAAACAAGAACATAGCAAAATAGTTTCCTCACCGCATGCGAAATTTAAAAAGTCGACAAACCTGTAACAATGGCAGTGAGACCAGTGCCATCGATCCCCTGTGTAACTTCCTCAGCTGTGGAAGATGACGAAAACCCAGATGGCCCTTTTCTACCAAACAGCCACATGTTTGTAAATAACAGATACCCTTTACCTGTATGCAATAAGGGTCATTCACAAACTCCAAGGACTCTTCGACTGTGATTTTAAAGACAGATTTGAAGTAGGAAATGAGTACGAGGAAAGAGGGTCACACAGCCTTGAAGAGAGTGAGTTGTGAAGTCTGTATTTTGCCAAGCCAACCTGACGTACATTATCTAGACCCTACAACAATAGTTGCAAAATCATCATAAACGGCTGCTTTTCGGGGTGAACGTATTTATTCATCGTGAAATTAGCTTAATGAAATATAAAAGCTTTCCCATTGCATTGTGAAGCCTTGATTGAAAATTGAGTATGGGGGTCTACCTGTTCACACGTACGTTCTATCAGCATTAAGACTCGCTCGAAATTTGAGAAAGTAAAAAATAAAAATATTAAATTTAAAAAATCAGTTTAGATGGAAAAAAATTAAATTTATTTAAAAAATAAGTCAGACTCAAATATTCAAGGTTTGAGTTCAATCTAACCTGTTTTCAAGTTCATAATATTTTATATATATTATGTAATTTAAAATTTATAAAAAATAAATTTATATTAAATATATAATATTAATCTAATGTAAATATTAAAATAATATTAAGATGACTATATAAAAATTTTAATAAATTAAAATAATATAATGTTTAAAAAAATTAAAATTATAATATGAGTGGACTTAAAATAGACTTAGGTTAATCTTGTGCAAGTATTGGCGCTTTAACAAAATTTTAATACCATATTTTAAATCGAATGAGATTGAATTTAGACAAACATAACATACGTTAATATCATATTTAAATTCGACCCAGATATAGGGAGACCCATAAACACCTAATATTAGGTAATTGACAACTCAATAATGTGAAGTGTTTGTTGTGTTTTACTTTGTTAAAGGAAGAAAATGTCTCTGCCCCATAATAACTAATAATTAGAATAATAATAAAATAATTTTTTTTTTTAAAAACATTGAACATCTTTTTAAATCCGTTGATACAGAGTTCTTTTACTTCACTAGTCGTGGATATAATAATATTTGTTATCTTTAATACAGGTTTATTATTTTAAGCAGTGAAGCAAGTCCTAATTTTGTGTGGTAAGTCATCTATTCAAGTATAAATACCATGTATGGTTTTGTCAATTTTCAAATTCGACAAATCAGTCCTTAAAAAAAAAAAATTTAGTCTCTATATTTATTGAAAGTGAGTATATAAGAAAATTCAATAATGGTGTTAATTGATTTCATTAATATATGATAAAAAAATTAATTTATTCCTTATATTTTTCTTACTTGTGCGTTCATGTGTATTTATTTAAATATGTTTTATTTAATTATTTCTTTCAATAATTTTCAATATTTTATTTGGTAAGCATTTTGTAAATATAAAGAATTAGTAATTTGGATAAAATTAAGTTAGTTTTCAAAAAAAATTGTTAACTTAGTAATGTAGAAAGCAGTGAAAAACAAAGTTATTCCAATTTATTTTTGAAAGTAAAATTATCCCAATTTGTTTTTAAAATGATATGCTTTGGAAGATAAATTATTTTATTGACTCTTCCCACCACATTATCTATGGTCATTTTTTAATTATTTAATGATATTTCAGAATTTTTTTCCATGTCATTAACACATAATTTTAATAATTTTTTATTATGAACCTCAAACCTTGAATATGACCATCGAACTCCGAACCATGAACTTAAACCTTAAACTCGGATTGAAACCCCAAACCTTAAATTCGAATCTTTAACTCGAACTCTGAACCCTAAACTTTTAGGATTGGAGTTCAAGATTTAAGGTTTCGATTTGGAGTTTGATTTTGAAATCAAGGTTGAGTTTAGGGTATAAGGCCAAGGTTCTGGGTTCGGGGTCAAGATTTTGGATACTAGGTTCGAGGTAAAAGAATTACTAAAATTATGTGTCAATGACATGAAACAAAAGTATTGAAATATTATTAAATAATTAGAAAGTGACCATAAATAATATGGTGGGAAGAATCTATAACTTTATTTATTGTTTTTATAAGAATAATTTGAAATTTCACGTGTGAATATTATAGATATGTCATGTGTCAGGAAAAATAAGTGTCCATGTCAATTAGTGTCTTAAACCTTATAATGTAATTATATTCTAGTTTTCTTTCTTGTACAATGCACATGTTTATCGGCTGTATTGATTAATTTTTTTTTAAAATTGTAATATATATATATATATATATATATATATAAAACATTTTCTACTATTGTAATAAAACTAAAAATATATTTTATATAATCATATTTATTTATAAAATCAAATTTCGAAACATAATAATAAAAAAATATTTTCTTTGATAATTATTTTCAAAATAAAATTTATAATTACTTACATAAACTATTTGATTTTTTGATTTAAAGGTGGGTTTTTTTAAGAACAAACAAGAAAATAATAGGGCTTTTTTTTAATTTTAGTAAAAGAATTTCTTAATTTTTAAAAGGTTGGAAATAATGAGGACTTAAATTGTGATTTAGGAATGGACACCTTTAAATAATTTACAAAACATGGATAAGTTTAAAAAGGAATTTACCCATTCGCAAAAATATAAATCTCTATTTTATTGACTTAAAGTCCATTTTACATAAAATTGGTTATTCTAATTGAATGAACTGGTATTTTTTTTCTTCTTTATTTATTTTTAAAATCATTTTTTCAATATATCATAAAAATTTAGAAGCAAATTTATTATTTAAATAAGTAAATATAATGCTTGTGATTAAAATAAATAATTTATATATAATCATTAATTTAAGAAAATAATCGTGTAATTTATTATTTATATGTGCATTAATTAAGATTTGATTTTAATTATTATTTAAATTTATAAATATATAAATAAATTAATTATATTCAATTTATAAATAATATTATTTAAAAATTTTAAATATTTAATAGTTTTATAAAATTAAGTTTTGATCCATTAATATGGCGTTTTTAATTATTAGATTTTTTTCAATTTTATAAAACCCGTGCACAGCAGTGTATGTAATTTAAGTATTTTAAATATTTAAAATTAGAAATTATTGATATTACTGAAATAATATATTATAATTTTAAAATTATAATCTATTTTCAAAATAATAAAAATCGAGGTAAATAACACAATATGTATGATATATATATATATGATTGGTTAAGAATTTTAAAATTTTTAAACACACACAAAAAAAACTAAAAGCCCAAAACATCATAAGGAATCATAAAATTCCAAAATTTCAAAAAAAAAAGAAGATAAAAATATTATAAAAATAAAAAATACTGACAAAATTTTAAAAAATGATTTTAAATTTTAAAGTATTATTTAAAAATTTTAAAAAATAAAAGTTCCAAACTTTTTTAAAATTAAAAATCATAATTATCTTAAAAAATTAGTAAAAAAAAATTCAAATCATTCACTAAAAAAATATAAATTTCAGAAAACAATAAATTTCCAAATTTTGAAAAAAAAAACCCTAAAATTCTATTAAAAGGTGAGTTTTTTTTTTAACAATGTTTTGGTATGATATCACTTTTAAAATTTGTACAAATTCATTACAACTTAAATACATGAAAAACAAACAAACACAGTATGAATTATATTTTTTTCTAGAACATTATTGTAAACATTATGTAAAATATGAGATAAGTTTAGATATAATATAAGACAAACACACAAATTATTCTATATGGCATGCATTACAAAATGCATCAATTTCTATATGAAATGAAGTATTTGCTCTCGAAATATGATACCAAATGACTCAGTAGCCTATACCGAATCCTGGTGTCTTGGGTAGCAAACAAGGTGAGTTTTTAAGCTTTGGAAGATGGTCTTTTGATACCTAAGAACACAAAAATTGAAAACAATGTGAATTATATGAATTTAAACAGTAAAGATAACGAAGAAATTGAAAAGACAAGGGAGGAAGATGGAATAGATACATAGATGGATATCAATAAAATGATAAATATCCAATTGAACCTTTCGAAAAAGATTTCCCAACAAACTCAATCATTGGTTTTAATCTACCTTCCAAGAATGAATACTTGGCAACCCGAACTTTGACTAACTTTCCCCAAAATCTTAAACAAGATTAAGTAAAAAAAGTATCCTCTTCACAATAACAATAATTAAATCTTACAAAATAAAATATTCTAAAATCTTATGAACAAAAACAAAAATTGAGTCTTGCAAAATTAAATATTTCAAAGAGTGTTTTTATTAATTAAATAATAAAAAATAATATATGTTTGGTTATAGAAAACCTAATGCCACATATATAGAGAGAGAGCCCCAAACTACTTGGAAAACAAAGAAATAACCCTTCCTTTGTCTCTAAGCAATGGACCTAGTCATAATAATACTCGTTAAGCTAAACTAGTCTAAAATACTTAAATATTTTTAGTAAATAAATTTAAGCCTCAAAATCGAACCCCATATGATTTAAACATGGATCAAGGTTCAAACCTCGTAATTCCTGTAATAATCTATTCAAGAAATTCTACTTGTGCAATCTTCACAAAAAATGGCTATAACTTGAGCTCTCGAACTTGAAATCAAATGATTTAAAATATATTCTAAAGCTAATAGATATAAATATTTCATCATTTATAAGACATCTTGACCTAAAAATACTTAGATCCCATCAAAAAAAGCATCACAAGTTGACTAATTTTCTAAAGTTGAAAAGTGACGGCTTGACTAAATTAAATTGAATTAATTTCTCCCCATTCGTGCATGTTGAATCAATGATTGACGCTTAATAAAGTCTTCAAAGAATGTTCACACCCATGGTTCTCAATTTTGAACCAAGATTTCTATAATGGCCTGATTCTCAGTGGTATCGAAAAATGTGATTTTGGAACCCCATTTTCGTAAATTGAGTCCATAAATATAAAATAGGAATATTTACGAAGGTAGTGTAAAATATATTGAGGAATGGTCAAGTAATTTAGTTGATAAAATAGTTAATTAAAGCTTAAGGATTGAATTATAAAAATCCAATTGCTATAGTGTTTTAAATAACAAAAGGTTTGAGGACTTAGATAGCAATTATCCTAAGGACCTAGATAGAACTCCACTTTGCTTAGCTAATGATTAATTAAGTATAATAAAACATTAATTTAATTAATTAACTAAGCTTAATTAGTTACAATCCATGTATAAAAGGAAGATAGTGGGAAGAAAGATGAGAATGCTCATCTTCTTCAACCATCCAAAGAAGAAAAAAAAAAGGAGAAAGCTTCAAGCATTCATCCATTTGACCATACTCAAAATTCTCGGGTAATCAAGTTCTTTTTCATGTAATTTTTATAAATTTGTGATAATAGGAGCTTGATTTAGCTAGCTCATGTATCAATTTGTTCAATTTTTGAAATTCTATTAAGTTTTCATTGTTGATAAATTGATGAAATAGACTAAAAAATTGATAGATATTGAGTTTAGATTATGAAATGGACTAAATTGTAAAGTTAATTAAGCTTGTTTGTTAGCTTTTGAAACATTAATGACCAAATTGAATAAATGTAAAATATATCATGAAATGATTCTAGGAATAGAAATTATAAGGTCCCTAATAAAAGAATGTGAAATTGGATTTTAATCTGAAGCTAGGAATTGAAAGATATGTCTATCTCGAGTTCAAGGGCTAAATTGAATAAAATAAAAAATATGTGTGAAAATTAGGATCATGTATCTCATGACATTGTTGCTAGAAAAAATTTGGTTCAGAAATGATTTTCTTGCACAACGGAAAATAAAAATTTTAAAAATCTATCTGGTTTGTGATATTTATAGTAATAAACCCTAGACTAAAATTATACTTGTGTTTTTGGATAAATGGATCGTTGTCGTTCCTAACTTTCAACCAAATGATCTTCTCCACTATTCGCGTACCACAAATTACTTCGAGTGTGGGCTCAAATGATTTGAATCAAACACAGAAAATAGAAATAGTTTTCTTTTCTTTTTAGGTGAAAATGAAGATTCTCTTCTCAAATAGAAACTAGCAAAATCATTATTCCGAAAAATATATTTAATTCTTAGAGATTAAAAGTTCTCTATTTACGAGCAGAATAACAATATCTTAAAGTTGTGTCAATAGCCTTAGTGATGCCATCTATTTATAGGGAGAGAAGGTAGAACCCTTGTTGAATTAGAGAATTTTATTTCAAATAGGAAAACACTTCCTACTTAAAGTAGGATTAGGGTGGGCGACACACCTTTGGAATTCCTACTAAGGTTGTTGTCCCATCATATTCTATAAGGGGATTTTGTTCCTTTCTTACATCAAGCCCAATTATGAGTACTTCTCGAAAATTGTAACCTAGTACTTTGTAATCTAATCCAACCCAATTTTGTTTTTCTATTTCTCAAAATAAACTTCAATACCTATATTTAGTTAAATAATTTTCTCATCCCAATTTTACCCATGGTAAAATTATAATGATTTTACCCCTGATAAAATTTTCAAGAAAATATATTTAATATATCACCATTCAACTTGTTCATTATGATCGTATGATTTATTTTCATTTTTGAGCTTTAAAATAGCTCAAAACCATAAACTCAATCTTTTGATCATTTTTGAGAATTCCTTATTCATTTTTAAATGAATTCATTTCTCATTTTCATTTTCATTTCCATTTTGAGAAATCCACATTCATTTTAAAAAGATTCTATTTTCATTTTCATTTTGGAGAAAACCATAATCATTTCCTGAATGTTTCCCATTTATCCATTTCGCCATTTCTATTCAATTTTGTTCATTTGATTCATCATGCAATTTATTTTTGGTTTCAACGAGCTAGCGGAGGGACCAACTAATTGGGGCTCAAATGATTTATAATAAAGTTCTAGCTTTTTGCCTATTAAATTATAAACTCATTTATTCATGAAGTCATTCCACTATATATCATGTCTAAGTTCTCCCCAACGGGATACCATTACAAAAACAACTCGATCAATGCTCCTCCAATGACATTGTCATAAGTGTGTTACCCTCATAGGATATCCTTAATCTCTTTGAGATAATATTCATTCTCCCAATATGATCTTATTTTATCTCATGGTAACCATTACATCTTCCTTCATGAAAAGTCAATCACTATGAAATAGTGATCAAGTCATCCATCACAAAGACGAATGAACCATGACCATGTTTACTTTTCATCAACCATGTAATGTGAATCAGAGGATATCATTTACCATGTCTTGGGCTATGAATTCTACTATTGTGTATGGCGCTACAAACTGTACAAGTTATACACCCAACGCACTAGCTTTCGGTTCTTTATGTATTCAACTCAAGCTTTTACTTACATCAAAGTGTACGAGTCACACATACATAGTTTGTCATCCACTCAGGATTTAGGTATGTCAAACTATGATTGCTCACAAGTGAATAAATCCATAAACAAATTTAGGATCTATTCTTCTTGGGTTTAGTACGATGTACTATTAGTCTAGTTAGTCACATCTATGTCTCTATCTTCTAGGAGACATTTGTTCTGATGCCCAAGATAAAACATCTCCTCAATTAGACTCGATAGATGAAATATTAGTCTTTCAATTGGTTTATCCATTTTCGATTAAATTAAGGACATGTTTATGTTCATGTACTAATATAAGATGTTTTTCCATATTACGATTCGACAACGTAATACCACTTAGTATTAGTTTAAACATTAGACAACCACTGAGAAGCATTTGCTTCCATTTTGATGCGTGCAAAAACCATATGTGGACAATTATACAAAGTATTAATGTAATTCATGAATAATTTTATTAACCAATCTGTTTGAAAAAATTACAAGTGTACTGTCGAAACCATTTTTCTACTTTTGAAAAATAGGGATCGATTTAAAAAACAAAAATAGAGTCGCCACCGGCCCTTTTTTGAGGTGTGATCGGATCACCTTGAAATTGATCATTTTAATAAAACTTTAATTTACTAAAACAAATTTTGGTCTACAAAACTAGAGAAAGCGGGTTCGGGAGTCGGTTACGTACGAGGAAGGGTTAGCACCCTCATAACGCCCAAAATTGGTACCTAATTGATTACTTAATGTCTTAACATCAAACGTTTGAAAAGATTTTAAAATACTATCCTTTTATTAAAAGAATGTTTGAACAAATCAAATGGCTACCGAGACCCGCTTATATCAAAGAAATAAAAATACCGTACCCAGTAAGTTAGAATGCGACATTTCAATCCATTGAAATTAAGCTTGTCTTTTTTTGTCTTGAAAAAAACTCATGCATTTAAATTCAAAAAGGATATTTAATTATTTTGGGTCAAATGAAAAATCGGAACCCCTTTTTTTTTTTAGAAATTCTTACCTTGAGATGGTAAAACATCACATCCAGTGAGTTAGGACGCAATGTCTCGAACCTTCGAGAATAAGCTTTTATTAAAAATTTATGCATTTTGATTTTAAAAGGATACTTGATGGTTTTGGTTTACTGAGAAGTATCGGAACCTAGTGAGTTAAGGCACGATTTTCTCGAAATTCCTAAACACAAGCGTTGCTTTATTTTAAAAATCCTTTGAATAGAATGATTTAAAAACTTCAATGATATTAAAAAGAGATTTTTTTTACAAATAAAATACAATAAAATGATAGTGTACAAGGCAACACGGCAATACATACACAAAATATTACACTAATACACCACAACAACCAACAAGTACCAATTAAGAATTATACCGCACATGATAGCACTAATTATACAAGGTACAAATTTATACTCAACCAATTTAAGAAGAAAAATGGAACGAAAAAACAAATGTACAAAATCGTGAAATAAATAATCATGAAACCATTTTAAAATAAAGAATATTTTATGAAACAATCTAAACTAAATAACATATGTATAGATTTAAGAGAAATAATCATGTAGAAGTTTAAAGTAAATGATATAATGAAAATAATTAAGCCAAAGAATATATATAAGTTTAATATATGAAAACATTTAAAAGAATAAAATAAAATGATTAAAATAAGCTAAATAGGAACAGATTTAAAATAAAAATAACTTTTTCGAAAGGTAAACAAACAAATAAATTAAAAATGGTAAAGGACGAGATTGAAATAAAAAAAATTCAAGTCTTAAGACGAAAAATAACAACAGGCTGTTAGGGTCCAGATTAGCACGTGCGGAAACTAGCGAGGATCCATTGGGAAATTAGCCCAAACACTCAAAATGGCACCGTTCAAATACTGGTCCCCTAATAGCTTGTAGACTAAAACAACAACAAAATAAACAGGGCTGAATTAAGAACGAGCACGAGACCCCATTGCGACCTACCACAAATGCGGAGGGACCTGGTGCGCAAATAAACCCATAATAAAAAACGCGCGGATCCTCCCAGGATTGGGTCACTCGTGCGGGTATGGCCCCTAAACGGTGCCGTTTTGGTCATTAATAGACCACACCAAAACGACGTCGTACCATGGGCCTATAAATACTAAAAAACACTTAAAAAATCTCTTTTAAACACTCATTTTTTCAAAAAAAGGCTTAAAACCCTCTAAAAAAAGAACTCGGCCCTTCAAGCATCGTCCTAGGGTCAGCCGTGCTCCGGTCATCGGGCCACCATCCTCCGTCATGCCCACTACCGTATACGATGGCCGGCACACCTTAAAAAGAATATTTCGAATTCGAATTTAGGCTCCGATAGCCTTAAAAGGTAAAAAGTTTGCATTTTTATTACTCTTCTATATCTGTAGTAGATTAGGAAATGAAAATAGGCTGAGAAATCGATTGAAAATACCTTCTCTGTTTTCTATTTCTGTATTCAAAAGCGTAAGAAAAAATTACAGTGTTTTTCTCGGTCTTTATATAGCCGATTCGAAAATAAAAAAATACAAAGCTTTTTTCTTTTTGTTTTTTTCTTTCTGTATTTGTTGTTGTTGTGGTCTGATTTGCAGGTATGGAGGCCATAAGGAGGCGACGTGGAGGTTCGTGAAGGCGTTTATGGTGGTGCGCGTGGAGGCACGCTCGCGGCGCAAGGGTTTTTGGAAACCCCTTAGGTTTTCTGAAGATTAGTCTATGTGGGCCAGTTGGGCATTGGGTCATTGGGGCTGTTGAAATTAATTTGGGCCATGCCCGACTTAGGTCCATTTAGGGTTTAAAATAGTTGGGTCAATCGGGTCTTGGGTTTAGGTAATGGGTTAGGATTTTAGGTCTAAAATTTGGGCTTTGTAAAAGGCTTATATGTATTGGGTTTCAATGGACGTTAAAACTTTGGGTTTTTATTTATTGGTTTTTTGTATCTATTTTGGTTTTTATTTTGGCTTGTATGGTTTCTGATGGGCTCGGACAGATTGGGCCTACTACAGCTGCCCTCTTTGCTTGTTGTTGTGTAACAAGAACGGAGCAAAGACTTATAAGAAGGGTCAATCTTGCCCGGCCTTGCCAAATCTTGACCTCTTGGCGCTTCTTTTCTTTGGACAGCCTCTCTAGGTCCTTCGGGGTATGGGAAATGATGTCCCAACTTGCTCTAATAGAATTTTAGGGAAAAAAGATTTGTAGCTTATATCTTTTCCATTGCAACTTTGAGGAGATAAGAATTCAGAGAGAAGAGATTTGTTGCTTTGATCTTCTCGACTGAAACTTCATGGAAATGGATTGACTCTCACTGTAATTTTAAGGAGAAGGGATTTGTAACTTCGACCTACTCCTTTGGAACATCAATGATATAAGAATTCAGAGAGAAGAGATTTCTAGCTTTGATCTTCTCTGCTGAAATTTCAAGGGAATAAAGAGTAATCCTCCATGCGATTTCAGGGAGAAGGGACTTGTAGTTTCGACCTACTACATTAGAACTTCGAGGATATAAGAACTCAGAGAGAAGAGATTTGTAACCTCAATCTTCTTTACTGAAACTCCAAAGAATATGAAACTCGCCGTGTTTGATTTACTCTACTATTGATTAGGGAGACAAATCTTCAATCTTCAACCTATTCCACTGTTGCTCAGGGAGATAGGACTAACGGCTTTAATCTACTCCACTACTGCTTAGGGAGATAAGATTCGCCACAATCGATCTGCTCCGCTACTGCTTAGGGAGATAAGATCCATGAATTCACCAATATTGCTACACTGTCCTCTGAGGAACCTGTCTTGTAAAATCGATTTTATATTCTTATGTTTATGCTAGTGATTAGGATGCTATGATCAGAATGAATCAAATGCTCCTAACTGAATGTGTTATGAATGATATATGCAAAATGAGCATGATCCTTTTTAATACTTGAGGCCACATTGCTCGTATCACGTTGTCTTCTTGCTTGGCTGGTATTTTGCCCAAAAAACCTGAAGAAACAACCATATTTTGCTCAATTAGTTTACCCCACTATGACTTCAGAGTCTATTCCACAAAGCTTGTACCATCCTTAATCCATCCCACTGCCACTAAGGCATAAAGGATTCGTGCTATTTTTCAAAATGATCTATTACACCATTTTTTAGGTGTCAATCATGAAGAATAGTCTCTTTCTTATAGCTAGTTTGTTGGAGTCTAGTCTCTGCCATGGTGTTTTGTTTAAAAATTCGAAGAGATCATCACTATTTAGACACCTCCTTCTCAGATATTTCTAAACCTTAGATCTGGTGAGTTTTAAACAATAGTCTTGTTTTAGGTTCTTGTATTATTTAGAAACCTCTAGATTAATATGCAGAACTTCTTCTATGAAAGTGTTATTAGTCCATCAATCATTATTTCAATGCAACATGCTTGCAAAAGATAGTAAAAATAGATGAGAATAAAAATAGTGTGAAGCAAAGCTCAAGATACATTATCCAAGAAAAAACAGAAATAGAAAAAAATAATTGAAAATGTATATCTTGAAAGGAACAAAGTATTCAAAGATAGCCAATACAATATGAATAAGAACGAACACTAGGTGCCCTAGATATCGTAGCCTGAGTTTCTCTGTACAAGCTTCTAGGAGACTGCTTTGAGTTTGACATGTGTTTAGGAGATCTTGAGTACTTTGTCGATGCCCCAAGATGCAACATACCCCTTCCTTGTTAATTCAAGCATAGTAGGATCACCGTATGCCATCATTTGAGTCGCCCTTTTCGGGTTTTCAACTCAAATCCCCTTTGGTCTCAAGGCGCCCTTTATGGGTTTTCACCTGGGCCTCTCCCTTTTTTTTATATTTTTTTGGTCTCAAGGCGCCCTTTGCGGGTTTCACCTTGGCCTCTTTCTTCTTGACGCGTAGTACTTCTTAACTAAATCTGAGTTTATAGGATTGGGTAAGTTTTTCACATCTATTTCGGCCAAAATCAGTGCTCCTCCGGAGAAAGCCTTCTTTACCACGTAAGATCCTTCTCAGTTTGGCATCCATTTCTCTCTGAAATCCTTTTGTATAGGGAGGATCTTTTTTAGTACCAAGTCTCCCTCATGGAATTCCCTCGGGCGAACCTTTTTGTCATAAGCTCGCATCATTCGCTTTTGATACATCTGACCATGCTGGATTGCCCTTAGCCTCTTTTCCTCAATCAAGTTCAGTTGATCATATCGTGATTGGATCCATTCTGCTTCATCTAGCTTTAGCTGTGACAAGATCCAAAGAGAAGGTATCTCTATTTCAATGGGTAGAACTGCTTCCATTCCATAGACCAACGAGAAAGGTGTTGCCCCAGTAGAAGTTCTGACAGATGTTCCGTAAGCGTAGACAGCAAAGGGCAACTTCTCATGCCAATCTCTATAAGTTTCCGTCATCTTCCCCACAATCTTCTTAATGTTTTTATTGGCTACTTCTACTGCACTGTTCATTTTTGGGCAATACGATGACGAGTTGTGGTGTCTGATCTTAAATTAACTACGGACATCCGTTATCGTGCTGTTGTTCAAGTTGAGTGCATTGTCTGATATGATCTTCTCCGGCATCCCATATCGGCATATGATTTCCTTCTTTAAGAATCTGCTGATCTTTGATTTGGTGACACTGGCGTATGAAGTAGCCTCTACCCACTTAGTGAAGTAATCAATGACCACAAAGATGAATCGATGCCCATTCGAAGCTTTCGGCAAAATTGGCCCAATAACATCCATACTCCACATGGAGAAAGGCCATGGAGAAGTCATAACATGCAGGGGCGAAGGAGGGACATGAATCTTGTCCCTATAAATCTGACATTTGTGACATCTCCTGGCATAGTTGATACAGTCTCCTTCCATGGTAGACCAATAGTATCCGAATCTTATAATTTGTTTGGCCATTGTAAAGCCGTTGGCATAGGTTCCGCAAACACCTTCATGGACATCTTCTAAAATTTTCTTAGCTTCAATAGCATCCACACATCTCAAAAGTACCTGATCCTTTTTTCTTTTATACAGGATCTCCCCATCTAAGACATAATCACAGGCTAGTCTCCTCAATGTCCTTTTGTCATTCTTAGTTGCTTGATCGGGATATTCACGATTTCTCACGTATCGTAATATATCATACCAAGGGTGATTATCTCTTTCTTCTTCATCCATATTGCAATAATGGGCTGGGGCCTCGTAGATACTTATTTGAATAGGCTTTACATCCTCTTGTCTGCTTACTTTAATCATGGAGGCCAAAGTGGCCAAAGCATCTGCCATCTAGTTTTCCTCTCGTGAGAGATAACTAAAGGTGGTATCATCAAACTCCTCAATTAACCCCGTAACTATCCTTCGGTAATTGATCAATTTGGGGTCTCTTGTCTCCCATTCACCCTTTAGTTGGTAGATCACTAGTGTAGAATCTCCATATACTTCTAGCACTCTGATTTTGCGCTCTATGGCTGCCCAGAGTCCCATGATACATGCTTCATACTCTGCCATGTTATTTGTGCAATCAAAATCCAATTTGCAAGTGAATGGATAATGATCTCCATTTGGGGATACTAAGACTGCCCCAATTCCGTTGTCGACAGCATTTGATGCTCCGTCGAAATTCAACTTCCAAAAATGATCCTTTAGGGTGTCTTCCTTCACAGCCGCTACATACATTAGATCCTCATTGAGGAAGTCAAAATTCAATGGATCATAATCCTCTAAAGCTCTGCTAGCTAGAAAATCTGCTATTGCACTCCCTTTCACAACTTTTTGACGCACATACACGATGTTGAATTCAAAAAGCAGAATTTGCCATCTAGCCATCCTTCCATTTAAAACAGTTGACTCCATCATATACCTTAAAGGATCCAACTTTGATATCAACCAAGTCGTGTGGTACAACATGTATTGTCTCAACCTCCGAGTTGTCCAAATCAAGGTGCAACACAACTTCTCAACTGGCGAGTATCTCATCTGACACTTAGTGAATTTTTTACTGAGGTAATATATTGCTTTTTCTTTCCGTCCTGACTCGTCATGTTGACCCAACACACATCCCATAGAGTTATTAAACACTGTCAAATACAGTATTAATGGCCTATCTGGGCGTGGAGGTGACAACACTGGGGGACTTGACAAGTATTGCTTGACCTTGTCAAAAGCTCTTTGGCATTCATCATCCCACACGCATGGGTTGTGTTTCTTCAGAAGATGAAATATAGGATCACATTTCTCAATTAGTTGTGAGATAAACCGAGTAGTGTAATTAGCCTTCCGAGGAAACCTCAAACTTCTTTTTGGGTACGTGGCAGAGGCAATTCTTGTATAGCCTTGACTTTATCTGAGTCAATCTCAATTCCCCTTTCACTGACTACGAAGCCCAGCAATTTTCCAGATCTAGCTCCGAAAGTACATTTCGCTGGATTGAGTTTTAATTGGAATTTTCTTAGTCTCAGGAAAAGCTTCCTCAAAACTTAGATGTGTTCCTCTTCTGTTCTAGACTCTGCAATCATATCATCCACATAAACTTCAATTTCTTTATGCATCATATCATGGAACAAAGTCACCATAGCCCTTTGGTATGTAGCTCCTATGTTTTTCAACCCAAATGGCATCACTTTATAACAGAATGTACCCCACAATGTTATGAAAGTTTTCTTTCCCATGTCCTGAGGATGCATCTTTATTTGATTGTACCCCGAGAATCCATCTATGAATGAAAACAACGAGTAGCCTACCGTATTATCCACCAGAGTATCAATGTGGGGTAAGGGAAAATTATCCTTTTGGCTAGCCTTATTTAAGTCTCTATAATCTACACACATTCGCACTTTCCCATCTTTCTTAGGAACAGGCACAATGTTGGCTACCCATTCTGAATATTTGATCTTTTGCAAGAATCTAGCATCAAACTGCTTTTTGACTTCCTCCTTTATTTTTAGCACAATATCCGGCCTCATCCTTCGGAGCTTCTACTGAACTGGCCTACAATCCTCTTTTATGGGAAGGCGGTGTACTACAACGTCGGTGCTTAAACTAGGCATATCCTGATATGACCATGCGAAGACATCTTTGAATTCCTGTAGCAATTCAACGAGGCCCCGCTTCATTTCTTTAGTTAGGCACGTTCCAATATTTACCACATTTCCTTCTTCCAGCATCACAGTTTCTACTGTCTTCTTATGGGGTAGAATTTGTTTCTCCTCTTGCTCTACCATCCTCAACAAGTCTGGTGATAAGTCACAGTCTACGTTATCTTCAAAGTCCTCGGATCCTTCTAAACACATGTCTTGCTCAAAAGGAGATTTTGAGCTAATACCAGCATCACTCATGTCGTTGATATCTAGGAACCTATTTTAATTTCAAAAGAATATACAAAGAATGAATGAATTCAGGAGTAATTATTTGTATGGTATGATTATGAATAATTATGAAAGAACAATTTGAAAAGAATCAAAGAATCTAAAAGAATGAAAGAATATTTGCTTTGAATAATAAGAAAGATGTACTTCATTGAAATAATGATGTTTAAACATGAGCCTATTTCACAAAAGAAATCTTATTGCTTCTAGGCTTAAAGCAACAAGTGTGTTTTGGACATTACTCTGAGTAAGCCGTAAATACTACAGGAATTTCTTCTGCAGTCCAATTGTCCAAAACACTCCCAGGTTCGTAAGGTCTGATATCTGATAGGGTCCCTTCTTCAGTTGTCTCCTCGGATATGGCATTAATGTATACATTGCCCAATATTGCTACAATATCTTCCTCCTTTGGTGCCTTCTGCTCAGCATGAATAATCCCTCCCGACACAAAGGATTTGGATATGTGTGGAATTATCAGGGGTTCCCACTTAATTTATTCACCACTCAAACGAGCCCTTCTTCTTTCTTACCTCCTTTCCAAGTCTTTCTTTCTCTGCTTCAGATTCAACTTGAATCTCAAGCCAAAATGATCTTGCTTTTCTTTCAACATTGGGGCCACCATTCTTTCCTGAAGACGCTTTCCAAGTCATTTTCTTGGCAAAGCTCCTTTACCTACCATCATCTGCAATCCCATTCTTGTGGTTTTAGAGATTTTTGGCACTGGAATTCTGTTTCCCTCCATAATGAAGGTTTCATTCACGAACTCTAAAGACCGAAAAGAACATTTAGTTGCTTCATCATATATCTCTAAGTACGGCGCATCACTAGTCACGGCTGCAATAATGTCCTCTTCAGCATTTATTGTTATTAGCCAACCATCTGATACCAGCTTCAACTTCTGATGCAGGGATGATGGTACTGCCCCGGCCGAATGTATCCAAGGTCTTTCCAATAAGCAATTGTAGGAAGGTTTGATGTCCATTACTAGGAAGTCCACCTCGTATGTCATCGGGCCGATTAATAACGGTATTTCAATCCTACCCCTGACTTTTCTTTGTGTGCTATTGAACACCTTCACTATGTTCTGACACTCTTTCATGTATGAACTATCCACAGGTAATCTGTTTAATGTGGATAAGGGTAATACATTTAACGCCGACCCATTGTCTATCAAGACCCCTGGCAGTGTGTACCCTTTGCATCTAGTGGTAATATGCAAAGCCTTAGTGGATCCCCTACCGCCTGGCAGAATTTCATCATCGTTGAAGTAAATAAAATTATCAGCACTTATATTGTTGACTAGCTGGTCTAGCTTACTAACTGAGATATCATTGGCCGCATACGTCTCATTCAAAACCTTCATTAGTGCATTTCTGTGTACCTTCGAACTCTAAAGCAAAGCTAACACAGATATGCGTGCTGGCTGTTTATGCAGCTGTTCTACAACATTGTACTCACTATGTTTCAAAAATTTCAGAAACTCCTTAGCTTCTTCCACTTTTACTGGCACATTGACAGGCGACTCAGGCTCGCCTAATTTTTCCTCCTTTTGCTCTTCCATTGGAGCTTTCCCTTTTACCAAATCGTAGCGTCTCCCACTATGAGTATGAGAACCTATATCTTGATCCTCCTTCAAAGCACCAGCTGAATTCTCCTTTCCTGGAATTGCCACATTGCACTCATAATTCCAGGGGACCCTCTTGCTATCTTTATAAGCAAAGACCGCGGGTTTCTATATTATCACCTTAGGCGCCATCTGTACTCTAGCTTCATTACTTTTGGGCCGTGAGATGATGACCATAGGGTAATTGACTTTTGGAACTTTGGTTGTTGACTCTGATGCATATATGCTCCCCTCATCTTCGACTTCTTCATAAAACTCTATCTCCTTGTTGTCCATCAAACCTTGCACCAAGGCTTTGAACTCCGCACAATCTTGAATCTCGTGTTTCTCATCATTATGGAACTTATAGTATCCCCTCATCTTTTCAACACTTCCTTCCAGATCTGAGATGATTAGCTTCTTCTTTACCATTTCGTCCCAGACACACCTTAGAGGAGTTTTTACTTCCGCGACATTTGTCTTGATTCTTTTGCATATACTCTCATCTACCGCGTTTACCCTATTATCAGTATGATTGGGTAGCGAATTTTCTGCATTAGGCGTATCGTCCAACTTCACAATGCCCATGCCAATGAACTTTTCCACCAACTTCTTGAAGGCGAGGTAATTTTCTATTGAATGCCCGGTGATCCTCGCATGGTACTCACACTGAGCATTTGAGTCATACCATTTGGAGTATGGGGGCTGCATTGGTTTCAGATAGTGAGGGGACACGACGTGCACATCAAATAAGTTTTGATACAACTCCTTATACGTCATTGGGATTGGCGTAAATTGGAGTTTCTCAGTACTTTGCCTTGTGCCAGTTTCTTTCCTTGATGAACCTTGATGTCTCGTAGCCACTACTTTTGGCTGATTAACAGTAATCGGCTTTGAGTACCCCATACTTGTATTATTCGCCTTGTTTTCCTTCTTCCTCGAGGCTGACCTTTTGTTACTCTCTCACACATTTATCCTTCCATTTCTTATTGCATTCTCGATCATTTCACCAGTCATTATTATGTCCGAATAGCTTTTCGTAGCGTTTCCTAACATATGAGTGAGGAACAGGGCCTTTAGTGTATTAATGAAGAGCATTATAGTCTCTTTTTTCTAAGAGTGGTGGTTGGACCTGTATAGCCACCTCCCTCCACCTTTGTGCATACTGTCTGAAACTCTCATTCAGCTTCTTTTCCATATTCTATAAGGTGATTCTATCAAGAGTCATGTCTGTTACATGACTGTATTATTTCATGAATACTTGAGCTAAATCCCTCCATGAACCAATCTTAGCTCGACTCAACTGATTATACCACTTGGCTGTAGCTCCCACCAAGCTATCTTAGGAACAGTGGATCAACAGTTGATCATTATTGATGTACCTAGTCATCCTCCTACAGAACATAGTAATATGAGCTTCAGGGCAGCTCGTTCCATTATATTTCTCAAATTCGGGCATCTTAAACTTGTATGGAAGCACCAAATCCGGGACCAGGCTTAAATCTTTGGCATCAATTCCATAACAACTATCAGCACTTTCTATTGCCTTAAACTTCTCCTTCAGCCATTTGCATCTATCTTCTAGCTGTTTCAGTAATTCTGTCTTTAACTTCTCTCCTTCCACCATTTCATCTAGATCGGGGATAGCTGGATTAGCTAGGTTATCTCCCCGGTTAGAGCCTGACCCAGCTTGGAAAGTCACGGGCATTGAAACACCAGTTTGGAATTGTTGGGGTCTGATCGTGACAAATGGCCTTTGTAAATTCGCTTCAGGTTGTGTGTGTACATATGGTGGAATAAAACTAGGGGGATATTGAGGGTACTTAGTATTCTCCTCCTCATTAACTATGGGGCTCTTTCCTTTATCCATAAGCCCACTCAATAGTTGTGTCATTTGAGTCATCATGTTTTTTTGAGACTCTATCATTTTGTCCATCATGTCTTGTTGGATTTTAGTTAGCAGCTCTTGTATTTGTGCTTGCATCTGTTCTTGCATCTCTTTCTGCATTTGTTCCAACCTTTCTAGTTTTTTATCCATTGCTTTAGTCTTTCTTCGTGTACCATAAGGATGCGTACTTGGGAGATTTTTGTCGATTTCCAGATTACTGAAATAAATTTTTTATTTGTTAGAGTCTTTTCATGAAATTTAATGCACATGACATGAATGCGATGCAAATGCATGAAATGAATGCAAAAAGGCGTCGATTCTGATTCAGTTTCATTTAGAAAACTTTACTAGAAAACAAATATCTTTACATAAAACGGATTACAAATACGGCTTTGCCCTAATGCTCAGATTTTTGACTTTCCTAAGCAACAAAGCTAACTCCTGACCCTTATCTGATTCTAGCTCGTACTTCACACTTAGCATGTCTGCTTGAACTGCCAAAGTTTATAGGTGATCAGCTACCTCCCGAATCTACGCCACGGCTTTGTCCATAATGTAATCTCGACTACTAACTTGGCTCTGAGAGTGATGAAGCTGCTCCTTCCAATGCTCCTAATTTGCTTCAATAAGCTCTACCCGAAGCTCACAATTTCGTAAAGCAGACTCTAGCTCCTCTATTTTTCCCTTCATTTCTTCAATCTTGCTCAAACTGGCCCTCAACTCAACCACAGAATTACGATTTCTATACTGATGAAGTACTTTTTCAAGTTCTGCCACTTGGGTCTTTAATTCCCCTTTGTCATTTTGGGCTTCTAATAGACTCCTTTCTAGAGCATTTTTCTGATCTTGAGCCTCCTCGAACTTTTTCTTCTAACGATTGGCTTTAGTCCTTTCTTCTTGAATTTCCTGTTGCCACTGCTCCGACGTCTTTCCTAATCCAGCAATTCTCGTTGAGCGACATAATCTCTTATAAACTTTCTTCAAATCATCCAAATCCTCCTCGGTGTTATTTTTTTCCTTTCCTTAGTTTTTCAGCCTCTAACTTTTGAACATCAGTGTCCAACCTCAAATGCATCTTTTCTTCCTCCAATTGTTCTATTTTCTTCTCCAGCTCCAGATTCCTCTTCTCAAAATCTTGCCTTATTATCTCCAGTTCTGATGGGACTACCCGTAGATATTCTTCTATTGGTCGGACACCTTCTAAAGTCAACCCTGGGACATTATCGTTAACACTTCTACTAAGCCAACCACTATATTTAGGAGTCATCGATTCTACGGTCAGCTTTTTCATCCGACGAGTCTGATTCCAAGTAGTAGAAATCTCCTTGACCCTTTTCTTGTAATTATCTCCTTTATACGGGAACTCACGTTATGCCAAACCATGCGTCGCTGGTATAAATTGCCTCGATCCATATTGCCTTAATACCATCAAAGGAGTGTAACCAACAGCTCCTCAAATTTCGGGCAAGGGGACCTAATCAAAATTCCCACATCGGAATAGAATTTCACAGGGCACAAACCAAGGACCTCTCCATTCAATGTCCTCCTTCTGAAGATTTTGATGAAGTGCTATCCAATTCTCTTCCGACACGTCGTCTCTTCTTAGTGTAGCTACCATCTCTCTTAATAGGGAATAACCATCTAAGAAGACCTGGTAAGAAACCTTGTTCACCTTCCAGAAGTGGCTATGAAACCAAACTAATAACAACTGTGCGTACCCTATGAACTTGCCCTTTCCGGATCTTCTGCATGCATTCAATGACCTAAAAGTCTCGGCCAAGATTGTAGGAACTGGCGTGACCCTTTCGTCGAGTCGGTCGAAGAGATCTGTGACCGCTTCATCTACGTACCCCAAAGCCCTAGGGAATAACATTAACCCATAGATGCTCAATGCAAAGACAACAACTCTCTTCGTCGTATCAGGGTGAGCTAGAATCAAATCCCTCAAATTTTTCCACGGGATGCACTTACACTCACCTTTTTGCTTAATCCTGGCCATAATCCACTGCTTGCTTATTTCCGTAATGTTCATCAACTTCTTCCAAAAGGCTGGGACATAAGCAGCTCTCGAATAGATTTTATCAACTTAAACCCTCAGACAATTCAGTAGAGCTGTGTATTCCTCCACAGTAGGTACCAAATCCACTCTCCCAAAGGTAAAGCAACTATATACCGGGTTCCAATACTGGGTGAGGGCCCGAAATAAATGGTCATCTACCTTGATGTCTAGCAAGTATGGAAAATCCCCATAACTATGGTAGAACAACCTCTTAGTCTCATCATTCTACTGACTCTAAATTTCTTTTAACTCTTGAAGGCTATTTTGCGTAACGCTAATGCAAGTGTAATCCCATAACTCTGACACATGCCCCGCAGCTAAGCTATCCTCCTTTTCTAATTGCGTTGTCTTTGACCAATTTTGTACCACCGCGTTGCCTTCCACTTTATCAAGAAATTCATTTTCCATGATCGAGCTCTCTAATTTAGCAATCGAACCCGAATCGACACCTCTTAAATATGAAATTGCATGCAAAATATAATAAAGAAAAAACACAATAAGTTAGTACAATGTACAAAAACAAAATTCAGAGTATGTAAAAAGAAAAAAGAAAAAAATTAAGCACCTATCCGGGTGACTGCTAAGGTTTAGGGCAGCTCTACCTAGGGTGGGCCCTTAGGGTTTTCTATATGCGGTTTAGTTCTAAAGTTGAGGTACCTAAACCAGCAGATTCCTCGATCCTCACCCATTATAGGCTCAGACGGTGGAAACTTAGTGTACTTTCTAACTTAGATTGAACAGTATTAAACATTACAGAAGAGACTTAATGTGTGAGACAGTGTGACTTGATTGGGATACCGAAAGTTTTCAATACATTATTGACTGACTTCTGAGGAAATAATCATAATTACCGTTGCTTGGATGGACAATCCTTGATTGATTGTTGGAGTACAGATTATTTGCTTGATCCTTCTTAGAGGAAGTCTGAGTTTAGTTAAAGTGAATGCTAAAACAAGGTTTTTCTAGTGAAACTGAGTAATATGGGTGTGCATCGGAATGTGATCACCAAAATAAATTAAAGTAACTGTTACATGATGTTGGAAGCTTAAAAGTATAATATTTCTGTTAATGTTATTATTGTTCTGCTCTGAGATATATGTTCAGATGAGTTAGAAATCTATTCGATTTGGAATGAAAATAGTCAGTGGTATTATAGGAATAGTTATGAGATAGAACTTCTGTCCAATTTGAATCGGAATTTTCGTCTTCTCTGGGGAGAGAAATATCATAGAATTATGATTGATCTTCTGACCAGAAAAGATATGTATAATGGTGTGTATAAGGTTTATTAGATAAAGTGATCGAAGTATTCGTGATGTGATTTCAGATTGTAAACTGAAGTTTCAGCTTGTTGGTGAAAAGAGATTCTGATGGTGAATTGAGATTTACGATTCTGAGAAGTTATGGAAATGTCTCTCAGATTTGAAATTGCTTGCTTCTGATAAGATTTTTGGGGACGAAAATCCCTGAAGGGGGAGAGTTGTAACAGCCTGAAATAGGGTTTAGTCGGAATAGTGGTTTCGTAACCACAGATCTGAAGTAAAAATTTTGAATTGTGTGAATTTCTGATAATATTTGTTGCATTGATTATTGATGTGAAATTTCTGTTTGAAAATTTTATCGATAAAGTGTCCAATTTTATTGTTGGGACTAAATTGCATTAATTGCAAAATATGAGATATAGAGTATAAGTACCTATTTGAAATGGGGGTTTGAATAAGAAGCCTTTAAATGGCAAATGGACCATTAGTTGATAGCATAGACACAAAAGGGCATTTCTAGAAACATTTGTTAGTTATGTCATTAAGGGTATTTTTGTCATTTAGAAGGAAAAAGACAAAATAGGTGATAAAAACATCATCTTTTCCATGGAAACAAATTCCATGGCTGCCGATTCTTCTTCTCCATGGCTAGGGATTTCTTTGCTTTTCTAAGCTCAATAGTCAGTGCAATCTTGTTCCATTTTCAGTTATTTTCGTGTTTTCATGATCATTTAAGATTGAATTGCATGATTCTACCATTATTTTCAAGAAATATTGGGGTTCAAAAATATACCCATTTGTGATATAAGTGTTTTTGATTGGTTAATGGTAGAAAATGAGAGCTTAAGATGTTATATGCATGTTTTTGGGAATGATTTTGGATGAAACCGAATATAATTTCATAAAAAGGGGCTAATTTGTAAAGTTTACAAATTATTTCTAAATGTGTTAATTATTGATAAATTTAGTGTTTTAATTGTGAAATTGGGTTAATTAAGCCCATGGAATAAAGAAAATGAGGTTTTGAGCCAAGGGATTAATTTGTAGATTAGTGAAAGATGAGGGGTAAATTTAAAAATTTACTCGAAATATGAATTGTGTCCGTAAATGAATAAATTATTGATAAATTGTACTCTATTTGTTAATCTAGACCAAGAAAGGTGTGGTAAGCCCGAGAATGGAGAAAAAGAGAAAGTTCTCGACTAAATCTCGAGAATTGAATCCGTTGGTTATTCAGGTAAGTTGTATGTAAATTCTAGCATATTTGCTAAAATATAATTGTATATTCATGATTGATTGTTTATATTGATATGTAAATTATGATATGACTAGAAATCTGGTATACTTCCGTATTACTAAGAATAAGGTATGTTTTGTGAACTTCCGATTGATAATTAGATATATTTTTAGAACTATCGATATGTGGATTATGATATGACTGGAAATATGGTATATATATGTATATCTGTAAATGTGGAATTAAAGTAAGTACATTAAATTTAGGATTGGTTGTTTGATGTGCTTTTGAAATTATTCGGCTAATCAGTTGTTATATCTCTGAAATTGTGATAATGATGAATTGTCTGTAAAATCCCTATTGAGCAAGTAGGAATAGACATTGATATAAGTGACATGTCACTAGAGGGTTCTGATTCTGTCTGATATAGTTCTCAGGTGCTGGGTGGTCTAGCATGTGTTGTAGACACCTATTAGCTTATGTGAGCAGGCCTGAGGTAACTTCTGTTCTGATTCTGTGATGTAGCTTCGACAACCCCTCTGTTAGTAGCTTTGGCTACCTCATGGCTCTGCCATGTCTGTGAGGCACTTCGGTGCTAACCTCTGAATATCTGGTCATATTCCGAATCTGGTCAATGGGATTAGTTTATCTGTACTATGATGAAGTGTTTCTGCAGGTGACATGAAATAGTTCTGTACATTGAGATTGGTACGATTAAGCACATATATGATTGGTATGTAAAATGTGCGCAAAAGAATAAGTTGAGTATGGAATGATACGTATTAATAATTGTTATGAAGTAATTGATAATATGTAATGTGCATTGCTTTAATTTGCATACGACTTATTAGGCTATTATAGCTTACTCTGTTCTATTCTTTTCTCCCTTTCAGAGTATGAAAACGGTTGGATTGGGAGCCGAGTCTTTGGAGCAAGCTTCACACTGTAAGACTTATTAGTATGTTCTGTTTCTGGTGTAAGTTTATGGCATGTATAGAAGGTTATGGATATGTATAGTCAATTTGTAAGCTTATAAGCACTATGTTTCTAATGTGGTATATAGAAATAAATGTTTGTATAGTAAAGTATTATTTGTATTGGTTGTATATGGAAATGCTTGTGAGTTTGAGAGGTCAAGGCTTGGTAGATAGCCTAACACGGCCTGCCTGGCAAGGCGCACGGGCATGTGCTATGGCCGTGTGGGATTTAATAGACTGTTCCATGGTCGGATGGCACGGGCGTGCCTAGGCCATGGCGATACACGACCCATCCCTACGGGCGTGCGCTCAAACCGTGCCTCCCTTGAACCTGAATAATGTATTTAGTGTACCACACGGGCAGGAGACAGGCCGTGTGTCTCAACCGTGTGGGAGTACACGACCTCCAAATGGGCGTGTGAATTAGCAGTGTCAGTTTGGTCAGTTTCAACCACGGGTGCCTGGCATGGGCGTGTGAAAGCCACATGGTCTCACAACACGGCCGTGCTAAGGGTCACACGGGCATGTGACGTTATTTTTGTATGAAAAGTTTACTGAGTAACCGATTTGATAGGATTCAAATCCTAATTGTCTGTAAAGTTTGTATTATGTCCAAAACTCTCGATAAGGGTCATAAAGAGCGAATTTGTATGTGATTCTGTGACTGTTTTTGAGTTAAGTTCTGTGAAGGTCCGTTTAAGTCCGATAACGCTTTGTACTCGATTCCGGCGACGGTCTCAGGTATAAAGGTGTTATAGCCCCTGTGCTAGGTCGTGTCTTTCACATGGTTGAGACACACGGTCATGTCTCAGCCCGTGTGGTTACTACTGGGCATTTAATTTTGCCAACCTAAGATGCAGGGGACACATAGCCTAACCACATGCCCATGGGGCGGACGGTGTGTCAGACACGGTCTAAACACATGCCCATGTGTCTACCTGTGTAGACAAAAATAAGGCTATCTACCAAGCCTTTTGTCACCCGTGAACAAGTTCAAACACATACCCATTTCATAGCATTGCACAAATACTCAACCAATAACCATCTTTTGCATATATCAATAACAAATAGTAGCCACCATCCATGGCTTTATACAAAATGAGGTATTCCATATCAAGCCAACACAATTGGCCAATTTCTCAATAACACAAAACACAAATGATTAAGTCCCTATACATGCCACTCAAAATACTAAAAACTAACTATACCAAATGTTTTAGTTGATAGTGTGAACGAGGCCTTTGACGTTCTTTGATCCACGAGCTAATTAGGCGGTACTATAAGAAAACGGAAAGGAGAGGGAGTAAGCATAAAGCTTAGTAAGTTGCAAGTACATAAATAACAACAATCTACCATGGTTTAACATACTCATAACACATCACAATTTGCACATTATATAAAAATGGCTACAAACATAACTTACTCATTTTGCATCTCTTACAAATCATAAAATATAAGTTTGAGCTCACATCTTATACATTTTATATTGGTACTTGTACCACTCACAATATCATCAATATTTCTCATTCTTGACACAAACTTTAAATTTCCCGTTGAACCATTTAGAATACGAAAGGATATCCAACATGCCTCAAACATAGGGTATTATACCGATGCCATGTCCCAGACATGGTCTTACACTGGCTCATATGTCAAGTCGATGCCATGTCTCAGACATAGTCTTACACTGACTCTCATATATTGAGGCCGATGCCATGTCCTAGACATGGTCTTACACTGGTTCTCCTCTATCCGTGCCGATGCCACGTCCCAGACATGGTTTTACACTGACACGTCTCAAAGCCGATGCCATTTCCCGGACATGGTCTTACATTAGCTCACATGTTGAGGCCGAAGCCATGTCCCAACATGGTCTTACACTAGCTCGCACATATCGATGTCGATGCCATGTCCCAGACATGGTCTTACACTGACACATGACAAGGCTGATGCCATGTCCCAGACATGGTCTTACACTAGCTCTCGTATGACCCTAGTGTCGTAGCGTGAATATCCAATCTATTCCGATAGTTCAATAGGGAGTCTATCACATTACACCTCATAATGCAATACTCATAATCATAATTAATCATTCTATACCAAATCGATAATTTCATACATAATATTGAAAAAGTTGCGTTATTTACATACAACTTACTTGGAGATACAAAATGTAGGTAGCTAATTGGCTTAATCTGCTAGCTTGGCTTTCCTTTTGTCTAGGCTCGGAGTTTGTATTTCTTGATATAGAATGAATAAAAATTCACTAATTTAATCACCATATTAATTTAAACATTCTAAAATTCATAATTTGGCAAAATAACCATTTTGCCCCTAGACTTTCATAAAATGACGATTTTACCCTTAGGCTTGGAAATTGATTTTTATCGAATTTCCTTATTAGCCAAGCCTAACTGAATTCTTTTCACTCTTATAGCAGTCCAAAATTTGCATTTTCTACACAATTTACAATCTTTACAACTATTTATAGCTCCGGCTATTCATTTGGCACTAAGTGTGCTATATATATATATATTTACAGCTTCGACTATTCATTTGGCACTAAGTGTGCAATATATATTTATCGCTTCGACTATTCATTTGGCACTAAGTGTGCGATATATATTTATAGCTTCGGCTATTCATTTGGCACTAAGTGTGCGATATATATATTTATAGCTTTGACTATTCATTTGGCACTAAGTGTGAGAGTGCATTGAATACTTAAAGATTACTATATGATTTAGTGTACTGATCTAAAAGGTGAAGTGAAAATGTGATAAATAAATACGAGAAAGTATAGGTACATACAAGTTGATGATATTTGTGTGTGAGTTTGAAGAAATGATATGAAAATGAGTAATAATTCATGAGCTATACATATTAAAACATTGATTATTTGTATATAAATTGCAAGTTTATATTCGGCTAAATAAGATATGTTTATGTGTGTGATGTTAAAGTATGAATCATGAATATATTTGTGTTTTGGCCAAGTTTAAATTGATACATGGATATATATATATATATATGAGACTTTGACTAGTGATATGTGATTCTGATACATGTGTGCGAGTAAGATCGACTTTGTATCAGTGATAATCGGGCTTTTATGCCTAGCAGGCTTCACGCCAGTGTATTATACCAGGTTTGATGCCTAGCAGGCTTCATACCGGAGTATTATATTAGGCTCTATGCCTAGCAGACTTAAAACGGGAAATGTTAAGTAGAGACCGAATGTGAAATTGATTACAAAAGCTCAGGTATGTGTTAATTATATGCTATGTAAAATGAGGTAAGCATGATCATTGAATATATGTGATTTTGAATATATTTATAATAAGCCAAATTAATGTATTTATGATATTAAAAGTGATATTTGAATATGTCATTTAGTTGTTTCATATTCGACCTAATGACAAGAAATAGTGGTATTATAATCTTGAATTATAAGTATGCTTATGTAAGTGATTATATTCGGCCACAAATATGTTAATGATATTAGAAGTGAAGAATATATATATGTTGGTATTAGCTTGTGTATTCGGTCAAATGAATTTGATATATAATTAAATGTTGAGTTGAATGTGTGTATATTCGGCCAAATTAAGGTAACTATAGTGTAAAAAAAAAATGCAAGTTGAATTTGAGAGTAGACTTGTGTATATTTAGTCTATGACAAGTATATGGGATATTATATTTATGATCTATGTGTTTATGTGTATATGAATGATAAATGTAATCAAATGTATTAAACAAGCTAAAACGATCAGGTATGTAAAAGTTGATTTTCCTGCTTGTAAGTAAGGTAAGTTGACTATTGATATGTGATACAAGTTATAAAGGATGTTAATGGTGATGTTTGTGAATATAACAATCTATATGTGGTTTAATGTATAAACATGTGATAATGAAGTTTGATTCGTGATTGTACATATATATTCGGTTTAAGTAATGATATTATGGCTTGGAAATAAATGATTCTTTGATAAGGAATTTATGAGTATATTCGGCTAATACAAGAGTTGTATATGATGTCATAAAATAAGTATGAGAAAAAGATGTGTATATACAAATGGACTATGATTATTTATAAGCTATATGAACAATATGGAAGGGTACTTGTGTTTTGCCTTATATGATCCAAGTACATGTGTTCGATTAAGTAATTTAGAAATGAAAGGCAATATGTTTCAAATGACGGTATGTGAATATATGACATTGAATGATATGAATGTATACTAATGAAAGATAATATGTGATATAATATACGTAAAAGATAGATGAAAGGATACGTGTATTGAAATGTTACATGAGATCAATGATATATATAGATGAATTGATACACTGTTTAATAAAATATAATTATGAAATGTGGCATGATTTATATAGAAGGTATATTTGAAATGGGAGATGAATTAAATGTTATATAGACATTACATATTGGTTTCATCCTTATGAATAGATGAATATATTGCTGTTAAGTGAGTAATTGGAAAATGAATCACTATTGTTATTGATGAGTTAATATTTATACGGGCATAATTCTGCTATCGGTTATATGAATGTGTTACAGGTTATCCATAGTGAAATAAATTGATACAAGTGTTACGTGAACTATATGATATCGTTGTTATATAGGTAATACGTGATATAAATGATTTAATTCCATATATGGCACTTAGTGTGCAAGATATCAGGTATTTGATGTTGGTCTCAATGGTTCAACGGAAAAGATGGTGTTACAAGAATAGAAATGATGATACGAATCAGTACAGGTATATGTGGTAAACTCGATAAGTAAGTGAAAACTAATAAATTCACATATGAATTGTTTGGTAGTACAAGTAAAAGATATTGAAATTGCCAGAGTTGGATTACATGTATTCAAGTTTATTTAAATGGTGAAATATTTATTAAACCATAAATAAAAGTGTTAATTATACGAGCTTACTAAGCTTATTAGCTTACTCAGTTTATTCTCTGTATTTTACAGTGATTTGAATACTCGTTCGGGTTGAAAGTCATCAAAGATTTCATCACACTATCCAGGAGACAGTTGGTATTTTTGAACTATTTGAAATGTAGTAATATGGCATGTATAGGCTAGTTTATAGGTTGAACTATATGGATATTTTTGTGGATGATTTTGGTACAAGTTTGGTATTTGACTAAGCTATGAGACATGGCTTAGTTTTGAGATGGATGTTTTGATATAAAACTTTTATATGGTATGTTTTGCATTTGACAAAGTGATGATTTGTAGATGTTTTAGGGTATATGAAATGTGATCTTTTGATATAGGTCTAATGGCCCTAAATAATATGGAATTGGTAAGTACATGCCATGTTTTAAGTGAATCAAATTGAGTTTTTGAATTATAGATACTTGACATGAAATACAAACATGAAAGTTGTTATATGTGAGTTGCATTGATACATCTATTAGATGGCTGTGAATGATTGATATTATGGAAATCGAAATGATGTTGGTTTACTTTTGTAAATGTTCTGATCTGAGTTACAAGTCCGGTAATACCCCTTACCTATTCCGGCGACTGTGATGGGGTAGGGGTGGTACAATTAGGCTTGGTTGAGATTTATTTGGATGCCTATTTATGTCATGTTTTGATACCATTTGGGTTGGTGTAGGTGTGTACAATGTTGGGTGGCAAGATTGCTTGGTAAATAGCCTATTTTTGTCCATACGGGAAAAGACACATCATTTAGAATATAACAAAGTTTTTTACCACATATTCCCAAAAAGAGATTGACAGCTTCGAATAACTTAACATTGAATGTATCATGTCTAACAATGTTCAAATCATTCTCTCTGCCATGTCATTCTGCTGTGGAGTGCCCTGTAACACCCTACACCTAGCCCAGTTGCCGAGCCTGAGTAATAGAACATTACATCAAACAATGCAGCTTCATACATATTCACACTCACATTCAAACATTTAGGAGTATTGAGTCTAAAACAACTTAGGCAACATTCAGAACGACTTAACAACCATTCTCGACATTAGGAACAATTTAAAAACATGCTTAAGGACCATCTAACAAAAAATTTCCAAAAAAGTTACGTAGGTATCAATACACCATTGATGGTATCGATATTTATGGATATTAGTATCGATACCATTAAGAAAATTGATACCTTTTTATTATTCTATTTCTTTATAAATTTTAAAACCAAAAAAATTATCGATACAAGGCAAAAGTATCTATATCTTTACCCCGACTATCGATATTCGTGAAAGGCTATTGATACCAAAATGAGCAACTATTTTCTTGCACATTTGTTACAACATGGAGGCAGCGATGCTTATACCCTGATTATTGACACCTCTATACATTTCATCAAAAATCACAGCAAAATAAGGTATATAACACATTAAAACATTTACCACTTCAGCATGCATTCACAACTTCATTATTCCAAATCGAAATGACCATACTTGTAGTTAAAAACAACTTAAATAATTCAAACCAAACCAATAATATAACAACCATCAAATTAAATCCTCTTACTTTAAAATCATGCCAATCATTTAAGACATATTAATAACCAACCAAAAATTCTACTACATTGCCTTTATTCCCACAACTCAAATAATAATAATATCACCTACTCAAATACTAAAGCCTAACTTGGATCACTTCTTTGGAACCGCACTGCTCACATCACAATGATAACTATCTGCAATGGTTTAGAATGGAGTGTGCGAGCTTAAATAAACTCAGTGAATGCATAGAATTTCCACGAATACACTCAATAATATACGTTAAACTAAAGCTACAAAAGCCACATTCCATCAGTATTTAACTATAGTACCAATCTAGCACAATTATGCATCACTTTCTAACATTATATTCACATATTTATACATGCATTACATTGGATACACGGATCTCCAACACACCAATGACTCAAAGAGTCGAACATATCCCAAAAGTGTAGCCTCAGGCTAACACTCTCCAACAAACCAACATATCCTGATGAATGAAGCTTAGCTCACATTCCCTTATCTCTCCAAATTGTCCTAGGCTTCAATGCCCAAAATCACAACACAAAGGCGAGTACTCATATAATCCTATAGCATGCTAACTATATCCAACGGTCTTAAAAGATCACAAGGCCAAAGTATCCACAATAAAACACATATTTACTTATCGTTTTCTACTCACTTTCGCTGCAAATTTACATAATTAACATAGCATAATCATTATCATTTGGATGTTTAACATGCTCACAACTGAAACATATCACAAGAGATAACACAACATATATCCTATATCGCATCACACATCATATCACTCAATCCACATCACAAAGTCACGATTTTTTTCAAAATAAATAAGCAGAATAAGAAAAATTACCCTCAGAACTTAGAGTAGGGGTTTTGGTTACTCCTAAGCTCCCATTTAACACTATGAATCGTGTCTATAAACAATGATTCCAAACACTCACTGCTCACATTGTCGCCTAATTGCCATAACCTTAAACTAACTTCTCCTTACCTTTTCCCTTGCTCGAAGAAGGCTCCAATGGTTCCGAAGCTTCACCAAAGTAAATCACACAAAAAATACAATTAATTTACAACCTTAGACACACCTCAACAAGAAAAAACATTGATCAAAGGTTAGTTCTTCTTCGAACTAAAATTTTTGACTAGCAACCTCGAAACTCAAATATCTTAATCTCTACTCATTCCCATTGCCTAAAATCAATTCCAATAATCTAATTACTCATCTAAGAATAATTCTCAACCTTCAAACTACACAAAATTGATCAGATTCATGGTTCTAAAAATTCAACATACATGGCCATTTTTAAGGAAAACTCAACAAAACCTTCGAATTCCTTAATGAAACTTTAATGTATTTTTAAAAACTTTTAATCAAATAAAAACAAGTTGAAAAACACATTGAAACAATTATTTCATTAAAAATCTTAGAATTCACCATTAACGATCCAAGTTTTGACTTCTACCCAAAACCTTTGATTCAATGGCTGAAAAATCGATTTAAATAACTATATTACATTAAAAACTATGAGGAAAATAAAACATTACCTTGATTGAGGGAAAAATGAACAATTGGTGTAAATTCAAGAAAACCCATAAGTTGAATGATAGTAAAATCAATGGTGCTATTGATGCTCTCTCTGAAACTGTAGGGAGATTTAATGTTTGGAAGATAATGGAAACCAAAAGAATTGAAGTTTGGAAGATTAAATTTGGGTGAATAGTATTTAGGGTTTCAAAGGACGACCACGATAGGTAAGGGGAAAAACTTTTTGTGAGTTTATTGTAGGTGGGGGAAAATAGGGTATTTTTCTAAAACTTTGGTATATTTACCTTTGTGGTACTCTCAACTTTAACCCCTTTTTCAAAATAGCCCATGCTTTAAAATTAAAGGTCTTTTCCAAATTATTGTCACAAATTGATTTAATTTTCAAAAAAGCCATAGACGAAGACATTTTCGATTTACCATGTTTCAGATTTCTGAACTCATTTTGAGATATTATTCCAAAATTACCCTAAAAAATTCTAGATCTAATTTCGGGATGTGATAACTCTCCCCCTCTAAAAAGAATTTCATCTTCTAAATTTACCTAAGCTAAAAAAATAGGGATATTTTTGTTTCATTACTTCTTTGGCTTCCCAACCCCATTTTGTGGTTACACCATAAAACTTTAACCAAATGAACTCTTTTGTTTCGCAAAACCTTCTCTTTGCAAGCCAAGATCCCAATTAGCTCTTCTTCATAAGTGAGACCAGGTCGAACCTCAATCTCTTCTACTGGCACAATATGCGATGGGTCTGAATGATACTTCCATAACATGGGCACAAGGAAAATGTTATGGACTCGCTCAAGCTTTAGCGACAACTTGAGTTGATAAGCTACCTAACCAATCCTCTCAACAACTTTAGAACATCCAACAAATCTTGGACTCAATTTACCCTTTCTTCCAAACTTCAAAACCTTCTTCTAAGGTGAAACCCTCAAAAGCACCTTTTTTCCTAACTTGAAACTTGATATCACGACATTTCAAACCCGTATAAGATTTCTACCTATCTGATGCTGCCTTCAACCTTTCGTAAATTAATTTCGCTTTCTCTTCTATCTCTTGAACCAAATCCAGTACAACAACCCATTTTTCATCTAATTTCGTGCAACATAAAGGAGTCCTACACTTCCTACCATGCAATGCTTCAAACGGTGCCATTTGAATACTTGTTTGAAAACTGTTGTTGTAGGCAAATTCTACTAATGACAAATATCGCTCCCAATTATCACTGAACTCAATCACACAACTACGCAACAAATCCTTTAAGATTTAAATTACCTTTTCTAACTAATCATTTTTTTGGGAGTGATAAGCTGTACTGAAGCTAAGCTTCAACCATAAGGCCTCTTGCAAACTCTTCCAGAACCTAGAAGTAAAACACCCTATCCGATATAATAGAAACTGGAACTCCATGAACATGTACAATTTCAATAATATACAATTTTTCCAACTTTGTAAAGAATAATTAGTGAGCACAACCAAGAAATGCACACTCTTTGAAAACTAATAAAATATTACCCACATTGAATCCTTCTTCGTTGGGGTCAAAGGCAAACTTGAGATGAAGTCCATGTGATACTTTCCCAATTCCATTCAAGAATCACAATTGGTTGCAACAAACCTGAAGGATACTGATGTTCTGCTTCCACCTTTTCGTAAACCAAACATTAAGTCACAAAATCTGTTACATCACATTTCAAACCAAGCCACCAATATATCTTCTAGAGATCATGATACATTTTATCACTATCGGGATGCATAGTGAAGGGGCTACTATATGCCTCAGTAAGGATCACCTGCCTTAGGTCCACGCCATGTGGTACACACAATCCTCCTTGAAAATTTAGTATACCTTCAGCACTAACATCAAAATCTCCCTTTATAGCTTGTTTAACCTATCGGATCATCTTTAACAATTCCCCATCTAACGATTGCTTCTCCTTAATTGGCTGAGACAAAGTTGGCTTCACTTGGAGTTTAGCTAACAACCCAACATCACTAGTTATACTCAAGCGCGTATGTAACAACCCATTTTTGAGTCTGATCAGAACGAGCGGTTTCGGGACCACTTAACTGAGTCAAAATATTTATTTTATTATTTTATTATGTCTTACAGCATGATAGATTTATTGTGTGAAAATTTCGTTTAGAAATTTTATTGTTTAAATAGTTAATTCGGTAAAAAGGTGTAAAAAAGATTAAATGGCTTTGGCTTTTTAAATGGAAGGCCTTGAGTTGTTATTTTACCTTTAATTAAGTTAGTGGACATTCATGTCCATATATTACATGAATTTTAGTTAGAATTATAAATGCTAAATTAGTCTTTTTGTTAATAAATATATGTTTAATAAAAACAAAACTTGACATTGGTGGTGTTCATACTATTTTTGCCGAAAATCAAAAGAAAAACAAAGGGTTTAAGCTTTCTAACTTTCGACTAAGGCAAATTGCTCAATTAAGGTACGGTTTTAACTCTATTTTTAATGATTTTTATGTTTTTGAGTTCGTTGCAGCTCGATATAGCTAGCTCGTACCCTAATTTCTGAAATTGCTAATGTTTTTGAAATGTGCCATTGTTGAATACATGTGTATTTTGAAGTTTTAAGCTAGATTATTAATGGTTGTTTAAAAATATACAAGTTTTATAAAGTGATTTTTGACAAAAATGTGAATTAGGGGTTAAATTGAAAAAGATAGAATTTTTTTGGTTAGAAATGTGAATAATTGAAATATATGAACTTATATGGAGTATAGGAATATTCGGCTATAGTGATTTTTATTTGAAAATGTGTAATTTGTCATTTTGTGATTAAATGACTAAATTGAAAAGTAGTTAAAATACAGGGGCAAATATGTAATTTGCCAAAATTATATGTATATGTGTTAAATTGAATGTGTTGGTGAATAAATAGTTGAATTTGAATAAATATAGATCAAGACAAACAAATCCCGGAACTTGATCGTGGGAAACGGAAGGTAGACGAGTAGATAACAAGTTTACGAACTAAATTGAGGTAAGTTCATATAATTAGAATTTAATCTATGTTTATAATTGAAATGTTTGAACTTAATTATGTATAAATATCTATATGAAATAATGAATTTAAATGCCTATTGATTATATGTGTAAAGTGAATACCGAGTCCCGATTGAACCGTAGAAAGTCGTAGGATACAAGTGACATGTCACTAGGGCTACAAGGTGGTTGTGCTCCTACATTTGTTACGGACTCACCACAACTCATGAGCTTACATGTTCAACCTTCGAGCTTACCGTTTAGCCTTCAGGCTCACATGTTCAGCCTTTGGGCTTGTCGATCAACCTTCGGGCTTACATGTTCAGCCTTCGGGCTTATCGTATCGGCTCAAGAGGAGCATACCATACATGGCTCAAAAGAGCATACATGATGAATTGATGGATTTACAGGTTTACATATATACACTGTATGTGTATCACCCGAGTATCCCTCGATGTTTCTAAAGGTTCAACGGGCAATTTACCAATATGAAATATATGAAATACATGTTATAAGAGGTATAAGGAATACATAATTATATGATATATTTATATGATTCATATGAGATTATATGTTAAATAATGTACAAGCACATGGATTATACGTTACAAGTATATGTACACATGAATGATATAGAATATATGAATTATATGGTACAAGTATATGTTTACAAGGTATGTGATACATGATATCAAAGATACAAAATGCATAAGAGTTATTTAATACATGAACTACATGACTTATATGCTTATAAGATGTATGATGTTTAGATAGATTGATGCATGAAATATGGATACATGGATGTTGTATATTTGTTTCACAGACAAATATATGTTATTACATGACTAACATGTGTATTGGTTGAATAGGAATTTGAGGATATATGATTTGGATTGGTAATGTTGCTTATGTTCAAAATATTGATTCAATAAGTTTAATTCTATATTATATGGGCTTACTAAACTCTAAAAGCTTACTTTGTTTATTTTTCACGTGTTTTATAGATTTCAGAAGCTAGCTCAATTCAGACAAGGTCAGAGATTTCCATCACACTATCCAAACAAGCTTTTGGTACTTTTGAATCTTTGGTAATGTTGTAAATACGGCATGTATAGGCTAGTTTATAAGTTAATGTTTACGGTTATCTTTGTGTTGATGAATGTGGTATGATTTTGGCACTTAATCAAGCTATGTGATATGGCTTGATTTTGAAATGGATGATTTGGTATAAGGACTTATATGATATGTCTTTTATATGTTATATGTGTGAATTGATAATGGAAATTTGATGTTTGGTACATAGCTTATGTGATGATTGAATATGATTTATTGATAGATTTTGTATTGGTTGAATAGGTAAGTTTGGAATGGATATGAAATGGTCATATTGGTATAAGTTTACTTGTGAGTTTGGTAAGGTTTAAAAAAAATGGATGAAATTGGAATATGAAATGTAGGTATTGTCTAGTAAATGGATTCTTGAAATGTATTTTTGTTTGAGTTTTTACAAATAAATAAAATACAGAAATCTTCAATTTCTAAAATTCTTAATTTCACTAGTTTTTAATGATTTACACAAATGGTTTAAAAAGTATGTTTGAAATCTAAAAAAGATTTTTTAGGCCATTTTGCTGGCGAATGTAGCTTTCCGAATTCGGGTATAACAACTGGGTTGGGTTTGGGAGGTTACAGCACTATATTGCTCACCTAGGAACATTGAACTAGTTGAGTTGTTCGCCAAGTTAGTGGATGTTGAGCCCATTCAAAATGTCACTCCATTAAATCAATAATGTGGAGTTAAAGACCTGTATACAAAGGTTTAGAAAGCCTTTGTAGATAGGTGATCTTTTGTACATGAGTTTGACTTTGATTTGAATGTTGGGTGGGTAGAATTGTGCTTTTATGGAGCGACATCGACATGAGGGAACAATCCACACAATGCTCTAATTTTGTATTAAAACCCTAATCTGGGTCCCCATTTACAGATACATCCATTGGTGATTGGTACCGATGCAGATGGTGAGGAAGGACCTAATAATGATGGTTGGTCTAATCAACAAGGTGAAGATTTTAGTGAACCTAATCTCGATGAGGTATCGAATGATATTAACAAGGAAGGCACAAGTGATGATGATAATGGATATGCCCCTTTGCTCGAGAACTTGACTCTTGTCATTGTTATATGGAATGATCATTCAACTCACATGTTGAGCATAGTTCCCGATGTTATGCATGCATCTAAGTTCCTTGAATACACAAATATAATATCTTCTCACAAGTTGGTGCCAAATTCTGAATCAGAAGAGTTGGTTGTAGGTTAACAATTTGCAAACAAGGAGGAATGTGTTTTTGTTATTAAGAAATATAGCATGATAGTGTCGGTGAACTAAAAATTCGTTGTAACAGACCAATTTTGGTAAAATTGGAATAGTGGTTTCGTGACCACAAATTTGATCCAAAAATAAAATTTATTTTTATTTTATTACATGGTTTGTATTATGATAGAAATGTCATGCGAAAATTTTAGTAAGAAAATTTTACCGATTTCGTGTTTAATTACGAGAAGGACCAAATCGCATAAAATGCTAAAGTAGAATTCTAGTAGCTATAAGGATTAAATAGCTATGGAATTAAAAAATAGAGGTCCTTAAATGGTTATTAGACCATTAAAGAAAAGTATGTAGATATTTTGGTATGACTCATCCATGGAAAATTAGAAAAAGGCTAAGGACTAAATTGGAAAATGAATTAATTTAATTAATTAAAAGATGATAAAAGAATTATCATCTTATTTTTCTCATCATCTTCCTCAAATAAAACATGGAAACCCTAGGAGAGAGAGAAGAAACCTTCTTGGCCAAATTGGGTAAGTTTACTTGGTCCATTTTTAGTAATTTTGATATTTTTGAAACCGGGATAGCTTAATCTATCTATTTAGGGGATCAATTTGTAAAGTTATCATAGTATGGAAAATGGGTCATGGATGTATATGTTGAAAATTAGAAATTTATGGTAGAAAATGAAAAGTTGTTGATAGATAAACAACTTTTACAAAGTGATTTTTTGATGAAAACATGATTTAGGGACTAAAATGCAAAGTTGTGAAATTTGATGAAAAATTCTAAATTTTTTTGAATACATGTGTTGTAAATTTTGTAATGGGATTTTGGTTATGCTTGGAATAAGGAGTAAATTGCACAAGTTTCATTTTCCGAGCCTAGGGATGAAATGGGAATTTATGGAAAAGTTAGGGGCAAAATAGTAATTTTGCCTAGGATGAAAATTGAGACTACTTGAATGTGAAATATGATAAATTAATGTTAAATTTACTTGTATAGATTCAGATAGACCAAATTTAGAGCTAGAATGAGGAAAGAGGAAAAATATCGGATTAGTAGATTTACGTACATGAACATTGTCAAAGTAAGTTCGTGTAACTAAATTGTGCTTATTTACATGCTTGCGTTGATTATGTTTATGTAAATTGTATAAATTTCATAAATATGTGAAATGATTACATACCCGATCAGGCCCGATAAAAAATGATTAAATTAAATGATAAGGCTTGATAGATGATAAGGGTTAAACGATGAGCATATTATTTATATGCTTGAAATGAATGTGAAATGTGTTTATTTGAACTATACGAATGTTTTGGATATATGAAATAATCACATGCCTAATAATGCTTGAGAAAAATGTTTAAATCCAGGTTAAATAAAAAGGAAAATCGATGGATACGTGATTTCTCGAAATGAATAAGGTTCTACATTTGTTGCTGACGGGATTTAGCTTGGACGAGTAATCCTATCGACCTTATTTATGAAAGGATTTAGCCCGGACAGGTAATCCTGATATAAGTTCTCTCGAGCATATGTTATGGATTGGATTTAGCCCGGACGGGTAATCCAAATCAAACTCCTTAGAGCATATGTTATAGAAAGGATTTAGCCTAGACTGGCAATTCTAATTAAGCTCATGTGAGCATATATTGGAGACAGGATTTAGCCTAGACTGGTAATCCTATCGTATGATACGTGGCTTGAGAGTGTTATTTCTAATTATGTGCCCTACCCCCGAATATGAATTGATGGATTCCTGAATTGTACACTTTGGGTGTACTATCTAAATATCCATCGATATTTTCAATAATTCAACGGGTAAAATCCTAACATGAAAAGTAATGGATTTTTTTTACATGTATATGTTTGAAGTACATGGAAATGATGTTTTATGAAATATGAAAGTATGAAATTTTGGTATATAAACATACAAATTTGTTTTATGAACTTATTCATCTATAAGGATGGATTTGTACACCTCAAGTGTACTAACTACGTTTACATTGATATTCCGAATAAGTTCAACGGGTAAAAGTTCTTGACATGAGAATATATGAATAAGAAATGAGTTATTACACATATCATCCTAAAATACATGAAAATGATGATACATGACAAATGATATAGAAAACACGAGATGATTATATTTGTACATGGACTTTATTTGATGAATATATGTTCATTCTTGATTATAGACTTGTACACCTTGAGTGTACTAATCGTGACTTTGATATTCTGAGTAATATGAGTAAAGTTCTGATATGAAATGATCTTAACTCAAAATGAACTACTATAAAAATTATACTTGTAATAATGAGATGAATTATGTATGTTGAATGAATACATGTTGTGGAAAGCATATGTGCTTGGAAACTTGATTGTTGTTGAGCCCATATATGTTTTGATGTCAATATGGAATATATGACTAACAAGGGCAATGAGGATGTGTGTAGGGCTTGAAGTCAAATTGATTGAATATGACTTACATAGTTACCTCAGAATAGAATGAATGGTAATTTAAGTACCATGTTATACAAACTTACTAAGCATTTTATGCTTACCTAGTTTTATTTCCTTGTTTTATAGTAAACTGGAAGCTCGTTGGATTGAAAGCTTGGCAGAGATCACTCACACTATCCATCGGCCCATGTCGGTACAATATGGTAAATCAATTATGGTTGTAATGGCATGTATAAGATATATTGGCCATATTAGCATGTAAATCTAAATGATGCTTGTAATCTAGCCATTGGAATGACTAGTAATGGTTTGTTCTAATATTCTTGTAATGTCTGACTATGGTACCTACATGTATGTTAAGTAGTTGATCAAACTATGTCTAACTCAAGGTCTTAACTAAAGTAAGATTATAGACATGTATGCATGAAATGATATGCCATGATGAATGAATGAATTTGCTTGATTTGAATGCTTGGAATGGTTGGTATGGGATGTGTGTTTCAAGTGCAGGTTTTGGGTGAGAAATAAAGCTAGAAATGGATTTATTTTGTCCATATAGGCAGACACACGGGCATGTGTCTAGATCGTATGTGACACATGGCCAAGTACATGGGCATGTAGTTAGATCGTGTGTCCCTTGCACTTCAAATTTTGAGAAACAGAATGCTCAGAATTGAGCACACGGGTAGAGACACGGGCAAGTGTCTCAGCCTTGTGAGCTACACGGCCTAAAACACGGGCGTGCCTCTTGGCCGTGTGAATCCTGCACCTATTTTTTGAAAATTCGAATTAACCACATAGCCTGGCACACAGGTGTGCGACTTGTCCGTGTGACATCAATTTGTTCATGAATTGCAAGTTAGAGAGTTACACGGGTTAGGGACACATGCGTGTGAACCCACACGGCCTGACCACACGGGCGTGTCACATACCACACGGGTGTGTGACTCTTAATAGTGAGAAAAATTTTGGGATTTCATGAAAAATTCCTTGAGTTCCCAATTTAGCCTCTATTCGATTCCAACACCTGTTTTGGGCTTCGATGGTCCATATAAGGGATGTTACAACTAATCTCGAGAAATAAATAGTAATTTACATGAATTGTCTGAAAATATTTTGAAACTTCTAGTAATGCTCCGAAACCCTATTTCGACAACAGATATGGGTTAGGGGTGTTACATTTAATGGTATTAGAGCTATAGTTTAATCGATTCTTAGACTGAACGTAACGTATGTAGAGTCTAGAAATACATGCCATTATATAAACATGTGATAGTGTGATATCTCCTGACTCTGATGAAAATTATTTTGCAAATAGGCAGAGATGCTTTCCAATCGAGCTAATTCCGATAATGCCAAAAGTGATACTCGCAGCGTTCGAATAAAAAATGTTGTGTATGATGAAAAGGGGACCTATAAAGGTATGAAATAAATGTTTTGTAATGGACATTTTAGTGGTAAATGTTAACTGATATGTGTGTATTTATGAAAGTTAAATTATGAGGCTTACGATCTCCACCCCCTTACCAGTATAGTGTTATACAATGAAATTCACAAGATTTATAAGAATTAAGTTCATGAATATGGAATTAAAGAGTTCAAAGGTTGAATGATTAATGATGTAGTTAGAATAAGAATAGGTTAGTAAGTAAAGACGGTATTAAAAGAGATTATTATGTTATTATTAAAGGAAAAGTTATTCCTGAGTAATTGACTTATCCAGATATGATATTTATAGAACGGATTAGCTAAAAATTCTTCCGAATTAACTCTTTCAGTGAATTGAATAATGTAAGATTATTGATAACTCAATTAGTTAGTGGAATAGTGATGAAATTGCAAAGATATTTGAAGGCAGCTATTATAATTGAGTATATTACAGCAACATCTCCTGGGTATTCTATAAGTTCTATTATTCTCAAAGGCATATGAAATTCTTTATGTTTAGATGCAATATTGGTTGTATTGAAAGGCTAGTAAATCATGATAGATGGAATTACTATAGGTCAGGTTGATTCATGAGCAGCTTTGCTCTATCTTACTTAGGCTTTCTAATTTATCATGATTGATATAAGATGTAAAGATAAGATTTATATGATGTTATTTTCTATTTCTACTAATTGGACCTTGAATTGTGAATGTGCAAGTTATATTGTCTTTGTCACAGTTGTTTCTACTGAGTATACGTGATATTACTCTTCTGAATTTTCTCTAAATAACATCAATCTCTTTATTATTCAAATATGGTTTATTTGTGAAAAATATTCATTGGTCAGTGGTAATTATATTTACTACCAAATTCTGACTTGATCATGGAATTTGGAAATATAGAGCACAAATTATAGAAACTATATTATTACACTGGATGATATTGGAGCCACCCTTGGTTTTCCTCTTTTATTTGAAAAATATTATTGAAATTGAGGTATTGTTCCATTTATATTGTGGAAACGTCAGATCTATTATAGTATTATGGTTTTAAACCTATCTGATGGTTGTGGCTTTGGAAAAACTGTTAGCTTCAATGTTAATAATTCAAATAGCTACATTGATGACATAGTTATTACAGAAAGATGTAAGATTTGAATGGACTTACAAATATTAGTAAAGTTTTGACCAATTGGAAGCTATGTTGATTAAAGTATTAATTCTGGTTTAGCCTAAATCGGGTAAGGAATTTGTTATTACAGTACTGCACTATTGAACATGATTAGACTATGCAGTAAAGAAAAGTAATAGCCTATACTTTAAGACAGTTAAAAACCACATAGAAAGAATTACTCGATACATGATCTAGAATTAATAGCTATTGTTTTTGTGTTGAAATCTGATAACATTACTTGTTTGGTGAAAAATGTCATAAATTCACCAATTATAAAAGTTGAAGTACCTGATGTTGCAAAAAGATTTAACTTTGAGACAACGTATACGACTTGAGCTATTGGGAGATTATGATTTGACAATTGTATATCACTTGGAAAGAATGAATGTGGTTACAGACATTTTGAGTAGGAAATCTCTGTATACTTTGCAAGCTATAGATATCGATAATGATTGTCTGATAATAACTTAATTTTAGCTGAGTATAGAGCTAAACTGATGTTTCTATGACAGAACAGTGAAACTCAGAAAAGTAAAAATAAGTTGTAAGTTAAATGGGTATAGAATGAAATAATTATTGAATCAGGATAGTTTGAAATTGATGATTGTCTGTTGTTCTGAGGTAGAGCCTATGTACTGAAAAATTTGGAACTTTTACAGAGAATTTTACATGAGTGATCACAGTAGTACTATGTCTGTTTATCTGAGAAATGATAAAATGTACAACGATTTGAAAAAGATGTATTGGTAGCCCAGAATGAAATGTGGTATTTCTGAATCTATATTTTAAATGATGGATGTATCAGCAAGATATAAATGACACTTTCAAGATAGGTATAGTCAGTGATAATACTAAAATGGAAATGGGACAAAGTTACTATGAATTTTATATCGGGATTATCCCTATCTATAAAAAAAGAAAGATACTATTTGAGTAATTATCGATTCTTTGATGAAGCCTGTACATTCCATTCTAGAATGACTGGATTTTACACTTGATAGATTGCTTGGATTATCTGTTTTTGAGATTGTCAGATTATATGCTGTGCTAGTTTCTGCTATGTCTGATAGAGATCTACAGTTTAAATTCTGATTCTGAAACAAATTACAAGAAACTTTAAGTATACGGTCACATTTTAGCACCGTATTTCATTCTCAGATGGATGATCAATCTAAACATGTGATTCAGGATTTTTGAAGATATGTTTCGATGTTGTAAGAACTTAAAGGCAAATGAAAAAGAAATAATTACTGTGAGTTGAATTTGTATATAGTAACAGTTAACAGTCAAGTATAAAATTTGACCGCACGAGGTTTTATATGGTCATAAGTTTAAAACTCCGGTGCTTTGGATCGAATTCAGTGAGAAAAGATACGTGTAGTTAGTTTGATTCTTTGAAACCGAAGAAAGATGAAAGTGATCTGAGACAGTTTAGAAGTAGTATTTAATTGTCAGAAATCCGATGTGAAATTAAAAGTGAAAAGAAATAGAGTTTCAGATTTGGCGAAAAAATATTTTTGAAAGTTTTGCCACGGGAAAAAGTTCCCCAGTTTGGCCGTAAAGGTAAATTAAGTCTGTAGATTATAGGGTCATATAAGATTATTAAACAGAATTGGACCTGTTGCGAATTGATTGGTATTATTATCAGAGTTTTATAGAATTCACGATGTTTTTATGAGTATATGTGTTATGACAGTATTGATCAGACCCATCATCTGTTATTGTTTTGATAAATGTTAAATTTAGCCTAACAGGATTTACAGTGAGAGACTGATTGAAATTGTAGCACTTGAAGAGAAAAACTGAGAAGTAAAAAGGTAGCTTCAGTGAAAGTTTTCTGACAATGACATAATAAAGAGGGAGCTATCTAGGAACTGGAGGAAACTATTAGAAAGTAATGTTGAATCTCTTTGCTGGTAAAATTTTCGAGGACGAAAATTCCTTAAGGGGAGGAGAGTTGTAACAGCCTAATTTTGGTGAAATTGGAGTAGTGGTTTTGGGACCACAAATCCGAGCCAAAAATAAAATTTATTTTTATTTTATTACATGTTCCGTAATATGATAAAAATGTCATGTGAAAATTTTGGTAAGAAAATTTTACCGATTTTGTGTTTAATTACGAGAAGGACCAAATCACATAAAATGCTAAAGTAGAATTCTAGTAGCTATAAGGATTAAATAGCTATGGAATTCAAAGCTAGAGGTCCTTATATAGTTATTAGACCATTAAAGAAAAGTATATAGATATTTTGGTATGACTCATCCATGGAAAATTAGAAAAAGGCTAAGGACTAAATTAGAAAGTGAATTAATTTAATTAATTAAAAGATGATAAAAGAATTATCATCTTAGTTTCTCATCATCTTCCCCAAATAAAACATGGAAACCCTAGGTGAGAGAGAAGAAACTTTCTTGGCCAAATTGGGTAAGTTTCCTTGGCCCATTTTTAGTAATTTTGATATTTTTGAAACTGGGATAGCTTAATCTATCTATTTGGGGGATCAATTTGTAAAGTTATCAAAGCATGGAAAATAGGTCATGGATGTATATGTTGAAAATTTGAAATTTATGGTAGAAAATGAAAGGTTGTTGATAGATAAACAACTTTTACAAAGTGATTTTTGATGAAAACATGATTTAGGGACTAAAATGCAAAGTTGTGAAATTTGATGAAAAATTATGAATTTTTATGAATACATGTGTTGTAAATTTTGTAATAGGGTTTTGGTTAGGCTTGGAATAAAGAGTAAATTGCATAAGTTTCATTTTCCGAGCCTAAGGATGAAATAGGAATTTATGGAAAAGTTAGGGGCAAAATAGTAATTTTGTCTAGGATAAAATTGAGACTACTTGAATGTGAAATATGATAAATTAATGTTAAATTTACTCGTATAGATCTGGATAGACCAAATTCAGAGCTAGAACGAGAAAAGAGGAAAAATATTGGATTAGTAGACTTATGTACATAAACATTGTCGAGGTAAGTTCGTGTAACTAAATTGTGTTTATTTACATGCTAGTATTGATTATGTTTATGTAAATTGTATAAATTTCATAAGTATGTGAAATGATTACATACCCGATTAAGCCCGATAAATAAAAATGATTAAATTAAACGATAAGGCCTGATAGATGATAAGGGTTAAACAATAAGCATATTATTTATAATCCCAAAGGACTCATTGACATTTTTATATTATTTTGACCTTCAGCAAACCTCACCACTCTAACGAACCCATTTTCGCTCCTTTCTATCGGTAACAGTGATAGGAATAATTCCAGTAATCTGCCTTATGCACAAGATTAACCTGAGACCTCACCTGTACCACATAATGAACAATTGACTTATTGTCTTAATAGGCCATCGCTTATCAGACTATACCAATCCACCTCCCCTCTTACATGATTTTTTCCTTCAGAGCTAGCTTCTTGGTATGTTTCCATAAAGGACCATCCTCAAAGAGGTATAGTCTTGATAGACATTCTATCCCCATGATAGAATCATTATCTTAGAAGTGAAACTTCAATCCCTTTCATGAGATTACCTCTTGCGTACAACTCCTTAGAACTACCTCTACTGGCTCTTCATGATGGATCCTTGCTTGCAATCCTCGAATACTTTTCCATAGTTATGACATCTTCACATGACCTATCTTCCTCTAATTCATGTTGGGCCATTGCCTATGCCTTATTGACTATCACACCTATCCTTACCACATTCATCATTTATGGTAGATTTCTTATGATTCACTTTCCATACTTATGTTTTAGTTTAACTCTTCTTTCACTTGCATGATGTATTGGCAATATGCCTCGCTCTTGTAGTCCTGGCAGACTTTATGGGTTTCCATAGGCAAGCTATGGTCTTATACCATTCTTGCCTCATTTCTTATGTCCCGACAGACTTACTTAGTATTTACTATCCTGGTGGACTTACCTCTTGTTTACTGTCTTGACGGGCTTTATTTATTCGATTTTTATTGTCCTAGTGGACATTTTTTATGGATACTATGGAGTTTTTCATCCATGGTCTTATACCTCTTCGCCATCCTAGCGTAGTATCTCATGATGCCATGGAGTTTTTCATCCATTTTCTTACTCATCATACCTGGCTGTCATGGCATCTTTCATCTATAGTCTTACTCTGTATACCTTATACCTTATACCATGCCACCATTACATCTTTGACCAATGCTCTTGCGCTATATACCTTTTACATTGTATCATGCTGTCATGGCATGTTTCATCCATGGTCTTACGCTACATACCTCATACCAGAATACCATAGCATCTTTCATATATGGTCTTACGTCATATATCATTGCCACAATGTTGCCCTGAAAGGCCAGTTCATATTGTCGTCGCAATAAATACCTTTCCATGATTTCATTTCCTGAATTCTCCTCTCATTACCTCATTTACACCACCTAAGCTTGATGCTTGAACACTGTAGTGTTCCCACCATGGTATTCCCTTCACAAGGCCTGGAGTTTTTCCTGAGGTAGTGTTTAATAGGTTTACTCCCCATTTCTCATCCTAATCTTCACCTATACCCTTAACAATTTTTCCCACAAACATGCTATGAATGCACATATAATCATATTTCATGTTTATGTAAATATGACATACTTAAATAGCATAGACCATAACAACAGTTTTGAAGTCTAGAACTCACTTGAAACCTCCTCGTTTCCACAACTTAGCTTCCTCGAATATCAGAGCTTCCATTCTCTTGGTAGCTAAGCATTTCAACCAAAAACCTACTAGTTAAACTTGCACTTCATCTTAAAAGCTTAAACTTTCCTAAAAACGAAAACTTTAAAACAATTTTAAAGATCCATAACCCTATTTTTTAACTTTTATGTATATAGAAGGGTTAAGAACCTTACCTGTTTACTAGTTTCCCTTATACTTCATGTAGAACCTTCCATGACTATTCCTTCTTCAAGCTACCGAAGAAGACGAATAAGAGAGAAAATGAAATAGAATCGGAAAGAAAATCATCCCTAAGAGCCATCTGCCAGCTATTTATAGCTCTTTCCAAGCTATTACCAACCTTATAAGAACTGTGCATTCTCAATGATTATGTCTCCCACAATAGAACGGATTGGTTCCATTTTAACCGAACTAGAATTGGATCTCAATCATGTCTAATTATGTTTCCAACTTTCTCGTTTCTTTCAATAGAGGCCGTAAACTTGCAATATCTTTCAATTTAGTCCTCCAATTATTTTAAGCTTTCGGGTTAATTTGAAATCGGGTGTTACAGGTCCTTCTTAATGCGGTTGCATAAAGCAATAACCAAAATGTACTACCAATATATCCTTTGCCATTGTAAAGGCTGAAAACATGGAATTGTGTCAATTTTTCCTGATGAACTTAGGGAGGCATGTTGTTAGAAAAGAAAACATTTTCATAATTTTTGATTGATCAAAGGGGATAATTGTGATGATTAGGCCTTTTGGTGTTCCTTGGAGATCTGTGTACTGCATCCGCCACATTGCAGTTAACTTTTACAACGACTTCAAGAATGTAGATGGGCATAAACAAGTCATGAACATGGGTAATTCAACAATCATATTTTTTCATCTTTTGAATACATTTGCAAACTCAAATAAATGATAACATGTATTATGGAACTACATGCATAGGGTACGAGCTAGAACAGCACCATTTTTAACAGAGGATGGTGAGGCTTCAGGCTGAAACGAACCATGATTTACACAACTAGTTCAATAGCATGGAGTTGTACCAATGGGCTCAATGTTTCAATACAGGTTTTGATATATGGTCATATGACCACCAACTTTTTAGAGTTTGTTAATGTCGTCTTGAAGGGTACACAACATTTGCTCATTTTAGTTATTTTTTTAGCTAAATTCTATATGCTAGAAACCTTGATCCCAAAAATGGGGTAGCAACAAACAAATTAGTTGGCAGCAGGACAAGTTCACTATGAGGAGGTTAGGAAGGCGTTAGCGATCAACGCACGAAAAGCGACGTCAGTGAATGTAAAACTATATTCCTAGCAGTTGGAAACTTTCCAGATGAAGAAGTTTATTGGTCGTTGAGTGGGTATCCCGGCTAGGTCATATGGAGTTGATCTCCAAAACAGGTGATGCGACTGCAAGAGGTTCAAGACTCTTCGGTACCCGTGTTCACACATCTTGCAACATATGCATGGGCCAATGTCGGTTGTGACCAATATATTGATTAGATGTACACACTGGAATGCATTTAAGGTATTTGGGAAAACAAGTTTCCCACTTTCAGGGATGTTTCAACATGGGAAGTGCCTTCACCTACATTCAATTTGCTTTCAAACCTAGGGCTAGTTAAGGTACCCAAAGGTCGCCTACAGGCCACCAAGATTCGAATGACATGGACTCGAGGGAGAACTTAATGTACCTAAGAATCTATGTAGAATAATTGGCCACAGTTGAAATAATTGCTCGCTTTGAAACTTCCATCTTGGAAAATCATCGCAATCGAGGTGAACATAAATTTATGTACTCGATGTTCAAATATATATGAATTAATTTTTTTTTAAAATTGAAACAATATGCATTAAATTCATATACAGTAAGAACTTAAAATCATGATAAGAAAAATATTTGTTCTCATAAATTAATTTAAAATATATGGTAAGTAAATAAGATTTAGCATTAATTCAAACAAATTTTAATTCAAACAATTACAAAAATCACTTTAAAGTAAGGAAAAAAAAATTTGTAAATAATTACAAATAAAGTTACACTTACTTCACAATTTACATGTATCAAAATTGATAGTTGGATGGAGTTGTCTGTGGGATGAAACATTATGATGCCTTTCATTGAAGTCTAGGTTGTTTGCCATAGTCAATCGGGAGCTCAATGTTCTCCTCACCCAAACTTGTATTCTCATCATCTGTTGGCAAACATTAAGGTGTACCGATGTAACACAAAAAATTGTATGTCCCAAAGGTTTGACGCCTACCATCGATATGACCAATCAGTCATGGCTCCCTACCCTATGTACAACAACTTTTTCTTTTCACCAATTTTTTTTTCTATTTCAACTCTTTTTTTTTCTCCCTGTCAGGCCCATTTAAAAAAAAAAATAACATCGTTGTCGCCCATGTGTCAAGTGACATCGCTATAAAAATAAATTTTTTTGTATTTGTATTGTTTATGTTTCATATTTACAAAAATACTGGTACTTTTGGGTGTTGTTTGGCCAGTTTACCTCTTTGAAGAGCATCTGCAGCAAGAGGTTTAGTCACGCTTCCTAGCAGTGAATACCCTAATTTCAACAAAAAAAAAAATTTATTTTAGAATTTTTTTTAGTTTGCAAAATTTCATTAACCTAATTTTTCTTAAAACAATTATTTATTCAAACAAAACAAATAAACTTGCTAGCATTTTGAATTGATAGAATTCAAAATTATTCATTCAAACACACTTGTAAGGTTGTAATTTAAGCTATTTAATTTAAAAAATATATTATAAAATTATTGAAATACATAAATTCCTTTATCATCAATTTTTGGTCAAAAAAAAGTTATTTTTTTTTAATTTTTAATTTTTAGTCTCTTTTCAATTAAATTGGTGTTCTATTAACTTTCATAATACTATATAATTTATTTTTTTAATTATAAATATAATTTTTGAAATAAACAAAATGCTAAAATGATATTAACCATTTATATATTATTCTCATTAAGTTCATTTAACATTATATATTAGAAAACTACTTGATTAATTTATTTAAAATTACAAAATATAGTTTCTTTTTAAGATGCATTACTTTAATTTTAATTTTATCTGAAAATAAATGTTGTTTTTTAGTATATATATATATATATATATATATATATATATATAATACTTATATTTAAGCACTTTGCTGAGTTAGTGTTATCTATAACTGGGTCACTAACTCAGTTATAAAATTAAAAAAATACTTTTTTAAAATTATAATAACATTATTATGATAACACTTTATCTTTTCATGTTTTATATCATTTTAAATAAAACAATTAAAAATTACAAATTAAGAGATCAAATATTTGTTTAATAGTATTAAAATATAAGTTCATTACCATTCTACCTATGTTCATTATTAAATAATTTTTAAAAGAAAATAATTTTAATATAAATTATTTTTCTTCCACGTGTGACAAAATTTAGTATTAGTAAAACTTTTAATGTTGATTTAAAATTACAAAACATAGTTTTTATATGAACATTTAAATATATTAATATTTTTATCAAATAATTTATTGAAGTTATATGACAAGCCTTAAGATCATAAAGATTAAAATGTTTATTTTTTTCTTAAGTAATTGAAAATATACATGAACTAACGTTGATAATATTTTTAAGTTATTTCTAAATTAACAATAACTATAAAATTGCAATGAGAAAATTAATAAATAGAAAATATGAAGGTTTTATATTTAAAAAAAAAAACTTGGAGGTGTTATTTATAACATAAATCCCATTTCTCTTCTTCTAGATATAAAATTATGCTACTTGTTATTATTTTAATTCTGTTAATAAAGTTTTGTTTTTTTTACAAAAAACCTTATTTTAGTGTATACTGTAATTTGAAAATTTGAATTGGATCGGATTTATCAGTCAAATTGATTTAACAAAAAATCAATTGAAAAATCTGTTCAAAAAATAATTTTAAATCGATTAGATTAAATTGATAATTAAACCAAAATTTTAAAAATTTCTTACATTTAATAATTTTTAATTAAATTAATTAAACTGACCAGATTTAACCATAGGTAGGATTTAAAAGAAATGGTATATACGTGATAAAAAGTAAAGATTTGAATTGATTTAACTAAAAATTTTAACACAAATACTCTGTCAGAACAAAAACTATAAATTAAATATATATAAAAGAATTTAAAATTGTTTCTATGTAAACTGTAACATAACTTCAATTTGTTGAATAACATAAACTGGCAAATCCCTCGTACTCCAGCAATTAATTGCCTAGAGGCTAAAGATGATATTCTAGTTTTTATTCCTAAACCAACCTCCATTTCACATTGTTCATTGATTTTGCTTGATGGTTTTTTTTTTTTTTTTTGAGACAGGGACTTGAAGAAATTGTATCCATGCAATTCTTAAAAGCTTATTTCTATAGAAGAGAGACAATAGGATGATGGGAGATTTCTAATTTCCATTATTTTTGCTCTTCCTTGACTTCTTTCTTCTCCTCGTTTTTCTCTTCTTTCTTTTCCTCCTTCTGTTCTTCCTTTTTCTCTTCTTTTGCAGGTCCTACTGATACTAAGTCCACTTTCCCTACTTTCTTCAACTTCTTCACCACCGCCACTGCATCCATCTGCCCTATCACTGTAAGCTTCTGATCCTTTAGATCCGCCGCTATCGAATCAACCCCTGCCACCACAATTAAGCTTTTTCTTATTTCTACTAGAGACCCAATTTGTTAGGCTAAAACAAGTTTAAAGCAACACCCCCAATCAAGATTTTAATTTTGATAAAGGCTAAGCTGATAAAGCATTTATTTATTTATGCATGCAAACCGTATGATGAAATGCCATACCATAGATATCTGCAGCAGCTTCTATGGCTTTTTGCTTTGTCTTCTCATCAGTCATGGTTAGAACTTTGAGAACCACCTTCTGCTAGAACAGTAAACATGAAACTCAGTGAAACAGACAGAGCGTAAACATGAAAAATAAAGAAACACAAATTTACCTGAGCCATTCTATCTGGTATGAGAAATAATTTGAAGCTTAAGCAAACTGGAAAATTAAAGGAATTATTGAATGAGGTGAAAGAGGAGTTTTTGGCCTTTATAAATGATGAAATTTGAGAAGATCCCCCGGTCACTGATTATGGCAGCCTTTTTTTTTTTTTTTTTTTTGGGTGTCAGGCTTGAGTCTTCAGGCTTTAAAATGGATGGCTATTACGTAACCTTACTGCTTGGCCACATGGGCCAATTTACTAACACATAACAAATGTTGGCTTGATTCGCCAAATTCATCACCTCCCAACTTAAAATTTGTCTGTTTTTCAAATAAATTAAACGCATAATGATATTTTTCATCTCCAACATTGTTAAAAGAGCTATTTTAATTCCTTGGAACGTGTATAATCTTCCAAACTCCTTCTGCTTTTATGATTCTTTGAGTCCTTCTGAGGATAGGGATCCCTGAATCTTCCAAATTTAAGTCGATCATGGTTTGGGTGACTTCAAGATTATCATTTAGTATCAGAATCCTCCGATATCCCTTATTTAGCAATATAAGAATCCCATCGAGAATCCCCCAAACTTCAGCCTCAAACGGAGAGCAAACTCCTAGGAATCGAGTGAATCCCATAATCCAATTTCCTTCATGGTCTCTAGCCACTCCTCCAGCAGCAGCATAATACACAATCATAATACAATACACACTCATTTTTAGGTCTTAAACGAGCTTACAAAAGCACTTTTACTAACCCGAGGTTGAATTAGGACCAAATTATAAATTTTGTAAAAAAACGAGTAGATGTTGCGACTTCGTGGGTTCCTCGTTGTGACACAACTCATTGACTAGATCTTGTCGCAACGTGACCGTTTGTTTACAAATGGTCCAAAATGTCACCAACTTGCTTCACCTAAAAATTAATTTTTATCAACAACATTCACTTATTCAGCCAAAATGTCATTCCCAAATGTTCATTTCTAACATATCTCTTTATTTTACATATACATTTGTATTTCATAACCATACATTCTACATTAAACACTTATGGAAACTTCAAACCATTTAACAGATAGACATATGCATTCATATATGGTCACGAATATTTCATCATATGTAAGCCATTTAATTGTCAAATTCATATATATATTATCCAAACATTTGAACATTTCTAATTCACCAATACTAGATTCAAATATTAACATGATTATGTATTATGCCAAAAATCAACTCAACTTAGGTACATGTCATATATTTAATAAAACGGGACTATACAAACATTGTTGAGTTGAGGACCACTGGCTAGATGCTAGAATTCACTTCTCGTAACCTCAAGATTCACCTATACCTACATACAGAATAAACAAATCGTACGCTGAGTGCTAAACTCAATGGCACCAAAAACTTGATGTCCATGAAACCAACTAAAAATTAGACAAAGGAAAGTGCACCTATCAATTAATAGTATAGTTACGATGAGCACAGATATCGTTCCCACGAAGATTAAAAGTACAATTAATTAGCATCTTTCTATTATTTAACTGACAAATTGAAGCGATTGTGTAACACCCCTAGACCAATTTGACCCAGGAACCTGATATAGGAATATTACATTTGGTGCCAAAATGATTTTGGCTAATCACTAATATATTTGAACATGAAAAATAAATTTAGATAATTTATATTTTAGTCCCTACTACTTGAAACACACTTGATCTTCCTAAGTACATGCCGTTCTATTTCAAAATTTTGAAATATACCCTTTTGGCACTTGGAGATGTGATAAGATGGATGCCCACAACCTCAATGACAGCTCTTCAAAATTACTGTACCTAATCTGCGCACGGAAAATAAAACCGTACGCTGAGTAAAAACTCAGTGGTATTTCTATAATCTGAATATTTAAAAACAATATAATAAATATAATAGGCAAAATTAAATTATAAGGACATATTTATGTCTAGTATCATAACTATCATTTTTCATTTATTTAACAATATCCTAATTCATACAATTACTATATAAATGGTCATTCACATATCAAACCATATTTATTCATATAATGGTATTAGTCATACAATACTAAATTCATGAATACATCATTATATACCATACTTAATTATCACATAAATCACAATTTCACATACATTTATTTATAACATATTCAATCTTTATCATTTGCTATCCCAAATAGCTTTTCACAATATGAACACAAATCAATTGAATAATGACACTATCCATTTCATGTTCAATTCATGAGTATTTGACTCATGTATTCCATGTATTTACAACACATTTTACATTTTATTTTCAATTCACTATATTAATTTCATTTATCATATTCTTCATTTTGATTTACATATCTTTCACTATATCAATATCCATTTCATTCTTTGCATCAATATTTATTTCATGCAACCATTGTTTCATACTTTTCATTTTCATATCTCAATTCAATATCTCATTCCATTTCATATTCACAATCATTCAATATCATTCAATTTCCCAATTCATTTATTTACCCCTATTAATATGACTTGGACTCAGACGGATACACGGATCCAACCAAACACACCAGTACAACACCCAGTGCCTCATCGGATAGTTCGAAGTAATAGTTGACACCCAGTGTCTCATCAGCCAAGTTGAAGTAAGTTGGTACCCAATACCTCATCGAATCTATCCGAAGTAATAGTATGACACCCAGTGTCTCGTTGACTCAAGGTCAAAGTATCCTTGAACACTTCCAATGCTATGGCATGCCAACTATATCCAACTAACCGACTAGTTAATAGGGTTTCCAATTCACGTACTCAATTCAATTTCAATCAAATTCATACCAGTCACAAATTTTCATATTTTCAATTCAATATCACAATAACTCATTTAATTCAATACAATCACTTTCAATTTCCAATCAATATATATATATATATACCAATTCAATCCATTTCAATCAATTATCAAATATCAATTACTCACCTCAACACTTACCATATCCATTAAATACAAATTATAACAATTAATAATTAGAAAAACAAACTGTAATTTTCGAGCTACTCCCCGTTAACTTTATCTTTTACTTTCTTAGCCGAGGTCTCTGACACCACGTTAGCCACGAAAATTAAACAATTAAAAATCATTAATACAACACAATTTCACATTGAATATTTCAATTTTTATTCAACTTTTGCCTAATTTCTAATTTAGTCCCTGAACCAAGACTAACTTTATTTCTTTACAATTAATCTTATATTTTCATAAAAATTCTACTTTAAACTAAATTTAACTCCCTAATTTCACTTAAATCCATAAATTTTAAAAATTTCACAATTATCCCAGTTTTTACAACTTTTACAATTTAGCATCTTAACTAGTTAATCAAATCAACTAATTTTTCTCAATTAACACTTTATCCAAATATTCTAGGCTATCATACAACCCTTAATAAAATAGAAATTTAATACCAAACCCTAATATTTTAACTATTTTCATAATTTGATACTAACATTAATATTACTTTATAATATCATCATACACCAAAATTAAAGCTCAAAACCCACTTAATATTAATAATCTCTTTCAATATATTAATTTAGACAATAAAACGGTTCATTTCATGCAATTTGGTTATTTTTGACATTTTTACAAAATTGCCCCTAAAGTTTTACTTTTATTCAATTTAGTCTCTAAGCCTAAAACTTGCAAATTAGCCTTTTTTTTTTAATGTAACCCATACTAGCTAAATATTCATATATATATTTTCCTCCTCCTCCTCTCCATTCCATATCCTTAATATATATGATTTCGCTATTTACTTATATGTTCATTCAAAGTTGTCTACTTGAGTCATTGTCACTAAATTATTTATATCTTAAGCTACAGAATTCTAAATTAAGATTCGCTTGATGTTTTTGAAACCAGACTCAAATATTTTTCTACCATAAAATTTTCAAAATTTATAATTTAGCCAATAAGTACAGTAAAATCTTCAAATTTATACCTATTCTGTTATTTGACAGCTTCAACCTTTCCTTATTAAAAATTAAGTATCTCTTAGTACGGAATTTGGATGATTTTTTCGTTTGTTTCGCTTAGAAATATACTCATTAAGAATTTAAATATATAAATTTAAGCCCCTAATTATTTTTTACAATTTTTTATGATTTTCCAAAGTTAGAATAGGGGAACCCAAAATCATTCTGACCTTGTCTCACAAAATTTACTATATCTCATAACTTACAATTCCGTTGCTTGCACTATTTCTTCCATGAAAAAGTAAACTTAATAACTTTAATTTCATATTTTATTCAACCTCTAATTCAATTTCCACAATTTTTGGTGATTTTTCAAAGTTAGACTACTGTTGTTGTCCAAAACTGTTTTAGTGCAAGATATTAATTACCAAGTTTATAACACCCTTATTTCCTTTCTCTACAATATTTCCCATCACTTTCTCTTATTTCCCTTCATTAACATATCAAGAAAATAGAACTATATATAAGAAAACTCTACTTTAACATCATTTTCATGCTTTTGATATTACCTTATATAAGAAAACTCTACTTAAAATATATTGAAATCTTAAAGTTCTTACCTTGTCCTATTGATTTCAATTTTTAACTTGATTTTCTCTTTCCTCCAGCTTCTATTTCTTGAATCTAACTTGATATTCTAGCTCTCCATTGTCTTTTGATTCCATTTTCATGCTATGGAAATTCTTTTGATTTTTAAGTGAAAATGGTGAATTTTTGGTGAAAGGACCAAATTGTAAAGAAAAGAAAACTTTCTTTCTTTTCTTCTCTTCTAACGTGGGTGCATGCATGGAAAGATGAAGAGAATTTTTCATCTTTCCTTCCTTATATACTAAATAAATAAAAATAAAATAATAAGAAATATCTTATTAAAATATTAGTAAAATTATATTTATCTAATTAATTAATTTAAAATATCATCAACATAATTATTACATTCTAGAATTCTCTCTCTTACTAATTGACGATTTTACCCTTTATGGTCTTTTAAAATTTCATCATTGAGTCATCACTTAATTTGGTAAAATTGTGATTTAGCCCCTCATAATTCTTCACCTATTCAATTTGGTCCTAATTCATCCATTTTCCTTAGTTTCTAAATCATTACACTCATAAAATATTTGCACTATTGGTCCTTTAAATTTTTCATATTTACACTTTAACCCCTCAATTTTTAAGTATTTACTCTTGGACAACAAAACTTTTCTCACTTTTATGATTTAATCCTTTCCTGAATTAATATGTCATAATATACTTCCCAATGTTGGCATAACTCAAAATTTCCCTTTTTGTCACTTTAATTCTTTATTTTACTATACCAAGATACTATCTTACTTTCTTACTATAGAAAATTTTAGGGTATTACCGATTGATTAAAAACTAAAAGTAACTAATTAAATTACCTAAAGAATACGACAAAGAACAAATCGAAAAAATAATCGAGTAAACAACCAAGAAGCGAAACAATACCTAGGAAAGGATCCACCTAGATTTCATCTATTATTATCAATTTGAATTAAACAATTTCTTCGTTTAGTATCTTGATATGCAGAAATCCCTAAAATTATGCTAATATCTCTCTTCAAGACTAAGAGCAACTGACTCTAGGTTGATTAATTGAAATTTCTTTTTAATTAAAACCCCTATTGTCGCATTAACTCAATCTATGGATCCCCCAATTAGATTTGACTCTAATCTGGTAGATTTATGTCGTCCTATTTCTAGGGTTGCATGCAACTCCACTCAAATATGCTAGATCTACTCTCAAACAGGATCTATTCCTCCTCTGATTCAAGCATATCAAACATGGATTAATAGTCTGAAAATATTAAATCAAGAATTAATAACACATAATTGAGAACAATATCCAAGTATTTATTGCGTAAAACAAAAATCAAAAGACAGAATCCATCCTAGGGTTCATCTCCCTAGGTATTTAGAACATTAGTTCATAATCGCAAATAAAAACATCTCAAAGATAATATAACCACAATAAACAAGAAAACCCATAATAAACTTTAAAGAAATTAAAAGTAGATCTTCAAGCTTGATGGAAATTTGTTTCAGAGTCGGCTTCAATGGTGTTTTTCGAGTTATTTTCTTCAATATTCTATGATGGCTTACTCCCTCTTCTTATATTTGGTATATATAGGTCTTAGAATGCCCAAAAAACCTAAAATTGCATTTTTTCGCGTGTTTGGAGTGCAGTTCACGATTTCCACATGGTCGATATATGGCCGTATAGCAGCTAGTGTGGCTTCTGAAACTTGCTCCGATTTTTCAATTTTCGCTTGCTTTTCACTTCTTTTCTCCCAAATGCTCTCCTAAGTATAGAAACATGAATTTAAAGGATTAGGAGTATAAACTTCACCATTTTACATTGAATAATCATCCAAAAATACATTAAGAACGAGATTAAAACATGTTACTTTTAGCACTTATCAATTCAAATCAATTAAGCAATTACAATATCATACACATATATACACATATAACATTCTTTATTAACATCTATTAATCAACCAAAACATTTATCATTCATGTATCAAAATCGAGATTATACACAATTTCTATTAACCGAATCCATGAACTGTCACCATTAACAATCATAGTAACATAACATATTATAGCATGTACTTAACATTAAGGTATTCAATTCGAATTCAAATTCAAGCATATATATATATATATATATATCATTATTCCATTTTTTAATTGAATCCATTTATTCACCTTGTTTTTATATTGGCCCTCCAAGCTTATATAAGCACTTATCATTGATAACCAATTTTTTTTAAATATAACCAATTATATTTCTGTAGTATGATCTAATTTTATTAAATAAAAATCCAATTTTAATTGATTTTACATATTCAGTATCCAAGATGGATAACCAAATCTTCATATACATTCATTTTGATGGAGTAATTTTACAAACAACTGTTGGTTTTTTATTTGAATCTCGCTAGTAAATAGGAATGAAGTTTAATAAAAATGTGTCTATCGACGATATGAAGGAAAAGATAGTTGACAAATTGGTCGACGTTGTGGGAGGAAGATGTCAATACTATTCTATAAATTTCCAGTTTTGTCAAATCCTATCAAATTTATCGAGATGAAACTTTTAGACGATGAAGACGTGGAGACAATACTCTACTTTATTGCCCGACTGAGAGGGTTAATATTGAACCGGTCGAGTTGTTTAATGATTTAGTAGATGTGGAGCTCATTCAAGATGTCACTCCATTAAGTCAACAATATGGAGTTTAAGACCTATGTATAGAGTTTTTGAGAGCATCCGTCGATAGGCAATCGTCTGTATGCAAGTTTGACATTGGTCTTAATGTTGATGGGTTGAACAATACGGTAGTAGAGCGACATTGACATGGGCCGAAAATCCACACTATGCTCGGATTGCATATGACGACCTTAATTCGGGTCCTTGTTTACAGATACATCCAGTCGTGATTGAGACTGATGTAGATGATGAAGATAGATCTGATAACAATGGTCATTCTAATCATGAGGATGAAAATTTTAATGACCCAGTGATAGCTCGATGAAGCAAACCAAAAATGCCAAGAGGGGGTGAATTGGCCTTTAAAAAATTTATTGAAAGACAAAACAAGAATGAAATAATGAACACAAAGAATTTAGAGTGGTTTGGCCCCAATTGCCTACGCCACTACCTTAGCTTTCCACCACTAAGGATTTTCCGAAATTCACTAATTTGTTCAACCTTTGAGGACAAGTTTTAACCTTACAATTCTTTAAGATTTCTACCCCAAATCATAAGTTTCAAACCCTCTCAAAGAAATACAAATGAGTAAACAAAGAAACAATCCTTATAAGGTAAAATTGTTTGCAAATTGAAGCAGAAATACAATGAGATACACTTAAGCAAAAAAATAAAGATAAAACTCACAAGTATGTGTAAGAAGAATATAAAAATTTAAGCTCTAAGGGTGTTTGATTGATGATTTTTGCTTGAAAGTACTTTCTTGGATGTTGTAGGACTTTAAAAAATGGTATTTATACCCCCTAATAAATTTCCAGCTGTTGAGGTTGTTGGTGGTTAGGGACGTAAAACTAGAGCATTTATTTCACCTGCAACTACGAGTACCGATACCTCTAAAAAGGGTATCGATATTTTTTGTCATAAATGTTAATTTAGTGACCGTTGGAATAAAATAATTGATACTTTAAAAATATTTAATCGATACTTCCTGAAATAGGTATCGATATTGGATCAGTACTTTGCAGGGTTTATGAGAAATAGAATAAAATTTTGGTATCGTTTTTAAGAAAGGTATCAATTATTTAAAAAAATTATCAATACCAAAAACATGGTATCGAAAAATTTTAGGGTTTTGACAGAATGCCTTTTTGGTCTCAATTTTTCTAAGGGTATGATATTTCAAAAAATTATCGATACTTGGCCAAATGGCATTGATACTTTTGGCCTGGAGCAATTCTGACTTGTTTGAAAATCATTTTGATGTGTTAAAATGATTTTAACTTAATTGAGATCATTTTGACTTGGTTAAATCATTTTCTCTTGATTTTAAAATTATTTTAAAATTTTCTAAGAGTTTATTGTAAATATTCAATATTTTATTTCTTAGAATTCAAATTTTAAAAATATTTTATCATTTTTAACTTACATTCAAAAATACTTATAATTTGTTATATCAAAACCCTTTTATCAAATAAAGCTTAGTTTAACACCCAGATCTAGATGAGGTCTCAGATGATATCAATGATGAAGTCACAGACGATGGTAAAAATGTTTATGCCCCTTTGGTCGAGAACCCGAGTCATGGCATTATTCTATGCAATGACCTTGGGGCCTACATGTTGAGCATAAATCTCGATGCGGTGTATGAATCCAAGTCCTAGAGTTCCCCGATATAGTACTTGCTCGCTGATTGGCGGCAGATCCCGAATCAAAATAATTGTTTTTGGGCCAACAATTCACAAACAAGGATGACTGCATATTTGCCATCAAGGGGTGTAGCATGAATGTAACACCCCTAATCTATCTCCATCACCAGATTAGGGTTACAGAGTATTACCAATCAACCGTAAATAAACATATTATAAACCATTCATTCATATACTTTTTGTCCCTAAATCGAGCCTTCGAGGCCTTAAAAATAGCTTAGAAGCAATTCGGGAGTATTTTGAAACAAAACAAAAACTTCAAGAAAAAGTTACAAAAAAAATTGAAAAATAGGGTCACACGGGCGTTTGGCCAGGCTGTGTGACAAAGCTCTAAGCCATGTAATATTCGAACAAGGAACACGTGAGCGTGTCTCAGCCCGTGTCCTCACTTGTGTAACTTACTGAGTAGGGTCACACGGCCATGTCACATGCCCGTGTGACAAGGTGTGTAACTCACTGACTTGAACCCTAAGAAATCCTAAAATGACACACGGTTATGTGCCTCACACGGCCGTGTGACAGCCCGTGTCCCAGGCCATGTACTCACCATTTAACCCCTAATTCAAGTTAATTCAATACCAAATCTTTCCCAACAAAGTACACCAATAACACATACATTCCTATAATCAAAACACTTTTAAACATGTTAAAACAATCAACCTAAGGCTTCTAACCAATGTACTATTCATAGGCACCACATTTCAAACACTAATCCTAGAATCAATTTAACATCATAAGTTCATTCATTTCCTTCCTAAATTCAAAAGAACCGTGCTTGACCATTAACAAAAGCAGTAAGGCACAGCAAGGTTTGGCACAACCAACAACATACCAAATAGACATTCAACCCTACACATGCCACTTATAACTATAACCAATGTAATCAAAAATATTAATATAATGAATGAATAGTGGTACTTCGATGAGATTCCAACCAATCGAGCCTTCCAATGATCTACAGGAAAAGAAAACAACTAACATAAGCAATAATGCTTAGTAAGTTCATATAAAGGCAACTTAACTATTGAACATATTAGAATAAACAACTAAGCATAATTTTCATTATATCTTAAGCTAACTTTTGTTTTCTATTACTACAGCTCTCATGGATAATTGGTGTAGTCATACATATACATATATATTTTTTTCCTTATAAGCATTTCATATGACCATTTCACTTAAACATTTCTTCTTACCATAACACTTACACGCACTTAACATATAATCATTCTATAATTCATCTTTCGTTTCAAACTTTTATATAAACATATCATCCCGGAATCACTTACTTTTACTAAACAATGTGAAAACTAAATAAATAGATTAATCATAATTGTTAATCATTTACGAAGCACTTATAGGATTAGTACTGAAAATGGTTCATCGTATGCTTCATGTACTATAATAATTCAATCCAAACTCATTCATGTATGTATATAAATACCTATCTTTAACCGTAAAATCATCAATATAATTATACTCACGTATGATCAAGTAGTTCATTGAACATTTAACATTTACTAATATCTTAACTATACATTAGTCTTTAAACGAATAAATAATTTTGTAAATCTATTAATATTTAGCCCAATGAACTAGTAACTTGACTCGGATGCTCTGGTAACTACATTACACTAGAGGCATCATAGATGCATAACAGGAGCACCGAAGTGCAGACAGGGGCACAAATGTGCAAACAAGGGCACCATAGTGCGAACAGGGACACCAAAGTGTATACAGAGGCACTGAAGTGCAAATCCCATACAAGTGCGCTTACTAACCCTATTCGCATGCCAATTGTATCCTAGCGATTACTATGTTCAACCAGGAATTTTATGTAATTCATTACCTTTATACATATTTTTCAATCAAGGGCACTTCATCATTTTTGTACACATAATATGATATCAATATATATTCATACTGTCAATGTGCCCTTACAAGGATTGCTACTATCCATTAATCACTTTCATGTGAATTTAATGTCAATATTTAAAATACTATAATAACATATAAAATTTCACATGTATTTATAAAATTTACCAGCAACAATAACTTATTTTCAAGAAACTTACAATTTACACATCAAACATAATGAATGTATCTTAATCCAAGTAACATTTAACTAGACAATCTATAATTCATAATCACCAAATACATTAGCAATAGTTCACATATCCTTTTATTTGACTAATTCCTCTAATTGATCCATAATAATAATTTAACAACAAAATGGACGACTAATCCAACCACAACTTTTCCTCGATTTTGATCCGTTTGGTTTGTTTTGTGATGTAAATAATAATGTTTCACTCAATTAAACCATTCAATAACTTAAAGTAATTAATTTAACTTATAACTCTTATTATTAGGAAATTTACAAAATTACCCCTAATATTTTAACTTATACGCAATTTAGTCCCTAAATCAAAACTTGAAATTTCACCATAATTAATACAATTTCATGTTAATCAATTTTCTTAGAGTTCCATGTCAGCCCACCTTTTTCCTAATTTCGCACAATTTACCTTGAACTTTACTTTTTCAACAATTTAATCCCTAAATATTAAAATTTTTAAAAAATCACTTAACAAAACTTGTTTATTTAACAACCAAGCTTAATAATCTATCATAAAGCTTCAAAACCATATTAAATTCATCTATGACACAATTTATAACATTTAACAACTTAACAATTTGACCCTTGTGTTAGCTAGATTAAGCTAATACGAGCCTAAAAATATAAAAATCATGAAAAACTAGTAAAAGAATGCATACCATGTGTGTGAAATAAACTTGGTTGAAAGCTTGGTTGAAGCTTCTATGGAGTTTCGACCTTCTCCCCTTTAAAAGATGATAAAGATGACTTTGTTAATCTTTTTTATTCATGTTTTAATTTTATTTATTTATGTAATTACAAATTTGTCCATTATTATTTAATAAAATTTCATAAAAAAATCTTCTCCTAACCGTCCATTGACAATTCATTTGGTATAATTACCATATAAAGCCACCAATTTACCTTTTCATAATAATTAGACTCATTTAACATATAGAATTCAACTTTTACATTTTTTTACAATTTAGCCCTTTTTACTCAATTAGTTATCTAAACATTAAAATTTCTTAACGAAATTTAATACAACCTTAATAACACTTCATAAATATTTAATAAAATATTTATGGCTCGATTTATAGAAATGAGGTCTTGATTTCTCATTTTCTAAAACCACTTGACTTTAGGTACATATAATTTGAACCTAATTATTTTTTCATTTAACATAAATCATTAAATCAAAATTTATCATTACACTTTATTTGACTCTTAAATATTAAACAATAATATTTACGAACTCACTTATCATATTTTTGGCCCCGAAACCACTATTTTTGATATCACAGAAAAACGGGCTATTACAATGAAGTTATCAGTTCACTACAAAGTCACTGTGTCTAAATCAATATTATACGTTGGGGAGTGTTGGAGGTCAGTAGAAGGGTGCAACTAGCGAGTATGTGCTGCATTTATCTAGAGCTCCCAACTGTGGGAGGTTCGGAAATTTGTTGGGCCTCATACATGCACTTTTGCATGTATGACGCAAGACCATTGCAAACTTGATGTGAAAACTATTTGCAATTGCATCATGCCACTAGTGAAGGACATGCCCACCATTCATGTATTAGTCTTAATTGCTAAAATGCAAGAACGGTTCTAGTACCATGTGTCATACAAGAAGGCATGGTTGGTTAAACAAATGGCCATGAAATAGTTGTACGAAGATTGGGATGTGTTGTACAATGTACTTTAGGGGTGGATAGCTGCTATGCAAGAGTACGTGCTAGGGTCTATCATTGGCTTGCAAATGATGCCTTTTTATGTCCCAGACGACCAACTACAACCGGGGAGAAGAATTTTCCACTAGATGTTCTGGAAATTCAATCCATGCGTTCTAGTGTTTCCCCATTGTAAGCCACTTGTGCAAGTTGATGGGACCTGGCTGTATGAAAAGTATTGTGTTACGTGATTATGCGCAAGTGTACATGTTCGTACAAGTAATAAGTAGTAAGTAAAGAGTTATCGTCTCTAAAGGGACTATTGTGTAAATTAACTGCAAAGTTAATTATAAAATAACTTGGTAGAAAATGAAGTAAAGAAAAATATTGTTGATGAGAGTCTAAAATAATTTTAAAGATGTAGTCAGATTTCAAATACCCATAAAATAAAACAACATACCTTGTAAAAAATAATCACAACAAGAAGATCAAACAAGATTTAATAAAAATAACACAAATAGACTGGAACAAGTATTTCACTTAATGAGAGTTTATGAGCAATCATAAAAATAATATCACGAATGGATTGTGGCAATATGAAAATCCATTAAACCAAGTTTCAATTAAGGCATAGGCTTCTCTTAAAGTCCTGTTAGGTCCCTAAGTTATTCTACATATGCCTTTGTCAAACCTAACTTAAAAATCACCCTTTTGGGCATTTGTAAAGTTTATGCATACATCAATCATCTTTCGATATCAACACGATATGTAACATTTAGGTCTTTTTTCTATTAACTATTACCTCTTCTCCGATTAAACAATTTATTCATTAACCTACAAATGTTGGCCATACATTTACAAGTATTAACATGAATTAAATCTAAATGAATGAAATAATCATTTTCACAAAATATTCACAATACAAAAACCAATTAACTCAAATCATGATTCATACTTATTCTAAATAAACAAAATTAAGTCATTCAATATTAAATTGAAAACATAAAAATGAGATGCAAACTTGTTTTTCAACACAGAAAACGTCAATTAACAATAAATAGAAAGGGAAGAAGAGTAGTCGAGGGGGTTATCCAAGGCCAATTCATAATAAGAAGATAAAATAGTTGAACTGTAGTGGGTTAGCTACGATTGCTCCTTGCAGCGACCCATAGTGGCTCTTCTCTTTGTCTTTACATTAAATCATCAAAATGCTCTCAATTTCTCTCTCTGACTACTCTCATTTTTAGCAAGTGAATTAACTTATTTCATGGCAAACAAGTGTTTAACAAGCCATGAGAAAGACAAGAACACTCAAGAGATTTTTCTCTGAAAATTGGTACATTTTTAATGAAGTGAAATCCTCATTTATATCCTTTAAGCCCCCCACATCCCTTGCTATCTTTAGCAAAGGAATCTTTGATTTTCTCCCCCATATGTGTCTTCCCTTGATATGTGGATGAGTGGGTGGGGTTTTGCTAATTTTAACAAAAGAAGTTGCTTATTTTTCTCCTTGTATGGCAACCATTGAATGGTAAAAAAATGGGTGATTTTGACTGCTATTTTTAGTAGAGAAATGGAAGGTTTGAGGCTTGAATCAAGGGGAATGGTTGTTGATTTTTATTTGACGAACATTAAGGTCAAATTTGCTATTTTTGGGAGATGAGTGGTTAGTTCTAGACTACTAATTTTAGCAGTGAATGTTGTCATTTTTATTTCATGGAAAAGTGGGTAAGTGGAATAGTTTTGGGCCTCCAATTAGACAATATTGGGCCTCTATGTAATTGAATCTAGAACGAAATCATTTTGAAGCCCACCTGACTACATCTTGGATCTCCCAACCTATACTTGTTTGAGACCCAAATACAACCAAAATTATGTCATCCTTTCCCTTAGCCCAATTATTGCAAAATATATATATGTGTTTAACATAAATTTCACAAACTTAATACATTCCCATGGATATTATAAAACATCATGAAATTAAGTGAAAAATCATAGAAAGTGTTATTTATTTACTCAGAATTAGCATAAAATGTACATGTAAATAGGATTTTGTGTTTGAAAACTAGTACATTTCTAAATTAAGTGAATTACAATCACGGGACATGATATAATCGTATCAATCTTAAAAATATGTAAGTATTACAAGGTTCAATACTATCCAAATGAATTCTTACATGAAATAGATTTCAATTTGTTTCACAACATTGGTATTGACAAGGTAATATAGTATTTAACTGACGAGAGAGGTGAATGAAAGTGACAATTAGGTACAAATATTTTGTTATCTTTTAAGCAAAATAGTCTGACCCCTGAAGCTAAGATATGGTTACAATTTATTCGTAATCAGATATATATTTCCAATAATATCTCTAACATCGATACATTTAGAACTATTGTGCGTTATGCTATTTTGCAGAGAAAACCTACATTCATAAAAAAATTTATTTATAGAAGCATGATCAATTTGTTGTCATAATAAGAAGGTCGGATTGCTATTCCCATATCTATGATCGTTAAGTGGAAAAAGGCCAAAATACCTATGAGAAGATCATACTAATGGCTTAAGCCATCCAAAAATCCCATTGGCAATACACTATACATAGAATTTTTGGAGACTCAAGCCAAACGAATAAAAGAACGGATTGAGAGGCAGAAGCATAGACGGATGCATCTTTAAAACCATAAGAAAGAGGAAGAAGAGTCAGTCCATGATGATGATTTCAAAGAAATGTTCCAACTGGAGCAGCCATCAATAGGAGGAGTTAAGATTCGCACCCTAAGTTACACGAGCCCCACTAGTTTTGCAGGTGCAAGGGCCGCCACACTCGACACGTGTTGAGGGAAGGACTGATGATTAACGAGAGTTGGTTAAACGTCGATTCTAATTAAAAATTTCCAGCCTTTTAATTTTATTTAAATTTTTGGGACTTGTAAATTTTAATTTTTGAATGTTTTTATTTTTGTTTGGACTTTGTTTATTTATTTTTGTATTAGTTTTGTTTTAGTTAATTTCTATGTAGGAACCCCGTACGATATGCGACATTACATTTTGGGGCGAAACTGACATGAGGACTAGCTAGTTACATCTAAGAACCCTCCCTCAACAATAAAATTAGGTAGTCTCTTCTCCTATCTTTGGGACGCACATTAGAGACAATCTGTCAAATAAAGTGTGGGGCTAACCTAGAAATTTTTAAATTTTTTTATGTTTTTGTTAGTTGCTTTTTTTTATTTCTATTATTTTCATTTTTTTGTGTGTTTTTTTTGTGCGCTAGCTTGTAGCAATATAAGAGATTTGTTAAGAGCATGTAAATAGGATTTTGTGTTTAAATTGTAAATTTAATTCAAAAGCAATTGATTTTAAGTTGTTTGTTATTACCCTATTTAGTTCATTTTATTACAATGTTAATAGGTGATAGTGTGTTAGGCACCAAGTGACTAATAGGTACATGAAAAAAATATATGTTTGTTTGAATAGCAATTGTTAGTGTTTTAATATTTAGTTAATTGTAATCTATGAATGGAGACACTTAGGGATGACCTAAGGCGTTGTTTGGTAGAGTTTTCAAGCCAAAAACTTTACCTTAATTTAAAATCCTAAGTACCCTAAGTTTTAAAACTAATTCCCTATTTTTTTGATGGACCACAATGGAAGCCCTATGCCTTAAACTATAATCTATTGATCTGATTTTCTTGGTCCTTGTACTAACTAAAACATCAAGCCATTTATATTGAGGGTTAGGTAGATACGACATGGTGGTTTCCAAATAAAAGAAAAATAAGAGCGAACCTAAGGGATAATACAATATGGTGAGTATACTAGTCTTACAAATTTGTGCTTAAATAGAAAATTTTGAGAATTAATCAAAATAATTGTTTTTGAAAATGCTAAAATAGTTGAGTGATAAGATCTCGAGAAAATAGAAAAGCAATGTGAGTGAAAAAGAAAAGAAAAAGAAGAAAAAAAAGAAAAAATACCCATTCTTGCACATTTGTCTTGCTAGGACAATTATATTCACTAATAATTTACTATACATTAGGAATTGAAGAGAAAAGGTAGGTGAGAGAATGAATGTAACAGCCCGAATTAGGGGCTAAATGGAATAATGGTTTCGAAACCATGAATCCGAGGTCTAAAATACTTTTCCAATTGAGTTTTAATATTTATTTGGTGATTGAATGTTTGTGTGAAAGTTTGGTAGATAAATTTCATTGTTTGCATGTCCAATTTGGTAGGTTAGACTAAATTGCAATGGGTGAAATGTGTTTTAATTCTTAAAAGTACTTGATTGAAAAAAGGTTTTAAAACTAAGGTCCTTTTGTAGTAATTAGACCATTTTATTTGAGTTTGCACAAAAATACCCATAGAAGGGAAAATTTTTAAAGAAGGGCATGAGGGGCATTTTGGTCATTTGGATAATTAAAGAAATAAAAAGGGAAAGTAAGTCAAAATTGGTGTCCATCTTCTTCCCCTTGTGCCGAATTTGAAGAGTAACCATAGCTAGGGCTTTAACAACTTTTCAAGCTGATAGTAAGTGACTCCTATCCCCATTTTTAATGCTCTTCATATTTTTGAGATTCTCGTAACTTGATTTAGCTATTTCTACCACTATTTTGAGCTAGGGTTGATGTTTAAAATTTTACCCATGAATGACATACATGTATTTTGATGTCTAGTGGTAGAATATGAAAGTTTAAAGTGTAGTGAAAAACTTTTACTAGGTGATTTTTGGTGGAAATTGTAAAAAAGGACTAAATTATAAAAGGTGAAATATTGTGTGCATAAATTGTAAAATGATGGAAATTGTGGCCTACTATAAGAGGAAAAATGGTTTGGCTAGGCTTAAAATACAAGAAAATAGAATGATAAAGTTAGGGGTCAAATTGTAAAATTTGCTATAGGAAGATTTTAGATTGATTTGAGTAATGTGAATATTGAATGGGTTAAATGTGTCATTATAGATCGAGAAGAACGTGGAATCGACCTTGACCAAGGCAAAGGCAAGGTTTCAGACTAAATCGCAAATTTGACCTATTTTGCAATCGAGGTAAGTTTATATATAAATAATGCATTGAATTTATTAATGTCATTATATATGGTGGTATATTGTGAAAAATGCTTGAATGATGTTTCTATTGGAGAGTTGTGGAAATGTGATATTCACGATTGAACCTTCAGAAACTGAAGGATATAGATAAAATGTAGTGAGGTCACATGTGTGGTTCCTAGGATAGGACACCATGTAGACACAAAAGCTACAAGATTTTATACAGTAGCTAGGTCACATGTGCATATACCGTGTGTACACAAGAGCTACTAGTTGAAAATAGCTAGGTCACATGAATGTTATTGAGAGTACATCATGTTGACACGAGAGCTATACTATAAGTAGCTAGGTCACATGAGTGGTTCCAAATGGAGGACACCATGTTGACACGAGAGCTACAAGACTATGTGGGCTAGGTCACATGTATCGTACTAAAAGTACATTATGTGTACACGAGAGCCGAATTACATAGAATGTGGAGCTATGTGCTGAAACCACCGAGGATTGATAGTTACTCCGAAGGGTTCAGCGGGAAAAATCTTACTAAATGATGCTTGTGTGAGCATATGATGTATAAGTGCAGGGATGTGAGCAAGTACATATGTCGGCAAGTGTATATGTGAGCAAGGGTGTATATGAGTATGTGCATGAGTAGACAAATTACATGTGGTGTATGTGAATATTGGTAAGGTTAAAGTGAGTAAGTATAGTCATGAGGAGCATTACAATTGGGTTATGTTAAATTTTGAGTTTTGAATTGAGTATGTTGCTATAATGCTAATTATTTGCATATAGACTTACTAAGCTTAGAGTGTTACCCAATCAGCTCAGACTTCGGGAAGCGTCAGAGGATCACCCATACTACAAGACTCGTTTTGGTATATCAAATTGTCTTATAGTGTTGCCCAATCAGCTCAGACTTCGGGAAGCGTCGGAGGATCGCCCACACTATCAAGACTCGTTTTGGTATATCAAATTGTACTTTTGAATTATGGCATGTATAGGGACTTGGTTGTTTTTATAAGTGTCAAAAATAGTTTGGTTATTATGTAGGTTCATGTTTCTTGATAAGTCATTTTGGATTAAGGCCATGTGATATGACTAATGATACTATTGGTTTGTTATTCCATATGAGGTAATTCATGAAATGGTTGGGTTGCTTGTGTGTGGATGAGTTGATATGGATGATTAATGGTTAAATATGGCTATAATGGATGTCTAAGAGTGTTATGATGTGTTTTGATAAAATGGTGTAAGATCATATATGTTTCGAGGAATGAAATGGCTTGGTAAATAGCCTAACTTAGGGCCACATAGTTGGCCACCATGGCCATGTGAGAAGGGCGTGTGAAATTTGCATGAATTTTTTGGAGAATGAGTATGTCACACGGCCTGGCCACACGGGCGTGTTCCGTGGCTGTGTGACCAAATTTGCATGCTGACGTCATAAATAGAATACCCCAGTTTTTCACACGAGATGAGAACACGAGCGTGTTGAAGTTGTGTGAAGGACATGGGCCAAGGATATGGCTGTGTGCTCAACCGTGCGAAAACCCCTGTAGGTTCAAATTGAAAAATAAATTTGTAATAATTCCACATGGGTTGGGGACACGGGCATGTGTGACCACACGGCCTGCCCACACGGGGGTGTGCCCTGTTTTTAGCCAAATTTTTCCAAAATTTTTTTCTAAGTTCTCGGTTTAGTCCTGGAGCACTCCCAAATCATGTTTTGGGCCTACGAGGCCCATTTTAAAGATTGTATAACATATCATGAATAAGTTTTAAATTGAAACAAAATTTTATGGTTCGACTTTGAGTGATTGGTTATGAAATTATCCTGTAATGCCTCATATCTGGTTCCAGTGTCGAACTCGGGTAAGGGGTGTTACAATGAGACATAAAGTGGTGATCAAAAGGGTCTAATCGAGGCTGTAACATCCCAGAATAGAGCCTAGTAGTTTGAGGCTTGGCAAGCTGGTGTTCGCTAGTAGGCTTGGCAAATTGGTGTTTGCTAGTAGGACTAGCGAATTGGTGTTCGCCAATAAGCCTGACGAGCTAGTGTTCACCAATTGGCCTGGCGAGCTAGGGTCACCAGTGGATTTAGCAAACTATGATCGTCAGTGGGCCTAGCAAAACAGGGAGCGCCAGTGGGCCTGACAAGTTGTGGTTTCTATTTTGGGGCAAAAGTCAAAAGTAGGAGTAGTAAAAGGGTAATTATACCAAAATTAGGATGTCAACTTATTTTTCTCTTCGTAACACCATTCATGCACGTAACTCTCTCCTATTTCTACTGCAACTAAGGTAATCTAAAAACACCAAAACACTTAGTGCCTATAAATTAAGCTCTTCTTATTCCAAATTCATATTCTTTTGAACGATAAAATTCTCTTCAATTTCTTCATCGATTATCTTCTTGTCAAACTTATACGAAAACAAGAATCAAGAACTTAACTCTTAGAACGAAGACTCTATTTCTTTAGAACTCTTAAGATGGTTCACAATAAAATAGGGCTAGGTTCGCTAAAAGACTAGCATATGCGAAACTAGGTACGCTCGTGTCTATGTATGAGTTTTCATGTGCTTTGACTGTTAAGTGACTTGTGTATGTTTATGAAATTGTGAAACTAATAGAACCATCTACACGTCAAAATAAGGGAAATGCGAAGCTTGTTTAGAATTTTTAAAAAATTGGTGAGTGTTCAAGGATCACCACATGTATTTTGTGAATATGTTAATTATGTGATTTCTATTAATAGTGATATGTAAGCTCCATATTGTGAGCTAAATATGAACAGTGATTTGCGAGCTTCTCATGACTTGCGAGCTCTATGTTTAAGTAAATGTTTTGACACTATAATCTTTTGAAACCATTGGATATAATGGCATACCATAGGATTGTGATTACTCACCCTTATGTTTTTTGATTTGGATGAGAGGCCCTAGGACAAGTTGGGGAGAAAAAGGAATGTTGAGCTAAGCTCCATTAGTGGGACATGTTGGTATGTTGGAGAGTGTTAAGCATTATAGTACACTTATAGGACATGTTAAGACTTTTTGAGTCAAAGGGAGGAGTTAAAAGGAGATTAAGCTAGTTTTCGAACTTAAAGAGCTTAAATACGAGCATTTTCATTATGTTTTAATTAAGTTTTCATAGTTCAATCTAAATGCAATAAAAAGTGTACTATGAGTCTTTATTGACCTTAAGGGCCGAATAAGGCTTGAGGGTGAGCTAATATACTTAGTGAGTATTTAGGAGACCATCAGATGGCGTACAAATTTAGTATTGGTCGTTGTGTTAAAACACGGGAAGTTTGATGTTATAACATAGGGAGAAGAATACAAGAATCTTGAAACTGCCGTTGGTGTCGCAACACACCCCTAAAGCTACCATGAACCTGAGCATACTGCCTTTGATGTCTCGACACAGGAACTAGGGTTTTCCAACATCAGTCCTTTTATCGGGGATTAGTGAAAGGAAGTGAGATTAACTGAATTCTATGTAGTGTTTCCTTAGCAAATCAGCTGTTTGGGAGAGGAAGAACTTAAGCCTAGGCTTGGCATCCCTATGAAGTCATTTAGGTGGAAATTAACCCAAAAATTAGTATGGTCTATCCATGAACATTGTCAAAACCATTTTTATTTTGAAAAACAGGATCGACTTTGGTTTGAAAATAAAAATTAAAATGGGAGTCGCCACCAATCTTTTTTATGAGGTGTGATCAGAATACCTCGAAAGTCAATCATTTTAATAAAGATTAAATTTACTAAAACGATGATTTTTGGTCTACGAAATCCAAAAAACGGGTTCGGGAGTCGGTTACGCATGAGGAAGGATGAGCACCCTCGATACGCCCAAAATTGGTACCTAATTTATTAATTAATGTCTTAATGTCGAAAATTTGAAAAGATTTTTAAAAATACGAACCCTTTTTATTTTAAAGAAAACTTGAATAAATCGAATTGGATGTTAAGACCCTCTTGTCTCGAAGTAAATAAAATGTCACATTCAGTATGTTAGGACACGACATTTTAAGCCTTCGAGAATAAGTTTGTCTTGATTTTCAAAATTAATGCATTTTAATTTTAGAAGGTTATTCGGTCATTTGAATCAAACGAGAAAAATTGAAACCCAGTACGTTAGAGCACGATCTCTCGAATTTCTAAACACGGAATATTGCCTCTATTTTGGAAACTTTCTTTTTGAATAATAGCGAGTACAAAGTTTAAACAACGTGTATTTATTTTGTTTGGAGTAAAGTAAAGCGGTCCATTGTATAAATATAACGAGGCTTGACTCATGAGACGATAACATAAAATAAAAGAATAGCAATGAGCACATAACAAATATACGTGAATAACATCACACAAATGTACAACAATAATATAAAAATATAAGTGAACAAATTATGGTACACGCATGACATTAATCACTCAATATACGTATTTAAATACTAACATCGATAATCAAGGAACAATGAAAGAAATGACATATATGACAATCTAAAAATAAATAATATAATGTGACAGTCCGAAATAGGGTCTAATCAGAACAGTGGTTTTGTAACCACAAAATCTGAATTAAAATAGCTAAATTCTGAAAATTTTATGTTTTTCTGATTTGTTAAATATGTTCTGTGTGAAAATCATTTAGAAAATTTTATGATTTGATGGCTAATTGAAATTTACGACTAAACTGCAAGATGTGATAAATGTGTGTGATATTGTTGAAATAAGGACTTGATTCAAATATGATATGAATTTAGGAGTGTTTATGTTGTTATTAGACTATGAGTTAGTGGCATTGACACAAAAGGGTATTTCTAGAAATGTTCATGAGTAATGGCATTAAGGGTATTTTTGTCCAAATCACTAAAAACAAAATAAAAAGATGAAAGAAAGATGAAAAGTGTTCATCTTCTTCCACCAATAGCTGCCGAAATTTCCCCTCTCCATAGCTAAGGGACTCTTTGATTTTTCAAGCAATTTGTAAGTGCATTTTAGCCCCTTTTTCGATTATTTTCTTATTTTTGAGTTTCCCTAAGCTTAAACTTCATGATTTTATCATTTATTTGAGAAGGGATTAGGGTTTAAAAATATACCCATTTGTGATATAGTTGTGCATTGTTGTGTAATGGTAGAAAATGATTCTTTGAAGTGTTAATTACGGGTTTTACCGAACAGTTTTCGATAGAAACGTCCCTAAGGGACTAAAATGAGGAAAATGAAAATTTGCTTATAAATATATGAAAATGTGTGATATTTTGATTGTTGTTATGAAAAAGATTTAGTTAAGTATAAATGGTTAAGAAAATAGAATGAAATTGAGTTTACGAGACTAAGGCAAAATGGTCATTTTTGCCAAAAGTTCGGATTGTAATTGAATTTGAATATGGAATTGATAAAATGTGCTAGATGTGTTTATTTAGATCAAGAAAGAAGAGAAAGTGATCATGATTGCGGAAAAGAAAAGGTAGTCGACTAATTCGAGATTTAGTCATTTTGTTATCGAGGTAAGTCATGAGTAAATTATAGCACGTTTACATCATTGTTAAATTATTTGATTATTTCTAAGTGAAAATATGTGAATATGACTTACAAATTATGAAATTGTATGATTGTGTCTATTTTGATAAATCCCGTTTGAACTGTAAGAATCACTCCGGATATGTGTGACATGTCACTTGAGGGCTTCTGATTCTGTCTGATTCCGTGCCCCGGGTGTTGGGTGTACTTGCATGTGTTGCAGTCACCTGTCAGCTTATGTGAGCAGGCCTGTGGATTACGTCTGTATTTCTGTGATGTGAAGTAGCTTCGGCTGCATATTCTGGTGGCTTCGGCTACATATTCTGATGGCTTTTGTGATATCTCTGTACTGGCTTTGGCCACATGTCTGTGAGGCACTTCAGTGCTAACCTCTATATATCCGTTTCTTTTCTAAATGTTCAACGGGAATTAACTTGGTTATGTGAAGAAACTGTGCAGGTTAAGCAATTGAAAATGAATTGAACATGATATGTGTGTGAATGTCTATATTTGGACCTTTTGGTAAGGATGTGCATAAGTAAGTACGTGAATGTTGCAATTATGTTCTGTGGAAATTAAATGTCTCAGTTAGTTATTGTGCCTTTACTATTAATTTACCTATGGCTTACTAAGCTACCTTTCTTTTTTTTCTTCCTTTTAGATTATTGAGCATAGAGCATTTTCAGATTGATGCTCGAAGGAGGCTCGTCTCACACTAACAAGCTATCTTGGTATTTGTATACATGATTTTGATACTTTGATTTTGGCATGTATAGGTGGCTAGTCATTATATAAGTATTGTTTTGTAAGCCTAATAGTATAAGGTTATATGTGATACTCATTTTGTAAATGGTGTTTATAAATGTAGTCATTTTGAGAATGAGACATTGGAATTGGTTGAGATATATGGTATGTATGTGAAGTTGAGTTTTAGGGAGATAAAGGCTTGGTAAATAGCCTGACACGGCCTGCATAGCAGGGCACACGGGCGTGTGCCTAGACCATGGGTGACACACAGTTTGTCCCTACGGGTGTGTACTCAGACCGTGCCTCCCCTGCACCTAAATTTTAAATTTTAGTGTACCACACAGGTGGAGACACGGTAGTGTGTCTCGACCGTGTGGAGTACACGGCCCCCAAATGACTGTGTGGGGTGACCGTGGCCAATTGGACAGTTTCGTCCACGGCCTCTGGACATGGGCGTCTGAAGGCTACACGGCCTTATCACACAGCCGTGCTATGTGTCACATGGGTGTGTGACGTTGTTTCAAAAGTGAAAATTTTTTTGGGTTTCCGATGTAATAGGATTCGAATCCTAATCATCTGAAATGGTAGTATTGCAATAGTAAACCTTTGATAAGGGTAAAATTGTAACGAATTGGTTACAAATATGAGTCTGTACTCTGGTAAGTCCGGTAACGGTCACTACTCGATTTCGATTACGGTTTTGGGTAAGGGGTGTTACATTTTTATCGGTATTAGAGCTACGGTTTAGCCGATTCACGGACTAACGTGGCAAGTGTAATAGTCAGTCTATACATGCCATATTCGAAACTCGATAGTGTAACGACTGCTAATGCTTTTGAAATGTTTTCTATTATAGTAAATGGATCCCAATCAAGATACTGCTGATGATGCTCAGAGTAATGCGCTTACTCCCGTGCAAGGGACAGCGCCTGTTGAGAGTAGACCCGAGACTTAGGGTCAGGGAGATGAGGCTCAGGAAGCCTTTCTCCATATGATGAGCAATTGGTATACGGAGTTCATTCGGGCGAATCTGAATGCTCAACCTCCTCCGCCCCCTATTGTCTCTCAAGCCGTTCCCATAGCCTCTCCACGAACAGAAGTGGTAAGACTATCTAAGCCTCCAGTAGATGAGATCAGAAAATATGGGGCTGAAGAATTTCGAGCTAATATGGATGATGACCTAGAGAAAGCTGAATTTTTTTTTAGAAAACATGGTCTGGGTATTAGATGAATTGTCTTGTACCCCAGAAGAAAGTCTGAAATGTGCCACTTCATTGTTACGAGATTCTAATCACTGGTGGAAGACTTTGATATCAGTGGTTCTGAAAGAGAAAATCTCATGGGATTTCTTTTTGGAAGAATTTCATAAAAAATACATCAGTCAGTGGTTTATCGATCAGAAGCGGAAAGAATTTCTAGAGTTAAAACAAGGGCAAATGTCAGTAGCTGAGTATGAAAGAGAGTTTTTTAGATTAAGTAAGTATGCTCAAGAGTTTGTAACTACTGAAGAAATACTCTGTAAGAGATTTGAAGATGGACTGAATGAAGATATCAGACTACTTGTGGGAATTTTAGAAATTAAAGAATTAGTAGTACTTGTTGAACGGGCCATTAAGGCCGAGGCATTGAGCAAAGAGAAAAGAAAAGTTGAAGGTGAAGCTAGAGATGCAAGAAAGAGATCAATGAGCTGATCATTTCAGTCACAATCAAAGAAATCAAGAGAGATGAGTTCTCGATCAAATGTTTCGGTAAGTTTTTCTTAGAGAGATCGTGGTAAGCAACGCTCCAATCCAAAGGGTCAAACCATTTCCGTGACAAGTGTCGGTAATGTTAGATATGATAGATTCGAATGCCAACATTGTGGAAAGAGACATCCGGGTGAATGTTATCTGTATAATCGAGCTTGTTTTAGATGTGGGTCTCAAGATCATTTCATCAAAGACTGTCCTGAAAAAGAGGGGTTTGAGAAATCTCAGAATGTGAAACCGAGTAATGTGAGTAGAGGAAGACCACCAAGGAATGTAGGATCTGGAAATAGCAGTAAAAGCGAAAAGAAATATACTACCGCAAGATCTGAAGCAAGAGCTCCAGTAAGAGCCTATCCTATACGGGGTCGTGAAGAAGCGTCTTCACCTGAAATGATTACTGGTACATTTTCTCTCTATGATAATTCTGTTCTTGCTTTAATTGATCCTGGATCAACTCATTCGTATATATGTGTGAAACTAGTGTCTGATAAGAATCTATGTATTGAGTCTACCGAATTCATGGTTAAAGTGTCAAACCCGTTAGGAAAACATGTAATAGTAGACAAAATTTGTAAGAACTGTCCTTTAATGATTTGTGGTGACTGTTTCCCTGTTGATTTAATGTTGCTACCTTTTGATGAGTTTGATGTCATTTTGGGGATGGATTGGTTAGCCGTGCACGGTGCTAAAATAGATTGTAGGTAGAAGATTCTTAAATTGAACTATGGTAATGGTGAGATACTTTGAATTGAAACAGATAAGTTAGATTGTGTTCCGACTGTGATCTTTGCAATGTCTGCTTATAAATGTTTGAAAAGTGGTTGCGAGGCATATTTGGCCTATGTGTTGAACACTAAGGTGTTTGAAAAGGAGATTGAATCTGTGTCTGTGGTATGTGAATATTTGGATGTATTTTTGGAAGAATTGCCTGGGTTACCTCCAGATAGAGAAATTGAATTCGGTATTGAATTGCTTCCGGGTACTGTTCCGATATCGATCACTCCGTATAGAATGGTGCCGACAGAACTGAAGGAATTGAAAGCACAGTTGTAAGAATTGACTGACAAGGGATTTGTGAGACCTAGTTCTTCTCCGTGGGGTGTTCCGGTTCTGTTTGTTAAGAAGAAAGATGGATCATTGAGGCTTTGTATTGATTATCGTCAGCTTAACAGAATAATAGTAAAGAATAAGTATCCGTTGCTTAGAATTGATGACTTATTTGATCAGCTTAAGGATGCTTCAGTATTTTCTAAAATAGACCTAAGATCCGGGTATTATCAATTGAAGGTTAAGGAATTTGATGTGCCTAAGACTGCTTTTAGGACCCGGTATGGTCACTACGAATTTTTGGTAATGCCATTTGGATTGACTAACGCTCCAGCCATTTTTATGGATTTTGTTTCTGGATTGCCGTTAACGCCAAGAAAGAAAGATTCTATTTGGGTAATTGTTGACTGATTAACTAAGTCAGCTCATTTCATTCCGGTGAGGATGAACTTTTCTTTGGAAAAATTAGCAGAGTTATATGTCTCTGAGATAGTTAGATTGCATGGTGTGCCTATATCTATTATTTCCGACAGAGATCCGCGTTTTACTTTGAGGTTCTGGAAGAAGTTACAAGAGGCATTGGGTACTAAATTAAATTTTAGTACGGCCTTTCATCCTCAGTCAGACGGGCAATCAGAAAGAGTGATTCAAGTGCTTGAAGATATGTTAAGATGCTGTGTTTTAGAGTTTGAAGGTAGTTGGGATAAATATCTGCCTTTGATTGAATTTGCTTATAACAATAGTTATCAGTCAAGCATTAAAATGGCACCATATGAAGCTCTGTATGGACGGAAGTGTCAGACTCCATTGTATTGGACTGAACTTCGTGAAAGATATGTTTATGGGACTGATTTGGTAAAAGAGACTGAAGATAAAGTGAAGATAATTCAAGATTGTCTGAAAGCTGCATTTGATCGACAAAAGTCGTATGCAGATTTGAAAAGAAAAGAAATTGAATTTCAAGTAGGAGATAAAGTATTTTTGAAAGTGTCTCCCTGGAAGAAAATTTTGAGATTTGGCCGAAAAGGTAAATTAAGTCCACGCTATATTGGTCCGTATGAAGTAATTGAAAGAATCAGTCTAATAGCTTATCGGTTATCTTTACCTCTGGAGTTGGAAAGGATTCATAATGTGTTTCATGTCTCTATGCTTCGTCGATATTGGTTAGATCCGTCGCATGTGATTTCACCTACTGAAATCGAAATTCAATCAGATATGTCATATGATGAAGAACCAATTAAAAATTTGGCACGAGAAGTGAAATAGTTGAGAAATAAAAGAATCGCTCTGGTAAAGGTATTATGGCAACGTCACGGAGTAGAAGAGGCAACATGGGAAACGAAAGAGACTATGAAGAATCAGTATCCCCATCTGTTTCTGGTAAGATTTTGGGGACGAAAATCCCTAAGGGGAGAAATGTCATAGCCCAAAATAGGGTTTAATCGAAACAGTGGTTTCATAACCACAAAATCTGAATTAAAATAGCTAAATTCTAAAAATTTTATGTTTTTCTGATTTTTTTTAAATATGTTCTGTGTGAAAATCATTTAGAAAATTTTATGATTTGATGGCTAATTGAAATTTAGGACTAAACTGCAAGATGTGATAAATGTGTGTGAAATTGTTGAAATAAGGACTTGATTGAAATGTGATATGAATTTAGGAGTTTTTATGTTGTTATTAGACCATGAGTTAGTGGCATTGACACAAAAGGGTATTTCTAGAAATGTTCATGAGTAATGGCATTAAGGGCATTTTTGTCCAAATCACTAAAAACAAAATAAAAAGATGAAAGAAAGATGAAAAGTGTTCATCTTCTTCCACCAATAGCTGCCGAAATTTCCCCTCTCCATAGCTAAGGGACTCTTTGATTTTTCAAGCAATTTGTAAGTGCATTTTAGCCCCTTTTTCGATTATTTTCTTATTTTTGAGTTTCCCTAAGCTTAAACTTCATGATTTTATCATTTATTTGAGAAGGGATTAGGGTTTAAAAATATACCCATTTGTGATATAGTTGTGCATTGTTGTGTAATGGTAGAAAATGATTCTTTGAAGTGTTAATTACGGGTTTTACCGAACAGTTTTCGATAGAAACGTCCCTAAGGGACTAAAATGAGGAAAATGAAAATTTGCTTATAAATATATGAAAATGTGTGATATTTTTATTGTTGTTATGAAAAAGATTTAGTTAAGTATAAATGGTTAAGAAAATAGAATGAAATTAAGTTTACGAGACTAAGGGCAAAATGGTCATTTTTGCCAAAAGTCCGGATTGTAATCGAGTTTGAGTATGGAATTGATAAAATGTGTTAAATGTGTTTATTTAGATCAACAAAGAAGAGAAAGCGATCGTGATCGCGGAAAAGAAAAGGTAGTCGACTAATTCGAGATTTAGTCGTTTTGTTATCGAGGTAAGTCATGAGTAAATTATAGCACATTTACATCATTGTTAAATTATTTGATTATTTCTAAGTGAAAATATGTGAATATGACTTACGAATTATAAAATCGTATGATTGTGTCTATTTTGATAAATCCCGTTTGAACTGTAAGAATCACTCTGGATATGTGTGACATGTCACTTGAAGGCTCCTGATTCTGTCTGATTCCGTGTCCCTAGTGTTGGGTGTACTTGCATGTGTTGCAGTCACCTGTCAGCTTATGTGAGCAGGCCTGTGGATTACGTCTGTATTTCTGTGATGTGAAGTAGCTTCGGCTACATATTCTAATGGCTTTTGTGATATCTCTGTACTGGCTTCGGCCACATATCTGTGAGGCACTTCAGTGCTAACCTCTGTATATCCGTTTCTGTTCTGAATGTTCAACGGGAATTAACTTGGTTATGTGAAGAAACTGTGCAGGTTAAGCAATTGAAAATGAATTGAACATGATATGTGTGTGAATGTCTATATTTGGACCTTTTGGTAAGAATGTGCATGAGTAAGTACGTGAATGTTGCAATTATGTTCTGTGGAAATTAAATGTCTCAGTTGGTTATTGTGCCTTTGCTATTAATTTACCTATGGCTTACTAAGCTACTTGTAGCTTACTCCCTTTCTTTTTTTTTCTTCCTTTTAGATTATCGAGCATATAGCATTTTCAGATTGGTGATCGAAGGAGGCTCGTTTCACACTATCAAGCTATCTTGGTATTTGTATACATGATTTTGATACTTTGATTTTGGCATGTATAGGTGGCTAGTCATTGTATAAGTATTGTTTTGTAAGCCTAATAGTATAAGGTTATATGTGCTCATTTTGTAAATGGTGTTTATAAATGTAGTCATTTTGAGAATGCAACATTGGAATTGGTTGAGATATATGGTATGTATGTGAAATTGAGTTTCAGGGAGGTAAAGGCTTGGTAAATAGCCTGACACGGTCTGCATAGCAGGGCACATAGGCGTGTGCCTAGACCATGGGTGACACACAGTTTGTCCCTACGGGTGTGTACTCAGACTGTGCCTCCCCTGCACCTAAATTTTAAATTTTAGTGTACCACACGGGCAGGAGACACGGCCGTGCGTCTCGACCGTGTGGAGTACATGACCCCCAAACGACCGTGTGGGGTGACCATGGCCAATTGGACAGTTTCGTCCACGGCCTCTGGACATGGGCGTGTGAAGGCCACACGGCCTTATCACACGGCCGTGCTATGTGTCACACGGGCGTGTGACGTTGTTTCAAAAGTGAAAATTTTTTCGGGTTTCCAACGCGATAGGATTCGAATCCTAATCATCTGAAATGGTAGTATTGCGATAGTAAACCTTCGATAAGGGTAAAATTGTAACGAATTGGTTACAAACACGAGTCTGTACTCCAGTTAGTCCGGTAACGCTCACTACTCGATTTCGATGACGGATTCGAGTAAGGGGTGTTACATATAAAGCCAATCAAAATGAATAAAAAATGAAAAAAACTACTTGAAATGATAAAAACTAAGTTTAAAACGAATAATGTAAAAAAAGGTTATTAAAATCAATAATATGCAAAATAATTTAAAAAAATTGATGGGGTATAAGAAATTTAAATAGATAATATATATATATATATATAAAATAAAGTATATGGAAAAACTTAATATAAATAACAATGAAACATTTCAAAATAGATGAATGGAGTTTGAAGTAGGGTATATATAAAATAAATTAAAATAAGTAATATATGAGTTAATTTAGAATAAAATGAAATAATATATAAAGTATGTAAAGTAAAGAAAAACAATTTACAATATCATATAAAAAGGCTTAAAATAAATATATAAAATGAAACTTAAACAAACGAAAATAATTTACAAAAAAAGAACTAAAATAAATAATGTATGTATATTCAAAATAATTAATATATATATAAAAAACAATAATAGAACAGTTAAAAAAAAAAACAATGCAACAAAACTCTAAAACAACATTTAAAAAGAAAACAATTGAAATTAAATAATATAAATGGAGTTTAAAATAAATAATAAGTGAAATAATTTTAAAATAATATACATGAAATTATTTAAAACAAATAATATGAAATAATTTGAGAATAAAAATAGCATACAAGGCAACTTAAAATAAATGTTAAATAAAATAATTTTAAGTAGTACGTGATAACATAATTTACAAATAAATTACACAAAATAACAATTCAATATGAATAACATGATACAATTTAAAATAAATAATGTATAAAATAAATGAAAATAAATCACATAAAAAAGGGCTTAAAGTAACTATAAAAAATGAGGCTAAAAAGGTTGAGGACCTAATTACAAATCAGAATAAAATTTAGGGTAAATTTTTGAAATCATTGAAATGGGGCAAAAGGGTCAATTCGCAACGCGCTATAAATATTAGGGGGCGAAGAAAAAAATATTCCAGGCCCCTAATGTTGGGCGTTTAACCCGGGGACCAAAATATTGCACAAATGAAATTATGGGGCCAATTTTAAATGTAAGAAGACAGTATAGGACCTGATTGAAGCGTGCAAGAAAAGAAAAAGGACCTAAAAAACAAATAACCCACTTGGGCTTTGAAAACACGCGTGTCATTCAAGTCGGGTCGAGTACCCATGGGTCAAGCCTGGATAGCACAATACGGCGCCGTTTTGGGAGCCATTGAAACGGCCCTAAATGACGCCGTTTTACTTACTCTATAAAAGCATTTTTTTTTAAATTTTCAGTCTACAGTTGTATTATAAAAAAAAAAAACTTTAAAGCTTTGTTTCTTCTCTCAATCCTCTCCCCCTTCTCCGACGGTCAGTCTTGGTTCCATTGTCGGACCACCACGAGCGGCGGCTGGAGAAGCCCAAAAGTCTCTCTTTTCGAAGCCCATCGCACGTGGAGAGGGGATCTGAGGCCAAAACCTCTAAAACTCGACTAAACATCGACAGAGCAACAAAGAAATGCCTCGTTTCTTCTCCTTTTCCGATGTGGCCTTCGACGATGGGGAGATCGACCAAATCAGATGAGTTTTCTCCCCTTTTCTTTCTATTTATTTCGTATATAAAAAATAAAATAAAGAAATGAAATCCAAACAAAAAAAGAACCAGAGTTAGAAATAAAAAAAACCTTAGCTCGATTTTCGAATATGGTTTCTGTTTCGAAATTCTTCTTTTTTTTATTTTTTCCGTAAAAATCCCCCATTACAATATGATTTCCTTTTGGCTTTATAGCCGATTACAATATTAGAAAAATTATTTTCCTTCGTCTCTGCTACTGTTTGCATTTTGTTTTTTCTCTGCTCCTTTTTGTCCTCTTTTTTGCTTGTTTGCAGGTGTGGCAGAGGAGTTGGCGAGCTATTTTGGTGCAAAAAGGCCACCTCGGGCGGTGGACGCGCTGACAAGTCACGTGGGAGGAGCGGCGGCTAAAGAAGATTAGGGAGGCTAGGGTTTGTTGTTTTGTTTATGTGTTTGGGCTGACTTGGGCTTTAGGGTTTTTTGTTGTTTGGGTCATTTTGTTTGGGTTATAAGTTTGTAAGTGGACTCTTAAAAGAGATTTTGGGATTTTTATATTTTATTGGTGTTTGTTTATTTTAATTGGTTTATTTGGGCCAGGCCAAAATTGGCCTATTATAAACACCTTAGCCCTAAATCGATCTGGACTATGAGGTTGAAAGATAAGCAGTTCTTACTGCATCATTAGTTTAGTGGAAGATTAAGAGATTCTGCTAGTTTAATGACTAGTTGATTGAATAGGAACCCAAAACAGAAATTAGTTATGACCACCAAAGCAAGCTAATCACCCATAGCTAGATTTGATAAAGTTTACATATTAATTTCCCAAAAGTCTATTTATGATATTCTCTTTATTATTACAAAAATCCTAAAAATATCTCTCTATGTTTATTCGTAATATAATTTATTTAAAGTACTAATTAGATCTAGTTTTGTTTAGGTTAGGATTAATTTTGTGCTAGCCTCCCTTGGGTATGATCCTTGGAGTACTTACCTACTTCGTTGTAACTATATTACAACCTGACCTGTATACTTGCAGACACCACTTATTTCATATCTTTTGTCCATCATTTTTACTCTGGACATTGGCACATCTGGAGGCGGTCAATATAATGTGCAAACTATTTTCATAGTTTAACCGTTTTGTGTGCCTATTTCTTGATTCTAAACCAACCTAAGCTGCAAAATATTGTAAGCTGAAAAGACCCATGTAACCTAAGTGATATGATTTATGGATGAAAATTGACTAAGTTTTGATATGTCTAATTACTTGTGTTCTTTGAGCATAAATGTATATTTTGTGTACCTGTTTCAGTGGACCAGTGTACTTAACACTCCTAAATTTGTTTGTTTTATAATTTCATGAACTAATGTGTGTAATATTGAAGATCGAGAGTGAATTGTATATCGTGTTAGAATTATATATTCATTCACTTGGTTCTATGTACATAGCTCCGATCTAGTCCTTGTATATGATAAGCTCAAGCACTATTTGAATTTATTTATTTATTTTGTGCGTGCTTGTTTTTATTTTCTTTTTATCTTGTTACTTGAGGACAAGAAACGACATAAGTGTGGGGGAGTTTGATTTGCCACAATTTGTTATGGCAAATTAAGGTATTTTTTGTCACTTAACGAGCTTGTTTTATAACATTTTTATATGTTTTTATTTCGTTTTTAGTTTTTATTGTCTTGTGTTTAATTTATGCAAAATAAGCATTTTTCCGCAATTTTGAGTTATGTAACGACCTAACGGGCCACCATGGGCCTAGGGATGATCTAATGACTCTATCTAGTGTGTAGGACATTATTTTCGAGCTTAGAAGGCAAGGGATGATTGCAGCATCGTGACACTAGGAAGTGGTGTCGTGACACTAGGAAGTGGTGTCGTAACACCAAACTTCGAAGCTAAAATAGGCAGAAAATGAAAGGAGTGACATGACACCGGTTTGGTGGTGGTGCAACACTGAATGACGAACAAGAAATTTTAATCAAGGTATTTTGTCCCCACAATGTATCTTAATTAGATTTTTGGGCTATTTAGCATCAATAATTATGTCTGAGCATAAAATCTATAAATATGCATGTTAAGTCTCACTTTGAGGAGGCTTGGCCAAGTGAGTTGTTTTAGTATTTTAGGATTTTTAGTTTAGTTTTATTTTCCTTTTAGCTTAGTCCTTTAGTCCTTTTTATATTTTTGTTACTGTTTTAACTTGGATTAGATTTCGATCCAAAGCTATATTATATTAGCTTTTCATTATTTTGGTGTTGATTCCAATTGCAATAGAAGTGATCTTCGCAACAATTGAAGGAGATTTCACTTCCAAGCTTCAATCGATATCGAACATGAATTTATTTCTATACATCTTACTTTTATTTAATTTGTCGTTTTGCATTTTAAATATGTGTTTAGGAATTTTTGTATTTCGATCCATGAGTAGCTAATTTCCTTAGGGAGTTGAACAAAAGGATGTGTGAATAATTAATTAGGAACTGACGCACCTAGGAAGTAAGTTAGGATAAATGAGATCGAGAGATAAGTTTACCGAGTAACTCATAATTTATCTCTGTCAAGAAAGTAAGCTCAAGAGGTAAGCGTGCATTGGTCGGTTAGTTAATTAGTTAGAGGCCGAAAGGTAATGACTAGTTAATTAATAGCTAACTCGATAAAACATGAGTTTTGAAGTTAATTAGGATCACTGAAATGAGTTAAGCTCCTATATATTTTATTTAATTTCTTTTGGTTGTGTAATTGGTTGATTATTTTAGGTTAATTAGATTAATTGATGATAATTTGCTTTTTCGTAATAAAATTTTAAATCAATACTATTTAGACTTGTTAGTGTAGAGAATTAATTTTAATTTATTTCAACCTCATTTGGGTATGAGCCTTAGAATACTTTATGGAGTGTTTCGTTGTAACAGTCTTCTATATTACAATTTGATCCTTATACTTGCGGACACCGCTGTTCTATTTTTATCCATTTTATTGCATTATTTCTAGTTTAGACATTTGTATGTTTGGCGACGGTCAAGACCCGAGTTCAATTCCCCTCTCCTACGTAATTTATATTTACTGTATTTTTGCCCAAAACCCTAGCTATTGTCACCCCGTACTTCTAAACCTTAGTATATAGCATTTTCTATTTGTTTTCAGCATCTTTTTGCTCTCATTTTCTTCTCTATTGTCATCCTACTTTTCTCTTCTTTCTTCTCCATTGTGCTGCCACATCAACCTTAGTTATGCTCCATGGCACATCTTGTTGTTCCCTTTTTTTCTTTTCATTCATTCTCTTTTTAGGGTTGAATATTGTTGCTCTTTTATTCCATTGTTGCTACTATTTTGATCTCCTTTGCTACCATTTTTCCTTCATTATTGACGTATCTCTTAAGGTTTTCTACACTCTTTTTTTTTTCACTTGTTGTTGTCATTTTTTCCCACCATTGTTGTACATTTTTGCTTCCTTTTTACTCATCTTTTTCTTTCATTTTTGTTGTTGATTTTTCTTCCATTGCTGCACCCTTTTTGCCCACTTTTCTTTCATTTTTATTGCTGAAATCAGCCTCATGTCTTGGTTGACTGAAGTGTTCATCCGTTTTCTGTTAATTCGTTATTTCATATCTAGAAACCAGGAAGTGTAAGTAAAGATTTTCAAATCTGTTCTAAGTCATTTTTCTCCTCTTTCATATTTTATAATGAATGATTGACGCTTGTAATGGTCAAATCTCACATGTCGCTTTCTTTTTGTGTTTTGATTGATTCAAGATCCAAATCCAAAACCATACAGATCAATAATAACATCATAAATTTGTTTACAATCCTGTCAAAAGCCAAATGGAGTAAGTATTGATCCCTAACTTTAGATCTGGAAATTTTGATGTATTTCCTTCTTTGGTCGAATCTTGTATGGGTGATTGAACGTTGGTTTAGTTGTGTTTTGTATGTATTACGTATAGATTTGATCAAGATCTATTTAGATCTAAACATTGGAGCTGCAGAATAGCGCTAGTATTTTGGTTTCACGATTAATTAGGAGTGGGTCTTACCTTTGGGTGTTTTGATGTTTATTGAAATTAAGTATTATGCATGTTGATCAATTATACATATTGATTTGTGCATGGCTAAATGGCCTTGAGTTGGATTAGTGGTTGTTGATTAAGGTAAGTACTAAAAGGGTATTGGCCGAATGTTTGAGGGCCTCTATTGTGATTAAGTAAATGTGTAAGTGCTGAAAGAAATTACTAATTGTACACCTTATGTATTGTATGATGTTTTATTATTTATTGGTTGCAAGAATAAGCATGCCATTGAATTTTACTGTGTATATTGGATGCAAAGCATGTTAAGCATATTACTATTATTGGTACCGTTACTCATTAGCATAATATGCTATATTATTAGTTTGTCATATTGCATTGCATAAGTTTGGGATTGATTGCGTGACAAAGGAGTTCCATAAAATATCGACGATTTATCATATTATTTTTTAGTAGTATATTTGTGCCCTCGGAGTATTGTTGGAGTGCTAGTGACTTATTGCAACTTACTAGAAGCTTGTCTGTAAATTATTTGCAGTTTCAACTACATATTTTTCCTGGTGGTTTGTCCACATCAAGTTCAACTCTTATTGTTTTGGTGTTCAGATGATGGGCTCTAAGGAACTCATAATGTGTAGCAGATGGATGGGAATGACTTTTTGCATTGTTTCATATGAGCATGCCATTTACAAAATATTGTCATGTCATGATTTATTGTATAAATTTTTTTAATGTTGTATGCTTCATTAACTGATCATATGCCTATAAAATGTTTTTGGTATGCTTAGACTTATGCTAAGCTTTTGAGGCTCACCCCCCTTTGGTTTACTATTTATAGATAACCCACAAGGTTAGGATCAAACTCAGCAATTTAGAGGTCTCGTCTCAGATTTTCAGTTAATAAAGTATTGTTAATTTTACTTTATCTATTTTTATTTTTATTTTAGGACTGTAAATTTTGTTAATTTAGATTGTGGAATGGGTTTTTTTTTTTTTTTTTCATGCATGGTATTTTGGATAAAAATCGAACAAATTTCATAGCCGAATTAATATGGCTTAAAACACAAATTTTCTTTCAAATATTAAAGTAACACGTTTTCTGTTGCAAAAATGGTGAAACGTATTTTTCTAAAGGTTTAATGACAAAATCAATTGAGGATTTTTATTTTCAAACGACACATCTTTCGAATAAATTGGACTTAAATTATAGACTACCTAACAATCGATTTTTTTAATAAACCTAAGGCAACTGCGCTAAACTTTTTGGAAATTGATCAAAGTAGTGGTTTTTAAACTGAATGAACTTACTTGACCATTTTGATGGCTAACATGGTCTTCAGAATTCAGCCGTAATGTCTAGACTGAGTTTGGGAGGTTACAATTGATGAGTCTTCTTTTAGTGCTACCTTTAAAAATAATGAGATATGTTGTAACGCCCCAAAACCCCGAAGTTTCTTTTAAAGTTGTGTTATATGTGACTGATATTCTAGCTAAGTGTTTTTTTTTAGTGTTAAAGGGCCTTTTGCTAGGTTCTGAGTTCAAGCTTTAAGGTGGAGAAATTTTAGTTTTTATTAAAGGAACTTTGAGAGTAAGTAACTTGGCTTTTAAATAAATGGAGTGGAAATTAGACACAAGTGAGCTTGTGGTATAATGGCAAAGTGACGCCACATAGGGAGCTTAGAGGTAGTGTTACAGGAAGGCAATGAGATCCTAGGTTCGAGGCCTAGAGTGGTGTTATTTGGGACTTTATTTTTTTTCACTTTGGAGGGCTAGCAGTGGCGTGAGAATGGACTCTGAAGGGAGTGATCAGAAGAGAATTTTAAGGAAGGGATCAAGGAGCTTATCGTGGAGAAAAATTAGGAGATTGGTATGGGGAAAGAAGCAGTGCCGATTGGGACTTTGGGAGTAGGCAAGTTTCGGCTTTGGGCATAAATAGGGGGTGTCGAATTTCTTTTGTGCTTTTTAGAGAAAGGGTTCTCTTTGTTGCTTTTGCCGAACCTTCTCCTTCCAAACCCTTTTTGATTCATCATTCTTTTCTCGTAAGAGCTCAAAAGCCGAAACCTTTTTCTTTTTTTGTGTGTTGACTTCTTCATTCTCCCTCTCTTTGAAATTTTCCTTGGATCAACATTGGTCTTAGCCAACTACTTCTTCTTTTTATTATTTTGTGCCGAAAATCTCTTTTCACCATTCTAGCCTCTAAGGCCGAATACCCTTGGCCGAATCCCTCTTGTGCCGCCTCTATTGTCTTTAACTTTGGCCGATAATTCTTGGTAAGGACTTTACCTTTTCAATCAGTTTTTATAAGAACCGACTTCCTTTCTCCCTTACTCTCTCTTAATCGATTTTGTAGGAGTAGTATCGAATCTCTATTCTTTATATCTCTACCGAATCATTCATTGCGTTTCGAGTTTTGGGTAAGTGTTCATCACTTTGGTTTTAGGAGTTGGCCAAATGGTCACATATGATAACTTGTGTTGGATGCAAGTCACCTACTACTTGGGTTCTAATGGTTACGTTGGTGCAGATCTAGGAGAAATCGCAGTTAGTGATTAAAGGAGAAGCTATTAGGACTTGTCGCACATGGTAAGGTTATGGTAAGGCTTTGGTTCTTGGTGAAGATTGTGGTTAAGCATATGATTAATTGAAGGGTGGTGTTGATTATAGGTTTGTGGCTGAGGAGATTGCAGCATGTTTCATTACCAAGTGTGTACATTCACTGCACACACAAGATAGATCGGCAAATCCCGAAAAGCTGAAAAGCTGAAATGCCGAAAAGCCAAAAATTGGCTACGCTAGTTCTGCGAGTGCACAAACACGCGTACGAGGGTATTCGATACATTATTAGAGGCCCCATGAGCGATCTCATGGACTTGGGTCATGTTTTGTCTAACCGGGCCAGAATGGGCCAAATGGGTCGATAGGCTTGTGGGCCCAAGCTAGCAAAAATTGATATGTTGTTAATAAGTGATGAGTTGATAAAGTTATTGAATGGTTTGGAAATGTGATTGGGCCTAATGGGCCGTATGATTGTGATTGGGCCTAATGGGCCATATAAATGCGAATGGGCCTGATGAGCTATATGAATGAATGGAAGCATGCAGACATACTAGGGTTTTATAATGGACTTTTAGGCTTAGTTTCTAATGAATCCTCAAGCGCATAAAACATAATTAATATATCAAGTACGTCTGTGGACAAGTCATAAGCTTAGAGTGTGGCAATGGGCATATGCATGTCTAGGATTGAATTTAGGGAGAGCTTGGTACTTAAGCGGTCTTAATGACCCACCTCCTTTTCTCTGGAATCCTACCTGGTGCATAGTGTCTATTCACTTTAGCGAATAAGGACTTGTTGATGGGCCAAAGTTCGTAATTAAGACTCATACATTAGTAAATTACTGAAATACCCCTGTAGGGTAGAATTACTGAAATACCCCTGTGTATTATAAGTATGACTTATGTATACTATATGTGTCGAAACCATTTTTTCATATTTTTGAAAAAACAAGGATCGATTTAAAAAAAAAATGAAGTCGCCACCGACCTTTTTCGAGTTGTGATCAGATCACCTTGAAATTGATCATTTTAATAAAAATTTGATCTATTAAAACAAATTTTGGTTTACAGAACTCGAGAAAACGGGTTCAGGAGTCGTTTACGTACGAGGAAGGGTTAGCACCCTCGTAATGCCCAAAATTGGTACCTAATTGATTAGTTAATATCCTATCATCGAATGTTTGAAAAGATTTTAAAATACAATCCTTTTATTTACAAGAACACTTGAGTAAACCTAAGTGAATATCGAGGCCTGCTTATCTCAAATAAATAAAATGCCATACCCAGTAAGTTAGGATGCGACATTTCAATCCTTCGAAATTAAGCTTGTCCTTTTTATTTTGAAAAACTCATGCACTTAAATTCAAAAATGATATTTAATTATTTGGGTCAAATGAAAAATCGGAACCCAGTAAGTTAGGGCACAATTTCTCAATATTCCAAACATAGAATACTGCCTTTTTTTTTTAGAAATTCTTATCTCGAGATGATAAAACATCACATCCAGTGAGTTAGGACTCAACATCTCGAATTCTCGAGGATAAGCTTTTATTTAAAATTTTTATGCATTTTGAGTAAAAGGGGGTACTCGGTTGCTTAGATTTAACGAGAAAAATTAGAATCTAGTGAGTTAGGGTATGATTTTCTCGAAGCTTCCAAACACGAGCATTGCTTTATTTTTAAAAGCCTTTGAATTGAATGATTTTTAAACTTTAATGATATTAAAACATGATCTTTTTAACAAATAAAATGCAATGGAGTAATAACATACAACACTAAGTAATAGTTCCTACTCAAAATATTACCAATGAATCATCATAACCAATCAATACCAATTGAGCATTACATCGCAAATAATAGCAATAATCACATAATATACAATTTCACTATTAACTATTAAAGAAAATGGAACAAAATAATATACAAAAACAAATATAAAACAAAAGGTAATTAAAACTAATATTATGCAAAAAAAATATTTTAAAATAAATATATATATATATAAAGTGATTAAAAATAATTAATTTTAAAAATAACCTAATCGAACATATAAAATTTAAATTTATTAATATATAAAAAGGTTTGAAATGAATAATATATAAATTCAGAATCAAATAAAATAATTTAAGAGAATAAAAGGTACAATAGTTAAAATAATATATATATATATATATATATATATATATAAAGATTTGAAATAAAACATGATAAACTAGCCTTTTTCAAAAAATAAATACATAGATAAATCGAAACAGGTAAGGGATAAGATTGAAGTAAAAATAAAGTTTGAGGTTTAAAATGTAAATAGAGTCAACAGGATATTAAGGGCCGAATTTGCACGTGCGCAAATGAGCGAGGACTCATCGGGAAATTATCCCAAACACTTAAAACGGTACCGTTCAGGTGCTTGCCATCTAATATCTTGAGGACTAAATTCGAACAACAAACAAATTTGGGGCTATATTACAAATTGACATAGGATCTCATTGCGATTTGCCGCAAAACCCAAGGGACTTGATGCGTAAATGATCCTTTTATTAAAAACGCGTGGATCCTTCCCTGGGTCGAGCCAACGCACGGATCTTAGCCGTAAAACGGCACCGTTTTGGGTCTTAATAACCCACTCCAAAATGGCGTCGTATACATTGGCTTTAAATACCAAAACCCCAAGCCAAAAAATCATTTTTAAACCTCTTTTAAAAAAATAAAAAACTCCCTAAAAAACCCCCTTTTGCTGCCCTTTAAACTCCGGTCCTGGTCCAACCGAGTTCTAATCATCGGGCTACCATGCTCAGTGGTCGGAGGCTCAAAGCACAAGCTTTCTAGTCCCTCAGGCCCCCCTAAACCCGAATCTAAATCTGAATATACAAAACCCTCACCAAAACTGAAAGAAAAAGGAAAAATCTTCGGTTTTCGCTTTCAAATCGTCACCAAAGGTAAAAAAAAAAAATGGTTTTATTACTTATTTATACATATATGCATGATATTCAAAGCGAATAGGCTATAAAATTTTGAGGAAATACCTCTATTTCTCTGATTGTTTGTATTCAAAAATTCTAAGAAAGATTATAGCTTGTTATTCGGCTCTTTATATAGCCAATTCAAAAATACTGAAAAAATACAAATCCTTTTTTCTTTTTTTATTTCTCTTGTACTGGCTACTCTTATTTTGTCTTCTTTCACAGGTACGGAGGTAGTGGAGGCACTGATGTGGCAGTACGGAGGCTGTAGAGGTGTGCGTGGTGGCACGCGCGCGGTGCTGCTAGGGTTTCCTGAAGCATTGAAATTGTTTGGGCTAATCGGGCCTTTTGTTATTTGGGTAGTGGGCTGAGTTTTAATTCAAGTTTTAGGCTGATTTTGTCATTGGGCTGGTACGGGTCTGTAAATAGACTGTTAAAAGACTTTGGTGTCTTTATTATTGTTTGGGTTTTAATTTTTTTAATTTTTATTTTGTTTTTGGTTTCTGTATGGTTTGTAATAGGCTCTGGCAAATTTTGGGCCCTACAATATGCTATGTGTTTCACTCATGTGTTATGATGTTGCATGTGGGTTGGAATTATATTGGAGGAAGTGCTATATGAGGATCACATAGCCGCTTGACAACCGTGGATCCAACGAAGGCTTTTAAGCCCAATATATGATCAACAGCTTTACTGCAACGTTAAGTAGTACCGTAACCGGTGCTACCCTTGGAGTGTCTCGGATAGGTGGGTCGATATAGTTATCCCCACAGGATGTGTTTTGGTTGGACGGAGATTATGTGTATCGGCTGGATGGGGTAGGCATTGCATCATTGCATGATTGCTCTAAATTTTGTGCTACTATTGTATTGGGCTCAGGCCCAAAATGACTTGTGTTGCATGATATGTATATTGTCGCTGAGGGTTGGACACACTAAGTTTCGAAACTCACTCCCTTTTTTATTTTTCTCAGGTGAACCTTAGTAGGCGGTTTGACGGATGGAGGGACTCAGAGGTGGCCAACTAGCAAGACAACTTAGACTTGTTTCTTTTTCTTTATTAAAAGTTCTAGTGTTTTAATTATTTAAGTCTGGATTGTAATAAGGCCTTTTCTTTGGTTACTATTATTCATTGTTATGCTATAAGAATGGAACATGGACCTGTTTTAAATAAACACATTTGAAATTTTTCTGAAATCAATTATTGTTTGGTTCTAAAAAAGAAATAATAAGCTTCTGTAGTTAAAGAGAATTTTGTTTTCAAAATAACTATTAACACGTAACAAAGAAATAACTTTTGAATACACCTCGTTCTAAAGACAAAGACAAACTGGGATTTTACTTGAAATTCTTTTGGAAGGGTTTTCAATGAAAACAAGGTTTTCGTTAAAACACTTCAATGTGACACGCTAGATTCGGCCATAACGTCCAGGCCAGGTTTGGGGTGTTACATATGTCAACAAGAAACTTTTGTTGATGCCATTTGTGAAGAAATTTTATGTGATCTTATGCCTATTGTTGAGATTTCTTCTAGTGATAAAGAAAGTTGTGATAATAAATTCATTGTTCAAATTTTGTGTGAGAGGTTAAAAGGAAGTGAAAATGATTTATGTAAAAAGATTGAGAGAAGAAATTTTAAGCAATAAAAGTTAATTTGATAGTCCAACTTTGGCAAATGAAAATTCCTATGAGGTAAAATTATAGAATTCAATTCTCATTGAAAAAGAGAATGCAAAGAAAAAAACAATCTATACAAAGGAGAGGAATGATTATGTTTTCACTAACCTTAACATGAATTTATCTAGTAGACTCGCTTCTTTCTTTAAGAAATTTGTTGATCCTTTGAGAGGAGCTCAATTAAACCATTCTACCTATGAGAAAGATTATTTCTTGTTTGGCCAAAGACAAGGTTTGAGTATGAAGCTTTTTGAGGAAAAGGGGAATGATACATGCACGTATGGGGTGAAATTTATTAAATTCCATTTATCGAAGATGTTAATTTTCAAGTATGAAAAAGTAGTCGACTTGCAATGACTTTTTGGATAGGATCTAGACATTTCTAGGTTGAGATGTCTTCATACCATTCGAATATTTATCTTTTAACTTCGAAGTGCACCCTTAATCACTCGATTTCAAGTCCATGAGCTCAAGTTATAGCTATTTTAGTAAAGACCACACGAGCATAATTTCTGGATGGGATTATTACAAGAAATTACAAGTTTTGGGCTTTAATTCATGTTTAAGTCATATTAGGTTTAATTTTTAGGCTTATTTTTGATTATATATGAGTCAAATATTGTATCTATTAGGTTTTATATTTTTTTATTTATTTATACCGAATTTTAGGATATATTTCAAGTATTTAAAGTCTTTTAAGAGTTATATGTTTCTTAGTCAACAAGAAAGTTTAGTTCTACTAAAACTACTTATTGTTTAGATTTATTAGAGTTTCATTATAATTAAGAGTTTTATTTAGATGTAATTAACTAGCCTATATAAAAGCCTCTTCATTATTCATTCTATGATGGATTCATTAATTTTTTCAACTCTTAGAGTTAATTTCTTTTGTGCAATATTGCTTTCTTGTAATTTTCAAAAGTGATTTTTCTTTTTGAATTTTTTAAATGAATCATGAGAATCTATTCTTCATCCTTCAATTTTCCAAAAATTATTTTTTGGAGGGTTAATTAGAGCTATTAATTAAATTTTTTGGGGCTTATATCTCAAAGGGTTTAGATGGACAACTATCTTCTATCCATATCCATCAGTTTATTTGATCTATCTTTCACCTTTTAATTTCCTTTTTCTTAATTTATTTATGTTTTGAATTTTTTTTACTTGAATTTCTTTTTTTAGTTATTTTAGTTTTCTTTGTTTTTAAATTTATTGTTTCTTCTTTCAGGTCAGATCGAAATTTTTTCTGAGTTGAACAATTTGAATACGATATTGGTCCGTTGTCCCTATCACATGTTCTATGTAACAACCCTAACCCGTATCTGTCGCCGGAATGGGGATATGAGGTATTACCGAACAAATCACAACTCAGGACAGTCATAACTCAAATATCATAGTCTATATGCTCGTATAATTATAACATTTATCAACATCAACATATCATTCTCTTTGATCCATACCTTTATGAGTTTTAACTCATCATCAACACACTTCCATTCAAACATTCAAGTACACATTCTTTATTATCAGAATCAGCTCGGTTGGAAAACATATCTGTCTCATCAAAACAATTTTTGTCAGAGTTAAGAGATATCACACTATCACAGATTAATTATGGCATGTATAGCTAGAATCACATACACTATGGTAGTCCTGGAACCGACTAAACCATAACTTTGATACCAATAAAATGTAACACCCCTAACCTATTCCGGTGATGGATACGGTTTAAGGGTTTTACATTCTAGTTGCACTAAATTTTTTAGTCCAATTTTAACCACACTGATCAAAACATTATACATCAATTGGTGTGTGAATAATGTTAAAAGATATATAAAATTACTACTTTTACCATTCATAGTTATAAATAATAAAAACTTTAATGAGTTAGTTTGTCAACTTTAAACTTTAATTAAAGTGAAATTAGAAAGTTTAATGTTCAAACTTCACCAGCACTGTGTATGTTTTTATTAAATTTCCATTTTATATGTTTAAAAGGTAGGATTTAAGTTTACTTTTCATAAAAAAATTAATATAAAATAATTATAACTATTAAGTATAAGTATTTTATTAATATTTTTTATTAAATTATATTTATTATTTTAGATAATTATCACTTAATTAGTAATATAATTATAAATGAATAAAATCAAGTTTTAGCACTATAATTAAACGCATTTGCAAGGTATTTATTATTTAAGTAGCATTTAAAGAATCATGAGAAAAAAACAACATTTAGTATTATTCTATATGTTTTGTGTTCTTCATAAAAGAAAGTTTGATTTTCATTCTTATTTGATATACTCAGTTTTTATTATTTTATTATTTGGTATTTAATAATACTTTATTACTTGATATTAGTAGTCATTTTTTATGAAGTTAAACAGAGGATTGAAAGTTAAAATGCAATTGATTGCATTAAAAAATAAATAAGTTGACAAATAAAAATCATTGTTGATTAAAGATGATGACCAGAATAATAGATTAAAGAATAAAATAAAAAAATGTTTTTGTAATAAAGTTAATGTTTTATTTTAATTGTTTTTAGGAAGTTAGATTTTTTAAAATTTCTATAAATTATTCCATATTTTTATTTAATTTTTTAAAACTTGTTAATTTAATTATGTTTTCTTTTTTTTTATAATTTTAAATTTAATTAAATGATGATAAATTGACATTAAATACGATAGGTTTACTCAGTTCGATTTCTTTATTTTTTATGGGGCCTTACTTAGAGAAAATATTCACTGTCTTAACGCCTCATACCTAAGATCTAAATATTTCCCTTCTAAGATTTTTCCTTGAAAATTTAGGACATTAATCAAGGCACTCAATTATTTTACTCAATATACTCAAACATACATTCCACAATGAACAAAATAAAGTGCTCTCAATTTAATACATAAAAATATGCACAAGACATATCTTTTAGCAACTCAGGATAAGTCTTGACAACATGCACAAGACATATCTTTTACAGTTAATCTTCCCTCAAAATAGATATAACAATATCTACCAGATATATCTTTTAGTAATTCAGGATAAGTTTTAATCTTCATAATATACTTAGGAAGTTATTTTTGAGCAAATTCATGTAGGCTGAATAAGCAAAATCTGCAAAAAAAAAAAAAAAAAAAAAAAATGTATTCTAGGTTTTGTGCTTTAATTGGTTACAAATGCTAAAGCAATTAAATTTTAATGTGATTTTAATCCGAAAAAGTTAAAAAACCAACTTGAGAATAGTGGTGAAATGCATATACCAAATAATTATTTAAGTCTTTTGTTTATTTACTTTGATTTTTTCCCACTTCCTTCAAGTGTTTGCTATTTAAGCAAAAAATTATTTTTGTTTTAATTATTGGTAACTTTGATTACGACCATTTGATAGTGGCAGTACTGTTAACCGTCAATAAACACCTTTAATTCTCAATTTTGATTAAAAATTTAAGTTTCAGATAAATTAAATAGATTTAAATCCAGTTATTTAAAAGAAATAAAATAAGAATAAACCACTCATATATAGAAGACAAAATAGAACTGATTGAAAGGACATTTAGCATTAAGGAATGGATAATATTAGAACAATAAAACTACAGAGTCAAGTTCAAAAAACACACAGACACGAAGTAAAAAAAAAAAAAAATGGTGAAATAATTTTTTTAAAAAGACGAAATGTTGTTTTTTTTTTAAAGAAAAATACACATAAGCAAGTGATGAAAGTTTGAAATTGCTTAGGACAGGGAATGTCATGGAATTGGAAGATATAAAGCGCAATAAAAGCATTTAAATTGCCCGAGCTTTTATAATGTCAAAGCTCATTTCACTAGGATCCGTTGCCTGCAACTCAACTTGAATTCCATCCAATTCTCTCTTAAATCTATCTTTTGAACTCGCATATACCATTTTACTTCTCACCCTGGATGAATCCGGTGCCCTGCATGTAACCATTATTAAAATAGATTATTAAATATAATAATATAAATGAATGAATGTACACAAACGCAAATTATTTAAATACTAATGGCAAAATAGTTATCACATTAATAAACTAACTATTAATCATTTTATTGGTACAATTTTGAAAGGCCGAATTAACTATTTAAGCCTAAACGTTTGTTCAACATTTGAGAGTATTTAAATAAAAATATTATATCTAAAATGGGTTGGATAAAATGTAGGCCTAAATTCAACCATTCATAATTTAAGTCTTATGTGACTTAACTTATTTTTCAATTCTGTATTATATTATTTTATATATCATGTAATAATATCATATGAAAATAATAAAATATTTAACATTATGATATAAATATTAAAAACTTATGTTAATTTCTTTATAATAAAAATGGTAATAAAACAAATAAGTATAAAATTACTAAATATTAAACAAAAATTAGCATATTTTTTATTAAAAAAATTTAACAAGTAATACGAGTGGATATATACAAACTTAATTAATTATTTATAAATAAAGATAAATTTGTACAAAAAAATTGATATTTATAATTTTTATCGGACTAAACTTAGTCAATCATTTATAATATCAATACCATACATGATTATTAAAATCAACTCAACCCATTAGACATTAGTTACTTTACATAATGAATCACGTATTCCAAGTTGGTTTAAATTTACCTCCACTAATGTTCCATATATTCTAGTACATGTTTTCCATGTAAAGGAAAAATAGAATCATTTCATGTAAGAAAATTACGCAGTGTTGAATGAATGCGGAAGAGTCAGACTAATTAGGACAAGGGAGAGCAGGTTACCATGCAATGAAGAAAATTTTGCTTTTCTGGCAGTTCTCAGAAGTAGTGAAATCAAAATCGAAGACTGCGTAGCGACACTCATCCTTTGGCAGAGCTGCGGTGAAATCTTCATAGGTTTCAGCAGGGGTGCCAAGTTTGTCAACCACCACCTGCTGGTTATGAATCTTGAAAATGATGAACCTGTAATTCCTTTTCGCTTTTAGCTCCAAGAATTTCAGCTTACATTCATCATCCACTGCCATTCCAGACGCCGCGTTCGCCTATTCCAATTTTTTTTTTTTATTCCCCACATTTATATATGAAAATCAAACAATCAAGTTGCAATAACATTTAAAATATTTGTTCATTTCTGTTTATTTGTACTCGTGGTTTTGCTTAAAAATATACATCATAAATAAATAAAAGGGAGTATGGACACATATATCCTAATACTAACTTCAAGACATAATTAGTATGGGATTCATGACTTCTCTCTAAGGTCGTGATAGAATACATTGATAACTTAAGCCCAAAGAGAAGTGAATACATGTTTTGAATGTGTCTAAACGCAAACTGACCTAGGAAATGAGCTACTTGTGTTGAGATTTGAATATAAATCGACTAACTTGCTGATTTTCATATCATATATCACATAAATGAACTAACTAAATTAAACTAAAATTTAAAACTTTAGATTTTATAACAAATGTTGGTAGCTTTGATTAATTAAAATGAAGCGTAAAACCAAATACTTGTATACATTTTTTCATTTGGGTAAATTTTCCTTTATTCTTATTCTCTTGTTTCCTTTTAAATCAACTACTTAGAAGAAAAAAGAAGATGATATCTTAATTGGAAACGAAAAACATAATAAACAAATAAGTCATATTTAAGATATATAAGATGATGAATTCAAAAAGACGAGAAATATGAGAAAAGCCAAACTTACCATTTTTGTCGATCAAATGGGAAACAAAAGCCTTGTCAGGAAATGAAGAGCAAGAAGAAGAAGAAAAAATGTAGAATGGGGTAGGATAGGAAGGGGATCCTTAATTGAGGAGAGATATTGAGAAACGAGACAAATACGGTGGTGAAGAGAAATTTGAGGGCAAACAAGGGTAGACAACTTTTCAAAGCTTTCTAAGGGCTTTAATAATGTCCACAATAACAGTTCTTGTAGAATATTAGTAAACCACGTTGTTGGTTTTTATGCCCAATCTTTTTGTTGCCTATTTTTATCATTTTTATTTTATTTTGAGCAATACTTTCTTGAACATTTGCTGCGCCTAAAACTTATTTTATCCCAACCTTTTTTAACTTCTTTCTGTAAGGCTCTCTAAAGTATAGAATATGGATTCGTTTTAAATGAAAAAGAAGAAATAAAATATATACGACACATGTTCGATTCAATATCTAAATATCTACTTCAGTGCGAGTAATATCGCGTTAAGAAAACTAGGGTTGGTTGCATGTCCTTCCAAAAAATTCAATGTTGCCAAGAAAAACAACTGTGGTAGAAAACTCAAAACCTTATACAACAAAAATAAGAAAGGTGGAAGAAAATAATACCTCATTTGCTTACTAATGTAATAATATTATTAGGTATGTATTACAATAGTTAGACATAAAATAAAGAATAATTGGTACAAATTTAAACTTAAAATTAGAAAGATAAGAAATAAAAAATTTTTCTCGTAAAAAGTAACACTTATTCAAAATAAGTAAAAAAATTTTTCTGTTTCTCTAAAATAAATCATGTAAGTGACTAAAAATTATCAATTAAATTTAATTTATTACTAATTCATATAGTAAAATATGGTGAATAAATAATACTCCTACTAAATGTAGCATAAATATATTTAAAATACTACAGGACAATTGTGAACTATAGCAATAATCTATTAGCACTAATTTAAATATATATATGGCAAAAATCTATCGCCACATATCATAATACTACCTAGCTATGAACTTCCTGGAAAGAGAATACTTCCAAACATTTTTTTCCCTCTTGTCTTAGCGCCTTTTACATAAGAAACATCATGTTGTTTTTACTCAAGCCCTGTTTTATGAATTCATCTTCAAGATCATCCCCACTTATGAATTTTGTGACTTGTGTTGTAAGCTTTTTTCCGACTTTTCAATAGTTAAATTGAAAACAAAGGATAAGGTTATGATTGTACCATGCATATGCCTACACTATGCTTTTGCACATAAATAATAGGATTGTAATAGCCCAAATTTGACCGGGCCTAGAATAAAAAACCCAAGAAATAAAATAAATAAATAAATGTTTATGTCAAATATCCTTTTACAGCATAACCAGCCCAATGCCCGCGTACTGCCCAATTACAATAGCGGCCCAGAAGCCCAAAATACCCTACAGCCTACTACTTACCCAAATACCCGATTACACTCAATTACCCAAGTACCCATAGACCCAAAAGGCCCAAACTCTAAAAGTGACCGGTTAGGGTTTCTAACCCCAACTTTATCCTTGCGCCGCAATCACTTCGGGAATATTCCCAAGCATTTTCCAGCTGGCCCTCATTAATACAGAGCCGTGCCGTTCCAGCTCCCGAAACAGGCGCCATCAATGCACCCGATGATTCAGCCTCGACGAACGCTGTGATTCCGTGGCCCGACTAACGCACCAGGGCACCTAGCTACCGATCGTATCTTGGACTATTGAGATCTTCACTGGATACCTGCAAAATAAGAAAGAAACACAACAGATACGGAAGAGCAAAAAAAGGAAACCAAAAAGAGATTCGCAGCAAGAAAAGGAAATAAAATCATAGCAAGAATTCAAAGATTAGAAATTTTTGATTTCTTTCTAAGATTTGTAATCCGAAAGGCTATAAAAGCCTTCTTTTAGTCATTGTAAGGAAAAATACAGAGAGATATATAAAAAAGGGATAGTTTTTTACAAAGGTAATTTCTTTTCTCCACTATTCTGTTACAGTCCAATCGCATGCAATATACCAAATACTTTAAGCAAAATATTCTGTGAGAGAAGGAAAAGGAAAGAAAGTACCCGAAAAAGGGAGGGTTTTGAGCCTTCCGGTCGCTGCATACGACGGCGCGTGGGTACGTGGGCGGAGGTCCGATGACGGAGCCATGACGGGCCGATGGCCTGAGCTCTGAGGGCTACAGAGGGTTTCCTTGCTTTTTTTTTTTTAAACAGCGTATGGAAATGATTTTTTAGGGTTAATTTAGGCTTATATAGCCTTATTAAAACGACATCGTTTCTGCTTAATGAAATAAGCACTAAACGGCGTCATTTAGGAAGGTACGATCCGCGCGTTGACCCGAAACCCGGGTAGGATCCGCGTGTTTTTGTTTAAAGGGCTAATTGCCCACATGGTCCTTTCACAATTTTAAATTGGTAAATAAATTTTTTTATTTTATTTAAATTTAGCCCTAATATTTTATTTTTATTTCAATATAATCCCTACTGTTACTTTAAGGCCAATACTGAGAACGACGTCATTTTAGGGATTAGGGAAAATTTCCCAATGAGTCCCTCAAGTTTTAACGCGCGCTCCAGAAGGTCATAAATTTGTGTTTTATTTTTTAAATTGGCCCTAAAAGTTGTATTTTGTTCTAATTTAATCCTTTTATATAACATATTTACTTCTTTATTATTTTACCATAAAAAATATATTATCTATTATTCTATTATTGTTTTATATAAATATTTTATCGCTAATAATTATATATATTATTTACTTTATATTTTATTATATATATTTTTTAAAAATTTGATTATTCATCTTATTTTGAATTATTATTTATTATTGTATATTTTAAATTTTCATAATTATTTAAAATTATATATTATTTTTTATACATTATTATTATTATTATTTTTATATTATACTACATTATAAAATAGTTTATTATGAAAATGAAATTTGATTTATTATTTATTGTATTGTATTATATTATACTTTATATCATATACTTTATTATATATTTGGTATTATTTTGTATGATTTGTAAATTTGTAAATTTTTATATGTTATAAAAAATTCTTACAAAATTTTGCTCCTATTACATATATCCTTTTTTATTAATTGAACTTTTTTAAAGTACTTTATGTTTACTTTTCAATTTTTGTCCTTTTTAAATCTGATAATTTTAATATACATTTTATTTATTTTATTCTTTTTATATTATTTATTGTGCATGATTGCATGAAATTGATAATTTGTGTTATTGCTTCCATACTGTATATTACAAGAAATGTTGTTATGTTTGTATTAAAAGCATGTTCTATAATTGTTTAAATTTTGCTATCTTGTAATAAATTTTCTTAATTGCATCATATTAAAATAAATAAAAAAATGTTTTAAAAATAAAGGCAATGTTTTTCGTATTTAGGAATTTGGGAGATAGTGCCCTATCATGCTGGGTTGCGATTTTCTGTTTACCTAAATGCCTAAAATACCCTTCTAAATGATTTTATAAAATACGAGATGATTTTAGTTACAAAAGTGTTAGAATATCGTGTCCTATTATGCTGGATGTGATATTCGTATTCTTTTGAACGAAGGAATCTCAGTTTTAAACTCAAATTGTTCTATATTCAAGAGGGATCATATTTTTAAATATTTTTAAAATTTTAGCATTAAAGACAGAAAGTTATTCAATTTGGTACCAATTTTGGGCGTTACGAGGGTGCTAACCCTTCCTCGTACGTAACCGACTCCCGAACTCATTTTCTCAAAATTTCGTAGACCAAAACTGATGATTTTAAAACACAATGTTTTAAAGGTGATTCAATCACACCTAAAAAGATTGGTGGCGACTCCCATTTTCAATTTGTTAAAGTCGAGACCCGTTTTCTAAACCCCGTTTTAAAAATGGTTTCGATAGCTTGGCGACTCCACTGGGGACCTGTAAGAGAGTCAAGCCAAAAATTGATAACTTTCTATCTTAATGCTAAAATTTTGAAAGGATTTAAAAATAAAGATCCCTTTTTCATGTGTTTGTTGCATATGTTTGTTTTCTATCTGCACACATGGCATTTGCATGACCGTTGGTCACACCCTTAAGTGGGAGTAAGAAACTAAGCTTTCGTGAGGTTTTCACCTTCGTATGAGTTAGTGGATTACTCCCGGGAAACATATGTACCTATAGACTTCGTGAGATTTTCATCTCCGTATGGTCGTAGGGAAATGAATTCCCCTAAACTGAACTTGGTCCATATGAGCCTATAATGGGTGAGGACCGAGGAATCTGCTGGTTTGGGTACCCTTTACTTTAGAACCGAACCTCATATAATGAACTTTAAGTGCTCGCCCTAGGTAGTATGGTGATACCCTCTAGTACCTACCTTTATAAGCGCTTGTTTGTTATATATGTTTGCGATACTAACTCGTTTTTCATTTTGTTATTATTGCATGTCATTCATCATTAAAATGTGTCGATTCAAGGTTCGATTTCTGAGTTAGGGAGTTTTATAATGAGGAACAAATATCATAATAAAGTGGAGGACAACTCTTTCGTCTGTACATGGTCAAAGAAAACCCAGTTGGAGAAAGGAGATAGTGTCACTGAGGGATATGTATCAGAGTTGTGGGATTTTACTCGTGTTAGTTCGACTCAGTTTGATTTCCAAGAGTTGAGGAACATTTGGGCTCAGTTGGATGATGAGGCTAGGCAGCTTTTCTTCCAGACTTATGGAGATATTTCTTACTTGCTAGACATCAAAGTAGATAGACACTTATTTCGAGCTATGGTACAGTTCTGAAACCCGGCTTATAGTTGTTTTACGTTTGGTGACGTGGATCTAGTACCTACTTTGGAGGAGTATACGACTTTATTACGTTGTCCGAGCATTCAGGGGCATAAGGCTTATGTGAGGCCTGCTAGCCTTCCGACTTTTGCAAAAAGGTTGATGATGATTACTGGGATGAGTGAACAGTGGGTTGTAGTTCGTATACAGCAAAAGGGAGATAGTAAGTGTGTCCCATGGGCCGTTTTGAGAGATTTGATATTGGTGCACCCAGACATGAAGAAAAAGGTTGATGTCTTTGCTTTAGGTATTTACGGTTTGGTAATTTTCCCAAAGGCGTTGGGGCACATAGATGAGGCGGTCGCAGATTTATTTGATCGCGTGGGTAAGCAGAATACACCAGTACCGGCCATCTTGGCGGAGACTTTTAGATTTTTGAGCGCATGTCGGAGAGCCGGCGAGGGTAGATTTATTGGATGTGCGCAGTTGTTACTTGTTTGGTTCCACGGCCATTTCTGGAAACTTGATAAACCTCCTTGTCGAGTATTCTTTGAGGGTTATTCTCCCTTGAAGGAGGCAGCTACTAAGCCTAAGAGAGATGACATTTCAGAAGAAAGGTGGATTGATATTCTTCAGAACCTTTGAGAGGAAGATATTATGTGGCAGGCACCTTGGATGATCCCTAGTGAGATTCTTTATCATTGTGGCAGCTTTGATTGGGTACCTCTTCCTGGGGTTTGGGGAGTTGTTGGATATGCGTCATTGCTTGTTTTAAGACAATACCTAGCAAGGCAATTCATACCGATTACGCAAGGTTTGGCTCAGAGCGATTTCTCTTATAAAGGAGATCACTATAAGAAAAGGATGCGAGATATCTCTGAGGCTTGGAAGAAGCCTTGTTATATAAAGATCTTGGCTGAGGGTTCGGTGTCAACTCCTGAGTACAAGAAATGGTTTAGCCAGAGAATTAATGATAACATCCCTAGGCCAATTTTGGGGGTTGCTAGATCGTTGGAGGAAAGCCTACGAGTAATTCCATCAGAGTTGGAGCTTATAAAGCAAGAGTTCGAGAGGAAGAATTTGGAGCTTGAGAAGAAGATCGAGAAGCTTGAGGAAGAGAAGTTGCATTTGAGCTTAGATGTTGACGTCCAAAAGATGGAGACTGAGAAAGTGAGAAGGGAAAAGAGGAAAATTGATGAGGACAGAGATGATTTAAAGATGCATTATAAGAGGGCACAATCATTGTTAAAAAGGGCTGGATTGGGGAAATCTTCAGACCAGTGGCAGCAAGAAATCCAAGAAGAAAAGGCCAAAGTTGAGCATTGGGAAAGGAGGTTTCGAGAAATGCAAACTCAAAGCCAGAGCTTGAAAGAGGAAAATCAAGGGTTAAAAACTAAGGTGACCGAACTGGGACGTACCATACATCACTACCGAAGTCGTAACACTGCAGTCGAGTTGAAGGCAAGCTTAGGTAAAATTGAGGAGCTAGAAAGCAAGGTAGAGGAGTTGGAGACAGCCTTGCATAATTGTGAGCATCGAATCGAGCAGGCTAAAGCACGAGGGAAGCATTGGAAAGAAGAACTTCACCATTCGCAGGAACAAGTCCGAAGAAGAGATCACCTCATGGAGGAAGCTATAAACCAGATTCGTGGGGTTGCTGAACACTTGTAGGATTTAGCGGTACGAGCTAGTGTGTTAAGTATAGTCTATGAGTCTGTATCAGATAGGGGTCGAGAGCTAGCTTCATTGTTAGATTGGGTTAAGACTTTAGGCCTACGGGCGAAAGCGTATTTGTAATCCGTTTTATGAAAAGATTTTTGTTCCTTAAGTAACGTTTTCTAAAATGAAGTTGAATCAGAATCGACATCCTTTTTCATTCATACATGTGCATAGCATCTCATTACATCATGTGCATTTAAATTTTATAGAGAGACCCTAATTAGTTAAAATTATTACAGTGAGAGAGAAAATCTGGAACCCACTCACCCTTACGGTACTCGCACCAAGACCAAAAATATGGATCAAAGATTTGAACAACTTCAGAAAGAAATGCAAGACCAATTGCAAGAGCAGTTATTAAAGATGCAGAATGACATGAGAGAGCATATGTTAGAATCTCAAAGGAACATGATGGCTGAAATGGCTCAGCTGCTAAGGGCCACTGATAAGGGAAAAGCTCCTATGGCTATCACTGGTGAAGAGGGCGAGGATCATCCTCCAGGTTTCACACCACCTCATGAACCGATACAAACTAAAGCACCACTTAGAAGGCCGTCTGTTACTGTAAGGCCTCAACATGGTCAGGTTGATGCTGGAATTCCTGTGAATTTCTCGTCTGGATCGGGATTCAATTTAGGAGATAATATTCCTGATTTGGATATAATGGAGAAGGAAAGGATGGCGACTGAATCCTCAAAACAATTGGAGGACCGTTGCAAATGGTTGGAGGAAAAGTTTAAAATGCTGGAAAATGTTGGCAATCATCACAGGATTGATGCTAAGGATTTAAGCTTAGTCCCAGACTTGGTGCTTCCTCACAAATTCAAGATGCCCGAATTTGAGAAGTATAACGGGACTACTTGCCCAGAGGCACATATTACAATGTTCTGTAGGAGAATGACTGGGTACGTGAACAATGATTAGCTGCTGATTCATTATTTTCAAGACAGTTTAGTAGGAGCGGCAGCCAAGTGGTACAATCAATTGAGCCGTGCTAAAATCGGTTCGTGGAAGGATCTTGCACAAGCTTTCATGCAACAGTACAACCATGTGACGGATATGGCGCCTGATAGGATCACTTTACAAAACATGGAGAAAAAGCCTAATGAAAACTTTAGGCAATACGCTCAAAGATGGAGAGAGGTGGCAATGCAAGTACAGCCACCGCTGTTGGAGAAAGAGACCACCATGTTATTTATCAATACGCTGAAGGCCCCGTTCATTACTCATATGATTGGGAGCACCACAAAAAGTTTCACGGATATAGTTATGGCGGGGGAGATGATTGAGAACGCCATAAGAGGAGGCAAGATTGAAGGGGAGATGGCTAAAAGATCAACCTCAAGGAGAAAGGATAACGAAGTGAATAATGCAAACAATTTCAACTCGAGGACAATCACGGTTGGTCAACCTAAAGCAGTTGCAGTTGAACAACAAAGCACTCAGAAACAAGAATCAGGTTCAAAACAAAATACGGAGAAAACACAGTTCACCCCTATCCCTGTGCCGTATCGTGAACTTTACCAAAGCTTATATGATGCACGTGCTATTGCTCCGTTTCACTTGAAGCCACTACAGCCGCCGTACCCTAAATGGTATGACGCCAATGCTAAGTGTGAATACCATGCAAGGATACCGGGGCATTCAATTGAAAACTGCCTCGGATTTAAGAGAGTTGTTGAGAGGCTCATCAAGATGGGGATTGTGAAGTTCGACAGTGCCCCTAATGCCGAAAACCCATTACCAGATCACGGCAATCAAGGGGTGAATGCCGTCAGTGAAGTAAGGGAAGAAGGAATAAAGAAGAATGTCGAGGAGGTGAGGACGTCTATGAGGACAATATGGGAAGAAATGGTGAAGAGAGGTATGGTGACCTCTGAAAATAGTATAAAAAGAGTAGGAAACTGTTGTGAGTTCCATGGAAAAAGGGGACATAAGATCCAAGATTGTGAGGATTTTAAAGCCTTGGTGCAAGGCTTTATGGATAATAAAGAATTGCAGATATGTGCGTTGGAAAACGAGCCATAAGGAATCAGTCGACTGAGGATTATTATTTCCATGCCGACGAATGATGAAGTAGGGGCACAGACGGTGCCTAAAGTGGTCATTCATAAACCTGCCCCTTTCCTTTATAAGGAGGACAAAAGGGTACCATGGAGCTACAATTGTAGTGTAACAGTACCCGAAGAGGAGAGCATAGCTAGCGTATCTAAGGGCGCGCAAAATGAAGGTTCCCATACTCGGAGTGGGAAACGCTATGATATGAGGGGCATTAGAGTGGATCCTACCAAAATAAAAGAAGCTGAGGAAAGAAATAAAGATGTTGAAGTGCCCATTAAGGAGCCAGTAAGGGAGGAAGAGGCTAAGGAATTCCTAAAGTTCCTTAAGCACAGTGAGTATAATGTGGTCGAGCAATTGCAGAAGCAACCAGCTCGTATATCAGTATTGTCATTACTGCTGAGTTCTGAGGTGCACAGAGATGCGTTATTAAAGGTGCTCAATGAAACATATGTCACTCATGACATATCTGTTAATAAGTTAGACCGTTTGATAAACAACATCAGTGCGGATAATTTCATTTATTTCAATGATGATGAGATTCCGCAAGGAGGAATGGGGTCAACCAGAGCCTTACATATCACTACTCGGTGCAAAGGATACACACTTCCAAGTGTCCTTATTGACAACGGATCAGCATTGAATGCCCTGCCATTATCTACCCTTAGCAGATTGCCCATTGACAGTTCACACATGAAGACATGTCATAATATGGTGAGGGCTTTTGATGGAACCGAAAGGAAGGTTATGGGGCGAATTGACATCCCTCTAGAAATTGGGCCAAATACGTATGAAGTCGATTTTTTGGTGATGGATATTAAACCTTCTTATAATTGTTTATTGGGGAGACCATGGATACACTCAGCTGGGGAGGTACCCTCCTCATTGCATCAAAAGTTAAAGTTAGTGAAGGATGGTCGGTTGATAACTATCAACACTGAGGAGGACATTATAGCAGCAGTTACTAGTAGGGCCCCATATGTCGAAGCGGATGAAGATGCCATTGAGTGCTCTTTTCGCTCCTTAGAGATCATCAATGCAACTTTTGTCGTAGAAGGGGAAAAGATGTCGGTACCCAGGATATCAAGAGCTACAAGGATGGCCCTGCAAGTAATGATGGAAAAAAGGGCATTGCCAGGGAAAGGATTAGGGAAGCATTTGCAAGGAGAATTTCAAATTTCAAGGGTGATTGAAAAGAAGGACCATTTTGGTTTGGGTTTCAAGCCAGACCATAAGCAAAAGATGAGAAAAATTGTCCAGCGTCAAGAGAGGAGAAGGGCGCGTTTGGACGGAAAAGAAGTGGAATGGGAGCCGATGGCATTCCCTCCGATATCTAAAACTTTCGTGTCGGGAGGTTTGCTTGTGAAAGGAAGTCACCAAATCAATGCTATACATGGTGAAGGATTGGAGCAAAAAAACTTCGAGGGTATTTGCCCTTACGAACCGGGAAGCTCTTTGAACAATTGGACTGCGAAGGAATTTCCTTTAGTCTTTAGGAATCTTTCAGAGTAATTCTCAAAACATGTCTGTTATTCTAGAGCCTAGGAATAATGAGATTATATTTGTGAAATAGGCTTGTGATCGTCTATTATTATTTCAATAAAACATGACTTTATTATCAGTTTCGATGTGTTCTTAACTTTTTACAATCCATCGCACATAAATAGTCATTCATTCATTCTTTGTATATTCTTTTATACCCACAGGGCCTTGGATATCAATGATATGAGCACTGATACTACAACGCCAGATTTTTCTTACGAACAAGACATGTGTATAGAGGAATCTCAGGATTCTGGAGATGATCAAGAATGTGACGTGTCTTCAGATCTGTTGAGGTTAATAAAGCATGAGGAGAAGCAGATTACGCCCCATGAGAAAGAGGCAATAGAGAAAATAGCCTTAGAGGAAGAGAAAGAGGTGAAAATTGGAACTTTGATGGCCAAAGATATGAGGCAAAGTCTGATTGAGTTGCTTCGGGAATTCAAGGATATATTCGCATGGTCGTATTAGGATATGCCTGGATTGAGTACTGACATTGTAGTACATCGTCTCCCAATAAGACAAGATTGTAAACCAGTCCAACAGAAGTTGCGGAGAATGCGGCCAGACATTGTATTGAAAATAAAGGATGAGGTTAAGAAGCAATTTGATGCAGGATTCTTGTAAGAGGTCAAATATTCTGAATGGGTAGCAAACATAGTACCGGTACCTAAGAAGGATGGGAAGGTACGAATGTGCGTTGATTATAGGGATCTGAACAAAGCTAGCCCTAAAGACAACGTCCTTTGCCACATATCGATACTTTGGTGGACAACACGGCGGGATATTTGTTGTTTTCTTTCATGGATGGCTTCTCGGGGTACAATCAGATAAAAATGCATCCAGAAGACATGGATAATACCACCTTTATAACCTTGTGGGGCACTTTCTGCTACAAAGTGATGCCGTTCGGACTAAAGAATGCAGGGGCAACTTATCAGCGAGCCATGGTGAACTTGTTCCATGACATGATGCATAAGGATATTGAAGTATATGTGGATGACATGATTGCAAAGTCTCGAACGGAGGAAGGGCATATTGAGGTATTGAGGAAGTTATTCCTAAGGTTGAGGAGATTTCAGTTGAAGCTCAATTCGGCAAAGTGCACTTTCGGAGCTAGATCGGGAAAATTGTTGGGTTTCGTAGTTAGTGAAAAAGGAATAGAAGTTGACTCAGACAAAGTCAAAGCTATACGAGAATTGCCTCCACCGCAAACACAAAAAGAGGTTCGAGGATTCCTAGGAAGGTTGAATTATATTGCTCGGTTCATTTCTCAACTGACTGAAAAATGTGATCCTATCTTTCGCCTACTTAGAAAGCACAATCCAGGTACTTGGGATGAGGAATGCCAGAATGCTTTTGAAAAAAATCAAGCAGTAATTGTTGGATGTTCCGGTATTGTCTCCACCTAGCCCAAATCGACCATTAATAATGTACTTGTCAGTATTCAGCAATTCCATGGGGTGTGTGCTAGGTCAGCATGACGAGTCAGGAAGAAAGGAGAAGGCGATCTATTATCTTAGTAAGAAATTCACCGATTGTGAGATGAGGTATTCGCCAATCGAGAAGTTGTGTTGCGCATTGATTTGGACAACTCGGAGACTAAGACAGTATATGCTATACCATACCACTTGGCTCATTTCAAAACTTGACCCATTAAAATACATGATGGAGTCGTTGGCTTTGAATGGAAGAATGGCGAGATGGCAGATATTACTTTCAGAGTTCGATATAGTCTATGTAAGTCAGAAAGCTATAAAAGGAAGCGCGGTAGCAGATTTTTTAGCTAGTGGGGCTCTAGAGGACTATGAGCCATTAAACTTTGACTTTCCGAATGAGGAGTTAATGTGTATAGCAGCAACGGAAGATTCTCCTTGGAAGCTCAATTTTGATGGGGCATCTAATGCTGTTGGGAATGGAATTAGGGCGGTTCTAGTATCCCCAAATGGTGATCATTTCCCGTTCACATGCAAATTAGCTTTTGATTGCACAAACAATATGACCGAATATGAAGCATGCATCATGGGACTACGAGCGGCTATAGAACGGGGAATAAAAACCTTAGAAGTATATGGAGACTCTGCATTGGTAATTTACCAACTTAGGGGAGAATGGGAGACAAGGGACCCAAAATTACTCAATTATCGGAAGGTAGTCTTGGGATTACTGGAAGAATTCGAGGACATCACCTTTAATTATCTTCCACGAGACGAGAACCAAATGGCGGATGCCTTGGCTACCTTAGCCTCAATGGTTAAGGCAAATAGAGAAGAGGAGATGAGACCAATTCAAATGAGCGTCTATAAGGTTCCGGCTCAGTGTTACAATGTCGAGAAAGAGGAAAAGGATGGTAACCCATGGTATCAAGATATATTACGGTATGTGAAAAATCATGAATATCCTGAACGAGCTAATGAAAATGATAAGCGAACTTTGAGAAGGTTAGCTTGTGACTATGTTTTGGATGGAGATATCTTGTATAAGAGAAGGAAGGACCAAGTGCTCTTAAGATGTGTCGATGCTGTGGAAGCTAAGTTGATTTTGGAGGAAGTTCATGAAGGTGTATGTGGGACACATGCGAATGGTTTCATGATGGCAAGGCAAATTATGAGGTTTGGCTACTATTGGGCCACTATGGAAGGAGGCTGTATCAACTATGCCAGGAAATGCCATAAATGTCAGATTTATGGGGATAAAATTCATGTACCACCTTCACCTTTGCATGTTATGACTTCTCCATGGCCCTTTTCCATGTGGGGCATGGATGTCATTAGGCCCATATCACCGAAAGCTTCGAATGGACATCGGTTTATCTTTGTGGTCATTGACTACTTCACGAAATGGGTAGAGGCCACTTCTTATTCGAATGTTACTAGGTCAGCTGTGAGTCGATTCTTGAAAAAGGAAATTATTTGTCGATATGGAATGCCTGAGAGGATTATATCCGACAATGCGTTAAACTTGAACAACAAAACGATAGCAGAGGTTTGCGACCAGTTCAAGATCAAACATCACAATTCTTCTCCTTATCGCCCAAAAATGAATGGGGCAGTAGAAGCTGCCAACAAGAACATCAAGAAGATAGTGGGAAAAATGACGGAGACTTACAGAAACTGGCATGAGAAATTACCGTTTGCACTCTTGGCCTATCGAACATCTGTTAGAACCTCTACAGGGGCAACTCCATTTTCATTAGTTTATGGGATGGAAGCGGTGTTACCTATTGAAGTGGAAATACCTTCTCTGCGAGTCTTGACGGAGGTAAAATTAGATAAAGCTGAGTGGGTCCAATCTCGATATGATCAATTGAACTTGATCGAGGAAAAGAGGTTAAGAGCCATTCGTCACGGTCAGATGTACCAGAAACGAATGATACGAGCTTATGATAAGAAAGTTCACCCAAGGGAATTCTATGAGGGAGACCTTGTACTAAGAAAGATCCTTCCTATCCAAAAGGACTTTAGGGGGAAATGGATGCCAAATTGGGAAGGTCCGTATATCGTGAAGAAGGCTTTCTCTGGTGGCGCGTTGATCTTAACAGAAATGGATGGAAAAAGTTTACCCAATCCAGTGAACTCAGACTCAGTTAAGAAATACTTTGTCTAAAGGAGAATATAATCCAAGGTGAAAACCCGCAAAGGGCGCCTTGTGACCAAAGGGGTTTTGAGTTGAAAACCTGAAAGGGTGACTCAAATTTCGAAGCACCCGGTAAATTTGTTCAGCGAAGAAAGAAATGCGTGACATACTGGGGCATCGACAGAATACTTTGAATCTTCTAAACATATGTCTTCACGAACTTGATGTATGAGTGCTCAAGTGGCGATATCTAGGGCATATAACTCCTTGCCTGTTTGCTATCTTTGAATTCTTTTTCATCTTAAAGATAGGCTATCAGATTAATTTCCTTTGTATCTTTTTGATTCATTCAAATACAATTGATATTAAAGATTTTCTTTCCGTCTTACATTGTCCTTTAAGTATGTTTCATGGAAATAATAATAAATGGGTTAAAATTTTCACAAATGAAGTTTTGCGCATTACTCTGAAGTTGCTAGATAATACAAGGAAACCAAAACAGGTAGATTGTTCAAGAAATTCACAGAAGTAAGGATAGAAAGAGCTCGAAGAGTTTCTTTTCTTCTAATAAAAAAGGACGAACAGACAGAACCAATGATTCAATTCTAAGGAAAGGTGGTCTTACAACCATCTTCAGAAGAACTTAGCATCCATGAGCCTGCAGGTTGGGCAGGAACAATACTATGGTGACATATTGGATAGGAGTCATATTCATAACATTTTACATTAGAGGCATTTGATCATAACATCCTAGTCATTAGCCATGATCGCATACGCATTCTACAGGTTATGTAGATCAGAAATGACGCGCCTTAACTCCCTAAATGATAGGGTAATAGGCAGAAAACACAGCAGATCTGGCATTCAGATGTTCATACTGAAGCAGATCCAACATGGTTTAGTGTCCTTGTACTGGCGAGGAGCAAATCGAAGACATAGCTGATTTAGCTTTTGCGTGACTACGTCGAAGCAAATCTAAGATGATTTAGCGTCTCTGTACTGGCGGAGAGCAAGTCGAAGTCTGGCATCTTCATATTCAGTGGAGGGCAGAGACACAGCAGATCTGGCATTCAGATGTTCATACTGAAGCAGATCCAAGATGGTTTGGCGTCCTTGTATTGGCAAGGAGCAAACCGAAGACATAGCTGATTTAGCTTTCGTGTGACTACGTGGAAGCAAATCTAAGATGATTTGGCATCTTTGTACTGGCAGAGAGCAAATCGAAGTCTGGCATCTTCATATTCGGTGGAGGTCAGATACATAGCGGATCGGGCATTCGGATGTTCATACTTAAGCAGACCCCAGATGGTGGTGTCCTTGAACGGGCGAGGAACCAACCAAAGACATAGCTAATTTAGGTTTTTTCTCATTGAAGCAAGTTTAAGCAGATTCGATGTTTTGTGCAACGGAGAGCAGATTGAAGATTAAGGACCGGCCAAATTTGGTCTTTCTATCTTTGCTCGATTCCTGTTACACAACAATGAGCAAAGAGGGGCAGCTGTAATAGCCCAAATTTGACCGGGCCTAGGATAAAAAACCCAAGAAATAAAATAAATAAATAAATGTTTATGTCAAATGTCCTTTTACAGCATAACCAGCCCAATGCCCGCGTACTGCCCAATTACAATAGCAGCCCAGAAGCCCAAAATACCCTACAGCCTACTACTTACCCAAATACCCGATTACACTCAATTACCCAAGTACCCATAGACCCAAAAGGCCCAAACTCTAAAAGTGACCGGTTAGGGTTTCTAACCCCAGCTTTATCCTTGCGCCGCAATCACTTCGGGAATATTCCCAAGCATTTTCCAGCTGGCCCTTATTAATACAGAGCCGTGCCGTTCCAGCTCCCGAAACAGGCGCCATCAATGCACCTGATGATTCAGCCTCGACGAACGCTGTGATTCCGTGGCCCGACTAACGCACCAGGGCACCTAGCTACCGATCGTATCTTGGACTATTGAGATCTTCACTGGATACCTGCAAAATAAGAAAGAAACACAACAGATACGGAAGAGCAAAAAAAGGAAACCAAAAAGAGATTCGCAGCAAGAAAAGGAAATAAAATCACAGCAAGAATTAAAAGATTAGAAATTTTTGATTTCTTTCTAAGATTTGTAATCCGAAAGGCTATAAAAGCCTTCTTTTAGTCATTGTAAGGAAAAATACAGAGAGATATATAAAAAAGGGATAGTTTTTTACAAAGGTAATTTCTTTTCTCCACTATTCTGTTACAGTCCAATCGCATGCAATATACCAAATACTTTAAGCAAAATATTCTGTGAGAGAAGGACAAGGAAAGAAAGTACCCGAAAAAGGGAGGGTTTTGAGCCTTCTGGTCGCTGCATACGACGGCGCGTGGGTACATGGGCGGAGGTCCGATGACGGAGCCATGACGGGCCGATGGCCTGAGCTCTGAGGGCCACAGAGGGTTTCCTTGCTTTTTTTTTTAAACATCGTATGGAAATGATTTTTTAGGGTTAATTTAGGCTTATATAGCCTTATTAAAATGATATCGTTTCTGCTTAATGAAATAAGCACTAAACGGCGTCGTTTAGGAAGGTACGATCCGCGCGTTGACCCGAAACCCGGGTAGGATCCGCGTGTTTTTGTTTAAAGGGCTAATTGCCCACATGGTCCTTTCACATTTTTAAATTGGTAAATAAATTTTTTTATTTTATTTAAATTTAGCCCTAATATTTTATTTTTATTTCAATATAATCCCTACTGTTACTTTAAGGCCAATACTGAGAATGACGTCGTTTTAGGGATTAGGGAAAATTTCCCAATGAGTCCCTCAAGTTTTAACGCGAGCTCCAGAAGGTCATAAATTTGTGTTTTATTTTTTAAATTGGCCCTAAAAGTTGTATTTTGTTCTAATTTAATCCTTTTATATAACATATTTACTTCTTTATTATTTTACCATAAAAAATATATTATCTATTATTCTATTATTGTTTTATATAAATATTTTATCGCTAATAATTATATATATTATTTACTTTATATTTTATTATATATATTTTTTTTAAAATTTGATTATTCATCTTATTTTGAATTATTATTTATTATTGTATATTTTAAATTTTCATAATTATTTAAAATTATATATTATTTTTTATACATTATTATTATTATTATTATTTTTATATTATACTACATTATAAAATAGTTTATTATGAAAATGAAATTTGATTTATTATTTATTGTATTGTATTTATTATACTTTATATCATATACTTTATTATATATTTGGTATTATTTTGTATGATTTGTAAATTTGTAAATTTTTATATGTTATAAAAAATTCTTACAAAATTTTGCTCCTATTACATATATCCTTTTTTATTAATTGCACTTTTTTAAAGTACTTTATGTTTACTTTTCAATTTTTGTCCTTTTTAAATCTGATAATTTTAATATACATTTTATTTATTTTATTCTTTTTATATTATTTATTGTGCATGATTGCATGAAATTGATAATTTGTGTTATTGCTTCCATACTGTATATTACAAGAAATGTTGTTATGTTTGTATTAAAAGCATGTTCTATAATTGTTTAAATTTTGCTATCTTGTAATGAATTTTCTTAATTGCATCATATTAAAATAAATAAAAAATGTTTTAAAAATAAAGGCAATGTTTTTCGTATTTAGAAATTTGGGAGATAGTGCCCTATCATGCTGGGTTGCGATTTCCTGTTTACCTAAATGCCTAAAATACCCTTCTAAATGATTTTATAAAATACGAGATGATTTTTGTTACAAAAGTGTTAGAATATCGTGTCCTATTATGCTGGATGTGATATTCGTATTCTTTTGAACGAAGGAATCTCAGTTTTAAACTCAAATTGTTCTATATTCAAGAGGGATCATATTTTTAAATATTTTCAAAATTTTAGCATTAAAGACAGAAAGTTATTCAATTTGGTACCAATTTTGGGCGTTACGAGGGTGCTAACCCTTCCTCGTACGTAACCGACTCCCAAACTCGTTTTCTCGAAATTTCGTAGACCAAAACTGATGATTTTAAAACACAATGTTTTAAATGTGATTCAATCACACCTAAAAAGATTGGTGGCGACTCCCATTTTCAATTTGTTAAAGTCGAGACCCGTTTTCTAAACCCCGTTTTAAAAATGGTTTCGACAAAGATTTCTTAGAAGGCCGTCCCAATTGCCCTTGTGAATTTTACATTCATCGCCAAATGTCTCAAAAGACTACAAATGGAATGTCGTAATAGTTTTCCATCATTTCAAGTTTTAAATGCTATGTTTTGGGAGCCATCAAAGCTTGTGCTCTACGAACATTCTAATGCTTAAGTCAACAAAGGGTGTACTCGGAATAAAAAAGGAAGATAGCTTATGGTGGTAAGAGAAAAAGAGTGTAGATAGATGGAATGAGAATCGTGCCTGATTATTTATACCTAGCATTTGAGTTGTTTGATGCATGACCATTGGTTTCCTATCCAGCCCTGCTAATTGACTCGTCATAAAATGTAGTAGTTAATTTGGGCCAATTCCTCACTTAAGGAGCTTGTTTTCTAAGCAATTTAGAATTTTAATTTATGTTTTCAATAATTAGGCCTTAAGATTAAAAAATTAATAAAAATAAGTGTTTTTAACACATTTTTAAGGTGTTGTGACTCAATAGGTCGACACAAGCCTTAGGTTGTGCTAATTGGTTCAATTGAGTGTGTAGGATGGAGATATAAAAGCCCAATTGATGTAGAAGTAAGGTCGAGTGATGCACAAGTTTTTCAGGATGTCAAGGCACAAAACGAACGACACAAGGTAGTATTTGCATGTCGTGTCACGCCATGCAAGGAGTGTGGCACGACACAAGAGAGACATGCTACCCAAATATTTGGGGTATATTGTCATTTGCACAATCAAACTTATTCAAAGACCTAGGACGTGTCGAAGACCTAATTTGGGCTGCCAACTCATCTATAAATACGACATTAAGGGTTGAATGTAATCAAGTCATCATAAACACCTTCAAAAACTCACGTAGTTAGAATTAGCTTTAGTTTATTTTCTTTTCTTTTCGGCTTTTTAAATACTATTTTTTCTTCTTAAATTAATTTTGATTCAAGGAATTGCTTATTTAATTAAAGTATTCAATTTATATTTTCCTTTGCATTTGTTTTATTTTGTTATTCCAATCGAGAGATGTGCTACTTTGTTGATAACTCTTGAAAAGAGTTATTTTTTATGCTTTTGGGCCTAGTTAATTGTTTGTACTTAAGTACATCTAGTTGCATTTTAAGACATTTCATTATTAGTTTTAGCAATGCATTAGAACTTGGGCTACGTTTAAATATTAGATGCTTTTAATTGCTCGTGGAAGGGTTGTGTTTTGTGGTATTGTGTTGCATTTAAATATTAGATGCTTTTAACTCATGCAGTGACATTAATGCAAAAAGATAGCAAAATTAAGGATAAAATAGGTCAGGATTCATTGAGTTATAAAATGCAATTTACTAAACTGAAAATGCTAAAATATATGCTAAGGATAACTAAATGTGAGCAATTTAACCAATAAGTAAGGAGGAAAACCTATGTTCTTTCTAGTGCTATCACACCCCCAAACTTGAGTTTTTACTTGTCCTTAAGTAAAACAGAAACTAGCAAGGCTACAAAAAATTTACTAAGGCAAATGATCATTCTAGCAACTTGAACCCTCTAAATTCCCAATGAATGAATCATATTCAGATGAAAGAATATTGCATCAACAATACATAAGCATGAATGAATAAGGTTGCAACTTTATCAATGCTAGCATCATGCTTCAAACCCTAAGTTCTGTCTACTAATACAACATTTATTGTATAATACTAAGTATTTATATATTAAATCTATTTTCAGAATAAGGGATATCACTGCATTACTGTACCCTTTTTTTTGAGAAGTAATGATAGAGTGCAACAAACCTTCAGGGAGTATGTAATTGCACCGACAAACACTTATGCAGTGATAGCCTTTGGCCAGATTAATTTTTCTAATGCTTGTATTGGAGTGTTCCCTCTTTAACATTCCATACTACACCCACTTTAAAGTGTCTCTAATTTATAACTATATATATATATAAGCAGCTGTAAAAAGTAGAATCATTCAAGATTTAAGGAATGATAGCAGTCATCCATTACTAATGCAACCTAATCCATTCATCAAAGAATTGAAGCTACACCCTTCTGTGAAATTTATCCAACTTATTCATTGATAATTCACATGATTCAAGAATTAAGCATCGAATGTAATAAAAATTTTTGAACAATTTTCATTAACTATAATTAAACCTTGCATGCTTTATTACAAAAAAAAAAAAAAAAATTTGAAATGTAGGTGCATTTCCAAGCCCCATGTGCATTCCCGCAAACTTAAAGTTTGCATTGTCCCCAATGCACTAACATGAAATTGTAATGACAATAAAAATGCAATCACAATATGTACTTATCAAAATAAAACTTACATCTACATGCAATGCATGAATACTATGGTGAAAGCTTAAAATAAACTAATTGAGTTATCCTCAGCCATCGATGTGGCTACACGATTTTTTTCCTCCTCCTTTTCTTCTCCTCCTTCTTTTGTTTATTTATCCTTAAAGCGCTTTCTCTTCTTTTCTTTGGGCTTCGCACAGTCCTCGAATTGCTCCTCAATTTTTAACTCTATCCCGGCATCATTGACTAATTCTTGTGTAGGAGAGGCCACCGGGAATGGTCTAGTATAGGCTACTATTGCCAATGAATTGCATGGCTCCTCACTAGTTACCTCAGCAACTTCTGCCGATCTCACTCCATCTCGCTCCAAATTATCAATATTTGCACCACAGACTCGGGTGTGGTGATAATGTTCACAATAGAATCTTTCTCTTCTTTTTCTTTTTCATTTTCATCAATTTTTTTCTTTTTCAGCAACAACTTCCTCTTTTACAGCAGCAACTTCCTTCTCAACAGTAGTGTCCTCTTGATCAGTAAAAATACCATCCTCAAACAAGCTATCAATCTTTTGAAGGCATTCTTCAATGTCCCTACATTCCTATTCTTTATTATTATCAGATACCTGCATAATAGGAGGGGATGCAACCAATCTGTCTCGGTCTTCTAAGTCGTCATCCGTGGATAAAAGTTCACATAATTTCAAATGATTGGTGGAAACACTAGGAGTTTTGGTAGTGGGGATGGGCTCAATTGGCTTAATGTGGCTATAATAGAATTGTTCCAGGCTTTAGTATAATCATAAAACAAATTCTGGGATTTCTCCATATCCTCTATTGTAACGACAAGCCTGATTTGCCTATTGTTGATGGAATTGACTAATTTTTTAACATATTTCATTTTGCACCATAATGATGTCTCTGCATTCAGGTTTGTTCCTTTGTTGTTGGCTTTGGTTTTGCCTTTCCTTGTCTTGCTTGTTTCTGCCTCCTTCAGTATTGCCATATCTTTGCCACGAGTCATTCTTTCTATAGAGGCTTCATTCATCAGGCCCTTATTTTCCAGGACTTCCTCACCATCATAGGGCACAATCCCTTTTTGTTGGCACAATAACATCACTAATGATGGGAAAACCATGATTCCAATTTGCCTTACAGTGCAATCAACAATTTCCTGGTGAACTATTGTACCGACATCAATCTTTCTGCCCTTGATGATGGAATGTATCAAACACATTCTATTGAAGGTGACTGTAGTGCTGTGAACAGAGGGCTTTAGCCTACAGTTGACAAAATAAAACCAAATTTTGCTTTGCAGCATCAGGAAGTGACGGTGCATCGTATAATTCTTTTGATGGGAACATATCCGCAATGCTTCTTAGACACACAAGTCTTTCACTAACAGGTCTCTTTTTTCATCTTTGATATCCTCAATGAACTCGAAATGTTTGTCTATATCCACATTGGTGTTGTACAACTCGTTGATTTTTTTAGTGTCCTATGGTATTAAGCCTTCTCGAAAAAAATGAACTCTAACTTATGATTATAAAAGTTAACATAAAACTCACGTACCAGTGAAAGAGAATAGCTTCCAAGATAGGTGCAAAAAGTTTCCCACTTCAAATTCGAGATGGTTTTGTAGACTTGCTGACCCAAGTCTTGTTGTTGCGAAAGGGAAATGCTCTGTTTGGGGTGGAAGTTTCGCTTCAACATGTTGTCTTGAAATCGTTCCTTTTCCACTTTATTCAAAAATATTATTGGCTCCTTTTTTCTCCCTTGGCATTGGGGATTCTGATTCACGAACTGCGGTAGCAGAGGACGCATGTTTTTTAGCAGATTTGATGGCTTTCTTGACCGAACCTCTCGTTTTTGCCATCTTTTGTTAATGGGGAATAGTTTAAAGTTAAAAAGATATGATCTTGAGTAGAAAAAGGAAATAAAAATGGTTCCTTGAATGTGTTATAGTCGGTACAATGGAAGAGGATTTATAGTGAGTGAAAGAGAAAGATGGAGAGTCGTGTTGTTTTGTGGAGAGATATAAAGTTGGTAAGAATAGTTGTGTCCAATTGAAATTGTGCTCACTCAGAAAGATCAAACAGCTGAGTGATTTTTGATCCAACGGTGGAATCTAAATTTCCCTGAATTTTGATTAGTTATAAATGGTAATATAGAATTACAGAATGTGTTGTTAACAAAATTTCAATGCGTTGACAATGGTACCTAATTATTCTGCAAAAAGGAAGGAAAACAAACTTTAGCAAAACATATATAAAATAAACTAAAATCACAGTAATAATTAAAAATAAAAACTTTTCAACCAATTTAATGGTCTCTATCTGTTTTTTATCACTGTTGCCAAAATAGTGTTTCAACCTCTGTCCATTTACTTTGAACTGGTGTCCATCATGTAAATCTCGAATTGTGACTGCACCATAAGGAAATATGTCAATACCTTCAAAGGTTCAGACCAACGTGAGCGCAATTTACTTAATAAAATCAGTTGACCCGCGATAAATTGTTGTTGTAAAATAATCTTGTCATGCCATCGTTTGGTCTTTTCCTTATAAGTCACAGCGTTTTAATAGGCATTTCTCCTAATCTCCTCTAGTTCAGTGATATCCAACAACCTTTTCTTTCCAGCCGCTTCATAGTCCATGTTCACTTGCTTAATTGCCCAAATTGCTTTGTGTTCTAGCTCAACTACCAAGTGACATCCTTTCCCAAAAACTAATTGATACGGTGACATCCCTAATGGAGTTTTGTATACTGCCTACAATGCCCATAAAGCATCATCTAATCTGAAAGACCAATCTTTCCTCAAAGGGTTTACAACCTTCTCAAGAATGTTCTTAATTTGTCGATTTAATACTTTGGCTTGTCCATTGGTTTACGGATGATAAGTGGTAGTCATTCCATGATTAACTCCATATCTCTTCAGTCGGTTACCACTTGGTTGCAATGAAAGTGTGTAGCCTAATCACTAATCAATGCCTTTGGTGTGCCGAAGCGGGTGAGTATATGCTTGTGAAAAAATTTTAGCACTGTCTTTGCATCACCGTTTGGGACTACAACAACTTTAACCCACTTCGAGAAGTAGTTAACAACTACTAATATATAAAGATTTCCAAATGAACTTAAAAATGGTCCCATAAAATCCATAACCCAAACATCGAATAATTCAACCTCCATAATTAGTTGCTGCAACTTTTCATTGCGTTGGGATATCGAACTGGTGCACTGACACCTATCACACTGATTCACAAAATTATGGGCTTCTTTGAATAATGACGGTCAGTAGAATCATGATTAGAGAACTTTAGCACCAGTTTTCATACTACCGAAATGACCTTCATAAGGAGTATTATGACAATGTTTCAAGATTGAAAGCATCTTTTCTTCTGGAACACAACGTCGAATGATGTTGTCACTTCATGCCTTGAATAAATACGTCTCGTCCCAATGATCTACATCATGAAGAAATGTTTTTTATGGCCTGTGACACCCAATGGGAGTTTTCCACATACTAGATAATTAACAAATTCTGCATAATAAGGAGTTGCATCTACAACAAATAACTTTTCATATGGAAATGTGTCGACAATTTAAAGTATGTTTCTATATTCGCTGCCAACTTTCAATCAAGGCAGATGGTCTGAAACTTAATTGGCTGAACCCTTACGGTCTTTTATCTCAATGTCAAATTTTTGCAACAGTAATATCCAGTGTACCATCCTTGGTTTGGCATTCTTTTTCGTAAAGAGATATCTCAACGCCGAGTGATCAGTGAATAAATTAACCTTTGCACCGACAAGATAGGAATGAAACTTGTCAAAAGCAAAGACTACAGCTAACAATTCTTTCTCTGTGGTGGTATAATTAAATTGAGCCTCTGTAAGAGTTTTGCTAGCATAATAGATGGTGCGAAATATTTTTCCCTTTTGTTGTCCTAGAACTGTGCCCACAACAAAGTCACTTGCATCGCACATAACATCAAATAGTTGAGACTAATCTGGTGCAACGACAATGGGTGCATTCACTAGCTATTTTTTTAACTGAATAAAAGCATCCAGACATGCATCATCAAAGAAGAATTTTCGATTTTGTTCCAACAATGAGCATAAGGGCTTTGCAATTTTTGAAAAATCTCTAATAAACCTTTGGTAAAACCCCGCATGTCTAAGAAAACTATGAATACCTTTTACGTTTGTTGGTAGAGGCAATTTCTCAATGTTTTCCACCTTAGCTTTGTCTACTTGAATGCCTTGACTAGAGATGCAATGGCCTAACACAATGCCTTCCGTTGCCATGGAATGACATTTTCCCCAATTCAGGACAAGATGTGTGTCATCACATCACTTTAATACTTTATCCAAATTGTCAGCGCAATTATCAAAATCATTCCCATAGAATGAGAAATCATCCATAAAAACCTCTAAAGAGTCTTCGATCATATCTAAGAATATTGCCATCATGCCCCTTTAAAATGTGGTTGGTGCGTTTCAAAGACCAAAAGGCATATGGCGAAAAGTGAAAGTACCAAAGGGGCAGGTGAAGGGTGTGTTCTCCTGATCCTCCGGTGCAATAGCAATTTAAACATTCATCTTTATCATTGCGAACCACAGTGATGCCACTCTTTTTAGGTACGCATGCACTGGACTTACCCAATTGCTATTAGAAATCGGGTAAATAATTCTAGCATCAAGCCATTTTATGATTTCCTTCTTGACAACTTCTTTCATCTTCTCGTTTAACCTTCTTTGTTGTTCAATCAATTGCTTACCTTCATCTTCCAACTTGATCTTGTACATGCAAAAAAAGGACTAATACCTTGAATATCGACAATACTCCAAGCAATAGCTCGTTTATGTTACTTGAGAATATGAACCAATTCCTCTTCTTGAATTACATCTAGTGTTGCGGAGATAATAACTGGGAGAGTACTGTAATCACCAAGAAAGACATATTTAAGATGAAGAGGTAGTGGTTTCAATTCCAGAGTAGAAGCTTCTTCAATAAATGGTTTGAAAATTGGGGTTGTTTTGTTGGTTAAGTCTAAGGATTCAATCTACCATCCATGCTTGAGTTCAAGATTATTAGCTTCAACCATGCTGTCACAATCGTATAAGGACTTGACATAAGATGTCACTACAAACTCTTCAGAAAGTACCATGCTTTGGTCATTGAATTCTTCCTCAATTAGATCATCTAGCACATCGATAGTATGGCATTCTTCTTTGTCCTTGCATTCAATAAATTCAAAAATACTAAAGGTGACTTGCTCGTCATTAAGTTGCATGGTTAGATCACCTTTGTAAACATCAATAAAAGTTTAACCGATGGCTAAAAATGGTCGTCCCAAGATTATAGGAACCTCCTTTTGTAACACCCCTTACCCGGGTTTATCGCTTCACCCGAGCACGAGGCATTATCGAACATTATCACGTCTAATCATACAAACTCAAGCCATAAAATTTCGTTCCAATTTAAAATTTTTACATACTATATCATACGATCCTTAAAATAGGCCTACGGGGCCCAAAACATACTTTGGAAGTGGTCCGAGACCAAACCAAAAGCTTAGAAAATTTTGGAAAATTTGCCTCATTACAGGGCACACACCCGTGTGAGATAGGGGCACAGCCGTGTGGGCAGGCCGTGTGATCACACATGCCCGTGTCCCCTACCCTTGTTGAATTTTTGGAAAATTATTTTGATTTCGAACCTATAGGGGTTTTCACACGGCCGAGCACATACCCGTGTCCCTGGCCCGTGTCCTACCGCGCAGCCTCTACACGCCCATGTGGCTCCTCGTGTGAAAAACTTGGGACATTATGTTTATGATGTCAGCATACCATTTTGGTCACACGGGCATGGGACACGCCCGTGTGACCAAGCCATGTGACGTCCTTAAGCTCCGAAAATTACAAGTAAGGTTCACACAGCCAACACACATGGCCGTGGGGTTTGGTCGTGTGGCCCTAAGTTAGGCTATATTCCAAGCCATTCCTTGCCCCAAAACACATACAACCACTACCATATTTGGCACTACATATCAATACATCTTTAAACATCAAAATATCACCTAGCATACCATGAATTTCCTCGAAAGACATATGTAAACCATTATCATCATTGGCCATGTCACATGGCCTTGTTTACAAAATGACTTATCAAATGACCGTTGCCCACATTATGGCTAAACCAAAATGACACCTACAATTCCACTAAGTCCCTATACATGCCATAGTCCAAGAGTTTGTGTCACAATACCAAAAGATTTTGTCGATAGTGTGGGTGATCCTCTGACTCGATCTGATCCCGAGCTAGCTCAACTTAATCTATAAAATAAAGGAAAAGAAAAAGGAGTAAGCTTCAAAAGCTTAGTAAGTCTATATGTAAATAATCAGCATTGAGACAACATACAACCACAACAGTGATATCTATCATATACCAACTTACCACCCAAAACTTACCAACATTCCCATACAATTCATATACATTATTTTCACCTCTTTAAGTCCACATGCACCATCACAACCACATGCATTTTTCCATAATTTCACTTGCCCAAAGAATACACCTGCGCACACATATTAAACTACCACACCAAATCTCTTTAGTAAGTATTCTCGTTGAACTCTTCAGATTAATGCTCGATACTCGATGAACTTTCCCATCAAAATACCACCAATCCATAAGTTCGACTCTCGGGTACACATAGTGGAGATCATTTTATCACCTATGTGACCTAGCCATTTAGTCTCGTAACCCTCGTGTGCACATGGCGAAGGTCACTTTATCGCTCATGTGTCTTAGCTACATAGGACATTGCCCTCATGTACACATGATGAAGGCCATTTTATCATCCATGTGACATAATCATTAAGTTCCAAATCCTCCTTTGCACATGGTGAAGGTCACTTTATCACACATGTGGCTTAGCTATTGATCTCCTTAGATCCCGGGTCTACATGGTAAAGGTCACTTTATCATACATATGACCAAATCGCATTTTACTCGTATCGCCCGTTATCCTGAAAATTCAACCGGGAACTCTCAATCCCAACTCAACCAAACATCATAGAAAATTTTCATCATCAACAATTTATCATAACCATTAAATATCATTAATGCATAATTAAAACAACTAAATTGCTTACATATAAGCTTACCTTGATAACAAAATGTGATAATTTGCAATTTAGTTCGAAACCTTACCTTGCCTCGGTCAAGGTCAATTCCTCGATCTATAATGACACATTTAACTTGTTTAATACACAAATTGTTCAATTTAGTCCAAAATCACCCTACAACAATTTTTACCATTTTACCCCTAACTTTGTCAATTTTTACAGCTAAGTTCCTAGGCTTGTAAATTGAAATGTATCAATTTCTTTGATTACCCAAGCCTAGCCGAATGTCTATAGTACCCAAAACAGCCCACATTTCTCATCAATTTATACTTTTACCCCTCAATTTCTCAACTTTGCAATTTGGTTCTTTTTAGCGACTTCTATGAAAAATCACCTAGAAATCATAGTTCACTACACCTTAAACCCTCATATTCCACCATTAGACATCAAAATACTTGCATGTCATAAATGGGTAAATTTTTAAGCACCAACCTTAACTCAAAATAAGGGTAGAAATAGCTAGAGCAAGCTACAAGGATTCTAAAAATACGAAGAACATTAAAAACGGGGCTTGAACCTTAAACCAAGCTTGAAAGTGACCAAAACCCTAGCTATGGTTGGCTTCTAAATTTTGGCACCAAGGAGGAAGATGGACACCAATTTTGACTTCTTTTTCCTTTTTTATTTCTTTAATTATCCAAATGACCAAAATGCCCCTCATGCCCTTCTTTAAAATTTTTCCCTTCCATGGATATTTTTGTCCAACAAGGTTAAAATGGTTTAATTACCATATAAGAACCTCTACTTTAAAAACCTAATTCAATCAAGTACCTTTATGAAATAAAACCCATGGTTTCAACTATTGCAATTTAGTCCAACTTACCAAATTGGGCGTGTAACCAATAAAATTCACTCACCAAAATTTCACCTATTTATCCAAACACCCAATAAATATCAAAACTAAATCAGAATAATATTTTAAACCCTGGATTCATGGTTTCAAAACCACTTTTCTGTTTAGTCCCTAATTCGGGCTATTACAACTCTCCCCCTTAAGATATTTTCGTCCCCGAAAATCTTACCAGTAAATAGGTTTGGGTACTGTTTCCTCATAGTTTCTTCTGGTTCCCACGTAGCCTCTTCCACACCATGCTTTTGCCACAACACTTTCACCAAAGCTATAATCTTATTTCTTAATTATTTAACCTCTCGACCCAAAACTGTAATCGGCTCTTCATCATAAGTCATATCCGACTGAATCTCAACATCTGTAGGTGACATCACATGAGAAGGATCAGAACGATATAGTCGTAACATTGACACATGAAGCACATTATATATCTTCTCCAATTCTGATGGTAACACTAAATGTTATGCCACTGGCCCTATTCTTTCTGTAAGCTCGTACAGTCCAATGAAACACGGACTTAACTTGCCTTTCCGGCCAAATCTTAATATTTTCTTCCATGGTGACACTTTCAGAAATCCTTTATCACCAACCTGGAATTCAATCTCTTTTCTTTTCAAATCAGAATAAGACTTTTACAGATGGGAAGCTGCCTTTAAACAATCCCAAATGTCTTCACATTTTCCTCAATCTCTTTAACCAGATCAACACCATGAAATTGTTTCTCACTCAATTCTATCCAATACAATGGGGTTCGACACTTTCGGCCATACAATGCCTCATAAGGCGCCATCCGTATACTCGACTGATAACAGTTGTTGTAGGCAAATTCCACCAAAGGCAAATACTTTTCCCAACTGCCTTCGAACTCTAGAATACAACATCGAAGCATATCTTCAAGAACTTAAATCACCCTCTCAGATTGGCCATCCATCTGTAGGTGAAATGCAGTACTAAAATTTAACTTCGTACCTAGTGCCTCTTGCAACTTTTTCCAAAATCTCGAAGTGAACTTCGGATCCCTATTCGAGATAATAGACATAGGTACTGCATGTAATCTCACAATTTCAGCAACATATAATTCGGCCAATTTATCAAGAGAATAGTCCACACGTATCGGTATGAAATGGGCTAACTTCGTCAATCTGTCAATAACAACCGACACCGCATCTTTCTTTTTTGGTGTCAAAGGCAGCCCTGTCACAAAATCCATGGTAATCCTATCTCACTTCCATTCGGGAACCATTACTGGTTGAAGCAAACCTAAAGGTACCTGATGCTCTGCCTTCACCTGTTAGCAGATTAGACACTTTGTCACAAATTCTGAAATGTCCTTTTTCATGCCCGGCCACCAATACTGTAACGCCCCAAAATTAGGCCTAGAAGAATGGGCCATGTGGGCCCAATGACTTGCGGACCCCACATGGGTGGTTGTCTTTGGATTTGTGAGAATTAATGGGTCGGTTGTGTCGTACATGTGGCTATGGGCAAATCTGGCTTAGCAAGCCATGCGAGCACGTGAGACCCACATGGGTTGCATAATGGGCCATGGGCCCATGTACGCTGAGTGGCATGTTGGTGTGTTGGTTAAGAGATTTGGGAGTGTTTGGGAGTGTTGGAGAAGTCTTGGGTTCAAACCTGGACCTTAGCAAAAATTTAATTTTTGCCTTAGTGGAACCCTAGTCTCAGGTATTAGGCCTTTTAAACAAATTAAGGGGAAAATAGGACACAATTGGGCCTATGGCTCAGTGGCAAAGTGGCACCACTTGGGGAGTTATAAGGTGGCGTTTCTAGCAGGGAAAGAGTCCAAGGTTCAAGGCTTAAGATTGGTGAATTTAGGGACTTTATTTTTGCACATGGAAGGAAGGTAGTGGCGCTAGAATGGACTTTGGAAAGGAGTGTTCATGAGAGAAATTTAAGGTAAGGATAAAGGAGAGAAAATAGGAGATTGAGAGAGGGGAGGAGATGGTGTCGAATGGGACTTTAGGTGAATTTAGAATTGGCTTGTGGTCTATTTCAGAGTGTGCCGAATTCTCTTAAGGGTTCTTTGGTTTTGCCGAATTTATTCAATTGCCAACCTCTCTTCTCCCTTCTATTCTTTTACCGAAATTCCATTGAGTTGTGTTTCTTTTTCTCTCAAAAGCCAAATATCATTTTTGATTCCTTGAAAGCCGAATACCATTCTTAAAAGCTGAATACTCATATCCCCTTTGTCGATTTCTTTTGCTTTCCTCCATCACAAATTTGTATTTGTTATTTACAACCCTTAATCAAGATTTTAAAAGCCGATCACACACTCAGTAGCTATCTAAGCCGCAGGATCAGAGACTAGTTTTGGTAAGTATTTAGTTAACCATCTTTTAGTGCGTTTTGGTAAAAGCCGAAGGGTTATCTAATATTTTTCTTGTCGTTAACCCTGTATTAACAAGGGGTAAGGTTCAAAGATTTCAAGCGTGGTAAGGATCTCTAGCAAGTGGTAATTGTACTCGATCTCAATTTTAGTTTTGTAGGTGGCCGAATATAAGTGTGGTTTATAGGGGTGACTCGTGTGGAATATGAGTCACTTGATGTTGATAGTATATGTGTTGATGTAGATCTAAGGATATTTGGGAATAATAGCTAAGGAGGGGCTGTTAGAACTGGTGGCACACAGTAAGGTTACGATAAGGCTTCGAGATTTAGTAAAGTTGTAGTTAAATATGGAATTGATTCAAGGTTAGTATTGATTGTAGGTTGAGGCTGAGGATAGTGTAGTGCGGGTCATCAACCAGGTGTGTACATACATTGCACACACGACCAATCAGCAAAAGCCAAAATCTCGAAATGCCAAAAAGTTGAAAAGCTGAAAGGGGGCACCGGTAATTACACGAGTGTGCGAACACTCGTGTAGAGATACCAATACGATTACCAAGGCCTAGAGAGCGATCTCATGGTCTCGGGCCATTGTTTGGCCAACTGGGCCAGACAGGGCTAAATGGGCGTACTGAGCTTGTGGGCCTAAGTTGGCAAAAGTTGTTATGTGAAAATTGAATGATGTATTGATATGGATGTATGATTTGATTATGATCGGGCCTAATGGGCTACATAAGCATGTTTGGGCTTAATGGGCTTTATGGACATGATTGGGCTTAGTGGGCCTTATGGGATTGTAGAAATGCATGTTATGGTTTTAATGGACTATAGGCCTGGTTCTAATGAATTCTCAAATTTCATAAGACTTAATTAAATAATTAAACATGTCTGTGGATCAGTCACTAGGCTAGAGTGTGGCAATGGATGTGTGCATGTCTAGGATTGGATCTAGGAAGAGCTTGGTACTTAAGCGGTCCGAGTGACCCACCTCCTCTTCTCTTGAATCCTACCTGGTGCATAGTGTCCGTTCACTTTAGCCGCGAGGACTTCTTGATGGGCCAAAATCTGTAATTAAAACCCATACCATTAGGAAATTACAAAAATGCCCCTCTAGGGTAGAATTACTAAAATGCCGCTGTAAGATAGAATTACTAAAATACCCCTGTAGGGTAGAACTACTAAAATGCCCTCATAGGGTAGAATTACCGAAACACCCTTGTAGGGTAGAAATTACCAAAATACCCCTAGGTAGTGAAATGACTAAAATACGCCTAAATGCTTAATGTATGGAAAAATTTGTATGTTGCATTCATGAAATGTATGTTGCATTTGGGTGGGATTAATGGTACGGAGGAAGATATGTAAGGATCGCATAGTCACTTGACGACCGTGGATCCACTCGTGGCTTTAAGCCCATTATATGAATAGCAGCCTTGTTGCAACAATTGAGTAGTGCCGATGTTGGTGCTACCTTTTAAGTGTAGGGATGGGTGGGTTGATATTTATATCCCCACAGGAGTGTAGGATTGGAAGGGAAATAGAGTGCAGGGTTGGATTTGGGATAGGTGCATTGCATTTATGTGACTCTGATATGATATGAGGTTAATGTGGGCTAAGGCCCAAGACCACCGTTATTGTTAGGGCTTAGGCCCAATGTGATATTTGTATATTGAATTGATTTGATTGCCAAGGGTCATACACACTGAGTTTTGAAACTCACACCCTTTAATTTAATGTTTCAGGTGACCCTCAGTAGACGGCTTGATGTGGGAGAGGACTCGGAGATGGCCACACCGCAATCTACTTAGAAGTTTTAAATAGTTTTCAAATTACTTTATTTTAATTACTTATTTTTCAATGGGTTGTAATAAGGCCTTGTATCTTCGATTTGACTTTTCATCTAGGTTTATTATTGTTACAACTGTCAAATCATCAAACTTAAATAAATTTTTAAAGTTAAACGTGGTTTTCTAAGTAACCTTAACATGTGAACGTTTTCTTAAAACATGGGCTTTCATTATAACTTAACAAGTTTCAAGGATTTTGATTTTCTAAGTCACAAATTTAAGTTTTTAACCAAGCAATTTTTCCACTGAACATAATTTTAACTAAACAAAGTCATTTTGGAAATAATCCCTTCAAATTGACATCGCCAGATTCGGCCATAACGTCTGGGTCAGGTCTGGGGTGTTACAAATACAATTTCTTCAAGTCATTATACATTTTTGTACTACTAGGATGTACCGATAAACAACCACTATGTGCCTCAAGCAAAATTTCCCGAATCAACTCCTCATCTTTAGAAACACAAATCCTATCATAAAACGTCAAGGAACCATTCGGACCAACTCAAAAATCAAAATTACCATCCGCCTCACACTTACCCCTTTTGGCTTGCAATCCTTCGTCCTTCTTTTTAGCTTCACGAAGCTGCTGAAGAAACAATGGCTTAGCCATCAACTCGGCTAATAGGGAACCATCATCCAACAAGGTCATACTCGTACGCATAGTTCTCAAAGCACAGAAAGACTTTCTGCTCAAAGTATTGGCAACCACATTTGCCTTTCCAGAATGATACTCAATTACTAGCTCATAATCCTTTAGCAATTCAAGCCACCTCCGCTGTCTCAAATTCAATTCTTTTTGGCTCATCAAGTATTTCAAACTTTTATGGTCGGTAAAAATCTGACATTGCTCACAATACAAATAATGGCGCCAAATCTTCAAAGCAAAGACGATAGCAACCAATTCTAAATCATGTGTCGGATAGTTCCTTTCATGTGGTTTTAACTGCCTCGAGGCATAGGCCACTACCTTGCCCTCTTGCATAAGTACACATCCAAGTCCATTTAGTGACGCATCACTATAAATCACAAACTCCTTTCCTGACTCAGGTTGCACTAACATCGGTGCCTTAGTCAATTTAGCTTTTAACTGATCGAAACTTTGTTGACATCTTTCGGTCCACTCAAATTTTACCTCCTTTTGAAGCAGCTTGGTCATAGGAGAAGCAATCATAGAAAAACCCTCGACAAATCGTTAGTAATAACCAGCTAAGCCCAGAAAAATTCTAACCTCAATTACATTCTTCGGCGGCTTCCAATCAACAATTGCCGAAATCTTACCTTTATTAACCCGAATACCATCACCCGAGACTACGTGTCCTAAAAACCTAACTTCATGTAGCCAAAACTCACTCTTGCTAAATTTAGCAAATAAATTTTCTTTTCTTAAAGTCTGCAATACCGTCCTCAAATGCTCAGCATGTTCCGACTCATCCCGAGAATAAATCAATATGTCATCTATGAACACCACTACAAACTTGTCCAAGTATTGTCGAAAAATCCGATTCATCAAATCCATAAACATGGCCGACGCATTAGTTAATCCAAAAGGCATAACAAGAAATTCATAATGGTCATACCTCATTCTAAAAGCAGTCTTCGGCACATCGGGCTCTTTAACCCGTAACTAGTAATAGCTAGATCTCAAGTCAATCACCGTTGCTCCTTTTAATTGGTCAAATAAATCATCAATTCTTGGTAATGGATACTTGTTCTTGATAATCACTTTATTGGGCTACCTATAATCAATACAAAGCCTCATTGACCCATCTTTCTTCTTTACGAACAATACCAGTGCACCCCAAGGAGAGAAACTCGGCCTCACAAATCCTTTTTATGTCAATTCTTGTAACTGAGCCTTTAACTCTCTCAATTCTGTCGGAGCCATCCTATATGGAGCCATGGAAATAGGTGCAACCCCTAGTAACAATCAATGGCAAACTCAATTTCTCTAACCGGAGGTAACCTGGGTAACTCTTTCAGAAACACGTCTGGAAACTCACAAACTACAGGCACAAATTCAAGTTTCAAATTGGACACCTCAGTATTCAACACATAAGCCAAATAAGCCTCACACACTTTTCTAATGTATTTCCAAGCAGACATACAAGAAATTGGCATTTTAATCAACTCATATGTTCCAACCCACAGAATTTCACCACTCTCACATTTTAGTTCAAGAATTTTCTATCTACAGTTCACTTTAACATCATGTAATGTCAACCAATCTATACCCAAGATAATGTCAAACTCATTAAATGGCAACAACATCAAATTAGCCGAAAAACATTAACCTTGAATCATCAAAGGACAATCCCTGCAAACCTTATCTACCAGCACAAATTTTCCTAATGGGTTCGACACCTTAATAACAATCTCAGTCAACTCAACAGGCAATGTCATGCTATGCATCAAATTTTCACAAATATAAGAATGAGTGGAGCCTAGGTCTATCAATGCAATAACATCAATATTATAGAGTGCGAATGTACTGGTAATCACATCAAGTGATAATGCCTCTTCACAGGCTCGCATAGCATAAGCTCGACCAGGTGTTCTCGTCTTAGATCTCACTCTTGCATCTTTCACTACAACTTTACCACTAGTTCCACCTCCGATGTTCCTCGGTGGTTTGCCCTTACTAACATTGTGACTTGATCTAACACCTTGAAATTTTCACCTCCCGCTTCCTCAGGGCAATCTTTAATAAAATGATCTACTAAACTACACCTAAAACAAGCAGGGTTAGGTCCCCAACAATCACCAGTGTGTCGTCTACCACAGCTCTGACACTCAAGTCTATCAGTCCTTATGTTACCCATACTAGCCATAGATGTAGCCTAAGTTTTAGCACCAGAATATGCTTTGCCCCAATCTCGGTGTGATTGTTCGGCTGAAATTGTCATTCTAGGATTCATTTCTTTAGACCTCTTTGATGGAGATTGGACTCATTGGTCTTTTTCGAGCATCTCGAGCCTCCATAATGACTTTTTTCTTTTCTTTTTTTAGCTCCTCAGCTTAACATGCTCTATCAACAAGCACGACAAATTCTTTTAATTCTAGAATTCCCACCAACACTTTAATGTCCTCATTGAGCCCGTCCTCAAACCGTCTACACAACATTGCTTCAGTAGAAACATATTCTTGTGCATATTTGCTAAGTCTGACGAACTCACGTTCGTACTCAGCTACCGTCATCGTACATTGTTTCAACTCGAGGAACTCTTTCCACTTCTGATCAATAAACCGCTAACTAATATATTTCTTTCATAACTCTTCCAAGAAAAAAGTCCCATGTCACCATTTCCCTCGGAACCACAACTATCAAAGTCTTCCACCATTGGTAAGCTGAGTCTTTCAACAAAGATACAACACATTTTAAACACTCCTCTGGTGTACAAGATAATTCCTCAAATATTCTGATGGAATTCTCAAGCCAGATCTCCACCTTCTCTGGATCATCCCCAACATTAGCTCTAAATTTTTTGGCTCCTTGTTTACTAATTTTATCTACCGAAGGTTTTGTCAACCTTACCGTATCAACACCCTGAGTGGCTACGGGAATCGGTTGTGGTATAGGCGGGGGAGGAGGGGGTTGAGCATTTGGGTTTGCTCTAACAAAGTCAGTGTACCAATCACTCATCATTCAGAGAAAGGCATCTCGAGACTCGTCTTCTTGAGTCATAGTCTCATTTCTACTTTCTACCGGAGCGGTCCATTGCTCGGGAGCCGGTGCATTACTAGCAGCAGCATCAGCCACAGCTCGTTCAAGATCCATTACTATATAAAACCAAAACACAGTTTAGAAAAGTCAAGAGTCACCACACTATCATAATATCTATGGCATGTATAGCTAGTCCCATCCACCACGCTACAGTAGTCTGAGAATCGACTAAACCATACCCCTTACCCAGGTTTATCGCTTTACCCAATCACAAGGCATTACCGAACATTATCGCGTCTAATCATACAAACTCAAACATAAAATTTCGTTCCAATTTAAAAGTTTTACATACTATATCATATGATCCTTAAAATGGGTCTATTGGGCCCAAAATATACTTTGGAAGTGGTCCAAGACCAAACCAAAAGCTTAGAAAATTTTGGAAAATTTACCTCATTACAGGGCACACGCCCGTGTAAGACAGGGGCACACCCGTGTGGGCAAGCTGTGTGATCACACATGCCTGTGTCCCCTACCCGTGTTGAATTTTTGGAAAATTATTTTCATTTCGAACCTACAGGGGTTTTCCCACAACCGAGCACATGCCCGTGTCTCTGGCTCGTGTCCTACCACATAGCCTCCTCATGCCCGTGTGGCTCCGGTGTGAAAAACTTGGGACATTCTGTTTATGATGATAGCATACCATTTTGGTCACACTGCCACGGGACACGCTCGTGTGACCAGGCCATGTGACGTCCTTAAGCTCCAAAAGTTACAAGTAAGGTTCACACGCCCAACACACATGGCCGTAGGGTTTGACCGTGTGGCCCTAAGTTAGGCTATATTCCAAGCCATTCCTTGCCCCAAAACACATACAACCACTACCATATTTGACACCACATATCAACACATCTTTAAACATCAAAATATCACCTAGCATATCATGAATTACCTTAAAAGACATATATAAACCATTATCATCATAGGCTATGTCATATGGCCTTGTTTACAAAATGACTTATAAAATGACCTTTTCCCACATTATGGCTAAACCAAACTGACACCTATAATTCCACTAAGTCCCTATACATGCCATAGTCTAAGAGTTTATGTCAAAATACCAAAAGATTTTTAGATAGTGAGTGATCCTCTGACTTGATCTGATCCCGAGCTGGCTCAACTTAATCTATAAAATAAAGGAAAAGAGAAAGGAGTAAGCTTCAAAAGCTTAGTAAGTCTATATGTAAATAATCAGCATTGAGACAACATACAACCACAACAAGGATATCTCTTATATACCAACTTACCACCCAAAACTTACCAACATTCCCATACAATTCATATACATTATTTTCACCTCTTTAAGTCCACATGCACCATCACAACCACATGCATTTTTCCATAATTTCACTTGCCCAAAGAATACACCTGCACACACATATTGAACTACCACATCAAATCACTTTAGAAAGTATTCCCGTTGAACTCTTCAAATTAACGCTCGATACTCGATGAACTTTCCCATAAAAATACCACCAATGCATAAGTTTGGCTCTCGGGTACACATAGTGAAGATCATTTTACCACCTATGTGACCTTGCCATTTAGTCTCGTAGCCCTCATGTACATATGATGAAGGTCACTTTATCATCCATGTGACATAATCATTAAGTCCCAAATCCTCATTTGCACATGGTGAAGGTCACTTTATCAGACATGTGGCTTACCCATTGAGCTCCTTAGCTCCCGGGTCTACATGGTGAAGGCCACTTTATCACACATATGACCAAACCGCATTCATGCTTTAAACCCCATTGGGCTAAATCGTATTCATGTTGAAAAATATGCTTTAAGCCCAATGGGGTTTAGCCCAAACCTATTTATCCAAACACTCAATAAATATCAAAACTAAATCAGAATAATATTTTAAACCCCGAATTCATGGTTTCGAAAGCACTTTTTCGTTTAGCCCCTAATTCATGCTATTACACCTTGTCTGCCTCGTAGTCAAGTTTGAAAAAAATAGCCAGATAAACAAATTTATCCACATGATCTAAGACATCTTCGATTTTTGCTTCAGGTTGAGACAATGATCAATTGGTCACTGTAGTAGATTCCATATGACCAATTCCTAACTTTCTGAAAGTAGATAGTGGCATTAGGTTAATGCTAGCTCCCAAGTCGCATAAAGCCTTACCCAAATGATGATTACCAATTGAACATGGGATGGTAAAGCTCCTAGGATATTTCAATTTAGGGGGCAACTTGTTTGTTAAAACCGTACTACAGCCTTCTTTGAGTGCAATAGTTTCAATATCAGTGAGCTTCTTCTTCTTGGACAAGAGGGCTTTCATAAATTTCTCATAACTCATAATTTGTACCAGAGCGTCTACTAAACGAATGTTGATCTGCAGTTGCTTTAGTGTGTTTAGGAACTACTGATACTGCTTATCATGCTCATTTTTCTTGAATCTTTGTGCGAAAGGTAAAGGTAAAGATACATTTGCTTACGCGACACCTTTGATTGTGTTGACAATTTTGAAGGTCAGACATTAGGCATATGAGCGACAATTTGTGGAGCTTCTTTGTCTGATGCATCGACAAACTCTTTATGTAACACCCCTTACCCGAGTTTGACGTGAGGACGAGGTACGAGGCGTTACTGCACTTGAACATGCTTGAATACACTAAAATCGAGCCACACTTTTCACTTTAATTTAAAACTTTTTCAAATGAACTCTTAATAACTTCATTACGAACCTATAAGGCCCAAAACATATACCGGAAGTGGTTTGGAACTAATACGAAAACTTTAGAACTCTTTGAAAAATTTTGCTTGAAACAGGGCCACACACCCGTGTGAGGTGGAACACGCCCGTGCGAGCTGGCCGTGTGGTCACACATGCCTATGTCCCTAACTCGTGCTGTATTTATTTCTTATTTTAAACCTACAGGTTTGGACATGGTTTGGGCACATGCCCGTGTCTATACCCCGTGTCACTCACACGGCCTAGACATGCCCTTGTTTATAACTTGTGGAGCACTCAGACTTCGACACTATAAACATCAAGGGTTCACACGGCCAAGGCACACCCCGTGTGCTCAGCCCGTTTACAATTCTGACTTAACTACTTAAGATGCAGGGGACACACGGTCTACTAACATGCTCATGGGAGCCGACTGTTTGTCACTGACGGCCTAGGCACATGCCTGTGTGCCCATCCAGGTGGACAATTTTAGGCTATTTTCCCAACCTTTTTGCCACCCTGAAACACAACCAACTCATACCAGCTTCAAACTCACAAATCAAGGTATATCATGTATTAAGAACATTCATAATTGAGACACTCACATGCCACCATGCATATCATGAATTTCATCCTCATTGCTTAAAATATAACTTAATCAACATTAGCCCGTTTACAAGGCTATTACAACACCACAAGAGTAATATTACTAACCAATACTTTTGGCTACACAATATGACATTTTTTGAGATAATCAACTTCCTATACATGCCATCAACAAAAAGACTAACTTTACAATACCAAAATGAATTCCTTGATAGTGTGACTTCGAGCTCCGACTTCAATTGATCCCCCAAGCTAATTCGGCAAATCTACATGAAAAGGGAAATAAGGGAGTAAGCATAAAATGCTTAGTGAGTTGCATGATATAAATAGCAATAAATGTCATGGGAAGTCATTAAAACATGGCATCATGGAATTCATATAACTTCTTACTCTTTCTCGTATCTTACTTCTTCTTATAACATATTCATTCATGACCCACTTAATCTCGTGACTTGCTCTTTCCCATGGCTTACTCATTCACATGCTTTGCTCATTCTCATGCCTTACATTTCATATTTTTCTCATGATTTACTTAAGTGTACCTGTAACACTCATCATGAAACTTTAGTCTCTCTCATTAGCAAATCAACTTAAATACATTCTCTATTAACATGCTTAGAATATCAAAGGATACTCGTAATGTCATTCTCATAGGAAGGTGCCAAAGCCATATCCTAGATATGGTCTTACATGGGACCTCAAACTAATGACGAGGCCATATCCCAAATATGGTCTTACACAGGATCTCATATCGATGTCGATGCCCTGTCTCAGACATGGTCTTACACGAGATCGTAGAACGATGCCGATGCCATATCCCAGAAATGGTGTTATACAGTATCTCTCTCTTAAATGCCCAGGCCATGTCCCAGACATGGTTTTATAAGGGATCTATGTCTCATCTTAGTGCCGACACCATGTCCCAGACATGGTCTTATATGGGACCTCATGTGAATGCCAATGCCATGTCCCAGACATGGTCTTACATGGGATCCCTGTTCGATGCCGATGCCATGTCCCAGACATGGTTTTACACGGGACCTACAATGCTCATGACATGATTACGATATCCTTCGTATCTTTGATACTTATATACAAATTTTTCTTTCTTATTTCCATCAATTCTTGATAAAATTCATATCAATAGATTTCATGGAATTATACATAACTCATAAATTGGCTAGCAATAAGCCTCATGAAACTTCATGAATTCATGGAAAAATCATTACATTTAAATATTCATAAAATATAAGGCTAGATTATTACATACAACTTACCTCGAGTCCAAAATAGGGTGAGTGCTCAGTTTAGTCCACTATTTACTTTTCCCTCAGTTTTGGTTTGGGCTTCGTGTTTCATGATCTAAAATGACAAATTTAGGTTATTTAGTACCCACATTGACTAAATGGCCCATAATTCACATTTTGGCAAAATTTATAATTTTTCCCTAAAATTTTTACATATTTACAAAATGGTCCCTAGGCTCGTAAAATGAAATGCACTAAATTTCTTGACTACTCAAGCCTAGCTGAACCTTTCATGTGCTCATAGCAGCCCACACTTCTCATCAATGTGTACATTTACTACACATTTTACTAACTTTGCAATTTGGTCCCTATTAGGGTTTCTCATGAAAATCACTTAGAGAAAGATGTTTATTACACTTTAAACTTTCATTTTCTACCACTAGGCATCAATTTACTTGCATGTCATACATGGGTAAAATTTTGAATGTGAACCCTAGCTAAAATTAGTGCTAGAAATAGCTTGCTCATGTTGCAAGGATTTCAAAAATATAAAGAAAATTAAAAACGAGACTAAATTGCACTTACTTGAAGTTTGAAAAGTTGAAATAAAACCCTAGCTATGGAGCTTCAAATTTTTGGCACCCCTTGGAGAAGATGGACAAGATTTTTGCTTTCTTTTTCCCTTTTTATTATTTAACTTTACCAAATGACCAAAATTCCCTTATAGCCTTTCTTTCAAATTTTACCCTTCTATGGGTATTTTTGTCTATAGTGCCAAAAATTGGTCTAATTGCCAAATAAGGACTCCTACTAATTTTTCTAATGCTATTTCATACTTAAACCTTCTAGAAACTGATGTTTTGCAATTTTTTCAATCTAGTCCTAAAGGACAAATTAATCACTTTTCATAAAAATTCCTTCATGAAATTTTATCACTATCATGCAATCATGTTATAAAATTAATAATAATCATAAAATATACTTTTCTACTCCAGATTGGTGTTCTTAAAACCACTATTCTGACTAGGCCCTAATTCGGGCTGTTACAATTCTCTCCCATTAGGGATTTTTGTCCCCGAAAATCTTACCAGTGAACAAGTTGGGATATTGGTTTCTCATGGTTTCCTCAAGCTCCTATGTTGCCTCTTCTACACCATGTCTTTGCCACAATACTTTCACTAAGGCAATACCTTTATTTCTCAACTATTTGACTTCACGAGCCAAAATCTTACTCGGTTCTTCACCATAAGTCATGTCCCGTTGAATCTCAATCTCCGTCGGGGTAATCACATGTGAAAGGTCTAACTGGTAGTGCTGTAGCATGGAAACATGGAATACATCTTGAATCTTTTCTAATTTAGGCAGTAAAGCTAGCCGATAGGCTACCAGCCCTATCCTCTTGGTGATCTCATATGGTCTGACGAAACGCGGACTTAACTTGCCTTCTCAGCCAAATCTAAGGACTTTTCTCCATGGAGATACTTTCAAGAATACTTTATCCCTAACTTGGAACTCGATCTCTTTTCGTTTCAAATCAGCATACGATTTTTGTCTATCAGAAGTAGCTTTCAAGCAGTCGCGAATTACATTTTACTTTCTCTTCTGTTTCCTTAACTAGATCAACCCCGTGAATCTGTTTCTCCTTGAGCTCAGTCCAATATAAAGGCGTTCAACATTTACACCCATACAAAGCCTCATAAGGCGCCATTCTCAAGCTCAACTGAAAACTATTGTTATACGCAAATTCGACCAAAGGTAGGTACTTTTCCCAACTACCTTGAAGTTCCAATACACAGTATCTAAGCATATCTTCAAGCAATCGTATTACTCTTTCCAACTGACCGTCGGTCTATGGGTGGAGAGCTATACTAAAGTTTAGCTTTGTACCCAAAGGTTCTTGTAGCTTCTTTCAAAATTGTGACATGAATCTCAGATCCCTATTTCGAAATGATCAATAACGGTACTCCTTGTAGTCTCGCAATCTCTGAAATATCCAAGTCAGCCAACTTGTCAAGTAAATAATCTGTGCGTATAGGTAGAAAATATGCTAACTTCGTAAGCTTATCAATCACAACCCAAATAGCATCTTTCTTTTTCGGTGTCGTCGGTAAACCCGTCACGAAATCTATAGTAACACGATCCCATTTCCACTCAGGAACCATGATATGCTGTAATAAGCTGGAGGGTACTTGATGCTCTGCTTTTACTTGTTGACAAATCAATCATCTCGAAACATACTCGGAGATATCTTTTTTCATATTCATCCACCAATACCATTTCTTCAAATCATTGTACATCTTGGAACTGCCGAGGTGGATAGACATACAACCACTATGTGCCTCACATAAAATTCTCCTAATAAGTTCATCATCCTTTGGTACACAAAGCTAATCTCGGAACTTTATACAACCATCTGAATCAATCCAGAAGTCTGAGTCAGTACTTAACTCGCACTGAGCTTTCTTGGCTTGTAATTCTCTATCTTTTAACTGTACTTTACAAATCTCTTGAATGAACATCAGTCGAGCTACCATTTCTGCTAAAATCGAACCATCATTAGTTAGAGACAATCGTATGTTCATGGCTCTCAAAGCAAATAGAGACTTTTGACTTAAAGCATCTGCAATAACATTTGCTTTCCCTGGGTGGTAGTCAATAATTAACTCATAATCCTTTAATAACTCGAGCCACCTCCTCTGTCGTAGATTTAAGACTTTTTGTGTCATCAAGTAGTTGAGACTTTTGTGGTCGGTGAACACTCAGCATTGTTCGCCATATAAATGGTGTCTCCAAGTCTTTAGCGCAAATACTATTGCAACTAACTCTAAGTCATGGGTAGGATAATTCTTTTCATGGGGCTCCAATTGTCTCGAGGCATAGGCAATCATCTTGCCTTCTTGCATAAGTACGCAACCCAATCCATTTAAGGATGCATCATTGTAAATTACAAACTCCTTTCCCAGTTCAGGTAGTACTAAAATAGGAGCTTCAGTCAACGTCTTTAACCTCTTGAAGCTTTGTTGGCATTTTTCGTTCCATTCAAATTTAACATCTTTGTGTAATTGTCTTGTCATTGGAGTGGCGATCATAGAAAATCCCTTAACAAATCTTCGGTAGTAATCGACCAAACCTAAGAAACTTCTAACCTCAGATACGTTCCTCGGTGGTTTCCATTCTACAATTACCGAGATCTTATTTGGATCAACTCTATTGCCATCACCTGAAATGATGTGGCCCAAAAATCCAACTTTTTTAAGCCAAAATTCACTTTTGCTGAACTTGGCATAAAGTTGCTTATCTCGCAGAGTTTGCAAGACTATCCTCAAATGCATAGCATGCTTGTCCTCATCACGTGAATAAATTAGAATGTCGTCTATAAAAACCACAATGAACTTATCTAGGTATGGCCGAAAGATACGGTTCATTAAGTCTATAAATACTATTGGTGCATTAGTTAAACCCAATGGCATGACGAGAAATTCATAATGGCCATACCTTGTTTAAAAAGTAGTCTTAGGCACATCGGCCTCCTTAACTCTTAACTGATAGTACCCAGACCTCAAATCTATCTTGGAGAACACTGTAGCCCCTCTCAACTGATCAAATAAATCATCGATCATTGGCGAAGGGCACTTGTTCTTTATGGTCACCTTGCTAAATTGCTAATAATCTATGCACAACCTCATAGAGCCTTCTTTTTCAGAAATAGTACGGGAGCACCCCATGGAGAATGACTCGGTCTTGCAAAACCTTTGTCTATCAAATCTTGTAGCTAAGCCTTCAATTTCTTTAACTCAGTTGGAGCCATTCTATAAGGAGCAATAAAAATGGGTGTAGTGCCGGGAGCCAACTCTATGCCAAACTCTACCTCTCTAACTGGAGGTAACCCAGGCAACTCTTTTGGAAATACATCTTGATACTTGCCAACCACTGGCACCGACTGAATTTTCAACTCCGAATCTCTTGTGTTCATCACAAAAGCAGGATAGGCTCCGTACCCTTTTCTTACACACTTTTGAGCGACCAAGGAGGAAATCACTGTAGGCAACCTCTTGGATTCATCTGACTCAACTCGAAGAGTTTCACCATTCTCACATTTCAGTTCAATAAACTTTTTACTACAGTTCACTATTGCATCATGAGTGGTCAGCCAATCCATACCAAGGATCACATCAAACTCATCGAATGACAAGAGCATAAGGTTAGTAGGGAAACAATGACCCTTAATCATCAAAGGACAATCCCAACATACTTTGTCTACCAACACACATTTGCCTAGCGGATTGGAGACTTTTATCAAAAATTCCGTAGACTCTACAAGTATGTTCATACTGGGAACTAATTTCATGCAAATATAAGAGTGGGTAGATCTAGGGTCTATCAAAGCAATAACAGAAGTTTCATAAAGAGAAAATGTACCTGTTATCACATCGGGTGAATATGCCTCTTCGCAGCTCGAATGGCATACATCCTTGCTGGTGCTTTACCCTCAAGTCTCGCAATCTGTTCTTTCGATATGCCTTTACTACTCGCTCCTGTTCTCGGGTTCTTTGAGGTCTACCTCTAGAGGGAGCATTACCTGATCTTGCACTCTGATCTCTGTCTTTCTTGACCATCTCAAGGCACTCCCTGATAAAGTGGTCTTGAGAACCACACTTGAAGCAAGCTAGTTCATGTGCCCAGTATTCACCAAGATGGTGTCTACCACACTGTCTGCACTCAGGCCTACTAGGTTGAGTATTACCCACACTCGTAACGGAGGTGGTCTGAGCTTTGGAGGCTGAATACTATTTACCTTTACCTTTACTTGAGAACCCTACTGAAGTAGCTGACCGAGTAGAAAATTCTTTTGATTTCTTGACGGAGGATTGGAAGGACTTACTAAATGGTCTCTTTCTTGAGTCACGAGACTCCATCTCAGCTTTCCTTTTCTCTTTAGCCAATTTTTTGGCTTTACAGGCTCTATCTACGAGCACTATGAACTCTTTTATCTCTAGTATACCAACAAACATCTTAATGTCTTCATTCAATCCATCTTCAAACCTCTTGCACATGATGGCCTCGGTGGAAACACATTCTCGAGTGTACTTACTGAGTCTCACAAACTCACGCTCATACTCTGTCATGGTCATCTGACCTTACTTCAACTCTAGATATTCCTTACGCTTCTGATCAATGAACCGAGGACTTATATACTTCTTACAAAACTCCTTTTCCAAATATTCCCAATTAACTCTCTCCCTTGGTACCACTAACATAAGGGTATTCCACCACTGATAGGCGGAATCTCGTAGAAGAGATATGACACACTTCATGCACTCTTCCGGCGTGCAAGATAACTCATCGAATACCTTGATGGTATTCTCTAGCCAAAATTCGGCTCTTTTGGAATCATCATCTTTTGTAGCCCGAAATTCCTCTGCCTCTTGTTTCTAGATTCTATCTAGTGGGGGCTTTTCTTATCTCGCTACTTCTACAATTTAGGGAGCTACCGGGGTAGATTGAGGAATCATAGAGGGTGGAGCTTGGTGTTGAGTGGCCGAGTTTGTTCAGACAAACTCGTTGAACCACTCATTCATCATTTGGAAAAAAGCCTCCCGGGCCTTTCCCCTGACTTACAGTAGCTAGCCTATACTCGGTTCTAGCTGGCACCGTCCTTTCAGTGGGAGCTGGTACGTTACTTTCTACATCATCTGACGTAGCTCGTTCGGGATCTATTTACTATAAGAAAACATATTTAGATTGTCATGAGTCGTCACACTATCATATCACATATATATATATATATATAAGTATGGCATGTATAGCTAGACATTGTACATGTGCTAGGTTAGTCCTAGAATTGACTAAACACTAGCTTTGATACCACTAAATGTAACACCCTTACCTGAGTCCAATGTCGGGATGAGGTACGAGGCGTTACTGCACTTGAACATGCTTAAATACACTAAAATCGAGCCTTACTTTTCACTCTAATTTAAAACTTTTTCAAATGAACTCTTAATAACTTCATTACGAGCTTATGAAGCTCAAAACATATACCGGAACTGGTTTGCAACTAGTCCAGAACATTTAGAACTCTTTGAAAAATTTTGCTTGAAACAGCGCCACACGCCCATGTGAGGTGGGACACGCCCGTGTGAGCTGGCCCTGTGAGGTAGGACATGCCCGTGTGAGGTGGGACATGCACATGTCTATAACCCATAGAGCACTCTGACTTAAAAACTATAAAAATCAAGGGTTCACATGGCTAAGGCACACGCCCGTGTGCTTAGCCCGTTTACAATTCTGACTTAACTACTTAAGATGTAGGGGACACACGGTCTACTAACATGCCCATGGGGGCTAACTGTCTGTCACTGACGGCCTAGGCACATACCTATGTGCCCATCCGGGTGGACAATTTTAAGCTATTTTCCCAACCTTTTTGCCACCCTGAAACACAACCAACTCATACCAGCTTCAAACTCACAAATCAAGGTATATCATGTATTAAGAACATTCATAATTGAGACACTCACATGCCACCATGCATATCATGAATTTCATCCTCATTGCTTAAAATATAACTTAATCAACATTAGCCCGTTTACAAGGCTATTACAACACCACAAGAGTAATATTACTAACCAATACTTTTGGCTACACAATAAAACATTTTTTGAGATAATCAACTTCCTATACATGCCATACAACAAAAAGACTAACTTTACAATACCAAAATGAATTCCTTGATAGTGTGACTTCGAGCTCCGACTTCAATTGATCCTCTGAGCTAATTTGGCAAATCTACATGGAAAGGGAAATAAGGGAGTAAGCATAAAATGCTTAGTGAGTTGCATGATATAAATAGCAATAAATGTCATGGGAAGTCATTAAAACATGGCATCATGGAATTCATATAACTTCTTACTCTTTCTCGTATCTTACTCCTTCTTATAACATATTCATTCATGACTTACTTAATCTCGTGACTTGCTCTTTCCCGTGGCTTACTCATTCACATGCTTTGCTCATTCTCATGCCTTACATTTCATATTTTTCTCATGATTTACTTAAGTGTACCTGTAACACTCATCATGAAACTTTAGTCTCTCTCATTAGCAAATCAACTTAAATACATTTTCTATTAACATGCTTAGAATATCGAAGGATACTCGTAATGTCATTCTCATAGGAAGGTGCCAAAGCCATATCCCAGATATGGTCTTACATAGGACCTCAAACTAATGACGAGGCCATATCCCAGATATGGTCTTACACAGGATCTCATATCGATGTCGATGCCATGTCTCAGACATGGTCTTACACGAGATCGTAGAACGATGCCGATGCCATGTCCCAGAAATGGTGTTATACAGTATCTCTCTCTTAGATGCCCAGGCCATGTCCCAGACATGGTCTTATAAGGGATCTATGTCTCATCTCAGTGCCGACACCATGTCCCAGACATGGTCTTATATGGGACCTCATGTGAATGCCAATGCCATGTCCCAGACATGGTCTTACATGGGATCCCTGTTTGATGCCGATGCCATGTCCCAGACATAGTTTTACACGGGACCTACAATGCTCATGACATGATTACGATATCCTTCGTATCTTTGATACTTATATACAAATTTTTCTTTCTTATTTCCATCAATTCTTGATAAAATTCATATCAATAGATTTCATGGAATTATACATAACTCATAAATTGGCTAGCAATAAGCCTCATGAAACTTCATGGATTCATGGAAAAATCATTACATTTAAATATTCATAAAATATAAGGCTAGATTATTACATACAACTTACCTCGAGTCCAAAATAGGGTGAGTGCTCAGTTTAGTCCACTACTTTACTTTTCCTTCAGTTTTGGTTCAGGCTTCGTGTTTCATGATCTAAAATGACAAATTTAGCTTATTTAGTACCCACATTGACTAAATGGCCCATAATTCACATTTTGTCAAAATTTATAATTTTTCCCCAAAATTTTTACATATTTACAAAATGGTCCCTAGGCTCGTAAAATGAAATGCACTAAATTTCTTGACTGTGTGCCCATCTAGGTGGACAATTTTAAGCTATTTTCCCAACCTTTTTGCCACCCTGAAACACAACCAACTCATACCAGCTTCAAACTCACAAATCAAGGTATATCATGTATTAAGAACATTCATAATTGAGACACTCACATGCCACCATGCATATCATGAATTTCATCCTCATTGCTTAAAATATAACTTAATCAACATTAGCCCGTTTACAAGGCTATTATAACACCACAAGAGTAATATTACTACCCAATACTTTTGGCTACACAATATGACATTTTTTGAGATAATCAACTTCCTATACGTGCCATACAACAAAAAGACTAACTTTACAATGCTAAAATAAATTCCTTGATAGTGTGACTTCGAGCTCCGACTTCAATTGATCCCCCGAGCTAATTCGGCAAATCTACATGAAAAGGGAAATAAGGGAGTAAGCATAAAATGCTTAGTAAGTTGCATGATATAAATAGCAATAAATGTCATGGGAAGTCATTAAAACATGGCATCATGGAATTCATATAACTTCTTACTCTTTCTCGTATCTTACTCCTTCTTATAACATATTCATTCATGACCTACTTAATCTCGTGACTTGCTCTTTCCCATGGCTTACTCATTCACATGCTTTGCTCATTCTCATGCTTTACATTTTATATTTTTCTCATGATTTACTCAAGTGTACTTGTAACACTCATCATGAAACTTTAGTTTCTCTCGTTAGCAAATCAACTTAAATACATTCTCTATTAACCTGCTTAGAATATCAAAGTATACCCGTAATGTAATTCTCGTAGCAAGGTGCCAAAGCTATATCCCAGATATGGTCTTACATAGTACCTCAAACTGATGCCGAAGCCATATCCTAGAATGGTCTTGCACGGGATCTCATATCGATGTCGATGCCATATCTCAGACATGGTCTTATACGGGGTCTCTGTCTTAGATGCCCAAGCCATGTCCCAGACATGGTCTTACAGTGGATCTATTTCTCATCTTGGAGCCGACGCCATGTCCCAGACATGGTCTTATACGGGACCTCATGTGGATGCCAATGCCATGTCTGAGACATGGTCTTACATGGGATCCCTGTTCAGTGCCAATGCATGTCCCAAACATGGCTTTACACGGGACCTACAATGCTCATGATATGATTAAGGTATCCTTTATATCCTTGATACTTATATACAAATTTTTCTTTCTTATTTCCATTAATTCTTGATAAAATTCATATCAATAGATTTCATGGAATTATACATAGCTCATAAATTGGCTTAGCAATAAGCCTCATGAAACTTCATGGATTCATAGAAAACTCAGTACATTTAAACATTCATAAAATATAAGGCTAGATTATTACATGCAACTTACCTCGTGTCTAAAATGTAGGTGAGTGCTCGGTTTAGTCCACTACTTTACTTTTCCCCTAGTTTCGGTCTGGGCTTCGTGTTTCTTGATCTAAAACGAAAAATTTAGCTTACTTAGTACCTAAATTGACTAAATGGCCCATAATTCATATTTTGGAAAATTTTATAATTTTGCCCCTAAACTTTTACATATTTGCAAAACGGTCCCTAGGCCCGTAAAATGAAATGCACTAAATTTCTTGACTACTCAAGCCTAGCTGAACCTTTCATGTGCTCATAGTAGCCCACATTTCTCATCAATTTGTACATTTACTATACATTTTACAAACTTTGCAATTTGGCCCCTATTAGGGTTTCTCATGAAAATCACTTAGAGAAAGATGTTTCTTACACTTTAAACTTTCATTTTCCACCACTAGGCATCAATTTACTTGCATGTCATGCATGGGTAAAATGTTGAATGTGAACCCTAGCTCAAATTAGTGGTAGAAATAGCTTGCTCATGTTGCAAGGATTTCAAAAATACAAAGAAAATTAAAAACGAGACTAAATTGCACTTACTTGAAGTTTGAAAAGTTGAAATAAAACCCTAGCTATGGAGCTTCAAATTTTTGGCACCCCTTGGAGAAGATGGACAAGATTTTTTTCTTTTTTTCCCTTTTTATTATTTAACTTTACCAAATGACCAAAATACCCTTATGGCCTTTCTTTAAAATTTTACCCTTCTAAGGGCATTTTTGTCCATAGTGCCAAAAATTGGTCTAATTGCCAAATAAGGACCCCTACTAATTTTTCTAATGCTATTTCATACTTAAACTTTCTAGAAAATGATGTTTTACAATTTTTGCAATCTAGTCCTAAAGGACAAATTAATCACTTTTCATAAAAATTCCTTCATGAAAATTTATCACTCTCATGCAATCATGTCATAAACTTAATAACAATCATAAAATATACTTTTCTACTCCAGATTTGTTGTTTCAAAACCATTATTCTAACTAGGCTCTAATTCGGGCTGTTACACTTTAGATTCAACCTTCTCACTAGTGATCACTCTGTCCGTATCTTGAGGTGCTACAGTAAAGTATATAAACGATTCGCCAGTTTGTTTACCACTCCTACGAGTGATAGCCTTACAATGTTTTTTCCCCCTTGAACTGGGATTTTCTATGTTACTAGGTAATGAGCCTTGTGGTCGAGTATTTAGATTTGAAGCAAGTTGTCCTAATTGTTCCTCTAATGCTCGAATGGAATATGAATTCCCTTGTACGATAGCTTCCATGCGATTAATATGTTCCCGCATTAACATCTCAAGGGTTGCTAACGGGTTAGAAGTAGAAGCTTGAGTATACAGATGCTATCGATGTCCTTGAACATGCTGATTTGCTACTGAAGAGTGTTGTGGCTACATCAGATTTTGATGTAGATGTGTCTAGCCTTGTTGTGGATGTATCTGAGAATGTTGATTGTAGTTCTGTTGTTGTTGATTGTAATTCCCTTGTCTTGGATTATAATTGCCCTGAGTAGATGTATTCCCAAATCTGAATGTCACAACATTTTGTCCAGCATTCTTAGTTTCCAAAATGGTTGGTTTTGTGCATAGTTGTTGTAAGAGTTACCATAAGAATTGTTGCAGATGTTACTAATATAACAGGCATTCTTTGCATGTTGTGGACAATTTTCATAGCTTTGGTTGTCACTACAAATCACACAACAAAAAGTAGGAACATCAACTTGCTGAGCAAATTGTATAGGTGCAATGCCACTAGTCCCTTGTATAGTTTTAATCATGTTTGTGAGAGAAGAAACTTAAGCACTTAGTGTGAATATTGCATCCAATTCAATAACTCCTAAAGTATTTTTTGCTTGTGCAGCTCTGGAGATAGACTATTAATAATCATTCTAAGCAATTCTATAAAGAATTCTTATAGCATCATTATAAGTACAATCCAGCAAAGGTTCATTGGCTGATTCGTCGACAAGATTCCTTTTATGTGAATTCAGTCACTAGAAAAAATCTCAGTTTGTGTTTCTGGTTGAATGTCATGCATGGGACAATGTCAGAATAAAGATCTATAACGTTCCCATATGGTGTGAAGATTTTCATCATCCAGCTAATGATAAGCAGTAATATCATTTTGAATTCGAGCATTCATTATTGGCGGGTTAAATCGCGAAACAAACTGTGTTGCTATTGCATCCCAAGAAGTAATTGATTCAACAGGTAGCCCAAAAAACCAAGTACGGGCTCTTCCTTCTAAGGAATAAGGAAATAGTTGCATCTTCAAGGCATAATCAAGAACACCTTGTTGACTGAAGGAAGCACAAATCAATAAAAAGGATTTAAGATGTTCTCTCGCATCTTTATGTGGCAAGTCCAGCATATTTCCATTAGAATTCAGCATTTGAAACATTACTGGCTTAAGTTCAAAATTCCTAACTTGGATTACTGGCCTAACAACTCCCGGTTGTAAATCATCCAAGACAAGCTGGCCTAATAACTTGGATTGCTGGCCTAAGCAACAACGGTTTATTAACATTTTACTATTATATCGGAGGTATAGCTGCATTGTCCCCTAGTAGAGCCATATTTCTTTGTTCTCGAAGTCTACTCTAAATAGTCCTTTCAATTTCTAAATGAAATTTGGCAAGAAAATCTAACTTGATTTGAGTCATAAAACACCTAAAATGAAGTTGAAGAAATAGCAACAAAAAAAAAAAAAAAAACCAGTTAGTGAATACTAAATATTATATAAGGAAAATAAAGTGAAAAAAAAATAAACAAAAATAAACAACAAACAAATGACATCCCTTGCAACGACGCCAAAAACTTGATTGGCTATTTAGCGTCACAGCAATAATGTGCAAGCGTACACTGCCGATGCAAGTATAGTAGACAGATGTGAGTCTGCCAGATATCGATCCCACAAGGATGGTTGTCTTTTGTCTATTAATATCAGTGCAATAACTAGATAGAAACGAGATAAATTGTGAGGATAGTTGTTAGAGCAACAAATTGAAATCAATAAAATAAAATATGATAATGATAAATTGAGATCCCTAACATGAATCTTAAGCAGAACACTAAGTGTTAACAAGGTATAAATGGATAGATGATTATTGAGGCAATAAATTTCAATGTATATCTTACAAAGTGTCACTCTTATATTTAATCTGAGACTTAAGTCTTCTCATCAGAAGCTAATCTGTATCAATTTTCACGTTGGCTCACCCGTGAAAGGCTTAAGCTGCCACAGTTGTAAGCTTCAAGGTAGGATGAAGAAGATGATGGTAAAAAAGAAAAAGCTATCCCTCTCTTTTTTTTTCATGACAACCTTTTATGTCCTCCTCCAATAGTACAGGTGTCCTTTCCTCATAATTATTTTGTCCTTGTATGTACAAGTTGGTTACATCAGTCTGGATAGCTCATACATTTTTAGTTCTTATCCTGATAGCTGTCAGGTGCGGTGACAATTCTGGACGCAGTCTAAAATTAACTCATACAGTGACATTAATGCAAAAAGATAGCAAAATTAAGGATAAAATAGGCTAGGATTCACTGAGTTATAAAATGCAATTTACTAAACTGAAAATGCTAAAATATATGCTAAGGATAACTAAATGGGAATAATTTAACTAATAAGTAAGGAGGAAAACCTATGCTCTTTCTAGTGCTATCAATAACATTGCTCGCACTTTATTATAATAAATTAACCAATTCTATACCTAATCTGATCCCAATGGAAACGAACTCACTTATCACTTTATTACTTGATCCGACGTGTATACTTGCATAATTTGCATATCATATTCACACGTGACATTTGTTTTCATTTGAAACTAAATCCATAATTATTCAAATCTCTTTTATTCTCTGAATTGATCGTGTTTTTCACATGGTTTATTGAATTGAAGTTGAGATTATGAATAACATGAGTTGCTAGATCCCTTAAGGGAGATTAACGAGTGGATGGGGATGTGATTAATGGAGGATTTGAGATTTCTCAACATGGATTAGTTTGTTCTCAACCTTTTAGGCTTGACAACCCTAATAAGTTATCATAGGGCAGACGAGCTCGGAAGATAAGTCAAACCAAGTATATCGTAATTTATCCTGGTTGAGAAAGCAAGGTCGGGAGATAAGCGAGTATTAACCAATTCCTTAAGTTAATTAAAAATCGGGATGTAATAATTGCTTGATTAGTGACTAATCTACTTTAAACCCAAAATCCAAAGTTAGTTACAAACCTTGAAGCGAGTTACTCTTCCTGATTGGTTTATCAGTTTAATTCATTTGTTTAATTTTCTTTCTTTCTTTATTTTTGTTATTTAATTTTTTTTATTCCTCTAAACCTATTTTATGATCCATCGTAATATAAGAAATAATTACTACTACTTGACTTATTATTGTAAAAAGTATTTTCATTATTTATTCCATTCTCCCTTGGGTACGATCCTCAGAATACTTCCAAGTATTTCGTTGTACAATCTATATTACAATTTGACACATGCACTTACGAACACCATCGTTCTGAATTCTTGTATTTTTTGTGTATTATTTAACTATAAAGGATAACTCAATTATAGGCAGTCAAGTTGTCGGCGTCATTGCCGAGGAGGTTTAGGTAAAAAATTTTGCAAATAAGTTTTTTTTTTACAATTAATAAGATAAGTAAGAACATTAGGACCTATAGATACGATTTTAATTTTTGTTTATTTATCTTTATTTGTATTTTTACTTTCATTTTAGGTCATGTATGACCCAAAGCTCCAGCACTTCAATTGAACCAAATCCAAAATCGGAGCAACTACTCAAATGCAACCATCAAATAATGGACAATGATCTACATGAGGTTCAAAAATTACCCCTAGAAAACACGTTATTTGAAGAACCAAGAGAATAACAAGGACATAATCGGGAAAAGGTCCCAATGGCTCAGCAGACATTGAGCGTGTACACATTACCTACACTAAATGTGATGCGAGAAAGCATTGAACGACCGCGATTAATACCAATAAGTTTAAGTTAAAGACAACCACGATTCAGATGATCCAAAACACACTACAATTGAAGGGAAACATGGTCAAAGTCTCAAACCAACACCTTCAAGCAATTTTTTCAACTATGCGACACCTTCAAAATATTGATGCAGCCGTAAACCAACTAAAAATCTAACTAAGGCAAGTGCACCTATCAATTAATGTTATAGCTACGGTGAGTAAAGATATCGTCCCTATGAGGACTAAAAGTACTAGTAATTACCATCTTTCTATTATTTAACCGACAAATTAAAGTGATTGACTAAAACTAAAACTAACTAAATTAATTAATTAAAGAATACAACAAAGAACAAATTAGGAAAATAAATGATTAACAACTAAGAAGCAAGACAATATCTAGGAAAGAATCCACCTAGACTTCATCCGTCATTATTAATCTATATTACGCAATTTCTTAACTTAGTACCTTGATTCGTAAAAATCCCTAAATTATGTTAGTATCTCTCTTCAAGGCTAAGAGCAACTGACTCTAGGTTGATTAAATGAAATTTCTTTCTAATTAAAGCCCCTATTGTCGCATTAACTTGATCTGTGGACCCCCTATTAGATTTGACTCTAATCCAGTAGATCTATGTCGTTCTATTTCTAGGATTCCATGCAACTCCACTCAATTACACTAGATCTACTCTTAAACAAGGTCTATTCCTCCTCTGATTTAAGCACATCAAACATGGATTAATAGCCTAAAAATATTAAAGCAAGAATTAAGCACACATAATTGAGAATAAGATCCAAGTATTTATTGCGTAAAAATAGATATCAAATAACAGAATCCATCATAGGGTTCATCTCCTTAGGTAGTTAAAAAATTAGTTCATGATAGCAAATAAAAAAATCCCAAATATAGTATTGTAACACCTCTTACCTGTATTCGACGCCAGAACAGGGTACAAGGCATTACCGAACTTATCACACGAATAAACATTCAATCTCGGGTTACAAACTTGCGTCCAAATTAAAATCATTTGCAATTAATCATAAAGTCCCTAATACGAGCCTATGAGGCCCAAAACATGCATTGGAGGTGATTCAGGACCAAACCAAGAACTTTAGAAAATTTTACAAAACTTGGAAAATTTTTCCATAAAATAGGGGTCACACGCCCATGTGGTTTGGTACACGCCTGTGTGGGCAGGCCATGTGGTCACACACACCGTGTCCCTACCCCGTATAACTTTCTGACTTGTAACTCATGACCAAATTGAGATCACACGGCCAAGTCACACGCCCGTGTGAGAGGCCGTGTGGAAAATTAATTTTCAAAAAAATAGGTGCAGACTTCACACGACCAGAGTACACACCCGTGTTCGAGGCCGTGCCGTCCACACAGCTGAGAAAAATACAAGGGAAAGAAAAAAAGGAAAGCAAAAGAGGAGTAAGCTATATAGCTTAGTAAGTTCATATGCAAATAATAAGCATCTTAACCACACAATTATCATGCAATTCATATAATAGAAGATAAGTCATTAACATCTCATAGTCATAACTTACTCAATCCCAACCTTACCGGGAGTTCGTCACCTATCGAGTTTACTACATATGAGTTTTGTGTACATACTTGTATCAACTTGTAACATACCACATACTTTCACTTTTTTAACCTTCCCATTGAACACTCGGAATATTAACAGATACTCAAAAATTTACACATACGTGCCACATATGTAGCCAAGCTACCGCATATCACATAACACACGTAGGGTCACTATCGAGCTAGTCACGGGCTTGCTCACACAAGCAATCGGTTAAAACGTAGCTACCCAGTACTACTCACACAAGCTGTTAGGTATCCGTAACAAATGCTAGAATACCCAGCCACTAGTAGGACGTACTAGGCCAGCACCCGGACCACATAAACATAGATATACACATGGATTCCAAGTGACATGTCACTTGTATCCTATTCTATTCCTAAGGTTCAACCGGGATTTCTCGCTTTTCAAAACTTGGTCTAATATGTCCAAAGAGTCAACAATTCATGCAATATTAAAGCATTTTAATGTAATATAAAAATGCAGTATTTACATACAAACTTACCTTGATACAAAAATAGTTGAAATGGGACCTAATCGTTAAACACTTTGTTTTTCCCCCGATCAAGGTCTGAACCTCGTTTTTTTATCTATAATAACAAATTTAACTCATTTAATACACATTATTCAATTCAGTCCAAAAATCATATTATGGCAAAATTACATTTTTACCCTTAACTTTTCCATTATTACAACTTTAGTCCCTAGGATCGTAAAATGAAATTCTTTCAATTTCTTCATTTCTCAAGCCTAGCCAAATCTTTTTCTAACTCATAACAGCCCATAGTTTTCATTTATTCACATATTACTACACACATTTTACAACTTTTACAATTAATTCCTTTTTTACATTTTTACCGAAAATTACTTCGCAAAAGTCGTTTATCCTACAATTAACATTCATTTTCTACCATTAGACATCAAAATACATGCATGTCTAACATGGGTAAAATTCTAAACTTTGATAATACTTCAAATTAGTTCTTGGAAAGACTAGATTAGGTTACGAGGATCTCAAAAACGAAAAAATCATTAAAAACGGGGATAGAACGAACTTACAGTCGAGCTTAGAAAGCTTGGCCAAAACCCTAGCTATGGAGACCCTTGAAATTTTGGCACTAAGGGACTAAATTGGGGAAGATGATATCTTTTATTTGTTAAAATTTTGTCTTTATTTGTGAAATGACCAAAATGCCCTTAATGCCTAACCTTGAAATAATATCAAAATAATTTTTTTTACTTCAGATTTGTGGTTCGAAAACCACTGTTCCGTTTTAACCCTAAATCGAACTGTTACAACTCTCCTCATTTAGAGATTTTTGTCCCTAAAAATCCTACCGAAAAAGAGGTTTGGGTACTATTTTCTCATGGCTTCCTCGGGTTCCAATTTAGCCTCTTCAACCCCATGTCATTAACACAAAACTTTCACTAGGGCTATACTTTTATTTCTCAACTGTTTGACTTCCCGAGCCAAATCTTCATCGATTCATCACCATAAGTCATATCAGATTGAATCTCAACCTCTGTCGGTGAAATTATGTGTGAACGATCTGATCGATAACGATGAAACATAGATACATGAAACACATTGTGGATCCTTTCTAACTCTGCCGATAAAGCTAATCAGTATGCTACCGGCCCTACCTTTTCAATGACCTCATACAGACTAATAAAGTGCGGACTCAACTTACCCTTGCTACCGAAGCTAAGGATTTTCTTCCACGGAGACACTTTCAAGAATAATTCATCACCGGCTTGAAATTCAATTTCCTTTCACTTCAAATCTATGTATGATTTCTGTCTATCCGAAGCTGCTTTCAAACAATCACGAATTACCTTCACTTTATCTTCGGTTTCTCTAACCAAATCAATCCCATGAATTTGTCTCTCACTGAGCTCGGTCCAATATAACGGAGTTTGACACTTGCGACCATACAAAACCTCATACAGTGCCATCTTTATACTCAACTGAAAAATATTGTTATAAGCAAATTCGACTAAAGGTAGATATTTTTCCCAACTACCTTTGAACTTTAAAACACAGCAGCGAAGCATATCTTTGAGAACCTGAATCGTTCTTTTCGATTGACCGTCAGTTTGTGGATGAAATGCGGTACTAAAGTTCAGCTTTGTGCCCAAAGCCGCTTACAACTTTTTCCAAAAGCGAGACGTAAACCTTGGATTACTATCCGGAATAATAGAAATAGGCACTTCGTGCAATCTAACAATTTCAGCAATGTACAATTTAGCTAGCTTATCGAGTGAATAGTCAGTACACACCGGAATAAAATGAGCTGATTTCATCAATCTATCAACAACGACCCAAATAGCATCTTTCTTCTTCGGAGTCAGAGGTAGTACAATTACGAAATCCATCGTAATTCTATCATATTTCCACTCAGGAATCATCACAAGCTGAAGTAAACCTAAAGGCACTTGATGTCCGGCCTTTAGTTGTTGACAAATCAAGCATTTTGATACAAATTCAGAAATATCTCACTTCATACCCAACCACCAATACAATTTCTTCAAATCATTGTACATCTTTGTATTGCCCGAATAAACTGATAAACAACCACTATGTGCTTCGTGCATAATCTTATGAATAAGCTCATCATTTTTCGGTACACATATTCTATCTCGAAACATCAAACAATCATTCGAACTGATTTCAAAAGTCTGAATCACTACCCAATTCGCACTAAGCTCTTTTAGCTTGTAAATCACCATCATTTTTCTAAGCTTCACAAATTTGCTGAAGAAATAATGGTCTAGCTCTCATTTCAGCCAAAGTTGAACCATCATTAGACAAAGTCAGTCTCGTATTCATAGCTCTCAAAGTAAACAAAGATTTTTTCCTTAAGGCATCTGTGACTACATTCACCTTTCCCGGATGGTAGTCAATCACTAGCTCATAATCTTTCAGTAACTCGAGCCATCTCTATTGTCGCAAGTTCAAATCTTTCTACGTCATCAAGTATTTTAAACTCTTGTGATCGGTGTAGATGTGGTACCTTTCACCGAACAAATGGTGTTGCCAAAATTTTAAGGCAAACACAATTGCAGCCAACTCTGAATCATGCGTCAGATAATTCTTCTCATGTGGCTTCAACTGTCTCGAGGCATAAGCTATCACTTTGCCCTCTTGCATCAACATACAGCCAAGACCGTTCAAAGACGTATCGCTGAAAATCACAAGCTCTTTTCCCAGCTCAGGTTGCACTAATACTAATGCCTCAGTCAATAACGCTTTCAATTGTTCAAAGCTCTTTTGACATTTCTCGGACCACTCAAACTTAACATCTTTCTATAATAATCTGGTCATAGGTGTAACGATTATCGAGAATCCCTTAACAAAATGTCAGTAATACCCTGCCAAGCCCAAAAAGCTTCTAACCTCGGATACATTCCTCGGTGGTTTCCAATCGACTATTGCTGAAATCTTACTTGGACCGACCCTTATACCATCCGTGGAGACAATGTGTCCCAAAAATCCTACTTCTTGGAGCCAAAACTCACTTTTACTAAACTTAGCAAACAATTTCTTATCTCTCAAAGTCTACAGTACAATTCTCAAATGTTTGGCATGCTCAGACTCACCCTGAGAATAAATCAAAATGTCATCAATAAACACAACCATAAACTTATCTAAATATGGCCGAAAGATCCAATTCATTAAGTCCATAAAAACGGCAGGTGCACTAGTTAGTCCGAAAGGCATAACAAGAAATTCATAATGCCCATACCTTGTCCTGAAAGCAGTTTTTGGCACATCCGAGTCTTTAAATCTCAACTGATAGTAGTCGAATCTCAAATCTATCTTGAAAAGATTGTTGCCCCTCTTAACTGATTGAACAAATCATCAATCTTCAGCAAAGGATACTTGTTCTTTATAGTCACCTTGTTGAGCTGTCGGTAATTGATACAAAGTCTCAAGGATCCGTCTTTCTTATTGACAAAGAACATTGGTGCACCCCATGGTGAAAAACTCGGTCTTACAAAACCCTTATTCGTTAACTCTTGTAACTAAGATTTCAATTCTTTTAACTCTATTGGAGACATTCTATACGGAGCTATCGATATCAGTGTAGTCCGCGGTACCAAATCGATAATGAACTCTACCTCTTTGACAGGTGGTAAACCTGGCAAATCTTCTAGAAACACATCCGGATATTCACAAACTACCAATACAGATCCAATCTTCGATTCAAACACTTTCATATTCAGTACATACGCAAGAAATACTTCATAACCCTTTCTTACAAACCTCTGAGCAGACATATACAAAATCACAATAAGCAATTTACTTGATTCATCTGTTTCAACCCAAAGAACTTCACCATTTTCACACTTCAATTCAAGAGTTTTCTGTCTACAATTTACTTTGGCATCATGCAGTGTCAACCAGTCCATACCCAAAATAACATGAAATTCATCAAATGCAACAACATTAAGCCAGTTGGAAAAAAGTGACCTCGAATCATCAAAGGACAATTCTTGCAAACTTTATCAACTAGCACATATTTGCCTAAGGGGTTTGACACTTTAATCACAAACTCGGTAAATTCAACAGGAAAATTTTTACTAGATACCAAATTCACACAAACATAAGAACAAGTTGATCCAGGATCGATCAATGCTATAACATTAGTATCATAAAGAGAAAATGTATCAATAATCACATCGAGGATGACGCATCCTCACGAGCATGTATGGTATAAGCTCTAGCAAGTGCTCTAGCTTCGGATCTCACAGCTGAATCCTTCGTCACACCTTTACTACTAGTTCTATTCCTAGATTCCTCAGTGGCCTACCTCTGTTGGTAGTATTACTCAGTCTTGCACTCTTAAGTTTTTCTTCCTCATCCCTCTCAGAGCAATCTTGAATAACATGCTCTTGAGAACCACACTTGAAACAAGCTCGGTTAATCATCCAACACTTGCATGGATGTCGTATACCACAATGTTGACATTCAGGTTTATTAGACCCAACATTACGTACACTTGCCATCGAAGTAGCTTGAGCTTTAGAACCCAAATATTATTTCCCACGGCTCCGCGTGAATTCCCAGCTAATACATTCGAATGAAAATACATTTCTTAAGATTTCTTCAACAGAGATGGACATGACTTACTCATCGACCTTTTCCTTGATCTCTAGCATCACTCTCAGCTTTTCTTTTCTCTTTGCTTAGCTCTTCAGCTTTGCAAGCTCGTTCAACCAATACAACAAATTCTTTTAGTTCCATGATTCTGACTAAAAGTCTGATATCCTCATTCAGCCCATCTTCGAACCTCTTACACATAATAGCCTTGGAGGAAACACATTCTCGAGCATACTTACTAAGCCTGAGAAATTCCCGTTCATATTCTGTCACTAACATTCGGACCTATTTTAGCTTAAGAAATTCTTTACAGTTCTGATCGATGAACCGCTGACTAATATATTTCTTTCAGAATTCCTCTTGAAAGAATTCTCATGTAACCCTCTCTCTCAGTACCACAAATACTAGTGTCTTCCACCAATGACATCTTGTGTCCCTCAATAATGATATAGCACATTTCAAGCATTTATCGGGTGTATATGATAACTCATCAAATACCCTAATGGTATTCTCTAGCCAGACCTTGGCTCTCTCGGGATCATCATCTACATTTGCTCTAAATTCTTCAGCCTTTTGCTTTCGAATCTTATCAACTGGAGGCTTATTCAGTCTTACCATTTCCACAACTTGAGGAGCTACGGGAACCGGTTGAGAATAAGGTGGGGGTGGAGGATGTTGAGCCATAGGATTTGTTCGAACAAACTCAGTATACCATTCATTCATCATGTAGAGGAAGGCTTCCCTAGCCCCTTCTCCCTAACTAACCATAGGAGGTCTACTATCAGATGGCGCTGCCCCTTGACCACGAGCCGGTGCATTACCTTCTACATCATCAGTTACAGCTTGATCAAGATCTATTTACTATATAAAAACACAATTTAAATTGCCAAGAGTCGTCACACTATCACAATTTATATATGGCATGTATAGCTAGACTCTTACACATGCTAGGTTAGTCTAAGAATCAACTAAACCATAGCTCTAATACCACTAAATGTAACAACCCTTACCCATATTCAACGCCAAAACAGGGTACGAGGCATTACCAAACTTATCAAACGAATAAACATTTAATCTCGGGTTACAAACTTGCATCCAAATTAAAATAATTTGTATTCAATCATAAAGTCCCTAATACGAGCCTACGAGGCCCAAAACATGCATTGGAGGCGATTCAGGACCAAACCGAGAACTTTAGAAAATTTTACAAAACTTAGAAAATTTTTTCACAAAATAGTGGTCACACTCCCGTGTGGTTTGGGACACGCCCGTGTGGGTAGGCGATGTGGTCACACACGCCCGTGTCCCTACCTCGTGTAACTCTTTGAGTTGTAACTCATGACCAAATTGAGATCACATGGCCAAGTCAGATGCCCGTGTGCTAGACTGTGTGGAAAATTAATTTTCACAAAAATAGGTGCAGACTTCACATAGCTAGAGCACACGTCCGTGTTCAAGGCCGTGCCATCCACACGACTGAGTAAAAGACAAGGGAAAGAAAAAGGGGAGTAAGCTATATAGCTTAGTAAATTCATATGCAAATAATAAGAATCTTAACCATAAAATTATCATGCAATTCATATAATAGGAGATAACATGAATGTCATTAACATCTCATAGTCATAACTTACTCAATCCCAACCTTACCGGGAGTTCGTCACCTATCGAGTTTATCACTTATAAGTTTTGTGTACATAATTGTACCAAGTTGTAACATACCACATACTTTCACATCTTTGACCTTCCCGTTGAACACTCAGAATATTAACGGATACTCAAAAATTTGCACATAAGTGCCACATATGTAGCCAAGCTACCTCATATTACATAACATGCGTAGGCTCACTATCAAGCTATTCACGGGCCTGCTCACACAAGCTGTCGGTCAAAGCGTAGCTACCCAATGCTGCTCACACAAGCTATCAGGTATTCGCAACAAATGCCAGAATACCCAGCCACTAGTAGGACATACTAGACTAGCACCCGGACCACATAAACATAGATATACACATGGATTCCTAGTGACATGTAACTTGTATCCTATTCTATTCCTAAGGTTCAATCGGGATTTCTCGCTTGTTGAAACTTGGTCTAATATGTCCAAAGAGTCAGCCACACAATTCATGCAATATTAAAGCATTTTAATATAATATAACAATGCATTATTTACATACGAACTTACCTCGACACAAGAATAGTTGAAATGGGACCTAATCGCCAAACACTTTGTTTTTCCCCCAATCAAGGTCTGAACCTCATTTTTCTTAATCTATAATAACAAATTTAACCCATTTAATACACATTATTCAATTCAGTCCAAAAATCATATTATGGAAAAATTACATTTTTACCCCTAACTTTTCCATTATTAAAACTTTAGTCCCTAGGCTCGTAAAATGAAATTCTTTCAATTTCTTCATTTCCCAAGCCTAGCCAAATCTTTTTTTTAACTCATAACAGCCCATAGTTTTCATTTATTCACATATTACTACACACATTTTACAACTTTTACAATTAATTCCTTTTTTACATTTTTACCGAAAATCACTTAACAAAAGTCGTTTATCCTACAATTAACATTCATTTTCTACCATTAGACATCAAAATACATGCATGTCTAACATGGGTAAAATTCTAAACTTTGATAATACTTCAAATTAGTCCTTGGAAAGACTAGATTAGGTTACGAGGATCTCAAAAATAAAAAATTCATTAAAAACGGGGCTAGAACGAACTTACCGTCAAGCTTAGAAAGCTTGGCCAAAACCCTAGCTATGGAGACCCTTAAAATTTTTGCACTAAGGGACTAAATTAGGGAAGATGATATCTTTTATTTGTTAAAATTTTGTCTTTATTTGTGAAATGACCAAAATGCCCTTAATGCCTAAGCTTGAAATTTCACCTAACCATGTCCATTTTTGTCCATCCTATGATATAATGGTCTAATTATCATTTAAAGACCTCCAATTTAAAATTTCATTAAAATTAAGCACCTACAGCCTCTAGAGTACACATTTTGCACTTATTGCAATTTAATCCTATTAGGCAAATTAGACACTCTATCGATAAAATTTCTTAACGAAATTTTCACACAAGCATTCAATCATACTATAAACCTTAAAATAATATCACAATAAATTTTTATACTTCGAATTTGTGGTCCCGAAACCACTGTTCCGTTTTAGCCTTAAATCAGGCTGTTACAAGTATAACCATAAGAAATAAATAAAATCATAATAAACTTCAAAGTAATCAAAAGGAGATCTTCAATATTGATGGAAATATGCTTTAGAGTCAACTTCAATTGTGTTTTTTGAGTTGTTTTTTTGAGTATTCTATGACAACTCCCCTCTTATTATCTTTGTCATATATAGGTCTTAAAAAGTTCAAAAAACCTAAAAAATGCATTTTCTCGTAGGTTTGGAGTGCAATTTACAATTTCCACATGGCGGTGTGTCCAACTCGTGCAAAATGGCCCAGCCTGTATGGCTCTTGAAACTTTCTCCAAATTTTGCTCTTTCTTTACTTCTTTTGCTCCAAAATGCTCTCCTAAGTATAGAAACCTGAATTTAAAGGATTAAAGCATAAAATTCACCATTTTACATCGAATAATCATCCATAAACACATTAAGAATAAGATTAAAACATGCTTTTTTATAACTTATCAAATATCTCCACACTTAAGCATTTATTTGTCCTCAAGCAAAATCCTCAACCCACACTCAGGTTAACTACTCTTAATTTATTGTTTCCACCGATAATGTCTTAGGACAATTTACAGATAATCATGTAATGGAAATTCACAATAAAATAACACTTAACAGCACAAGCAATCCAAGCAGAAAATTTTAAGCTTTAAAAACATTAGGCATCTCCCTTATCTCAATAATTATCTGAAATTCAAACTCAACAAGAAATAACATTCTCACGAAAGATTACCATAGGCTTGCTTTAAAATCAATTCTCCACCACTATAGAATGAGATGACACACTAATCAAGAGCTCTTTGCAATGTTGTAATGGGGCTTAGGTTAAGGGTATGAAAAATGTCTAAAAATTGGTAAAAATCGAGAATCGAGTTGATATATTACCAAACTAGAAAAACAATCAATTGTTGAATTAAAAAAATTTATATCAACAATAGATAAATAATAAAAATGAGCTTTAAAATAATATGAGATTAACTATTCATGCTCAATTAATTTTTTTACATGGCCTGGACACACGGGCGTTTCATAAGCCATGTGAAAATTGAAGCTAATTTTTTTCAATTTTCTTTTAACCCACATAGACACAGAGAGTTACACAGCCTGTTGACACGACTGTGTGATACACGAGCGTGTCCTAAGCCATGTGCTTACTGGCTTATTTTTCTCTATTTTTAAATCACAAACGATTTGGATGATTTCACACAGCCATATGGCTCACATGGCTTGCCACATGACTCTGTATTTTTTTTCCTGTTTAAAGCTAGTTTTTTCTTCTTCTTCTTTTGTTTCTTTCCTTACCCAACCAAAGTGATTTCATTTATTTTTGTTTTTGTTTTTGTTTTTGTTTTTGTTTTTGTTTTATTTTATTGTGCACTATACTTTTATTATTTTGTCAATTGTTTTTCTATTTTGTTATCTTTTTTTTCTTTTTATCCATTTTTATCTATGTTCTTATTAGTTTGCTTGAAAACATGCACTTCATTTAGAATCATCCACGATTCCAGTTTTCAATATTCTGACAAATTCACCCAAATTATACTTGGTATTATACTTGGTTGAAGGGTATAGTGGTTGTGTTTAGAGGGTATACTTGGTTTTCTTCGGACGTTATATATATGGTTGTGTTTGGAGGGTATATTTGGTTGTGTCTGGAGAGTACATATGGTTGTGTTTGAAGGGTAAATTGGTTGTGTTTGGTGGGTGATAGCTTTATGTTACCCATTATATTGTCGTATTTAGAAATCTGGTTATCCAATGTAATATATTTTGTATATATGCTTCATGATCCTATTGTGCCAACATATCAGTGAGAACACTATGAGTTATGCTTGGTTGCATACCATGATTAATTGTGATAGTATGCTTTCTTTTAACTTTGGATATTGTGACTACTTGTGGAAATTTTTGAGCATCACTGAGCTTGAAAAACCTCACACTCTTTTATGTTTAATAATGCAAGGATATAGCTAAAATGAGGAGTAGAAATGAGCTACCAAGTGATCGAAAGCAAGGCAATTTACCTTTAGTATGTTTGATGTGTTTCCAACTTAATAAGGAAGGAAATGTGGGACTAATCTAGAGGCTGTTAGACTTTGAATTGTTAATGGTTTGTAATTGGACATTGTGGACTCTTTAATTGGTTTGATTTGGAGTTTTTATTACTACTTCAGATAGATGATCGAATGGTAGATTATGAATGCTTGATGAGTGGTATGGGTAAATTTTCAACTAACTTGTAAGTGCAGGTTGAAAAGTCATTGGTTATTAAGGTAAGTCTTATATGTTTTATGTGTGATTTGGAAATTAATCATGAGTTTAGTATGCATGAAAAAGAAAATTAGACAAATTATGCAAACAGTAGGTGGCCTATGAACTAATTAAATGATAATAATTTTATGAAGAGATGCATGATGTTTTAATGAATCTTCCTAAACAAGATTTATAAACATTATTCTACTATACTATTTTCAACATTGTGAAATGGTGTTTTCGAACATTTTTTACTACATTCCGGTTTAGATTTCACCATTTGTTTTTAAATAAAACAGTTTCTAAAATCCCTTCAAATATAACACTTTAAATACCTTATCACTTGCATGAATGTTCAATTGAAGCTTTTAGAATATTTGCTTATTAAAAATTCAATTTACGAATTATGCGATGACTAAATGATTAGAGTAGCACAACAAAAGCATGACTTTAGGTAATCAAATATTCCATGAATAATTGTATGTACCCTAAAGTTTAAACTGATTTTGTATCATAAATGGTCAAATTTAGAACTTGGTTACTTAATGTCACTTTAAAGTATCATTTTGGTATGTTTTGTCTCATATGTTGTTGGAATATTGTTGTTTTGGTTGTGAATGAGATGTTATATGTTATTATAGGTCTTTTTAACTTGTTTCAAACTGATCATTTTTGGAAACAGTGAGTCACGTTGCAATGACATGACCCTAACATCGCAACGAGGAATAGACTAAGAATCATGTCACAACAACATATACTCGTGGTCACAACAAGCATATGTCTGAGAGTTTTGTTGCAACAAGGAACCTTCGATGTCATAACGTAAATCTAGAACTTTAAATTCTTTACAATTTGATCCTATTTCGATCTTGTGTAATAGCCTATTTTTGGGTCATATAAAAACATTGGTTTCGGGACCACGAATTCGAAGTAGAAATATTTATTGTGATATTATTTTAAGGTCTACAGCATGATTGAATGATTATGTGAAAATTTCATTAAGAAATTTTATCGATAGAGTGTCCAATTTGACTAGTAGGAGCAAATTGCAATAGGTGCAAAATGTGTGTTCCAGAAGCTATAGGTGTTTAATTGTAATGAAATTTTAAATTGGAGGTCCTTAAATGGTAATTAGACCATTATACTTTAAGATGGACAAAAATGGACATGGTTAGGTGAAATTTCAAAGTTATGCATTAAGGGCATTTTGGTCATTTGGTTAATAAATAGACTAATAAGTAAAAAAAGACAAATTTTTGTCCATCTTCTTCCCCCTCATAGTCGAAATTCACAAGAAGACATAGCTAGGGTTTGGCCAAGCTTCCAAACTCGGTTGTAAGTCTATATTTGTCCTGTTTTTAATGATTTTTGTTTTTTTTTAATGTTGTGACTAGATTTAGCTATTTCAAGGACTAATATGAAAGAAAATCAAAGTATAAAATTTTACCCATGCTAGATATTTGTGTATTTTGATTTTTCATGGTAGAAAATGTATGTTTAGTGTTAGATAAACAACATTTATCAAGTGATTTTTTATGAAAATGTCAAATAGGGACCGATTTGTAAAAGGTTGTAAAATGTGTGTAAAAATGTGAATAAATAAAAATTTTGGGCTATTATGAGTATGAAATAGGTTTCGCTAGGCTTGGGTAATGAAGAAATAGAATGAAAATCATTTTACGAGCATAGGGACTAAAGTATAAAAAGTTAAAAAGTTAGGGGCAAAAATGTAATTTTGTCATAATATGATTCTTGGGCTTAATTGAATAATGTGAGTATTAAATGAGTTAAATTTGTTATTATAGATCAAGAAAAACGAGGTTCAGACCTAGATCAGGGGAAAAATAAAGTATTTAACGATTAGGTCCATTTCACCATTTTTGTACCGAGGTAAGTTCGTATGTTAAAAATAAGCTTTAAAATAATTTTATTTACATGCCTTAATATTGCATGACTGTATTTTTGATTATGTGAATGAGTTTAACTCTATGGACTCTATGGACAAGTCCGACGACGATTCGACAAGTAAGAAATCTCGTTTGAACCTTGGGAATAGGTTAGGATACAAGTGACATGTCTCTAGGGTTACCATGTACTACGTGATTATGTGATTCAAGTGTTGGTCTAGTACGTCCTACCAGTGGCTGAGTATACCGACATATGTTGCGAACACTTAACAGCTTGTGTGAGCAGCACCGTGTAGCTACGTCTTGACTGATAGCTTATGTGAATAGTCCCTTTGATAGCTCGAGAGCAAGCAATTAATTGATATGAGACTTAGGTGGCTTTGGCTACATATGTGGCACTTAGTGTGCAAAATTTCCTAAGTATCCGACATTGTTATTCCAAGTGGTTCACGGGTATGTCAAAGATGAGATTGTGTGTAAAATCATTACGAGATGGTATAGGTATGAGCTTAAAACTTATGATTATTAGATTCGTGGATTGATGAAAATGAGGTAAGTTGTGATGGAATGAATTATGAACATGAGACTATGGTAAATTTACATTTAAAAATGTTATATTATTTGAATGTTATATATGTGGTAAGGTTTGCTTATTTCTTGCATACGAGCTTACTAAGCTATTTAGCTTACTCTGTTTATTTTTCCATGTTTTATAGTGTCACCAAGCTAGCTCAGATCAGAGATCGTCGGAGATCCATTCACACTATCAACAATTATTTTGGTATTAATGAATTCAACATTTTGAGTTACAAGTCAGAGAGTTACACGGGGTCGGGACACAAGCGTGTGTGACCACACGGCCTGCCTACACGGACGTGTCCCATATCCACACGGGCGTGTGACCCCTGTTTAGTGGAAAACTTTTCTGAGCTTCATAAAATTTTCTAAAGTTCTCGATTTAGTCCCGAACCAATTCTAATTGACGTTTTGGGCCTTGTAGGCTCGTATCAGGGACTTTGTGATTAAATGCAAATGGTTTTAATTTGGACAAAAATTTATGACTCAAAATTGTATATTTGTTTGTGTGAAAAGTCCGGTAATGCCTCATACTCTGTTCTGGCATTAAATACAAGTAAGGGGTGTTACATTTAGTGGTATCAGAGCTACAGTTTAGTCAATTCTTAGACTAACATAGCGTGTGCAAGAGTCTAGCTATACGTGCCATGAATAAAATATAATAGTGTGATGACTCTTGATAATTTTAAACTGTGTTTTCATATAGTAAATGGATCCCGATCGAGCTATAGCTGATGAGGTAGAAAGTAATGTAGTAGCTCTCATCCAAGGGACCGTGCCATCCGAAAATAGACTTATAACAATTAGTCGGGGAGGAGAGGCTAAGGAAGCTTTCCTCTACATGATGAATGAGTGGTATACGGAGTTTGTTCGAACAAATCCGACCGCTTAACATCCTCACCCCTCCTTATCCCCATCTAGTTTTTGTAGCTCCTCAAGGTGTGGATTTGGTAAGACAGAATAAGTCTCATGTTGATAAGATTCGAAAGCAAAGGGCTGAAGAATTTAGAGCAAATGTAGATGATGATCCCGAGAGAGCTGAGTTTTGGCTTGAGAATACTATCAGGGTATTTGATGAGTTATCATGCACACCCAACGAATGCTTGAAATGTGCTACATCATTATTGAGGGACGCATCATATCACTAGTGGAAGACACTAGTATCTATGGTACGGAGAGAGAGGGTTACATGGGAATTCTTTCAAGAGGAATTCTGAAAAAAATATATTAGTCAACGGTTCATCGATCAGAAACGTAAAGAATTTCTTGAGTTGAAACAAGGCCGAATGTTAGTGACAGATTATTGGCGAGAATTTTGTCAGGCTCAGTAAGTATGCTCGAAAGTGTGTTTCCTTCGAGGCTATTATGTGTAAAAGGTTCGAAGATGGGCTGAATGAGGATATCAGACTGTTAGTTGGAATCTTGGAACTAAAAGAATTTGTTGTAATAATTGAACGAGCTTGCAAAGCTGAAGAACTAAGCAAAGAGAAAAGAAAGGCTGAGAGTGAGGCTAGAGATACAAGAAAAAGGCTGATGAGTAAGTCGTTTCAATCTCAGTCAAAGAAATCTAGAGAAATGTATTCTCATTTGAATGTTTCAGCTGGGTACTCACACAGAGACCGCGAGAAACAATACTCAGGTCCTAAAGCTCAAGCTACTTCAATGGCAAGTGTGGGTAATGTTAGGTCTAACAAACCTGAATGTCAGCATTGTGGCAGACGACATCCCGACGAGTGTAGAATGAATAATCGAGCTTGTTTCAAGTGTGGTTCTCAAGAGCATTTTATCCGAGATTACCCTGAGAGGGATGAGGAAGAAAAATTTCAGAGTGCAAGGCCGAGTAATACTACCAATAGAGGTAGGCCACCGAGAAATACCGGGAATGGAACTAGTAGTAAAGGAGTGATGAAAGATTCAACTGTGAGATCCGAAGCTAGAGCACCTGCTAGAGCTTATCCCATACGTGCTCGTGAGGATGCATCATCTCCCGATGTGATTACTGGTACATTTTCTCTTTATGATACTAATGTTATTGCATTGATCGATCCTGGATCAACTCATTCTTATGTTTATGTGAATTTGGTATCTAGTAAGAATTTGCCTGTTGAGTTTACTGAGTTTGTGATTAAAGTGTCAAACCTCTTAGGCAAATATGTGCTAGTTGATAAAGTTTGCAAGAATTGTCCTTTGATGATTCGAGGTCACTGTTTTTCGACTAACTTAATGTTGTTGTCATTTGATGAATTCGATGTTATTTTGGGTATGAACTGGTTGACCCGACATGATTCCATAGTAATTGTAGACAGAAAACTATGTGATTGAAATGTGAAAATGGTAAAGTTCTTTGGGTTGAAATCGATGAATCAAGTGCATTGCCTATTGTGATTTCATCTATATCTGCTCAGAGGTATGTAAGAAAAGGTTGTGAAGCATTTCATCTATATCTAAATTAAAGATTGAATCGGTACCGGTAGTTTGTGAATATTCGAATGTGTTCACAGAAGAGTTGCTAGGATTACCACCGGTCAAATAGGTGGAGTTTCTTATTGATCTAGTACCAAGGACTGCACCAGTATCGATTGCTCTGTATAGAATGGCTCCAACTGAGTTAAAAAAATTGAAGTCTCAATTACAAGAGTTGATGGATAAGAGTTTTGCGAGACTGAGTTTTCACCATGAGGTGCACCATTGTCATTCGTCAAGAAGAATGATGGATCCATGAAACTTTGTATCGATTATCGACAGCTCAACAAGGTGACTATAAAGAACAAGTATCCTTTGCCGAGGATTGATGACTTTTTTGATTAGTTAAAAGGAGCTACAGTATTCTCGAAGATTGATTTGAGATCTGGCTACTATCAGTTGAGAGTTAAAGAGTCAGATGTGCCGAAAACCACTTTCAGGACAAGGTATGGGCATTATGAATTTCTTGTTATGCCTTTCGGACTAACTAATGCTCCTGCCGTTTTTATAGACTTGATGAATCAGATCTTTCGACCATATTTAGATAAGTTTGCGGTTGTGTTTATTGATGACTTTTTGATTTATTCTCGGGATGAGACTAAGCATGTCAAGCATTTAAGAATTGTATTGTAGACTTTGAGAGATAAGAAACTATTTGCTAAGTTCAGTAAAAGTGAGTTTTGGCTTCGAGAAGTAGGATTTTTGGGGCATATTGTCTCTGTGGAAGGTATAAGGGTTGATTCGAGTAAGATTTTAGCAATTGTTGATTGGAAACCGCCGAATAATATATCCAAGGTTAGAAGCTTTTTGGGCTTGGCCAGGTATTATCGAAGTCTTGTCAAGGGATTCTCGATGATTGCTACACCTATGACAAGATTGTTACAGAAAGATTTAAGTTTGAATTGTCTAAGAAATGTCAAAAGAGCTTTGAACAATTGAAAGCATTATTGACTAAGGCACGGCATTGGTGTAACCTGAGTCGGGAAAAGAGTTTATGATTTGTAGCGACGCATCATTAAACGATCTTGGATATGTGTTGATACAAGAGTGCAAAATGATAGCTTATGCCCTGAGACAGCTGAAGCCGCATGAGAAGAACTACCCCATGCACGATTTGGAGTTGGCTGCCATTGTGTTTGCTTTAAAGATTTGGCGACACCATTTATTCGGTGAAAGGTGACACATCTATACCGATCAGAAGAGTTTAAAGTATTTGATGACTCAGAAATATCTGAACTTGCGACAACGGAGATGGCTCGATGTTACTGAAAGATTATAAACTAGTGATTGACTATCATACGGGAAGGGCAAATGTAGTCGCATATGCCTTGAGTAGAAAGTCCTTGTTTGATTTGAGAGCTATGAATACGAAACTGACTTTGTCTAATCATGGTTCAATCTTGGCCAAGATGAGAGCTAAACCGATATTTCTTTAGCAAATTTGTGAAGCTCAGAAAAATGATAGTGAATTGCAAGCCAAAAAAGTGCAGTGTGAATTGAGTAGTGATTCAGACTATCTGATCAGTTTGGATGATTGTTTGATGTTCTGAGATAGAGTATGTGTACCGAAAAATGATGAACTTATTTAGAAAATTTTACACGAAGCACACAGTAGTTGTTTATCAGTTCATCGGGTAGTACGAAAATGTATAATGATTTAAAGAAATTGTATTGGTGGTCAGCTATGAAATGAGGTATCTCTGAATTTGTATCTAAATGTTTGATTTGTCAACAAGTAAAGGCTGAACATTAAGTACCTTCAGGTTTGCTTCAGCCTGTGATGATTCCCTAGTGGAAATGGGATAGAATTACGATGGATTTCGTAATTGGACTACCTTTGACTCCAAAGAAGAAAGATGTTGTTTGGGTCATTCTTGATAGATTGACAAAATCGGCTCATTCTATTTCAGTACATACTGACAATTCACTTGATAAGCTAGTTGAATTGTACATTGTTGAAATTGTTAAATTGGACGGAGTGACTATTTCTATTATTTTGGATAGAGATCTGAGGTTTACATCACGATTTTGGAAAAAGTTGCAAGAGGCTTTGGGCACAAAATTGAACTTTAGTTCCACATTTCATCCATAAACCGACAATCAATCGAAAAGAACGATTCAGGTCCTCGGAGATATGCTTCGCTGCTATGTTTTAGAGTTCAAAGGTAGTTGGGAAAAATATCTACCTTTAGTCGAATTTGCTTATAACAATAGTTTTCAATCGAGTATAAAGATGGTACCGTATGAGGCATTGTATGGCCGCAAGTGTTGAACTCCGTTATACTGGACCAAGCTCAGTGAGAGAAAGTTCACGGCATTGATTTTGTAACAGCCCGATTTAGGGCCTAGTTAGAATAGTAGTTTCGAGACCACAAATCCTGTGACAGCCCTAATTTGACCCTAGTTGGAAAGTGGTTTTGGGACCACAAAACCGAGTCACAAAAATAATTAGATGTTATAGTCTGTGCTTATTGTATGTGAAATTTGTATGTGTGAATATTTCGTGCCTTGATTTTATCAATTGGATGTTAAATTATGAAAAAGGACTCAGGTGATAAAACTTGAAAATGTGATAGGTAAAAATTTAGTGGCCGAATAATGCATGGTATACTAACATGGAGTACTTGCATGTCAATTATCCACTTTTGGATTTAGTGGCCGGCCAACCTATGTTAGAAATGACTTCACTCCATTAATTAATTAAATTATAAAATATTTGGTGAGAAAATAATTATTATATGAATTTTATATCATTAAAACATATGCATAAAAATAGTAAAACATGAAAATTATACTTCATTTACCTTGCTATTGCCGAAATCACTAAAGGAAAAGAAATGGAAAAGAGATGAGCATTCGGTCATGGGTGTAGAGTGATTAAGGTATGATTTTCATGATAATTTCTTTAATTTTGGTGAATTTAAGTTGGTTGATAGGCTATTAAGATAGCCATGAGTTAATTTGTGAATTTTGTGTTAAATGAAGCATTCGGCCATGGTTATAATGTGTTAGATTTTAAATGTTTTGATATTTTTGATTAGTAATGGTAGAAAGATGAGGTTGGATCTAGTTAAATGTATTTATATATGTGGAGTAGATGTTAAGGGGAAATCGGCTAATGTGCTTATGTGTGTGTGTAGTTGCCGAATGAGGACTTAAATGATTATTTGAGTAAATTGTTGTTAATTTGGGTAATTTGGTTATGATATATGGATAGATAATATGTATGTGAATTCACTTGTCATGCCTAATTAAGGTATTATATGTGATTTAGCATTAATGAGTATTTGATTATGCCCGAATAAGGTAAAAGATTATTATGATATACTTATTACTTGGTATATATGTTTTATGTATTTGGGTAATTATATTTGAAATTGGTTAAGTGATGGACATTAATTATATGTGACTCGACTTTTATGCTCATGAAAAATGTATGTGAACAAAGGAAGTGTATTTGGCTTTATAAATAAGAAATATGATTATTGTTAAAATGATTTTTGAATGTGGGTATATATGATCTTGTATATTTGGCCTTATAATAAGAGTATGTATATGAGGTTGTATCTTGGTTTATGAGCTCGTATATATGAGTGGAGGCATATTTGATTATATAATGACATTTTGGCTTGAAAATTTAAAGATAATTTGTTCATATATAAGTATGTATATTCGGCTAAATGCATATGTATGTGATATTAAAGTGTGAATTTTGTGTAATTATATATGAAGGAGTATATATTTGGCTAAACGAAGATTTTGTGACATTAAAATAAAATGTTAGTTTTCATTAGAAAAATATGTGAAATTCGGCCTAGTAAAAGTATAATGAAATAGTCAAGAATGAGTCTTTGTTGTGTATGTGTATTTGTAGCATTAAGTAAGCACTTATTTTCATGTCTTGAATGAATAATGCAATAGCTGATTATGGTATTTGAATAATTGACTTGTGAGAAGTTAAATAGTTGATTTAAATGAATCAATTTGTTTAATTTAGCTCAAGAACAAAGAGAGCCACATTCGGATAGGGGGAAAGCAAAAGTGGTTGATTAACCAACCCGTAATTGTTCAACAACATTCGAGGTAAGTTCTTAAGTGTGTAAGCTTCATTCTTTTGTATGCTTAAGAGTTAAATGAGTATACCAAAGATAATGATAATTCTATATAGTCAATGTGCTAAACGAGTATTGATTTGAGGCTATAAGCTGAATGTGACTAGTAGATCTAATTTGAAATGGATGTGATGATATGATGTGTTTAAAGATTTATTTTGAAGAGTGAACTACACTGTATGTGATATACTCGAAGGATGGGAACTTTTGTGTATAATTATACATTCGGTTATGTATATATATATAAATATATATACAAAATGTGAAATACAGATTAAGAAGGTATGAGGTGATAAGTGTTTGGTTATCGTAATGTGACATTCGGGCCTTGGCCTAGCAAGCTTTAAGCTGGTGAATATTATCGGGCTCTGAGCCTAGCAAGCGTAATGCCAGTGAAATGATATCGGGCATTGAGCCTAGCAGGCGTAATGTCGGTGAAATGATATCGGGCTTTGAGCCTAGCAGGCGTAATGCCAGTGAAGAAATTTCAGACTTAAAAAGTCTAGCAGGCTTTGTGCCAGTGGTGAACTCAGGTTATACTTAACAGGCTAATTGCCGGTGAGTTGACAAAAGTCTAAGACTATGAGACCTTGTGTTAAATCGGCAATTGAATTCGTTCAATACATTAAGTTGGCCAGGTATGTGATATATACTTATACATGTTAGATCGATTGGAATTGAATCATGAATGTGAAATGAGAAGCATATGTAAAGATGTCATATATGTATGTGTGTATTCAGTCATGGTGAAAAGTTATATGAAATTATGTGAAATACCATTTAGATATGAATGACGAAAGTAACTGTGGATATGAAATAGTACACTGGTTGAATTCGATTGAATTAAAGTTGACACTGAAGTATTTAAATGCCTATGTTATATATGTGAGTAAGGGTAAAAGCATCGTAAATTATCGATAAAGGTGGGCTATGTACGAAACCATCTTATAATTGCTAATATGAACGGTTATGTGCGAATCATTGAGCATGATGTATTTTCTTGAGGTGTATATTGAGATTTTGCTTAAGTGCAATTATAAAAATGTGATGAAGTTGATTGGTGATATACATGTTTAAATAATATGAATGCAAAGAATGTGTGAAAGAGTAAATTTGTATACTACAGCAAAAAAGACTTTTAGCGGCATTTTTTCACCTTTAGCGGCGTTTATAAGCGCCGCAAATAGTTTTAACGGTGCTTTGACAAGCGCCGCAAAAAACGCGGCTAAAAGTGGCGCCGTAAATTTTTGCGACGTTTATGTGCAAAAAAGGCCGCTATAAGTCTATACCTTTAGCGGCGTTTTTACTACAAGCGCCGCTAAAGGTATATACTTTTAGCGGCGTTTTTTCCACAAGCGCCGCAAAAGGTATATACTTTTAGCGGCGTTTTTCCCACAAACGCCTGAAAGGTATATACTTTTAGCGGTGTTTTTCCCACAAACGCCGCGAAAGGTATATACTTTTAGCGGCGTTTTTCCCACAAACGCTGCTAAATGTATATACTTTTTGTAGCGCTTTTCCCAAAAACGCCGCTAATTGTTACATATTTACCAAGCTGCTTTTTTCACTAATATCCAACCCTTCCTGCAATAAAAATCCAACCAATAACAATCCAACCAATAACAGCAAATACGGTATACAAATCCAACCAATAACATTAAACCTAAATAATACTTGAAATTTAATGAAAGATATATTATATACATTAATAAATAAAGTATAACAGAGTATTTTTGACAATAATATTAAATGTGAAAATGTTAAAAATATCCTTACAACGGGAAAAGAAATATCTAAGATGGCGGCTGCTGCGACTGCTGAAACATCTTCATCATTTGTTGAAGCTGTAACTGCAGCTCATCATATTTTTTGCTCTGCTCTGCCTCCCTCGCTGCTGCCGCTGCCTCCTTCTCGGCTGCAAATATAAAAAACTTTATCAATATCAGTACCAATTTTGTATTCGAAGATTAAATGGTAGCTCCAGCTGACCCAATAGTTGTAGGAGGGGCAGGAAGCAGTAACTGATTAAATGGCAAACTTGTAACAGTGCTTCAAGTAGATCTGTGAAAAAACAGTAGTTAGTTAAAGCTCAAGCTAGTAGAAAAGATTTCTGATTACGGCACAGGAACTAAAGCCACAAGGTCAGATAAATAAAAGCATGTAAACTGAACTATTTCTCTTCTAAGAGAGTTCATATATGTTACCCAAATTATTTTTAAACTTGTATAAGTATTAACACATGGCAATTAAGAAAAGAATATGCATTTATTCCACTACCATCCAATATCAAGAACGAACTTGATGCTTGCAGTTATTACGTTAGGCGATAATGAACCTTCATGTTTCAGGTAAATTTAGTAACGTATAAGGAATACACGGCACGGTGTAGATATTTAACTTAAACAAAGTTCTCTATACAAATTCTATTTGACAGCTAAACATCATTTAAACACAAAATCATTCACAATACATAGCTTATGATTAACTTTACCTAAAAGAACTTGGACTTTATTGTTTACCCAATAATAGCCAAGTTCAAGAGAACATACCCTCCCTAAAAGATTTTTCAGCTTTATTTCAGATAACAACCCATAAATGTAATGCACTTTCTTCCCCACTAATCTGGATGTTCAGCGTATGAAAATTTTAACTATTTGTCAAATACTAGTAAAAGCAGAACTATATGTAAACTCTAATGATACAAATACTAAAAGATACATGCTTAAAATTTAAATTAATATATAATTTGTATGGTTAAAATAAAGTTTTTTATTTATAAATAAACTCACATCTTTTGCAAGAGAGTAGAATCCAAAGCTCAAAGGCCGCTTCTGTCTACTGGCAACAATAATCTTCCTCTTCCAATACTCTCTAGTGCTGATTGCTTTGTCATCTAATTTCAACTAGTCAACCATATAAGAGAACAATGAATAACGGTATGATTAGCAGGAAAACAAGATAGAAAATAAAAAATGTTTTACCAAAGAAGCACAGAAGTTCAAGGTCCAAGTGTTTCAACTTCACACATTTCCGAAGATTATCCACATTTGCAAACGAGTTAAATCAAGTCTCTTAAGGTTGCTGTCGAATCACGGCAGAATGTAGGGAGCAATGAAGCAAAGAAGAAATGACCACTTGATTCCTTCAACATATAAACCTTAGTGAAACGGTAGTCGACCAAACCCTGCAAGAAATCACAAGTATCAGAATGCACATTTTATTTATTGTAGCTAATAAAGCTACTAAAAAAAAGGTACTAGAATCCATCTCAAGTATTTATATATTCAATAGTTAAACTAAAGATTCTATTAACAACACCAGAAGTTTTTTAAAATTTTTTAGGTTCCATTTTTATGCCCATGTTATCCGATGTATTTTTATTTGCCTTGGATGTGTTCTTCATATAAAAGGTAAATGGAGAAAATTATTATATACGAATATAATTGACTTTAAAGGGATATTCTGATTAAAATGATATCCCATCCCCCTATTAAAAGGACCGTAAAGTAAAAAAAGAGATATTTGTTTGGCTAAAACAAGATCTTAAAAGCCAAATCCATTTACAAAAACAAAATCGATAGAGCTAACAAATAATATATATAAAATAGGGGATATTCATATTCTTTGGTACAATGAAACCCATATCTTCTCAGTCCCACTTTTGAAGTCCAACAAAAATTGAAAGTCTAGGGGGTGATTTTGTTAATTTCAGCTTCTAGTTATTAGCGTCTGCAATTTAACAAGACCTTACCCCCAATCAAAATGTATGGAACATAGACAATACCAACTAAGTTAAAAAGACTTTGACACCATTTTCATACTCAAATTCCAGAAGAAATCCTATAAAACCAAAAAGACTTTGACTGCTCCTCAAATGGTGACAGTCAAATTGATTCTAAATTCTAATAAGATGCCCAGTGTCCCAAACAACATCAAATCACCAACATATACAACCATTTGTGTAATGCATTTGTGTCAAAGAAAGAGATTACAGTAGACTTTTGCTTAGGAGAACTATTAACAAATACTTGTAAAACAAGGCCGATATTACATTGTTATTTGTATATAATTTTGGTGGTTAGCTTTACATTTTCTTATGTGTATAAAAAAATATTTATAGCTAGACTTGCATGCATCACATGGATATATGCATGCTCCTAATATATTTGACTTACAAGGAAACTTGAGTTCTAAAGGATGGATGCTGAGGAGATCGCCCCTGCTCATTTCGAAACAATGGCTTAATAATATAGAAATTAATCACTAATCTCTCTCTCTTCTTGTTTTGGGGGAATCGGCTACTATTAGTAGACTGTGTTTACTAATAAAGGTTAAAAAAAAAAAGTCGTTGATCTTGAATTAGAAAAAGAAGTTCCAAGACTTAAAAACATTTGATACAGCATAAACTAAGTTATAATTGAATATATATGCATGCTCCTAATGTTCTACCAATACAAATTAGACTCTAAGGAGTTTCAGTACTTCATGTAAATAAAGGATTACTGTATGCCTAAAATAACCTATTAGAAAATAAACAGCAACTTACAAGAAAACTGAATATGAAAGTTGTTGATAACAGCTCAAGTCCTCTGTCGGATATTACCTGCAAACATTTGCATAAAACAGCCACTGAAAAGTTTTGCATTGAAAGATACAAAATCTCAAATCCCTTGTTTCCAGGGTTTAAAAGCAATATGTCCAGGCTAGCAATTCAACAACATACAACCAGAAAACGAAACAATATGACCATATACATATGAGATAAATCCCTTGCCATTCAGTTGCAAAGCATACCCTCTGAATCACTCTAAATATTCAAAATGGTGAATCAAATATGGAAAAATATCAGAGAAAAGAAGAAAAAGCCAATATCTTCAATATTTGAGCTGATGTGAATTAAATTCTGGCCTCAATTGGTAAATGAATTGCATTATACAGAAACCAAACAAAAATTCACAGAAAAGTAAAAAGTCAAAAAAGCATACTTAAAGCACCTTTTTTTGCATACTGATATTAACAATATACACAAATAGAAGCTTAACAAAATGCCATTCAATTCAACCAAAGACAAAATACATGGAAAATCAGATTCCATTAGTAGCAAACTAGTAAATACATACCGTTGGTGATACAAAAGGAGTGCTCGCAATCCTGTTCAAAAAGTCAAAATATGTCTGTTGAAAGCTAGTTTGTAGGCGTAATACTGAAAAGATGATAAATTTAAAGAATAATAGGAAAATAAACATAAGAAATGTTTGAATGTTACCTGGGGAATTCTGGAGAGTGAAACGGAATCGAGGATTTGAGAGAGAAAGAGAGTTAAAAAAAGGAAAGGAAGATTTGTTTGAGAAGAAACACCAAGCTCAGGCCTTGAATCGGTGAAATATGGAGGAAAGCAATTTAGGGTTTGATTTGGGGAAACTGACGGTATAGGGGAAACTTTGTTTTGGGAAAAAATACTAAGTGTCGGGACTTAGCTTTGGGGATAAAATGTATGAAACAAAAATGACGCCGTTTAACCCAACTCGAATATTTGCGGCGTTTTTATTAAAAACGCCACTATAGCTTATTTTTTGCGGCGTTTTTACAAAAACGCCACTAATGCACAATTTTAATATTTTTTCATTTTTAACATATATTTTTCTGTGCTTTTTTATTTCAAAATTTTCCTGTTGAGATTATCATTTTTTGGAATTTTTTTTATTGAACTTTTTAACTGAAATATTAAATTTTTTATTATTAAATTTTTTAATTCTTAAATTCTTTAATTTTTTATTATTAAATTTTAAAAATTTCATTACCATTATCAACTCTTTTAGGAATTTCTTTTTTCTTTCTTTGTACATCAACATTATTCTTTTAAGTATGATCCACATTAATTGTTTATATTTTTATATAAATCGCATTTAATTATATGTATACACCTAAATTTTGATAGAGATATACGTACATCTCAGAATTATATATGAATTTCAGTTTAATGTGTAACTGTAGACGTGAATTATTCTAATTGTGGCTTAAATGTACAGTTAGAAACCTTAATTTTGATTTAATCATACACATTTAAAAAAATAAATACATCAATATATTTTTATATTGAATAAATATAAATATTTATGTATGCAATATACAATTACACACTAAACCATTGTTCCTGTATGCTTTTGGGATTTAACCCATTTTGATATATATATATATATATATATTGAAAATATAAATTTATATTTATCTTATTTAGATTTATATTATAAAAATTCCAAAATTAAACCCTAAACCCTAAACCCTAAACCTTAAACTGTAAACCCTAAACCCTAAACCATAACCCTACATCATAAACCCTAAACCTTAAAACTCAAACCCTAAACTTTAAACCCTAAACCTTAACCCCAAATCCTAAACCCCAAACCCTGAACTCTAAATCCTAAACCCCAAACCCCAAACCCTAAACCCCAAACCATAAACCATAAACCATAACCCTACATCATAAATCATAAACCATAAAACTCAAACCCTAAACTTTAAACCCTAAACCTTAATCCTACATAGACCATATTTTTCAGAATTCGTGTGGCCAATGTTAGTGTAGGACAAAATATATATTTATACTCTTATATTAAATAATATGGATGTAGTACAAAATGGATGAATCTCAGTAAAATCCAAATGTTCTTCAGTTTTAACGGTTTCTTTAAACCTTAAATCCCAAACCATAAACCTACACTGAAAAACCCTAAAAATATATATTATTACAATAGACAAAAGTAATTAAAAAAGAATCTTAATGCTTACCTAAACCCTAAAATAAAATATTTTTTTGTCATTTTATCAAAAACCATAACCCCTAAAGCCTAATAGCCATACCTTAAAACCATGAACAATACTAAGACCCTAATTATAAAACAATACATTAACCCAAAATAATAAACACTATATCATAAAACCCTAAAACTCTAAACAATAAACATTAAACCTTAAATTCTAAACCTTAAAACGCTATTACCGCTACGAAAGTTAAAGCCAAATGACGTTGTTTTGCTCAACATCTTTATCGGTGTTTTTGTGAAAGCGCCGCTAATGCCCCTACCTTTAGCAGCGTTTTTGTGAAAGCGCCACTAATGCCCTTACCTTTCGCGGCATTTTTGAGAAAACGATGCTAATGCCCTTACCTTTCGCGGTGTTTTTGGGAAGCGCCACTAATGCCCTTACCTTTCACGGCGTTTTTGTGAAAGCGCCGCTAATGCGCTTACCTTTAGTGTCGTTTTTGGGAAAGCACCGCTAATACCCTTACCTTTAGCGGCGTTTTTGTGAAAGCACCGCTAATGCCCTTACCTTTAGCGGTGTTTTTGTGAAAGCGCCGCTACTGCCCTTACATTTGCGGCGTTTTTGTGGAAGTGCTGCTAGTGATCAGACCTATAGCGGCGTTTTTATAAAAGCGCCGCTAATGCTCAAACCTATAGCCGCATTTTTACGAAAGCGCCACTAATTCTTTGATTTATAGCGGCGTTTTCAAAAAAACGCCGCTATTGCTCATTTTTAGCAGCGTTTTGCCCAAAAACGCAGCTATTGCTCAACTTTTTGCAGCGTTTTCTTTCGAACGCCGCTAATGTATAATATTTGTGGCCTTTTTTATTAAAACACCGCTAAAAATGCCGCTAAAAGTCTATTTTGGTGTCTTGGGACAGCAGCAGTAACGTGACTTTAGAAAATCACCATAAATTGTTGGAGTTGAGTTAGAGGCTGAATAAATATGTAATTAAAGCTTAATGAGTCTAGTTTCTTATAAAAGAAACCGTGTAAGCAAAAGAATTGCCGATAATGAGATATTTGAAATGGCGTGAGATAGAGTCAAATTGACTTTGAGGTCCCCTGTTCTGTTTTTAGAAAATCATTATAAATTGTAAAAAAAAGGTTATAAGATAAAATTTATATGCTTAGACTCTTTAATGAGCCTAGCTTCAAATTAAATAAATGAGAACATAATTTGAATTCTGTACAATGAGAAATTTGATTCGTAGTGAAGAGTGGTCAGAATAGTTAAATAGTGAAACAGGGGAAACTTTAAGAAAAATCTGGTATTGATTTGCCAAGCAAAAAAATTCTGAAAATTTTACGGATAGAAGATATATGAGTCTATTTTCAGGGAAAATTAATGGCACTTGATTTGGAGTTTCGTAGCTCCAGTTACAAATAATTTAATGACTGTTGCTCAGGAAGACAGCTTGTAGTGAATTGTGATTATGTTGTAAACATTGATAAAACTTGTTAATGAGTTGCTTATTGTTTTCATATGTATTTACTAAGCCTAAAGCTTACTCCCCTTTTCTTTCCCACATTCCCTAGGGTTGCCAGGTTAGCTCGGGTTGGAGGTCGACAGAGATATTATCACATTGTCGAGCCTACGCTATCGGCATAAGTATATCTTAGTGTTTCAAGTCTATGGCATGTATAGGGTTGTAAAGTTGAGTATGTAATAGTATGATTTAGCCAAAGGCATTGGCTTGTTCTTAAGGTAGTTTGATTATTCATATGCTTGTATGTTATTATCTCCTGTGATATGGTTTATAGCATGTATACTTAGAAATTGAATTGTGATTCATTGTTGAGTAAGTAAATGATGCAAGACTAATATATTGGTAAACATTTAATAATGCCTCATGAATGTTTTGGGTCTTGTAAGCCCGTTTAAGGGATAGTATACGTGTGTATGAAAAGTTTAAAATTTATCAAAAATTTTACAGCCTAGTTTTATATGATTGGTTGAGTTTAAGTCTAGTAGCACCTCGAACCCTGTTTCGACGAGGGATATGAGCGAAGGGTGTTACAAATCCGAAGTAGGAAAATTTACTGTGATAAAGTTTTAAGGCCTATTATACGATTGAATGCATGTGAGAAAATTTCGATAAAAAATTTTATCGATAGAAGGTCCAATTAGATTAGAAGGACTAAATTGTAAAAAGTGTAAAATATGTGTTCTAGTAGCTTTGAGTACTTAATTGAAATGAATTGGTAAATTAGAGGTCCTTATTTAGTAATTAGACCATTTTATATCATGATGGACAAAAATGGACATGGAAGGGTAAAATTTTAAAGAAGGGCCTGAAGGGCATTTTGGTCATTTGGTTAATAAAAGAATAAAAGGGAAAATAAAGTCAAAATTGTGTCCATCTTCTCCTACTTTGGCCGAAAATCACAAGGAAGCCATAGCTAGGGTTTCTTCAACTTTCAAGCTTGATAGTAAGTTCCTCCTAGCCCCATTCTAAATGCTCTTTATATTTTTGAAGCCCTCGTAGCCCGATTTACCTATTTCTACCATTATTTTAAGCTAGGGTTCATATTCAAAAATGTACCCATGTGTGATATGCATGTATTTTGATGTTTAATGGTAGAAAAATGAAGGTTTGATGTGTGATAAACAACTTTTATTAGGTGATTTTTAATGAAAATGCATAAAAGGACCTATTTGTAAAAGTTGTAAAACATGTGTATAAAATGTCATTTAGTAAAAAATATGGGCTGACATGAGCATGTATGTGTGACGGCTAGGCTTGGGTAACAAATAAAATAAGTACATTTCGTTATACGAGCCTAGGACTAAAGTGTAAATATGTCAAACTTTAGGGGTAAAAATGTAATTTTTGCCATAGTGGGATTTTTTGACTGAATTGAGTAATGTGATAATTAAATGAGTTAAATTTGGTATTATAGATCAAGAAAGATGAGGAATCGACCTTGATCGGGGAAAAGAAAAGATTTTGGACTAAATCAAATAACTTGTCATTTTGGACAGAGGTAAGTTCGTATGTAAATAATGCATCATTTTATTTTACTTTAATGTCTTAATGTTGTATGAAATGTGTGAATTGTATTATGTGACATAATCGACAAGTTTCGACAATTGATAAATGTGAACGGAAAATTCCAGTTGAACCTTAGGAATAGAGTAGGATACAAGTGACATGTCACTAGGAACCCAAGTGTATGATTGTATGATTATGTGATGTCTGGGTGCTAGTCTTGTACATCTACCAGTGGCTAGGTAATCCTACATATGTTGCGGATACCTGTCAGCTTGTGTGAGCAGCACTAAGTAGTTATGTCACGACCGTCAGCTTGTGTGAGCAGACTTGTGACTAGGTAAAGAACGAGCGTATAAGTGAAATGTGATAAGTGGTAGCTTCGGCTACATATATGTGGCACTTATGTGCAATTTTTTGAGTATCCAATAGTATTCTAATGTGTTCAATAGGAATAACAAAAGATGTGAAAATATGTGTGTTTTGTATGAAAATGTGATACAAGTGTGTACGAGAAATTCATAAGTATGAATGTTATAAGTGATGATATCGTGGTAAGTTGTGCTTGAGTAAGTTTAGCATATGTGAGCTCAATGATAAATGTATTATCTTTCTTTATACGAATTTTCATAGTAAAGATGATATTTATTTGCATATAAACTTACTAAGCTATATAGCTTACCCCTCCTTTCTTTTCCTTGTTTTATAGTGTCACCAAGCTAGCTTGGGATCAAGACTTGTCGGAGGCTTGCATCACACTATCAAAATCATTATTTTGGGTATTTGATACTTGTGATATTTTTTAAAAGTATGGCATGTATAGGGACTTGGTCAGTTTGTTATGTGTCATATTTGATTTGGCCAAAAAGTTGGCCTAAGTTAGTTGAAAGTTCATTTTGTATAAGGCCATTATAAGTTGGCTAATATTGGTCACTTTTATAGTCAAATGATGTTGTCTTCCATGAATGCGAATGTTGCATGTTTGGATAGATGAGTATGTGATGTTAGGCATGGTGATTGTGGTATGTGAATGGTGCGTGGATGCCTAAATTGTGGTCATTATGGTAGCTTAAGTATGCTATGAATTGTACCTATGCATTGGTCCTTGTGTGTATGTGTTTCAGGGTGGCAAATGGCTTGGTAAATAGCCTATATATTGTCCACACGAGTAGACACACGGGCGTATGTCCGGGCCGTGTGTGACACACGATTAGCCCCATAGGCATGTACTCCGACCGTGTGTCCCCTGCACCCTAGTTTTGCAAAATAGAATGCTCAGTAGTAAACACACGGGTAGAGACACGGCTGTATGTCTCGACCGTGTGGAGGACACGGCCATAGGACATGGGCGTATGGCCGTGTGAAGTCTGTACCTTAAATGCGAAAATTAAATTCACCACACGGCCTAGCACACGAGCGTGTGACTTAGCTGTGTGACCCTAAATGGTTGATGACGTCATAAACAAAGAGTTACACGGGCTAAGGACACGGGCATGTCCCTAGCCACACGGGCGTGTGAGACCACCCGGCCTACCCACATGGGCGTGTGACTCTCCAAAACAAGAAAATTATTTTAAGTGTCGAGAAAAGTTTTGAAAGTTCTTAGTTTTGTCCCTAACCACCTCAAATGTATGTATAAGGCCTCGTAGGCTCGTTTAAGGGACAACATACATATGTTTGAAAGTTTTAAATTAGACGTAAATTTTCTAACTCAGTTTTGCATGTTTATGTGTGTTTAAGTCTGGTAATGCCTCGTACCCTATTCTGGTGACAAATCTGGGTAAAGGGTGTTACGTTTAGTGGTATCAGAGCTATGATTTAGTCGATTCTCGGACTAACTTAGCATGTGTACGAGTCTAGCTGTACATGCCATATATGAATTGTGATAGTGTGACAACTCTTAACAATTTAAATTCTATTTTCATATAATAAATGGATCCCGATCAAGCCGTAGTTGATGACGTTGAAAGTAATGCGCCGGCTCCGCCCAAGGGACCGTGCCGCCGGATAGTAAATATGTGACAACTAGTCACGGAGTAGAGGCTCGAGAAATCTTTCTCCATATGATGAATGAGTGGTACACGGAGTTTATTCGGGCGAATCTGAATGCTTAACCTCCTCCACCCCCTCCTATTCCTAACTAGTTCCTGTAACGCCCCAAGGTATAGATATGATAAGAATGAGTAAGCCTCATGTGGATAAGATCCAAAAGTATGGAGCCAAAGAATTTCGAGCTAACATAGAGAATGACCCCGAGAGGGCAAAGTTTTGGCTCGAAAACACTATTCGGGTCTTCGATGAGCTTTCTTGTACTTTAGAGGAATGTTTGAAGTGTGCTATTACACTTTTGAGGGATTCAGCATATCATTGGTGGAAAACTCTAATATTGGTTGTACGCAGAGAGAGGGTTACATGGGATTTCTTCCAAGAGGAATTTCGAAAGAAGTACATAAGTCAGCAGCTTATCGATCAGAAGCGTAAAGAGTTTTTGAAATTGAAACAATGCCGAATGACTGTATCTGAATACGAGTGAGAGTTTGTCAGACTTAGTAAGTATGCTTGGGAATGTGTGTCTACAGAAGCTATTATGTGTAAGAGGTTCGAGGATGGACTGAATGAAAATATTAGAATATTTGTTGGAATTTTGAAACTGAAAGAATTTGTTGTGTGTAACTGCCCGATTTAGGGACTAAACAGAATAGTGGTTTCAAAACCACAAATCTGAAGTAGAAAATTTTATTGCGATTAAGTTTTAATATTTACTGTGTGATTGAATGACTGTGTGGAATTTTTGTTATGAAATTTTATTGTTTGGGTGCCCAATTTGGTATTTAGGACTAAATTGAAATAGGTGAAAATCTGTGTTCTAGTTCATAAAGGTACTTGTGAGTAATGGGTTTTTAAAGTGGAGGTCCTTAGATGGTAATTAGACCATTATACTTTAATTTGGACAAAAATACCCAAGGATGGATAAAAAATCTAAGGTTTTTAATGAAGGGCATTTTGGTCATTTGGTTAATAAAAGAATAAAATGGGAAAAATAAGCCAAAATGTGTTCATATTTTCTTCAACCTTGGCCGAATCTCCCTAATTCGCCATAGCTAGGGTTTTCAAGCTTCCAGGCTCAATAGTAAGTGCATCCTAGCCCCATTTTTAATGTTCTTTACATTTTTGAGATCCTCGTAGCTCGGTTTAGCTATTTCTACAATTATTTTGAGCTAGGGTTTAAGTTTAAAAATTTACCCATGAATTAAATGTATGTATTTTGATGTTTTTTGGAAGAATATGAATGTTTGGAGTGTGATAAGTAACTTTTACTAAGTGATTTTTGATGACATTGCATAAAAGGACTAGTTTGTAAAAGGTTATAAAATGTGTGTAAATGTGTGATTTAGTGCAAATTGTGGATTTCTATAGTTATGAAAATGGTTTTTCTAGGCTTAAAATGCAAGGAAATTGAATAAAAATTATTTTACGAGCCTAGGGGCAAAATCATAATTTTGTGAAACTTTAGGGGCAAAATTGTAATTTTTGCCATAGGATATTTTTGGGTTGATTTGAATAACGTCAGCATTGAATAAGTCAAATGTGTTATTATATATCAAGAAAGACGTTGAATCGACCTTGATCATGGAAAGGAAAAGATTGTGGACTAAATTGCAAAATTACTATATTTTTGCACCGTAAATTTTTATGTAAATAATATATCATTTTTATTTATGTTATAATATTTTGTCATATTATATGAGATATGGTTGGATAATTGAATCACTATTAGATGTAAATTGTGAATTGTGGTTGACTATGAATGAAGTTAATAAAGTAAGAATAAGTGAGACATTTCCCGGTTGAACCTTCGGAATTGAAAGATACGAATGGTATGTAGCTAGGTCACATGTATGGTACTGAGTGTACCACATGTGTACAAGAGAGCTACAAGATACAATAGCTAGGTCACATGAGTGGTACTAAGAGTACACCATGTGCACAAGAGAGCTATACTAGCTAGGCACATGTGTGGTATCGAGTGTATGCCACTATGTGTACAAGAGAGCTACCAAATGGCTAGGTCACATGGGTGGTACTGAGTATAGGCCACTGTGTGTACAAGAGAGCCAGGTCATATTGGTGGGCTGTGTGCGAAACCACCATGTATTTGTTATTAATCCGAAGAGGTCAATGGTAAATTAACTAATGGAAATTATGTGTGACCATGTGGTGATAAGTGTAGGTATATGTATGTGTATATGTATATGTATGTGTATATCTACGAGCAATGTGCTCGATATGTGATCAAACTTTGGTAAGTTTGATATGGGTAAGTGTTACTATGAAAGTTGATACAAGGAAATTTATGGGAAAAAGTGAAATTTGAAATAAAACAGTTTTGGACAGCAACAGTTGTGTGACTTTGAAAATTCACCAAAAATTGTGGCAATTGAATTAGAGGTTGGATGAGACATGAAATTAAATCTAATTGAGTGTATTTTCATATAAAAGAAACGAGTAATAGAATTTCATAATCTGTGATAATTGAATTTTTTTTAGACAGGGTCAGAATGATTTCGGAATCCCCTATTCTGAATTTCAAAAACTATTAAAAATTTTAAGAATATAATTATGGTTTATAATTTATACACTAAACTCCTTGATAATTCTACTTTCAATAGAAATAAACAGGAACATTATCCAAATTTTTTATGATGAGATAATTAATTTTTAATAAAGAGGGGTCGAAACTATCAGATCACAAAACAGGGGTGAATTTAATGAATAAACTGTACTTATTGGCTACACCAAAAATTTTGAAAATTTTATGGTGAGAAGATATGTGAGTCTAGTTTTAGGGAAAATTCACAGATCTTAATTTGGAGTTTTGTAACTCTAGATATATATAAATTGGTGACTATGACTCGCTTAGACAGCTTGTTGTGAATATAAGGGAATTGTGGAACTTTGTGTAATTATGATTGTTTTATCTTGACATCATATTATGAAGATTTATAAGATTATGTTAATAAATAGTTTATTATTTACGTACTTACTTACTAAGCTATATGCTTACTCCCTTTTCTTTCCCTTGTCTTATAGTGTTATCAAGCTGGCTCGGGATTCAGAGATCGTCGTAGATCTATCCACGCTATCAACCCCCTTTTGGTATTTTGAAAACAATATTTTGGGATTATGGCATGTATAGAGGACTTGGTTATTTTTTTATATGTCATGTTTGATTTGGCCTAAAATGTTGGCCTTTAATATTTGATAGCGTATTTTGTATATGGCTATTGATATTGGCTAATGTTGTTCAAGTTCTATGTTATGATGATGCATGATTTTGTTATATGAGTGTATAATGATTAAGTATGGAAAAGTGTGGCTTGTGAATGGTTGTGAGAAGAACACATCCTTGGGCACAAGTGTGTGCCCTTCAAGAAATTTTCCAATGTTTTCAAAGTTCTCGATTTAGTCCCGAATCGATTCCAAAGTATGTTTTGGACCTTGTAGATTCATATTAGGGACTTGACGATAAAAATTGAATTGTTTTAAATTGAATGCAAAATTTATGTTACGATTTTACACGATTGCATATGTTATGTTCAGGTAATACCTCATACCCTGTTCTGGGATAGAACACGGGTAAAGGGTGTTACATTGCGTTAGTTAAAAGAGCTTGTAAGGCGGAAGAGCTGTGTAAAGAAAAGAGAAAAGCTGAAATCGATACTAGAGATTCGAGGAAGAGACCGATGAATAAGTCATTTCAGTCCTCGTCTAAGAAGTCGAGGGATATACACCTTCGTTCGAATGTGTCAGCTGGAAATCATAGCAGAAATTGTGGGAAGCAATATTCGGGTTCTAAGGCCCAGACTACATCTATAGCGAGCGTCGGTAATGTCAGATCTAAAAGGCCCGAATGTCAACACTGTGGTAGGACACATCCTGGGGAATGTTGGATGATCACCCGGGCTTGTTTTAAATATGGTTCTCAAGATCATTTCATTAAGGATTGCACTGAGATGATTGAAAAAGATAACTCCCTAAATGTTAGATCAAGTAGTACAGCTGCTAGGGCGAGACCAGTGAAAAATATGGGACACATGGCCAATAGCTAGGGTGTATCCAAGAATTTAACTGTGAGAACAGAAGGGAGAGCACCTACGAGGACTTATGCCAACCGTGCTCGAGAAGATGTGTCATCCCCTGATGTGATCACTGGTACATTCTCTATTTATGATACTACTATTATTGCATTAATAGATCCTGGATCAACGCATTCTTATATTTGCATGAATCTGGTAACTAATATGAATTTGCCTATCGAGTCTACTGAGTTTTTGATTAAAGTGTCAAACCCTTTAGGCAAGTATGTGTTAGTAGATAAAGTTTCCAAGAATTGTCCTTTAACGATTTGAGGTCACTGTTTTCTAGCTAACTTAATGTTGTTGCCATTTGATGAGTTTGATGCTATTTTGGGTATGGACTGGTGGACATTGCATGATGCCAAGGTAAATTGTAGGTAGAAAATTTTTTAAATGAAATGTGAAAATGGTGAGGTTCTTCGGGTTGAAACAGAGGAAACCAGTGAACTGCCAGATGTGATTTCGTCTATGACAGCTCAGAAGTATGTAAAAAAAGGCTTTGAAGCATTTCTTGCGTATGTTTTGAACACAAAAGTGTCTGAATTGAAGATTGAATTTGTACTAGTAGTTTGTGAATTTTCGGATGTGTTCCTAGAAGAATTGTCGGTATTGCCACCAGAGAGAGATCTGGAGTTTGCTATTGATTTGTTACCGGGACTGCCCCAATATCGATTGCTTCGTATAGAATGGCTCCGACCGAATTAAAAAAGTTGAAGGCTCAGTTACAAGAGTTGACTGATAAGGGATTTGTGAGACCAAGCTTTTCTCCCTGGGGTGCTCCCGTGTTATTCGTTAAAAAGAAGGATTTACATTGACTACCGACAACTCAGCAAGGTGACTATAAAGAATAAGTATCCTTTATTGAGGATTGACAATTTGATCGACCAGTTGAAAGGAGCAACAGTGTTTTCAAAGATAGATTTGAGATCCGGCTACTATCAATTAAGGGTTAAAGACTCGGACATGCCAAAAACCTCGTTTAGAATAAGGTATGGACATTATGAGTTTCTTGTTATGCCATTTGGACTTACTAATGCTCCGGCTATATTTATAGATTTGATGAATCGAATTTTTCAGCCGTACTTGGGTAAATTTGTGGTCGTGTTTATAGATGATATCTAGATTTATTCCCGAGATGAGTCTGAGCATTCTGAGCATCTAAGAATTGTGTTGCAAACATTGAGAGATAAGAAATTGTTTGCTAAGTTTAGTAAGAGTGAGTTTTGGCTCCGAGAAGTCAGATTTTTCAGACACATTGTTTCTGTAAAAGGTATAAGAGTCGACCCAAGTAAGAGTTTGGCAATAGTTGATTGGAAAACGCCAAGAAATGTATCAGAGTTTAGAAGCTTTCTAGGCTTAACTGAGTATTTTAGACACTTTGTTAAAGGATTTTCGATGATTGCTACTCCAATGACAAGGTTGTTACAGAAAGATGTTAAGTTTGAATGGTCAGAAAAATGCCAAAAGAGTTTTGAGCAGTTGCAATCCTTATTGACTGAAGCACTTGTGTTAGTACAACCTGATTTCGGGAAGGAATTTGTAATTTATAGCGACGTGTCTTTAAATGGTCTTGGCTGTGTACTGATGCAAGAGGGCAAATTGATAGCTTACGCCTCGAGACAATTAAAGCCACATGAGAAGAACTATCCAACACACGACTTAGAGTTGGCTACCATTGTATTTGCCTTAAATATTTGGTGACATCATTTGTTTGGTGAGAGGAGCCACATCTATACTAACCATAAGAGTTTGAAGTACTTGATGACTCAGAAAGACCTAAATTTATGACAGTGGAGATGGCTAAAATTGCTAAAAGATTACGAGCTAGTGATTGACTATCATCCAAGAAAAGTGAATGTAGTCGCGGATGCTTTAAGCAGAAAATCCTTGTTTGCTTTGAGAGCTATGAATATGAGTTTGACCTTGTCTAGTGATGGGTCAGTCTTGGCTGAGATGAGAGTTAGACCAACATTTTTTTAGCAAATATGTGAAGCTTAGAAAAGTGATAGTGACTTGCAAGCCAAAAGAGCACAGTGTGAATCTACAAGTGAGACAGATTTTTGAATCAAGACGGATGATTGTTTGATGTTCCGAAACAGAGTTTGTGTTCCAAAAGATGCTGAGTTGATTTGAAAAATTTTGCACGAGGCACATAGTAGTTGTTTATCAATTCATCCAAGTAGTACTAAAATGTACAATGATTTACAGAATTTGTATTGGTGGTCGGGTATGACAAAGGATATTTTTGAATTTATATCAAAGTGTTTGCTATGTCAACAAGTAAAGGCCGAACATCAAGTGCCTTCGGCTTTACTTCAGCTAGTGATGGTACCCAAGTTAAAATGGGATAGGATCACGATGGATTTTGTGGCGGGACTGCCATTGACTCTGAAAAAGAAAGATGCCGTTTGGGTTATTGTTAATTGATTGACGAAATCGGCTCATTTTATTCCAATACACGCTAACTATTCACATGATAAGTTGGCAGAGTTATACATTGTTGAGATTGTGAGGTTACACAGAGTGCCTATTTCTATCATTTCGGACAGAGATCCGAGGTTTACTTCGAGGTTTTGGAAAAAGTTACAAGAAGCCTTGGAACAAAGTTGAACTTTAGTACCGCATTCCATCCACAAACCGACGACCAATCCAAAAGGGTAATTCATATCCTAGAAGATATGTTTCGGTGTTGTGTTCTTGAATTCGAAGGTAGTTGGGAAAAATGTCTACCTTTAGTCAAATTTGCTTACAACAACAGTATCTAGTTGAGTATAAAAATGGCAGCATACGAGGCATTATATGGCCGCAAGTGTCAAACTCATTTGTATTGGACTGAGCTCAGTGAAAGACAGATTCACGGGGTTGATTTAATTAAAGAAACCAAATAAAAGGAAAAGGTAATCCGTGATGGTTTAAAAGCTGCTTCAGATCGACAAAAGTCGTATGCAGATTTAAAAGAAAAAAGATCGAATTTTAGATTGGTGATAAAGTGTTTCTGAAGGTGTCTCCATGGAAAAGGATTTTGAGAATTGGGCCAGTGGCTTACCAATTAGCATTACCGTCAAAATTGGAATGGATTCATAATGTGTTTCATGTGTCGATGTTGCGATGATATCGTTCTAATCCATCACATGTGATTTCTCTGACAAAGGTTGAAATTCGACCAGATATGACATACGAGGAAGAACCGATTAAGATTCTGACTCGGGAAGACAAACAATTGAGAAATAAAAGTATAGCCTTAGTGAAAGTGTTGTGGCAAAGACATAGGGTTGAAGAGACTATGTGGGAACCCGAGGAAGACATGAGGAAACAGTACCCAAACCTTTTTTTCAGTAAGATTTTCAGGGACAAAAATCCCTAAAGGGGGAGAGTTGTAATAGCCTGATTTAGGGCCTAGTCAGAATAATGGTTTTGAGACCACAAATCTGAAGTAAGAAAATTTACTGTGATAAATTTTTAAGGCCTATAATATGATTGAATGCATGTGTGAGAATTCCGATAAGAAAATTTATCGATAGAGGGTCCAATTAGACTAGAAGGACTAAATTGCAAAAAGTGTAAAATATGTGTTCTAGAAGCTTTGAGTACTTAATTGAAATGAATTGGTAATTAGAGGTCCTTATTTAGTAATTAGACCATTTTATATCATGATGAAAACAATGGACATGGAAGGGTAAAATTTTAAAGAAATGCCTTAAAGGCTTTTTGGTCATTTGGTTAATAAAAGATAAAAAGGGAAAATAAAGTCAAAATTATGTCCATCTTCTCCTGCCTTGGTCGAAAATCACAAGGAAGCCATAGTTAGGGTTTCTTCAACTTTCAAGCTTGATAGTAAGTGCCTTCTAGCCCTGTTTTTAATGCTCTTTACATTTTTGAAGTCTTCGTAGCCCGATTTACCTATTTCTACCATTATTTTAAGCTAGGGTTCATATTCAAAAATTTACCCATGTGTGACATGCTTGTATTTTGATGTTTAATGGTAGAAAATGAAGGCTTGATGAGTGATAAACAACTTTTATTAGGTGATTTTTAATGAAAATACATAAAAGATTTTGTATAAGGCCATTGCAGATAGACTAATATTGGTTATAAGTATATTCTTATAATGATGTCTTTCATGAATGATGTGTTGATGTCTTGATTATGGATGTTTGGTCGTATGTATAAGCTTGGATTGGTGCTATGTTATGTTGTGTAGGTGTGTGCATTAAAGGGTGGCAAAATGGCTTGGTAAATAGCCTTTATTTTGTACACACGGTTAGACTCATGGGCGTGTGTCTAGGCCGTGTGAGACATACGGCTGGTCTCATGGGCATGTATTTAGGTCGTGTGTCCCCTGCACCTTAGTTTTGAGAAACAGAATGCTCAAAATTGAGCACACGGACAGAGACACGGGCGTGTGTCTCAGCCATGTGGACGACACGGGCTCGAACACAAGCATTTGCCCGGGCCGTGTAAAGTCTGCCCCTAATTTATGAAAATTAATTTTTCACACGGCCTAGCACACGAGCGTGTGACTTGGCCATGTAACCTCAATTTGGTCATGAGTTACAACTTAAAGAGTTACATGGGGTCGAGACACAGGCGTGTGTGACCACACGGCCTACCCACACGGGCGTGTCCCATATCCACATGGGCGTGTGACCCCTGTTTAGTGGAAAAAATTTTTGAGTTTCGTAAAATTTTCTAAAGTTCTCAGTTTAGTCCCGAATCACTTCTAATGCATGTTTTGGGCCTCGTAGGCTCGTATCAAGGAGTTTGTGATTAAATGCAAATGGTTTTAATTTGGACGAAATTTTATGACCCGAAATTGTATGTTTGTTTGTGTGATAAGTCTGGTAATGCCTTGTACTCTGTTCTGGCGTTGAATACGAGTAAGGGGTGTTACATCTTGGGTTAGTAAAAGAGCTTTTGTAAGCTTGTATAATACCCATAAATGATTATATATTTTTTAATATACGTGAATCACTTGTATTTTTATGTATAATGATGTTGAATTTAGTATTATTGATTGTAGTTGCTCCGACAATGAATGTGGCACCTCATAGGGTGGACCAAGTGATCGAGTCAAGTAATGGGGTGTTATAGTTTATTTATCAAGGAACTCCCCGTTACATATTGTCTCAACAAATTGTTTAGTTTCAAGAGTTAAACCTTCATAAAAGAAATCTAAAGTCTGCCAATTTTTAAAACCATTATGCAAGCAAGAACTTAACAAATCTTTGAAAGATTCGTAACATTGAAAATATGGTTCATTTGAATTTTGCAAGAAATTTTGATTCTGTCTTTTAAAAGCATTGATTTTTTATGTTGGAAAATTTTTCCTTAAAAATTTAGTTTGCATTTCTTACCAATTACCAATTGATCTTGGTTTTAAATTATTAAACCAATTTTTCACCTTATCTTTTAAAGAAAAAGGAAATAATTTGAGTTTATCAATTTCATTAGCACAAGGTGGATCATTAAAAGTGGCACATACTTCATCAAAATCTTTAAAATGTATGGAAGGACTTTCTGACTCTAAGCCATGGAAATTAGTAAGTAAAGTTATCATACCAGATTTGGACCGAAAGTTATTTGCATTCAAAGGAAACATAAAGCAAGAGGGTGTTGAGTTTCGAAGAGGTTGCAAGTAATCAAACATGGTGTGCCTGATGCAATCTCGACCGCATCATGTTACGACACAACTCGACGACACCGGGAATGGCTCGAATCATCTCCGAACCGAGTTAGTATCAGTGCCTTTTTCAAATCTCATTTTCATCAAAAGCTCTTTCAATTTCATCCATGATAGGTGAATATAGAGGTGTCTTAGTCAAAATACCAACACAGTTTTCACAATTCTTTCAAACTAAATGATGAGAATTAAAATCATGGTGCCAAATATACATAAATAAATCAGGAGTACAACCATCCTTTTAAAAGAAAAAAAAAGATTAAATAAAGAAAAATACTATAGGCAATAGAACCAGCCAAATATATATAAAGAAAAAAACACTTATAAACTTGTAAACTAAATCTTACCTTCCTGGCAAGGGCGCCAAAAACTTGACAGAAACTTTCTAAATTTACAACCCAAGTGCAAGTTATACAAGAAATAAAATCTCGGGAGTCCTAGGTCAATCCACAAGGAAGTTGATTAGAACTTACAAGAGCACAACTATTATGCTAGAACAAATATTTAACATATAACTTTGGAATGAGTGTCCAAAATGAAAATAGGAGCAAAAACACTAGAAAAAAATAAAAATCAATGAAAGAAATTAACTAAAAAGAATAAAAACAGATACTTGGAAGAAAATATGTTAGGGTTAGAAGATCAACTCGTGGTTCATATTAAGATTAAATTTTAGTACTCAATTAAAATTCACACAAAATGGAGATCCCAATCGGATAATCTAGCAATGTACATAAAATAATTAGCATTTGAATCCATGAGAAAATGTATGTCCATCAAAGGAGTGTCCAATATGATTATCCAATAAGTCCAAGAGTTTAGCAAATGAATCCATAAGTAAAGGATGTTGTAATATGAAAGTTTAACTATTTAAGTTTAGTCCAAAAATATAACATATGGTATTATAATCACTTGATAACTTCAAACTTATAAAAAAAGATTTCAAATATTTATTATGAAATTTTTTTATAGGTCTGCAACAAATCGAGGTTAATTTATCCAAGCATTCATTGTGACATCTATCGTTTATAACAAATAAAAGATCTTACTTTAAAAGTATGATTATGACAAGTGATTGATAATTGATTTAAGCTTAAATGATGAGTATGGAATTTACCTTAATATTTGCCCAGAGTTTCACCCTTCCATCTCAGCATTGAAAACTTAGAATAACATAACAAAATTAAACAACTCAAACTTACATGAAAAAGACATATTAGATATAAGAAACTTGAGATTTTATAAGGATAAAGAAACAAGAAACACTAACAAGAAAATGATCTTGCTTTCAACTTCAAGATGCCTCCTATTTTGAAACCAAAAGCTATTTATAGAGGTTCGTGAAAAGGAAAATGACAATGTAAAGGACTTGCTGGTAATAAATTGCTAGGCCCACTTCTTTGTCATCTTTTGGAGGCATTTTTCACATGTTAATTGAATAATTCTTTTGTGCAAGTTAATGACTCCCAACGGGAAAATTCCAAGAAAGTTGATTGAATGCTTGCATCTTGTACATTCACTGTAGAAATTTTAGCTCCAAATATCAAGTATGTTAAGAGATATGATCCAAACACAAAAATGCATCAAAATTATCCATCAATGTGAAACTTGTAACTTTCTCTTTGCTTTTGGATTTCTTCTCGATTCATTTTGGCATTGGTCTTCTGATAGTTGAATAGATTTTCAAATTCCCTTTCTGATGATATAAAGCACACCCAAAATGGAATTTTGGAGCTCGAGAAAAGATCAAAACCTAATAAGTGTTCCGGCTGGAAGTTTTGAATATGTCCAAATTACAAATTTTGAGTCTTTAAGCATTGTAGTCTCACTCACCATCTTGGATCAACTTTAGGTTTAGTGTACTTAATCTTATAGTTCCATGTATTGACATCTTCCAAACCTATTTTACTTGGAAATTCCACGTGGAATATTTTATTGAAACTAAATTGTGAAAAACACTAAAACCACACAATATTTACAATACAAACATAAGTGTTGATAAAAGGAGTTCATTATCTTAATTAGCCTTGGCACCTAGGTACTCTTTAGAAGTTTGCTTAAACCTTTTTGAATCCTTAGGCCTATTATGGCAAATAGTAGCAAAATATATGACTTAGAAGCTTGTTAATGTAAAAAAAGCTTGTGGCAGATAGTAGCCTTTTTCTTTCTCACATTACATGAAGAAAAAAATTGCCTTCTTCTTTCTCACATTGCACGAAGAAAAAACATTGCATAAGTTCATCTCTCCCTTGGGCAACAATCCCACTATTTGACATCAACTCATGTAAAGCTAAAGCTTAAGCAAAGTTCAATTTGATTCTCTGTTCCCAATATTATATGTTGCCTTAAAGTCCCCTAAATCCTTGGACAATGTCTTAAAGACCATTTTGATGTGTTATAATGTAGCTTTGTCCAATTGTTGACTACCTCAAAAAAAAAAAAATCTCATAAGCGTTAGCATATAATCTTTTACTAAGGTTTTAACTTTCTTGCTTGAAATTCATTAAATTTTTAATTACACACTATCTAACTAGCATAATTTAATCTTCAAATATATATTTTAAATTTGATATTTTCTAAACATTATGTTTTAAGAAAGCTTAAATGAAATATTGGTAGCTTAATTAAGATATGGTACTATAAAGCCTTCTCAAACCCTTATTATTTTCTTATGGTTCTAATATGTAACATTCCTTACTAGGATGAAGAAAACGACCATATAACTGAAAGGTTGAAAAGCTGACTTTTCATTTTGTTTGGTTGTGGGGAAAAAAAGGTCTTGGATTTAACATTTTCATGGAAAGTAGAGATTGAGGGATAAAGTCCGTTTCTATTCATATACTTTGAAATGGTTGGTCATAGTTGGGCATTGGACCCATCAATTGAAGCCAAGTGGTCCAAATCTAGCTTAGCTTTGTTTTGAAGGACACTCGATTAGCTTTTTATTATAAAGGATTGGGTGTTAGGTTTTTGAGTGATGGTTACTTCGCCTCTCTTTTTTGTCCATTACTCCACCATTTCAAGCCTTATTCCTTTCAAATGGGCCCCTCTCCTCTGCCTTCTAAGGCCATGTTTGGTATGATGCTGTAATCAGTATGCCACCCGCATTTATTCCCTTTAATTACTAAATGAGATTTTTTTTTTTTTCAAGAAAATGAATGTTAAAAATATGTTTTTAAGTATTCATTTAGAATTTAATTTTTCTATTTTATTTTTTAAATTTCATAATTCAAGTGTAATTATAAATACTGTTAATTTTTTTATCAAATTTAGGTTAATAGCGTCAATTTTTATTATATAACTATCAAGTAAGTAATTTTTTTCTATTTTAAAATATTACGCTAGTGAACTTAATAGAATAATTTAATGTTTTTCGCAATTGAACCTAAATTTTAAATTTTAAATTTTAAAAAGTAGGACTGATTTCTTTAAAATAAAAATAAATAGATTAAATTTCAAAGGGATAATATATCATTTAACCCATAATTTGTCCATTTATACTTGATTCGTCCCTAAATTTCTTTTGGACCTAGCTAGTCCCTGAACTTGTATTTCGTCAATTAGATTAGCCCTTCCACACCAACACTGTTACTTTGTGCTAACATGGCATTTCTAGCCAATCTGGTGGTGCCACATGGTAGCCTATCAAAACACCACGTGGCCAACATAATTTTTATATTTATATTTATATTTATATTTATATTCACACTAAGAGGCTATCATTTGGCACCATCAGATTGGCTAGTAGTGTTACCTCAACATAATTAACGGTGCTAGCGTAGAAGTACATTAACAAAATACAAGTTTAGAGACTAATTAGGTGAAAAGGGTTTAAGAACCAACAAATTAGAAATGAACAAATTCAAGGGTGAAATTGTATATTAACCCAATTTTAAATTTACAAAAAGTAGCGGTAATAAGGTTGCTAAGACTTGATGGAATTTGACAATTCCTATCGATTTATATTAATATGGAAGGGACCTGATTTGATTTGTAAATAAAAGAATTCAAATTGAAAATATTTTATTTAAAATTCATTCAAATAAAAATATTCAAAATCAAATTAATAAGGGGAGTGACCCTTTAAAATATTTATATATACGGTGAATCTAACGATTTTTTATTATTATCATCTAACAAATATTAATAACAAATTGATTAATTTTATATTTTTGGGATGGGATGTATAATACAATACTAAATATTGGATTTTTTTTTTTGAGAGTTCAACTATTTTAAATTCTAATAGTAATTTTTCTTATGCAGATTTATAATTGATGCCAATATAAACTATCGGATATCTCTTATCTCTATCCACTTTGATTTTAATTTGGATTTTACATTTATTAACTTTTATCTCTTATAAATAAAGTATAAGTTTGAAAATATTTTTAAATATTTATATATAATTTTTAATAAAAACATAACTAAATAATTATTATAATTATTTCTTATTTAATAAATCATAATTAAAAATTATGTGTTATCAATTAATTTTTTTTTATATAGAATAAGGAAGTTTCAACTGCTAATTAACGTTGTTAATTGTAATTCTGTTAATGTTCTTTATTTGGTTAAAATGATACGTTTTGATTTAACTTTTATTGAAACGGTGCATTTTGAGGGAAGGGGGAAACCTAGAGTTAAACAGGTCATTTTATGTTATAAGTAAAACAATGCATACTGCACTATGCCAAATAGGTACAATTGACCAATACCATGATCACTTTGTTAGCTTATTGAACCAATTATGTTTGCCAGAAAGTTATGGCCTAAGTACTTTTGTGTATAATCTCAAACTGGATATTGGCCAATACTTTAGGTTGTTCAAGCCTACCTCCTTAGTCGAAGGGTTTACATTGGCTCAATAGATTGAGGATGTCGTGGGCACTATCCCCATGAAGAGTACTCCTATGAGTAATGTGTACTCACCCAAACCCTTATTGCATGTTGTTAAAGGGTACCCTCATGTTGGATCCTCCATTTCACTTATGAGTCCTAACACAAACACTACCAAACACCCTGTTAAGGCCCTTTCTCAAAGTGAAATGGAGGATAGGAGAAAGAAAGGCCTCTGTTTTTTGTGTGCTTCAAGGTACACTTTAGGGAATAAGTGTGCTAAGTCACAATTCTATCAGTTAGTATTCGAGGCCTCAGTTGAAGGGAACATTGAGCCTAAGAATTCCACCTCTGATGAGTTTTAAGACTATCCAAAAAAGTTGAAATCTGCTAAATGAGCAGTTGAGTCAATTTCTCATGTTTTGTCACTCCACGCTCTCAATGGTTCACAAGGTCATAATACAATGTGCTTGTTAGCTACTATTGGTCACTGTGATGCCATAATCCTGGTTGACTCAGGTAGCACTCACAATTTTGTGGACTACTAACTAATGAAGAAATTGCATCTTTTAGTGGACCCCTCTTGCAAACTTAAGGTGATGGTTGCTAACAAAGTTTAGGTAGAACCTAAGGAGTGTGTTGTTCAATGTTGTGGGAGCCTCAAAGGTATCAGTTCTCCATTGATTTCATGGTCCTTCCGGTCAAAGTATGTGATTTGGTCATTGGTGTCCAATACCTTCTCTTATTGGGATCTATTATCTGGAACTTCTCTTCACTAACTATGCAATTTGAGTACTTGGGCAAATCATGCACACTTCAAGGTCTTTTACCTAGGGGGTTACATGTGGTCACTAGTGCATAGTTATCCAAATGCTTTAGTGTATTAGGATAAGGCTCTAATCCTATGTTTCTCACAACTTCTTATCACACCACTTTAACATTAGTTGACCAACCCCTGTAAGATGATATTAAGCTACTGTTAATTGAGTTTAGAGATGTCTTTCAACTTCCTACTGGTCTCCCTCCTATCAAGTTACAAGATCACAGAATTCCTCTCCAAAATAAGGCCCAAGTAGTCAAAGTTAGGCCATATCGATACCTGCTATTCAGAAAAATAAGATTGAGAGGCTCATCAAGGAAATGTTGGATGTTGGCATTGTTAGGGATAGTAATGTCCCTTTGCTTTACCAATCGTAATGGTTAAGAAAAAAGATGGAAGTTGAAGGTTATATGTTAATTATCAACAGCTTTACTAGCTGATAATTGAGGACAAATTTTCTATCCTTGTGATTGAGGAACTACTAGATGAGTTGAGGCAAGCAATTTACTTCTCTAAGCTAGATTTCAGGTTTGGTTATCACCAAATCAGAATGTGGGAAGAGGATATCCATAAAACAACATTTCAAATAGATGAAGGGCATTATGAATTCTTGGTCATGCCCTTTGGCTTGACCAATGCTCCTTCCAGTTTCTAGTCCCTCATGAATAACATCTTCAAGTAGTTACTTAAAAAGTTAGTCTTGGTCTTTTTCGATGATATCCTGGTTTATTCTACTGACTAGTCCAACCACTTGAGGCATTTGGGAGAAGTCTTCACATCCTTAGGCACCATCAGTTGTATGCAAAAAAGGGGAAATACAACTTTGGTAACACACAAATAGAATATTTGGGACAAATTTTTTCAAGAGGAACAGTCTCCATGGATTTATCTAACGTTGAAAGGTCCTTAATTAGCCCACACCCTCTTCAGTGAAGGAGCTGAGAGGATTTTTAGGACTCTCAAGGTATTATAGGAGATTCATCAAGTAGTATGGAGTTATTGCCAAATCCTTAATAACCTTATTAAAAAAAGAGGTTCCTTGGAACTAGTCTGATAGTGAGCAGGGAGCTTTTGATAAACTCAAATAGGCAGTGTGACTCAAACTCTTGTTTTGACTCTCCCTAACTTCAAGGAAGAATTTTTTGTTGAAACTGATGCTTGTGGCTAGGGTGTAAGGGCAGTTTTACAATAGCAAGGAAGACCTATTGCCATTTTCAGCAAGGGACTAAGGATCAAACATCAAACCTTGTCCATTTATGATAAGGAGATGCTCGTTGTGCTGCTAGCTATCAAGAAGTGGCACCCTTACCTCTTTGGTCAACATTTCCTCATCAAAACTGATCATCAAAGTTTGAGATTTCTCTCTGACAGACAAGCTATCACTCCATATCAACAGAAATGGGTTGCCAAGATACTTGGTTATGATTACACTATTATATCCAAACAAGAGAGCCAAAACACAGTTGTTGATGCCTTATCTCGCCGAGACCACCCACAAGAAGGGTGTAACACCTCAAACTTGACCCAGATGCTATGGCCAAATCCAGCATGTCACATTGAAGTGTTTTTGCGAAAACCTTGTTTTTATTAAAAACCCTTCTTAAGAAAAAGTTAAGTAAAATCCTTATTTGTATTTCTTTTCAAAATGAGGTGTATTCAAAAGCTATTTCTTGTTATAAATTACTAATTACTTCGAAAATATTTACTGCGGAAGCTTAATTTAAAAAAACAACAATAAATTTTAGATAATCTTGAAAAGTGGATGAAGCAACTAAATCCATGTTTTGTTTCTAAATATAAAACATAATAACAATAATGAAATAAAACCCAGAGATAAGGCCTTATTATAATCCGAACTAAAATAATTTCAAAATACTAGGAATTCTAAAGAAAATCCAAATAATAATATCTTGCTAGCTGGCCATCTCTAAGTCCCACCATCCGTCGAACCGCATACTAAAGGTCACCTGAAAATATTAAAAAAGGGAGTGAATTTCAAAACTCAGTGTGTACTTCCTTCAACAAACAATAGCATGCATTAACCAAATCATTTTGGGCCTGAGCCCAATACAAGTACGGTGGCCCTTGGCCTTAATAGGGTCTTAGCCCATATCGATTTCCACATAGCACATTTAATTGCACCGAAGCCCATTTCAACATCAAATTACAGTTCATGTATGCAATGCTTATATCTCATCATCATGTACACCCCCTTCCAACCCACACTCTTATAGGGAGATACTCAACCCACCCGTCCTTATTACAACCCGGTGTGGAACCAATGCGGTCCACTTAACGGTGCAGCATAGCTACTTATATACGGTGTATTATTGGTTACAGCACTACTTAATGGTGTAGCAAAGCTGCTCGGTGGCTTATAGCCTTACGGTGGATCCACAATCGTCAAGCAACCGTGCGACCCTCAATTACACTTCCTTCATTCAAAATCCCAGCCCATATGCAATATTGTAATGCATGAATGCAGCAAATAACATGTAACATGCATTAATTATACTAATACACATAGAGGTATTTTGGTCATTTTACTACCCAAAGGTATTTTGGTAATTTTACTTTACAAGGGTATTTCAGTAATTCTACCCTACAAGGGTGTTTTAGCAGTTCTACCCTATAGGGGTATTTTGGTAATTCTTAATAGTATGGGTTTTAATTATGAACTTTGGCCCGTCAACAAATCCTAGTTGGTCAAAGTGAACAGACACTATGCACCAGGTAGAATTTCAGAGAAGAGGAGGTGGGTCATCAAGACCGCTTAAGTACCAAGCTCCCCCTAGATCCAATCCTAGACATGCATATGCCCATTGCCACACCTTAACCGCACGACTTGCCCACAAACTTGCTTTATAGTTATTGAAGTTTTATGAGTATTTGAGAAATCATTAGGAACTAGGCCTACAAGTCCACTATAAAACACTAGCGAGCTCACTTACTTACCTATATCATTTAGCCCATCAGACCCAATCACCTACATATATGGCCCTTTAGGCCCAATTACACAAATATGACCCATTAGGCCTAATATTATACAGATTCATGCAACTATATGCTTATTTCATCACTTATAACAAATTATCAGTTTTATCTATTATGGGCCTTATGTCCCATGGGGCCCATTTGGCCCATCCCGGCCCGATTGGCCAATACACGACCTAAGTCCATGAGATCGCTTATGGGGTTTCCGGTAACTTATCGATTTTCCCCTCACGAGTGTTCGTGCACTTGCAAGACTACTGTAGCCAACTTTTAGCTTTTCAGCATTTCAGAATTTTGCCGACCTGATGTGTGTGTATAGTGTATGTACACACTTGATAATAAAGCATGCCGCAATTCTTTTAGTCACGACCCTTGAGCGACACTTCTTAAACAGTCCCTTCCTTTAATCACTAATCACGAGCACTCTTAGATCTATACTTACAAAACCCGAAACACCTAAGGAGTAATTCGGCAGAGATCTGACTGAAGATTCGATGCTAATTCCCTACCAAAATCGATTAGGAAGAGTGAGGGAGAGGAGTAATCGATATTAATAATAGTAACCAAAAAAGAAATAAGGTACTTACACCAACAGAGTAATCGGCCCAAGGACTTTTCGGCTTGTCGGCTTTTAAACTAATATGGTGAATAAGTTTTATTCGGCACAAATTAAAGAAGAAGAGTAGAAAAAGGATTCAGCTAAACCAAGGGTAAATCTAGGAGAATTTGAGAAGAAAAATAAGAAAATTCAGCAAGTAAGGGAAAAGAATTTAGACTAACAAAAATTGGGGAGGTGAAAGAATAAAAATCGACATCACAAAGAAAAAGAAAAAGATGAGGGATTCGAAATTAACTAGGACCTCAAATTCGGCACACATATATATAGCCTATAGCCGAAGCTTAGCTACCCCTAAAGTCCCAATCAGCTCCACCTCTTCTCTATCTCATCTCCTCGTTTTTCTCCCTGATAACTCCCCAATCCTTTTCCTAAATTTTCTCTTCTGATCACTCTCTTTAGAGTCCATCATCACACCACTTCCAACCTTCTAGATGGCCAAAATTAAACTCCTAAAAAAATACCAAGCTAGGATTCGAACCTAGGATCTCCTTGCTAGCCCATAATGCCACCTTCCTATACCCTAAGTGGCATCTCTTAGCCACTCCACCACAATGCTCTTTGATGCCATTTTTCCTCATTTTTATTTAAAAGCCCAACTACTCACCACCCTAGTTCTTTTAATAATTAATTAAAAATTCATTCACCTTAAAGCTTGGACTCGAAACTTAATCAATGGACTACTAACACATACATAATGCTTAGCTACAATATTAAGCTCACATTTCTCATCAAAACTAAAAAAGAAAGGTTCGGGATTTTTGGGGCGTTACAAAGGGCAATTATTTCAGTGTATTGGGAGTCTTTCTTGGTCTGAGGTATGGGGATAGATTCTTAACTCTTGTTTCATTGACCCCACACTATAACAAATCTGTCTTGATCTCTAACAAGATGCTCAACTTCATCCTAAGTGCTTATGGGATGGTAAAGTTCTATGGAGAAAAAGGAAGGTGGTAGTTGGCCAGGATTTCGAATTAAGGAATAAGTTTTTTGACTGGTTCCATTGTGGGTCTGTTAGGGGTCTCTCAGGTTCATGCAACCAAACATTGTATTTCCAGCCTTTTGTATTGGAAGGGACTCTCTACAAATATGAAGAAATGGGTTAAGGAGTGTGTTATCTGCCAAAGGTGCAAATATGATCATTCAGCCTCTCTAGATTTGTTACAACCTTTTCCAGTTTTTGATCAAGCTTGGAAAACTGTAAGCTTATTGAAGGACTTCTATCATCAAAAAAGAAGGATACCATCCTTGTTGTGGTTGACAAACTCACTAAGTATGGTCACTTCTTGACTTTATCGCACGCTTTTACTACCTTAATTGTAGCTTAACAATACTTGGAGCATATTTACAAACTGCATGGTGTTCCAGAATGCATTGTTTTGGACAAGGATAAAGTGTTTATTAGTTTCTTTTGGCAAACGCTGTTCAAACACTTAAGTGTCAAGTTATATCTGTCCACAACGTATCACCCCTAAACCGATGGTCAAACCGAAGCCCTTAATAGATGCCTAGAGTGCTACTTGTGATGCATGTGTAGGAAAAACCTTCTTATTAGGCCTCATGGCTTCCCTTTGCTGAATGGTGGTATAACACCACTTACCACTCGACCTTACAAGTTACTCCCTATGAGGCTTTATATGAACAAGAACCTCCTCATCATCTGCCATATTTAGCAGGGGCATCTTAGGTTGCTATAGTGGATAGGAGTCTCCAACAGAGGGAAATAGCTCATAACATGTTATAATTTCACTTAAAAAGGTCTCAAGAGCGAATTAAACAAATGGCAGATAAGAAGAGATCAGAACGAGTTTTTCAAATAAGGGACTTGGTTTATTTGAAGCTCCAACACCATAGGCAACACTCGATCAGAAAAAGGGGGAATTAGAAGCTAAGCCTCATTATTTTGGGCCTATCTTGTGGAAGCTAAGAGGGGACATGTTGCTTATACCTTAAGGCTACCAGATAATGCTCGAATCCATCCAACTTTCCATGTTTCTCAGTTGAAGAAACACATTGGTTCAGCCCCGAGTTCTACTACACTTCCTCCATACGAATTTGGATGGTGCTTTAGCTAAAACACCAGTTCAAATATTGGACAGACGAATAATTAAGCAAGGTAATCAAGTAGCTGCAGAGGTGTTGGTTGAGTGGGCTAACACTTTCCCTGGAGACTCGGCGTGGGAACATTTGACTAAGTTACAAAAGCAGTATCTATTTTTTTATCCTTAAGGGCAAGGATCGTGCTTGAGGAAGGGGTATGATATGGAATAAGCAAGTTTCAATGGCTAATTAACGTTCTTAATTGTAATTCTGTTAATGTTCGTTATTTGGTTAAAACGATACGTTTTGATTTAGCTTTTATTGAAACGATGCACTTTGGGGGGAAAGGGGAAACCTAGAGTTAAACGAGTCATTTTATGTCATAAGTAAAATGGTGTGTACTAGCCTATGCCAAACTATTCTTTGTTGTTGTTATTCAGCTTTTATTGGCCAATCCGTTGGGCAGGGAGGCAATTAAGTAATACACACGGTTTTCTTCCTCTCAACTCTCTTTCTCTTCTCTGGTTTTCCTATCCATTCTCATCATCTTCTTCCAACCCTCTTCTCTCAAACCTTTGGTTCTCATCATGTTTTTAATGAAACCTAAGTTAAAATACAAGAAAAGCTTATAATGTAAAAAAAAAATTAAAATAAACTAAATTTATCTTATATTCGGTGTTATGTTAAGTTTTTTTAAGAAAAAATTATCATCTATCTGTTCAAAGTCAGTTTAAAAATAATATTTTGAAAATAAATAATTTTTTGAAATATTTTTTTAAATATAATTTTTATTAATTAAAATTTAAAAATATAAAAAATATAACTTCCGCACGGCCATGCATACTTAGTGATAATAATAATTTCTAATTGAACTTCGTATATGTTCATAATAATGGAATGTCAAGCTGTGTCCAAATCTCTTTAAGTGGAGCTTCAACTTTCTAAATTATATTTTGAGTTTTTTTTTTAAGTTAGGTATTGAACTTGATAATTGTTTTCACATTAAGATTTGAACTTATTTTTTGTTCAAGTTAGACTCTGAACTTAGCAAATATTCTCACATTAGGACTTAAACTTTTTTTGCTCTAGTTAGTCCTTAAAAACTTTAAAGTTCAAGCCCCAATGTGAAATCATTGCCAAGCTTAATCTCTAACGTGAAAACGGGTGTAAAATTTAAGGTCTAACTTGGACAAAAAAAATTTAAGTTCCAATGTGAGAAAGATTACTTAATTCAAACTCCAATATAAAAATAATTGTCAAATTCAAAAGTTAACTTAAACAAAAAATAAATAAATCTCAATATAAGAAAAAATAGAAAAATTTCCAATTTCAGATCATAAATAATTATTTAACTTTTTTATAGTGACAAATTCAATTTGATCTAAATAAACTTCTCTTTTGTACTTAAAATAGTTTTTTTTTACTGCATTGTACTTTCCTACTTCCGCTAAAAAATACGCGTAACAAACTTATCTACTCAATCTTAATTCGATTAAAATTATTTTTGTTTTTGTTGTAACAGTCTAAAAATCATAGATTCAATTGTATTTAATTGTTTAAATTCAATCGTATTAAAATTATCGTATTTTTGTTGGACATTGTGGGATAGACTCTATGTGTCTAATTGCAATGTTTTGCAAGCATTGTTGGAGATTTTAGCCAACCCGGATTCTCTTCCAAATCGTATCTTCGAAGCCAGATATTTCCTGACCTGCAATTTTATGGATTTTGTGGAAGGTAGTAATCCTTCACTTATTTGGAGGAGTATTTATGTTGCTAAGTCTTTGCTTGCAAGAGGGCTTCGATGGAGAGTAGCTACTGGGCATAATATTAATGTTTTTTTCTGACCCATGGCTGTCGAATGATGATAACTTTAATGTGGCTTCAAGTCCGCTTGAGGGAATGGAACATCTACGATTCAGTGATTTATTTGAGATTAATGGTGACTGTTGGGACTTTTCTTTGATTAAAGGCATTTTGGCCCCCTACGATGCGGAACGTATTTTGCGGATTCCTTTTGTGTCATTAAACCCCTCGATTGTCTCATTTGGCACTACATTAGCACAAGTTTGTATGAGGTGAAGTCGGGCTATGGAGTGGTTCTAGATATGGGCACTAGTTTAATGCCTCTTGCAGAGGAGGGCTCTTGGGGTTCGTTGTGGAGCCTAGAGTTGCGACCGAAAGTCAACGAGTTTTTGTGGCGCTGTTTAAGGAAGCTTGTCGCCATTAGGGAAGCTTTGTCTGCTGAAAAATCTCAATTTTGATCGAGTAATTGTGGGATGAAGTCATTAATGCGTTCAAAAGCTCCTAGGAGTCATCTTTTCGAGTTTGGTGTTGTTCTTCAAAAATGCTTTCTATCGAAATCCTCTTTCCATTTTTTATCTTTTAGGTGGATATGACGAAGTGCTAGTAAGGCTGACTCTTAGAGTAGCCTTATTTCATGCGAATCATAAAGTGTGGGAGGATTCTCCCTCGTTTCTCGGAAGTTTTTTCATTTTTTATAATGTTTCTCCTTTCATTTGATAATATTAAGGGATGTAGGTATTTATTTATGGGGTAAGCTTGCCCGTTTAAGTATTTAGGCACATCTTTTTATTGATAATATGATTTTCTGTTAAAAAAATAGAGGTAATTTAGGAATAGTATAAAAAAAGCATAACAAATATACAAGTTGTTAGTTTTAGTGCCTAAAATATTATGGGTAATATCACATTTGGTTTATCTACTTCACAAAATATTTAATGTGGTACATGAAGTATCCATATGTTTTATTATGGTACATGTGCTTTCATTAAAAGTCTAATTTGATACATGTATTTAAAAATTTCTAATGTGGTACCTGAACTATTAATATTTGTTTTATTATGGTACACAATGTTAACATCGTTAGAGAATTGCTAAATTGGCCAATAAAAATGTGACACAATTTTTTTATGGTTAAACTACCTAATTGGTCATCCAACTTTTAGGATGCTTTTATTTTGGTTACCCAAAATAAAATCCTTGCAATTTGGTCACCCAACTTTTAGGGGGCTTTTATTTTAATCACTCAAGTATTAAATCTGTAATGACGATTAACCATACATGCCATATTATGTTTGCACTTTCATTTTAGTCTCCCAACTTTTAGGTTGCTTTCATTTTTGTCACCCGAAAATTATCTTTTTTTAGTATTGATTGGGGCAAAACAAAATCAATGATTAAAGTGAAAAAGATGTAGAAACTAAAATAATACATAAAAATTGTCAAATTGTACTTGTTTATCCAATTGCCGAAAATTCTAAATTTGAGTTTTGAAACATAAAATTTTAAATATTAAGATTCAAAATTATAGTAGCAAATCAGTTGACATTATCAATGGATAATTTTTTCGATAATTTATTTAATTTATTTTGATGTTTTGAGATTATTTTAAAAAATTATCAATGAAAATTATTGTCTTTAATAGTTATCTACTAAACCCAAATTTCTTTTGATTATATAATCTTAAATCTTTCATTCTAGCTAAAAGCAAATAAATTTAGGGCATAAACCCGATCAAACAATGAACAAAGTGAAGAAAATAAGAATCGAAAAGATCGAACACACAAATTGTACGTGGCAAAACTCCCCAAAAGGTGATAAAAAAACCACGAGCAAAAGGAGATTTCACTATAACAAAGGATAGTACAAAAGATGGGGAGAATTAAAAGAAAACCCAAAGTCCCGCAAGAAAAACCCTTCGAAACAAAGAACAAAAATTCTCTTAATCTAAATATTTTTGTTGTGTAAACCTAGAGTAACTAAGGCCTATATGTAGGCTAAAATTCTAGCATATATGACTACAACAACTCTAGGTTAATTAGAATTTAAGTGGGAAACTAAAAATAAAGTTTAATTGGAAAAAGAAAAGCCAAATAAATTTTGGTCAAAACAAGAGGCATTCTCCCACAAATCTCCACATTGACTCATATTTGGACCAACTCTCTTGCCAAGCCGTGTTACGGGCTTAACTAATTCTTCGTCAGATATTTACCAAGTCCAAGCAATGCTCAGACTTTGAAACTAGAAGCCTCTTTGTCAATATGCTGGTCGAATTGTATTCTGTGCCAATTTTAAGAAACTGAATATCCCATTGAATGATTACCTCTCGAACAAAATGATAACGAATGTCTATGTGCTTCGTTCTCTTGTGATGCATTTGATCTTTGGTGAGATGCATGATACTTTGACTATCACAATATATGACAATTACCCCTTTTTTACTTACCAGTTCACTGAACAAGTCTTTTAAACAAATTGCGTCTTTTAGTGCTTCTGTAATTGACATGTATTTTGCTTCGGTAGTCGACAAAGTCATTGTAGCTTGAAGTGTCATTTTCCAACTAATGGCACAATTCCCAAAAGTAAATAGGTAACCAGTGAGAAACCTTCTTCGATCTAAGTCTCCTATATAATTAGAATCAACATATTAGACTAAACCCTTTTGAGTTATTCCAAACTCTAAGTACATGTTAGAAGTACCCCATAAATATATGAAAATCCACTTAACTGCTTACTAATGTAACTTACATGGATTGGCCATGTATCAGCTACCAACACTAACAGCATGTGAAGTATCAGGATGAGTGCATACCATCGCATGCATCAAACTTCCAACTACACTTGAATAAGGTACTTTTGACATGTACCTTTCATCTTCTTCATTCTGTGGGGAATCTGAAATTGAGAGTTTAAAGTTTACAACTAAAGGAGTACTTACCAGTTTTGCATCTTGCATCTCTAATCAATCAGGGATGTTTTTGATTTACTTTTGTTGCAATAAAAACAATTCTCGGAATGTCTATCTCTCAAAATTCCCATCCTAAGTTTTTTTTTCTACACCTAAATCTTTCATCTCGAACTTAAAGTTAAACATGGTTTTAAGACGATTAATATCAAATGGATTCTTAACCGCAATTAACATATCATCAACATAAAGCAACAAATATATAAAAGAATCATCATCAAGACAATATAGATAAATACAACTGTCATACTTACTTCAAGAAAAACCAATACTTGACATGAATGAGTCAAACTTTTAATCACTATTGAGGAGATTGCTTCAAATTGTAGAAAGACTTTTTAAAAGACAAACATAATCTTCTTTACCTTTAAATTTGAAGCCTTTCGGTTGTTGCATGTAGATATCCTCCTCAAGGTCACCGTGAAAGAAATTAGTCTTTACATCTAACTATTCTAACTTAAGATTATTTGATGCAATAAGGGCTAAAAGCGCCCGAATGGACGTTTATATCACAACGGGAGAGAAAACATCATGAAAACCGACTTCCTTCACTTGATTGTACCCTTTTGCAACCAGTCTTACCTTGTATCTAGCGTCGTTATGACCCAAACCTTCCTTCTTTTTAAACACTCATTTGCAACCAACGATTATTTTACCAATAGGTGGTTCAATTAGCCTCTAAGTCTAGTTCTTTTGAAACGATTTCATCTCTTCTTCCCTTGTAACAAGTCATCTACTAGAATCAAAGGCTTGAATTGCCTCATAATAACATAAAGGATCGGTTGAATTAATGCTCTTATCAACACTTAGAGCATAAGCCACTAGGTTTCCTACACAATATTTCTGTGGTAGTCGTATTTCTCGCCTTTTCCTATCACGAGCTAACTTATAATTAGTTAACCGAGATGATGAAAGGTACATGAAGTTCGGATGGAACCCAAAACAGATCCGAAACAGCTTCAAACTTGTAAAAATCATAAATTTGTCGTGTTGCCATGACGTCATAAGACTCTTTATTAGGACAAGACCACTGCTCATCATGACATCACCTCTTGTTTTGGCTTTTGACTCCACCTTGCTCGAGACACTCTAATTTGTTGTGTCTTTAAAAATAAAAGTCCCCTTTTTTTATCGAAACATGACAGATTCATCAAATGTAACATCTCTACTAACAATTATTTTGTCAAATTTTGAACACCATAACTTAAAACCTTTTGTACCGGCAGAGTATCCCAAAAAGATGCATTTAACGACCCTTGGTTTGAGCTTTCCTCGGCTTGCTTTAGCATAAACAGGTCAACCAAAAATTCTAAGATTAGAATAATTAGAAGGATTACTTGACCATATCTCCTCTGGAACTTTATCATTCAATGCTAAATGAGGAGAGCGGTTTACCAAATAACTTGTTAGGTTTATGGCTTCAGCCCAAAATTCATTCCCTAAGCCTGTATTAGAAAGCATGCATCGAGCTTTTTCCAATAAGGTTCTATTCATTCTTTTTGCAAATCTATTCTGCTGCGAAGTTTCAACAATGGTTCGATGTCTTTCAATTCCTTCTCGTTTACATAAATTATTAAACTCTTAAAAATAGAACTCAAGATCATTATCCATTCTCAACCACTTTACAAGTTTTCTAGTTTGTTTTTCTAATAGTATCTTCCACTATTTGAAGATTTCGAAGACTTTGCTTTTCTGTTTCAAGAAATAAACCCAAACTTTTCTAGAGTGATTATCAATAAAAGTTAGGAAATATTTATTACCTCCTTTTGAGATGTCAAAATATGGACCCCATAAATCGGAATGAATGTAATCTAGAGTCTGTTTTCTTTTGTGTACTACTGAATCAAAACTAACTTGGGTTTGTTTCCCAAAAATGCAATACTCGCAGAAATCTAACTTACCAACTATAGTGTCTTTGAGAAAACCTCTATTGCACAAGAATGCCATACCTTTCTCACTTATATGACCCAATCACATGCACCAAAGTTTGGTTGAGTTACAATTGGTAGAGAAAAAGTCACATCATGCGGTCCCAATGTTAGGTTGATTCTCATCTCGATGTGGTGGCGATTTTGGTTTTTCTTCGGTAATCACAATCGCACCAATAACCATTGACCCTTACAGAATGTATAGGCTGCCCTTTTTCTGTCCTATCATCGCAACAAAAGCCCCATGAGAAACATTTAAGTCATTTGACTCAATAACTATCCTACAACTGTTAGAATCCAAAATTCCCAATAAGATAAAATTTTTATTTAAACCAGGAATATACTGACATTTGAAAGTGTCTGAATAATTCCATCGTGCATCCTAATTTGTACTATTCCAATTCTGAATATTTTACATGAAGAGTTATTCCCCATCAGTACAACTCCACATTCAATTGAACTATACGTGGAGAACCAGGCCCTGTTGGGACACATGTCATAGGAGAACCTTGAATCTAATTGTTGACACAAACAAGAAATCATCACCTCTGTCCTCGGCTACACTAACATCAGCAACTTTGACTTTCTGTTTATCTTTCTCATTGTTTTCGACATCCTTTTTTATTTTATTTTGAACTTTCCAACATTCTGCCTTAACATGGCCCACCTTTTTACAATATCTAAATTATTTTTCATGATTTCTGAATTTGGACATTTCTTTCAACCTGTTTCTATTTGTCTTTCTAGTTTGTTGTCTGTCTTTTGCAACTAGAACTGAGGCTTGCCTATTTGATTTTTTGTTTGAGACTAACTTGTTGTCGAGTTTATCCTTGCCCAAAAGATTCCCCTTTACATTCTCGAACGAGAAATGATCTCTCCCATAAATTAGAGTTTCCTTGGAAGTTTTATAAGAAGATGGCAAAGAGCATAACAACAACATAGCTTGATCATCGCCATTAATCTCTGCTTCGAAATTCTTTAAGTCATTAAGAAGGGTAACAAACTCGCTAATATGAGTTCTGATGGACTCATCTTTAGTCATCCTGAACATGTAGAGACATTGTTTTAATATTATCTTGTTGGTCAGATATTTCATCACATATAAGGCTTTTAGTTTCTTCCATAACGTGGATGTTGTTTTCTCCTTCAAAATCTCTTGCAGCACATTATTCGTGAGGCATAATTGAATAGTGGATAAAGCCTTTTCATCGAGCTCTTCCCATTTTGACTTATCCATATCTACAGGCTTTTTCCCGTAATGACATTTTTCAGACCAATCTAAACCAGTATTGCCGTCATCCAAACTTACCACAAACTGAAATTTACAATTACGTTAAACTTCTCAATATCAAACCTTGACACTACCATCTCTGAACGGGTTGGCTACGGAAGTCGAAGTAGCTCAAAACTAGTTTGTAGGGAATAAACTAGATTAAACAACGAACAAAGTGAAAAAAATAAGAATCGAAAAGATCGAACACACAAATATTAAGTGGAAAAACTTCTCAAAAGAGGATAAAAAGCCATAGGAAAAAAGGAGATTTTACTATAATAAAGGAGAGTACAAAAGATAAAGAGAATTAAAAGAAAACTCAAAGCCCCACAAGAAAAACTCTTCGAAACAAAGAACATAAATTCTCTCAATCTAAATATTTTTGTTGTGTAAAACATAAAATAATTAAGGTCTATTTATAGGTTGAAATTCGTAGCATATATGACTATAATAACTCTAGGTTAATTAGAGTTTAAGTGGGAAACTAAAAATAGAGTTTAACTAGGAGAAGAAAAGCCAAAATAAATTTTGGTCAAAATAATAATCATTCTCCCACAATAAAAATCCTTGCAATTAATTAAATAAATAAATTTTCTATTCCAAACAAAACTCATAATTTTTTCACCACTTCTTTAACCAAAAGAAGAACAAGCAATTAATTTAATTAATTTCAAATGTTTATTCCTTTACTTTTAACTTAGCATGGAAGGTTCGAGATTATATAATCAAAAGAAATTTAAGTTTCATAGATAATTATTAAATATGAGTTATTTGTTGATTTTATTAAGAATAATATGAAAACATAAAATAAAATTTTAAATTTTAAAAGGAGATTAAATTAATTAATTTTAATATTATAGTAACGAATTGATTGACATTATCAATAGATAATAAAATTTCAACAATTTATTCAATTTATTTTGATGTTTTGAAATTTAAAATTTCAATATTAAAAAAATAAATTTATTATTTCGGTAATGGGATAAACAAGTACAATTTGACAATTTTTATATATTATTTTTAGTTTCTATCACTTTTTCACTTTTGTCCTTGATTTTTTTTTACTCTAATCAATACTTAAAAAAATATATTTTGGGTAACAAAAATGAAATCAGCCTAAATGTTGAGTGTGTACAGTTGACCACCATTAGAGATTTAACACTTGAGGACTAAAATGAAAGCATCCTAAAAGTTAGGTGACCAAATTGCAAAGATTTCATTTTGGGAGACCAAAATGAAAGCACCCTAAAAGTTGGGTAACCAACTAGATAGTTTACCTTTTTTTTTATCCAAATTATCAAGCCTACATGTATGTGAAAAATAAATAAAAGATTAAATTAAAAGAAAAAAACTAAACATGTGTTAATAAAAAAGAAGTGAATACTAAACTTGCATGAAAGTACTTGTGTCACGGGCTTAGAATTTTCGTCTCACGATCCGTACGCCCTTAGGTAGTTTCTTGCTTCAAAAACGCCTAAGTCAGCCTAACTCCCATAATATGAGCATTCAAATGGAATTCCTTCACAAAACTCAACTCAAACGAAAGCAACTCAAAACCGAACGAGGATGAACGAAGAACAAAATAAGAATAAGCCACAGAAAAATAAGAACACAAAAAAGAGAGAAATTTGAGTGAATGCTCTCAAGAATTCTTATTGCTCAAAACTTAAGTGATTTACAATGAGGGGAGAGGCCTCTATTTATAGTTGAGCCTCCCGAAATCCAACAGTACAGATCAAGGACATCAACGGCTAAGGTTAAAAAGGTATCTACAAATCAAATCTTTAAGATTACAAAATCATATATTCTAAGATTGCATATCATATCTAAGATTGCATATCCTCGAAGATTATGTTTCCATATATGTCAAGCTTGTAGATGGACCTTCAATCTCTTCAAACAACGGGCCAATCCGATTAGGCCAAATGACCTCATTCCCACTTGATGGATCGCACAAATGTGTCATGGTTGCGGGCTCCAATGCGTAACCCATGACATTCTCCCCCTCCAATTCTAGTGACGCCCTCGTCGCGTCCTCTGCATTGTACCGATTTATCTTGTCTTGGAATTACCACAAGGCTTCGACGGTTCCTAACTTTTCTCACTATCGGGAAATCCCTTCTATTAGACTAGATATTCATGCCGTGATCGATAGTACTTCCGTCTGACCACATGATCTGCCTCGATGTTTTTGACCTCTTGATCATAGGCGACTTTTACCTCCATTAGTGTTCGTTCAGACTTACTTCGATTCGGGTCTTCTCCATCTTCATAGAATGGCTTAAGTATACTTACATGGAACACTGGATGGACTTTTATCTTTTCAGGCAACTCAATCTTGTAGGCCACCTTGCCTACCTTCTTCACAACTCGAAATGGCCCCTCATATCATCGCTCAAGCCTCTTATGCAAACCATTATGTCGCAAAATCAGGTGTAGTTTAGCAATGACTGGGTTACTAACCTGAAACTGCACATTCCTTCGATTTTGATCCGCCCACTTCTTGTTGCGCTTGCTTGCCTTGTGTAGACAAGCTCTAGCTAGATCGTTTTGCTCTTGCTAATCTCTCGCAAATCGATAAGCTACTGGATTTGGTTTCACATAACGAGTTGCAACAATATTGGGTGTAAATGGCTGTTGCCCTGTCACTATCTCGAGCAGACTCTGATTCGTTGCCCCACTTCATTGTAAGTTGTATGAAAATTGAGCCACGTCCAACAACTTCATCCAATCCCTTTGTGTTGCACTCACATAGTGCCGAAGATACATATTCAACAATGCATTCACTCGTTCAGTTTGCCAATCGGTTTGTGGATGCATGCTAGTGGAAAAACTCAAGTTTGAGCCCATTAACTTGAACAACTCCGTCTAAAAATGGCCCGTGAATCACCCATCTCGATCACTGATTATAGACTATGGTACTCCCCAATATTTCACCACATGTCTAAGGAACAAACGAGTTGTCTTCTCAGCAGGACACTCTTGGTTGCGAGGATAAAAGTTGCATATTTCGAAAACCTTTCCACCACAATAAAAATACTTGCAAATCCATCAGATTTAGGCAAACCACAATAAAGTCCATGGATAAACTCTCCCATGGGTGCTCTGGAATGGTCAGAGGTTGTAACAAACCAGTAGGAACCTTCAACTCGACCTTATATTGTTAGCACACCAAACAAGTCTTCATATAGGTCTCCCATCATCACCCATGTAAGGCCAATAAAATCGATCCTCTAAGAGAGCCAAAGTGTGGTGCACATCTGGATGGCCAGCCCATTTTGAATCATGACATTCCTTCATGACTTCCTTTCTCAAATTCTCATGTTGAGACACATACAGACATTTTCCTTGAGCGTATAGCAGTTCTCCCTCGAGCCAAAATCGCCTCGTTTTTCCATTTTTGGCAAGCTCTATCAAATTTTTGGCTTTAGAATCGTGGGACAATCCTTCTTGAATATACTCCAATAAGGGACTATCAAGTTGGCTTATCGTTGTAAACTCTATTTTTTGGTTAAGAGCATCAGCCACAGTGTTGGCACTCCTCGGCTTGTATTTCATGCTAAAATCAAACTCCACTAGAAATACCTACGAACGAGCCTGCTTGAGGGATAACTTTTTCTGCGTTAAGAAATAACTATTTGCAACATTATCAGTGAATACCACGAACCTGGAACCTAGCAAATAATGCCTCTATGTGCATAAATAATGCACCACTGCAGTCATCTCTTTTTCTTGGACAGTGTATCTTCGTCCGTCTCATTAAGCTTTCGACTCTCGAAAGCAATTGGATGCCTATCTTGCATCAACACTCCCCCAATTGCATAATCTGAAGCATCCGTATGTACCTCATACACCTTTGAAAAGTCTAGCAATGTAATACAGGCTCCCTCATCATTGCTTGCTTCACTTGGTTGAAAGCTTTCTCGCACCGAGGGTTCCAATCCCACACTTTACCCATTTTCAACAAGTCCGTTAAGGGTGCAACAATCTTGGAATATCCTTCAATGAAGCAATGGTAACAATTTGCTAACCCAAGGAAACCGCAACTCTGTCACCTTTATTGGTGGCTCCCAATCAGCAATTGCCCAAACTTTACTCTTATCCATTCGGATCGTGCCACCTCCCACAATTTGGCTTAGGAATGGCACCTCTTGTTGAGCAAATGAGCATTTCTCCTCTTTAACATATAGCTCGTTTTCTTATAGGGTTTGGAACACCTCCCTCAAATGTCCTACATGCTCCTCAAGCGCCTTACTATACACCATAATGTCGTCAAGATAAACAACCACAAAACGATCTAAGAAGGGTTGTAATACCTTATTTATTAGGGTCGGAAAGACATTACAAGGAACTCAAAAGACCTGTACCGAGTCACACAGGCTGTCTTGAGCTCATCCCTTTCGGCTATTCTCACTTGGTGGTACCCCAATCGCAAATCTAACTTAGTAAACCATCTCGCCTACCAAGTTGATCGAACAAATCTACAATAAAAGGAATGAGATACCGGTTTTTCACAGTGATCTTGTTTAAAGCCCTATAGTCAATGCACAATCTCAAGGACCCATCATGCTTCTTTTGGAACAACACAGGTGCACCAAATGGGGCTTTGGATGGCCTAATGAACTCGACATCTAAAAGCTCCATCAATTGCTTCCGTAATTCCTCTAACTCGGGCGGAGCCATCCGATATGGTGCCTTTGCTAACGGTTCAATATTGGGTAACAGCTCAATCTTGTGGTCTACCTCCTTCTTAGATGGCAACTTTTTGGGCAACTTCGTGGGCTTTACATCTTGAAATGACTTCAACAACTGTTTCACCTCCTTTGGAATTTCTCCCTCAGATTTCTCATCCATATTGTCCCTTAAGGTGACTAGATATGAGACTTCATTTCTACGTACTCCTTTGGCAAATTGGATTGCCGACAGTGTTTTTCCCTCCATGCTTCCCTTTCTTTTCATTCACACCATATATCGATGGTTTGAATCGAATATTATCATGTAATTCTCAAAAGGATGAATATCCATATTAAATTGGTCAAGTAAGCTTAATCCAATTACAAAATCATAATCATCAAGTGGGATTACCTTAATAGTTGCTTTGCTAGTCCACTCGCCAAGATTGAGCTGTACCCCTTTTGCCACACCCATTATAGGAATACTTTCCGAGTTCACTGTTTTGATTCATCCCAAATCTTCCTCAATTTTGAGGCTAAGTTCCTCCGCCATTTCTTTAGACATGATAAATCAGACGCACTAGTATCGACAAGTGCATTCAATCCTTTGCCAACTACGATTATATCCACAAACATCAGCCCATTACTTGCCTTTTATTCGACACCACCCAATATCGAATTAAGGCTTTCGTCTTCGACTCCCTCGCGTGCCTCCATGGCATGGAAAGCAGCTTTCTTTGGACAAACACTCATCCTATGTGGACATTCACAAAGATAGCATCTCATTGGTCCCTTCTTATCCCAAGGCTTACCTTGACTAGCCCTTGGGCCATCGCCATTCTTTTCTACTTGATCCTTGTCCCTACTACCATTGCCTTTGGGTCTCGACTTGGGCTTGGAAGACTCACTATTATCAAGCTTTCTTCCCCCAACATCGTAGAAATTTTTTGCCTCAGCCATGGCTACGGTCAATTCAGTGATACCTAGGTGATACAACTCTTGCTTAGCCCACATTTTCAGCCCATCTTCGAACAAATAAAATGCATCCTTTTCATTCAAGTCTAAAATTTGAAGCATCAACTCACTAAATTCCTGAACATATTCTCGAATGGTGCCTTGTTGCATAAGCCGGCGCAACTTAGCACGAGCCTATTTTTTAGCATGCTGCAGATAAAACTGCTTCTTCAACTCTCTTTGGAACTCCTCCCAAGTCCAAATAGCTATTCTTCCACGTTTCTTATCCGTACATCTACGTCGCCACCATAAGAGAGCAACATCAGTAAAGTAAATTGAAGCAATGTTTACCTTGGTGGCATCATCCTCAATGCCTATTGCTCGAAAATAGTGCTCAAATTCCCACAGGAAGTTATCCACTTCTCTCACGGACCTAGTCCCATTGAACTTTTTGAGTTTTGAAACATCCACATGACGTTGCTTCAGTCCCGAAGCCAACATCCTATTTTCCAGGGCAGCCTTACAAATAGTGAGCTCCCCCATAAGCTCAGCAATCTCCTCTTTCATGGCAGTCACCAGGGTCTCAAGAGCTTCGTCCCTTATCGTCAATTTATCCGAAGTGGATCTGAGGGTGTCCAACACAACCTCTTCACTGTCTTCCCTCAGTTCATCCATACGGATCAGGACCACTTCGAGTGTCTCCTTCATGTCACCAATAGATTCCTTGAGATTGACCACTCGATTTTCCAAGCTTGATACAATATCCCTCGATCGACTAGCCTTTCTAGCCCTCCCACAGGTCTCTATTGGCTCATTCTCACCAATTTCTTTCGACATCCTTGCTTTCGCAAACTTGGCTCAGATATCAACCGTCACAAACTTAGAATTTTTGCCTCACAATCCGTGCGGCCTTAGGCAGTTTCTTGCTTCAAAAAGGCCTAAAAGTCAGCCTAACTCCCATAATATGAGGATTCAAACCGAATTCCTCCATAAAACCAACTCAAACGAAAAAAACTCAAAACTGAATGAGGGTGAATGAAAAACAAAATAAGAACAAGCCACAGAAAAATAAGAACACAAGAGAGAGAGAAATTTAAGTGAATGCTCTCAAGAATTCTTATTGCTCAAAACTCAAGTGATTTATAATGAGGGGAGAGGCTTCTATTTATAGTTGAGCCTCCTGAAATCCAACGGTACAGATTAAGTACATCAACGGCTAAGATTAAAAAGGTATCTCTACAAATAAAATCTCTAAGATTACAAAATCATATCTTCTAAGATTGCATATCATATCTAATATTGCATATCCTTGAAGATTATGTTTCCATACATGTCAAGCTTGTAGATGGACCTTCAATCTCTTCAAACAATGGGCCAATCCGATTGGGCCAAATGACCTTCTTCCCACTTGATGGATCGCACAAATGTATCATGGTTGCGAGCTCCAATGCACAACCCATGACACTTGTACTTAAATGGATAATAAAAAATATTATTTAAAAAATCAATTAAAAATATTGTTTCAAATGAAAAACTAAAGAAAATGACGTTTTTGCTTATGTGTATTTCATATTTACTTCTTTCTTATTAACCAAATGTTTAGTTATTTATTTTGTAATTTAATTTAATTTAATTTTTCATAATACCATACTATTCATGTGGACTTGATGATTTAAAAAAAAATTATATGTCAAATTTTCATTGTTGATTTAGCAGTTCACTAATAATCCTAACACTAGATACCATACTAAAATACATATTGATTGCTCAAATACCACGTTGTACATTTTCAAAGTACATGTATTTCATTGATTTTTTTTATGAAAATACATATACTATAATAAAACACGTATTAATAATTTGATTATCATATTGAACATTTTCAAAGTATAAATAATAGTGAAATTATCTTGATTAACATTAACTTTTTATTAAATTTATCTGCGAGTTGAGTTGTTAGAAAAAATCCAAAAAATCGATATTTCAATAAAATTTGAAGTAATAAAGATGAACTTGAAAAGATATAGGTTGGTTTAGAAAATAGACAATGTATTACTGTCAACATTTAATGGTTAATTTCAGTCTAACCAATTCTTTACCTACATCTATATATGCCTAAACATCAAATTAACAATGTAAATATTTTAAAATTTTTTAAAGTTATATTATCTAAATATTTAGTTTTATTTTTTTATTTTTTTGAGAAACTTTATTAATTTATTTAAACTTAAATTGATTAATATTTAAAACTAGAGTTCACATTATATATACACGGTTTTGAAAAGTATATATTAAACATATATTATACTCTTAAAATTATTTATTATAAAAATTTAAGTAGTTTTATATCATGTTTAAACAGGTTTTAAACAATTTTAATTTTTACAATATTTTTAAAATTGTCTTTACTTATTTTATTTTAATTTTGATATTAATGGTATAAGTTTTTTAAACATATTTTAAGTTTTTTTTGGCCAACAACATATTTTAAATTAACTATTTTATTTTTTTGGCATGATTTAAATTAACTATTTTATTTCTAATTGAAACCAAAACTAATTTAATTATGTTATTTAATAAATTAAATATTTTTTATTCTATTATAAAATATTATAATCTATTTTAAAAATGTTTAAAACAATATTTATAAAGTGTTTTAAATATGATATTTCTATTATATAAAATTATTTTTATACCTTTTTAAAACTTGGTTGCTAATTCTAATATTAATTGGATTTTTAAATAAATTTTATTTTAATTAGTTTTTAATTTTAATGTTAATCTGAACTGTTATAACAATTTTGAAATAAATTATGTTATCTTTAATTTAAAAGAGTTTTAATGTTCAAACTATATTTTAATATTACCTTTTAATTTATTAAATTTTTATTTAACTTATGATTTTTTATTTTTAGTTAAAAAATTGATTTTTTAAAAAAATAATTGTATAATTTCAAAATGTATTTTAAATCGTGGAGCATACATTCGTTTAATATATAAAATGTTAATCTGTCAAGTAAAGGTATTATTCAGTAGGGGCGAAGCAAAATATTTTTTTTAAGGGACAAAATTAAATTATATATTTTTATGATAGTAAATTTATAATTTTATCATTTTAATAGTTTATATCTTTATAATTTTAAAAAATTAAATAAAAATTTTATCATTTTTAGGGGGCTAAAGTGTAATTTTATCATTACTAATTTAAAATTTTATAAATTATAAAAGAGTCTAAATAAAAAAATTCCATTTTAGGGGAGCCTAACCCTTGCTAGCCCCCCTGACTCTGTCCCTGCTATCCTTTCCTACTCTGCCCCTGCTATACTACTTAAATATGCCACCTATGATTATTTATAAAGACCTTATAACATATTTATATATATATATATATATATATATATATATGATTTTTTGATGAAGTTGATGTTATGATTCAATTCGTACTAATTTAATTAGAAAATTATTTAAAAGATTATTTTTATAAATTAAATTATGTTAATATGAGAATATTTTTATCTTTTAATTTAAAAATAATAAAGAATGAGATTTATACTTAAAATATTGTAATTTGAAAGCATTTTAGAGTTGGTGTCATTAGTCAATTGGGCACTAACTCTATTAGAAAAATTATAAAAATGTCCTTCCATATTTGAAATAAGTTATATTACTCGTGTGTATTTTATTATTTTCATTTCAACAAAAACCAATAAAAATATGCATATGGTAGGATTTGAAGCTACCCGAATTAGATTAATAAAACCTTAAATTTACTACTCAATTAAAGCTTCATTTTTGATATATTGTATACATATTCATTTTAATATGCACAATTTATTACTTTCATAATTTGTATATCTATACTTACTATTAATAAAATCCTTGAGTATGTTAATGTCACAAATCAACCGGACACTAATCTTATTAGAGAAATTACGACAATGACCTTCTATATTAAAATAAATTATATTATTTGAGGCTATTTTAGTCTTTTTAATTTAAAAAACAATAAAAATATGTATGTGGTAGGATTTGAACCCACACCAATTTACTATGCATAATAAATTCCATACATTTTCATTTTAATATGCATAATTTACTACTTTCATCAGTTATATGTTTAAATTTTGTTTTACTCACAATTTAATTTAATTTTTTTCCATTTTACTTATAATTTATTATATGTTATTTTCAAATACATCTCTATATTCTAAATATGTGGTTTTCACATATATATATATATATATATATATATACATGTATGTAATAAATTTCTAGTATTAATAGTGTTGTTTATTGAATTGATGTCACAAATTAACTCGAGAGTAACTCACAATTGGTGAAAAAAACTTGATAAATAATTGTAGTGCATTTAGTATTGTTTATTTGATATATTTATGTGTTTAAATTTTTTACTTATAATTTAATTTAATTTCTTATTTTAATATCATATATATTTCATATGTATTATTTATTTTATATTAATTTTAAATACACATTTATATTTTACATTTGTAATTATTTCAGTAATAATAAGTGTGTGATACAATTTCAACTATCTTTTAGGCAAAATCTTAATAAGAAAGAAAAAAAGAAAAAGAAAAAGGAAAACCCAAACACGCCCTTCGCCTCGACGGTAGCCAAAGTGGCAGTCACATGGATCTCTCCCAAAAACACGTGGTCACATTCTCCGCCCTCACGCTCACGCACAATAAAAGCATCTGAAGACACACACTCGCATGATGGCATGATGAAAATCGCGCGTCATGTTCAACCCTATCAACTACGCGTAAAGATTTCGTTTTCATTTAAACCCAGGGGGTTTATTCCTTTTTCCCGAAATTTTCAAAATTCGAAATATCCCCCTTTATTAAGCTTAATGGCCTCGTCAGCCGTCACCCACCTCCGTCAACCCTAACGGCAAGCACCACCTTCTGTCATCTCCTCCCTATATAATTCTTCTGTTTCCGTCCTTCATTTCAGAAAAAAAAAAAAAAACCCTCACTGAAAATTCATTTTTCTTTGGACTTTATTCTCTGAAATTCGAGTCCTAGGAAAGATGCGTGAGATTCTTCATATTCAGGGAGGGCAGTGCGGCAACCAGATCGGTGCCAAGTTTTGGGAGGTGGTTTGCGCCGAGCACGGCATAGATTCAACGGGACGCTATCAAGGAGACAATGATTTGCAACTGGAGCGCGTTAACGTTTACTACAATGAAGCGAGTTGCGGGAGGTTCGTTCCACGAGCCGTCCTTATGGACTTGGAGCCTGGCACTATGGATAGTGTTAGATCCGGGCCGTACGGGCAGATTTTCAGGCCTGACAACTTCGTTTTCGGCCAGTCCGGTGCAGGGAATAACTGGGCCAAGGGTCATTACACGGAAGGGGCCGAGTTGATCGACTCAGTGCTAGATGTGGTGAGGAAAGAAGCCGAAAACTGTGACTGCTTGCAAGGTAACGTGTGTTTTTTATAACTTTAAGCATGCTTTTTTTTTTTTTTGGTTTGGATTTTTTAAGTTTAGAGTTAGATTAGCCCGTAGAAGAAGGATTTGTTGGCTTCACTTTTTCAAACTGTTAGTTTTAACTCATAAGTGGTTCTTTTATGTTACTTTCAGCATGGATCTGACAATTTAGGAAGGTTTTATGTGCTTGTTTAATGTGAATTTTCAACTTATTAGCAAATTTCAAGTTTCGGAAGGAAGGTTCTCAATTTGGTTGCTCAAATAAATCTAAATCATTCTTAATTCGAATATTATGCTTTTTAGGTGTGATTTAAAAATTTTGCGGAATCTATGATCTAGCTTTAGATTGGAATTTGCTTTCTTCTATTTCCTCACATCTAATGATTTGACAATCATTTTCTAACATTTCAGGATTTCAAGTATGCCATTCATTGGGAGGAGGAACTGGATCGGGCATGGGAACACTTTTGATTTCCAAGATCCGAGAAGAATACCCAGACCGAATGATGCTCACTTTCTGTGTGTTCCCTTCCCCTAAGGTGTCTGACACTGTTGTCGAACCTTACAATGCCACTCTCTCTGTTCACCAGCTTGTTGAGAATGCAGATGAATGTATGGTTTTGGACAATGAAGCTTTATATGATATTTGCTTCCGTACTCTGAAGCTCACTACTCCAAGCTGTACGTCAATCTTTTTCACGTTGTTGTTATTTCATATTTCAACTGTCAAAGGTCTGTTGATTTCATTTGTTCATCCTGATTGAATGCAGTTGGAGACTTGAACCACTTGATTTCTGCCACCATGAGTGGTGTGACATGTTGTCTTCGTTTCCCTGGTCAATTAAACTCAGATCTACGCAAGCTTGCCGTCAATCTCATTCCATTCCCTCGCCTGCATTTCTTTATGGTTGGCTTTGCTCCACTTACTTCTCGAGGGTCACAGCAATACAGGGCTCTTACTGTTCCCGAGCTCACTCAACAAATGTGGGATGCCAAAAACATGATGTGTGCTGCTGATCCTCGCCATGGGCGATACTTGACTGCTTCAGCCATGTTCCGTGGCAAGATGAGCACCAAGGAAGTCGATGAACAAATGATTAATGTGCAGAATAAGAACTCATCTTACTTTGTGGAGTGGATCCCCAATAATGTGAAGTCTACTGTTTGTGATATTCCTCCAATTGGATTGAAGATGGCCTCAACGTTCATTGGAAACTCGACATCTATTCAGGAAATGTTCCGGAGAGTAAGTGAGCAGTTCACTGCCATGTTTCGCAGGAAGGCTTTCTTGCACTGGTATACTGGGGAGGGAATGGATGAGATGGAGTTTACGGAGGCTGAGAGCAACATGAACGATCTGGTTTCAGAGTACCAACAATATCAAGATGCAACAGCTGATGAGGAGTATGATTATGAGGAGGAGGAGGATGCGGAGGAGGAACTCCAGGAATAGTAGTAGTGTGTGTTTCTTACTGTTTGCTTTCTTAACGTTTTGGAATTTTTTTTTTCTGTTCTTTCAACCTGAATACCTTGTTTGGGTGTTAGAAATGTGGTTTCCTGGCTTATGGTTTTTTGTTTACGAACATCTTTACATCAGTAGATACTAGACTCGTACGGATGCATATGGTTTTGTATGGGATGTTGCTTTTTGGTAACTATGGGATTTGGTACTATAAATATATTAGAAATCACTCTTATGTTGTGATGTAGAGGGAGAGTGAAGTCACCCATCCCATTTCATTTTTGTGTGTGATCTTCTGTAGCTCGCATTGAGAGAAACAGTGATTTGCCAAATTTTGATGCTTTTTCGTGGGAACGATTGCACAATTTATCCGTAAGCATCCGGTTGATATCATTACAGGATATCAAATCATAATCGTCGAGACCACAAGTTATTTTATTACTCAGTAGTTCTGATTTGGTCCGTTTTATGATTAATGATTTTATAAAATATTGGATATTAGGATCAAGCTAACGAACAAGAAAAAGTGGATATATTAAATAAATAATATACTTTTATTCTTTCGAAAAATCCTATCACATGATTCTTTCTTGTAATATGGGGGACATACTTTTTCAGATGGCCCCTTTTCACTTCGTTATTGTTGAGGCTTTGAGGAAACTGAACTCTCTTCGGTTGAGGATAGGTTTGGGTTAATTTTTTAGTTTCGTACAAAGAAATTAGGTCCTCGGGTTTATATTCAATACTTAAAAATTACGCCTTTTGTTATGTAATAGATTAAACAGAAAAGAAAATGGGTGAGAAAAAAGTATGATATTTTATTAGGAATAATATTTGATATATTGTTTAATGAAATTTTTAGATTCATTTAATAATAAAATATTTATATAATCCCTTTTATATGTTAATGGGTAGATAATGTTGTTAGAAAAATTCGGATAAGAAAACAGATTATTGTAATGGTGGAAGTTTAATTTTTTTTAAACCAAGCCGATTTATAATATTCATACAAATAAACTTTTACAAAAAAAAAAAAAAAAAAAACAAACATGTGCTTTATGCAAGATTGATTTGAATTGTTCTTGACTTTTACCCAAACGAGCTTCTCCACTATCTTCGTACCTTGAATTGCGCCAAATGTGGGCTCGAGCAACATGAATGAAATATAAAATAAGAAACAATTTTTATTACCTTTTTAGTAGGAAAATAACTCTCTTAATAGAAACTAATAGAAATCATTATTCCTAACAAATAAAATTTATTCTAAGAAAATAAATTTGCAGTACTTTCTGGCAGAATAATAATATATGAAACTTGTGTTAATAGCTCTATTAATGCTATCTATTTATAGGGAGAGATAGAGAATTCTGCCTAAATGAGACTTACACAAATAATATTTGTTTAATAGAAAACACACTCCTACTTCAACTCCAGTAGGGGCGGGTGGCTCACCTTAGTAAAAACTACTAAGGTTGACGCCCCTCTCATCTTGTATGAGAGGATTTAGGCCTTTCCTATATTGAGTCTAGCTATATGTGTTTCTTGAATTTTTAATCCAACACTTTATAATTTAATCCAACTTAGTACATGTTTTCTATTTTCTAAAATAAATATTATTTATTTCTCTCAGTGGCTAGACAATCCTTCCACTCTTTGTAGTATGCCTTGAATTATCGTTGTTGATTTTAGAAGAAACACTTAGACTTAGATAAGTCTTTAGACTTCTTAGTTATCTTACTTTTCACTTTAGGTGGCATATAACTTAGCCTTGTTCCTCTTAGCATGCTTTCCCTTCCCTTCAGAAGGAGAAGCAACCGCTAAGTTTGCTGGGTTGATTTATTCTGGGTTGATTTATACTATAGTGGAATAACTTCGTGACTAAATGAGTTTATAATTAATAGCCAAAAAGTTGAAACTTAATTATAAATCATTTGAGCCCCAATCACATATGTCCAATTGGTCCCTCAGCTAGCTCTTTGAAGCCATAAATAAATTGCATGTCGAATCAAATGAACATAAATTGTAACAGCCCGATTTTTAATGGTGACGGAATAGTGGTTCGAGACCACAAATTTCCATTGTGTCGACTCGTAAATATTATTTTTAGAATATTTATAGAGTCATTAAATTCGTATTAAAATTTGGTTAAAAAATTTTAACGCTTAGATAGTTAATTTGGGAAAAAGGACTAAATTGAAAAAATGCAAAAGTTAGTAACTAGTTAAATAAAATGACTAAATAGCTTATTAATTATAGGAGGAGGGACCAATATAATAATTAGTCCCTAATGGTTAGTGTTGGACGACATGTTAATGGAAAATAATAAAATAATGTGAAATGGATGGCAAATTTGTAAATTAATAAAAGTTTAATTAATGTTAAACAAAATTAATGAATAAAAAAGGAAAATCAATTTCATTTTCTTTTTAAAATGGCCGAAAGCCATAGCTAGGGAAGGAAAGAGCTTAGGTTTGCTTATTTCTTTGCATGTAAGTCCAATTTGATTCCATTTCTTATAATTTTTATATTTTTGAGATCGTTGCAACTAGGTCCAGCTAGCTCGTACCTTCATTTTTCATTCTGTTAACAATTTTGGAAGTTTCCATTGATGAATATTGAATTTTTTTATGAATACCATGTATTTGGAGCTTTGATTATGTTATTTGATGAATTTGTAAAGTGATTTTTGTTTGATTTGATTTTTGGATTAAATAGTGATAATATCAAAATTTTAGGGTTTGATAGTGAATTGAAGGTTCATTGAGGGGCTGTTTAAAGGCCTAGTATATTTGGATAAAATATTGACTTGAGAAAAATGGTTAATTTGATGAATTTTGAGTTAAGGGACTAAATTGAAAGAGTTGTAAAAGTTTGGGATAAATGAGTAAATTTAAAAAATAAAAAGGTATTAATTGTAAAATGAATTGGAATGTGAAATGTAAGTTTATAATTGAGGAATTCTATATTTTAGATCAAGATCCCGTAGATACTCGTCAAAAAAGAAAAATAGCGGAATAGTCCCTGAACTTCTACAACTATTACAGTTCAGTCTAGGTAAGTTCATACGGTTTAGAATTTAATATCAATATGAATTATTGAGTAGATTATCATTGAAAAACTTATATATTTATTTTTAAGTGTGGATAACAAATAGTAAATTGAGATATATTATTGATTTTGATGCTCGGTTTAGATTGAACTCGGGATTAGAGTACAATCGTGATTGGGTGTGTTACGGGGGATTGGAGTGGAGATGGAATTGGAGGGAGAAATCTGTTTATTACCCAAGTAAACTGAGGTTCAGTTTTTGTTGTGAATTCTAATGTTATACTTTCTGTTTGGCGAGTTTCGATTGAATCAGCTCTTATGAGCTTCTATCTGGTGTGTTCGGTTGATCTGACGATGTACTATTATCTGTAAGTCGTTCTTCGAATGAAAAATCTCGGTAAGGTAATCTGTTTAATGAATTCTGAAAGATTTTTTATTTATTGAATATTGATCTGAATATAGATGAATTAATCGGTTGAAATTGTGGATGATAGGGAATTCTCATGGTTGATTATTATTATTTGATCTGTTGTATTTACTTTGGTAAGATTTATCGTTTAATGTGTCAAACTTACTAAGCTTCATTAAGCTTACTTGTGTTATTTAATGTCATTATAGATTCTCAAAAGGTTGGACGATAGGATTGGCACTCAAATCATACTATCTAGCATAATTCAGTAGTTTTTGGAACGTTAAATTCAAACTATAAGGCATGTATAGGTTCTTGTGTGGCTATTGTTAATGTTTTGGTTTATGTAAATATTATGGATGACTTTTTGTGCAAATGGCCAACTTTTATGATATATGTGAATGAGGCATAGTTTCAGTGTTTATATTTATGATAAGTGTTAATGGAATATTGTGATTGAAGTACCTAAGATAAGTTTATTGGATATATATTAAAATGGATAACTTGATAATTTGTTTTGATGTTTTATTTGGATGTTTAATTGTATATACATGTGGTACCAATGAGGGTACATTGGTTAGACATTGAATAGGTTAATCTTGGTGTGTTTTAGGTTTGATTAATGTCATTTTGAATAGGTAAATTTGGTTGGTAATTGAGTTTCTTAAGGTTCAAGCAACGTTGGAATGGTAAACTTGTGTTTTAAGGCTTATTTTTTGTCCACACAGCCTGAGACACGAGCATGTGTCTTAGCCATGTGTGACACATGGCCATGTGACACGGCCGTGTGTCCCCTGTATGTTTTTAGGGTTGCATTTCAAGAGTTACATGGCCTGGCACATAGGCGTGTGGCTTGGCCGTGTGACCCAAGTTAGAGAGTCACACGGGCATGGACACGGGCTGGAACACGGCTGTGGGTCCCTACTTCGAATACTCACACGGTCTGAGACACGGGCGTGTGTCTCAGCTGTGTGAGTCACACAACCGTGTGACCCCTGCAGTCCAAAATTTTTAACTTTTTCCTAAATTTTCCAAATGTTTTTGATTTAGTCTCGAGTTGTTTCTATAGTATTTTTAAGGCCACGAGGGCTTAATTAAGGAACATTATGAATGCATTTGAATGAAATTAGAATATGTATTTCATTGAAGTATGAATTGTTTGGTTTACTATTTTGTTTATTCGATAATACTCTGTAACCCTATACTAGCGGCGGATACGAGTTAGGAGTGTTATATTTAGTGGTATCAGAGCTACCATTTAGTCGATTCTTAGACTAAATGTAGCATGGGAAATATCTAGAATTACATGCCATATAAATCTGTGATAGTATGATGTGTTTGATTCGATCTAACCTTTATTTTCTTATAGATTGTAAGATGTCAAACGGATCTGATTGTGCTGACAATGATAAGGTTAACTGTAATGTACTAACCTTTGATCATGGGATGAGTAGTAGTGTTCCCATTCCTCTGGCTTAAAAGCATGAACTTAAAAACATGTTTTTTGGTTATATGAACCAGTGGTTCAACGAGTTTATGCAAATGAATAATCCGGCTCAACGACCTCTACCCCCTGTTGTACCCCCTGTTATACCTTCAGTTGCACCTCCACCCCCTCTTGTGATTGAGCCTAGTCGATGTATTTTTATCGAAAAACTTAGAAAGTGTGGTACCTAAGAATTTCGAGGTAGATCAGAGGATGATTTGGTTAAAGCTGAGTATTGGCTTTAGAATATCTTACAGGTTTTGGAAGAAATGGCTTGCTCTTCTGATGATTTCCTTAGATGTGCCGTTTCATTATTAAAAGAGGAAGTGTAAAGTTGGTGGTCTACGATAGTAGTTGTCGTACTGAGGGAGAAAATTTCCTGGGAATTTTTTCAGACCGAGTTTAAAAAGAAATATGTCAGGAAAAGGTTTATAGATAAGAAAAAAGAGAGGATTTCTTAAGTTACGTCAGGGAAATATATCGATAGTTGAGTACGAGAGAGAATTTGTGTATCTCAGTAATTATGCCCGAGAAATTGTGCCTACTAAAGAAGAGATGTGTATAAGGTTTAAAGATGGCCTGAATGATGAAATTTGAATGATGATCGGAGGTAATGAAATTCAAGAATTTTTTGTTTTATGTGATCATGCATAGAAAATGGAAGAAGTGTACAACTGTAAGATACAACGGGATAGATGAATTCGAGAATTTCACAAGAGAGGTTCTGCCAAGTCATTTTTTGCATCATAGATGAAGAGGACTAAAGAAGATTTTAGTCGAGCTACCTCAGTGTATGAGCATCCGAACAAAAATAAATCGATTCAGCATGATTTTAGAGTATCTACTAAACCAGATGATAGTTTGGGGAGTGTACGAAATACTCTGAAGTCCAATTTTAGATATTGTGGGAAATATCATCTTGGTGAGTGTAGAGCTAAGTTGGGAGCCTATTTTAGATGTGGGTTGACTGATCATTTTCTCCTAAACTATCCTAAACCGCCAAAAGAGGAAGATCAGAAAGAGAAGTAAATGTTTACATATCAGAAAGGTAGACGCTAGGGCCAGAATAGTATTGCTACGACTACTCGTACGAGAGTAAAAGACACTATCACTCGGTCAGAGGCTAGAGCACCTGCTCGCAATTATGCTATTCGAGCTAAAGAGGAAGTTGCTGCTTCAGATGTGATTATTGGTATATTCTATCTCTTTGATGTTACTGTGTGTGCTTTGATTGACCTTGGGTCAACTCATTTTTATATTTGCATTGCATTAGTAATGGAAAAGAAATTACCTGTTGAATCTACTAATTATGATATTCAAGTTACTAATCCATTAGGTGAGAGTGTAATAGTTAACTTAGTTTGTCGTAACTGTCCACTAAAAGTTAGAGGCTATGAATTCCCTGACGATTTGATGTTTTTACCCTTTTGGGAATTTGATGTTATTATGGGTATGGATTGGCTATTGTTGCATGATGCTATAGTAAAATGTAGACAGAAATTGGTTTATTTGAAATGTCAGATAGGAGAGATGATTTTAGTTGAGTCAGAGAGTCCGAAAGATGTTATTAGAATTATTTCAGCTTTTTCTGCTTAGAGATTGATACGAAAAGATAGTGAAGCATTTCTAGCATACATTCTTGATACCAGAGATTCAAAATCGAAGCTAGATTAGTTACCAATTGTTGGTGAGTTCACTAATGTATTTCCTAAAGAGTTGCCGGGATTGCCTCCTAATCATGAAGTTGAGCTTGTGATTGATTTGGTTCTTGGAACTGCACCAATATCAATATCACCATATTGTATGGCACCAACTGAATTAAAAGAATTGAAAGCACAGTTGCAAGAGCTATTAGATCGATGGTTTATTCGATAGAGTGTATCCCCCTAGGGTTCACCTGTGTTGTTTGTGAAAAAGAAAGATGGCTAATTGAGATTGTATATAGACTATAGACAATTGAATAAAGTCACGATAAAAAATAATTATCGCTTTCCACGTATCGACGATTTTTTTGATCAATTAAAAGGTGCCACAGTGTTCTTGGAGATAGATATCAGATATGGGTATTATCAATTGAAGGTTAAATATTGCTGTAATAGCTCGATTTCTAATGGTGTAAGAAATAGTGGTTCGATGCCACCAAATTTGGTGAGTAAGCTCGTAAATTTTATTATTTAATATTTACGAGTCAAATATGGTTTTAATTTTTTTTTGAATTAGTAATTTATGTTTTATAATGAATTATTAGGTTCGAGTGATAAAACCCTAGTTCAAGTGGTTTTAGAAAATGAGGTATCGGGACCTCGTTTCTATAAATCGAGCCGTAAATATTTTTATAAATATTTACAGAGTGTAATTGTTGAAAAATTTTAATGTTTCGACATTTAATTAATTAAAAAGGACTAAATTGAAAAAGGTTCAAAACTTGCTAATTATAATAATAAAGTGACTAATGGCTTGGTTAATAAATAAGGAGTGACTTAAGTGATAAATTTTCCTAAATTAATGGATGAGGCGGCATATGAATAAAAAAAGAATAAAATAAAAAGAAACAATGTGATAAATTTTCCTAAATTAATGGATGAGGCGGCATATGAATAAAAAAAGAATAAAATAAAAAGAAACAATGGCAAAATTGTAATTATATTGAAATTAAATAAGACAAATTGAAATTTAAAAGCATTCTAGGCTTTTCTTCTCCAATTTTCGGTTTAAAACAGACAAGGGAGAGAGCTCAAGCTGGTTTTTAACATTTTTTCCTCATGTGAGTTCAATTCTTACCCGTTTCTTATAATTTTTATGTTTTTGAGATTGTTGCAATTAGGTCAAACTAAATCTTGCCTTAGTTTTTGATTTTGTTAAAGAGTTTGGATGTTTCCTTTGATGAATCTATATGATTTTTTATGCTAAATAATGAATTTGAGATATTAGTTGTTATTTAAAAGTATTTCGTTAAGTGATTTTGATGAATTTTTTGATTAAGGATTAATTTGCTAAATTAGTAAAAATACAAGGATTTGTTGTGAAATTACTGCAAAAATGGGCTGTATTAAATGCCATGAATACGACTAGCTTGGATTTGTATTAAAAATGGTTAATTTGCATGTTTTGGGTTCAGGGACTAAACTGAATAAAGGTTAAACTTTAGGGACAATTTTGTAAAAATGTCAAAAATGAAAAAATTGCATGAAATGAATTGTTTTATTGTATAAATTAATAAATTGAATGAAATTATTAATTTAGATAAAGATCGGGTGGAAAATTGAGGAAAATGAAAAATTACCAAAATACCCCTAAACTTTGGTATTTCTGCAATTTAGTTAGGTAAGTTCGTGTAACTAAATTGCATGTTTATATGTTTAAATTGAATGTAATGTTTGTGAAATATATAATTTCCATGTATAAGTATTGATCACATATCCGAAGATATCTGACAAGTATCTCGTTTGAACCTAAGAAATTTGATGGATACAAATGACATTGTCATTAAGGGTTCCCGATTGGTTGTGGTCCTGCATGTGTTGCGGACTCACCACAGCTCTAATGAGCATCCTAATATATGGCTCTCATAAGCTTCCCAATTAATGGCTCTCCAGAGCTTCTTGATATTGGCTCGCATGAGCGTCTTGATTTACAGCTCTTATGAACTTCCCGATACTCAGCTCGAATAAGTTTCCTGTTTACATGCTCATATGAGCATACATGTACATGAATTAACATATTACAATTTTGTGCACTTTGTGTGTACTACCCATGTATCCAACAATTTTTTAAATGGTTCAATGGGAAATGTGACACCCTTAACCCGTATCTGTCGCTGGAATAGGGTTATGGAGCATTACCAGACTTACTACATAATTCATCATACATTTCACATACATTTCTCATTCCAAACATAAATCATCCATATACATTCATATAGTCTCTAACCCGAGCTCTCAAGGCCCAAAATAGACATTTAAAATGATTTAGGACTGAACTATGAACTTATAAAAATTTTAGGAAAATTGTGAAAATTTTCACATATGGGGCACACACACCCATGTGGCCAGGCCGTGTGTCTCACACAGCCACAAGATAAGCCCATGTCGTAGGCCGTGTGGACATTCAAAATGGGATCACATGGTCGTGTCTTAGCTCGTGTCCTACCTGTGTAACTCTCGGATTTGTGTCACACGACTAACCACACACTCGTGTGACAGACCGTGTAACTCACTGACTTGTTTTCATTAAATGCTATAGGGGACACTTGACTGTTTCACCTGACCGTGTGTTACACATGGCTGAGGCACATGCCCGTGTCTCTGCCTATGTGGATGAAAATAGGCTAGTTTACAAGCCACATTTCTCACCCAAATTTGCATCAACTTATTCACTTCAAATAGCATATGACCATACTTTCAATATACACTCAAAACAACCATAACCAAATCCAAATCATGCAAACCCAATGCCAACAAAAAATATAGTTCATACACTTCACAATTGATCATTCAAATTCATACCAATATCACTTACAAAAACTCATCTAAATGATCACTTTTATATATGCATTATCTTACTTAATACTTAACATATATATACCATATCAATTCCAACCATTTGCTACCATCAATGTCAACTTACAATAAACAACTTCAAGGTTTCTCAAATGGTCATTTGCATATGGTTACTTATATGCCTATCACATAATTTATATGCCAATTCAAATCACCATTTCACAATCAAGACAATCACATAACAAATATTGACCAAACCTCATAAGTCATGTACTCATATAATTACATACTATCACAATTCCAAATTTAAGCCAAATCACATGGCTAATTTCATATCAAAACACATAGGCTTCATTAGCCAAAATTACTTATACTTATCATATAACCAAAAAGCTTATACATGCCATATAACCGAAATCACAAAGCTTAAGAGTTCCAAAACGATAGCTAGATAGTGTGATGAAATCTCCAACGACTTCCAATCCGAGCGAGCCTCTGAAACACTATAAAACATAGTAAAAGAAAACAAAGTAAGCTATAAAGCTTAGTAAGCCCGTATGAAATAAACTAAATTAATCATAAATACACAATTCAAATAATTAAACATATCATTATGCAACTCATATAAATACACAAACCAATCACATATAAACTCACAAGATTAGATTGAACTTCACAAGTTTCTTCGGGTTAAAGCTTATACGGTTCATGTACATACCTGTACCATCTCGAGTCAATCTCATACTCATCCATATCTTTCATATACCCGTTGAACCATTCAGAATACTATCGGATACTCGGGAATCTCGCACGCTAAGTGCCACATATATATAGCCGATGCTATCTCAATCACATATCACATATAATGTTCACTCTTGAACTATCAACAGGCCTGCTCACACAAGCTATCAGTCAAGATGTAGCTATACAGTGCTACTCATACAAGCTGTCAAGTAACCGCAACACATGCAGGTATACTCAGCCATCGGTAGGATGTACAGGACCAGCACTCGAATCATATAATCACAGTAACCCTAATGTCATGACATTCGTATCCTAAACTATTCCTAAGGTTCAAATGGGATTTCTCACTTGTCGAATCGTTGTCGAATTGTCCGTAAGGTTGTACTCACAATGTATGCAATATCAAATCATATAAAACACCAATGCTTATTACATACGAACTTACCTTGATCGCAAAAACGACGAATTAGGTCGACTAATCTGATACATTATTTTTCCCTCGTTCTAAATCTGAATCTCATTTTTCTTGATCTATATAATATCAAATTTAACTTATTTAATTAACACTTTATTCAATTTAATCCAAAAATCACATTATGGAAAAATTACGCTTTTGCCCCTAATATTTCAATTTCTTTACAATTTAGTCCTTATCACATAAAAATACAAATTCATGCAATTCAAGCTTAACCTATGCTAACTGAATTTATATTATTAGCATATCATCCCATATTTTTTTATTTATTTCACATTTTAACGACAAAATTTCATTTTTCTTAATTTAATCCAAAATTGACATTTTCACTAAAAATCCCTTTGCAAAACTTGTTTAACTAACATCAAACATTCATAATCAATTAGCAAACATTAAAGCTCACACATATTCATCAATGAAAAAACCCAAATACTTTAACAATTTCAAAAATTGGTCCCTGGGCTAGCTAGACTATGTTACAACGATCTAAAAAACATAAAAATCATTAAAAACTAGACAAAAATCGTACCTAATTGAACAAGAGAGATATGTCCAAATAACCTAGCTTCCATGGCTTTCTCTCCTTCCATTTTCGGTTGAAGAATATAATAAATAAAAGTTTCTTTATAATTGTTATTTTTAACTTATTATAACATTACTAACTAAATTACAAAACTAACCTTTAAAAACATTATTTATTTCACAAAATGCCAAACCATCACAATCCACTATCTCTTTAATGGTCTAATTTCAACATAAGGACCTTTACTTTAATTTTCTACAACTATTAGACACCTTTAGCTAGTAGAACTCAACTTTTATGCGTTATGCGATTTAGTCTTTTTTATCGAATTGAGCATTCAAATAATAAAATTTCTCAACAAAATTTTCACACAATCATACTATCAAGATGTAGACCTCAATTTGACAATAAAATAAATATTTCAACCTCAAATTTATGGTTTCAAAACCATTGTTCTGATTTGATTAAAATCGAGGCTGTTATAGGAAATGTTCTGTTAAGTGACGATATGAGTTCGATACGAACTAATACAAGTATACATATATATGAAATTTATGGAAAATAACGGTACATGATATATTGATATAATGAATTAGATGATATATGTATATGAAGAAATGGTAAGAGAATGATATGTATCATGACATATACATATATGAATAACTTTGATATGTTATACATGGAAATTATGTAAGTTGAGACGAGTAATAAAATCAAGTGTGACATGTTGAGAAAATAAGTTTATCAATGTTGAATTTGTATGAAATATGTTAAGTACGCTAACAAGTGTTGTTGTTTGATGCTTAGGCAAATGCCAAAATATTGGTTGAATGATAATATGTTTATTTATATGATGTATTGAAATGTTAAGTACTCAAATGAAAATATGCTAGTGCTCATGAAAGAGTGGTAAGGTTTAAATTATGAAATTTCTTATGAAATGACCTATCATGTGATTAATTCAAAAAAAACTATGTTTAAATGCACTAGCTTGTGGCTATGGTTAAATAATATGCTTATGACTTGTGTGCTATGCTTATGGAATGAGTGTGGAAAGTAAATAAATGCAAATGAAAATAAAGAAATTTGGAAGAGTTTAAAGTTGTTTAAAATCCTGCTATGCTAGGGATAATATGTATAAGTGATGCTGTGGATTTATTCACCTTGTGAATTGATGAATATAGTTTCATGAGAATCGCGGTATCGATATTGGATTATTCTTGATATGTATAAATTTTATATTTGAAATAAAATAATGTGATTGAAGTTTATACGATTTTACTAAGTATTTATTGCTTATGTAGTTGTTTTCTTTTACTTTTCAGATTATCGAAAGCTCGATCGGGTTGAAAACTTGTCGGAGTTATATAACACTATCCATCAGTTCTATCAGTATTTTTGAATGTTTTGATTTTGGTTATAATGGCATGTATAGGTTATTTTAGCTAAGTGTTGGTCTATATGTGTTTTGTTGAGATTAGTCACATATTTGGCTTGTGTTTTGGTATGTGTATAATTTTCCTTATAATGTTGATGTGTGGGATGATGAAAGATAAAGTAGTAGTTGAAAATGCATATGATGTATGTTTTATAACTTAGTGTGATTTGGTACTATGTTAGAGTAAGTGTATATGTATTTTATGCTATTGAATAAGTGGTACAACTGGTACCAAATGGTAAGTTTTAATAAATGATTTACATGTTGTGTATTAATGTGATTAGACATAAAAGTTGGTTGATTACTTGGTTACATGGATTATATGGTTAAACATAATTGTACTGGTCATTCAAGGTGCCTAAAGGCATATTGATTTTATGTTAATATGCTATATGTTTAGGGATTGATTTTAGATGCTATAATATGACTTGTTTATATATACAATGTTGATTGTAGGTTGACACCAAATTGGGTGAGAAATATGGTTGTAAAATGGCATATTTCCGTCCACACGGTAGAGAGACGGGCGTGTGTCTCAACTGTGTGTGACACACGGCTGTCTGTCCCCTGTAACTTTTAATTGTGCAAGTCAGTATGCTCACATGGCCTAGCACACAGGTGTGTGGCTTGGTCGTGTGACCCAAGTAAGAGATTTACACGGGTATGGACACGGGCTGTGACAAGGCCATGTGTCCTTATTTTGAATGCCCACATGGCCTAAGACACAAGCGTGTCTCCTAACCGTGTGATTCACACGGTTTGGTCACACAGCCGTGTGTCCCCTGTAGTTTTGAAAAAAATTCAATGTTTTCTAAAAAATTCTTTGAATACCCGATCTAGTCCCGACCTATTTCTAATGTGTATTTTGGGCCCCGAGGGCTCGTATAAGGGACAATAAGTATGTTTTTGTTTTGTAAAGCCCCAAAAATATAGGGTCTTTAATTTTGCATGGTTTGACATAAATACCATGTTTGCTTTATTGGCTGAGTAATTTGGGGGTGTTTGGGGGGGTTTTCAAGAAGCCTGGGTTTAAGTCTTGGCTTTTGCAAAATGTTTAGTTTTGCTTTTTAATGAATAGGGATCCAGCTTATAGACCTTATAAGTAAATGTCGTTGTGTTTTTCACAAAAGGTGCTTATAGTATAGTGGCAAGGTGGTGTGTAGGTATACAAGTGGTCTAGGGTTCGAGTGCAGGCATAAGCATAAGGGGTATTTATTTTGCTGCATGGAACGGTTGGTATTTGAGTTGGATGGGGACTCTAAGTTTGAATGAGTCTTGATGAATTTGAATGGGATGTGGGAGTAAGTTAAGGAGAAAATCATGGAAGGATAAGGGGAGTGAATCAAGGAGCTGAGTTTGAGGGAGGTGTTGGCCGAAAATGGGAGTATTTGGAAGTGCCAATCGGTTCAGGCACTAGTTGCCGAATGTAGTCTACGAGCATAAGAAGAATTCAATTTTGGTCATTTTAGTTTTGGTCTTTTGCTCTAAAATCCTAAAATGCCGAAATAGCTTTCATTCCTGTCTGTTTTGGTTGTTAGTCTACTGCTAAATTGACATTTGGGGGACTGGTTAGTGTGCCAATTACACCTTTCTTCATTGTCGAATTGTCTTTCCTCTCCCACTTTTGGTTTTGCTTCTCCTATTTCTCCAAGATCGAATGTTGTTTCTTCCCCCTCTTTAATTCTTCTCCTTTCGGTCTCCCTTCTAAACTGATCCTTCTCCTCATCTTTTCTTTGTCTTCTTCTCTGCTTCCCACTCTCCTCCAACCTTAGCCAATTTCTTCATTAGACTCTTTTTGTGTACTCTCATTTTATCATCTCCTCCTTATTGTGCTTGGCCGAATATATCCAATCTGTTCTAACCGATTCCATCATCATCCCTTTTGTTTTGTTCGAGGCCAGATACCGTAACCCTTAGCTACTCTCTAACAATTGGTTGAATTCCTCTACATAACTCTCTTTGTAGTCATCAATTTCGGTAAGTGTACCGTTGAGTGATCTGTCAACTCCGTTTCTTCTATTATCTTCTTAAAACTGAATACCCCTTTCTCTTAGTACTCTGTGTTTGCCGAATGGTGACTCCCTTTTCCATGATGTGTGTTCGTGGATTCCAGGTATTACTGAAGAGTGAAGGGCGTAAGCATTCGTGAACCATCGAAACCTTGTCTTCCAATATTTGATTAAGGTATTATCAATACCTTGTTGTTTTTGGGTATAGGCCGATTGCTCTTATATTTTGGAAGTATTATCTATATGGGTTTTGGCTGCATTTTAATCAGTTCTATCTATTAATCTATCATGTGTGCAGTTAAGTGCTAGGATACGTGTGATCGACTCTAAAAAATCTAGGTATATTTATCCACACTCCTTTCGGTCAAGGTAAGCAGGGGTGTTATTTTTGGTGATGATTATGACCGGTTAAAAGTAAGAGACTAACCAAATGTTGGAATGAATGTAGGCTTAGGGCATGAGCAGTTCTCTTGACTTCACGAAAAAGGTGTGTAATCATACACCATTCTGTTACTGTCAGAAACCAAAGAGGCTTGTATTCACACCCCTGTTTAACTGTGAATTGGCAAAAGCCAAAAAATCGAAATGCCAAAACTTCGGCATTTGGGGCCTCGCGAGAGTGCGATCACTCGTAAGGTAAATTGAGCCCACAATTCATCGGCGACAGACTGTAGAGGCCGCCACGAACATTCTCGTGGGCTTGGGCTGTTATGGGCCTCGTTGGGCTGAAATGGGCTGTGTAGGCCCAATGGGCTTGTGGGCTTTACACAGAGAAAATCCACGGTAAGTGACAAATAATGGATTGGGCTATGAATTTTGCATATCCGGGACTGTATTTGGGCTAAATGGGCCACACGAATGTGTGGACGCATTTGGGTCGAGTAATGGGCTTTGGGTCCATTTACACTGTTTTGGCTATATAGGTTACTTGAGTCACTCGAGGCGATGATAGACGTTCTGAGAAGTCATTATCTGTACTGAGACCCTAAAGTTAGTTAAATAACCAAAATACCCCTGAGGTGTAAAATTATTGTTTTACCCCTAACTGACGAAATGACTGTTGCACCCCTAGTGGTAGGTTGATTGATGTGTATATGATATTTATATGACTAATACCGAGTGTGACATATTGCATACACGTAATATTTATGACATGTCATACTGTATGGGGTTGGGATACTATTACGGAAGGAGTACTAGTGCCTCTGCCATGTTTTTACTGTTTCTGGTGGCTTTGCCACAAATTTTAATACTGGTGGCTATGCCACGCTTACTGTTACTAGCAGTTTCGCTGCGGTATTGGTGGGTTGGCTGGGTGGGTCGATTTAATCCCCATATGGTGTGTTGGTTGGTATAGGTGGTGTGTTGGTTGGATTAGGATGGGTTGTATATCTGCACTGTATTGATACTGTATTGGGCCTAGGCCCACACTGTTACTATATAGGGCTAAAGGCTAGACTATTCTGTTACTGAATAAGGCTCAGGCCCGGACTGTTTCTACTTGCACTGTTTATTATTTGACTGATAAGGGATTACACACTTAGTTTTCGAAAACTCAACCTTTCTTTTAACTGTACAGGTAATCGCCAGCCTTAGGCGATTTGGAGCTGCGTGGGACTCGGAGGTGGCCAGACGATCGCAGATGTTTTGCTTTTGACTTTATTTATTTAAATTTCATATTGGATTTTGGTTATGTAATAAGGCCATTTTGATGGATTTAATTTTTGATTGGGTTTTGATTTCTTATTTTAAACTGCTAGGATAGGAACACACATTTAAAACTTCAAGGTTTTTAATTAGAAAAGCTTCCGCGGTTTTAATCAGTTTAAGAAACCAATGGTAACAAATATGACAACTGTTTTGGTAAATTGATTTCAAATAGTAATAACCTAACTGGCTGAAGTTTTTCAAGCAATAAAAAGTAAATGGGTTTTAGCTTAAGTACAATTTTTTATCTACATGTCCCAATTTTTGAAAAGCACTTCGATGCGACACGTCAGATTCGGTAGTAACGTCTAGGCTGGGTTTGAGGTGTTACATTTAGTGGTATTAGAGCCAGGTTGCAGAACTCAGCTGTGGAATGGGTTTTGAAAATATTTTCTGAAAGTTGATTTTAATGATTGAAAACATTTTGAAAAGATTTTTTGAAAATTTATTTAAATAAGTGGAAATGTTTTGGAAGGTCACAAGTGTGGCACACCGAGTCTTCGGCGCCAAATCTGTAAGTTCTCTTATACTGTTAATTGTTAGACTGAAACTACTATAGATAGACTGTACTTTGAAACTCTAGATAGAGGAGACTGAAAACTATAGAAGACTGAAAACTATAGGGAGTCTTGATTTGCGAAAACAAAACTTTAACTACTGCTATTTCTTAAAATATCTGTTAGTAATTATTGAAATTGTAAACTGATACATAAAATTCTTAAATCAGATGATACGTTATCCAATATGAGTACAAGAGGTACTCGCGGAAGGTGTACACGAGGCAGCGATAGATGTCGAGGAAGTACTATGGCTGGGTCTTCAGCATCAGGCCACATGCCTGCTAGGAAGGCACTAGCCTCTCCAGTAACTGAGATAGGGTCTTATGATCGAGCAGTTGGGGATGATGCTCTATCTCACATGATGCTTCACGTTTTAGAGAGGGTTGCTGGATCTAGTACGGGAACATGGGCAGAGGGTAATTTCAAAGCGACTCCGGTCTAATGGAGCGAAAATTTTTAGGGGTATTTTTGGAGTAGCCCCAGATGTGGCGGAATACTGGTTAGAGGCCACTGAACGAATAATAGACAACTTCGACTGTACTATGGAGCAAAAGTTAAAAAGAGCAGTGTCCTTACTACTAGACGAGGCCTACCGGTGGTGGCTCATCGTAAGAGAGGGTTAGCAGGCCGACCATTTGACATGGGACTTCTTTAAGGCAGCATTTCAAGGAAAATACGTAGGGGCGAGTTACATGGACGCCCGGAGGAAGGAATGTCTGAACCTGACCCAGGGGAATAAGGCTGCAGCAGAGTACGAGGTAGAGTTTCTGTGACTGAGTCGCTATGCTCGTGGGATAGTAGTGACTAAGTATGAATGCTGCATGCGTTTTGAGGATGGCCTTCGGGATGAGTTGCGAGTACTAATAGCTCCACAGAGGGAGCAAGACTTTGCTGCACTGGTAGAAAAGGCAAATATTACTGAGGATGTAAAGCGCTTAGCGCGCCAGAACCGCGAGAAAGATAAGTGTAATACCCCGAATTTTGGGCCTAGATGAATTGGGCTTTGGGCTTTGGGTCTCATAAATTTTTTCAAGTAATCAAGAAAATGAAAAATGACATGTTGGCTTTAAGGGTTTAATAAATTTGGAGTGTTTAGGGGTGTTGGAGAAGTTTTGGGTTCGAACTTTGAGGTGAAGGAATTTTTAATTAATTATTAAAGGAACCAGGGCGGTAAGTAGTTGGGCTTTTAAAAAAAATTTGGAAAAAATGACATCAAAGAGCCTTGTGGTGGAGTGGCTAAGTGACAGCACTTAGGGTATAGGAAGGTGGCGTTATGGGCTAGCAAGGAGATCTTAGGTTCGAATCCTAGCTTAGTATTTTTTTAAGAGTTTAATTTTGGCCTTCTAGAAGGTTGGAAGTGGTGTGATGATGGACTCTAAGGAGAATGATTAGAAGAGAAAATTTAGGAAAAGGATTGAGGAGTTATGATGGACAAAAATGAGGAGATGAGATGGAAGAGTTAGAGCCGATTAGGACATTGGGGGTAGGCAGAGTTTTGGTTTTGTGTATAAATAGGGGGTGCCGAATTCCCTCTGTGCTATTTCGGTAATTGGAATTCCCTTTGTGCTATTTCGGCAACTATAGTGCTCTACCGAATTCTCCTTTACTTTTTATGTGCTAAACCTCGCTTCTTCATTTTGTGTTTTCTTTTCTTCTCTCGTAAAGCCTTAAATTGAATATCATTCTCTTCTTTCTCCATTGCTTGTGCCGTCCCACCTTCATCTCAATTGTTGGGGATCTAATATTCGTGACTTCAAAAGCCGAAAGCCTTTGCTCTTGGAGTCGATTTCTTCATCATCCCAAAACCTTGTGTCGAATGCCATACTGATCAAATCTTTGTCGGGCTATCATCATTCCTTCAATTTTGGTAGATCGGTTCTTGGAGAGTTGGAATCAAGCTTGGATCTACAAGTCTCTACCGAAAAGCTATCCATACGTTTCGGCTTTTGGGTAAGTGTTCTTGATTTTGGGATAAGTTGGCTGAATAGTCTATAGTAAGGGAAAAGGGTGACTTAAGCAGATACAAGTCACCTATTATCTTGTCTTTAACAATTAAGATTGATGCAGATCTAGGGAATGTTCGTGATTAGTAGCTAAGGAAGGGCTATTAGGACCTGGGGTACACGGTAAGGTTATGGTAAGGCTTCGGTTTTTGGTAAATATTGTGGATAAGTGTGTGATTAAGTGGAGGTTGGTATTGGTTGTAGGTTCAAGGCTAAGGATAGTGTAACACGTCTCATTAACCAGGTGTGTACATACACTTCATACACGACAAATCGACAAAAGCTGAAATCCTGAAAAGCTGCAATGTCGAAAAGCCGAAAAGCCGAAAGGTTGGCACCGGCAACCACACGAGCGTGTGAACATTCGTGTGGAAACACCGATACGACTACCGAGGCCAAGAGAACGATCTCATGCTCTCGGGCCACTATTGGCCAACTGGGCCAAAAGGGGGCTAAATGGGCTCAACGGGCTTGGGGGCACAAATGGCAAAAGTTGATAAGTGATATTAAATGATGAGTTGGTATTGATAGTTGAATGATTTGAACAAGATCAGGCCTGGTGGGCCATATATTTGTGAATGGGCCTAATGGGCTATATAGACATGATTGGGTTTGATGGGCCATATGTGATTTTAGAGAAGCATGTAGGCTGGTAGGGTTTTATGGTGGACTCTAGGCCTAGATTTGATGTACTTTCAAGCAACATAAAACTTAATTAATTTATCAAACATGTCTGTGGACAAGTCCCAAGGTTAGAGTGTGGCAATGGATGTACACATGTCTAGGATTGGATCTAGGAAGAGCTTGGTACTTAAGCGGTCCTAGTGACCCACCTCCTCTTCTCTTGAATCCTACCTGGTGCATAATGTCTATTCACTTTAGCCGTGAGGACTTGTTGATGGGCCAAAGTTCGTAATTAAAACCCGTACTCTTAAGAAATTATGAAAATACCCCTGTAGGGTAGAATTATGAAAATACACCTGTAGGGTAGAACTACTAAAACACCCTTGTAGGGTAGAATTACTGAAATGCCCTTATAAGGTAGAATTACCAAAATACCCCTAGGTAGTGAAATGACTAAAATACCCCTAGGTGCTTAATGTGTGTAAATGTGTATGTTGCATTCATGCGATGTATGTTGCATATGGGTGGGATTGATGAAACGGAGGAAGAATTTGAGGATCGCATGGTTGCTTGACGGCCATGGATCCGTCGATGTTGTTAAGCCCAATGTATGATTAGCAGCTTTGCTACAACGATAGGTAGTACTGCAACCGGCGCTACCATTGTGTGTATGGGATGGGTGGGTCGATATTTATATCCCTACATGGTGTGTAGGGTTGGACGGAGATGGTGTATAGAGGCTGGATGGGTTGGATTTTTGCACTTGGTTGCTTTAATATTATTCTGCTATTGGATTGGGCTCAGGCCTAAGATGACTTATGTTGCATAATATATATATACATTGTTGTTGAGGGTTGTACACACTGAGTTTTGAAACTCACTCCCTATTTTAATATTTTTAGGTGACCCTCAGTAGGCGGTTCGACAGATGGTGGGACTTAGAGGTGGCCAGCTAGCAAGATATTATTATTTGGATTTCCTTTAGAATTCCTAGTATTTTGAAATTATTTTAGTTCGGCCTGTAATAAGGCCTTGTCTTTGGTTTTTATTTCATTATTGTTATTATGTTTTATACTTAGAAACAAAGCATGGATTTAGTTGCTTCATCCACTTTTCAATATTATCTAAAATTTATTGTTGTTTTTTTTTTTTTAAATTAAGCTTCCGCAGTAAATATTTTCCAAGTAATTAGTAATTTATAACAAGAAATAGCTTTTAAATATATCTTATTTTGAAAAATACAAATAAGGATTTTACTTAACTTTTTCTTAAGAAGGGTTTTCAATGAAAACAAGGTTTTCGCAAAAACACTTCAATATGACACGCCGGACTCAGCCATAACGTCTGGGCTGAGTTGGGGGTGTTACAATAGGGGCAGACATAAGAGGGATTTAGGGCCCTTGGGTTCTTCTGAAAGGCCTGTAAAGAAGGCCAGATTTGACGGGCCAGTTCGAGCAGTTCTTGTTACTGTTGTTAGACTATAGCCTTGCGCGGATTGTGAGAGGTCTCATCAGGGTGAGTGCTGGAAAAGAACTGGGGCATGCTTTAGATATGGGTCCATGGATCATCAGGTTAAGAATTGTCCCTAGAGGCCCGTTCAGATGCAAGCTGCAGGTCAGGGCCATGTTCAACCAGTGAGAGGTGGTCAGCAGCCACCGAGAGGCCGTGGGCATGCCAGAGGTGAAACAGTATGGTACAAGGTCGTGGAGTACTAGGCAGAGGTGCTGGTAACACTAAGGCGAGACAGCCAGTCTTGGTCTACGCTGCTCGTCCCCGAAAGGATGGTGAAGCCCTTGACATCATAAATGGTACGTTCCTAATTTATAATGTACCATACATTACTTTAATTGATATTGGGTCTACACACTCGTATGTTGCATGCACATTGTCTAGGACGTTTGGCATTCGGTTTGAAAATACTATTAGTGAGATGACTGTGACAAGTCTAGTGAGACAGTCGGTTAGGGTGAATAAGTTAGTCAGAGATGTGCCCATAGAGGTTCAGGGAATAATCTTTCTAGTGGATTTGATGGAACTACCATTTGGTGAATTCGACCTTATATATGGTATGGATTGGCTAGTGAACCACCATGCAAGTTTGGATTACGCTACTAAGCGTATGGTGTTGAAGACTACTGAGGATGAGGAGGTGGCTGTGATAGGGGAATGAAGAGATTATCTATCTAACATAGTCTCAGCATTAAGGGCTGAGAATCTGGTTCACAAGGGTTGCGAGGTGTTTTTAGCGTATGTTAACATTTCTGATTCTGAAGCTCCTTCTGTTGGAGATGTCTGAGCTGTTAAGGAGTTTATGGATGTATTTCCTGATGAGCTCCCTGGGTTACCTCTAAACTATGAGGTTGAATTCGGTATTGAGCTCTTGCCGGGAATAGCTTCGGTGTCTATTGCCTCTTATTGGATGGCACCGAAGGAGCTGGTGGAGTTAAAGGCTCAAATTCAAGAGCTTTTGGACCGAGGATTCATTCAACTGAGTGTGTCTTCATGGGGAGCACCAGTTTTTTTCGTAAAGAAGAAAGATGGCTCTATGCACATGTGCATCGACTATCGACAATTAAACAAAATGGTTATCAAGAATAAGTACCCCCTGCCAAGGATTGACAATATTTTTGATTAGCTTAGAGGAGCTTCAGTTTTCTCCAAGATCGACCTCTATTCTGGGTACCATCAGCTAAGGGTTAAGGAGGCTGATGTGTATAAGACTGCGTTTAGGACTCATTATGGTCATTAGGAGTTCCTAGTGATGCCATTTGGGCTGACGAATGCACCAGCTGCTTTCATGGATCTTATGAACTGAGTGTTCTAGCCCTACCTGAATCGGTTTGTAGTAGTTTTATAGATGATATTCTGGTATATTCGAGAACCGAAGAGGGTCATGATGCACATCTTCAAACTGTTCTGTAAATTCTGAGGGAAAAACAACTATATGCAAAATTCAGCAGGTGTGAGTTCTGGTTGTGAGAAGTGACATTTCTGGGTCACGTAGTATCTGTTGAGGGGAGTAGGGCGGATCCTCAAAAAATTGAAGCCATACTGGATTGGAAACCACCTAGGACTGTATCTGAGGTTTGAAGCTTTCTCGGTCTGGTTGGGTATTACAGACGTTTTGTTGAGGGGTTTTCACTGATCGCTGCACCTTTCACTAAGTTACTGCGAAAAGGGGTACCATTTAATTAGACTGATAAGCAGCAAGAGAGTTTTGAAAAACTGAAGAAGGTTCTGATTGTGGCCCTTGTCTTAATACAGCCAGAGTCTGGGAAGGAATTCACTATTTATAGTAATGCGCCGCACATTGGATTGGGCTGTGTGCTGATGTAGGAGGGTAAGGTGGTTACTTATGCGTCTCGTTAGCTTAAGCCTCATGAGGCGAATTACCCTACTCACGACTTGAAGTTAGCTGTGGTGGTATTCGCACTGAAAAATTGGAGGCAGTACTTATACAAAGAGAAGTGTATTATTTACACGGATCATAAAAGCCTCAAGTATCTCCTTATGCAGAATGAGCTAAATCTTAGGTAACGAAGATGGATAGAGCTACTTAAGGATTATGACTGTTCAATGAGTACCACCCTGGTAAAGCTAATGTGGTAGCTGATGCACTAAGCCGTAGGGCTGTATCCAATTTGAGAGCAATGTTTGCTCATCTCAGTCTGTTTGATGATGGTAGCTTGTTGGCTGAGCTTCAAGTGAGACCGACATGGACTGAAAAAATTAAGAGTAAGCAGTTGTTGGATGAGTCACTGGTTCCTCGTTTCCAATTTGATGAAAATGGTGAGACTATAGATTTTGTGCTGAATACTGAGGGAGTATTGTGTTTTCATGGAAGAGTCTGTGTACTGAGGGATTCTGAGCTGAGGTAGTCTATACTGCGAGAGGCACATAGTAGTCCATATGCTATGCATCTTGGTGGAAATAAGTTATACTGAGACCTTCATGAGCTGTACTAATGGCCAAGACTGAAGCGCGAGGTCACTGAGTTTGTGGGTAAGTGTCTGACATGCTAAAAAGTTAAGGCTGAGCACCAACTGCCTTCTGGGTTACTACAGCCAGTTAAGATTCCTCTCTGGAAGTAGGAAAGGGTAACCATGGATTTTGTGAGTGGGTTGCTCTTGACGCCTACTAAGAAGGATTCGGTTTGGGTTATCATAGACCGATTAACGAAATCTACCCATTTTATACCAGTCCGTACTAATATTCACTACAGAAGTTGGCTAAGTTGTATGTGGCTGAGATGGTGAGACTACATGGGGTACGAGTTTCTATCATATCTGATAGAGATCTTAGATTCACATATCAATTTTGGAAGAAGTTACACGAGGCACTAGTTACAAGGTTGGACTTCAGTACTGCATTCCACCCTCAGACAGATGGTCACTCAAAGAGGGTGATTCAGATACTAGAAGATATGTTAAAGAGTCATGTATTAGACTTTTGAGGTAGTTGGGAAGATTACTTGCAGTTAATAGAGTTCCTGTATAACAGCAACTATTAGTCTTGTATTCAGATGGCAGCATATGAGGAGTTATATGGTCATAGGTGTCGTACTCCTACCTATTGGACTGAGCTGGGTGAGCGGTGAGTTCTGGGGCCAGAGATAGTTTCTGATACTGAAGAAAAAGTGAAGTTGATTCGAGATCAATTAAAAGAAGCATTTGATAGGCATAAGTCATGCAAACTTGAAGTGTAGGGAGATTGAGTACTCAGTGGAGGATTATATCTTTCTAAAGGTCTCACCATGGAAGAAAATTTTTAGATTTGGATGGAAGGGCAAGCTAAGCCCTAGATTTATTGGGCCTTACCGGGTACTGAAGCGTGTGGGGCCAGTTGCTGATCAGCTCAAGTTGCCTCCAGAATTAGACAGAATTCATGATGTGTTCTATGTCTCCATGCTGAGGCGATACCACTCTGATCCCTCACACATTAGGCCAGTTGAAGAGATCGAGGTTAGGCCCGATCTGACCTTGGAGGAAGAACCAGTACAGATACTGGATTGTGACGTTAAGGTGGTGAGAAAGAAATTTGTTCTATTGGTCAAAGTGCTTTGGCGTAATCACGGTTTAGAAGAAGCCACGTGGGAACCAGAGAAGGCGATGCGACATCAATACCCTCACTTATTCTAACCAGGTAAATTTCAAGGCCAAAATTTCTTTAAGGGGGTAGAGTTGTAACGCCCCAAAAATATAGGGTCTTTAATTTTTCATGGTTTGACATAAATACCATGTTTGCTTTATTGGTTGAGTAATTTGAGGGTGTTTGGGGGGTTTTTAAGAAGCCTGGGTTCAAGGGTTGGCGTTTGCAAAATGTTTAGTTTTGCTTTTTAATGAATAGGGACGCCAGCTTAAAGGCCTTATAAGTAAATGTCATTGTGTTTTTCACAAAAGGGTGCTTGTAGTATAGTGGCAAAGTGGTGTGTGGGTATGCAAGTAGTTTGGGGTTTGAGTGCAAGCATAAGCATAAGGGGATTTATTTTGCTGCATGGAATGGTTGGTATTTAAGTTAGATGGGAACTCTAAGTTTGAATGAGTCTTGATGAATTTGAATGGGATGTGGGAGTAAGTTAAGGAGAAAATCGTAGAGGGATAAGGGGAATGGATCAAGGAGCTTGGTTTGAGAGAGGTGTTGGCCAAAAATGGGAGTCTTTGGAAGTGCCAATCGGTTTGGGCACTAGTTGCCGAATGTAGTATATGGGCATGGGAGGAATTCATTTTTGGTCATTTTCGTTTTCGTCTTTTGCTCTAAAATCCTAAAGTGCCAAAATAGCTTTCATTCATTCTCTTTATTTTGGTTGTTAGTGTACTACCGAATTGACATTTGGGGGACTGGTTAGTGTAACACCCTAAACCCGGTCCGGACGTTATGGCCACATAGACGTTTTATTCGAAATCACACTTTGACAGATAGCTTTTTTCATTTTAAAAGCCTTGTTTAAAAAGTTGTAGGTTTTGAGCAAACTCAAATTTAATACTATTTTTATTAACTTGGAATGTTTACACAAGATTCCATTTGTAGTCTTTTAGTATCATATTATCCAAAACGATACGCGAGGTTTATTTGAAAATGTTCGATATAAATTTTGAAAACCATAGTATCCTAGACTACCGATTTAAAGTAGGCTAATAGTGTAACAAAATAAAATCACCCATAACAGCCTTATTACAAAAATAATACCGAAACTAAAATAATAATAAAAACAAAGGTAAAAATGAAATCCAGTATCACAAATCATGTGGCCACCCCAAGTCCCTCGCAGCTCCAAATCCTCTATGGTTGGGGGTTACTTGCATATGTAAAAATAAAAGGGTGAGCTTGTGAAAACTCAGTGTGTAATTTCCCCAACCAATAGTAAAGATCAGGCATACAAAATAGACTGTGCCAAAGCCCTATCCAGGTACAGATCAATCTGGGCCTTGACCCTATTCAGAAACAGAGTGGGCTTTGGGCCCTTTACAGATACAAAATAGAACAGATGCACAACCCAACCCAATCTAGCCCATCACACCACCCGTACCAGCCCATCACACCATGTGGGGAATAACTCAACCCACCCAGCCCACACACCAACTCGCAGCCGTGTTGCTAAAATCAGATGTCGTTGCAGAGCCAGTAGAACAGAATTACATGGCGGAGCCACTAAACAGAATACGTGGCAGTGCCACTATACAGAACTTCCTCTGAATCCAAACCCAACCCCATGCAGACTAATAATACTACATATCACATGCATACTGATTAACAGATACAGATAAAACATACATAAATTAGACAAACTATTATTAGGGGTATAACAGTCATTTGATAGTTAGGGGTAAAATGGTAATTTTACCCTTCAAGGGTATTTTGGTTATTTTTACTAAGTCTTGGTGTCTCATCATCTAACACGACCTTCTAGCAGGTCTAACATTGCTTCGAGCGACTCAGGAAATCCATTTGGTCAAACAGTATATATGGGCCTAAAAACCCCTAATGGGCCCAGGTGGGCTTACACACTCGTGTGGCCCGCTTAGTCCAAACTTATGCATAATATCGCAGATCTTAACACCCAATGTACTAGATATCACTTACTGTATAACTTACTCATATGGCCCACTTCAGCCCATTGGGCCCACTTCGGCCCATCGAGGCCCAGAATAGCTTGAGTGCATGAGAACTCACCCAATGGCCTTCACAGTCAAACACCCACGACTTGTGGGTTCGGGTCGGCCCACGAGCATTTGCACGCCCACAAGACCTTGAAATGCTAACATTTCAGCTTTTCAGCTTTTGCCAATCTATGCTATTAGGGGCGTCATTACACACCTGTTTTTGCGATTCCCACTGTCGTCAGACGCTCAACCTATTGTCATAACAACAATCATTAACAACTTAAGCAATACATAGCAAAACCATACTCAAAAGTTTGTTCTACGGTTACTTACCACCGCTTTGCTTGTCTACTTTCACTTGCGATTAACGTGTACCTCCAGTACTAATCGAATGCCGATGGATCTAAGCATCTACGATTATTGATAGATCTAACCCAAGGAAAAGAGTCAAAGGAGTATTAATCCGCTATATCGAAACTTATCCAAGAGGAAGCCCTAATATCAAAAGCCGAAATCTAAGATGAAGGGTACTTACACACGGATCCGCTCGACTGAGTTGATAAAACCTAGAAGCAGTCGCTTACTAATCCAAGTCCAGGACTCTTGCAGGTTTAACCAAAACACCAAGAAGAAAGAGAGGGGATCTAGATATTCGGCTATGTAGGCACAACAAAAGGAGTGAACACTTGAAGAAGGGGTAATCGGCTTAGGGATTTGTTTAATAAAATAGAGTGGTATTCGGCTATGAGAGAAATGGGTAAAGAGTGATTAGGTTCGGCTGAAGCAAGGTATAAAAATAAAAGAGAAAAATGGAAAATGAGAGAGGAGAGAAAGAAGAGAAGAAGAAAACAATGGCCTAGCAGAGATCGAATAGCAATGAGGGTTCGACTAGCAACTAACCAAATTCGGTAAGGACACAAAGGAGAGAGAATAAGAGAACTCGGTTTAGCAGTGGTCTAAAAAGAAAATAAAAACCAAGTATAAGGTTTGAGAAAATAATTCACGCACACAAAATGCCCGAATGGTCACAACCAAAACACAAAAAGAAAATCCCGAAAAGCCTAGAGTGGAAACTGGCACCTACTTACCCCAATTGCCGAAATGTACCAAAAGCCAAGGACCCAAGCTGATTTTTCCCATTCATCTTACCTACATTTGGCCAACTCTTTCCCCAAACTCAATCCCTTATTTTACTCCTTAATTTTCTCCATGATTTACTTTAATTTTACTATGGATAACAGCTCAAACCTTCAAGATCATGTCATCCTTATCTCTCCACCAACCTGAAGAGTTTACCTCCAATACCACCACTTGCCGATTCCAACTTGCAAAATAATTCATCACGCCAACAAGGGGGTTCGAACCCTTGACCCCTTGACCCCTTGCCACTTAACGCCACACGCCAAGCTCCCCCTTGCCAATGACGCCTCTAACCACTCCACCATGTGCTACTTTGTGTCACAAAACCCCATCAACAATTCTTAAGCCCTAAGAACTAACATCCATACTCCCCTGAGCCAAAAATTAAAATTTGGTCAAGGTTTAGGCTTTAGCCCAGGCCTTCCAAAGGCCCCTTAAACACACCCAAAACACCAAATTAACATACCTAAAACTTACAAGTATCAATTCAAGCAAAAATTACAAAACCTTAAAATTTGGAGCGTTACAGTTAGTGTGCCGATTACACCTTTCTTCATTGCCGAATTGTTTTTCCTCTCTCACTTTTGGTTTTACTTCTCTTCTTTCTCCAAGACCGAATATTGTTTCTTCCTCCTCTTTAATTCTTCTCCTTTCGGTCTCCCTTCTAAACCAAACCTTCTCCTCATCTTTTCTTTATCTTCTTCTCTGCTTCCCACTCTCCCCTAACCTTAGCCGATTTCTTCATTAGACTCTTTTTGTGTACTCTCATTTTATCATCTCCTTCTTATTGTGCTTGGCCGAATATATCCAATCTGTTCTAACCGATTCCATCATCATCCCTTTTCTTTTGTACCAAGCCAAATACTGTAACCCTTAGCTACTCTCTGACAATTGGTTGAATTCCTCTACACAACTCTCTTTGTAGTCATCAATTTTGGTAAGTGTACCATTGAGTGATCTGTCAACTCCATTTCTCTATTATATTCTTAAAACTGAATACCCCTTTCTCTTAGTACTTTGTGTTTTCCAAATGGTGACTCCGTTTTTCATGATGTGTGTTCGTGGATTCCAGGTATTACTGAGGAGTGAAGGGCGCAAGCGTTCGTGAACTATTGAAACCCTGTCTTCCAATATTTGATTAAGGTATAGGCTGATTACTCTTAGTTTTTGGAAGTATTATCTATATAGGTTTTGGGCTGCATTTTAATCGGTTCTATCTATTAATCTGTCATGTGTGCAGTTAAGTGCCAGGATACGTGTGATCGACTCTAACTAATCTAGGTATATTTAGCCACACTCCTTTCGGTCAAGGTAAGCAGGAGTGTTATTTTTGGAGATTAGATGATTATGACCGATTAAAAGTAAGAGACTAACCAAATGTTGGAATGAATGTAGGCTTAGGGCGTGAACAGTTCTCTCAACTTCACGAAAAAGGTGTGTAATCGTACACTATTCTGTTATCGTCAGAAACCAAAAATGTGTGTATTTACACCCCTGTTTAACTGTGAATCGACAAAAGCTGAAAAATTGAAATGCCAAAACTTCAGCATCTGGGGCCTTGCGAGCATGCGATCACTCGTGAGGTAAGGGTAAATGGGCTACACGAGCGTGTGGGCCCACTTGGGCCGAGTAATGGGCTTTGGGCCCATTTATACTATTTTTGGCCATATAGGTTACACTATTCGCTTGAGGCAACGGTAGACCTTTGAAGAGGTCATTATCTGTACCGAGACCCCAAAGTTATTTAAATGACCAAAATACTCTTGAGGTGTAAAATTACTATTTTACCCCAATCTGACGAAATGACCGTTGCACCATTAGTGGTAGGTTGATTGATGTGTATATGATATTTATATGACCGACACCGAGTGTGACATACTGTATACACGTAATATTTATGACACATCATACTGCATGGGGTTGGGATACTGTTACAGAGGGAGTACTAGTGGCTTTGCCACATTTTTACTGTTTCTGGTGGCTTTGCCATATATTTTGATACTGATGGCTATGCCACGCACTATAGGAAAATAGGGTTTTAATAGCTTTTTTAGTGGCGTTTGGACAAAAAATGCCACATAGAATAAACATTAGCGGCGTTTGAAAGAAAACGCCGCAAAAAGTTGAGCAATAGTGGCGTTTTTGGTACAAACGCCGCTAAAAACAGATCAAAGCGGCATTTTTGGTCCAAACGCCGCTAAAAACAGAGCAATAGCGGCGTTTTTGGTCCAAAAGCCACTAAAAGTTGAGCAATAGTTCCAATTTAGCTTTAGTGGCATTAGCGGCGCTTTTTAGAAAGACACCGCTAAAAATCAAGTTTTAACGGTGTTTTTCAAAAAGGCGATGCTAAATCTCTATATTTACCTGCGTTTTTACAAAAAGCGCCACAAAAAAATTTAATCAAAACGCCATCGTTTTATTTTCCCAAATTCAGAAAACCTAAAGCCCTGTTACCCCGAAATCCCATTCTTTTTTTTTCCCAAATTTATTTGCCCCAAATCCCCTTCCCCAAAATCTCCTTCCCCAAATCCCTAACATTGACGGTCACTCTATCTCCCGCTTACTCTTTCGCAGGTGGTATTCACCGTTGCGTCATTTCATAGGTTCTTCCATCAAGACACTGTCATCATTCCGGTCAAGCTGCACTAATTTGGACACCGACCACCACAGTCATCGTTCCATAGGCACTCTATTTTTGCAGCTTCGAGTTCTTTTCGGTTATTTTCTGTTGGAGCTGTTTGGTCAGTGAGAAAACAGGCTGAAATTGTTACATCCTCTACCTTTGTTGTATTTTGTTTGTGTGTATGTAAATAGCATGAAGTTAGGGATCTGTCAGTTTCTTAGTTCACTTTATCTGATCGTTCGAGCTTCCTTTCTCTATATGTCTCCAATTATCAATATCCGTGGATTTATTTTCTACATGGTTTCGCGGCATTTATCTGTTTTTGCTGTTTTTTTATTTAACCATTAAGAGAATCTTTGACTGATTTTGGGGGACTATAATCGTTGAGAAGAAGAACAAAAGAACCAATATTGTTTAATAAATGTAGAGTTGGATTATTAGCATTTGAGTTATTGTTTCTTTTTAAAAAAAAAAATATAAAACCTTGAATCAAAACAGTTAGGAAGTGCTGAAATTTGCTTTTTATTTTGCTCTTCCATAACAGTTAGCAGAACACTTTTTATTAATTTTAATTTATATCGTGTAAATTCTTTTAAGATTATTCCTATAGAAATCTTTGTGTCTATAAATAGCTATTTGTTTTAAAATTGTTTTAATGGTTTATAAACTGCGCAGACTTCCAAAATTTGACATGCATGGTTGCTTATTGTTGTTTTTCTTTTTTGGTGTGTGTTGTCTATGTGGCTGTAGGACAAATGGTAATCATAGTTCATAGATGATTTTGATCCAAGCACGCATTGATAACTTCTACTTTTGTATTTAGATTGATAATTGAGTTTGCTCTTGTTTAAATCATTTGTTCTCTTTATCTCTGACTGTCGTCTTGTTAATTTTGTTCCGTTTAACTAGAAAGAAAAAGAAATATGACCTTTTAATGGACATGTGCATGTTCGTGATGTGTTTGTTTGCAGGCTTACATACATATGTTTGCATGTTTATATTCATATCTCTGCTACTGTGTCATCATACTCATGTTTCAAAAGGCATTTGGTCAACATAATCAATTACCTGTATCTTACTTGTAGTAAAATAATCAGTTTAATATTGTCGTAAATTAAAAACAAAAACTATTTAGGTTTTGATAACTTCAATGAATCAATATCTCTTGGTTTGGTTAAGTTTCATTATATTCATTTGATTTTAATTATAATTATTTGTAATTTTACCTTTTTTATTAAATATTTTATAATAAAAATCTTATATAACTTTTTTTAATTTTTTAATAAACTGCTTACTACCCTCAATTTCTAAAGTAAATGTTTGAAGTATATTTTATAATTTTTTAATGAAGCAATTTCAGGCTCTAATTAACTGCTAATGCATCACTAATGAAGGTATCTCAACTTTGATGAATTACTTGTTTTATATGTTATCAAGATACTGATGCAATGATCTTGGTTTTCAAATTTCAACATCCTAATAACATGGTTTTACCCAATTTTTTCTGGTTTATCAGGTTTAGGTAAGATCAAAACCGAGACCCTATTGTACTCACCAAAGCAAGAGGGCAGGTAATGGATATAATTTGCAAGATCTCTCATATTCCCTATTCACTCGCTAGATACATGTCCTAATAACAGAGACTCTATGCACGATAAATTTTTTTCTTTGGAACTACTTATTTGTTACCTTTCTGTAAATTGAAAAGTGTTTAAATGCTGTAAATTGAAGTGTTTAAATATTGTAAATTGAAGTGTTTAAGTATTGCAAATTGAAGGGTTTTGTTGCTGGAAATTGAGATGTTCTATCACTGTAATTGAGATGTATAAATGTTGTTAATTGAGATGTTAAAGTGCTGCAAATTGAAGTGTTTAAATGCTGTAAATTGAAGTGTTAAAGTGTTGCAAATTGAAGTGTTAAAGTGCTGTAAATTGAAGTGCTTAAATGTCGTAAATTGAAGTGTTTAAGTACTGCAAATTGGTGTTTAGTTGCTGGAAATTGAGATGTTTTATCGCTGTAATTGAGGTGTATAAATGTTGTTAATTGAGATGTTAAAGTGCAGCAAATTGAAGTGTTTAAATGCTGTAAATTGAAGTGTTAAAGTTCTACAAATTGAAGTGTTAAAGTGCTGCAAATTGAAGTGTTTAAATGCCGTAAATGTTGAAGTACTGCAAATTGAAGTGTTTAGTTGTTGGAAATTGAGATGTTAAAGTGCAGCAAATTGAAGTGTTTAAATGCTATAAATTGAAGTGTTAAAGTGCTGCAAATTGAAGTGTTAAATGCTGTAAATTGAAGTGTTTAAATGCTATAAATTGAAGTGTTTAAATGTTGTTAATTGAGATGTTAAAGTGCAGCAAATTGAAGTGTTTAAATGCTGTAAATTGAAGTGTTAAAGTGCTGCAAATTGAAGTGTTAAGTGCTGTAAATTGAAGTGTTTAAATGCTGCAAATTGAAGTGTATAAGTACTGCAAATTGAAGTGTTTAGTTGCTGGAAATTGAGATGTTTTATCGCTGTAATTGAGGTGTATAAATGTTGTTATTTGAGATGTTAAAGTGCTGTAAATTGAAGTGTTAAAGTGCTGAAAATTGAAGTGTTTAAATGTTGTAAATTAAAATTAAAGTGTTGCAAATTGAATTGTTTAGTTGCTGAAATTTAGTTTATGTGCCATGTGATGATTGTGTTTTAAAATTTAACTTGTTTTAGCTCCTTACATTCTTACAGGATTCACATTCAAGGAGCGAGAAACATCACAGCAACTCGTTGGGATCGAGCAGTCAGAGTTCAGAATCAAGCAACACACGAGCTATAGGATTCACATTCAAGGAGCGAGAAACATTGCAGCAACTCATTGGGATTGAGCAGTCAGAGTTCAGAATCAAGCAACACATGAGCTATATTTGGAGCTTAGACTGTTACTGTAATCAGTAAAATTTTTTTGCCACTTTAAATGCATGCTCATGGAACTGCATTTTATGCTTTCCTAGAATTGTAAGTTCAAATAAGGTGTTAATCTTGCAATTCATACTTACAACTTGAGCAATTTGATATGAACTAGTTTGAATTTTTTTAAAAAAAATTTCAAAGGAATCTTATGTAATCAAAGGCAATTTGACTTGCTGCATGAGATATAGTGAAAAACACTGATCTTCTTGTTCATGAATTTCCATTTTAATACATTTTCAAATTAAATTATACATTTCTAAACTAGTGGAATCCCACTTCTGCTGCATTTTCTAACCAAAGAATGGAGTGATGTACTGATAATAACATTTCTAAAGGATTTGCGTAAGCAGGCATTTGTAGAAGAAAGCGATGCTAAAGTTATAACCTTTAGCAGCGTTCGTGCTAAAAACGTCGTTATAGGCCATGACTTGTAGCGGTGTTTTTTTTACAAGTGCTATTAAAGGTCATGACTTTTAGCGGCATTTTAGAAAAATGCACCGCTAAAAGTTATGACCTATAGCGACGTTTGTAAGAAAGCACTGCTAAAGGTTATGACCATTAGCGGCGTTTGTTAAAAAGCGCCGCTAAAGGTGATGACTTTTAGCGGCGTTGGTTTTAGCGTCATTTTTTGCGGCGCTTGTAAAAGCGCCACAAATAGTTTTAGGCCTAAAAAAATGCCGCTAGAAGTCTGTTTTACTAAAGTGACGCTTACTGTTACTAGCAGCTTTGCTGCAATATTGGTGTATTGGCTGGGTGGGTCGATTTAATCCCCACATGGTGTGTCGGTTGGTACAGATGGTGTGTTGGTTGGATTGGGATGGGTTGCATATCTACACTGTACTGATATTGTATTGGGCATAGGCCCACACTGTTACTGTATAGGGCTAAAGGCCAGACTGTTTTGTTACTGAATAGGGCTCAGGGTCAGACTATTTCTGCTTGCACTGTTTACTGTTTGACTGATAGGGGATTACACACTGAGTTTTTGCAAACTCACCCTTTCTTTTAACTGTACAGGTAATCCTCAGCCTTAGGCGATTTGGAGTCGCGTGGGACTCGGAGGTGGCCACACGATCGTAGATGTTTTGCTTTTGACTTTATTTATTTAAATTTCATATTGGATTTTGGTTATGTAATAAGGCCATTTTGATGGATTTAATTTTTGATTGGGTTTTGATTTCTTATTTTAAACTGTTAGGATAGGAAAAAAAAGTTTTTCAAAATAATAACTGTTTTCAAGAAAAACAAGTGTTTAAAAGTTCAAGGTTTTTAATTCGAAAAGCTTCCGCGGTTTTAATCAGTTTAAGAAACTAATGGTAACAAATATGGCAATTGTTTTGGTAAATTGATTTCAAATAGTAATAACCCAACTAGCTGAAGTTTCTCAAGCAATAAAAACTAAATGGGTTTTAACTTAAGTGCAGATTTTTATCTATGAATCCCAATTTTCGAAAAGCACTTCGATGTGACACATCAGGTTCGGTCGTAACGTCTAGGGTGGGTTTGGGGTGTTACATGATTGGTTATTGACATGAATGCTATATGATACGAAATGTTTGCATTTTCTGTCTGTTTGTTTTGTTAAGTTCGGTGATACTTCGCAACCCTGTTCTAGCAACGGATTTGGGTTAGGGGTGTACAATTGCGATGTGTCAAAAGTTGCTTTTTGAACTCGTTTCGGTCATTATGAGTTTCTGGTAATGCCATTTGGTTTGAAAAATGCTCCTGTTTCTTTTATGGATTTAATGAATCAGGTTTTTAAACCTCATCTAGATATATTTGTTGTTGTGTTTATTGATAATATATTGATCTATTCCAAGACAGAATCTGACATGCTCAACACTTGAGAATCGTATTGCAAACTTTGAGAGAAAGATAATTGTATGAAAGTTTAGTAAGGTGAATTCTTGTAACACCCCGAACCCGGCCTAGACGTTACGGCCAAATCTGGGGTGTCACACGGAAGTTTCATTCGTGATCGGACTAAAAAGTTTATCTTGTTTTAAAAGCCTCATTTTGTTTTGAAACGTTGAACAATTTCAGGTTAAAACTGTTTTTATAAGTTTGGAAACGTTTTAGAAGAAATGATTGCTTTATTTGTTATGTTCAGTTACTTGGAGTTATAAAAGCTCTTTGACCTTTTTGAAAACATTACGCGCAGTTTTACTCGAAAACGTTGGTTATTAATTTTGAAAACCCGTTTTAAATTACTTTTCCAATTGTAATGATAAATTAACCCAAATAAAGAAAATAAAACAAAAACCTCATAATGGCCTTATTACATAACATAAACCTAAAATAATAATTATTTAAAAATTAAAGCAAAATCGGAAGCAGAAAGCATTTGGCCACCTCGGGTCCCTCGCAGCTCCAAATTTTCTATGGTTGGGGGTTACTTGCAGATATAAAATAAAAGGTGAGTTTGCGAAAACTCAGTGTATAACTTCCCCAACCAATAACAGAGATCAGACATACAAAATTAGACTGGGCTGAAGCCCTACTCAAAAATAGTTCAGTCTGGGCCTTTGCCTTATTCAGAAATAGAGTGGGCTTAAAAGTGGGCCCAAGCCCATTACAAATGCTAAATAGTACAGTATGGAAAAACCTAACCCAGTCCATCCATCACACCACCTGTACCAGTCCATCACACCATGTGGGGAATAACTCAACCCACCCAGCCCACACACCAATATGCAGCCAAGCTGCTAATAACAGATATCGTGGCAGAGCCACTAGATACAGAACACGTGGCTAAGCTACTATACAGAATATGTGGCTGTGCCACTATACAAAACTTCCTCCGATATCAAACCCAACCCCATGCAGACTAACAGAACTACTTATAACATGCATACAGATTAACAGATATGAATACAATCATACATGTATCGAACAACCTATATTTAAGGGTACATCAGCCTTTTAAGCAATTAGGGGTAAAATGGTAATTTTACCCTACAAGGGTATTTTGGTCATTTTACTAAGTTTAGATGTCTCGGCACCTAATACGACTTCATAATAGGTCTAACGTCACTCTAAGAAACTTAGAAAGTCCGTGTGGTCAAACAGGGTGCACGGGCCCAAAACCCCCGAATGGGTCCAGGTGGGCCCATACGCTCGTGTGGCTCGCTCAGTCCAATTTTACGCGCGATATCACAAATCTTAACATCTACCATACCAATTATCACTTACCGAATATTTTACCCATATGGGCCCGTAGGCCTATTGGGCCCGTAGGCCTATTGGGCCCATAGGCCCATTGGGCCCGTTTCGACCCATCGAGGCCCAAAATGGCCCAAGTGCACGAAAACGCGCACAATGGCCTTCACAGTCTATTACCCACGATTTATGGGTTCGGATCAGCCCACAAGCATTCGCATGCCCGTAAGACCTCGAAATACTGGCATTTTGGCATTTCGACTTTTCGGCATTTGTCGATCTACGCTACTGGTGGTTGTAGTTACACACTTTTTGTTCACGGTATAAAAGAATCCATTAAAACTATTGGTTAGATCCAACCGCCTACCCTCCGACGATAACCTGGATCACATATATGAATATTAACAATCAAAAACCTAACTTGTGAACTTTAACTTGAAAGTCTTACTACAATCGGCTAAACAACAACAAAAACCCCCACCACTTACCTTCGCTGAAGATTAACCAATAGGCCTAGACTGCTTCCACAACACCTAGAAATCTCCCACCTCCTGCGAGATCGACTTCTACGAACGCCTAAAAAATCGAAGTAGATAAGAAAGAAAAGGATTTAAATTGGTCACTAATGAAAGGATCAAAGGATGATAAGCATTTAGAAGGGAAAGAGGTTCAGCTTCCGCAATAGCACTCTAAAAAGGGAAAGAGAAACACCTACCTCGACTTGATCTTTAACGGTATGAACTAATCACTTGGTGAAAGGGGTGTTCAGCTATAGTTACAAAAATAACTGATCACTATGTCAGAGAATGTCGAATGAAGAATAAGAAGAGGATGAAAAGAATAATCGATTTGGAAAGAAACTAGTAAAGGACGAGAGAGAATGGATTCTAATGGAAGAAGAGAGTATGTAGATGAAAGAGTGAGGGTAAAACTCGGCTAATAACAATATGAGAAGAAGTAAATGAGGTTTAGCCTAAGTGTGCAATCTTCCAATACTCGATTCGGCTTTTAGAAAAAAGAGAGATAGGTTTCGGCCAAGATAAAAAATTAAGGGAAAAAAGTAGATATTTTGGGAAAACAATAATCGGCTAACAACTCAGAAAACGAAGAAAGAACAATTAATAGTTGACTAGAGAAGAAAGTGAAAATGGAGTTTCAATTGAGAAAATAAGGAAAGAGGCAAGGTTCGACACTCATGAACAAAAACACAGCCGGCACCAATCTTACAAGTTCCCGAAACCATATGAAAAACTACTTGAGAAATTGGCACTAGGGAAAAACCAAAACATTAAAAAAGAAAATCCCGAACTAGCCAACAATGGAAATCGGCACCTATCCCCAAATGCCAAATATGGTTAGTCCAAGCCACCTAGCTGAAATCCCACTCTTAAAATCCCAAATTCGGCCAACTCTTCTTCCACACCTAATCCCTCAAAAATCTCCTAGATTTACTCCTTAATTCACTCTACACCTCCCATTAAAACACCAAGACTAATTCAAACTCTTATCCCTTACTAAATCAACAACCACTCTAGTGTTTGAACTCAGATCCACCTCTTACCTAGTCCATATAGCAAAATATTCAACCATTAGTTGACCATGGGATTTGAACCCCTTACCTTCTCCCTTTTTGGTAAATGATGCCACCTCTTGTACCTTATGTGGTGCCTCTTTGCCACTCCACCACAAGGTCCTTTGTGTCATGAAACAACAATAACTTAACTTAAGCCCTTCAAGCTAACATCTAGGTTCCCTTAAGCCTAAAAATCAAAATTTTGCCAGGGGTTAGGCTTTAACCCGAGCCTTCCAAAGGCCCCTAAGCACCCTAAAACATCAATTTAACACACCCAACCATGCAATACCAATTTATGCAAAAATTTGAAAAACCCTAAAATTTGGGGCGTTACAACTCTACCTCGAAATTTACCTAGTCAGAACAAGTGAGGGTATTGTTGCCGCATCGCCTCCTTAGGCTCCTACGTAGCTTCTCTTGTACTATGATTACGCCAGAGCACTTTGACTAATGGAACAAATTTCTTTCTCAACACCTTGACATCACGATCTAGAATTTGCACTGGTTTTTCCTCGAAGGTCAAATCAGGCTTAACTTTAATCTACTCAACTGGTACTATATGTGAGGGATCAGAACGATACCGCTTCAGCATGGAGACATGAAAAACATTGTGAATTCTGTCTAGTTCAACAGGTAGTTCAAGTTGATATGCCACCGGACCTACCCGTTTCAAAACTCAAGAAGGCCCAATGAATCGAGGGCTTAACTTGCCTTTCTGTCCAAATATTAAGATCTTTTTCCAAGGTGAGACCTTTAGAAATACCAAATCCCCTACAGAGTACTCAATCTCTCTACGCTTTAAATCGAAATATGACTTCTGCCTATCAAATGCTTCCTTTAACTGATCCCTAATTAGTTTAACCTTGTTCTCCGTATCTGCCATGAACTCTTGCCCCAACATTTAACGTTCCCTTAATTCAGTCCAACAAGTAGGTGTACGACACCTACGACCATACAACGCCTCATATGGTGCCATCTGTATGCTTGCCTGATAACTATTATTGTATGCAAACTCTGCTAATGGCAGGTAGTCCAACCGTGTAAGGATATCTTCTAATACTTGGATTACCTTTTCTGACTGTCCATCCGTCTAAGGGTGAAAAGCAGTGCTGAAATCCAACCGTGTACCCAATGCTTCATGCAATTTCTTCCAAAACCGATATGTGGATCGAGGGTCTCTGTAAAAAAGGATTGAAACTGGCATTCCATGCAGTCTCAGAATTTCAACCATGTATAACCTAGCCAACTTCTGAAGCGAATAATTAGTACGAACCGGTATAAAGTTAGCAGATTTTGTCAGTCTATCTACAATCACCCAAACCGAGTCATTCTTAGAAGGTGTCAAGGGTAGCCCACTCACAAAATCCATGGTTACCCTTTCCCACTTCCAGAGTGGAATCTTGACTGGTTGTAGAAGCCCAGAAGGCAGTTGATGCTCAGCTTTCACTTGCTGGCATGTCAAACACTTACCCACAAATTCAGTCACCTCACAGTTAAGCCCCAGCCACCAGTATAACTCATGCAAATCCCTATACAACTTATTTCCACCAGGATGCATAGCACAAGGACTGCCATGCGCCTCTCGTAGTATTAACTGCCTCAGATCAAAGTCCTTTGGAACACAAATTCTCCCTCGGAAACACAAAACGCCTTCACTGTTCAGTTCAAAATTAGAAGTCTTACCAATCTCTATTTTGTGAAATCGAGGGACCAGTGATTCATCCAATAATTGTTTTTCCCTAATTTGCTTAATCCAGGTTGGTTTTACTTGTAGTACAGCTAACAGACTGCCATAGTCATAAAGACTGAGACAAGCAAACATCGTTCTCAAATTAGATACAGCCCTACGGCTCAACACATCTGCTACCACGTTAGCCTTTCCATGGTGGTGCTTAATTGAGCATTCATAATCCTTAAGCAACTCTATCCATCTTCGTTGCCTAAGGTTCAACTCCTTCTAACTAAGGAGGTATCTGAGGCTTTTATTGTCCGTTAAATAATACACTTTTCCCCGTATAAGTAGTGCCTCCAGATCTTTAATGCGAATACCATCGCTGCTAACTCCATATCATGAGTAGGGTAATTAGTTTTAGGAGGCTTAAGTTGACGTGATGTGTAAGCAACCACTTTACCCTTTTGCATCAGCACATAACCCAATCCAACATGCGACGCATCACTATACACAGTAAAATCCTTCCCAGACTCTGGCTGTATTAACACAGGAGCTTCCGTCAGAACTTTCTTCAATTTCTCAAAACTCTCCTGTTGCTTATCAATCCTTCTAAACGATACCCATTTCCTCAGTAGCTTCGTCAACGGTGTGGCAATCACAGAAAATCGTTTCATACACCTTCTATAATACCTTACCAGACCCAGAAAACTCTAAATTTTTGACACCGTCCTCGGTGGTTTCCACTCCAAAATTGCTTCGATTTTTCAAGGGTCCACTCTAATCCCCTCGGTAGAAACAACGTGACCCAAGAATGTCACTTCACGCAGCCATAATTCACACTTGCTAAATTTTACATAAAGCTGCTTCTCTTTCAAGATTTGTAGAATAGTTCGGAGATGCTCATCATGATCCTCCTTGGTTTTCGAATACACTGTGATATCATCTATATAGACAACCACAAATTGATCTAGGTAGGGTTGGAATACCTGGTTCATAAGATCCATAAAGGCCACTGGTGCATTCGTAAGTCCAAACGGTATCTCTAAAAACTCGTAGTGACCGTATTGAGTACTAAATGCTGTCTTATAGATATACGCCTCCTTAACCCTTAATTGATGATATCCAGACTGAAGGTTGATCTTGGAGAATACTAAAGCTCCTCTAAGTTGATCAAACAGGTCGTCGATTCTTGGTAGAGGGTACTTATTCTTAATAGTCAATTTGGTTCAACTGACGATAGTCAATACAAATGCGCATCGTCCCATCTTTCTTCTTGACGAATAACACCGGTGCTCCCCATGGAGACACACGTAATAAATCCTCGATCCAAAAGTTGTTGGATTTGCGCCTTCAACTCTACCAACTCCTTTAGTGCCATCCTATAAGGGGATATGGACACCGGAGCTGTGCCACAAATTTAACTTCACGGTTCAGAGGCAACCCAAGAAGCTCATTCAGAAAAACATCTTAAAATTCCTTGACAGTTCTTACATCATCCACAGAAGAAGCTACAGAATTAGATTCACTCACATATGCTAGAAACGCCTCGCAACCCTTGTGAACTAGCTTTTCGGCTCTTAATGCCGAGATAACATTAGACAAATAGTCTCTTCGCTCCCCTATTACAGCTACCTCCTCATCCTCCGAAGTCTTTAATACCATTCGCTTCGTAGCACAATCTAAGTTTGCTCGGTGCTTAACAACCCTGTCCATACCCAAGATAAGATTAAAATCTCCAAACAGTAACTCCATCAAATCTCCAGAAAAAGTTCTACCTTATACTTCTAAGGGCACATCTCTAAAAAGTTTGTCTACCCTAACTAAGTGACCTAGTGGACTAATTACGGACACCTCACTAGCAGTATCCTCAGATTGTATACCCAATGTCCTAGACACATCGCACACAATATATGAGTGTATAGACCCAATATCAATCAAAGCAAGGTAAGGCATACTATGAATCAGAAACGTACCGATTATTACGTCAGGTGTGTCAGCATCCTTTTGGCGACAAGCAGCGTAGACAAATGCTGGTTATCGCGCCTCAGTATTTCCAGCACCTTTGCCTGGTGCTCTTCATCCACAACCATTCCCATTTCTGACCCAGGCCTAACCATGGCCTCTCAGTGGTTGCTGACCACCTCTCACTAGCTGAGCAACCCTCTACTCTACAGTTTGCATCTGAGCTGGCCTTTGGGGGCAATCCCTAACTCGGTGATCCTTGGACCCACATCAGAAGCATGCACCAGAACGCCTCCAACATTCACCTAGGTGTGTTTTCGTACAATCCGTACACACCTGTGGTCTGACCATATTAACCGGTACTGCTCGAACCAGCTCATCCACCCTAGCTCTCTTAACTAGCCTCCCTGCAATACCCGAGGGCCCTAAATCCCTCCTAAATCTGCTCCTGTCCTTTTCTCAATTCTGGCGCTCTGAGCACTTTACGTCCTCAGCTACCTTACTTTTTCGACCAGAGCGGTGAAATCACGCTCCCTCTGTGGAGCAATCAACACACACAACTCATCTCTCAGGCTATCCTCAAAACGCACACTACGCTCGTATTCAGTAGCAACAATTGCACGAGCATATCAACTTAATCTTAAGAACTCTGCCTCATATTCCGCTACAAGCTTATTCCCCTGGGTCAGATTTAAGAATTCATTCCTCCGGATGTCCACAAACCAGGCCTGACGTACTTTCCTTGAAAGGCCGTCTTGAAAAGGTCCCACGTCAACCGATCAGCTGGTGTACCATCTCTTACAGTGAGCCACCACTGGTAAGCCTCGTCTCGCAGTAAAGATACTTCTCCCTTCAATTTTTGCTCCACCGAGTAGTCCAAGTCATCCATTATTCGCTCTGTGGCCTCTAACCAATACTCGGCCACATTAGCGGCTTCGCCAAATACGCCTCTAAAAATCTCTACTCCATTAGCCCGAAGCCGCTTAGAAATTGATCCACGGTTCACCATTCCAATACTTGCTCTGGTGACCCTCTCCAGAACACGGAGTATTGCTTAGGACAAAGCATCATCCCCTGCAGCTCGATCATGAGACCTCATCTCAGTCACCGACGATACTGGTGCCTCTCCAGCAGGCATATGACCCTATGCAGAAGATCCAGCCTGAGTACTTCCTCGGCCTCTACCACGGCCTCTTCCACATGCAGCTCTTGTGCTCATATCGTATTGTTTGATTTACGAATTCTGTGCATTAGTTCATAATTTTAGTAATTTTACAAATATTTTATGAAAAGGCAGTAATTTAGAGTTTTGTTTTCGCAGATCGTAATCTAGCTATAGTTTTCAGTCTCCTACAGTTTCAGTTTATCCTAACTATAGAGTTTTAAGTAAGGTATCGATACTATCTACAGCAGTGTCTTAGTATCACAGTTTAATCTCATACAGTACAGTACAACAGAGAACACTTACATATTTGGTGTTGGAGACTCAGTGTGCCACACTACTAGTAATATTTTAATAATTCAAAGTCTTTACTAGAAAATCACCCAAGATTCAGACAAACCTTTAGAAAAACCCTTCAAGAACCCATATTTTAAGCAAAATTTTGGAAAGAAACCCTTTTTAAGAGAATTTTTCAAAGAAATCAACTTTTCAAAACTATTTAAACCATTGAAATCAATTTTAAAGAAAAATTTGTAAAACCCATACCACAACCGAGTTTTGCAACCTGGCACTGATACCACTAAATATAACACCCGAACCCGACCTGGACATTATGGACAGATCTGGTGTGTCATACAGAAGTTTCATTCGTGATCAGACTAAAAAGTTTATCCTATTTTAAAAGCCTCGTTTTGTTTTGGAACGTTAAACGATTTCAGATTAAAATCATTTTTATAAGTTTGGAAACATTTTAAAAGAAATGATTGCTTTATTTGTTATGTTTAGTTACTTAGAGTTATAAAAGCTCTTCGACCTTTTTGAAAACATTACGTGCAGTTTTACTCGAAAACGTTGGTTATTAATTTTGAAAACCCGTTTTAAATTACTTTTGCAATTGTAATGATAAATTAACCCAAATAAAGAAAATAAAACAAAAACCTCATAATGGCCTTATTACATAACATAAACCCAAAATAATAATTATTTAAAAATTAAAGAAAAACCGAAAGCAGAAAGCATGTGGCCACCTCGAGTCCCTCGCAGCTCCAAATCGTCTATGGCTGGGGGTTACCTATAGATATAAAATAAAAGGTGAGTTTGCGAAAACTCAGTACATAACTTCCCCAACCAATAATAGAGATTAGACATACAAAATTAGACTGGGCTGAACCCTATTCAGAAACAGTTCAGTCTGGGCCTTGGCCCTATTCAAAAACAGAGTGGGCCCAAGCCCATTACAGATGCAGAACAATACAGTATGGAAAAACCCAACCCAGTCCATCCATCACACCACCCGTACCAGTCTATCACACCATGTGTGGAATAACTCAACCCACTCAGCCCATACACCAATACGTAGCCAAGCTACTAATAACAAATATCGTGGCAGAGCCACTAGATACAGAACACTTGGCAAAGCCATTATACAGAATATGTGGCGTGCCACTATATAGAACTTCCTCCGATATCAAACCCAACCTCATGCAAACTAACAGAACTACTTATAACATGCATATAGATTAACAGATACGGATACAATCATACATGTATCGAACAACCTATTTTTAAGGGTACATCAGCCTTTTAAGTAGTTAGGGGTAAAATCGTAATTTTACCCTACAGGGGTATTTTGGTCATTTTACTAAGTTTCGGTGTCTCGGTACCTAATATAACTTCATAATAGGTGTAACGTCGCTCTAAGCGACTTAGAAAGTCTGTGTGGTCAAATAGGGTTTATAGGCCCAAAACCCCCTAATGGGCCCAGGTGGGCCCGCACGGTCGTGTGGCCCGCTCAGTCTAATTTTATGCACGATATCACAAATATTAACATCTATCATACCAATTATCACTTGCCAAATATTTTACCCATATGGGCCCGTAGGCCCATTGGGCCCGTTTCAGCCCATCGAGTCCCAGAACGGCCCAAGTGCACGAAAACGCGCACAATGGCCTTCACAGTCTACTACCCACGATTTGTGGGTTCAGATTGGCCCACAAGCATTCGCACGCCCGTAAGACCTCGAAATACCGGCATTTCGACATTTCAGCTTTTTGGCATTTCGGCTTTTCGGCATTTACCTATCTATGCTGCTGGTAGTTGTAGTTACACACCTTTTGCTTCACAGTATAAAAGAATCCCTTAAAACTATTGATTAGAACCAACCGCCTACCCTCCGATGATAACTTGAATCACATATACGAATATTAACAATCAACAACCTAACTTGTAAACTTTAACTTGAAACTCTTACTACAATCGGCCAAACAACAACAAAAACCCCGACCACTTACCTTCGCTGAAGATTAACCAATAGGCCTAGACTGGTTCCACAACACTTAGCGATCTCCCACCTCCTGCGAGATCGACTTCTACGGACGCCTAGGAAATTGAAGTAGATAAGAAAGAAAGGGAGATAAATAGGTCACCAATGAGAGGATCAAAGGCCGATAAGCATTTAGAAGGGAAGGAGATTCGGCTTCCGCAAGAGCACTCTTAAAAGGGAAAAAGAAACACCTACCTCGACTTGATCTTCGAAGGCACGAAATAATCACTTGGTGAAAGGGGTGTTCAACTATAGTTACAAAAATAACCGGTCACTATGTCAGAGAATGTCAAATGAAGAATAAGAATAGGATGAAAAGAATAATCAGTTGGGAAAGAAACTAGTGAGGGACGAGAGAGAATGGATTCTAAGAGAAGAAGAGAGTATGTGGATGAAAGAGTGAGGGTAAAACTCGGCTAATAACAATATGAGAAGAAGTAAATGAGGTTCGGCCAAAGGGTGCACTCTTCCAATACTCGATTCGGCTTTTAGAAAAGGGAGAGATAGGTTTCAGCCAAGATCAAAAATTAAAAGAAGAAAGTAGATATTCCAAGAAAACAATAACCGGCTAACAACTTAGAAAAAAGAAGAAAGAAGTATTAAGAGTTGACTAGAGAAGAAAATGAAAATGGAGTTTCAATTGAGAAAATAAGAAAAGAGGCAAGGTTTAGCACTCATAAACCAAAACACAATTAGCACCAATCTTACAAGTTCCCAAAACCGCATGAAAAACTACTTGAGAAATTGGCACTAAGGAAAAACCAAAACATCGAAAAACAAAATCCTGAACTAGCCAACAATGGAAATCGACACCTATCCCTAAATGCCGAATATGGTTAGTCCAATCCACCTAGCCAAAATCCCACTCTCAAAATCCTAAATTTGGCCAACTCTTCTTCCACACCTAATCCCTCAAAAATCTCCTAGATTTACTCTCATTCTACACCTCCCATCCAAACACCAAGACTAATTCAAACTCTTATCCCTTACTAAGTCAACAACCACTCCAGTGTTTGAACTCAGATCCACCTCTTACCTAGTCCATATAGCAAAATATTTAACCATTAGTTGACCATGGGATTTGAACCCCTTACCTTCTCCCTTTTTAGTAAATGACGCCACCTCCTGCACCTTATGTGGCGCCTCCTTGCCACTCTGCCACTAGCTCCTTTGTGTCATGAAACAACAATAACTTAAGCCCTTCAAGCTAACATCTAGGTTCCCTTAAGCCCAAAAATCAAAATTTTGCTAGAGGTTAGGCTTTAACCCAGACCTTCCAAAGACCCCCTAAGCACCCTTAAAAATCAATTTAACACACCCAACCATGCAATATCAATTTATGCAAAAATTCTAAAAACCCTAAAATTTGGGGCATTACAATTCTGGCTTCGTGATGTTGGATTTTTGGGTCACATAGTATCATTGTAACGCACTGATTTTCGGGATTTTTTTAGGTTTTTAGCGATTTTGATGAAATTTTGAAATTTGGTTGTTAAATTATGGAATTTATGTTTTAAGTGTGTTAGTGGGCCTTTAGAAAGCCCAAGCCTAAGATAAAACCCGGCAGAAATATCAAATTTTGGATTTAAAGTGAAAGGGACTTGGCTAAGTGGGCTTTTAAGAAAAAGTGGGGAAATAAGACTCAAGTAAGCCCTTGGTAAAGCGGCAATGTGGTGCCACTTAAGTGCCTAAAAATGTGGTGTGTAGATGTGTATGCAAGGGCCAGAGTTCAAGTCACAAGGTAAGCAGTGTGGTACCTTTATTTTTGTTGCATGTGTTGGTCATGTGACGGACCTCAAGGAGAACTCTACTGGAGAGAGTTTGAGTTGTCCATGAGATTAGATTAGGTAGATAAGGAAGAGAAATTATAGGAAATTAGAATGGGAGCATGTGGTGGCTGAACAAGGGACTCATGAGGGAGCATGGCTGATTGGGTTAATTGGTTTTAGTGTAGTCAACTAAGGGAGTGTTTAGGGTGCTAGTCGAATATTTTCTTGGGGTCTTTTATGGTTGTTTTGGCTCTTCTTTTCTTGGCTGTCGATTAGGTCTAGTGATAGGTTCTTTTCTCTTCTCCTCCCTCTTTTCACAGAAGCCGAAAGTGTGGCAAATACCCCTTTAGCCGTTTTTACCAAAAGAAAACCTTCTTCTTCTTTATTTTCTCCACAAACCGATTGTCCAACTCTTCTGAATGAACCTACCTTCTTCATCTACTTCCTCTTTTCTTCAATAATTGTAGTCGACTCACCTAGAACCTACTTGGCCAATTTCTTCAAAAGCTGAAATCCCGAAAAGGTTACTTTTGTGACATTTTGTCCGTAGCCGAATTCTCCTTTCTTCTTTTTCCCCTTTTAGCTGAATTTCACACTCTCAAAACCCAAAACCTCTATCGACATCACCTCTTCAATCCATAACTTCAAATCACCTTCTTCTTCATTATTTCAAAAGTCGAAATCACCATACTCATAGGGATTTGGGAGCCGAACCCTTAGATCTCTTAGATTCACTCTCTGTTCGTGTTTAGAGGCCAGATCTACATCAAATCTGAGTTAAGTACGGGATTGGAATCATTCTGGTTAGTGAACCTACGGCAAGTTATCAGAATCTCCTATCCATTCTTTATTTTGGGATTTAAGGAAAAGCTGAAAACCCCTATGTAAGGTAACTGTCGATTGGGCTAAAGGTTCTATAGATCTCATTAATTGGTTTATTATGTGCTAGGGTGGATTGAAGGTGTTCAAACGAGAAGTATTGGAGGATTGGATCCTTGGAACGACTAGATCTAGATCTAGTAACTGTTTTTGGCAAAGGTAAGCGTTCTAAGGCCTTAGGGGATGTTGGCCAAATGTAGTAAGTAGGTATTAAGTTGATTATCGTTCTTTTGTAATCTAACATCATGGTAACCGATTGTAGGAAACGCGTGGGAGATCTCGCTGTAGTAATTGCAAATCATGTGTGTAAACGAACACCCTCTTGTAGTTCAAATCTGCAAAAGCCAAAAAGCAGAAATGCCGAAATTCTGGCATTTCATGGGCTTGCGAGCGTACGAGTGCTCGTGGGTCGGTTGGAGGTGTTAAGGTTTTGTAACCGAAGTCGGTAAAGTTGGTGAGTGCGCGATTTCGTGCGCTTTGGTAAATTTGGGCCTCGGTGGGCTAGAATTAGGCTTAATGGGCTTACGGGCCCATATGGGTAAAAGTAAGCGGTAAGTGTATTCTGGTATACTGTAGGTTAAATCTGTTAATATAGACTTAGAATTTGGGCTAAACGGGCTTAAGTAGCTAAATGACACGGTAGGGCCCATTAGGGGTTTTAGGGCCCAATAACTAAAAACTTCTAAAATGGGCTAAATTAACTACTGAGATGAAAGTTGGACTATTAAGGACTGAGATATGCATAAAACCCTAAAAATGGCATAATTACTAAAATACCCCTTAAGGGTGAGAAATTACTATTTTACCCCTAGGTGCAAAATGACCGTTATACCCCTAGGGCTAAATTTGACTGAAATGCATGTTTTACTGTTTCTGTTCACTGTATGCCATGACATGATTATTTGTTGCATGGGATTGGGTTTATTGATGGAGGAAGTGCAAGTGGCATTGCCATGATTACTGAAAGAGGCTTTGCCTCGTACTGATTACTGAAAGGGGCTATGCCTCGTACTGTTTACTGAATGGGGCTTTGCCTCGTATTACTGTTAATGGCTTGGCCACATTATCTAAGTAGCTATGCTGTGACTGTAGAGTGTGGCGGCTGGGTGGGTTGAGTTGTTTCCCCATATGGTGTGTATATGGCTGGTACGAGTGGAGTGTAGCGGTTGGATTTAGGCTAGGTTTGGGCATACATGCATGATACTGTTCTGTTTCTATAATGGGCCTATGGGCCGCACTGTTTACTGAATAGGGCTAAGGCCCAGTAACTGATTACTGAATAGGGCTTCGGCCCAGATATTACTGAGACTGGATAGGGCTTAGGCCCAGAAGGCTTGAGCTGATTTGGGCTCTGGATGGGCTTTCTTAGCACACTAAGTTTCCAAACTCACCCCCTTCCTTTCATCTATGTAGTTGAGCCCTAGACTGGTGGACTTGGAGCTGGGAGGGATTCAGAGTGGCCACGTAGACTGCATTGCTGGTTTTATTTAAGTAATTTATTTTCTTATTTATTTTCCATTATTTTTATTATGGTTTTGGGTTTATAATAAGGCCGCTTTAATTATTTTTAATTTTGGGTTTTTACTTTATATTTACAAATTGATTTAAATGATTTAAACAAAGCTGCGTAGGTTTTCTCAAAATCAATCAATGTTTTCAAAACAAAGCACTCGCAACAAATGAATAACAAATCAACGAACAAGATAAATTTTAATCAGTTAGTGGATATGACAATCTCAAACTAAACCTGGATTTTCTTCCCAAATTACAAGTACGGTTTTACAAAACTCACCCTAATCTTAGTAACTAGGTAACATGGTTAGTTCGTCGTTGATGTGACACACCAGACTTGGCCGTAACGTCTGGGCTGGGTTTGGGGTGTTACAATCATCTGATGGGATTCAAGTTGATTCGAGTAAAGTTCAGCTGTGATGAATTGGAAAGCACTGAAGAATGTTTCTGAAGTGCGAAGTTTTTTAGGTTTAGCAAGTTACTATCAACGTTTTGTTAAAAAATTCGATTATTGCATCACCGATGACTAGATTGTTGTAGAAAAATGTTGAATTTGTTTGGTCCGATAAGTGTCAACAAAGTTTTGATCAACTGAAGAACATGTTGTCGAAAGCCCTAGTGTTGACTCAACCTGAATCTGGGCTAGCGTATGTTGTTTATAGTGATGCATCACTAAGTGGTTTGGGTTGTGTGCTTATGCAAGTAGGGGAAGTTGTAGCTTATCCTTCTTGTTAGTTAAAGTTGCATGAAACGAATTATCCTACTCATGATCTCGAGCTGGCCACGATTGTATTTGCTTTGAAAATTTGTAGACATTATTTATATGGTGAGAAATGTCACGTGTTCATAGATCATAAAAGTTTAAAGTATTTGATGACTCAGAAAGAACTAAATTTAAGACAAAGACTGTGGTTAGAGTTACTGAAAGATTATGATCTGATTATTGATTATCATCTGAGAAAGGCTAATATAGTTGCGGATGCACTCATTCGGAAGTCATCATTGTTTGCACTTCGAGCATTGAACACTCATTTAGTTTTGAATGAAGATGGTTCTGTATTAGTAGAGTTGAGAACAAAACCCGTGTTTCTACAACGAATTCAAGAATTGCAAGATGAAGATTCAAATTTGATGTTGAAACAACAAATGGTTCTGAATAATTTGAGTTTAGAGTATAATGTTGATGGTAATGGTACATTATGTTAACGCGATAGAATTTGTGTTCCAAATAATCTAGATTTGAAACATGATATTCTATCTGATGCTCACAGCAGTATGTACTCTATTCATCTGAATAGTAAGAATATGTATTGTGATTTGCAACGGATGTATTAGTGGTCGGGTATGAAACGTGAGATCTATGAATTTGTAGCTAAATTTTGATTTGTTCGCAAGTTTAAGTAGAACATCCAATACCATCAGGTTTACTACAACCTATTATGATTCTTGAGTGGAAGTGGGAGCAAGTCACGATGGATTTTGTATCTGGTTTACCTATAACTCTGAGAAAGAAAGATTCGATCTGGGTGATTGTTGACCGATTGGCTAAATTGACACATTTTATTCTGATCAGAACAGACTTCTCACTTGAGAGATTAGCAGAACTATATGTATCTGAAATGGTGAGATTACATGGAGTTCCGACATCTATTATTTCAATCGATATCTGAGATCTACATCAAGATTTTGGAGCAAAATTCATAAAGCTTTAGGCACAAAACTTAATTTCAGCACAACATTTCATCCTTAGACTAACGAGCAATCAGAACAAGTTATTTAGATTCTGGAAGATATGTTGAGATGTTGTATACTCGAATTTGAAGGTAACTGGGAGAAGTACCTACTGTTAGCTAAATTCAATTATAATAACAGTTATCAATCCAGTATAAAAATGGCACCATTTGAATCTCTATGCAGGAGAAAGTGTAAAACACCGTTGTATTGGTCAGAATTGAATGAATCTAAAATGGTGGGAATTGACTTGATTCAAGAAATAGAAGACAAAGTTTGAATTATTCGGGATTGTCTGAAAACTGCATCTGATCGTCAGAAGCATTACGCGGTCTGAAAAGAAAAGATACAGAATTTATGGTTGGTGATCGAGTATTCCTGAAAGTTTCTCCGTGGAAGAAAGTGTTACGTGTTGGCAAGAAAAGAATGTTGAGTCCAAGATTTATAGGACCGTATAAAATTGTTGAAAGAATCGACCCTATAGCTTATAGATTAGCGTTGCCCTTTGAACTTGAAAAAAATCCATAATGTATTCCACGTTTCATGTAACACATTTCAAATCATTCAATTCTCAAACATTTATCAAATTACAATCAATATCATTCATACATATTCACTTTATCATAGAAAAAATATACTAAGCATAAAACATACATTCGGGATAAACCGGTAACATATGAATGTTTTGGAACAACTTAAAAAAATTGAATTCAGAGGTCACACGCTCATATGAACAGGCCGTGTGCCTCACATGGTCACCAGACACGCCCGTGTCATAAGCCATGTGAAAATAGGGCATACATACTGAATTGTATCACACGGCCGAGAGCATACCCATGTGAAAACTAGAGGGTATGCTGACTTGGGTCACACGGCTAGTCACACGCTCGTGTGTCCGGCCCGTGTGCCTATTCGAATTAGCCTCAAACGCCCGTGTCTGGGCTGTGTGCTTAGCCGTGCCAAACCTGTAGGGTATACTGACTTATGCCACATGATCAGTCACACGCCCGTGTGTGAGGCCGTGTGAAGCATTCTAATTTAATTCGAATTGCAACACCAGGGGACACACGGCCATGTACTTTGACCATGTGTCGCACACAGCTGAGACACATGCCTGTGCCCCTACCCGTGTGGACAAAAATAGCCATTTGCAAGGCCAATTTTCCACCCTTAAAGGTATACCCTAAACCTCAAGAAAAACACCAATTCTATACCCAAATCAACAGCCAAACAGAATAATTCAATGCACATTTTAAACCAATTCAACATTAACCAATTCATCATCATTTTCAATATTCAATCTTACCTAAGTTGACAAGTTTATAAAATATATTTTATATCATATCTTATAATTCATCCATTTAAGCATTCAACCTCAATCTTAATCTAGCATTATCAAAGCAACCATATATCACATATCAAGCTTGCCAAAATGTACTATAACAACTATTCAAACTAAAACAACCATTAACCCATTTAAGCCAAATCACATGGCTTAATATATATACCAAAACATATACCAAAATCATAGTCCTTATAAATAGCCCATACATGCCATATTTACATATTTCTTTGAGTTCAAAAGTAACAACAAGCGATTTGGACAGTGTGTGCGTATCTCCGACGTTGTCCGAATCGAGTGAGCTATCAAACGTCTATAAAACATGGACAAGTAAACAAAGTAACCTTTATAGCTTAGTAAGTTTGTATAGTTCAAAATTATACTGACCATAATGAACATTAATACAAATTAAACATTGCATATCCCATACATATTGCCAAATGCCTATACACATTAGTCCATCAACAAATTAGTCATATAGGTACACATATATCATCCATCCATAAATATGTATCAACTATTGACAATTTGATATTCAATACATTTTATCATACCAAATTCATAAAACACATATAACATTTGTATCATTTAGCCTTCCACCATAACCATTATAATTTATTCGATAAACCGTAATTCATTCGTATAAAAAATATTTCATCAATATAAACACATAGCTTATTAATATGATCAGTAATAGTATTTATGCCCATTGATCCTATTAGAACATCAAGGGATACTTGTGTGATACACTATAAGTGTATTAATCGGAAATTCATCAATTCATTATCATTTCCACTATTTCAAGCCATGATCGGTAAGGTCCTCTTGAGCTAATAGATAGTAAGCTCTATCGAGCTGAAATGGTAAGCTCTAATAAGCTGAGAACAGTAAGCTCATACAAGCTGATATATTGGTATGCTCATATGAGCTGTTGTGAGTCTGCAACACATGCAAGATCTCAACCAAAACAGTAACCCTGGTGACATGTCACTTGTATCCTACGACTTCCTACGGTTCAATCGGGGCTCAGTATTGATCAACTTTCCAATTAGGAATTCAAATTCCAAATACATCATTTACTCAATTATATACATTCATTTCAAATAAGTACAAGTATTTAAAAGTTTTATTCTAATTATACGAAGTTACCTCATATTGTTCAGATAGAACTATCGGCTATTCGTCCACTTTTCGTTTTCCCCGATCCAATTTCGATATTTGCTTATCTTGATCTATATAATATCAAATTAATCACATTCAATATCCATTCTATTCAATTTAACCCATATTTCATATTTTTGGCAAATTACATATTTGCCCCTAATATTTCACATTTTTTACAATTTAGTCCTTATAACATAAAATTGCAAATTCATGCAATTTGGTACAAGCCCATGCTTAGCCGAATTTAACACATGCCACTAGCGGCCTATATTTTTATTTTATTCACACTTTATACCACAACATTTTACATTTTCACAAATTAACCCTATTTGACAATTTTGTCAAAAATCACTTTAGAAAAACTATTAATCTAACATTAAACCTTACAAAACTATTATTAAACATTTAATTACTCAAACATTCAACAATGGCAACATGCTCAATCTTTAACAGTTTCGAAAACAGAGGTACGAGCTAGCTAGATTAAGTTGCAACGAGCTCAAAAACATAGAAATCATTAAAAACCGAGCAAAAACTGTACCTTAATGAGCTAAGGAAGATTGGCCGAATATCAAGCACTAAAAATGGCTTTTTCTTCTTGTTAAAATCACTAGGAAGATGGTGATAACCTTATCAATTTGTTTATGTTTTATTTATTTTACTTTATTAACCAATTTACCTTTTTAACCTTAAATTAAACCTATATAATCATTTAAATCATGCCTAAATATGTCCACTCATTCTAATAATGGCATATTTACCATGCAAGTACTCTTTCATTTAATTTCTATAGCTATTAGGTTCATTGAACTTATACAACTCATATTCTACGCTTGACGTGATTTAGTCCGTTTTACCGAAATAAACATTTAAACGGTAAAATTTCTTAACGAAATTTTCACATAATAATTCTATCATGCTGTGGACCTAAAGAAAATAATAAAATAAATATTTTTACTTTGGATTTGTGGTTTCAAAAGTACTATTCCAATTTGACCGAAAATGGGCTGTTACAACTCTCCCCCTTAGGGATTTTCGTCCCTAAAAATCTTACTAGTAAACAGGTTAGGGTACTATTTTCACATAGCTTCCTCGGGTTCCCACGTAGCTTCCTCTATCCAGTGTTTTTGCCAAAGAACTTTCACTAGGGCTATATGTTTATTTCTAAATTTTTTGATTTCACGAGCGAGAATCTGAATTGGTTCTTCATTGTACGTCAAATTAGGCTGAATCAGAACATCTACCGGAGGAATCACATGTGACGAATTGAATCTGTATTGACGTAGCATAAAAACGTGAAAGACATTATGAATCTTTTCAAGTTCAGATCGTAACGATAGTCGATATGCTACAGGCCCTATTCTTTCAATGATCACATATGGCCCCATAAATCGCGGACTCAGTTTTCCTTTACGACCGAATCAAAGGACATTTTTCCACTGTGACACCTTTAAAAACACTCGATACCCGACTTGAAACTCAATTTCTTTATGTTTCAATTTCGCATACGATTTTTTTAATTCGAAGCTGCTTTCAAATTGTCACGAATGGTTTTCACTTTTTCTTCAGTTTCTGTAATGCCCTAATTTTTGAGATTTTTGGGATTTTTGCGATTTTGGTGTGAACTTAAAATTTTGTTGTCTAGTTATGATAATTTATGCTTTGGGTAGGTTGGTGGGCCTTTAGAAGGCCCAAGCCTAAGTTAAAACCTGATAGAATTTTAAAATTTTAAACTTAAAAAGAAAGTGTCTTGAGTATGTGGGCTTTTAAGAAAAAGTGTGTAATTTAAGACACAAATGAGCCAGTGGTAAGATGGCAATGTAACGCCACTTAGAGGACAAGGGTGGCGTGTGGGAGCTGTGCAAGAGCTGAGGTTCAAGGCTTATGGTAAGCAATGTGGTGTTTTATTTTTAATGCATGTGCAAGGCATGTGGTGGACTCTAAGTGAAACTCTGGTGGAAAGAGTTTGAAGTGTTCATGAGATTAAGTCAAGGAGGGATGAGGGGAGAATTTTAGGAGTTTTGAATAGGAGAGTGTGTTGGTTGATTGGAGGGTTGAAGGTGCATATTCGGCTAGGGCTTTTAGGAGGTTGTATTTTCAGCAATTAGGAGTGGTAAGTGCCGACATCTTGAGGGGCTAGTCTTCAGGTTTTGGCTAGGTAGGCCACTCTCTTTTTATGCTGATTAGGTATAGAATTCTTAGGGATCTTTGCTCTTTCTTTTGCTTTCCTCTCTTGTGATCTAAAAAGCCGAAAACGCAAGTTGCAAACCTATTGGTACTGATTTGTTCAAAGAGCCAAACCACCTCTCTTTTATTCTTTTCTTCTCAAATCGAAACTACCTTCTTCTTCTTCTCTTCTTTCTTTGTTTCATAAGCCTAAAGCGATATTCTTAGAACCCCACTTAGCCAAGTTCTCCAAAGCCGAAAATCCTGAAAAGTTTAGCCCTTGTGCCGATTTCTTCTTGGCCGAACCCCTCCTTTCTTTTTCTTCTCTTTTAGCTGAATTATTTGTTCTCCTCTCATTTAGTTCTCTTTATTGTTTCTTTAGCATTCTTTAATAGCTGAACCCTCTCATTCTTTTGCAAACGATTACCCTTTGGCCAAATACTTTAGGCATCTTGTTCACCTTCGCGTTTAGGCTAGATTTGGTAAAGATCGTGTTCAATATTGGTAGGGAACGGTTTTGGTGGTGGCTAGAGGAGCAAACGAATCACTGGGTAAGAATTTTGATCTCCTTTTTACCTTTGATTAAGGGAAAAGCCGAAACCCCTAACCCTTCTGGGGCTAATCGGCCTAGACCCTTTCTAAGGGTATTGAATGGTAGGTTTTGGGTGCTAATGAAATTCTATGGTTTTCATAAGGTGGATCTAGTGGAGGCTAAGGGATCAGTGATATCAAGGCGATCTAGATCTAGATCTACTGGTTAGAATCGACAAAGGTAAGAGACTAGGGATACTCTATTATGGCTGAATAGGTATATTAAGTTGTTAGTGATTATTCAATTGGATCTTTAGTTAACAGTGCAATCTAATCGATTGTAGGTTATTCACGCAAGGGACTTTTGAGTATATCGTAAAATAGGTGTCTAAACGACACCCACTAGTAGACTAGATCGACAAAAGCCGAAAAGCTAAAATGCTAAAATTTCAGCATTTCGAGGGCTTGCGAGCATGCGAAAGCTCGTGGGTCAGATTAAAATGGTAGATTCTATAATCGCAAACGGTAAGAATGATAGATGTGCGATTTTGTGTACATTGGTGAATTTGGGCCTCGAGGGGTTGAATTTGGGCCCAATGGGCTTACGGGCCCATATGGGTGGAAACGAGCGTTAAGTGCATTCTAATAGAATAAGTAACAAATCTGCTAAAATGAATGTAAAATTTGGGCTTAGTGGGCCGTAATAGTTAGTGGACACCATAGGGCCTATTAGGGGTTTTAGGGCCCGATAACTTTATTTGGACTAAATGGGCTAAATAAGTTCCTTAGATGACTTTTGGGCTGTTAACAACTGAAATGTGCATTAAACCCTAAAAACCGTTAAATTTATTGAAATACCCTTTAAGGGTGGAAAATTACTATTTTACCCCTAGGTGCAAAATGACCATTATACCCCTAGGGCTAAATTGACTGAAATGCATGTTAAATTTTATCTGTTTACTGTATGCCATGACATTTTATACTCTTGCATGGGATTGGGTTTTTGATGGAAGAAGTGCTAAGTGGCAATGCCACGTTTACTGTTAGGGGCTTTGCCTCGTTTTACTGTTAGTGGCTTGGCCACATTATCTGATTAAGCAGCTATACTGCGATTGTGGTGTGTAAGGCTAGGTGGGTCGAGTTATTCCCCACACGGTGTGTAGGGCTGGTATGGGTGGTGTGTAGGGCTAGATTGGGCTATGCTTTGCATACATGCATTAATACTGTTCTGTTACTGTAACAGGCCTAAGGGCTACACTAATTTCTGAAAAGGGCTAAGGCCTTGCAATGATTGATTTACTAAATAGGGCTAAGGCCCAGTTAATACTGTATCTGGATAGGGCTTAGGCCCAGTAAAGCTTGAATTGATTTGGGCTCTGGTTGGGTTTAGGTTACACACTGAGTTTTCCAAACTCACCCCCTTTCTTTTCATTTATACAGGTGAGCCCCAACCTTAGAGAACTTGGAGCTGGTGGGATTCGGAGTGGCCACGAGGACTGCTTTCTGGTTCTTTTAAAATTACTTATAAGTCACTTATTTTATTATTTCATAGTTTTTGGGTTTTTAATTTGTAATAAGGCCGCTCATTGGTTATTTTTATTTTTATGTTGGTTTTTAATTATTAAATTCTTACTTGTTTAAAATTGATAGAACTAGGCTGCATGGGTTTTTATTCTAAAATTAATCAACGATTTCAAAATATGTCATACGCATTAAATGGCTCACCTAATGACAAAAGAAGATCTTTTAAAGAAATAAACTCTAAATTAGTAGTGGATAGGACTTTCACAAAGCAAATAACTTGGTTTCTCTAAACTCTTAAACAACGATTTTGCAAACTCACCCTAACCGTATTAATTAAAGAGTGAAGTGTAATTCATCGTCCATGTGACACACCAGACTTGGGCATAACGTTTGGGTCGAGTTTGGGGTGTTACAGTTTCTTTGATCAATTCAACCCCGTGGATCTTTTTCTCACTCAATTCAATCCAATATAGCGGAGTTCAACATTTGCAACCATATAAAGCTTCATACGGTGCTGTTTTGATACTCATTTGAAAACTGTTATTGTACGTGAACTCAACTAACGGTAGGTATTTTTCCCAACTACCCTCAAACTATAAAATATAACATCTTAGCATATCTTCAAGAATTTGAATGACTCTCTTGATCTAACCATTAGTCTGAGGATGATAGGCAATATTGAAATTCAACTTTATTCCCAGAGCATCTTGTAGTTTCTTTCAGAATCTCAATGTAAATCTCGGATCTCTATTAGAAACAATAGATAGTGGCACTCTGTGCAATTTGACAATCTCAGAAATATACAATTCAGCTAATCTATCAAGTGAGTAATCTATTCGTACCAGTATGAAGTGAGCAGATTTCGTTAGTCGATCAACGACAACCCAGGTAGCATCTTTCTTTCTCAAAGTTAGGTGCAATCTCGATACAAAATCCATCGTAACTCTATCCCATTTCCATTCAGGAATCATCACAGGCTATAATAAACCTAATGGTACTTGATGTTTAGCTTTAACTTGCTGATAAATCAAACATTTTGATATGAACTCTGATATGTCTCGTTTCATACCCGACCACCAGTACAACTGTTTCAGATCATCATACATTTTGGTACTTCCCAGATAAATAGATAAGCAGCTACTGTGTGCTTCTTGCAAAATTTTCTGAATGAGTTCAAAATTTCTCGTTACGCAAATTCTGTTTTGGAACCTTAAACAATCGTTAGCTCCAATCTGAAACTCTGAATCAGTGATATTCTTACATTGAGCTCGTTTAACTTGCAATTCACAATCATCTTTCTGAGCTTCGCAGATTTGCTGAAGAAATATCGGTTTAGCTTTTAATTCAACTAAAAGTGATCCATCATCAGATATCATCATCTGAGTAATCATTGCTCGTAACTTTTAGCTCAAAGCGTCAGCAACAACATTAGATTTTCCCAGGTGATAATCAATCACAAATTCGTAGTCTTTCAACAACTCAAGCCATCTTTGTTGCCGCAGATTTAAATCTTTTGTAACATCAGATATTTCAGGCTTTTGTGATCCGTATAGATGTGGCATTTTTAACCATATAAGTAGTGATCCGTATAAATGTCAAAAGGCTTTTTTCGTGTAGTTTCAACGGTCGAGAAGTATAAGCTATAACTTTTCCTTCTTGCATCAGTACACAACCCAAAGAGTTTAATGACACGTCACTATAAATTACAAACTCTTTTCCCGATTCAGGTTGATCTAGAACTAGTGCTTCAGTTAACAGTGCTTTCAACTACTCAAAACTCTACCGACATTTTTCTAACCATTCAAATTTCACATCTTTCTGAAGCAATTGTGTCATCGGTGTTGTGATCATCAAGAATCCTTTCACAAATCCAACCTCTTGTAACCAAAATTTGCATTTATTGAATTTGGCATCAGTGGCTTATCTCTCAGGGGCTGTAACACAATTATCAAATGCTCTGTATGCTCTATCTCAATTCAAGAGTAGATCAGTGTAACATCCTTACCCATAACCGTCGCCGAGACAAGGTACGAGGCGTTACCTCACTCAAGCACAATTGATCATACCAATCCGAGTTGTAAATTTTTGCTCAAAGTTAAAACTTTTCATACATAATCAAAATGTCCCTATTACAAGCCCTCGAGGCCCAAAACATACATTGGAAGTGGTTCAGGACTCAACTGAGAACTTTGGAACACTTAAAATTTTTTCATCAAAATAGTGTCACACGCCCGTGTGAATTGGGACACGCCCGTGTGGGCAGGCTATATGGTCACACATGCCCGCGTCCCAACCAATGAGAAAAACATTGAGCATTCTGTTTATATTGTCATCAACAATTCAGGGTTACACGGCCAAGTCATACGCCCTTGTGCTAGGCCATGTGGTGAGTTTAATTTTCGCATTTAAAGTGCCAACTTCACACGGCTAGGGCACACGCCCATGTCCTGTGGCCGTGTCTTTCACATGCCTGAAACACATGATTGTGTCTCTACCCGTGTCTTTATTACTGGACATTCTGTTTTGCAAAACTAGGGTGCAGAGAACACACGACTGGACTACATGCCCATGGTGCAAACAATGTGTCACACATGGCCTAAACACACGCCCATGTACCTACCTGTGTAGAAAAATATAAGGCTATTTACCAAGCCATTTACCACCCTGAAACATAAGCACACTTGCACCACTTCAAGGGCACATAACATAACATAATTAAGCTAACAAAAATCCCAAAGTAAAGTCATCCACACATCATTCACATATCACATCCATCATGCATATATCTCACTTACTTAGCAACTTAAACATGCAAACTACCTTGATAACAAATATCATCAACATATGGATACACCAAGTATCAATATTGGCAAACTTTTAATGGCCTTATACAAAATAATCATTCACCAAAATAAGACAACATTCTAGGCCCATTCAAATATGACACATTTAATAAAATGACTAAGTCTCCTATACATGCATTAACTCAAAATGCCAATAACTACATATACCCAAAAGATAATTTGATAGTGTAAGATGATCCTCCCACGTTCTCCCAATCCGAGTTAGCTTGGTGACGCTATAAGACAAGGGAAAAGAAAGGGGTAAGCTAAATAGCTTAGTAAGTTTATATGCAAATAATGAGCATTATAAACACACATTTAACATACAATTGAAATTATAGCAATTTCATGGATACTATTAAAATCTTACAATCACAACTTACTCATTCACAACCTTACCAATAATTGATCACATAACAAACTCATCTTTCAGGAGTTTCACATGCATACCTGTGCCAACCCTTACATAATCACTTGCACTCGCACTTCGATAATTCACTGAGTCACCCATTGAACCACTTGGAATTCTAAAGGACACTCGAAAGTCTTGCACATAAGTGCCGCACTTAATTGTATCCAAAGCTACCACTTATCACTTATCACTTAAACACTTGGTTTTCCTAGTGACATGTCACTTGTATCCTATTCGATTCTTAAGGTTCAATTAGGTTCTTTCTCACTTGTTGAAGCTTAGTCGATATACACATCCAATAAATTATTCACAAGGCATACAAATGTTAAGGTATTCAAAACATAATAAAGCAATGCATTATGTACATACAAACTTACCTCGATCCAAAATGACAAGTTATTCGATTTAGTCCAAAATCTTTTCTTCTCCCCGATCAAGGTCAATTCCTCGTCTTTCTTGATCTATAATACCAAATTTAACTCATTTAATTATCACATTACTCAATTCAGTCCAAAAATCACACTATGGAAAAATTACATTTTTGCCCCTAAAGTTTGACATATTTACACTTTAGTCCCTAGGCTCGTATAACGAAATGTACTCATTTTTTTTGTTACCCAAGCCTAGTCGACACACATACATGCTCATATCAGCCCAAATTTTACACTAAATCACATTTTATACACATGTTTTACAACTTTTACAAATGAGTCCTTTTTTTTGCATTTTCATTAAAAATCACGTAGTAAAAATTGTTTATCACACATGAAACTTTCATTTTCTACCATTAAACATCAAAATACATGCATGTCACACATGCATAAATTTTAAAATATGAACCCTAGCTTAAAATAATGGTAGAAATAGGTAAATCGGGCTACAAGGACTTCATAAATGTAAAGAACATTAAAAATGGGGCTTGGAGGCACTTACTATGAAGCTTGGAAATGTTAAAAACCCTAGCTACGGAACCCTTAGAATTTTTGGCACCTACTTGGAGAAGATGAGCAACTTTTTGCTTGATTTTCCCCTTTTTATTAATTTATTAATCAAATGACCAAAATGCCCTTCACTTAAAACTTTGATATTTTATCCATCCATGTGCATTTTTGTCTAAACTAAACTATATTGGTTTAATTACCACATAAGGAATTCTAATTTAAGAACCCATCACAATTAAATCCCTTTATCAATTAAAACACACATTTTACAACTTTTGCAATTTTGTCCTAAAAATTAAATTGGACACTTTATCGATAAAATTTCTCAATGATATTTTCACACATGCATTCAATCATATAATAAACCTCAACTTTATTGTAATCAATTTTTCTACTTCGGATTCGTGGTTTCAAAACCACCATTTTGTTTAGGCCCTAAAATGGGCTGTTACAACTCTCCCCCTTTAGGGATTTTCATCCCCAAAAATCTTACCAAGAAATAGGTTTGGGTACTATTTTCTCATAGCCTCCTCAGGTTCCCACGTAGCCTCTTCAATCCCATGTCTTCGCCACAATACTTGCACTAAGGCTACACTTTTATTTCTCAACAGTTTTACTTCTTGAGCCAAAATTTTGATTGGTTCTTCACCATAAGTCATATCCAGTTGAATCTTAACCTCCATTGGTAAAATCACATCTGATGGATCAGAACGATAGCGTTGTAGCATTAGCACATGGAACATATCTTGAATCCTTTCCAACTCTGTCGGTAAAGCTAACCGATAGGCCACTGGCCCTATTCTTTTAACAACCTCATACGGACCAAAAAAACACGGACTTAACTTGCCTTTACGGCCAAATCTCAAAATCTTTTTCCACGGGGACACTTTAAAAAAATACTTTATCACCCACCTGAAATTCAATCTCTTTTCTTTTCAAATCCTCATACGAATTTTATCGATCTGAAGCTGCTTTCAAACAGTCACGGATTACCTTCACTTTATCTTCAGTGTCTCTAACCAAATCAACTCCATCAGTCCATCTTTTGCTGAGTTCGGTTCAATACAAAGGCATACGACATTTGCATCCATATAATGCCTCATAAGGCACTATTTTCAAACTTGACTGAAAACTATTATTGTAGGCAAACTCTACTAATGGTAAATACTTTTCCCAACCACCTTCGAATTCCAATACACAACATCGGTGCATGTCTTCAAGTATCTGAATTACTCTCTCTGACTGATAGTCGATTTGCGGATGGAAAGCCGTACTAAAATTCAACATTGTACCTAAGGCTTCTTGCAACTTTTTCCAAAACTGTGATGTAAACCTCATATTCGACAAATGTACCCCATGAAGTGTCACAATTTTTGAAACATACAAATCAACTAACTTATTAAGTGAATATTCAGTACGTACTGGTATAAAATGGGCCGACTTCGTTAGTCTATCAACCACAACCCATATGGCATCTTTCTTACACGGTGTCAAAGGCAATCCTGTCACAAAATCCATAGTGATACAATCCCATTTCCATTCGAGAACCATGACTGGCTGCAGTAAACCCGAAGGCACTTGATGCTCAGCTTTTAGTTGTTAACAAACTAAACACTTCGACACAAATTCAGGAATGTCCCTTTTCATTCCTGACCACCAATATAATTTCTTTAGATCATTATACATTTTCACATTGCCCAGATGAATTAATAAAAATCCACTGCGTGCCTCGTGTAAAATTCTCCGAATCAACTCAGCATCTTTCGAAACACATACTCTGTCACAGAACATTACACAACCATCAGAACCAATCTGAAAATCTGAATCACCACCTAATTCACACTAAGCTCTTTTAGCTTGTAATTCACTATCCTTCTTCTGAGCTTCACAGATCTCTTGAAGAAACAGCGGTCTAGCTCTCAACTCTGCCAGAATATAACCATCATTTGATAAAGCCAACCTCGTGTTCATAGCTCTCAAAGCAAACAAGTACTTTCTACTAAAGGCATCGACGAATTTATCCAAGTATGGTCGAAAAATTCGATTCATTAAATCCATAAATACAGTCAGAGCATTAGTTAAACCGAAAGGCATCACAAGGAATTCATAATGTCCATACCGTGTCCTAAAAGTAGTTTTCGACGCATTTGACTCTTTAACCCTTAAATGGTAGTAACCGGATCTTAAGTCAATCTTTGAAAACACGGTCGCCCTTTTCAATTGATCAAATAAATCATCAATCCTCGGCAAAGATATTTATTCTTTGTAGTCACCTTGTTGAGCTGTCTATAATCGATACAAAGTCTCATAAATCCGTCCTTCTTTTTTACGAACAAAATGGGAGCGCCCTAGGGGGAGAAACTCAGTCTCACAAATCCCTTATCTGTTAACTCTTGCAGCTGAGCTTTTAATTCGTTCAGTTAGGTCGGAGCCATCCTATACAGAACAATCGATATCGGAGCAGTTCTCGGTACCAAATCAATAGCAAATTCAATTTCTCTAATTAGAGGTAAGCTAGACAATTCTTCTGGAAATACATCCGAATACTCACAAACTACCAGCACTGATTCAATCTTTAACTCAGACACTTTTTTATTCAACACATATGCAAGAAATGCTTCATAACCTTTTCCTATATACCTTTGAGCTGTCATTGATGAAATTACAATAGGCAATTCACCTGATTGATCATCTGATTCAACCCAAAGAATTACATTGTTCTAACATTTCAATTCAATAACTTTTTGTCTACAATTTACTACCACATCATGAAAAGTCAACCAATCCATACCTAATATAACCTTAAATTCATTAAATGGCAACAACATCAAGTCAGCCGAAAAATAGGGACCTTAAATCATCAAAAGAAAACTTTTACAAACCTTATCAATTAGCACGTATTTGCCTAAGGGGTTTGACAATTTAACCACAAACTCAGTAGACTCAACAGGCAAATTCTTACTAGTTACCAAATTCATGCAAATATAAGAATGAGTAGACCTAGGATCAATCAATGTAATAACTGTGACAGCCCTAATTTGACCCAAGCCGGGAAGTGGTTTCGGGACCACTAAATCGAGTTGCAAAAATAATTAAATGATAAGTTTCATGCTTATTATATGTGAAAATGCATGTGTGAAAATTTCATGTGTTGATTTTGTCATTTGAATGTTAATTTAATTAAAAGGACTTGTGTGAGAACTTTGAAAATGTGTTGGTTATTTTGAAAAGGCTAAATAATGCATGGTTAAAAAAAAAAGGGATTTGCATGGCAAATTTTCCACTTTATATTAGTGGCCGGCCATGATTGTTGTTTGGTACAAATATATGTGTTTTATATTATTAATAATATTAAAGTAATGGTTTAATAATAAAGAAATAAAAAAATAAAATAAATGGAAGGCATATTTTCTTGTTCTTGCTGAAGCTAGGGAGAATAGAAAAGAAATAGAAAGCCATAGAGTATTCGGCATTTGAAAGAGTCAATTGAGTATGTTTTAAATTTTTTTCTTGAAAATTTTTGTGAATTTGAGATGAAATACAAGTTTTTATGATAGCCCATTTGTAAATTCTTGAGATTTTTGCGTAATGTGTATTCGGCCATGGTTGTTTTTGGCTAAATGGATTAGATATTGATGTTGTGTAATGAATGGTGATCTTAGATGTATTTGAGCTAGCTAAATTTTGTTTTTATAGCTAAAATTAGTTAAATATGTTAAATGCTAAGGTATATGGTAGTATGAATGCATTATGGAGAGAATTATGCATTCGGCCATGAGGTTATGTTTCCTTAGTGGTAATTTGATGTTTTGGCATTATAGTGATGAACAAGATGCATGTTTAATTTTTTTTAGTAATTGTTTACATGTTTGCCGAAATAAGAACCAAAACGTGAATTGAGGAGAGAGATGAATTAAAGTTTATAATTGAAATTATGTGACTTATTTAATAAGTGACAATCGGCTAAACTAGTTAAATTGTATTTAGAGATTTATAGCAGTCGAATGTGGATTTAATTCTTGTGGGGAAATGTAGTTGTTATTGAGATTTGGCCGAATGAATTTATAATCTAAAGAATGTGGTTGTGCTATGTGAAGTGAATAATTATATAAATTCAATAGGTGTTTACTTGTGTCTTGAAAGTATGAATTAGGAGCATGAGTCTAGTCGACAATTTAAGATAAATTGTCAAATAATGCTCAACATTAGTATTATTTACTTAATTGGCAAATTGAGCTTAGAATGGGTGAATTTGTGAGTTTGGGACAAAGTGTTTATATTCAGCCATTAGCTAGAATTTGTTAAATTTTGGATAATTGAGAATTTGGTCAATATGCTTAAAAATATCCATAGTTGCCGAATTGTGAATCAAAGTATTAGCTTGGTAAGGTGTGTGTGTGTTTTTAATTGTTAATTTATTTATGTTTGAAACCGAATGACTCTTTTGTTAATAATTTGAGTATGTGCTTGTAAGTGGAGGAAATTGAGGATTGCCGATTGTATGTGATGACCGGAAGTGGATTTATATTGTGTTAAATAATGCTTAAGTATTGAATTGATTATAAGTATGCTTTGAAAGGGGATTGTGTTCGGCCATGTATTATTTATAAAGGAAATTGTGTAATGTGGTTGAACTCAAGCTTGTAAATAGGTATATAAATAATTCGGTTTGGAAATTGTATGGTTAAAACTTTTATAAATTATTAATGCTTAACCTTCGTTACACATATACCTATGATTTGATAATATGATTCATGAGAAATTATATGTGAAAATTTGCATAATTAATTGAAGTGCCGTATGCCCTGTATATAAGATGGTTGGCATTTTGATTTTTAAAGTAGTCAATATGGCCTATTAAATTATTGTTCATAATTGGCTATAAGCAAGCTTAGTGAGATCTTGACAAGTGAACTTTGTCAAGAACCAAGGACTCCAAATTCAGATAGGGGGAAAGCTAAAGTACTCGAATAGCTGTTTTCAATCGTATAACAACTTTTGAGGTAAGTTTTGAGTAATCAAACCTAGTATATAATTAAAGATGACATGATGTATGTATGATAGTTGAATTATGGCTTATTGTCCTTACTTTAATAAGGTTATTTGTGAAATAACTTATATACATGGTATGTAGCCGAATGGTTATTAGGAAAATAAGCTAAGAGAGTGGATGGATATGTGATCATGTGTGTCTGCTTGTTAAGCCGGAAGTTTAGTGAAAAATGTATATATATATGTTTTAAGGTCAAATGATATTTATGATATGAGGTCGAGGTGTATATTATATGCTTATATCCGAATGAAGCAAATGAATTACAAATGTGATATGCTATGTGAAATGTATTAACATGTGAATAAATATGCATGAAATTCGGTGATGTGTATCCAGGCTTAAAGACCCGCAGGCTTCGTGCTGGTAATATATCTGGGCTAAAGACCCGCAGGCTTCGTGCTAATAATATATCTGGGCTAAAGTCCTGCAGGCTTCGTGCTGGTAATATATCCGAGCTAAAGTCTCGCAGGCTTCGTGTTAATTGTATATCCGGGCTAAAAGTCCTACCGGTGATTTGAGTAAAGTTTAAGGTTATGAGACTTCGCGGTAATAATTACCAACAAATGTGTTCAATGCATTAAGTTGGCCAGGTATGTATCATGTACTCGTTCGTGAATTTAATTTGGATCAAATTATAAGTATCTAATGTGATGATGATACATCCGGCCATTGTATGAGGTTATATGAAAGTATGTGATTATTTATGATATATGAAATTCAATTCAAGCGAAATCATATGCTAAACTTTGCCTTGTGTATGTGTACATATTCAGTCAAAGTGTGGAACCATATGCAATGATTAGAATGAGCTATGTTATATGAATACCGAATTAAGTGAAGTTAAAAATGCTCAATGTGTGTTAAGTGTTTGTACATTTAGTCGTATATGTGTTCGGCCAAAAAGAGATAATAGGCCATAAGAATACTATTCTCAAATTTGAATAATATCTTTTCGATTGATTTTAAATGATTGTATTGCTTAAAACTTACTAAGCATAGAAATGCTTACTCCATTTATCTTTGATTCTCTGTTTTATAGATCTCGTTTGGTAGCTACGCTTTGGAGGATTTAAAGTCGAAGTCATCCACACTATCTAAAATTTGATTTTGGTATCTCTAAAGACTTTATGTTTTGTTAATGGCATGTATAGGCTTAACTCCTTTTTGGAACAAGATATTTCGGTTATGTATTTGTAAAAGCCATGCGAAAATGGCTCGATCATTTTGCTTATTTTATGTTATATAAAAAATTATATGTGGTCAATGTTTATAATGTGATGTGTTTATTCAATTTGTTTCATAGTTATAAAATAAGTATACTTGGGTTATAATAGAAAATATCAATTGTTAATGATAGAAACAGTATTGAAGTAGTAATGTATTTCGAATATGATTAATGTGTAATATAGAAGTGAAGGATAGTTCTTTTAACGTGAAATGGTATCTGACAATTATGTTTTGCTTGGTAATACCTTATAGTCCTATTCCGGCGACGGATAAGGGTTAGGGGTGTTACAATAACATTAGTATCATGGAGAGAAAAAGTACCCGTAATCACATCAAGAGAGGTTGCATCCTCGCGAGCATGAATGGCATAAGCTCTAGCAGGTGCTCTTGCTTCGGATCTCACAGTTGAATCTTTAAATACACCTCTGCTACTCAATACATTTCCCACATTTTTCACTGCTCTCCCTCTAGTCATTGTGTCGCTCGATCTTGCATTCTAAACATTATCTTTCTCAACCGCTTTAGGGCAATCTTTAATAAAATGCTCTTGAGAATCACACTTGAAACAAGCTCGGTTAGTCACCCAATACTCACCAAGATGCCGTCTACTACAATGCTGGCACTTGGGGTTATTATGTTTAGCATTACCAATGCTCGCTATAAATGTAGTCTGAACCTTAGAACCCAAATATTGCTTCCCACAAGCTCTGTTTGAGTTCCCAGCTAAAACAATCGAATGAATATGTATATACCTCGATTTCTTTGACAAGGGCTAATAGGACTTACTCATTGGCCTCTTTCTCAAATCTCTAGCCTCACTCTCAGCCTTTCTTTTCTCTTTGCTTAATTCTTCAGCCTTGCAAGCTCGATCAACCAGTTCAACAAATTCCTTCAGCTCTAAGATCCCAACCAACAATCTAATATCCTCATTTAGCCCATCCTCAAATCTCTTACATATAATAGCCTCGGTGGAAACACACTCTTGAGCATACTTACTGAGCCTAACAAACTCTCGCTCATATTCAGCCACAGACATACGGTCTTGTTATAACTCTAGAAACTCTTTGTGTTTCTGATCGATGAATCGCTAGTTTATATATTTCTTTCTGAATTTCTCTTGAAAGAATGCCCATGTAACCTTTTCTCTCGGTACTACAAATACAAGAGTTTTCCACCAATGGTACGCGGAATCCTTCAGTATTGATACAACACATTTCAAGCATTCTTCAGGGGTGCAAGAAAGTTTATCGAATACCCGAATAGAGTTTTCAAGCAAAAATTCTGCTTTCTCGGGGTCATCATCTACATTAGCCTTGAATTCTTCGGACCTTTGCTTACAAATCTTGTCAACAGGAGGCTTATTCAATCTTTCTAATTCTGCACCTTGAAGAACTACGGGAACCGGCTAAAGAATAGGAGGGGGTGCAAGAGGTTAAGCATTCAGATTTGCCCGAATGAACTCTGTATACCATTCATTCATCATGTGGAGGAAGGCTTCCCTAGCCCCCTCTCATTGACTATGTGTTGCTGGTCTACTTTCAACAGGCACGGTCCTTGTGCATGAACCGGCGCATTACTTTCAGCGTCATCAGCCGCTTCTTGATTGAGATGCATTTACTATATAAAAACACAATTTAAATCGTCAGGAGCCGTCACACTATCAAAATTTACTTATAGCATGTATAGCTAAACTCTCACACATGCTACGTTAGTTTGAGAATCGACTAAACCATAACTCTGATACCACTAAATGTAACACCCCTTACCCATAACCATCGCCAAGACAAGGTGCGAGCTGTTACCTCACTCAAGCACAATCGATCATACCAATCTGAATTGTAAATTTTTGTTCAAATTTAAAACTTTTCATACATAATAAAAATGTCCCTATTACGAGCCCTCAAGGCCTAAAACATACATTAGAAGTGGTTCAAGATTTAACTGAGAACTTTGGAACACTCGAAAATTTTTTGTCAAAACAGTGTCACACGCCTGTGTGACTCAGGACACGCCTGTGTGACTTGAGACACGCCCTTGTGGGCAGGCCGTATGGTCACACATGCCCGTGTCCCAACCCGTGTGAAAAACATTGAGCATTCTATTTATGACATCATCAACAACTCATGGTCACACGGCCAAGTCAAACGCCCGTGTGTTAGGCCGTGTGGCGAGTTTAATTTTTGAATTAAAGGTGCAAACTTCACACGGCCTAGGAACACGCCCATGTCCTGAAGCTGTATCCTTCACAAGGTTGAGACACACGCCGTGTCTCTACTCGTGTGTTTACTACTGGACATTCTGTTTTGCAAAACTAGGGTGCAGGAGACACACGGTAGGACTACACGCCCATGGTGCAGACCGTTGTCACACATGGCCTAGACACACGCCCGTGTGCCTACCCGTGTAGACAAATATAAAGATATTTACCAAGCCATTTGCCACCCTAAAACACAAGCACACTTGCATCACTTCAAGGGCACATAACATAACATAATTAAGCTAATAAAAATCCCAAAGTCAAGTCATCCACACATCATTCACATATCACATCCATCATGCATATATCTCACTTACTTAGCAACTTAAACAGCAAACTACCTCGATCACGAATATCATCGACATATGCATACACCAAGAATCAATATTGGCCAACTTTTAATGGCTTTATACAAAATGATCATTCACCAAAATAAGACAACATTCTAGGCCCAATCAAATATGACACATTTAACAGAATGGCTAAGTCTCCTATACATGCCATAACTCAAAATGCCAATAACTGCATATACCCAAAAGATAATTTGATAGTGTGAGATGATCGTCCGACGTTCTCCCAATCTGAGTTAGCTTCGTGACACTATAAGTTAAGGGAAAAGAAAGGGGTAAGCTAAATAGCTTAGTAAGTTTATATGCAAATAATGAGCATTGTAAACACACATTTAACATACAGTTGAAATTATAACAATTTCACGGATACTATCAAAATCTTACAATCACAACTTATTCATTCACAACCTTACCAATAGTTCATCACATAACAAACTCATCTTTCAGGAGTTTCACATACGTACCTGTGCCAACCCTTACATAATCACTTGCACTCGCACTTCGTTAATTCACTAAATCACCCATTGAACCACTTGGAATTCTAAAGGATACTCGGAAGTCTTGCACATAACTGCCGCACTTAATTGTAGCCGAAGCTACCACTTATCACTTGTACCGAAGCTACCACTTATCACTTATCACTTAAACACTTGGTTTTCCTAATGGCATGTCACTTGTATCCTATTCGATTCCTAAGGTTCAATTGGGTTCTTTGTCACTTGTCGAAGCTTAGCCGGTATACATATCCAATTAATTATTGACAAGGCATACAAATGTTAAGGTATTCAAAACATAATATAGCAATGCATTATTTACATACAAACTTACCTCGGCCCAAATGACAAGTTATTTGATTTAGTCTAAAATCATTTCTTTTCCCCGATCAAGGTCAATTCCTCGTCTTTTTGGATCTATAATACCAAATTTAACTTATTTAATTATTACATTACCTAATTCAATCCAAAAATCACATTATGGAAAAATTGCATTTTTGCCCTTAAAGTTTGACATATTTACACTTTAGTCCCTAGGCTCGTATAACGAAATGTACTCATTTTCTTTGTTACCCAAGCCTAGTCGACACACATACATGCTCATATCAGCCCACATTTTACACTAAATCACATTTTATACACATGTTTTAAAACTTTTACAAATGAGTCCTTTTTTTGTATTTTCATTAAAAATCACATTGTAAAAGTTATTTATCACACATGAAACTTTCATTTTCTACCATTAAACATCAAAATACATGCATGTCACACATGGGTAAATTTTTAAATATGAACCCTAGCTTAAATAATGGTAGTAATAGATAAATTGGGCTAGAGGACTTCAAAAATGTAAAGAACATTAAAAAAGGGGCTTGGACGCACTTACTTCGAAGCTTGGAAATGTCAAAAACCCTCGATATGGAACCCTTAGAATTTTTGACACCTACTTGGAGAGGATGAGCAACTTTTTGCTTGATTTTTCCCTTTTTATTTATCCAACTGACCAAAATGCCCTTCACTTAAAACTTTGATATTTTATCCATCCATGTGCATTTTTGTCCAAACTAAACTATATTGGTTTAATTACCACATAAGGACTTCTAATTTAAGAACCCATCACAATTAAATCCCTTTATCAATTAAAACACACATTTTATAACTTTTGCAATTTAGTCCTAAAAATTAAATTGGACACTTTATCGGTAAAATTTCTTAATGATATTTTCACACATGCATTCAATCATATAATAAACCTCAAAACTTTATCGCAATAAATTTTTCTATCTTAGATTCATGGTTTCAAAACCACCATTCCATTTAGGCCCTAAAACGAGCTGTTACAATCAAAATGTTGTCAATGAACACAACAACGGATCTATCTAATTACGGTCTGAATATCCAGTTCATCAAGTCCATAAACACAGCAGGAGCATTAATTAATCCGAATGGCATAACTAAAAATTCATAGTGGCCATACCTCGTTCTAAATGCAGTCTTCGGTATATCTGAGTCTTTAACTTGTAACTAGTAATAACTTGATCTCAGATTGATCTTTGAAAATATAGTACCCCCTTTGAACTGGTCAAATAAATCATCTATCCGTGGTAGAGGGTATTTATTCATGATCGTTACTTTATTCAACTATTTGTAATCGATACACATTCTCATCGACCCGTATTTCCTCTTTACAAACAATACCGGTGCACCCCTGGCGAGAAACTCGGTCTGGCAAACCCTCTATCCATTAACTCTTGCAAGTAAGCTTTTAATTTTTTCAATTCGGTTGGTATCATTCTGTACAGAGCTATCGATATTGGTGTTGTTCTCAGTACTAATTCAATACCAATTTCGACCTCTCTGATCGATGGCAACCTTGATAGTTTGTAACACCCCTATCCCGTTACCGTCGCTGGAATAGGTAGGGGCGTTACCAGATATTCAAAACATATCAGAACAGCATATTCATAGCTTTCTGAATACTGATAATATTATAAATCAATAACCATAACACTATAACATGCTATAAAATTTTAGATTTAAGCTTCATTCGTTCATCAGGGACTAAATTAAAACATACAAAAGATATGAAGAATCATCAAAAAATTTTCAAATTAGGGCCACACGGCTGTGTGCCTAGGTCGTGTGCCTCACACGGTCGTGCCCTAATCTTAACCCTGGCCGTGGACAACACTGCCAATCATAGCACGGTCACCAGACACGCCCGTTTGTCCAGTCCGTGGGCAACACTGCCAAATACCACACGGTCTCCAGACACGCCCGTGTGCCTCGCCGGTGTACAATACTGACCAAAATATTTCAATATGCAGGGGTAACACGGTCGAGTCACACGCCCGTGTGCTCTAACCGTGTGGCACAATGCAGGCTTGGTTTAAGCCATACGTTACACCCAATAAGGGTCAAACCTACAAGCCAAATTCATATCACAATAATGCCACAATTTCCAACTCAATTCAATGCCTTAAAACATACCTCAACATGATCAAACCATAATACATATCTATTTCATATCACTTCCAAATCTTACCATTTCTTCCCATTAGCATGCTTCATGACCATCAAACATACAAGATCATATAGCCATTTCAAGCTTAATCAAATTGGCATCACAATCCACATACCAAAATGAGGCACAAACATACCATTTGCCATTTATCTTTCATAACATTACAAGTAAGCATATTCAAGCTTAACACAAGGACTCTCTAGCCTATACATCCATACTTAAACTTTTTACAATTCAAAAGGTACGAAAATCAATCTCGATAGTGTGGTGACGATCCTTGACTATCCCGAGCCTTCAGTAGCTACAATATCTGTAAAACAGTTGACATAATAAACAAAGTAAGCTACTAAGAGCTTAGTAAGTCAAATACAAGCATATGCAACTTTTGAACATAATGTGATAACCATTTCGTATATTTAACTTACAAATAAGATATACCCATTTATACCAAAATTCTATTTCATAGTAATATATCTTTCCTACTCAGTATTCCCATATAGAATAGACATACCTGAGTCAGACTCATATATGGTATGCATTCAATCATTCTTCAAAATTACTCTTCATAATATTTAGAAACGTTACAGAATTTAGATAGGCCTTATACAGTGCCGACGTCCTTATCGTGGTCTTACAGGTTAATTAATATCGATGCCACTGTCCTGGATAGGGTCGTACACAAAAAATATACGATGCCAGTGTCCTAGACACGGTCTTACACGTAATTTCTCAAATCAATGCCTACGTCCCGGATGAGGTCTTACATGATATCGTTTTACCATTACTCCATCAAAGGTAATTTCTATATCAGGATCTCATGGCCGTCCAATACATTTTATAATTCAAGTATTTATAACGGACCTTAATATAACACCCATTTGTATATTGACTTACCTCGTACGAATTTAAACGGTGTCGAGTCGACTATTCAACAACTTTGGACTTCCCTCGATCTAAGTCCGTTTTTTTTTCTTGATCTAAATCAATTCAAATTCAACCATCCAATTATTCATTTCATTCAATTCAATCCATGAACATAAATTTAGGGCATTTTACATTTCAACCCTCACAGTTTCATACTTTAACAAATTAGTCCATTTTTCATAAAAATCACAATATGCCAAACTCACCAAGTCTAAGGCTTGATCGAATGTACATGTAGCTCATATCAATTCATATATTTCATTTATTTTACAAATTAGTCCTCCCAAAGTCTTATTTTCACAAATTAACCAACTGCAGTCCACGTGGCTCTGAATCCCTCTAGCTCCAAGTCCATTAGCTTAGGGCTCACCTATATAGATGAAAGGAAAGGGTGAGTTTGGAAACTCAGTGTGTAAAGAAAACCCAACCAGAGCCCAAATCAGTTCAAGCTTACTGGGCCTAAGCCCTATCCAGGTACAGTATTAACATGGTTGAAGCCCTATTCAGATTCAATTTAACTGGGCCTTAGCCTTATTTAGTAATCAGTGTGGCTCATAGGCCCATTTAGTAACAAAATAGATATTATACATGTATGCAAAAGCCCAACCCAAATCCAGCCCTACACACCATCCGTACCAGCCCAACACACCATGTGGGGAATAACTCAACCCACCCAGCCCTACACACCACAGTCGTAACATAGTTACTTAATCAGATAACGTGGCCAAGCCACTAACAGTAAAACGAGGCAAAGCCCCTTTCAGTAAACGTGGCATTGCCACTTAGCACTTCCTCCATCATAAACCCAGTCCCATGCAACAGTAAAACATGTCATGGCATACAGTGAACATATATAATATAGCATGCATTTCAGTCAAATTTAACCCTAGGGGTATAATGGTCATTTTACACCTAGGGGTAAAATAGTAATTTTCCACCCTTAAGGGGTATTTCAGTAAATTTACCAGTTTTTAGGGTTTCATGCTTATTACAGTTGTTAGCAGTCCAAGTTTCACCTAAATGGCTTATCTAGCCCATTTACCAACTTTAGAGCTATCGGGCCCTAAAACCCCTAATGGGCCCTACAGTGTCTATTAACTATTTTGGCCCACAAGCCCAAATTCCATAGTTATCTTAGTAGTCTTAGCATACAAATTACCAGAACCCACTTACCGCTCGTTTTCACCCAAATGGGCCCGTAAGCCCATTGGGCCCAAATTCAGCCCTTCGAGGCCCAAATTTACCGAGGTGCACGAAATCGTGCAAACATCAACCTTACCATTTGCGATTGCATTTTTTACCAAGTCAACTGACCCACAAGTGCTCGCACGCTCGTAAGCCCACGAAATGCCGAAATTTTGACATTTCGACCTTTGTTGATCTAGTCTACTAGTGGGTGTTCGTTTACACACCTGATTTGCGATTACTGCAGCCAGATCTCCCATGCGATTATCTTACAATTGTTTGAAAACATACCATTAATCCAACATCCAACCGAAACTATCTTTACCTTACCCTATATACAATCGGCAACCACCCCTTAATCATTTGAATACTTACCTTTGCCGAAAATAGTGACTAGATCTAGATCTAGTCGTACCAACGGTCCTAGCCTATGCACATAGGGATTTTTGGCTTTTCTTAAATCCCGAAATAACGAATGAAAAGGGAATCTGAGCACTTACCGAAGATCTACCTGACAAAGAATGCTTCCAATCCTTTTCTAGCCCAGATCTGATGCAGATCTAACCCCAAGACATGGACAGAGAACGAATCTAAATGATTTCAGCTTTTGAATCTATTCTAGTCTAAGATATTTTGATTTAAGAGAAAGTAGATGAAGAAGAGGAGTTCACAAAGTGAAAGAACTAATCGACAGAGAATGAGATAAGAGGTTAGAGGTTCGGCTTTTTTTGAAAGATTTGAAAAGGAAAGAAGAGATGGTTCCAATCAAAAAGGTAATCGGTAATGGTGGTTTCGGTTTCTACTTTTGTGGAAGTCAACTACTAGGCTTTGAGAATAAAGTAGAAAAGAAGGAAGTAGGTTCGACTTTTGTGAAAATTAAAGAGAAAGGAGATGAGAGTAGAAAAGAGAGGAGAAGAGAAGAGAATATAAGGTTTGGTTATGGATAAATTGGCATAAGTGATGGTGTTTAGGGCGTTGACTTCTAGAACAAGGGAGGAGAAGAGAAAAAGAACCTTAAAGCCTTACCTAGTCGGTACACATCTACCTAATGTACCGAACTAAAACCCCAAGAAAGACCCCAAAAACATTTGGCTAACTCCCACAACTCCCCCTTGCCGAATATGCCCCAAAATCGATAGGCCAAAACTGATTATGCTCCCTCAAGAGTCCCATGTTCGGCCATCTCATGCTCCCATTCAAAAATTCCTAGAATTTCTCTCCTTTATCCTACTTGATTCAATCCCATGAGCATCTCAAACTCTTTCCAACAGAGTTTTACTTGAAGTCCATTACATGACTAGCACATGCAGTAAAAATAAAATACCACACTGCTTACCTTGAGACTTGAACCTTGGTCCTTTCCTAACTTCCACACGCCACTTTCTTAGGCTCTGAGTGGCGCCACATTGCCACTTTACCAAGGGCTCACTTGTGTCCTAAATTACTCATTTTTTCTTAAAAGCCCACCTACTCAAGTCTCCTTCTCTTTAAGTCTAAAATTCAATAATTCTATCGAGTTTTAATTTAGGCTTGGGCCTTCTAAAGGCCCAATAACACACTCAAAGCATAAATTACATACACAAGCAATAACATTTCATGTTCACACCAAAATCGTAAAAATCTCAAAAAATCCCAAAAATTAGGGCGTTACATCTACAAATTCTCAAATAACAGGTACAAATTCAATCTTTGATTTCGACACCTTTGTATTCAGTACGTACGCAAGATATGCATTACAACCCTTTTTCACTCATTTTTGAGCTTGCATAGACGATATCACAATAGGTAATTCATTTGAATCATCAGACTCGATCCAAAAAATTTCACTATTCTGATATTTTAATTCAATAATCTTTTGTCTACAATTCACAAGTGCATCATACGTAGTCAGCCAATCCATACCCAAAATTACATCAAATTCGTTAAATGGTGAAGCATCAAGTCAACTGAAAAATAGTAACCCTGTCATCAAATGACATTTCTTACAATTTTATCAACTAAAACAGTCTTGCCTAAGGGGTTCGATACTTTAACTACAAACTCCGTAGACTCAACACGTAAACTCTTTTTTAACACTAAATTCATACATATATATGAATGGGTTGATCCAGGATCTATCAACGCAATAATATTTGTGACAGCCCGATTTTGACCCTAATCGAAATAGTAGTTTTGGGACCACGAATTCGAGTCAGAAAAATATTTGAATATCATTTTCTGTGTTTTGAATGTGTGTACTTAGATGTGTTAAAGTTTCGTATTTAAATTCTGAGGTTTGGGTGCTTGATTACCAAAAAGGATTAAATTGCATCAAATAAGTTATATGCATGCTATCATGAAAATGCTTAAGTGCCATGTTTTTATAGTATTGGGGTTTTAAATGGAAAATATGCCATTTAGTAAATAAGTGGACGGTTTAAGACATGGTTTTAATGGTTAAGTATTTATTCATTAATGGCATAATGGTAATTGAATAATATATGAAATATAATATCATAAAATAAAGGAAACATGGTGTTCATTTTCATACATGACCGAAAATTGAAATAGAAAAGAGAAATAAGGAAGCTAAGAGTTTCGACCATGGCTTAGCAAAAATTCAAGATATTTTCTTACTTAGTTTTAATGTTTTTGATATTTTTGAGATCCTTGCTTGATTATCTTTCAAACCCATTTGGTAATTTTAGAAATGGTTGAGGATTTTTGCTATTCGGCCATGAATGGAAAAATTAGAAATCTTGCAATTGATGTTAGAAAATTAAAATAAAGGTGTTATATGTGTATAGTTTGTGTGTGGGAGCTTTATATGATTTTTTTAGCATATAGGGCTTAATTATTGAAATAGTACATTGAGTGGCTAAATTGATAATTAGAAGAACTATGAAGGCTTTTGTGAATTAGGGGTATATTCGGCTTAAATGTATTAAGAGTAAAATATATTGGCTTAATGTTTAATGAATTTAGGGCCAATTCGTTTAAATGATAAAATGCATGGGGTGAATGTGAAAATTTTCTAGTTATGTGATTTTGAGTAAATTAAGTTAGTAAATTGATTTGAATAAGTTCAATTTGCTTTTAATTAGCTCAAGATCAAAAGAGAGCAGACTTGGACCGGGGAAAGGCGAAGTTAGCCGAGTAGTCGACGTAATCGTACGAAATTGTCGAGGTAAGTCCTTAAGCTATGTTTTGTACTAAAATTGATTAAATGTTAGATATAAGAGCTAAATTGAATTATTAGAAATTTATATGTCATTGCCGAATGTTATTCTTGAATATTTGAGTTGTGGTGACTATTATATTGAGTAATTACCGTTGTGGATGTAGAATGATAAAATGATTGATTTATTGAATAAGGAATTAGGCCTAATGTGATTAAAATGTTTGACTTGGAATTGATATGGTAATACATTGTGCCGAATGAGAATTAGAAGAAGTGTTACAATTTGAGTTTATATGAGCTAATGCCGAATGGATGTGAGATGTTAATGTGATCTTATGATGGTTTATATATGTTTCTGATTGTGGATTGAATCCCTGAATCAGTATATCTAAGGTTACTTGTGTTAGCCGAATGAGAAGGAGAGTATTAAATTATATTGATAGTGTTTTATTGATGAATGGGTGTATGGAAGATCATCTAAGTTCACATGTATGGGAAGTTGATAATGTGTTAAATAAGTGTTGTCATGAACCATATATTCAAGTTATTCAGGCTTCGTGCCTAGCAGGCCTAGGGCCGGTGAATTGTAAACTAGGCTAATAGCCTAACAAGTTGAGTGCTGTTGAGTTTATTAGGGCTTATGCCTAGCAGGTTTATTATCGGTGAATGAATATCGGACCTTGAGTCTAGTAGGCCTTATGCCGGTGTGTGATTCGGGCCTATGCCTAGCAGGTTTATACTGGTGAGTTAAATTATGTTATATCTATGTGCCTTATAACTGAAATGAAGAGTAAGTGAGCATTGTGCTTTAAATATTTCTTTATTTGGAAATTGGAGTAAGTAAATGTGCATTTACATGGATTTGCTATAATTGGCCATGAGCAAGCTAAGGAAAATTGGGATATACGACTATATGCATGCTTATACGGAATTAACTTATATACAGCCATATTTGTTTACTTGGACTTGGTTTATTCGATTATATGTGTGTGTTTAAATGAAATAATATCTTGGATTAAGTGTAGGCTTATCCCAAAAAGGGGAGGTTCGGGTATAAGTGGAAGATTATAAAAGAAAATTTGTATATTCTGTTAAACTTATTTGTTAAAGATATTGCATACTTTTAATGGTACTTTTCGGTTAGAATAAATATATGAATGCTTATTGAGTTTGTTTATGTGCTTAAAACTTACTAAGCTAGTCATGCTTACTTTGAATGTTTTATCTCTTGATTTTATAGACCTTGGAAGCTAGCTACAAGTTCGAGAATCCTCAGTCAACTCATCACACTATCCATGGTTTTGGTATTAAATATTTTGGAACTCTACTTATGGCATGTATAGGTAGAACGAGCTTGTAAATATTGCATTTTGAGTAATGTGTATATATATATTTTGAGCCATGCGAATATGGCCTATCACTTAGTTGTGTGCACTATAATGTTTAAGTAATGCTAGTTGGTAATGGTAGTTATGTATGTGTTTTTTTAAATTTGTTAACAATGACCTTGAATGGATCAGTGATAGTTGATATCTTTGATATGTATATTATATAACCCTATGGTATATATACAAATTCGGCTAAGGAAGTGATAAGTGATATAATGACTAGTAACTTTTGTTAATGGTGGTTAAATTATTTATAAGAATGTACACTATAGCTCATGATGTATTCGGCTTATAATAGGCATCTATTTGAATGTGTTTTCTTTAATAAAACATTTTATGATTTAATTGAGATATGAAATGTTTTCTGTGTCATGGTTACTAAAGTATGTCTGATTACTTAATTATTTTTATGCTCTATATAATGCGATTATGCGATGTTAGGTAATACCTCGTAACCCTATTTCGGTGACGATTATGGGTTAGGGGTGTTACAATATCACTGTCATAATAGAAAAAGTACCAATAATAACGTCTGGCGATGATGCCTCTTCATGTGCATGGATAACAAAAGCTTGAGTTGGAACTCGTGCCTCAGATCTCACAGTTGAATCTCTCATGGTACCTCAGTTTCCTCTCGTATTTCTAGTGTTTCGGGGCGGTCTCCTTCTAGTAGCCATTTACTTTCTTTTACTGGTTGATCTCTTTTAACTATAGATTTCTTGGGAAAATCTCTTAGATAGTGATCGAGTGATCCACATCAGAAACAAGCTTCGCTCTTCACTCGACATTCCCCGTAATGTCGCTTATTGCAGTGTTTGCATTTAGGTCCCATATTCCTAACACTACCCACATTGACAACGGATGTCATCTGAGGTTTAGAACTGAACTGTCTGGCATCTCTATCTCTGATCATAATCCCTGCAGAATTATACGAGGATGATATTCTCTAGATTTCTTTGATGTCGACTGATGTGATTTGGCTGCAAATCTCTTTCTAGAGTCTCTAGCTTCAGAATCAGCTTTTCTTTCTTTTTGCTAAGCTCCTCGGCTTTGCAAGCTCTATAAACCAGAATGGCAAACTCTTTCAGCTCAAGAATCCTGACTAATAGCCTGATTTCTTCATTTAATCCGTCTTCAAACCTTTTGCACATTATTGCCTTGGAAGAAACATATTCACGAGTGTATTTGCTAAGTCTGACAAACTCTCACTCATATTTCGTCACTATCATTCGACCCTGTTTTAGATCCAGAAACTCTTTACATTTCTGATCGATGAACCGTTAACTGATATATTTCTTTCAGAATTCATGTAACACCCCAAACTTGGCCCAGACGTTACGGCCAAGCCTGGTGTGTCACATTGAAGTGTTTTTCGAAAACCATGTTTTCATTGAAAACCCTTCTTAGTGTTTAGAAACTTCTATCGTTAAACTTGTATAAAACCTCAGCTTGTGTTTGTTTATTTTTTGAAAACGTGGTTCATTGAAATAATCATTCCCTTTTCAAACATTGTTAAAAACTTTGTAAAATTTTATGGAAAATTGTGAAAGCTTGTAAACCTTTGTATTTTGCGGAAACATATTACTTTTAAAACAGTTTGAGTTATTAGAAATCAGACCTTCTTCGTTATGGCTTAAAGTGAATGGATACTATGCACCAGGTAGGATTCCAGAAAAGAGGAGGTGAGTTAATTAGACTGCTTAAGTACCGAGCTCTCCCTAGATCCAATCCTAGACATGCACACACCCATTGCCACACTTAAACCTTCTGACCTATCCACGAACAACAAATTAGGTTTAAGTCTATTTAAAATATTTATTTATGAAAACGTTTACATTACGGAAGCTTTGCTCTGTTATTGTCTTATTTTGAAAACAAGTAACTCTTATAAAAGCGCGCCTTAGAGCTATCTGATTTCGAAACAATTTAAACAATATCTTACTTAAGCTAAAAACAAATTAAATAGAGGCCTTATTACAGATTAAAACCCAAAAGAAGATAAATTAAGAAAATACTGAAATAAATAATTTTAAGAAACTATAACCAAAGCCAGTTCACGTGGCCACTCCAAATCCCTCCAGCTCCAAGTCCACCAATCTAGGGCACACCTGCATGGATGGAAGAAAAAAGGGTAAGTTGGGAAACTCAGTGTGCAAAGAAAGCCCATCTAGAGCCCAAATCAGCTTAAGCCCACTGGGCCTAATCCCTATCCAGAACAGTAAATACTGGGCCGAAGTCCTATTCAGTAAACAGTACAACTGGGCCTTAGCCCTTTTTAGATAACAGTACGGCCTGTAGGCCCATTACAGTAACAAATCAGTAATAATGCATGTATGCAAAGCCCAAAGCCCATCTTATGTCCATCCGCTACACTCTACCTGTACCAACCATAAACACTCCATGCGGGGAAACAACTCAACCCACCCAGCCGCTACACTCCATAGTCGCAGCATAGCTGCTCAGATAATGTGGCCAAGCCAGTAACAGTATAACAAGGCAAAGCCCCTTTCAGTAAATAGTACGAGGCATAGCCCCTTTCAGTAATCAGTACAAGGCATAGCCCCTTTCAATAATCAGTACAAGGCAAAGCCCCTTTCACTAATCAGTACAAGGCAAAGCCTCTTTCAGTAATCAGTACGAGGCAAAGCCTCTTTCAGTAAACAGTACGAGGCATATCCCCTTTCAGTAATCAGTACGAGGCAAAGCTTTTTTCAGTAATCGTGGCAATGCCACTTGCACTTCCTCCATCAATAAACCCAGTCCCATGCAACAGATAATCATGTCATGGCATACATTGAACAGAAATGGAAAAACATGCATTTTAGTCAAACTTAGCCCTAAGGGTATAACGGTCATTTTGCACCTATGGGTAAAATAGTAATTTTGCACCCTTAAGGATTTCAGTAATTTTTCCAATTTTTAGGGTTTTATGCATATTTCAGTTATTAATAATCAAACTTTCATCTCAGTAACTTATTTAGCCCATTTTAGCAGTTTAACCCTATTGGGCCCTAAAACCCATAATGGGCCCTATAGTGTCATTTAGCTACTTAAGCCCATTTAAGCCCGAATTTATGTCTATTTTAACAGTTTTAGCATACGAGTCTCTAGAACCCTCTTACCGCTGGTTTTCACCAAAATGGGCCCGTAATCCCATTGGGCCCACATCAGCCCATTGAAGCCTAAACTTACCGAAGTGCACGAAATTGCACACTCACCAATCTTATTGATTTTTGTCACAAATCTACTGCTTCAACCGACCCATGAGCATTCGCACGCTCGCAAGCCCACGAAATGCCAGAATTTCAGCATTTTGGCTTTTCGACTTTTACCGATTTAGACTATAGAAGGGTGTTCGATACACACTTGATTTGCGACGAACACTACCATGATCTCCCATAGAGTGTCCTACAATTGGTTACTACATTATTAGATTACAAATCAAAAATAACCAACCTAAACACCTCTCATAACAAGGTATCTTTAACCACTTACCCTTGTCGATCTTAACTACTAGATCTAGATCTAGTTTGCGTCCACGTCTCCAACTTTATTCCTCCTTGCTTAAATCACCTTTCCTTGCAAACTAGAACGCATAAACTGATTAGAACAACTAGCCCTACCTATCACCACAGTCGACAGCCTCCCTAAAGAGTTTAGGGATTTCGGCTTTTCTTAAATCTCGAAATAAAGAATGGAATAGAGATCTGAGCACTTACCAAAGTTTCACTTAATCAGAATGCTTTTAATCCTTTTTCTAATCCCGATCCAACATAGATCAATCCTCAACCACGAGCAAAGAGTGAACCCAAACGATTTCAGCTTTTGGATCTATCCTAAAGTGTCTATTTTGGTTTTTAAGAAGAATAGTTAAAAGGAGTTCACATGTGCAAAAACTAATCGACAAAGAATGAAATAGGAGATTAGAGGTTTGGCTTTGAAAGAAGAGATGAAAGAAGAAGAATAAATTGTGTAAAGAAAAGTGAAGGTGGTCGGCAAATAATCTTGAGAAGAAAAGGTTGTTTCAATAGAATTTGGCTTTGAGAAGAAAAAAAATAGAAAAGAGAGAGTTGATTCGGCTTTGGGTGAAAAATAGAAACAGGATGAGCAACAGAAAATAGATAAAATAAAATAAAAAAACAAAAACCCGATTGAAAGGAAAATCACAATCGGCTAAGAACCATCCCAATTTAATCCCGTGCTTATCCCTTATTTTTTTTACCAACAGCATAGTTTGAATTTCATTCAAACTCTTGCACCATCAGCAGCAGTCCACCGCTTGGCCTACTCCACCTGCTGCTAGGGAGAGTTTCGGTCCACTTGAAATACTCTCCCCTTGTGTGCAGAAAAAACACAGCTCTTCGTGCGCACAACAGCTCGAACCCGGGACCTCTAGGTACCCACACACACTGCTGGCCACTTTGACGCGACTTTGCTTTCAATATATTACGGTCGCATTTAATTTTAAGGCTTATCCGCTAAAGCCTCTGCTGTTTAAAAATAAAACTAAAATTTCACCTGTGCTTGGACTCGAACTCGCGTCCCCTTAGTGTTCCTAGCGCGCTACTGCCACTGCGCCAGAGGTGCTCTTGTGGCATAATCCGTTAACAACTTCTTTTAAGGCCTATTTAGTCGCACTCCTGATTACCAAAAAAACCCACATTTACGCATGCTAGGAGTCGAACCTGGTTCCCCTTCCTGCTTCCTAGCGTGCTTAACCACTAGGCCAGGTACTTGCTTGTGCCTAAGCCTAGCCCAACTTAAATATAAGCCCTATTGCCCAGATTCCCCTAAAGAAGCAAAAATTAAATTTTTGCTAAAGCCTTGGGCCGAGCCCAGGACTTTTCCCACACTATAAGTCCCTCTTAATTTATTTAATTACTAAACTAAACACCAATATTAATAATAATAATTTTTTATAACAATAATATTTAAAACTTCTAAATTATTTAGGTCATCTTCTATCCGAACCCAGACTTATGGCCCAATTCTTCTAGGCCCAAATCCAGGGTGTTACAATTCAACTTGAGAGAAATCCTAAGTAACCCTTTCTCGCGGAACTACAGATATCAAGTTATTCTACTATTGATATGCAGTGTCTCTCAACAGTGATACAACACATTTTAAGCATTCATCAGGTGTGTAGGAAAGTTCATCAAATACCCGAATCATATTCTCAAGCCAAAACTCAGCTCACTCAGGATCATCGCAAACAGTGGCTCTAAATTCTTCAGCCCCATACTTCTGTATCTTATCAACAGGGGTTTATTTAATTGCAGAGGATTCGTACCTTGAGGAATTACAGGGATCGGTTGGGGAACAGGTGAGGGTGGAGGTTGTTGAGCAGCCAGATCTGATCGAGTAAATTTGGTAAATCATTCACTCATCATTCAGAGGAACACTTGCTTAGCTTCTCCTCCCTAACTTTCCTAACGAGACTAGATTCAAACAGCGCTGCCCCTTGAGTAGGAGTTGGCACATTTCTTTCTACATTATCAGCTATAGCTCGATTTGGATCCATTTACTGTATAAAACATAATTCAGAGATTGTCAGGAGATATCACACTATCACAGTTTATATATGGCATGTATAGCTAGACTCACATAAGCTAAGTTAGTCCTAGAATTGACTAAACTGTAGCTCTGATACCAATAAATGTAACACCTTTAACCCGTATCCGTTACCAGAATAGGTTACAAGGCATTACCAGACTTATAACACTTTTTAGATCATTGAATTCCCAAACATTTATCAAATTACAATCAATATCATTCATACATATTCACATTTTCATAGAAACAAGTATATTAACCTTAAAACATACATTCGGGTTAAACCGGTAACATACGAATGTTTCAAAACAACTTAAAAAATTCAATTTAGGGGTTACACACTCGTGTGAACAAGTCATGTGCCTCACACGGCCACTAGATACGCCCATGTCATAACCCGTGTGAAAACAGGGCATACATATTGACTTGTATCACACGACTGAGAGCACGCCTGTGTGCCAGGCCATGTGAAAACTAGAAGGTATACTGACTTGGGTCATACGGCCAGTCACACACCCGTGTGTCTAGCCCGTGCGCCTATTCGAATTGGCCTCACACGCCTGTGTCTGGGCTGTGTGCTCAGCTGTGCCAAACCTGTAGGGTATACTGACTTATTCCATATGGCCAGTCACACGCCCCTGGAGAGCATTCTGATTTAATTCGAATTGCAACACCAGAGGACACATGGCCATGTACTTTGACCATGTGTTACATGCGGCTGAGACACACGCCCGTGTCCCTGCCCATGTAGACAAAAATAGGCCATTTGGAAGGCTAATTTTCTTCCCTTAAGGGCATATCCTACAAGCTTAAGAAAAACACCATTTCTATACCCAAATCAGTAGCCAAACATAATCATTCAATGCACATTTTAAGCCAATTCATCATCATTTTCATATTCAATCTTACCTAATTTGACAAGTTTCAATAAGTATAAAATATATTTTATATCATATCTTATAATTCATCCATTTAATCATTCAACCTCAATCTTAATCTAGCATTATCAAAGCAACCATACATCACATATCAAGCTTGCCAAAATGTATTATATCAATTATTCAAACTAAAACAACCATTAACCCATTTAAGCCAAATCACATGGCTTAATATATATACCAAAACATATACCAAAATCATAATACTTATAACTAGCCTATACATGCCATATTTACATATCTCTTTAAGTTCAAAAGTACCAACAAGCTATTTGATAGTGTGTGCGTATCTCCGACGTTGTCCGAATCGAGCGAGGTATCGAACCTTTATAAAACATGGAAAAATAAATAGAGTAAGCTTTATAGCTTAGTAAGTTCGTATAGTTCAAAATTATACTTACCATAATCAACATTAATACAAACTAAACATTGCATATCCCATACATCTTGCCAAATGCCTATACACATTAGTCCATCAACAAATTAGTCATATAGGTACACATATATCATCCACCCATAAATATGTATCAACCATTCTATAATAGCCTAAATTTGGGGCTAAACAGAATAGTGGTTTTGAAACCATGAATCCAAAGTCTAAAATATTTTTCTGATTAAGTTTTGATGTTTATTGGGTATTGGAATAATTATGTAAAATTTTGGTGTATGAATTTTATTATTTGAATGTCCAATTTGATAGGTTGGACTAAATTGCAATAGGTGAAAAATATGGGTTTTAATCCATAAAGGTACTTGATTGAATTGAGATTTTAAATTAGAGGTCTTTATATGGTAATTAAACCATTTTAACCTTGTTTGGACAAAAATACCCAAGGAAGGGTGGAATACTCTTCTTCCCTTGGCTGAACCTAGCAAGAAGCCATAGCTAGGGTTTCTTTCACTTCCAAGCTTGATTGTAAGTAATTTCTAGTCTCGTTTTTAATATTCTTCGTATTTTTAAAATCCTCGTAACTTACTCTAGCTATTTTTACCACTATTTCAAGCTAGGGTTGATGTTTAAAATTTTACCCATGAATGACATGCATGTATTTTGATGGCTAGTGGTGGAATATGAAAGTATAAAGTGTGATGAACAACTTCTACTAGGTGATTTTTTGTGAAATTTGTAAAAAGAACCTAATTGTAAAAGGTGAAATATTATGTGCATAAATTGTGAAATGATGGAAATTGGGAGCTGCTAAAACATTATTCAGCTAGGCTTGAAATGCATGAAAATTGAATGAGATCATAAATCGAGCCTAGGGACTAAAGTGTAAAATTGAGAAAGTTAGGGGTCAAATTGTAAAATTTGCTGTAGGAAGATTTTGGGCTATTTTGAATAATGTGGTTATTAAATGAGCTAAATGTGTCATTATAGATCATGAAGATTGAGGAATCGATCTTGACCGAGGCAAAGGCAAGGTTTCGAACTAAATTGCAAATTATCGCATTTTGTTATCGAGGTAAGTTTATATGTAAGTAATACATCAATTTTAATTCCATAAATATAATTTATTGTATGTTATGGATAATGTTGGATAACTTCTATGATCTGGTGAATTATGGAAATTTGGTGTTCCCGATTGAACCTTCGAAAAAACGAAAGATACAGATAATATGTAGCTAGGTCACATGTCTGGTTCTGAGGGTAGGACACATGTGTACAAGAGAGCTACGAGATATTATGTTGTAGCTAGGTCACATGTGTAATACGGTGTGTATACCATGTGTACAAGAGAGCCACGAGACAATGATTTCATAAGTAGCTAGGTCACATGTGTAATATTGGTGTATACCATGTGTACACGAGAGCTACGGGTTTAAAATAGCTAGGTCGCATGTATGTTACTGAGGGTACATCATGTAGACATGAGAGCTATGTTACATGTAGCTAGGCCGCATGTGTGATTCTGAGGGTTAGACACCATGTAGACACGAGAGCTATAGGATTTAATGGCTAGGTCACATGGGTGATACTGAGAGTTCACTATGTGTACACGAGAGCTAGATCATGTGTTGGTGGAGCTATGTGTTAAAACCACCGAGTATCAAATGTTATTCCGAAGGGTTCAATAGGAAAGCTTGTAAAAGAGATTGGTGTGATTATGTGGTGTGTAAGTGTAGGTGTATTTATGAGCTAGTAAAAATGTGGGCGAGTGTATATGTGTACATGGGTGCATGTGAACTTAGGTTATGTAATGATATGTTTGGTATGTATATGATATTGGTAAGGTTATGTGGTAAGTTGATATGTGATGATATGATTTTTGGTGATTAAGAGAGTTGGTATGATGTTAATTATTTGCATATAGGCTTACTAAGCTTATTAAAGCTTACTCTTTTCTCTTTTTCCTTGTTCTATAGATTAGTCAAGCTAGCTCAGAGATCAGGAAGTGTCAGAGGATCACCCACACTATCCACAACATTCTTTTAGTATTGTAATATGTACTCTTTTGGGCTATGGCATGTATAGGGACTTAGTGGTTTTGTAAGTGTCATGTTAGTTTGGCTATATTGTGGCAATTGTCTTTTGATAAGTCATTTTGTAATTAAGGCCATGTGACTTGGCCAATAGTGATATTGGTTTATTTATGGACCCTTATGATGTAATTCATGGAATTCTTGGTGTGTTTGTGTGTGGATAAGTTGAAATGGATGATTGATGGTTAAATGAGGTCCTTTAGATGCCTAAAAATGTGTATGGTATGTGGTTTTAAAATTTGCAAAGTTTGTATGTGTTTTAGGGTAAAGGATGGCTTGGAAAAGAACCTACCTTAGGGCCACACGGCTGGCCACCATGACCATGTGTGGAGGGCATGTGAACTTTCCATGAAATTTTTGGAGAATAAGGACGTCATACGGCATGGTCACACGAGCGTGTCCCATGGCCGTGTGACCAAAATTGCATGCTAATGTCATAAACAGAATACCCTAGTTTTTCACTGGGGTGAGAGCACGGGCGTGTTGAGGACATGTAAAGGATACGAGCTAAGGACATGGGCATGTGCTCGGTCATGTGAAAACCCCTGTAGGTTCGAAATGAAAAATAATTTTCTAATAATTCAACACGGGTTGGCAACACGGGCGTGTGTGACCACACGACCTGCCCACACGAGCGTGTCCCTATCTCACACGGGCGTGTACCCTGTTTTTAACCTAAATTTCCAAAAATTTTCTAAGTTCCCGAACCACCCCTAAACTATGATATATTATGAAAATTTTTTTAATTTGGAATGAAATTTTATGGCTCGACTTTGTATGTTTGGTTGTAATATTGTCTAGTAATGCCTCATAATCGGTTTAGATGTCGAACCCGGGTGAGGGGTGTTACACATTCATAATTTCATATTCGATACATTTTATCATACCAAGTCCATATAACACTTATAACATTTGTATCATTTAGCCTTCCACCATAACCATTATAATTTATTTGATAAATCGTAATTCATTCGTATAAATAATATTTCATTAGTATAAACACATAACTTATTAATATGATTGGTAATAGTATTTATACCCGTTAAACCTATTGAACATCAGGGTATACTCGGGTGATACACTATAAGTGTATTAATCAAAAATTCGTCGATTCATTATCATTTCCGCTCTTTCGAGCCATGATCGATAAGCTCCTCTTGAGCTGATAGACAGTAAGCTCTATCGAGCTGAAATGATAAGCTCTAACGAGCTGAGAATTGTAAACCCCAAACCCGGCCCAAATGTTATGGCCGAATCGGGCGGTGTCACATTGAAGGGTGACTCATATAAATTGTAAACTTGGAAGACTTTGAAGACATTCATCCGTCCATGGTTCGAATAAGGGTTTATTTTCAAAACAGTTTTGTTAAAAAAATAACTTAGTTTAAAACATGTTCATTAGAAGGTTCGCTTAATTAAAAGTTTAGGTGAGTTTGAGTAAAAGCTTTGAGTTTATAAGTTGAAAACCCAAGTGTACATATCTTGTTAAATTACAGCGAAAGCTCATGTTTTAAGAAAATGTGCAGATATTTATGTTAATTTAGAAAACATGTTTAATTTTAGAAATCTCGTTTGAGTTTGAAACTTTAGCAATTATAATAATAAAATCCAAATATAAAATCATACTGGAGATAAAAGGCCTTATTACAACCCAATAAAACAATGCAAAATAAGGAAAGTAAATAAAACTAGTAATTCTCAAAGTAAATAGCAGTGTAGTGTGGCCACCTCCGAGTTCTCTCCTACATCGAGCCGCCTACTAAGGATCACCTGAAAAGAAATTAATAAGAGGGAGTGAGTTTCAAAACTCAGTGTGTACAACCCTCGTCAAACAAGTAATCATGCAATAATCAGATTGGGCCTAAGCCCTAATCAATTTCGGTGGCCTTTGGGCCTTAGCCCATAGTGGCCTCAGTTGAGCTTGAGCCCATATCACAATATACAGTGGCCTTTGGGCCTAAGCCCATAGTGGCCTCGGTTTGGCCCGAGTCCATATCACAGATATCAATATGCACATGCAATGTACAATTACCCATAACCAACCCTGTACACCCCTTCCAACCCTATGCTCCTGTGGGGAGATACTCGACCCACCCATCCTTATACACCCATTGTGACACCGGTTGTGGCACCACTATCGTTGCAGCAGAGCTGCTCGTGGCTTAAAAGCCTTCACTGTAGCACCGGTTGCGGCACTACTCATTGTTGTAGCAGAGCTAATTGAGGCTTAAAAGCCTTCGCTGGATCCATAGTCGTCAAGCACCCGTGCGACCCTCATATACACTTCCGCCAATCATAACCCAACCTATATGCAACATATAATCTCATGAATGCATCATAATACACATATGTCATACAAATCGTACTTATATCAAATAGGGGATTTAGTAATTTTATCCTACAAGTGTGTTTTGGGTAATTTCTACCTTACAGGGCATTTTGGTAATTTCTTAACAGTATGGGTCTTAATTACGAACTTTGGCCCGTCAACAAGTCCTCGTTGGCTAAAGTGAACAGACATTATACACCAGGTAGGATTCTAGAGAAGAGGAGGTGGGTCATTAAGACCGCTTAAGTACCAAGCTCTCCCTAGATCCAATCCTAGACATGCATATGCCCATTGCCACACTCTAACCTTATGACTTGTCCACAGACGCACTTGATAAATTAATTAAGTTTTATACTGCTTAAGGATTCATTAGAAACTAGGCCTAAAAGTCCATTAAATAATCCTGACAAGTCCACATACATTCATATAGCCTATTAGGCCTAATCACATCTATACGGCCCATCAGGCCTAAATCTACTCCAAGCCATACAACCAACTTAATCAGCTTATCACTTAGTCTACCAATTTTCGGTTATCTGGGTCCACGAGCCCGTCGGACTCGTTTGGCCCATTCTAGCCCAGTTCGTCAAAACGTGACCCAAGTCCATGAGATCGCTCATGGGGTCTCTGATATCGCATCAATTACCCTCATACGAGTGTTCGTGCACTCGTACGACTACCGTAGCCAAACTTTCGGCTTTTCAGCATTTCGGCATTTCGAGATTTGCCGATCTATTGTGTGTGTGCAGTGTATGTATACATCTGATAACAAACGTGCTATGATCTTCTTAGCCATGAACCTACAAACAATATCGTTCCCTAATTAATCATATGCCTAACAAATATCCTTACCCAAAAACTGAAATCTTACCATTTGTCTTACCTTGAGCGACAAGTCCCAATAGCCCTTGCTTAATCACTAACCGCCATTATTTTCTAGATTTGTATCAACTTAGCCATTAAAGATTGAATCATGAGTGATTCGCATCCATCTTAATCACCCACACATCATCTAAGATCATTCGGCCATCAACCAATCCAAAATAAAGATGAGATACTTACCCAAAACTAGAAACGCATAAGGAGTAATTTGGCAGAAATCTAGAGAACAAAGATTCGATATCGATCCCCAAGAATTAGTCGGCCAAAGTTGAAGAAAATAGTGGCGGCACAGAAGGGATTCAGCCAAAGTGTTTTCGGCTTTAGATTTTGGTGATGAAAGGAGATATTAGGCACAAGAAAATCAAACAAAGAAAAGAAAATAATTTGTTGAAAAGGAAAAGAGTAGAATCGACACAAGATAGAAAGAAGAAGAAGTCAACACTTCCTGAAAAAGGGGTTTCAGCTTCTGAGTACTTTGAGAGAAAGGTGTTTAGAATAGCTAAAACCCGAAAGGGTAGATGCTATATTCGGCTCTTTGAAGGAGAACAAATAAATCACGAATGAAAAGAATTCACTTACTACCTAAATGCACGAAAGCAAGTCAAAACCAAAAGAGAAAAATGCCGAAAGAATGAAAAGAGAATTCGGCATAACACTAATATAGCCAAAATTGCCTTCCCCAATTGCCTATTCGGCTCCAACTCCTCTCTTATCCCGATCCCCTGATTTTCCTCCATATTATCCATATGATCTCCTCCTTGAATTTCTCACATGGACACCTCCTTTAGGAATTTAACTCCAACGCCACTACTAACCATCCCAGCATAAAATTAAATCTCCAAATATTACCATTCTAGCACTCGAACCTAGGATCCCCTTGCCAACTATTGATACCACCTCCCTGCTCCCTAAGTGACGCCACTTAGCCACTACACCACAACCTCACTTGTGTCCTATTTCTTCTCCATTTATTTAAAGGTCACGCTACTCGAAGTCAGGGTTCTTTTAGTACTAAAACTAAAATTTCTCCACCTCAAAGCTCAAACATAGAACTTAATAAATGGCCCTTTAACACTAGAGCAGACATTTAATTATGTCATTTCCTTGCACAACTAAATACTTATGAGCCGTCTCCTAACTGATCCCTTGCTCTAGGCCCAATACTTGTAGGCCCAAAATCGAGGCGTTACAAGAATAGTAAGCTCATACGAGCTGGTATATCGATAAGCTAATATGAGCTGTGGTGAGTCTGCAACACATGCAGGATTTCAACCGAAACGGTAACCTCGGTGACATGTCACGCATATCCTACGACTTTTTACGGTTCAATCGGGGCTCAGTATTCATCAACTTTCCAATTAGGCATTCAAATTCCAAAAAAATCATTTAACCAATTATATACATTCATTTCAAATAAGTGCAAGTATTTAAAAGTTTGATTCTAATCATACGAACTTACCTCGTATTGTTCAGATAGAACTATTAGCTATTCGTCCACTTTTCGTTTTCCCTAATCCAATTTCGGTATTTGCTTATCTTGATCTATATAATATCAAATTAATCACATTCAATATCCATTCTATTCAATTTAACCCATATTTCATACTTTTGGCAAATTACATATTTGCCCTTAATATTTCACATTTTTCACAATTTAGTCATTATCACATAAAATTGCAAATTCATGCAATTTGGTACAAGCTCATGCCTAGCCGAATTTAACACATGCCTCTAGCAGCCCACATTTTTATTTTATTCACACTTTATACCACAACATTTTACTTTTTCACAAATTAACCCCTATTTGACAATTTTGTCAAAATTCACTTTACAAAAACTATTAATCTAACATTAAACCTTACAAAACTATTATTAAACATTTAATTACTCAAACATTCAACAATGGCAACATGCTCAATCTTTAATAGTTTCAAAAACAGAGGTACGGACTAGCTAGATTTAGCTGCAATGAGCTTAAAAACATAGAAATCATTAAAAACCGAGTAAAAACCGTACCTTAATGAGCTAAGGAAGCTTGGCCAAATATCACGCCTAGAAATGGCTTTTTCTTCTTGTTAAAATAGACTAAGGAGATGATGATAACATTATTAATTTGTTTATGTTTTATTTATTTTACTTTATTAACCAATTTACGTTTTTAACCTTAAATTAAACATATATAATCATTTAAATCATGTCTAAATATGTCCACTCATTCTAATAATGGCATATTTACCATGCAAGTACTCTTTCATTTCATTTCTATCGCTATTTAGTTCATTTAACTTATAGAACTCATATTTTACGCTTTACTTTAGTCCTTATTACTGAATTAAGCATTTAAACGGTAAAATTTCTTAACAAAATTTTCACATGATAATTCTATCATGCTGTGGACCTAAATAAAATAATAAAATAAATATTTTGACTTTAGATTGTGGTTCTGAAACCACTATTTTGATTTGACCGAAAACAGGCTGTTACATTTCAATGTTGAGATGGTATAGATCTAATCCTTCATATGTGATTCCTCATTGTGAGATTGAGCTACAACTCGATTTAACATATTCGAAAGAACCAGTAAAAATTTTAGCTCGAGAAGGCAAAGAACTGCGAAATAAATGAGTACCATTAGTAAAAGTCTTGTGGCATCGTCTTGGTACCAAAGAAGCTACCTGGGAGACTGAGGAAGCTATGAAACTACAATATCCAAATCTATTCTCATGTAACAATTTTCAGGATGAAATTCCCTAAGGGGGAGAGTTGTAATAGCTCGATTTTTAGTGGTGACAGAACAGTGGTTTGGGAACACAAATCTCTATCGTGTCAACTTGTAAATATTATTTTTAGAATATTTGTAGAGTCATTAAAGTCGTACTAGTGGTTCGAAAATTTTAACGCTTAGATAGTTAATTTAGGAAAAAGGACTAAACTGAAAAAGGTGCAAAAGTTAGTAACTAGTTAAATAAAATGACTAAATAGCTTATTAATTGCATGAGGAGGGACTAATATAATAATTAGTCCCTAATGGTTAGTGTTGGATGGCATATTAATGGAAAATAATAAAATAATGTGAAATGGATGGCAAATTTGTAAATTAATGAAAGTTTAATTAAAGTTTAACAAAATTAATGAATGAAAAAGGAAAGAGCTTAGGTTTGCTTATTTCTTTGTATGTAAGTCTAATTTGATTCCGTTTCTTGTAATTTTTATGTTTTTGAGATCGTTGCAACTAGGTCCAGCTGACCTGTACCTTCGTTTTTTATTCTGTTAAAAGTTTTGGAAGTTTCCATTGATGAATATTGAATGTTTTTTATGAATACCATGTATTTGAAGCTTTGATTATGTTATTTGATGAATTTGTAAAGTGATTTTTGTTAGATTTTGATTTTAGGATTAAATTAAAAAAATACCAAAATTTTAGGGTTTGATAGTGAATTTAAGGTTCATTGGGGGCTGTTTAAGGTCCTAACATATTTAGATAAAATATTGAATTGAGAAAAATGGTTAATTTGATGAATTTTGAGTTAAGGGACTAAATTGTAAGAATTGTAAAAGTTTAAGGTAAATGTGCAAATTCAAAAAATAAAATGCTATTAATTGTAAAATGAATTTGAATGTGAAATGTAAGTTGATAATTTAGGATTCCATATTTTAGATCAAGATCCCTTAGATACTCGCGGAAAAGGAAAAATAGCGGAATAGTCCCTGAACTTCTGCAACTATTAGAATTCAGTCCAGGTAAGTTCATATGGTTTAGAATTTAATATCAAAATGAATTATTGAGTAGGTTACCATTGAGCAACTTTTATATTTATTTTTAATTGTGGATAATGAATAGTAAATTGAGATATATTATTGATTTTGATGCTTGGTTTGGATTGACCGTGGGATTAGGGTACAATCATGATTTGGTATGTTATGGGGGAGTGGAGATGGAATTGGAGGGAGATATCTATTTATTACCCACGTAAACCGAGGTTCAGCATTTGTTGTGAACTCTCGTGTTATACTTTCTGTCTGGTGAGTTTCAGTTGGATCAATTCTTATGAGCTTCTGTTTGGTGTGTTTGGTTGATCTGACGATATACTCTTATCCGTAAGTCGTTCTTCAAATGAAAAATCTCGGCAATGTAATATGTTCAATGAATTCTAAAAGATTTGTTATTTATTGAATATTGATTTGAATATCGATGAATTCATCAGCCGAAATTGTGGATGACACGGAATTCTCATGGTTGATTATTATTGCTTGAACTATTGTATTTACTTCGGCAAGATTTATTATTTAATGCGTCAAACTTACTAAGCTTCATTAAGCTTACTTGTGTTGTTTAATGTCATTGTAGATTCTCGAGAGGTTGACGATTGGATCGGCACTCAAGTCACACTATCCAACTCGATTTGGTAGTTTTTGGAACGTTAAATTCAAATTATATGGGATGTATAGGCTCTTGTGTGGCTATCATTAATGTTTTGGTTTATATAAATATTATGGATGACTTTTTGTGCAAATGACCAACTTTTATGATATATGTGAATGAGGCATAGTTTCAATGTTTATATGTATGATAAGTGTTAATGGAATATTGTGATTGAAATACCTAAGATAAGTTTGTTGGATAGGTATTAAAATGGATGACTTGATAATTTGTTTTGATGCTTTATTTGGATGTTTCATTGTATATACATGTGGTACCAATGAGGGTACATTGGTTAGGCATTGAATAGGTTGATCTTGGTGTGTTTTAGGTTCGATTAGTGCCATTTTGAATAGGTAAATTTGGTTGGTAATTGAGTTTCTTAAGGTTCAAGCAAAGTGTGAATGGTAAACTTGTGTTTTAAGGCTCATTTTAGGTCCACATAGCCTGAGACACGGGTATGTTTCTTAGTCATGTGTGACACATAGCCATGTAACACGGATGTGTGTCCCCTGTATGTTTTTAAGGTTGCTTTTTGAGAGTTACATGGCATGGCACACGGGCGTGTGACTTGGCCGTGTAACCCAAGTTAGAGAATTACACGGGCACGAACACACAGGTTGGGACACGACCGTGTGTCCCTACTTCGAATATGTAACAACCCATTTTTAGTCAAATCAGAACAATGGTTTTGAAAACACAAATCTGAGGTGAAAATAATTGTTCTATTATTATTTTATTGTCTACAGTATGATAATATGATTGTGTGAAAATTTCGTTAAGAAATTTTACTGTTTGAGTGCTTAATTTGATAAAAGGACTAAATCGCATAAAATGTAAAAGTTATGTTCTAATAGCTAAAGGTGTTTAGTAGCTATAGAACTTTAAAATAAAGGTCCTTATGTGGCAATTAGCCCAATTATGAGATAGTGGATGATAGTGGTATGGTATTTGGTGTAATTAATAAGAGTTTTAAAGGTATATTATGTAATTTGGTTAATAATGGTAAAAATAAATAAAATAAATTTATCATCTTCCATTATTATCTACCACTAATTTTCATAAGGGAGAAAGCCATTTTTGGTGCTTGATATTCGACCAAGCTTCCATTGCTCAATATTGGTATGATTTTTGCCCCATTTTTAATGATTTTTATATTTTTGAGATCGTTGTAACCTAGTCTAGCTAGCCTAGGGACTAGTTTACAAAACTGTTAAAGGTTTAGGTTTTTACCATTGATGAATCTATGTGCATTTGGATGTTTGATGATAGAAAATGAAACGTTGTTGTTAGATAAACGACATTTGTAAAATGATTTTTGGTAAATTTGCAAATTAGGGTTTTATTTGTGAAATATGAAAATTTTGTGGTTAAAATGTGAAAATTTGAAAAATATGAGCTGATATGTTAATAAGAGAAGTTCGTCTAGCATGTGTTATGATTAAATTGAATGAATTTTTATTTTTATGTGATAAGGACTAAATTAAAAAGAAATTAAAATATTAGGGGCAAAAGTATAATTTTTCCAAAATGTGTAATTTGGGCTAAATTGAATAGAATGATAATTAAATGAACTAAATTTGATTATATATAGATCAATAAAAGTAAAGATCGAAATTAGATCGGGGAAGAGGCAAAGTTGTCGAATAGACGATCGTTTCCATCCGTGTTATACGAGGTAAGTTCGTATAGTTAGAATTGAGTATTTTATTATGTACTTATTTGAAATGTATGTATGTGAATTGAGAAAATAAAATACATGTTCATTGAATGCTTAAACGATGAATTCTGAATACTACTGAGCCTCGTTTAAACCTTAAGAATTCGTAGGATACAAGTGACATGTCATTAGGGTTACCAATTTGGTTGATATCTTACATGTGTTACGGACTCACCACAGCTCGTATGAGCTTACCGATAGTTCAGTTCGTAAGAGCTTACCGTTTCTCAGCTCATTTAAGCTTACTGTTATTTCAACTCAGAAGAAGCTTACTGCTTATAGCTCAAAAGAGCATATATGTACAGCAATTGATGGATTACCATTTAGTACACTTCGTGTGTACCACCCGTGTATCTAATGACATTCTAAGTGGTACAACGGGCATAGTTTTGTTACAGGTTAAATGAATTGATGAGAACTTGCATAATAAGTTGAACGAATTACATGGAAAATGTATTTCATACCATATTGAGATATGAAATGGATGATATATATAAATGAAATTTGAATGATTGTATATTCATCCATATCATTAGATGATTTTATGCACTTTACATGACTAATCTATTGGTGATTATATGTGTTTAAGCATTTGACAAAATGATTGAATTATACTATGTTTATTTGCCTAACTTATGAATAAATGGTAAGTTCAATTCTATATTATGCGAGCTTACTAAGCTTAATAGCTTACTCTATTTTCTTTTCTATGTTTTATAGAGATTCAAAATCTCATTCGATTCGGAAGTCACCAAAGATCACATCACACTATCCAACTATCATTTTGGTACTGTTGAACTTGTGTGTTTTGGTTATATGGCATGTATAGGAGTTATGGCCATTTTGGTCTATAGTTTAGTAATGGATTTAGCCATTTGAATTGGCTTGTAAATGATGAATACTTGGTTATGTGTAAAGGCATGTGACTTGGCTTATTTTGTTATACTTGTTGATGTACGTGTATGTATAAATGGCCTTTTGATATGTTGTGCATAATTGCTATATAAATGCTTGTTGTAATTTGGTATATGGAGTACCAAATGGTTGAAATTTGAGATTTGGATGCTTGTGGTTTTAGGTAAAGTGATGTATAATTGAAAGTGACCATATTTGTAACACCCCAAAATTTATATTTATGTTTTGATGAAATATTGACATAATAACTTTCTACTTTAGTGGTTAAGTGTTATGGGTGTGTGTGAGAGGTCCCAAGTTCAAGCCACAACTTGGGTAAATTTTAGTATTTTGTGAATAAATCCCTATCTTTGGTTAATAGGTTTATAAGTAACTGTTGGTAAAAACTTAACAGAATGGGCCTGCTGGTCTGGTCGTTAAGTGGAGTGTTGGTGTGATGGAGGTTGTAACACCCCTAACCCATATTTGTCGCCAGACTAGGGTTAAGAGGTATTACTGGACAAATCAGAACATTTAACAACCATTTCACAACAATAAATCATATATCATCATATCATATTCAAACATCATCAATAAGTCCTTTTCTTAGGTCAACTAGACCTTAAACATAAATTAGAAAAAGGTCGGGACTGATAATAGCCCGATCTCAAATCTATCTTTGATAACACAGTAGCTCCTTTCAGCTGATCAAACAAATCATCTATTCCAGGTAGAGGATATTTGCTCTTGATAGTCACTTTATTCAACTAATGATAGTCAATACACATTCTCATCGTACCGTCTTTCTTTGTCACAAACAGTACAGGAGGACCCCAATGTGAGAAACTTGGTTGTGCAAACCCTCTATTGGTCAACTCTTGCAACTGAGATTTTAATTCTTTTAACTAGATCGGAGCCATTCTAGACGGAGCTATTGATATCAGAGTTGTTCCTGGCATTAGCTCAATGCCAAATTCAACCTCTCGAATTGGTGGTAATCCCAGTAATTCTTTAGGAAACACATCTGGCAACTCACAAACAATAGGCACTGATTCTATTTTCTTTTCAGTCACTTTCGAATCGATCACATAGGCAAAATAAGCTTCGCAACCCTTTTTCACATAACTCTGAGCTTTCATCGAAGATATCACAGTCGGTAACCCATTTAAATCACTAGACTCAATTCGGATTATCTCATTATTCTTGCATCTCAAGTCAATAGTTTTTAGTTTGCAGTTGACAACAGCATCATGCAATGTTAGCCAATCCATACCCAGAATTATATCGAATTCATCAAAGGGTAATAGCATCAGATCAGCTGAACAATTCTTGCATACTTTGTCAACCAGAACACTTTTACCATAATGCCTACACTCAGGTCGATTAGATCAGACATTTCCAACACTAGCAACTAAAGTAGCTGGAGATCTAAAGCTCAAATGTGATCTTGTACGATCTCTACTCGAATGCCCCGCATTAGCCTTTGAACAACTATAGTCATCTCAGAATTTCTTTGATGTAGGCTAAAATGATTTACTCAATGCTCATTTTCGTACATCTCTATCTTCTGAATCAACTTTTCTTTTCTCTCTCCCGAGCTCTTCAGCTGTGCACGCTCGGTCAATAAGCACAATAAATTCTTTTATTTCCAAAATTTTGACTAGTAGACGTATGTCTTCATTCAAACTATCTTCAAATCTTTTACACAATATTGCTTCAGTAGAGGCACATTCTTTTGCACATCAGCTCAATCAAATAAACTCTCGCTCATAATCTGTAACGGACATACGACCCTATTTCAATTCAAGAAACTCTTTACGTTTCTGATCAATGAATCTCTGACTAATATATTTCTTCCGGAATTCAGTTTGGAAGAAATCCCAGTTTATTCGTTCTTTCAAAACCATAGAGGTCAGAGTTTTCCACCATTGATAACCTGCATCTCTCAACAAAGAAACATCACATTTAACACATTCATCAGGGGTACACGACATTTCATCAAACACTTTGATTGTATTCTTGAGCCAAAACTCGGCTCTCTCAGTATCGTCATCATTAGTGGCCCTGAACTCTTCGGCCCCATACTTTTTGATTTTATTAACTGGAGGCTTACTTAACTGAATAGGATTCACAACCGGAGGCATAACAGGGGCTTGTGTGGGGTTAGGCGGGGTGGAGGTTGTTGAGTAGCTGGATTCATTCAAACGAATTCCGTGAACCACTCATTCATCATTTGGAAGAAGGCTTGTTTAGCCTCTCCCTCTTGGCTACTTGTAATAGGTATAGAATCAGACGACACTGTCCCTTGAGCAGGAGCAGGCACATTACTTTCAACATCGTCAGCCACAGCTCATTTGAGATCTATTACTATATTAAAAACACATTTCATTTGTCAAGATTAATCACACTATCATAATTCATATATATGGCATGTATAGCTAGACTCACACACTAAGTTAGTCCTAGAATCGACAAAACCGTAGCTCTGATGCAAACCAAATGTAACACTCGTAACCCGTATCTATTGCCGGACTAGGGTTAAGAGGTATTACTGGACAAATCAAAACATTTAACACTCATTTCACAACCATAAATCAAACATAATCATATCATATTCAAACATCATCAATAAGTCCCTTTCTTAGGTCAACTAGACCTTAAACATACATTAGAAAAAGGTCGGGAGTAAACTGAACTCATACAAAACTTTTCGAAACTTAAACATTTTCGAAAGTTACAGAGGTCACACGCCTGTGTGGGTAGGCCGTGTGCCTCACACGGCATTAGACACCCCCGTGTGTCTTGGCTATGGCAAAATAGGGCATATATACTGACTTGTCCACACGGCCATAAGACACGCTTGTGTGCCAGGTCATGTGAAAATTACGGAGGTTACTGACTTGCTCACGTGGCTAGTCACTCCCCTGTGTGTCCAGCCCATGTGGCTATTCGAAATGGCCTTACATGCCTGTGTCTGGGTTGTGTGCTCGACAGTGCCAAACCTATAGGGTATACTGACTTAAGCCACACGGCCTGCCATACACTCGTGTGTGAGGCCGTGTGATGCACCCATGCTCAATTTGAATTGGCCTTCGACCAACATGGCAGAGACACACGCCTGTGTGGGCAAAAATAGGCCATTTATAAGGCCATGTTGCCGCATATTTTGGGTCATCCTTACAAGCCAAACTCAAGCATCAAATATACCACATTTTCAACCAATTTCAACTCCAAAACATGCATCATTCAAACCATAATATCCTCAACCAATTTCATGCTCATTATCCATAGCAAAACATATCAAAATCTCATACCAAACTCATTCACTTATACATGATCAACATCTCTATTAACCACATCAATCTCAAGCCAAAATCATATCAAATTCCCAACTAAGAACATACCAAATTTACCATTTCAATAGGCCATATTTAAACACATCAAACATACAAATTTTGCATCACATATATATATACCAAATTCAAACCATAGTTGCAACCATAATCTAGCTATATCACATGGCATGATATACATATATCAAAACATATCACATTAGTCCTAGCCTATACATGCCATACTTTAGTATATACATTTCCAAAAGGTACCAAAATATAGTTTGATAGTGTGGTGATGGTCCTCGACGATCCCCGAGCTTCCGGTAGCTTTGGTAATCTATAAAACCATGGAAAACACATAAAGTAAGCTTTTAAAGCTTAGTAAGCCATATACAAATAAACTTATCATCAAAGAAAATATACACCATATTATAAATGTAAACCATAGCCAAATACATTCACAAACCTCATAGTTCACATACATTTCACATATTCCCAATTCACTTGCACATATAACATATTTTCTCATACTTATATCACATATCTTCAATTGCACATATACTTACTTTTCATTCTCATACATTGTTTATATTTCAAACGTACCTGAGTCAGATACACATTCACATAACCATTCATTTCTTGAAATACGTATTGAAACATTCAGAATCAATAAGGATACTCGGATAGCTCAGAAAGCTCGTAAAATGCCAACGTCCCAGACGTGGTCTTATATGTAATCAAACATCGATGCCACTATCCCAGACAGGGTCTTACACGAAATCATATACGATGCTAATGTCCTAGACATTGTCTTACATGTAAATCTCAAATCGATGCCAATATCCCAGATGTGGTCTTACACGATATCACATCTCGAAAACCTATGTCATGACATATGTATCCTAACTATTCCTATGGTTCGTACAGGGCTTTTCGGACGTCGTCACATTTTCGAAACTTTCTCGATTTTACATATGCATATTCCATATTCATCCATCACATTTTAATTATCGCATATAAGCATAATTAGATCAGTTCACACATTTATTTATATATAGACTTACCTCGTACGTATACAGATGAAAATAAATGAATATTCAATGACTTTCGATTTCCCCTGATCTAATTCTGTTTTCTTTGGTTCTTGATCTATACAGATTCAAATTTGAGTTATTCAGTCTCACATTCATCCCATTAAATTCATAAACATATATTTAGGGTATTTTACAAATTAGCCCTCATATTTTCATACTTTTACATTTGTCCTTATTCACAAAAACACAAAATATACAAAATCCAAGAAAATTATAGTTAGGCCGAATATTCCCTTATGCATACAAGACCATATCTTTCATTTATTTCACATTTTAGTCCTTCAAATTTTTATTTTCACACTTTAGCCCCTAATTTGCAAATTCATCAAAAATCCCAATACAAAACATATTTATCTAACACATATCTTTCGTATTTCATCAATTAACATCACAAAGCTCACAAAATCAACAATGGCATTACTCAAAATCATCATCAAATTCTAAAATTGAGCACGGGCTTGCTAGAATACTAAGCAACGATCTCAAAAAAGTAGAAATTATCAAAAACCAAAGCAAAACATACCTTAAATCAAAGCTTGGAAGTGCCGAACCCTAAATAGCTTCCCAAGCTCTTTTCTTTTCTTTATTTCAATTGTAAATGAAAGAATATGAACATAATTTGTCTTTGTTTAATTAAAATATAACTTAATTATCAAATTATAAATTTATCCATAATTAAAACCATTTAAAAAATTCATTTAATAGCCATTTGTATCAAATTCCACTACCAATGGTCTAATATCAATGTGAGGACCTTTCATTTAATAAGCCATGGCAATTAAGCACTTTAAACAAATAGAATACAACTTTTGCATTTTCTACGATTTAGTCCTTTCATCAAAATTAAGCACACAAATGATCAAATTTTCATACAAAAATTGCACATATCAATTCACATATTATCAGCATAGAAAATAATATTAAAATATTTTTTTGACTCAGATTTCTGGTCCCAAAACTACTATTCTGACTAGGGTCTAAACCGGTCTGTTACAGAGGTCTTGTGTTCAAGTTGTTGGGTGGGCAAAACTTTTGTTTGCTCATCAGAAGAGTTTGAGATGGACTAAAATTCTGATGTTAGTAGGGGTAGTGGACAGTTTTGGGAGTGAGGGAGTGATTTTTGGAGGAAAATAAGGGATTGAGGGAATATTCAAATTCCATTGTTGTTTTTTTCCAAATTTTGGTTGCTCTCTTTTCCCCAAAAATCCTCTATCGAATTTTCTTCTTTTTCTTCCCCTCTTACTTCCTATTTTCTTCCTCTTTTTACCTTTTTACAAATTCGGCTACTCTCCTTTTCAGTTCTTTCATTTTCGCTTGTGGAATCACACCATGTTCTGTTGTTTTGGGTAAGTGTTTTAAGCATAACTATAGTTTCATTTCTAAATTGTTGATTATAGGTTTTTGTGTTCTTGACAGTAAGGAATCGTTTGGAGTAGGACTCTTCTTCGGTGAAATTTCAATCTAGTGCATTGGGGTTTCAAGGTCAGTGTTATTTGAATGGAATGGAGGTATTGTCAGTTTTGTGGTTTTGTACAAATCATGGATTAAGGCTAATGTTAGAGTTGATGGTTCAATATTTAGGTTTGGATCATCTCGGGAGTGGTTAAAGCATCAAACGATTCCAGGTGTGTACTTGATTACACAGAAAATGAGAATCGACAAAACCTGAAAAATGAATCTGTCAATGCCACACAGGCGTGTGGTCGCTTGTGTGGTAGGCTATGTAACAGTACACGGGCGTGTGGTCGACAAGGCCATGCCGCACACGAAGGACATAGTTGTGTGATGGTTGGATGAGGCTGTGTGAGACACACGGGCTCGACCAATTGGGCCATGTGGGCCACACGGGCGTGTGGTACCACACAGGTGAACCACACGGTCGTATGGGAGTCTAGGCTAGGCCAGGGCCAATTGGGGCCGTGTGGGCCATACAGGTATGTGAGCCCACAAGGGCAGACCACATGGGCATGTGAGCCTATTTTTCTAAAAAGTTCTAAAAGGTTGCACGGGTCATCCAAGTCGACTGTGGACCTATTGTAGGGTCGGTAAGCGCTACTTAAACCCTTAAATGAGTACTCTGACTGTCTGATTTCTTAATTAAGTATGAACTGTGATATCTAAACTAATGGTATGACCTGATTGTTTGCATACTAGCATGACATATTATACATGTTGCATTGCATTTGGGTGGGTTGATGAAGTTGAAGGAAGTATTTGAAAGGCTTACAAAGCCTGTTATCTGGCTGCTAGGCTGCATAATTTTGATTAGGTGCTGCATTTCAATACTGTAGGGTGTGTACGGATGGATGGGTGACCTAGACCCTATTTGGTGTACAAGGATGGGTGGGTGTTTTTAAACCCTACATAGTGTGTAGGGATGGTCGGAGTTGGTGTCTGGGCTAGTGGGTTGTATTCTGATATTCTGTTCTGATTCTATATCAAAGCGGGCTAAAGCCCAATTTGATTTTGAATTGGCTCCAGCCCTAGACTGTTTGTTTTTAATTTCTGATAATTATTTTGTATGTATAATATGGGTGGGGATTACACACTGAGTTGCGAAACTCACCATTTTCTGCTTAATCTGTTTAGGTAATCCCCAGCATTAGACGGATCAGTGCAGTGGTGGACTCGACGGTGGCCACGAATAATTATAGACTGGTTTATTATCTTCCCTCAAATTTATTACCTATTTGGGGTAACTTTTATGTAGACAGGACATTATGGACTGTTTGCTTTAAAATTGTGGGATTTTAACTGTTTTTATCACTTCAATCTGATCATAGGGCCTATTAGGGGTTTTAGGGCCCGATAACTTTATTTGGACTAAATGGGCTAAATAAGTTCCTTAGATGACTTTTGGACTGTTAACAACTGAAATGTGCATTAAACCCTAAAAATCGTTAAATTTATTGAAATACCCTTTAAGGGTGGAAAATTACTATTTTACCCCTAGGTGCAAAATGACCATTATACCCCTAGGGCTAAATTGACTGAAATGCATGTTAAATTTTATCTGTTTACTGTATGCCATGACATTTTATACTCTTGCATGGGATTGGGTTTTTGATGGAAGAAGTGCTAAGTGGCAATGCCACGTTTACTGTTAGGGGCTTTGCCTCGTTTTACTGTTAGTGGCTTGGCCACATTATCTGATTAAGCAGCTATACTGCGATTGTGGTGTGTAAGGCTAGGTGGGTCGAGTTATTCCCCACACGGTGTGTAGGGCTGGTATGGGTGGTGTGTAGGGCTAGATTGGGCTATGCTTTGCATACATGCATTAATACTGTTCTGTTACTGTAACAGGCCTAAGGGCTACACTAATTTCTGAAAAGGGCTAAGGCCTTGCAATGATTGATTTACTAAATAGGGCTAAGGCCCAGTTAATACTGTATCTGGATAGGGCTTAGGCCCAGTAAAGCTTGAATTGATTTGGGCTCTGGTTGGGTTTAGGTTACACACTGAGTTTTCCAAACTCACCCTCTTTCTTTTCATTTATATAGGTGAGCCCCAACCTTAGAGAACTTGGAGCTGGTGGGATTCGGAGTGGCCACGAGGACTGCTTTCTGGTTCTTTTAAAATTACTTATAAGTCACTTATTTTATTATTTCATAGTTTTTGGGTTTTTAATTTGTAATAAGGCCGCTCATTGGTTATTTTTATTTTTATGTTGGTTTTTAATTATTAAATTCTTACTTGTTTAAAATTGATAGAACTAGGCTGCATGGGTTTTTATTCTAAAATTAATCAATGATTTCAAAATATGTCATACGCATTAAATGGCTCACCTAATGACAAAAGAAGATCTTTTAAAGAAATAAACTCTAAATTAGTAGTGGATAGGACTTTCACAAAGCAAATAACTTGGTTTCTCTAAACTCTTAAACAACGATTTTGCAAACTCACCCTAACCGTATTAATTAAAGAGTGAAGTGTAATTCATCGTCCATGTGACACACCAGACTTGGGCATAACGTCTGGGTCGAGTTTGGGGTGTTACAGTTTCTTTGATCAATTTAACCCCGTGGATCTTTTTCTCACTCAATTCAATCCAATATAGCGGAGTTCAACATTTGCAACCATATAAAGCTTCATACGGTGCTGTTTTGATACTCATTTGAAAACTGTTATTGTACGTGAACTCAACTAACGGTAGGTATTTTTCCCAACTACCCTCAAACTATAAAATATAACATCTTAGCATATCTTCAAGAATTTGAATGACTCTCTCGATCTAACCATTAGTCTGAGGATGATAGGCAATATTGAAATTCAACTTTATTCCCAGAGCATCTTGTAGTTTCTTTCAGAATCTCAATGTAAATCTCGGATCTCTATTAGAAACAATAGATAGTGGCACTCTGTGCAATTTGACAATCTCAGAAATATACAATTCAGCTAATCTATCAAGTGAGTAATCTATTCGTACCAGTATGAAGTGAGCAGATTTCGTTAGTCGATCAACGACAACCCAGGTAGCATCTTTCTTTCTCAAAGTTAGGTGCAATCTCGATACAAAATCCATCGTAACTCTATCCCATTTCCATTCAGGAATCATCACATGCTACAATAAACCTAATGGTACTTGATGTTTAGCTTTAACTTGCTGATAAATCAAACATTTTGATATGAACTCTGATATGTCTCGTTTCATACCCGACCACCAGTACAACTGTTTCAGATCGTTATACATTTTGGTACTTCCCAGATAAATAGATAAGCAGCTACTGTGTGCTTCTTGCAAAATTTTCTGAATGAGTTCAAAATTTCTCGTTACGCAAATTCTGTTTTGGAACCTTAAACAATCGTTAGCTCCAATCTGAAACTCTGAATTAGTGATATTCTTACATTGAGCTCGTTTAACTTGCAATTCACAATCATCTTTCTGAGCTTCGCAGATTTGCTGAAGAAATATCAGTTTAGCTTTTAATTCAACTAAAAGTGATCCATCATCAGATATCATCATCGAGTAATCATTGCTCGTAACTTTCAGCTCAAAGCGTCAGCAACAACATTAGATTTTCCCAGGTGATAATCAATCACAAATTCGTAGTCTTTCAACAACTCAAGCCATCTTCGTTGCCGCAGATTTAAATCTTTTGTGACATCAGATATTTCAGGCTTTTGTGATCCGTATAGATGTGGCATTTTTAACCATATAAGTAGTGATCCGTATAAATGTCAAAAGGCTTTTTTCGTGCAGTTTCAACGGTCGAGAAGTATAAGCTATAACTTTTCCTTCTTGCATCAGTACACAACCCAAAGAGTTTAATGACATGTCACTATAAATTACAAACTCTTTTCCCGATTCAGGTTGATCTAGAACTAGTGCTTCAGTTAACAGTGCTTTCAACTACTCAAAACTCTACCGACATTTTTCTAACCATTCAAATTTCACATCTTTCTGAAGCAATTCTGTCATCGGTGTTGTGATCATCGAGAATCCTTTCACAAATCCAACCTCTTGTAACCAAAATTTGCATTTATTGAATTTGGCATCAGTGGCTTATCTCTCAGGGGCTGTAACACAATTATCAAATGCTCTGTATGCTCTGTCTCAATTCAAGAGTAGATCAGTGTAACATCCTTACCCATAACCATCGCCGAGACAAGGTACGAGGCGTTACCTCACTCAAGCACAATTGATCATACCAATCCGAGTTCTAAATTTTCGCTCAAAGTTAAAACTTTTCATACATAATCAAAATGTCCCTATTACAAGCCCTCGAGGCCCAAAACATACATTGGAAGTGGTTCAGGACTCAACCGAGAACTTTGGAACACTTAAAATTTTTTCATCAAAATAGTGTCACACGCCCGTGTGAATTGGGACACGCCCGTGTGGGCAGGCTATGCGGTCACACATGCCCGCGTCCCAACCAATGAGAAAAACATTGAGCATTCTATTTATATTGTCATCAACAATTCAGGGTTACACGGCCAAGTCACACGCCCTTGTGCTAGGCCGTGTGGTGAGTTTAATTTTCGCATTTAAGGTGCAAACTTCACACGGCTAGGGCACACGCCCATGTCTTGTGGCCGTGTCTTTCACATGCCTGAAACACATGATTGTGTCTCTACCCGTGTGTTTATTACTGGACATTCTGTTTTGCAAAACTAGGGTGCAGAGGACACACGACTGGACTACACGCCCATGGTGCAAACAATGTGTCACACATGGCCTAAACACACGCCCATGTACCTACCTGTGTAGAAAAATATAAGGCTATTTACCAAGCCATTTACCACCCTGAAACATAAGCACACTTGCACACATAACATAACATAATTAAGCTAACAAAAATCCCAAAGTAAAGTCATCCACACATCATTCACATATCACATCCATCATGCATATATCTCACTTACTTAGCAACTTAAACATGCAAACTACCTTGATCACAAATATCATCAACATATGGATACACCAAGTATCAATATTGGCCAACTTTTAATGGCCTTATACAAAATAATCATTCACCAAAATAAGACAACATTCTAGGCCCAATCAAATATGACACATTTAATAAAATGACTAAGTCTCCTATACATGCATTAACTCAAAATGCCAATAACTACATATACCCAAAAGATAATTTGATAGTGTAAGATGATCCTCCCACGTTCTCCCAATCCGAGTTAGCTTGGTGACGCTATAAGACAAGGGAAAAGAAAGGGGTAAGCTAAATAGCTTAGTAAGTTTATATGCAAATAATGAGCATTATAAACACACATTTAACATACAATTGAAATTATAACAATTTCATGGATACTATTAAAATCTTATAATCACAACTTACTCATTCACAACCTTACCAATAATTGATCACATAACAAACTCATCTTTCAGGAGTTTCACATGCATACCTGTGCCAACCCTTACATAATCACTTGCACTCGCACTTCGATAATTCACTGAGTCACCCATTGAACCACTTGGAATTCTAAAGGACACTTGAAAGTCTTGCACATAAGTGCCGCACTTAATTGTATCCGTAGCTACCACTTATCACTTATCACTTATCACTTAAACACTTGGTTTTCCTAGTGACATGTCACTTGTATCCTATTCGATTCTTAAGGTTCAATTAGGTTCTTTCTCACTTGTTGAAGCTTAGTCGGTATACACATCCAATAAATTATTCACAAGGCATACAAATGTTAAGGTATTCAAAACATAATAAAGCAATGCATTATGTACATACAAACTTACCTCGATCCAAAATGACAAGTTATTCGATTTAGTCCAAAATCTTTTCTTCTCCCCGATCAAGGTCAATTCCTCGTCTTTCTTGATCTATAATACCAAATTTAACTCATTTAATTATCACATTACTCAATTCAGTCCAAAAATCACACTATGGAAAAATTACATTTTTGCCTCTAAAGTTTGACATATTTACACTTTAGTCCCTAGGCTCGTATAACGAAATGTACTCATTTTCTTCGTTACCCAAGCCTAGTCAACACACATACATGCTCATATCAGCCCAAATTTTACACTAAATCACATTTTATACACATGTTTTGCAACTTTTACAAATGAGTCCTTTTTTTTGCATTTTCATTAAAAATCACGTAGTAAAAATTGTTTATCACACATGAAACTTTCATTTTCTACCATTAAACATCAAAATACATGCATGTCACACATGCATAAATTTTAAAATATGAACCCTAGCTTAAAATAATGGTAGAAATAGATAAATCGGGCTACAAGGACTTCATAAATGTAAAGAACATTAAAAATGGGGCTTGGAGGCACTTACTATGAAGCTTGGAAATGTTAAAAACCCTAGCTACGGAACCCTTAGAATTTTTGGCACCTACTTGGAGAAGATGAGCAACTTTTTGCTTGATTTTCCCCTTTTTATTAATTTATTATCCAAATGACCAAAATGCCCTTCACTTAAAACTTTGATATTTTATCCATCCATGTGCATTTTTGTCTAAACTAAACTATATTGGTTTAATTACCACATAAGGAATTCTAATTTAAGAACCCATCACAATTAAATCCCTTTATCAATTAAAACACACATTTTACAACTTTTGCAATTTTGTCCTAAAAATTAAATTGGACACTTTATCGATAAAATTTCTCAATGATATTTTCACACATGCATTCAATCATATAATAAACCTCAACTTTATTGCAATCAATTTTTCTACTTCGGATTCGTGGTTTCAAAACCACCATTTTGTTTAGGCCCTAAAATGGGCTGTTACAACTCTCCCCCTTTAGGGATTTTCATCCCCAAAAATCTTACCAAGAAATAGGTTTGGGTACTATTTTCTCATAGCCTCCTCAGGTTCCCACGTAGCCTCTTCAATCCCATGTCTTCGCCACAATACTTGCACTAAGGCTACACTTTTATTTCTCAACAGTTTTACTTCTTGAGCCAAAATTTTGATTGGTTCTTCACCATAAGTCATATCCAGTTGAATCTTAACCTCCATTGGTAAAATCACATCTGATGGATCAGAACGATAGTGTTGTAGCATTAGCACATGGAACATATCTTGAATCCTTTCCAACTCTGTCGGTAAAGCTAACCGATAGGCCACTGGCCCTATTCTTTCAACAACCTCATACGGACCAAAAAACACGGACTTAACTTGCCTTTACGGCCAAATCTCAAAATCTTTTTCCACGGGGACACTTTAAAAAATACTTTATCACCCACCTGAAATTCAATCTCTTTTCTTTTCAAATCCTCATACAAATTTTATCGATCTGAAGCTGCTTTCAAACAGTCACGGATTACCTTCACTTTATCTTCAGTGTCTCTAACCAAATCAACTCCATCAGTCCGTCTTTTGCTTAGTTCGGTTCAATACAAAGGCATACGACATTTGCATCCATATAATGCCTCATAAGGCGCTATTTTCAAACTTGATTGAAAACTATTATTGTAGGCAAACTCTACTAATGGTAAATACTTTTCCCAACCACCTTGGAATTCCAATACACAACATCGGTGCATGTCTTCAAGTATCTGAATTACTCTCTCTGACTAATAGTCGATTTGCGGATGGAAAGCCGTACTAAAATTCAACATTGTACCTAAGGCTTCTTGCAACTTTTTCCAAAACTGTGATGTAAACCTCATATTCGACAAATGTACCCCATAAAGTCTCACAACTTTTGAAACATACAAATCAACTAACTTATTAAGTGAATATTTAGTACGTACTGGTATAAAATGGGCCGACTTCGTTAGTCTATCAACCACAACCCATATGGCATCTTTCTTACTCGGTGTCAAAGGCAATCCTGTCACAAAATCCATAGTGATACAATCCCATTTCCATTCGAGAACCATGACTGGCTGCAGTAAACCCGAAGGCACTTGATGTTCAGCTTTTAGTTGTTAACAAACTAAACACTTCGACACAAACTCAGGAATGTCCCTTTTCATTCCTGACCACCAATATAATTTCTTTAGATCATTATACATTTTCACATTGCCCAGATGAATTAATAAAAATCCACTGCGTGCCTCGTGTAAAATTCTCCAAATCAACTCAGCATCTTTCGAAACACATACTCTTTCTGTAACACCCCAGACCCGGCCCAGACGTTATGGCCATGTCCGGTGTGCTACATCACCTAGACTATGCTACGCCGTCCTATATACTAAGTCTGATGTTTGATATTTTTGAAAAGTAATACTTGTTTTTCTTGAAATTCCCGATTTAATTATTATTCAACCTAATTCCTATCTCATTTGTTAATCATTTCATTTTAGTCTTATTGTCCTCCTTAGTCTTCAGTAAAGTCAGGTTGGTTAATAAAATGTTTGTTTAATTTTGAAAACGGTGTAGGTTTGTGTTTGAAATAAAACGGTAGAGAAATCCCGAATAACAGTTATAGCGGCCTTATTACAACCCATGTCAAAATAAAACCAATAAAAGGTAATTAAATAATAAAAAAAACCAACTATGATGAAAGTTCAGTCCTCGTGGCCACTCTGAATCCCTCCCAGCATCCAAGTCACGATCTAGGGCTCACCTGCAAGGATGGAAAGAAAGGGTGAGTTTGGGAAAACTCAGTGTGTGCAGAACCCATCCAAAGCCCAAATTGGCTCAAGCCCACTGGGCCTAAACCCTAACCAGTCTCAGTCAGATACTGGGCCGAAGCCCTACTCAGGGAACAGTAATCTGGGCCAAGGCCCTATAACAGATACTGGGCTGAAGCCCTATTCAGATAACAGATTGGCCCATAGGCCCAGAACAGTACAGTACAGTAATACAGTATAAATGCAAACCCAATTGGGGAGACTACTCAACCCACCAACCGCTACACACCACCCATACCAGCCAACACACCATGTGGGGAATATCTCGACCCACCCAGCCCACACACCACAGTCGCAGCATGGCTGCTCAGTTAAACAGTATACGAGGCAAAGCCCCTTTCAGAAACAGTACGAGGCATAGCCCCTTTTCAGTAACGTGGCTGTGCCACTCACACTTCCTCAATTATCAAAACCCAACCCATGCAATAGATACATATCATGGCATGCAATAACAATAACAGTCATGTCAAACAGTACAGTCAATTTTTGCCCTAGGGGTATAACGGTAATTTTCTACCTAGGGGCAAAACAGTAATTTCTTACCCTAAGGGTATTTCAATAATTTTGCTCTCATGTTACAGATTTTATGCTTATTACAGTATTTATTAATCACATAGTTGTCACAGAAGTCCGGTTAACTCAGTTTTTCAGTCTTAGCATTCAAGCCCTAAAACCCCTAATGAGCCCTATTACGTCGATTGGCCCATTAGGCCCATTTAGTCCCAATTTCATAATCAGTTATCTTGTTTTAACTGTTTTCACGCCTACAGTTCATAATATCACCTTTAAACCCATTTTTACTCACATGGACCCAAATCGCCCATTGGGCCCATATTTGGGTCACCGAGGCCCAACTTACCATAATGTCCAAAATTTAGCGGTCAACACGCCTAACAGTGCCGATTCCAAAACTAACCTTCTCCTACTAACTTGAGAACGTTCGCACGCTCACAAGCTCTCGAAATACCAAAACTTCGGCATTTCAGCTTTTCGGCTTTTGCCGATTTGCGCATTGAAGGGCGTTCGAAACACACACCTGTTTTGCAGTTTCTCCTACGAGATCTCCTATGCGTTAATCCCTACAATCCAATACTTAATTGATTAGACCATATTAACACTTAATCTGAATTGAAAACTTACCCAAAGCCTTACTTACACATTCGGCCAACACCTCCAATGGCCTTAATGTTCTTACCTTGCCGATTTAGATCCCTTTAGATCTAGATCTGATGTTCCAATGTCTTCAACTCCTTGTTTGATCACCTTCTTCTCTAACTAACGCACAAAAAGAATAAAGAAAACACCACTTGATTTACCAAAAGTCCAAAACGACAAAATCCTTAACTTTAGGGACTTTTGGCTTTTCCAAATATGAAATATTGAACAGATCTGAAGTATTAAACACTTACCAACGATTTCCCTTTAGTTCCTATGCAGATCTGATGTAAATCTGACCCTTAAACGTCAGTAGAAACCTTATCTGTGAGATTTGCAATTCCGGCTATCTCCCTACAACTATGGTGATTTCGGCTTTTCAACAAGAGAAGAGGATGGCGTTTTGGGTGTAGATTTTGGGTGATGGTGTCGAAAATGGTGTGATTCAAGGGAGTGTAGTAATCGGCCACAACAGGTGAAAGGAATAGGGGTGATTCGGCTTACAAGAAATCGGCAAGAAAGGAAGCAGTTTTCGGGATTTCTGGCACTTTGAGCAATCGGTTATGGTTGATTTTAAGAGGAATGAAAGCAAAAGAAAGAGTGGATCTGTGCAAGGTGGGTATTTGGCTAGGGAAGAGATCAAAGGGGAAGAAGAAAAATGAAAAAAAACAATGGTAGAGGTGGAGAGGAAGAATTCGGCTATGAGCTTTCCATGGAGGCAACTTTTGGCTTTTCTGACAGTAGAACAGAGAAAAATTCCTAAGGTGGCTAACCCTAATTGTCATGACAGAAAAAAGAAAATGATATAACCCTAGTAGTCCCTCTAAAGCAATCGGCCCAAGTCCCTAAAGCCCCCTTGCCGAAATTCACTTAAGTTAGGCACATGCCCGGCACATGCTTAAAAATTAAAAAGAACTCTACGCTTACCTTGTAACTCGAACCCTTGTCCTTGAATATCCACTTAGGCGCCACTTTTCTAGGAGCTTAGTGGCTCCACCTTGCCAATTTACCAAGAGCTCACTTGTGACATATTTTACACAGTTTTTCTTAAAAGCCCACTTAACCAAGTCCCCTTTCACTTGAAAATCCAACTTAATATTTTACCGGGTTTTAACTTAAACTTGGGCCTTCTATAGGCCCACTAACACATGTACATACATTATCAACCTTTAGAACACCAAAATTTTAAAAATTTCACTAAAATTCACAAAACCCGAAAAATCCCGAAAATCAGGGCGTTACACTGTCACAGAACATTACACAACCATCAGAACCAATCTGAAAATCTGAATCACCACCTAATTCACACTAAGCTCTTTTAGCTTGTAATTCACTATCCTTCTTCTGAGCTTCATAGATCTCTTGAAGAAATAGCGGTCTAGCTCTCAACTCTGCCAGAATATAACCATCATCTGATAAAGCCAACCTCGTGTTCATAGCTCTCAAAGCAAACAAGTACTTTCTACTAAAGGCATCGACGAATTTATCCAAGTATGGTCGAAAAATTCGATTCATTAAATCCATAAATACAGTCAGAGCATTAGTTAAACCGAAAGGCATCACAAGGAATTCATAATGTCCATACCGTGTCCTAAAAGTAGTTTTCGATGCATTTGACTCTTTAACCCTTAAATGGTAGTAACCGGATCTTAAGTCAATCTTTGAAAACACGGTCGCCCTTTTCAATTGATCAAATAAATCATCAATCCTCGGCAAAGATATTTATTCTTTGTAGTCACCTTGTTGAGCTGTCTATAATCGATACAAAGTCTCATAAATCCGTCCTTCTTCTTTACGAACAAAATGGGAGCGCCCTAGGGGGAGAAACTCAGTCTCACAAATCCCTTATCTGTTAACTCTTGCAGCTGAGCTTTTAATTCGTTCAGTTAGGTCGGAGCCATCCTATACAGAACAATCGATATTGGAGCAGTTCTCGGTACCAAATCAATAGCAAATTCAATTTCTCTAATTAGAGGTAAGCTAGACAATTCTTCTGGAAATACATCCGAATACTCACAAACTACTAGCACTGATTCAATCTTTAACTCAAACACTTTTTTATTCAACACATATGCAAGAAATGCTTCATAACCTTTTCCTATATACCTTTGAGCTGTCATTGATGAAATTACAATAGGCAATTCACCTGATTGATCATCTGATTCAACCCAAAGAATTTCATTGTTCTGACATTTCAATTCAATAACTTTTTGTCTACAATTTACTACCACATCATGAAAAGTCAACCAATCCATACCTAATATAACCTTAAATTCATTAAATGGCAACAACATCAAGTCAGCCGAAAAATAGGGACCTTAAATCATCAAAAGAAAACTTTTACAAACCTTATCAATTAGCACGTATTTGCCTAAGGGGTTTGACAATTTAACCACAAACTCAGTAGACTCAACAGGCAAATTCTTACTAGTTACCAAATTCATGCAAATATAAGAATGAGTAGACCTAGGATCAATCAATGTAATAACTGTGATAGCCCTAATTTGACCCAAGCCGGGAAGTGGTTTCGGGACCACTAAATCGAGTTGCAAAAATAATTAAATGATAAATTTCATGCTTATTATATGTGAAAATGCATGTGTGAAAATTTCATGTGTTGATTTTGTCATTTGAATGTTAATTTAATTAAAAGGACTTGTGTGAGAACTTTGAAAATGTGTTGGTTATTTTGAAAAGGCTAAATAATGCATGGTTAAAAAAAAAAAGGGATTTGCATGGCAAATTTTCCACTTTATATTAGTGGCCGGCCATGATTGTTGTTTGGTACAAATATATGTGTTTTATATTATTAATAATATTAAAGTAATGATTTAATAATAAAGAAATAAAAAAATAAAATAAATGGAAGGCATATTTTCTTATTCTTGCCGAAGCTAGGGAGAATAGAAAAGAAATAGAAAGCCATAGAGTATTCGGCATTTGAAAGAGCCAATTGAGGTATGTTTTAAATTTTTTTCTTGAAAATTTTTGTGAATTTGAGATGAAATACAAGTTTTTATGATAGCCCATTTGTAAATTCTTGAGATTTTAGCGTAATGTGTATTCGGCCATGGTTGTTTTTGGCTAAATGGATTAGATATTGATGTTGTGTAATGAATGGTGATCTTAGATGTATTTGAGCTAGCTAAATTTTGTTTTTATAGCTAAAATTAGTTAAATATGTTAAATGCTAAGGTATATGGTAGTATGAATGCATTATGGAGAGAATTATGCATTCGGCCATGAGGTTATCTTTCCTTAGTGGTAATTTGATGTTTTGGCATTATAGTGATGAACAAGATGCATGTTTAATTTTTTTTAGTAATTGTTTACATGTTTGCTGAAATAAGAACCAAAACGTGAATTGAGGAGAGAGATGAATTAAAGTTTATAATTGAAATTATGTGACTTATTTAATAAGAGACAATCGGCTAAACTAGTTAAATTGTATTTAGAGATTTATAGCAGTCGAATATGGATTTAATTCTTGTGGGGAAATGTAGTTGTTATTGAGATTTGGCCGAATGAATTTATAATCTAAAGAATGTGGTTGAGCTATGTGAAGTGAATAATTATATAAATTCAATAGGTGTTTACTTGTGTCTTGAAAGTATGAATTAGGAGCATGAGTCTAGTCGACAATTTAAGATAAATTGTCAAATAATGCTCAACATTAGTATTATTTACTTAATTGGCAAATTGAGCTTAGAATAGGTGAATTTGTGAGTTTGGGACAAAGTGTTTATATTCAGCCATTAGCTAGAATTTGTTAAATTTTGGATAATTGAGAATTTGGTCAATATGCTTAAAAATATCCATAGTTGCCGAATTGTGAATCAAAGTATTAGCTTGGTAAGGTGTGTGTGTGTTTTTAATTGTTAATTTATTTATGTTTGAAACCGAATGACTCTTTTGTTAATAATTTGAGTATGTGCTTGTAAGTGGAGGAAATTGAGGATTGCCGATTGTATGTGATGACCGGAAGTGGATTTATATTGTGTTAAATAATGCTTAAGTATTGAATTGATTATAAGTATGCTTTGAAAGGGGATTGTGTTCGGCCATGTATTATTTATAAAGGAAATTGTGTAATGTGGTTGAACTCAAGCTTGTAAATAGGTATATAAATAATTCGGTTTGGAAATTGTATGGTTAAAACTTTTATAAATTATTAATGCTTAACCTTCGTTACACATATACCTATGATTTGATAATATGATTCATGAGAAATTATATGTGAAAATTTGCATAATTAATTGAAGTGCCGTATGCCCTGTATATAAGATGGTTGGCATTTTGATTTTTAAAGTAGTCAATATGGCCTATTAAATTATTGTTCATAATTGGCTATAAGCAAGCTTAGTGAGATCTTAACAAGTGAACTTTGTCAAGAACCAAGGACTCCAAATTCAGATAGGGGGAAAGCTAAAGTACTCGAATAGCTGTTTTCAATCGTATAACAACTTTTGAGGTAAGTTTTGAGTAATCAAACCTAGTATATAATTAAAGATGACATGATGTATGTATGATAGTTGAATTATGGCTTATTGTCCTTACTTTAATAAGGTTATTTGTGAAATAACTTATATACATGGTATGTGGCCAAATGGTTATTAGGAAAATAAGCTAAGAGAGTGGATGGATATGTGATCATGTGTGTCTGCTTGTTGAGCCGGAAGTTTAGTGAAAAATGTATATATATATGTTTTAAGGTCAAATGATATTTATGATATGAGGTCGAGGTGTATATTATATGCTTATATCCGAATGAAGCAAATGAATTACAAATGTGATATGCTATGTGAAATGTATTAACATGTGAATAAATATGCATGAAATTCGGTGATGTGTATCCAGGCTTAAAGACCCGCAGGCTTCGTGCTGGTAATATATCTGGGCTAAAGACCCGCAGGCTTCGTGCTAATAATATATCTGGGCTAAAGTCCTACAGGCTTCGTGCTGGTAATATATCCGAGCTAAAGTCTCGCAGGCTTCGTGTTAATTGTATATCCGGGCTAAAAGTCCTATCGGTGATTTGAGTAAAGTTTAAGGTTATGAGACTTCGCGGTAATAATTACCAACAAATGTGTTCAATGCATTAAGTTGGCCAGGTATGTATCATGTACTCGTTCGTGAATTTAATTTGGATCAAATTATAAGTATCTAATGTGATGATGATACATCCGGCCATTGTATGAGGTTATATGAAAGTATGTGATTATTTATGATATATGAAATTCAATTCAAGTGAAATCATATGCTAAACTTTGCCTTGTGTATGTGTACATATTCAGTCAAAGTGTGGAACCATATGCAATGATTAGAATGAGCTATGTTATATGAATACCGAATTAAGTGAAGTTAAAAATGCTCAATGTGTGTTAAGTGTTTGTACATTTAGTCGTATATGTGTTCGGCCAAAAAGAGATAATAGGCCATAAGAATACTATTCTCAAATTTGAATAATATCTTTTCGATTGAGTTTAAATGATTGTATTGCTTAAAACTTACTAAGCATAGAAATGCTTACTCCATTTATCTTTGATTCTCTGTTTTATAGATCTCGTTTGGTAGCTACGCTTTGGGGGATTTAAAGTCGAAGTCATCCACACTATCTAAAATTTGATTTTGGTATCTCTAAAGACTTTATGTTTTGTTAATGGCATGTATAGGCTTAACTCCTTTTTGGAACAAGATATTTCGGTTATGTATTTGTAAAAGCCATGTGAAAATGGCTCGATCATTTTGCTTATTTTATGTTATATAAAAAATTATATGTGGTCAATGTTTATAATGTGATGTGTTTATTCAAATTTGTTTCATAGTTATAAAATAAGTATACTTGGGTTATAATAGAAAATATCAATTGTTAATGATAGAAACAGTATTGAAGTAGTAATGTATTTCGAATATGATTAATGTGTAATATAGAAGTGAAGGATAGTTCTTTTAACGTGAAATGGTATCTGACAATTATGTTTTGCTTGGTAATACCTTATAGTCCTATTCCGGCGACGGATAAGGGTTAGGGGTGTTACAATAACATTAGTATCATGGAGAGAAAAAGTACCCGTAATCACATCAGGAGAGGTTGCATCCTCGCGAGCACGAATGGCATAAGCTCTAGCAGGTGCTCTTGCTTCGGATCTCACAGTTGAATCTTTAAATACACCTCTGCTACTCGATACATTTCCCACATTTTTCACTGCTCTCCCTTTAGTCATTGTGTCGCTCGATCTTACATTCTAAACATTATCTTTCTCAACCGCTTTAGGGCAATCTTTAATAAAATGCTCTTGAGAATCACACTTGAAACAAGCTCGGTTAGTCACCCAATACTCACCAAGATGCCGTCTACTACAATGCTGGCACTTGGGGTTATTATGTTTAGCATTACCAATGCTCGCTATAAATGTAGTCTGAACCTTAGAACCCAAATATTGCTTCCCACAAGCTCTGTTTGAGTTCCCAGCTAAAACAATCGAATGAATATGTATATACCTCGATTTCTTTGACAAGGGCTAATAGGACTTACTCATTGGCCTCTTTCTCAAATCTCTAGCCTCACTCTCAGCCTTTCTTTTCTCTTTGCTTAATTCTTCAGCCTTGCAAGCTCGATCAACCAGTTCAACAAATTCCTTCAGCTCTAAGATCCCAACCAACAATCTAATATCCTCATTTAGCCCATCCTCAAATCTCTTACATATAATAGCCTCGGTGGAAACACACTCTTGAGCATACTTACTGAGCCTAACAAACTCTCGCTCATATTCAGCCACAGACATACGGTCTTGTTATAACTCTAGAAACTCTTTGTGTTTCTGATCGATGAATCGCTAGTTTATATATTTCTTTTTGAATTCCTTTTGAAAGAATGCCCATGTAACCTTTTCTCTCGGTACCACAAATACAAGAGTTTTCCACCAATGGTACGCGGAATCCTTCAGTATTGATACAACACATTTCAAGCATTCTTCAGGGGTGCAAGAAAGTTTATCGAATACCCGAATAGAGTTCTCAAGCAAAAATTCTGCTTTCTCGGGGTCATCATCTACATTAGCCTTGAATTCTTCGGACCCTTGCTTACAAATCTTGTCAACAGGAGGCTTATTCAATCTTTCTAATTCTGCACCTTGAAAAACTACGGGAACCGGCTAAAGAATAGGGGGTGGAAGAGGTTAAGCATTCAGATTTGCCCGAATGAACTCTGTATACCATTCATTCATCATGTGGGGGAAGGCTTCCCTAGCCCCCTCTCATTGACTATGTGTTACTAGTCTACTTTCAACAGGCACGGTCCTTGTGCATGAACCGGCGCATTACTTTCAGCGTCATCAGCCGCTTCTTGATTGAGATGCATTTACTATATAAAAACACAATTTAAATCGTCAGGAGCCGTCACACTATCAAAATTTACTTATAGCATGTATAGCTAAACTCTCACACATGCTACGTTAGTTTGAGAATCGACTAAACCATAACTCTGATACCACTAAATGTAACACCCCTTACCCATAACCATCGCCAAGACAAGGTGCGAGCTGTTACCTCACTCAAGCACAATCGATCATACCAATCTGAATTGTAAATTTTTGTTCAAATTTAAAACTTTTCATACATAATAAAAATGTCCCTATTACGAGCCCTCAAGGCCTAAAACATACATTGGAAGTGGTTCAAGATTTAACTGAGAACTTTGGAACACTCGAAAATTTTTTGTCAAAACAGTGTCACACGCATGTGTGACTCAGGACACGCCTGTGTGACTTGAGACATGCCCTTGTGGGCAGGCCGTATGGTCACACATGCCCGTGTCCCAACCCGTGTGAAAAACATTGAGCATTCTATTTATGACATCATCAACAACTCATGGTCACACGGCCAAGTCAAACGCCCGTGTGTTAGGCCGTGTGGCGAGTTTAATTTTTGAATTAAAAGTGCAACCTTCACACGGCCTAGGAACACGCCCATGTCCTGAAGCTGTATCCTTCACACGGTTGAGACACACGCCATGTCTCTGCTCGTGTGTTTACTACTGGACATTCTGTTTTGCAAAACTAGGGTGCAGGAGACACACGGTAGGACTACACGCCCATGGTGCAGACCGTTGTCACACATGGCCTAGACACACGCCCGTGTGCCTACCCGTGTAGACAAATATAAAGATATTTACCAAGCCATTTGCCACCCTAAAACACAAGCACACTTGCATCACTTCAAGGGCACATAACATAACATAATTAAGCTAATAAAAATCCCAAAGTCAAGTCATCCACACATCATTCAGATATCACATCCATCATGCATATATCTCACTTACTTAGCAACTTAAACAGCAAACTACCTCGATCACGAATATCATCGACATATGCATACACCAAGAATCAATATTGACCAACTTTTAATGGCTTTATGCAAAATGATCATTCACCAAAATAAGACAACATTCTAGGCCCAATCAAATATGACACATTTAACAGAATGGCTAAGTCTCCTATACATGCCATAACTCAAAATGCCAATAACTGCATATACCCAAAAGATAATTTGATAGTGTGAGATGATCGTCCGACGTTCTCCCAATCTGAGTTAGCTTCGTGACACTATAAGTTAAGGGAAAAGAAAGGGGTAAGCTAAATAGCTTAGTAAGTTTATATGCAAATAATGAGCATTGTAAACACACATTTAACATACAGTTGAAATTATAACAATTTCACGGATACTATCAAAATCTTACAATCACAACTTATTCATTCACAACCTTACCAATAGTTCATCACATAACAAACTCATCTTTCAGGAGTTTCACATACGTACCTGTGCCAACCCTTACATAATCACTTGCACTCGCACTTCGTTAATTCACTAAATCACCCATTGAACCACTTGGAATTCTAAAGGATACTCGGAAGTCTTGCACATAACTGCCGCACTTAATTGTAGCCGAAGCTACCACTTATCACTTGTACCGAAGCTACCACTTATCACTTATCACTTAAACACTTGGTTTTCCTAATGGCATGTCACTTGTATCCTATTCGATTCCTAAGGTTCAATTGGGTTCTGTGTCACTTGTCGAAGCTTAGCCGGTATACATATCCAATTAATTATTGACAAGGCATACAAATGTTAAGGTATTCAAAACATAATATAGCAATGCATTATTTACATACAAACTTACCTCGGTCCAAATGACAAGTTATTTGATTTAGTCTAAAATCATTTCTTTTCCCCGATCAAGGTCAATTCCTCGTCTTTTTGGATCTATAATACCAAATTTAACTTATTTAATTATTACATTACCCAATTCAATCCAAAAATCACATTATGGAAAAATTGCATTTTTGCCCTTAAAGTTTGACATATTTACACTTTAGTCCCTAGGCTCGTATAACGAAATGTACTCATTTTCTTTGTTACCCAAGCCTAGTCGACACACATACATGCTCATATCAGCCCACATTTTACACTAAATCACATTTTATACACATGTTTTAAAACTTTTACAAATGAGTCCTTTTTTTGCATTTTCATTAAAAATCACATTGTAAAAGTTATTTATCACACATGAAACTTTCATTTTCTACCATTAAACATCAAAATACATGCATGTCACACATGGGTAAATTTTTAAATATGAACCCTAGCTTAAATAATGGTAGTAATAGATAAATTGGGCTACGAGGACTTCAAAAATGTAAAGAACATTAAAAAAGGGGCTTGGACGCACTTACTTCGAAGCTTGGAAATGTCAAAAACCCTCGATATGGAACCCTTAGAATTTTTGACACCTACTTGGAGAGGATAAGCAACTTTTTGCTTGATTTTTCCCTTTTTATTAATTTATTATCTAACTGACCAAAATGCCCTTCACTTAAAACTTTGATATTTTATCCATCCATGTGCATTTTTGTCCAAACTAAACTATATTGGTTTAATTACCACATAAGGACTTCTAATTTAAGAACCCATCATAATTAAATCCCTTTATCAATTAAAACACACATTTTGTAACTTTTGCAATTTAGTCCTAAAAATTAAATTGGACACTTTATCGGTAAAATTTCTTAATGATATTTTCACACATGCATTCAATCATATAATAACCTCAAAACTTTATCGCAATAAATTTTTCTATCTTAGATTCGTGGTTTCAAAACCACCATTCCATTTAAGCCCTAAAACGAGCTGTTACAATCAAAATGTTGTCAATGAACACAACAACGGATCTATCTAATTACGGTCTGAATATCCAGTTCATCAAGTCCATAAACACAGCAGGAGCATTAATTAATCCGAATGGCATAACTAAAAATTCATAGTGGCCATACCTCGTTCTAAATGCAGTCTTCGGTATATCTGAGTCTTTAACTTGTAACTAGTAATAACTTGATCTCAGATTGATCTTTGAAAATATAGTACCCCCTTTGAACTAGTCAAATAAATCATCTATCCGTGGTAGAGGGTATTTATTCATGATTGTTACTTTATTCAACTATTTGTAATCGATACACATTCTCATCGACCCGTATTTCCTCTTTACAAACAATACCGGTGCACCCCTGGCGAGAAACTCGGTCTGGCAAACCCTCTATCCATTAACTCTTGCAAGTAAGCTTTTAATTTTTTCAATTCGGTTGGTATCATTCTGTACAGAGCTATCGATATCGGTGTTGTTCTCAGTACTAATTCAATACCAATTTCGACCTCTCTGATCGATGGCAACCTTGATAGTTTGTAACACCCCTATCCCGTTACCGTCGCCGGAATAGGTAGGGGCGTTACCAGATATTCAAAACATATCAGAACAGCATATTCATAGCTTTCTGAATATTGATAATATTATAAATCAATAACCATAACACTATAACATGCTATAAAATTTTAGATTTAAGCTTCATTCGTTCATCAGGGACTAAATTAAAACATACAAAAGATATGAAGAATCATCAAAAAATTTTCAAATTAGGGCCACATGGCTGTGTGCCTAGGTCGTGTGCCTCACACGGTCGTGCCCTAATCTTAACCCTGGCCGTGGACAACACTGCCAATCATAGCACGGTCACCAGACACGCTCGTTTGTCCAGTCCGTGGGCAACACTACCAAATACCACACGGTCTCCAAACACGCCCGTGTGCCTCGCCCGTGTACAATACTGACCAAAATATTTCAATATGCAGGGGTAACACGGTCGAGTCACACGCCCGTGTGCTCTAACCGTGTGGCACAATGCAGGCTTGGTTTAAGCCATACGTTTCACCCAATAAGGGTCAAACCTACAAGCCAAATTCATATCACAATAATGCCACAATTTCCAACTCAATTCAATGCCTTAAAACATACCTCAACATGATCAAACCATAATACATATCTATTTCATATCACTTCCAAATCTTACCATTTCTTCCCATTAGCATGCTTCATGACCATCAAACATACAAGATCATATAGCCATTTCAAGCTTAATCAAATTGGCATCACAATCCACATACCAAAATGAGGCACAAACATACCATTTGCCATTTATCTTTCATAACATTACAAGTAAGCATATTCAAGCTTAACACAAGGACTCTCTAGCCTATACATCCATACTTAAACTTTTTACAATTCAAAAGGTATGAAAATCAATCTCGATAGTGTGGTGACGATCCTTGACTATCCCGAGCCTTTAGTAGCTATGATATCTATAAAACAGTTGACATAATAAACAAAGTAAGCTACTAAGAGCTTAGTAAGTCAAATACAAGCATATGCAACTTTTGAACATAATGTGATAACCATTTCGTATATTTAACTTACAAATAAGATATACCTGTTTATACCAAAATTCTATTACACAGTAATATATCTTTCCTACTCAGCATTCCCATACAGAATAGACATACCTGAGTCAGACTCATATATGGTATGCATTCAATCATTCTTCAAAATTACTCTTCATAATATTTAGAAATGTTACAGAATTTAGATAGGCCTTATACAGTGCCGACGTCCTTATCGTGGTCTTACAGGTTAATTAATATCGATGCCACTGACCTGGATAGGGTCGTACACAAAAAATATACGATGCTAGTGTCCTAGACACGGTCTTACACGTAATTTCTTAAATCAATGCCTACGTCCCGGATGAGGTCTTACATGATATCGTTTTACCATTACTCCATCAAAGGTAATTTCTATATCAGGATCTCATGGCCATCCAATACATTTTATAATTCAAGTATTTATAACGGACCTTAATATAACGCCCATTTGTATATTGACTTACCTCGTACGAATTTAAACGGTTTCGAGTCGACTATTCAACAACTTTGGACTTCCCTCGATCTAAGTCCATTTTTTTTCTTGATCTTAATCAATTCAAATTCAACCATCCAATTATTCATTTCATTCAATTCAATCCATGAACATAAATTTAGGGCATTTTACATTTCAACCCTCACAGTTTCATACTTTAACAAATTAGTCCATTTTTCATAAAAATCACAATATGCCAAACTCACCAAGTCTAAGGCTTGATCGAATGTACATGTAGCTCATATCAATTCATATATTTCATTTATTTTACAAATTAGTCCTCCCAAAGTCTTATTTTTACAAATTAGCCCACATAGTTCAATTTCATCAAAATTTCATGGCAAGATATGTTTATTGAACACCTATCCATCATTATTCTTTCAATTTCATCACAAAGCTCTAAATAGCATCAATGGCATTTTTCATAAACTTCTGAAAAAAATAGAAATTGAGACATGGGCATGGAAGAATACGAAGCAACGATCATAGAAACGTAAAAATCATTAAAAACCAATCTCAAAACATACCTTAATCACTAAACCAAAGTGCCGAAACCTAGAAAGCTTATTCTCTTCTTCTTTTTCTTTGAATTCGGCGAGAACAAGGTGAATTAAGCCTTTATTTTATGTTATTCTATTATAACATATAATTACACATCATTTACTAAATTAACCTTCATTTAAACCATGATGAAACACATGTTTTAAGGTCATGTATGACCATTTAAATCTTCAATGGTTTAATTACCCAATAAGGGCATGATTATTAAAAGCCATTCCAAAAGCATTTATGCAAATGTGACATGCAAATTTTATCACATATGCATTTTAATCCTTTTTCACAATTAAGCACAGAAACGGTCAAATTAATTCATAGAAATTTCACAGATGCAGATTCATATAATACAGACATAGAAAATAATATCAGAACATTTTTTAGACTCAGATATGTGGTTCCGAAACCACTTTTCCGACTAGGGTCCAAACTGGGCTGTTACATAGTTCCTCTGGAAATACATCTGCTGTAACACCCCAAACCCGACCCAGACGTTATGGCCAAGTCTGATGTGCCACATCAACGGAGGATTAATCATGTTCATTAATCATTGCGATTAGGGTGAGTTTTGCAAAACCGTTATTAAAGTTTGAAAAGAAAATCCAAGTTTAGTTTGTGAACGTCCTATCCACGACCAGCTTAAAGTGTATTCTATTACAAGATCTTGTTCGTCTTTTTGTTATTCATTTGATACGAGTGTTTTATTTTAAAAACGTTGATTAATTTTAAGAGAAACCACGCAACCTTAATCTACCCATTTTAATAAAATTATAAATAAATGAATAAAACCCAAATTAAAAGTACTTAAAGCGGCCTTATTACAAACCCAAAACTAAAATGAAAATAATTTAAGAAAAAATACTGAAAAATGAATTACTTAAAGCAAATTAACCAACTGCAGTCCACGTGGCTCTGAATCCCTCTAGCTCTAAGTCCATTAGCTTAGGGCTCACCTATATAGATGAAAGGAAAGGGTGAGTTTGGAAACTCAGTGTGTAAAGAAAACCCATCCAGAGCCCAAATCAGTTCAAGCTTACTGGGCCTAAGCCCTATCCAGGTACAGTATTAACTGGGTTGAAGCCCTATTCAGATTCAATTTAACTGGGCCTTAGCCTTATTCAGTAATCAGTGTGGCCCACAGGCCCATTTAGTAACAAAATAGATATTATACATGTATGCAAAAGCCCAACCTAAATCCAGCCCTACACACCATCCGTACCAGCCCAACACACCATGTGGGGAATAACTCAACCCACCCAGCCCTACACACCACAGTCGCAACATAGTTACTTAATCAGATAACGTGGCCAAGCCACTAACAGTAAAACGAGGCAAAGCCCCTTTCAGTAAACGTGGCATTGCCACTTAGCACTTCGTCCATCATAAACCCAGTCCCATGCAACAGTAAAACATGTCATGGCATACAGTGAACATATATAATATAGCATGCATTTCAGTCAAATTTAACCCTAGGGGTATAATGGTCATTTTGCACCTAGGGGTAAAATAGTAATTTTCCACCCTTAAGGGGTATTTCAGTAAATTTACCAGTTTTTAGGGTTTCATGCTTATTACAGTTGTTAACAGTCCAAGTTTCACCTAAATGGCTTATCTAGCCCATTTACCAACTTTAGAGCTATCGGGCCCTAAAACCCCTAATGGGCCCTACAGTGTCTATTAACTATTTTGGCCCACAAGCCCAAATTCCATAGTTATCTTAGTAGTCTTAGCATACAAATTACCAGAACCCACTTACCGCTCGTTTTCACCCAAATGGGCCCGTAAGCCCATTGGGCCCAAATTCAGCCCCTCGAGGCCCAAATTTACCGAGGTGCACGAAATCGTGCAAACATCAACCTTACCATTTGCGATTGCATTTTTTACCAAGTCAACTGACCCACAAGTGCTCGCACGCTCGTAAGCCCATGAAATGCCGAAATTTTGACATTTCGACCTTTGTTGATCTAGTCTACTAGTGGGTGTTCGTTTACACACCTGATTTGCGATTACTGCAGCCAGATCTCCCACGCGATTATCTTACAATTGTTTGAAAACATACCGTTAATCCAACATCCAACCGAAACTATCTTTACCTTACCCTATATACAATCGGCAACCACCCCTTAATCACTTGAATACTTACCTTTGCCGAAAATAGTGACTAGATCTAGATCTAGTCACACCAACGGTCCTAGCCTATGCACATAGGGATTTTTGGCTTTTCTTAAATCCCGAAATAACGAATGAAAAGGGAATCTGAGCACTTACCGAAGATCTACCTGACAAAGAATGCTTCCAATCCTTTTTTAGCCCAGATCTGATGCAGATCTAACCCCAAGACATGGGCAGAGAACGAATCTAAATGATTTCAGCTTTTGAATCTATTCTAGTCTAAGATATTTCGATTTAAGAGAAAGTAGATGAAGAAGAGGAGTTCACAAAGTGAAAGAACTAATCGACAGAGAATGAGACAAGAGGTTAGAGGTTCGGCTTTTTTTGAAAGATTTGAAAAGGAAAGAAGAGATGGTTCCAATCAAAAAGGTAATCGGTAATGGTGGTTTCGGTTTCTACTTTTATGGAAGTCAACTACTAGGCTTTGAGAATAAAGTAGAAAAGAAGGAAGTAGGTTCGACTTTTGTGAAAATTAAAGAGAAAGGAGATGAGAGTAGAAAAGAGAGGAGAAGAGAAGAGAATACAAGGTTTGGTTATGGACAAATTGGCACAAATGATGGTGTTTAGGGCGTTGACTTCTAGAACAATGGAGGAGAAGAGAAAAAGAACCTTAAAGCCTTACCTAGTCGGTACACATCTACCTAATGTGTAACACCCTACACCCCTGTCCGTCGCCGGGATAGGGTATAAGGTATCACAAATCTAAATACAGCCTACCGAGGTTCATAGTTACATACTAGACATAGATTTATTTAGTTCAAAACGTGAATGTATAGCACTTGTAATTTAGTTCGGACGGTACGTCATATCTCATTAAAAGAGTTTCGTAAACATATCATGCTAGTATAATTTTACCATGTGGCTACTAACAACTTGGCCGAATTAAACCTTTCATTGACCGAACTCTCTATTAGCAACTCTTCACATATGGGGTACTAACTAAATAGCATGCCACAACATTAAACCATACAAGTATCATCCACACATATATTCAACACAAAGACTAAGCAAGCCATTTTCGCATGGCTAGAATAGTTACAACTCAAAATGTAGTTTGAATCAACAAAAGGAGATTAGCCTATACATGCCATTGACCCAAACTAACCATCAAAAGTACCAAAATAACAGCGATAGTGTAGGTGATTAAGGCTTCAATCCCCGAGTCCGTAGCTTCCAAAATGAGATCTATAAAACAGAGGAAACAAGGGAAACGGAGTAAGCATTACAATGCTTAGTAAGTTTTAAGCAATGTCACGGATAAAGCATTAAATTCTAACATAGTTATTCGTATCTTAGTTTCCCTTTTCCTTTGGGTAAGTCACCCTTTTTCCAAACATATACATTCACATCACATACGAAAATGGATAGCTTTCACTCATAGTAAGTTCACGTAAACATATACATGTCACAAAAATTCACATAACATTTCACATAGGCCAATTGTACTTTGATCATGTTAATAATCTCATTTCATGAACACATATGAAATCACATAACGACCTTAGTATTCGGTCCAAAATCCAGCTTGCATATAAGCCAAGGGTACATACCTGTATAACTTATTACTTTCAGCGCAATTCATTAGCGATCGTTACCTTGAAGACCATTAGTCTTAGGCTTTATTCTCATCATCATCGAGAACTTTAGCTCGGGTAAACTCTATACATAGCCATCGGGTCTTTTCCCGGATATAATCTCCGCATATAGCCTTCGGGTACTAACCCGGACATCATCTCTGCATATAGCCTTCGGGTCTTAACCCGGACATCATCTCTGCATATAGCCTTCGGGTCTTAACCCGGACATCATCTCTGCATATAGCCTTCGGGTCTTAAATCCCGGATTCGCATCACAATTTCTCATACATATATATATATTCGCATGTTGCCAAGTTTCACATAGCAAGATTTCACTTGCAATTCAAGCAATTCATGTGCATACAACATATAACATGCTTCTCGACTTTATATCATAAATGTACATATAATTCAAAACTTATACACGTATACTCTTCTTTTCTAGACTTTCGGCCCAAAAATCAAACATACATGAGCAATGCATTTCAAATCTCATTTCGGTTCTTTTTCTCTATGAGCCATTCGGCTATATAGCAAACATAAATAAGGTGTCTTTCTCAATAGGACATCGTTCAAATATCAGCATGTATGTCATGGCATTTTAACTTAAATACCAAATTCGATTACTCAAAACTTACCTTGAACTTTCACGAGAAATTACGAGTTGGCTATTCGACCACTTTAGCCTTCCCTTTATCCGAACTCGTCCCTCTATGCTCTTGAGCTAAATAAAACATTTAATTCTATTAATCCTTATTCAAGCACCTCAATGAATCATTTTCACTCATAGACAATTCATACATGCATATTCTTCTCATTGCAAACACTCATGCACATTGGAGCATTTCACATACATATCATAAATCACAGCAAGCTGATTTTCTGAGCAGCATTCAATAATTTACTCATAACTGGAGCTACGAAACTCCAAATGAAGTTCCGTTAATTTTGTATGAAAATAGACTCATTTATCTTCCATCCATAAAATTTTCATAATTTTTTGTTAGGCCAATCAATACCAGAATTTTCTCAAAGTTTTCCTATTTCACTGTTTGAGTAAACTGACCACTCTATACTACGAACTGAATTTCTCCTTGTACAGAATTCCAAATATGACCTCACCTATTCCATTCGAAACTAGACTCATTAAGGAGTCTAAGCATATAAATTTTGTCTCATAACAATTTTTATACAATTTATAGTGATTTTCCAAAAACAGAGCAGGGGACTTCGAAGTCAATCTGACACTGTCTCACTCTACTCTAAAAATCTATTTATCAGAAATTCCTTTTCTTGCAAAGTTTCTTTTATAAGAAACTAGACTCATTAAGCTTCAATTACACAATTTATTCAGCCTCTAATTCAACTCGTACAATTTATGGTGATTTTTCCAAAACACGTTACTGCTGCTGTACCAAGCAGATTTTTATACCAAGTTCACTCTTTAGTGTTCTTATGCACATACTTAAAACATAGCATTTCCTAAGGCACCATCTAGAGTAGTCATTGATCTTAACACAATGTACATATTTCATATTCATTTTAATCAATATACCGCTCTTAAGACACCAATTATCAAAACAAACATCAAATTACTAAGGTACAACTTAAGTCCCTCTTTAATCACCTAATTCACTACTTTCAATTTGTGACATTAAGAGTTCAAAGCTTAGCTCAATGCCATAATTGCCGAATACTCAAAACGGCTCCATAGCATCATACTTCCATAATTCAACATCTAATTATTAGTCCAATCTTCTTAAATTAAACTCGGCAACTATGGAAAAGAGCTTAAACACACAAACCGATTCTAATTATCCAAGATCCTAATAAAACTAGCAAGAAGATTCATGCTTCCTAGTAGTGACCGAATATTACTAATTAATCAACCTATCATCTCCAATAAATTTCCACACTCTAAAATAAAAAACCACATTCAGCACAAGGGAAAAAAAATTCCATTTCAATTTTAAAACCATCAATTTAACTCACGGTAAATTTTAAGCTCATTCGACCCTTATTTAACAACTAAATCAAAAATTCCAGCCTTAACTTAAACACTCATAAACATTTAAAAATTTTGCATCACAAAATCTAACAACCATTTCTTAATCAAGTTCTATTATCAAAATCAAAATTAACTCATGAAACATTCCAAAACCGAATGTTCCCTCCCATCTCTCTAAATATACATATATACGGCAATACACACTTGTACTAATCTTTTGTACACCATTCTACAATTTGCAACTCAAAAACATCCTTTTTCCCAATTTATCAACAATGGCCGAATGGTACCAAGTCAACCAAATTCAAAAATTTACAAAAGGGCTAGGTAGGAGACTTAGTAACTAATTCAATTTCACTAAAAATTTTAAAGATACACATGGAACATACCTTAAAATCTAGCTATACCCTTGACCGAATGCTTAAGTCTCCACCCTTCTTTTGTTCCTTTGCTACTCACGGCAATGAAGGAGGAAGGATGAACAAAACATTGTTTTTGTCACCCCTTTTCTTAATTAATTAATTATATTTTATCTATTTTATGTTAACAATTTCCCTATAATAAATATTATAATACTAACATACAAAGCACAAAATGCCAAGACAAGTAATCATTACCATCCACTATCCACAAAATGGTGAAATTGACATGCAACTCCAACATTTCTCATGCATGCATCAATAGGTCATCACACATTTGTCTAGCATATTTTCAAAGTTCGTAATTTAGCCCTTTTAGGTGAAATTCACAATTATAATGCTAAATTAAAGCATCCAAGATATCACACATGAATTTACACATACAATAGGCATCAAAATAATTATTAAATTATTTTTATGCGTCGGTTTTGTGGTCCCGAAACCACATTCCGACTAGGGTCGTTTTAAGGCTGTCACATAATGTACCGAACTAAAACCCCAAGAAAGACCCCAAAAACATTTGGCTAACTCCCACAACTCCCCCTTGCCGAATATGCCCCAAAATCGATAGGCCAAAACTGATTATGCTCCCTCAAGAGTCCCATGTTCGGCCATCTCATGCTCCCATTCAAAAATTCCTAGAATTTCTCTCATTTATCCTACTTGATTCAATCCCATGAGCATCTCAAACTCTTTCCAACAGAGTTTTACTTGAAGTCCATTACATGACTAGCACATGCAGTAAAAATAAAATACCACACTGCTTACCTTGAGACTTGAACCTTGGTCCTTTCCTAACTTCCACACGCCACTTTCTTAGGCTCTAAGTGGCGCCGCATTGCCACTTTACCAAGGGCTCACTTGTGTCCTAAATTACTCATTTTTTCTTAAAAGCCCACCTACTCAAGTCTCCTTCTCTTTAAGTCTAAAATTCAATAATTCTATCGAGTTTTAATTTAGGCTTGGGCCTTCTAAAGGCCCAATAACACACTCAAAGCATAAATTACATACACAAGCAATAACATTTCATGTTCACACCAAAATCGTAAAAATCTCAAAAAATCCCAAAAATTAGGGCGTTACATCTACAAATTCACAAATAACAGGTACAAATTCAATCTTTGATTTCGACACCTTTGTATCTAGTACGTACGCAAGATATGCATTACAACCCTTTTTCACTCATTTTTGAGCTTGCATAGACGATATCACAATAGGTAATTCATTTGAATCATCAGACTCGATCCAAAAAATTTCACTATTCTGATATTTTAATTCAATAATCTTTTGTCTACAATTCACAAGTGCATCATACGTAGTCAGCCAATCCATACCCAAAATTACATCAAATTCGTTAAATGGTGAAGCATCAAGTCAACTGAAAAATAGTAACCCTGTCATCAAATGACATTTCTTACAATTTTATCAACTAAAACAGTCTTGCCTAAGGGGTTCGATACTTTAACTACAAACTCCGTAGACTCAACATGTAAACTCTTTTTTAACACTAAATTCATACAGATATATGAATGGGTTGATCCAGGATCTATCAACGCAATAATATTTGTGACAGCCCGATTTTGACCCTAATCGAAATAGTAGTTTTGGGACCACGAATTCGAGTCAGAAAAATATTTGAATATCATTTTCTGTGTTTTGAATGTGTGTACTTAGATGTGTTAAAGTTTCGTATTTAAATTCTGAGGTTTGGGTGCTTGATTACCAAAAAGGATTAAATTGCATCAAATAAGTTATATGCATGCTATCATGAAAATGCTTAAGTGCCATGTTTTTATAGTATTGGGGTTTTAAATGGAAAATATGCCATTTAGTAAATAAGTGGACGGTTTAAGACATGGTTTTAATGGTTAAGTATTTATTCATTAATGGCATAATGGTAATTGAATAATATATGAAATATAATATCATAAAATAAAGGAAACATGGTGTTCATTTTCATACATGACCGAAAATTGAAATAGAAAAGAGAAATAAAGAAGCTAAGAGTTTCGGCCATGGCTTAGCAAAAATTCAAGATATTTTCTTACTTAGTTTTAATGTTTTTGATATTTCTGAGATCCTTGCTTGATTATCTTTCAAACCCATTTGGTAATTTTAGAAATGGTTGAGGATTTTTGCTATTCGACCATGAATGGAAAAAATTAGAAATCTTGCAATTGATGTTAGAAAATTAAAATAAAGGTGTTATATGTGTATAGTTTGTGTGTGGGAGCTTTATATGATTTTTTTAGCATATAGGGCTTAATTATTGAAATAGTACATTGAGTGGCTAAATTGATAATTAGAAGAATTATGAGGGCTTTTGTGAATTAGGGGTATATTCGGCTTAAATGTATTAAGAGTAAGATATATTAGCTTAATGTTTAATGAATTTAGGGCCAATTCGTTTAAATGATAAAATGCATAGGGTGAATGTGAAAATTTTCTAGTTATGTGATTTTGAGTAAATTAAGTTAGTAAATTGATTTGAATAAGTTCAATTTGCTTTTAATTAGCTCAAGATCAAAAGAGAGCAGACTTGGACCGAGGAAAAGCGAAGTTAGCCGAGTAGTCGACGTAATCGTATAAAATTGTCGAGGTAAGTCCTTAAGCTATGTTTTGTACTAAAATTGATTAAATGTTAGATATAAGAGCTGAATTGAATTATTAGAAATTTATATGTCATTGCCGAATGTTATTCTTGAATATTTGAGTTGTGGTGACTATTATATTGAGTAATTACCGTTGTGGATGTAGAATGATAAAATGATTGATTTATTGAATAAGGAATTAGGCCTAATGTGATTAAAATGTTTGACTTGGAATTGATATGGTAATACATTGTGCCGAATGAGAATTAGAAGAAGTGTTACAGTTTGAGTTTATATGAGCTAATGCCGAATGGATGTGAGATGTTAATGTGATCTTATGATGGTTTATATATGTTTCTGATTGTGGATTGAATCCCTGAATCAGTATATCTAAGGTTACTTGTGTTAGCCGAATGAGAAGGAGAGTATTAAATTATATTGATAGTGTTTTATTGATGAATGGGTGTATGGAAGATCATCTAAGTTCACATGTATGGGAAGTTGATAATGTGTTAAATAAGTGTTGTCATGAACCATATATTCGAGTTATTCAGGCTTCGTGCCTAGCAGGCCTAGGGCCGGTGAATTGTAAACTAGGCTAATAGCCTAACAAGTTGAGTGCTGTTGAGTTTATTCGGGCTTATGCCTAGCAGGTTTATTATCGTTGAATGAATATCGGACCTTGAGTCTAGTAGGCCTTATGCCGGTGTGTGATTCGGGCCTATGCCTAGCAGGTTTATACTGGTGAGTTAAATTATGTTATATCCATGTGCCTTATTACCGAAATGAAGAGTAAGTGAGCATTGTGCTTTAAATATTTCTTTATTTGGAAATTGGAGTAATTAAATGTGCATTTACATGGATTTGCTATAATTGGCCATGAGCAAGCTAAGGAAAATTGGGATATACGACTATATGCATGCTTATACGGAATTAACTTATATACGGCCATATTTGTTTACTTCGACTTGGTTTATTCGATTATATGTGTGTGTTTAAATGAAATAATATCTTGGATTAAGTGTAGGCTTATCCCAAAAAGGGGAGGTTCGAGTATAAGTGGAAGATTATAAAAGAAAATTTGTATATTCTGTTAAACTTATTTGTTAAAGATATTGCATACTTCTAATGGTACTTTTCGGTTAGAATAAATATATGAATGCTTATTGAGTTTGTTTATGTGCTTAAAACTTACTAAGCTAGTCATGCTTACTTTGAATGTTTTATCTCTTGATTTTATAGACCTTGGAAGCTAGCTACAAGTTCGAGAATCCTCAGTCAACTCATCACACTATCCATGGTTTTGGTATTAAATATTTTGGAACTCTACTTATGGCATGTATAGGTAGAACGAGCTTGTAAATATTGCATTTTGAGTGATGTGTATATATATATTTTGAGCCATGCGAATATGGCCTATCACTTAGTTGTGTACACTATAATGTTTAAGTAATGCTAGTTGGTAATGGTAGTTATGTATGTGTTTTTTTAAATTTGTTAACAATGACCTTGAATGGATCAGTGATAGTTGATATCTTTGATATGTATATTATATAACCCTATGGTATATATACAAATTCGGCTAAGGAAGTGATAAGTGATATAATGACTAGTAACTTTTGTTAATGGTGGTTAAATTTTTTATAAGAATGTACACTATGGCTCATGATGTATTCGGCTTATAATAGGCATCTATTTGAATGTGTTTTCTTTAATAAAACATTTTATGATTTAATTGAGATATGAAATGTTTTCTGTGTCATGGTTACTAAAGTATGTCTGATTACTTAATTATTTTTATGCTCTATATAATGCGATTATGCGATGTTAGGTAATACCTCGTAACCCTATTTTGGTGACGATTATGGGTTAGGGGTGTTACAATATCACTGTCATAATAGAAAAAGTACCAATAATAACGTCTGGCGATGATGCCTCTTCATGTGCACGGATAACAAAAGCTTGAGTTGGAACTCGTGCCTCAGATCTCACAGTTGAATCTCTCATTAGTACCTCAGTTTCCTCTCGTATTTCTAGTGTTTTGGGGCGGTCTCCTTCTAGTAGCCATTTACTTGCTTTTACTGGTTGATCTCTTTTAGCTATAGATTTCTTGGGAAAATCTCTGAGATAGTGATCGAGTGATCCACATCAGAAACAAGCTTCGCTCTTCACTCGACATTCCCCGTAATGTCGCTTATTGCAGTGTTTGCATTTAGGTCCCATATTCCTAACACTACCCACACTGACAACGGATGTCATCTGAGGTTTAGAACTGAACTGTCTGGCATCTCTATCTCTGATCACAATCCCTGCAGAATTATACGAGGATGATATTCTCTAGATTTCTTTGATGTCGACTGATGTGATTTGGCTGCAAATCTCTTTCTAGAGTCTCTAGCTTCAGAATCAGCTTTTCTTTCTTTTTGCTAAGCTCCTCGGCTTTGCAAGCTCTATAAACCAGAATGGCAAACTCTTTCAGCTCAAGAATCCTGACTAATAGCCTGATTTCTTCATTTAATCCGTCTTCAAACCTTTTGCACATTATTGCCTTGGAAGAAACATATTCACGAGTGTATTTGCTAAGTCTGACAAACTCTCACTCATATTTCGTCACTATCATTCGACCCTGTTTTAGATCCAGAAACTCTTTACATTTCTGATCGATGAACCGTTAACTGATATATTTCTTTCAAAATTCATGTAACACCCCAAACTCGGCCCAGACGTTACGGCCAAGTCTGGTGTGTCACATTAAAGTGTTTTTCGAAAACCATGTTTTCATTGAAAACCCTTCTTAGTGTTTAGAAACTTCTATCGTTAAACTTGTATAAAACCTCAGCTTGTGTTTGTTTATTTTTTGAAAACGTGGTTCATTGAAATAATCATTCCCTTTTCAAACATTGTTAAAAACTTTGTAAAATTTTATGGAAAATTGTGAAAGCTTGTAAACCTTTGTATTTTGCGGAAACATATTACTTTCAAAACAGTTTGAGTTATCAGAAATCAGACCTTCTTCGTTATGGCTTAAAGTGAATGGATACTATGCACCAGGTAGGATTCCAGAAAAGAGGAGGTGAGTTAATTAGACTGCTTAAGTACCAAGCTCTCCCTAGATCCAATCCTAGACATGCACACACCCATTGCCACACTTAAACCTTCTGACCTGTCCACGAACAACAAATTAGGTTTAAGTCTATTTAAAATATTTATTTATGAAAATGTTTACATTACGGAAGCTTTGCTCTGTTATTGTCTTATTTTGAAAACAAATAACTCTTATAAAAGCGCGCCTTAGAGCTACCTGATTTCGAAACAATTTAAACAATATCTTACTTAAGCTAAAAACAAATTAAATAGAGGCCTTATTACAGATTAAAACCCAAAAGAAGATAAATTAAGAAAATACTGAAATAAATAATTTTAAGAAACTATAACCAAAGCCAGTTCACGTGGCCACTCCAAATCCCTCCAGCTCCAAGTCCACCAATCTAGGGCACACCTGCATGGATGGAAGAAAAAAGGGTAAGTTGGGAAACTCAGTGTGCAAAGGAAGCCCATCTAGAGCCCAAATCAGCTCAAGCCCACTGGGCCTAATCCCTATCCAGAACAGTAAATACTGGGCCGAAGTCCTATTCAATAAACAGTACAACTGGGCCTTAGCCCTTTTTAGATAACAGTACGGCCCGTAGGCCCATTACAGTAACAGATCAGTAATAATGCATGTATGCAAAGCCCAAAGCCCATCTTATGTCCATCCGCTACACTCTACCTGTACCAACCATAAACACTCCATGCGGGGAAACAACTCAACCCACCCAGCCGCTACACTCCATAGTCGCAGCATAGCTGCTCAGATAATGTGGCCAAGCCAGTAACAGTATAACAAGGCAAAGCCTCTTTCAGTAAATAGTACGAGGCATAACCCCTTTCAGTAATCAGTACAAGGCATAGCCCCTTTCAATAATCAGTACAAGGCAAAGCCCCTTTCAGTAATCAGTACGAGGCAAAGCCTCTTTCAGTAATCAGTACGAGGCAAAGCCTCTTTCAGTAAACAGTACAAGGCATATCCCCTTTCAGTAATCAGTACGAGGCAAAGCCTCTTTCAGTAATCGTGGCAATGCCACTTGCACTTCCTCCATCAATAAACCCAGTCCCATGCAACAGATAATCATGTCATGGCATACATTGAACAGAAATGGAAAAACATGCATTTTAGTCAAACTTAGCCCTAAGGGTATAACGGTCATTTTGCACCTATGGGTAAAATAGTAATTTTGCACCCTTAAGGATTTCAGTAATTATTCCAATTTTTAGGGTTTTATGCATATTTCAGTTATTAATAATCCAACTTTCATCTCAGTAACTTATTTAGCCCATTTCAGCAGTTTAACCCTATTGGGCCCTAAAACCCCTAATGGGCCCTATAGTGTCATTTAGCTACTTAATCCCATTTAAGCCCGAATTTATGTCTATTTTAACAGTTTTAGCATACGAGTCTCTAGAACCCTCTTACCGCTGGTTTTCACCAAAATGGGCCCATAATCCCATTGGGCCCACATCAGCCCATTGAAGCCTAAACTTACCGAAGTGCACGAAATTGCACACTCACCAATCTTATTGACTTTTATCACAGATCAACTGCTTCAACCAACCCATGAGCATTCGCACGCTCGCAAGCCCACGAAATGCCAGAATTTCAGCATTTTGGCTTTTCGACTTTTACCGATTTAGACTACAGAAGGGTGTTCGATACACACTTGATTTGCGACGAACACTACCATGATCTCCCATAGAGTGTCCTACAATCGGTTACTACATTATTAGATTACAAATCAAAAATAACCAACCTAAACACCTCTTACCACTTTTGGCCATAACAAGGTATCTTTAACCACTTACCCTTGTCGATCTTAACTACTAGATCTAGATCTAGTTTGCGTCCATGTCTCCAACTTTATTCCTCCTTGCTTAAATCACCTTTCCTTGCAAACTAGAACGCATAAACTGATTAGAACAACTAGCCCTACCTATCACCACAGTCGACAGCGTCCCTAAAGAGTTTAGGGATTTCGGCTTTTCTTAAATCTTGAAATAAAGAATGGAATAGAGATCTGAGCACTTACCAAAGTTTCACTTAATCAGAATGCTTTTAATCCTTTTTCTAATCCCAATCCAACATAGATCAATCCTCAACCACGAGCAAAGAGTGAACCCAAACGATTTCAGCTTTTGGATCTATCCTAAAGTGTCTATTTTGGTTTTTAAGAAGAATAGTTAAAAAGGAGTTCACATGTGCAAAAACTAATCGACAAAGAATGAAATAGGAGATTAGAGGTTTGGCTTTGAAAGAAGAGATGAAAGAAGAAGAATAAATTGTGTAAAGAAAAGTAAAGGTGGTCGGCAAATAATCTTGAGAAGAAAAGGTTGTTTCAATAGAATTTGGCTTTGAGAAGAAAAAAAATAGAAAAGAGAGAGTTGATTTGGCTTTGGGTGAAAAATAGAAACAGGATGAGCAAAAGAAAATAGATAAAATAAAATAAAAAACAAAAACCCGATTGAAAGGAAAATCACAATCGGCTAAGAACCATCCCAATTTAATCCCGTGCTTATCCCTTATTTTTTTTACCAACAGCATAGTTTAAATTTCATTCAAACTCCTGCACCATCAGCAGCAGTCCACCGCTTGGCCTACTCCACCTGCTGCTAGGGAGAGTTTCGGTCCACTTGAAATACTCTCCCCTTGTGTGCAGCAAAAACACAGCTCTTCGTGCGCACAACAGCTCGAACCCGGGACCTCCAGGTACCCACACACACTGCTGGCCACTTTGACGCGACTTTGCTTTCAATATATTACGGTCGTATTTAATTTTAAGGCTTATCCGCTAAAGCCTCTGCTGTTTAAAAATAAAACTAAAATTTCACCTGCGCTTGGACTCGAACTCGCGTCCCCTTAGTGTTCCTAGCGCGCTACTGCCACTGCGCCACAGGCGCTCTTATGGCATAATCCGTTAACAACTTCTTTTAAGGCCTGTTTAGTCGCACTCCTGATTACCAAAAAAACCCACATTTACGCATGCTAGGAGTCGAACCTGGTTCCCCTTCCTGCTTCCTAGCGTGCTTAACCACTAGGCCAGATACTTGCTTGTGCCTAAGCCTAGCCCAACTTAAATATAAGCCCTATTGCCTAGATTCCCCTAAAGAAGCAAAAATTAAATTTTTGCTAAAGCCTTGGGCCGAGCCCAGGACTTTTCCCACACTATAAGTCCCTCTTAATTTATTTAATTACTAAACTAAACACCAATATTAATAATAATAATTTTTTATAACAATAATATTTAAAACTTCTAAATTATTTAGGTCATCTTCTATCCGAACCCAGACTTATGCCCCAATTCTTCTAGGCCCAAATTCAGGGTGTTACAATTCAACTTGAGAGAAATCCTAAGTAACCCTTTCTCGCGGAACTACAGATATCAAGTTATTCCACCATTGATATGCAGTGTCTCTCAACAGTGATACAACACATTTTAAGCATTCATCAGGTGTGCAGGAAAGTTCATCAAATACCCGAATCATATTCTCAAGCCAAAACTCAGCTCTCTCAGGATCATCGCAAACAGTGGCTCTAAATTCTTCAGCCCCATACTTCTGTATCTTATCAACAGGGGTTTATTTAATTGCAGAGGATTCGTACCTTGAGGAATTACAGGGATCAGTTGGGGAACAGGTGAGGGTGGAGGTTGTTGAGCAGCCAGATCTGATCGAGTAAATTTGGTAAATCATTCACTCATCATTCAGAGGAACACTTGCTTAGCTTCTCCTCCCTAACTTTCCTAACGGACTAGATTCAGACAGCGCTGCCCCTTGAGTAGGAGTTGGCACATTTCTTTCTACATCATCAGCTATAGCTCGATTTGGATCCATTTACTGTATAAAACATAATTCAGAGACTGTCAGGAGATATCACACTATCACAGTTTATATATGGCATGTATAGCTAGACTCACATAAGCTAAATTAGTCCTAGAATTGACTAAACTGTAGCTCTGATACCAATAAATGTAATACCTCTAACTCGTATCCGTTACCAGAATAGGTTACTAGGCATTACCAGACTTATAACACTTTTTAGATCATTGAATTCCCAAACATTTATCAAATCACAATCAATATCATTCATACATATTCACATTTTCATAGAAACAAGTATATTAACCTTAAAACATACATTCGGGTTAAACCGGTAACATACGAATGTTTCAAAACAACTTAAAAAATTCAATTTAAGGGTCACACACTCGTGTGAACAAGTCATGTGCCTCACACGGCCACTAGATACGCCCATGTCATAACCCGTGTGAAAACAGGGCATACATATTGACTTGTATCACACGACTGAGAGCACGCCTGTGTGCCAGGCCATGTGAAAACTAGAAGGTATACTGACTTGGGTTATACGGCCAGTCACACACCCGTGTGTCTAGCCCGTGCGCCTATTCGAATTGGCCTCACACGCCTGTGTCTAGGCTGTGTGCTCAGCTGTGCCAAACCTGTAGGGTATACTGACTTATTCCATACGGCCAGTCACACGCCCCTGGAGAGCATTCTGATTTAATTCGAATTGCAACACCAGAGGACACATGGCCATGTACTTTGACCATGTGTTGCATGCGGCTGAGACACACGCCCGTGTCCCTGCCCATGTGGACAAAAATAGGCCATTTGGAAGGCTAATTTTCTTCCTTTAAGGGCATATCCTACAAGCTCAAGAAAAACACCATTTCTATACCCAAATCAGTAGCCAAACATAATCATTCAATGCACATTTTAAGCCAATTCATCATCATTTTCATATTCAATCTTACCTAATTTGACAAGTTTCAATAACTATAAAATATATTTTATATCATATCTTATAATTCATCCATTTAATCATTCAACCTCAATCTTAATCTAGCATTATCAAAGCAACCATACATCACATATCAAGCTTGCCAAAATGTATTATATCAATTATTCAAACTAAAACAACCATTAACCCATTTAAGCCAAATCACATGGCTTAATATATATACCAAAACATATACCAAAATCATAATACTTATAACTAGCCTATACATACCATATTTACATATCTCTTTAAGTTCAAAAGTACCAACAAGCTATTTGATAGTGTGTGCGTATCTCCGACGTCGTCCGAATCGAGCGAGGTATCGAACCTCTATAAAACATGGAAAAATAAATAGAGTAAGCTTTATAGCTTAGTAAGTTCGTATAGTTCAAAATTATACTTACCATAATCAACATTAACACAAACTAAACATTGCATATCCCATACATCTTGCCAAATGCCTATACACATTAGTCCATCAACAAATTAGTCATATAGGTACACATATATCATCCATCCATAAATATGTATCAACCATTCTATAATAGCCTAAATTTGGGGCTAAACTGAATAGTGGTTTTGAAACCATGAATCCAAAGTCTAAAATATTTTTCTGATTAAGTTTTGATGTTTATTGGGTATTGGAATAATTATGTGAAATTTTGGTGTATGAATTTTATTATTTGAATGTCCAATTTGATAGGTTGGACTAAATTGCAATAGGTGAAAAATATGGGTTTTAATCCATAAAGGTACTTGATTGAATTGAGATTTTAAATTAGAGGTCCTTATATGGTAATTAAACCATTTTAACCTTGTTTGGACAAAAATACCCAAGGAAGGGTGGAATACTCTTCTTCCCTTGGCTGAACCTAGCAAGAAGCCATAGCTAGGGTTTCTTTCACTTCCAAGCTTGATTGTAAGTAATTTCTAGTCTCGTTTTTAATATTCTTCATATTTTTAAAATCCTCGTAACTTACTCTAGCTATTTTTACCACTATTTCAAGCTAGGGTTGATGTTTAAAATTTTACCCATGAATGACATGCATGTATTTTGATGGCTAGTGGTGGAATATGAAAGTATAAAGTGTGATGAACAACTTCTACTAGGTGATTTTTTGTGAAATTTGTAAAAAGAACCTAATTGTAAAAGGTGAAATATTATGTGCATAAATTGTGAAATGATGGAAATTGGGAGCTACTAAAACGTTATTCAGCTAGGCTTGAAATGCATGAAAATTGAATGAGATCATAAATCCAGCCTAGGGACTAAAGTGTAAAATTAAAAAAGTTAGGGGTCAAATTGTAAAATTTTCTGTAGGAAGATTTTGGGCTATTTTGAATAATGTGGTTATTAAATGAGCTAAATGTGTCATTATAGATCAAGAAGATTGAGGAATCGACCTTGACCGAGGCAAAGGCAAGGTTTCGAACTAAATTGCAAATTATCGCATTTTGTTATCGAGGTAAGTTTATATGTAAGTAATACATCAATTTTAATTCCATAAATATAATTTATTGTATGTTATGGATAATGTTGGATAACTTCTATGATCTGGTGAATTATGGAAATTTGGTGTTCCCGATTGAACCTTCGAAAAACGAAAGATACAGATAATATGTAGCTAGGTCACATGTCTGGTTCTGAGGGTAGGACACATGTGTACAAGAGAGCTACGAGATATTATGTTGTAGCTAGGTCACATGTGTAATACGGTGTGTATACCATGTGTACAAGAGAGCCACGAGACAATGATTTCATAAGTAGCTAGGTCACATGTGTAATATTGGTGTATACCATGTGTTCACGAGAGCTACGGGTTTAAAATAGCTAGGTCGCATGTATGTTACTGAGGGTACATCATGTAGACATGAGAGCTATGTTATATGTAGCTAGGCCGCATGTGTGATTCTGAGGGTTGGACACCATGTAGACACGAGAGCTATAGGATTTAATGGCTAGGTCACATGGGTGATACTGAGAGTTCACTATGTGTACACGAGAGCTAGATCATGTGTTGGTGGAGCTATGTGTTAAAACCACCGAGTATCAAATGTTATTCCGAAGGGTTCAATAGGAAAGCTTGTAAAAGAGATTGGTGTGATTATGTGGTGTGTAAGTGTAGGTGTATTTATGAGCTAGTAAAAATGTGGGCGAGTGTATATGTGTACATGGGTGCATGTGAACTTAGGTTTATGTAATGATATGTTTGGTATGTATATGATATTGGTAAGGTTATGTGGTAAGTTGATATGTGATGATATGATTTTTGGTGATTAAAAGAGTTGGTATGATGTTAATTATTTGCATATAGGCTTACTAAGCTTATTAAAGCTTACTCCTTTCTCTTTTTCCTTGTTCTATAGATTAGTCAAGCTAGCTCAGAGATCAGGAAGTGTCAGAGGATCACCCACACTATCCACAACATTCTTTTAGTATTGTAATATGTACTCTTTTGGGCTATGGCATGTATAGGGACTTAGTGGTTTTGTAAGTGTCATGTTAGTTTGGCTATATTGTGGCAATTGTCTTTTGATAAGTCATTTTGTAATTAAGGCCATGTGACTTGGCCAATAGTGATATTGGTTTATTTATGGACCCTTATGATGTAATTCATGGAATGCTTGGTGTGTTTGTGTGTGGATAAGTTGAAATGGATGATTGATGGTTAAATGAGGTCCTTTAGATGCCTAAAAATGTGTATGGTATGTGGTTTTAAAATTTCAAAGTTTGTATGTGTTTTAGGGTAAAGGATGGCTTGGAAAATAACCTACCTTAGGGCCACACGGCTGGCCACCATGACCATGTGTGGAGGGCATGTGAACTTTCCATGAAATTTTTGGAGAATAAGGACGTCATACGGCCTGGTCACACGAGCGTGTCCCATGGCCGTGTGACCAAAATTGCATGCTAATGTCATAAATAGAATACCCTAGTTTTTCACTGGGGTGAGAGCATGGGCGTGTTGAGGACATGTAAAGGATACGAGCTAAGGACATGGGCATGTGCTCGGTCATGTAAAAACCCCTGTAGGTTCGAAATGAAAAATAATTTTCTAATAATTCAACACGAGTTGGCAACACGGGCGTGTGTGACCACACGACCTGCCCACACGAGCGTGTCCCTATCTCACACGGGCGTGTGCCCTATTTTTAACCTAAATTTCCAAAAATTTTCTAAGTTCTCGATTTGGTCCCGAACCACCCCTAAACTATGATATATTATGAAAATTTTTTTAATTTGGAACGAAATTTTATGGCTCGACTTTGTATGTTTGGTTGTAATATTGTCTAGTAATGCCTCGTAATCGGTTTAGATGTCGAACCCGGGTGAGGGGTGTTACACATTCATAATTTCATATTCGATACATTTTATCATACCAAGTCCATATAACACTTATAACATTTGTATCATTTAGCCTTCCACCATAACCATTATAATTTATTTGATAAATCGTAATTCATTCGTATAAATAATATTTCATTAGTATAAACACATAACTTATTAATATGATTGGTAATAGTATTTATACCCGTTAAACCTATTGAACATCGGGGTATACTCGGCTGATACACTATAAGTGTATTAATAAAAAATTCGTCGATTCATTATCATTTTCGCTCTTTTGAGCCATGATCGATAAGCTCCTCTTGAGCTGATAGACAGTAAGCTCTATCGAGCTGAAATGATAAGCTCTAACGAGCTGAGAATTGTAAACCCCCAAACCCGGCCCAAATGTTATGGCCGAATCGGCGGTGTCACATTGAAGGGTGACTCATATAAATTGTAAACTTGGAAGACTTTGAAGACATTCATCCGTCCATGGTTCGAATAAGGGTTTATTTTCAAAACAGTTTTGTTAAAAAACATGTTCATTAGAAGGTTCGCTTAATTAAAAGTTTAGGTGAGTTTGAGTAAAAGCTTTGAGTTTATAAGTTGAAAACCCAAGTGTACATATCTTGTTAAATTACAGCGAAAGCTCATGTTTTAAGAAAATGTGCAGATATTTATGTTAATTTAGAAAACATGTTTAATTTTAGAAATCTTGTTTGAGTTTGAAACTTTAGCAATTATAATAATAAAATCCAAATATAAAATCATACTGGAGATAAAAGGCCTTATTACAACCCAATAAAACAATGCAAAATAAGGAAAGTAAATAAAACTAGTAATTCTCAAAGTAAATAGCAGTGTAGTGTGGCCACCTCCAAGTTCTCTCCTACATCGAGCTGCCTACTAAGGATCACCTGAAAAGAAATTAATAAGAGGGAGTGAGTTTCAAAACTCAGTGTGTACAACCCTCGTCAAACAAGTAATCATGCAATAATCAGATTGGGCCTAAGCCCTAATCAATTTCGGTGGCCTTTGGGCCTTAGCCCATAGTGGCCTCAATTGAGCTTGAGCCCATATCACAATATACAGTGGCCTTTGGGCCTAAGCCCATAGTGGCCTCGGTTGGGCCCGAGTCCATATCACAGATATCAATATGCACATGCAATGTACAATTACCCATAACCAACCCTGTACACCCCTTCCAACCCTATGCTCCTGTGGGGAGATACTCGACCCACCTATCCTTATACACCTATTGTGACACCGGTTGCGGCACCACTCATCGTTGCAGCAGAGCTGCTCGTGGCTTAAAAGCCTTCACTGTAGCACCGGTTGCGGCACTACTCATTGTTGTAGCAGAGCTACTTGAGGCTTAAAAGCCTTTGCTGGATCCATAGTCGTCAAGCACCCGTGCGACCCTCATATACACTTCCGCCAATCATAACCCAACCTATATGCAACATATAATCTCATGAATGCATCATAATACACATATGTCATACAAATCGTACTTATATCAAATAGGGGTATTTAATAATTTTATCCTACAAGTGTGTTTTAGGTAATTTCTACCTTACAGGGTATTTTGGTAATTTCGTAACAGTATGGGTCTTAATTACGAACTTTGGCCCGTCAACAAGTCCTCGTTGGCTAAAGTGAACAGACATTATACACCAGGTAGGATTCTAGAGAAGAGGAGGTGGGTCATTAAGACCGCTTAAGTACCAAGCTCTCCCTAGATCCAATCCTAGACATGCATATGCCCATTGCCACACTCTAACCTTATGACTTGTCCACAGACGCACTTGATAAATTAATTAAGTTTTATGCTGCTTAAGGATTCATTAGAAACTAGGCCTAAAAGTCCATTAAATAATCCTGACGAGTCCACATACATTCATATAGCCCATTAGGCCTAATCACATCTATACGGCCCATCAGGCCTAAATCTACTCCAAGCCATACAACCAACTTAATCAGCTTATCACTTAGTCTACCAATTTTCGGTTATCTGGGTCCACGAGCCCGTCAGACTCGTTTGGCCCATTCTAGCCCAGTTCGCCAAAACGTGACCCAAGTCCATGAGATCGCTCATGGGGTCTCTGATATCGCATCAATTACCCTCATACGAGTGTTCGTGCACTCGTACAACTACCGTAGCCAAACTTTCGGCTTTTCAGCATTTCGGCATTTCGAGATTTGCCGATCTATTGTGTGTGCAGTGTATGTATATATCTGATAACAAACGTGCTATGATCTTCTTAGCCATGAACCTACAAACAATATCGTTCCCTAATTAATCATATGCCTAACAAATATCCTTACCCAAAAACAGAAATCTTACCATTTGTCTTACCTTGAGCGACAAGTCCCAATAGCCCTTGCTTAATCACTAACCGCCATTATTTCCTAGATTTGTATCAACTTAACCATTAAAGATTGAATCATGAGTGATTCGCATCCATCTTAATCACCCACACATCATCTAAGATCATTCGGCCATCAACCAATCCAAAATAAAGATGAGATACTTACCCAAAACTAGAAACGCATAAGGAGTAATTTGGCAGAAATCTAGAGAACAAAGATTCGATATCGATCCCCAAGAATTAGTCGGCCAAAGTTGAAGAAAATAGTGGCGGCACAGAAGGGATTCAGCCAAAGTGTTTTCGGCTTTAGATTCTGGTGATGAAAGGAGATATTAGGCACAAGAAAATCAAACAAAGAAAAGAAAATAATTTGTTGAAAAGGAAAAGAGTAGAATCGACACAAGATAGAAAGAAGAAGAAGTCAACACTTCCTGAAAAAGGGGTTTCAGCTTCTGAGTACTTTGAGAGAAAGGTGTTTAGAATAGCTAAAACCCGAAAGGGTAGATGCTATATTCGGCTCTTTGAAGGAGAACAAATAAATCACGAATGAAAAGAATTCACTTACTACCTAAATGCACGAAAGCAAGTCAAAACCAAAAGAGAAAAATGCCGAAAGAATGAAAAGAGAATTCGGCATAACACTAATATAGCCAAAATTGCCTTCCCCAATTGCCTATTCGGCTCCAACTCCTCTCTTATCCCAATCCCCTGATTTTCCTCCATATTATCCATATGATCTCCTCCTTGAATTTCTCACATGGACACCTCCTTTAGGAATTTAACTCCAACGCCACTACTAACCATCCCAGCATAAAATTAAATCTCCAAATATTACCATGCTAGCACTCGAACCTAGGCTCCCCTTGCCAACTATTGATACCACCTCCCTGCTCCCTAAGTGACGCCACTTAGCCACTACACCACAACCTCACTTGTGTCCTATTTCTTCTCTATTTATTTAAAGGTCACGCTACTCGAAGTCAGGGTTCTTTTAGTACTAAAACTAAAATTTCTCCACCTCAAAGCTCGAACTTAGAACTTAATAAGTGGCCCTTTAACACTAGAGCAGACATTTAGTTATGTCATTTCCTTGCACAACTAAATACTTATGAGCCGTCTCCTAACTGATCCCTTGCTCTAGGCCCAATACTTCTAGGCCCAAAATCGAGGCGTTACAAGAATAGTAAGCTCATACGAGCTGGTATATCGATAAGCTAATATGAGCTGTGGTGAGTCTGCAACACATGCAGGATTTCAACCGAAACGGTAACCTCGGTGACATGTCACGCATATCCTACGACTTTCTACGGTTCAATCGGGGCTCAGTATTCATCAACTTTCCAATTAGGCATTCAAATTCAAAATAAATCATTTAACCAATTATATACATTCATTTCAAATAAGTGCAAGTATTTAAAAGTTTGATTCTAATCATACGAACTTACCTCGTATTGTTCAGATAGAACTATTAGCTATTCGTCCACTTTTCGTTTTCCCCAATCCAATTTCAGTATTTGCTTATCTTGATCTATATAATATCAAATTAATCACATTCAATATCCATTCTATTCAATTTAACCCATATTACATATTTTTGGCAAATTACATATTTGCCCTTAATATTTCACATTTTTCACAATTTAGTCATTATCACATAAAATTGCAAATTCATGCAATTTGGTACAAGCTCATGCCTAGCCGAATTTAACACATGCCTCTAGCAGCCCACATTTTTATTTTATTCACACTTTATACCACAACATTTTACTTTTTCACAAATTAACCCCTATTTGACAATTTTGTCAAAATTCACTTTACAAAAACTATTAATCTAACATTAAACCTTACAAAACTATTATTAAACATTTAATTACTCAAACATTCAACAATGGCAACATGCTCAATCTTTAATAATTTCAAAAACAGAGGTACAGACTAGCTAGATTTAGCTGCAATGAGCTTAAAAACATAGAAATCATTAAAAACCGAGTAAAAACCGTACCTTAATGAGCTAAGGAAGCTTGGCCAAATATCACGCCTAGAAATGGCTTTTTCTTCTTGTTAAAATAGACTAAGGAGATGATGATAACATTATTAATTTGTTTATGTTTTATTTATTTTACTTTATTAACCAATTTACGTTTTTAACCTTAAATTAAACATATATAATCATTTAAATCATGTCTAAATATGTCCACTCATTCTAATAATGGCATATTTACCATGCAAGTACTCTTTCATTTCATTTCTATCGCTATTTAGTTCATTTAACTTATAGAACTCATATTTTACGCTTTACGCAATTTAGTCCTTATTACTGAATTAAGCATTTAAACGGTAAAATTTCTTAACAAAATTTTCACATGATAATTCTATCATGCTGTGGACCTAAATAAAATAATAAAATAAATATTTTGACTTTAGATTGTGGTTCTGAAACCACTATTTTGATTTGACCGAAAACAGGCTGTTACATTTCAATGTTGAGATGGTATAGATCTAATCCTTCATATGTGATTCCTCATTGTGAGATTGAGCTACAACTCGATTTAACATATTCCAAAGAACCAGTAAAAATTTTAGCTCGGGAAGGCAAAGAACTGCGAAATAAATGAGTACCATTAGTAAAAGTCTTGTGGCATCGTCTTGGTACCAAAGAAGCTACCTGGGAGACTGAGGAAGCTATGAAACTACAATATCCAAATCTATTCTCATGTAACAATTTTCAGGATGAAATTCCCTAAGGGGGAGAGTTGTAATAGCTCGATTTTTAGTGGTGACAGAACAGTGGTTTGGGAACACAAATCTCTATCGTGTCAACTTGTAAATATTATTTTTAGAATATTTGTAAAGTCATTAAAGTCGTACTAGTGGTTCGAAAATTTTAACGCTTAGATAGTTAATTTAGGAAAAAGGACTAAACTGAAAAAGGTGCAAAAGTTAGTAACTAGTTAAATAAAATAACTAAATAGCTTATTAATTGCATGAGGAGGGACCAATATAATAATTAGTCCCTAATGGTTAGTGTTGGATGGCATATTAATGGAAAATAATAAAATAATGTGAAATGGATGGCAAATTTGTAAATTAATGAAAGTTTAATTAAAGTTTAACAAAATTAATGAATGAAAAAGGAAAATCAATTTTATTTTCTTCTTAAAATGGTTGAAAGCCATAGCTAGGGAAGGAAAGAGCTTAGGTTTGCTTATTTCTTTGCATGTAAGTCTAATTTGATTCCGTTTCTTGTAATTTTTATGTTTTTGAGATCGTTGCAACTAGGTCTAGCTGACCTGTACCTTCATTTTTTATTCTGTTAAAAGTTTTGGAAGTTTCCATTGATGAATATTGAATGTTTTTTATGAATACCATGTATTTGAAGCTTTGATTATGTTATTTGATGAATTTGTAAAGTGATTTTTGTTAGATTTTGATTTTAGGATTAAATTAAAAAATACCAAAATTTTAGGGTTTGATAGTGAATTTAAGGTTCATTGGGGGCTGTTTAAGGTCCTAACATATTTATATAAAATATTGAATTGAGAAAAATGGTTAATTTGATGAATTTTGAGTTAAGGGACTAAATTGTAAGAATTGTAAAAGTTTAAGGTAAATGTGTAAATTCAAAAAATAAAATGGTATTAATTGTAAAATGAATTTGAATGTGAAATGTAAGTTGATAATTTAGGATTCCATATTTTAGATCAAGATCCCTTAGATACTCGCGGAAAAGGAAAAATAGCGGAATAGTCCCTGAACTTCTGCAACTATTAGAATTCAGTCCAGGTAAGTTCATATGGTTTAGAATTTAATATCAAAATGAATTATTGAGTAGGTTACCATTGAGCAACTTTTATATTTATTTTTAATTGTGGATAATGAATAGTAAATTGAGATATATTATTGATTTTGATGCTTGGTTTGGATTGACCGCGGGATTAGGGTACAATCATGATTTGGTATGTTATGGGGGAGTGGAGATGGAATTGGAGGGAGATATCTATTTATTACCCACGTAAACCGAGGTTCAGCATTTGTTGTGAACTCTCGTGTTATACTTTCTGTCTGGTGAGTTTCAGTTGGATCAATTCTTATGAGCTTCTGTTTGGTGTGTTTGGTTGATCTGACGATATACTCTTATCCGTAAGTCGTTCTTCAAATGAAAAATCTCGGCAATGTAATATGTTCAATGAATTCTAAAAGATTTGTTATTTATTGAATATTGATTTGAATATCGATGAATTCATCAGCCGAAATTGTGGATGACACGGAATTCTCATGGTTGATTATTATTGCTTGAACTATTGTATTTACTTCGGCAAGATTTATTATTTAATGCGTCAAACTTACTGAGCTTCATTAAGCTTACTTGTGTTGTTTAATGTCATTGTAGATTCTCGAGAGGTTGACGATTGGATCGGCACTCAAGTCACACTATCCAACTCGATTTGGTAGTTTTTGGAACGTTAAATTTAAATTATATGGGATGTATAGGCTCTTGTGTGGCTATCATTAATGTTTTGGTTTATATAAATATTATAGATGACTTTTTGTGCAAATGACCAACTTTTATGATATATGTGAATGAGGCATAGTTTCAATATTTATATGTATGATAAGTGTTAATGGAATATTGTGATTGAAATACCTAAGATAAGTTTGTTGGATAGGTATTAAAATGGATGACTTGATAATTTGTTTTGATGCTTTATTTGGATGTTTCATTGTATATACATGTGGTACCAATGAGGGTACATTGGTTAGGCATTGAATAGGTTGATCTTGGTGTGTTTTAGGTTCGATTAGTGCCATTTTGAATAGGTAAATTTGGTTGGTAATTGAGTTTCTTAAGGTTCAAGCAAAGTGTGAATGGTAAACTTGTGTTTTAAGGCTCATTTTAGGTCCACATAGCCTGAGACACGGGTATGTTTCTTAGTCATGTGTGACACATAGCCATGTAACACGGATGTGTGTCCCCTGTATGTTTTTAAGGTTGCTTTTTGAGAGTTACATGGCATGGCACACGGGCGTGTGACTTGGCCGTGTAACCCAAGTTAGAGAATTACACGGGCACGAACACACAGGTTGGGACACGACCGTGTGTCCCTACTTCGAATATGTAACAACCCATTTTTAGTCAAATCAGAACAATGGTTTTGAAAACACAAATCTGAGGTGAAAATAGTTGTTCTATTATTATTTTACTGTCTACAGTATGATAATATGATTGTGTGAAAATTTCGTTAAGAAATTTTACTATTTGAGTGCTTAATTTGATAAAAGGACTAAATCGTATAAAATGTAAAAGTTATGTTCTAATAGCTAAAGGTGTTTAATAGCTATAGAACTTTAAAATAAAGGTCTTTATGTGGCAATTAGCCCAATTATGAGATAGTGGATGATAGTGGTATGGTATTTGGTGTAATTAATAAGAGTTTTAAAGGTATATTATGTAATTTGGTTAATAATGGTAAAAATAAATAAAATAAATTTATCATCTTCCATTATTATCTACCACTAATTTTCATAAGGGAGAAAGCCATTTTTGGTGCTTGATATTCGACCAAGCTTCCATTGCTCAATATTGGTATGATTTTTGTCCCATTTTTAATGATTTTTATATTTTTGAGATCGTTGTAACCTAGTCTAGCTAGCCTAGGGACTAGTTTACAAAACTGTTAAAGGTTTAGGTTTTTACCATTGATGAATCTATGTGTATTTGGATGTTTGATGATAGAAAATGAAATGTTGTTGTTAGATAAACGACATTTGTAAAATGATTTTTGGTAAATTTGCAAATTAGGGTTTTATTTGTGAAATATGAAAATTTTGTGGTTAAAATGTGAAAATTTGAAAAATATGAGCTGATATGTTAATAAGAGAAGTTCGTCTAGCATGTGTTATGATTAAATTGAATGAATTTTTATTTTTATGTGATAAGGACTAAATTAAAAAGAAATTAAAATATTAGGGGCAAAAGTATAATTTTTCCAAAATGTGTAATTTGGGCTAAATTGAATAGAATGATAATTAAATGAACTAAATTTGATTATATATAGATCAATAAAAGTAAAGATCGAAATTAGATCGGGGAAGAGGCAAAGTTGTCGAATAGACAATCGTTTCCATCCGTGTTATACGAGGTAAGTTCGTATAGTTAGAATTGAGTATTTTATTATGTACTTATTTGAAATGTATGTATGTGAATTGAGAAAATAAAATACATGTTCATTGAATGCTTAAACAATGAATTCTGAATACTACTGAGCCTCGTTTAAACCTTAAGAATTCGTAGGATACAAGTGACATGTCATTAGGGTTACCAATTTGGTTGATATCTTACATGTGTTACGGACTCACCACAGCTCGTATGAGCTTACCGATAGTTCAGTTCGTAAGAGCTTACCGTTTCTCAGCTCATTTAAGCTTACTGTTATTTCAACTCAGAAGAAGCTTACTGGTTATAGCTCGAAAGAGCATATATGTACAGCAATTGATGGATTACCGTTTAGTACACTTCGTGTGTACCACCCGTGTATCTAATGACATTCTAAGTGGTACAACGGGCATAGTTTTGTTACAGGTTAAATGAATTGATGAGAACTTGCATAATGAGTTGAACGAATTACATGGAAAATGTATTTCATACCATATTGAGATATGAAATGGATGATATATATAAATGAAATTTGAATGATTGTATATTCATCCATATCATTAGATGATTTTATGCACTTTACATGACTAATCTATTGGTGATTATATGTGTTTAAGCATTTGACAAAATGATTGAATTATACTATGTTTATTTGCCTAACTTATGAATAAATGGTAAGTTCAATTCTATATTATGCGAGCTTACTAAGCTTAATAGCTTACTCTATTTCCTTTTCTATGTTTTATAGAGATTCAAAATCTCATTCGATTCGGAAGTCACCAAAGATCACATCACACTATCCAACTATCATTTTGGTACTGTTGAACTTATGTGTTTTGGTTATATGGCATGTATAGGAGTTATGGCCATTTTGGTCTATAGTTTAGTAATGGATTTAGCCATTTGAATTGGCTTGTAAATGATGAATACTTGGTTATGTGTAAAGGCATGTGACTTGGCTTATTTTGTTATACTTGTTGATGTACGTGTATGTGTAAATGGCCTTTTGATATGTTGTGCATAATTGCTATATAAATGCTTGTTGTAATTTGGTATATGGAGTACCAAATGGTTGAAATTTGAGATTTGGATGCTTGTGGTTTTAGGTAAAGTGATGTATAATTGAAAGTGACCATATTTGTAACACCCCAAAATTTATATTTATGGTTTGATGAAATATTGACATAATAACTTTCTACTTTAGTGGTTAAGTGTTATGGGTGTGTGTGAGAGGTCCCAAGTTCAAGCCACAACTTGGGCAAATTTTAGTATTTTGTGAATAAATCCCTATCTTTGGTTAATAGGTTTATAAGTAACTGTTGGTAAAAACTTAACAGAATGGGCCTGCTGGTCTGGTCGTTAAGTAGAGTGTTGGTGTGATGGAGGTTGTAACACCCCTAACCCATATTTGTCGCCAGACTAGGGTTAAGAGGTATTACTGGACAAATCAGAACATTTAACAACCATTTCACAACAATAAATCATATATCATCATATCATATTCAAACATCATCAATAAGTCCTTTTCTTAGGTCAACTAGACCTTAAACATAAATTAGAAAAAGGTCGGGACTGATAATAGCCCGATCTCAAATCTATCTTTGATAACACAGTAGCTCCTTTCAGCTGATCAAACAAATCATCTATTCCAGGTAGAGGATATTTGCTCTTGATAGTCACTTTATTCAACTGATGATAGTCAATACACATTCTCATCGTACCGTCTTTCTTTGTCACAAACAGTAAAGGAGGACCCCAATGTGAGAAACTTGGTTGTGCACACCCTCTATTGGTCAACTCTTGCAACTGAGATTTTAATTCTTTTAACTAGATCGGAGCCATTCTAGACGGAGCTATTGATATCAGAGTTGTTCCTGGCATTAGCTCAATGCCAAATTCAACCTCTCGAATCGGTGGTAATCCCAGTAATTCTTTAGGAAACACATTTGGCAACTCACAAACAATAGGCACTGATTCTATTTTCTTTTCAGTCACTTTCGAATCGATCACATAGGCAAAATAAGCTTCGCAACCCTTTTTCACATAACTCTGAGCTTTCATCGAAGATATCACAGTCGGTAACCCATTTAAATCACTAGACTCAATTCGGATTATCTCATTATTCTTGCAACTCAAGTCAATAGTTTTTAGTTTGCAGTTGACAACAGCATCATGCAATGTTAGCCAATCCATACCCAGAATTATATCGAATTCATCAAAGGGTAATAGCATCAGATCAGCCGAACAATTCTTGCATACTTTGTCAACCAGAACACTTTTACCATAATGCCTACACTCAGGTCAATTAGATCAAACATTTCCAACACTAGCAACTAAAGTAGCTGGAGATCTAAAGCTCAAATGTGATCTTGTATGATCTCTACTCGAATGCCCCGCATTAGCCTTTGAACAACTATAGTCATCTCAGAATTTCTTTGATGTAGGCTAAAATGATTTACTCAATGCTCATTTTCGTACATCTCTAGCTTCTGAATCAACTTTTCTTTTCTCTCTCCCGAGCTCTTCAGCTGTGCACGCTCGGTCAAGAAGCACAATAAATTCTTTTATTTCCAAAATTTTGACTAGTAGACGTATGTCTTCATTCAAACTATCTTCAAATCTTTTACACAATATTGCTTCAGTAGAGGCACATTCTTTTACATATCAGCTCAATCAAATAAACTCTCGCTCATAATCTGTAACGGACATACGACCTTGTTTCAATTCAAGAAACTCTTTACGTTTCTGATCAATGAATCTCTGACTAATATATTTCTTCCGGAATTCAGTTTGGAAGAAATCCCAGTTTATTCGTTCTTTCAAAACCATAGAGGTTAGAGTTTTCCACCATTGATAACCTGCATCTCTCAACAAAGAAACATCACATTTAACACATTCATCAGGGGTACACGACATTTCATCAAACACTTTGATTGTATTCTTGAGCCAAAACTCGGCTCTCTCAGTATCGTCATCATTAGTGGCCCTGAACTCTTCGGCCCCATACTTTTTGATTTTATTAACTGGAGGCTTACTTAACTGAATAGGATTCACAACCGGAGGCATAACAGGGGCTTGTGTGGGGTTAGGCGGGGTGGAGGTTGTTGAGTAGCTGGATTCATTCAAACGAATTCCGTGAACCACTCAATCATCATTTGGAAGAAGGCTTGTTTAGCCTCTCCCTCTTGGCTACTCGTAATAGGTATAGAATCAGACGACACTATCCCTTGAGTAGGAGCAGGCACATTACTTTCAACATCGTCAGCCACAGCTCATTCGAGATCTATTACTATATGAAAAACACATTTCATTTGTCAAGATTAATCACACTATCATAATTTATATATATGGCATGTATAGCTAGACTCACACACTACGTTAGTCCTAGAATCGACAAAACCGTAGCTCTGATGCCAACCAAATGTAACACTCGTAACCCGTATCTATTGCCGGACTAGGGTTAAGAGGTATTACTGGACAAATCAAAACATTTAACACTCATTTCACAACCATAAATCAAACATAATCATATCATATTCAAACATCATCAATAAGTCCCTTTCTTAGGTCAACTAGACCTTAAACATACATTAAAAAAAGGTTGGGAGTAAACTGAACTCATACAAAACTTTTCGAAACTTAAACATTTTCGAAAGTTACAGAGGTCACACGCCTGTGTGGGTAGGCCGTGTGCCTCACACGGCATTAGACACGCCCGTGTGTCTTGGCTATGGCAAAATATGGCATATATACTGACTTGTCCACACGGCCATAAGACACGCTTGTGTGCCAGGTCATGTGAAAATTACGGAGGTTACTGACTTGCTCACGCGGCTAGTCACTCCCCTGTGTGTCCAGCCCATGTGGCTATTCGAAATGGCCTTACATGCCTGTGTCTGGGTTGTGTGCTCGACCGTGCCAAACCTATAGGGTATACTGACTTAAGCCACACGACCTGCCATACACTCGTGTGTGAGGCCGTGTGATGCACCCATGCTCAATTTGAATTGGCCTTCGACCAACATGGCAGAGACACACGCCTGTGTGGGCAAAAATAGGCCATTTATAAGGCCATGTTGCCGCATATTTTGGGTCATCCTTACAAGCCAAACTCAAGCATCAAATATACCACATTTTCAACCAATTTCAACTCCAAAACATGCATCATTCAAACCATAATATCCTCAACCAATTTCATGCTCATTATCCATAGCAAAACATATCAAAATCTCATACCAAACTCATTCACTTATACATGATCAACATCTCTATTAACCACATCAATCTCAAGCCAAAATCATATCAAATTCCCAACTAAGAACATACCAAATTTACCATTTCAATAGGCCATATTTAAACACATCAAACATACAAATTTTGCATCACATATATATATACCAAATTCAAACCATAGTTGCAACCATAATCTAGCTATATCACATGGCATGATATACATATATCAAAACATATCACATTAGTCCTAGCCTATACATGCCATACTTTAGTATATACATTTCCAAAAGGTACCAAAATATAATTTGATAGTGTGGTGATGGTCCTCGACGATCCCCGAGCTTCCAATAGCTTTGATAATCTATAAAACCATGGAAAACACACAAAGTAAGCTTTTAAAGCTTAGTAAGCCATATACAAATAAACTTATCATCAAAGAAAATATACACCATATTATAAATGTAAACCATAGCCAAATACATTCACAAACCTCATAGTTCACATACATTTCACATATTCCCAATTCACTTGCACATATAACATATTTTCTCATACTTATATCACATATCTTCAATTGCACATATACTTACTTTTCATTCTCATACATTGTTTATATTTCAAACGTACCTGAGTCAGATACACATTCACATAACCATTCGTTTCTTGAAATACGCATTGAAACATTCAGAATTAATAAGGATACTCGGATAGCTCAGAAAGCTCGTAAAATGCCAACGTCCCAGACGTGGTCTTATATGTAATCAAACATCGATGCCACTATCCCAGACAGGGTCTTACACGAAATCATATACGATGCCAATGTCCCAGACATTGTCTTACATGTAAATCTCAAATCGATGCCAATATCCCAGATGTGGTCTTACACGATATCACATCTCGAAAACCTATGTCATGACATATGTATCCTAACTATTCCTATGGTTCGTACAGGGCTTTTCGGACGTCGTCACATTTTCGAAACTTTCTCGATTTTACATATGCATATTCCATATTCATCCATCACATTTCAATTATCGCATATAAGCATAATCACACATTTATTTATATATAGACTTACCTCGTACGTATACAGATGAAAATAAACGAATATTCAATGACTTTCGATTTCCCCTGATCTAATTCTGTTTTCTTTGGTTCTTGATCTATACAGATTCAAATTTGAGTTATTCAGTCTCACATTCATCCCATTAAATTCATAAACATATATTTAGGGTATTTTACAAATTAGCCCTCATATTTTCATACTTTTACATTTGTCCTTATTCACAAAAACACAAAATATACAAAATCCAAGAAAATTATAGTTAGGCCGAATATTCCCTTATTCATACAAGACCATATCTTTCATTTATTTCACATTTTAGTCCTTCAAATTTTTATTTTCACACTTTAGCCCCTAATTTGCAAATTCATCAAAAATTCCAATACAAAACATATTTATCTAACACATATCTTTCATATTTCATCAATTAACATCACAAAGCTCACAAAATCAACAATGGCATTACTCAAAATCATCATCAAATTCTAAAATTGAGCACGGGCTTGCTAGAATACTAAGCAACGATCTCAAAAAAGTAGAAATTATCAAAAACCAAAGCAAAACATACCTTAAATCAAAGCTTGGAAGTGCCGAACCCTAAATAGCTTCCCAAGCTCTTTTCTTTTCTTTATTTCAGTTGTAAATGAAAGAATATGAACATAATTTGTCTTTGTTTAATTAAAATATAACTTAATTATCAAATTATAAATTTATCCATAATTAAAACCGTTTAAAAAATTCATTTAATAGCCATTTATATCAAATTCCACTACCAATGGTCTAATATCAATGTGAGGACCTTTCATTTAATAAGCCATGGCAATTAAGCACTTTAAACAAACAACTTTTGCATTTTCTACGATTTAGTCCTTTCATCAAAATTAAGCACACAAATGATCAAATTTTCATACAAAAATTGCACATATCAATTCACATATTATCAGCATAGAAAATAATATTAAAATATTTTTTTGACTCAGATTTCTGGTCCCAAAACTACTATTCTGACTAGGGTCTAAACTGATCTGTTACAGAGGTCTTGTGTTCAAGTTGTTGAGTGGGCAAAATTTTTGTTTGCTCATCAGAAGAGTTTGAGATGGACTAAAATTCTGATGTTAGTAGGGGTAGTGGACGGTTTTGGGAGTGAGGGAGTGATTTTTGGAGGAAAATAAGGGATTGAGGGAATATTCAAATTCCATTGTTGTTTTTTTCCAAATTTTGGTTGCTCTCTTTTCCCCAAAAACCCTCTATCAAATTTTCTTCTTTTTCTTCCCCTCTGACTTCCTATTTTCTTCCTCTTTTTACCTTTTTACAAATTCGGCTACTCTCCTTTTCAGTTCTTTCATTTTCGCTTGTGGAATCACACCATGTTTTGTTGCTTTGGGTAAGTGTTTTAAGCATAACTATAGTTTCATTTCTAAATTGTTGATCATAGATTTTTGTGTTCTTGACAGTAAGGAATCGTTTGGAGTAGGACTCTCCTTTGGTGAAATTTCAATCTAGTGCATTGGGGTTTCAAGGTCAGTATTATTTGAATGGAATGGAGGTATTGTCAGTTTTGTGGTTTTTTACAAATCATGGATTAAGGCTAATGTTAGAGTTGATGGTTCAATATTTAGGTTTGGATCATCTCGGGAGTGGTTAAAGCATCAAACGATTCCAGGTGTGTACTTGATTACACAGAAAATGAGAATCGACAAAACCCGAAAAATGAATCTGTCAATGCCACACAGGCGTGTGGTCGCTTGTATGGTAGGCCGTGTAACAGTACACGGGCGTGTGGTCGACAAGGCCATGTCGCGCACGAAGGACATAGTTGTGTGATGGTTGGATGAGGCTATGTGAGACACACGGGCTCGACCAATTGGGCCATGTGGGCCACACGGGCGTGTGGTACCACACAGGTGAACCACACGGTCGTATGGGAGTCTAGGCTAGGCCAGGGCCAATTGGGGCCGTGTGGGCCACACAGGTATGTGAGCCCACAAGGGCAGACCACATGGGCATGTGAGCCTATTTTTCTAAAAAGTTCTAAAAGGTTGCACGGGTCACCCAAGTCGACTGTGGACCTATTGTAGGGTCGGTAAGCGCTACTTAGACCCTTAAATGAGTACTCTGACTGTCTGATTTCTTAATTAAGTATGAACTGTGATATCTAAACTAATGGTATGACCTGATTGTTTGCATACTAGCATGACATATTATACATGTTGCATTGCATTTGGGTGGGTTGATGAAGTTGAAGGAAGTATTTGAAAGGCTTACAAAGCCTGTTATCTGGCTGCTAGGCTGCATAATTTTGATTAGGTGCTGCATTTCAATACTGTAGGGTGTGTACGGATGGATGGGTGACCTAGACCCTATTTGGTGTACAAGGATGGGTGGGTGTTTTTAAACCCTACATAGTGTGTAGGGATGGTCGGAGTTGGTGTCTGGGCTAGTGGGTTGTATTCTGATATTCTGTTCTGATTCTCTATCTAAGCGGGCTAAAGCCCAAATTGATTTTGAATTGGCCCCAGCCCTAGACTGTTTGTTTTTAATTTCTGATAATTATTTTGTATGTATAATATGGGTGGGGATTACACACTGAGTTGTGAAACTCACCATTTTCTGCTTAATCTGTTTAGGTAATCCCCAGCATTAGACGGATCAGTGTAGTGGTAGACTCGACGGTGGCCACGAATAATTATAGACTGGTTTATTATCTTCCCTCAAATTTATTACCTATTTGGGGTAACTTTTATGTAGACGGGACATTATGGACTGTTTGCTTTAAAATTGTGGGATTTTAACTGTTTTTATCACTTCAATCTGATTACTCCAAATATGGGTTTCAAAACAAGTAAAACTAAGATTTCATCAAATGGTAATGGTCTTTTTCCAAAATAAATGATTTTAAAAGCTTCCACAATGAAAAGCATTTTGAAATTGAATAACGATATGTAATTGAACAATGTTTTGAAAATGAACATCACAGTTTTAAAGTAATGTAAGATAATGAAACGAGGTTAAGTGGATTTCAAATTTTATTCCATGTGATATCGCTAGATTTGGCCATAACATTCAGGCCGGGTTTGGGGTGTTACAATATTGATGATTTGAGAATGTGAATTTGGTATGAAATTGAATGGCTTATTGTGATACTTGTGTGTCTTATGGTTGATGGTATTCATATAGCATGAATTGAACTTGGTTTAGATGATTTTAAATGCCATTTGAAGACATGATCATATGCAATTTTGGTTGGTAAAGGTGAATTCAAATTGGGTGAGAAATGTGGCTTGTAAACTAGCCTATTTTTGTCCACACGAGTAGAGACCGAGCGTGTGTCTCAGCTGTGTGTGACACACGGTCAGGTAACATGGCCATCTGTCCCCTGTAGCATTTAATGAAAACAAGTCAGCTAGTTACACGGGCTAGTACACGGGCATGTGGTTGGCTGTGTGACACAAGTCAGAGAGTTACACGGGGTAGGACATGGTCTGGGACATGGCCATGTGATCCCATTTCGAATGTCCACACGGCCTGTGACACGGATGTGTCTTTTGGTCGTGTGAGACACACGGCCTGGCCACATGGGCGTGTGTCCCCTGTATCCAGAAATTTTCAATGTTTTTCTAAAATTTTCATAAGTTATCGGTTTAGTCTCGAACCACTATTAGTGCAAGATTTGGGCTTTGTAGGCTCGTATTAGGGACATTGTGATTGACATTGAATGATGTACATTTGGAATTAGAAATTGTATGTGAAATGTATGCTTTTGAATTAAGTCTGGTAATGTTCTGTAATCCTATTCTGACAATAGATATGGGTTAGGGGTGTTACATTTTATTGGTATTAGAGCTACGATTTAGTCGATTCTAGGACTAACATAGCGTATGTGAGTCTAGTTATACATACCATATTTAACCTGTGACAGTGTGATATTTCCTGACATCTTTTAAATCATGTTTTCATATAGTAAATAGATTCCAATCGAGCTGACTTTGATGATGTAGATAGTAATGCGCCAGCCTTCATTCATGGAGCCGTGCCATCTGAATCGAGACCCGTATATGAGGGTTGTGGAGGAGAGGCCAAAGAAGACTTCTTTCAAATGATGAATGAATGGTGTTTTGAGTATGTCCGAACAAATCTGACTAATCAGCAACCTCCACCCCACCTATTCCCCAACCGGTCCCCGTAGCTTCTTAAGGTTTGGAATCTTTACGGTTGAAAAAGCCACTTTTTGATAAAATTAGAAAGCACGGGGATGAAGAGTTTAGAGCTACTATTGATGATAATCTTGAGAGAGCTAAGTTTTGGCTTGAGAATACTATCCGAGTATTTGATGAATTGTCCTGTACGCCCGTGGAATATTTTAAATGCGCTGTATCTCTCTTGAAAAAGACTGCATACCAATGGTGGAATACTTTGATATCTGTGGTACTGAGAGAAAGAGTCATGTGAGAATTCTTCTAGACTGAGTTAGAAAACAAATACATAAGCAAATGATTTATCGATCAAAAGCCTAAAGAGTTTTTGGAGATGAAACAGGGTCATATGACTGTACCTGAATATGAAAGAGAGTTTGTGAGACTGAGCAAGTACACCCGAGAATGTGTCTCTACTGAAGAGATTATATGCAAATGGTTTGAAGATGGGTTAAATGAAGATATTAAGCTTTTAGTCGGGATTCTTGAATTGAAAAAGTTTGTTGGGTTAGTTGACAGAGCTTGCAAAATCGAAGAGTTTAGCCGAGAAAAGAGAAAAGTCGATTCTGAAGCTAGAGATTTGAGAAGGAGAATTACGGGAAAGTCTTATCAATCAGCATATAAGAAATTTTAGTCGAGATAGAGACACAAGACATTTTACTCCTAAATCTTGGGCTACGTCTATAGCTAGTGCGATAGTGTTAGAAATGCTAGACCCGAGTGTAACAATTGCAATAAGCTGCATTATGGTGAACATAGGGTGAAGAGCGGAGCATGTTTCAGATGTGGATCCCTTAATCACTATCTCAGAGATTTCCCAGAGAGGTTTGTGAATGAAAAAGCTCATACGGCGAACTGAGTAATACGCTGCTAGAGGGAGACAATCCCAAAACACTGGAAATACAAGTGGTAATCTTGGTGTTACGAGAGATTCTATAGTGAAGTCCGATGCATGAGCACCAGCTAGAGCTTATGCTATTCGCGCATGCGAAGACGCATCATCACTAGATGTTATCATCGATACTTTCTCTCTTCATAACACTGAAGTAGTTGTATTGATTGATCTTGGATCGACTCATTCAGATGTCTGCATGAATTTAGTGTCTAGTAAGAGTTTACCTATTGGGTTTACTAAATTTGTGATTAAAGTATCGAACCCCTTAGGCCAGTATGTCCTAGTTGATAAAGTTTGCAAGAATCATCCTTTAATAACCCGAGGTTACAATTTTTCAGCTAATTTGATGCTTTTACTGTTTGATGAGCTTGACGTGATTCTGGGTATGGATTGGTTGACTCTACACAATGCAGTTGTGAATTGTCAACGAAAGACTATTGAGTTGAAATATCAAAACAGTGAAATTATTCGTATTGCATCTGATGATTCGAGTAAGTTGCCTATAGTGATATTGACGATGTTAGCTCGGAAATATGTAAGAAAGGTTGTGATGCTTACCTTGTGTATGTACTGGATACAAAAGTATCTGAATCAAAGATTGAATCACTGCCACTGGTTTGTGAATATCTGGATGTGTTTCCAAAAGAGTTACCTGGGTTGCCACCGATAAGAGAGGTTGAATTTGCTTTAAAATTAGTACCTGGGACATCACTGATATCGATAGCTTCGTACAGAATGGCTCCTACAAAGTTGAAAGAGTTGAAAACTCAGTTGCAAGAATTAACAAATAGAGGTTTTGCACGACCTAGTTTTTTGCACGGGGGTGCACCAGTTGTATTTGTAAAGAAGAAAGATGGAACAATGGGAATGTGTATCGATTATCGATAACTCAATAAAGTTACGATCAAGAATAAGTATCCTCTACCAGGAATCAATGATTTATTTGATCAACTGAAAGGAGCAATAGTGTTTTCAAAGATTGATTTGAGATCTTGTAACACCCCAAACCCGACCCAAACGTTATGGCCAAATTCGATGGTGTCACATAGAATGGATTTTGAAAACAGAGTCGAAATGATAAAACCCTTTTTAGTTTTCCAACACTTGATTGCTTATGTTTGTTGCTGTAACATTAGTTCATTTAATTAATTGGACTTTTTAGTGCGGAAGCTTACGAAAATTGTGTTGTTTAAGCAAAACTGTTCGTGTTTAGGAAAAATCTTAGCTCTAGAAAAATCCATATTTTGTCGAGTTTTGTAGTAATAAAACCATAAAACGCATCCAAAACCCAAATTAAAGCAACAATCCTTAAAGTTCAAATATTAAAAAAATACCAGAAATGAATAAAAAAATGAAGTAAAAACCGTGTTTGCAATCAGTTCATAATATGTGGTCACCATGAGGCTCTATCACACTGATCCGCCTAAGTCTAAGGATTACTTGTAAGAACAGACAGAAAAGGGGTGAGTTTACGTAAACTCAGTGTGCAACCCAACAGAATTAAGAATGAACACAGCCAAAATATCACAAATCAGACAGGTACAGATTTAGGCCTAGACCTATTTCAAATATAGATACTGATATGAAAATCAGAAATCAAAAATCAGAATCCTACCCCCATCCTCAACACACCATCCTCAACCATCCCAGCACACCATGTGGGGTTTAAAACACCCACCCAACACTACACACCATATTGTGTCGATGTGACACATAATAGATAAAGTGCAGCCTTGATCCCAGAAAATAGGTGATAATCACCTTTCAGAATACTTCCTCCATGTATATATCATCACACCTAGATCAAATACAAAAATAAAAAATATAGAAACTACGTGTTATACATGCTCACTATGCGTAGTTACGGATAACAGAATAATCAATCATGCACGCAGATATCATGCCAAAATTAGTATATCAGACTATCAAATCATACAAATTAGGGTTTTATTTAGCCTTTACCGACCCTACAATAGGATTATAGTCGTTTGGGATGACCCGTGCAAACCTAGGGAAAAATTCAGAATTTTGGGCCCATATGCCCGTGTGGGCTCACATGCCCAGATTGGCCTAGCCCATGTGGATCACACAGCTTGGCCTAAAATCCCACATGCCCGTGTGGACTGCCCGTGTGGGCTTACACGCTCGTGTGGTCCACACACCCAATTTGGCCTAGCCTATGTGGCATCGACAGAATCATTTTTTGGCTTTTGCCGGTTCTAGTTTTTCTATGTTTTGGGTACACACCTGATATCGTTTCGAAGCAGAGACACTCCCGAGACTACAAGCACCTAAAAATCAGAATACCTAACATGTTTTAGCAACCAAAGTTGAATCAACAACTCAATTGATTCAAGCCTAACAACTTACCACCATAGAAACGATTGTAGGAGGAATCTTAAACCGTTGAAGTGACTTCCACAGACTCACCACCTTCTCCTATGCCATAGAATTCAACCATTAAATGACTAACAAGAAGATTGCCCAAACTTCTAACATTTGATTAACAACAATAAACCCAACTTTACTTACCAAGCCGACTAGCGAACACAATGAACTGAAAGAAATGGATTTTGAAAGAATAGGTGGAAACACACGAATTAAAGAGGAAGAACACAGAAGAACCGAATAGAGAATAGGCACAAATCACATCAAAACTTTGGGGAAGAAAACCAAAATTTTTGAAAAAGAAAAAGAAAAATAAAATTTTGATAACCCCCTAAATCCCTTAATTATCTCCCATAATCCCTAAACTTATAACTTTCCCAGAATTTTGACCCGACTAAAACTCTATCAGATACCTGAGCAAAAATAATACCCATGCTTGTACAGGGATTCGAACACAAGACGTCCACACAACACACCCCTTACCACTCGAACCAGTAGGCTCATTCTAATATGGATTTACAGGTAATTAAATATAAGCACGTTCCCCAGGTGTAGGGCGTAGATAAGAAAAACATCAAACTTAGCCAAATGTAAGACTTAAACTTGGGACCTCTCACACACACCCAGAAGGTTTAACCACTGACGCAGATACACAGTTGTGTAAAACAATTATGAAGCAGAAACAAAAGATTGAGGCGTTACAACTCTACCCCCTAAAAGAAATTTTGAGCTCGAAATGTACCTAATTAGAATAGGTGAGGTTACTACTAACACATCGAGTCATCAGGTTCCCACGTAGCTTCTTTAGTGCTATGATTCTGCCACAGCACCTTCACTAAAGGAATGGACTTATACCTTAGAACTTTAACATCTTGCTCAAGAATCTGAACCGGCTCCTCCTCAAAAGTCAAATTCAGTCTAACCTGTAATAGTTCGTTTTAAGGCCAAATTAGAACAATGGTTTCGGGACCAAAAATCTGAAGTAGGAAACTTTATTGTGATAATATTTTATGGTCTATAGTATGATTGCATGCATGTGTGAAAATTTTGTTAAGAAATTTTATCAACAGAGGGTCCAATTTAGTTAGTAGGACTAAATTGCAAAAAGTGCAAAATATGTGTTCTAGAAGTTTTGGGTGTCTATTTATTATGATGTTTAAATTGGATGTCTTTATTTAGTAATTAGACCATTATATCTCATGATAGGCAAAAATGGACCTTAAGGGCATTAAGGGCATTTAGCTAATTAATGGACTAATAAGTAAAGAAAGATGAAATTTTTGTCCATCTTCTTCCTCCCATAGCAAAAAATTTCAATGAGTGCATAGCTAGGGTTTTGGCCACTTTCAAGCTTGATTGTAAGTCCATTCTAGCACTGTTTTTTAATGATTTTTACGTTTTCGAAATCCTCGTAACCTAATTTATCGTTTTCAAGTACTAATTTGAAGTATTAGCAAAGTTTAAAATTCTACCCATGTTAGACATGCAAGTATTTTGATGTTTAATGGTAGAATATGAATGTTAGTTGTGTGATAAACAACTTTTGCTAGGCTATTTTCGGTGAAAATGTCAAAAAGGACCTATTTGCAAAAGTTGTAAAATGTGTGTAGAAAATGTAAATAAATGAAAAATGTGGACTGCTATAAGCATGTATAAGGTTCGACTAGGCTTGGGTTTTGAAAAAATGAACACATTTCATTTTACGAGCCTAGGGACTAAAGTGTAAATAAGTGAAAAGTTAGGGGTAAAAATGTAAATTTTTCATAATCTGATTTTTGGATTAAATTGAATAATGTGATAATTAAATGAGTTAAAATTGTTATTATAGATAAAAGAAATGAGGTTCGGACTTAGATCGGGAGAAAAACAAGGTGTTAGACAATTAGGTACTTATTCTACTATTTTGTACCGAGGTAAGTTTGTATGTAAATAATGCATCGTCAATTTATGTTTTAATGCTTTAATATTATATGAATTTTATGATTGACCTTTTGGATATATTTGTTAAAGTTTCGACAAGTGAGAAATCTCGATTAAACCTTAGAAATAGAATAGGATACGAGTGACATGTCACTAGAAATCTATGTGTATGTGATCCGGGTGCTGATCTTGTACGTCCTACCAGTGGCTAGGTATTTTGGCATATGTTGCAGATACCTGTCAGCATGTGTGAGTAGCACTGGGTAGCCATGTCACGACTGCCAGCTTGTGTGAGTAGACCCGTGACTAGTTCAAGAACGAGCATATATGTGAAATGAGATATGAATAGCTTGGCTACATATGTGGCACTTATGTGCAAGCTTTCCAAGTATCTGTTAATATTTCGAATGTTCAATAGGAATTGTTAAAGATGTGAAAGTATGTGGTTGTGTTACGATTTGGTACAGGTATGTACGTGAAATTCATAAGTATGAATGCTATAAGTGATAAACTTTTAGTAAGATTGTGAAGAGTAAGTTATGCTTATGTGGATTTATTATTTACATATGAATTGCATGATAATTTATGTGTTTAAGATGTTTATTATTTACATATGAGCTTACTAAGCTATTTAGCTTACTCTATTTTATTTCCTTTGTTTTATAATGTCACCAAGATAGCTCGAGATCGGAGATCGTCGGAGACTCGCCTCACACTATCAAAAACATTATTTTGGGTATTAAAGAAAATATTATTTTGAGAGTATGGCATGTATAGGGGACTTGGTTATTTTGTTATGTGTCATAATTGATTTAGTCAAACATGTTGGCTTATTGGTTGAAAGTTTATTTTGTATAAGGCCATTGGAAATTGGCTAATGTTAGCTATATATATATAATCATATGATGATGCATTTCACAAATGTGGAAATTTGTATGATTTGGGTTGATGAGTATGTAAAGTTTAAGTACGATAGATATAGCATGAGAATGATGTGTCAATATATTGATTGTGGACATTTGGTTACTTAAGTATGCTATGTTTTGTACCTATGAATTGGTGTTTGTGTGTACGTGTAATTGGGTGGCAAATGGCTTGATAAATAGCCTTTATTTTTTCCACATGGATAGACACACGGGCGTGTGTCTAGGCCGTGTGTGACACACAGTTTGCCCCGTGGGCATGTGGATAGGCCGTGTGTCCCCTACACCTTAATTTGGAGAAACAGAATGCTCAGAATTAAGCACACAAGTAGAGACACAGGCGTGTGTCTTAGCCGTGTGGACATCACGGCCACGAACACTGACATGTGCCCTGGACATGTGAAGTTTGCACCTATTTTTATGAAATTAATTTTCCACATGGCCTAGTGACATGGGCATGTGTCTTGGCCATGTGAACTCAATTTAGTCATGAGTTACAAGTTAGAGAGTTACATAGGGTAGGGAGACGGGCATGTGTGACCACATGGCCTACCCACACGGGCGTGTGACCCCTGTGTAATAGAAATTTTCTAAGTTTATTGAAAAATTTTCCAACGTTCTTGGTTTAGTCTCGAACCTCTCCCAATGTATGTTTTGGAAATTGTAGGCTCGTTTTAGGGACTTTATGATTGAATGTAAATGGTTTTAATTTGGACACAAATTCATGTCCCGTAATGGTATGTTTGTTCGCATGGTAAGTCCGGTAATGCCTCGTTCCCTGTTCTAGCATTGAATCTGGGTAAGGGGTGTTACATAACCTCAATTTCCTCAACAGATACCACATGAGATAGATCAGACTGATATCACCTCACATTGAAACATGGAACACCTCATGAATATGGTCCAGTTCAGGGGGTAACTCCAACTGATAAGTAAATGGTCCCACAAGTTTCAGAATCCGATACGACCCAATAAACCTTGGGCTCAGCTTACCCTTACAACCCAATCGCAAAACCTTCTTCCATGGAGAAACCTTAAGAAACACGAAGTCCCCCATAGAGTACTCAATTTCACACCTTTTCAGATCTACATAAGACTTCTATCTATCAGGAGCCGCCTTCAGACTATCCCAAATCAGTCTAACCTTATCCTCGGTCTCAGAAACCAACTCAAGACCTAAAAACCGACGTTCACCCAACTCAGTCCAACATAGTAGAGTACGACATTTACGACCATACAGACCTCGTAAGGTGCCATCTAAAACTAGCCTGGAAGCAGTTATTGTAGGTGAACTCAACCAACAACAGATAATCCTGAAATCAATCACACAACTCCGAAGCATATCCTCCAATATTTGAATTACCCTCTTAGATTGACCATCTGTCTGAGGATGGAACGTAGTACTAAAGCCCAATCTTAAACCCAGATCCTCATGCAATTTCTTCTAGAACCAAGAAGTAAAGCGAGGATCTCTATCTGAAATAATCGAGACAGGAACCCCATGCAGTCTTACTATCTCAAATATATACAGTTTTGCCAACATTTGCAGAGAATAGTCTGTCCGAACCGGAATAAAGTGAGTAGACTTGGTCAATCAATCTACGATGACCCAAATAGAATCCTCCTTTGTGGGTTTCAAGGGTAATCCATTAACAAAATCCATCATCATTCGTTCCCATTTCAATAAGGGAATCTTAACCGGTTGTAACAAACCTGAAGGCAACTGATGCTCAGCCTTAACTTGCTGGCACGTCAGACATTGAGCGACAAAATCCGTAACCTCACGCTTCAACCTCGACCACCGATACAACTCACGAAAGTGACGATACATCTTATTCCCACTAGGATGCATAGCATAAGGGCTACTATGCGCCTCCCTAAAAATTGACTGTCTCAAACCCATATAATTCGGTACGCAAATCTGACCACGAAAACACAATACTGCATCATTATTCAACCCAAAATCTGAAGTGCTGCCACTCTCAACCTGACGAAACCATAAACTTGGAGACTCATCCCCCAACTATTTATCTCGAATCTGACTAATCCAAGTCGACTTAACTTGCAACTCAGCTAGCAGACTCCCATCATCAAACAGACAAAGGCGAGCAAACATCACCCTCAGATTAGTCATCACTCTTCGACTTATAGCATCGGCCACCACATTGGCCTTACCAGGATGGTACTTGATTGTGTAGCCGTAATCCTTAAGCAATTCAATCCAATGGCACAGCCTAAGGTTCAGCTCCTCCTTAGTAAGGAGATACTTGAGACTTTTGTGATCAGTGTAGATAATCCACCTCTCACCATATAGATAATGCCTCCAGATTTTCAACGCAAACACTATTATAGCCAAATCGAGATCATGCGTTGGATAATTTGCCTCGTGTGTCTTAAGCTGATGGGATGCATAAGCTACAACTTTCCTATCTTGCATCAGTACACATCCCAAACCGACGTGTAATGCATCACTGCATACCAAAAATTCTTTACCAGATTCAGGCTGTATCAAAATAGAAGCCTGAGTCAGAATAGACTTGAGCTTTTCAAAGCTCGACTTACTGCGCATCAGTCTAGACAAATGAGACACCTTTACATAGAAGTTTAGTTAAGGGCACTGTAATCAAAGAGAATCTTTCCATAAAACATCGATAATACCCCGCCAGACCCAGAAAACTGTGGATTTCAGACACTTTCTTAGATTGTTTCCTATCCAATACAGCCTCAATCTTTCTAGAAACAACACAAATCCCCTCAGCAGCAATTACATGCCACAGAAAAGTCACTTCATGCAACCAAAACTCACACTTGTTAAATTTAGCGTAGAGCTGTTTTTCACACAAAGTCTGAAGTACCACCCTAAGATGTTCGTCTTGTTCATCTTTAGTCTTAGAATATACCAAAATATCATTAATGAAGACCACAATGAACCGATCTAAATACAGCTGGAACACTCTGTTCATTAGATCCATAAAAGCCGTCGGAGCATTTGTCAGACCAAAAGGCATCACTAGGAACTCGTAATATCCATAACGAGTCCTAAACACGTCTTATGTACATCAGCTTCCTTAGCCCTTAACTGATGACACCCAGAATGAAGATCAATCTTGGGAACACAAAAGCCCCTCGAAACTGATCAAATAAATCATCAATCCTTAAAAATGGATACTTATTCTTCACGGTTAGTTTGTTTAATTGTCGATAATCAATGCACATCCTCATGGTCCCATCCTTCTTCTTAACAAACAAAACTAGTGCTCCCTAAGGAGACACCCTAGGATGGATGAAACCATGATCCAGTAACTCTTGCAATTGAGCCTTAAGCTCCATAAGCTCCTTCGGTGCCATTCGATAGGAGGCGATAGACACCTAAAGTTGTACCTAGAAGAAGCTCAATCCCAAACTCCACTTCTCGATTTAGAGGTAAACCTGATAACTCCTCAAGAAAGATGTCTGGAAAGTCCCTTATAGTTCTGATATCCCTTACAGTAAAGTCCCCAAAAGCAAAAACACTAATGTAGGCCAAGTACCCCTCACACCCTTTTCGAACCAGTTTCTCAGCCATAAAAGTAGAGATTACATTAGACAGATAATCTCGACACTTGCTAATCACAACCACCTCATCTTCATCCTTAAGTCTTAAGAATGACCCTCTTAGTCGCACAGTCCAAACTAACTCGATGCTCGACCAACCAGTCCATACCTAGAATCAATCGAACTCCCCAAACAAAAGCTCCATCAAATTAGCCAGAAAGATCGCCCTTTGCACCACTAACGGTACATCTCTATAAAACTTACTAACCTGAAGAGATTGCCCTAAAGGACTCAGTACAGTAACCTCACTCGAAGTGCTCTTAATAGAACTCCCTAGGGTTTTAGATATTAAACTAGCTTTGTAAGAGTGAGTAGACCCTATATCTATCAAAGTAGTGTATGGTACATCAAAAATAAAGAACGTACTGGTGATGATGTCGGGAGCATCTCTATCCTCTTAGCGTTGTGTGGTATAAACCAAAACAGGCCACGTCACCTCTGTTTGACCAACATCTCTGCCCCGTGCTCTCTGTCCTCGACCGATACCATTACCACCCCTACCTTGATCACGGCCCCTAGTGTCACGGGTCGCAGTTCAAAGCTTGTGACCATCGCACTAAGTACATCCAATGGATGTCTATTATTTAGATCGGGATCATTTGGCCCACAAGAATTGGCTCAATTCAAGGAACTGTTGGAGAAGCCTGTCAGATTAAAGCCTGGTTGGCCCGATAATGAAGATATGGCAACTTCAGCTAATTTGGTAACTAATCTTAGAAGATAGAGGGAATCATATCTTGTAAAGATTAGAATAGATTTGATATGGCATATATATTGTAATCTTGACTGTCGGTTTTTGGGGAGCTCAACTATAAACAGAGAGCCTCCCCCTCATTTGTACTAACTTCATTCATTGTTTCATTATTCTTTGTGAATAAGAGAATAGAGAGCATTTACTCAAACACTTTGTGTACGCTCTTTTTGTTGTTCTTCATTTTTCTCCTCTTTGCCCTCTTAGCTTCGACTTTTCCCTTGCTCGAACTAAGCTTCTTGGGCTCATTGTCTAATTTATTGTCCCCTTCAATGACAAACTTCTTCGGACACTTCTGCACCTTATGCGGACCATGACATCAGAAACACTCTACTGGCTTCTTCTCGCTTTCCTCCTCTCTGGCTTCGACACCCCGTGCGCTCGAACCAAGTCCTAAGGCCTTTTCCACCGGCTTCTTCTTAAGCGTGAATTTCTTCAGACAATTCTTTAATATATGTGGACCATTATAGAGAAAGCATTTCAGCATGTACCTTTTCCTCTTGGGTTTTTTTTCCCCACTCGTGGTTTCCCATTACCACCATTATAACCGTTGTCATTGCCATCAACATTATCTTCATTGTGATCCTTTTCACATACGCCCCTTTCCTCAGACTTGGAAGATCGAAGCTTGTCTTTCCCTAGACCAAGCTTTACCATGAACTTTACTACCGTCATGGCCTCCGATAGCTTTTGGACACCTCTTTGTTCCACCTCCTATCTGACCCATGACTTTAATCCATTTTGAAAAGCAAGCAATGCTTCTTTCTCGGTCACATCTGAAACTTAGAGTATGAGTTCCTTAAACTCTCCAACATACTTCCCCACTATGCCCTGTTGCATTACCCCTTGCAACTTTGCTCAAGCTTCTTCCTCGACAAACTTTGGGTAAAACTGTCCCTTTAATTCACATTGGAACTCTTGCCACGTCCCAATTTCACCTTGCCTTTTATCTGTGGTCCTACCTTGCCACCATAAAAGTGCAATATCAATAAGAAACATTGAAGTAGTATTTACCTTAACTACATCATCCATGATGCCTTTGGCATGGAAGTAGTTTTCCATCCTCCATAAGAAATTATCCATACCACGTGCAGACCTTGTCCTCCCAAACTCTTTCGGCTTTGGGACATCCTCGTAATTGAGTGCTGCACTTAACACTCCTTTCTCCACGGCTGCTTGACACAAAGCCAACTCTCTCTCGAGCTCTTTTATTCTTGTGCTCAAAGCCATCATCGTGGCCATTTTTTCCTCCTTCAAAGCTTTTACCATGGCTTCGAGAGCATCGTTCCTCTCTGTCAGCTTCTTCCTTTAGGAATCTAGTAACTCTTACACGCTATCCTTTTGGGAAGTGAGACACATGGTCACAAAGTCCCTAAACTGCTCCCTCAAGTCCTCAATACTTTCACCAAGTGCATTGTCTGACTCTTTTACGTCTTCCATGGACTCCTCAAGTTTACCTGTGGGTTCTTTAATAGTCGACAGCAACTCCCTCAAAAACTTTCTCAACCATCTTTGTCCAAACTCTTCTTTTGACATCACAACAGTGCCTTCAAACCAATAGCTTGGATACCACTTATCACAAGGCTAGATCTTTCATCTCAAGATCCATGCGACCTTAGGCAATTTGTTCATTCCAAACTCACCTAAGTCAGCATTTACTCAAGTGAGGATTCCTTAAGAACTCCTCCAAGGCACCAATTATAGAGAGGAAGTGATTTATACCAAAAGAAGCAACAAAAGAACAACAGAAAGAACAACGTTCAAAGCAATCCGTAATCAAAGAAAAGGCAACGTCCAAGCTTGGTGAGTCGTCAGAGAGGCTTCCACCCAATGAAAAGGTGAGTTTTTCATCGAACTTAGAGGAAGAAGTTGCGATGAAAAATAGTGAAGCTGGGACCAATGAAGCTCAAGTTGAGTGAAGCGTCAAAGTTGGCTGAGTCATCGACAAGGCTTCCACCTATGGGTGAGGTGGGTGATGCATCGGACTTCAAGGAAAAAGAAGTGATGCACGAGGGACAGTTGATCCAAGTAAATGCAAAAGTACATTCTGAACACTTTGATAGTGTGTTGCATTCCAACCTGTTGACTTGGTAAGAATGCAGGGTCCCTTTCAAAGCTTTTGAGCAAAGAGGCCAAGACACTGTAGGCAAAGTGAAGCCAAGTGTTTTGAATTAAGAGGATTTTGTTCGAGTGAAGTTAGAATGTGGGCAAGAGAGTGACATAACTTTTTGTCATCGAGATGTACAAACGAGTAGCATGACTAGAGTTAAGAAGTAGAGGAAGTCGATGCAAAAGTCCCGAACGAAGGGAAAAACTAAGGTGTCGAGACGAGATTGAGGCAAATCAAGTCAGTGCCATTCAAAAGTCGTAACGAGAATGTTGCGAGAATGGGTAGGGGAGAAAGTCACGGGCTGCAGTTCAAAGTCCATGACTATCGTACAAAGTGCATTCAGTGGAGGTCTATTATTTAGATGTGGATCATCTGGCCCATGAGAACTGGCCCGATTCAAGAAACTATTGGAGAAGCCTATCAGATTAAAGCATGGTTGGCCCGACAATGAAGATATGGCAACTTAGGCTAATTTGGTAACTAATCTTAGAAGATAGAGGGAATCATATCTTGTAAAGATTAGATTAGATTTTATATGACATACCTTGTAAATTCCTAAAATTAAGGGATAAGGTTAATCTCGTCCGTCGATGTATTGTAATATTGACCGTCAATTTTGGGGGAGCTCAATTATAAATAGAGTGCCTCCCCCTCATTTGTACTAACCCTATTCATTGTTTCATTATTCTTTGTGAATAAGAGAATAGAGAGTATTTACTCAAACACTTTGTGTGCACTCTTTTTGTTGTTCTTTTGGTGCTTCTTTTGGCATAAATCACTTCCACTCTATATTTGGTGCCTTGGAGGAGTTCTTGTGGAATCCTCACTTGAGTAAAGGCTGGCTTAGGTGAGTTTGGAACGAATGGATCTGTAACACCCCAAACCCGGTCTAGACGTTATGACCAGATCTGGTGCGTCACATGATCCTAACCTACGCTTATAACCTTTTTACTTGTTGAGACTTAGGTGAGGTTCGAATCAAATTAGAGAGCTTGCGAAAAACCAGTTCATTAATCCTTAAAGTTATCCATAGTTAATCTTAAAGCATTTTGAAAACATAGTTAAGATTTTGAAATCCGCGCAGCCTACGTCTAGTAGATTCGATATAGCAGGATTTAAAACATTAAAGAAAATAAACCCATAAAGAAAATTTAAAAGCGGCCTTATTACAAATTTAAAACCCAAAAATAACTTAATAATAAGATACTTTAAACAAAATGAAAACCAGTACTGCAGATACTGTGGCCACTCCGAATCTCTCGCAGCTCCAAGCCCACTATGGTTGAGGGTTACCTGCAGGGATTAATTAAAAAGGGTGAGTTTGGCAACTCAGTGTGCAACAATATCTCAACCATAGGCCAAAACAGATCAAGCCTCAGAAACAGGTTTAATTGGGCCTTGGCCCATTACAGGAATCAGATTAAGCCCAAAGGCCCATAACAGAAACAGATCAGATATAACATTATGCAAACAAAACCCAACCCAAATCCATCCTTAGCACCCCCGTACCAGCCTTACACCATGTGGGGAGACTACTCGACCCACCCAACCGCTACACGCCACAGATATTTGCAGCGAGGCTGCCAGATATAATTTGCAGTAAGACTGCCAGATAACATTTGCAGCGAGGCTGCCAGATATATTTGCAGTAAGACTGCCAGATAACATTTGCAGCGAGGCTGCCAGATATATTTGCAGCGAGGCTGCCAGATATTGTGACGAGGTCACCAGATATAAATATTGTGGCGAGGCCACCAGATTTGCAGCGAGGCTGCCAGATAATAATGTGACAAAGTCACCAGATTGCAGCGAGGCTGCCAGAACGCTTCCTCCATCATAAACCCATGCCCCATGCAACATAAGAACATAAATACTAGCATGCAACATATAACATCTCATGCATCAGATATGCTCACATTAAATGGTAACTCATGTAGATACATAAAATCATACATTTCATACAGAATTGACCCTAGGGGTATAATAGTCTTTTTACACCTAGGGGTATTTTGGTAATTTTCCATATTTAAGGGTATTTTAGTCCTTTTCATATTTTCAGAGATTTTGTGCAAATCCAATAAATTATTAGCCCCCATATAACCATGGAAGTCGAATTAAGCCAAATTTCCAATTTTGCCCTTTTTAGCCTAAAACCCCTAATGGGCCTTCCTATGTCCAATATCGTCTCAAACCCGTTAAGCCCAATTTTAGGTTTTAGTTTACCCACTTAGCCATGTTTTTATTATTCAAGTTTACCAGAAAGTCCTTTATGAACATATTCAAATTTGGGCTCGGAAGCCCATTGGGCCCGCTTTGGCCCACTGAAGCCCATCTTACCCCAAACGCTCGAAATTGCACCTTCTACAATTTCGCCAATGCCAACTCCTAATGTGACTACAACAGAGTAATCGGTTACTCTTATTTCCTTTCAAGACTGACTTTTCGGTCACTTTTGATCGGTCACCTAGCACAGCTTCGATTATTTCGGCTTTTAGCCGTCCTAGTCTATGATGGGGATACGTTACACACCTGCTACCGATGAAATGTTGACGAAATCCACGTACGAAGAACCTACAATCGGATACTAACTATTAGTCTAATAATTGATGACCCAAGAGTTATAAGCCCCTTACCATAATCGGCCTATATGGCCTAAGATCGAAATCTTACCCCTTTCGGTTATGAACTAGATCACGATGTCCAACCACGCTAATCTACAATAGCCTCCTCTGCTGCACGCCTCTTGTCCACCCTAACGCATATAAGCCAGAGAAAAACCACAAGATCCTTAGTCTAGAACGTTAACCTTCCCCTAAGGGGGTTCGGCTTCTAGCCTTAATATCATAAGACTAATCGCTACAAGACCATGAGACACTTACCAATCTAAGTCCCAAATCACAGCTACTCCACTTGTTTCAACGAGGAAGAAAGAGTGTTGGAGGGTTACGATTTTTAGAAGAGAAAGAAATAGGGTCCCAAGCATCAAAGGTCTGACTAACAAGAGAATCAGGAAAAGAAGGAGAAATGATAAGTTTCGGTCAATAGGTAAACAAAGGAGGTGTTTCGGTCATACAGGGTATTCGGCCAAGGGGGTTGTAGTCAAAAGAATATTCGGTTTAGGGGTTTGAAGAAGAAGAGAAGAATAAGAGTGTAAAGGAAGTGTTTCGGCAAAGTGGTGTTTGCTTCCGGCTTTTTGTGACCTTTAACCAGAGAGTGAAGTCAAGAGAAGATGTGTGAATGATAGAAGAAGAAAATGGAGAAAAGTAAATGAGAAAGGAGGTTCGAGAGAGTAGAGAATGAGTATTCAGTTTAACCAAAAGAAGAACGGTACACAATAGGCTTCTTTAGAAGTTCCAAATTCGGCAATGAGGTGCAATAGTGGTTCGGCTACAAGGTTATTGAGAGGAACGAAATGGCCAAAAGAAATACCTAATAGACTTATGAAAAACGACAAAAGAGTGAGAGTTTTGCTAACCTAAAGGGATCGGCTCATACACCTCAAGAGGACCTTAGGCAATCGGCATACTAAGTCCCTAATTGCCGAAATTACCTACACCAAAAGTCCTTCAACCGATTATCATTTTTTTAAAATTCAAAGGCTCCACAAATCACTCCTTGATTTGCTCCTCAACCTCCTCCATGATTTACTCTTTGACCAATTCAAATCTCTTCCAACCAGAGTTCAATTCCGCCTCAAACTCCTACCTGCACAAGTTGAAAAAAATAAAACGCTACCTCTGCAACTTCTGGCGCTTGAACCCCTGACCTCTAAGCTCATTTAGGCGCCACCTTTTAAGGAACCTAGTGGCGTCTCCCTTGCCACTTTACCACTGATTCATTTGTGTTATACTTCTCACGCAATTCCTTAAGACCCTTATTTCCACTGATCCCCTATTTCCTAAGGCAAAAATTAAAAATTTTGCCGAGCTTCCAACCAACTCATGGGCCTTCCATAAGCCCATTAACACTTCCCAAACATGCATTACACACCTGATTACCAACATTTAAACATTTTAACAGACAAAGACAAATCTAAGAAAACCCGAAAATTAGGGCGTTACAACTCTACCCTCCTTAAGGAAATTTCGTCCTCGAAATTTACCTTATCCAAACAAATGGGGATATTGCTGACGCATTGCCTCCTCTGGTTCCCAAGTAGCTTCCTCTCTGCCATGATTACGCCATAGTACCTTTACCAATGGGACTGATTTTCTTCTTAAAACCTTCACATCTCGATCCAGAATCTGCACAGGTTCTTCCTCGAAAGTTAAGTCAGACTGAACTTCCACTTCTGTAACTGGTAGAATATGGGCAGGGTCAGAACGATATCGTCTCAGCATAGATACGTGGAACACGTCATGGATTCTATTTAACTCTGGGGGTAATTCTAACTGATACGCCACCGGGCCCACTCGCTTAAGAACCCGATAAGGCCCAATAAACCTCGGACTCAGCTTGCCTTTCTTACCAAATCTCAATATCTTCTTCCAAGGCGAAACTTTCAGAAAAACCATATCACCTACTGAATACTCAATCTCTTTACGCTTCAGATCTGCATAAGACTTCTGTCGATCAGATGCCTCTTTCAAACGGTCCCTTATTACCTTGACCTTCTCTTCAGTCTCTGCTACCAATTCAGGTCCAAGAACTTGCCGCTCGCCCAATTCGGTCCAACAACTAGGTGATCGACACTTACGCCCATACAAAGCTTCATAAGGTGCCATACGAATACTAGCCTGATAGCTGTTATTATATGCAAACTCCGCCAACGGTAAATAGTCCTCCCAACTGCCTCGAAAATCGATAACACAGCCCCTCAACATATCCTCTAGAATCTGAATAACCCTCTCAGACTGACCATCAGTCTGAGGATGAAAAGCCGTGCTAAAGTTCAGCCGCGTTCCCAACGCTTCATGCAACCTTTGCCAGAACCGAGATGTGAATCTAGGATCTCGATCAGAAATGATAGACACTGGCACCCCGTGTAGTCGCACAATCTCTGCCACATACAATCTGGCTAACCTCTGAAGCGAATAATCAGTACGTACAGGGATGAAATGAGCAGACTTAGTCAACCTATCCACGATCACCCAAACCGAGTCCTTCTTTGACGGCGTCAAGGGCAACCCACTAACAAAATCCATGGTCACCCTCTCCCATTTCCAAAGTGGTACCTTTACTGGTTGCAGAAGTCCAGAAGGTAACTGATGTTCAGCTTTCACTTGCTGACAAGTCAGACATTTCCCCACAAATTCTGTTACTTCTCGCTTCAGTCCAGGCCACCAATACAACTTCTTTAAGTCATGATACATCTTATTACCTCCAGGGTGCATAGCACACAACCCTTTATGAGCTTCATTCAGAATTGCTTGCCTTAACTGAAAATCCTTCGGAACACAGATTCTACCGCGAAAACACAGAACTCCTTCACTGTTAAATCCAAACTCAGAAGTATTCCCGTTTTTAAGCTGCTGAAATCGAGCATCCAGAGACTCATCCCTTAACTGCTTTTCCTTAATCTCATCCACCCAAGTCGGTCTTACTTGCAATTCTGCTAACAAACTACCATCGTCATACAGACTCAAACGAGCAAACATAGCTCTCAGGTCAGATACAGTTCTACGACTTAGGGCATCAGCCACCACATTAGCTTTGCCTGGATGATACTCAATCACACAATCATAATCCTTAAGCAACTCGATCCATCTCCGTTGCCTAAGGTTCAACTCCTTCTGAGTCAACAAGTACTTAAGACTCTTATGATCTGTGTATATAATACACCTTTCTCCATACAGATAATGTCTCCAAATCTTAAGTGCAAAGATTACTGCTGCCAACTCCAGATCATGGGTAGGATAGTTCACTTCATGAGGTTTAAGCTGTCGCGATGCATAAGCAACCACCTTACCCTCTTGCATCAACACACAGCCCAACCCAACATGCGATGCATCACTGTACACGGTAAAATCTTTTCCAGACTCTGGTTGAATCAGTACAGGTGCCTCGGTCAGAACCCTCTTAAGCTTCTCAAAAGCTTCTTGCTGCAGCTGGGTCCAAACAAATGGTACGCCTTTCCTTATGAGTTTCGTTAATGGTGCTGCCATCACAGAAAATCCTTCTACAAACCTTCTGTAGTATCCAGCTAAACCCAGAAAACTCCGAATTTCGGCCACAGACTTCGGTGGTTTCCATTCCAGAATCGCTTCGATCTTTCGAGGGTCCACTTTAATCCCCTCAGCAGACACAACATGCCCCAAGAACGTCACTTCCCTCAACCAGAACTCACACTTACTAAATTTCGCATAGAGCTCCTTTTCCCTTAACACTTGCAGCACAACACGGAGATGCTCATCATGTTTCTCTTCAGATTCAGAATAGACCAAGATATCGTCGATAAAGACGACCACGAATCGATCCAAGTATGGCTGAAACACTCGATTCATCAGGTCCATAAAAGCTGCAGGTGCATTGGTCAGCCCAAATGGCATAACCAAGAACTCATAGTGACCATAACGAGTTCTGAATGCCGTCTTGTGAATATCCACCTCTTTCACCCTTAATTGATGATACCCAGATCGAAGGTCAATCTTGGAAAATACTAAAGCTCCTCTAAGCTGGTCGAACAGATCATCGATTCTTGGCAACGGGTACCTATTCTTAATTGTCAGCTTGTTCATCTGCCGGTAATCAATGCACATCCGCATTGACCCATCTTTCTTCTTAACGAAAAGCACTGGTGCTCCCCACGGAGACACACTTGGCCTAATGAAACCTCTATCCAACAGTTCTTGAATCTGCGCCTTTAGCTCCACCAACTCCTTTGGTGCCATTCTGTACGGTGCAATGGACACCGGTGCCGTACCAGGCAACAGATCGATCCCAAACTCAACCTCTCGATTAGGAGGCAGACCTGGAAGCTCTTCTGGAAACACATCTTGGAAGTCCTTAACGGTTCTCACTTGATCCACAGTTAGCTCCTCAGACTCCGCTTGACTTATAAATGCCATAAAAGCCTCACATCCTTTACGAATCCACTTCTCAGCTCTTAATGCTGACACCACATTAGACAGCTAATCTCTACGTTCACCAATCACCATAACTTCCCCATCCTCTGCGGTTTTTAAACTCATTCGCTTAGCAGCACAATCCAAAGTAGCCCTATGCTTTACAAGCCAATCCATTCCTAAGATTAGATCGAATTCTCCGAAGGGTAGCTCCATCAAATCTCCAGAAAAGATCTTTCCTTGAGTCTCCATAGGCACGTCTCTATACAATTTGTCTACCCTAACCGAGTGACCCAAAGGACTTAGTACCGTTACCCTACTCACTGTCTCCTCAGAACGTACTCCCAACGACCCAGATATAGCACATGCAACATAAGAGTGTGTAGATCCAACATCTATTAACGCAGTGAATGGTATACGAGAAATCAAGAACGTACCGGTTATGACGTCAGGGGCATCACCTTCCTCTCGTCGACGAGCTGCATAGACTAACGCTGGCTGACGAGCCTCAGCAAAACCAGCACCCCTACCAGGCGCTCCTCGTCCTCGACCATTTCCATTTCCACCTCTGCCTTGTCCACGACCTCTTGGAGCTGGTGGTCCACCCCTCACTGGCTGAGCAACCCTCTGATCTCTAACTTGATTCTGATCAGGTTCCTGTGGACAATCCTTAATTCTATGCTCCATCGACCCACATCGAAAACAGGCTCCAGTACGCTCCCGACACTCGCCCGTATGGATCCTACCACAACTCCTGCAACTCTGAGGTCTGACAGCATTCATTGGCACCGCTCGTACTGGTTCTGCCATCCTTGCTCTTTTAACATTCCTATTATTCCCACCAGATGATCCAGAATCCCTCCGGAAGCGGTTCCGATCCTTCTCGCGGTTCTGCCTCTCAGTACGCTTTACTTCCTCAGCTATCTTAGCTTTCTCAACTAGAGCAGCAAAATTACGCTCCCTCTGCGGAGCAATCAGCACCCTTAACTCATCCCTCAAACCGTCCTCAAAGCGCACACTACGCTCGTATTCAGTGGCAACTATCCCAGAAGCATATCGACTCAGCCTCAAGAACTCAGCCTCGTACTCAGATACCGTTTTACCTCCCTGAACCAAATTCAAAAATTCCTTCCGACGCGCGTCCACATAGCTAGCTCCAACGTATTTTCCTTTAAAGGCTGTCTTAAACAGCTCCCATGTTACCTCACCAGCTGCAGTTCCATCTCTTACTGTGAGCCACCACTGATAAGCCTCATCTCTAAGTAACGATACAGCTCCCTTCAGCTTCTGCTCCACAGAACAGTCCAGATCGTCCATAATTCGCTCTGTGGCCTCCAACCAATACTCGGCCACGTTTGGGGCTACACCAGACACACCCCTGAAGAATTCTGCTCCATTAGCTCGGAGTCGCTCAGATATCGCACCCCGAAATCCATTACCAGTACTCGCCCCAGCAACCCTTTCCAAAACTCGAAGCATCGCTTGTGATAGGGCATCATCCCCTACACCCCTATCATGAGATTCCACCTCTGTTGCTGGTGATACTGGTATCTCAGCTGCTGGTGCATGACCCGAAGAAGAAGATTCGGCTCGTGTGCTACCTCGGCCACGTCCACGGCCCCTACCACGAGCTGCTCGCGTACTCATTTCGTGTGTTCTGTTTTAGAAGTTTTATGAGTCAGATTAATATTTCAGTGTTTATTAAAGATATCTTATGAATAGTAGAGTTTCAAAGTTTATCTTCTTTCGCGGTAGCCTAGGTACAGTCTCAGTTTATCTATCAGAGTCTCTACAGTTTCAGTAATACCCTAGCTAAAGTATCATAATATAGTCTTTAGTCAGGCATACAATCAGAATTTTCAGATACAATCAGTAAAGTTCAGAAAACTTACAGGCTTGGGCCGGAGATTCGGTGTGCCACTACTTCGAAAGATCTCCTAGGATAACTTAATTTATTCTTTGAAAATAACCCCTTTTTTTTTTTTTTTTTTTTTTTTTTTTAGACCCGTTCCACAGCCGAGTTGTTGCAACTTGGCTCTGATACCACTAAATGTAACACCCCAAACCCGGTCTAGACGTTATGACCAGATCTGGTGCGTCACATGATCCTAACCTACGCTTATAACCTTTTTACTTGTTGAGACTTAGGTGAGGTTCGAATCAAATTAGAGAGCTTGCGAAAAACCAGTTCATTAATCCTTAAAGTTATCCATAGTTAATCTTAAAGCATTTTGAAAACATAGTTAAGATTTTGAAATCCGCGCAGCCTACGTCTAGTAGATTCGATATAGCAGGATTTAAAACATTAAAGAAAATAAACCCATAAAGAAAATTTAAAAGCGGCCTTATTACAAATTTAAAACCCAAAAATAACTTAATAATAAGATACTTTAAACAAAATGAAAACCAGTACTGCAGATACTGTGGCCACTCCGAATCTCTCGCAGCTCCAAGCCCACTATGGTTGAGGGTTACCTGCAGGGATTAATTAAAAAGGGTGAGTTTGGCAACTCAGTGTGCAACAATATCTCAACCATAGGCCAAAACAGATCAAGCCTCAGAAACAGGTTTAATTGGGCCTTGGCCCATTACAGGAATCAGATTAAGCCCAAAGGCCCATAACAGAAACAGATCAGATATAACATTATGCAAACAAAACCCAACCCAAATCCATCCTTAGCACCCCCGTACCAGCCTTACACCATGTGGGGAGACTACTCGACCCACCCAACCGCTACACGCCACAGATATTTGCAGCGAGGCTGCCAGATATAATTTGCAGTAAGACTGCCAGATAACATTTGCAGCGAGGCTGCCAGATATATTTGCAGTAAGACTGCCAGATAACATTTGCAGCGAGGCTGCCAGATATATTTGCAGCGAGGCTGCCAGATATTGTGACGAGGTCACCAGATATAAATATTGTGGCGAGGCCACCAGATTTGCAGCGAGGCTGCCAGATAATAATGTGACAAAGTCACCAGATTGCAGCGAGGCTGCCAGAACGCTTCCTCCATCATAAACCCATGCCCCATGCAACATAAGAACATAAATACTAGCATGCAACATATAACATCTCATGCATCAGATATGCTCACATTAAATGGTAACTCATGTAGATACATAAAATCATACATTTCATACAGAATTGACCCTAGGGGTATAATAGTCTTTTTACACCTAGGGGTATTTTGGTAATTTTCCATATTTAAGGGTATTTTAGTCCTTTTCATATTTTCAGAGATTTTGTGCAAATCCAATAAATTATTAGCCCCCATATAACCATGGAAGTCGAATTAAGCCAAATTTCCAATTTTGCCCTTTTTAGCCTAAAACCCCTAATGGGCCTTCCTATGTCCAATATCGTCTCAAACCCGTTAAGCCCAATTTTAGGTTTTAGTTTACCCACTTAGCCATGTTTTTATTATTCAAGTTTACCAGAAAGTCCTTTATGAACATATTCAAATTTGGGCTCGGAAGCCCATTGGGCCCGCTTTGGCCCACTGAAGCCCATCTTACCCCAAACGCTCGAAATTGCACCTTCTACAATTTCGCCAATGCCAACTCCTAATGTGACTACAACAGAGTAATCGGTTACTCTTATTTCCTTTCAAGACTGACTTTTCGGTCACTTTTGATCGGTCACCTAGCACAGCTTCGATTATTTCGGCTTTTAGCCGTCCTAGTCTATGATGGGGATACGTTACACACCTGCTACCGATGAAATGTTGACGAAATCCACGTACGAAGAACCTACAATCGGATACTAACTATTAGTCTAATAATTGATGACCCAAGAGTTATAAGCCCCTTACCATAATCGGCCTATATGGCCTAAGATCGAAATCTTACCCCTTTCGGTTATGAACTAGATCACGATGTCCAACCACGCTAATCTACAATAGCCTCCTCTGCTGCACGCCTCTTGTCCACCCTAACGCATATAAGCCAGAGAAAAACCACAAGATCCTTAGTCTAGAACGTTAACCTTCCCCTAAGGGGGTTCGGCTTCTAGCCTTAATATCATAAGACTAATCGCTACAAGACCATGAGACACTTACCAATCTAAGTCCCAAATCACAGCTACTCCACTTGTTTCAACGAGGAAGAAAGAGTGTTGGAGGGTTACGATTTTTAGAAGAGAAAGAAATAGGGTCCCAAGCATCAAAGGTCTGACTAACAAGAGAATCAGGAAAAGAAGGAGAAATGATAAGTTTCGGTCAATAGGTAAACAAAGGAGGTGTTTCGGTCATACAGGGTATTCGGCCAAGGGGGTTGTAGTCAAAAGAATATTCGGTTTAGGGGTTTGAAGAAGAAGAGAAGAATAAGAGTGTAAAGGAAGTGTTTCGGCAAAGTGGTGTTTGCTTCCGGCTTTTTGTGACCTTTAACCAGAGAGTGAAGTCAAGAGAAGATGTGTGAATGATAGAAGAAGAAAATGGAGAAAAGTAAATGAGAAAGGAGGTTCGAGAGAGTAGAGAATGAGTATTCAGTTTAACCAAAAGAAGAACGGTACACAATAGGCTTCTTTAGAAGTTCCAAATTCGGCAATGAGGTGCAATAGTGGTTCGGCTACAAGGTTATTGAGAGGAACGAAATGGCCAAAAGAAATACCTAATAGACTTATGAAAAACGACAAAAGAGTGAGAGTTTTGCTAACCTAAAGGGATCGGCTCATACACCTCAAGAGGACCTTAGGCAATCGGCATACTAAGTCCCTAATTGCCGAAATTACCTACACCAAAAGTCCTTCAACCGATTATCATTTTTTTAAAATTCAAAGGCTCCACAAATCACTCCTTGATTTGCTCCTCAACCTCCTCCATGATTTACTCTTTGACCAATTCAAATCTCTTCCAACCAGAGTTCAATTCCGCCTCAAACTCCTACCTGCACAAGCTGAAAAAAATAAAACGCTACCTCTGCAACTTCTGGCGCTTGAACCCCTGACCTCTAAGCTCATTTAGGCGCCACCTTTTAAGGAACCTAGTGGCGTCTCCCTTGCCACTTTACCACTGATTCATTTGTGTTATACTTCTCACGCAATTCCTTAAGACCCTTATTTCCACTGATCCCCTATTTCCTAAGGCAAAAATTAAAAATTTTGCCGAGCTTCCAACCAACTCATGGGCCTTCCATAAGCCCATTAACACTTCCCAAACATGCATTACACACCTGATTACCAACATTTAAACATTTTAACAGACAAAGACAAATCTAAGAAAACCCGAAAATTAGGGCGTTACAGGATCACTTAAGGGCACACGGATCACGAGACAAAAGATCTAGCCCCATGACACTAGATGGCTGTTGAACTACTCTCGAAGGCTGCGTAGAACATGGTCCCAAAGCTTGCACCTGATCAGCTCTCAGTGGACACTCTTGAGTACGGTGCTCTAAAGACCCACATCTCAAACATGCCCTAATCCTCTTTCAACATTCACCCAGATGACGCCTACCATGGTTACTTCACGGTTGTAATCCAATAGGAGTAATAAGGGCTCCAACTCTAACTGGCCTATCAAATCTAGCCTTTTTCTTATGCCTCTGCACTGAACTAGAGGGCTCTAAATCCCTCTTATTCCTACCTCTCTCCTAGTTTTCTTTTTGGCGCTCTACACACTTGACATCTTCGGCGATCCTCACCTTCTTAACAAACACAGAAAACTCATGCTCCCTCTGTGGAGCAATCAGTACTCTCATATTATCCCTTAGGCAATTCTCAAACATGACGCACCTCTCATACTCAGACGCCACCATGCCTCAAGCGTAACGGCTCAACCTCAAAAATTCAGCCTCATACTCGGCCACAGATCAGTCACCTTGCGTGAGATTCATGAACTCATGCCCACGAGCATCCACATAGCTCGCTCCCACATATTTACTCTAGAAGGTGGTTTTGAAGAAATCCCAATTCAGATGCTCTGGCTGAGTACTCTCTTCAACCGTTAACTGCCACTGATAGGCCTCATCGCAACAAGGAGAATGTACCCTTTAGGTTTTGCTCGGGGGTACAGTCCAAATCATTCATAATCCTTTCAGTAGCCGCCCACTAATACTCGGCCACATTACGGGAGACTCCAGTGACACCCTTAAATAACTCACCCTTAGATCCAGTGTGGGGTCTAGCGACACTCTCCAAAATCCCTAACATGGCCTGGGACAATGTGTCGTCCCTAGCTGTACGGTCTTGAGACCTAGTCTCAGTAGCAGGCGAAACATGTGTCTCATTCGTATCCAATTTGGCATACTTTCTAGAGATGAGGACTCAGCTTGAGCCCCCTACGGCCTCTACCACAGCCTCAAAAACCATGTCTACATGTACCATGAGCACTCATTATTAATTGAGATTTATCTACATTAAGAATTTTATGCATCAGTTTCAATATTTATTAACATATATTTTATGCATAAAGTATCAGAAGTCCAAAAATGTTCTCTAAAGTTTCAGTCTCTATCCGTTTCACTACAATTTTAGAGAGTACTAACTATAATGTTTTCAGAGTATGCTATCTATAGTATTTTCAAAATAAACTATCTCAGTTTTTAGAAGCACTTACAGGATCGACGCCAGCGACTCGATGTACCACATACTTAATCATAATGTTTTAAACCATTTGAAAATCAATTCTTAAAACACATTGTAGAACCCAAAATTCACAGCCAAATTTTGTAACCTAGCTCTGATACCACTAAATGTAGCACCCCAAACCTAACCCAAACGTTATGGCCTAATCCGATGGAGTCACATGGAATGGATTTTGAAAATAGAGTCGAACAATAAAACCCTTTTTAGTTTTCCAACACTTGATTGCTTATGTCAATCACTCTAACATTATTTCATTTAATTAATTTGACTTTTTAGTACGAAAGCTTAGAAAAATCGTGTTGCTTAAGCAAAACTATTCATGTTTAGGAAAAGCCTTAGCTCTAGAAAAATTTATATTTTGTCAAGTTTTGTAGTAATAAAACCATAAAACACAACCAAAACCCAAATTAAAGCAATAGTCCGTAAAGTCCAAATATTACAAAATACTCAAAAATGAATAAAAAATTAAAGTAAAAATTGTGTTTGCAATCAATTCATAATATATGGTCACCGTGAGCCTCCGTCACACCGATCTGCCTAAGTCTGAGGATTACTGGTATAGAACAGACAAAAAAGGGGTGAGTTTACATAAACTCAGTGTGTAACTCAATTGAATTAAGTATGCACACAGCCAGAATATCACAAATCAGACAGATATAGATTTAGGCCTCAACCGATTTTAGATACATATGCAGATTTAGGCCTAAACACATATCAGATACAGATACTGATATGCAAATCAGAAATCAGAATCCTACCCCGTCCTCTACACAACATCTCCGACCATCCCAACACAGCATGTGGGGTTTAAAACACCCTTCCAACCCTACACGCCATATTGTGTCGATGTGACACATAACATATAAAACGCAGCCTTGCTGCCAAAAAATAGGTGATAGTCGCCTTTCAGAACACTTCCTCCATTTATAATAATAATAATGCAGTAATGTCATAATGTCTATTTAAAGCCTAAATTATAATATTAGATTTGATTTTTTTGAATTATATGATTATGATATTATTATGTTAGTGATTTGATTTAATAATGCCTATGATACAAGGTGACATAGATGACATGAAAATGAATTAAGATGTTGTGGTTAAAAGTGCTTTCTATGATTATGGTGACTATGCGAAATTGTAAGTTTGTATGTAAATAATATATCATTTTTACTTATGTTATAATATTTTGTTATTATATAAGTCGTGGTTGCATATTGAATGCTCACTTGAGGTAAATTATGAATTAAAATTGAGTATGGATGAATTGGTAAAATGTTGAAAAGTGAAGAATTTCCCGGTTGAACCTTCGGAATAGAAAATATATGAGTGATCCGTTGTGAGAACACATGTGTAGTACTATGTGCAGGCTACTATGTGTTCAAGATTGTTTAGGTCACGTGTGTAGTCCTAAGTGCAGGCTACTACGTGTACCAAATGGTTGGGTCGCATGTGTAGTACTATGTATAGGCTACTATGCGTACTCGATTATTTCGATCACATGTATGGTACTAAGTGCATGTCACTATGTGTAAGAAATGATTTTGGTCACATGTGTAATACTAAGTGTAGGCTACTATGTGCACCAATTAGCTTCGGCTACAAGGGTGGTACTATGTGCAGGCCACCGAATATCTGTTACTATTCCGATGTGTTACGGGAAAACCTATTAATTGTAAATTCATATGAAAATATGGTGTTAAGTATAGGGATATGAATATATGTGTTGTGAGCAATATGCTCGATAAGTAATCAAACTTTGGTAAGTTTGATATAGTTAAGTGTTACTATAAAAAATTGATACAAATTTTAGTGAAGAGTAGTTAGGATTGTCGAGTAGCGAAACAAGAGAAGCTTTAATGAATAAACTGTACTAATTGACCCAACCAAAAATTCTTAAAATTTTATGGAAATAATATATATGAGTGTAGTTTCAGGGAAAATTTACAGAACTTAATTTTGAGTTCTGTAGCTTAAGATATAATTAATTTAGCAGCTGTGACTCAGGAAACAACCTAACCTGAACATGTGTAAAAAGTGGAAACATGTATTCAATGATTTTATTTCTTAAGAATACCTTTTGAGAAATGGAAAAATTTTTTTAATTTAATTGCTTATTATATGCCAACTTACTAAGCTTTAAAAGCTTACACTCTCTCTTCCATTTCTCTTAGTTTTGTTAGGTTGGCTCAGGGTTGGAGATCGTCGGAGGCGGCATCACACAATCGTTTTGTCAAGATGGCTCAATAAAGATTCTTACTTCTTACAAGTGAGTGGCATGTATAAAGTATTAGTCATGATAGTAGGTATTGGCCAAACGTATTGGCTTATATCGTTACGTTGTATATAGCTAAGAAATGTAGCCCACGATAGTTATAAGTAAACAAATCCTATTTTATGCATGTGTTGTGGAAATGTTTTGATGTAGATAAGTATACTACATGTGTTTGATGGTTAAGTTAGGATTAATTAAAGGTATAATATGGGTCCATGAAATTCATATCAGTGTAAAGAGTTAAGAGCAACAAAAAGGGCTTGGAAAATAGCCCAAATGCTGGCCACACGGGTGTGTTCCGAGTCACACAAGCGTGTGACACTGTTTTGAGTGAATATTTTAGTAGTGTTCAAAAAATTCCAGTTTAGTCCTGGATCATACTCAATGTATCGTTTGGGCGTCGTAGGCCTACAATGAGGGTGTAAACTATATGAATGAAAAAGTTTAAAATTTTTCATGGAAATTATTTGTCGAAATCAAATGATCGTGCAAGTGTTGTTCGGTAACGCCTCGTACTGTGTCCAGTGACGGTTACGGGTGAGGGGCATTACACAGTGTGGACACATGGCCTGGCCCAAAAACCCACACGCCCGTGTGGCCTACACACCCAATTGGGCCTAGCCCGTGTGGCTCACATGGCCACACCCTGGCCATCATACAACAGTGTCTTGTGCACAACCTGGCCTTCGTCGATCACACGACCGTGTCGTCGTACATAGCCTACCACAACGATGACCACATGCCAGTGTGGCATTGATAAAATTATTTTTTGGCTTTCGCTGATTCTCATTTTTTTGCGTTTTGGGTACACACCTGATATCGTTTCGAAGCAGAGACACTCTCGAGACTACTAGCACCTAAAACTAAGAATACCTAACATGTTTTAACAACCAAAATTGAATCAACAACTAAATTGATTCAATCCCAACAATGCAAAAATGATCGCACGAGGTATCTTAAACTGTTGAAGTGACTTCCACTGACTCACCACCTTCTCCTACGCCACAGATTTCAACCATTAAATTACTAACAAGAAGATTACCAAAACTTTTAACGTTCGATTAACAATAATAAACCCAACTTTACTTACCAAGCTGACTAGCGAACACAATGAATCGAAAGAAATGGATTTTGAAAGAACAGATGAAAACACACGGATTGAAGAGGAAGAACACAAAAGAACCGAATAGAGAATAGGCATAAATCACGTCAGAACTTTGTGGAAGAAAATCAAATCTTTTGAAAAAGAAAAATAAAAATAAATTTTTAATAACCCCCTAAATCCCTTAATTATCTCCCACAATCCCCACTACTCATAACTTCCCTAGAATTTTGACCCGACCAAAACTCTGTCAGATACCTAAGAAAAAATAATACCCACGCTTGCATAGCGATTCAAACACAGGACCTCTACACAACACACCCCCTTACCACTCGAACCAGTAGGCTCATTCTAATATGGATTTATAAGCAATTAAATATAAGCCCGCTCCCCAAGTGTAAGGCTTAGATCAGAAAAATATCAAAATTAGCTAAAGGTAAGACTTGAACTTGGGACTTCTCACACACACCCAGAACACTTAACCTTTGAAGTAGATACACAGTTGTGCAAAACAATTATAGTAGCAGAAATAAAAGGTTGGGGCATTGCAGATCTGGTTATTATCAGTTGAGAGTTAAAGATTCGGATGTGCCAAAAACTGCTTCTAGAACCAGGTACAGACATTATGAATTTCTTGTTATGCCATTTGGATTGACTAACGCTCCTGCAGTCTTTATGGATTTGATGAACAGAATCTTCAAACTGTATTTAGACAGATTCATTATTGTATTCATTGATGACATTCTAATCTATTCCCCAGATGAATCTGAGCATGTTGAACATTTGAGGATTGTATTACAAAAATTGAGAGATAAACAACTATTTGCCAAATTCAACAAATGTTGTAACACCCCAAACCCAGCCTAGACGTTATGCTCGGATCTGGAGGGTCACATGGCTTAATTCTCAAAATCCATAAAACTCTTTTAAAAAGTTCAAATTCTGTTTATCATGGATTGTTTAGTTTAAAATCTCCTTTAGAACAAGTTAAAAACCCTCTTTCCTTTAGTTTTGAAAATTGTGATGAAAGTTAAGTCAACGAATTATTTTGAATAAGATAGGTCGTAGTTTCTCTTTCAAAACATTTGTTATCAATTTTTAGAAGCCCAATGTGTTTAATTAACTGATTATATGCAATGTCAAAATAAATAAATAACCCAAATGAAAGTTAAAAACCCCGTAATGGCCTTATTACACAATTAAAACCAACAAGATAGAAAACGAGAATAAAATGGGAACAGCGAAAGTCCAATTGGTGCAGAAAGCAAGTAAAATCATATGGCCACCTCGAGTCCATCACGGCTCCAAATCCACTAGGTTTAGGGGTTACCTGCACAAGTTAAGAATAAAAGAGTGAGTTTGTGAAAACTCAGTGTGCAACTCCCCATTGGAACAGAATGGGCCAAAGCCCTAAACAGAATCAGATCGGGCCTAAGCCCATAACAGATACAGATCATATCCATAATATGCAAAACCCATCCCAACCAGCCATCACACCACCCGTACCAACCAGCACACCATGTGGGGAATAACTCGACCCACCTAGCCCACACACCAATGTGCAGCAAAGCTGCTAATAACAGAATAATGTGGCAGAGCCACCAGAAACAGAACGAGTGGCAAGGCCACTGTTAACAGAATATGTGGCGTAGCCACTATAACAGAACTTCCTCCGTATTCACAATCCCAACCCCATGCAGATATATAGAACAGAATACACACATATACAACATGCTTACAGAATAACAGATACAGAATTAGTCATGCATGGTCACTAACCTACCCTCCAAGGGTATAATAGTCATTTCCAAAACTAGGGGTAAAGTGGTAATTTTATCATTTAGTGGTGTTTTAGTCCTTTTTATCATATTTAATGACTTAACACTAAATATAACCTTTTAACAGATTCCACAACATGCTTAGCAACTCAGATTCATTAACAAGGTCAAAAGTAATTTTAGGCTCTAAAGCCCCCTATCGGACCCATGTGGGCCCACTTATCCAAATGGCCCGTTACGCCAAGTTTTATGCTCAAGAACCCAGATTCTACTATTCTACCTTTTTATAACCACTTACCGGATATTTTACTCCTACGGGCCTTTAGGCCCATTGGGCCTGCTTCGACCCAACCAAGCCCAACATAGCCTAAGGGTGCCGATTTGCACTAAATGATCTCCCTGGACTAAAATCCCATTTCTATCGAGCTTAGACTGGCCCAATAGCATCCGCATGCTAATGGGCTTCTATACGCCGATATTCTGGCATTTCGGCTTTTGCCGACCTACACTACAGGGGTGTAGCTACACACCTGCTTATGAATTAAGTCGAGCGATCCCACCAATGATTAACCTACAATAATACAGTCACACCGTTAACCCAAAATCTGATTCGAACCAATGTTACCTTACTCTTACATAATCGGTTATGACTATCCAAACCAATATCCACTTACCTCTGCCGAATCTAAGCCTCAGATCTAAACTGCCTTATTATTGTTAATCACCACCTCGTACTCGCCCTCACAAAACCAACCGCCACGCCCACTTATGACTCACAAGAAAAAGAGAAGTTTGAACCGATTTCCCAACAAGGAGATCAAAATCGATTAGAAGAGCAAGAAATGGAAGATTTTGGCCTTTCAAAACTTGCTTGCCAAAAGAGAATTGGAGATTAAAACCCTTACCCAATGATATGCTTGACCGAGATGATGAAAGGAGAGATCGCCACACCTTAAGCCTCGATTTAACTAGATTTAGTCGAATCACAAAAGGAGGAGTAGAAGGCTAGGCCATTCGGTTTTGAAGTAATAGGCCAAGATAGTGACTTAAGTTCGGCTAACCAGACAATCGGCGAAAAGGAGAAGAAAAATAAAGATGTCAGCTAGATTGGGAGGAGGTTCAGAAATGGTGATTCGGTGAATGGTATGCCTAAAGAGAGAAGAAAACTAAATAAAGGGTTGGAGAACCGATTAAGAGAAAGAATTGGGGATTTGGTTTCTAGAGAAAAGATGAGGAGAAATCAGAAACTAGAAGACTAGAAACAAAAATGAAGTTTGTTTGAGAGGGAGTTGAGATTCGGCCAATCCAGATAAGAGAAGAAGAGAAAAAGGTAAAAGTAGCTTTCGGCAATTGGTACCGCAACAACCACAATGGAGTCACCTAAAGACCTATGAGAAATCGGCACCAAAGAATCCCTCAACAAAAATGTTATCAAAACCCGAAAGAACTAAAAGAATTCAGCACACTCAAGCCACCAATGCTAAAAATAGTAGACCCTCACCTCCTTGCCGAATTTGTACTCCCACAGTCCTACAATTGACCACTCCTTGATCCCCTCCTTCTTTTGCTCCTTGATTGCCTCAACTTCAAGTTTGAATTCCATTTGAACTCTCATCACCAAGTCTACTCTTATCTAGTCACAACCACCCCAGAGTTTGTCGCCAAATAAAACACTTGCCGCACTCACCTAGCAAAACATAAAAATGTTTGCTTGCAAGGGGAATTGAACCCAAATCCCCCCTTACCCAAGGCACCATACTCCTTATTCTCCACCTTGCTAATGACGCCACAATCACCTTACCACTGGGCTCCTTGTGATAAGAGTTCCCAAAAATTAAACTTGAACCTCACGAGCTAACATCCCTACTTCCCTATGCCAAAAATCAAAATTTCCCCCAAGGCTTAGGCTTAACCCAGGCCTTCCAAAGGCTCCCAAAACACACTTAAACATCAACATAAGACACCCAAACATGTAATTGTCAAAATTAAGCAAACACACAGAAGCCTAAAAAAATCTGGGGCGTTACAACTCTACCCTCCTTAAAGAAATTTCGTCCTCGAAATTTACCTGATCAAAATAAGTGAGGGTATTATCACCGAATTGCATCTTTAGGCTCCCACGTAGCTTCTTCCTTGCCATGATTGCGCTAGAGTACTTTAACCAGCGGAGCAGACTTCCTCCTTAACACCTTCACATCACGGTCTAGAATTTGCACTGGTTCCTCGTCAAAAGTCAGATCAGACTTAACCTCTATTTCTTCAACTGGTAAGACATGGGAAGGATCAGAACGGTACTTCCTTAACATGGAAACATGGAAGACGTCATGGATTCGGTCCAACTCTAGAGGTAACTCAAGCTGGCAAGCTACCGGACCTACCTTTTTCAAGTGTGACAGCCCGAATTTGACCCTAGTCAGAACAGTGGTTTCAGGACCACGAATCTGAGTTAGAAAATATTCGAAAATTATTTTTCTGTGTTTTGAATATGTGAACTTTGATGTGTTAAAGTTTTGTGTTTAAATTTTGAGATTTAGGTGCTTAATTACTAAAAAGGGATTAAATTGCATCAAATGAATTATATGCACACTATCATGAAAATGCTTAAATGCCATGTTTCTTTGGTATGAGGGTCTTAAATGGAAAATAAGCCATTTGTTGAATTAGTTGACGGTAGTAGTGCTATGTATATGATATTATATGTATTTCATAAAGGTGTTGTTAAATTAAATTATTTTATATTAATGAAACAATAATAAATTAAAACAAAAGGGTGAAAAGAACAAGGTATTTGCATGTTCTTCTTCTTCATTGCCGAAACTAAAAAAAATAAGAAAAAGAAAAGCTCTCTCACATTCAGTCACTTGGAGACTAAAATTCAAGGTTAGTTTTGTGTATATTTTGATAAAATATGTATTTTTGAGCTTGTTGTTAAGACATACACATAGCCTATGTATTAATTTTGGAAAATATTTGCATTATGGTACTCGGCCATGGAAGGTTTTCTTTATTTTGGTTGTTGATGATGTTAGAAAATGAAGATTATATGTTAGATTACTAGAGATTTGCATTTAGTTTTATGTGATTTGTAAAATATAGGTGAATTTGTAAAATTCATGAAATTTAGATAAAAGATGGACTAAACTATGAAATGTGCTAAACGTGAGGGCTAGTATTGGTATAGGAGTATTTAGCTTTAACTTGAAGTAATTAAATTGTGATTAATTTGGTGTTTTGTGCAATTGGACTAAATTGCTGAATGTGACAATTAGTAGGGATGAATTCGACAAATTGTTTAAATATATATATTGGATTGAATTGCATAAAAATTTAGTTTAATTGGGTCTCATTTGAAATTTGAAGCTCAAGAAGAAAAGAAATCTAATTCGGATAGGGGGAAAGCTAAATTAGTCGAGTAGTCAAAATTTCTATTCTGGAATATCTGAGGTAAGTCATTAACTTGATTTATGTACTAAATTTTACTAATGAATTTATATAAGTGTTTAATTGAATTTTTAGAAGGTTATTACATGTTTTCCGAATAAGAATTCAATTGATATTAATATGCATTATGTGTTAAATGTGATTATCGATTATGAAATGAATGAATAAATATGTGATTATATTTGGTATTGACGATTTTGGTTGGAGACTTATGTTAAAATAGTGGGTACAGTATTTCAATATACGAACCTTGTATATTTAGTTTGAAAATGAATGGATATAAATGATTTAATAATATGAGAGTATACCTACTTTACTTTGAGTAGTTGAGCATATTCGGGCTTATTGCCTAGCAGGCTTAGTGCCGGTGAACATATTCAGGCTTATTGCCTAGCAGGCTTAGTGCCGGTGAACATATTCGAGCTTATTGCCTAGCAAGCTTTGTGCCGGTGTTTAATACAGGCTTAGTGCCTAGTAGGCTAAGTGCCGGTGACCTAAATTCCAAATTATGACTATAAGGATTCAAGTGTAATGAGAGAAGCATTTGAGCAGAAGTTTAGCTAAGTAATCTACATTATATTCAGCCAAATAGGTATGTATGGGGTGCCCGGTTGTTTAAAGATTGAATAGTTTAGGCGATGAAGGTACGTATAATGTGATTTGGTATTCAAAGTTAAGTAGTTAATTTGGTGAATATAATATGTATTTGTAATGAGTTGTTATATGCTTATAGTATGCATAATTGAGTTGAGACATAAGTATATGTGAATCAATCAAGGGTAATAGATATGTAAATTCACTTGGATTCAATTTAAACAATGACATAAGAATGTGAACTATTAATTCATAAATAGATTGGATATATGCGTATATGATAGTCCATCTTGGTGATGTATTATATGTTGTTAAACAATAAGTTGATTAATAAATTTAATGATTTTCGTATATGACATAGATTCATATATATTTGTTTAGTTAATGACTTACTAAGTGTAAAAACTTATTTTTTTTTATTTTATGTTTCCATGTTTTATAGATTTTTAGAAGATAGCTAAAGGCTAGGGATCAACAGAAGACTCATCATGCTATTTGTTATTTCGGTATATTTATATGCGTGTTACTAAACCTGAACTTATGGCATGTATAGTTTGGACTAGTGAGGTTTTTGATGTCTTTTGAATTGATGTGTATATAATGCCATGCGAATATGGCTTATAAAATGGTTATGAGTTTTATAATAATCATATTAACCTAAATTAGTAGTGATATGTATTTATAAAATAGATTGTAGTTGTTTGTGACTTGAATGATAGGTTTTAATTTATATCTATGTTACACGATTAAGAGTTGGTAAGTCGGCCATGATAGGCATAGCTATTTTTGTACATGAAATCTAGTTGACATATGAAGTAGTGTTTTAGTAAAGTAGGTTATTGCAATTGATTGGTTTGGTTATGATGTGGTTTTCAAAATTATGCATGTTAGATGGTTCGGCTATGCTATGTTATTAAGTTCGGTATGTATATGATTTTGGCATTTAGTGAATAATTGATAAAGTGTTTTAGATAAAATTGAATGGACTTGAGAGGTTTTAGGTTATAAGTTTTGACCAAATGAATAGTAACATTCATGTTAGTATGGTATTAAAATAGTTTCTTGAGATCTTAGCAATATATATATATGTTTTTTCTTGCATATGCTAGTGTATGGAACATTGGATTATTGGTCGATGATAATTTTGGCATCAAACCTTATTAAGGTCGAATAATTTATACATGTCTTCGTAAGATTGCCGAAAATAGAATTGAGCCTAATCAATTAAAAACAAATTATACATGTGTATGGTACAATAGTATTTATATTGACTATTAAGATATTAAATGAATTAAAAGAATTTAGAAGAGATGTGTTTTATAACTTAAATACTTTTTCATGTGTATGTGAGATGTTAAAATGTTGAGTTTAGTTCTGTAATATCTCGCGACCCATTCTGGCGACGGATATGAGTTTAAGGGTATTACATTTTATTGGTATCAGAGCTACGGTTTAGTCGATTTTAGGACTAATGTAGTGCAAATGAGTCTATCTATACATGCCATACAATGATATTGTAATAGTGTGATGACTTCTAACGTTTGAAAATGTCTTTTTATATAGCCAATGGATCCCGAATGAGCTTTAACTGATGATGTTGAGAGTGTAGCGCCTGCTCTCGCGCAAGGGACAGCGCCTGCTGAGTCTCAGCCGATCCCAGGTAATGAGGGAGAGGCTAGACAAGTTTTCTTTAATATGATGAATGAATGGTTCTCTGAATTTATACGGAATAATCTGGCTACTCAACCACCTCCACCCCTTAATAATCCCCTTCCGATACCTGTAGTACCTCCAGTAGTCGATCCGTTGAGATTGAATAGGCCTCAGTTGATAAAATAAGAAAATACAAGGCTAAAGAGTTCAGAGCCACAGCTAGTGATGATGCTGAGCGGGCCGAGTTCTGGCTCGATAATACTATTCGTGTATTCAACGAATTAACATGTACTCCTGACGAGTGTCTGAAATGTACCGTGTCTCTGTTACGTGATGCTGCCTATCATTGGTGGAATACTTTGATTTTAGTGGTGCCGAGAGAGTGAGTTACATGGGAATTCTTTCAAACTGAATTCCGTAAAAAGTATATCAGCTAGAGATTCATAGATCAGAAGCGTAAGGAATTTCTCGAGCTTAAATAGCTTCTCAGAACTGTTACTGAATACGAGCGAGAATTTGTCAGACTCAGTAGATATGCCCGAGAGTGTATTTCGACTGAAGCTATCATGTGTAAACGCTTCGAAAATGGATTGAATGAGGATATTAAGTTGCTGGTTGGTATTCTAGAAATCAAGGAGTTCATAGTGTTGGTTGAGCGGGCTTATAAAGCCAAAGAGCTTGGAAAAGAAAAGAGAAAGGCTGATTTTGAAGCTAAAGACTTTCGTAAAAGATCAACGAGTAAAACCTATCAGACGTCGTTGAAGAAGTTCAGAGAGGATTCTAGCTGGACCACGACTGCTGTTGACTTTTCTAGACGAGATCGAGACAGACCTCCAACTAATTCACGAGCCATTTTAGTTGCTAGTGTGGGAAATGTTCGGTAGTCTCGGTCTGAGTGTAAACATTATGGGAAATGGCATCCTAGAGATTGTAGAGTGCGTGATCGTACTTGCTTCAAATGTGGATCGGCAGATCATTTCATTCGGGAGTGTCCGATGATAGTTGAGAAAAATACCATTCAAGAGGCTCAACCGAGTAATATGTCATCACGAGGTAGACCACCCAGACGTGCTGATAATGCTAGTGGTAGTTAGAGAGGGACGAAAGATATAGCTATTTGATCGGAGGCTCGTGCTCCTGCCAGAGCTTATGCCATTTGTGCTCGGGAAGAAGCTTCATCCCCAGATGTTATCAATAAGAGTCTACCTGTTGAGTCTACTGAGTTCGTAATTCGGGTGCCGAATCCTCTGGGCCAGTATGTGTTAGTTGACAAAGTATGCAAGAAATGTCCCCTGATGATTCAAGATCCTTGTTTCCCAGCTGATTTGATGCTATTGCCATTTGACGAGTTTGATATCATTCTCGGCATGGATTGGTTAACCGTGCATGATGCCGTAGTAAATTGCAAACAAAATACAATTGATTTGCGATGCCTGAACGATGAGATAATTCGAATTGAGTCTACTGATTTGAATAGGTTACCAGCAGTAATATCTTCGATGTTGGCTCAGAAATACGTGCGAAAAGGTTGTGAAGCTTATCTCACGTATATATTGGATAGTAAGGTGTCTGAAAAGAATCTCGAAACCGTGCCAGTAGTATGTGAGTATCCAAATGTGTTTCTTGAGGAATTACCGGGTTTGCCACCTGTTTGGGAGGTAGAGTTTGGTATAGAATTGGTACCTAGAACGACCCCAATTTAAATAGCTCCGTATCATATGGCACCGACTGAATTAAAAGAATTGAAATCTCAGTTGCAAGAGTTGACGGATAGAGGTTTTGCTCAGCCGAGTTTTTCTACCTAGGGTGCACCAGTATTGTTCGTGAAGAAGAAAGACGGAACTATGAGAATGTGTATCAACTATAGACAGCTTAACAAAGTGACTGTGAAAAATAAATATCCGTTACCGCGAATTGATGATTTATTTGATCAGCTAAAGGGAGCTTCAGTGTTTTCGAAAATAGATTTACGATCGGGTTACTATCAGTTGCGAGTTAGAGAGTCGGATGTACCAAAAACTGCTTTCCTGATGAGGTATGGACATTATGAGTTCTTGGTGATGCTGTTTGGGCTCACTAATGCCCCTACAATTTTTATGGATTTAATGAATTAGGTATTCAGATAGTATTTGGATCAGTTCGTAGTCATGTTTATAGATGAAATTTATTCTATTCACGTGACGAGAATGAGCACGCCGAACATTTGAGACTTGTTGTACAAACTTTACAGGATAAACAGTTGTACACAAAGTTTAGTAAATGCAAGTTTTGGCTACGTGAAGTCAGTTTTCTGGGGCATGTTGTTTCAGCATCAGGTATCTGGGTTGATCCGAGCAAAAGTTTAGCTATACTTGATTGGAAGCCTTCGAAGAATGTTTCTAAAGTTTGGAGCTTTTTGGGACTTACTGGTTACTAAAGAGATTTGTGAAAGGTTTTTCAATGATAGTAACACCATTGACAAAGTTACTTCAAAAAGATGTTAAATTCGAATGGTCAGAAAGGTGTCAGAAAAGCTTTAATCAGTTGAAAGCCCTTTTAACTGAAGCTCCGGTTTTAATTCAGCCAGAATCGGGTAAAGAATTTGTGATTTACAGCGATGCATCTCTGAATAGACTTGGTTGCGTTTTGATGCAAGAAGGCAAAGTTGTAGCTTATGCTTCGAGACAGTTAAAGCCTTACTAGAAGAACTATCCGATGCATGATCTCGAATTAGCTGCTATTGCTTTCGCTCTGAAGATTTTGCGCCACTACTTGTTCTGTAACACCCTATACCCCTGTTCGTCGCCGAAATAGGGTATTAAGGTATTACATATCTAAATACAACCTACCGAGGTTCATAGTTACACGCTAGACTTAGGTTCATTGAGTTCTATAACCATATGTATATCACTTGTACAAAGGTTCGGTCAGTACATCATATCTCATTAAAAACGTTTATAAGCATGCTAGCAAATTTCCACCATATGGCTACTAACAATTTGGCCAAATCAAAATTTTCAAATAATAGAACACTATATTTGAAACTCATTGCATATGGGGTACTAACTAAAAATCATGCCACAAACATCGAACCATAGGAGTATCATCAAAACATATATTCAAACTAGAAGACTAGGCAAGCCATTTTCGCATGGCTAGAATAATTACAACTCAAAATGTAATTTGGTTCAACAAAAAGGAGATTAGCCTATACATGCCATTGATCCAAAGTAACTATCAAATGTACCAAAATAACGACGATAGTGTAGGTGATTAAAGCTTCAATCCCCGAGTCCATAGCTTCCAAAATGAGATCTATAAAACAGAGGAAACAAAGTAAACGGAGTAAGCATTACAATGCTTAGTAAGTTTTAAGCAATGACAACGGATAAAACTCAAATTATAACACAGTTGTTCGTATTTCTGTTTCCCTCTTCTTTTGGGTACGTCACCCCTTAACCGAACATACACATTCTCATCATATACAAAAGTAGATAACATTCACTTATAGTGAGCTCATGTAAACATAGTCATATCACATAATTTCACATAAGATTTCGCACTGACCAATTGTATTTTGACCATATTAATAGTCTCATTTCATGCACACATATGTAATCACATAATGACCTTATGATTTGGTCTAAAAACCAGCTTGCATATAAGCTTAGGGTACATACCTGTATAACTTAACACTTCAAGCGCATTCATTAGCAATCGTTACCATGAAGTCTTTTAGTCTTAGACTTTACTCGCATCATCATCGAGACCTTTAGCTCGGATAAAATCTACATACATAGCCATCGGGCCTTTACCCCGGATATAATCTCTGCATATAGCCTTCGAGTCTTAACCCGGACATCATCTCTGCATATAGCCTTCGGGTCTTAACCCGGACATAGTCTCCACATATAGTCATCGGGTCTTTAATCCCGGATTCGCATCACAGAGTCTCATACATATGTATTCACATGTTGCCACATTTCACATAGCAAAATCACACTTGTAATTCAATCAACTCATTCGCATACAAACATATAACATGCTCCTTGACTTTATATCGTAAATATCATTCAAAACTTATACATGTATACTCTTTTCTTTTCTTTTTTTAGACTTTCGGCCCAATGAGCAAACATATATAAGCAATACATTTCAAATCCCAATTTCAGTTTCTTTCTCTATGAGCCATTCGGCTATATAGCAAAAAAAAATGTATAAGGTTTCTTTCTCAATGGGACATCGTTTAACTATCATGCATGTATATCATGGTATTTTAAATTAAACACCAAATTCAATTACTCAAAACTTACCTTGAACCTTTCCGAGAAACTGTGGGTTGGCTATTCGACCACTTTAGCCTTCCCTTTATCCGAACTTGTCCCTCTATGCTCTTGAGCTAAATAAAATATTTAATTTTATTAATCCTTATTCAAACATCTCAATTGATCCATTTCACTTATAGTCAAATAAGAAATGCATATACTTCTCATAGCAAACACACACATATTCGGCCAACCACATGTATATATCATAAGTCACTACAAGCTGACTTCCTGAGCAACAATCACTAAATTATTCATAACTGGAGCTACGAAACTCCAAACGAAGCGCCGTTAATTTTTCTTGAAAATAGACTCATATATCTTCTACCCATAAAGTTTTCAGAATTTTTTGTTTAGCCGATCAATACCAGAATTTTCTTAAATCTTCCCCTATTTAACTGTTTGACTATACTGACCACTCTTCACTACAAATCAAATTTCTCATTGTACAGAATTCAAAATATGTCCTTGCTTATTTTATTCGAAACTAGACTCATTAAGGAGTCTAAGCATATAAATTTTATCTTATAACAATTTTTATACAATTTATAGTGATTTTCTAAAAACAGAACAGGGGATTTCGGAGTCAATCTGACACTGTCTCACGCTACTTTAAATATCTCTTTATCGGCAACTCCGTTGCTTATAAGGTTTCTTTTATAAGAAACTAGACTCATTAAGCTTTAATTGAAAATTTATTCAGCCTCTAATTCAGCTCCCACAATTTATGGTGATTTTTCTAAAACACGTTACTGCTGCTGTACCAAGCAGATTTATACAAATTCACTCTTTAAAGTTCTTACTCACATTTCATTTCAAGCTACAACATATAATCAAGGTCACATTTGGCCACTAATTAAACATATCAAATTAGTCATATATACCAATTTCCAAGCTCAACTCTACTTTTCTATCTAATAACTGTATGTGATTTGCTCACATTATTCACCTATAGCAACGATCAACTAATTTATAATCACTCATATACACCTTCCTTTACAAGAACGTTAACTAACATGAATTAGCATCCTTTGAGCCATGACCGAATATATACCTTACCTCAAAACTCAACAATTATACACTTACAAATTAATTCATCAAATTAACACATACTTCCATCGATTCAAAGCTCAATTAACAAAAATATGTTTGATTTACTTCACATGCTATGACTAAATGCATATGGTCTTAAACTTCACTTATAAATATCAAAATCAACCATCCCTTTCCTTATTATAGGACACATTCGGAAATCATATGTATGTGTATGCATATACTAATACCACTCATTTCCCCAAATTCAATTGATTTTAGTCGAATGCCCCATAAGGTTTACGAAGCACATATACAAGATATATACATATATATATATCTACTCATACATAATCGAACACCTCATTAGGCATTATCAAGTACACACACGGCAATTCCTTTTTTTTTAACTCAAAAGATATGTTCGATAATTAGCCATTCACCAAAACAAGTTCATTCGGCCCCCAAAAACCCACTTTCAACATCAAAGCATGATTTTCCCTTATCACATTACTAATTAACCGAACTAACATGCTTCACAAATTTCAAATCACTAGTAGGTTTCGGTCAAACAAATTAAGAAGCTCACCACCTCCAATTTAGCCTCTATTAAGCTTAAATCATTTTCATTAGACTAAATATCATGCTAACTACCAAATTGCTAATCAAAACAAGACAAATCATGTAATTCAAGGAACCGAATGCCTCTTTGCCATTTAAACTACACAAAACTTACTAATTTGAGCTCACAATTTCAATTCACATGAATTTTAACATCATAGAGTTCCTCAAGTCTCCATTCACAATCGGCACTACATACAAGCACAACCATGATAGCAAATTTTCTTTATGGCCATTTAACAACCAAAAGCATTTTAAACTAGCTCATCTTCCCTTATTTCCCCCCCTTTTTTTTTTTTTCAAGAACATAAAACAACCCATCAACTCTCCCAAATTCCTTACATGGCTGAATGTAATGTACTCCCTCCTATCCAAATCTAACCCAACTATGGGAAGCACTCATCAACAAGCTCAAACATTCAAGTAATTCAAGAGAAATTATCAAGCATACCTCAAGAACTAAGCAAGCATGGCCGAACCTCCTAAGGGGGTCTTTTTCTCTCTTCACAATCGGCAATTGAAGAACAAAGATGAAAGAACTTTGTTTTTTTTTTTTCACCCATCCATTAATATTTAATTCTATTTTATCTATTTTATGCTAACAAATTACTAATTTCTTTTATTATTATTAGACTAGATAACAATTCACAAAATGCCAAAACCTCATCATTACCATCCACTATCATAAAAGTGGGCAATTTGACATGCAAATCCATTTTTTTTTCTCATGCATGCATTAATAGGTCATCACACATTTGTCTAGCACATTTTCAAAGTTCATAATTTAGCCCTTTTTGGTGCAATTCATAATTATAATACTAAATTGAAGCACCTAAGGTGTGACACATAAATTGGCACATACAATAGGCATCAAATTAAATATTAAATATTTTTGTGCCTCGGTTTTGCGGTCCTGAAACCACATTCCAACTAGGGTCGATTTAAGGCTGTCACAACTCTCCCCCGCTTAAGAAATTTTCGTCCCCGAAAATCTTACCGGAAAATAAGTTTGGGTAATGTTCTTTTATCGAATCCTCAAGCTCCCAAGTAGCTTCTTCAACCCCGTGTTTGACCCACAACACTTTCACTAACGAAATCCTCTTATTCCGCAACTCTTTAACCTCGTGTGCCAAAATACGAATTGGTTCCTCCTCATAACTCATATCAGATTGAATCTCAATGTCAGATGGGTTAATCACATGTGATGGGTCGGATCTATATCGTCGGAGCATCAAAACATGAAAAACGTTGTGAATCTTTTCAAGTTCGGGAGGCAAAATCAATCGATATGCTACCGGTCCAATCCGTTCAGATATTTCGTATGGTCCGATGAACCTCGGACTCAATTTACCCTTACGGCCGAATCTGAACACCTTTTTCCAAGGTGATACTTTAAGAAATACTTTGTCTCTGACCTGATACTCAATATCTTTCCGCTTTAAGTCCGCGTATGACTTTTGACGATCTAAAGCTGCCTTAAGACTATCACGAATCACTTTTACTTTATGCTCGGCATCTCTAATTAAATCGACTCCAAAGATCTTACTTTCACTGAGCTCAGTCCAAAACAACGATGTACGGCATTTGCGACCGTACAAAGCCTCGTAAAGTGCCATCTTAATGCTCGATTGGAAACTGTTGTTGTAAGCGAATTCAATCAAAGGCAAATACCGTTCCCACAAACCACTAAACTCAAGGACACAACATCTCAACATATCCTTGAGCATTTGAATTACTCGTTCTGATTGACCGTCCGTCTGAGGATGGAACGCGATACTAAAATGTAGCTTAGTACCCAGAGAATCTTGTAGTTTCTTCCAAAATCGCGATGTAAATCTCGGGTCTCTATCCGATACGATAGAGATAGGGACCCCGTGCAATCTGACGATCTGAGAAACATACAATTTCGCTAACTTATCAAGTGAGTAATCCGTACGCACGGGTATAAAATGAGCTGATTTAGTTAATCGGTCTAGGACAACCCAAATCGCATCCTTCTTGCTCGGTGTCAACGGTAGCCCAGATACAAATCCATCGTGACTTTATCCCATTTCCACTCAGGAATCAAAATCGGCTGCAACAAACCCGAAGGCACCTGATGTTCCGCTTTTACTTGTTGGCATATCAAACACTTTGACACAAAGTTTGAGATGTCTCGTTTCATACCATGCCACCAATATTGACGTTTCAAATCGTTGTACATTTTTAGACTTCCCGGGTGAACCGATATTCGACTATTATGAGCTTCATTCAAAATCATCGAAACCAACTCTGAACTTCTTAGAATACATACTCGGCCTCGAAACCTCAAACAACCATTGTCATCAACTTGAAACTCAGAATCTACATTTAAGTCGCATTGAGCTCGCTTGGCAATTAAGTCATCATCCGCTTTCTGAGCCTCACAAACTTGTCGTAGAAACACCGGTTTCGCTTTTAATTCCGCTATCATCACATCATCATCAGATACCGATAAATGCACATTCATGGCTCGTAAAGCAAACAATGATTTCCGGCTAAGAGCATCAGCAACTACATTCGCCTTTCCCGGATGATAGTCAATGACAAGCTCGTAATCCTTTAGCAATTCAAGCCAACGTCTTTGTCTCAGATTCAAGTCTCTTTGCATCATCAAGTATTTAAGGCTTTTATGGTCGGAAAAGATATGACATTTCTCACCAAAAAGGTAGTGACGCCAAATCTTCAGAGCAAACACAATAGCAGCTAATTCGAGATCGTGAGTCGGATAGTTTTTCTCATGAGGCTTTAATTGTCTCGAAGCATACGCAACAACTCTGCCCTCTTGCATCAAAACACACCCCAAGCCATTCAAAGACGCATCACTATAAACCACGAACTCTTTACCAGATTCAGGCTGAACTAAGACTGGAGCTTCCGTCAAAAGGGCTTTCAATTGGTCGAAACTTTTCTGGCACTTTTCAGACCATTCGAATTTAACATCTTTCTGCAATAGCTTCGTCAACGGGGTTGAGATCATTGAGAAGTCTTTCACAAACCGTTGATAGTACCCGGTAAGTCCTAAAAAGCTTCGGACTTCTGAGACATTTCTAGGAGGCTTCCAATCGAGGATAGCAGATATTTTATTCAGAACGACTCATATACCCGCAGCAGATACAATATGTCCCAGAAAGCCGACCTCGCGCAACCAGAACTCACACTTACTGAATTTCGCAGACAACTGATTATCACGTAAAATCTGTAGCACAAGTCTTAAATGCTCGGCATGCTCAATCTCATCACGAGAATAAACCAAAATGTCATCGATAAACACAACCACAAATTGATCTAGGTACCGCTTAAACACCCGATTCATCAGATCCATGAAAACAGCGGGGGCATTAGTCAGCCCAAACGGCATCACTAAAAATTCATAGTGTCCGTACCTCATTCTGAAAGCGGTCTTGGGTACATCTGAGTCTCGAACTCGCAACTGATAATAACCAAATCGCAAGTCAATCTTTGAAAACACTGAAGCCCCTTTTAGCTGATCAAATAAGTCGTTAATACGAGGCAACGGATACTTATTCTTTATAGTCACTTTGTTCAGCTGCCGATAGTCAACACACATTCTCAAAGTCTCGTCTTTTTTTTTCACGAACAAGACTGATGCACCCCAGGGTGAAAAGCTCGGTCTTGTAAAACCTCTATCAGTCAATTCTTGCAACTGGGATTTCAACTCTTTCAACTCTGTCGGAGCCATACGATATGGAGCAATCGAAACTGGAGTTGTACCCGGAACTAGCTCAATGCCAAACTCAACCTCTCTAATAGGCGGTAAACCCGGTAATTCTTCAGGAAACACGTCCGGATACTCACAAACCACATGTACGGTCTCAAGCTTCCGTTCGGATATTTTGCTATCCAAAACATATGCAAGATAAGCCTCGCAACCCTTTTTCATAAATTTCTGAGCCAGTATAGAAGATATTACCGCCGGTAGCCCGTTTAGATCCGTAGACTTAATCCGAATTATCTCATCAGTCGAACATCGTAAATCAATAGTCTTTCGTTTGTGATTCACTACCACATCGTGCACAGTCAACCAATCCATTCCGAGTATAACGTTGAATTCATCGAATGGAAAAAGCATCAAATCGGCCGGAAAACAGAAATCCCGAATCATAAGGGGACATTTCTTACACACTCTATCAACTAAAACACAACGACCCAAGGGATTGGACACTCGAATCACAAACTCAGTAGACTCAATAGGGAGAGTCTTACTGGATGCCAAAGTTTCACATACATATGAATGAGTTGAACCAGGGTCAATCAAAGCAATCATATCAGTATAATAAAGCGTGAAATTACCAGTAATAACATCTGGCGAAGAGGCATCCTCTCGTGCGCGAATAGCGTAAGCCCTAGCAGGAGCACGAGCCTCGGATTTTGTCGTGGCATCTTTAAACCTTCTCTGACTGCCGCTAGCATTTCCTGGATTTCTAGGTGGTCTACCTCGTGCTGAAGTAGTACTCGGTTTCCCACTCTGATTCACATTTTGCTCGGACCATCTGGGGCAATCTCTTATAAAGTGATCAGCCGACCCGACTTATAACAAAAGCGATCGTGAAATCTGCAGCTCCCCGAATGCCATTTTCCACAATACTTGCACTCGGCTCTGTCCCGACGGTCGTTTCCAACACTAGCAGCAGAAGTGGCACGTGTACTCATAGGGGGTTGATCACGGTCTCGTCTAGAAAAACCTGAAGTGGCATTTGGTTGGTCCGATTCACTTCGAAATTTCTTTGATGATCCTTGAGTAGACTTCCCCGAAGATCTCTTACGGAACTCTCTGGCTCCGCTATTTGCTTTTCTCTTTTCATTTCTGAGCTCTTCAGCCTTGCAGGCTCGCTCGACAAGAACAACGAACTCTTGAATTTCCAAAATGCCAACCAATAGTTTGAGGTCTTCATTTAACCCGTCCTCAAAGCGTTTACACATAATAGCCTCGGATGATATGCACTCGCGAGCATATCGGCTGAGCCGCATGAATTCTCTCTCATACTCGGACACTGACATTCGGCCCTGCTTAAGCTCAAGAAATTCTTTCCGTTTCTGATCTATAAATCTCTGGCTGATATACTTTTTGCGAAATTCAATTTGGAAAAACTCCCAAGTAACTCACTCTCTTGGCACAACAGAAACCAATGTGTTCCACCAATAGTAGGTAGAATCACACAACAGAGATACGGCACATTTCAAACATTCATCGGGCGTACATGACAATTCATCGAACACACGAATTACATTATCGAGCCAAAACTCGGCCCGCTCAGCATCATCATCAACTGTAGCCCGGAACTCTTCGGCCCCGTATTTTTTAATTTTGTCGACTGGGGGTTTACTCGACCTCACAAGGTCGGTGTCAGGAGGAGCCACAGGGGTCAGAAGTGGGTTATTCGGGGGAGGAGGTTGTGGAACAGCCGGATTAGTTCGTAGGAATTGAGTGAACCAATCATTTATCATTGCATAAAAGTTCTACCTCACGTCATCATCTCAATGACTGGTATTCGGCTAAGAGTCGATCGGCGCGGTCCCTTGCGCGGGTGCAGCCGCTACACTCTCAATATCTTCCGCTACGGCTCGATCAGGATCGGGATCCATTACTATACGAAAAACACATTTCAATTGTCAGAAATCACCACACTATCGTATTATCACAAAATGGCATGTACAGCTATACTCACACGTGCTACGTTAGTCCCAGAATCGACTAAACCGTAGCTCTGATACCAATAAAAATGTAACACCCTATACCCCTGTCCGTCGCCGGAATAGGGTATTAAGGTATTACATATCTAAATACAACCTACCGAGGTTCATAGTTACACGCTAGACTTAGGTTCATTGAGTTCTATAACCATATGTATATCACTTGTACAAAGGTTTGGTCAGTACATCATATCTCATTAAAAACGTTTATAAGCATGCTAGCAAATTTCAACCTTGTGGCTACTAACAATTTGGCCAAATCAAAATTTTCAAATAACAGAACACTATATTCGAAACTCATTGCATATGGGATACTAACTAAAAATCATGCCACAAACATCGAACCATATGAGTATCATCAAAACATATATTTAAACTAGAAGACTAGACAAGCCATTTTCGCATGGCTAGAATAATTACAACTCAAAATGTAATTTGGTTCAACAAAAAGGAGATTAGCCTATACATGCCATTGATCCAAAATAACTATCAAATGTACCAAAATAACGACGATAGTGTATGTGATTAAAGCTTCAATCCCCGAGTCCGTAGCTTCCAAAATGAGATCTATAAAACAGAGGAAACAAAGTAAACGGAGTAAGCATTACAATGCTTAGTAAGTTTTAAGCAATGACAACGGATAAAACTCAAATTATAACACAGTTGTTCGTATTTTTGTTTCCCTCTTCTTTTGGGTACGTCACCCCTTAACCGAACATACACATTCTCATCATATACAAAAGTAGATAACATTCACTTATAGTGAGCTCATGTAAACATAGTCATATCACATAATTTCACATAAGATTTCACACTGACCAATTGTATTTTGACCATATTAATAGTCTCATTTCATGCACACATATGTAATCGCATAATGACCTTATGATTTGGTCTAAAAACCAGCTTGCATATAAGCTTAGGGTACATACCTGTATAACTTAACACTTCAAGCGCATTTATTAGCAATCGTTACCATGAAGTCTTTTAGTCTTAGACTTTACTCGCATCATCATCGAGACCTTTAGCTCAGATAAAATCTCCATACATAGCCATCGGGCCTTTACCCCGGATATAATCTCCGCATATAGCCTTCGGGTCTTAACCCGGACATCATCTCCGCATATAGCCTTCGGGTCTTAACCCGGACATAGTCTCCACATATAGTCATCGGGTCTTTAATCCCGGATTCACATCACAGAGTCTCATACATATGTATTCACATGTTGCCACATTTCACATAGCAAAATCACACTTGTAATTCAATCAACTCATTCGCATACAAACATATAACATGCTCCTTGACTTTATATCGTAAATATCATTCAAAACTTATACATGTATACTCTTTTCTCTTTTTTTTTAGACTTTCGGCCCAATGAGCAAACATACATAAGTAATACATTTCAAATCCCAATTTCAGTTTCTTTCTCTATGAGCCATTTGGCTATATAGCAAAAAAAAAAAATGTATAAGGTTTCTTTCTCAATGGGACATCGTTTAACTATCATGCATGTATATCATGGCATTTTAAATTAAACACCAAATTCAATTACTCAAAACTTACCTTGAACCTTTCCGAGCAACTGTGGGTTGGCTATTCGACCACTTTAGCCTTCCCTTTATCCGAACTTGTCCCTCTATGCTCTTGAGCTAAATAAAATATTTAATTTTATTAATCCTTATTCAAACATCTCAATTGATCCATTTCACTTATAGTCAAATAAGAAATGCATATACTTCTCATAGCAAACACACACATATTCGGCCAACCACATGTATATATCATAAGTCACTACAAGCTGACTTCCTGAGCAACAATCACTAAATTATTCATAACTGGAGCTACGAAACTCCAAACAAAGCGCCGTTAATTTTCCTTGAAAATTGACTCATATATCTTCTACCCATAAAATTTTCAGAATTTTTTATTTGGCCAATCAATACCAGAATTTTCTTAAAACATCCCCTATTTCACTGTTTGACTATACTGACCACTCTTCACTACGAATCAAATTTCTCATTGTACAGAATTCAAAATATGTCCTTGCCTATTTTATTCGAAACTAGACTCATTAAGGAGTCTAAGCATATAAATTTTATCTTATAAAAATTTTTATACAATTTATAGTGATTTTCTAAAAACAGAACAGGGGATTTCGGAGTCAATCTGACATTGTCTCACGCTACTTTAAATATCTCTTTATCAGCAACTCCGTTGCTTATAAGGTTTCTTTTATAAGAAACTAGACTCATTAAGATTTAATTGCAAATTTATTCAGCCTCTAATTCTGCTCCCACAATTTATGGTGATTTTTCCAAAACACGTTACTGCTGCTGTACCAAGCAGATTTATACAAATTCACTCTTTAAAGTTCTTACTCACATTTCATTTCAAGCTACAACATATAATCAAGGTCACATTTGGCCACTAATTAAACATATCAAATTAGTCATATATACCAATTTCCAAGCTCAACTCTACTTTTCTATCTAATAACCGTATGTGATTTGCTCACATTATTCACCTATAGCAACGATCAACTAATTTATAATCACTCATATACACCTTCCTTTACAAGAACGTTAACTAACATGAATTAGCATCCTTTGAGCCATGACCGAATATATACCTTACCTCAAAACTCAACAATTATACACTTACAAATTAATTCATCAAATTAACACATACTTCCATCGATTCAAAGCTCAATTAACAAAAATATGTTTGTTTTACTTCACATGCTATGACTAAATGCATATGGTCTTAAACTTCACTTATAAATATCAAAATCAACCATCCCTTTCCTTATTATAGGACACATTCGGAAATCATATGTATGTGTATGCATATACTAATACCACTCATTTCCCCAAATTCAATTGATTTTAGTCGAATGCCCCATAAGGTTTACGAAGCACATATACAAGATATATACATATATATCTACTCATACATAACCGAACACCTCATTAGGCATTATCAAGTACACACACGGCAATTCCTTTTTTTTTTTTAACTCAAAAGATATGTTCGATAATTAGCCATTCACCAAAACAAGTTCATTCGGCCCCCAAAAACCCACTTTCAACATCAAAGCATGATTTTCCCTTATCACATTACTAATTAACCGAACTAACATGCTTCACAAATTTCAAATCACTAGTAGGTTTCGGTCAAACAAATTAAGAAGCTCACCACCTCCAATTTGGCCTCTATTAACCTTAAATCATTTTCATTAGACTAAATATCATGCTAACTACCAAATTGCTAATCAAAACAAGACAAATCATGTAATTCAAGGAACCGAATGCCCCTTTGCCATTTAAACTACACAAAACTTACTAATTTGAGCTCACAATTTCAATTCACATGAATTTTAACATCATAGAGTTCCTCAAGTCTCCATTCACAATCGGCACTACATACAAGCACAACCATGATAGCAAATTTTCTTTATGGCCATTTAACAACCAAAAGCATTTTAAACTAGCTCATCTTCCCTTATTTCCCCCTTTTTTTTTCAAGAACATAAAACAACCCATCAACTCTCCCAAATTCCTTACATGGCCGAATGTAATGTACTCCCTCCTATCCAAATCTAACCCAACTATTGGAAGCACTCATCAACAAGCTCAAACATTCAAGTAATTCAAGAGAAATTATCAAGCATACCTCAAGAACTAAGCAAGCATGGCCGAACCTCCTAAGGGGGTCTTTTTCTCTCTTCACAATCGGCAATTGAAGAACAAAGATGAAAGAACTTTGTTTCTTTTTTTTCACCCATCCATTAATAATTAATTCTATTTTATCTATTTTATGCTAACAAATTACTAATTTCTTTTATTATTATTAAACTAGATAACAATTCACAAAATGCCAAAACCTCATCATTACCATAAACTATCATAAAAGTGGGCAATTTGACATGCAAATCCATTTTTTTTCTCATGCATGCATTAATAGGTCATCACACATTTGTCTAGCACATTTTCAAAGTTCATAATTTAGCCCTTTTTGGTGCAATTCATAATTATAATACTAAATTGAAGCACCTAAGATGTCACACATAAATTGGCACATACAATAGGCATCAAATTAAATATTAAAATATTTTTATGCCTCAGTTTTGTGGTCCCGAAACCACATTCCGACTAGGGTCGATTTAAGGCTGTCACATGTTCGGTGAAAGATGTCACGTATACTTCGATCACAAAAGTCTTAAATACTTGATGACTCAGAAAGATTTGAATTTAAGACAGCGGCGATGGCTTGAATTACTTAAAGATTATGAGCTTGTAATCGATTATCATCCGGGAAAGGCTAATGTGGTTGCTGACGCTCTAAGTTGAAAATCACTGTTTGTGTTACGTACTATGAACACGCATTTGGCTATATCTGTCGATGGTGCTTTAATAGCTGACTTAAAAGCAAAACCGGTACTTGTGCAACAAATTTGTGAAGCTCAGAAAATCAATGGTGACTTGATTGTGAAACGGACTCAATGTAATTCAAAAGCTGATTCAGAGTTTCAAATTGATGCAAATGACTGTTTGAGATTCAAGAATTGATTATGTATTCCGAGAAATCCTAAACTTTTACAGATGATTTTGAGTGAAGCTAATAATGGTCAAATGTCTGTTCACCCGGGAAGCACAAAAATGTATAACGATCTGAAACAACAGTATTGGTGGCATGGTATGAAACTAGACATTTCTGACTTTGTTTCGAAATGTTTAATATGTCAACAAGTGAAAGTCGAGCATCAGGTACCTTCAGGATTGCTTCAGCCAGTCATGATACATGAGTGGAAGTGGGACCGAGTTACTATGGATTTTGTATCGGGCTTGCTGTTGACATCGAGCAAGAAATATACCATCTGGGTTGTTGTTGATAGATTAACAAAGTCCGCTCACTTTATTCCAGTCCGTATTGATTACTCGCTCGATAAACTAGCAAAATTGTATATTTCTCAGATTGTACGATTGCATGGGATACCTATTTCTATTGTTTTGGATCGAGATCCGAGGTTTACATCACGTTTTTGGAAGAAACTGCAAGATGCGCTAGGTACTAAGCTGCATTTTAGTATTGCTTTTCATCCTTAGACGGACGGTCAATCCGAACGAGTTATACAGATACTTGAGGATATGTTGAGATGCTACATCCTTGAGTTTAGAGGTTCGTGGGATCGATACTTGCCCTCGATTGAATTTGCATATAACAATAGCTTTCAATCAAGTATTAAAATGGCACCTTACGAGGCTTTGTACGGTCGTAAATGTCGTACACCCTTATATTGGACTGATCTCAGTGAAAATAAGATACACGGGGTTGATTTGATTAGACAAACTGAACAGAAAGTGAAGTTGATCCATGAAAGTTTGAAAGCAGCCTTAGATCGTCAGAAATCATATGCAAACTTGAAACGTAAGGATATAGAATTCCAAATCGACGATAAGGTGTTTTTAAAAGTGTCACAGTGGAAGAAAGTGCTTAGATTCGGTTGTAAACGCAAGTTAAGTCTGAGATTCATTGGACCATTTGAGATTATTGAACGTATCGGACCAGTTGTGTATAGATTGTTGTTGCCACCTGAATTAGAGAAGATCCACAATGTTTTCCATGTTTTGATGTTTCACTGTTATAGATCCGACCCTTCACATGTGATTAATCCGTTTGAAATTGAAATTCAGCCCAATTTAAGCTATGAAGAAGAACCGATTCGTATTTTAGCTCACGGGGTGAAAGAATTGCGAAATAAAAAAATTTCGTTGGTAAAAGTGCTTTGGCACAAACATGGGGTCAAGGAAGCCACTTGGGAGTTAAAAGGTTCGATGAAAGAACATTATCCAAACCTCTTTACCGGTAAGATTTTCGAGGTATTTGCATGTTCTTCTTCTTCATTGCCGAAACTAAAAGAAATAAAAAAAAGAAAAGCTCTCTCACATTCAGTCACTTGGAGACTAAAATTCAAGGTTAGTTTTGTGTATATTTTGATAAAATATGTATTTTTGAGCTTGTTGTTAAGAAACACACATAGCCCATGTATTAATTTTGGAAAATATTTACATTATGGTATTCAGCCATGGAAGGTTTTCTTTTATTTGGTTGTTGATGATGTTAGAAAATGAAGATTATATGTTAGATTACTAGATATTTGCATTTAGTTTTATGTGATTTGTAAAATATAGGTGAATTTGTAAAATTCATGAAATTTAGTTAAAAGAGGGACTAAACTATGAAATGTGCTAAACGTGAGGGCTTGTATCGGTATAGGAGTATTCGGCTTTAACTTGAAGTAATTAAATTGTGATTAATTTGGTGTTTTGTGCAATTGGACTAAATTGCCGAATGTGACAATTAGTAGGGATGAATTCGACAAATTGTTTAAATATATATATTGGATTGAATTGCATAAAAATTTAGTTTAATTGGGTCTCATTTGAAATTTGAAGCTCAAGAAGAAAAGAAATCCAATCCGGATAGAGGGAAAGCTAAATTAGTCGAGTAGTCAAAATTTCTGTTCGGGAATATCTGAGGTAAGTCATTAACTTGATTTATGTACTAAATTTTACTAATGAATTTATATAGGTGTTTAATTGAATTTTTAGAAGGTTATTACATGTTTGCCGAATAAGAATTCAATTGATATTAATATGCATTATGTGTTAAATGTGATTACCAATTATGAAATGAATGAATAAATATGTGCTTATATTCGGTATTGACGATTTTGGTTGGAGACTTATGTTAAAATAGTGGGTACTAGTATTTCAATATATGAACCTTGTATATTTAGTTTGAAAATGAATGGATATAAATGATTTAATAATATGAGAGTATACCTACTTTACTTTGAGTAGTTGAGCATATTCGGGCTTATTGCCTAGCAGGCTTAGTGCCAGTGAACATATTCGGGCTTATTGCCTAGCAGGCTTAGTGCCGGTGTTTAATTCAGGCTTATTGCCTAGCAGGCTTTGTGCCGGTGTTTAATACAGGCATAGTGCCTAGTAGGCTAAGTGCCGGTGACCTAAATTCCAAATTATGACTATAAGGATTCAAGTGTAATGAGAGAAGCATTTGAGTGGAAGTTTAGCTAAGTAATCTACATTATATTCGGCCAAATAGGTATGTATGGGTGCCCGGTTGTTTAAAGATTGAATAGTTTAGGCTATGAAGGTATGTATAAATGTGATTTGGTATTCAAAGTTAAGTAGTTAATTTGGTGAATATAATATGTATTTGTAATGAGTTGTTATATGCTTATAGTATGCATAATTGAGCTGAGACATAAGTATATGTGAATCAATCAAGGGTAATAGATATGTTAATTCACTTGGATTCAATTTAAACAATGACATAAGAATGTGAGCTATTAATTCATAAATAGATTGGATATATGCGTATATGATAGTCCATCTTGGTGATGTATTATATAAGTTGTTAAACAATAAGTTGATTAATAAATTTAATGATTTTCGTATATGACATAGATTCATATATATTTGTTTAGTTAATGACTTACTAAGTGTAAAAACTTATTTTTTATTTTATGTTTCCATGTTTTATAGATTTTTGGAAGATAGCTAGAGGCTCGGGGATCAACAGAAGACTCATCACACTATCTGTTGTTTCGGTATATTTATATGTGTGTTACTAAACCTGAACTTATGGCATGTATAGTTTGGACTAGTGAGGTTTTAATATCTTTTGAATTTGATGTGTATATAATGCCATACGAATATGGCTTATAAAATGGTTATGAGTTTTATAATAATCGTATTAACCTGAATTAGTAGTGATATGTATTTATAAAATAGATTAGTTGCTTGTGACTTGAATGATAGGTTTTAATTTATATCTATGTTACACGATTAAGAATTGGTAAGTCGACCATGATAGGCATAGCTATTTATGTACATGAAATCTTGTTGACATATGAAGTAATGTTTTAGTAAAGTAGGTTATTGCAATTGATTGCTTTGGTTATGATGTGGTTTTCATAATTATGCATGTTAGATGGTTCAGCTATGCTATGTTATTAAGTTCGGTATGTATATGATTTTGGCATTTAGTGAATAATTGATAAAGTGTTTTAGATAAAATTGAATGGACTTGAGAGGTTTTAGGTTATAAGTTTTGACCAAATGAATAGTAACATTCATGTTAGTATGGTATTAAAATAGTTTCCTGAGATCTTAGCAATATATATATATATATATATTCTTGTATATGCTAGTGTATGGAACATTGGATTATTGGTCAATGATAATTTTGGCGTCAAACCTTATTAAGGTCGAATAATTTATACATGTCTTCATAAGATCGCCGAAAAGAGAATTGAGCCTAATTAATTAAAAACAAATTATACATGTGTATGGTACAATAGTATTTATATTGATTATTAAGATATTAAATGAATTAAAAGAATTTAGCAGAGATGTGTTTTATAACTTAAATACTTTTCATGTGTATGTGAGATGTTAAAATGTTGAGTTTAGTTCTGTAATATCTCGCGACCTATTCCGGCGATGGATATGGGTTTAAGGGTGTTATATCAAGACCCGGTAAGGTCTAATAAAACGAGGACTTAGCTTGCCCTTCTTTTTGAATCTCAGGATCTTCTTCCAAGGTGAAACCTTCAAGAACACCATATCTCACACAGCAAACTCAATTTCTTTGCGTTTCAGATTTGCGTATGACTTCTGCCTGTCAGAAGCTTTCTTCAACCGGTCTCTAATCAACTTAACTTTATCTTCTGTGTCAGCCACTAAATCTGGTCCTAACATCTGTCACTCCCTTAACTCTGTCCAACAGGTAGGCGTACGACACCTCCGACCATATAACGCTTCATATGGTGCCATCTGATGCTTGCCTGGTAACTGTTTTTATATGCAAATTCCGCTAACAGCAAGTAGTCTTCCCAGCTACCTCGGAAATCAATAACACATCACCTTAACATATCGGTGCTCCCCACATGTGTATCGTTCCATCCTTCTTTTTGACGAAAAGCACTGGTGCTCCCCACAGAGACACACTCGGTCGGATAAAACCTCGAGCCAGAAGTTCTTGAATCTGCGCTTTCAACTCAACTAATTCCTTCGGAGCCATCCTGTAGGGAGCGATAGACACAGGAGTTGTTCCAGGCAGCAGATTTATACCAAATTCGACTTCACGATTCGAAGGCAAGCCTGGCAACTCATTTGGAAAAACATCCACAAATTCCTTAACAGTCCTTACTTCTCCCACTGAAGGACCTTTAGACTTAGAATTGCTTACATAAGCCAAAAACGCTTCACAACCTTTGCGAATCAAGTTTTCAACCCTTAATGCTGAAACAACATTTGTCAAATAATCCCTTCGTTCCCCTATTACGGCTACCTCCTCACCTTCCAAAGTCTTCAGTACAAACTACTTTGTAGCGCAGTCCACATTTGCTTGATGCTTAATGAGCCAATCCATCCCCAAGATGAGATCAAATTCTCCAAACGATAATTCCATCAAATTTGCAGAAAAGATTTTACCCTGATTTTCTAGGGGCATGTCTCTAAAAAGTTTATCTACTCTAACCGAGTTACCCAATGGACTAACTACAGATATCTCACTCATAGTGTTCTCAGATTGTATACCCAACTTCCTAGATATATCACAAGCCACATAAGAATGCGTGGAACCAATATCAATCAAAGCAACATAAGGCATGCTATGAATCAGAAACATACCAATAATGACGTTTGGCGCATCACCCTCCTCACGCCTACGAGCAGCATAGACCAATGCTGGCTGTCGAGCCTCGGCATTCCCAACACCTCTGCCCGGTGCTCCACGACCCCGTCCATAACCATTACCGTCGTGACCCTGTCCACGGCCCCTAGGTGGCAGCCCACCCCTCACAGGCTGAGCGACTCTCCCTTCTGCAGGTTGCACCTGAACCGGCCTCTGAGGGCAATCTTTCACCTGATGATCCATAGCCCCACATCAAAAACATGCACCCTTGCTCCTCCTACACTCACCTGGATGTGACCTCCCATATTCAGGACAAACCTGAGCCCTTACTACATCAGCTACAGCTGCTCTAATTGGTTCGGTGACCCTAGTCCTCTTAACAGGCCTCCCAGACGAACCTGCCTCTCTCCTGAATCTGTTCCTCTCTTTTTCCTAATTTTGCCATTCTGAGTGCTTAACATCCTCAATTATTTTAGCTTTCTCCACCAAGGTAGCAAAGCCGCGCTCTCTCTGTAGAGCGATCAGTACCCTTAACTCATCTCTCAACCCATCCTCAAACCTCACGCTGCGCTCATATTCAATAGCCACAATACCTCATGCGTACCGGCTTAACCTCAGAAACTCCGCCCCATACTCTGCTACAGACTTATTCCCTTGAACTAAGTTCAAAAATTCCTTCCTTCGGGCGTCCACATAACTTGCCCCAATGTATTTTCCCTGAAAAGCCATTTTGAAGAAGTCCCATGTTATTCGATCAACTACCGTACCTTCTTTCATAGTAAGCCACCATTGGTAGGCCTCATCTCGCAGTACAGATACTGCTCCCTTCAACTTCTGCTCCACTGAGCAGTCCAGATCATCCATAATTTGCTCAGTGGCCTCCAACCAGTATTCGGCCACGTTTGGGGATACACCCGATATGCCCCTGAAAATTTTCGCTCCATTAGCTCGGAGCCGTTCAGATATAGACCCGCGGTTCATAGTACCAGTACTTGCTCCGGCAACTCTCTCTAACACGCGGAGCATCGCCTGAGATAAGGCGTCATCCCCGGCTGCCCAATCATGAGACCCAGTCTCAGTTACTGGTGGCGCTGGTTCCTCCACAGCAAGCATGTGCCCTGATTCAGAAGATTCTGCTTGAGCATTTCCTCAGCCTTTACCACGGCCTCGTCCACGTACAGCTCTCGTACTCATATCGCTTTATCTAATTTAAGAAATTTTATGCCTTAGTTAATGTTATAATATTTATTACAGATGTTTTATGCAGTAGACAGAGATTTTTAGGGCTTGTTCTCACAAATTTAAATCTAACTACAGGTTCCAAGTTCCTATAGTTTAAGTTTTCCTACCGTTTCAATTTGCCCTAACTATAGAGTTTCAGTACTAACTAAAGTAGTGTCTCAACTATTTCACTTATAACAGAAATAATTAGAGTGAATCAGAAAAAAATACAGATTTGGGCTAGAGACTCGATGTGCCACATTTCAGAGTTCGTTATTTAAAACTACGAAAGAAAAATCCTTTAATATTTCGGAACTAAGAATTTTTTTCAAAAAAAATTACTTATTGTTTTAAAGAATATTTCTGTTTTTCAAACCCATCCACAGCCGAGTTGTTGCAACCTAACTCTGATACCACTAAATGTAACACCCCAAACCTGGCCTAGACATTATGCTCACATGGCTTAAATCTCGAAATCCGTAAAACTCTTTTAAAAAGTTCAAATTCTATTTATCATAGATTGTTTAGTTTAAAATCTCCTTTAGAACAAGTTAAAAACCCTCTTTCCTTTAGTTTTGAAAATTGTGATGAAAGTTAAGTCACCGAATTATTTTGAATAAGATAGGTCGTAGTTTCTCTTTCAAAGCATTTGTTATCAATTTTTAGAAGCCCAATGTGTTTAATTAACCGATTATATGCAATGTCGTTCAAAATAAATAAATAACCTAAATGAAAGTTAAAAACCCCGAAATGGCCTTATTACACAATTAAAACCAGCAAGATAGAAAACGAGAATAAAATGGGAACAGCGGAAGTCCAATTGATGCAGAAAGCAAGTGAAGTCATGTGGCCACCTCGAGTCCATCACGGCTCCAAATCCACTAGGTCTAGGGGTTACCTGTACAAGTTAAGAATAAAAGAGTGAGTTTACGAAAACACAGTGTGCAACTCCCCATCAGAACAGAATGGGCCAAAGCCCCAAATAGAATAAGATTAGGCCTAAGCCCATAACAGATACAGATCATATCCACAATATGCAAAACCCACCCCAACCAGCCATTACACCACCCGTACCAACCAGCATACCATGTGGGGAATAACTCGACCCACCCAACCCACACACCAATGTGCAGCAAAGCTACTAATAACAGAATAATGTGGCAGAGCCACCAGAAACAGAACGGGTGGCAAGGCCACTATTAACAAAATATGTGGCGTAGCCACTATAACAGAACTTCCTCCGTATTCACAATCCCAACTCCATGCAGATATATAGAACAGAATACACACATATACAGCATGCTTACAGAATAACAGATACAGAATTAATCATGCATGGTCACTAACCTACCCTCCAAGGGTATAATAGTCATTTCTAAAATTGGGGGTAAAGTGGTAATTTTATCATTTAGCGGTGTTTCAGTCCTTTTTATCATATTTATACACTAAATATAACCTTTTAACAGATTCCACAACATACTTAGCAACTCAGATTCATTAACTAGGTCAAAAGTAATTTTGGGCTCTAAAGCCCCCTATCGAGCCCATGCGGGCCCACTTATCCGAATGGCCCGTTACGCCAAGTTTTATGCTCAAGAACGCAGATTCTACTATTCCACCTTTTTATAACCACTTACCGGATATTTTACTCTTACGGGCCTTTAGGCCCATTGGGCCCGCTTCAGCCCAACCAAGCCCAACATAGCCTAAGGGTGCCGATTTGCACTAAATGACCCAGGGTGCTGATTTGCACTAAATGACCTCCCTAGACTAAAATCCCATTTCTATCGAGCTCAGACTGGCCCAATAGCATTCGCACGCTAATGGGCTTCTATACGCCGGTATTCCGGCATTTCGGCTTTCGCCGACCTATACTACAGGGGTGTAGCTACACACTTGCTTATGAATTAAGTTGAGCAATCCCACCAATGATCAACCTACAACAATACAGTCACACCGTTAACCCAAAATCTGATTGGAACCAATGTTACCTTACTCTTACATAATCGGCTATGACTATCCAAACCAATATCCACTTACCTCTGTTGAATCCAAGTCTTAGATCTAAACTGCCTTGTTATTGTTAATCACCACCTCGTACTCGCCCTCACGAAACCAACTGCCACGCCCGCCTATGACTCACAAGAAAAAGAGAAGTTTGAACCGATTTCCCAACAAGGAGATCAAAATCGATTAGAAGAGCAAGAAAGGAAGATTTCGGCTTTTCAAAACTTGCTTACCAAAAGAGAATTGGAGAATAAAACCCTTACCCAACGATATGCTTGACCGAGATGATGAAAAGAGAGATCGCCACACCCTAAGCCTCAATTTAACTAGATTTAGTCAAATCACAAAAAGAGGAGTAGAAGGCTAGGGCATTCGGTTTTGAAGGAATAGGCCAAGATAGTGACTTAAGTTCGGCTAACTAGACAATCGGAGGAAGGGAGAAGAAGAATAAAGATGTCAGCTAGATTGGGAGAAGATTCAGAAATAGTGATTCAGTCAATGGTATGCCTAAAGAGAGAAGAAAACTAAATGAAGGGTTGGAGAACTGATTAAAAGAAAGAATTGAGGATTGGTTTCTAGAGAAAAGATGAAGAGAAATCGGCAACTAGAAGAGTAGAAACAAAGATGAAGTTTGTTTGAGAGGGAGTTGAGATTCGGCCAATCCAGATAAGAGAAAGAGAAAAAGGTAAAAGTAGCTTTTGGCAATTGGTACCGCAACAACCACAATGGAGTCACCTAAAGACCTATAAGAAATCGACACCAAAGAATCCCTCAACAAAAATGTTATCAAAACCTGAAAGAACTAAAAGAATTCGACACATTCAAGCCACCGATGCCGAAAATAGTAGACCCTCACCTCCTTGCCGAATTTGCACTCTCACAGTCCCACGATTGACCACTCCTTGATCCCTCCTTCTTTTGCTTCTTGATTGCCTCAACTTCAAGTTTGAATTCCATTCGAACTCTCATCACCAAGTCTACTCTTATCTGGTCACAACCACCCTAGAGTTTGTCCCCAAATAAAACACTTGCCGTACTCACCTAGCAAAACATAAAAATGTTTGCTTGCAAGGGGAATTGAACCTGAATCCCCCCTTACCCAAGGCGCCATACTCCTTGTTCTCCACCTTGCTAATGATGCCACAGCCACCTTACCACTAGGCTCCTTGTGACAAGAGCTCTCGAAAACTAAACTTGAACCCCCCGAGCTATCCCTACTTCCCTATGCGAAAAATCAAAATTTCCCCCAAGGCTTAGGCTTAACCTAAGCCTTCCAAAGGCTCCTAAAACACACTTAAACATCAACATAAGACACCCAAACATGCAATTTTCAAAATTAAGCAAACACACAGAAGCCCAAAAAAATCTGAGGCGTTACAAATGTGGGTTTTGGCTCCGAGAAGTTGGATTTTTAGGACATATTGTTTCATCAGAAAGCATCAGAGTTGATCCGAGTAAGATATCAACAATTATTAACTGGACACCACCAAGAAATGTATCTAAAGTTAGAAGTTTTCTAGGATTAACTGGCTATTACTGAAGATTTGTTAAAGGGTTCTCGATGATTGCCACACCGATGACTTGATTATTACAGAAATATGTGAAGTTTGTGTGGTCTGAGAAATGTCAACAAAGTTTTCAGTTGAAAGCAATATTAACAAGCACCAATTTTAAGACAGCCTGAGTCAGGTAAAGAGTTCGTGATAGTCAGTGATGCATCACTGAACGATTTGGGATGTGTTCTAATGAAAGAAGGCAAAGTGATAGCTTATGCTTCCAAATAGTTAAAGCTACTTGAAAAGAATTATCCGACACACAATTTAGAGTTGGCCACTATTTTTTATGCATTGAAAATTTGGCAACACTATCTGTTCGATGAAAAATGCCACACATTTACTAATCATAAGAGTTTGAAGTATCCATTGTCTCAGAAAGATTTGAATTTACAACAATGAAGATGGCTAGAGTAATTGAAAGATTACAAGTTAATGATTGATTATCATCCGGGAAAAGCGAATATAGTCGTAGATGCTTTGAGTAGAAAATCTTTGTTTTCTTTACGGGGGATAAATACACAATTGACATTGTTTGATGGTGGATCAGTCTTAGCTGAGTTAAAAGCTAAACTGATATTTATTTATCAAATCTGTGAATCTTAGAAATGTGACAATGAATTGCAAACTAAAAGAATCCATTGTGAGTCGACTCTTGATTCAGAGTTTCAGATTGGAAACGATAATTGTTTAATGTTTCGAGGTAGAATCTGTGTACTAAAGAATTTCGGGCTTATTCAGAAAATTTTATACGAAGCACATAGTGGTTGTTTATCTATTCATCTGGGGAGTACTAAAAGTACAATGATTTGAAATAGTTGTGTTACTGGTTGGGTACGAAACGAGACATTTCAGAGTATGGATCTAGATGTTTGATTTGTCAGCAAGTCTAAGCTGAACATCAAGTGCCTTCGGGATTATTACAGCCTGTAATGATACCTAAGTGGAAATGGGATAGAGTTACGATAGATTTCGTATTGGGACTACCCCTATCACCGAAAAAAGAAAGATGCCATTTGGGTTATCGTTGATCGATTGCCAAAATCAGCACATTTCATTCTGGTATGTACAAACTTTTCACTTGATAGATTAGTTGAATTGTACATCTCAAAAAATGTCAGATTGCACAGAGTGCCAGTTTCTATTATTTCGGATAGAGATTCAAGGTTTATGTCTCGATTTTGGAAGAAATTACAAGAAGCTTTAGGTAAGTGGTTGCATTTTAGTACTACTTTTCATCCTCAAACCAACGGTCAATCTAAGAGAATAATACAGATTTTTGAAGATATGGTTTGTTGCTGTGTTTTAAAGTTTGAAGGCAATTGGGAGAAATATTTATGGTTGGTTGAATTCACGTATAACAACAGTTTTCAATCAAGCCTTTGTATAGTCACAAGTGCAGAACTCCGTTGTATTAGACTAAGCTTAGTGAGAAAAAGATTCACGGGGTTGATTTAATTAGAGAGACTGAAGAGAAAGTAAAAGTAATTCGCGATAATTTGAAAGTAGCTTTAGATCGCCAAAAATTGTATCCAGATTTGAAACATAAAGACATTGAATTTCAAATTGGCGACAGAGTATTTCTAAAATTATCACCGTGGAAGAAGATTCTCCGATTCGGTCGCAAAGGAAAATTAAGTTTGCATTTTATTAGACCGTATGAGATTATCAAGAGAATAGGGCCAATGGCATATCGACTAGCTTTACCATCAGAATTAGAGAATATCCATAATGTGTTTCATGTGTTGATGTTACGCTGATATAGATCAGATCTGTCACACATAATTTCTCCAACAGAGATTGAAATTCAACCTGATATGATGTATAATGAAAAACCGATTAGAATTCTAGCTAGAGAAGTTAAAGAGTTGAGAAATAAAAGCATAGCTTTAGTGAAGGTTCTATGGCATCATCACGGGATTGAAGAAGTTATGTGGGAACTTGAGGAAGCTATGAGAAAAGAGTACCCTAACCTATTTACTGGTAAGATTTTTTAGGACGAAAATACCTTAGGGGGAGAGTTGTAATAGCCCGATTTTAGTCAAATCAGAACAGTGGTTTTAGAACCACAAATCCAAGGTTGAAATAATTATTTTATTATTATTTTACTATCTACAACATGATAATATGATTGTGTGAAAATTTCGTTAAGAAATTTTACTGTTTGAGTGCTAAATTTGATAAAAAGGACTAAATTGCGTAAAATGTAAAAGTTATGTTCTAATAGCTAAAGGTGTTTAATAGCTATAGAAATTTAAAAGAAAGGTCCTTATGTGGTAATTAGCTCAAGTATGAGATAGTGGATGATAGTGGTATGGTATTTGGTGTAATTAATAAGAGTTTTAAAGGTTAATTATGTAATTTGGTTAATAATGATAAAAAATAAATAAAATAAATTTATCATCATCCTCCATTATCATCTACCACCGATTATCATAAGGGAGAAATCCATTTTTGGTGCTTGATATTCGGCCAAGCTTCCATTGCTCATATTGGTATGATTTTTGTCCCGTTTTTAATGATTTTTATGTTTTTATTGTTGTAACCTAGTCTACTAGCCCAGGGACTAATTTGCAAAATTGTTAAAGGTTTAGGTTTTTTCCATTGATGAATCTATGTGTATTTGGATGTTTGATGATTGAAAATGCAACCTTGTTGTTAGATAAACAACATTTGTAAAGTGATTTTTGGTAAATTTGTAAATTTGGGATTTATTTGTGAAATATGAAAATTTTGTGGTTAAAATGTGAAATAATTGAAAAATATGAGCTGATATGTTAATAAGAGAAATTCGGCTAGCATGGGTTATGATTAAATTGAATGAATTTGTATTTTTACGCGATAAGGACTAAATTGTAAAGAAATTGAAATATTAGGGGGAAAATTGTAATTTTGCCAAATGTGTAAGTTGGGCTAAATTGACTAGAATGATAATTGAATGAGCTAAGTTTGATTAGGTATAGATCAAGAAAAGAAAAGATCGAAATTAGATCAGGGAAAAGGTAAAGCTATCGAATAGACGATCGTTTCCATCCGTATTATACGAGGTAAGTTCGTATAGTTAGAATTGAGTATTTAAATATGTACTTATTTGAAATGTATGTACGTGAATTGAGAAAATAAAATACATGTTCATTGAATGCCTAAATGATGAATTCCGAGTACTACTGATCCCCGTTTGAACCTTAGGAATTTGTAGGATAAAAGTGACATGTCATTAGGGTTACCGATTTGGTTGAGATCCTGCATGTGTTGCGGACTCACCACAGCTCGTATAAGCTTACCGATATTTCAGCTCGTAAGAGCTTACCATTTCTCAGCTTATTTGAGTTTACTGTTATTTCAGCTCAGGAGGAGCTTACTATTTATAGCTCAAAAAAGCATATATGTACATGAATTGATAGATTATCGTTTAGTACACTTTGTGTGTACCACTCCTGTATCTAACGACATTCTAAGTGGTTCAACAGGCATAGTTCTGTTACAGGTTAAATGAATTGATGAGAACTTGCATAATGAGTTGAATGAATTACATGGAAAAGGTATTTCATACCATTTCGAGATATGAAATGGATGATATATATATATATATATGAAAATTGATTGATTGTGTATTCATCCATATGATTAGATGATTATATGCACTTTACATGACTAACCTATTGGTGATTATATGTATTTAGGCATTTGACAAAATGATTGAATTATACTATGTTTATTTGCCTAAATTAGGAATAAATGGTAAGTTTAATTCTATACTATACGAGCTTACTAAGCTTAATAGCTTACTTTGTTTTCTTTTCTATGTTTTATAGTGATTCGAAAGCTCGCTCGATTTAGAAGTCATCGAAGATCACATCATACTATCCAACTATCGTTTTGGTACTATTAAACTTGTGTATTTTGGTTATATGGCATGTATAGGAGTTATGGCCATCTTGATCCATAGTTTCATAATGGATTTTTCCATTTGAATTGGCTTGTAAATGATGAATGCTTGGTTATGTGTAAAGCCATGTGACTTGGCTTATTTTGTCATACTTGTTGATGTATGTACAAATGGCCTTTTGATATGTTGTGCATAATTGCTATATAAATGCTTGTTGTGATTTGGTATATGGAGTACCAAATGGTTGAAATTTGAGATTTGTATGCTTGTGGTTTTAGGTAAAGTGATGTATAATTGAAAGTGGCCATATTGATGATTTGAGAATATGAATTTAGTATGAAATTGAATGGCTTATTGTAATACTTGTGTGTCTTATGGTTGATGGTATTGATATAGCATGAATTGAACTTGGTTTAGATGATTTTAAATGCCATTTGAAGACATGGTCATATGCAATTTTAGTTGGTATAGGTGAATGCAAATTGGGTGAGAAATGTGGCTTGTAAACTAGCCTATTTTCGTCCACACGGGCAGAGACATAGGCGTGTGTCTCAACCGTGTATGACACATGATTAGGTAACATGGCCGTGTGTCCCCCGTAGCATTTAATGAAAACAAGTCTGCGAGTTACATGGGCTAGTCACACGGACCTGTGGTTGGCCGTGTGACACAAGTTAGAGAGTTACACGGGGCAGGACACGATCTGGGACACTCCATATCGAATGTCCACACGGCTTGTGACACTAGCGTGTGTCCCCTGTATCTAGAAATTTTCAATGTTTTCCAAAATTTTCATAAGTTATCAATTTAGTCCTGAACATCTATTAATGCATGATTTGGGTTTTGCAGGCTCGTATTAGGGACATTGTGATTGACATTGAATGATGTACATTTGGAATTAGAAATTGTATGTGAAATGCATGCTTATTTTTTAATTAAGTTCGGTATTATATACAAATACGGGTTAGGGGTGTTACGGAATACCCACACGATTTGAGACATGGGCGTGTGACTCTATAGTATTTTTATGGCACGATGGCTCGATTAAAGGACATTATGAATATATTTGAATGAAATTAGAATATGTATTGCTTTGAAGTAAGAATTTTTTGGTTTACTGTTCCATTTATTCGATAATGCTCCGTAACCCTATTTCAACGACGGATACGGGTTAGGGGTGTTACAGAAATGGTAGTTAGAGAAATGAGAAACATTTGGAAATGAATGTGGTTTTCTCTGAATGCAAATGACTTAAAAAATTAATTTATAGTTTTTTGAATTATTATATAGTAGATTAATTAAATAATTGAAGTTCGAAAATGGAATTAAATATATTTTCTCATAAATTCTTTTACGAAAAAGTCGTCATGACTTTAACTGAATTTGAAACGAGTTGAGGAAATTATTTTATTGGGAAATTTATTTATGATGTTTATTTTGGGAAATATAAAAACATGTATTGGGTTGGATTGAATTATAAAGTATTGAGTTAAAAGTCCAGGAAGTACTTTTAGTTGGACCAGATATGGGAAAGGCCCAAAAGCCCCTCTTGCTAATACTAGGGACGACAAACCAGAAGTACTTTTTAACGTTGGGAAATGTACCCATATTATAGTAAACATGTAATTGTTTCTATTTATTTGAACGATGAATAAATAAATAAAGTTAATTTCATATTTTACTATTATGTCTTTTGTATTTATGTCTTTTATATTTTACATGCATAGTGAAATTGTGACAAGAAAATATTAGCTCATTAATTGTCTAAAGCTCAAACTGAAGAAAAGTGGCATTGTAAAGAACATTTACATTGTGAGACAGACAACTTAGTTTAGTAGATAATCTAAATAGGTCCGTAATCCCGTAAAAGAATCAATGTGAGTATTTGATCCGAATACTGAGAACGATTATTATGTTGTCTACAATTCCAATTGGGAAGATGGCTAGTCCTGGCCATCGGAGCAATTGACTCCACAAGTAGAAACGTAGATGTATTTATTGGTAGAATGAAACATTAGATTGGACCCAAGATGAATTAATTTTGAATTCGTTAGTGAATTAATTCACTTGTGACATTCATGGTGTGATTTACCTAAATCCTGAGTTAGTCACCGGCCATACGTATGCAACTTATGTGCTTTGATATAAGTAGAGGCTAATGCTCTAAAGATTACCAAGCTCGTAACCAATATGTTGAGTACATGACTTGTGTATGGCATGGCTTTACTAGCAATAGTTGAATTCATAGCTCAATTAAAGAGTTAATGATATCCTCTCATTGGCATTGTATGGATTGATAAATATGAAACGTGGCCACGGGTTGCTCATTCTCGAACAAGCAATCTATCACAGTCATTTGTTGGCAGTGATTATATTAATCATTGAAAAGACACAATGGTGGCAATGAGATAAAATAGGATTGTATTGAGTGAATGAATTTAACTCAAAGTATTTAAGGATATCATATGAGGGTAACATACACATGACGAGGTCATTGGATAAAGCAGTTGGATGAATTGCTTCCGTAAAGAGTATATAATAAGGAGTTTTCAATCATGGTACTTCTTGTGGACTGACTACATGATTACGTAATTGCAAATTATCATAACGATACTTCTGGACATAATTACAATCACTTGAGTCTAATTGTATATGTTCGATTGGTCCCTTCACTAACTTAACAAAAGCTCGATCAGACTACATTTGAATCAGAAGAAAATTCTAGGACTTCGGGTATAGTTTAATTGAGTCAATTTATTCGATGTGGAATTAAATTAGGTGGTCGTGAGAATTATTTAACTAGAAAACTTGATTAAAGAATTTTCTTAATCTAAGTGATTTTTTGGAAAAATTAATTTTGATCAAGTAAAATTAAATTAATAAAATCAATTAAAATTAATATGATATTTTTGAAAGTTAATTTTCAAGTCAAACAATTGACTTAATTGGTAATTGAACTTGAAATTTGGACCTGAGATCGTAAATTGAGCCTGGGAGCCCAAAGTCGAGATCAATACTCAAAAACTGGTCGAATTGAGTCTAATATGTGAAACCAGGCCGACAGTCCAACCGGTGGCTAGACCAGACCGATCAAGTCGTCATTGACCTAGACTGAACTGGCAACAGCCGAATTGGCTCGAGGTGCCATCAAGGTGTCACACCTGCATCACCAGACACGGTAGCGTCGGTGGCTGTAACGACGGCATCCTAATGAACGACGACGGTTGGTTGTTAGTTGTTGAGCAGTGGAAGAGTTACATTCCTACTGGAACTCTACCATAGAATTTTATTTGAAATTAGTTATTCCAAAAATAATATTATTTTAATAGTTTAATATTAAATTTAATTTAATACTTATCTTAATAGTATTTTATTAATTTAATATTAAAGTGATTATTTCAATATTAAATTAAATTTAATGTTTATCTATAAGATAAATATTCTATTATTTTAATAAGATTTAATATCAAATTTAATAATTAAAGTGATTAAGTTTAACCATAGTTGAATTCTCTAAACTCTCCTTATATAAACAGAGCCTTGGTTCATTATTTACACTCACTTGAATTCAAGAGGAAGTTGTAGAGAGAAAATCCTCTGAAGAGGTTAATTCAGAAAACTCTAGAGATATTTTTTTTGATTTGTAAATTAACCTAAAAGATTAGAGAAATTGTAAAATTACCCATTGGTAATTTTTGTGAATTTTTTTTATTCGAAGTAAGCCCACACTCGGCAAACATGAGCTTGAGGATAGCGAAGAAGACTACTCGGTCAAAGCACTCATCCTAGACGAATCAAAAAGGTACAATTTTGATTAAATGTTTATTACTTTAGATATCACAACGAATATCTTGTTTTGCAAAATTTTTAAAACTATCGTTTTTCCCTCAAATTTATTTTCCACTGTGTTTTCTAAACCCGTTTTTCCAACAAATTGTATCATGAGATAGGTTATGTTCTATCTATAAGTATAAACAGATAATCAAAATAAATTTCTCTTATTCTTGAATGATTTGATTACATAGAAAGTGACATTCTTAGATCTTATGCAGGTTTTGAGTTAGATATAGGAAGAGATTCGATATTATATATTTATTATATAATTGTTTTTTGCCGAGGTTGTGGTTCTGAGGAAATAGACTGTGGACTATCATCTCCACGTAGAACTAATTTTTTTTTAAATTCATAGAATTCTTATGAGAAGGAAACAAACATAGAACTTAAATGTATTTTTTTCAAAAGGAGTCCATGACAAGTAAAAGATACGATGGTGGTTAAAGACCTAACAAATGCCTTATGGTAAAAAATTACGTAATTTTTTTTCCATTTATTTTCTAGAAATAGAATAATGAAAACCCTAGCTGAGAATTTTATTTTAATTACCTATTTCATTATATATATGTTTTATAATTGTTTATAATCTTATGTAATGTTATAATTGTGATATATATATGAGATGATCCATAGTTGATCGATTAAAAATAAGAAATGTGGTAATGAGAAAATACATGTGTTGTATTGTTCTCTTTACTTCTTTAGATTATTCGATAATTGTGAGAAGTGTCGTAATAAGAATGTGCATGTCTAGGATTGGCTTTGGCTAGGAAAGGCTTGGTTTTTAAGTGATCAAATTTGACCCAGCTCTCTTTCATGGGACCTTATCTGCTAAACGATTCTCATTCACTTCTTCGGTTTTTCCCTTAAAAAATTGTGGGGAATCAAATTTATTTATTTTAAGATTGATTGGTTCTTACGAATGGATATTATAAAATTGCCTTAGTATGCCATGCATATATTGGAAGCATATCATATAGATTAGGTAATAATGCCACTAGGACTATTGTATAATCATTCTTGAAATTTGGGATAAAAAAACCTTACATGTTTTTAAAAAATTCAGTGGGAGAAGGTCTTTGAACAATACCTACAGCCTCCATTGATGGTCCTTAAGTGATAGCATGATAAAGTTTCGAACAGGTTTTTACCCTGGCCGCACCTTAAGGTAATCTTTGTCATGTGGGTTCACTAGATGAAATTTCCTTTTAAGGACAACTAGTCATGCATGGATTTCAAAGAGATTGTCCCAAGATGACTCCCAAATCAAAGCATGTTCATGATGGGTGTTGAGTTAATGGTTACACACTCAAGATCATCTTTTATTAAATAGTTCCCTAAGAAACGATATATATGCTAGAGATGATGGCCAAACATTAAACGGTCGTTAGTTCGTATGGAGTTTTAAGAATTAATATTCACAAACTAATTGGATATAATACATGTTCTTGCTAGTTAATCATGGGACCCCAAGGCGACATAGTTGATGGGTGTGAGAATGATCGTAGCAATGAAATTTTTTTTGAAGGTTTTAATATAAGTTGCATGCATCATACTGCATTCTTGATATGTTGCTGAAATGAAAAATATTTGCTTAATACAAAGATAGTAATTAGTGAAATCTTTATTTTCTTCAGTTTAAATATGTCTCCCACTCCTCTTATTAGCATTCTTACTGAAAATAAATTAAATAGGGATAACTTTCGAGAATGGAAACAAAACCTGTTGATAGTTCTTAGCCGTGAGAAACACAAATTCATTCTTGACAAAACATGCCCTTCTAAAGCTAGGTCCAAAGTGAGAAATCACTAGACAGATTCTGACTCAATTGATCAATGTTATATGTTAGCGAGCATGAGTAGTGTGTTACAAAAGCAACACGAGAATTTTTGTACTGCCAAAAAGATCATGACAAATTTGAAGGATTTACTCAGAGGCCAAGTCGCATTGGCTCGACAATCCGCTATTACAAATTTGATGAATTTCCAACAAAAAATTGACCTTACAGTCAAAGGACATATGCTTAAGATTATAAGATTCTTTGTGAAAATGGAGGATAACGGGGTTGAACTAGATGTGAACACACGAATTGAAATAGTGTTCAAATCTTTAACCAAGGAGTTTGCTGGTTTTAGGGTCGCTTACAACTTAGGGAACAAGGTGCTTACCTTGACTCAGGTCATGAAAGAATTACAATCCTATGACTTGGTGCTGAATGGTGGTAAGTTGGTTCAGGAGAAACCTGAGGTAAACTTAGTTGTGGGCCCTTCTTCCTCTAAGGGGAAACAAAAAGCTAAAGAAAAGAAAAAACTGACTAAGTCTTTGGTTCCACCTTGTGTGGGTAAGAAGAAGTCTTAGAAGTAAAAAAAACCCTAAATAGATCAAATGTTTCTTTGACAATAGGAAAGAGCATTTCAAATCAAACTACAAGGAGTATTTTGATTACCTAGCTAAAAAGAGTAAAGGTATGGAACTCTTTGTGGTTGAAACTTGCTTAGTGGAAGAATCAATTGAGAAATGGGTTATTGATGAGCCACAAACCATGCATGTGTTTCTTTATAGGGGTTCAGCTAAACGAGAAGTCTGCATGACAAGAGCTTCTCTTTGCAGACCGGAGATGGAACTTATGCTTCAGCGGAAGCAGTGGGAGAAGTTATTTTACACTTTGATAATTTTAGGAAGATTGTTTAAAAGAACATGTTTTATGTACCTTATTTAAGAGGAATTTAATTTAGCATGTTTATTTTATGACGATTTACCATGACATTTAATAAATAGGTTGCTATTCACAGAAATCGTTCTTTAATTTGTAATGGATAGAATGAAAATAATCTCTGCTTTTTTGAACCAAATAACTACTCGATGTTTTAAATTGAAATAGTGAATAAAAACTTAGAAAATCTCACTCTAATGAGGGGTACTTATGGCATTTAAGACTTGGTCATATTAACCAAGAAAGAATCACTAGGTTTGTGAAAGATGGTCCCTTAAGTATGCTTAAGGAAGTTAGTCTTCCACAATATGAATCTTGCTTGGAAGGTAAAATGATTAAGAAGCCTTTTAATTCAAAAGGTACAAGGGCCAACCAACCTTTAGAACTTGTGCACACTGATGTATGTAGTCTCATGAGCATCAATGCCCAAGGAAGTTATGATTATTACGTGACTTTTATCGATGACTATTCTTGATATGAATATGTGTATCTAATGAACTATAAAAGCGAAACCTTTGATAAATTTTGAGAGTTTCATGCGAAAGTGGAAAAAGATTAGGTAACATAAAGAATCTTCGATAAGACTGAGGTGGTGAATATTTTTTCGATGAGTCTTAGGATACCTCATAGAGAATGGGATTTTATCCTAATTGACTAGGCCAGGCACTCCACAGCAGAATGGCGTAGTTGAGAGAAGAAATTGAACCTTGCTTAACATGGTTCATTCAAAGTTAAGCTATTCACAACTTCCTACTTCCTTCTAGGGATATGTAATACAAATGACTTGTTATATTCTGAATGATGTGCCAACTAAGTCTTCTTGTAAGACACCTTATGAACTGTGGCCTAGAAAGAAACCCGCTCTAAATCACGTTAGAATATAGGGTTGTCCAGCACATGTTCTGGATAAGGATGCAAAGAAGTTGATGCACGGACAGAATTGTGTATGTTTGTAGGATATCCAAAAAGAATAAAATGAAGATTATTCTACAATTCAAAAGATAATACGATTAAAGTTTCTACTTATGCTACTTTCCTCAAGGAAAGCTACATGGATAACTTTATGCCTCGAAGTAAAGTGGTACTTGAGGAACTATCGAGAGTTGTAGAATAATCACCGAGTTTAATTCTCGAGAAACTTGTAGATAGACCTACAAACGATCAACAGCATAGGGGAATCCGTTGTAGTGGGAGAGTTTCTAAAAAAACCAAACTTCTTCATCTATAATGATAGTATTCATAATGCAGAAGCCAATCATGAGGATGATGATTCACTCACCTATGAGGATGCTATGCCAGCCATTGATTCCAAGCTCTGGAAATAGGTCATGGATACCGAGATAGATTCTATGAAATCCAATATGGTGTGCAAACTTGTAGACTTACCGATTGGGATTAAACCCATAGGGTGTAAGTGGATCTCCAAGAAGAAGAGAAGCGCGGAAAGGAAAAGTGGAAACACACAAAGCTAGACTTGTAGGGAAAGGTTACACACAAAAAGAAGGCATTGGTCACGATAAGACCTTTTCTTTGGTAGCCAAGCTCAAGTCTATCTGCATACTCTTATCCATTGTCGCTGCTCTTGATTACAAGATCTGGTAAATGGATGTCAAGAAAACATTTTTGAATGGCTATCTTGATAAGACCATTTACGTGGCTCAACCCACTAGCTATGTTGTGAAAGGAAAGGAGCAGAAATTTTTCAAATTGCTAAGATCCATTTATAGACTTAAGTAGGTGTCCCACTCATGGAATAAAAGATTTGATCAAACGATCAAGACTTTTGGATTTGAGCAAAATGCTGATAAACCTTGTGTTTATAAGCGTATAAAGGACGAAAAGGTGGTCTTCCTTGTTTTGTATGTCAATAATATTCTATTTATCAAAAATGATGTAGGAGAATTGTGATAGCCCTAATTTGACCTTAGTCAGAATGTGGTTTCGGGACCACAAAATCGAGTTATAAAATTTATTAAATATTAAAATTCATATCTACTATGTGTGACAGTGCATGTGTGAAAATTTGATATTTTGATTTAGTCATATGAATGTGAATTTTATTTGAAAGGGGTTAGATGTGAAAACTTGAAAATATGTTAGGTAAATGTGTGAGGACCAAATAGTGACAATGTATGAAAGCATGGGTTTGCATGTCAAATTGGCCTATTTAAAATTAGTGGCCGGCCAAGGCCATCATGTCATGCATTATATACATTTGTTTATTATTATTAAATCACAAGTGGTGTAATTTATGAAATAAAAAAATATGTTAAACAATTTAGATGAATTAAGGAGAAAAGAAAGAAAATAAAGAAGACATTTTTCTTTGTTCATCTTTTTCTCCCAAAACCGATGGGAAGAGAAGAAAAGAGGGCTGCACATTCGGTCAATTTAGATGATGAATTAAGGTATGCTAATGCTTTTTATTAGAAATTCTTGCATGATTTGAGTTACTTAGAGAGTTCTTGACATAAACCACATGATAATTTTGATATTTTGATTCATGAAGCTTTCGGCCATGAATTAAGTTTGGTAAATGGTGATAGAATTGGAGGAATGAAAGTTGGATACTTGTATTTATGTTATGATTTATGAGAAATTAAGTGTGTGAATTTAGTTTGAAAAATGATGCTTGGTTCGGTCTAATGATTTGGGAGGATATTCGGTCATGAGATGTTTGAGTAGTTAAAATGGCATTTTTGATTTTTGAAACTATGTAATGAGATGCTTCATTCGGCTTTAGTTAATAGAGTATGCTTGAGTTTTATAAACTTGGAAATTTAATGATTTAAGTATATAAATATTCGGTCATGGTTAAAGGAAAATGAAGTTGAATGTGTTATATAAATTGATGAAATGTAGTCCCAATTGTGGCGGGTTAATATTAGAAATTATATGGAATTTTATGAATTTATTTAAGTGATTGCCGAATGTATCTTGAAAGTTTTATTGCTGAGTTTTTTTTGAGATATGTATTAGGTTTGATAGTTTTTAGAAATTAAAGGTATAGTTTTGGTGTTGGTGTATGTAATGGCAAATTTAAACTAAGCTAGTAATTAATTAAGCATTCGGTCATGTTATAAACTCATTATGAAATAATGTTAATGCTTTATATGTTGTATATGTAGTTATAAGTTGAATTTAAGATTTGTTAAATTATTAAAGGGATGTGCCGAATGTAATTTGGATTATTAAAATATAAACTTGATAATGCCTAATGATGTGTTCAGTTATGCATGAGTAAGGAATATATTTGGTGTTTAAATAATTAGTTATTTAGGTCATTGTACCATAATTATATGATATGTGTGTATTAAAGTAAATTGCTTAATTGATAGGTGATTAAATAGTAAATGATTTTGGTTAAGTAATTAAATAAATCTATTTGTTTTTAAATTAAGCTCAAAAGCAAAGGGGATTGAAATTGGATAGAGGGAAAGAAAAAGTAGTTGAGTAGCCATTCTGCAATCGTTCAAATATATTCGAGGTAAGTTTTGAGTAATCAAACCTAGCATCTAATTAAAGATGACATGTTATATGTGCATGATATAGGAATTATTGCTTATTGACATTACCTTAATAGGTTAATTATGAAGTAATTTGCATATGTGGTATGTAGCTGAATGGCTAATAGAGAAATAAACTAAGATAATGACATAGCTTGCAGTCTTGAGTAGTGGTTGTTCGTTGAGACAAAATTTAGTGAAGAATGTTTGTATATTTTATGCTTACAATTGAATGAGGCAAATGAACTATGAATGTAATGGACCTTGTAAAATGTATTGGCATGTGGATAAATATGAATGAGATTTCGTGAATTATATCCGGGCTAAAGTCCCGCAGGCATTCGTGCTGGAATTATATCCAGGCTAAAGTCCCGCAGGCATTCGTGCTGGAATTATATCCGGGCTAAAGTCCCGCAGGCATTCGTGCTGGAATTATATCCAGGCTAAAGTCCCGCAGGCATTCGTGCTGGAATTATATTCGGGATTAAAGTCCCGCAGGCATTCGTGCTAGAATTATGTGATTTTTGCCATAATAATCCCAACAAATGTGCTCACTACCCTAAGTTGGTCAGGTATGTAACATATATCCGTTTGTGATAAAGATTTAGATTAAATCAAAAGTATCTATTGAAGTGATGATGCTCCGGCCATTGCATAAGGTTATATATGAAAGTCTATGACTTATTCATGGTATGTGTATTTCATTTCAAGTGAAATTATGTTAAGCTTTACCTTATGTGTATGTGAATATTCGGCCCAAGTATGGGATAGTATGACAGGTGAGAATATGTGTATAAGTGCTAAGACAAAATATAAATGATTTAGATGCATTCGTCAATGGATGAAACCATGTGAATAGAATTAAATTGTCTATGTGATATGAATTCGGGTTCAAGGGAGGTTAAAATGTTCGATACTGATTCAATGCTAGTATGTTATATTCGGCCAAAAAGAATATTAGATCAAAGGATTGTCATTTGAGGATTTAGTTTCATTGTTATCCAATTGAGTTTTAAATGGTTACATTGCTTAAAACTTACTAAGCATAAAAATGCTTACTCTATTGCTTTTAATTCTCTGTTTTATAGATCTCGTTCGTTAGCTACGGTCTCGGGAAATTCAAAGTCGAAGTCATCCGCACTATCGAAGCCCATTTCGGTACTTTTAGTAATTAAATTTTGATAATGGCATGTATAGGTTTGACTTTTGATTTTAAACTAGTATCATTTTGATGTTGTAAATATGTATAGCCAGGCGAAAATGGCTTGCCAAGTTACCTTATATATATACATATTTAGATGATGCAAATATGCAAATGTTATTTGATAAGTGTTCATAAAGGTTGAATTGAATTAGCCATACAATAAGGTGTTGTACTTACTAGAGTAGGATAGCTTATAAGCAGCTATGCTTAAGAAGATTACCAAATGAATAGTGTTAAAATCATTGGTGAGCAATAAGACACTTCATGACATTGGTGCAATGTGAAATCGGAAATGTGTTATAATGAGATCGGGTTTATCAAGCTTAGTGATACAAGTTGTGGTGAATGGATGCATGCATATTCGGCTTAGTGGATAAAGTGATGTATTTGGTTAAGTCTTAAAATTTTTACCATATGAATAGTAACTCTTTTTTCCAAAAATGAATAATTGGTTCAATGTGTATTTGTTATGCATGCACATATGTTTTTGATTAAGAGTGCTTAAAATCTTAATGAATGGATATTGATTTTTACTTATACATTTCATTCGAACTTTGTTATATTTTTAAGCTATCATCCACAAGTGTACAAACATGCTTTATGCGAATAGAGTTCTGTTAGATTTTGTGCTTGCCTTGTAATACCTCATAACCCTCCAGCGACGGATACGGGTTAGGGGTGTTACAAGAATAGTCATCGCTTAAATTGTGGTTAGCTCAATAGTTTAGCATGAAGGACTTGGTGAAGCTAGTTATATTCTTGGAATTCGAATCCATAGGGATCGAAAGAATAAAATGATAGCACTACCTTAATATTCATACATTGATAAGGTATTGGAATGTTTTACAATAATCAATGTAAAGCCAGGTATTTAGCGATTGCATCAGTTTTCATCTTTCTTTAGATGACTGTCCTAAGACAACAAAAGAAAGAGAGCATATGAGTAAGGTTCCTTATGCTTCGGAAGTTAGAAGCCTTATGTATGCGATGCTTTACACACGTCTAGATATCTATTTCACATTTGGAGTATTTAGTTGATATCAGGCAAATCCAAGTCTTAAGAATTGGCAAGCTGTAAAGCATATATTAAGGTATCTTAAAAGAACTAGGGATTACATACTTGTGTATTCTAGGAAGGACCTTCCTCCTGTTAGATACATAGACTCAGACTTCCAAACCAGTAAATATTCGAGGAAATTGACTTCAAGAAATGTATTTGTTCTAGGTCGTGGACCCATAGTATGGACAAGTGTAAAAGAAACTTGCACTGTTGACTCTACTTTTGAGGCCGAGTATGTGGCTGCTTCTGAAGCAACGAAAGAAGCAATATGGCTTCGAAATTTCTTAATCGAACTTGAAGTTATTCCTGATATGGAAAAAGCTATAACACTGTATTGTAATAGCAATGCTGCAATAGCTAATATTAAGGAAATGAGAAGTCAAAAGAGGATGAAACATATTGATTAATATCATTTGATACAAGAGGTAGTAGTCGAAGGAATTGTAGATATAATGAAATTCACTCCTGAAAGTAACCTTGCGGGATCTGTTTACCAAGACTTTTGTAATTAGGAGTTTAACAGACATGTTGAGCATATAGGAATGTGAAACATGACACATTTTCTTTACTAGGGCAAGTGGGAGATTGTTAGGAAATATGTCCATATTATAGTAAACATGTAACTATTTTCTATTTATTTGAACAATGAATAAATAAATAAAGTTAATTTCACATTTCACTATCATGTCATTTGTATTTATGTCCTTTATATTTTGCAAGGATCGAAATTGTGACAAGCAAATATTAGTTCATTGATTATCTAAAGTTCAAACTGAAGATAAGTGGCATTGTAAAGAACATTTACATTGCAAGACATACAACTTACTTTATTAGATAATCTAAATGAGTCTGTACTCTTGTCAAAGAATCAAAGTGAGCATTTGATTCAAATACTGAGAATGATTATTATGTCATCTACAATTTTAATTGGGGAGATGACTAGTTTTGGCTATCAAAGTAATTGACTACGAGAGTATAGGCATAGATGTATTCATTGGTAGAATGATACATTAGATTGGACCAAAGATGAATTAATTTTGAATCTATTTGTGAATTAATTCACTTGTGACGTTCATAGTGTGATTTAGCTAAATCTTGAGTCAGTCATTGACCATGCGTATGCAACTCATGTGCATTGATATAAGTGGAGGCTTATACTCTAAAGATGATCAAGCCCATAGCTGGTATGTTGGGTACATGACTTGTGTATGGCATGGCTTTACTAGTAACAATAAAATTCATAACTCAGTTATAGAGTTCATGATATCCTCTCATTGGCATTGTGTGGATTGATAAATATGGAACATGGCCACGGGTTGCTTGTTCTCGAATGAGTAATTGATCATAGTTGTAACACCCCAAACTCAGCCCCGACGTTATGGTCGAATCCAGCGTGTCACATTGAAGTGTTTTATCGAAAACCTTGTTTTCATTTAAAACCCTTCCAAAGAATTTCAAGTAAAATCCCAGTTTGTCTTTAGAACGAGGCGTATTAAAAAGCTATTCTTTGTTACGTTTTATAGTTATTTTGAAAACAAAATTCTCTTTAATTGCGGAAGCTTATTATCTCTTTTTTTAAAACAAAACATTAATTAATTTCAGAAAAATTTGAAATGTGTTTAATTAAAACAGGTCCATGTTCCATTCTTATAGCATAACAATGAATAATAGTAACCAAAGAAAAGGCCTTATTACAATCCGGACTTAAATAATTAAAATACTAGAACTTTTAATAAAGAAAAAGAAATAAGTTTAAGTTGTCTTGCTAGTTGGCCACCTCTGAGTCCCTCCATCTGTCAAACCGCCTATTGAGGTTCACTTGAGAAAAATAAAAGAGGAAGTGAGTTTTGAAACTCAGTGTGTACAACCCTTAGCAACAATATATAGTTATCATGCAACACAAGTCATCTTGGGCCTGAGCCCAATACAATTATAGCACAACATTTAGAGTAATCATGTATGCAATAATGCAATGCCCAACCCATCCAACCGATACACATCATCTCTGTCCAACCGAAACACATCCTGTGGGGATAACTATATTGACCCACCCATCCGATACACTCCAAGGGTAGCGCCAGTTGCAGTACTACCTAACGTTGCAGTAAAGCTGTTGATCATATATTGGGCTAAAAAGCCTTCGTTGGACCCACGGTCGTCAAGCGACTATGCGATCCTCATATAACACTTCCTCCAATATAATTCCCACACACATGCAACAGCGTAACACATAAGTGCAACATATAGCATACAGTATACTTAAGTCATACTTATATCACACAAGGGTATTTCAGTAATTCTACCTTATAGGGGTATTTCAATAATTCTGCCCTACAGGGGGTATTTCAGTAATTTACTAATGTATGGGTATTAATTTCAAATTTTGGCCCATCAACTAGTCCTCATTGGCTAAAGTGAACAGACACTATACACCAGGTAGGATTCTAGAGAAGAGGAGGTGGGTCATTAAGACCACTTAAGTACCAAGCTCTCCCTAGATCCAATCCTAGACATGCATATGCCCATTGCCACACTCTAACCTTACGACTTGTCCACAAACGTGCTTGATAAATTAATTAAGTTTTATGCGCTTGAGGATTCATTAGACACTAGGCCTAAAAGTCCATTATAAAACCCTAGTATGTCTGCATGCCTTCATTCATTCATATACTCCATCAGGCCCATTCGCATTTATATGGCCCATTAGGCCCAATCACAATCATACGGCCCATTAGGCCCAATCACATTTTCAAACCATTCAACGACTTTATCAACTCATCACTTATTATCACATATCAATTTTTGCTAGCTTGGCCCACAAGCCCGTCGGCCCATTTGGCCCATTCTGGCCCGGTTAGCCAAAACGTGACCCAAGTCCATGAGATCGCTCATGGGGCCTCTGATAACGTATCAAATACCCTCATACGAGTGTTCACACACTCGCAGAACTACCGTAGCCTATTTTTCGACTTTTTGGCATTTCGACTTTTCTAGATTTGTCGATCTATCATGTGTGTGCAGTGTATGGACACACCTGGTAATGAAACGTGCTACAATATCCTTAGCCACGAACCTACAATCAACACCACCCTTCAATTAATCATATGCTTAACCACAATCTTAACCAAGAACCAAAGCCTTGCCATAACCTTACCGTGTGCGACAAGTCCTAATAGCTTCTCCTTTAACCACTAACTATGATTTCTCCTAGATCTGCACCAACGTAACCATTAGAACCCAAGTAATAGGTGACTTGCATCCAACACCAATCACCCTTATACCATATGTGACCATTCGGCCAACCCCTAAAACTAAAGCGATGAACACTTACCCAAATCCCGAAACGCAAAGAGTGATTTGGCAGAGATCTAGAGAGTAGAAACTCGATACTGATTCCCTACAAACCGATTGAGAAAGGGTAAGGGAAAGAGAAAGTCAGTTCATAGAAAAAATTGATTGAAAAGGTAAAGTTCTTCCCAAGAATTGCCGGCCAAAGTTGAAGACAATAGAGGCGGCACAAGAGGGATTCGGCCAAGGGTATTCAACCTTAGAGGCTAGAATGGTGAAAAGAGATTTTCAGCACAAAATAGGAAGAAGACGAAGTAGTCGGCTAAGACCAATGTTGATCTAAGGAAAATTTCAAAGAGAGGGAGAATGAAGAAGTCGACACAAAAAAAGAAAAAAAAGGAAAAAGGTTTCGGCTTTTGAGCTCTTACGAGAAAAGAATGATGAATCAAAAAGGGTTTGGGAAGAGAAGGTTTGGCAAAAGCAACAAAGAGATCCCTTTCTCATAAAAGAAAAAAAGAAATTCGGCACCCCTTATTTATGCCTAAAGCCGAAACTTGCCTACTCCCAAAGTCCCAATCGGCACCACTTCTTTCCCCACACCAATCTCCTAATTTTTTTCCACGATAAGCTCCTTTATCCCTTCCTTAAAATTCTTTTCTGATCACTCCCTTCAGAGTCCATTCCCACACCACTGCTAGCCCTCCAAAGTGCAAAAATAAAGTCCCAAACAATCACCACTTTAGGCCTCGAACCTAGGATCTCATTGCCTTCTTGTGACGCCACCTCTAAGCTCTGTATGTGGCGTCACTTTGCCATTATACCACAAGCTCACTTGTGTCTAATTTCCACTCCATTTATTTAAAAGCCATACAACTCGATGTCAGGGTTCTTTTAGTACTTCAACTAAATTTCCCCCTACTTCTGAGTTCAAATTTAGGACTTCATGGAAGCTATCCAATAGTAAAGAAAAAATTACCTAACTAGAAAATCATTCACACATTCCACATCCAAAATCGCAAAAATAAAGGTTCGAGATTTTTGGGGCATTACAATAGTCATTTGTTGGCAGTGATCATATTAATCATTAAGAAGACACAATGGTGACAATGAGATAAAATAGGATTCTATTGAGTGAACAGATTTAACTTAAAGGAATCAATGATATCATTTGAGGGCAATACACACATGACAAGGTCATTGGACAAAACAGTTGGATGAATTGCTTTTGTAAAGAGTATACAATAAAGAGTTTTCAATCATGGAACTTCTTGTGGTTGACTCCATGATTACGTAATTGTGAATTATCAAAACGATACTTCTGGTCATAATTGTAGTCACTAGAGTCTAATTGTATATGTCCGATTGGTACCTCCACTAGCTCAACAAAAGCTCGATCGGACTGCATTTGGATCAAAAGAAAATTCTACAACTTTGGGAATAATTTAATTGAGTTAATATACTCGATATAGAATTAAATTAGGTGGTCGTCAGAATTGGTTAACTAGAGAATTTGATTAAAGAATTTTCTTAAAAAATTAATTTAGAAAATCTAAGTGATTTTTTTGGAAAAATTAATTTTGATCAAGTAAAATTAAATTAATCAAATCAATTAAAATTAATATGATATTTTTAGAATTTAATTTTCAAGTCAAACAATTGGCCAAATGGGTAATTGAACTTGAAAAATTGGACTTGAGATCGTAAATTGGGCCTGGGAGCCCAAAATCAAGACCAAGACCCAGAAATTGGTCGAACTAGGCTTAGTATGTGAAACTGGGCTGACGGTCCAATTGATGGCTAGACTAGACCGATCGTGTCGTCATTGACCTAGATTCAATCAACAGCAGCTGAACCAGCTCGTGGTGCCATAAGGGTTTCGCACCTATATCACCGGACATGGCAGTACCGGTGGTTGTGACGGCAGTATCTCAGTAGCTGACGACGGTTGGTCATTGGTGGTTGAGCAGTGGATGAGTTACACTCTTACTGGGACTCTACCAGATAATTTGATTTCAAATTAATTATTCCAAAAATAATATTATTTTAATAGTTTAATATTAAATTAAACTTAATATTTATCTTAATAGTATTTTATTAATTTAATATCAAAGTGATTATCTTAATATTAAATTAAATTAAATTTTTATCTTTTATTCTATTATTTTAATAAGATTTAATATTAAATTAATATAATATTGAAGATAAATAATATATTAATTTAATATTAAAGTGATTAAGTTTAATCATAGTTGAACTCTCTAAACTATCTCTATATAAAGAGAGCCTTCGGTCATTATTTACACACACTTGAATTCAAGAGAAAGTGTAGAGAGAAAATTCTCTGAAGAGATTATTCCAAAAAACTCTAGAGATATTTTTCTAATTTACAAGTTGACCCAGAAGTTTAGAGAAATTGCAAAATTACCCCATTGGTACTTTTTGTCAAAAAAATTTTATTCGGAACGAGCCCACACTCGATAGATGTGAGCTTGAGATTAGCGGAGAAGACTACTCAGTCAAAGCGCTCATCCAAAACGAATCAAAAAGGTATAATTTTGATTAAGTGTTTATTATTTTAGATATAACTACGAAGATCTTATTTTGGAAAATTTTTAGAACTTTATTTTTCCCTAAATTTATTTTTTGCAGCATTTTCCAAGCCCGTTTTTCCAACATTTCACTTTATAACCGGGAAGGCTTGTAACACCCCTTACCCGTGTCCGACGCCGGGACGGGGTACGAGGCATTACCGTACTTAAACATGCTTAATCTTATAAAGTCGTGCCATAAATCTCATTAGAACTTAAAACCTTTCATTCATTCTCTTAATGTCCCTATCATGGGCCTACGAGGCCCAAAACATACATTGGGAATGGTTCAGGACTTAATCGGGAACTTTCGAACACTTAGAAAATTTTTGCTCAAAATAGGGCCACACACCTATGTGGGATGGGACACACCAGTGTGGGTAGGCCGAATGGTAACACACACCCATGTCGCTAGCCCGTGTCGAATTTATTTTTCATTTCAAACCTACAAGGGTTTCCACACGGCCTGGCACACGCTGGTGTCCATGGCCCTTGTCCCTCACACTGGCATGACACGCCCGTGTATGAAAACCTAGGTATTCTATTTATGACGTCAACAAACATTTAGGGGCACACAGCCAAGCAACACGCCCATGTGTGTTTACTACTGGGCATTCTATTTTGCATAATTTAGGTGCAAGGGACACACGGCCTATCAACACTCCCATGGGGCTGACTGTGTGTCACACATGCCCTAGGCACACGCCTGTGTGCCCACCCGTGTGGACAATTATAGGCTATTTTCCAAGCCCTTTGCCACCCTGAAACTTAACCAAACACAAGGCCAATTTCAATATCACATATCATGGTATAAATACACTTCTAAATACCCACAATAAAGGCATTCACATGCCACAACACATTGCATTTATCATGCATTCTCATCAATCACTACTCTACTTAAACATGCAAACTTGCACTTTCATGAACTACATCAACATTGCATAATTTTAACTTAATCAATATTAGCCAATTGAAATGGCTATTTACAACATGACTCAAGTAACATTTATAGCCAACAGATATGCTAACCAATATGACACATAGCAAAAAGGTCTAGTTCCTATACATGCCATACTCAAAATGATTAAACTTTACTATACCAAAATAAAATGTTTGATAGTGTGACTTTGAGCTCCGACGTCCTTTTTGATCCCCGAGCTAGCCTGGCAACACTACAAGGCAAAGGAAAGGAAAGGACTAAGCATAAATGCTTAGTGAGTTGCAGGCAATAAATAGCAACATAAATCATGAATTAACATCCAAATATGTTATCATGAACATCACATAAATATCTTTACTCATTAACATGGCTTACTCATGCACTTTCTTACCAACATATTCATATAATTTTGTTTTCTTTTTTTGAAAATTACTCATATGCACCTGTATCACTCATCACATAACTTTAGTCTTTCTCGTTATATTCATCAACTTAAATACTTTTCCCGTTAAATTACTTGAATACCGAAGGATACTCGAAATGTCATTCTCATGGTAAGATGCCAATGCCATATCCCAGATATGGTCTTATATGGGATCACAACTTGATACCGAAGCCATATCCCAAATATGGTCTTACATAGGATCTCATCTCGATGTCGATGCCATGTCCTAGACATGGTCTTATACGAGATCACACTTAGATGCCAAAGCCATGTCCCAGACATGGTCTTACATGAGACCACATGTTGATGCCAATGTTATGTCCTAGACATGGTCTTACATGGGATCTCAATTCGATGTCGTTGCCATGTCCCAAACATGGTCTTACACGAGACCTTCTAAATCTCATGTCATGACTACGGTATCATTCGTATCCTTAAAATTTAACCGGTATTTCTCCCTAATAACTTCATCATTTCTTTATAAAAATCACGTCAATAAATCTCATGGAAATAAAATAAATTTCATACAATGTCATAACATTATTTTCATATTACATAATACTAATTTATCACACACAACTTACCTTGGATCTAAAATGCGGGTGAATATGCAATTTAATCCACCACCTTGTTCTTTCCCTAGTTTCGATCCGGGCTTCATGTTTCTCGATCTATAATGACAAATTAAGCTTATTTAATAATCACATTGGCTAAATAGCCTATATTTCATACATTGGCAAAATTTAAAATTTTGCCCTTAAACTTTTACATATTTGCAAAATGGTCCCTAGGCTCGTAAAATAAAATGCACTTATTTTCTTGGTTGCCCAAGTGTAGCCGAACCTTATATGCACTCATAAGAGCCCATGTTTCTCATCAATTTACACTTTTACTACACATTTTATCACATTTACAATTTGGTCCCTATTAGGGTTTTTCATGAAAAATCATCTAGTAAAAGATGTTCACTACACTTTAAACTTTCATATTCTACTACTAGACATCAAAATACATGCATGTCATGTATTGGAATATTTTTAAACATAAACTCTAGCTCAAATTAGTGGTAGAAATAGCTTAATCAAGTTATGAGGATTTCAAAAATACGAAGAACATTAAAAACGGGGCTAGATTGCACTTACTTTTGAGCTTGAAAATGAAACAAACCCTAGTTATGGAGACTCTTCAATTTTCAGAACTTAGAGGAAGAAGATGAACACATTTTTTACTTATTTTCCCTTCTTATTTCACTAATTTACCAAATGACCAAAATGCATTTATGGCCGTTCTTTAAAATTTTTCCCTTCCTTGGGCATTTTTGTCCATCATGCTAATAAATGGTCTAATTTCTAAATAAGGCCCTCTAATAATTTTGCTAATGTCAATTCATCCTTAAAACTTCTAGAAACCCATATTTTGCAACTTTTGCAATTTAGTCCTAAAGGATAAATTAATCACTATCTCATAAAAATTCCTTCATGAAATTTTCTCACTATCATGCAATCATATCATAAATTTAAAAATAATCATGAAATATATAATTCTACTTCAAATTTGTGGTCTCGAAACCACTATCCCAACTAGGCCCTAATTTAGGCTGTTACAACTCTCCCCCCTTAGGGATTTTAGTCCCCGAAAATCTTACCTGTAAAAAGGTTGGGATGTTGGTTTCTCATAGTCTCCTTAAGCTCCCATGTAGCCTCTTCTACCCCATGTCTTTGCCATAATACTTTCAAAAGGGCTATACTTTTATTTCTTAACTGTTTGACTTCTCGAGCCAAAATCTTAACCGGTTCTTCACCATATGTCATGTCCGATTGAATCTCAACATCTGTTGACATAATCACATGAGAAGATTCTGATCGATAGCGTCGCAACATAGACACATGAAACACATCATGAATCTTTTCCAACCCAGACAACAAAGCTAGCCGATAGGCTATCAGTCTTATCCTTTTGGTGATCTCGTACGGTCCGATGAAACGCAGACTTAGTTTGCCCTTTCGGCCAAATCTGAGAACTTTCTTCCATAGATATACTTTCAAGGACACTTTATCCCCGACTTAGAACTCGATCTCTTTTCGTTTCAAATCAGCATACGAATTTTGTCTATCAGAAGCAACTTTCAAATAGTTTCAGATCACTTTTACTTTCTCTTTAGTTTCCTTGACTAAATCAACCCCGTGTATATGATTTTCCTTGAGTTTACTCCAATACAAAGGCGTTTGACATTTACACCCGTATAATGCCTCATAAGGTGCCATTTTCAAACTTGACTGAAAACTGTTGTTGTAGGCAAACTGTACCAAAGGTAGGTACTTTTCCCAACTACCTTAGAATTCCAATACACAGCATCTGAGCATATCTTCAAGTATTTGTATTACTCTCTCCGACTGACCGTTGGTCTGTGGATGGAAAGCGGTACTAAAGTTCAACTTTGTACCCAAAGCTTCTTGTAACTTCTTCCAAAATTGTGATGTGAATCTCGGATCTCTATCCGAAATGATCAATAATAGTACTTCGTGTAGTCTCACAATCTCAAAAATATATAAATCATCCAACTTGTCAAGTGAATAATCTGTACGCACTGGTATAAAATGAGTTGACTTCGTAAGTTTATCAACCACAACCCAAACGGCATCTTTCTTTTTCGATGACAACAACAAACATGTCACGAAATCCATGGTAATATGGTCCCATTTTCATTCGGGAATCATGATAGGCTGTAATAGTCCGGAGGGTACTTGGTGTTCCGTTTGTACTTGCTGACAAATCAAGCACTTCACTACATACTCAGAGATATCTCTTTTCATGTTCAGCAACCAAAACCATTTCTTCAAATCATTGTACATCTTGGTACTGCCGGGTGAATAGACATACGTCTACTATGTGCCTCATGTAAAATTCTTCAAATGGGCTCATCATCCTTTGGTACACAAAATCGATCTCAGAACTTCACACAACCATCGGAATTAATATGAAAATTCAAGTCGATACCCAATTTACACTAAACTTTCTTAGCTTGTAATTCACTGTCACTTGACTGAGCTTCACGAATCTCTTGACTGAACATCGGTCTAGCTATCATTTCTGCTAAGACCGAACCATCATCGGTTATGGCCAACTGGGTATTCATAACTCTTAAGGCAAATAGCAATTTCTGACTTAAAGCATCTGCAACAACATTCACTTTGTAACACCCTATAGCCCTCATCCATCGCCGGAACAGGGTCACAAGGTATTACGTATCAGAATACAGATCAGGCTAGACATTCATAACCAAGCATGCATAAAAATGTAGTTTCCTTGATTGTTCAACCATGAGCAAATTTTAAAACGAAGACACTTCACAAAATATAACATAAAATTTCCTTAGCCAAATACAATTATGCATTTCCAAGATTGAGTTTTACATCTAAACAATTTTTTTAAAAAAATCTTATGTTAAACATAACCTAGCCTAATCAATATACTATATACTTGCACTTGATAAAATTAACATGCTCAATGTCGATTGCATATCATGCATAATCAATACTATTCATTTGGTAAAATTCTTAAATCTATAGTCAAATTTAAAATCATCCTGTAGTTGTGAATTTAATCATTAATACTTAAAACAAAAATTAAGATAACAACAGTGAATGTTCACCAAATGACCAACCACATAAATTCATCAATCCATACTTTCATACTTAGCAAATAGGCAAGCCATTTTCACATGGCTTTATATACAATTTCAAAATATCATTCGGCTCAAAAGAGAGTTAAGCCTATACATGCCATCTTTACAAAATAGATTAACAAAGGTACCAAAAACAGTGACGATAGTGTGGATGTCTTTGAACTTGAATCCCCGAGCCCGTAGCTTCCAAACGAGAGCTATAAAACAGAGTAACAAAAATATTTGAAGTAAGCTAATTAGCTTAGTAAGTCTTAAGTAATATACAATTAAACTATTCAATGCACATTATTCATATAGACTTTTAGCTCTTTTATTAATTCACCATTCAAGCTTCACTATAAAAAGAAACACCGTTAATAAAGTCTAACATTCAAGACCACTTATTGGTCATTTACAAAGTACTATCATTTGGCCGAATACACAAAGCCACATCATTCATAATTGGGCATATTATTTGTTTCTCATTCGAAGTCATGAAACCACAACACTAAAACTTACCTTGTTGTCCTTAATTCAATTAACTCAGATTTATAAGCACACTTATAAATATACCACATTTACTCTCATACCAAAGTACAAAGTAGTCGAATACATATGTACAACCGTTTCATATATAACTCTCATTTCAAATTCATAATTCGATCCATATCATCCTCTTAAGCATGAATAATTTAAACGTACCTGGATCATTTAATGCTTTGTACGAATTCACTTGGCATTTTAACTCAAAAACTTGTTGTCTTATACACTTAATAGTTCACCGGCACTTGGCCTGCTAGGTATAAAACCCGAATTTCATCATTGGCTCAGAGCCTGTTAGACTTTTTAAGTCCGAAATTGTTTCACCGGCATTATGCCTGCTAGGCTCAAGGCCCGATATCATTCCACCGGCATAACGCCTGCTAGGCTCAAAGCCCGATAATTAATCACTGACTTAGAGCTTGTTGGCCATAAACCCGAATGTCAAAGCTCAATAGCTCATACATTAAATTTATCACATGCCTTAGGGCATATGCTTCTAATTTACACATGATACAAGCATATCATAAAATTTATTGCATCATTCAAACATTGCACATAGCAAATCAACAAATACATTTCACACTTGCCATTCGGTCTTAGCATATATCTTAGTCTCATCTTTGTTACACAATTTAGTCATTCGGCTTTGATACACATCAGCGTATATAGAACTTTTACCTTAATCTCATGCATACTATTAACCATAAAACAATTCTATTTATGTACTTTTCAACTCAAATTTCACATTCGAATAGGATCATTCATACAAGTAGCATCAATTGCTCAGGATACAAGACATGCTAAATTACTTAAAACTTACCTCAATGGCTAACGTACGTTAATTTCAACTATTCGACCACTTTCCCTTTTCCACGATCCGAATTTGTTTCCTTGAGTTCCTGAGCTAAATTAAACAAATTTAAACTTGTCACATCTCTATTGTCTAAAACCTCATCGGTTATAACATAAGTTGGTCAACAAGGATTACAATTATTTTCTTATAATTACGTTTGGCAACTATATACATTTCACAACCCAATCATTCACATCATTTGGCCACTTAAGCTTATTACAATTTTCATTTTCAAAATCATGTACTTGTAAGTCACATTCGAATACTCAATCACACATTATCTAGCCATTTCTTTCATTTAAAAGCCATTAGCAAAAATTCATTCCTTCATGGACTCATTCGGCACTATATATCTTTACATCTATTTCAATTTAAACATTTTGATACCTTCAACTCACTTCATGCTTTTAACAATTAAATTACTTTACTAATCCACAATCGGTGATCTCATTAAACATTATGAACATTCACCTCTTACCCTCAATCATATTTGGCATTCACAATGTAATAATAGGTTCATCCATTTCTCTAATTAGTAAAATCATACTCAAATTCAACTTAATTTCCTATATGACCAAGTATATCTATATATAAAAAAAAGCTCTTAATTTCATCTTCACCTAAATTTATCTACTTTAACTCAACTTCAAGTATAAATCACTTAAGACATTTAACACCAATTCTTCATGCAAAAAGTACCATTGCCGAATATCAATTAATTAAACATTTAAACAAAATTCCTTAACACATTTTCACTTTCGACATTACTATTACCAAATTAACAAATTTACACAAACATCACTAAAGTCCTTACCTAGGTTCACATTCGACAATTGGACATAACCAAGCACACTAACCGATCCCTATTTAACAATTAATCCACATATATGCACATTTACTAGCTCACACTTCACCCATATACCATCTAAGCCACATATATCAATTTAGCTAACTCAAAATTCACCTTTCTATCATTTCTATCATAAACATCAAAACATCATCCCTTTAGCAATTATCATTCATGGCCGAAAGTATAGTTTGTCAGCAACTCAAAAATTACCATATGGGTTATGATAAGAACTTAACTATTAACTCAATTTTGCAAAATTTAAAAGAGATAACATGAAATCCTACCTCAATTAGTCTTTAAAATGGCCGAATGCCCTTATTCTTTCCTTTCTTCTTTCACTTGTATTTTCGGCAAAACAAATGAGGGAATGAACATGATAAAACATTGTTTTTCTCACCCCATTTATTATATTATAAACACATTTCATATTATAAAATATTTTAAGTATTTAAATTATTATTATATAAAGCATATTATGCCTTATACCAACTCCCACTACCGTGTACATAAATAAAAATGGTTTAATAACCATGCAAATCCTCCACCTTGGTAAACCATAATGTTCGGTAACTTTGAAATCTACCTACCATATTTTCAAAATTTAACAACTAAGTCCTCTTTAATTATTTAGCCACTTAGAAGATCAAATTTCTATACTAACTTTTAGCATATACTAATTCACATATAAAACACACAAATTAAAACATTCAATAAATTTTCTGACTCGGTTTTGTGGTTCCGAAACCACAATTCTGATTAGGGTCAAAATAGGGCTGTCACACGCTTTCCCCAGGTGGTAGTCAATCACCAACTCAAAATCTTTGATCAACTCTAACCATCTTCGTTACCGTAAATTCAACTCGTTTTGAATCATCGAATATTTCAATCTTTTGTGGTCGGTGAACACCCAACATTTCTAACCATATAAATGGTGTCTCCATATCTTCAATGCAAATACAATGGCGGCCAACTCCAAGTCATGTGTCAAATAATTTCTTTCATGAGGTTTTAACTGTCTCAAGGCATATGCGATCACCTTGCCTTCTTGCATAAGTACACAGCCTAATCCATTTAAGGACGCATCATTGTAAACCACAAATTCCTTTCCTGGTTCGAGTTGCACTAAAACAGGAGCTTCGGTCAACAATGTCTTTAGTCTCTCAAAACTCTGTTGACATTTTTCTGTCCACTCAAACTTAACATCTTTTTGCAGCAACCTCATCATCGGAGTGGTAATCATAGAAAATCATTTAACAAACTGTCGATGATAACTGGCCAAGCCCAAAAAGCTTCTGACATCGGATACATTTCTCGGCAGCTTTCATTAAACAATTGTCGAGATTTTACTTGGATCAACTCTAATGCCATCACCCGAAATGATGAGGCCCAAAATCCAACTTCTTTAAGCCAAAATTCACTTTTACTAAACTTGGCATAAAATTGCTTATCTCGTAAAATTTGCAAAACTATCCTCAAGTGCTCGGCATGCTTGTTCTCATTACGAGAATAAATCAAGATATCATCAGTAAAAACTACAACAAATTTATCCAAATATGGCTGAAAGATACGGTTTATTAAATCTATAAATACCGTAGGGGCATTAGTTAACCCGAATGGCATGACAAGAAATTCATAATGACCGTACCTTGTCCGAAATGCAATCTTCAGCACATCCGATTCACTGTGGTTCCCTTCAATTGGTCAAATAAATCATCAATCCTTTGCAAAGGATACTTGTTCTTTATGGTCACCTTATTAAGTTACCGATAATCTATGCACAACCTCATAGAACCATCTTTCTTTTTCACGAATAAAACAAGAGCACCCCACGGAGAATAACTTGGCCTTGCAAAACCTTTATTAGTCAATTCTTATAGCTGAGCCTTCAATTCCTTTAACTCGGCTAGGGCCATCATGTAAGAGCAATTGAAATAGGAGCAACACCAAGAGCTAACTCGATACCAAATTTAACCTTTCTAACCGGAGGTAATCCACGGAATTCCTACGGAAAAACATCTTAATATTCACAAACTACTGGCACTGACTCAATTCTCAACTCAGACTCTTTTGTATTCATCACAAAAGCAAGATAAGTTTCATATGCTTTTCTAATACAATTCTGAGCAATCATAGCAGAAATCACTATAGGCAAAGCATCTGACTCATTTGATTCAACTCGAAGAGTATTACCATTCTCACATTTTAGTTCAATAAATTTTCTACCACAATTCACTATTACATCATGAGTGGTTAACCAATTCATACCAAGGATTACATCAAATTCATCGAATAGCAACAGTATAAGATTTGCTAGGAAACAATAACCTCTAATCATTAAAGGGCAATTTCTGCATACTTTGTCCACTAGTACACATTTGCATAGGGGATTAGATACTTGTATCACAAATTCTGTAGACTCTACGGGTATACTCATGCTAGATCCAGTTCCTAGGTTTCTCTGTGGTCTACCTCTAGAGGGAGCATTTCCTGATTTTGCACCCTGATCTCTGTCCCTCTCAACCATCTTGGGGCATTCTCTAATGAAGTGGTCTTGAGAACCACACTTGAAGCAAGCCCTCTCATGTGCTCGACACTCGCCGAGGTGGCGTCTACCACACTAGGGACATTCAGGCCTACTAGGTCAAGCATTACCCACACTTGCAACTGACGTAGTCTGAGCTTTAGAAACTGAATACTATTTACCTTTACTTCTATTTGGGAACCCAGCTGAAGTAGCTGACTGAGTAGTGAACTCTCTAGACTTCTTAGATGAAGATTGGAACAACTTGCCCAACTGTCTCTTCCTCGTGTCACAAGACTCCATTTCAGCTTTTCTTTTCTCTTTAGCCAATTCCTCGGCCTTGCAAGCTTTATCCACCAGTACCACAAACTCTTTCAATTCTAGAATTCCAACTAGTAATCTTCATTTAATCCATCTTCGAACCTTTTGCACATGATGGCTTCGATGGATACACACTCTCGAGTGTATTTGCTAAGTCTCACAAACTCACACTCGTACTCGGTCACTGTCATTTGACCTTGCTTCAGTTCAAGAAATTCCTTGCGTTTCTGGTCGATAAATCTTAGACTGATGTACTTCTTGCGAAATTCTTCTTGGAAAAATTCCCAATTAACTCTTTCCCTTGGTTCCACCGACACAAGGGTGTCCTACCACTGATATGTGGAATCTCATAAGAGGGATACGACACACTTCATGCACTCTTAAGGCGTGCAAGATAATTCCTCAAATACCCTGATGGTATTCTCCAGCCAAAATTTGGCTCTTTTTGGGTCATCATCTTTATTAGCCCGGAATTCTTCGACCCTTTTTTTTCGAATTCTATCTACTGAAGGTTTTTCTCTTCTTACCACTTCTACAATTTAGGGAGCTACCGGGGTAGGTTGAGGATTTGAAGAGGTCGGAGCTTGTTGTTAAGTGGCTGGGTTCGTTCGAACGAACATTGTGTACCACTCGTTCATCATTTAGAAGAAGGCTTCCCAAGCCTCTCCTCCCTAACTCACAGTTGCTGGTCTATTCTCAGTTCTAACTGGCACCGTCCCTTCAGTGGGAGCTGGCGCATTACTTTCTACATCATCCTATCACGGCTTGATCGGGATCCAGTTACTATAAGAAAGCACATTTTAAATCCTCAGAAGTCATCACACTATTATATTACAAATACACATGTATAACATGTACAGCTAGACTCATGCATATGCTAGTTTAGTCCTAGAATCGACTACACACTAGCTCTGATACCACTAAATAAACACACATTACCCATGCCCGATACCGAGACGGGGTACGAGGTGTTATCGTACTTAAATATGCTTAATCTTAAAAACTTAAGCCATAAATCTCATTAGAACTTAAAACATTTCATTCATTCTCTTAATATCCCTATCATGGGCCTATGAGGCCCAAAACATACATTGGGAATGGTTGGGACTTAATTGGGAACTTTCGATCACTTAGAAAATTTTTGCTCAAAACAAGGCCACACGCCCGTGTGGGAAGGGACACGCCCATGTAGGCAAGCTGTGTGGTAACACGCCCATGTCCCTGGCCCAGCTCGAATTTATTTTCCATTTTGAACCTACAAGGGTTTCCACACGGCCTAGCACACGCTAGTGTCTATGGCCCGTGTCCCTCACACGGGCATGACATGCCCGTGTCCTCACCCGTGTGTGAAAACCTGGGTATTCTGTTTATGATGTCAGCAAACATTTAGGGGTACACGGCCAAGCTACACACCCGTGTGCTAGGCCATGCCCTCCACATACTAAAACACACGGCCTCTGCCTATGTGTTTATTACTGGGCATTCTATTTTGCATAATTTAGGTGCAAGGGACACACGGCCTATCAACACGCCAATAGGGCTGACTGTGTGTCACAATGGCCTAGGCACACACCCGTGTGGACAATTATAGGCTATTTTCCAAACCCTTTGCCACCCTAAAACATAACCGAACACAAGGCTACTTTCAATATTACATATCATGGCATAAATACACTTCTAAATACCCATAATTAAGGCATTCACATGCCACAACACATTGCATTTATCATGCATTCTCATCAATCACTACTCTACTTAAACATGCAAACTTGCATTTTCATGAACTACATCAACATTGCATAATTTTAACTTAATCAATATTAGCCAATTCGAATGGTCATTTACAACATGATTCAAGTAACATTTATAGCCAACACATATGCTAACCAATATGACACATAGCAAAAAGGTCTAGTTCCTATACATGCCATACTCAAAATGATTAAACTTTACTATACCAAAATAAAATGTTTGATAGTGTGACTTCGAGCTCCGACGTCCTTTTTTATCCCCAAGCTAGCTTGGCAATAATGAAAGGGAAAGGAAAGGGAGTAATCATAAATGCTTAGTAAGTTACCGGCAATAAATAGCAACATAAATCATGACTTAACATCCAAATATGGTATCATGAACATAACATAAATATCTTTACTCATTACCATGGCTTACTTATGCTCTTTCTTACCGACATATTCATATCATTTCATTTTCTTTTCTCGTAAATTACTCATGTACACCTGTATCACTCATCACATAAGTTTAGTCTTTCTTGTTATTTTTATCAACTTAAATAGTTTTCTTGTTAAATTACTTGGAATATCGAAGGATACTCGAAATGTCATTCTCATGGTAAGATGTCAATGCCATATCCCAGATATGGTCTTACATGGGATCACATGTCGATGTCGAAGCCATATCCTAGATATGGTCTTATATCGATGTCGATGCCATGTCCCAGACATGGTCTTACATGAGATTGTAAACTAATGTCGATGCCATGTCCCAAACATGGTCTGATATGGGATCACTCTTAGATGCCAACGTCATGTCCCAGACATGGTCTTGCAGGGGATCTAAATCTTGTCTCGGTGCCGACGCCATGTCCCAGACAGGGTCTTGCACGGGACCACATGTTGATGCCAATGCCATGTCCCAGACATGGTCTTACATGGGATCTCAATTTGGTGCCGATGCCATATCCCAGAAAGGGTCTTACACGGGACCTTCTAAATCTCATGTCATGACTACGGTATCCTTCGTATCCTTAAAATTTATCCGGTATTTCTCTATAATAACTTCATCATTTCTTTATAAAAATCACGTCAATAAATCTCATGGAAATAACATAAATTTCATACAATGTCATAACATTATTTTCATATTACATAATGCTAATTTATGACACACAACTTACCTTGAATCTAAAATGCGAATGAATATGCAATTTAATCCACCACTTTGTTCTTTCCCTAGTTTCGATCCGGGCTTCGTGTTTCTTGATCTATAATGACAAATTAATCTTATTTAATAATCACATTGGCTAAATGCCCCATAATTCATACTTTGGAAAATTTTATAATTTTGCCCCTAAACTTTTACATATTTGCAAAATGGTCACTAGGCTCGTAAAATAAAATACAGTTATTTTCTTAGTTACCCAAGCCTAGCCGAACCTTATATGCACTCATAACAGCCCACATTTCTCATCAATTTACACTTTTACTACACATTTTATCACATTTACAATTTGGTCCCTATTAAGATTTTTCATGAAAAATCAACTAGTAAAAGATGTTCACTACACTTTAAACTTTCATATTCTACCACTAGACATCAAAATACATGCATGTCATGTATGGGTATATTTTTAAACATAAACTCTAGCTTAATTAGTGGTAGAAATAGCTTAATCAAATTACGAGGATTTCAAAAATACGAAGAACATTAAAAATGGGGCTAGATTGCACTTACTTTTGAGCTTGAAAATGAAAGAAACCCTAGCTATGGAGACTCTTCAATTTTCGGCACTTAGAGGAAGAAGATGAGCATATTTTTTTACTTATTTTCCCTTTTTATTTCAATAATTTACCAAATGGCCAAAATGCCCTTATGGCCTTTCTTTAAAATTTTTCCCTTCCTTGGGCATTTTTGTTCATCATGCTAATAAATGGTCTAATTGCTAAATAAGGCCCTCTAATAATTTTTCTAATGCCAATTCATCCTTAAAACTTCTAGAAACTCATATTTTGCAACTTTTGCAATTTAGTCCTAAAGGACAAATTAATCACTATCTCATAAAAATTCCTGCATTAAATTTTCTCACTATCATGCAATCATATCATAAACTTAAAAATAATCATGAAATATATAATTCTACTTCAGATTTGTGGTCTCGAAACCACTATCCCTACTAGGCCCTAATTTGGGCTGTTACAAGGCTAAATACACAACTTTGAGATATTGTTATTCTACCCGAAAATAGTGTGAATTTATTTTCTAAATATAAATTCTATTTTTCAGAGCAACAATTCTATTGGTTTCTACTAAAGAGAGATTTGTTTTCTCACTGAATGTAAAGTAAATAATTTATGGTTTTGTGTTTGATTCAAACTTTTTCGAGCCCACACTCAAAGCAATTTGTGGCACGAGAATAACGGAGAAGGTCGTTCAGTTGAGAGTAAAGAATGACAAGGACCCAAACCTAGCCTAGACACTATGACTAAATCTTAGAAATTACATTAACAACATTTGAAAATCATTTACTTGTTAAAGGTAATTAGGTTCCATTGTTTTTATGAAAACTTTAAAATTTAAATACTAAGTGATTTTATTTTTGAAAAATTCTTATTAAAACATGATTGTTTGTAAAATACGGTATTTATCATAATTCCATTTTTAAGTTATTTAAAATAAGGAATTTACAATTTAAATATTTCTTAAAATGGCTTTGTGTAAAAATATTTCATAGTGGACTTTTAAAAAAAATACTTGGAAAATCATGAGTTATAATTTTGTGTAAAACCAAGTAAAATCATAAATAATTTGGATAAACCCGATAATGTAAAATATTAGAAATCTCATCAGTTTGCATGCATGCATGGCATTTTTAAAGTTGTAAAAGAAAGTAACACCAAAATAAAATGATCAATGTCCAAAGTCCAAAAATAACATCCCAATAATTTATTAACTCATTATTAAAATCCATCCGATAGGCTCCACTAAATATTGAATCCAAGTCCTAAGATAAAGTATTACCTAAAAAGTTATGAAACTAAAGTAGTGAGCTTTTATAGCTCAGTATGAGTCTACTCAACAATTAAATATCAATAAATACATAATCATGAATCAAAGTAAGTAATTCACTTTATGCACATGTTTATGGCAATGCGATTTTTATAAAACAATTATGCAGATTTATTTGAAACACCCTACCCATCTCTGCTACACTCCACAATCGAGTTCCCTAGAATTTGTCCATCCAAACACTTGAATTTGTGGGTAGTGCCACTAGCAATGCAAACAGTGATGCCAGCAATGTGGTTGACCTACCAGTAATGTAGATAAACTGCCAGTAATACAGACAAGCTGCCAATATTACATATAAACTACAAGTAATATGGTCAAGCCACCAGTAGTGCATATAAACTACCAGTAGTGTAGACAAGGCTGCCAATACTTATTCCTTACACATATCCCACCCATGCATGTGATATGACCATAATAACATATTTTCACTTATTACAAAGTAACACTTTTGGCATGTAACTCATGCTCATCAAATCATTTATCACTTTAATATCACATAGGCATGTTTTAACATATAAATCCCATTTAATCACGATGTAATAAATCATCACCTTTTTATTGTCATGAATAATTCATATATGCCATTTTATCACATATCATGAGAATGTGATCAACATGTGTTTCAAAGCAGCAATAAATATAACCACACAACATACTTTCACAAATAGTTAGCATGGAATCACTTACTTGTATAGTCCGTTTTGACGGATTCAATCACCCACTTTAAAATACTTAAAGTATTCACATAGAAACATAAATCAAGTAATAACATTTGATTTTGAGCATTTTTAATGATATTTATTTAACATGTAATAATTTAGACCCACACCTAATAGAGTGTAAACTCCACTTTAACAAATGTCTACACTCGAATCTTAACCAAGGGAGTATCAATTCTTATCGCAATCGCCTGCATGGTGGTTCTGTTCTCAAGACTAGGAGTTTTTCGAAATGTTGATCGACCCTTGACTCAGTTGAATAGAGGGATTTGATGGATCACTAAGATTTTTTATTAGAGGAATTGAATTAATAAGAGTGATGGAAATTGAAGAATGATGAAGAAAGGAGGAGGCACGGTGACAGTGGGTTGGCGAGGGAACAATGGGGGAGGAGGAGAGAAGAGGTTGCGGCATAATGAGGAAATAAGGGAAGAAAGAAAAGAGAAAAAGAATTAGAGGAGGAGAAGAAGAGAAAAGGAAGGTTTTTTCAATAGTGGTGTACCGTGGTGTTAGGCGGTGGTGGAGCAACACCACGAAGAGAGGAAGAACAAAAAAAAAGGAAAGGTCTGGTAGTGGTTTGGTTGGAAAGGATGTGAGGGAGGAGAGTGTAACATCCTTAACCCGTATACACTGCAGGAACAGGGTTACGGATCATTACTGAACAAACAGAATAGTAAACCATTCAATTCATACATCATGCAAACATAACCTAATTACATTCAAATACATTCATATCATCCCTTATTTGAGCCCTTGAGGCCTTAGAAACACTTTAGAAATGATTCGAGACTAAATCGGAAACATTTAAAACTTCATGGAAAATATGGAAAAATTCACACTGCAGGGGTCACACAGCTGCATAACCAAGTCGTGTAACTCACACGGCTGAGACACATGCCCGTGCCTTAGGCCGTGTGGACATTCAAAGTAGGGACACACGGCTGTGTCCCAGCTCGTGTTCATGCCCGTGCCCATGTAACTCTCTGAATTTGGTCACATGACCAAGCCACATGCCCGTGTGCTAGGCTGTGTAGCCTTCAAAATGCAACAATTAAAACCAATAGGGGACACATGGTTGTGTCGCATGACCGTGTGTCACACACAGCTAAGACACACGCCCGTGTCTTAGGTCGCGTGGACAAGAAATAGGCCAAAATCCAGCCTTTTCTTTCGCCCAATTTAAACAAGTACTTACAAGATAAATGAACTTATGATTTAGGGATCAAAACAGGCTAAAATATGCATAATAAGACCATTTCAATATACCATAAATCCATTCAACTAATATGCCATTTAGGCAACTCAATCACAACCAAGTATTCATAATTACTTTTGCATCAAAATGATCATGTTTCATCCAAACAATCTTAACTAAATTCCACATCAACATATAACCTAATTAACCACATTTCAGTCGTGCTCACACATACCACTTTGGCCATTTAAACCATGCATCAAATTAGCAATAAAAACATCAACCATCAAGACATCAAATGCCAAAAGTACACAAACCATATTACCATATTTACAAGCCAAACATAACAACTAGTTCATCAAACACAAGTCCACCTATACATGCCATTATAACCTTAATCAAGACATCAAAAACTACAGATATAATTGTTGGATAGTGTGATAGGTCTCCAATGAGCTTCCAAACTGATCGAGCTTCTGATAATTTGGAAAGTAAAGAAAAAAATACGTAAGCAATGAATGCTTAGTAAGATTATATAAACTTTAAACATTACATGCCATTTAATAATGAACTTCATGGGGCAATTATACCTAAACCAATTCCACAAAGTTTATCAATCTTTTTAACCATCAACTCATAAATGAGTAAGTTCACCAATATCACATATATTTTTCATTCCTAACATAATAGGATTTGTAAAACATATTACTTAATCATTAACCTTTTCATAATATTATGAACCACTTCTTTTACTTTCCTACCGTTCCATTTACTTACTTTCCATTTCATTTACTTAGCATAAACTTAATTAACAACATCAATTCACTAATTAGTATATATTTGTTCATAAACTAAGTAAATTCATCCATAGCATACGTAAGTTTCTCCCATATAAATACATCATTCAACTCATCAATCCTTTTTTCATTATTTTACATCTCAACTCTGAACTTATTGTTTCATTACCTTTTCTTACCTGTTTCATTTTCATAATACAAGACATGAGTATAAACATCACTCACATTATAAACCATTTTACTAGAAAATACATATCTTGATTCTTACCACACTTTCATGAACATCAGCATATTTCTATTTGAACACTTACCATTTCAATGGATAACTTTAAAAGTAAACATAATACTGTAACACCCCTTACCCATATTCATGCTGGAACAGGGTATGAGGCATTACCAGACTTAAAACACAAACACACATACATTTTCGAGCCATAAAGTCTCCATCCAAATTTAAAACTTTTTGCATTCATTCACATCATCCTTAAAATGATCCTATGAGACCAACAACATACTTTGAAAGTGAGTCGAGACTAAACCGAGAACTTTTAGAAATTTTACAAACTTATAAAAATTTTCCCTAAACAGGGGTTACACGCTCATGTGGATATAGGACACTCCTGTGTGGGTAGGCAGTGTGGTCACACACACCCATGTCCATACCCCGTGTAACACTCTGTTCATGATGTCATCAGCCAAATGAAACCACACGGCTAAGCTACACGTCCGTGTGCTAGGACGTGTGACGAATTAAATTCTCGCAAAATAGGTGCAGACTTCACACGCCCTTGGCACACGCCCGTGTCCAAGGCCGTGACATCCACACGGCTGAGACACACACTCGTGTCACTGCCCGTATGCTCCATACTGGACATTCTGTTTCTTCAAATTAAGGTGCAGAGGACACACGGCCTATTCATATGCCCATGAGGCTGACCGTATGTCACATACGGCCTAGACACATGCCTGTGTGCCTACCCATGTGGACAACTTTAACACTATTTTCCAAGCCATTTGCCACCTTGAAACACAATCACACTTGCACCAATTCAACACCACATAACTTGACATAATTAAGCCATCAAACATCCGCAGCCAAGACATCAACACACAATTCACATGCTACATCTATCATACATAAACATCACATTCTTATCCACTCAAACCATGCAAACTTACACATCCAAGATAGGTATCATCACATGCTCATAAATATAACCAAGGATAGCCAACTTAAATAGCCAAATATAACAACCTTTACAAGCCATTTCAAGGTCAAACACATTACTAAAATGATCCAAAACACTTGACTAGTCCTATCAAACTCCTTTAGGCTTCAATAACCAAAAAGACTTATACACTTCCTAACCAACTAGCCTATACATGCCATATAACCAAATTCACAAGTTTTTCAGTACCAATATGATAGTTGGATAGTGTGATGAGATCTCTGACAACTTTCAACCCAAGCGAGTCTCCGAAATCCTATAAGCATAGGAGAAATAACACAAGTAAGCTATAAAGCTTAGTAAGCTCATATGAAATTAAACACAACTTATCGAATAAGCATTTATTAAGAAATTTCATTACTATGGTGTAAACTCATTTGGTTTCATCTTTATACCATAATTCCAATCACGTAATTAACCAAAGGTTTCACGAGCTTATTCAATTCCATGTTCGTATGGATCAAATACCTTGCATCAACTTGTCCACATTTATACATACGTAATCGAACATTAATATAATTTCATTCAATCCAATATCCATCACAAATACTTTAGCCAAGATCAACCATGTAAAATCTCATCATATAATGGTACTTTGCACACTATGTGCCATACATGCGTATAATCAAAAAATAATTATAACTCATATATCATATATTATTTGATTCGTTTTTCAAAATAACCAAATATACACATTATGGCATGAAACATACTCATACACAAATCTTTTTCTCGCTTCATGTACACGATACACTATAAGCTCACTATTTTACCTTCATTCGATTCTCAAAAAGATTTGACACAACCTGGTTTACTTAATTCAGTCTCACTTACGTTCTCATCTTGTCTTTGCCCATTGGACATTTGGAATACTAACAGATATTCAGAATCTTGCATAGAAGTACCACATATGTAGCCAAAGCTACCTCATATCTCATAACACACATATGCTCATTTTCAACCTAATTACAGGTCTACTCACACAAGCTGACAGTTGGGACATAGCTATCTAATGCTGCTCACACAAGCTGATAGGTATCCCCAACACATGCCTGAGTACCTAGCCACCGGTAGGACGTCCAAGACCAGCACCCGGATCACATATGCATAGTACAATGCCATATCCAAGATATGGTCTTACATGTAATCACATACCGATGCCATAGCCCAGTTATAGTCTTACACGGTAATCACATATCTCACCGATGCCATATCCTAGATATGGTCTTACACGAAAATCACATATCTCATATTGTCAGAGTCCAACCATGGTCTTTTACCGTCAATTCATATTTCACTAGGAAACGATCGTGATCGATCCTTCATTTTGACTCATTTCGAACTTTTAATTTAAATTTCAAAATTCAATCAAATACATGATAATAAAGAATAATTAACACAATTTAACAATTTTTATTAACATACAAACTTACCTCGTCTGCCGTATGACGAATTAGGTTGACTAATCCGAAACTTTGTTTTTCCCCCATTCTAATTTCCAACCTCGTTTTTTATCGATCTATAACATCACATTTAACTTATTTAAACACCACATTTAACTTATTTAATCGTTATACTATTAAAAACAGCCCAAAATCACCTTATGGTAAAAATTATAATTTTGCCTCTAAAGTTTCACATTTTTATAATTTAGTCTGTAGGCTCGTAAAATGAAATGTACTCAATTTCTTCAATACCCAAGCCTAGTCGAACCTCATACATGCTTATGGTAGCCCACATTTTTCATTTATTCACATTTTCTACATATACTTTACAACTTTTACAAATAAGTCATTTTTGACATTTTCACCGAAAATCACTTAACAAAAGTCGTTTATCTCATGACTAACATACATTTTCTACCCATAGACATCAAAATACATGCATGTCTAACATGGGTAAAATTTTAAACTTTGATAACACTTCAAATAAATCCTTGGAAAAGCTAGATTAGGTGACAAGGATTTCAAAAACATAAAAATCATTAAAAACAGGGCTAAAACAGGCTTACAATCTAGCTTGGAAGCTTGAAAACCCTAGCCATGGCTTCCTCCTTGTAATTTTCTGCCATGAAGAAGAAGATGGACAAAAATTGGCTTTTAATTTTACTTTTTAATTCATTTAATTACCAAATAACCAAAATGCCCTTAATGAAAAACTTTGAAAACATACCTAGCCATGTCCATTTTTGTCCACAAACTTAACCAATGGTCTAATTACCATTTAAGGACCTTTAATTTAAAATTTCTTAACAATTAGCACCTTTACCTATAGAACTCACAATTTGCACTTTTTACAATTTAGTCCTTTTGACTAAATTGAGTGCCTAAACATCAAAATTTTTAAACGACATTTTCATGAAATCATTCCGTAAAACTGTAGACCATAGAAATTTATTAAAAATAAATTTCTTTGCTTCGAATTTGCGGTCCTGAGACCACTGTTCAGACTAGACCCAAAGTCGGGCTGTTACAACTCTCCCCCTTTAGGGATTTTCGTCCCCCAAAATCTTATTGGAAAGATTTGAGATTTGCTTTCTCATAGCCTTATCAAATTCTCACAATAATACTTTCACAAACACTTAGCTCACTAATTGATATTCAATGCTTTTACATGTCAAATCTGCATAAGGTTTCTGTAAATCTGAAACTATTTTCTAACCGTTATGAATTACTTTGACTTTCTCTTCAACTTCTCTAAGGAAATCTATTCCGCGAATCTTATTCTTACAAAGTTTGATCCAATAACTACGGAGCTCGGTGATTGCAACCATACAATATTTCTTACATTACCGTCTTTAGACTCATATGATAATTATTAATATACTCAAAGTCACCCAATAGTAATTGTCTCTTCTCGGTTACTTTCAAATTCTAAAACATAATGACAAAATATATTTTCAAGAATCTGAATCACTTTCTCAGATCAACTATCAAATTAAGGATGAAATGTGGAAATAAATTCAATTTCGTACTTGAAACTTACTGCAGTTTCCTTCAGAATCTCAACATGACTTCAGATCATTATCCAAATCAATGAAGACTGATACTCGAGGTAAAATATGTAACTTTATTGAATAATCAACAATATTTCATATAGCATCTCTCTTTTTCGATAATAATAGCAATTTCTATACAAAGTCTATTGAAATTCTATCCCATTTCCATCACAGATATCAACGCATGCTATAACAGTCCCAAAGACACTTAGTGATCAGCTTTAACTTGCTGACAAATGAAGCATTTAGACATAAAGTTAGAAATATCTCTTTTTGTATCTACTCACCAAAATAACCATTTCATTTCATTATATTATTCAGACAAACGGATAAACTACCACTATAAGCTTCATATTCACTATAAAATCTCTAGATTTCTAGGTACACAACTCTGTCTCGGAACAATAAACAATCATTGATTCCAATTTGAAACTTTAATTCAGAAGTCATCTCACATCGAACTCTATTTGACCTGCAATTCACTAATACATTTCAAAGCTTCACAAATTCATTTGAGAAACGATGATTCAGCTTTTAGCTCCACTAATATTGCACCGTCATCAGATAATATCAATCGCATATTTATCGCTTGTAAAGTACACAAAGATTTCTTGGTTAGAATAACCGTGACTACAATCGTTTGCCAATTACTAACTCAAGATCTTTTGATAATTCAAGCCATCTTTGATGTCTCTAATATCAGATCTCTCAGTAGCATCATATATTTTAAACTCTAACGATCATCAAATAAGTTACATTATTCACCAAACAATTAATGTCGCTAATTATTCAACTCAAATACAAGGTCAACTTTTCTGATTCACGTGTCGAATAACACTCTTCATGTAGCTTTAACTGTATAGAAGCTTAAGCTGTCACTATACCTCATTATACTGAACATACTTTAAACTATTTAGGAGCGTATATCTGAAATTCATATTCACTCAACTCCGATTGAATCAAAACTGAGGTTTCAATTAACATGGTTTTCTACTGTTTACCACCTTGTTAATAAGTAACATATCATGCAGACTTCACAAGCACAATAACTTAATCAAAACAACTTAATCTACCATATTATTTTCGAATCCAAAGATAAATTCAAACACATGTAACTCAATTATCCCTTCAAGCAAATAATTCCAACTATCAATAATGCAGTTTGAAAAGAGAAAATCGAATACAATTCCACCTAGTACATCTCTTTCTAATCACCTTTAAACTCTAAAACACAGTGTTGGAGCATATTGTCAAAGATCTAAATTACTCACTGAATGAACAAACGAGCTACTATTGAGTCTCGTACAACATTTTCTATGTAAGCTATGGATAATCCATTGTACGAATTCTATCTTAACGACTTTATCAATCAGAATAGCCTTAACTCACAACAATATCATTTGATTAGAACAAATCTAATAGGTATATCTCCGTGTTAGACTTTCTAGAATATGAATTCTTTCTTCCAACTGTCCATTTATTTATTCATGAAGGTACAAGATTTTGTTTTCACACCTGAGAATAAGCTTAAATGCATACAACTCAATTTACCTTTATTCCAATCATAGTAGAATAAAACCCACAAAGAGAGATAAGATAGGCTGACCATCTAACAACCAGACCAACATTGCTTTCTTCTAACATTATAATCAGCTAGAATTCTCATACGATAAAAATTTCATCAGAAAACAAACAATCACATATATCTCTGAGGAAAAATGAATATATAAAATACCCAGGAGAGATCATCATAATCAGTTCAATTACAACTGTTGCACTCAGATATCTTTACGATTCAAATATCATTTCTTTGACTAATTCTATCATCACTAATCTCGTATTATTTCGTTCACTAAAAAAATCAATCAGAAAGAAATTCCAGCAAATACACACTTTAGTCATCATACCTGAATGAGTAAATTAACCGATTTTAACTTTTTCTTTTACCGTGACATTGCGAAATCCAAATGGTCTTTAAAATAATCTGTCACTTTTTCCAAAACTATATTTACTTGCCAAACTACTCTCAATCCTGGCCACATTATTAGTTATTTCGTTACAGAACTCTTTAGTCTCTTACTTGTGAGCTCATTCAATGTAGATCTCGTGAGATTTCCTTATAAAAAGCCACATTGGTAAGGGGTGAGGTCGTAAATCCTCTAACTTGACTCTCATATATACACACGTATGACATAACATTCATCATCATCTTAATATCATCACAGTTATACAAATTCACTTCAGGCAAATTAACATACATATTTATGTTACACGAACTTTCCAATTATCTTATCCAAATAAGTGCACTCATACATACATTCCATAAATTTTAAGTAAACTTACTTATCGCATCCACTTAATCAAACAAGTTAGGCACATAACATCATATGAATTTCAAACAACAAGGTTCTTATCACAATATAAACTCTCATTTCGTTTCACTTTTCCATATTTCAAGGATAATTCCCATTGAACTATGGTAGTTTCAATGGATACTTGGGTAGCATACTCGAGGTATGCATGTCACAGTCTGTCAATTCATATTCAAAAGTGTCATTTTTGCACATATTCAAAGAACACACTTCCAAGTCACATAGGATATAACAGGATTGCCATTTCAGGCTAAATCCTTTCATAACACTTATAACACTTTATAAAATCACTATAATCCATCGAGATACAATGTTCAACCGGAACAATGACATTTTATCCACATTTCTCAACTTATGGTTATTTCATTTTGTACATCATCACATACATATCATGAACTATCATTCATACCTTTCCAAGTTTCGACTCATCACAAACACATTTTCTAGTATCTTAATATCACTTTCAGCATTTTCAAAAATATCTCGGTTGGAAAGCATCTTTGTCTCGACAAAACAATTTCATTAGAGTCAGAAGACATCACACTATCACAGGTACTAATATGGCATGTATATCTAGACTCTTACACACGCTAGGCTAGTCCGAGAATCGGCTAAACCATAGCTCTTATACCACTAAATATAATGCACCCCTTACCTGTATTCATGCCAGAACAGGGTACCGGACTTAAACCCAAGCACACTACATTTTCGAGCCATAAAGTTTCCATCCAAATTTAAAACTTTTCACATTCATTCACATCGTCCCTAAAATGAGCCTACAAGACCCAAAACATACTTTGGAAGTGGTTCAGGACTAAACCAAGAACTTCCAGATATTTTACAAACTTATAAAAATTTACCCTAAATAGGGGTCACATGTCTGTACAGGTAGGCCATGTGGTCACACACGACCATGTCCATACCCCGTGTAATTCTCTATCTATAACGTCATCAGCAAAATAAAACCTTGAGTGACGCATTAAATTCTCGCAAAATAAGTGCAGACTTCACACGCCTTTGGCACACGCCCGTGTCCAAGGCCATGCCGTCCACACAGTTGAGACATGCACTTGTGTCTCTGCCTGTGTACTCCATACTGGGCATTCAGTTTCTCAAAATTAAGGTGCAGGGGACACACGGCCTGTTAACACGCCTATGGGGCTGACCGTGTGTCACATACGACCTAGACACACGCCCATGTGTCTACCTATATGGACAACTTTGAGGCTATTTTCTAAGCCATTTGCCACCCTAAAACACCATCACACTTGCACCAATTCAACAACATATAACTTGACATAATTAAGCCATCAAACATCCACAACCAAGACATCAACACACCATTCACATGCTACATCTATCATATATAAACATCACATACTTATCCACTCAAACCACGCAAACTTTCACATCCAAGAAAGGCATCATCACACGCTCATAAATATAACCAAGGTTAGCCAACTTAAATGGCCAAATATAACAACCTTTACAAGCCATTTCAAGGTCAAACACATTACTAAAATGATCCAAAACACTTGACTAGTCCTATCAAACTCTTTTAGGCTTTAATAACCAAAAAGACTTATACACTTCCTAACCAACTAGCCTATACATGCCATATAACCAAATTCACAAGTTTTTCAATAACAATATGATAGTTGGATAGTGTAATGAGATCTCAGATAGCTTCTAACCCGAGTGAGTCTTCGAAATCCTATAAGCATAGGAGAAATAACACAAGTAAGCTATAAAACTTAGTAAGCTCATATGAAAATAAACATAACTTATTGAATGAGCACTTATTAAGAAATTTCATTACTATGGTGTAAACTCATTTGATTTCATCTTTATACCATAATTCCAATCACGTAATTAACCAAAGGTTTCATGAGCTTATTCAATTTCATGTTCGTATGGATCAAATACCTTGTATCAATTTGTCCATATTTATACATACATAATCGAACATTAATATAATTTCATTCAATCCAATATCCATCATAAATACTTTAGCCAAGATCAACCATGTAAAATCTCATCATATACTGGTACTTTGCACACTATGTGCCATACTTGCGTATAATTAAAAATAATTATAACTCTTATCTCATATATTATTCGATTTGTATTTCAATATAACCAAATATACACATTATGGCATGAAACATACTCATACACAAATCTTTTTCTCGTCTTATATATACGATACACTATAAGCTTACTATTTTACCTTCATTCGATTCTCACATAGATTTGATACATACCTAGTTTACTTAATTCAGTCTTACTTACGTTCTCATCTTTTCTTTGCCCATTGGACACTTGGAATACTAACAGATATTCGAAATCTTGCACATAAGTGCCATATATGTAGCCAAAGCTACCTCATATCTCATAACACATATACGCTCATTTTTTATCTAGTCACGGGTCTGCTCACACAAGCTGACGGTCGGGACATAGCTACCCAGTGCTGCTCACACAAGCTGACAGGTATCCGCAACACATGGCGGAGTACCTAGCCATTGGTAGGACGTAGAAGACCAGCACCCGGATCACATATGCATAGTACAATGCCATATCCCAGATATGATCTTACATGTAATCACATACCGATGCCATAGCCCAGCTATGGTCTTACACGGAAATCACATATCCCACCGATGCTATATCCCAGATATTGTCTTACACAGAAATCACATATCTCATATTGCCATGGTCCAACCATGGTCTTTTACCGTCAATTCATATTTCACTAGGAAATAATCATGATCGATCCTTCGTTTTTACTCAATTCAAACATTTAATTTAAATTTCAAAATTCAATCAAATACATGATAATAATGCATAATTAATACAATTCAACAATGTTTATTAACATACAAACTTACCTCATCTGTCGTATTGACTAATTAGGTTGACTAATCTGAAACTTTGTTTTTCCCCCATTCTAATTCTGAACCTCATTTTTTTCTTGATCTATAACATCACATTTAACTTATTTAATCATTATACTATTAAAAACAACCCAAAATCACCTTATGGCAAAAATTACAATTTTGCCCCTAAAGTTTCACATTTTTATAATTTAGTCTGTAGGCTCGTAAAATGAGATGTACTCAATTTCTTTAATACCCAAGCCTAGTCGAACCTCATACATGCTTATGGTAGCCCACATTTTTCATTTATTCACATTTTCTACATATACTTTACAACTTTTACAAATAAGTCATTTTTGACATTTTCACCGAAAATCACTTAACAAAAGTCGTTTATCTCATGACTAACATACATTTTCTACCCTTAGACATCAAAATACATGCATGTCTAACATGGGCAAAATTTTAAACTTTGATAACACTTCAAATAAATCCTTGGAAAAGCTAGATTAGGTGACAAAGATTTCAAAAACATAAAATCATTAAAAATGGGGCTAAAACAGACTTACAATCGAGCTTGGAAGCTTGGAAACCCTAGCCATGGCTTCCCCCTTTTGATTTCCAGCCATGAAGAAGAAGATGGAAAAAATTTGGCTTTTAATTTGACTTTTTAATTCATTTAATTACCAAATAACCAAAATGCCCTTAATGAAAAACTTTGAAAACATACCTAGCCATGTCCATTTTTGTCCATAAACTTAACCAATGGTCTAATTACTATTTAAGGACCTCCAATTTAAAATTTCATAACAATTAGACAACTTTAACATATAGAACTCACGTTTCGTACTTTTTACAATTTAGTCATTTTGACTAAATTGAGTGCTCAAACATCAAAATTTTCGAACAAAATTTTCACGAAATTATTTCGTAAAATTGTAGACCATAGAAATCTAGTAAAAATAAATTTCTTTGTGTCAGATTTGTGGTCCCGAGACCACTGTTCCGATTAGACCCAAAGTCGGGCTATTACAAATACAATCCAACTAATAGCTTGGCACAAGCCTAAGCATCATCAATAACATATGTTAGTGCATCAATTCATAATTCACTTGAACTAACAAAAGATAAGTCATTAAACAATAATAACCTCACTTGAAATCATCAATTTCATGAACATAGACATACCTTCATTTAACATTTTCTTTTCATTCCTTTTTCATAGCTTTCATGATAGAAAACATTTGAATACTCAATTGAATAGCAAATTCATCAAATTCATTAAATAAATTACCTTACCGAAATTTCAATTCGAAGAATGACTTACAGAAAAGAGTACATTGTCAGATCAACTGAACACACTAGACAGAAGCTCATAAGAGCTAATCTAACTGAAACACTCCAAACAGAAGCTCATAAGAGCTAATCCAACCGAAACGTGCTAGATAGAGAGTATAACACTAGATTTCGCAACAAATGCTAAACCTCGATTTACTCGTGTAATATGCAAATATCTACCTCCAATACCATCTCCACTCTAAACCCCCGTAACACACTAAATCATGATTGTACTCTATCCTGTGTTCAATCCAAACCGAGCATCAAATTCAATATTTTACCTCAAATTACCATTCATTATCAACAATTAGAAATAAATATATAAGTTGTACCATGTTAATCTACTCAATAATTCATATTGATGTTAATTTCTAAACCGTACAAACTTACCTAGCCAAATCGTAGAAATGTCAAAGTATAGGAGCTTTTTGGTAATTTTCTATTTTCTTCGATTTTCCACTTGATCTTGATCTAAATTAATAATTTAATTAAATTTATTAATTTAGACAGCAAAATCACTCCATTTTATGCAATTTAGTCATTTTTACTTTTTTAGAAAATTACCCTTAACATTTTACTTTTATTCAATTTAGTCCCTGAGCCTAAAACATGCAATTTAACCATTTTATTGCCAATTCATATCAATCGAATATTCATGGCACACAAAACAGCCCACATTTGTAATAATTTCACATAAAATCCTTTTACTTTTACTATTTCAACAATTTAGTCCCTAATAAGTAAATTCATCAAAAATCACTTAACAAAATACTTATAAAAACCAATTAACACTTCAAATTCATCATTTAACATCTAAAATCACAAGATTCATCAATGGCAACATCCAAAATCTTTAACAGTTTCAAAATTGAAGGTACGGGTTAGCTGGACCTAGTTGCAATGATCTCAAAAACATATAAATTAATAAAAAATGGGGCCAAAATCACATACCATGCAAGAAATTTCACCATGGCCAAAAGCTTCATCTCAAAATCCATGGTTATTCGGTTTTTGAAGAAGAAAACCAAAAAGATGATATCAAATTAGCCTTTTGTTTTTATTTTTATTTTAATTTAATATACCAAATTACCATTTTAACCTTGGTTAATAATTAAATAAAATACCAAATCCATGTCCATAATTGCTCACTAACTCCTTGAATGGTTTAATTACCATTTAAGTCCCTTTAACTTTATTTAATAAGCCATTTAATCATTCAAACCAAATTGTGATCAAAATTTACCTTTCACGATTTAGTCCTTTTTAATTAACTAACTATCGAAACGTTAAAATTTATTAACGAAACTTTAATACCACCTTAATGACACTCCGTAAATATTTATAAAAATATTTACAACTTGGTTTACAGAAACGAGGACCTGATACCTCATTTTCTAAAACAATTGACTTTAGAGTCTTACTACTTTAACTTAATTAATCATTCATATCACATAAATTACCATAACAAAACCTTTTTAAAACAATATTCGACTCATAAATATTAAAAAAATAATATTTACAAACTTACTCGTCAGATTTGTGGCCCCAAAACCACTATTTTCGACACTACTATAAAAAGGTTGTTACAGAGAGAAAGAAAAATAGTGCAAGGTGGTGGTTGATAGCCAAAGTGAAAGAAAAATGAGAGAAAATAGGGGAGGAGCTATGGTAGGGATGAAAATGAAAAAGAAAAGAAGAGTAAAATGATTCAAAATGGTTTTTCTCAACTAGTCTAGGTTTAATTTACTAGCTCATATGGTAAAAAGATGAAAAAGGGATGTTGAGGGAACAATGGAGCAGAAAGGGATCATGTTGTAGTATAAAAGGTATGTTTACCCAAAAGAAAGGAAAGAATCTCCCTATTTATGGCAAGAGAGAGTTGGACGGCAAAGGTGTGTATGGCAAGACAAAGTTGACCAAAAATTAATTAAAAATTATAGGAGTGAGGAGACCTGAACCTAAGATCTTTAAGGTTTAATTTAAAACTCCTAACCACTTGGCTAATTATTCCTTGTGTTCAATTTAATAGAGAATATTTAAAATACGGGATGTGACATTTGCTAAGGTTAAAAGCAAAATTGCACCACATATAAAATAATGAGAGGGAAGGGATTCGAACACTGATCATCAAGGACAGCTCCACCACTACTCAATCACTAAAAGAAAAAAATCAGGCGTGACCACTATCGGTTCATTAACCCAATTTCTACTAACTCGGTTTTTGGAATGTGACAGATGCAATTTCGATAAATGGTTTATTGCTATAAATATCACAAACTGGCACGATTTTGAAATTTTTAATTTTTCTTTGTGCAAGAAAATTGTTTTCAAACAGAATTTTTCCAACAGATGTATCCAACTTTTTGCACGAAAATTATCAATAATAACAAGATAGTACATGTTTCCACCACGTGATGGTATATCAAAAGGACTTGCTATGTCAAAATGCGCAATCTCCAATGGTCTCTTAGCTAGTCGAGATTTTTCAACTTTAGAACTTTGTCTATGTTGTTTTCCTTTAATGCAAGCTTCCAACAATTGTTTAGGAGGACTAATTTCTAGCAATCCATCCACCATCTTTGCTTTTGACAACAACTTCAGGCTAGAAAATCCAGAATATCTGAACCTTAAATGCCACAACCATGAATAATCTTTGATCGCATTTTTTGTACACTTCAATTCTCCAGATTTAATGTCAATAGTAAGAGACAATTACGCATCATATCAACTTGGGCAATTAATTCACCACTCTTATTTTTAGAGCAAGCGAGCTATCCTTCATATGTACTTCATATCCTTTTTCTAGAAGCTATCCAAGGCTGATGATGTTGCTTTTCAAAGCTAGTACATAATAAACATCTTATATGTACTTTTCCCTCTCTATTATATTGTATAATTGTATCTTTGCCTTAATGTAACAGCCCAAACCTGACCTAGATGTTATGGTTGAATCCGGAGATGTCACAAAGAATGGGTTTACTTACGTAAAAGCATTTCTATTATTGAGCTCAAGACATTATACTCATTTTCGAAAACATTGATAACTAGTTTGTTTGCCAAAACTTATTTTACAGCGAAAGTCCAACAAAACTGATACATTTTAGAAATCTGATTCACATTTTTAGGAAAACCTTATTTTTTCGTGAAAACCGACAATTTCATAAAAATAATTTAATCAAACATGCAGAAAATCAATAATCCAAAAATCAATAGTTTAAAACCAAAAGTCTAGAGAGTCCCAGAAATTACAAACTCTCAAAATGAAAACTAAAAAACATAAATAAATCCATAAATTGCTAAGTTTAAACCGTTTACGGTTGAGTGATCACTGTTGAGTCTCTGCTGCACCAATCCGCCTAACTCTGTGGATTACCTAAACAGAACAGACAACCAAAGGTGAGTTTACGTAAACTCAGTGTGTAACCCAACAGAATTGAGCATGCAAACATACAGATTATCACAAAAATAGTCAGATACAGATTCAGGCTTATGCCCATTTCAAATACAGTAAACAGAATAAGATTTATAGATCAGATAATTAGAATCCTACCCCCATCCTCTGCATACCAACTCCGACCATCCCAACATACCATGTGGGGTTAAAAACACCCACTGAACCCTACACATCATATCGTACCATTACGACACAAATTAGATAATGTACAGCCAAGCTGCCAAAATATAGGCAATGATCGCCAATCAAAACACTTCTTCCACATATACTAATCCAACCCCAATACATAGATGCAGAAATCAGATACAGATATAACAAATTAAACATGCTCAACATGCTTATATATAGATACAGATAAACACTTAGTATCCTACTCAGTTCAATCTATCAGAATATCATAACAAAAAATAGGGTTTAATTAGCCCTTACCGATCCCACAGCAGGCCCACAGTCGATCGGGACGACCCATGTGACCTTAGGGAAAATTATAGAAATATGGGCCCCCATGGCCGTGTGGCTTGCCCGTGTGGGCACACACACCTGTACGGCACACACGCCTAGATTGGCCTTGCCCATGTGGCCCACATGGCCTAGCCCAAAATCCACACGCCCGTGTGAGATGCCCTTATGGACCCATACGCCTGTGTGGCCAACACGCCCAACTTGGTCGAATGGGCCACACTCAAGCCATCACACGGCTGTGTGTAGTGCACGGCCATGCCTTCATTGACCACATGATTGTGTCTCACACACGGCCATCTACACGGCTGCTCACACGCCCTTATGGTATCGATAGTGGTCACTTTCAGCTTTTGCCGAAACTCAGATTTTTGCATTTCGGGTACACACTTGATAACGGTTTGATGTGAGAACACTATCGAGCCTTTGAAACCTAAAATCAGAGTATCCAACAGTGATTTAGTGCTCTAAAATTACTAATTCATCAACGACAATCTAACAAAAACTCAACTTACCAATAACGAAAACCACTAATAACACCGTTCATGCCAAAGGAGCGAAACTCACTAATCACAGCCCTCTTCTACACCAAAATAATTTCAGCAACATCTGATTTCACGAATTCCCCCAACACGCCACCATGAAATAGGCTACCTTACTGACAACAAATCCCCCAGCAGTTACAATCCCACTTACCTTAATCAAGCAAGGAATCAAAATATCGACAATAACGGTGGAAAAACAACGAGTGACGAGCGTAGTTGAGGAAACAAGGAGAAGCTGAAATTTTTTATCAGAAAAGGGAAAAAGAACATCAAAACAAAACAAATGAGAAGATTTTTGGGAAAAAAATAAAAATAAAAATAATTTAATTAGATATCTCCCTAACAAACAGAACTGATGCCCCCCACGGAGATACACTAGGATGGATGAAACCACGATCCAGAAGTTATTGAAGTTGAGCCTTAAGCTTAGTAAGCTCCTTTGGTGCTATATGGTAGGGAGCGATAGACATCGGAGCTATACCCGGTAGAAGCTCAATTCTAAACTCAACTTCTCGATTCGGAGGTAAACCCGGTAACTCCTCAAGAAAAACATCTAGAAAGTCCCTCACAGTTCTTATATCCCCAATAAAAGAGCCCCCAAATGCAGACACATTGATATAGGCCAAAAATGCCTCACACCCTTTTCAAACCAGTTTCTCAGCCACGAGAGCGGAGATCACATTGGATAGATAATCTCGACGCTCACCAATCACCACCACTTCTTTATCATCTTTGATTCTTAGAACAACCCTCTTAATTGCACAATCTAAACTGACTCGGTGCCTAACTAACCAATCTATACCCAATATCAAATCGAACTACCCAAACGGAAGCTCCATTAGATATGCCAGAAATACCACCCCTTACACTCTTAACGGAACGTCCTTATAAAGTTTACTAACCCGGATCTTGCTGGAAGTGCTCTTAACTGATATCCTTAAGTTTTCAGATATTGAACTAGCTATATGAGAGTGTGTAGAGCCTATGTCTATCAAAGCAGTGTAAGGTATATCAAAAATTAAGAACGTACCAATGATAACATTGGAAGCATCTCTATCCTCTTTGCATCGTGCAGCATAGACCAATGCAGGCTGCCTCACCTCAGTCTGACCGGCACCTTTTCACGGTGCTTTCTGCCCACGACCCAAACCATTACCACCCTTAGCTTGTCCATAGCCCCTAGATGGTTGCTAAATTGCCCTCTGAGGCTATACAGAACCTGGTCTCGAAACTTGCACCTGATCAGCCTCAGTGGACACTCTCGAATATGGTGCTCTAATGACCCACACCTCAAACAAGCCTCTATCCTCCTTTAACACTTGCCCGGATGGCGCATACCATAGTCACTGCACAGCTGTAACCCAGTAGAAGTAATAGGAGCTCCCACTCTAACTGGTCCATCAGTCTGGCCTTTTTTTTAAGCCTCTGCATAGAACTAAAGGGCTCCGAATCCCTCCTGCTCTTACCTTTCTTGCGGTCCTTATTTTGGCACTCCCCATGCTTAATCTTTTTGGTAATCTTTGCCTTATCAACCAGAACTATAAATTCACACTCCCTCTGTGGAGCTATCAGAACCCTCAGACTGTCTCTCAGACCATCCTCAAAGCTGACACACTTCTCATACTCAAATGCCACCATGCATTAAGCGTAGCAGCTCAACCTCAGAAATTTGGCCTCATACTCAGCCACAGATCTATCACCTTGCGTGAGATTCATGAACTCACACCTACGAGCATCTACATAGCTTACTCCCGCATATTTACTTTGGAAGGTGGTCTTAAAGAAATCCCAGTTCAAACGATCAGGCTGAGTACCCTCCTCAACCATCAACTACCACTAATATGCCTCATCGTAAAGCAACGAGACTGCACCCTTAAGTTTCTGCTCGGGAGTACAGTCGATATCATTCATAATCCTCTTAGTGGCTTCCAACCAATACTCGGCCACATTAGGGGCGACTCCAGTGACACCCTTAAATAGCTCAGCACCATTGGACCAGAGTCACTCCATTCTCAACCCTCAGCCCTCAGATCCAGAATGAGGTTCAGCAACCCTCTCCAATATCATCAATGTGGATCTAGCTAGTTCGTCGTCCCCAACGGAACAGCTTTGAGACCCAGTCTTAGTAGCAGGCAAAATCGGTATCTCACTTGTATCTAAATTAAGGATACTGCCTAGAGAAGAAGACTTAGCTCGGACCCACTACGGCCTCTACTATGGCCTCAAATACGGCGTTTGCGGTTCCAAGATCATTCATTGTATAATTTGTGTTTATCTACATTATAAAGTTTTATGCATCAGTTTCAGTATTTATTATCAGATATTTTATGCAAAAATTATCAGAAGTCCAGAGGTGTTTTTAGAAGTTTCAGTTTCTAAATATTTCACTACAGTTTCAGAGAGTACTAACTATAGTGTTTCAGAATATACATTCTAAGTTTTAGAAATACTTACAGGATCAGCGCTAAAGACTCGGTGTACCACATTATTACTCAATTTATCCAAAATATTTGGAAACCAATTCTTAAATCACAATTTTGGAACCCAAAATTCACAGCCGAGTTTTGCAACCTGGCTTTGATACTACTAAATGTAACACCGCAAACCCGACCTAAACATTATGGTCGAATCTGGAGATGTCATAAAGAATGGGTTTACTTACGTGAAATCATTTCAGTTATTGAGCTCACGTACTTTATACATATTTTTGAAAACATTGATAACTAGTTTTTTTGCCAAAATTTATTTTACAGCAGAAGTCTAACAAAACCGATATATTTTAGAAATCCAATTCATATTTTTAGGAAAACCTCTTTTTGCGTGAAAACCGTCAATTTCATAAAAATAATTTAATCAAACACGCAGAAAATCAACAATCCAAAAATCAACAGTTTAAAACCAAAAGGTCCAAAGAGTCCCAGAAATTACAAACTCTCAAAATGAAAACCGAAAAACATAAATAAATCTATAAATTGTTAAGTTTAAATAGTTTACGGTCGAGTGATCACCGTTGAGTCTCTACTGCACCAATCCACCTAACTCTGTGGATTACTGAGCAGAGCAGACAACCAAAGGTGAGTTTATGTAAACTCAATGTGTAACCCAACAGAATTGAGCATGCAAACATATTGATTATCACATAAACAGTCAAATACAGATTCGAGCCTATGCCCATTTTAGATACAGTAAATAGAATCAGATTTATAGATCAGATAATCAGAATCCTACCCCCATCCTCTACACACCAACTTTGACCATCCCAACATACCATGTGGGGTTAAAAATGCCCACCCAACCCTACACACCATATCGTACCATTACGACACAAATCAGATAATGTGCAGCCAAGCTGCCAGAATATAGGTGATGATTACCAATAGAACACTTCCTCTACATATATCAATCCTACCCCAATACACAGATGCAGAAATCAGATACAAATATAACCAATTAAACATGCTCAACATGCTTATATACAGATACTGATATACACTTAGTATCCTAACCAGTTCAATCTATGAGAATATCATAACACACAAAATAGGGTTTAATTAGCCCTTACCAACCCTACAGCAGGCCCACAGTTGATCGGAGCGACTGGTGCGACCCTAGGAAAAATTATAGAAATATGGGCCCATATACCCGTGTGGCCCATAGGGCCTGGCCCAAAATCCACACGCCCGTGTGACATACCCATGTGGGCCCATACGCCCGTGTCACCAATAAGCCTAACTTGGCCGAACCCGTGCGGCCCACACGACCATACTCAAGCCACTCCACAGCCATGTGTAGCATACGGCCATGCCTTCGTCGACCACATAGTTGTGTCTCACATACGACCATCTACACGACCAGTCACATGTCCATATGGCATCGACAGTGGCCACTTTTGGCTTTTGCTGAAAGTTAAATTTTTGTGTTTTGGGTACACACCTAATAACGGTTTGATGCGAGAACACTCCCGAGCCTTCCAAACCTAAAATCAGAGTATCCAACAGTGATTTAGTGCTCTAAAATTACTAATTCGTTAATGACAATCTAACAAAAACTCAACTTACTAATGATGAAAACCATTGCTAACACCGTTGAAGCCAAAAGAGCGAAACTCATTGATCACAACCCCCTCCTACACCAAAATAATTTTAGCAACATCAAATTTCACGAATTTCGCCAACACGTCACTATGAAGGAAAAAGAAATAGGCTACCTTACCGACAGCAAATCCCCCAACAGTCACAACCCCGCTTACATCGAGTAAGGAATCAAAATACCAACAATAACGGTGGAAAAATAATGAGTGACGAGCGGAGTTGAGGAAACAATGAGAAGCTGAAATTTTTTATCAAAAAAGGGAAAAAGAATGTCAAAAGAAAACAAGTGAGAAGATTTTTGGAAAAAAATAAAAATAAAATAATTCAATTAGATATCTCCCTAACTTCCCACTAACTACACAATCTCAACCACTTCAGCATTTAAATTCAACTGAAACTCTATCAATCAACCGAGCAAAAATAACATTTATGCTAACACAGGGTTTCGAACTCAAGACCTCCAATATACTGACTCCCTTACCACTTGAACCAACAAGCTCATTCTAATGTGGATTTACAGGCAATTTAATATAAGCCCACAAAATAGGGATAAGGCTTGGATCCAAAAATAACAAAATTTGACAAAGATGAGACTTATGTAACAGGTCGATTTAAGCCTAAATCAAAACAATGGTTTCAAGACCACAAATCTGAAGTAAAAAAATTTATTGTGACATTATTTTGAGGTCTATAGTATGATTGAATGCATGTGTGAAAATTTCGTTAAGAAATTTTATCTATAAAGGGTCCAATTTGACTGGTAGGACTAAATTGCAAAAATTACAAAATATATGTTCTAGAAGCTTGGGGTGCTTAATTGAAATAAATTTGTAAATTAGAGGTCCTTATTTAGTAATTAGACCATTATATCTCATGATGGACAAAAATAGACATGGAAGGGTAAAATTTCAAAGTTAGCCACTAAGGGCATTTTAGTAGCTAGGGTTTTGGCCAAGCTTTCCAAGCTCGATTGTAAGTCCGTTCTAGCCCCGTTTTTAATGATTTTTACGTTTTTGAAATCCTCGTAAACTAATCTATTTTTTTCAAGGATTAATTTGAAGTATTAGCAAAGTTTAAAATTTTACCCATGTTCGACATGCATGTATTTTGATGTCTAATGGTAGAATATGAATATTAGTTGTGTGATAAACGACTTTTACTAAGTGATTTTTGATAAAAATGTCAAAAAGGACCTATTTCTAAAAAGTAATGAAATGAGGAGTAAAAGTGTGATTTAATGGAAAACATGGGCTGGTATGAGTAGGATTATAGTTCGACTAGGCTTGGGTTTTGAGAAAAATGAATACATTTCATTTTACGAGCCGGAGGATTAGAGCGTAAATAAGTGAAAAGTTAGGGGCAAAAATGTAATTTTTCCATAATATGATTTTTGGACTGAATTGGATAATGTGATAATTAAATGAGCTAAATTTGTTATTATAGATCAAGAAAAACGAGGTTCTGACCTAGATGGGGAAAGGGCAAGATTGTGGACTAAATCGCACTATTAGCTATTTTTGTACCGAGGAAAGTTTATGTGTAAATAATGCATCATTATATTACATTTAAAAGTTTGAATTATTACTTGAATTGTATAATTGACCATGTGGTTGAGCTTAATTGTATGAACAAGTTCGACGATAATTCGTTAATTGTGGAAGTTCGGTACGAACCCTAGGAACATTACAGGATACAAAGGTCATAACATTGAGGTTTTCGAGATGTGATTACGTGTAAGACCATATCTGGGATATGGCATCAGTATGGTAGTACATGTAAGACCATGTCTGGGACATGATGTCAGTACAAGATTTCGTGTAAGATCATATCTAGAACATGGCATCGATATGAGTTTTCGTGTAAGACCATAGCTGGACTATTAGCATCAATATTAGGTTACATGTAAGACTATATATGGGATATGGCATTATACGACTTATGTATGACTCCGAGTATCCTTAATGGTTTCGAATGGTTTAACGAGCCTAATTTAGATGGGAACGAAAGTATATTTAAGGTAAGTAGTACAGGTACGTACGAAGTCCATACGACTATTGAAGGGAAGAATAATGATGAGTTAAGAAATAATGATAAGTGATAAACTTTTGCCAAGGTTGGGATGGAATGAGTTATGACTAAGACATTTTATTGATATTCATATTGTTGCTTATTATATTAATTGTATGATAATTATGAAGATTAGGTGCTTATTATTTGCATATAAACTTATTAAGCTATGTAGCTTACTCCATTTTTCTTTCCTTGTTTTATAGTGTTACCAAGCTAGCTCGAGGATCGGGGATCATCGGAGTTTCAGATCGCACTATCAACTCTTTCATTTTGGGTATTGATGATCTTAGCATTTTAAAAGTATGACATGTATAGGGACTTGATTATTTTGTATATGTGTCATAGTTGATTGGGCCAATGGTGTTGGCTTATATTGGTTTAGTGGTTATTTTGATAAGGCCATTGGAAATTGGTTAATGTTGATTCTAAGTTTAATCATATGATGATGCATTTCATAGATGTGGTAATTTGCATGATTTGGGTTGATAAGTGTGTGATGTTTGAGTATGATAGATATAGCATGAGAATGATATGTTAATGTCTTGGTTGTGGACATTTAGTTACTTAATTATGCTATGTTTTGTACCTATGGTTTGGTATTTGTGTGTATATGTAACAGGGTGGCAAATGGCTTGGTAAATAGCCTTATTTTTGTCCACACGGGTAGACACACAGGCGTGTGTGACACACGGTTTGTCCCATGCACGTATGGATAGGCTGTGTGTCCCCTGCACCTTAATTTTGAGAAACAGAATGCTTAAATTTGAGCAGACGAGTAGAGACACGAGCGTGTGTCTCAGCCGTGTGGACGGCATGGCCTTAAACACGGGCATGTGAAGTTTGCACCTATTTTATGAAAAATTATGAAAATTAAATTGGCCACATGGCCTAAGCATAGGGGCGTGTGACTTGGCCATGTGACCTTCAGATGATGTCATAAATAGAGAGTTATAAGGGTTAAGGACACGGGCGTGTGTAACCCCACGGTCTACCCACACGGGCGTGTCTCATAACCTTACGGGCGTGTGACCCCTTTATAGTGGAAAATTTCCTAAGTTTCGTAAAATTTTCTAAAGTTCTCAGTTTAGTCTCGAACTGCTTCCAATTTATGTTTTGGGCCTCACAGGCTCGTTTAGGGACGTTATGATTGAATGTGAATGGTTTTTAATTTGGACGCAAATTTATGTCTCAAAATTGTATGTTTATTCATGTGATAAGTCCGGTAATGCCCCGTACCCTATTCCGGTGTTGAATACAGGTAATGGGTGTTACAACTTGAACCTAAGACCTCTCACACACACCCAGAACACTTAACTACTGAAGCAAATACACACTTGTGTCAGAATTTATAGATATAGAATAAATTACTAAGGGTGTTACACTTAACCTTTGACCGTGGCATCCAATTCATATCCCAACATTACCTGTCTGTGAATATTCTCGTCTAACTTTGAAAATATGTCTTTTCGGCCATACATGTGATTGCTGACACAATTGTCAAAATACCAAATATTTTTCTTTGATTTTTCACTTTCTTTATAAGTGTGGAATACACTAGATTCCACATTTTCTTCTTCTTTAGCTGCTGCTACACGATTTCTTTCCTCCATATTAGGAGTTGATATACACTCATAACTAAATTGACCATATTTATTGCAATTATAACATTGTATCTAGGATTTATTTCCTTGTTGAAATCTACCTCTACCTCAACCTTGGCCTCGAACTCCTTGTCCATGACTTGACGTCTGATACTCTTCAATGTTTGGCCTCTACCATATGATTGATTGCCTCGTCCATGTGTTCCTCATCTACCTTTATTTCTACCTCTGCATCCTTTACAACGTCCTCCACAATTGCTTGTACCTTATCCAAAACTATTGCTAGTTCCACTTTCATTGAAGGACATCTTGCTTTGCAGGACTTGCTCCAAATTCCAATCTCATCATTTTGCTTCATTTTATGCTCATGGGCTTGGAGGGAACTCACAAGTCCACTGGTAGATATTGGTGATAGATCTTTTGATTCTTCGATGGCAACAACTACATAACCAAATTTGCGTGTTAATAATCGAAAATTATTTCCATTACTCATAGGTCATCAAAAGTTTCTCCAGTCCTGTTCATTTCATTTACCATCGCTTTCACTCAAGTGACATAATCATCAATACTTTCTGAAACTTTCATTCTCAATGTCTCAAATTTGGCTTTAAGTGTTTGTAAATGTACCTTTTTTGGCCTTTTCAGCTCCTTGAAGGAATTTTTGCAAAATTCCCCATGGTTTGATGTCTTGACATCTAAATTTTTTTCAATGTTTGATTTGTCAACTCTTTGGAAAATAAAGAAAAACGTCCTCTTATCATTTTTACGAACTTCTTTCAATACTATTTTCTCTTCATTTGTCAAAGCCGCTTTGGCAACTGCATTTTCGAGCTTGACATATTTTTCTTTGACAATATCCCAACAATCTTGAGAGCCGAGAAAACCCTTCATTTGGATGCTCCAATTTTCATAATTTATCTTTATTAATATTGAGATTTACGCTTGAACCATGTTTGCTATTGTGACATCAACACGAACCTAGCTCGAATACCACTTTTGGAAGCCTGTGGACAATTAATAACTGAAAATAATTAAATCACACTCAAATATTACACAATAAAAATACAATTTTTTTTCTCTATACTAGTTGCTGCTAGTTTTCTATCACACTATTTCATTTTTCTCACAACACCCTTTTTCTTTACTCGTATATATTACACTAACTTAAGACCTATTTATAGATAATTAAGAGTGACTTGAAGGCTTCCGCCACACATGTATTATCTTCATGAAACTTGTGGAACAAATCATGCTTATCCGATAAGCTCCACCTAAATGCTTTGTTTATCCTTTTCATTAAAGAAACTTTAAACAAGCTTCCATGTTGCTATTTTGCAACTTTGTAAACCAATTTAATGTCACGTTTTAAACCAAATTGTAGAGCCATTTTTAACTTCATGCTTTGCCGACTTTGAGAAGTTGGTTTGACTTCTAACAAGCATCCCGACCAAAATCTAGGGACTCCAAGGATCTGTCATAATCATGGTTTATGCAAACATTTGAAGTACTTAATCTAGAATGGCTGACATAACACAAGGAGAAACTGGTACAAAGGCTGTAAACTAAACAATGGAGCATTACGATATAAAGTAAAAAGTGGACAGAACCTTATTGCACAGTGCATACATACAAAAGCACCTTTCACAATCTCATTTATCAACAATGTTATACATACATAAAGACTGATTTCTATGGTCGTTACTTATAAAAACAGTCCATTCCGGTACTTATCGATGTAAATTTTAAAAACCAACCCTTATGATGATATTGTATAAGAAAATTAAATGAACAAATTCATTTACATTGTACCAGAAACAAAAGAAACCCGAACATGGAAGAAGAAAAAAGATGGGGGATGACTTACAGCGCCGCTTTTCCAAGAGACAAATGTCAGATTTGTTCTTGATTGCAAAACCTATTTCACGGGTGAGATTCAAGTATGAAACTAACTTAAGCTGATTGATCATGCGAAACGTTAGACATAAAAGAATAAAAATTTTGTTTTGACTTACTATATCTTTTGACCCCTGCATATTATTTGTCACCAATTGTTATGTCTGGAGCAACATATGACATGGCCACAACATCAAGATTAGAAAATATACTTGGATTTTAACCCTATTGAAGTCACCACAATCTGGTGCAGAAGACAGACGTAGCAACTTTTTAAATAAGATAAAAATATGGCAAGACTTACCTCAACAGTATGAATTACTTCATTTGAAGGAATGGTATGTAAGACTCTGCAAGCATAAAAAAAAAAAAAAAAAAAAGAAGAAACAAAGATGATCTGGTGAAATGATTACACAATATTTTAAATAATAAAATAGCACTAAGAAACTGTTTGTTAGTCTGGAGTCTAGAAAAAATTGGATTTCAACATTATCTTGCAAGTTACCCCACTAATCTTATATGCGTTCAAATAAATTCCCAGGGCACATACGAAAACAATATCTTAATTATTCAAATAACTCTTGAGATGATGAATAACAGAAAGAAACCTTTAACCAAAGTTTACATGAAGATAGTATGCAAGAAATATAAAATAGACTATAATCTAGAAGAATTATTACTATTTTCTTGACGGTCAATACACTTAATGCATTCTTTGTCAACAGTGCCAGTAGAGAATTAAGGTATATGACTATTTATACCAAACAAACGTTACAATATTTAATAAACAAATGCCGAGAAAGAAGACTGCTTCCATTTTTCCAATCACTTGCCACTATTTATAATCATTTATGCCAAGCAAAAGCTGACAGTATTTACCTTACTTAAAGCCTCAAAATCATAGCCCAAGTAAAGTATTATTCAAGCCTGATACTTTATGATGTAGGTTTCAGATAAATAAATTTAATACAAGTTTTGCAGGCAAGGATCCTACTAGCTAGCTATAATGTTGGATTCCTAATTAATGCATATAGTAATTGCTATTTCCATAAAGTAGGAGGATAACAAAGGGGGAATAGAGAGAAACCAACTTCTCTTCCGCTGCAGAAATTAGCCCACGATTTAATGCCACTCCACCAATATGAAGCACAAAACCAAGTTAAAAATAAAGTTATCTTACTTAAATTCCTGTTAAAATAAAATATAAGTGGCAAGATAGGGGATCTACGAGAGCGAAGGCCGCAACCCATCGTAAATCCCCAATAAGCAAAATATTGAACTAAGGTCACAACCGGGGATGCAGGGGCCATTGTCTTTATCGACGTTCTATTTTCACACATATTATATACATATTTTCTCTCTTTCACTTGTATACATTTTTGCTTATTCTTAATTGGTCAGAGTGGATTCAAATATCTATTCTTACTTGATCCATATCACAAACAATCAATCAATATAATACTCTATCTAGTTTATTTCTCAATTCAAATTTAGAACTTTACTTCCTCTAAAAGGTATTAGAGGTTTGGTTGTCTCAAACTGCTCCTTTATGTAATCATTCATATGTGACTATTCAGGGTCTAATCTGATCAAATTTTCCATTTTCATATACTTCATGATTTCTATTTATTTCTAACACAAATCCAATTTCACTTTATAGACACTACCAAATCGGTAGCGATTTAATCACTTTTGACTATATCGAGTCACGAAATTGAATCACCTTTACTCTTTTATATGCCATGTACAAGTAGACTCAACTCATATGCTTAAGCTCCGTTTATGTACAAAATATTTTCTGTTGTTTAGCAGATTTCCTGAAAATATTTTCCGAGAAAAAGTTGTTTTTACATATATTAATAAATTTATATTTTAAATTATTTTTACATATATTGCTTAGCTGAATTGTTTTTACATATATTTTAAATTGTTTTTACATAAATAAAAATGTGGATGGTGGAATCATGCTTAGCTGAATGCTAGTACTTTCCACATTCAATAGCATGCCACACGATATTAGTGTTTTAGCAGAAGACTTGATGGTTTCCCTTATTTTGTTGCCCTTCCATAAGAATAACAATATTTTTTGGTTGACAACTGCTTAGAAACGCCCCATGTTCTATTGGAATCTTGGTGGACAGAGGGTTGGATTTACTGTAAGATTGTCAACATCATCTGTATCAAAAGTGGCCATCATTTTTATCGGAGGCAAAGATGATCAAGAAGCTCTAGCCTACGCTGGTCGTGTAGCGTGGCATCCTAGAGTAAAGCTGACAGTAATAAGATTCCTAGTAGACAAAAATTTGAAACACGCACCGCGAAGAGCGAATAACAGAGCAAGTGTGGCAGAGCAAGAAGAAGAGATGAGACTTGATGACGAGTGCTTCGCTGAATTCTATGATAAATATGTAGCAGAGGGGAATGTGGCTTATATGGAGAAGCATCTTGCAAATTCATCTAAGACCTACACTAATCTTATGTCAATAGAAAGACAATATTCTCTTATCATTGTAGGGCGGGCTGGAAAAGTAAATACATTATTGACGCAGGGACTTAATGATTGGCAACAACGTCCAGAATTAGGTCCTGTTGAGGACGTACTTTCAGGGTCTAATTTTGCATCTGGTACCTCTATTTTGATTATCCAACTGCATAATATTAAAGGGCAGTTGGATGGCTTTAGTGATGAGTTCTCCATTATGTAAACACCAATCCTAGCAAGGTAGGTTTAAAACTTAGTATGTCAAAATCCAAACCAGATAAATGTAGCTTGTAAGATGACATATATATACACATGCATATATGTATACTAATAAATGTGTATATGTAGCTTGTAGAAATGCTACTTATTTCAAAGTGTTGGGGTTTAGAAGCAATTTATTTGGATGAAGTATGAAGCTCTGTCTGAAGCTAGAGCAAGAAAGCAATAAATCTAGATGAAGAATGAAAGAAGCTTAAGCTTCAAAGACTTGAGACTTGCAGGAGAAACAACTAACGAAGAACAGAAGCAAAAACAAAAATTGAAGAAGAAAATAAAGTTGACTTCTCCTTCATTTCATTCAGCAAAAGTAAAATATATGTTACAATAAAATACGACAATTACCTAATGTATAACTACTACCATTAATACATGATTTAAAGTTTAGCTAGAATTACACACAAAATGTAGCTGACATCAAAGCCATTAAATCAAAACATAAATCAACAAATAGTCCTACTAATTTGAAGTGCAAATTACAAAAGAACTAAATCAAGTTACAAACAAAATATTGTTGCTGTACTGGTTTGGCTTCCATGCTGCTTCCATGCTGTCTGGTGTTGCATTGTAGGCCAAAGTTTAACACAAAGGACATTCCAGAACCCAGCTTTATAAACTCTTATCATTCCAAAAGTACAGAACCATTAAGCAAATATATGTAAAAAAAAAGACAAATGCACAACTAGTTTGAAATACAGAACCATTTAACTATCAAATATCATTAGCAAATGCACAAATATATCATAGATAAGTAATGTTTATCAATCAGTCATCTTGGTTAAGAAAACATAATAGAGAAAGCAGAACAATTTTTTCTTGAATAACTTTGAGACAGATTTTAAAATAGTGTCTTTACAAAAGCCTGAATAGCATGCATTGTAGATGTCTCAAAGTTATTTGGTTGTTTTTCCTTTCAAAGTCATAACACAAAACCCCTGGTTAACTGAGCGCCTCAAACACACATTTGAAGTCCCTTGAATGCTTTTCTACCTCAACCTACAAAGTGAAATATAAAAAGCATACATGATGCATATTGAATGTGATTAAGTATGTTGATTTTTCAAATGAAGTCTAAGGCTGAATTATTAATGTATAGGTAGCTTATTTATGCCATGAAACGTACCTTTGAAGTTATGTTTAAGTATGTGCAAATGAGGGTGACAAATGGTTGAGAAAATAGCTAAATTCTTAGCCACGCAGGCAGAGACACGGGCGTGTGTCTCAGCCATGTGAAGGACACAGCCTAAGCACACGAGCATGTGATGCAACCGTGTGACCCACATTTGTTGATGATGTCATAAACAGAGAGTTACACGGGTGGTGTCCCAAGCCACACGGGCGTGTGACCCTCCCAAGGATGAAAATTTTCTAAGTGTTCCAAAGTTCCTGATTTAGTCTCGAACCACTCCCAATTCATGTTTTAGGTCTCGTAGGCCCGTATAAGGGACGATATGCATGTGTTTAAATAGTTTTAAATTGAATGAAATTTTATGGCCAGGTTTTGTATGGATGCAGGTGTTTAAGTCCAGTAACGCCTAGTACCCTGTTCCGGCGTCGAGCGTGGGTAAAGGGTGTTACATAAATGCAGTGGATCATTTCTCATTGTTCAATTGCTTATAGTTCCATACAAGTATTCATGTTAAACGCAATCTGTTGGCGAGTTGTGTTGAACTAATAGAGAGATTGATTGGACATAAATAATTAGGGCTTAAATTAATTTGTAATTAAGTTTCGACTTTATGTTTATTAATCACAAATTAATTAGTCATTGAGTCATTCCACTAAACTACAATGACTGAACTTCCTATTATATACCATTACAAAAGCTACAATTTTTAAACTTTAATCTAATGACCTTGTCATATATATGTTACCCTTATAAGACAACATTAGTCTCTTTAGGTTAAATCCATTCACCTAATTCGATATACTTTTATCTCCTAGTCACCATTGTATCTTTCGCAATGAAAATGATCATTATCCAAATTAGTAAAGATAAAATCATTTGTCCCAAATGAATGATTCCTGACAAATGATCGTGTGTAAGGTGCTCGAGTAAGCTCACCATATCATATCTCATCATTAAGGCAAGACTTGTGAAGTATGTAATTTAAATTATAGAATTAGTGTGGCATGTACATAAGTAATGGAAGTTCTAACTAGTTAGCAAATGGGCACAAAGTTGTATAATGATTAAGTGGAAATGTTTTGAAGTTGTTGAGATTACTTGCTAGTGATTGATCATGGTTGAGCATTTGACAATTACAATGAGATTTTGAAGTATTTTAAGGTCTAAGAATGAATGAGATTGATTGAAAATGTTTAAGGAACGTGTTTATATGTTTTATGATGATTTCAGGCTTATTATATGCTCTCTTACACCTAGGTACCGATACTGGAGGAACTTGTATATGTACAACATCAACATAATGTTAAAAATGAACAACATCAACGACAAAATATTGATACATTGGGAGAAGTATTGGTGCCTCTACTTTGTTTTGCTTATATTTAGTTGTTTTTGCACTGAAAAGGTCCCAAGTGGCCTTTAAATGCATCCGGATAATAGAGTGGACTTAGAAATTATTCAAAAAATCTTAAATGGCCTTAAATAGGTCTAAAAGGTGTGTGAAATCTTGAGTCACAAGTTTGGTACTTATGTGAAGTGTATGGCTCAAAATGTAACATCTCAAAATGTAATATTCCTTACTCGAGTTTAGATTTGGGCTAGGGTTTAGGGTGTTACAATTGACTCTTTTTGCAAGGTTAATAGCCAAATTTAGCTAAAAAAAACAAGCGTCAAATTGAAAAAATATAAATGTTAAGGGTTAAATTTCTCATATGCATTTAAAAACAACAAAAAAATGAAGACATCTTTAAAAAACAACCTTCATTCTAAATTGGTCCCCAAACTTCATCATGTTCAAATTACATCCGTAAACTTTTGATGTTATATCAATAAGGTTCTTCTATTATTAAAACCATTAATTTAACCGTTAAATAACACGTTTATTCTTACGTGGCATAATTTAAAATGAAAAATTTAAAGAAAAGTAGAATGATACCACACAACTTTTAAAAATTAAAACTAAAAATAAAGTAAAATCAAAAAAGAAGAGTGAGCAATAAAGCTTTTGTAAATTTTTCGATAACTTCAAAATCAATTGTTTTACTGTATCCATTTTTACAATACTCATTTTTCTTTAAAATTTCCATTTTAAAACATGTCACATAAGTTTGACATCTCATTTAAGAGTAAAATTAACGATTTTTATAATGAAATGACATCATTGATATAATATTGATAATTTAAATATATAATTAAAAATTTTAAAGTTTGAACTGAAGGTTATAGTTTGGACATCCTTAGGGTGAGTTTGGATAAGCGGTGTGTTTACCTGTGCTTAGTGTAAAAACAGCGATGATTGTGAGATTAGACACTGTAGCAATACTGAAGCGTGAAACAAAAAATAGGCACTGCACCGCCTATCCAAACATGCCTTAATCTAATTAACTAAAAAAAATAAGCACAAGGAAACTGTCGGATTATAGCCGATGAACTCTCAAATTACATTTAAATCGTCTACCACTAAACTATAAACCCTTTTTATAACTGTTTTTAAACTGCATATTTTCCTAATTTACTTAAAACCCTAATAAATTTCAATTCTTTCATATTTTAATCTTCCTCCGTCAATAGAGCATCAAACAAAGAAACCGCACAAGTGCGAGCAATGGTGACTCAGTACGGCATCAAATACGCCGTCAATCTAATCACCGCTCACTTCGGTGATCTCGTCGCCGTAAATAAGTCTAACTCTCTCTTCAACATTCAATTTATACCTACAATTATGATATAGATATATTTATTCATGCGATTTTATAAAAATTTCTGATGACGACGATGATAATGATAATGTAAGGTTTGATTTTGTTGTTTTGCTTTGTTCAGAAAGTTTGTGAGTGTCTTCTCCGAAAAGGACCGCTAACTCTACAAGCGATAGTCCGGTCCACGGAGCTCACTTCTTCTCAAGTCAAGAACAGCTTACTTGTTTTGATTCAACACAATTGCGTTCAAGCTTTTATTCTCGATCAAACTGGTTCTTACTTTCTTATTCCTTTCAATTTTATACTTCCTTTTCTTCTTAATTATTTATTCGCCGTTTTGCTGCTAAGAATGTGGGAGAAAGGAGCGTTTAGGTTTAGGGTTTAGTTCCCTTTGTCTGGATTAGGGGGCAATGGGAGTGCGAATGGTTTTGGATCTCAAATTGATTTGAATTTGGCAATCTTCTGCCGTTGCTTTTTATTTTGACTGTTTAAATTAATTCGCAATGGAACATGCAGGTGAGCATGGCGATGGAGTAAAACAGAGCACTCAGTACATAGCATTGTTCGATAACATAATTCAGCGTTGGAGATTTCCCAAGTTCTTGACTATGGTCTCCAAGAAACTAGATAAACAAGTAAACTCATCATTACTACTAACATTGTAAAATTAAGACTAAATCTCTGTTTAGTTGGCGCAGCTGCTGTGATTTCTTTTAAAACTTTATTAACCAGAACCGGAATAGCAAAATTAAGATTAACAGTCTCTTTAGTTGGCTGTTTTGTAGAAAACAGCAGACAAATAGCAAAAGCATAAACTAAATGGAGCCTAAATAAATATGGATTCTTTAAAACTTTATTAAATTTTGTGCATTGGCTTTGTAGTGCGTTGAACTTCTTGAGGGTTTGCTTCAGCATGGAAGGCTTACCCTCAAACAAATATTTGATCGAGCAAAATCGGGTCGAAATGAAGGCAAGTCTTTCAGAATTCCATGTTTACTTTCTGTTTCTTGGATATACACTAAAGTTTCTCTTTTGGTTAAAAGGAACTAGAGATTGATTAGATACTGCATCTGAGTTAAGTGATTGATATACCTGTAATTGAAGTAATTAATCTCCATTTAATATATTTTTATATATTTTCCAGGAGATGATGTTGTACAAGAAGCCTTTGTTAAGTTACTTAATGCTCATTTTATTGAACGATGCCCTGCCTCTGAACCAGTTCTCACTAACCCAACTAAAGAAGAAGAAGCTGCAAGGAAGCGAGCTGCTAAGTCTGGCAAGGTATTTGTTGATTCATGTCTAATTAGTTGGTGATTGCTTTCATGCAGAATTACTAAGCCAAATGTTTTTTTCCGGTGATTGAAACATCATTAGAGGATTGGTATTGGAAGCAAAGTCTATTGCCGCACAGTCATTCCCTTCAGGATTGTTATTGAAACGTACTTAGGGAACACTAATTCATATTTTAATTTTCTGTTATGTCAATGTGAGTTTCTGAAGAGCTGTTGTCAAATGAACTAGGCAGGCATAACATAGTATAGATGAACCTTTTCAATTGCAGTCAACTATTGCAGCAATTCATATTCTACTTAACTTGTGTATCTTTTAAATTTTATCCTGAATAAACATGACAGTTGAGTTTCTTCGATATATCCTTGCAGATACTTGAAGTGCAAGAAACATTAGAGCAACGTGTTGTGGAAGCTGCCATGCCTACTGAAGCCTTAAGATTTTTGTTTGCAGCAGAAACTGAACCTACTGCTGACGGAGGGAAGGATAAGAGCAATTCCTCTAGCGTGACACCTGGCGAGAAGGTTGGCATAAGACATATCATTTTAAGTGAATAGACTTATCCATATGCTAATTTGAAATTTCCCCTTCTTTTATAGCGCAAGCATGATGCTTTAGAGTCAGAGGCAGAATGTGGGGCTACAGATGAACAAGTGGTTCTTTGGCGTGCTAATTTTGATGAGTTTATACGGTGTCTTAGGCATAAGGTTAGTTTACCTTTTGTCATTTGAATTATTCTTTGCATATGTCAAGAATTTTTTTATTTTTTCATTTGAGGAATGCTATGCTCCATGATAATTATGTATAATCCTAATGTAACTTATGAAGTTGTGATATTCTACCAGCATTGCCATACTCCAGAGGATCATGCTGTTGGGAATTTTCAGCATTAAAGTCTTAGGGTTTTTTGACCGGTTCAAAATTTTTTGGGGGAAAGTCATCTTTAGATGAGTAGACTGTGTCCCCATATAAAAATCTCTGACAATATGTTCAAAAAATTCACTGAAAAAAAAGATGTCACATATAGATGACCTGACTTTTAGAGATCTCAGTCTATCTAAAGTTTGTAAACTAGCATGCCATTTCCTTTTGCTGGACAAAAACTTTATTAAAAAATGCCCTTCCTTATTTTCTTTAGTCTTCTCTTTCTTTTCTTTTCTTTTTTTTAATTTCTTTTTTCATGTACTCCTTGGTAAAAAAAAATTCAGAATGGTGAATAACAGAAGTAACGACTTCAAGGGTCCAGTGAACTGTCCCTTCAAAGGCTTTTCCCCCTCTATTTCTTTGATTACTCTACTGGCCAAAAGTGTTTCCTTACAAATTACAAAGCTAATGGGCTTAGATGCTTGATGAAACCTTGCTTGTACTTCAGTAATCCTTACCTGTTGTTGTTGAATGGATGTCAAGTTGTGTGTAATTTCTAGGCTTGCATCGAGAATGTGAGGGCGCGCTTCGATGATGGAGCTGTTATTGTCTTTGGTGCAATGCTGGAAGCAACTAGAGGTGCAGAGAAGAAAGTTAAAACAGAGAATTCAGGTCAGATAATCTTAGATATGGTTGCTAACTATCTTTGAACACCTACAATTATGTATTTATTTTGCTTCCAGAATCATATTCAGATATATTTTTTTTATTTTCTGTAATGCAAACATGGATCTAATACATTATCACTTCAAGAATTGGGGTTATTCTGCCTTTTACAGAAATTATAACTTGCAAAGTCCTAGGTTCTTTTCTTTAATGAACTTTAAAAAAGTACTACACGTCCACAGAGTGTCTTTAAAGTAATATTAACCATGTTTGTCCAACTCTTCATTTTCTCAGAGTACCTATGTCCAGTGCATATCAGGACATGGATGCAGGGACATGACTCTCCAAGGATTCTCCAAATACATAGAAATGCATATAAAGAAATGAACATGCCCGTGTCTAAAACATACCCATATTCAAATGTATCCTATCTGACACACACTTTAGTCCTAGTAACAGATCTTAATTAATATGTGAAAAAGAGGTCCTAGATGCTTTGCTGTAAACAATATTTTAGCTCAAGGATAAAAACAAGAGGGTGGGGGTGATGCCTTTGGCTCATGCCACTTTGTTAATTATTGCTTATATTATTAATAAAACTGCATTTTACAGTTCCACTGTCACTCAGTTCCATTTACGAAGAGGTGATAAAGAGTGAAGAAGGTCGTAATATAACCTTTGATCGTGTTAGAGCCTCCCTTGTTCAGTTGAGTTGCCCACCCTTTGTAAAAGCAGCCAATGAGTCATACAGTGTTGGTTCGTATGCCATTTTTCTCAGTCTATCTTTGTTTTGGCTGATTAATTTATTTTATATTTCTGGTGACACATTGTTGTTTTTTTTACAGATTTCAAGAAAATAATTGAACTAGCTCAGAATGAGGAGGTATTTCTGATTTCTCTGTTGGTTAAAATATTCGAGTTGCTCATGCTCCTCTCAGCCAGATGACCTTTAGAATATCTTATATTGCAGGTGGAATCTATTGTGTTGAAAAGATATGGAAGGGATGCATATAGAATGTTCCGGCTACTATCGAACAGTGGTCACCTACTTGAAACCGATAAGGTAACAATCCTTTATCAGAGATAACACTGTAGACTTTTGCCATTGCCATTTGATATAAATAGTAGTGGTTTTAAGAATGTTTCTGAAATCTTTTACTGCACCGGAATTGTTCATTTTAGGGTTGTAAACGAGCTGGCTTTGAGCAAATAGAACAGACCTATGTGTTTGTTCATGAATGTATAATAAAACATGTTTGGTTAAGTTAAATGAATTTGTTGATGAACATAGTTGTGAAGGATATGTTTAGGGATGAGTAAAACTTGATTTGATTCGAAAAAAATTTCTAATTTCGAGTTAATTGAATTGAGTTATTCGAGTCAACTCGAATAAGTAATTCGAGTTTCAAGTTCGAGTCGAGTTGAATTTTACAATTCGAATAACAAACTGGTGTAAATACCCCTTTGGTCCCTATCAGTTATGAAAATGAGCAAATCGGTCTCACTCAATAAAAATTTCAAAATAATTTTTAAAATTCAAAATATTGATAAAAATTCCAAAATTTATATATTTTTAAAAAATTATGTAGAATTCTAAAGAATATATAAAGAAATTTAAATATTCAAAAAAAATTAAAATAATAATTTCAAGGACCTAAACAAGTTAATTAATGATTCAAGTTTATCATGCTAAAGTATCTTAATTTTTTTTCTTATTTTTCTTTAAAAAAGTTTCCAAATTTATGTGCTTTAAACATGGAATTATTTATTTAATTTTTTAATTTAACTTGAATAATTTTACTCGATTTGACTCGACTCAAATTTCATTTAACTCGACTTGATTTGAAAAAATTCAAATCGAGTTAAATGATAAAATAGGACTCATCAACTTGAGTAACTCAAAATTTTTTCACTCAATTCGACCGAATGCTTACCCCTACATATATTTCTGAACAACAAGCATATCTAAAAAAATTTTAAAGAAACAAGTATGAATTTATAAGATATATATATATATATATATATATCCTAGTTGCAATAGCAAATTATCAATTAAAAGTTAAAGATAAAAACTAAATTAAGAAATCCAACATCAAAACTGCATGCATCTAACTACAACACTTTAGTTGTTAATTCCAACAAAATTTGAAACGCATAACCTAAGAGCAAAACTAAGTACTTAAAAATTAAACTTTTATTTACCTTTACATGTCGAGAATAAATAGCCTTCAAAGTAATATCTTCTTTACTCTGTATGAGAAATTAGTATTAGATGAATAACTTCAAAATTTTAAATTGAATAAGAATACCCTACTGTTTTCTTGCTACTGACTACGAAAGACCTGCAAACATTCATTATGATTAGAAAGCAGTGATGGAAGGTCTGAAAGAGTGAAATATTGCTATTGCTGGTGGCCACTGGCTGGGCTGGGCTGGGCTGAGATGGGATGAAAGTTGATTAGTAGAGTTTTGACTTGGAAGGGGAAAGAAAAAAAAAATCAGGGTCTGAGTTAGAACATTGTTGTGTTCAAAATCATTTTGTTTAGCTTGAGAAATGAATACAGAATAAAAAAAACACATACCAGTCTATTCATTAATTGTTTCTATTATCAAAAAAAAAAGTCTTTGTTGAACACCATTTTTTATTACAGCCCTATTTGTTTCCTTATAGTTTCATGTTGTAGGTTGCAGATGCCACATTTGTTGAAAAGAAGGAGACGCCAATAATTCTTTATAAACTGTGGAAGGATGATTATTTGCAATTGGAGGTACAAATCTTTTGTCTTCCCATGAGTAAACATATTGGACTGTATATATTTCTGACTAGCTGTTGCTACATGTTCCTTTAAAGTGATTATATTGGATTCATTTAAAATTAAGTTTGTTTTTCGAATGGATAAATATGATAATACTTATTTTTCTGAAATTCAAAACTAATAATCAGGGTGATGTATGGTGTGTGTAATCAGATATTTAAGCACTATGTTTTCTACAAATAGATGTTTATCTTGGGCAGTGCCATATAGTGTATGAGTAATTTGTTGGTAATAAAGAAATTATGTAGCTAATTGTGGAACTGAAGGGTCCTTTTACATTATCAGTCGGCTATGCGCTTATAATGATTGTGATGTGCTTTTGCTGTATGGAGTGGACAATGTTTTAAACAGTCCAAGGTTGTTTATAACGATTGTGCTTATATTCTGCATGCAGAAATTACAGATAGGAGTTAAACAAACACCCTTCCAGTTGTGGAAGGTGAACAAGAACACTCTGAAGGTGCATGTTCTAGATGAGATGTTCCATGCTGCCTTTAATTTAAGCCAACGAGTGGCATTCGAGTTGGAACAGGAAAAGGAGGTTTGTTATGCTTAAACAATTGTCTCAATACAGATTCTTGAATCCCTTTGCCATCGCACAGTCTTTTTCTCCAGCAGAAGAATTCTATGTATCTCATACTAATAATATGGTGTGGTGAATTTTTCAGCTTTCGAATGTCCTGCAAGATAAGCATGTTAACCGACTAAGAAAACGATTACTCTTGGAATCATCACAGATGAAGCTTGATGATGCCATCATGCTTTTCCATGACTTCTGATAGAGCCATACCATTTCCTGGGGTAAGGGAGGGATGTGGTGTTCCACCATAGGAATTCCAAGTGGGGTTACAAGAATGTCCTACAATATTTACTTATTTGATTGAGTCCACTCAACTGTCGGAAGTCGTTCTGCAGTGGTTTATACATATATATATATATATATATATATATATCATAATCCATGTTTATCCAATAGAGATTACATTGGTTTTGCATTGCTGTAATATATATATATATATCATAATCCATGTTTATCCAATAGAGATTACATTGGTTTTGCATTGCTGTAACACTAGGAAATGGAAAAGGGAATTGATGGGTCAAAATCACAAAAAGAGAAGAAATCTACAATAGTAAGTGGCTTCTTCCTAAGTTGTAATCCAAGTTTCAAAAACTGTAGTAATCTTTCATGGCCTCCAACATGACTTATTGCAATTTTTTTTGCTTCACGTCACATTGACTTGGTTTGCCTACTACTTAGATATGACTCCTTTGTTATCCCATAGTAAAACTGGTTCACAATATGGCTACCACGAAGTCGTCCATCATTCATCTTCCACACTGTTGATTTTTCAACACAATCTTCATTTTGCAGATCCTCCACAGCTGAGTCTGTCTCCGCTATCATCTGTTTGTATAAATCTAAAACAAGCTTCATGTCTGAAAAAAACGCATACTGGATGTAGTGCATGTATTATCACTATATACATTTCAAATTGTTCAGTAAGCTTGGGTGTAAGCATATCATATATCGAGAATCATATTGATCTCCGGTTCTTAATTCATGATCGGAGCAATGCCGGTAAGATGTTCAATTGCCTTGCTCATATTCAGCCAACGGAAAGTAGGATGCAAACTAAAAACTAGTAAGAATATACACCTAGTGCCACGCTAGGAGCTTATTACTTTTATCATAAAGAACTCGCTATTTTTAATTTCTTGCATTTCTGAAGTCAGGTGTCCCAAGAACCTATGTTGAAAAATTGGCAAAACGAATTAACAAATCTGTGATTTATTCTTTTTTTCAGCTTACGCATCACTTTGACAAAAAACTATATAACACTATTTTCCCAGCCTACATCAGCACACAACCCAAACTATTAAGTGATGCATCACTGTAAACAACATATGCTACCCCAAACTCAGGCTAAGTCAACATTGGAGCTTCTATCAACATGTTTTTTAGCTGATCAAAACTCTATTCGCACTTATCAAAACAAACAAACTCAACATTTTTTTGTAGTAACTTGGTCATCGGCGAAGCAATGATCGAGAGATTTTTTAAAAAATGACGATAATAACCTGCTAAACCCAAGAAACTTCGTACTTCAGAAACATTTTTCAGAGTTTTCCAATTCATTACAGCAGAAACTTTACTCAGATTGACTTAAATCCCGTCAAATGATACTATGTGACCTAAAAATCCAACCTTGCAAAGCTAGAATTCACATTTTCTGAACTTTGCGCACAATTATTTTTCTCTCAAAGTTTGTAACACGATTCTCAAGTGTTGAGCATGCTCTGATTCTGTCTTGGAATAGATCAATATATCATCGATAAACACAACTACAAGCCTATCCAAATGAGGTTGAAAAACCTGATTTATTTAATCCATAAAAGTAGCAAGGGCATTAGTAAAACCAAATGGCATTACAGAAACTCAAAATGGCCATAACGAGTTTTGAAAGTGGTCTTTGACACATCACAGTCTTTAACCCGCAACTGATAATACTTGAATCTAAGATTTATCTTCGAGAACACTGTAGCACCTTTTAATTTGTCAAACAAATCGTCAATACATGGCAAATGATACTTATTCTTTATTGTAACTTTGTTCAACTGTCTGTAGTTATACACAATCTCAAAGAGTCGTCTTTTTTTCACAAACATCACATGTGCACCCTAGGGATATACACTCGGTCGAATGAACCCATTGTCTATCAACTATTGCAACTGTGCTTTAATTTTTTTTAACTCAGCAGGTGTCATACGATACGGTGGTATCGATATCGATGCAGTTCCAGGAACCAGATCAATCACAAATTCAACTTGGCTTGGAGGCAAACCTGGTAACTCTTTAGGAAATACATCCATAAACTTACTAACAATTGGAAATTCTCACTTTGACTCTAAATCTCTGGTATCAAGAATGTATGCTAGAAATGCTTCACTATCTTTACGTATCAATCTCTGTGCAAAAATAGCTAAAATGATTCTAACAATGCTATTCAGCCCGTCGGATTCAACTGAAATCATCTCTCCCATCTGGCATTTCAAATCAATCCATTTCTGTCTACAATTTACCACAGCATCATGTAACGATAGCCAATCCATACCCAAAATAACATCAAATCCCGAAAGGGTAGTAACATAAAATTAGCAGGGAATTCATAACCTCTAACTTTCAGTGAACATTTACGACAAACTAAGAATGAGTAACTTGAATATCATATTCAGTTGATTCAACAAGTAATTTCTTTTCCGTTACTAATGCAGTGCAAATATAAGAATGAGTTGACATAGGGTCAATCAGTGCATACATAGTAACATTAAATAGATAGAATGTACCAGTAATCACATCAGGTGCAGCAGCTTCCTCTCTAGCTTGGATGGTTATGTGCGAGCAAGTGCTCTAGCCTCTAACCGAACAACATTATTTTTTGCTCCCGTATGAGTAGTCCCAATAGTGCTGTTTTGGATAGTTCCGAAGAAAATGATCAGTCGATCCTCATCCATAACATGCTTCCGACTTAGCTCTGCACTCGCCAGGATAAAATTTTCCACAATGTTTACAACTGGGCTTCAGAGCATTCCGTACACTTCCCACACTATCAATTGGTTTTATGGGAGATTTAAAGTTAAGCTGAATCGATTTATTTTAGTTTGGATGCTCAGACACTGAAGTAGCTTGACTAAATTCCTCTCTCATTTTCTTTGCTGGTGGTACAAAAAATGACTTAAAATAAATTCTCTTGTTAAACTCTCGAATCTGTCTATCCCTTTGTATCTTACGGTTATACACTTCTTCCATTTTCTATACACGATCAAATAATATAACAAATTCTCAAATTTCATTACCTTTAATCATCATTCTAATTTCATCATTTAGGACATCTTCAAATCGGATACACATCTCTTCTTCAATAGGTACAATTTCTCTGGCATATTTATTGAGATACACAAACTCTCTCTCATACTCAGTCACTGACTTATTTCCTTATCATAACTCAACAAATTCTTTCTTTCTCTTGTTCGAATATCATTTTCCTATATACTTCTTTTTAAACTAGGTACCACAACTACCAACGTAGTCCATCAACTGTACACTTCTTCTTTTCACAATGAAATGGCACATCTAAGAAAATTATCGGGATGGCAAACCATTTCTTTGAAAACTTGTAAGATGTTCTGAAGCCAATACTCCGATTTAACTAGATCATCTTCAGATCTACCTCGAAATTCTTCAACACCACACTTTCTAACTCTATTGGAATACGTCAACTAGATTCAATCACCAGAGGAGGTGAAGGTGCAACCGGAAGTATAACAGAGGTTGGAGGTCGTTTAATCAAAGAATTCATTTGCATAAACTCATTGAACCACTGTTTCATAAACCTAAAAAACATGTTTTTAAGTTTATGTCCTTGTACTTGTGGAATCGGGATATTACTACTTATCCCTTAATCTTAGGTTGGTCTATTACTATTAACCTCATGATTGTCAGCACAATCAGATCCATTTGACATCATTACAATCTATAAGAAAAATAAAGGTTAGATCGGAACAAACATGTCACACTATCAAAAGTTTCTATGACATGTAATTCTAAACATTTTACACACTACGTTCAACCCAAAAATTAACTAAATCATAGCTCTGATACCACTAAATGTAACACCTCTAACTTGCCTTTGTCGCTAGATTAGGGTTACAGAATATTACTAAAAAATTAAAACCATTTAAACATATTATCATTCAATATTATAATTATATCATAAAATATTCATACACATGCATATTGTCCCTAAATCAAGCCATCAAGGTCCTAAAAATAACTTAGAAATAATCTGGGACTAACTTGAAACAGTTTGGACAGTTTAGGAAAAAGATGCAAAATTTGCAAAGCAAGGGTCATACAGGCGTGTGCCTCAAACGATTAAAACACACGCTCGTGTCTTAGGCCGTGTAATAATTGAACTAGGGACACGCGGTTGTCTCTTAGCCCATGTCCTCACCCATGTAACTCTTTAAGTAGGGTCACACGGCTGTGTCATATGCCCATGTGCTACACCGTGTAACTCTCTAAATTGCCCCACACACCTGTGTGCTAGACCGTGTGTTAGGACATATAACTTACTAACTTGCACCCTAAAGAACTCATCAGATGACACACGACCATGTCACAAAGACGTGTACCACACATGGCTTAGTCAAACGCCCGTATCTCAGGTCGTGTAGACCCAAAATGAACCTTAAAAAATAAGTTTACCATTTCAAGCTTACTTGGACTCTAAGTAATCCATTTACCAGTCAAAAGACCTATTCTGTAATGCCCCAAAATTTTAATTTTTGTTTTGTGAACGTATGACACAAATATCTGTCTGCTTCAGTGGTTAAGTGTTCTAGGTGTGTATGTAAGGTCCCAAGTTCAAGCCATAACTTGGGCAAATTTTGGTATTTTTCTAAATAAAGCCCTATTTCTGATTAGTAGGTCTTTATTTAAATATTTTTAAGTATGTATCAGAATAGGCCTACTGGTCTGGTGGGTAAGTGGAGAGTTAATATGCTGGAGGTCTTGTGTTTGATTTTTTACGATGGCAAGGAATAGTGAGTTGTGTTGAAAGAGGACACTAAGTGGTGGACGTGTAGTGGGAGTGGAGAGAGAGAATTAAGGGATTTTGAGGGTCAGGGGGATTCTAATTTTATTTTTTTCGATTTCAAAAATTTTATCTTTCTTTTCTCTACCGTTCTTTCCTCTCCCATTGCCGAAAATCTTCTAAATTTTTTTCCTCATCTTCTTCTTCTTTTTCACTAAATCATTTATTTTCCTTCATTTTTGCAACACGGTTAGTGTTTCATTTTCGTAACACGGTTAGTGTTCCCTCGGTTTCGTTAAGCTTTTCTCTTCTTTCCTGTCATGAACATCTTAACAATTGAGTAGTAATGTTTCCCCGTGATTAATAGCGTAAGAGGAGGCTATTGATAGTGAAATTGTATATCTCGTCCTTTAGCATTACCAACAGAAGGTTATTGTTGGCGGTACGTCGAGTCTCTATTCATTCTCAATTGCTAAATTCACTTGTAAATCTGCTAAATTAATGTTGGGTACCTCAATTTTAGGCCTTAGAGAGCTTGGGAGTGCTTACGCATAAAAAATGATACAGATGTGTACCTGATTACACGGAAAACAAGGTTTCAACGAAAGTCAAAAACCTCATCGATGCCACACAGACATGTGGTCGCTAGTGTGGTAGACTGTGTGCCCTAACATAGGCGTGTGATTGATGAGGCCAGGTCATGCGTGCAGGACATGGTCATGTGATGACCAAGTAGGCCGTATGCGATACACGGGTAGTCCATACGAGCATATGAGATTTTGAGCCAGGCCGTGTGGGCCACACGGGCAGGCCACATGGGTGTGTGAGCCTATTTTTACTGAAATAATTGTTAAGATTGCACGGGTCACCCCTAAGTCAACTGTGAACCTTCTGTAAGGTCGGTAAGCAATACTTAGACCCTTAACTGTGTGAAATTCATTATGTGAGTTATGAACTAAGCATGTTATTTATAAGCATGTATACTGAATTGTATGTGTATCTGATAGACCTGTGGTAGCATGATATTTCATTGTATGTTGCATTGCATTGGGTTGGGTTGATATTATTTGGAGGAAGTGTACTGAAAGGGTTTTAAGCCTAATATCTGGCAGTTCAGCTGCAAATTACTGTTATGTACCGCATGCGGTACTACTTGAAGTGTAGGGATGTGTGGGTGATTTAATCCCCACATAGAGTGTAGGTTTAGATGGAGATGATGTGTAAAGGTTGGTTGGGTAGGACTTTGTCACTGAATGTTGTATGACTGATACTGATACTGTGACGGGCTAAGGCCCTACTACATATTTGATACTGTACTGAGATGGGCGAATGCCCAAACTGATACTGATACTATAAGGGGCTTAGGCTCAAGACTATTTGACTGTGCACTGTGATTACTGTTTTTATTTTCTGTGGGATAACACACTGAGTTTACGAAAACTCACCCCCTTTTTGTTTAATGTGCACAAGTAATCCTCAGACCTAGAGGGATTGGTGTGACGGAGGACTCGACGGTGACCACAGTTTTTGGACATCTTTTTTTTAATTTATTACTTTTTGTTATGGTTTTATTATTGGTTTTTTTATGTAATTTGCGGACTTTTCTTGAGACTTTTGCTTAAATTTGGTTTTATTTGTTTTTTTATGAATTTATATATATTAGTGATAGGGAAAATTCAGTTTTCAAAAGCTACGGTTTTATTTCCTAATCTCACTATAAATGAAAATGTTTTTTTACGCTTTCGCAATGAGTTAAGTTCTTAATAATTGAATAATGGGTAAATCGAAGTTTTAAAACTAATAAAAGATTAAGAAAGGTTATAACACGAAAACGATTTTATTGTAACAACTTAGTTTTCAAAAACATTTTCATGTGACATCGCCAGATTCGGCCATAATGTCTAGGCCGAGTTTGGGGTGTCACATTTTGTTGTATCAGAGCCAGGTTGCAAAATTCGACTGTAGATATGGGTTTTAAAACTTGGTTTTTAAAGAACTGATTTTTAATGATTCGAAATATTTTTACTAAGTATGTGGTACACTAAGTCTTTGGAGCCAATCCTGTAAGTATTCTGAAACTAATATGTGTTTAAATTGAAAATACAATGATATTCTGAAACTACTATAGGTAGTATACTGTGGAAATATTCTAGTTAGTATATACTGAATATCGTAGTCCAACTGAAATTATAGTAAACTATTAGAGACTGCGACATACAAGAATAAACTATGAATTACTAAAATTGTTACATAAAACATCTGCTAATAATTATTGAACTATAACTGATACATAAAACTTTCAATATAGATAAATTTGATTAGATATAAGCACATGAGGTATCCACGGACAGGATACTAGAGGCCAAGGTAGAGGCTATAGAGGTGCTCGAGTTGGGTCTTCTTCACTTGGTAGTGTGCCAAATCTGGATACGAGTGAGATGCCAGTACCGCTGACTACTGAGACTGGGTTTCGTGATCGCATGGTTGGGGATGATGCATTGTCCCAAGCTATGCTAAGGATACTTGAGAGGGTCTTTGGGCCCAATACTAGATCTGGGGGCCGAGGGTCAGTTACGAAATAACTCCGTCCAATAGAGCTGAGCTCTTCAGAGGTGTCTTTGGAGTCGCCCTTAATTTGGTCGAGTACTAGATTAAGGCTACAGAGAGGATTATGGATGATCTAGATTACACCCCCGAGTAGAAATTTAATGGTGCAGTCTCACTGCTGAGGGATGAGGCTTATCAGTGGTGGCTTACTGTTGAGGAGGGCACTCAGCCCGAACATCTGACCTGGGAGTTCTTTAAGACCACCTTCCAAGGGAAATATGTGGGAGCCAGTTATGTGAACACCTGTAGGAGGGAGTTTCTAGATCTTACTCAGAGGGATCGATTAGTGATCGAGTGTGAGGCTGAATTTCTGAGACTGAGTCGCTATGCGCAAGGTATGGTGGCATCTAAGTACAAACGATGTGTCCACTTTGAGGATGGCCTCAGGGATAATTTGAGAGTTTTGATTGCTCCGTAAAGGGAGAGTGATTTTCCTGCACTAGTTGAGAATGCGAAGATCGCCGAGGAGGTTACGCGCGCTGAGCGCCAAAACCATGATAGGGAGAGAGGTAGGAACAAGAAGGATTTGGAGCCTTTGAGTTCTGTATAGAGGCATAAGAAATAGGCCAGAGCTGATGGGCCAGTTCGAGCTGGGCCCCCTATTACTGCTACTGGATTGCAGGCATGTATAAACTGTAGTAAACGCCATCAGGGCAAGTGTTGGAAGAGGATTGAGGCGTGTTTGAGGTGTGGGTTAGAAGCATCGCATTAGGGAGTGTTCGTGAAGGCCCGATCAGATACAAGCTCTGGGTACTAGTACTGTACAGCCACAAATAGTATTTTAGCAGCCACCGAAAGGCTGTGGTCAGGCTAGGGGTGGAAATGGTTTAAGCCGTAAACAGAATGCATCGGGCCGAGGTGCTAGTCAGGCTGAGACGAGGTAGCTTGTTCTTGTACTGCACATTGCTGAGAGGATTATGTTCTTAATTTTTGATGTACTTTACTTTGCACTGATAGACATAGGTGGACCTATGTAGCTAGTACAACGTCAGGAAATTTAGGGATTTTGTGTGAGAATACTTCTAGCGAGGTGACTGTACTAAGTCCGTTGAAACAGTCTACACGGGTTAATAAGTTATACAAAGATGTACCGTTAGAGGTTCAATGGGCGATCTTCTTGGCTGATTTAATAGAGCTTCCGTTTGGGGAGTTCGATCTAATTCTGGGGATGGATTGGTTGGTCAAGCATCGTGTCAGCTTAGACTGTGCAACTAAGAGGGTTGTATTGAGAACTGAGGAGGATAACGAGGTAGTCATGATAGGAGAACGCCAAAATTGTTTATCTAATGTGATCTCTACACTGGTGGCGGAGAAGTTTGTTCTAAGGGATGTGAGGCATTCTTGGCCTATGTAAGTGTTTCTGATTTTGGGGACTCCACAGTTAAGGACATCAGAACAGTAAAGGATTTTTTGGACATTTTTCCTGAGGAGCTACCGGGCTTACCTCTGAATTGTAAAGTAGAGTTTTGGATTGAGCTCTTTCCTAGTACAGTTCCGGTGTCCATCGCTCCCTATCGAATGGTACCGAAGGAGCTTACGGAGCTTAAGGCTCAAATTTAGGAGTTATTGGATCATGGGTTCATCCGCCCTAGTGTGTCTCCGTGGGGAGCACCAGTACTATTTGTTAAGAAAAAAGATGGATCCATAAGGATGTGCATTGATTATTGGTAACTGAACAAGTTGACCATTAAGAACAAGTACCCACTACTGATGACAGATGACCTGTTTGACCAATTTCAAGGAGCTTCAGTATTCTCTAAGATTGACCTCCGCTCTTGGTATCATCAGTTGAGAGTTAATGAGGCTGACGTACATAAAACGATATTTAAGACTCGTTATGGTCACTACGAGTTCCTAGTAATGCCATTTGGATTGACTAATGCACTGGCAACTTTCATGGATTTGATGAACCAAGTAATTCAACCCTATCTGGATAGTTTGTGGTGGTGTTTATCGACGACATACTAGTTTATTCGAGGACTGAGGATGAGCATGACGAGCACCTTAGAGTTGTTCTTCAGACTTTGAGAGAAAAGCAGCTCTATGCTAAGTTTAGGAAGTGCGAGTTCTGGTTACATGAGGTAACATTTCTGCGTCATGTAGTTTCTACTGAGGGGATTCGAGTCTATCCTCGAAAGATTAAGGCTGTGTCGGAGTGGAAGCAGCCTAGGAACGTGTTTAAGATCCGCAGTTTTCTAAGACTGGCAGGTTATTATCTGCTATTTGTGGAAGGATTCTCACTGATCGTAGCACCCTTAACTAAGCCGTTATCTAAGGGTGTACCGTTTGACTGGACTAATGCATAGTAAGAGAGCTTTGAGAAGCTCAAGACTGTACTGACTGAGGCTTCTATTTTGATACAGCTAGAATCTGGAAAGGAGTTCATGGTTTATAGTGATGCATCACATGTCGGTTTGGGATGTGTGTTGATGCAGGAGGGTAAAGTGGTAGCATATGCATCTCGTCAGCTTAAGACTCATGAGACAAAATATCCAATGCATGATTTGGAGTTGGCCGCCGTGGTTTTTGCACTGAAAATCTGGAGACATTATCTGTATGGTGAGAAGTGTATCATCTACACTGATCACAAAATCCTCAAGTATCTCCTCACTTAGAAGGAGCTAAATCTTAGGCAGCTAAATGGATCGAGCTACTTAAAGACTATGACTACACTATTGAATACCGTCTTGGCAAGGCCAATGTTGTGGTCGATGCACTAAGTCGTAGAGCTATGACTGATTTGAGGGTGATGTTTGCTCGCCTTAAGCTTATTTAATGATGGTAGCTTATAAGCCGAGCTTCAGGTTAAACCGACATGGATTGAGTAGATTAAGGGTAAGTAGTTGGAGAACGAGTCTTTGGGCCTTCGGTTCTGACAAATTGAGAGTGGTAGCACTACAGATTTTGGACTGAATAGTGATAGGGTACTCTGTTTTCGTGAGAGAATCTGTGTTTCGAATGATACTGATTTAAGATAGTCTATACTGAAAGAGGCGCATAGTAGCCCTTATGCTATGCATCCTGGAGAAAATAAGATGTACCGAAACCTCCGTAAGCTATATTGGTGGCCAGGATTGAAACGAGAGGTTACTGATTTTGTGGTTAGATGTTTGACGTGCCAGCAAGGTAAGGTTCAGCATCAGTTGCCTTTAGGTTTGTTGCAGCCGCTTAAGATTCTGATTTGGAAATAGGAGTGAGTGACAATGGACTTTGTTAGTAAGTTGCCTTTAACATTCACTAAGAAGGTTTTAATATGGGTTATCGTGGATCAATTGACCAAGTCTACCCACTTCATACCGGTTCGTCCTGATTATTCTCTGCAGAAGCTGGCAAAACTTTATATTTTAGAAATAGTGAGACTATATGGAGTACCGATCTCGATCATCTCAGATAGGGATCTTCGCTTCATGTCTCGATTTTAGAGAAAGTTGCATGAGGTTTTGGGTTTAAGGTTGGAATTCAGTACTACGTTCCATCCTCAAACCAATGATCAATCTGAGATGGTGATTTAGATATTGGAGGATATGTTGAGGAGTTGTGTTATTAATTTCCAAGGCAGTTGGGAGGATTATCTGCCGTTAGCGGAGTTCGCCTATAATAACAATTTCCAGTCTAGCATCCAGATAGCACCTTACGAGGCTTTGTATGGTCGTAAGTCTCGTACTCCTTTATGTTGGACTAAGTTGGGTGAGCGACGTGAGTTGGTTTCTGAGACAGAAGATAAGATTAGACTAATTCGGGATCGTTTCAAAATAGCTTATGACAGGCAAAAATCCTATGTGGATCTGAAGAGGCATGAGATAGAGTATTCTGTGAGAGACTTCATATTTCTCAAGGTCTCGCCATGGAAGAAGGTACTGAGGTTTGGTCGTAAAGGTAAGTTGAGCCCTAGGTTTATTGGAGCTTACCGTATTCTAAAGTAAGTGGGACCAGTTGCTTATCAGTTGGAGTTACCTCCGGAGTTGGATCGTATTCATGATATATTCCATGTCTCTTTGTTGAGGCGCTACTACTCTGATGCTACTCACATTGTCCCTGTTGAGGAGATTGAGGTTAGGCCAGATTTAACCTTTGAGGAGGAGCCGGTTCAGATTTTAGACCGTGATGTAAAGGTTCTGAGAAGGAAGTCTATTCCACTAGTGAATGTGCTATAGCAGAATCATAGCATTGAGGAGGCCACGTGGGAGCCTGAGGATGCGATGCGTCAGCAGTATCCTCATCTGTTTTAATCAGGTAAATTTCGAGGACGAAATTTTCTTTTAGGGGATAAAGTCGTAACGCCCCAAAATTTTAATTTTTGTTTTATGAACACATGACACAAATATCTGTCTGCTTTAGTGGTTAAGTGTTCTAGGTGTGTGTGAGAAGTCCCAAGTTCAAGCCACGACTTAGGCAAATTTTGGTATTTTTATGAAAAAAGCTCTATCTCTGGTTAGTAGGTTTTTATTTAAATATTTGTAAGTATGTAGTAGAATGGGCCTGCTGGTCTGGTGGGTAAGTGGAGAGCTAATATGCTGGAGGTCTTGTGTTCGATTCTCTGTGATGGTAAGGAATAGTATTTTTGCTTGAAATTCTGCTAAAGTTGTGTTGAAAGAGGACACCGAGTGGTGGATGTGTAGTGGGAGTTGAAGGAGAGAATTAAGGGATTTTGGGGGTTAGGGGGATTCTAATTGTATTCTTTTTCCATTTCGAAAATTTTCTTATTCTTTTCTCTGCCGTTCTTTCCTCTCCCCTTGCCGAAAATCTTCTAAATTTTTTCCTCATCATCTTCTTCTTTTTCCCCAAATCATTTATTTTCCTTCGTTTTTGCAACGCGGTTAGTGTTCGCTCAGTTTCAGTAAGCTTTTCTCCTCTTTTTTGTTAGTAACGTTTCCTTCGCAATTTATGGCGTAAGAGGAGGCTGTTGACAGTAAAATTATGTATCTCGTCCTTTAGCATCGCTAACGAAGAGTTATTATTGGTAGTAAGTCGAGTCACTGTTCATTCTTAATTGTCAAATTCACTTGTAAATCTTTTAAATTGACGTTAGGTATCTCGATTTTAGGCCTTGGAGTGCTCGGGAGTGCTTATGCATAAAAAATGATCCAGGTGTGTACCCGATTACACAGAAAATAAGGTTTTGGCAAAAGCTAAAAACATCACTGTTGACGTCACACGGGCATGTGGTCGCCTGTATGGCAGGCCGTGTGCCCTAACATGAGCATGTGATTGACGAGGCCAGGCTGTGCGCAAAGGACACGGCCGTGTGATGGCCAAGTAGGCCATGTTGACACACAGGTAGTCCATACGGACGTGTGAGATTTTGGGCCAGGCCATGTGGAGTGCCAATTTGGGCCATGTGGGCCACACGGATATATGGGCCCACACGAGCAAGCAATATGGGCGTGTAAGCTTATTTTTACTGAAATGATTGTTAAGGTTGCACGGGTCACCTCCAAGTCAACTGTGCACATTCCTTAAGGTCTGTAAGCACTACTTAGACCCTTAACTGTGTGAAATTCATTATGTGAGTTATGAACTAAGCATGTTATCTATAAGTATATATACTGAACTGTATGTGTATCTGATAGACCTATGGTAACATGACATTTCATTGTATGTTGCATTGCATTGGGTTGGGTTGATATTATTTGGAGGAAGTGTACTGAAATGCTCTTAAGCCTAATATCTAGCAGCTCAGCTGCAAATTACTGTTATGTGTCGTATTCGGTACTACTTCGAGTGTAGGGATAGGTGGGTGATTTAATCCCTACATGGAGTGTGGGTTTGACGGAGATGGTGTGTAGAGGCTGGTTAGGTAGGACTTTGCCACTGAATGTTGTATGACTGATACTGATGTTGTGACGGGCTAAGGCCCTACTGCATATTTGATACTGTGTTGAGATGGGCTAAGGCCTAAACTGATACTGATACTGTAAGGGGCTTAGGCCCAAGACTGTTTGACTGTGCACTGTGATTACTGTTTTTTGTTTTCTGTGGGATTACACACTGAGTTTACGAAAACTCAACCCCTTTTTGTTTAATGTGCACAAGTAATCCTCAGACTTAGATGGATCGATATGGCTGAAGACTCGACGGTGACCACAGTTTTTGAACTTCTTGGTTTTAATTTATTACTTTTGGTTATGGTTTTATTATTGGTTTATTTTGATGTAATTTGCAGACTTTTCTTGGGATTTTTGCTTAAATTTGGTTTTTATTTGTTTTTTATGGATTTATATATATTAGTTGTAAGGAAAATTCAGTTTTCAAAAGCTACGGTTTTATTTCCTAATCTCACGATTACTGAAAATATTTTTTGAAGCTTCCACAATGAGTTAACTTCTTAATAATCGAATAATAGGTAAATCGAAGTTTTTGAACTAATAAAAGATTAAGAAAGGTTATAACACTGAAATGAATTTATCGTAACAACTTAGTTTCAAAAACACTTTCATGTGACATCACTAGATTCGGCCATAATGTCTAGGCCGGGTTTGGGGTGTTACATTTTCAAAGTGACATTAAACAAGCTAAAAACATGCTAAATCAACATCCTAAGTGCCTAACCAATATATCCTCATTGATACCACAAGTATATACAATTATAAAACAAAATGAATAATCAATCATAACTTATCAATTTACAAATAACAAACCTAACCAATGTGCCTATCATAAGCACCTCAAACACAACATTGCATTAACACATATAACTCATATTTTCATTAAAACATCTTACCTCATTCTCATATATCACAGGAGTTGATTATTTGCACTTAAGATCATAATTAAACTTTTGCATATCCAAAACAATAATAATGACATGCAAGCCCATTACATGCCATATAATCCAAAATGAACGTTCCAAAAACTACAAAAAATGAGTGGATAGTATGACTTGAGTGTTGATCCAACCGTCCAACCTTCAAAGTATCTACAAACACAGAAAATAACACAAGTAAGCTCATTGAAGCTTAGCAAGTTCAACGTATTAAAATGATAAATCTTACCGAAGTAAGTATAACAAATCAAATAATAATAATACAACCATATGTGTTCCCTGTCATCCACAATTTCAATGGTGAATTGTAAAATTCAATTCAAAACTCAAGTACATGACAAAACCATAAAAAAATCTGTAAACAAGTTAACTTACCGAGATTTACAATATGATGAACGACTTACAGATAAGACTACATTGATATTCCAACTAAAACACACCAGGTGCTAATAAAAGCTAATCCATAATCCACAAAGGCTTCTATTTTTCTTGTAACATCTCGAATTAAGGTCTAATCAGAATAGTGGTTTCGAGACCATAGATCAGAAGTAGAAATAATTATTTTATGATTGTTATAATGTCTATGATATGTTTATATGCTTGTGTGAAAATTTCGTGAAGAAATTTTATGTGAAAAGTGTTCAATTTGATTTTAGGGACTAAATTGAATAAGTTGTAAAAGTTGAGTTATAGAAGCTTTTAGCATGAAATTGAATTGGAATATTAATTAGAGGTCCTTAAATATCAATTTGACCAAATTCTAAAAATTTGGACAAAAATGGACATGGAAGGGTAAAAATATCAAAGTTTTAAGTAAAGGGCATGTAACGCCCCAAATTTTGGGCCTAGAAGTATTGGGCCCTGAGTTTTGGATCGGTTAAAAGGTGACTTAAATAATTCAAATGTGTGATTTTTGAGTGTTGGAGGGTACTATAAAGTCCCGAGTTCAAGTTAGGCCATAGGAAAATTTTTGATTTTTAGCTTTGTGGAACCCTGATCTCAAGTAGTATGACTCTTAAATAAATCAAGGTAAAATAAGGCACAAAAAGGAGTGTAGTGTAGTGGCAAAGTGGTGCTACTTAGATGACAAGGAAGTGACACCATAAAGGAAGCAAGGGGGTCCAAGGTTCAAGTCTTGGTTCTTGTAATTTATTTTGGTTTTTCTTTTAAATAAATCTGGAAACGAGTAGGTGGGCTTTAAAGTTAAATGTGTTGGACTTATGACACAAATGAGCTTGTGTCCTAGTGGTGGTGGCGTGACATAGTTATTGAGAGCACTATGGTTCGAATCCCTTTACACGCAAAGGTTGATTATTTTGCTAATGCTTTAGTTTTGGGGATTGATGAAGAATCCCGCATCGGGAAGCTAACATGAGAATAGGTGAGGAGCTGGCTTTAAATAGAGCAAACCATGAGGAGAGTAGACATACCTTTCTTGGCTTATCCCTTTCATGTTGTGGCGTGTTCGTTTGGGTTAGGCGTTGGATCATTCGTTGATATGTATGCCATTGGGTCACGGTGGTGGTGACTGTAGTTGATCGACACACCCCTTTAGGAGTCAAGGGTGCGATTATTGTTGGCTTCTGGGCATAACAGCGCTCAAAGCGTGGATTAACTTCAGATACCTATCAGGTGTGAACTTCACCCTACTCTAGCTGTAGAGCGGCAAATGCCGAAATGGGCCATGTGGGCCCAATGGGCCCGTGGGCCCAATCGGGCAAATTGTATGATTGTGTAGTAAATATTGGACTAGACTAGGTGAATCTCATATCTGTGGCTAGTTTTGGGCTAAAGGGTCACATGAGCGTGCGGCCCACCTCGACCGAGAATAGGCCTTAGGCCCATTCGCAACATTATCTCTATTTAGAATACTTGAGTCGCTCGAGGCGACTGTAGACTTTCTAAGGGACTGATAAAATTACTGAAATACCCTTATAGGGTGGAATTACTGTAATACCCCCGATTTGCAAAATTATCGAATTACCCTTGATTTGTAGATTGGCAAAATTATAGAAATACCCTCGATTTACAAAATTACAGAAATACCCCCGATTTGTAAAAGTACTGTTTTACCCCTAATTTGTAAAATTACCATTTTACCCATAATTTGTAAAATTATCGTTTTACCCCTAATTTAAAAATTACTGTTTTACCCCTAATTTGTAAAGTTATCGTTTTACCCTCTAATTTGTAAAGTTACCGTTTTACCCCTGATTTGTAAAGTTATCGTTTTACCCCTAATTTGTAAAGTTATCGTTTTACCCCTGATTTCTTAGAATTACCGTTTTATCCTCAGTTTACAAAATTACAGAAATACCCCAGTTTACAAATACAGAAATACCCCAAATTTAAAAATTACCAAAATACCCCTGGTTTGTGAGATTACCAAAATACCCCTGGTTTGTGAAATTACCGAAATACCCCTAGGTTGCAAAATTATCGAAATATCCCTGTAGGGTAGGGTAGAATTATCAAAATACCCCTGTAGGGTAGAATTACCGAAATACCCCTGTAGGGTAGAATTACCGAGATACCTCTGTGGGGTAAAATTACCATTTTGCCCCTAGGCCATTGTGGGTAAGTGACTGACTTGGACTATGTGCTTGACGGATTTGACTGTGTTTGTATGACAGTGATTTGACTGACGTGACCGTGGTTGTGTGATTGATATATTTTAATATGTGTTTAAATGACTGATACTGAACATGGCCATTCTGCATACATGTGTGATGATTGAGCATAACATACACGACATATTGGGTTGAGACATTGATATGGAGGAAGTTCTGCTCTGATAGGATCGCACGGGTCGTACGAGACGACTGTGGATCCAGTAATAATCTGATAAGGTCGCACGGGTCGTATGAGACAACTGTAGACCGACTGAATGCTTAATGTTAGTTATTCTGACTATGGCTTTATGCCCACCAACATATGGCTCTGTGCTAACGGGATCATGGCTTTGTGCCGATTATATTTACCTAAGGCTATGTGCCTATCTTATTTACTGATGACTATGTGTCGATCACATTTACCCATGGCTGTGTGCCGATTATATTACCCTAATTGATGGCTATGTGCCAATCTTATTATAGTTACTGATGGCTTTGTGCCAATTATGATTCTGCTACTAAAGGCTTAAAGCTGCATTTAAATTAGCAGCATGGTTGCGTCATTGGTGTATAGGGTTGGGTGGGTTGAGTTATTCCCCACATGGTGTGTTGGGTTGGTACGGGTGGTGTGATGGCTAGATTGGGTTGGGATTGCATCCGCATATTGTTCTGATTCTGCTATAGGCTTGGCCCACACTGTTCTGTATAGGCTAAGGCCCAGATTGATCTGTTCTGTATAGGGCTTCAGCCTAGTCTGTTCTGCATATCTGTATTATACAGTTACTGATTCTATTTTGGGCTTAGGCCTACCTAATTCTGATTCTGATTTTGATTCTAATTTGATAATGTTTCTGATTCTGTAATGGGCTAAGGCCCATCAGGTACTATTTGTTATAGTGGGCTAAGGCCCAATTGATACTAGAATTGTAGCAGGGCTGGGGCCCAGACTTTTAACTCTTTTGTATGACTGATTGTTCGTTTTATATGGTAGGGGATTGCACACTAAGTTTTCATAAAACTCACCCCGTTTAATAATTGTGTAGGTAATCCCTAGCTTTAGAAGGATTGGTGTTGCGAGGGACTCGGAGAAGGCCACACATTGCTTATGCTCTATATTGATTTACTTTTAAGTACTTTATTCTGGTTTGGGTTGTAATAAGGCCTTTTAAACTTTTTGGTTTTTACATTTGGGATTTTAATTATTGTTTTATAATTGCTAGAAGTCGGATACAGTTTTTCTAAAACAACAACTATTTTTCAAAATATCACGTTTTTGCAACTGTTTTAAATTAGGCTTCCGTAACAATTAAGGTTTTAAAGGTGATAACATTTTACAAGAGAACGTCTTTTAATAAACCACGTTTTAAAAACATGCATACGAAATTTGAGATTTTACACAAGTTTTAAATGGCAACAAGTCTTAATAAGAAGGGTTTTCAATGGAAATAAGGCTTTCGAAAAACACCTCAATGTGACACACCAGATTCGGGCCTAACTTTTAGGCCGGGTTTGGGGTGTTACAGGGCATTTTGGTCATTTGGCCATTTAATGAATTAAAACATAAAATAAAAGCCAAAAAGTGTCTATATTTCTTCTTGCTTGGCCAAACCCTTCATCTTCTCTATGGCTAGGGTTTTCAAGCTTTTCAAGCTCAATAGTAAGTGCAATCAAGCCACGTTTTTAATGTTCTTTACATTTTTGAAATCCCGTTAACTTGGTTTACCTATTTCCACCCTTATTTTGAGCTAGGTTTTATGTTTAAAAATTGACTCCATGTTGAATAATTGTGCATTTTGATGGATTAAGGTAGATTATGCATGTTTATGGTTAGAGGAACTGTTTTTACTAAGTGATTTTCGGCGAAAACATCCGAAAGGACTAAATTGTAAAAGTTATAAAATTGGTCATAAGTGTGTGGATTAGTGGGAATTGGGGACTTCCATAGTTATGAAAATGGTTCAGCTAAGTCCAAAATACAAGAAAATTAAATAAAAAAATTTATTTACGAGCCTAGGGGCAAAACTGTAATTTTGACAAACTTTAAGGGCAAAAAGTAAAATTTTCAAAATGTGATTTTTAGAATAATTTGCATAATTTGAGTGTTAAGTGAGTGTTATTTGATATGTTAGATCAAGAAAACACGAAATTCAGGCTCAGGACGGAGAAGAACGAGATTATGGACTAAGTCAAAAATAGTAGCCGTTTTTGCATTCGAGGTAAGTTGGTGTTAATAATAATGCAATACTATTGTTGTTTATGCTTGAAACCTAAATTAGTATGCTGATTAGAATATGTTGAATAAATGGTTGTGTGCTATAAACATTAAATGATATAAAGGTATGTTTATGACATGGAATTGAGTTGAATTCTTATGTTCCAAGTACTTTTATGCATATAGTTATTATGTGAAATTTGTGATGTTTGTTATTATCATAAGATATGTGATTAAGTGTAAATTGACTAAGTTTCAACAAGTGTGAAAAAGTCCCGATTGAACCTTAAGAATCGTTTAGGATACAAGTGACATGTTACTAGAAAACCATTGATAGTGATCTATTGTGAATGTGATTCCGGGTGCTGGTTTAGCTCGACTACCAGTGGCTAGGTAATCCTGTATTTTTTGAGGATACATGTCAGCTTAAGTGAGCAAAACTGAGTAGCTTCGACCATACCGTCAGCTTGTGTGTGCAGACTCGTGAATAGCTCATTATTGAGCCTTTATGTGATATGTGATATGTGGTAGCTTCGACTACAAATCATCGGTAGCTTTGGCTACATTCCAATGGTAGTTTCAACTATAATATGTGTGGCACTTTGTGCCCTTTTTTCGTGTATCCTTTAGAATTCTGCATGGCTCAACGGGTATTGAATTGATATGGTAATGTTGTGATAGAATGTAAAAAGATTGACCATGCGTGTGATGAATTAATGTATAATGTGTTCTTTGCTATAATGCATTTATATGTGTAAGTGTGAATGTGAAATCTTATGAGTAAGAGCAGGTATGTATGTGTAAATTATGAGAAATGTGCTCGTTTTATAGTCGAATTATGGTAATGTTGATAAGAGGTAAGTGTATACAATTAAAGCTATTATAAAGAAAGCATGAGAAAGTGAAACTTATAAGTAAAACAGATTTGACAGCAGCAAATGTGTGCTTTTGAAAAATCACCAAAAATGGTGGAAATTGAATTAGAAGTATATGAAATTAAATCCTATTGAGTCTATTTTCACATAAAAGAATTAGAATAAGCAAATGATTCTCAATTTGTGAGATATTTGTATTGCTGTGAGACAGGGTCAGATGGATTTCGAGATCCCCTATTCCGACTTTGGAAAATCACTAAAAATTGCATAAAAAATTTCATGTTGTGTAATTTATATGCTTAGAATTCTTGATGAGTCTATTTTCAAGAGAAACAAATGAGAATGTTATCCAAATTCTGAATAATGAGATAAGTAATTTTTAGTGAAAAGAGGTCAAGTTTGCTAGAGAGCGAAATAGGGGAAGCTTTAACGAATAAACTGTACTAATTGGCTAAACCAAAAATTCTGAAAATTTATGGCAATAAGATATATGAGTCTAATTACAAAGAAAATTTATGAAACTTAATTTCGAGTTCTGTAGCTTAAGATATAATTAATTTAGCGACTATGACTCAGAAAATAGCCTAAGTTGAACATGAGTAAAAGTGAAATTATGTGAATAATGCTTCTATTTTCTTAAGAATACTCCTTGAGGAATGGAAATATCTTGTTAATTAAATTACTTATTATTTTATGCCAACTTACTATGCTTTAAAGCTTATTCTCTCATTTCTATTTCTCTTAGTGTTGTCAGGTTGGCTCGGGGTTAGAGATCGTCGGAGGCAACACCACACTATCAATTTGTCAAGACGGAGTAATAATAATTCTTATTTGCTTTCAAGTGAGTGGCATGTGTAGAGATTTAGTTTTTGGTAATATGTATTCTTGTGAATTGGCCAAATATATTAGCTTATGTTACTTCATTGTATAAAGTCATGAGATGTGGCTCATAATGGTTATGGGTATGTAAGTTTATTTTATGCATTCATGTGGAAGCGCTTTGATGTAGTTGGGAATATTACACGTATTTGACAGTTAAGTTAAGAATAATTAAGGGCTTGATATGTGTTGACGAAATGTATTTGAGTGTAATTGATTGAGAGCAACAAAAAGGGCTCGGAAAATAGCTTCGGTGTTGGCCACACAGACAGAGACACGGCCGTGTGTCTCAGCTGTGTGGAGGACACGGCCTAGTACACGGGCGTGTGACTTGGTCGTGTGCCCTTAATGGTATGCTGACGTCATAAACAGAATACTCGATGTTTTTAACACCGACTGGGACACAGGCATGTGTGACCACACTGCCTGCCCACATGAGCGTGTCCCGAGTCATACGGGCGTGTGACACTGTTTTGAGTGAAATTTTCATAAGTGTTTGAAAAGTTCCAGTTTAGTTCCAGATCAGACCCAATGTATTGTTTGGGCTCGTAGGCCCATAATTTGGATGTTATGCATATGAATGGAAAAGTTTTAAATTTTACACGGAATTTATGTGTTGAAATCAAATGATCTTACGAGTGTTTTTCGGTAATGCCTCGTACCCGTGTCCGACGACGGTTACGGGTGAGGGGTATTACATTTAATGGTATCAAACTATTATTTAGTCAGTTTTCGGACTAACATGGCGAGTGTGAAAGTGTAATTATACATGCCACAAAAATGTGATAGTGTAATGTCTCCCGACGCGAATGAAGACCATCTTGTTTAGACAGAAGTACTCTCCAACCGAGCTACGTCCGACCATTTGATAGTGATACTAAAGTGTTTAAATAAAGTGCAGTTTTAATAAGTCAAAATTCGAGAAGATATGAACAAGAATTCGTAATATATATGTGAGAATGTGTAATATGAAAGTTCATATTGTGATATGCTTGTATATATTTGTTTGGCCTTCATGTGATGTTGTGTGCTTGACTTACTTGATTTAGTGAATGTGATAAGTAAAGTTATTCAATATTCATAGAATGTATGCATGAGTGCACTTGTTTTAATAAGATAATTAGAAATTTCGTGTGGCACTGATATGACTGCTAATTTGTCTAAAGTGAATGGTAAAACTGTGATGATATATGATTCTAATGAGGACTATGTCATATGAGTGTATATATATAAGAGTTGAGTTAGGAGTTGTATGACCTCACCCCCTTACTGATGATGTATTTATAATGAAAATTCATGAGAATCATATTGATTAAGTTCTTAAGTTTCAATCAAAGAGTTCAGTGGTAGAATAGCTATAAGCATAATCAAAGATTGAGAATGGTTGACAAGTAAGGAACAGTGTTAGAGAGATCTCAGATCAACCCAAGAAATATTTAGTTTATACCATATCGCAGATAGTGAAGAAGTTAACTTGGTAAATCAACTTGTTCAGATATGATACTGAAAGGAAGTATTAACTGAAATTTTACTGAACTGATTTTCTTTAGTGAAAGGAACAATATGGAATTAGTGATGACAGAATTAGTCAGAAGAATAATATTTGAAATGTGAAGATGTTTAAGTATGACAGTTATAGTTGAGAAAGTTACGGCCATCCCTTCCAAGTATTCTATGTGTTTATATATTCTCAGAATCATGCGTAATATCTCATTTTCTAATTAAAGTATTGTTGGTCTAATTGATCTATGATTGATATTCCACTATCTTTTATCGGTATTCTATTCTGTTATGTTTGAGATAAAAGTTGACAGTGAATTTATATAAAATTGTTCTTCTATTTCTTCTGGCTATTGTTATGTTTATATCTGTAAGAAATATGTCTTATCTTTGTTATAATCGACTTCGGAACGTATGAGCTGTATTTCTTTTTCTTCTGGTTTTTTTTGCGGAACTGTCAAGATTTCTATTATTTCGTATGAGTGGTGTCTTCGGACATTCAATATGGTTTTGTGTCTCAGATTTCATTATCTCAGTTTTCTCATCATCCTTATTGTTTAAATTATCAAGTATGACTTTTTTTTGAAATCGAAACCGACAAAAGTATGGACTATGACAGTTAAATTCTAATGGTATATTGATTTTGTTTCTTCGTATAGTTTTAGTTATTATTAGTAAGTACAAGCAAGATGTTATATTTCGTCTGAGTCAATACAGTTGGTAAATATCTATAATTGACAAGTTGAAAGAATTATGGAAGATTGTGTGTTTGATCTGTCGTAACAACATGAATAAGTGATTTCTGTGGAATGATATTGAATAAATAAGAATAACTCGGTTGTTATAATTAGAGTGGAGTGATCAATTTGGGAAAATAAATTTAGCCATGTTGCATTTATATTTATTCTTTGATTTGAAAGTGATGATGTGCATATATAGATTTATAGCCAAACAGTCTGAATGGAGAAAACTGAAATTCTGGAAAGCATGATATGGAAAAATATCTATTGGATTTGTTTAAAACGAGTGATGTTATTCTGAATTAAATTTGTTCCGTTGACAAAGTTATCCCAATTATGAAGGTTTGAATGGTCTAGGCATGTTAGCAAAGTTGAAGCAGTTGAAGGTCTTATTAATCAAAACTCTAGTTCTGAGTTTAGTTTGAAATGAGTATTGAATTATAATTTTCTAGTGACACATTAGTGAACGGATTAGAATGTGTTTTATTACTAGAATGTAAAGTGATGGTTCATGTTTTTAGACGGTTAATATCACATTGAAAAGAATTGTTCGGGTAGTGATATAGAGACTGTTACAATTATATCTATATTGGGAATTTGATAATGGTTTGATTTTAGTTAAATAAGAGCTAAAGTGATGTCTACTTTGCAAGCTTAAGAAATTTAGAAATGTGTTAATGTGAGATGAGCTAAATGAGTATGGTGAGGATTAACTTTTGATTCTGAACTTCAGGTTGGATTTGATTATTGTTACTATTATTCCAAGATAGACCTCATATACTGTGGAACCCAAAGTTTATGCAGAGAACTTTGTACAAAGTTTATACTAGTAGTATCTTGTCTATCCATTTAAAGAGTAATGAAAAGTACAATGATTTGAAGAAAATGTTCTGGTATATGGTTATGAACCTGGTATTTCTGATTTAGTGTTCAGACATTGGTTTGTCAACAGAGTAAAGTCAAATGTCAAGTGTATATGGAATAAATACTGTCAGTGATGATATTGAAATGATAATGAGATAGGGTTATTATGAAAATTCTTATCAGGATTTTCTTCTTCTCCGGATAAGGAGAGAGGTGCTAACTAGGATGTTCTTAAGCATTTGATGGAATTCATAAAATTATTTTGGTATGTACGGATTCCTTAATTGACAGAGTTGTCCGAGTTATGTGTTTATGGAACAGTTAACTTCTGTAAAGTGTCAGTCTCTATTTTTATCATTATTTTCGTATAAGAATATGAGGGTTATGTCACGACTATGGAAAATTTTATAGAAAATTTTGAGCTCAAGACTAAGTTGAACTGTGATTTTGTTATAAAGGTGAAAACAATCGTAAAAGTTGAAAGTAGTTTTAGACCGATATGAAAGTTATACAGCAATGAAACTTAGTTATATTAGGATTCAGATCGATGACAGAATGTTACTAAAAGTATCGTCTCAAAGAGGATTATTTAGTGATGTTTGGAAACTGCGAGAAAAGATACCAAACCTCATTTCGGTAAGATTTTCGGGGACGAAAATCCCTAAAAGGGGGAAAGTTGTAACATCTCGAATTAGGGCATAGTCGGAATAGTGGTTTCGAGACCACAGATCCGAAGTAGAAATAATTATTTTATGATTGTTATAAGGTCTATGATATGTTTATATGCTTGTGTGAAAATTTCGTGAAGAAATTTTATGTGAAAAGTGTTCAATTTGATTTTAGGGACTAAATTGAATAAGTTGTAAAAGTTGAGTTCTAGAAGCTTTTAGCATGAAATTGAATTGGAACAGTAATTAGAGGTCCTTAAATAGCAATTTTACCAAATTCTAAAAATTTGGACAAAAATGAACATGGAAGGGTAAAAATATCAAAGTTTTAAGTGAAGGGCATTTTGATCATTTGGCCATTTAATGAATTAAAACATAAAATAAAAGCCAAAAAGTGTCCATATTTCTTCTTGCTTGGCCGAACCCTTCATCTTCTCCATGGCTAGGGTTTTCAAGCTTTTCAAGCTCAATAGTAAGTGCAATCAAGCCCCGTTTTTAATGTTCTTTACATTTTTTTAAATCCCGTTAACTCGGTTTACCTATTTCCATCCTTATTTTGAGCTAGGGTTTATGTTTAAAAATTGACCCCATGTTGAATAATTATGCATTTTGATTGATTAAGGTAGATTATGAATGTTTATGGTTAGAGGAACGGTTTTTACTAAGTGATTTTCGGCGAAAACGTCCGAAAGGACTAAATTATAAAAGTTATAAAATTGCTCATAAGTGTGTGAATTAGTGGGAACTGGGCACTTCCATAGTTATGAAAATGGTTCAGCTAAGTCCAAAATACAAGAAAATTAAATAAAAAATTTATTTACGAGCCTAGGGGCAAAACTATAATTTTGACAAACTTTAAGGGCAAAAAGTAAAATTTTCAAAATGTGATTTTTAGACTAATTTGAATAATGTGAGTGTTAAATGAGTGTTATTTGATATGTTAGATCAAGAAAACACGAAATTTGGGCTTAGAACGGGGAAGAACGAGATTATGGACTAAGTCAAAAATAGTAGCCCTTTTTGCATTCGAGGTAAGTTGGTGTTAATAATAATGCAATGCTATTGTTGTTTATGCTTGAAACCTAAATTAGTGTGCTGATTTGAATATGTTGAATTAATGGTTGTGTGTATAAACATTAAATGATATAAAGGTATGTTTATGACATGGAATTGAGTTGAATTCTTATGTTCCAAGTGCTTTTATGCATATAATTATTATGTGAAATTTGTGATGTTTGTTATTATCGTAAGATATGTGATTAAGTGTAAATTGACTAGGTTTCGACAAGTGTAAAAAAGTCCCGATTGAACCTTAGGAATCGTTTAGGATACAAGTGACATGTCACTAGAAAACCATTGATAGTGATCGATTATGAATGTGATTCCGGGTGCTGGTTTAGCTCGACTACCAGTGGCTAGGTAATCCTGCATTTGTTGCAGATATCTATCAGCTTGTATGAGCAGCACTGGGTAGCTTCGACCATACCATCAGCTTGTGTGAGTAGACTCGTGAATAGCTCATTATTGAGCCTTTATGTGATATGTGATATGTGGTAGCTTCGGCTACAAATCATCAGTAGCTTCGACTACATTCCAGTGGTAGCTTCGGCTACAATATATGTAGCACTTTGTGCCCTTTTTCCGCGTATCCTTTAGAATTCCACATGGTTCAACGAGTATTGGATTGATATGGTAATATTGTGATAGAATGTAAAAAGATTGACCATGCGTGTGATGAATTAATGTATAATGTGTTCTTTACTATGATGCATTTATATGTGTAAGTGTGAATGTGAAATCTTATGAGTAAGTGCAGTTATGTATGTGTAAATTATGAGAAATGTGCTCGTTTTATGGTCGAATCATGGTAAGGTTGATAAGAGGTAAGTATATACAATTAAAGCTATTATAAAGAAAGCATGAGAAAGTGAAACTTATAAGTAAAACAGATTTTACAGCAGTAGTTGTGTGCTTTTGAAAAATCACCAAAAATGGTGTAAATTGAACTATAAGTTTAATTAGATGTGAAATTAAAGCCCATTGAGTCTATTTTCACATAAAATAATTAGAGTAAGCAAATTGTTCTCAATTTGTGAGATATCTGTATTGTTGTGAGACAAGGTCAGCTGGATTTCAGGATCCCCTATTCCGACTTTGGAAAATCATTAAAAATTGTATAAAATTTTCATGGTGATTAATTTATATGCTTAGAATTCTTTATAAGTCTATTTTCAAGAGAAACAAACGAGAATGTTATCTGAATTCTAAATAATGAGATAAGTAATTTTTAGTGAAGAGAGGTCAGGTCTACTGGACAGGGAAACACGGGAAGCTTTAATGAATAAACTGTACTAATTGGCTAAACCAAAAATTCTAAAAATTTTATGCCAAGAAGATATATGAGTCTAATTTCTGGGAAAATTTACGGAACTTAATTTTGAGTTTTGTAGCTTAAGATATAATTAATTAAGATATAATTAATTTAGCGACTATAACTCAGAAAATAGCCTAAGTTGAACATGAGTAAAAGTGAAATTATGTGAATAATGCTTCTATTTTCTTAGGAATAATCCTTGAGGAATGGAAATATCTTGTTAATTAAATTGCTTATTATTATATGCCAACTTACTAAGCTTTAAAGCTTATTCTCTCCTTTCCATTTCTCTTAGTGTTGTCAGTTGGCTTGGGGTTAGAGATCGTCGGAGGCAGCACTACACTATCAATTTGTCAAGACGGAGTAATAATAATTCTTATTTGCTTTCAAGTGAGTGGCATGTATAGAGATTTAGTTTTTTGGTAATATGTATTCTTGTAAATTGGCCAAATGTATTGGCCTATGTTACTTCATTGTATAAGGCCATGAGATGTGACTCATAATGGTTATGGGTATGTAAGTTTATTTTATGCATGCATGTGGAAGCGCTTTGATTTAGTTGGGCATATTATACGTATTTGATGGTTAAGTTAGGAATAATTAAGGGCTTGATATGTGTCGATGAAATGTATTTGAGTGTAATTGATTGAAAGCAACAAAAAAGGCTTGGAAAATAGCCTAAGTGGTGGCCATAGAGTAGAGACACGGTCGTATGTCTTAGCCGTGTGGAGGACACAGCCTAGCACACGGACGTGTGACTTGGCTATGTGCCCTTAACGGTATGCTGACGTCATAAACAGAATGCTCTTTATTTTTAACACCGACTGGGACTCGGGTGTGTGTGGCCACACGCCTGCCCACACGGGCGTGTCCCGAGTCACACGGGCGTGTGACACTGTTTTGATTGAAATTTTCATAAGTGTTCGAAATGTTCTAGTTTAGTCTCGAATCATACCCAATGTATCGTTTGTGCATCGTAGGCCCATAATGTGGATGTTATGTATATGAATGGAAAAGTTTTAAATTTTTCACGGAATTTATATGTCGAAATCAAATGATCGTGTGAGTGTTTGTTCAGTAATGCCTCGTACCCGTGTTCAGCAATGGTTACGGGTGATGGGCGTTACATTTCTAGTATGTTCAAGATAGGGATTCACCTAGACTCACATTATGTAAGGTTTGCCCCCCATCGCCTTGGGTCATGCAGAAAACTCCATTAGGTAATAACCTTCCCTTAATTCTTTCCATATGAAGCCATAACCCACCAGTTATGGTATTATACGATATGGTCTTTCTATATGACGTCATAGCCTACCAACTATGGTCTTACATGATATGGTGCCATGAACTTTTCTTTTTAGATGGTCATGTTTAAAGTCCCGACTGACTTTTTTAGATGACTCTAGAGATAGATGTAGACTATCATACATTAACTCATACATGATAGACATATTTATGTTTTTCAAGACACATATACACATTTCAATCTTCTGATACAAGCATCCTTTAACCTCAAGATTCCTATTACACACTTAGACCATTAGATTTCTTGCAATCCATCCACACAAGTTCATAATCATACATCTCTCGTCAGAATCATCACATCATACTTTTTCCAACCTGGATCTAATGGTTTTATCTCTTTTCACCGAAGTTTCTAGAATGCATAACACACATGTAAGAGTCAGCTTAGGCACTCACTTGACTTTCCCCTTCTGTAGCTCCAAACTCCAGACTTCCCTTGATTAATAACAAATACTTCTACGGGACAAGGAAACTCATCAAGATCTATTCATATACTCATTTTTTTGTCATCCCTAACAGTAGAAATCCCCAAAAGGCCTTATACCATACATCTTACCCGGTTAAACAGATTTGCTCTTTTATAACATAATTTGTGGGATCATAAATCTTACCTTGTTATGGAATATTCACAGGTAGATGTATGGATCTACAACTTAGCTTCAGTGAAAGGAGGAAACGCTTAGGTTCCTTTAGATCTAGACTAAAAATGCTTCTTAAAGAAGGAAGAGGAAAAACTTTCCTTTTTCTTAACCTGATTATCTGGATATACAACCTTTGTCCCTATGGCAAGTTAACACGTGTCATACTCCTCTTCAATTTACAGTGTTCGTGGTTTACAACTGTAAAGGAATATGTATGAAAATCTAGCATTATATATATTAGGTTCCAATCCGTCGTTCATTCCAAATCATCATATTAGGATGTAATTAGGACTGTAAATAACCAACTCGGTACATAATACCATCTGGCGATAACCCAATTACCCGTAACAATTCATCCTTTCTAAGACAATCCCTTGTAATAATCCAATGTCTGCTACATGCCCACTTTTATACACTAAGAGCATCGGTTGGGTGGTTTACAATACTCCACTCAAAGTACCACTTGGTTTACCTGCCAAAACTAGGGCTTTCTAGGAGCGCTCATAAAATTCTTATACTTAGTAAAATTTTAACACTATATACACTCATAACTTACTTTGTATGCCTTACTACTTTAAACAATGTTCAAACACTAATGCTTCGCTGGGCGAGATGTTACAACAACTTTGAGAGATTGTTACTATGTCGAAAAATAGAGAGAATTTATTCTCAACTATTAAATATATTTTTCTAGAAAAACAATTCTACCAGTTTTTATTAACGAAGAGAGAATTTTCGTTTTCACTTCTAGAAAAACAATTATACCTATTTCTATTAAAGAAGAGAAAATTTTTGTTTTCACCCCTATAGGAAAAGAAAACTTTTTCTAGTTCTGTGTTTTGATTCAATTGGTTTGAGCCCACACTCGAAGCATTTCGTGGTTGTAGAGAAACTCATTTGGTTGAAAGCTAGAAAACATCAAGGATCCACTTACCCAAAAATACAAGTAAGATTTTGGTCTAAGGTTTATAATTATAAATATCACAAATCGGGTCGATTTTCAAATTTTTTATTTTCGGTTGTGCAAGAAAATCATTTTTAAATAGAATTTTTTCCAACATTTTGACCCTGGAAACTGTTATTTTTCCTAAGTATACCACCGCTCATTATAACCCAGATCATATAGCCTCGTACATCCAGCGCATCATAAAAAGCAAGCATTTGCCTCTTGCCCCTTAATCGACCCCTTTGTTTCTCCTATGATGATGTAATTTCATTAAAATCTCCCACAACCAACCAAGGATGCAAAGATTCCTAACTAAGATTACGCAGAGTATTCCACGATTCCCACTGATTTCATTTATCTAAGGCTCCATAGAAACCTATAAATCTCCATGATTTACCATTATTGTGTTCCACAAAATCAACATCAATAAAACTAGCAATGAACCATTGAACATTAACACGACAAGTATGATTCCATCCTAAAGAAAAATCTCTTTAAGAGCCTTCAACATTACAACAAAATCCATCTAAAAATCGAGCATCCTACGAGTCCTTTCAATACAAGTAGCATATAGTTTTGTTTAAATGAATAAAACTATGTGGGGTTTATAAGTCTTCAAACTATGTTGAAAACATTGAACGGCCAGTGGACTCCTTAACCCATGAACATTTCAGCTTAGTAGCCTTATTGTGAACAGCTGGCCTGTCCAGCAAGCTCAGCCAAATCATCTAAAGCACATCTAAACACTTGTTCATGGTCCACACTTTTGGTCTTCATTACATCCAACCTTGGCCTCTTCTTCCCATCGATCGAATCCATTAGTAAGCCCTCTTACTGTTGATACAAAACCCATTTATCTTTTCCAACTTGTGTCGGACCCACGAATGAACCCCTAGAATTTTGAAAAAGTTTTACCCCTAAATTAGTAAGCTCTAACCTTATCAAAAAGGGAAAGATTAGTATTATTTCCTTTCATATTGCCAAAATCCTTATCAGTTCCATAGAATTAAGGGAAGGTATCTTCGCCACCTCTCTCAGTCAGATGCTTGGCGTCATCACTGCTCGTGTTGGCATTGCCTTATCGATAGATCCCATTCCATAAGTAGATTTTAAGCACATTGAGAAATTCGCAAAGGTAGTAGCTCTCACTATGGCTGAGCCTCCCACATAAAAAACAAAATAGAGATAACCTTTCATACATAAAATGAGCATAAACAAACTAATCTGTCAAAATCTAAATCTTCTTCCTCCTTTTTAATGGTTGACGAACATCCAATGGCACTCTAATACACATATAATTTTGAAAACCCGGTGTTTTAGCTTTAGTATCATAATCAATAAACTTACCGAGAAAACCTCCAAATTGCTTTGCCATGGTCTCATTGAATAAGCCATTGGGAAGGTCATGAATTTGTATCCAAAAATCCATAGAAAAAAGTGGTACCTGTAGAGGGTCTTCTCCTTCTAACAAATGATGAAACACTAGTAGATGGTTGTTAAAAGTCCATGGTACACCTTCAATCACCCTAGGAAGATTGGTCTCATAAAAAAATTTGAAAAGGAATCTCTTTTCCCTTATATATGATATTGCCACCCTCTTAGTAGGTGCAAAAAATTTGCCAACATGTTCCTCATGGCTTGGAAATGAACTACACTCATAATTCGGAAGCATCCTACCAAACATGGATCATACTCTCAAGAATTGGCATTCCCTTCCACCAGCACTCTTTAAGGAGCTTCATCTTCAATCTTCATATTTGTCAGCGACTCTTCCATAGTAGATTTGAAATCGATCAACTTTTAAAAGGAAAAACACAAAACAACACTCCATCTACTGATACACATATGGAAAAGCACCAAATAAAATGACAAACCAAAGCAAACAACAAAAGCAAAACGCGATATTAAAGCAGACACCCAAACTGATTATCAAAGCAAACTATGCTTCCTAATATGATCAAATTAGTTTCTCTAATTTTTAGATAGATTATAAATAAATCGGTAGATTATAATATAAATATATTATAATATTATAGATAGATAGTAGATTATTTATTTAAATTATGTTAATAAACAAAACGAATGTTATTGTTGGATTTTTTTAAAATAAAAAAAGAAATAAAGAAAGAAAGAAAACAAAAATGTTTAAAATATTCTCCTACGGACTTAATTCCTAAAATGTCTGGTTAAGACAGGATAATTAGGAAGGCAAAACGAGGAAAATGAGGGAGGAGAGATTAATGAAAAGATAGGTAGGTGCCCAAACATCAAATTCCTGTACTCGGTAAAAACAACAACACAGCGACTCACTGAATATGAAGCATCATCCTTCCTCACTTCTTGTTTATCAACTACTCAGATAACCAACCCCACTCTTTCCATCCTCCTTTATACCATTAACTCAGAATCAAATTCTACCAAAATCCCTAGAACAATTTACCCCTTTTACCTTCCTTCTTCATTTTCTGTTGGTGATGGCTTCTACCACTGTCACGTTGTCCCCCAGCTCTCCCCAGCTCCGTCTGGCTCTGCGTTGCAGGAATTCCGTCGAACCACGCGCGCTTCTCGTCGGGGCGTGGACGACCAACCTCGATTCTCATAGTCGTCTTCGCCTGCTCTCTCTTACACGAAGCAGGAGTAAGAGACTGGAACGACGTCATAACGGTGCTTTTCGGATTGTGGCCGACTCCACAGCTGGCGCGGGGGCGGATACCTTTTCTGGATGGTCGGATTCGGAACATGTTGAAGACTCCGTAGACTCGAGACGGAACGGATGGTTCGGAGGTATAAATTTATGATACATTTATTACTCTGCACCTAACTAAAATGTCATTACTATTTTTCTTGATTGAATTTTGTGCTATTTTGTTTTCAAGAGTTAGTTGAAAATAATAAAAGTTTTATCTAACTATTTTTTATGATCAAAAGGCAAGAGGATGAAATTTTATGTTAATATATTTTGAATCTGGTTTTACAATATCAAATTATGGTGCGTTGCTCTGTTTTTTTTTTTTTTTTGGGTTATCATTATTAGTAGATTTATCCCTTTCCCGCTATAATTTGCTTAAGCTTATGATTTATGTTTTTCTAACGCTAAATTACTTTTTAGCATCTGCCAATCAGAGGTATTCCTTTGAAATGAATCAGATATGCATAAGATGATAATGGCGAATAGAATTGGGCACTTCTTCATCTCTTCTATTTTCAGGGTTGTCAAAGAATGCTTGGGCAATAACTTGGGGTGGGGATGTTCTAATTATTCCTAAAGGGGTTTAAATTAAAATAGTTGGTCCCTTTATCATGGACTAATAACAAGTCGTAAGTAGTTTGCTTTCAGGAATTATAAGAGCTGGGTCAGTTGGACTTGTTCTGGTAGCCGGGCTTTCCTTTGCAGCAATGTCCATTGGTAACCAAAGCACTGCTAGTAAGTGGTCTCTTTTGACCACAGCACGTTCTGTTTTATCATGGTCTTGTATCATTTGCATGCTATTACCTTTTTTCCTTTGTGTGTCTATTAGGTAATTTAGATCAAATTGGCTTGAGTGGTGATGATGAAAGATTGTAATCTGTTGACTGCAGGGACAAAACAACAGTTGGAACCGCTAACAGCTCTACAGGAAGTTTTATTGGCCTCTGAAAATGAGACTGATAAGTCTGAGGAGATTGAAAGCAAGAAAGGTATACATAAGGATCTTTTGTCACCTTCAGAATTTAATGCCACTTCTACTGATAATAAACTTGAAAATGACAATGGTTCGTACTTAGTTGACGGTTATACATATAATGGCAATGTTGCCGCTAACACTGCTCCAATTCAAGAAGACTTGCAAAATGTTTCAGCTTTGGAAGGAATGCCAGTTGGCACAGGCTTAACTCCAATATCACCTAAATTGCCTGAATCTGAAGTTGCTGGTGGGCCTTTTTTTGGACCAAGCCTTAGAGAATCAGATAGCAACCTTGATATTGGTTCACCTGAGGCAACTTCAGAAACTAAAGACAATTTGTTTAATGTCAAAGAAACTATAGATACTAACTTGTCTGACCCAATAAACCTAGACAATGATATCGATGAGGGAAAGCTTGGATCACAAGGAAAAGAGAATTGCAATACCTCAGTGGATTCTTCTTCTAGTTCTAGTCTAACCAATGAGCCTGTGACTGTGAACTTCTCAGTTAGTTCTAAGTTTGAACCAATTTTAGAACCTCATTCTGTACCCATAGACAATGTGAAAACCATAGAATCATTTCCATCTGAAGGAAACCTTGAGGTGAACAACTTAAATGAGAGTGTGCCATCTGAAATAACCTCTATGTCAGCACCAGCTCATCCCAAAGATGAGCAAAGGGAAATTGATTATAAAGAGATAAATGATAGCAAACCAGTTTTGGAATCTCCAATTCCAAGGAGTTCCTTCTCCCTTGCTGGTATACCCGCTCCATCTGTAGTTTCTGCAGCTCTACAGGTGCATCCAGGAAAGGTTCTCATTCCTGCAGTTGTTGATCAGGTTCAGGGGCAGGCACTTGTGGCCCTTCAAGTTTTGAAGGTGTTTCTTTCTCACTGATATATTGAAACAATTACAGTATAAGCTCTGCAGATAAGATGAGGACCTGCAAGTTGCAACCTATTGATCAAATATCTGAATCTTTCCAGGTCATTGAGGCTGATGCTCAACCTAGCGATCTTTGCACACGCCGTGAGTATGCTCGATGGTTAGTGTCTGCAAGTGGTGTTCTTTCGAGGTAACAGGTTCCTTCCTAATTACTCCCATGTATGGCAGTATGTTGGCATTGGGAAATTAGCATCTTAGTTAGCAATATAAAATAGGGAAAAGAAAACTTGCAATCCCTTTTTTGTTGCTTGCAGGAATTCAGTATCAAAAGTTTATCCTGCAATGTATATTGAGAATGTTACTGAACTTGCATTTGATGACATCACACCTGAAGACCCTGATTTTTCATCCATTCAAGGTGAGAATAGGATTTTATATTCTTGGCAATGATATTTCATATTTGTTGGGTAACTTTATTTTTGTTCTAATCATTGTTGTTAATGGAAATTATTCAGGCTTAGCGGAGGCTGGACTTATCTCAAGCAAGCTTTCAAATAAAGATCTGCTTAATGACGATCTAGGCCCATTTTACTTTTCTCCTGAAAGGTTTTTACTGTTCACACATTGAACTTGCAATATAAGTCTCCAATACAATTCTTGCCATTACTTTTTTGCCCTAAACTTCTGCATAGCCTTTTGTTCTGTATCTAAAGAATCGTTCCCACTTCCCAAAGTTATGGTTAACCCATTTCATTTAATTGAAGTAAAATGCTCTTAGAAGATGTGCATAAAAGCCTGATATATAACTTTCTGACTTAGCCTTAATAAAATCTGGAATGATGTGAATGAAAATTGCATTGCGGTTTTGCATTGCGGTTTTGCTTTTCAGTCTGTTGCTTTATTTGAGGATACAAGCCTGCATTACTTCTGGGTTTCTATTGTCTTTTCATTTCCTCATTTCCTTCCTTTTTTTATGCTCCAGTCCTCTATCACGCCAGGATCTTGTGAGTTGGAAAATGGCCATGGAGAAAAGACAACTTCCAGAAGCCGACAAAAAGGTTGGCTATGCTTGAGTTTTGTTTATTTGTCCATTTTATCTTCTTTGTTGTACGTAGTAGTGAGTATATTTGGTATTAATTTTACCTTGTGGCCATGTATAGATCCTCTACCAAATTTCTGGTTTTATAGACATAGATAAGATAAATCCAGATGCATGGCCTGCAGTTGTGGCTGATTTGTCTGCTGGAGAACAAGGAATAATAGCACTTGCTTTTGGTAAGTTTTGTTTGAATTACAATTTCTTTCACTAAATTTCTTGTTGATGTTGAATTTGATGATTGATATTTCTTTGTTATTTTCATTATCCCCGGCAGGTTGTACAAGACTGTTTCAGCCAAATAAGCCTGTGACCAAAGCCCAAGTTGCTGTTGCTCTTGCAACTGGTGAGGCTTTTGACGTAGTAAATGAGGAGCTTGCGCGTATTGAAGCTGAATCAATGGCAGAAAAGGCAGTATCTGCTCATAATGCTTTAGTTGCTGAAGTTGAGAAAGATGTTAATGCTAGTTTTGAGAAGGAGTTTTTAATTGAAAAGGAAAAGATTGATGCTGTTGAAAAAATGGCCAAAGAGGCAATGCATGAACTGGACAGGTTAAGAGCTGAGAGAGAGGCAGAGAATATGGCCTTAATGAAGGACCGTGCTGCCATTGATTCAGAAATGGAAGTTCTTTCAAGGTTACGGCGTGAAGTGGAGGAGCAGTTGGAAAGCCTGATGAATAACAAGGTAGAGATATCATATGAGAAGGAAGCGATTAACAAACTACGAAAAGAAACAGATGATGAAAGCCAGGAGGTTGTCAGGTTACAGCATGAGCTGGAGGTGGAGAGAAAAGCTTTATCTATGGCCAGGTAAAGAAATGAACTTTATTAGATGCTGCAACACCTAACAGGGAAGAATTGAAAAGATTCTTCTAATATAAATTAGATGCTTTATTTGCAGGATAACATATTCAAGGATATGTAGTGTGAGACTGCTTATGTTTGTTCACTTGCATAAGAATTTGCATCTATTAGATTTGACATGGATTTGTGCTTATCTGCTCAATCTATAAATGTCACTTTTGTTCCAAGTCAGAAGTTAGGAATGAAAGTTTTCAAGAGAGCTTTTAGTAGAATTGTTCTATTTTTTATTGACTAAAGAACTGAAACTTAAATAGAGAAAAGACTCCTAATCCTAATTGGGAAAATAATTCCTTTACTCTAATGAACTACTAAAACATAAAGGAAAACAATTTCTTTATTCTAATAAACTATTAAAAGATTTAAAATATTCCTAGAATAAGAATAAAACTTATCGACCTAAATAAATTTAAAATATATTCCCAAAATATATGGGTTTCACATATTTCAACACCCTCCTTCAAGTTGGTGCATATATATGAATCATGCGCAACTTGCTTACAAGAAAATCAAAGCTTGTCTTAGAGAGCTTAGTGAGTATGTCAGCAATTTGTTGTTTTGAAGGAACAATCGGCATGCACACTTGGCCTTTTTCAATCTTTTTCTTGATAAAGTGTCTATCAATCTCAACATGTTTAGTTCTGTCATGCTGGACTAGGTTGTGAGCAATACTAATGGCAGCTTTGCTATCACAATAGAACTTCATTGGTGAAGTTATTGGTTTCCTCAGCTCTTCCGTAATTTTTTTTAACCACATCATTTCACAAATTCCTTGAGCCATTGATCTAAACTCAGCCTTTGCACTACTTCTTGCTATAACACTTTGTTTTTTACTTCGCCAGGTCACAATGTTTCCCCAAACAAAAGTACAGTATCCTAATGTAGATCTTCTATTTGTTATTGAGCTTGCCCAATCTGCATCTGTATAAGCTTCAATTCCTCTTTGTTCGGATTTCTTGAAGAATAAGTCCTTTTCAGGTGAACTCTTCAAGTATCTTAGAATCTAAAACACTGCTTCTTCATGTTCCTCCATTGGGAAGTGCATAAATTGACTCACTAAGCTCACTGCAAAAGCTATGTCTGGCCTTGTATGTGATAAGTAAATTAACTTACCAACTAATCTTTTGTACTGCCCTTTATCAACTAATCGACCTTCTTTATTTCCGAATTTTACATTTGGATTAATTGGTGTGTCAGCTAGGCGGCAACGACTCCTAGCCTCTTTTAAAAGATCAATCACATATTTTTCTTGAGAGACCACACGACCCTTCTTTGATCGAGCAACTTTCATTTCAAGAAAGTATTTCAAAGGACCCAAGTCTTTAATCTCAAACTCCAATATTAGATGCTCCTTAAGACGTCTTATTTCATCCACTCTTGTAAGAATGATATCATCGACATAAACTATAATAACTGCTATTCTACCTTTTTGTGAATGTTGATAGAACATTGTGTGATCAGCTTGCCCTTGTGAGTAACCTTGTTTTTTAACAACTTAAGTGAAACGTTTAAGCCAAGCTTGAGGAGACTGCTTTAGACCATACAAAGATTTCTTGAGTTTACGTACTCGAGTTCCAAATTTTTCTTCAAAACCTGGAGGAGGATCCATGTAAACTTCTTCTTCATGTTTCCCATTTAGGAAAGCATTCTTCACATCTAGCTGCTGTAAAGACCAGTCAAGATTAACAGCAATTGGTAAAAGAACTCTAACGGAATTTAATTTGGTTATTGGAGCAATTGTTTCAAGATAATTTATCTCATATGTTTGAGTGTACCCTTTAGCCACCAACCAGGCTTTGTATGTATCTAAAGATCCATTTGGTTTGAATTTAGTTGTCAACACCCATTTACAACCCATTATTTTTTTCCTACAGGTAATTTTACTATTTCCCATATACCTGTTTTTACAAGAGCGCGCATCTCCTCTAATATAGCGTTCTTCCACTTAGGAATCTGTAAAGCATATTTTACATTTTTGAGTATTTTCACTGTATTGAGACACGAAACAAAGGCTGAGAATTTTGAAGATAATGCTTTATGGTATACAAAGTAGGACATGGGATATTTGATGATATTTTTAACACTTTTTCTTTTAGCAATTGGAATATCTAAATCAGAAAAATCATTAGCTGGATTATGAGCTTTACCTGGACTTTTGAAATTAGTGGATTCCACTTTCTTGATTTTGGTTTTTTCTTGAGTAAACAATTAACTCCTTTGTTTGTTCTTTATTCTTATGATCAGATTCTACACCTTCATACTCTTTATTAATAATATTAACATCATTAATTTCTGTGTTAATCATAAATTCGCCTTCCCCATTATTAGAATCCCTATGTTGTATATTTCTAGTATTTTCTTGATCAATTATAAAATCTTCCTTACTATAATTCCCTCCCTGAAGATTAGAATCAAAATAAGATTGCGTTTCAATAAATGTGACATCCAAATCTTTCTATCAATTGGATCATAACATTTGTAACCCTTTTTATTAGAAGCATAGCCAACAAAGACACTTTTTTTTTGCTCTAGGATCCAGTTTATCTTGGTTGTAAAGATAAAAAAAAACACTACACCTAAAAATTCAGAGGAATAAATCTGTGATCAATTTAGAGTTAGGAAAATTATATTTGAAGAGACGAAAAGGATTTCTATAGTTTAGAGTTTTACTGGGCATTCTATTAATAAGATAATGTGGCCCCAAAGATAACGTGGTACTTGACTAGTGAACGTCAAGGCTTTAGTTACTTCCAAAATTTCTTTCTGTAATCTCATTTTGTTGTGTATTTGTATAAGAACTTTGGTGGACTATTCCATGTTTGGTTAAAAAAAACACCTAGTTGGTCACTAAAAAATTCTCCACCATTGTCACTCCAAAATACTTCTATTTTCACACCAAATTATGTTTTCATCCTAGCATAAAAAGACTAAAACACATTTTTCACTTCAGTCTTATCTTTTAATAAAAACACCCAACAAATATGAGTATTATCATCAATAAATGTGACAAACCAACGTTTTCCTGAAAAAGTTGAGACTCTTGAAGGTCCCCAAACATCACTATGAATTAACGAAAAAGGTTTGGAAGCTTTATATTTTTGAGGTGGAAAGAATGACCGATGATGTTTAGTCAATTCACAAAATTCAAAGTGATATGAAGGACTTTTATTTTTTAAATAAATTAGGTAATAAATATCTTAAATATTAAAAATTAGGATGTCCAAGCTTATAATGCCAAATCATAACCTTATCAAAATCAGAAACAGAATTTAAACTTAAAATAGTTGTTGGTTGACTTAGATGGTCGTCGTCAAGAAAGTAAATTTCACTAGATTCTTTAGTATTGTTAATCATTCTCCCTGAGACCATGTCCCGAAATTTACACATAGAGGAGTCAAATATAACATAACAATTCGAGGACTGAGATAATTTACTGACTGATATGAGATTACAAGTTAGAGTTGACACATGTAAAACATCATGTAAAACCAAAGAAGACGAAATTTTAACAGTGCCTTTCTCGGCTATTGTTGAGAATGACCCATCTGCTACTTGATCTTTTTGTTTTGAAAAAAGAAAATGACTACTAATCATGTGATTACTAACTCTAAAATCAACGATCCACTTGTTTGTTTTACAAAGCTTGATATTGAAAAAAACAAAAAAATCAGCACCTGATTGGACAAAAGAGGAAGAAAGATTATTGGAGGAGTTAGGAACAGAAGAATTCATCTGAAACTGTGGTGATTGAAAAAGCTTGTGTAAATGTTCTAATTGTTCCTTAGTGAATGAAAACCCTTCCAGAAAACTTTGGTCTTCATAATTTTCATTAGTTGTTTGGAAAGCTCCGTTATTCCTTGATTGTGAACCACGATCATTGCCACTCTTTTTTCTTCCATTCGTCGATTTTTTATAGAGCTTCCTACACGTTTCTCGAGTGTGCCAATATTTTTTTGTAGTGATCGCATCAAGGTTTTTTTTTCTTTTTTCACTATCATTATTATTTTTAATAGTTACAAGAGCAGAATTATCATCATTAGCTTTAAACACTGGCCTAAATATTACTTTTCTCCTTATCTCCTCTCTTCTAACCTCAGAAAAAATCTCACAGAGTTTTGGAAGTGGTTTTTTTTTTCCTAAGATTTGAGATCTCACTTCATCAAATTCTTTATTTAAACCAATCAGAAACAAATAAGCTCGTTCATTATCTTCTTTTTTCATAGCTTTTACACCATCTCCGAGACACTCCCATTCATCATTATAACGTTGATCAAGTTCTTGACAAAGAGACATCACCTCGTTATAATAAAAAGTAACTTCCTTTTCTCCTTGCTTAGCTTCCCAAAGTTTTATTTTTAATTCAAAGATCTGTGAAGCATTTTCTAAATCTGAATAGGTGTCTTTCACAGCTTCCCAAACATCTTTGACAGTTGGGAGAAAAAGAAAAGGTTTACCTACAGATGCTTCCATGAAATTAATAAGCCACACAATTATCATAGAATTTTCTTACCTTCACTTGCTCATCTTTGGATCGCCCACTTGTGGTTGCTTGACTTCTCCAGTTAAATGACCTAGCTTGTCGCGCCCATCAATTGCTGATTTTACATATTGCGATCATTCCAGATAATTCTTGCCATTCAACTTGTGAGATGTTAGCTGAAAAGAAAGGTGAGACGCTTCCGTCCCTTGAGTCATTGTACTCTCGGTAGTTGTTTCAACGGTAGAACTTTCTTCCTCTGTTTGATTGCTTGATCTCTTATCTCCAGTGAAAGTTGTTTTAACCATGATGTTACTAGAGATTTAACATAGCTCAGATGCCATGAAAGTTTTCAAGAGAGCTTTTAAGAAACTGTTCTATGTTTTATCAACTAAAGAACTGAACTTAAATAGAGAAAAGAGTCCTAATCCTAATTGGAAAACAATTTTCTTACTCTAATAAACTACTAAAACATAAAGGGAAAATAATTCCCTTAACAATAAAACTTATTTATCTAAATACATTTAAAATATATTCCCAAAATATATGGGTTTCACATATTTCAACAAGGAACAATGTGTCAGACATGATGTTCATATGTCATGATTTATATTCTTGTTTAATTTACGGAAGTATGGTTCTCGAAAATTTGTGTTCAAACTGCAAATGTTTTTTACCTCTGCAACTGCTAAACCAATATATTAAGTAAGATTATCAGTTTAGAAAGACAACCTGGCTTGCTTGCTATTTGAATTATACCCTCTGCCAACTGCTAAACCGATATCTAGCTTGATTCTTTATTATGAATTTACTTCTGTATGGCAGTCGAATCAATATTTCTCCTGCATTTCTTATATGCTTTTATGGAAGAATAATTGTTCATAATTTTGGCTTTTTCTTCTCTTGGGTTACTGTAAAATCCATTTGGAGATTCAATTATTGCCTTACTGTTTTTCTTCTTTAATTTGTCTGTTGTCGGCTGCTTTAGTTTTTCTGAAAGATATGTTTGACTTAGTTCTGTTATCATTTGAGCATTTAAAGTTCCTAATGATTCAGGGCGTGGGCTGAGGATGAAGCAAAAAGAGCAAGAGAACAGGCAAAAGCCTTAGAGGAGGCTAGAGACCGCTGGGAGAGGCAAGGTATCAAAGTGGTGGTCGATAAAGACCTTCAGGAAGAGACTATAGCAGAAGCTACATGGGTAAATGTAGGGAAGAAAGTTGAAGATGAGGTTGAAGGAACCGTCACCAGGAGTGAAGTTTTAGTGAAGAAGCTCAAGGCATTGGCAAGTGAAGTTAAAGGGAAAACTAGAGAGTTCATCCGTAAGATCATTCAAAAGATACAATATTTTATCTCAATGTTGAAGGAGTGGGGCGCAAAAGCTGGAGTTTTGAAAGACAGGGCTGCATCAAGCACAAGGGGATCGGTACAAGAATTGCAGCAAAGCACAGCAGGATTTAGCTCGGCCCTTAAAGAAGGCGCAAAACGGGTGGCCGGTGATTGTCGAGAAGGGGTTGAGAAACTCACTCAGAGGTTCAGAACATAAGTCTCTCCACCTGTGATTTATGTTTTGGCCTTTCTTGGGCGCGGAAATAAAGAAATTTTGCAGTTGAGAGGTATGTAATTCATCTCATCTCTGATCAATATGCATTAGAATGAATGTACCATGTTAATCAGTCATTTAAAGCAATGAAAATTGCTACTTATGTATTTGTTCTTAATAGGACCCGACAAGGTTCTTGTTGGACATTTAATCATATCTTGAAATCTTTAAAAACATAATTTGATGAATAATTGTTATGGTGGCATTAGTAGTCCTTGTACTTCATCAAATCTCCTAACGCTAGTATCTCTATTTTGGTACCTCAACTGTCAAGAAAAAATTTTATTTGAATGACCTGAATTTAAGTAACACTAAAGGTATTTTAAATAAAAGAAAATTGGAATCTCTTCAACCAAACATTATTATCAAGTAGTGAAAGTTGCATCCACGTTGATCTGTGAAGGTGCACTCCATTTTGGGTTGTATCTGGAGCTGTTGCTATCATTCTCAAAACTAAAACCATCAAATTGTCTCCATAATTTTCTTTTTCTATTCGAAATCTCCAAAGAATGTCAAAAAAATAAAATCTTTTATAATCTGCAAAAGCAAGAGAATCAAATAAATAATAATAATAATAACAATAAATCCTCTTTTTAATTTGGAGATTTGTGGAAGCCATTTGCATGTTCTGAGAGCAATGAAGACGTTCATCTTGTCAAGTGTCGAAGTTGCACAACCGTCCAATAATCGAATCTTTAAATCGGGGTTAGGCATGTAAAATCTGACTAAAAAAATTGTTAGGCCCCAATTCAAAGAATAATATTTTAGTAAGGATCCAGAAAAATCAAAGAACAAGGAACAAACCAAGAACTAAAATCCTTTGATTTTTATACAAATATTGGTTGTTGCAGTGTCCATCAGGCAATATACGAGGGTCTTGTACTACTTTGAATAACACAACGTTTTAGTTGAATCTGAAAGCAATGTGGCGTTCCGTTGAGGATTAAGTCCAAATATGATTATTATCTCTAAAAGTTATATTTTAGAATATCTTTTTATAAATACCTCGACACTTGTGTGTTGAATTCAGTGTAATATCAAATTATTACAAAAATGCATACTGCATATGTCATGATTGCATGGTAAAATCAACAATAATTGACTCCCATAGGTTGTCAATTTTCAAGTTGTAAAGTTTCACTCAAGAAGTTAGCAATTATGGGGAGTTAACAATCATGGGTCAACTCTCTCCTATAAATACCTCAATTTATTTTTCTTCTCTTCCCATCAAAAGTCTTCTCAAACTCTCTCTAGTAAACATGTTATTTTCTTTTCTTTTTTTTTCGAGAAAAAATAGTCGCTTGAAGGTTTTAGGAAGAAAATGTAACAAATTATGTTTTTAGTATGGTAAAATTTTTAATTCAATTTTTTAAAAAAATTTTAATTTTTTACAGAAATATTTTTTTTAAAGATTTTGTGAAATTAGACATTGTTACATGGGTTTTTTAGTAATTAAAATATCGAGTTATTCGTGTTCAACATAATTTAAAATTTTTGGAGGATGATGAATATATTGTAAATTGCTTGTAGAGTGATGTGTTTATATGTGACATCTATGATAAACAAAGTTTATTATGAAATTAGAATTGTTTTCCACCTTGTTGGAAAGATGGAGGCCAATAACGTATACATTCTATTTTTCATATTGAAAAATGACTAACATTAGAAGATGTCGCTTTAACAATCGGTTTTTCAATCAATGAGAATCAATAATCGGAGCTAGAAACATCGATATTGAGTATAAATGTGATCGGTTATTGAGTATCGTGCCATCTAAAAAGAAGAACGAATTAGATGTGAACCAAGTGAAACGTAGATAGTTAGAAAGGCTTCTCAAATTAATTATTTCACATTTAATTGTGGAAGAGATACATCGATATGCTAGAGCTTAAAGGCTTTAGATGGTAAGAGGAATATTGTTTCCAAAATCACTTCGGCAACAGGACACATACCGTGTATCTTCTTTACTATAGTTCTTTGAAATGGTCGATCCATTTTGTTGGGGTTCAGTGAGGCCAGTTTGCAGGGCAAGAAGAACGAAAAAAAAAAACAAATGGTTTTTGCTTTTACAAACATAAGCAATACAAATGTCGTGATTGGGCTCTATCCTTTCTAACATGGAAGTTTAACTGTATAAAGATTAATTGGATTGAATATTTGAATAGATTTACAAGTCGATTGGATCATACATTTATGAAAAAACTAAACTTGGATGAGATAAAAATCAATGGACTAGTTGAATAAATAAATTTTCACATAATTATATCTGTGTGTTTATCATTAATTTTTAAATAAAAAGAAACATTGTAAGTTGAGGCAATTTAAATAATCCAAATAAACAACGCAACAACAAGTACAAGCCGCCAACAACAAACAAGTTGATAAGAATTTTGGCTCTCAAAACCATACCTTAATAGTGTTACATACTCATACACACATATTTTGAATTCATCATGTTCTCCATTTATAATCTAATTTTTAATTTATTTTGATAAAATAATAAAAGCATAATTTGACCTTCAACTATAAAAAGAAAAATTTAACCCTTAAACTTATATTATTTATAAAATCTCCCCAACGTAAAAATTAACAGAGCTCATACACAGATTGCCAGGAGATAAATTTTATATTTTTAATTTCTTTTAAAAAGTTTCAACTGATATATTCGAATCAATTGAGCTGTGACAGATATAGTTTGATTTTAAATCCATGGCCCCAGCCATGTTCTGCATTTCATTGAATTTTTACGAGTGCATAATGAACACATTTTAAACAAAAAAAAAGAACTTATAGTAATTCATGTAAAGCAGCAAATTTGAGTGCATGGTTTTCAGTCACAAACAAAGTGCTAAACAAAATCTCTAACAGCTACTAAATCAAACCTTCAAGCTTGTCCATAAATCAACAAAAATAAAAGCTTCACTTCTTCTTGTCTCCACCTCCAGGATGATGAGCCCTGCATGCAAATCATCAACATATTTGTAAGACGAAGATATAATTCAATGTCCTCTGATATAACAACATATATATATGTTACCTCATCTTGCGGAGAACACTCGACATCTCCTCACGCTTCTTCTTGGCTCTCTTGTGAGTTCCCAATTTTCTTTTAGCTACCTTGAGAGCTCGCTTGTCCTTACCAACCTTCAAAAGCTCCGTAATCCTCTTCTCATACGGTGCAAAACCAGCAACTTCCCTTATCAAGTTCCTCACAAAATGGACTCTTTTGCTAGTTTTCTGGGAAAAGAAATAAGATAAATCATGATTTCGACTTCCACTCTAAGATCCAATCCCTTCCAAAAGATTAAATATAAAGAATAACAAAAGATCTAATATGGCTATTCATAGGTAGTGCTGCCTTTTTTCCATGCATTTTTTCCCTTCTCTCTTTCGGTAAAAGTGCCATGAAAGCTCTTATACTAGGGAGTCAAATTGCATTTTGCTCTCTCTACTCAAAAGTAGTCAAATTAGTCCATGTACATTAGATCACAAGAGCAAACACAGGTCTTTCTGTTAAAAATTCTTTCATTTCTACTATTAAAAATTAGTTCCTATACATCAAAATGAGGTACACATGAATCAATTTGCTCTTTGATCTAAGTTATAAAAACTAATTTGCTCATATCATTTTTTGAATAAAGAAAGTAAAATGCAATCCGACTCCTAGTATAAGGACCTTCATGGTATTTTTACCTTTTGGCAAAGGACTATGACATATAATCGTTTACTATTATTCTACAAAAACAGAACTTAATTAGGCATAGGATGCACTTACTCCTTTTCTGTTAGATGGACGTGGAGCCAATTCCTTCTTGGTTACAACATGGCCCTTGTTCAGTCCTACAAAAAGGCCTGTATTTGGCTGCTTGGTGGCCATGCCTGCTTAAGTAAACAAAAAAAATCAAGATAAATAGAATGATAAGCACAACATTCGAGTGGCATTTCAATAAGCTATCAAATATAGATTACCGTTCATTTAGATTTCAACTCATGCTTCAAACATTAGCAGATATATATAAATGATGTTTTAACTTAGGACTCAAAAACCTCTCAAATTTCACATAATTTATTAGCATGATTCAGCAGCTAAATATATATAACACTGATTCATGATAATCCCAAATATCTGAAGACCAAGATTTACTGCAAATGAAATTAAAAAAAGGGTTTTAAAACTTAAAATTAATAAAGTTAGAAAAATTGAAATTAAAACGAAAACAATGTACATAGATATCAAAACCATTACGAAACCAAAGCTTGCGATACATATAAAATCGAAAAGCCAAAATGATATAACCTCTAAAAGAAAACCCACGAATGAAAGAAGGGCAGTTAATAAACACAGTTTGAATTCATTGCAATAGCCGAAAGCAGCTAAAGCTGCTTAAATGTTTGAGAACAGTATTTCATTTCCCAAGCAATCAAAGAAGGAAAAATATTCAGAAGAAGAAAGAAGCAGAGAAGGAGGGTTTAGAGATAGCGCGATTTACCTGTCGAGACGGCGATCTATGGCGGACTAAAGAGAGTGTTAGGGTTTTGAGTACGTTGTTCTTAAAGAGTATATATAGAAGGGCGAATTGGCAAGTGACTTCACTCCTAGGGTTGGGTTGAAGGCATGATCCAACCCAAAATCACCAATTGCGGCCCAATTGCATGTCTATTTCAACCTAAACAAAATTTAAAAATTGACATTTACTCGTTAACGAAATGGTTGATGGTGTGGTGTGGTGTCGTGCCACTTGTCTTTCTTTTATAAAATTATATAAAAACAATGGGTTTAGAGGAGGAAAAATAAATTCATCCAACCCAGTTAATAGAAGAAGCCTTCACAAAAAAATCACATCTCCACAGCTCCTACATGAAGCGTATTTTACCAAAAATCAGTAACTTTTCAGTTTCTTCCAGTGTTATGTGATTTAAGAAGAGGATAGAAAAGGTAAGAGTTTGGTGGTGCAGTGCGGCACCTTGACTTGCTTCTTCAATTATTGTTGGGAAGGAGGGGAGACTAATTTTTTTTTATTTTATTTGCATTTAATAAAAAGTAAAATATTTCAACTTTTCTCTCTTTCTTAATAAAATCTTTTCAATTTATGCAAAAATATGTTACTAATTGATATAAGATTCATATTTATATTTCTTTTCTTTAAATCGTATCATAATAACAATTATAGAAAATGTTAAGAGAGTTGTTAGTGGTAGTTACACATCCATCATCACTACTAAAAATATAGTTGTGAAAAATAAAGCGTTGTAAAAGACATCGCTAAAACTATTGTCGAAAACCTTAAGAGGCATTTTTGCTTTAAGATGGCACAAAACAACTGGACATATAGAGCCAGTATTCATACAAACGCCACAAAAGAAATTGACATAATACCACGCATTTGATACAAATTTCATGATATCATTTAGAATTCAACCACGCTTATTCATACAAACATTGCTAAATTTTGTTTTTTTTTTTTTTTTTTTTTGGATTTGGAACAAAATTACTTTGAATTTCTTGAATTTCTTCTGATGTATTTGGAATATTTGAAGATCCAACAATAATCTGTTGCTCATTAATTGTTTTCTTCGCTTGTGAAGGAACTTGAAGAATATTTAGATTCATCAATCTCTTCATCGGCATGTTACTTGCAAAAAATATATAACATTTAAAATTTTAGTAACTAATTACAACAATATTAGTAATAGATATATTCAATCATATCAACTTTTAAGTTGTAATATTACTAATAAATTAATTAAAATATAAATTCTTACTACATTTTTATGTCACATCATGATTCATAAATATTTTTATCTACATCTTCACAAACCCATTAAAATATACTAGTGTAGGGGCAGTTTCGTCTAAGTTTTGTTTTATAAAATGAAATGTTTTTTATCTTCATTAATGTCATTTCTACTTTCATCGCCCACGTCAAACAAGTTTCTAAAGGTGTTACGGAGTACAACATACCAACCCTCACCAATTGGATCTCTCGAGTAAAAAACTTATTTCACTTGAGAAGAAAATACATATGACTTGTTTATCATTTTTTGTCTAATGTGAATTAATCGAGAGAAATTCACCACCCTAAAATCAAATTGATCTTTTTTAATCCCTCGAGCAATATTGACATCAGCCCAATCACATCAAAATAACACAACCTTCCGTTTGCCATAATAGTTCAACTTAATAATATTTGTAAGAAGTCTATAATATTCCATATTTTCCTCCACAAGATGTCTATCCCTAACACTAGCATAACTTGTAATTGAAGAAGTAACAATCATTCCACAAATTTGAGTACTCCTCAATCTTTCACAAGATTTTGTATGAAATCTGAAGCCATTAATGATAAATGCATTATAGTTTTTAACTATTCTATTCGGACCTTAGGAAAGCCATTTAACTTCTTCACTAACATCCCCCCCACTCCAAACCTATTAGAGTGAAAGTAAAGTAGTTACTTATAATTGATTCGTGAAAAGTTTCTGTAAATAACCGATGAAGCTCTCGATGTTGTAATCTTCAGGAACGTAAATAGGATCTCAAGACTTGTCTAAATTCACTATGTAAAAAAGGTACATTAATTCATTAAAAAATACAAGATAAAATTGATCAAGTGATTAAAATTCTATATTATTATAAAACGTACGTGCGTAATGGCTCCATTGAATCGTGATGAAAAATAACATATCGATGTGCTTGTGACCAAAATTTTTCATCTAATTCTACGACCTCAACTTTACCAATTGGTTGTTCATAACTTTAAAAGAGATAAGTATTGGCTAAGTTATTATAAGTGAGCCCAACATTTCTCCCTGGTCTATTCAATCTTGTTCCAACATCTTCCAAATATCTAAAACAAAAAGTCATGAACTCCTCTGCTAAATAACCTTCAACAATTTATCCTTTTAGATAACGCTTATTACGACAATAAGACTTCAACTTGGCCAGGAACCTAAACATGATACACAACATTACTAATATTTGTAATTAAAAGGTATGTTCAAGAATGAATAGCAACATAATTTGAAATTAATACCTCTCTATAAGGTACATTTGTCGAGCGAAAATTGGTCCATCGATTTTTTCTTCATAAGGAAGATATATTATCAAGTGCAACATTATTGTAAAGAACGAAGGTGGAAAAATCTTCTTGAAGTTTCATAAAGTTAGGGCAACTCGACCTTGTAGTTTCTCAAGTTCTTAACCTTTATAATTTTGCCACAAATAGCTTTCATTATGTTAGAAAGTTCAATTATACAATATGTCACTTTTTTTACATACAACAACATAAAGTAAGTTGCATTAAATCTTGCATCAAGATGTGATAATCCTATGACTTTAGAGAATAAAGTCTTTAATATTTTAAACTCACACATTGAAATATTTTTTATGCATACACATTAGAGACATTTATATCCTTTAACGCCATGCAGAACACATATCTTTCTTTTTACGACATCCCAAAACAAGCAGGCGACAACCATGATTTTCCATTAGAAAGTATTTTGGGATGAAGATCACGTCGAATTCCCATGTCAACTAAGTCAAGTCAACTCTTTAGATTGTCTTTTGATTTTATATCGACATTGAGAATTGTCCCGATGATATTCTCATATACATTCTTCTCAATATGCATCACATCAAGATTATGTCGCAATATGTTATGCTCCTAATAAGTCAACTAAAAAAATATTTCTCTTTCTCCACAAGTTTGCCTCATTTAGATTATCCTCTTCATTAAATTCATCATCAATCTACTGGTTAAAATTATCTTCATATGCCTCCTTTGATCTTTTCTTTGATTACATGTTAGGTGGTTGATTCATCTTTTTATAAGTGAAATTGATATCTTTCAACATCAACAAGATTTCAGACCCAATAGTTTGCTCAGGAGCTTCTTTGAACTTTTCAGTACGATCAAATATATTCTTTTGGAAACTAAATATACGATTTACATCTAACCATTGACGATATCCTATATATGAGAACTTTTTCCCAATTTATAACTATTTTGAACATGTTTGTGCAGCACCACAAGGACAAGCATAATAACCTTTGGTACTCTAACTAGATAAATTTGCATAAGCAAGAAAATCATTAATAGTCCACAATAAAGCTGCACATAAATATAAATTTTCCTTTTTTAACACATCATATGTTTCAACACTCACCCATAACTACTTCAACTCTTTTATAAGCAACCACATATATATATGCCAATATTGTTCTTTAGACTTTTCTCCCCAAGGATTATCATAGATAAGATAAAAGAAAATTATTTCATGCAAATCCATGGAGACAAATTGTAAGGAACAAGCACAACTGGCCAAGTACTATATGAACGACTTATGATTTTAAAAGGATTAAGGCCATCATAGTTAATTTGATTTTATTTTGATGTATTTGAGTTCCTATCTTAGTTCTATCCTAAACCCATGAATTGAAATTTTGTAATTTGGTACTTTGGATATTCGGTTATGAGTTGGAAGAATATGAATCTTGAATGTGATGTTAGAAAGTGATGAATGAGGGTTAGATGGACTTTGTAATGGAAAAATTTATGTGTTTATGAGCTTGTAAGTTGAAGTGTGAAATTTTGTACATTGTGGTTTAATTGTTAAGGATCATTCGGCTAGGACTATTAAGCATGGAGGATTTATGTTTGATAATTTTATTTATAAGATGACTAGAAGTTGAGTTTAAGCTTAATAAATTGTGTTAAAAAAAATGAATATAAAAGCTTGAAGCATTCAGTCAATAGGTATAAGTGCTAAAAAATGAGATTTTGGTTATTTATATGTATATTCAGCCATGATAAAAATGTATTGCTTGGTTGGTGTTTTAATGTTTTAAATTATTAATGGATGAGTTGAGTTTATGCATATGAGTATGTTTGTAATTGTATATGCGGCATTAGTGGTTAATGGCCATTGGTAAAATGGTAAATGTTTAATACTTTGACATTTGGACTTAGCTATATGTCATGAAGCTATAGTATAATTTGAGAAATAAATAGAAGTATATGGTATTAAAGTATGCATTATATGTATATATATGCCTTATGTATGTATCTCGTGCTTATACAGACATTCGGTTACATAGTTTAGTTATGTTTAAGAAAGCTTGATAAGCTAAGTGAATCTTTGCTTGAGTATACGAGCTAGATGTAGAGTAAATAAGTGTGAAATTGAGTCATGTCATATTTATATAAAATATGATACATATATTTTTTTTTAAAAGGGTGATTGCCGAATATGAAAACTTTAATGTTGATTTGTATAAATGGAAATCTCTTCGGTTAAATGAATGGCATGGTGATTATATGTTATATGCCAATGTGTTATTTGATATTCGGCTAATGAAAGTTATTAATAAGATTACAAGTTTAGGTGTTATAAGATAATGCTTGGAAATAAATATGATTAATCAGTAAATCATTTTGGTTAATTAATTAAACGAACATATTTGTGTTTCCAAGCTCAAGAGCAAAGAGGCTTGAAGTTGGATGGGGGAAAGAGAAAGTAATTGAGTAGCCATTTCGCAACCGTTCAAATATACCGAAGTAAGTTTTGAGTAGTTAAACTTAGTACATACTTGAAGATGACATATATATTTAGATTAGAGGCATTATGACTATTTGATCTCATTTGAATAAAACTATTTGTGAAATGAAATGGTATAAGATTTGTAGCCGTATGGTTATTTGTAAATGAAAGTAAAGAGAGTGATATGTGCATACGGGATTGATGTGTTTACTTACATTAAACTGAATGTAATGTCAAAATATGTATGATGTGTATATGTCGAAATAAACAAGTGAAGTATAAATATGATATGCTATGTGAAACATATTAGAATGTGAATAAATATGCATGAAATTCGGTGATGTGTATTCGGGCCTTCGTGCCTAGCAGGCTTCGTGCCGGTGATGTGTATTCGGGCCTTCATGCCGGTGATGTGTATTCGGGCCTTCGTGCCTAGCAGGCTTCATGTCGGTGATTCGAGTAAAGTTTCAAACTATGAGAATTTGCGATATAACTTCAATTGAATATGCTCAAATTATTAAGTTGGCCAGGTATGTATCATGTACTCATGTGGGAATTTAATATAGATTGAATCATAAGTATTAAAATTGATGAATATGTGAATAAATGTTATATTTACATACGAAATGGTGATACATTCGGCCAATGTAAGATGCTATATGAAAATACGAGTTTTAGCCACATTATATGAGTTTGAATTAATAGAAAGTAGGTGCTGAATTTTTCCTTATGTATAGATGTGTATTCGGCTAAGTGGTTAAGTAATTATAAAATGAGTTTGGAGATATGGTATATTAGTGTGAATATAAAATTTTAAATTGTTTGTATTGCTCAAAGCTTACTAAGCTTATGGAAGCTTATCCGTTGTTATGTTTTTCTTCTATTTTTATAGATCTCGTTCTGAAGCTACGGGCTCGGGGATCCAAGCTTAAGTCATCGACACTATCGTTGTTTTGGTACTTTCAATAGTTACTTCGTTTTGAAATAATGGCATGTATAGCCTAAGCTTTCTATTTTGGAATTTTAAATTCATTTTGACCTTGTAAATATTCGAGCCATGCGAAAATGGCTTAACAGTTCTTAAATACGAATGAATTGCTGGATGAGGTTATGTGAATGGTTATTTTGCACTATTGTCAAATAGGGAAAAAGGCATATAGATTTATGTTATTCACATATGTTTAGGTAGAATAGCAAGAGTATTCGTTGTAATTAATGAGAAAATTAACAAAGAAATGTGTTACATTGCTTTTAAGTAGGTTCGACTATACTTATTTAGGTGGAATCACTTTATGAATTGATATTGTTCATTTGGTAAACTTTGGAGTTTTGTATATTGACATGGATGAAATGGCAATGTGAATTGAAACATGTTTTGGTTGTACTCGCATTGAAGTTGCTTACTTTCGGTGGTGTGTAAGTACAAATATGAAATCTATGTTTGGTATGTATTCATAAGTTCCTGTAGTCATATTAGTTAAATGCCTTGTAACCCTATCCGGCGACGAATTTAGGTTAGGGGTGTTACAAAAACAATTAAGTGTTCATATACAACTTCATGAACATGCCAATTAATGTTAACACACTGCAAACAAGGGCAAAGTATCATATTTTATTGGCTTGCATTTTCAAAGGTAAAATTTATAAAATTTTGTATTCCATTTCTACAATCTTGACTTACCCTCAACAAATCCATCCAACTCTTATTTATTTCATAATACTGGAAGTCTAAATTTGCCAATAAATTACCATCAGATTTAAAATTAAACAAAACAACCAAATTTTAACAATGTTGGAAAAAATAATTGGATAGGACCAATTGCACTAATTGCAATCAATTAAGTGTTCTAAATAGATTTAACCATGTAAGTGCCCTAAAATTTAAAAAATAACAAAAAATTAACAACTAATAACCCAATTATTGGTTTTTTTTTTATAAAAATGACCCAAAAATTTTGATTATTTATAAAAAAATAACCTACCCTAAAAATCATGTATGTAAATGACCTGTTTTGAACAGTAAATCTCAGTGTCGTAGTTGCCATTGGCGGCACCACCCATCACAATCACCCAATAATTGACTCATGGAATTAAAAAATGATTTTTTAGGTGTCACCATTGACATTGGTGACACCGGCGACACTGGTACCAATACATGTACCCACTCGTTAAAAATACTTGTATTTCTTAAAAAAAGAAAAAAAAAACTTTTAAATAGGTATCGCCAGTGACAATGGCGACAGCAATTTTTTTTTAAATAGTGCTTTCTGTGCCATCATTGCTCTTAGTTGCACTAGTCAGAAAAAAAAATATATTTTTTAAAAGAATTTGAATTTTTTGCCACTGTTGTCATTGGCGGCACCGGTTAATTTAATTAAAAATTAACCTAAAACTTAAAACTACACTGTTTATGGTTGTTTAAAACCCTAAAAATCCAATATAACTTAAATTACAAAGAAAGGAACAATGTTGAAGAGAAGAGTAGAAGGGAAACAAAAACAATGAATAAAGAATGAAGGTTCCAAGAGTGAAAGGCACATTGAATACTGTAACTTCTCTTGAACTTGAACCAGCTTGATCTTCCATGAAACAATGAAAAAAAAAGTGAAAAAAAAAAAACCTGGAACCAATAAAAAGGGAAAACTGTTAAAACAATGGAGAAGAAAGAGAGGATGAACAAAGAAAGAAGAGGAAGATGAAAAGGTAAAGAGAAAAGAAGTTAAAGCAAAGGGCAGGAAAATAGATGCATCTTGGAAAGGAAAGAAACAGAGAAGTAAATGCCTTAAATAATTGTCAATTGTTAGCAACTTTCATTTTTTTTATTAAGTAATTTTTTTTACCTTTTCATCTCCTTTCTCTATTGCATTCATCCCCTTTTTCTTTTCGCTCCCTCCTCTGTCATCATTATCCCTCTCTCATCCCTTTATCATTAATTTTTTTTTCTTCCTTTCATTTTTTTTTTTTTTGTGATTTCATTCTTCTTTTCTCAAGTTCCTTTCATTTTCTTTTCCTCACTTTTCTCTCTTTTTCTTCTTTAAAGATTTAATAACCTAACTTCAATCTCATTTCGTGAACAAGCCAACATCCCTTCATATGATCTAAACGACCCATTACTTCCTGATCTCCTTTCTTTGTTTTACTCGACCAACGATTCACATTGTCATCGTTGCATCACACTGTAAAGCCTATATCATCTAAGGCTCCAGTTCCATTTTTTTTCATTTCAACCTTGCCTTTTAAAAAAAATCATATGGGTGCCGTCAAGGGTAATGGCGACACCAATAAACACCCATTTAAAAAAAAAACACTGGTGCCACCAATGGCAATTGCGACGTCCATTAATATTTTTTTCTTTTTTTCTTTTTTCCCCAAAATACTGGTATTTTAAGCTGGTCTACAAATACACATGCTAGTGCTGCCAATGTCAATGATGGCAACCAAAGAAATCATTTTTTAATTCTATGAGTCAATCATTGGGTGATTGTGATGGGTGATATCGCCAATGGTAACGACGGCACTAGAATTTACTATTCAAAATGGGTCATTTACGTACATGATATTTAGAGTGATTCATTTTCATAAATAATAAAAAAATTTAAATTATTTCTAAATGCAATTCTTTAACTTCACAAGAATAATTAACAAAAGATATACTAAATCATGAATAAAGAATGTAATTAATAGCATCAACCAATTAAAAATAGAGCTTAAATATAGGAGTTGGAACACTTTTTAAAATACTAAAAAAAGGGGTTTCCCTGGTTGAACAAGAAAGAATGTGTTGCAATCCTTTTCAATGATTCTTAAAGTTTTTCTCCAATTAATGGTTCAAGTTGTGAAGTATTAACAAGTAAATCAAATGTCAATCTAGTTGAATTTTTTAAATGTAGTAAAAATCCAAGGGCTTTAATGCAAAGCTAATAACTCGTATATCTAATATTGGCTTGGATATCACTTTATTAAAAAATATATAAATGGGACCAAAAAGAAATTAATTAACAAAAATCGCTAATAATAAAATAAGATGGTTCCCAAATTTCATATATATACAAAAAATCAGTAGTCACCAAAAAAAGCTTCCACTACTCAATTTTGCTACTACCAAAAAGACTACCAGTCCCACATCCTACCTCTTCATATGATCTAAAAGAGAGATAGGGACAGTTGCTAGGGTTTTGAGCCAAATCTTTCCACCCTATATTTATTCATCCAGATATATAACCTGAAGACAAGTAAAACCCAATTTTTTTTTCAAAGTAAAAGTACAATATATCTAAGGTTGATATCAAAATAAGCAAATGCAAACCTCTCAAGTGTCAACTCAAGCATGTAAAATAACAACCATATTTGGGTGTTTTTGAAATTTATTAACAAACTATGCATATGCAAATAGGGTGCATAGTATCACATTATCAACCAAATAGCTTGTACTTGGATGATTATATGTCACTTGTGCATTTATTTGGAACTAATCTGTGCAAGGAATTATTTTTGGATTACAAAACATAGACAATTACAACTCCATCATTATGAATTGAATCAAATAAGCAGTGCTAACTACTTTCATGCTCACTATAGTAAGTTAAGCTTTTAGCGTGTTTTTAGTGGCGTTTGGACTGAAAACGCCACAAATATACATCATTAGTGGCGTTTTTCCTATTAACGCTGGAAAAGATAAAGCAATAACAGCGTTTTTCGCATAAACGCCATAAAAGGTAAAGCAATAGCGGCGTTTTTCGCATAAACGCTGTAAAAGGTAAAGCAATAGCGGCGTTTTCCCCATAAATGCTACTAATTTAGTTCACTTTTATAAAATGGTGTCGTTATCAAGGATTTTTTTTTTTCTTCTTCGATATCATCTCATACGATTTACCTGTTTTCTTCCTCAATATGTTGATCCCTTTACTTTCTTATCTTTTTTCTTTGCTTGACTAAAATTTATAAAAAAAAAAACCCAACTTCCTGGACTGTTGACGTCTCTCAATTATGCTCTACAGATATATTACCCTCCTCATCTACATTATTTGATTTCCCGAAACCCTAAACATCCAATTTTCCCTCTTTCCTCAAGGGCTGTAACCGAGCAATCAAACTCACTCGCCAGCTTCCGTGAGTCTTAGGAATATTTATTTTCTATTACATTTTAATTTTGGGTACTTCATATGTGCTTTATTCATTAACTGACCTGGAATTCGGATTTTGGATTTAGTAATTTTCCGTGAGTCTTATTTGATAAGTGTTAGGTGGTGTCGTTGCACATCTATTAAGTCTTTTGGTTTTTTTGTACTCTTATATTCAAGTTAAAGTCCTCTACTTATTACCAAATGGTTTTAAATTAGATGCTTATCATTAAGGAACCAAGAGGATGCAAAATTTTCATAAGTGCATGCCTGGTTCAATGTTCTCATGTGTTTGAATGGACTTATCTGGTTAAAGTACTATGTTTCTTAAGCATCTTGCTTTTGCTTTTAAAAAAAAAAATTTTGTTTGGAAAATTGTGGTAGACTAGTTAAAGTTTGTTTGGTGAATTTTATGGCCATTATGGGGCTATGAAATGGTCAATGGCCAACATGGGTAAATTTGCTTCATCTTAAACTAATATATTGTGTCATTTTGGAAGAGCTGCAGATTATTTGTTTGAGGAGGCAAAAGAGAGATATACACCACTGAATGCAATCATTTGTGGAAATATTGTTTATGTTCATTGGTAAGTAGTAAAATCTTGGCTTCTATGATACAATATTTTTATTCTTCTGTATTTTGTGTTTTTATCTTTTGTAATTTTTGGGCTATTTTCTTTTTGTGCATAGTTCAATGAAGATAAATTTGAGACTTATAGTGGATTCACATAGTGTGTATTTATGTTAATACATCTTCAGCTATATTCTATTTTTTTTTTATCATGTTCTAGTTAGCAAGTTTTGCTAAAATGTCCAAGTGATCTCATGCGGATTGATGCAATGTCTCATAGATATTGTTGATATAATGTATATTTGGATTTTCATGTGCCGTGTAGTTGTTTTATTGCTGCAATTCCAGAACTCAATGTTAGTTAACCTTTAACATTTTCAAACTCTTTTCTATTCAAACCACTTCTTGTGAGTTAAGTCTTAGTGAAACATGTTCATTATGCAAGGTGTTAGTTGTTTATAGGCTGGATATTAACTAGTTGCCAATGTGTATAGACAGAAAAATGAATTTATGTTTATAGGTGTTAGTTCTTCTAGGATAATCTTGTTAATAGCTTTTTAAGATATGAGTTTATGCGTATAGATGATCCCTTTTTTTTTGTCCATGAATTTAATTCTTTCCCTTACTGATGATCTAAACTTGTATACTATTTTTGCAGTCAACTGCATCAGAAAGTAGCCTTTTCAATCATTTGATAAACATTTGGGAATTCATTCCTGGACCAGTCCTAGGAACTTGCAGCCTTTACTTCCTTGTGGACTTTAAGTTCTAGTCACCACTCTATTAGCGGGTAATGTCCTAATAGGCAATAGGGCATTTATAGGTCATTACCAATACTTGATTTTCCCTCTTGTGGTATGCGTGTAACAATCACTCTGCTGTTTGTTTTTTGACTTATTATTTTTTTCTCCTTTGATGAAATGTTGCCATCCTCTTGAATAGTTGTGTTAAATTCTTGTTTGGGGTAGACCAAAATGTTGTAACCAAGGCCAATTGTTTTATAGTTGTATTCATTTAAGAATTGTTCATATTTTAGAGCCATGAATTGAGCATGAAATCATTGTTTGTAGGTTAAAATTTTGTTATTAGTTCTGTGTAAGTTGTGAATTTAGTTCTTATATTTTAATTTTATCAATTTTATTTATTACTCTTTTCGAATTGGTTAATTTTAGTTGTGTAGCAGATAAATTTTTAAACTTTCGAATTGGTTAAATTCTATTTATTCTTTCCTAAGTTTGCTAAAGGTGAAATTCTTATATGACTCTTATTCTGACTATTGAATGCTATGTGCTTTGATCTTTAGGTGCACCATCTATTGAAAGAACTTGTAAAGAAGTTGATTGCTGAAACACAGATAGACAATTCTTGCTGCAGTATTTTTTTTGTGCTGTTATTTTTTTTATGACTACTTACTTTCTTTCCATTTTATACTGACAACTATGTTGCCTTCGTACATTTGAGTGTCTTGAATAAGTTTAATATAGCACTTTTACTCAAATATAAATACCTATTCAGTGAAATAGGTTTCTCTACATATATACGTGTAGCAAGTAGCACCATAGAACAACACTAACTATTTAAGATTCTTAATATCTTCTTGCTAAATAAGAGCAGTAAGGTTTGTGACTTGATGCAGATTTTCTAGATGAATTGAATTTTTTGTGAGATTGTAAAAATTAAAGCCATTCATGTATTCTTCATACTTTAATTTCAACTCCACTTATCGAAGCAAAGAAAGAATATTAAAGTGTAATGATTTTATCAGTCTTGTCAATGCTTTGATATTATTGGTTTATGAGGAACAAGGTAAAAAAGATAGGCACATTTAGAAATGCTAAATAATTTGCTTTGTGAAGCCCAACCACTTTAATAAACCAATCAACTGATTGTTGGATATCGATATGTTTGGATCAGATCATTTTATATATGTGATTATGCTTTCACTTTGAACATATAGAGAGATCTAAGTAAACCAGGTTATTATATCTTTGTGTATATTCATTTGTGAAAACATTTTGCTAGGTGGCATTGGACCTAAACTTTAGGTTTTGGTTCAATGAAAGTTGGGAGAAATGTTCAGATGTTATTTTTTTTTTGTATGAGTAATGATAAATGTCAATTCTTGACAACTGCGTGTCTCAAAAGAGATTTCTAAAAAGTTGGCTGCTCTACCTGACATTTACAGTTATATTTATCCTATTGTTGACAATAGTGGATTTGGAACCCTAATTCCCAATTACACATAAGGGAATGACGTGTGAATTGATAATGTCTGAAGTGCATTGATAGTTAAGGGAATTGTATTTTATCATAAGGACAGAAAATATTTTATGTTTTTCTCAAATTCAATCATTCCTAATGATAGTGATAATCCATTGCCTTATTATATAATAAAACCAAGTTAATTGTGTAGGTTACTTGTAGAGATGATAAGGTCACGTGGGTTGACCCAAAAAGCTGGGTCATATTTCATAATAATTATACGAATAATTAAATGATTTTTGATTAATTAAATAAATAATCATATTTCATAATAGTTTTATGAATAATTAATTAATTTTTGATTAATTAAATAAATAATCATGTTTCATAATAATTCTATGAATAATTAGTTAACTTTCGATTAATTAAATAAATAATCATATTTCATAATAATTCTATGAATAATTAATTAACTTTCGGTTAATTAAATAAATAATCATATTTCATAATAATGATAATCATAACTTACATAAACATTTAAAGTTAATGATTATCGTAACTTACATAAACATTTAAAGAATATAAAAAATTGCAATTTCTAGCATTTAGAGAATATAAAATATATATCATATCATAGCTTACATAAAACTTTAGATTAAAATATATAAAAATCACAAAAATTAGGGCAACACTATTGTTTTTCCCTACTCTTAATTATTCTTATAATTAAACAACTTACCTGAATTAATTTACACCCATTAAAATACAATGCATTAAATCTTCAAGGTAAATTTTTTATAGTGAATTTGGAGTATCCAAACGTAAAATGTTGTCACTAATATATATTTTTTTGATTTGAGGACTATAATTTATTGTCAACTTTAGACTTCAAGAACTACGAAATGGATAAGAGTTTGATGGATTTTTCAAGGGTAAGAAACGACTATCGAAATAGAGTACAAACTTTTCTAAATTTTGCATTTCAAAATGTAAGCCAAGGGCATATGATTCTTTGCCCGTGTAAGAAGTGTGGCAAACATCAATTGGCATTTTCGTGAAGTTGTCTACGGACATCTAATTATTAATGGCTTTATTCGGGAGTATAAAAAATGGATTTTCCATGGAGAGTGTACACATTGTAGAACCTCTTTAATGATTAATCCGATCTATCCTCATAATGCTTACCATCAGTCTGTTAGAGAAGATGACATGAAAGGTATGTTGTGGGATGCATTTAATATGCATAGTCATGGTTTGCAATCGTTTCCACTTGAAATTATTGCATCCGATGATTGTGATATTGGTAGAAATGCTTTTACCGAAATAAGAAGAAGTGCACCTGATGAAGAGCCAAATGGAGAAGTGGCGGATTTCTATAAGTTACTAAATGAAATGAATGAAGAACTTTATGAGGGATCGAAATTTTTAAAACTATCCTTCTGCATTTGTCTTTTTCACATAAAATGTTTGGGAGGGTGGACCGAAAACTCTTTTACACTACTGTTAGAGTTTTTGAGAGATATGTTTCCGTTTGCAAAAATCCCTCATTCATGAAAAGATATGAAGAAACTGATAAAGGATTTAGGCCTTGGGTACTACAAAATTCATAGTTGCCCAAATGACTGCATGTTGTACTGGGGTGATCGGAGAAACCAACAGTCTTGTCATGTTTGCAATAAATCTCGTTGGATGAATAGGAATGCAGAAGATGTCAATGAGGATGAAGGTGAGGCATAGTTAAGAAAGAAGCTAGTAAAGATTTTGAGATATTTTCCATTAATACTAAGGCTTCAAAGGTTTTTCATGTCATCAAAGACAATCGAGTTTATGAGGTGGCATCGTGATCAACAAATCGATGATGGATTATTAAGGCATCCTGCAGATTCTTTAGCTTGGAAATCATTTGACAGTAAATTTCTAAGCTTTTCAAGCGATCCTCGGAATGTGAGGCTTGGGTTAGCATCTAATGGATTTAATCCTTTTAAAATCATGAGCACATCATATAGTACTTGGCTCGTAACGCTTATTCCTTACATTTTGTGTAACACCCCTAACTCGTATCCATTGCTGGAATGGGGTTGCGAGGCGTTACCAAACCATACACAACTTCCGAACAATTACATAAACACTTAGATAATTACGAATGCATACATAATAATTTATAAAACATATAGTAACTTTTTTTGTACAAAACATTAATATTAAACGAACATCTCATTTCATACTCGAATACTGTCATATTCAAAAACAGTCATACGAATATTGAGCAAATTGAGACAAATTGGGAAACAAGATGTCACACTAAAGCAGTATTGGACAGCAGCAATTGTCTAACTTTGAAAAATCACCAAAAATGGTAGAAATTGAATTAGAAGTTGAATAAGATATGTAATTAAAGCTTGTTGAGTCTATTTTCATATAAAAGAAACAAAGAAAGCAAAGGAATTCGGTATCTTGAGATAGTTACATTTTTGTGAGACTGGTTCAGATTGATTTCGAGATCCCCTGTTCTGAATTGTAAAAATCATTAAAAATTGTACAAAAATAGTTATGGAACATAATTTATATGGGTGGATTCCTTATTGAGTCTATTTTTACTAGAAAAAAACGTGGATATCTTTTGAAATCTGTATAAGGAGAAATTGGAATTTTAGTGAAGAGCGGTCAGGGTTGTTGAGTAGCGAAACAGGGGAAAACTTTAACTAATAAACTGTATTAATTGGCCACACCAAAAATTCTGGAAAAATTATGGTAAGAAGATATATGAGTCTAGTTTCAAGAAAAATTTACGGATCTGAATTTGGAGCTCTGTAGCTCTAGATAAAAATAATGTAGTGACTATGACACGGATGGACCGCTTGAAAATGTACATAAGTAAATAGTAAAAATTATAGAAAATGTTACTTACAAGTGTGTTGTTTATACTAAGGATGTGGAATGGAGTGGAGGAGGAGGAAAATATATGAATGATTTGTATTTAGATTAATCATATGCTTGATTGTAATTGATAAATGTTGAATCAGAAATGGTATAATGTTTTATTACTTGATATTATTATGAATTATGTGACTAACGGAGATATTGAGAATGTATATTAGGATTTCGTGAGCAGAATGACTGAGTATGTTTTGCAGTAATCAACTCGAGCGATTCCAGCTCAATGACAAGATGAATTGACGGAAAAGACCATGGTTGGACCATGGCAACAAGTGAAAGTGGTAACTTCGGCTACAAGTGAAAAGTGATTTCCGTATAAGACCATAGCTGGGCTATGGCATCGGAAACAAGTGATAAGCGATTCCCGTATAAGACCATAGCTGGGCTATGGCATCGGAGAAAAGTGATATGTGACCCGTGTAAGACCATATCCGGGATATGGCCTCGGTATGATATGTGATCCGTGTAAGACCATGGCTGGGCTATGGCATCGGAATAAGATGATAAGTGACTTCCATGTAAGACCATAGCTGGGCTATGGCATTGGGATAACGAACATCTCATTTCATACTCGAATACTGTCATATTCAAAAACAGTCATACGAATATAATGTGTAACCATGCTTTGAAACATGTAGTAACAATTAATAACTCGTGACTATTACACATACAACAAATACTGCATTAATAAATCTTATAAATATCTCAAGCATGATTTCAAAAAATTCTAACATTATCCGCATGGTGAATATTAATAGAAACCATTTCATTAATACCTTGAACTCAAAAATCAATTTACTTAATTTGCATAAAAACAATCATGATTCCTTATAACTTATATTACAATTCATTTGTTAATTTTCCAATGCCTTAGTTGGATATAAACTTGCTAAATACATATGCTTATTCAATGTCCACTTTCATTTTACTCAATCATATCACACCTATGTAACATTACATAAAATAATTTCCACACATCAACCATAATTGCATTCCATGTCAAACACTTCACAAGTTTATATATATATATATATATACACACATAATTTAACCAACCTCTCAAATCAAAAACAGACATATCAATAAAACATATAATTATAAACATGATCGAAACACATAAAATTTAAGATTAATCTTAGCTATTTGTAAATGAACATAAATTTCTTAATTGATCTATTACCAAATTATTGAGTCATTTACATCTATATGCTATTCATAAACCACATAACCAAATATATAGCCAAATACATATTTTCTCATACTCATTAATGAGCGTAACCACAACCAACTTTCAATCATTTTATTTCAACCAATTCGTTATACAAACATATATCTCAACTATTATATATATATATATATATATAAATCAAACCAATTCATTAATTGCATATATATATATATATATGAAAGTGTCAAATCATGACTGACTAACTAACATAATTCATATCCATTTCTTCACTTAATACAAGCATATTGAATTCATCTTTATCACATACCATAACCGAAATATCTTATTACAAAAATACATAGCAAAACTAAATAAAACATGTTCCATGTATTTGTACATAGCATGGCCGAATCTTCAACCAAATATATCCTTTACCTAAATTCAACCTTTAACTGAATACACTCATCAACCAAATTAAACCATTACTATCAATTACAAAACATAGTCGAATCATTAAAAACCATGAGTAACATAACATGCATGATTCATATTTATGCATATACCATAGCCAATTCAACCAAACCAAAGCCAAACATAATCATCATTAAATTTAAGTATAAGAACTGAGCTTAACTAAGTCATAAGCCATTTTCGCATGGCCTTTATACATAACCCAAGTCTATTATTTCAAAACACATCCAGCCTATACATGCCATAGTTCCAAAATGTAACTTTATAAATTACCGAAGGCGGTCAATAGTGTGATAAGCTTCTCTGACGATTCCCGAGCTCGTAACTTGAATTTAAAATCTATAAAATAGAGTAAATATGAAAACACAGACTAAGCTATTATAGCTTAGTAAGTCATAAGCAAATAACAACTTAATAATACAGTCAACTCTTTAAATTTAAACTAAGCCAATTTACTATATCAATGCCATATTTATCTCAACTTATACATTCTATAACCCACACATTTTTAACATAACTATCACTTTGGCCGGATACCTATAAGATTAAATTTTACAATTTTTCATCCAACCTTCAAAGCCAAATATCATTACACATTCAAATATACTTCCACTCATTTACACAACCTTACAAAACAAGATTTAACTACATATACAAACATCACTCGTTTGGCCGAATACACAAGGTCATATATAACATCACACACACATATATATATTACCTAAGTGGCCGAATAAGCCAAACCATATATGCGCATGTTTAAGAAACATTTCAATGATACTCAAGTTATTCATTCACAAGCCGAATACACATACCCTACACTATCATATTCACATTAAATCACAAACTTATAATTCCATGTAAATCATATACTTTCACATATAGAATTAGTTGAAACCAAATGTACATGCATAAATTAACAAAGTGCAATTACTCTCGTACACAAATACTCCTGAATCAAAATATAATTTAACATACATATTCATAATATAAGGCCGAATATACTACTCAAATACACATATGTTCACATTAATAACTTATAAAATTTAGCATAACATATCGAATGGCCAACTTACCTTAATTCAAATAGTGATCAACTAACTCATACCTGATCGTTTAGTTCGTCTTACACCTTCGAACACAACTTATCTTTGCCCGATGAACCATTCAGAATTGAATGGGACACTTGGATAATCACATATATCATACAATGCCAACGTCCCAGACGTGGTCTTACATGTAATCACATATCAATGTCACTATCCTAGACAGGGTCTTACTCGCACATATATATCGGAATCATATATCGATGCCATGATCTTACTCGCACACATAGATCGAAATCCTATGTCATGACATATGTATCCTAGCTATTCCTAAGGTTCATACGGGGCTTTTGGTTGTCGTAACTCGATCGAATCGAACTCGTAAACTTAATTCTCAATCGTATACACATTCAGTCATTAAGTATATAAAATCATAAAATTCAATTCAACATTTAAATCATATACATATTCAAAATTATTAACACTTATTTGCTTATAAACTTACCTCGGACGATATAAAACGGAACGGGACAACTAGTCGACAACTTTAGTTTTCCCTCGATCCAAATCTGATTTCTTTGGTTCTTAATCTAAAAATATTCAAATTAAGCTTATTCAAACATATTTTCATTTAATTTAGTCCAAAAACATACAAATAGGTAAATTACCATTTTACCCCTAACATTTACACTTTTCACAATTTAGTCCCTATTGCACAAAACACAAAATATGCAAAATTTCCTACACCATGTTTGGCCAAATATTCTTAGTGTCCATACCAGTCCATATATTTCATTTATTTCACATTTTAGTCCCTCAAATTATTATTGCAATTAAGTCCTAATTACTCAAAATTATCAAAAATTCCTATACAAAATATATTAACCCAAAATATATCCTCCATATTTCATCATCAAACAACAAAAATCACAAGCTCTCATCAATGGCATAACTCAAAATATTCAGCAAAATAAAAAATTCGAGCATGGGTTTTGTAGTACTCGAAGCAACGATATAAAAAACTGAGCTAAAACTTACCTTGGATTGAGCTTGAGAAGTGTTGAACCCTAAGCTCTTTTTCTTTTCTTCTTATTTTGTTATTTCGGCAAGAACATGATAATATGAAACCATGTTCTAATTTTTTTATGTTTTATTATTACAAGACATTTCATAATTTACCTATTTAGCCTTTGAAATAAAATTATAAAACCATGCACAATAAAAGCACTACCGTCCAAATCACTTTTATATGATTTATCAATTTATGCTTATTATATATATACACATATTATTATATATTTTACTATTATAATACCTTAATAAATTTAATTAGAAAACATGTATAACATACTTACTACCATCCACTAACATGCAAAATGGACTATTTACCACATAAATGCTTCCATTTAGAAAGCCACTAATAATTTGGCCATTATACTTTAACCACCAAATTTTAAATTTACGCGATTAAGTCCTTTTATTTAATCGGACACTCAAACAATAAAATTAGACCACGAAAATTTCACAGATATTAATTCACACATAATAAACACAGAAAATAATTTTTAAAATATTTTTCTGACTTGGATTCGTGGTCTCGAAACCACCGTTTCGATTAGGGTCTAATTCGGGCTGTTACAACTTTCCCCTCTTAGGGATTTTCGTCCCCGAAAATCTTACCAGTGAATAGGTTCGGATAACGCTCTCTCATTGCATCCTCTGGTTCCCAAGTTGCTTCCTCGACTCCATGTTTATACCACAGCACTTTAACCAACGAAATTTTCTTATTTCGCAATTCTTTAGTCTCACGAGCCAAAATGCGAATCGGTTCTTCCTCATATGTCATATCGGACCTAATCTTAATCTCAGAGGGACTAATCACATGCGAGGGATCCAATCGATACCTTCGAAGCATTGAAATATGGAATACATTGTGGATCTTTTCTAACTCAGGTGCCAATAATAGTCTGTAAGCAACCGGTCTGATACGCTCTATAATCTCATACAGCCTAGTAAATCTCGTACTCAATTTGCCTTTACGACCGAATCTGAGTATTTTCTTCCACGGTGAGATTTTGAAAAATACTTTATCTCCGACTTAAAACTCTATAGCTTTACATTTCAAACCTACTTATGATTAAATAGGTACCCCGTGTAATCTCACAATCTGAGAAACATATAATTCAGCTAACTTATCAAGGTAGTAATCTGTACGAATCGGAACAAAATGAGCAGACTTAGTTAATCTATACACAATAACCCAGATTGCATCTTTCTCGTTCGATGTCAACAGAAATCAGGATACAAACCCATTTTTCACTTAGGTATCATAATCGGTTGAAGCAACCCAGAAGGTACTTGATGTTCGGCTTTTACTTGCTGACAAACTAAACATTTTAAAACAAAGTTGGAGATGCCTCGTTTCATACCATACCACTAATAAACTACTTTAGATTATTGTACGTCTTCGTACTACTCGGATGAACAATTAACTGACTGCTGTGAGTTTCATTCAAATTCATTTGAATCAACTCTAAATTTTCTCGGAACACATTCAATTTCTAAACCTTAGATAAGCTTCAGCATCACATTGTCCCCGCTTTGTTGACAATTCACTATCAACTTTCTGAACCTCACAATTTTGTTGAATACATAACGGTCTTGCTTTTAACTCGGCTATAATCAAATCATTAAATATATCATTTATCTCTTTTTTTTTTAATTTAGGCTGAACTAGAGCTGATGTTTTAGTTAACAATATCTTCGCATAATAAGGAAAGCTTCAACAATCAAACTAACTTTAATCTTATCACAACATTTTTCAGATAGAATTGTTCCGATAAACATAATCTGTATCAAATCCTCAATGATACAAATTTCTTCATCTAGACTATTCCTCAGATCACACATGTATATTCAAAATTTATCTCCAGTCCAGTAAATAGATTCAAATACATATAACCCAATCTTCTTTTAAATCAAATAATTTAGATCAGACTAAACCACTGGATCAGTCTTTTAGAAGAAATTATTTCTTCCCGTTAAAAGAATAACTCAAACATATCATCATACAGAAGCCACAATCATCAAATAGAAATCATGAAGTCATAATGAGATTGACGTCTTACCCGAAATAATAGATAATATCCCTGTTGTTAATAAACTATCTGAACCCAGAAGAAAGCCAAATATGATTTGAACAGTAACCAATGCAGAAATACAACTTTTATAACTCTAATAACAATGCTGCAGTGCTTCTCAAATTTTTTTTCAGAACAGAAATTATAATTATAACAGATATAGCCATTTCTGTCAGATAGAAGTCTCTTACTGATAATCACATGGGATCATAAGAATACCGGAATAGCAAAATTTTGAATGTCTGAAGCTACCTAGAATATCAAAAAAATTACAACTCATATAGAATGATATCAGCCTCGATAATATCCCAGAAAATGTCTAGAAAGAACAATGTCATTCATAAATACCAGAATCCATAGTAACAGAAGCAATATAATCTTTACATATTTTTGACATAACAATATCCAGTAGAAACAAAATATTAACATTATACAGATTTGCCGTCGATTTCAATATCCGCACAATAGAATAAATATCAGAGAAAGACAGAGCAATGTTGAACATAACCCAAACAGATCAATGATGCTTTCATCTATAAGTATGTTTAGCTAATGTTCTTATACGATAAGAATTCCTTCTGAAATTAAACAGTCACAGATACTTTTGAGAATAAATGCACACATAGAATGCCCAAAAGAGATCATAATAACTACTCGACTATAACTATTACACTCAGCCATCAATACAATTCAACATTATTTTAACTGTCTAATTTTGCCTTCAGAAATTTTCATATTATCCCTCCATTAGCATAAGTCAATTCAGAGAAGCTTCTAACTAATATTTTCCTTAGATAACATACCTGAATAGGTAATTTGATCGAAGATAACTTCTTCCTTAACAGTGACGTTACATAATCTAAATAGTCTTCAGAACTATCCAATGTCTCTTTTAATACTGTCTTCATTAGTTGATTCAATCTCTTTTCTGACTACATTATTAATCTTCCATGTACGGACTTCTGTAACTCTACACTCTTGAGCTTAATCAACTCAAATCTTATAGATTTCACAATAGCATTGCACTAATAAGGGGGTGAGGGTAATAAAGCCTCAAATTTAACTTGCACATAAATACACATAGCACATACTTTCACAAATAATCAATTCATTAATAATTTCACATTATCCAAACATTTATTAAACATTTACTTCTAATCACTTTTGTCCTTAGTACTTAATTCATATACTAACTCAAATCATTAATTCACAATAAAAAAATTTTAGATAGCAATCATAACTCAAATATCATAATCTATATACTCATATAATTGTAACATTTATCAATATCAATATATCATACTCTTTGATCTATACCTTTATGAGTTTTAACTCATCATCAACATATTTCCATTCAAACATTCGAGTACACATTCCGTACTATCAAAATTAGCTCAATTAAAACTTATTTGTCTCATCAAAACAATTTTTGTCAGAGTTAGGAGATATCACACTATCACTAGTTAAATATGGCATGTATAGCTAGACTCACATATGCTATGGTAGTACTAGAACAGACTAAGCCATAGCTCTGATGCCAATCAAATACAACACCCCTAACCCGTATCCGTCACTGGAATGGGGTTGCGAGGCGTTATCGGACAAGACACAACTTCCGAACAATTACATAAACACTTAAATCATTATGAATGCATATTAATAATTTATAAAACACATAGTAATTTTTTTTGTATGAAACATTAACATTAAATGAACATCTCATTTCATACTCAAATCCTGTCATATTCAAAAACAGTCATACGAATATAATGTGTAATCATGCATTGAAACATGCAGTAACAATTAATAACTCGTAACTATTACATATACAACAAATACTGCATTAATAAATCTTATAAATACTGCATTAATAAACCACAACCAACTTTCAATCATTTTATTTCAACTAATTCATTATACAAACATATATCTCAACTATTATATATATATATATATATATATATAAATCAAACCAATTCATTATTTGCATATATATATATATATATATATATATGAAAATCAAATGTCGAATCATGATTAACTTACTAACATAATTCATATTCATTTCTTCACTTAATGCAAGCATATTGAATTCATCTTTATCACATACCATAACTGAAATATCTTATTACAAAAATACATAGCAAAACCAAATAAAACATGTTTCATGTATTTGTACATAGCATGGCTGAATCTTCAACCAAATATATCCTTTACCTAAATTCAACCTTTAACTGAATACACTCATCAACCAAATTAAACCATTACTATCAATTACAAAACATAGTTGAATCATTAAAAACCATGAGTAACATAACATGCATGATTCGTACTTATGCATATACCATAGCCAATTCAACCAAACCAAAGCCAAACATAATCATCATTAAATTTAAGCATGAGAACTGAGCTTAACTAAGTCATAACCATTTTTGCATGGCCTTTATACATAACCCAAGTCTATTATTTCAAAACACATCCAACCTATACATGCCATAGTTCCAAAATGCAACTTTATAAATTACCGAAGGCACTCGATAGCATGATAAGCTTCTCTGACGATTCCTGAGCTCGTAACTTGAATTCAAAATCTATAAAATAGAGTAAATATGAAAACACAGACTAAGCTATTATAGCTTAGTAAGTCAGCAAATAACAACTTAAAAATATAGTCGACTCTTTAAATTTAAACTAAGCTAATTTACTATATCAATGCCATATTTAATCTCAACTTATACATTCCATAACCCACACATTTTTAACATAACTATCACTTTGGCCGAATACCTATAAGGTTAAATTTTACAATTTTTAACATAACTATCACTTTGCCCGAATACCTATAAGGTTAAATTTTGCAATTTTTCATTCAAATATACTTCCACTCATTTACACAAGCTCACAAAACAAGATTTGACTACATATACAAACATCACTCATTTGGCCAAATACACAAGGTCATATATAACATCACATATGTGGCCGAATAAGCCAAATCATATATGTGCATGTTTAACAAACATTTCAATGACACTCAAGTTATTCATTCACAAGCTGAATACACATACCCTACACTATCATATTCACATTAAATCACAAACTTATAATTCCATGTAAATCATATACTTTCACATATAGAATTAGTTGAAACCAAATGTACATGCATATATTAACAAAGTGCAATTACTCTCGTACACAAATATTCCTAAATCAAAATATAATTTAACATACATATTCATAATATAAGGCCGAATATACTACTCAAATACACATATGTTCACATTGATAACTTGTAAAATTTAGCATAACATATCAAATGGCCAACTTACCTTAATTCAAATAGTGATCAACTAACTCATACCTGATCGTTTAGTTCGTCTTACACCTTCGAACACAACTTATCTTTGCCTGATGAATCATTCGAAATTGAATGGGACACTCGAACAATCACATATATCATACAATGCTAGCATCCCAGACATAGTCTTACATGTAATCACATATCGATGCCACTGTCCCAGACAGGGTCTTACTCGCACTCATATATGAGAATCACATATCGATGCCATAGTCTTACTCGTACACATAGATCGAAATCCTATGTCATGACATATGTATCCTAGCTATTACTAAGGTTCATACGGGGCTTTTGGTCATCGTAACTTGATCGAATCGAACTCGTAAACTTAATTCTCAATCGTATACACATTCGGTCATTAAGTATATAAAATCATAAAATTCAATTCAATATTTAAATCATATACATATTCAGAATTATTAACACTTATTTGCTTATAAACTTACCTCGGACGATATAAAACGGAATGGGACAACTAGTCGACAACTTTAGTTTTCCCCCGATCCAAATCCGATTTCTTTGGTTCTTAATCTAAAAATATTCAAATTAAGCTCATTCAAAATATTTTCATTTAATTTAGTCTAAAAACATACAAATGGGCAAATTACCATTTTACCCCTAACATTTACACTTTTCACAATTTAGTCCCTATTGCACAAAACACAAAATATGCAAAATTTCCTATACAATGTTTGACTGAATATTCCTAGTGTCCATACCAGTCCATATATTTCATTTATTTCACATTTTAGTCCTTCAAATTATTATTGCAATTAAGTCCTAATTACTCAAAATCATCAAAAATTCCCATACAAAATATATTAACCCAAAATATATCCTCCATATTTCATCATCAAACAACAAAAATCACAAGCTCTCATCAATGGCATAACTCAAAATATTCAGCAAAATAAAAAATTCGAGCATGGGTTTTGTAGTACTTGAAGCAACGATCTAAAAAACGTAAAAATTACCAAAAATCGAGCTAAAACTTACCTTGGATTGAGCTTGAGAAATGTTGAATCCTAAGCTCTTTTTCTTTTCTTCTTATTTTGTTATTTCAGCAAGAACATGATAATATGAAACCATGTTCTAATTTTTTTATGTTTTATTATTACAAGACATTTCATAATTTACCTATTTAGCCTTTGAAATAAAATTATAAAACCATGCACAATAAGGGCTCTATCGTCCAAATCACTTTTATATGATTTATCAATTTATGCTTATTTATACATATTATTATATATTTTACTATTATAATTCCTTAACAAATTTAATTAGAAAACATGTATAACATACCTACTACCGTCCACTAACATGCAAAATGGACTATTTACCACATGAATGCTTCCATTTAGAAAGCCACTAACAATTCAGCCCTTATACTTTAAACCACCAATGTAACACCCCAAACCCGGCCCAGACTTTATGGCTAGATCTGACGTGTCTCATTGGAACATTTTCGAAAACACATGTTCTGATCCTAAACCCTTCTTTAAAGAAATTAACGATAATTTTAAAAGACTAAAGTGAATGGAAGCTGTGCACCAGGTAGGTATCCGAAACAGAGGAGGTGAGCCATGAAGGCTGCTTAAGTACCAAGCTCTTGATTGGATCCAATCCTCGACATGCCCACAGCCATTGCCACACTTTAGGTTGTTGATAATTTTGAAAATAGCTCGAGATGGAGTTTGTTCAAAGTGATGTTTTAGTTAAAACGTTATAATTTATCTTTGTAGGAGTTGGAAACCAAGAGTTATTTAAAACGTAACCTAGGTCTAGCCCATTTTAAAACATTATTAGTAGCCCAAAATATAAAGTTTTAACCCAAACAATCCCAAAAAGAAAATAATTAAAATGGCCTTATTACAACCCAAAAACAGATAATAATATGTAAATAAAACTCATTTAAAAGAAAGTCCAACTGAACATCATGGCCACTCTGAATTCCCACCGGCTCCAAGTCTCCACATCAAGGCTCACCTGCAAGGTTTAGAATAAGGGGTGAGTTTGGAAAACTCAGTGTATAACAAGCCCTTTCAGAGCCCAAATCCATACATGCACAACTCAATTTCTACATATACTGGGCCGAAGCCTTTACATTTTACAATAACTGGGCCGAAGCCTTTCATAAATCATATCACTGGGCCGAAGCCTTTTTTTTTCTGTAAACAGTATGGCCCTTAGGCCCATTTCAATATCACAACTGTCAAGACATACATATATGCAGAAACCCCATTTGGGGAGACAACTCAACCCACCAACCGCTACTCTCCACCCGTGCCATCCAACACACCATGTGGGGAATAACTCAACCCACCCAACCAACACACCACTGGCAGCATAGCTGCTTAATCATATAACTGGAGGCCAAGCCTCTTTCGGTAACTGGGGCAAAAGCCCTTTTCGGTAAACTGGGGCAAAAGCCCTTTTCGGTATACTGGGGCAAAAACCCTTTTACACTTCCTCCAATCATATAAACCCAACCCATGCTTGTAATGATTATAACATGGCATACTGTATACATATCGTAGCATATCATGTGCATATCATGTGCATATCATATCATAGCATAAAATATCAATATCACAATCATCATATCCAGAATGAAACCCTAGGGGTATAATGGTCATTTTCAGCTAGGGGCAAAATAGTCATTTTTCATATTTAGGGGTAATTTCGTAATTGTATCATTTATTAGGGTTTTCCATGTTATTTATCCATTCCACGTGTTTAAACAGAAATTTTCAGCCTATTTTAGTGTAACCAAGTTATTGGGCCTAAAACCCCTAATGGGCCCTATGTGGCCAATTTAGTCATTTAGGCTCTTTTAGCCTATGTTACGCAACGGTTCTAACAGTTTTAACTAGCAATCTAACCGGTTCCCATTTTTACCAAATTTACCCAAATGAGCCCGAAAGTCCATTGGGCCCTACTTTAGCCCAACGAGGCCCAACTTACCAATTTGCTCGAAATCGTGCTCTTACCTGTTCCATCAACTTCGTTTGCTGCGTCTATCATAATCTTACTAACCCACATACCATCACGTCTTTACACATCATGAAAATACCGAAATTCGGTATTCCGGCTTTTAACAAGTATGAATCTAAGCTATTACGGGGATATGTTACACACCTGATTGACTACGGTTGCTCTCCTCACTCTACCACGTACTTGCCCTACATCATTTAGTAGCCATATCAAAACCCTAAACCAAAAGATAATCACAAGTTCTTATCAATACCATTTGGCCATTACCCTTAATGCCGTAGAGTGCTTACCTCTGCAAGATTCGACGATTCGAACCTAGTCTATTCAATACCGATTCTCCAAACCTTGCTGCTCCTCCAAAGTAGTCCCCTTTGCTTAGAACCGAATGATCTGTTGTTGCGAACGTTCCTAGGGATCTCCTTGCTTAGAACCGCCCCCTAACACGAACTACGAATAAACCCAATAGTTTAATGATATTCGGCTATCAACTATATATTAGAGGTGATTTTCGGCTTTTAATCAAAGTAGAAAGAAGGTAGAACTTTATGAGAAGAGGATGAAAGATTCGGCTTTTATATAGATTTGAGAGGTGAAAAGAGGAGTAGAGGTGAGAAGAATGAACGAAAAGAAAGAGTGGGATGTTGGTTTAGATGGAATCGGTACACTCAACCTCAGGGATTTCGACTTTTGGTGGTCATTCGACAAAGGTGATGAAAAGGGAAGAAACTAGTGGTTCGGTTTTGGCAAATGAGGAGAAGAAGATGGATAGAAGAAGTGATGATTTCGGCTGAAGAAGAAAAGAAGGTGAAGAAAAGATCCTAAGGTGCTTTAACCAAAAAGAAAACGGCACACTAAAAGTCCCTAATGCCGAAATACTAACACCCACACCCTCAGCTGATTTTTGCTTCCTAAACTCCTACATTCGGCCAACTCTTAGCCCTCATCAAATCCCAAAAATCTCTCCCCTTATCACTCCTAGAATCTAGCTTATGACCAATTCAAACCTCAATCCAATAGAGTTCCATTCAACTTCAACCTCTTGCATACACAAGACATAAAAATAAACGCCACTGGTACCTGCTCCATGATTCGAACCTTGGCCTTCTTTCCTCACTTACACGCCACATTTTTAGGAGACTAGTGGTGTCACCTAGCCACTCTACCAAAGCTCCTTTTGTGCTACATTTTACCCACATATTTTGATAAGGCCTCCTAACCAGAGCCCCTAATTCTTTAAGTCTAAAATTCAAAAATTCCATCGGGTTTTGGCCAACTCATGGGCCTTCCATAGGCCCATTTACACGCTCTAAACATGAATTTCACAACCAAATACCAACATTTAAAATTTCACGAAACATCTCACAAAATTACTAAGCCCCAAAAATCAGGATGTTACAACCAAATTTTAAATTTACATGATTAAGTCCTTTTATTTAATCAGGCACTCAAACAATAAAATTAAACCACAAAAATTTCAAAAATATTAACTCACACATAATAAACATAGAAACTAATTTTTAAAATATTTTTCTAACTCAGATTCGTGGTCTCGAAACCACCATTCCGATTAGGGTCTAATTCGGGCTGTTACAACTTGCCCCTTATTAAAGAGTTGAAATAATTATGGGCGGGTGTTGAAACATATGATGTCTTAAGAAAGGAGAACTTTTATTTATGTGTAGGTTGGTTGTGGACTATTAATGACTTCCCAGCTTATGCCAATTTATCTGGTTAGAGTACTAAAGGACGTTATGCTTGTCCTTGTTGTGCAGCGTAAACACGTTCAAAATGGTTCTATAATGGGAAGAAATTCTTTTATATGGGGAATCGTCGATGGTTAGATGGAAATCATAAATTTAGATTTCAAAGGACTCTATCTCATGGTACTGAAGAGTTCAAAGAAGCTCCTAAGCAGACCATTGGATCTGAAATCTTGTTTATGTTAAAAGATATCAATTTCAGTTATAAAATCAACCACCTAACATGCAAACAAAGAGAATACTGAGGGAGGCATATGTTGGCGATGTTGACCGGCAGAGTGATGATGAATCTGATGAAGAGAATGATCTTAATGAGGTAGACTTGTGGAAAAGAAGAAGCATTTTTTTAGTTACCTTATTGGGAACATCACATTTTGCGATATAATCTTGATGTCAGGCATATTGAAAAGAATGTTTGCGAGAACATCATCGGGACAATTTTGAATGTCGATAGAAAATTGAAAGATAATCTCCAGAGTCAACTTGATCTAGTTAACATGGGAATTTTGTGTGATCTTCATCCCCAATTACTTTTGAATGGAAAATCTCAGTTGCCGCATTTTATTTTTGCATTGTCGAAGAAAGAAAAAGATACGGTGTTGAAGGAGATAAAGGTCCCCAATACGTATGCATCAAATATCTCTTGATGTGTGAGTCTTAAAGATCGAAGACTATATTCCCTAAAATCACAGGATTATCACATCTTGATGCAAGATTTACTGGCAGTTGTTTTACGATGTTGTATGTCAAAAAAGGTGACGTCTTGTATAATTGAACTATCTAATATAATGAAAGCTATTTGTGGCAAAGTTTTGATTGTTGAAGAACTTGAAAAAGTACAAGATCGAGTTACCTTGACTTTATGCAACTTGGAGAAGATCTTTCCACCTTCGTTCTTCACTATTATGGTGCACTTGCTAATCCATCTCCCTCATGAAGCAAAACTTGGTGGACCGATTTTCTATCGGTGGATGTATCCTATAGAGAGGTGCTAATTTATTTGCAAAGGTTTTATTCATTCATGAATACACCTTTAATTATAACTTTTGATAATGTTGTTTATCGTGTTTAAGTTCCTATGCAAATTGAAGTATTCTTGTCATAATAAGCGTTATCCAGAAGGATTAATTGCTGAAGGTTACTTAGCAGAGGAGTGTATGACTTTCTGCTCTAGATATTTAGAAGATGTTGAAACAAGACTGAATTAACCAAGTATAAATACTGGGCTCACTGATAATAACTTAGCTGAAACTTATCTATTTTGAAGTTATGGACAATCAATCGATAAAGTTGAAATTGCACACTTAGATGATAGATCTTAGGTACAAGCACATTGATATGTTCTTTTTCACCATAATTCAGTTGAACCAATACGCAAGTAAGTTTTAGAATTTGATAAATATTCATCTTTTTAATATTCTTATCTTCTAACCAAGTAATCCACTTTTTAACCTAGTGAGTACAAACAAGTCTTGAGATCTCGTTCACGCTCCTGAAGATTACAATATCAAGAGATTCATAAGTTATTCACAAAATCTTTTCATGAATGGATAGGGCAAACGGTATACAACTGAAGCTTTCAATGACAAATAATAATGTTTTCGTATAACATTATAATTAATCAATTTACTTTCAATTCAATAGGTTTGGAGTGGAAAGGACGTCACTGAAGAAGTTAAATGGATTTCCCAAGGTCCAAATAGAGTAGTAAAAAGATATACTGCCTTCCTCATTAATGGATTCATGTTTTATACAAAATCTCGCAAAAGATTGAGGAGAACTCAAAATTGTGGAATAGTTGTTAATTCTTCAATTACAAGTTATGCTAGTTCTAGGGATAGTAATCCTATTGGGGGAAATGTGGAGTATTATAGACTTCTTACATACATTATTAAGTTGGATTACTTTGGAAAACGGAAGGTTGTCTTATTTCGATGTGATTGGGTTACTGTTAATATTGCTCGTGGAATTAAAAACGATCAATTTGGTTTTACAATGGTGAACTTCTCTCAATTAATTCACACGAGACAACAATTGATAAACAACCCGTATGTATTTTTTTCTCAAGTCAAACAAGTTTTTTATTTGAAAGATCCAACTGATGAGGGTTGGTATATTGTACTCTGTAACACCCCTAAAGATTTGTTTGACATGGGCAATGGAAGTAGAGATGACATTGACGAAAGATTAGAAACTTTTCCTTTTCCAGAACGAAACTTAAATGAAACTATCCTTAGTACTAGTACACAATTTCAATGGGTTCTGTAACATCCTGAAATTTTGAATTGGTGATTTTGCATGTTTGTCATAATTACATATTTGATGTATGAGGTTGGTAAGCTAGGGGTGTTTGGGGGTCTTTGAGAAGGCCTGGGTTAGAGCCTTGGCCTATAGAAGTTTTTATGTTTAGGCATTTAAAGGGATAGGGACTTTAGCCTATAGCCTTATATCTGATTGTGACTGCTTTACATCACAAAGAGAGGCGAGTCTGATGGAAGTGGCATCACTGGTAAGGCAAAGAGAGCTGGGGTTCGAATCTTGAAGGAGCTTTGGAGTGTTTATTTTTACAGTTGTGCCGTGGAGGTGGATGAGTTTTACCGAAACTCCTCAAGGTAGAGGGTTGAATCGGTCTTGAGGAGAAATTGGAGGGATAAGATGGATAGGTACGGTTTGGTGGAGTAAAATGAGGAAAAAATTGAGGTCTTTCAAAATGACCAAATTTGAATATCCCTGATGATCGAATTGGTAGACTTGTAGAGGGAATTCAACTAAAGTGTTATTTTTCTCGGTCTTGGGCTCTTCGTTTTTTTCTTTTCTTTTCACCAAATTCTTGTTCTAGCTGAATCCTATTCCCTCCTTTTCCCTTTTCCTTCAATCCTCCAATCCTCCTTAGCTGATTGTACTCTTTTATCATTCGGTTTTGCTTGTGGCATTCAACCATTCTTCTTCTTTCTCAATATCGTTCCCTTCTTCTCTTTGACCGAATCTAGCAACTATTGCTACTCATTCTTTTCTTTTATCAGCTTCTAATCTCTTTGTAGGCCAAATCCATTTACTCTCCTCTCCTCCCAAATCTTTCCTCTTTCTTCTGAATCCAACCATTCTTTCCCTAGAGACCGATTTTGACTCTCTTTCAGATCTCTTTGTTCTCGAATCCACTTGTTTTCTTTTGATCCCAATCGATTTTCCCTTTGACCGATTCTTTCTTTTTGCGTTTGAGTAGTTGAAGTCGACTTCTAAATTATTTCGATTCTTCGCACTTGGTTGATTGATACCCTTATCATCGATTTTCCATTCGATTTACCCATAAAGCCTTATAAGCTGAGTCTAGGGGGTTTGGAGTGAGTGGATCTTTTTCGTGTTGGGCAACTTCTAGCCTTTAGCCGTGGTAGGTTGGTAAGTGTATCTTGAACTTAAGTGCCGACTTCTTTAATTGAGTGATATAAATACTCTTTTCTTTTCAATTGCGCTTCGTTTTTTTGTTTGGCTCATGATTCTGTGTTTGCCCGAATGTTACTAAGGGTGCGCTTCTATTAAGGTAGGTGTGAACCGATTAAGTACCTCATTTAAGGGAGCATCTATTCTTGTGGTAAGAGTTTGAATCTTTGTGATAATAGTTTTGACATAAAAAGTACTCATGAATGTGAATAACTGGTTTTGTGAAGGTGAAACATTGGGAGGACTACATATTGTCGAAACAAGAGGGAATTTGGTGAATGGTTAGTAGGTTCTTGATCCCGAAGGTGGTTCGGCATCGACAACACTTCAAGTGTGTTATTCACATTATTAGATTACGAAGGCGAAATGCCAAAACCTCAAATGCCAAAAAGTCGACGAATCGAACGTTTGGCCACATGGGCGTGCAAACTCACATGTGATCGACTGAGGCCACGGATAGTAGCCCTACATCGGAAAACGACTATCATGAGCAGTTTCGTGAGTTTGGCCCAATGGGCCGTAGGCCGCTTGATGGGCCTTAGCCCATAACTGAGTTTCTGGACTGTGTGGTTGCATGTGTCGCTAGTCGACCATCGGCCTACTGATTGGCTTTCACTTACTTAGGCCCACACTGATAAATGATGAAAATGCCCTTAAGAGGCAAAATGACCAAAATACCCTTCATGGGTAAAATGACTGATTTAACTCAGTATGCTTTCTGAATTAATTTGTATGTCATGAATGCTCTGTATGTGTTATTTGTATCATGTTAGCCTGTCACTTAGTAGGCTTGTGACAGCCTTAAAACGACCCTAGTCGGAATGTGGTTTCGAGACCACAAAACCGAGGCACAAAAATAATTTAATATTTATTTTGATGCCTATTGTATGTGCCAATTCATGTGTGACATCTTAGGTGCTTCAATTTAGTATTATAATTATGAATTGCACCTAAAAGGGCTAAATTATGAACTTTGGAAATGTGCTAGACACATGTGTGATGACCTATTAATGCATGCATGAGAAAAAAATGGATTTGCATGTCAAATTGCCCACTTTTATGATAGTGGATGGTAATGATGAGGTTTTGGCATTTTGTGAATTGTTATTTAGTCATATATTAATAATAAAAGAAATTATTATTTAGTTATCATAAAATAAAAGATGAATTAAATAATAAAGATTTTGGGTGAAAAGAACAATGTGTTCATCTTTTTCTCTTCTCCATAGCCGAAACTCAAAGAAAGAAAATTGAAAATTCAAGCTAGATGGTTCGGTCATTACTTAGCCAAGTTGAAAGGTATGCTCATAATTTTTGCTTTTGAAATTTTGTGAATCAAAGATGGATGTTAAATCATTTGCTTAGTCTTGAATAAATTTTGAGTTTGGTTTTGCCATGGATATTCGGCCATATGAGCAAGGATGGGAGAATTGTGTTTTCCTTAATGCTTGTGTTAAATAATGGAATTTAGGTGTTGCTTGAGCTAGTTTAAGGGTCCTCTCCTTTGCCCATCATGGAATTCTTTGAGCTTTGGAAGATGTAGGCATTCGGCCATGTCAAATTTGGCTAAGGAATTGTTAAGTTGAAGCTATGAACTTATTAAAGCTTGTTAATGAACCTTATGGTGTTATATGCATGGAATTTTAAGTTGAACTTAGAAATTTTGGTTTTGTGGGAGAATACCGAACCTAAGGGCATTCGGTTCTTCAAGTATAGGATTTGTTTTGTTTTCGATTAGCAAATTGATTTTAGCATGATATTTAGTTTAATGAAAATGATTTGGGGTGAATAAAGGTTAATTTGGATGAGGTGAGCTCCTTAAATTGTTTATCGAAACCTAATTGTAAATTGAAATTAGTGAAGCATGTTAATTTCGGGTAATTAGTAATATGACAAGGAAAATGATGCTTTGATTTTGAAATTGAGTTCATGATGGCCGAATAAGCTCATTGTAGGTGAATGTTTAAATATTGAATATATCATTTGAGAATTTAAAAGAAATTGCCGAATGAATGCTAGTAAAAAGGAAATTTGATTTGTTTAAAATCAAACATGTCTTTGTTAATTGAGGAATGAATATACATGAATCTAGATTAGTTAAATCTTGTTATGAGTGACTAACATGAGCTAATTGCTTTCGGTTAAGGGTGTTTTATATTTAGCAAGCACATTTGGTTGAGTGATAAACCATGAAGTCTTGGTATGTTATGTTATGTGCCAAGGTAAAAGGGAGGAAGAATGCTTTTTGTTTGGAGAATTATGCATTCGGCTAGGGGCCCATGTTTCCCTTAAATGACATATGGATATTTGATATTATGCTTCTATACAAGAGTGAATTGCCGTGGCTAGTATGAGTTTTTGAACTCAAAATCTGACCTTATATGTGTTGATAATGCCGCATATTAAGTTGAGTAATTATATCTAGTTTTAGCTTAATTCTAAATGAATGTACATGCTAGATGCCACTTTGAAATAGGATAGAAAGGTTGTCTATGTTTATATTTCCGAATGTAAAATTAAGTAGCATGTTAGTAGTGTTAATGTCTTAATTTGTGAATAAGAACTTTAAAGAGTGAATTTGTATAAATCTGCTTGGTACAGCAACAGTAATATGTTTTGGAAAAATCACCATAAATTGTGGAAGCTGAATTAGAGGCTAAATAAATTATGTAATTAAAGCTCAATGAGTCTAGTTTCTTATAAAAGAAACCTTATAAGCAAAGGAATTTTCGATAAAGAGATTTTTAAAGTAGTGTGAGACAGTGTCAGATTGACTCCAAAATCCTCTGTTCTATTTTTAGAAAATCATTATAAATTGTAAAAAAAATCCATAAGATGTAATTTATATGCTTAGGATCCTTAATGAGTCTATTTTTCAAGAGAGGTATACAAGAAAATTTTCCAAGACCTGAACTAAAAGATAATTGAACTTTAGTACAGAAGGATCGGAACTGTCCGACAGTGAATCAGGGGTAACTTTGAGGATTAAACTGTATTAATTGGTCAATTAAAAAATTCTTGAAATTTTATGGTAGAAAGGTACATGAGTCTAGTTTCAGGGAAAATTTACGGAACTTGATTTGGAGTTTTGTAGCTCCAGTTATGAATAATTTAGTGAATGTTGCTCAGGAAGTCAGCTTGTAGTGACTTGTGGTATATATGTGATTGGCTGAATATGTATGTTTGCTATGAGAAGTATATGCGTTTCTTATTTGACTATAAGTGAAAATGATCAATTGAGATGTTTGAATAAGAATTAATGAAATTAAATATTTTATTTAGCTCAAGAGCATAGAGGGACAAGTTCGGATAAAGGGAAGGCTAAAGTGGTCGAATAGCTAACTCATAGTTGCTCGGGAAAGTTCAAGGTAAGTTTTGAGTAACTGAATTTGGTATTTAATTTAAAATGCCATGATATACATGCATGATAGTTGAACGATGTCCCATTGAGAAAGAAACCTTATACATGTTTGCTATATAGCCGAATGGCTCATAGAGAAAGAAACTGAAATTGGGATTTGAAATGTATTGCTTATGTATGTTTGCTCATTGGGCCGAAAGTCTAGAAAAAGGAGTATACCTGTATGAGTTTTGAATGATATTTACGACATAAAGTCAATGAGCATGTTATATGTTTGTATGCGAATAAATTGATTGAATTACAAATGTGATCTTGCTATGTGAAATGTGACAACATGTGAATACTTATGTATGAGACTTTGTGAGGTGAATCCGGGATTAAAGACCTGATGACTATATGTGGAGACTATGTCCGGGTTAAGACCCGAAGGCTATATGCGGAGATCATGTCTGGGTAAAGGCCCGATGGCTATGTGCGAAGATTATATCCGGGGTAAAGGCCCGATGGCTATGTGTAGAGATTTTATCCAAGCTAAACGTCTCGATGATGATGCAAGTAAAGTCTAAGACTAAAAGACTTCATGGTAACAATTGCTAATGAATGCGCTTAAAGCGCTAAGTTGTATAGGTATGTACCCTAAGCTTATATGCAAGCTTGTTTTGGACCAAATCATACGGTCATTATACGATTGCTTATGTGAGTATGAAATGAGACTATTAAATTGGTTATCGTGCAATTGGTCAATGTGAAATGTTATGTGAAATTATGCAATACGTCTATATTTACATGAGCTCACTATTAAGTGAAAGTTATCTGCCTGTTGTATATGATGAGAATGTGTATATTCGGTTAAGGGGTGACATACCCAAAGAAGTGGGAAACGAAAATGCGAACAACTATGTTATAATTTGATTTTTATCCGTTGTCATTGCTTAAAACTTACTAAGCATTGTAATGCTTACTCCGTTTACTTTGTTTCCTCTATTTTATAGATCTCTTTTTTAAGCTATGGATTCGGGGATTGAAGCTTTAAATCACCTACACTATCGTCGTTATTTTGGTACATTCGATAGTTATTTTGAGACCAATGGCATGTATAGGCTAATCTCCTTTTGTTAAACCGAATTATATTTTGTGTTGTAATTATCCTAGCCACGCGAAAATGGCTTGTTTAATCTCTAAGTTGAGTATATGTTTTTGATAAAATGTTATGCAAATTATTACTTTAATGCGAATAGGATTGCTTACTACCTAAGAAATTCAATTGTACTTAGAGACTCTATCATACCTATTGGTAAGTAGTCACTTTGCAACTATGATAGTACTCCTATAGTGATCGAACGTAATATGGTTGCATTAGTTGAAGCTTTTGAAAGGTAGATTGTTCGGAAATAGAAATTTAAGTAAATCATGAATCGTAATATAATGTACAATCGAATCTATGCTTGATATGTATCTATGAAATTTGGTAAGTTACGTTTAGTTTAGTAATACCTCGATATCCTATTCCGGCGACGAACGGGGGTATAGGGTGTTATAAGGCTGCATTGCATGGGGGATGGGGTTTATGTTTATGGAGGAAGTGTACTGTTCTAGCAGCTTCGCTGCATTATTCTGTTGGCTTATAGCCTAATATTCTGGCAGCTTTGCTGCATTTTATCAGTAATGTCATATCAGTACTACACTTTGGAGTTCAGGGTTGGGTGGGTTGATTATATCCCCACGTGGAGTGATGGGCTGGACAGAGCTAGAGTGTAGAGGATGGTTGGGTAGGATTCTGTTTGCATGCTTTATTGTTCTATATTTAGCTTAGGTCCAAATTGATTCTGTAAGACTATTATGCTCGAGAATATACACTGAGTTTTCGTAAACTCACTCATTTATTTTACTGTACATGTAATCCCGAGGTATAGACGGTTTGTTGCCGCGAGAGACTTGGAGACGGCCACACTTCGCTTCTTTATTACTTTAAATTTAAATTTACTTTAATTATTATTTTATTTTGAGGCTATAATAAGGCCGCTATTTAACTTTTAAACTAAAATATTGGGTTTATCTATTTCATTCAAAACCCGTTAGCTCTAGGGCGTGATTTTAACAAAAGATGTTTGTTTTCAAATACCACAGTTTCAATTAATAAGAATATAAGCAAAGCTTCCGCAAACAACACGTTTTCAAAAGTAAATTACTTTTATAACCAGATTTATCAAGATAGACGGAATGGTGATCTCTTTCAAATTAAAAAGGGTTTTTCAACAAATCAAGTCAGAATAAGTTCACAATTTCAAAAAGCTTCAATGTGACACCTCTAAATGCAGCCATCTACTACTAAAAGTGTGGTTGCCAAGTCTCCGGTACCAAATCTGTAAGTGTTCTAATTACTGTTATCTATTTAAATATTGAATATTGAGATCGTTATAAACACGAGACTATGCTATGACACTTTAGATAGGGTAGATTGAGATTGTAGGAGACTGAAAACTATAGTGTGATCTGGATCTGCGAAAACAAACTTTAAACTTCTATTTCCATAAGACATTCCTAATAATGATTTAAACTGTAAACTAATTCATAAAACTTCTAAATCAGATAATACGTGAATCAACAAAAGCACTAGAGGTGGAATAGGTCGTGGTAGAGGCGTGTAAATGGTAGGGCAGGGTCCTCGGCATCGGGCCACGTACCAATGTTGAGGCTATAGAAGCACCGACTTCACTCGTTATCGAAATTAGATCACACGATCGAGCAGCTGAGGACGATGCACTGTCCCAAGCTATGCTACGGATACTGAAAAGGGTCGCTAGGTCCAATAATGGAGCTATGAACCGTGGGTCCATTACTGAACGATTGCGGTCAAACGGGGCAGATATTTTCAAGGGCATTGCTGGGGTAGCCCCTACTATGGCTGAATATTGGCTGGAAGCCACAGAATGAATTATGGATGATCTCGACTGCACCTCGGAGCAGAAGTTAAAAGGTGCAGTGTGTCTGCTGCGAGACGAAGCTTACCAATGGTGGCTCACTGTGAAAGAGGGAGCACAGCCTGATCAGTTGACCTGGGAATTCTTCAAGTCTGGGTTCCAAGGGAAGCATGTGGGCACTGGCTATGGTGACGCTCGTAGGAAAGAATTTTTAAACCTGGTGCAGGAAGATAAGTCAGTATCTAAGTATGAGGTAGAATTTCTGTGACTCAGCAGATATGCTCGTGGAATAGTGGCTACTGAACATTAGCAATGTGTCCGGTTTGAGGACGGTCTCAAGGATAGTCTTCGAGTGTTGATAACTCCACAGAGGGAGCAAAACTTTACATTACTGGTCGATAAAGCCAAAATTGCTGAGGAAGTTAAACGGACAGAGCGTCAGAACCGAGATAAGGAAAAAAAATATAAGAGGGGTGCGGAGCGCCCTAACACTGCTCAGAGACCGGGGAAAAGGGTCAGATATGATGGGCCAGTCAAAACTGGGCCCCCTACTACTACTGGACCACAAGCGTGTGCTGATTGTGGGAAAAGCCACTACGGAGATGTTGGAAAAGGACTGGATCCTGTCTTAAATATAGTTCAATGGGACATCGTATTAGGGACTATTTACGCAGGCCAGAGGAGATGCAAGCAACTAGTATGGGTAATGTGCAGCCACCGAGGGGTGGTTAACAATAGCCTAGAGGTTGGGGTCAGGCCAGAGATGGAAATGGTATGGGTCGTGGTTGTGGGGCACCTGGCAGAGGTGTTGGTACTACAGAGGTGAGGCAACCAGCGTTAGTGTATGCTGCACGCCATCGTGAGGATGGGGACGTACCGAATGTGATAACCGGTACGTTCCTTATTTATAGCTTGCCTTATACTGCTTTGATTGATGTGGGGTCCACGTACTCATATATTGCATGTACTGTATCCAAGAATTTTGGTGTAATGTGTGAAACTACTGATAGGGAGATTACTGTACTGAGTCCTCTAGGACAGTTGGTTAGGGTGAATAAGCTGTTTAAGGAAGTGCCTTTAGAGGTTCAGGGAGAAACCTTTCTAGCGGACTTAATGAAACTCTCCTTTGGTAAGTTCGACTTGATTTTAGGAATGGATTGTCTAGTAAAGCATCAGGTGACTCTAGATTGTGCTGCTAAGTGGGTGGTATTAAAGACTCCTAAGGGTAGTGAGATAGTGGTTATTGGGGAACACCGTGACTATTTGTCCAATGTGATTTCTACCTTGCGAGCTAAGAAACTAGTGCGCAAAGGGTGCGAAGCATATTTAGCATATGTCAGTGATTCGGAATCCAAGGGCCTTTCTGTCAAATACTTAAGAGCAGTTAAAGATTTTCTTGATGTATTCCCTGATAACTATTAGGATTACCGCTGAACCGTGAAGTGGAATTGGTAATAGAGTTGTTGCTTGGTACGACTCCGGTGTCCATTGCCCCATATAGAATGGCACCGAAGGAGTTGGTTGAACTCAAAGCTCAAATTCAAAAACTATTGGGTTGAGGATTTATACGACCTAGAGTGTCTCCATTGGGAGCACCGGTCTTATTCGTGAAGAAGAAGGATGAGACCATGCGCATGTGTATAGATTACCGGCAGTTGAACAAACTAACCATAAAAAACAAGTACCCCCTACTAAGGATTGATGATCTATTTGATCAACTTCGAGGAGCCGCGGTCTTTTCTAAAATAGATCTCCATTCTGGTTATCACAGACTGAGAGTGAAGAAGGCGGGAGTGTATAAAACAGCGTTTAGACGCGATATGGGCATTACGAGTTTCTGGTTATGCTGTTTGGGCTAACAAATACGCTAGCTGCTTTTATAGATTTAATGAACTGTGTCTTTCAACCTTATCTGGACTGGTTCGTGGTGGTTTTTATAGATGACATCTTGGTGTACTCGAAAACCGAGAAAGAGCATGATGAGCATCTTTGAGTAGTTCTGCAGATATTGAGGGAAAAGCAGTTGTATACCAAATTTAGTAAGTGTGAATTTTGGCTGCAAGAAGTGACATTTTTGGGTCACGTCGTGTCTGCTGAAGGGACTAGAGTTAATCAACGAGAAATCGAGGCTATTCTGGACTGGAAATCGCCTAGGAATGTATCTAAAATATAGAATTTTTTGAGTCTGGCTGGGTATTGCAGACGCTTTGTGGAAGGGTTTTCCTTAATTGCTGCACCTTTGACTAAATTACTGCGTAAGGGAGTACCATTTGTATGGACTGAGAAGCAATAGGAAAGTTTTGAGAAATTGAAGAAGATTCTGACTGAAGCCCCTGTGCTGATACAGCCAGAGTTTGGGAAGGATTTCACTGCCTATAGTGATACATCACACGTTGGGTTAGGATGTATGTTGATGCAAAAGGGGAAGGTGGTTGCTTATGCGTCTTGCCAACTTAAAACTCATGAGGTGAATTACCCCACACATGATCTAGAGTTGGCTGCAGTGGTTTTCATGCTTAAAATTTAGAGGCATTACTTATATGGTGAGAAGTGTACCATTTACACGGATCACAAGAGCCTTAAATACCTTCTCACCCAGAAGGAGCTTAATCTGAGATAGCGAAGGTGGATAGAATTACTGAAGGATTATGATTGTTTAATCGAATATCATCCTGGCAAAGCTAACGTAGTAGCCGATGCACTGAGCCGTAGGGCTATGTCTGATCTAAGGGCAATGTTTGCACGCCTAGGTTTGTTTGATGATGGGGGAATATTGCTGGAGCTACAAGTTAAACCGATGTCGACTGAGAGGATTAAAGATAAGAAACTGGTAGATGAGACGTTGATTCCTCGCTTCTGCCAGATTGGAAATGGGGTAACTTCTGATTTTGGACTAAATAAGGAATGGGTGTTATGTTTCCGTGGCAGAGTTTGTATTCTAAAAGATTCTGAACTGAGACAATCTCTACTAAAAGAGGCGCATAATAGTCCATACACTATGCATCTTGGAGGGAACAAGATGTACTGAGACTTACGTGAATTATATTGGTGGCTAGGACTTAAACGTGAAGTTATTGAGTTTGTAGGCAAATGTATGACATGCCACAGGTTAAAGCTAAGCATCAATTGCTTTCAGGGTTACTGCAACTGGTAAAGATTCCTCTTTGGAAATGGGAAAGGGTTACCATGGATTTTGTTAGTGGGCTGCCCTTAATGCCTACTAAGAAAGACTCGGTATGGGTTATAGTAGACCATTTGACTAAATCCACTCATTTTATACCGGTTGGAATGGACCACTTACTGTAGAAATTGGCAAAGTTGTATGTGGCAGAGATTGTGAGACTGCATGGGGTGCCAGTGTCTATCATATCTGACAGAGATCTGCGTTTTACGTTTAGATTCTGGAAAAAGTTACATGAAGCATTGGGTACAAGGCTAGACTTTAGTACTGCATTTCACCCTCAGACGGATAGACAGTCAGAGAGAGTGATTCAAATCTTGGAAGATATGCTTAGGGGTCGTGTAATTAATTTTCGAGGTAGCTGGGAAGACTACTTGCCGTTGGCAGAATTCGCATACAACAACAGTTATCAATTCAGCATTCAGATGGCACCATACAAAGCGTTGTATGGTAGTAGGTGCCGTACTTCTACGTGTTGGACTAAGCTAGGTGAGCGGCGAGTTCTAAGGCCTGAATTGGTATCTGATACTGAAGATAAGGTGAAGCTGATTCGGGATCAGTTGAAGGAAGCTTCTAACAGGCAGAAGTCCTATGCAGACCTTAAACACCGTGAGATTGAATATTCGGTTTGAGACTTGGTCTTTCTCAAGGTCTCTTTATGGAAGAAGATATTAAGATTTGGACGTAAAGGTAAGCTGAGCCCTAGTTTCATTGGACCTTATCGGTACTAAAACGTGTTGGACCAGTTGCCTATCAACTGGAATTGCCTCCGAAGTTGGACAGAATTCATGACGTGTTTCACGTTTCCATGCTGAGACGATATCGATCTAATCCCACACATATAGTACTAGTCGAGGAAATTAAAGTTAGGCCTGACCTAACCTTTGAGAAGGAGCCAATTCAAATTTTAGTCCGTGATGTGAAAGTACTGAAAAAGAAGTCAGTTCCACTGGTTAAGGTGCTTTGGCGGAATCACAGTTCTGAAGAAGCCACTTGGGAACCTGAAGAGGCAATACAACGACAATACCCTTACCTATTTTGACGAGGTAAATTTCGAGGCTGAAAATTCTTTAAGGGGGTAGAGTTGTAACATCCTAAAATTTTGAATTGGTGATTTTGCATGTTTGTCATAATTGCATGTTTGATGTATGAAGTTGGTGAGTTAGGGGTATTTGGGGGTCTCTGGAAAGGCCTGGGTTCGAGCCTTGGCCTATGGAAGTTTTTATGTTTAGACACTTAAAGGGATAGGGACTTTAGCCTGTAGCCTTATATCTAATTGTGATTGCTTTGCGTCACAAAAAGAGGCGTAGTCTGGTGGAAGTAGCGTCACTGGTAAGGCAAGGAGAGCTGGGGTTCAAATCTTGGAAGGAGCTTTGGAGTGTTTATTTTTGCAACTGTGCCGTAGAGGTGGATGAGTTTGACCGAAACTCCTCAAAGTAGAGGGTTGAATTGGTCTTAAGGAGAAATTGGAGGGATAATGTGGATAAGTATGATTTGATGGAGTAAAATAAGGAGAAAATCGAGGTCTTTCAAAATTTGAAAAGTGATGACCGAATTTGAATATCCCTGATGATTGAATTGGTAGGCTTGTAGAGGGAATTCAGCTAAAAGTGTTGTTTTTCTCGGTCTTGGGTTCTTTTTTTTCTTTTCATTTCACCGAATTCTTCTCTAGCCGAATCCTATTTTATCCTTTTCCCTTTTCCTTCAATCCTCCTTAGTTGATTGTACTCTTTTATCATTCAGTTTTACTTGTGGCATTCAACCATTCTTCTTCTTTCTCAATATTGTTTCCTTCTTCTCTTTGACCAAATCTAGCAACTGTTACTACTTATTCTTTTCTTCTATCGGCTTCTAATCTCTTTGTAGGTCGAATCCATTTACTCTTCTCTCCTCTAAATCTTTCCTCTTTCTTCTAATTCTAACCATTCTTTCCCTAGAGATCGATTTTGACTCTCTTTCAAATCTCTTTGTTCTCGAATCCACTTGTTTTCTTTTGTTCCCAATCGGTTTTCCCTTTGACTAATTATTTCTTTTTATGTTTGAGTAGTTGAAGCCGACTTCTAAATTGTTTTGGTTCTTCCCACTTAGTTGATTGATACCCTTATCATCGATTTTCCATTCGGCTTACCCATAAAGCCTTATAAGCCGGGTCTAAGGGCTTTGGAGCGAGTAGTTCTTTTTTGTGTTGAGCGACTTCTAGCCTTGAGCCGTGGTAGGTTGGTAAGTGTATCTTGAACTTTAGTGCCGACTTCTTTAATTGGGTGAATAAATACTCTTTTCTTTTCAATTGCGCTTCTTTTTTGTGTTTGGCTCGTGATTCTGTGTTTGCCCGAATGTTGCTAGGGGTGCGCTTCTATTAAGGGAGGTGTGAGCCGATTAAGTACCTCATTCAAGGGAGCATCTATTCTTGTGGTAAGAGTTTGAATCTTTATGATAATAGTTATGACATTAAAGGTTCTCATGAATATGAATAACGGTTTTGTGAAGGTGAAATATTGGGAGGACTACATATTTTTGAAAGAATGGGGAATTCGGTGAATGGTTAGTAGGTTCTTGATCTCGAAGGTGGTTCGGCATCGACAACGCTTCAGGTGTGTTATTCACACTATTAGATTACGAAGGCGAAATGTTGAAATCTCAAATGCCGAAAAGCCGACGAATCGAATGTCTGGCCACATGGGCGTGCGAATGCACATGTGATTAGCTGAGGCCACGGATAGTGGCCCTACATCGAAAAACGGCTATCACGAGTGGTTTCGTGAGTTGGGCCCAATGGGCTGTAGGCCATTTGATGGGCCTTAGCCCATAATTGAGTTTCTGGACCGTGTGGTTGCATGTGTCGCTAGTCGACATCGGCCTATTGATGGGCTTTCACTTACTTAGGTCCACACTGATAAATGACGAAAATGCCCCTAGGGGGCAAAATGACCAAAATACCCTTTGTGGGTAAAATGACTGATTGAACTCATTATGCTTTCTGAATTAATTTGTATGCCATGAAATGCTCTTTATGTGTTATTTGTATCATGTTAGCTTGTCACTTAGTAAGCTACATTGCATGGGGGATGGGGCTTATGTTTATGGAGGAAGTGTACTGTTCTGGCAGCTTCGCTGTATTATTTTGTTGGCTTATAGCCTAATATTCTGGCAGCTCTGCTGCACTTTATTGATAATTTTGTATCGGTACTATACTGTAGAGTGCAGGGTTGGGTGGTTTGATTATATCCCCACGTGGAGTGATGGGCTAGACAGAGCTGGAGTGTAGAGGATGGTTGGGTAGGATTCTGTATGCATGCTTTACTGTTCTGTATTGGGCTTAGGCCCAGATTGATTCTGTAACACTATTATGCTCGAGAATACACACTGAGTTTTCGTAAACTCACCATTTATTTTACTGTACAGGTAATCCCGAGGTATAGACGGTTTGTTGCCGCGAGGGACTTGGAGACGACCACACTTCACTTTTTATTGCTTTGAATTTAAATTTACTTTAATTATTATTTTATTTTAGGGTTGTAATAAGGTCGTTATTTAAATTTTAAAATAAAATATTGGGTTTATCTATTTCATTCAAAACCCGTTAACTCTAGGGCGCAATTTTAACAAAAGATGTTTGTTTTCAAATACCATGGTTTCAATTAACAAGAATATAAGCCAAGCTTCCGCAAACAACACGTTTTCAAAAGTAAACTACTTTTATAACCGGATTTATCAAGATAGACGAATGGTGATCTCTTTCAAATTAAAAAGGGTTTTTCAACAAATCAAGTCAGAATAAGTTCATAATTTCAAAACACTTCAATATGGCACTTCCAAATACGACCATAACATCTAGGCCATGTTTGGGGCGTTACAGGTTTGCTAGGATGTGTATAAAGATATTTATGAATCATGATGTAGTGAAAAAGTGATGGGAGGCGCAAAACTCAAGGACGTACGACATACGTTATTAAAGGATTTATGCGATCTAAATTCTGTGGAGCATGTCAAAGTATCTAGAAGCAGTCATGGTCAGCCTATTGGATCATAGTATGAAATGCCAATATGTTGCCAATCAACTATGAGTCATGGCATCATATGCATGATAGTAAAAAATATTAAGCTCTTGATAATATTAAGGTAATAACGTGAATGTAATTTATAATACTTTGGTTTAAGTTTCATTTATATTTACTTTCTAAACTTGTGTTATTTGCAGGAGAGATTTGCTTTAGAGGTCTCAGATAATTATGTGAAGAAAGCATTAGGAAAGAAATGAAGACCATAAAAGTAATTTAAAGAAGGAACATTTTAAGAAAAATATAAGCCTCAAAGAGAAATTGCAAAATGTCTCGTCGGGAATGCTGAGGTACCAATGGGAAGATGTAATTAGATTTTGGAATTCAAAGAAATGACAGGTATTACGTACTTCCAAACTCTTATAATTATTTCGGTTTATAGTATTTACTATATACTTAATAATAATTTCATAATATAGGATCGTGAGCGAGTTGGAACTACAAGTAGGCAAAAACAAAAATTCACGCACACAGTTAGGTCGAAAAGTTTTGCTTGTGTAGCTGATTACGAGGTATTTTGAATTTATTAATTGTGTCAAATATTAATTACTTTCTACTAAATAATATTTTTCCTACTATATTGTAGGAACTGTCGTCTGGTCAAAAAGTTGGACACCTTCAACTTTTTGACATTACACATAGAAAGAAAGATAAATCTCCTATGACCACTGAAGCCGCAAAAATTATAGTATATTTACTTAATAAAATTTGAATTATTTTAAATATTTATCATGTTTTATTATAATGGTTTAATTTGTCATTTGTAATGTAAATAATGCCAAGTTATGTTGCATTTGTTTGATTATATATTTCATTTCTAACTCCTTCATTGATTTATTAGGAGAAACTAAAAGATAAAAGGGAGGAGTATAAAGCGATCGCTTTAAGTGATAGTTTTGTTAATCTGGACGAAATTGATACCCGAATTATTACTGAAGTTTTGGGTCCTGAAAGGTATGGTCGGGTTCGATTTCAAAGATCTTTTGTTAACCCAACCCAATATTTTGGATCCAGCTCGCAACAATACATGCCTTCGACGAACCAGGCTCAAGTTGAAGTTTAAAGGTTAAGAAACCAGATGGCTCAGATGCAAGCGAGCATGGTTGAGCAAATTGCTCAACTTAAAGCGGAGGCAGCATCGAGAGAAGCAAAAACTCAAATAAACTATGATGAATTCAAGCTACAACTTAAAGTAGAGACAGCGACGGAAGCAGATGCAACAAGAAAATATGACGAATCCAGATACAACTTCAAAATATGATAAAGATGTTTCAGCAGAATTAATCGTAGAATCCACCATCTTAGACTTTTGTTTTCTTATTGTGAGAATATATAACTTTTGAATATATTTTGTTATTTCATTTATTAATTTAGATCATATGAAACAAAATGGCATTTTCTATGTTTCGTGATAGTATCATTTAGATTTGAAGTCTTTGGTTGGATTTGATGTTACAGTAAGATATGTTGAAAATTCGAGTTCTATATGAAATAAAATGTCCTAGAAAATTCTGTTAAAGTTAGTGGCGTTTTTCCTCACAAACGTCACTAAAGATCATGGTATTTAGCAGCGCTTTTCCTACAAACGCCGCTAAAGAACATTATCTAAAAATGCCGCAAAATTTAGCGGCGTTATCTTTAGCGGCATTTTTTGCGGCACTTATCAAAACGAAACAAATTGTTTTAATGGCGCTTATAGGACCAAAAAAATACTACTAAAAACATGTTTTGCTGTAGTGGTTTCTATAATATTTTATACTTGAAAACGAAATATCCATTAACAAATTCAGAGTCTATTGTAGCAAACAAAAGAAAATCTAGGTTGTGCCTTGCCTTGACTTAGCAACTAAAGAATGACTATGGGAGTGGCAATGAAGAACAACAGCGGAGGCAAAAGATCGATAATGGCAACGAAGAGCAGAAGAGACTAACGACGACCAAAAGAGGAGCTACGTGTTATGTTTTATTGATTTAAGAAATTAGGAGTAAAATTTCAGGGCTTAGTTGTAAAAGACATTTAATGACGTTTGTAATTAAAACGCCACAAGAGCGGGTTTTTATTTTAAAATGTCACTATAGAAGTAACCTATATAAAAACGCCACTAAATAGCAACTCTAAGGCGACACCTATTTTACAAATGCCGCTATTTTTTTATGTTTAATATGATGTTTTAATTTGAAAAAAATTTCAAAGCGTTGCAGCGTTTTCCCTTAAAACGCCACTAAAATTAACCTATTGTGGAGTTTGTCTAAACAAGTGTCGCAAAAATATAAAAACTAGCAGCACTTGACTTAAAAGCGCCGTACCTGTTCTATTGTAGTGGATGCAACTTAATTGCTATATATGTTAGCATTTTTGGACCCAAAAATCTCAGACTTTTTAATACATATTTTGGGGGATTCTTAGTAACAATTGTCTCATACCTAATCCAAGGGTAACAATTGTTAAAACAAGATAACTGTCAAAGTATTAATAAAGCTAGTCAACATAGTACAAAATAAGCGTACTATGTTATGATACTTGATCACAAAACAAAAAGTAAACGAAGGGTTAAGCTACAAGTATTATCCCTTCACGGGGACTTTTTCGTTCTTCTTCTTCAACTATCACATTAACAGTAATCAAAGATTTTATTTTTTTAATTTTATATTTGCATTCATCAATGTTTTGAACATTGCTTCTGGAAAAGGATTTTGATGTTTCAGCTTCCTTCGATTAAAATGGATGATACTAAAATTGTTCATGGCTCGAGTCAAGCTCTAACAAAATTCTAAACTCAATTGATAGGCTCGGGTTGACTTGACTTAAAAAATAGACTTAAATTTTGCTCAAGCTTGACTCGGATAAAAATGTTAAAATTTCAGTCCGCCTATGTTTTTTTACAATATCTAAATAATAACAAAATAATAGTGACATCACAGTGAAATAACAACAAAATAATGAGAAAACAATAGCAAAACAATATTTTTTTTTTTTTTGCAAATTTGAGTCGAGCTGAGCCCGGGCCAAAAAACCTTACCCAAGACTCAACCCATTTTCTAAATGGGCTTTTTTTTACCCAGTCCATTTTGGGCCTCTATTTTTACCCAAACATTTCCACTTTTCGGGTGGGCTTTCGAGCTGAGATGGGTGGTTCGGCCCATAGACAGGTCTAGATGATACTAAAGCTTAAAAAATATAAATAAGGCATAATAACTTATTTAACCTTTTAATTTTATAAAAAATTATTTTAACCTTTCATTTAATTTTTCGTCTTTTTTAATATTTAAATTTGTGTTTTTTATCCAATCACCCAAAATGGATGAAAAAGTTAACTTTTTTAACTTTGTTAACATGGTCTACACATGAGTTGCTATGTGGATAATACGTCGATATTTAATTAATTTTTAATATTTTAAAAATTTTAAAAAAATTATAAAAACTATTTTCAAATATTAAAAATCATTAAATTTACTAAAAAAGTATAAAAAGTATTTTTTTAATATTTTATAAAATTTTAAAAATTAACTAATTGTTGGAATGTAATTTATGTGTATGTCACATCAATAAAATTAATTAATTTGGAGTAATTTGACAGAAAATGCAAATTAAAAAATTAAATTAAATAAAAAATTAAAAAATATTTTTTTTATAAAATTAGGGGTAAAAAAATTATAAAGCCTATAAATAGATAAAGGATAGAATAGATTGATGATGAGGCACTGTGTCGGGCAAAAATGATTTATTTCGGCCGAGAAGACCAAAAAGCCACTGCAACTCTCAACTTATTTACTTTTAACTCACTGCCATTTAAAGTACAGACAAAATGATGAGCCTTCTCCTTCACATTCACTGCCCGCATTGCATCAAAGTCTTACGTCTCTACCTTTCCTTCCTTCTCCACCCATCTGCCAATAGGACTTTGACTTACAGGCAGCCATTATATTTGGTCTCCCTATCAATTTAAAATATACTCATTTATTAATTCATCATTAACCTACTCTCACAACATCCCCTTCATCAATTAAAATTCCTTATCTCTAATCATTTCCTTATCAATGCAGATTTGCATAATTTGAGGATTCTAGAATTTGTTTTTTTTTACTCCTATGTTTTTTGGTTCTTGATCAGACTGAAATCTGATAGCTTGGGTCTTGTTTATTTTCTCTTGTAGCTGTAAAAATGCTTTTTTCTTTTACTATTTCAGTGATGAAATTGTTGATCACTCATCAGTCATTGAAACCCTGATGATAGAAAGACCCAGATTCTGTTTCCTGGTAAAACTTATCGATTTTGTGAGCCGATTGGAGTTATCATCTTCTGTCTCTGGTGAGTGCCTGTGTTTGACCCTTCACATGATGTTGAAGCATATACTTAAATCTTTTTGCAGTCATCATCAATTCCAATTTGTTGATGAATCAATTCTTATATTTGTTTTGGTATGTTCTGTTAAGACTGCATCCTATATGGATGCTGAGATCATGTTCTAAACTCCTATTCATTATATTCTACTTTGTTTGTAGTTGAAATTTATATGATAAAGCATCTACAAGTTACATTTTCTTCTCATCAGATTGCAGTATTTAAATTCCAAGTTCTACAATCAGTGTTGAATAGATTTGGATTTTGGCATCTCATCCAATTCTCAAGGCATTAAGAAAGTTCCTGTCTGGCATTACCTACATCAGTAGGCTATTTCCCTAGTTTCTGAGCATTTACGTGTGATGATCTACATTGTGATAGTTAGAGGGTAGGCAATTCGATGTCAATCATATGTGGTGTCCCACTCCTTGAATGTGTTTACTGTCTGGCATGTGCACGGTGGGCATGGAAAAGATGCCTCCATACGGCTGGTCATGACAGTGAAACATGGGGCCTTGCAACTGCTGAAGAATTCGAGCCTGTCCCACGACTATGCCGCTATATTCTAGCAGTCTATGAAGAAGATCTTCGACACCCCCTTTTTGAACCACCTGGTGGCTATGGGATCAACCCAGATTGGTTGATTCTCAGGAAAACTTATGAAAACACTCAAGGACGTGCTCCTCCGTATATATTATATCTTGATCATGATCATGCCGATATAGTCCTTGCCATTAGAGGTCTTAATTTGGCAAAGGAGTCTGACTACCAAGTGCTTTTGGATAATAAACTGGGGAAAAAGAAATTTGATGGTGGATATGTTCATAATGGACTTTTGAAAGCTGCTGGATGGGTTTTGGAGGCGGAGTGTGATATCTTGAAGGAATTGGTGGAGAAGCATCCGAATTATACTTTGACGTTTGCAGGACATTCTCTTGGTTCGGGTGTAGCAGCCATGTTGGCATTGGTGGTTGTTCAGCATCATGATAAACTGGGAAACATCGACAGAAGGAGAATTAGGTGTTATGCTATTGCACCTGCAAGGTGCATGTCACTAAACTTAGCAGTCCGATATGCGGATGTCATCAATTCTGTGGTTCTTCAGGCAAGCTGTTTCTTTTCCTTTTTGTTTGACATTATTGTGTTATAGGAATGATACTAATGGTTGGTCTAATGTAAACATCATGTTATCACTGCCGTTTGTAGAAGTGCCTCATGAATTGTAGTTTGCAGTAATCGTATCTTGAATCGTGTAGCACTTCATGTTGTTTAACTAAGAAATTTGGGATATGAGGCATGTGATGTCTTTGTTCCGAGTAAGATAAAAGGATGTCCTGAGAGAGATTAGTTATGAATGGGTTTTTTTGCCCAGAGATTAGTTCTATAACACAATGGACTCAATTTAACACATGGTTGAGTTATATTAGTTGGAGTATGTTATATTTGTGAATCATAGTGATTGATTTCTGACATTTTATGCATTTAACTCTTCGATATGTCAATCGCTATATTATTATTGTTGTTTTCCTTTTGTATTTAATATGGTTACTGCTGAATTAGGATGACTTCTTGCCACGAACAGCTACGCCTTTGGAAGACATTTTCAAGTCGGTTTTCTGGTATGCTTGGAGTTTATCACCCATTCCAATTATAGTTATGTTTAAAGCTGATAGGCTTCTGGAATATGTAATAATATCCTTTTCAAAGCTATTGTACAATTCTCCCAATAAACAACCATTATTGGCACATGAAAAACTGAAAAAAAAATAATGGAAAAGGAGAGTTATAGATCCACTATTCTTGCGAATCTAACCGTTCTTTCTTTTGGTGTTATTTTTAATCCATTGACAACTTGTTGCTTTCTCCATTTAAACAGTTTGCCATGCCTACTTTGTATGAGATGCATGAGGGATACCTGTATACCAGAGGAGAAGATGCTTAGAGATCCAAGGAGGCTGTACGCACCTGGTCGCCTCTATCATATTGTTGAGCGAAAGCCTTTCAGGTATAACAAGCTCAACTCTTTCCTTTACATTTTACTTAGCACTTACTGAGTTTGTTTATCGATTACTTACGTGAAGTGGCATCAACTTTGATACCGCTGCAATGTTGAATTCTAGTCCAGGCTCTTATGTAGAGCAGGTGTCCAAAGTCCATTGGATTTAGTTTAGTTGTCATTATATAGCATAGAGAAATACAGACAGTCCTTGTTTTACCACAATGCATACGAAAGTTTGTCCTTTTTGATGGAGTGTTAATTATAGATCATCAACCTTGCAGATTAGGAAGATTTCCCCCTGTTGTGAGGACAGCAGTGCCGGTGGATGGGAGGTTCGAGCACATCGTTCTTTCTTGTAATGCCACCTCAGACCATGCTATTATATGGATAGAGAGAGAAGCACGGCGAGCTATGGATGTAAGTTTAAATCTACTTTATTTTTCATGGTAATGGTTTAATGAATGGAGCCATAGACAGGGGATGAAATAAATGCATTTATAGTGGTATAGATGGATTAAAGCAATAATAAAAAAAAATAGACCATTCCACTTCAATTGATTGGTCTGATGAGTTGCATGCGAATCTCTCTTTGCTGGTTGGTTTCCTGTGCAATATGTTGTCTAAACTACACTGAGACGGAACCTCGAAAACTTGTTCTTTCGATTTTGCTTTAGTTAATGTTGGAGAAAGACCGGATCATGGAGATCCCGGCAAAACAGAGAATGGAACGGCAAGAGACTCTGGCTAGAGAACATAGTGAAGAGCACAAAGCTGCACTCCAAAGGGCCGTTACACTGTCAGTACCCCATGCTTATTTACCTTCCCGTTACGGAACTTTCGACGAGCACGAGGATGGAGACAACTCCCAGAAGCCAACTGGCGAATCATCTGTTGGGTCATCAGGGAAAAGCAAGACAAAAGTAAGCTGGAATGAATTGATTGAACGCCTGTTCGAAAAAGATGAATCTGGGCTAATGTTGCTCAAGGAATCACACAGGGACGATTGATAATGATGATGTACATTCAGAAGATCAAACATTATGGTTGTGACGAACAATATTCATTGATTCATTTGTACTCCTTTCCTTTAATAATTTATCTTCTCATAATCCTGAGTGCTATATACGGGTTAAAGGAGAAATGAGGCTTAGACGAGGGAAGAACTATCTGCATAACATTGAAATAAAGAGTTAGGCTCAAATCTAGCTCGACTTCGTCATGAAGTGAATAAATTTGTCAATTTTTGAAATCTCCTTCTGTGTATCTCTGGTTCCAATCATGGAATAGATAAAGTATATATTTCTTAGTGCCACAGTCACCGTACTTTTCGAAAATTAGAAATTTAGTCCCTGTACTTTTATTTCATGGAGTTTAGTTCTTTATTTTTCAGATTCTAAAATTCAGGTTCTAACTGTTAAATTCTTTTTTATTAAATTCAAGTTAATTACAAAATTATTTTTTAATTACATGGTTTAAGTAATTTTTATTTAAAAAATGTTACAACATCAAATTTAACAAAAAAAAATAATGATGTTAACAGTTAAATCTGAATTTGAAAATTTAAAAAGTATATGAATTAAATTTCATGAAATAGAAATATAGGAACTAAATTTTTATTTTTTGTAAAGTATAAAGACTTATGACAAATTTTAACCTTGTTGTTTTCGACAAGAAAATTATTGATGCGGCAGAATTGCTGCGGGTTAAAATGTATGGTAAGAGAAAAAAATTTTGTATGCATTTTTTTTTATGTATTCTCTTTCTCATTTCATTATTTCATATTCATTGCTGTATCTCATGCACAGTGATAGGCTGACATCAGTACAGCATGATAGGTGTTTAATTGATATATTTTTAGGGTGATCGATGCTTGTTTTTAAATGAAATTAGTATTTTGGTTTTTCATTTCATCATTTATAATTAATTTTGTATGCACATTTTATCCTCTTTGGGGCTTAATTAGTATAGATTAAAAGAAGATTATGAAAAAGCAAATAGCTCATGAGAGGATGTCTTGAAATGTTGGAGTTATGTCAACTCAAGTAGTGTCAAAACAGTAGAGGAAGTCGCAATGCAAATACCTTTTTGGGTTGCAAAGTTTTAAAAATTAAGTATACAGAGGTTTTTGATATTTTTCTTTAAATTTTGGGTAGGAACTTGGATTTTTTTTTTTTTTTTCATTTTGTCGTTCACTTAGATATCATTTGTAAACTCTAGATCTTAAGCTTTTCTTTTAGTTTTCTTAGTTTTATGATCTCAATTCACTAGGAGCATTTGCCTTTGGGCATTCAACTAATTGAAAATTCTTCATTTGATCCAGTAATTCTAAGCCTTAGTCTCTTTAATTTTTGCCATTATAATTAAGCTTTCAATTGTTGAATGTTGTGCTTATGATATATTAATGTTTAGATAAATAGATTGCAAATACCGATGAATATTAGTGACGAAGTGATGAAATTATGAAATTTTTGTGATGATATGTAATGTTGTTTTGTATTGATGCTCTTAATGCATGTTTATACTTGAAGATTATGTGCATGATTAGAATTAAAGAAAATGAGAGTTCATACAATTGACTGTTCCAATCCAACTCACTAAGCACGAGGAATCAAGAGACCTAGTGTTTTGCTAGGCTTACAAGTGAGAGTCGTGATTTAGTAGGGAATATTAGTTCCTAGGGTTTCCAGTCATATGTCTCGTACCATGTCTATTTTCATTTTATGCTTCATGTTCATATTCGTCTCCTCTATCAATTCAAGGAGATCTCAACTCAAGCTCATCACCTATCTAATTTTTTTTATTCATTAAACATCTTTTAACTATATCAAATCAAACATATTACATCCAAAATCCTTTAAACCCGAAAATTAGGAACTTTAGGGGTTAAATTGAAAAAGATCGAAAGTTGGTAGTCTTATTGGAAAACCCAAAAAAGATAGTAACTGAAATTGGACAGGGTTGAAAATCAATCCTGGTTCGATTAGGATATAACCAGCTGGTCTCTTAGTGGGAGACAAAATGGTTATGGATGAATGGTTGATATACGGTTGGAGACCATGCATAAAGGGTTATAAATAGCTAAGAAATGAATCATCAGACAAATTCCTCTCAGTCTATTTCATTTTCTCCTCTTCTTCATCTTCTATGTTTGCTTTGAGGAAGTAATGGTATTGGAAAGCTCTACATGGAGTGATGCTCATGAGGTTTAAGTCAGAAAAATAGAGGAACCAATAAATTGGTAAGGTTCTGAGCCATTTGGTGTATGTAAGATTCAGAAAACAAAATTAAGAGTTTCTAAAACTATTTTAAGGGTTTTGCATGTTCCTAAAAAACTAAGTTTAAACAATGAGTTACTAAGTTTAACCCATGATTTGGTTGTCATGCTTAGCTTCTAAGAAAATAGAAGCCCTAACATTTGGGAAAGCTAAGAAGATAAGGCAAAGAAGTGTCAGGTGAGTTTCTGCACTCTAACCTTGAAATGATAAGTATGTTGAAAGTTTGCATGGATTTATGAGTATCCGCCAACCTAGTTCAGTATGCATGATTACATAAGGTTTATTCATAAATGCATATATTGCATATGAAATTTATGATAAGGGAAATCAGGAAAGGGATTAGAATAAGCTAGGACCATTAGAAACAAGACTTTCTATTAGATATCGCTATACAGTGTTGTTGTAAGTAAACCGTGATGTGCGAAGCTCTAGCCCTTGCGGAAGGGACACTGCGGTGTTCGTGCATTAAGGTATAGGATGGTGACATATAGGAATGGATGGAAGGAAATAGGATGGGTGGATAGGAAAGATCATGGCTAGGCCATGAGACCAATCGGAGGCCATACGTAAAAAAAAAAAAAAAAGTAAGACCATAGCTAAAAGATGCTATGACATCAGGATAAAAAAGAGTAAGACCATAGTTGAAAGATGCTATGGCATCAAGATCAAATTGAGTAAGACCATAGTTCAAAGATGTTATGGCATCATGGTAAATGGGACTAATACCATCATTGAAAGATGCTATTGAAATTTTGAACCAAGATTTCCAAGATTTGAAATATTAATTTTCTTGATTCTTGAAATTATTTGAAACAACAAAATTGGACCAATATTCGGTTTCTTGATTTTCTTAAAAATGAGAAAGTGAATCTTGATTTTCTTTTTCGGTCGTGCACACATCTAGGGCCTTGGCAACGAAGTCTTGGATGGTCCTGTTCAATCTTGCTCAGATTTGCTTGCCCTTCGACCTCGTTATTAGGCCTTGAGGAAATTTGAGTCTATCACGTCCATGAGCCTGATTTTGGGCCTTGCAACTTGTATCACACTTAAAGGGATAAAACCCACTGGGTGTAAATGAGCCTTTAAGAGAAAGATCGACATGGATGGCAAAGTGTAAACATATATGGCCAGACTAGTGGGAAAATGTTATAATCAAATTGAAGGCATTGATTATGAAAAGACCTTTTCACCAATCATTATGGTTAAATCCATTCAGATTATGCTTGCTTTTGTGGCATTCTATGATTATGAGATTTTTCATATGGATGTAAAGACTACTTTCATTAATAGGAATTTGCAAGAATAGATGTATATGATACAACTTAAAGACTTTAAGTTTACTTCAAATTTTAATCAGGTATGCAAACTACAAAAATCCATTTATGGATTAAACTAAGATCTAAGAGTTGGAATATTAGATTTCATAAAACGATTAGAGATTTTTATTTCATTAAAAATCCTGATGACTCATGTGTCTATAAGAAGAAAAATGGTGACTCAATTATTTTCCTATTTTTATATGTCAATGACATAATAATGGTAGGAAATGACATACCTATGATACAGACCACTAAGATCTGTCTTTCCAAGCAATTCTCTATGAATGATCAGGGAGAAGCAACCTATGTTCTGGGAATTAGGACCTATAGGGATAGATAACAAAAAGGTTTCTTGGACTCTCTTAATCTATTTACATAGACAATATGCTGAAAAGGTTTAACATGGATTCTTCCAATAGAAGAAATTTTCCTATGGTGCATAGTGCACATTTTTCAAAAGTGATGAGTCCTAAACCTTTAAAAGATAAGATAAGAATAGATATGGTTCCATATGTTTCGAAAGTGAGATCTATCATGTATGTCATGTTATGCACAAGACTTGGTGTATCTTATGAGCTAAGTATCACGAGCCGATATAAAAATAATCTTAGTGATGGTCACTGGACTACTGTGAAAAATATCCTAAAGTACTTATGAAGAAATAAGGACATTTTCCTAGTTTATGGAAGGACTAAACTTCAAGTTAAGGGTTATACAGATGTTGCATTCCAATAAGATAAGGATGACATCAAATTGCATGATAGATTCATGTTTACATTAAATGACACTGCAATCAGTTGTAAAAGTTCCGAACAAGAGACGAAAATAGACTCAACAACTGAAGCTAAATACATATTTGCATGTAAGGTTGCAAAGGGGGCTGTTTAGATTAAAAAGTTCAAAACTTAACTAGATGTGGTTCTGAGCATTGTTAATCTAATACCATGGTACTGTGGTAATAATGGTGGCAATGAGAAACTAATGGATAGGATGTGGAAACCCAACAACAATTCGAAGGAAAAAGAAAAGTGAGATATAATGCTTTTTATGTTGTGGTCCACATAGAGTAAGAGACTACCGACGGTAATCCAAGTTCGCCATAATCAACAAAGAAAAAGAAGTGAAGCCTAAGGAGGATAGGTTCTTGAAGCTTAGATCAATGATACTCAATTCTGCTAAAGCGGAGAGGGATCGCAGGAAGAAAAGGTTGATGTCTATGGACATGAACATCGTAGGCTGAAAGACGAGTGCTCTTGTTGATATAGGGGCATCTGACTTGTTTATATCAGAGAAAGTCACGAGTAAACTTGGTTTCTTAGTTAGAAAATTGACTAAGAGGGTCAAGACGGTTAATTCCAAAAAGGTTCCAACTGTAGAAGTAGCATAGGGAGTTGAGCTATAAATCGGCGAATGGAAAAACAAGGAGGATTTCGAGGTAAATCATTTAGATGATTAGGATTTTGTGCTTAGATTGAATTTCCTCTTGATCATATTAATTCTCTTTTGATTCCTTTTGCCAATTATATTTGTATCTTGAATACTTGACAACAACAATGTATTGTGTCAGTAAGTAGAGACATGAGGGGTGGAACCAAGGTATTGTCAGCAAGCCAGCTATCCAAAGATTTCCATGTGGTGGGAATATTGACTTGGTAGGTCAGATAGCTACAAAGACCTCTTTGGAAATGCTAGAGATATAGAAAAATGATATGAAGCCTATTGAATTATTAGTGGGGCTACCACATATGAGAGATGTGGGTTGTGCATTAGACTTTGTGGAAAAATTAGTAATGCAAAATAGACAACTAAATAGAGTAAATGCTATGAGCGATGTACATTTCAAACACTTTCCTAGTGTTTTACATTATGACTTACCATTGGCTTGGCAAAGACACAAGGGCTCTTTTAGAGTTTTGAAGCAAGTAAGCCGTAGGGCTTACAAACCAAGGTTAGCATCAATACTCAAGGTTAACCTAGTGTTCAATGTAGATAGACCAAAGCCTATTTGTAAGGATCGAGGGGATCCCAACCAAGGCGAGTCACGATAGGGGCAAGTAAGAGCGGTGGGCTCTTGCGATTAAGATGTACAATAGAGAAATATAGTTTGAGTTAGACAACAATGGAGACATAAACCAAGGCAAATGTTCTGAGGGGTGGAACTACTTGACAAAAAGACAAGTTGAGAATCGACTAGGGCATTAAGACAATTCCGATAAAAGTCAAACCAATTTCATTCCAAGTACATGATGAGAGCAACATGAGAATGGGTGGAGGAAAATTTCATGGATTACGGATCAAAACTCATGACCAATGCAGATAAAGTGTCCCATGGAGGTCAACTAATTAAATGGGGCTCATTTGACCCATTTGAACTAACCTGATTCGTGGAACCCATGGAGAAGCTCATGTATTTGAAGCTTTGGTGGCTTTATGAAACACTCTATTAAAACTAAAGTTATCAGGGTAATTATTGTAAATCGTAAAGATAAGCTCTAATCCCAGTCGTTTATATAATTCAATCTATACCATTGGATTTGGAGGAGCTCAACTATAAAAAGAGGTATTCTCCCTCATCTGTAACGATTCAATCCCATTACACTTCACTTCATTCTTAAGTAAAAAAAATATTTTTTAGATTATTTACTCAAACACTTGGTGCGCTATTATCTTCTCGTTGCTTTTCTATTTGATTCAAGTCCCTTTGTCTTTTCGAGTTGCTTTTGCTTTATTTCTGTGTCTTAGTGAATTTCCCTTGAGAATTCTCATTTTTGAGAGATAGGTTGACTTAGACAGATTTGAAACAAAGGAATCGCCTAAGGCCGCGTAGTTTTTTAGACTAAAATTCTAACCTCATGACACTATTGAGGGAATACTCAAGTCTTAAGTTTAACTCTTCCTTCTTGCATATCAAGTTTCCATGATCCAAGCAGTACTAGTGGCATGTGTCAAAAAAAAAAAGTGTTTCGTACTCTTTACCCTAATCAAATGACTAGCTCCATGGCAACCCTGGTTATGGTAAGTGATAGTTTTTGGTCAACAAATCATCCGCATTAGCAAACATGTTGTTCAAGGACTTTTGTTTGGTTATAGGTAACAATGAATATATTATATCTTTGATAATAATATGTTTATGTTTTAAAATTACTTAATATAGTTGAATCATCATATTCATCTTATTGAACCAAAATTCAAAGATCTAATCATTTTAACCTCTTAATGTAAATAATATAACATGTGGCTTATGTTGTAAGGGCATTTGGAGGTAAAAGTATCATAAATGTCTTTGTACTATGAGTTGAATTGCATTTTACTCCCTTTACTTAAAAAAAATCAAATTAATCTATATACATTAGATCAAACAACAAATTAGTTTTTAATTTTTTTTAAAAATTCATTTATTTGTATTGTTAAAAATTAGTATTCATAACGGAATAACCAAATAAAGATAATAAGTGTCAAAAGTAAAAAATTTTAATCCCGTTCTTAATGCATTTTTGGATGATTAATCAATGCAAAATGATGAATTTTATACTCTTAATCCTTTAAATTCATGTTTCTATACTTAGGAGAGCATTTAGGAGCAAAACGAGCAAAAACGGAATAGAAATCGGACAATTGGAGCAGATTTTAGGAGTCACACAGGCTGGGCCTTCCCACACGAGTTGGACATACGGCTGTGTGAGCCACACAGTCATGTGCCAGACCGTATGGATTTCGCTATTCACACTCCAAATATGTGAAAAAAATGCAATTTTTAGATTTTTCGGGCATTCTAAGACCTATATATACCAAATATAAGAAGAGAAGTGAGGGTCATCAGAAAATATTGAAGAAAACAATTCGGAAAACACCATTGAAGCTGACTCTAAAGCAGATTTCCACCAAGATTGAAGATCTCCTTTTGATTTCTTTGAAGTTTATTATGAGTTTCTCTATTTTTTGTGGTTATACTATCTTTGAGATGTTTTTATTCGCTATTATGAGCTAATTTTCTAAATACTTAGGGGAGATGAACCCTATAATGAACTCTGTTTTTCTGTGTTACGTAATAAATACTTGAATCTTGTTCTCAGTTATGTGTGTTTAGTTCTTGATTTAATATTTTCGGATTATTAATTCATGTTTGATGTGCTTAATTCAGAGGACAAATAAACCCTATTTAAGAGTAGATCTAGCATAATTGAGTGGAGTTGCATGCAATCCTAGAAATGGAACGACATAAATCTACCAGATTAGAGTCAAATCTAATAGGGGAATCCATAGATCGAGTTAATGCGATAATAAGGAGTTTAATTATAAAGAAATTTGAATTAATCAACCTAGAGTCAGTTGCTATTAGTCTTGAAGAGACATATTAGCATAATTTAGAGATTTCTACGAATCAAGATATTAAGTGAATAAATTGTCTAATTCAGATTGATAATGACAGATGCAATCTAGATGAATTCTTTCTTAGATGTTGTTTCGCTTCTTGGTTGTTAATTGATTATTTTCCTGATTTGTTTTTTGTCGTGTTCTTAGTTAATTAGTTTAGCTAATTTTAGTTTTAATTAATCATTCCAATTTATCGGTTAAATAATAGAAAGACAATAATTACTAATACTTTTAGTCTTCGTGAAAACTATATCTTGCTTACTGTAGTTATAATATTTATCGATAGGTGCACTTACTTTTGTCGTATTTTTAGTTGATTTTATGGACATCAAGTGACATGTGGCATATCACCATGTAAACATTAAAAACTAACATGCTTGACGAAATAATCAAACAATGGCATGTGATGTGTAACGGGTACACCATACTAACATACAAAAGACCAATTTTTAACAATTTAAATGGATGAAATTTTTAATAAAATGACATTTGTTCTTTGATCTAACATATAAAAACTCATTTATCTATTTTTTGAGTAGAAGAGACAATGTAATCTGACTCACTACAAGAGCCTCTATGATACTTTTATGGGCATTTGGATGATTGAATCATTCATAAATGACAAAAAAGGATACACATAAATAAATAAGTCACAAATTAATAGAAAGAAAAACATACTTTGACATGTCACAAAGATGAAACATGCATAATAGTTGACTGACAATCTACATATATATCATGGCTGCAATCCATTCAATTGAAGTCATCTCGAATGCTGGCAAGAAACAGTCTAAGCTCTCTTGCTTTCCTTACATGTTCAGGTGATCTCTCAGTTTCTGATTCACTCAAATCGATTATAGTAATGTGTTGATCATTCATTTGAGTGCATCTAGAAACAATCCGGGACTGCACTTGCGGGGAAGGGCTCAAAAGATCAATAACTTCATGTTTTGGAGCAGTAATGTCGGTTTCCTGGCATAACATTGTAGTTCTGCAATCGGAATCCAAAATGATTGGGGGATCTCGGTTCATGAAATTAACCTCGGTTGCTGTCGGCATTTGATCTGATATAACTTCTCTTGAAGCCATGGGACTCGACTCGCTCCCTAACTCGATGTCAAGCAACAGATGTTGCAGTTTCTGATCTATTTCGATCAAAGAACATTGTTTTCCCGATTTCTTCGGTCTTGATTTACGTTGATTTTTCTTCTCTAGTGCTCTCTTATCATCAAACTCTTTGATCTTTTCAGGACAAGCACTGTGGAAAGCAGGAAATGAATCATTTATTCAGAGAATACATTAATAAATACCAAAATAAAGGGCTGCCAAATCTTTGAAAAAATCGAGCTGTTAGAAAGTTTAGGGTAAAAGTATCATGGAAGCCCTGTAGTAGGAGTCAAGATTGCATTTTGCCCCCTTTACTCAAAAAATAGCAAATTAGTCCATGTACATTAAATAAAAGAGCAATTTGATTCTTTCAGTTCAAAATTTCATCCATAAAAAATACATAGCATGCCATGTGTACATTATGTTGACGTGGACCAATTTTTAATAGTAGAAATGGATAAAATTTTAACAGAAGAACCAATTTGCTTTTTGATATAATATAAAAGGACTAACTTGCTCATTTTTTTATTAAAGAAAGCTAAATTAATCCGAATCCTAATACAAGAGCCTCCATGGTACTTTTACCAAGTTTAAGATTAGATTGAATATGAAAAAGCCCATTTTTTTTGGGAGTGCATAATAAATTTTTCGTCTTTTTATGTTCCAATATAACATCGATAAATGGTGGTAAGCAATTATGATAACGGCCACATACCTCTCTACAAGATCTGAGGGAACTACAGAGCTTTTAATTCCATAAAGTTCTTCCCACAGCACCTCAAAACATTCTCTTCCATGAACTTTTCGGCGCTTGATAATTGCCGATACAGGACACTTAACTGGCACCTGTAACGGCAAAAGATTTTAATGGTATCTAGGATTTACAGATTAGCATCAACAACATCACAAGAATTTTCAATGGAGAATCAAATACTGCTGTGTAATATTTTCATGGCACAAAACTGAGAACAAATTATGATGCATATTCTGGTTATCACATAAAAAACTGGAGGCTTACTTATAGGTAAATCACATTCAAACAATCTATTTTAAGTACATGTTCAGGAATAAACTTGTATATAGATGAAAGATGGAAACAGTACCTCCTTCATTGGAATGTTAACATCTAACTGAGACGAAGTAGACCGCAAATAAGCAAATCGTCGTAAATCTCTTTCAGCAATCTTAGGAAGGATGTATTCATCTGAGCCATTAATACATTATGAGCTCATATGTTCAAAAAGCAACAGCATGATTGTAAACATATAGCAAATGTGGCCTAGGCAAAGGGCGTTTCCCTTAAGCACATGTACTTGGTAAATTTTGGAACAAAGAAACTACCTGTTTTTTCAGGAGGCCACTCAAAGAACCGAGAACAGAGCCTCTGCAGTTGCTCATGCTGGAATGGACGCTGTACAAGAGCTCTACAAGAACAAAGTAGTTAAAAATTTTCATAGGTGGGCTTCTGAACAAAGCAAGAACAGATGGACGGTAAAAGTACCATGGGGCCCCTATACTAGGAGTCAAATTACATTTTACCCTCTCTACTCAAAATATAGGGAAATTAATCCCTGTACATTAGATAAAAAAGCAAATTGATCCTTACTATTAAAAGTTACATCAATTTGTACTTTTAAAAATTGACATGGCAGACGGAATAATCATACAAAAACACATGGCGTGCCACGTGTGCTCATGGTAATGTACAAAGATCAGTTTTAATGGTAGAAATTGAAGGAACTTTTAACAGAAGAACCAATCTGCTCATTGATTTAACATATAGGGACTAATTTACCCATTTTTTGAGTAGAGAGAGCAAAATGCAATCCAACTCCTAGTACAGGGGCCTCCATGGTACTTTTACCATGAATAGACCCAATTCCAATAATCAGACAGCTTAGGCTACTAAGTTTTTAGTTTAGATGTTTGGAGATTTAGATTTCTACAAAGAATATGGCCAATATTTCTTGATAAGGGACTTGTACTAGAAAAAGCAGGTCACGTTTATAAACAAAAACACCTCACTGCAAAATTTTCCAAATTCTCTTGAATTGCTGAACTATCTTCTGAAAGATTTATCCTAGACTCAAACAATATTAAGAAAGGTCTGTATGCACACTAGACACAAACTTTGACATCCATCCATAATTGCATCAAACATGCAGATGTTCATGAGAGCAGACATGTCAATATCAATTTCATTGCATCAAATGCCTTGTCTTGGTATATGATCATATGATGAGACTGGTCTATACAAATTTTACCTATGGACTACATCAGAGTCAGCTGAATGGCACTTGGGGTTCATATATGCTTCCACCACTCGCAAATACTGATCATCTGTTTGTGAATTCTGAATGCCTCCTATCACAATCATTCAAAAAGCTAATTGTGTCAATTTGGGTATATATAAGTCTGCTCACATCAAGCTTAAAGTTTAATAACACACAGCCAACATTCTTCTAAATAATAATCTCAGAAAAAATATCAGACTACCCATATTAAGACCTCTCCAAATACAAGGATTTGTTTACTAGTTGGACCAATCTTCGTCATAGGAGTCAATCTCATATTATGATATACAAGCATTTTATGTAATAGAGGCAGGTTACTTCATCTACCATTCATGTTCACTTTGCAAGACAATGTAGTTTCCTTGTCATTGCACTTGACCTGACCTTGCTTCTTTGAAATTTTTTTCTTCCTTGTAAAAGAAAGTCCTTCCGATGCAATTTTTCGAAGAATATCATTGTTCCCAACTGATTTAACCATCTGGCATGCTGCCTCCTGTATCAGTAAGGAACGTGAGTCTTATTTTCCGTAAGCATTTTTCAAAAGAAGCAAAAACAACCCACGAAGATATTAGAAGCAGTTGGTAAAAGTACCATAGAAGCTCCTGTACTGGAAGTTAGATTGCACTTTGCTCCCTCTACTTAAAAATAGGCAAATTAATCCCTGTACATTTGATCAAAGAGCAAATAGTCCTTTCTATTAAAATTTTCATCCATTTGTACTGTTAAAAATTGCCATGGTTGACAGAATAACCAAAAAGTAACACGTGGCATTCCATGTGTACCACATGCTGACATACAAGGAATAGTTTTTAACAATAGAAATGAATGTAATTTTTAACAAAAGGACCAATTTGCTCTTTGATCTAATGTATAGGGACTATTTTGACTTTTTTTTTAAAGGGTAAAATGCAATCCTGCTCCTAGTTTAGGACCCTCCATGGTACTTTCACCAAACAATTTTGATATTGAAACATACCAGACCAAGACCACGGACACCCTGAGTGTAATCACTGCCAAGAAGAAGGGCCAAAGAAATCTGAAAGTCCCAATATTATGAGTTCCTATACATGGTACAATTAACTAGTATAGTACATGACTGAAGCAAAGCTGTAAATTACCAAGGAGTTCCTCCCAAATCCAAGTTTTCGCTCTATATCATCCATTTCATAACAAACAACATGGCCTCCTTCGCCTAAGTCAAAACATAAAATGGTTAGCAAGTCCATAATCTACAAAAACAAGTTAAAGAGGAAAATTAATACCCAAAAACTTACCAAGACAAATGTCTCTGTACACTGTCCTGGCACCAAAAAGGAAGATATCTGAATCAGAAGAGAAACACCCATCCTGATGATAGTAAAGTAACTTAATGAAGGGACTGCATTTGCAAATATTGAACTAATTTCAATTGTATCACTGAAAAAGAAGGAAAAAAACTACTTACACATAAGGATTCTAAGTTTAGTAAAGCGCATTGTGCTTCAGCTTCCTCGATCCTGAATTTCAAGTTTAAAGAAAAAAGAGAGAAAGAAGAATTAGCCCTGGGTTCATTATCCGAAATATAAAAGCAAATGAAATATTGGGAATTACCCATCTAAACATGGAATTCCAAGTGCTAATCCAAGGAGTTTTGCTTCTTTGATCATACAAGAGAATTCAGATCCCATATTCCTTTTAAGCGAAGACAAGTTTTGTGAATGTGAATTTGCCCCATCTTGAGCCTCAGGTCGTAAGTTTAAGCGCCGCCTGTAAGTAGATAATTTGATGGCAGGAATTGACCCATCTACAACGGAAGAATGAAGGAATTGGGTAAAAGTAGTGGAAATACAGAGCCATATCCGAATTTGATGAAAAGGAAAGTTACCAGTAACAAAAATGAGAGAGCAATTCAAGGCAATGAGAGCCCTGAGGCGGTGAAAGAGAGAGGCGAGATAAAGCTTGTTGTTGATGGGGCAGTGAGATTTGTTAACATTTTGAAGCTGAACTATCCAACAAGACAGATCTATGCATACCCTTTTGTTGTGGAGATGATGAAGAGGCAATGTTTTCTTGCATTGTTCCAATACATCCCACAGATTCTTCACTCCCATTCTCCGATGCTTCGATTTTTGAATGCCACTCAAAGCGCCAAATCCTTTATAATACTACAACTACGTAACATTTTCATGGGCCGGCTTACCAAAATCAGACCCCTTCTCCACCAGGCTTGGGCAAAGGTAATCAAATATTATCTTTATTACACCAATTCATCCACCTAATCTCCAAAATTCCGAAGATTTTGGTAAAAATATTAAGTTTGAAAATGAATTTAAGTAAAAAACTTAGGGTCGTATAAAATATAAATTAAGTTTGAGCTTAAATATTCGAGGCTTGGGCTTAACCCGATCCTTTTTTTTATAATTTGTAATATTATGTTATTTTTATATATTATGTGTTGAGTAATATTCTCTCTTGTTGTATTAAGAGAAACACAGGGGGTATTTATACACATTCTTACTGCTACTATTATAACTCACAATAGGGCCCACTATTTTGTCTGGGCCTTTGGGCCGAGGGCACTAACATTCCTTGTCCCTGGTGCTAACATTCCCTAGGCCTCATTTGGTTTATTGGACGCTTGCCTGCGAAGCACACAGTCCTTTCTGACCTTGGGACTGACTCTCTCAGCGAACATTGCACCTGCCAGTCACGAGCAGGGGTCCTCTTTGCAGACATGACTCGCAACCTCCTCCCTACAAGGTTTATGCGAGCTCTCCTCTTGCGACCTCATATTTGCGAGGCTTACGCGAGCTCTCCCGTGAGCTTCCCGCGTGAGCTATCTCTACGAACATCTTACATTCTCGCAAGGTCCTTAGTTGACTATGCCTGTAGGCGAACATTATTCTTCCAGGTCGGGTTCATTTAGGTTAGAAGTCTAGATCCTAACAATCCAATCCCTCATTAGTGGGCCTAAGGGACGTTATAAAGTGGCGGGCCTTAGGTCCATTTCAGAAGTAGCTTGCTAGGTACGCCGTGGGGCCATAGTGTATGACAGCGGCCTTGCCATGTGCGAATCTAGACATTGGGCACGCACATCTGGTCGTTGAGATACGAATCATTTTTCTGTGCTCACATCTAGGCCATTAGTTCATTTTTGGTTACCCAAACGATTTCAGGGGTCTCTCTTTAAAAGGGGATAGTCGGGTTTTTAGGTTTCTCCATTGTTGAGCTTTTCTACAAATCGAAATCAAGGTAAATCTCACAAATTTCTTTGTTTCTTAACTCCTATATATGTTTTCTTTTTTCTTTTGTTTGAAATATAGTAAGAATGAGAAAAGCAACCAAATTTTCTTAGCTCATCCTATTCCAATCATTGTGACTAAAAAACCCTATACCTGCACCACATTGCCAGAGGAGATAAAGTGGGTTCTGCCATGCAGAGAATCGAGCTTCCCTACTTCGCTTATGACTTTTCCTTTCCCTCAAGGTCGCACATTATGTGTGAGGCGATGGAAGACAACTTCTTTCTTCCATTGTACGTCCTGGAAGCGGGCTTCCACCTTCCTCTACACCCCTTCTTTTGTAGTCTCCTCAACGACTATAAGCTCACTCTTGGTCAACTTTTTTGTTTCTCTTGGTGGCTCGCCATGGCATATTTCCTTGACAGCTACCAACACGGCGAGGTCCCTATGCTCTCCATCTTCTAGCATCTATATTAGTTGACAATGACTGACATAGGGGAGTTTGCGGGGTTCTACTATTTTTCCCTCCATCAGAAAGCACAAACAATTATAAAAAACAATGCAAGAATCTTCGCCTGAAGCGGGGGAAATACATCCAAGTACGCAGCCTACTTGGCGAGGGTTTTAGGTTCCCCACTAGATGGTCTTCCCCTAGCAAGGACATGTGCGCTTTCTAGAGGAACCTCGCCACTGATGAGGCTGTCATGCAATATCAGAGGTTGCACATTGGTTGTGTGCTGGCCTTAGAGGAAGTTCTAATTACCAAGAATATCTTTAGATTCTGCCTAAAGGATCTTAGCCCAAATGGTTGGAAGGCTGGTGACAACCAAGAGGTCGCGCGGTTGGTTAGTGGTCTATTAGCGAGGGACATTTGGCCCCACGATTCTTACAACCAGTTGGGGATGATATTGACAGAGCACTTAAGGGAGCTTGCAAACTTCTTCTACCATTATTGTGGAATAGCACTTCGTCCCTTTGCCCTTCTAAAGTTTGAGTGAGAGGAGAGGATTAGAGGAGGTACTCACTTGTTACTTACTTCTACTGATCCTAGGGCTGTTGGTGGTACAAGGGGCAATCAGGACAACAAAGGTAGTTTAAGCGACAGTGATAGTATCTTACATGAGCTTAACGAAGCCATGGACATCGACGCTTTAATAAGTAGTTTTCGCAAAAGGCGCAAGACTTCGACTGGGGCTGCGTGTGTCAACCTCTCCAGTGAAGAGGAAGGGAGTGGTCCTCAACTAGAGCATCACCAGAAGAGAAGGGCTAATAGCAGAGACCCTGCTACAATAGTTACCCCCATTCGTTCTTTCCCTTTAGCAAACTTGTAACACCTAACTCGTATCCGTTGCCGGAATAGAGTTTCAGAGCATTACCAAATAAAACGTTACCTAAATCATTCAATTTAAAACATTTCAATAATCACAACATAATCCATCATTAAGCATGCATAACGTCTCTTATTCAAGCTGTAATGGCCCAACATTCATGGGCATCGAAAAAGTGTATTATCGGGCCTTTGTTTTAGTAAAACGAATTCGTAAATATTTATTAAAAATATTTACGAAGTTAGTTATGTGCTTAATTAAGTGTTAGTTAGGAGAATTAGCTTTAAATAGGAGTAATTAGGTTTTGATTAGGTGAATTTGACTTAATTAGAAGAAATTAGGAAAAAAGACTAAATTGAATAAAGTGTGAAAGTTTAATTATAGAGTAAAGAAAAACTAAAGGGATTAAAAAGAAAATTATGCCATTTATTATGGATGAGGCAGTTTAAACATAAACATCAAAGATATTTTAATTAAAATATATATAATTAAATATTTACTTAATAAATAATTATATTATATATATTAATTAATTATATTATATTATTATAAATAATAAATCAAGTAGTGACAAATGTATGGTAAGAAAATTATACATGTGCCATAGTAATAATAATATATATACACATGGAATATAATTATGTATTTACTTATTATATAAGTAAAAGATATTTATATTATTATAATATATTATTATTAATTAATAAACAAATGGTATAAAGGAAATAAAGGAATTAAAAAGAAACAAAGAAATAGAATGGCAGATTGAAACAAAAAGAGGGAAAGAAAGGAAGAAAGGAAAGAAAAAGAAAATTTAGGATTTTCAAAAGTTCAAATTTAAATTCAAATTGGTAAGTTAATTTAATTTATTTTCTTGTAATTTTTGAGTTTTTAGGATTCTAGCACAAAATACTATTAGGTATATGTTGAAATTTTGAAAGTTATTAGATTTTAAAACACTAATTTTGTTGAGTAAAAGTGTGAATTAGGGACTGAATCAATAGAATTTTAAGTTAGAAGTGGGAGAAGGATTAAATTGTGAAATAAGTTATAAGTTTGATGTAATAAGGACTAAATTGTAAGAAATTCAAAATTAGGGTTTATTAGTGGAAATTTGAGAGTTAAGTTATAAGTAGAAATAAAGTGAAAATAAGGTATAGATTGTGATAGAAATAGAAATAAATTTAGTTAGGGATTAAATTGAAATTGAGGTAAATTTTGAATAGAAAATTTAAAGTAATTTATATAAACTAGTAATTGTATTGATGTTGTAAATTACTTTAAATTTTCGTAGCTAATATCGTATCGGAAACATCAGCCAAAAAGGGAAAGAAGAAAGTGGACAATGAGTAAATAGAGAATTACTGTTTGTATTACTATAATTCGAATTTAGTTATTATCAATTATTGAATTATAATGAATATGGTGGAATTGAGATAAGAAATTATATTAAATTATGAATATATGTGAGAAATTGAATATATATTGAAAGGAAATTGAATGTGATGTGAATTGAACTAAATAAGTTATTGTGATATTGAATTGAAAATATGAGAATTTGTGATTGTTATGAATTTGATTGAAATTAAATTGAGAAAGTGAAGTGGCAACCCTATTAACTATTTCGGGCTTAGTCGGATTTAGTTGGCATGCCATAAGATTGGAAGTGTTCAGGGATACTTCGACCTTGAGTCAATGAGACACTAAGTGTCATACTATTACTTCGGATAGATTCGATGAGGTATTGGGTACCAACTTACTTCGGCTTGGCCGATGAGACACTAGGTGTCAACTATTGCTTCGAACTATCCGATGAGGCACTGGGTGCCGTATTGGTGTGTTTTGGTTGGATCCACGTATCCGCCAAAGTCCGAGTCACATTAATAGGGGTAAACGAACAAATTGGCAATAGAATTGATATGGAATGAATTGATCAATTGAATTATCCTATTTATGATATGGAATGAATTATTGAAATGAGAAGTGAAAATAAAATGAATTAGAAATAATGAAATAATGTATGAGTTAATTGAATATAATCTTATGAATTAATTATAATTATTATTATTGAAATATGTTGGTTTTAATGTTTGAATTGATTATTGAAAGACTAATGTTGTAAGATTTTTTATATGAAATGGAATAGGATATTGAATTGGGATATGTAAATGAAATGTATGAAAGAATGGTTTATGAAATGGTTATCGATGAAATGTATGAAATGGATATTGATATAGTGGGATGATATGTAAATCAAAATGAAGAAAAGTTATTTAAGATAAATATTATTAAGAAAATTTAAAGTTTAAATGCATGAATGATTTATTGAAAGTAAAATGGTGGTAAGATTAAATGTACATATCTATTGTTTTTACCTTAAGTATTTGAATTATAGTAATACCACTGGGTGTATACTCAAGGTACGGTTGGTTTCTGTGTGCAGATTAGATATAGAAATTTCAAGAGTTGTATTTGAGATTGCAAGCTTTCATCATCACATCTTCAAGTATCAAGAGTGTAATGGCCCAAAATTGGGCCTAGTCGGAAAAGTGATTTTGGAATCACTTACTCGAGGTTAAAGTAAAAATTTTCTTGGCATTATTTTATGTAACACCCCTATCCCGTACCCGTCGCCGGATTAGGATTATGAGACATTACCGATTAACCAATATCTCAGATCAACTTCTATCGTAAATTGACTAATAGAATATTTAATCAACTATCATGCTTCAATTTAATATTAGATAAAAATATAGAATTGAAACAATCAAATAATACAAACAAGGAAACATGCAACAGATTTTTTTTTCCATTCAAACTTTATAGCCTTTGGGCAGTATATGTATAAAATGTTCATAATTATATAAACATCACAAGCATACCATGAGCAAACCACCACGCATTATTTTCTTACAAATAAATAAATAGGCTATAATAATCTTTGTTATTCTATTTGTGACGTTTACATGTCACGAACAAATATTCATAACAATAGCTCAAACAATTAAACTATTTGAGTAATCCATAAATATTATAGTAACATACATCACGAGAGATCAATACAAAACCATGTTTACCATTCATCTAATTAACTAACAGAGATTGCCTTTGCCGAAACATAAGTAAAAAAACTAAACTTAACACATGAATGTGTATATTTCTTAAAAGCGCATATATGCATTTTACAATGTCACCTTATAAATCAAAACATTATCTTGGCAACTATCAAATCACAAGGCAAGTCATTTCATCACTTTGACTATCATATTTAATAATTCCTTCATAAACTGACTATTATAACAAAAACAAATCATACTTATTATCTACCACAGCCGAAACATATTATTTAAAACCACCTACCCACCCAAAATTTCCATTATCGAATTACCAAAACCAAACTCAGCAAAAATTATAATTAAGAACATATAAAACTAAATCTAAGCAATATAAGCAAGCCATTCTCAAACACGTAATGCTTATCAAAAACATTATATATATTCATAATTCACAGCCATAAAACGAAGATAAACATAATCCGTGCCTAACATAACCAAACTTATATAATAAAATTTAGCCATCTTCAAATCGCTTTTATATATACATTCATTTTAGCAATATTTAACCACCAAACCAGCCTATACATACCATAATTCAAGTTTAGTTTAAAGGTGCCAAAGCTGAAGATAGTGTGATGAGCTTGGCTGACAATCCTCGAGCTTGTAACGTGACTTCAAAATCTATAAAACAGAATAAACGTAACACAGAAAGTAAGCTATCAAAGCTTAGTAAGTCTTAGGCAAATAAACAACTCAATGACTTATTCAACTTAATTAAATTAAACTAGGTCATTATATCATTTCACATTTAATTCCAGGCATATATATATATAATCATATTATATTCATTTAATCATATACGTTTGTATTCAATGATATTATTGCCTTGCCCGAGTACTTACATAATTAATTTAACAAATCATTCTTTAACCTCTAAGGCCGAATGATCATTAAATAGCTAGTTCACATACTCATAAATAGATAAACTCATAGATCATAATGTAGTCTCATATATATATATATATATATATATTATTCCTTTGGCCGAATCCAATAAAAAAAATACACATACACAAAATTGACATTCATTCAATGATATGCAATAGGTCGAATATGCTTACCTTATTCTTGTTAATTATCGAATTAACTCATACCTGACCATTCAGCTCATATTATACAATCTGTACACGATTACCTTTGCCCGATGAACCATTCGGAATTGGTTAGGACACTCGGATAATCACATAAGTCATACAATGCCAACGTCCCAGACTTGGTCTTACATTTAGCCACATATCGATGTCACTGTCCCAGACAGGGTCTTACTCGTACACAAATATCGAAACCACAAATCGATGCCATGGACTTATTCGCACACATATATCGGAACCCTATGTCATGACATATATATCCTAGCTATTCCAAAGGTTCATACGGGGCTTTCGGACGTCGCAATTCGATCGGAACTAACTCAGAAACGTAGTAACCAAGCCTTTTTATATTCGGCTATATCAAACATAATTTCTAATATTTCATAACAGCAAGTATATTATTTTTTTTATTTAGATACAATTAAACATGTCAATTTGCTTAAAAACTTATCTCGGACGTCGTAAAACGGAACGGGGTTGCTAGTTGACCACTTTCGTTTTTCCCCGATCCAAATCTGATTTCTTTGGTTCTTGATCTAAACACATTCAAATTAAGCTCATTTAAATATATTTTCATTCAATTTAGTCCAAAAACACATAAATAGGTAAATTACCATTTTACCCCTAACATTTACAATTTTTAGAATTTAGTCCCTAATGTATAAAACACAAAATTATGCAAAATTAATCACACCTAAGGTAGGCCGAATACTCCTAGTATCAAAATAAGCCTATATTTTTCATCAATTTCACATTTTAGTCCCCCACATTTTTATTTCTGCAATTAAGTCCTAATTACTCAAAATTATCAAAAATCCCTTTACAAAGTATGCTAACCCAACACATACCTTTCATAATTCATCATCAAAAAATAAAAATCACAAGCTCTCATCAATGGCTTAACTCAAAATATTCATCAAAATCAAGAATTTAAGCTTGGGTTTTGTAGTATTCGAAGCAACGATCTCAAAAACGTAAAAATTATCAAAAATCAAGCTAAGACTTACCTTGGATTAAGCTTGAAAGTCACGAACCCTAGCTCCTCTTGTTTCTTTTTCTTTGGTTTAGTTACGGTAATGGAAGAATGAAAATAAGCATTATAACTTTATGTTATGGTTTATGATATGTATTATTTTAACTTAAATAATTTTGTTTTTCTAATTTGCCCTTTTAATGATAATAACTTAAACATATATAGCATGGACACATTCGGCCTCCACTATTAATAGGGGTTATTTGCAACCTAGACGTCCCAACTTAAAAAGCCATTAACAAATTAATCCTTGTGCTTAAGACTAGCAAATTTCCAATTTACGCGATTAAGTCCTTTTATTAAATTGGACACCTAAACAACAAAATTAAATTATGAAAATTTTATAGATATAAATTCACACAAAATAAACACAGGAAATAATTTTTAAATATTTTTCTGACTCGGATTCGTAGCCCCGAAACCACCGTTCCGATTAGGGTCTAATTCAGGTTGTTACATTTTATGTGTTGTAGTATTTTTATAAGTATGTGTGAAAATTTTGGTGAAATAATTTATGCAATTAAAGGCTTAATCGCGAAAATGGACTAAATGGCATAAAAGGAGAAAACTACAAATTACTAGTAAATTGTGTTAATTACTTAGAGAACTAAAATGTAGGGGTTGTATTGAGTAAATAAGCCCTTTTTAAGGAGCTTGGCCGACCATAGGGGACATTAGACTTAGAAAAGTCAAATTTGGGTGGGATTAGGTGATAAAATGGATAAAAATTGAATAAAATAAAATCAAAAAAGTTGCGCCTCTTACACTCTTTCTTCTTTCACCGAAAATCACCATAGAAATGGTCTTTTGAAGCCCCAAGAATATCAGCCATTCATCTCCCAAGCAAGTAAGTGATTTTGATGAATGTTTTTGATAATTTTTGTATTTTTGTGACCCTGGTGGCATGGGCTAACTAGTGGAGAGACTAATTTGTGTAAAGATTAAGGGTTTAGAATTTCACCATGAGTGTATAAGTATCATTTGCTGAGCTTTTATGGAAGAAAATGAGTTGTAGTTGTGTAATGAACAACTTTTGTACAAGAGTTTGCATGAAAAAGTATAAAATGGACTACTTTGTAAAAGTGACAAATTAGGTGGTAATTGTGAGATATAATGAGAATTTAGGGCTGTCATAAGAGTGAAAAAGATTCAGTTGAGCTAGGTGAATAAGGAAATTCGATAAAAATTGATTTTTGAACCTAAGGGCAAAATAGTCATTTTGCCAAGAGACTAGGGCAAAATGGTCATTTTGCCAAAGTGTGAATTTTGGATTTACTTTAATTAATGTAATGATTAAATGGGTGAATTTTTCCAAGAGACTAAGGGCAAAATGCAAGGATATGCATATGGTGGAATCATTAAATTAAAAGTCATGAGTGTTGTGGTGGTCAATAAGTGCAGGGAATGTATGTATTGATGAGTTGAGCTTTATGCGTGAACTTGTATTGAGGATATTGAGTAAAGTGTGGGATGAGTAAGTGAAGTTATGTTGTGAAAGTATCGATATGGTTGAGCTCTCTTTTAAATTGTTCAATGCATGGTTATAATAGTAAATGTTTGCATATAGACTTACTAAGCGCTATGCTTAATCTTCTTCTTTCCATTTTCCTACAGTGCCGCCTAGCTAGCTTGTGGATCATCGACGTCAGAGGTCTCGTTTACAGTATCGGCTTGATTACTCGATATAGTTAGTTTTAGCATTTTGAAAATATGACATGTATAGGACTCTATTCTTTTGTAAGTGTCATATTATTTTCGGAGCCACATGTATTGGCTTGAATTTGCAATACTTCTTTTGTATAAGGCCAAAGTCAATGGCCAACTTTTGTCATTAATTATCAAATGAAACTGGTAATGTTTCATAAATGAGAATTTAGTTTGAGTAATAGATTGGTTTGATTGACGGGAATGTGTTGGATGCCAAATTATGGTTATTGGATGAGTCACCTAGTCTTGGGTTGATGGAGTATGAGTTTATCTTATTTCAGGGTGGCAAAGAGGCTTGGAAAATAGCCTATTTTTGCCCACACGGGCGTGTGTCTAGGCCGTGTGTGACACACAGTCTGCCCCACGGGTGTGTGGCTCGGATGTGCGTCCCCTGCACCTTGCATGAATAGAAATAAATGCGTGGTAATAAACACACGGGCTGAGACACGGCCGTGTGTCTCAACTGTGTGAAGGGCACGGACAAGCATACGGGCGTGTGCTATGGCTGTGTGAATGCTGACGTCAGAAACAAAATACCCAGGTTCTTGCACACGGGCCACAACACAGGTATGTCATGGCCATATGACAGACATAGGCTATGCACACGGGCGTGTGCCACGACCTTGTGTCTATTGATGTCATAAACAGAATGTCAAGGTTTTTGCACACAGGCTGCGACATGGGTGTGTCATGGCCTTGTGAGGGATACGGGCTGGACACACGAGCATGTGCCAGGCTGTGTGAAAACCCCTGTAGGTTAGAAGTTAGAAAATAAATTCACACGAATGTGGGGCACAAGCGTGTCCCTGGGTGCTTAGGCCATGTGAGACGCACGAGCCATCAACACAGCCGTGTCTAGAGGCCACAAGGGCGTGTTTCCCTTTCACACAGGCGTGTGCCCTATTTTAGTAGTATTGCTTGGAAGTTTCCTAAGTGCTCAAAACGGTTTTGGGTTGCTTCCGAAGAGTGTTTTTAGGCCTCATACGCCCATACTAAGGACTGAAGATTTATGTTTGAAAAAATTTTTAATTGGGTCGTATTTCGGTGGTTTGAAATTGATTTAATTGCATGTGTTTTAGTAAGATAACGCCTCGTACCCTGTTCCGGCATCGAATATGGGTAAGGGGTGTTACAAAGAGGGTATGTTTTAAAATTTTGAATAGAATGACATGTACTTAGGAAAATCAAATATGTTCCAAGTAGTAGTAGGGACTAAATATAAATTATTTAAATTTATTATTTGTTTTTATGTTCAAATATATTAGTGATTAGCCAAGAATTACTTTGGCACCAAATGTAATATTCCTATATTAGGTTCATTGGGTTGAACATGGTATATGGGTGTTACACAAGCCTTAGAGACCTTGGAATCACTTTAGAAATGATTCGAGACTAAATCAAAAACATTTGAAAAATTTAGGAAAAAGTTAGAAAAATTTCAACTGCAAAGGTCACAAACCTATGTGGCCTGGCCATATAACTCTCTGACTTGGGTCACACGCCCACGTGAGTTGCCCATGTGTAACACATGTCCGTGTGGCTAGGCCGTGTGCACCTAAAAGTATCTTAAAACTCAAGTTTACCATTTCTTACTTACTTGGACACTGAGCAACTCAAAAACCATTCGTTTAACCTATTCAAAACACGATCAAACATACTCAAAACATGCCAAAACAATTATCCTAGGTGCCTAACCAATCTACCCTCGTTGGTATCACATTTATATCATCAAAACATATCATCGATGCCTCATTCAAATCAATATTTTAAGTATACCAATTCATTCAAATTAACCAAACTTATAACTACCTAAATATCAAGCTTAAGTTCACATGCACATCACAAGCAATGGTTCCAAAATAACATGTCAATTTATGGCTTCAAACACAAACATATAATTATATACTCAAACCAACATTTCACTTATAACTCCATTTACAAACCATTCACAAAATAACTATCAACTAAGACATCCTAGGTACATGCCACCACAAAAGGTAAACATCACCACATTTGAGATCAAGATTGTTGTTGGATACTGAGTCTGCGATCAAAAGAGAAGTACCTAACATGTGCATGGAAGACAAAACCGTACATTGAGTAAAACTCAGTGATATTTCTATAATCTAAACATTTAAAGACATAATAATACATGAATACTGAAATTGAATTTTCAATCACATTATTAACTAAGCATAACATTATAATATATCATCATTTCAATTTCATATATATTAATGCATCATTCTATATTGTATTCAAATTTTCACATGATTTCATACTTGATTTGGCTTAAACAATTATCTCAATTCCCATTACTTGCTATATAAATAGCTTTTCATATGTCAATCAACATTGCATTTATACAATGGCACAACTCATTCCACATTCAGTTCATGAGTACATAACTCATATGTTTCTTTTGTTCACAACATATTTCACATTTCATTTTTCAATCTATTATCTCATTTCTATTTCACATACCATGCCATTTCAATATCAAATATAGAACTTTATTATTTATTTACCCCTATTTACACGACTTGAACTCGAACTGATACACAGATCCAACCAACACACCAGTTTGGCACCCAGTGTTCTCATCGGATAAATCTGAAGTAATAATTGTGCCCAGCACTATATAAATTGACACCCAATGTCTTATCAATTAAACCGAAACAAATTGGCACCCAGTGTCTCATCGATTCGAAGTTGAAGAAATCTTTGAACTTTTCCTATCCTATGGCATGCCATCTATATTCGACTTAGCCCGATATAGTTAATAGGGCTTCGTTTCACCTTTCAAATACAACCAATATCCAATTCACATATTTGCACATTGTCACATTTACACATATATTCATTTCAATTCAAATGATCAATAAATTCATAATGTATATACCAATTCAATCCATTTCAGTCAACTATAATTTCAATTCACTATTAAAGTGCCAAAATACTCACCTCAACCACTTACCATATGCATTAAATCAAATACAACAATTAACAACTAGGTTCAGATTATAGAAATACAAACCGTGGATTCCGAGCTATTTGACTCGATTTTATCCTTCCCCTTTTTAGCTGAGGATTCCGGTACAACATTAGCTACGGAATTTAAACAATTAAATTACAGCAATACAACACAATTCAATTTCACATTGAATATTTCAATTTTTGCACAACATTTTCTTAAATTCCAATTTAGCCCCTACATCGAGACTAATTTTTATTCTTCACATTTAATCTCATATTTCTATACAAATTTCACTTTAAGCTAAATTTATCTCTCTATTTTCAATTAAACCCCTAAATTTCAAAATTTTCACAATTTAGTCCCTATTACTCAAAATTTACAATTTGTTCTACAATTTAATCATTTTCCATTTCTAGCTTAAAAATCCATCAATTTAATCCCTAATACTAAAACTATTCAACATTAACAACATTTAAAAACTTAATCAATGCTAAAATTTCAACAAGGGTCAGGTAGTACTTAATATCGAGATTCTAAAAATATAAAAATTACAAGAAAATGGATTAAATTGACTAACCGATTGAAGTTTGAATTTTTGGAAACCCTTGGTCGTGCGTTCATCTTCTTTTCTTTCTTTCTTTTCTTTTGATTAATGTTGCATGCATCCACTTTTAATTCCTTTTTCTTTTCTTTTATTTTACTTTCATTTTATTATAATTATATAATACATATGTATACGTTCATTTTGTTTTTAAGTTACTTAATATAATAACATATATATATTAATGTTGTCCAACATATTTAGGTAATTGAATATTTATAACCTTAGTCCTTCTATTAATTGTAATCTATAATTCAACTTTTACCTTATACGTAATTTAGTCCTTATAATTTAATAACTCTTAATTTCACAAAATTCACTTAATTAAAATCTAATTCACTACTAACTAACCTCGTAAATATTTAAATAAAAATATTTATGATTTTTTTTAATGAAAACAGAGTCCCAAACTTCATTTTCTGACACCCTAACTATCGGGTCGTTACAAAACTTATCAACCATTGCCCAGGCGAGCTCGCCTATCACTGTCACCGAGGACACTCTCCGTCTTCTTGCTCATGAGGACCCTCCGATGGCTCTCGTAACTGAAAGAGTGTCTGTTGAGGCTGTGGAGGACTTCCCCTCATCTTTACATCGCCTATGGCCTGAGGTTAGCACTCTCGGCCTAAGGTACATAGAGCTCGTGATAAGGAGCTCACTAATACTTGGGCTAAGTTAGAAAGGCACGCGAGCTGTAGAATAAGGTGAGGGAAGAAAATGAAATAATAAATGAGCAACAGGGAGTCCTCATCGAGATCTGGAGATGATGGAGACGAAAACGAAAGAGTGTTACTGAAAAGGAGCGATGCATAATCGTGGAAGTGAGCTGAAGAACGTCACTGTGAGACACTCCATCGAGCTAGAAAGGATCATTAGGGATATTAAGAGCAGGTGGATACTACCCTTCGGAAGCAAGGGAGGCACTGGAAGCTTTCAAGTAGCAAACTTCCTAGAACATCTTGGCTTTCTTCAAAGGTTCAAAGAGAACCTGCTTCTGCATACCTAGGTCATCTGCGAGCCTTTTGATGTCCGTAAGATGCATTTCTATGTGCTTATGGATGTGGATTTCGATGGGCTTTGATGTCTTTAACCTTTTTGGGTCTGCTTAGGATTCTTTTGCAGCCACTTAGAAAGGAAAGCTTTTTGTAGAGGAGGGGGAGGGCTTCAGTATTGCGAACCTGACTCCATCTACTATGGGTGATGTTGTAACTTCAGTTCCTCCCTCAGTGATTAGGGATGTTTTGATTGCTACCCCAGCTGTTGAAGATGCTGCTTCTACTAATCAAGATCAGGGTGGGGTGATGATGTAGTTGAACGATGATATTGTACAAATCTTTTTTTGAATAAATAAACATAGTTTTGAGTTTTGGCTAGTTCTCTTTATATTGCATTTTTTTTCAAATAAAGAGTGTTGTTGCGAGCCATTTCATACTTGAAATTTTTTTGGAAAAATTTTTGCATGCGAACCTTAGTTTTACAGTTGGGAGCTTTGCTCTTGTTAACTGTATTAGAGGTCATGGCTCTTCGCCTGCGAACCTTAATTTTACAATTGGGAGCTTTGCTCTCGCTAATTGTATTAGAGGTCACAGCTCTTCACCTATTAACTTGAATTTTATAGCTGGGAGCTTTGCTCTCGCTGACTGTGTTGAAGGTCGTAGCTCTTCGCTTGCGAACCTTAATTTTACAGGTAATATTTTCGTGAGGAAGGATTTTATTTATATGATATGTATTCATATAAAATAATTTTTGAGGTGTCAAGCATTCCGGGTTCACAGTATCATTGCGCCTTCTATTCTTACCAATTTATATGCTTCATAGCCTATCTTTTTTACCACCTTGTATGGTCCCTCTCAACTCAAGGTATTTTTCCCGCAGTGGGAAGTGAAAAAGCTAGCTTCAGTATTTCTTAGCATAAGGTCGCCTACTTGAAACTACTTTCCTCTAACCTTGGAGTTATAGTAGCTAGCTACTTGTTGGGCACAGGCTGCATTTTTTACCTCATCTGTTTCTCTGAGTCCAAGTTGAGTCTTAAGGCCACATGATTAGCTTTTTTTGTTGAAGTGATGTGTTTTATACGATTTTAGACCTATCTTTATAGGGTTGATGGCTTCTGCGCTATAGACGAGTGAGAAAGCTGTTTCATCTATCGTAGTGTGGGGCATAGTTCATAATACCCATAAAATTCTTGGTAGCTCTTCCAACCAAGCCCTTTTTAGTTCGCTTATTAAGCGATGTCATTATTTTCTTGTTTATAGCCTCTACTTGGCCATTGGTTTGCGGAGTTTTCACTAAGCTTTGAGCCAAGAATATCTGGAGGTCTGTGCAAAATTTTATGAACTTCCTTGGAATTGTGTGTTGTTGTTTGTGATAACAATGTGAGGTATCCCAAACTTGCAGACAATCAACTTCCACATAAATGACTCTACCTACCTCTCTGTTATGGTTGTTGGAGCTTCTACCTCAATCCATTTGGTGAAGTAGTCAACAGCTACTGTAATGAACTTTTTTTGCAGAGTGGTTATAGGGAATAGTATGAGGATTTCGACCTCCCATGTCGCAAAAGGCCAAAGCCCTGTCATGATTTGAAGAGGTTATATTATTGTCGTTGTATTCTAGCGATTCTTTGGCAGGGGTCATATTTACGGACCATGTGTTAGGCGTCTTCATAGATAGTATACCAATAATATCCTTGTTTGAGTATTTTTTACGCTAGCAACCTGCCTCCCAAATGATCACTGCAAATGCCCTCATGATATATTCAGCTTCAGATGGAAAGAGGCATCGCAATAGTGGGTATGAAAACCTTTTTCTATCTAGCACGCCCTCTAAGAAGGTATATTGCGCTACCTAGTATTGTTGTTTTGTGAGCTCTTTTCGACCTTGGCTTTCCTTTTTACCCTATAGTGTGTGGATTATAGGGATCATCTATGTTTCTTTCTAAGTTGTGGAGAGCACTTGGGGAATGTCATAGCTTGGTGCTTCCTTATGTTTGAGCAGGATTTTTCCTCTCTGCTCAATAGTGATGGAGGATGCTAGCTTTGACAGAGCATTTGTGTGCGTATTTTCATTCCTTGGGAGCTGTCTGACCTCAGCTTTGTCAAATCCCTCAAGCAATTGAATTGTTGTTGTATGATATCATTTTAGTGTTGGCTCTTTAATCTCATACTTGCCGTGTATTTGCTTTGCCATAAGTTCAGAATCAATGTGTATGGTCAAGTTCCTAGCACCTAACTGGCGCGCTAATTGTAGTCCTAAGATCAACGTTTCATACTTAATGGTGTTGTTTGATGTTTGGAATCCAAATGATAGTCCATATTGCCACTTGTTACCCTCTAGGTCTATCACGAGTGCGCCTGCCTTAGATCCCATTCTGGCTGCGGAGCCATCGACGTAAACCATCTAATCTTTTAGTTTATCTATTATGTCTGCATTTCCTGATGTGTTTACTATTGGTAGTAGCCAACAACGAAAAGCAATTTTAGTAAAAAATGTAAAATGAGCATTGTTTCTCTGCAAAGTGTGAGAATCATTAGAGTGATAATTTTTATCACACAATGTGCCATTTGTTAACTTGCTAATTTTCGTTAGTATTCACATATTACAGTATGTCCATGAGGTACTTCACTATTCGATGTTTCAAATTATATTCTATGTTATTGTGTCTTCACTTTTTTTGAACGAGCATTCTATCATAAAATTTGCCAACACCTACCCTTTTATTATCGTCCACAGGGTAAAATTTATCCTCAATTCTGTAAGTTTGATGTTCCATTTTGTTATCCTCCCCAGGGTGTTTAACTTGGCGAGCACCTCTTTCATTGGTTGGTTAGTAACCATGACAATTAGGTGGGCCTGAAAGTATGGGTGTAGCTTGCGAGCTGCAATGATTAGAGCATAGATGCATTTTTCTATTTTTGTGTTTCTAAGCTCGCCATGCTGAAGGACCTTGCTGACATAATACACTAGAAATCGGAGGGTGTCTTTGGATTTGACCAAGATGGCTGCAATTGTTTCTTCTGAGGCTACTAGGTATAAATGTAGTGTTTCTTCTGTTTGAGGTAACCTTAGAAGTGGGGGGAAGTAAGGTACTACTTTAGTTGTTCGAGGGTGGTTTGACACTCTTCGGTCCATGAAAAGGGTTTCCTCAAAGCCCTAAAAAATGGTAGGCACTTGTCTGCCATTCTGGAGATAAATCTATTCAATTCCATCACCCTGCTCGTGAGGCATTGGATTTTTTTATAGTTTGTGGTGGGAGCATCTCTACTATAGTTTGAATATTTTCTGGGTTCAGCTCTATTCCCCTCTCTAATATCATGAAACCCAGGAAATTGCTAGCTCGCACATCAAAGGCACACTTTTCGAGTTTAAGCTTCATACTGTGGGCCTTCAATGTCACGAATGTGTTAGATAGGTTTCGCACATGCTCCTCCATGGATTCACATTTTACAGGATATCATCTACGTAAACCTCCAGACTGCGGCCTATTTGCTTTTTGGATATCTTGTTTACCAACCTTTGGTAAGTTGCACCCATATTTTTTAGTCCAAATGGCATAACCTGGTAATAGAAGAGACCTTCCTCAGTGATGAAGGTTGTCTTCTTCTAGTCGCCTTGGTCTAATAGGATTTGATTGTAGCCTAAGAAGGCATTTATGAAGCTCATGAACCTGTACCCGACGGAGGTGTCCATCAGGCGATTTATAGACGGCAAAGGGAAGCTATCTTTAGGGCATGCCTTGTTCAAGTTGGTAAAGTCAATGCACATCCACTTTCATATTGCCTTTTTTACCATTACCATATTTGAAATCCAATCTGGGTACTCCACTTCCCTGATAAATTCGCTACTAACAGCTTGACGACCTCCTGTCTTATTGCTTTGATTACGTGTGGTGCGAACTTTCTCTTATTTTGTTTAATGGGCTTCGCCTCTCGGAGTACATTTAACCTGTGCACTATTACTCATGAATCCACATCTGGAATATCTATTGCGAACCATGCAAAGATGTTCGAATTCCCTCTTAAGCATTCAACTAGTAAAATCTTTTCTTCTCCTTTCAGCGCTGACGAAATTTTGATTGTTCTTTCTTTATTGCCGCATAATAGCTGCAGGGTCTCCGTGTGCTCCGTTGCCTCGAGTTTTGTATCTCGATGTTCTTCACTCACATCTAGGTCATCCAAGTTGATCGCTTTTCTTGACGAACTCTGTTTCTCAGTTAGAGGCTACTTTGCCTGCCTCACAGACAACATGTGACACCGCATCACCCTGCGCTGGTCGGATCATAAGAAGCTGATGCTGGTACTTGTTGGGAACTTAATCTTCATACAATAGGTTGCCATCACCATCTTTTCTATTCATATGATTAGTCTACCAAAGATGGCATTATATGCCATCGGGTGATCGACCACATAAAACTGGACACATTCCGTGGTCGTATGTTCGCCGTCGCCTAGAATGACCAGTAATATGACAGTATCCCTTACTTCAACAGGATGGTTCATAAAGTCGTACGAAGGGCTGGCTATGGATAAGGATTACTCTTTTAAGCCTATTTTCTTGTATGCTCCGTAAGATAGGAATTTTACTGTACTATCATTATCAACAAGTATCCTCTTAACTTCGAACCTGTGATCTCAGCCGAAACTGCCATTGGGTCATTCCTTTATTCATTGCAGATTAGCTCATCGTCACCACTTCTAAACTCCAAACTCCACTGTTCTTGATGTCGCAGTTTCTTCGAGGTACTAAACGACATCACACCACTCATGTAAGCTCGCCTCTTTGTGCTTGACTGCATCCACTTATTGTTTGTGCCTACTATTACATGAATGGTTTATCGCATCCTTTGTTTTCCCTTGGGGTCTGGTTCCTATGAACTATGGCCCTACTGCAGACCTCTCCAGTTTATAAACTCAACAAGTTTGCCATTCTGGACAGCTTCTTCTATAGCATCCTTTAACGTGAAGCAGTCTTCGGTTTTATGTCTCATATTATCATGAAAGGCGCACCAATCCCTAGAATTTGTCCTTCTATCGGTACTTCACATCGGGGGTAGTTTAGGAAGGATGCCCAGGCTCTTCACTTGATTAAGGATGTAAGCTTGCGTGGCATTCAATGGGGTGTAAGTTTCGAACCTGCCTTGGGGGTGTAATGCCCCGCGTGTTCTTATTAGTGCCTTTGCGGGTTTTTAAGTGCATCACATTAGGTTGAGGTCTTGTGTGGCCTACTGATCCTGAACTATAAGGACTGGTTCCTAAGAGATTACCCAATTCGCTGCCCTTCTCTGTTCTTAGGTTGTCTATCCTCCTTTTGGAAACTGACTCATGATGCCTTCTTGATTTCTTTTGTAACGCCCTAGTTTTTAGGATTTTCGGGATTTTGCGTGAATTTAATTTTTGCTTATCTGGATATGTTAATTTATGTTTTGAGTGTGTTAGTGGGCCTTTAGGAAGCCCAAGTTTAAGTTAAAACCCAGTAGAATTTTAAAATTTTAGACCTAAGAGAGAAGGGGTTTTGACTAAGTGGGCTTTTAAAAAAATGTTGGTAAGTTAAGACACAAGTAAGCTTGAGTTAAAGGGGCAAAATGGCGCCATTTAAAACACAAGGGGTGGCGGGTAGAAGCTGTGCAAGAGCGAAGGTTCAAGTCTCTTGGTAAGCAATGTGAGGTTTTATTTTTTATGCATGTGCGAGGCATGTGGTGGACTCCAAGTGAAACTCTATTGAGAAGAGTTTGAAGTGCTCATGTGATTGAATCAATGAGGGAAAATGGGAGAAATTTTAGGAATTTTGAATGGGAGGTTGTGTTGGCCGATTGTAGGGGTCTTAGAGGAGCAAATTCAGCTTTTGGGTGTTCAACTTGCATTTTCGGCAAGTGTAGCTTTAGTGTGCCGAATGCCCTCTTTGGTTCTTTTTTGGGATTTGCTTTGAGTCAGGTTTTAGTGTTGATTAGGTAAGTCTCAAGGGGTTTCATTCTTTGTTCTTTCTTTCCCTCCTCTTTTATGATCAAAAAGCTGAAAACAAGATCCATACATCCTCTCATTGTGTCGATTTGTGCAAGAAAACCGAACTCTTCTCTCTTCTTCATTTTTTCTTCTAAAAGTCAAATCTACTCCTTTCTTCTCTTCTCTCTTCTTTGTTTCACTGACTGAGCCGATTCAATTGGAACCTTAGGTAGCCGACATCTTGAAAGTCAAAATCTCGAGATATTCAAGTTTGTGTCAATTTTCTTCCTGACCGAATCTCTTGTTCTTCTCTTCTTGATTTCTTGTTTACTCTTGCATTCTTTTTAGCCGAACCTCTCACTTATTTTGCAAATATTCTCTCTTTGGTCGATTGTCTAAAATCCCGAAACTTGAAAGCCTTCCCTTGTGTCGACATACTCAGTGAGCCAAAACACTTAGATCTTTTCTTTTTCTTCTCGTGTTCTGATTAGATCTACAACAGGTCTGGACTAGGTTGGTATTTGAGGACGTTTCTTTGGCGAATAGAGCATTGGTAAGTATTCGAAACCCTTCCATTTGTAAACTTGTGATTCAAGAAAAGCCGAAAACCCCTATTTCCTTAGGACAACTGTCGATTTTGGCTATGACTTATATTAGTCCTCTCTTTTGGTTTCTTATGTGCTAGTGTAGAGTAGAGGCTATCAATCAAGGATTATTGAAGGTTAAAATCGTTGAAGCAAACTAGATCTGGATCTAGTTAAGGAATCGGCAAAGGTAAGTGATTAAGGGTTTGAAATAGAGTTGACCGAATAGGGTAGATGTTGATTTCATTGTTTCCCTTGAGTTTTTAGTTAACAGAGTGTTTACAAACGATTGTAGGTTAATCGTGTGAGGAAATCTCATTGTAGTATATCGCAAAACAGGTGTGTAATTGGCACCAACTAATAGACTAGATCGACAAAAGTCGAAAAGCCGAAATGCCGAAATTCCTGCATTTTGAGGGCTTGCGAGCGTGCGAGCGCTCGTGGGTTAGTTGGAATCGGTAAAATCTGTAATCACAAATGGTAAGAATGGTGTGTGCGTGATTTCGTGCACGTTGGTAGTTTTGGGCCTCGGAGGGCTGAATTTTGGCCAATGGGCTTACGGGCCCATATGGGTAAAAACGAGCGGTAAGTGTATTCTAAAAACCTGAGTGAAAAATCTACTAAAACAGGCATAAAATTTGGACCGAGTGGGCCTTAATAGTTAGTGGACACCGTAGAGCCCATTAGGGGTTTTAGGGCCCGATGACTCTGAATTAATAAAATGGGCTAATTAAGTTATTTAGATGACATTAAGAATGTTAACAACTATAATGAGCATGGAATCCTAAAAACTGGCAAGTTTACTGAAATACCCCTTAAGGGTAAAAAATTACTGTTTTACCCCTAGGTGCAAAAAGACCATTTTACCCCTAGGGTTAAGTTGACTGATTTGCATGTTAAAATATATTTGCTCACTGTATGCCATGTCATAATATACTGTTGCATGGAATTGGGTTTTGATGGAGGAAGTGCTAAGTGGCAATGCCACGTTTACTGTTAGAGGCTTTGCCTCATTTTACTATTTAGTGGCTTGGCCACGTTATCTGATTAAGCAGCTAAGCTACGAATGTGGTGTGTAGGGCTAGGTGGGCTGAGTTATTCCCCACATGGTGTGTAGGGCTGGATTGGGCTGGGCTTTGCATTCATGCATAAATACTGTTCTGTTACTGTAATAGCCTAAGGGCCAAACTGATTTCTGAATAAGGCTAAGGCCCAGTAATCTCTTTTTACTGAATAGGGCTAAGGCCCAGTTAATACTGTATCTGGATAGGGCTTAGGCCCAGTTAACCTTGAACTGATCAGGACTCTGGTTGGGTTTAGCTTACACACTGAGTTTTACAAACTTACCCCTTCCTTTTCATCCATGCAGGTGAGCCCCAACCTTAGAGGACTTGGAGCTGGAGGGATTCAGAGTGGCCACGTGAACTGCATTTGGTTATATTTTCTTAAAATTATTTATTTTAGTATTTCCTTAATTTATTTTCTTATGGGTTTTAAATTGTAAAAAGGCCGCTCATTAATTATTTTATTTTAATTTTTATTTCTTTAATTATAACTTGCTTAACACGAATAGACTAAGACTGCACAGGTTTTTATTTAAAATTAAACAATATTTTCAAAACATATCATTCGCAACAAATAGATAACCTAATGACAAATAAGATCTTTTAAAAGAATAAACTCCAACTGGTAGTGGATAGGACTCTCTTAAATTAAAGAACCTGTTCTTTCTCACAACTCTTAAAAATGATTTTGCAAAGTCACCCTACACATATTAATTAAGGAATGAGGAGTAATTCATCGTCCATGTGACACACTAGATTTGGCCATAATGTCTGGGTTGGGTTTGGGGTGTTATATCTTCCACCTTCGCGAACTTATGAGCCTGTACGTATAGGTCAACTAGGCTTTATGGCCTGTTATTTGATAACTAGTACTACATATGGTCTTTCTACACTCCCATGATAAAGGCATTTGTTGCCCATTGGTCCTCTAAGTTCTTTGTGTTAAGTGTAGCTGTGTGAAACCTCTTAATGTAGTCTTAGAGGGACTCACCCTCTTATTATTTCACCGACATCAGCCTCATAGTTGTATTCATGATTGCTTGGTGGGCCTGAAAACTGAGCCTTGTGGAAGAGAGAGATACCAGTCCTTAGCGCTTGCTTTCAGTGTCGTAGAAAAGGCTTTGCATTTGGTCATGTCTAATGCTCCCAGCGTGTTCATATAGTCGTTATATTGCATTAAATGGGCTCACAGATCCTTTTTTCCCTCAAACATGTCCTTAGGTACCTTGAAGTCGTGAGGTAGGTCTACTGTCGCGATTTAGGGAGCTAGCGGGTTGTTAGAACAGAACAACCAGTTCATGTCTTACGACTTTGGATGCAGGGCCCATACATTACGATGAAGCTCATCCATCTCATTCATCCACTTTTTCACTTAAGTGCTTAGGGCTTCATCTTGGGTGATAGAGTTTCCCTGGGATCCTGAGTTATCAACATGTGCCTTTAGATGTAGTTATTAATTTTACCTTAGCAACTCCTATTGAAAGGCTTGTTGTTCTACAAACCATGCTTTTTGTGCCACCATCTGCTCCCCCAGGAACTTCATTTGCTCTTGGAGGGCCTGAAGCTGCGGCGGGGGTAGTTCTTAGTTGAGGGAAGAGGGCATTCCCTGACCAGATGAGAGATTAAAGTCCAAGGAAGGAGAAGGCCCCCGATAGACCGCGTTGTCGAGGTTTTTGGGAATAAACTAGGCGGTAAACAAGTCTGTTTCATCATGTCGTGGTTTAAGACCCGATGCTCTTATCTGATCGAGAGAGGGGATGAAGGGAAAGTTCTTGTCGGTTGTGAGTCATTTTTTGCTTTAGGTTGAAGAGAACTAAATTAAACTAAAGAAAATATGTCGATCGGAAGTAGTCCACGCTCACCACACCAATTGTTGAGTAATATTCTCTCGTACTGTATTAAAGGAAACACGGAGTATTTATACACATTCCTATTGCTACTATTATAACTCATAATAAAACCCACTATTTTGTCTTGGTCTTTGGGCCGAGGGCACTGACATTCCCTGTCCCTGGTGCTGACATTCTCTAGGCTTCCTTTGGCTTATTGGACGTTTGCCTGCGGAGCACGTGGTCCTTTCTGACCCTGGGACTGGCTCTCCCAGCGAACCTCGCACTTACCAGTCACGAGTGGGGGTCCTCTTCGTAGACATGGCTCGCGACCTCATCCTTGTGAGGTTTACATGAGCTCTCCTTTTGCGACCTCATTCCCGCAAGGCTTATGCAAGCTCTCTTGCAGGTTTCCCGCACAAGCTATCTCTGTGAACATTTTGCATTCCCGTAAGGTCCTTAGCTGACTATGCCTATAGGCAAACATTCTTCTTTTGGGTTGGGTTCATCCGAGTCGGAGTCTAGATCCTAACATTATGTAATTTATAACACATAAAAATTAAATCTATAATACTATTATAACTTAAACATTAAAAATGTTAATATGACTATATATAAAATTTTAATAAATAAAAAAATTTAAAATTATTAAATATTAAATTAAAATAATATAAATATATTTTTAAAATTTTTAAAAATAATAATAATATGAGCGGGCTTAAAATGAACTTGGATTAGTTTTTTACAAATATGGGCGGGCTTGAGCAAGCGTGAAGTGTATTAACATTATGCCTAGACTCGACTCGACCAAGCCCATGAATACCTCTACATTGCACCTTGGAAAATAAAATTTTTATTACGGTTAAAATATGTCATACCCATAAGTCCTTGTATTTTCAAATTTTTGGAATTTAGTCCTACTTTTACTTCTTAGGAATTTTAGTCTTCTTACTTTTCATATATTAAGATTCAAGTTCAATTGTTAACACTGTTAATTTTTTATTGATATTTTTTACGTGACATTTTGAAATAAAAAAAATCACATGGTATCCATGTAATTGAAAAATGACGTTGTAATAAACTTAAATTTAACAACAAAAGAATTAATAGCTTAACAATTTAACTTAATTTTTAAATATTAAAAGTAGAAAAAGTAAATTCTTAAAAATAAAAATAAAATGACTAAATTTGACATATTTTAATCTTTTATAAAATATATTTGGAAAGAGTTTAGAAAAAAAAATGTTATTTGAAAGTTGTTTTTAGTGATAATAATTGTCAATATAATAAAATGAAAATAATAATTTAGAGGTACTTTTACGGAATAGATAGTAGCTTTAATAATAATTAGATTATCACACACCTATGTTATGGGTAAAAACAAAATTATGTAATAAAAATAATAAAAAATAAATATGTTTATAAAAATTAAAATAAATAAGAAATTTTGGTTAAATGATTAATGTAAAAAATTATAAAGGTTTGAGCTTAAATTGTTTAGTGTATATATTTTTCTATATAAAAGATATAAAATGACAATAATATTCATTCATCATTACTTAGTTAAATTGGTGTCCAGTTGACTCGTGATATCAATTCAATCAAGTATTTTATATAAAGTATAAATTTAATTGATAATTTGTATTTCATTGTAAATGACATATTTATTCTAATCGATAAGCTTATTATAATATTTATAAAAAAAAATTTCATTGTCACTACTCAATCAAACTCAACCAAATATTTTATAAATAGTATAATATAGATAATTAACCCAACCGATTTTTATCTGACTCGGTCAATTTTTGTTTAGGCAAACATAATTAACATCTCTTTCATTAATAAACTAGATTTAGCCCCCCACTATCTTTTAAATATTTAATTAACCAATAAATAATTTTAAATTAAGTTTTAATACAAAAAATAAAAAATATATATATAATTATTTATTCATATTTTTTAAAAGGGAAATGCATTAATTCATTTGGTAAATGAGACCATACAATTCAGAGGGAAAAATAACAAACACCTGTTGTATGCGTTGAAGGGCAAGCGCTATCAACACAACAAGAGCTTCAACTTCAAAATCAATAGACCATTATGGCACGTTGACAATTGGCTCTATCACAACTCAAGTACAACATATCAGGAGTGATTGCAAGTACTTAATACAATAAGAAAATTAGTCTCGGATGGTCCAAAGCGATGGGCATAAATCGGTAAAAAAACCAAGCATCCACCAAACTAGAGGGAATGACGACAAAACCAACCCTAAAATCACTTATAAAGCAAGACTATATGCATAAGCAAGACTAAAAATCGTACTACAAGAATAGACAAAAACTTCTAAAAATAAAAAAACTTATTAAACAATAAAAAAACAAAAAAAAACTTAATACAACACAAGTCTAAACCGACTCATGAAATAATTTATTATTTTAAAACTTTCAAAACAAAAACAGATTAAAAAGTCATTGAAGAGCTACCCACTTTCTAAAAGAAGCTGTCAGTGGTTGGTGGTCCTTCAATGATAATAGACACTTTCATCTGTCAATCACAACTTGTGAAAACAACAAAGATACTCACAAAATAGATCTGCAAACTGAAAAGGGAGAAGATGCATGGAGTGAATGAAAAGAATAAAGAAAAAGAGGGTTGATGTGCAAGAGAAAAAGGCTGGTGGTAGTTAACCCAGAAGCTAACACCGCCGCTAACAAAACAAAAATATAAGAAGCAAAAGACTTAAAGAAAAAGAATTATTATTTATTCATATTTTGTGTATTACTAATGTGAATCTCAAAACTATACATGAATTAGGGTTTATGTGCAATTATATATATGAACCTTGATTTTGTGCAATTTTATACATAAATTTTTTATTCGATCCAATTCTTGTAAATTATTAACACAATTATTGATATAACATCATTTTATGTTTATATATTGCATATATAAATAAGTGTATTTATCCAATACAAAAATAAATTGATGTATTTATTTCTTTAAATGTATATGATTAAATCAAAATTAAAGTTTACATTTGAACCACAATTAGAGTTTCACGTGTATAATTACATCAAATTAAAGTTCATGTATATAATTATACATTAAATCAAAGTTCATGTATAATTTTGAGATTTATCCCTTCGCGAAAAGTTAAATTTCTCACTCAGGTATCAATGCTTAATTGATCTATGACTCAATATGTAGACTAAATCTTTAAATACATTAAAAATAAATAAAATAATTAATAATATAAATTTATTTTAAAAATTTTCTTCGAGTGGGGATGGATACCAAACTATGTGAGTAAATATTTGGATCCATCTTTCAATAATCAACTTTCAGAATTTAAAAGTAAAGTAGTCTATATTTTTTCAAACGTATAAATTAATGCAAAAATCCAGATTTTATTAATAGGCCAGGTAAAAATAAAATAAATTTTAAAAATTAAAAGAATAACCTACAAATATTTTTAACTTTGTATAGTAGATATATAAAAAATCAATTCGAGGAAAAAAATGTGAACCATGATTTTATATACATAATTTAAAAATAATATATATGATCTATATGTGAAAGGTAAAGTAAAAAAAATCAAAATATCTTAAATTATACAAATAAATCGAATATATATGTTAAAAATTTACCTAAAAATAAATTAAAAATTAGTATAAATCTTACCACATTTCACGTTGGATTAATTATTAATTATTTTTGAGTTAACTTTAGAGTAAATATTTAAATATTAAAATATACTTCAAGTTTTTACACTCTTTCTATATTTAAATTTAATGTTTGTACCTTTTTAAAAAAAATTATCCGATATATTTTTCTAATTTAAAAATTTAGATCCAATTATTAACAATATTATATTCTTCTGTTAAATTCACTGGTGTGCCATTTTGAAATTAAAAAAAATACTCATTTAGTAATCATGTAATAAAACTAATGGCATTGTAATGGACTTAAATTTAACAAATAATTTTATTAGTATTAATAACTCTTAAAAGTTAGATAAGCATTTTAATTATAACAACATACATGAGCTAATCGATGACATTGTAAAAAATTGAGGTACCAAATCATGCCAAAAAATTGAAGTATAATGATTGATTATTAAATTTGAATGTAGCAAGGATTAAAATTTAAATATTGCAATCCTTTTATAATTTCAGATTTGAGTGTAGCATAGGGACTAATATTAAAAATTTATCATTTCCTTATATAACGTAAAAAAAGAAAATAAAAATGAGAGGCTCATCTAGGTGTCAACAAGGAAGGTGAGAACTTTTTATATATAGACTAGTACAAACTCTGTGCTTTGCGTTGAGTTGATTATTTATTTATGTCAAATTATAAAGTATAAATTTAATGGCTAAAATATACTCTAAATCTACTTTTATTTTCAAAAATTTTGACCCTCTACTTTTTGAATTTAAAAATTTCGGTTAAATTGTTATCACTATTAAAATTTTTCTATTAAATTCACTATTGTGACATTTTGAAATTTTAAAAAAAATCAATTGGTAATCATGTAATAATAAAAATAACATTGAAAATGTTCATATAGACTTTTTTCTTAAAAACATTCATTCGAACTCGTCTTGATAAAATATATTTTTGTTGGAATAGTGTTCCTGAGAAAATTTGACATCGGCATTTTGGTTGAAATAGTTAACAATAATAATATTTAGACTAGCTATTGACATTATAAAAATATAAATATCAAATTATGTCAATAATAAGGTATATAGATTAAGTCCCAAGTTTTAGCATAGTGTAAAGGCTAAAATTGAAATTTTATCATTGTCTTATAATATTTATCTATATATAAAGAAGCAGCAAGGCAAACCAAGAAGAAATAAAAAGCCACGTATTCGTTTCTAAGACCCTTAGGTTATTCAAATTATGTATAACCATGTAATGCTTTAATAAAAAATTTAATGATATTAACCATTTGGGCAAATTAATAACATTATAAAATTACAGGGACCAAATTACATTAGAATTAAACTGTAGCAGTTAAATCTCAAATTTAGGCATAATAGAAGGTATTTATCACGTCCCAAAGTGTGGGTAAATTTTTTTTCTGAGATTAAATTGGTAAATATTGAAAATATATTAATTTTCTATTTAACCATATTGTCGGGCCTCTATTTGTAATTTTTTGATAAAAGCTTCTCAAAGCCCAATTTTCTCTTCCCCATATTTTTCTCATGTGCCTCTCATGTTAGGGTTAAAGCTCTAGGGTGTTGCCAACCTTAGATATAAATACATTTTTTTTTAGGCTAGCCATCTTTTATTTTTCCCTAATTTTTCCTTGTGACACTCATTCTTCCTTTTCTTTTTTTCTTCTCTTCTCTTCACTTTTTATTTTCTTTTCTCCCTTTTCCTTTCTCTTCCTTTTGCCCAGTCGCCGCACCATTATAGCCACTGTATTCATCCACCATCCTTGATTTTCCGTTGCTCTTTATATTCCTTGAACGTTGAATCCCTTTTCTTTATCGAATCATCCTCTTTTCATTTGGATTTCGTTAATGTTTAGATCTACCGACGGAAACTATCGTTATCTTTAACCGTAGGGTGGTAAGTGTGATCTATTTCAACGGTTAAATCTTGATTTTTGGTTGTACAAATGAGTTATGTTGTTACTTTTTCTTGCCTATGGCCTATGGATAGTTTCTGTTCATAAATCATGTTCTTTTTTTTTCTAATGTTATTTGTTGGTTGTAATTTGAATTGTTTTGATGATAGTTTTAATTAATTGTTTTGACTGTATTTATCATCTTAATTGTTCTCTTGGTTCTTATTTAGTCCACTTTTTCCACCAGCTTTGTAAGAATAAGTAATTGAGTTACGACAGTTGAATTATCTAATTTTTCTCTTATTTTTTCCAGATTGGTTTATGATAAAAGTTTAAATTTTTAGTGATAATACTTTGGAATGACATATTTTTATGTATTAATTACATATTTATTTTGAGTATGATCATAATAATTTGAATTATTTATGGTTTTTTATCTTATAGGGACTAAATTGAAGGCAAAAGGAAATTTGGGGGCAAAAAGTGTGAATTAAAAGATAAAATGGGTCAGCATGCGAAATAGGAAAGAAGTGGTGCCGAAAATGCAAAGTGTGGAAGACGTGGGGGCAAAAGTGCAAAGAAGAGATTTTATAAACACAAGACTCTATTTAAATTTTAATTACATTAGGATTATTGTTAAGATTGTTATTTAAATTTAGTTTTAACTTTTATCTTTATTTATCTTTTGGAATTTAGATAGCAACAAACTAGGTTTTCTGAGTACTATAAATAGGGGATGGAGTAACATAAATTGCAATCATCTTTTCTGTAAAAAGCTCCCTTTTCCCAAAAGCTCTAGCTTTTGTTCCTTTCATTTATTCAATAAAATTATTTTTATTAAGTTTATTTCTTTTTTCCCAAAAAGCATAAGCCACTAAATTCATCTAGCCAAAGGATGTCGAAAGTTGTGGAGATTCCCCAAAAAGGGTTCATGAGGCTTAGAATCTGCAGTTAGCCTTCTTAATGAATATTCATCGTTTCTCCGTACTACAGGACTGGCGTTTCTGTCCCTGTCCATTCAAAAGTGATTTTTTCATCTTGTGCAAAGGCGGCCGCTTTGTATGTTTTGGGACGGTTGCACAGTCGGTTTGTTAGCCTACTGCGTTAGTGGTTGTCGAACCCAAGAGAAAAAATGGCGTGGCATTTGCCATTAAGAAGTGATGATCTAGTGTAAGACGGTCCCACAAAAGTGACAGTTGGCTAGAGTCAGATTCCTCTAAATCGTAAGTCTAAAATCTAAGTGGAGTTGGTGGTCATAGGCATCCTCTTCCACAATAACTAGCTTATTCTGTTTGAAAAGATCACCTAAAAGCCTAGGATTTTGAACCCAAGGAGGATCGAACCTAAGGAGGATCGAGATAACCGGAGGTTAGAATCTCTCAATCAAAAACTCTCTTTTCTCAATTCTGTTTCTCTTTACAATTTCGATTTCAATTTATACAATTTCAACCCCTTCATGTTTTTAATTCTTTTTTTTTTTCAGTTACGCCATTTTTTCTTGGGCACGACTGTACTCGGAATCTCGAGGAACAAGAAGTTGTGCAAATCTAGTTCCTGATGATTTGACCCTACATTCCTTAGACTATTCTTTTTGTTATTTTATAGGGACAATATATTTTTGGTGCTCTCAACGACGCATCATTCAGTCAATAGCATTTGTTATCATGGTTTCAGATATACACCATGCCATGATGATTGATGAGTACACGACTATATGTTTTATCTTTAGTTGTATTTTTTTTGAACTTTTATCTTTGGATTATGCAACTTGGATTTAGAAACTTTATATTTGGATTATGCTATTATCTACTTTGGATTTTTAAGTTTGTCATTTTGAATCACTATAAATTGTATGATTTGTAAAAAAATTTCCACAAATTTAATCAGGGTACCCTGTGACCCGAAAATACAGGTACTCGATTATTACGAGTACCCAAAATTTTGGATACCCGAAGATATTCTAGAGTAAGGTCGCGGACATTTTTAATACTCGAAAATCCAAGTATCCGAATCTTTCAGTACTCAAAATTGTGAATACTCGATTATGAACACCCCTACTAATTGGTTGTATTTTCTCAATTTAAATATTCAATTGACGGAAAAAAGTTACTGATTTATTTAAAAAAGAAATAATTATAAATAAAATTACAAAAATAAATGTTATAAAATAAAACATAAAGAGAAATAAGATAATAAAGAGAATTGTGTATTTTATTTATCAAGAAAGATATTTACAATGCTTTTATAAATCTATATTTATAGATGAATAAAATATCAAACTTCTCATTTTAATACACATCCATTTTTATTTATTTTTACCTTAATAAAAAAAGTTACCTTTTTTGTTATAAAATTATCCTTTATATACGAAATAATCTGTAATTAATTGGAAGCACTAAGCTAATAGACATGTAAAAGGATATTCAGTTTATGGTTGTAAATTGAAATTTCAATATAGAAGATTTATGGTGGTATAAGGTAAGTTGGAATTTCGGGTTTTTGGTAATTCTCTCCCATGCTCTTGGCGTCCAGTCCAGGGCACCTGATTGATTCTCTCTCATCTTCTCTTTCCACAGTTAAGAGACTGTAACTGCTTCGTTCTCCAGCAATTCAGACAAAACCTATCTCCCGACCACAACAGAACAAAGGCAATCTCCACGATTATTTAAGGCCAAACCTAGATCAACGCGTACCGGGTAAGTCAAGATGGGAGATCTGGCTAAATTTGATTTTGTTCTTTTTTTTCTTTTAATTATTGCAAAGGCTGCTCCTTCTTTTAACGTCTTTGTACAGAAATTGTTGAATTTTAGATCTTGTAATAGAATTTTTTTACTATTGACAAACAATTTTCTGTCTTCCTTAGACTGGACAAGGTGCTTCTTTTAACTTCAGGCTGGGAATTGGATTCAATAGTGTCCTTTTTTTTTTATTTCATGAATTTTAGTGGGCTAAAGATGTGAAAAGCTTGTGGAGGATAATGTGATGTTGGGTGTTTGTTTATGTAGATTTCTTGGTGTTAAATAGAAGCTGTTTTGAATTCCTTTCAATTGGGTTGTGAAAATTGGACATTTTAAGAGACGAAATAGTAATTTTAAAACTATTTAGACACTGCCAAATTTTAGTTAGGAGCCTTCTATTAGTGGTATTTGTGATATACATCCATGCTTGTCCTTTTGGTTTCTGCTATCTTATACGATAACTTGGTAAGAGTAGTTTTGGACCAAATTTCTTTTCACAGTCGCATGTAGATTGGCATCTCTTGTTATCATTTCTAGGCTTCTTTGAATGGAAATCATGACAAGATTATGGAATTCATTAGTGTCAGCTAGGAGTATCTTTTTCGGATTTTGAGTTTACTTAAGAAACATCAAGAAAATGAGTTTCCTTGAGACTTTATTGTCCTTGGCTTCAATAGGGGATGTTGCTAATACTGCCTCGATCCTTACTGACTGTTATATATCATTGTCAATGTATACATGATGGACTTAACCTTCCGTGTGTATAGGTTTGGTGATGCTGTGAAACTCGTTTGAGATATTGAAGAAGCAAGTGGAATGGAAGAAAGTGACCGTGTTGCCAGAAGATGGGAGGACTTGGACATTGATATCTTGGTGAAGATCTTCCAGTCTTTCGACATCATTGAGTTAACTTCAGGCATTGCTACAGTCTGCACTTCTTGGCGTATGGCCTGTTGTGATCCTCTACTTTGGCGAACACTTGATTTATCGATGATGAAGTCGAATTTCATCAAGATTCCATTGGAGCCTTATGTATATGTGGATGCACGTTCTGACAAGACATTGAATCATTTGTTGAAGACATCTTTGAGTCTCAGCCAAGGAAACATAATGACCTTGATTTTTCACTTCAATCTATATGTCAGCGATGATTTATTGACCTATACTGCTGAAAGGTAATTTCAAGGTTTTTTTTATAGTGTTAACTAGCTCTAGCTTGCCTGTAGAACCTCCTTTTTAGTGGGGTTGTTTCTTATCTCCATGAAAAGAAAACATAGGTAAAATATCATGGAGGCCCCTGTACCAGGAGTCAGATTGCATTTTGCCCCCTTTGCTCAAAAAATGGACTAATTAGAGCTGTACATTAGATCAAAAAACAATCTGGTCCTTTTTGTTAAAAATGTCATCTAGTTTTACTATTAAAAACTGGCATAGTTGATGAAATAACCAGACAATTACATCTGTCGTAGCACGTGCACGTCATGTTGATGTACATAGACCAATTTTTAACAGTAAGAATGGATAGAATTTTTAATAGAAGGACCAGTTTGCTGTTTGATCTAACATATAAGGACTAATTTGCCCATTTTATTAGTAAAGGGGGCAAAATGCAATTTGACTTCTAGTAGAAGGGCTTTCATGGTATTTTTACCTAACAGCATATCATGCTACATCATATAAATGCTTGTAGGGTGCCTGCTATCAAGGATTAATTGCTACCGGTATCATGATCGTATTTAATGCTTTTGTTTGAATTTCAACAATCAATTGGCATGCTTTATTTCTTGTATTAGTCTCTTAGCTTGTTTTAAAAAGGCATTTGGTAATGGTATTCTATGTATCTCGTCTGTGTCTTTTCTTGCTATTGCGCTGATCAAATTGTTGGTAAAAGTATTGTATAGGTCCCTGTACTATAGCGTGGAGTGCATTTTGATCCTTGTATGTTTTTCAAAACTGAGCAAAATGATCATTTTTGTAATAGTTGAAAAAGGAAAACTATTAGTTTTATGAGGTGAAGTTAGTTAAATGATGTGACATGTTTACCCGACCCATTATAGCTTAAAAAACTTAAAATATAGCATTTAACCAGTGAATAAAGTATAAAATCAGATCAACTTAAGTGCAAGGGTTTGAGTTTTTTAAGCTACAATGAGTCAAGTGAACGTGACGTCATTTATTAAATTAATGCTATATCATTTAATTAAGTCCATATTATAAAATTAATAGTTCTTTTTTTGTTTCCCCAGTTGTTACAAAGTTGACCATTCTGCTTGCTTTCCTAATATACAAGGACCTTCTTGCTCGTTTTAAACGTTCAGGGTTCAAAATACACTCTGCGCTATAGTACAGGGACTTTACAGTACTTTTACCTCAAATTGCGCTTTGTTTGTGTTTGCATTTTTGTATGTGAAGTACTTATTTTTCGCAGGAGGGGGTTCTTGAAGACCATGATATTACAATTCTCCTCTTAATTATCTTGTTTTTCTTACTGCAGGTGCCCACGCCTCCGACGTCTTGTAATGCCAGCTTGGAACAGAATAAAGAAAACAGGAATATGCAAAGCTATTCGCATCTGGCAGGATCTCGAATCTCTAACAATGCCTAGCATAGCAAACCCTCCATATCTTTTGGAAGAAATTGCCAATAATTGCAAGAATTTCAGTGAACTCAAAGTGATGGGACCTTTTGACAACTTCTTTGCGGCTACAATAATAATGTATCTACCAAAGATAAGGGTTTTGAGCCTCCGTTGCTCAATGCTTGTGAAGGATACCTTGATCTCCATCTTGGATGAGTTGCGAAACCTAGAGGTGCTTAACATTTCTCACTGCCTTTTGATTGAAATACCGCCTTCTCCTGCCCCAAGAAGAATTATGAGGGAGCTTGATCAGTGTATTCTTGACAAGGCATCTCGGTTACGTGAATTTCTAACATGCATGAAAGATTCATGCATCATGTGTCAACGGACTAGAAACGATGAAGGGCTTATGAGGTGGTATAAGTATGAAGAAGGGGTATGGAAAGCTGACGAGGTGAGCTCACTTTCCCTTTGATTTGAGCCGTTTTGAGTTTGTATTGACGAGGATGAGATATGTACAATTCGATAAAAGCTCATTCTCATTTTCGTGATGGATAGCTCTTATGCGCTTATGTTGTTGGGTAGGATGCATAGCTTACTTTCCGTCTTTGGTTAATGTATTTCCTTGTATGCTGTAAACAAAATAAGTTGTTGAATGCAGATAGTTGAGAAGTGTCATTTATCATGCATAATGTTTCGTTTGGAAGGTTGTAGGTCTAGCTCGCGGAATAGGCATCTATATCTCATTACTGTATATATGGTCCGCTTTTTTTCGATTTACATATGATAGGATCTTTGTTTAGGTAGATTCCGGAATGTGGATTTGTAGACAGCTGAAAAGGAAAACATTAATCAATATTCATGGATTCTTATTTTATTTGTTGGTTTATGGTGTTATAAATATGTTTTATTTCATAGTTTGAACCTAGGATTTATTGGGTAAACTACCATGGAGTCCTTGTAGTAGTAGGAGTCAGATTACATTTTTCTCCTTCTATTAAAAAAATGGGCAAATCAGTATATGTACATTAGATCAAAGAGCAAATTAATTTTTTTTTGTTAAATTTCTATTCATTTGTACTGTTAAAAGCTGATGTGGATGAAGGAATAATAGACATTAACACGTGGCATGCCATATGTACCTCATATAGGCGTACAATAATCGATTTTTAACAGTAAAAATGGGTGAAATTTTTAACTGAAATATCAGTTTGCTCTTTGATTTAACATATAATGATTAATTTGTCCAACTTTTAAGTAGAGGGGGTATAATGTAATTTGGCATCTAGTACAGGGGTTTCCATAATATTTTTACATGATACTTTTACCAGATTTCTTGTATACTTGGACCAATGGTTAACGGTGTAAGAAAGAAAGGGGGAATTAGAGAAGGGGTCCTACACCTTATGTCATCCATAAATTAGCTCTCTTACAATGGGATTCTGCTGTTTATACCAAAAATGAAGCTGGTCCAAACTGGTGAGAAAGAATTCTATATGTTCTAAACTTTTTTAGGGATCATGTTTTTCTGTCTTCTTTGGTTAGTTGGCCCATGCAGATTCATCTCTCAAACTGTGTCGGTGGTTTGTGATAAAACTATAAAATTTTGAATGAGAAGTTAAAAATTTTATATTAAAGGGGCTAAAATTAAATAATTAATTTTTAAGAGGATTCAAAAGTAGACTTTTTCCTGTTTATTCAAAGGTTTAAATTAAATTATTAATTTTTAAAAGGACTAAAAATAAAGTTTACCCATTTAACCAAGAGGCCTGAGCTCTTAGCGTTAGGGGTAACTAGGGGTGTGTAAAGTTCGGGTAAAACCGAATTAATTTGGTAGGGGTCGATTAATAATTTTTTGAAAGTTTTGTTAATGGTTAATTCGGTTCGAAATCGGTCGGTTAACCGAATTAGCCAAATTTAATAAATAATATTATAATATATAAGTATTCAGTCGGTTCGGTTATTTGGAAATATAAATTAATTGGTCGGTTAAGTCAGTTAATTTTTTTTATATGTTTTATACTTGTTTTAACTAAAAATAAAAAAAAAATAAATTTCGGTTAATTTAGTTAACTGACAAAATTGACCGAAAAAGTTTGGTTCAGTTAATTTTTTTTGAAAAATTTTCGGTTCGATTAACAATTAAGGGTTTAAAAGGGTCGGTTAATTCGGTTAATAGTAGTTCGGAGGGGTAACTGATAGGCAATGTCTTTGCTTCTGTTTAAACAGTATAATATCATTTTGAACCCTATTTTTGATTTAATCTTTTGTAACACTTGAAATGGTAAAAGTATAATGGAGACTCTTGTATAAGGTATATTTGCCCCTCTACTAAGAAAAAAGGAGTGAATTAGTCCTTATACGTTAGATCAACGAGTAAAGTGGTTTTTTTTTGGTTAAAACTTCTAACTATTTATGCCGTTAAAAATGGGTCTCTATACCTTAGTGTGAGGTACACATGGTAGGTCTCATGTCACCGTGTGATAATTCCATCAGCCACACCAATTTTTAATAATATAAATGGATGGAATTTTTAATAAAAATGATTAATTTTCTCTTTCTAATACCTAAAGACTAATTTAGCCAATTTTTATAAAGGGAGAAAAATGCAATCCAACTCTTAATATAAGAGCTTCTATAGTACTTGTACCTACTTTAAATACATAAAAAAAATTCACTTTGGGTTGCTTTTTAAAAATCGAGACATCAAATTTAAGTCAAATTTAACATAAAATTTTAACTTTACCCCATCTAAAATTTTTTAATTTCATTAAAGCTCAACAAAATTTCTACTTTTTGAATCTGATTAGAGGTAAGGCACTACTGCCTAGCTTATAAACCACTTAAGCTAATCCAGATTGGTCCATATAGTTATTATTATTGTTTACTGCTATTTCTCTATTTCAATATTATATTTGCTGTAAAAGAAATAAAATTTGTTTGCAGTAGAGATGATAATATCACATATACAAAAATTAAAATACAACATGGTATGAAAGATAATAGAAACATTATATGTGAATGTAATACTACTCCTATAAATAAAAAATATCTAGATACATAAGCATAATATTAAATCTAGTAATAGCTCATATACGGCAAGAAAAAATAATATATAAATACATGAATATCCTAAGAAGAACATAATATGAATTATTAATATTTCAAAATCTAGAAAAATATAAGATACAATAAAAATACAAAAATTACATAATTTAAATATTTGAATTATTATTTAGTGTGATGCTTATATAAGAAAAAATTATGATAATTATAATTAAATAGTTAAAAATCTATAATTCATATGTCTATAATCTAGTTAAAAAGGTGGGTTTAGAAAAACTTTTGAATTGACGAGAATTTTTTTCTATTATATTACTAAATTAACATTTAAATATGCTTATAATTTAATTTAAAATGTTTAGTTATGATTGGCTTCTAAGGAAGTTTTCAATTTTCGTTGTCGAGTTATGGAGAATTTTAATGGTAAACATGTTATTAATAATCATTTATTATTATTATTATTATTGTTCTTCTTCTTCTTCATGTTAACGTTTGAAGGCATAGGCTATATTTTTAATGGCAAACATGTTAGCTATTTTTTATTAAGACTAAACATGTTAATGTAATTTAAATAATAATTTAGTAAAAACAAAGTTTGAGTCTAGTTCTTTTAATTAATTCATATTTAAGTCGAATAGAATTTAAGCATGATAATATAGAAAAAATATTAGAATTATATACCAGTTAAAATTAAAATTTAATTTTATAAATAATATTTGATATTAAGACATATTTAATTAAGTTGTATTTAAAAAATTGTCAGTAAATATAATGGAGATTGTTAGTATTCATTAAATTATAATAATATGAAAAAGAATGAAGCATTAAAGTAATATGTTTTTGAAGAAGCAATATCGAATCACATTCAAATAACAATGACATTAAAGAGATTGAAAAATTATTTTATTTAATAATGAGGTAAGATAAAAATATGCCTATTTATTTATTATTTCTATTTAATATTTTAATTTTTTTATTTTAATATTCCAAACATGCCTCGCTTTGTGGGACCTTCCATAATTGATATGATTTTCACCATGAGAAAGTTCAAATTTTCTATTTTTCTATTTTAGTTTTTTTTATTGATTCTACGTTTGTTAATTTTTTTATTGATTTAAATTATTCTAGAGAACTAAAATTTTAGCAATGATGTTCAACAAAATCATGACAAAATTCAAAGATGTTTTTCACATAAAAAAAAAAAAAAACTTGGTGTAGTTAAAAACTCTTATGATATGAGATTCATAGTGTTCATAATAAATATGATTTTTCATTTACTCCTTTTAGCATGGATAAAGAAGTAACTTCTCCCATTCACAAAGTGTTTGATTTTATGATTTTGTTTTATTTTTATGATCTAAAAGAGAATATGGGCAAGCAAATCTGTAAAATTTTATTTTTTACTTAGTATTAATTATATTTTTACTTTGTATAATATATATATTTGCTAGATATTATTGAGGTGGTTATTAATGTCAAATCAATTTTTTCAATGAAAAAAATGAAACAAAAACGGGAAGTGTAAAAAGAGAAATCATCATTGTTAATGATACATAATTAATCTTTTTTACTTTATACGTTTAGATTTTACAATTTAATTTTTTTTATCATTTTTAGTTTTAGTTTTTATAATTTTAAATATATATTTAAATTTAGAATGTTCTACGGTAAAACTTCGATAAATGAATATTCGATAAATTCATAATTTCAGTTAAATAATAATTCTTTTGGGTCCCGACTTTGGCTAAGGGGATAAAATACTAAACTCACTAAATGCATAAGATAATAATTTTTAGAAAAATCCTTAAGGGCCCAATGAAATTATAAAATAATAATTCATTAAATATACTAAAAAATTTATATACAATACATAAAATTAAAGTGCTTTCTAGAAAACTCTTTTTTTTTTCAATTTTATTTTTTGCTAAGATATGCATCTATAGTTAAATGTTTCTTATTTGCATGTGAATTAAATATAATTTCATCTTTAACTTTTAGAAGGGCATAAACCAAATCTGGTATATTCTTCTTGTGTTGTATTAAATAATTCTTCAATGTATCCATAGCTAGAAAATCCTCTTTTGGAGAAACATATGGTAAAACACTACTGTCATCTGGATCTTGCTTGTCATCAGTTGATACATCCATTATGTAACAACCCGTTTTTCAGTGGTAACGAAACAGTGGTTTCAGGACCACAAATTTCTATCGTATCAACTTGTAAATATTATTTATAGAATATTTAAGGAGTCATTAGTTTCGTATTAAAATTTGGTTAGGAAATTTTATCGTTTAGATAGTTAATTAAAGAAAAAGGACTAAATTGTAAAAGGTGTAAAATTTAGTAATCATTGCATTTAAATAATTAAATAGCTTAATTACTAAATTAGAAGGGACCTATGTAGCAATTAGTCCCTAGTAATTAACATTGGACGGCATTAGTAAGGAAAAAGATAAAAATATTATTTAATTAATGGCAAAATTGTAATTAAATTGAAATTAAGTAAAACAAATTGGAAGAAATGAGCCTTTCTTCTTCATTTCTCTTCTTCATAGCTGAAACTACCATGGATGTTTATCTTGGAGAATCGGCTAGGTTAAACTCATTGCATGTAAGTGATTTCTATACCCGTTTCTTGCAATTTTTATGTTTTGAGATCATTGCAATTAGGTCCAACTAGCCCGTACTTTTGTTTTTTAATCTGTTAAAAATTTTAGAAGTTTCCATTGATGAATCTTGAATGTTTTGTTGTGATAACTATGTGTTTGAATCTTTGATTGTGATATTTGGTGATTTTGTGAAGTGAGGATATGGGCTGGGACTAAATTGCAAAAGTTGTAAAAGTTATACTCAAAGTGTTATACGAGTGAGGATATGGGCTGGGACATGGCCGTGTCCCTAGTTCGATTGTTACACTGCCTGAGACATGGGCATGCGTCTCAGGCGTGTGACCCCTGTTTTGCAAATTTTGATCTTCTTCTTAAACTTTCGAAATTGTTTAAATTGGTCCCAAATTATTTCTAGGTTATTTTTAGGACCTCGAGGGCTTGAATTAGGAACATCATGCATGTGTATGAATGGTTTATGATGTGGTTATAATATTGAATAATATAATGTTCAAATGATTCTGATTGTTTAGTAACACTCTGTAACCCTAATTTGGCGCCAGAGATGGGTTAGGGGTGTTACACATTACTCCTTGAATAATTTCTTCATTCGTAGGTGATTCCATCAAAGATTCATTTTCACTTGGATAATTCAAAGTCTGCTCAACATCTATGGCATTTCTATAGTGTAAATCTAAAATTACTTTTTTTTTTTTAATTTATGAATGCCTTCAACATCACCAATTTCTTGTTTGAGAGCATATCCTCCTCGGATTGAATTTTGCAATGTCGGAAACAATTTACAATAGTTGTAGGCTTCACACCAATATTCCAAGAAGCATTAATAAAATGGATTTCATCCAATACATTAATCTTTTTAGGATTTAATTCTCCTTTCTTATAACCTTTCAAGATGCTAGAATAAAAGTGATGTCGATAATAAATCTTAATTGCTCTAATAATTCTAGCATCACATGGTTGAATTTTTTTTGTTGAATTTGGAGGAAAAAAGAATATTTCAATGTTTCTGAAGCCTTCAATAACCTTGGGATGGGCTGGACAATTGTCTACTATAAGCAACATCTTTCTACCAGTCATTCTAGCATCAAACTAGCAAAAAAAATCTTGAAAAAGTAATCCAGCCATCCATGCTTTTTTGTTGCCTCGATAATGATAGTTAAGATTTCCAATGTTCACATGTTTAAAGCATCTAGGATTAGCACACTTACCAATAACCCAAAGAGGCACTTTATTTGAACCATCCCCATTGCAACAAACCACAACAGGAAGTCTTTCCTTGTCCTTTTTTCGTTCTTCTAATTGCTTTGTAGCCAGTGAATGATCTGCTTGCAAATGATAAAATAAGCCTGTTTCATCCATATTATAGATATCCTTCCAATCACAATTTTCCAATGTAGCTTTTTTTTTTGAGGTAAAGTATCTTCAATATTCTCTAAAACAATTGAACCACTTTCACCAAATCTTCTATAAGACTAAATCCCATGTCTTGCCTTGAACCGTTCTAGCCAACCAATTGAGAAGTTAAATTTGGAATTTGCATCATTATACATTTTCTGCAGAAACTCTTTTGCTTTACTTTGAATTATTTCTCCAGTCATGTTTACTTTCTCTAGATATTGGAGAAACCACTCATACGATACCTTCTCTAATTCAGGATATTTGGCTGATTTGTGTCTTTTAACATTGCTATTCTTTATCTATTTTGACAAATATTCAGATGACCTTTTAAGAGTATTTGATATTGTTGATTGGCTAACAGAGAGATCAAATGTTTGTTGAGCCCATTGTTGCAAATCTTTTTAACTTGAAGAGGAATGCTCATTTTTGTACTCACATAATGCTTTCTCATCTTATCTGTCAATGTAGACTTTTTTACACCTTTCAAATGGGAAGTCATGGAGGAAAAGATTATATGAATTACAATATTTTGATATGTACATGTGTTTATTTATAATAAAATTTTTAATCTATCCAATGAATATATACGTATTGAATTTTGAAACCATTAACTTTTTTATCTTTTTGGTTACATGAACCAATTAACTTTGATTCATTGCACCTACATGCATATTGGATTTTGATAAATAAAAAAACTCATGCATAAAGTATGAAGTATTCTTTAAATTAATAAATATTAATTTATCGATAAATTAATAAAATATTTATTTATCGATTAACTAATAACCTTGATAAAATAATAATTTTTTCGGATTATTATTTTATAGAAATTTTACTTTATAAACCATTAAGATTGTGGGGGAGATCTCATTGAGAACAAGGACAATTCCTTAATTTTTTTTATATATTTTTATAAGGAGAATTGTACCTATTAGTGTTTGAATTATATATTTTTAATTAATTTGGAAATTATTATTATGTAATTTACAACTTCAAAGTAGTTTAGTTACTACGCAAATTAATCTGAAGTGGATAAGTTAAATAGAATGCAAGTAAAAAATTATTTATTATATTTTATTAAATATTTTTCATCGTGACATATTATATGTCAATTCTTTTAAAAGAAAAGGAATAAATTTTTTTACCGACATTAATAAAATTGACAAAAGCTTCACAAGTTACTGTAAAAGTTATTGTTGGTTAAAGTTGCAAGATACATAGTTAAATATTTTCAATTATAATAAATATATATAACATAATTGATATATATTTCTTTATTTGTAGGAATATTTTTGCAATTTTAAAACAATAATTACATCAATACTAAATAAAGATGTCGTTGTATAATTGCTTTAAAGAATGCAGTAAAAAGGTAACATTAAAATATTTTTGCAATTTTAAAGCAATAATTACATCAAATATCTGCGATTCTGCTACATAATTGATGTTCAACATTAAAATATTACAAATCTATAACTCAGGTAAAAGGTTACATTTTTATATTCACTTATGTAGAGCGTATCTCACATTTTTTGGACACTTTGTAGGTATTTACTGCTGCCCATGTTGTGATGCTAAAGATAGATGCAACCTCTTGAAAAGCAGAGGCAATATCGTGATGAGAAAGCATGTGACTTCATGACGATGCGACGTATTTTCTAAGTAACATAGTCGTACTTTGACAACTAAGTAGGACTATTTCTTTCAATCAAATTCTGATTACTTTAAAGATATTTTAGTTAAATTAGTCCTACAATCTTAGCTTATTTAAAGTGACATTATAACCCTAATAGGGTTGGTGAAAAAAGAGTAAAAAGAGAACTTTGTATTTGAGTGCAACGCCCTAAACCTGATCCTTATAGAGGATCCAGGAATGGTGCATTACTTTCTTAAAAAAATCATATCTTTAAAATCTTATCTAGCGTAAACCAATTTAAAACTATAGTTTAAATTAGTATAAAATATGAACTATTTATTATTCAAGAATATATAAGATAATGCCCTTTGAAAACCATAAATAATTCATTAAAATATCATTAGAACCATAGGTTCATGATCATGAGTTTAGATACAAATTACATTCTCCAAAATGTAAAATGTCTTGGCACCACTCCCTATCGATTAATTAATTAGTGGAGGTCGAGAGGTAATACTAATTAGTTAATAGTTAATTCCACCTAAAACCTAATTTTGAAATTAATTACGATCGCTGAAACAAGTTAATCTTTTGTTTGTTATTCTAAATTGGTTGTTTGATTATTTTCTATTTGTTTTATTCGGTTAATTTATTTTATGTTTGATTCTTTGTTTAATTGTTTATTGTAATATAATTTTTAATTATTATTATTAGATTTATTATTGTGGAAATATATTTTTGGTTTAATTCATCCTTCCTTAGGAACGATCCTTGAAATACTTATTAGTGTTTCGTTGTAACACATCTATATTATAATTTGACTTGTATACTTGCAGACACCACTGATATTTTTGGTGTGGTATATACTCTAAAAGATAACACGCTTAGAGGTGGTCAGTGTCTACAACCAAATGGTCTAAGCTTACTTCCGAGTGGATACTAGATTTGAGGTGTTCTTACCATATGTGTCCAAACAAGAACTGGTTCTTCACATATAGTCCAGTTAAAGGTGGAGTTGTGCTTATGGGGAATAATTCACCAGGTAAGATAACCGATATTGGTACCGTTAAAATCAAGATGCATGACAGGATTATTAGAACACTGTCAAATGTCAAGCATGTGCATGATTTGAAGAAGAATCCCATCCCCTTAGGTATTTTAGACTCGAATGGTTGTAAGATCGTCATTGAGTCAAGCGAAATTAAGGTATCTCATGGAGCTCTTGTTTTGTTGAGAGGTTAGAAAACCAACAGTCTATATACTTTATAGGGTTTAATAGTAACTGGTGCAGCAACAATTTCCTCGTCTATTATGGAGTCAGAGTCAACTCGGTTGTTGCATATGCGACTTGTTCATATGAGCGAGAAAGGTATGATCATTTTGTGTTAGAGAGGTCTTCTCTAGGATGCAAGAGTTGGAAAGTTAGATGTCTACGAGCACTGCTTTTATGGGAAACAAACACGAGTCAGCTTAGATTCTGTAGTATACAAGATGAAAGGAACCCTTGACTACGTTCGTTTTGATTTATGGGATTTAGCTCAAGTCACCTCTAAAGGAGGTAGTAGATATCTCCTGACCTTTATTGATGACCACTCTAGGAAGGTTTGGGTTTATTTTTTGAAACACAAGAATGAAGTTTTCGGGACCTTTAAGTAGTGGAAGGCCTTACTAGAGAAGTAGATCGAGAAGCTAGTAAAGTGATTTAGGACAAATAACAGACTTGAGTTTTTTGTAGCCAAGTTTAATAACTATTGCAAACAAGAAGGAATTGACCTACACAGCATAATTGTCAATACCTCGCAGCAAAATAACATTGCAAAAAGGATGAACAAAACTTTACTTGAGAGAGCTCAATGCATGTTTTTCAATGCAGGATTAGGAAATGAGTTTTGGGAAGAAGTTGTCAACCTGGCTAGCTATTTGGTAAATTGGTCACTACATCAAGCATTGGATGGAAAGATTCCTAATGTGTTATGGCCAGGTAACCCTACAAATTACTCTAACCTTAGAGTATTAGGTTGTCCTGCTTATGCATATGTTAGTAAAGGAAAACTTGAACCTAGGGTTGTCAAATGTATATTTCTTAGTTTTGCTACTGGTGTAAATGGTTTTAAATTGTAGTGCCCTGAAATTAAGAAAATCATGGTTAATAGAGATGTTACTTTTGATGAAACTACGATGCTTCACTTGAGAAAGGTGGAGCAAGGGTGACGTCGCGACTAATTTCTCACTTACATGAGGCTGAAGGTTCTCCAGAGCAATAGGAGGTTATTGAAGCTACTCCAGATTAGTTAGAGACCCCATCTAATTCATAAGCATCTCCTACATCTCAACTACGAAATTATTAGTTAGCTCGTGACAGGGAAAAACAAAGATCAAACCATCTTAGAGGTTCTGCCATGGAAATCTAGTGGAATATGCTCTGAGCATCATCAAGAGCATTGATTTAGTTGATCTTTTTAATTACTCTGAGGCAGTTCAGGCTCTTAATTCTAGCAAGTGGCTTGTGGCAATAGAAGAGGAGATGGAGTGCTTGCAAAAGAACGAGACTTGGCAGTTCGTGAAACCACCTATTGGAAAAAGGATTGTCGGATACAAGTATATGTTTAAGAAGAAGGAAGGATTGAATTTAGGTGATACTAAGTATAAGGCAAGGTTGGTCACAAAGGGTTACAATCAAGTGGATGGAGTTGATTTTCACGGTGTTTTCTCTCCTACTGTGAAACATACATCCATTCGGGCATTACTGGCCCTTGTTGCATTGTACAACCTTGAATTAGAGAAGTTAGATGTGAAGATTGCATTGCTTCACAGTGATCTAGAAGAGGATATTTATACGCAGTAGCCTGAAGGTTTTAAGACTAAAGGCAAGGAGGATCGTGTTTGTCTTCTACGGACAACCTGAAGTAGTCTCCTCGATAGTGGTATAAAAAATTTGGTTCTTTCATGTTAAGCATTGGCTTTGTTCAATGTAAATATGACAACTATGTGTATTTGCATAACATAGATGATGAATCATTTATACATTTGCTACTTTATGTAGATGATATGTTGATTTCTGTTAAGAACACATTTGAGATTGATTGGTTAAAAATCATGCTTAACTCTAAGTTTGAGATGAAGGTTCTTGGTGCAGCTAAGAAAATTTTGGGGATCGAAATTTCCAAACATAGACGCTTTGGGAATTTATTTTTGTCGCAGTGGAGGTACATCAAAAAGATCCTGGAGTGGTTTGCACTGCAAAACTTAAAGTCGATCAGTACTCCCCTACCTGCACACTTTAGACTTTTGCGTTCAGAGTCACCACAGACCAAGGATAAAGAAAAGTACATGTCCAAGGTTCCCTACTCTAGTACAATTAGTAGTTTGATGTACGCAATGGTTTAGACTCGCCCTGATATTTCATATACTGTTAGTGTTGTGAGTAGATACATGGATAGACCTGACAAGTTACACTGGTGGGTAATTAAGTGGATTCTCAAGTATTTGAAGGGCACATTTAATATTTGTTTGGAGTTCAGGAGAAGTTCTGAGGGTCTAGTTGGCTATTTAAACTAAGATTATGTTGGAGAGTTAGACGAAATGAGATCTTGTAATATCCTGAGATAGGGCCTGGAAGTTTGGACTTTGTAAGTAGGGGGTTCACCATTGGTACATCAAACTAGTGTGCACCAAAAAACTTTCAGCAGGGTTTGCCAACAAGATCAGTGATGTAACACCCTGAATTTGGGCCTAGAAGTATTGGGCCTTGAGTCTGAGTTCGGGTAGAAGATGGTTGAAATAAAATTATTAATGTTTTAAATTTTTATGGAAAATTATTATTATTGTTATTATTTTGGTGTTTAGTTTAGTAATTAAATAAAATAAGAGGGACTTATAGTGTGGGAAAAGTCCTGGGCTCGGCCCAGGGCTCTAGCAAGAAAATTAATTTTTGCTTCTTTAGAGGAAACTGGGCAATAGGGCTTATATTTAAGCTGGGCTAAGATTAAGCACAAAGAAGTGCCTGGCCCAGTGGCTAAGCACGCTAGGTAGCAGGAAGGAGAGCTGGGGTTTGACTCCCAGCGTGCGCAAATATGGGTTTTTTTTAAAACCCAAGGGCCGACGCAAGGAGGCCTTATAATTAGTTGGATTAATAAGGGGACACAAAGGAAAGCTTGGCCCAGTGGCAAAGGCGCTGGGAGCGTGGAAGAGAGCCTGAGTTCGAGGCCTCGCTCGCGCAAGTGGTTTTATTTTTAGTAATCAGGAGTGCGACTAAATAGGCCTTAAAAGAAGTTGTTAACGGATTATGCCACAAGAGCACCTATGGCGTAGTGGAAGCAGCGCACTAGGAACGCTGAGGGACGCGAGTTCGAGTCCAGGCGTAGGCGAAATTTTAGTTTTATTTTTAAACAGTAGAGGCTTCAGCGGATAAGCGTTAAAATTAAATACGACCATATTATATTGAAAGCAAGGTCGCGTCGCAGTGGCCAGCAGCGTGTGTGGGTGCTTGGAGGTCCCGGGTTCCAGCTGCTGTGTACGCAGGAGGGCTGTCTTTTTACGCAGGCGTGGGGAGAGTGAGCAGGCTAGACCGAAACTCTCTTAACAGCATTGTGAAGCGGTGCAAGTGGTGGATAAAGCCTGCTAATCGGTGGGAAGGAATTTGGATGGAAATTAAATTGGATGGTAGCTAAATTTAAGGAGCAAATCATGGAATTTGTTTTTGGAAAGGACTTTTGTGCCTAATTAAGCACTCATTCGGCTATAAGCATTAAGTGCCGATTGCTTCTATAATTTTAGCCTTTATGAGTTGTTTATTCTTAGTTGGTTTAGGGTGTTTTTCCATGGTATTAACAACTTGGTTTTCTTTCTTTTCAATCGGCTTTTGTTTTTATTTTAATTTTTGCTCATCCTCTCTTTAATCCAACCTTTTCAAAGGTCAAAGTCCCGAAAGGTTTTAATTTTGTGCCAATTTCTTCTTGACTAAATACCCTTACTCCTTTCTTCTTCTCTTCTAGCCGAATCTCACACTCTCATAACCCTTGTCGACATATCCTCTTCTCCAATGCAACTACTACTTTCTCTTTTACATTATACCAAAAGCCAAAACCTTCGTATTCTTAGTGATTCAGGAATTAATTTCTAAATCTATTCTTTACTCGCATTTAAGTTAGATTCACAGCAGATCTGAGATTAGAAAAGTGTTGGAAATGCTTTTGACAAGTACGTTTTTGGTGGTAAGTACTCAGATCCTATCTTCCATTATTTAGTTATTTAAGAAAAGCCGAAAGTCCCTAAAAACTTTAGGAAGGTTGTCGACTATGGTGAAAGGTAATGCTAGTCTTTCTAATCGATTTTTGTGTTCTAGTTTGCAAGGAAAAGTGATTTAAGCAAGGAGGAATAAATGCTAGGGACGTGGAAGTGATCTAGATCTAGATCTAGATCTAGTTCCTATTTTCGACAGAGGTAAGTGTTCTAATGCCTTAAGGGTTGTTGGCCGACTATGGTAAGCATAGTTTCGATTAGATATTGTTTAGATCTTGATCTAATTTGTTAAGTGATTAATTGTAGGAGAAATCGCATAGGAAATCTTGCTGTGGTAATTGCAAATCAGGTGTGTATCGAACACCCTCTTGTAGTTCAAATCGGTAAAAGCTGAAATGCTGAAATTCTGGCATTTCATAGGGTTGTGAGCGTGCGAGCGCTCATAAGTCGATTGGAAATCATTAAATCTGTAATCGCAAGTGGTAAGGTGGTTGAGTGTGCGATTCTGTGCACTTCAGTAAATTTGGGCCTCGATGGGCTGAAATTGGGCCCAATGGGCTTACAGGCCTATATGGATAAAATAAGCGATAAACATGTTTTGATAGACTGTAGGTCCAAAACTGCTAAAACTGGTAAGTCAATCGTAAAACTTGGACTAATTGGGCTTAAGAAGCTAATAAACACTGGAGGGCTATTAGGGGTTTTAGATAAAAGTTAGACTATTACTGATTAAAATGTTCAAGAAACCCTAGGAACTGGCTTAATTACTGAAGTACCCTTTATGAGTGAAAAATTACTATTTTACCCCTAGGTGCAAAATGACCGATATACCCGTAGGGCTAAATTCAACTGAAATGCATGCTTTACTGTTTCTGTTCACTGTATGCCATGACATGATTATCTGTTGCATGGGATTGGGATTATTTGATGGAGGAAGTACTGAAAAGAGGCTTTGCCTCAGTTTACTGAAAAAGGGGCTTTGCCCTAGTTTACTGAAAGAGGCTTCGCCTCGTATTACTGTATTGGTGGCTTGGCACATTATCTGATTATGCAGCTATGCTGTCACTATGGAGTGTAGCGGTTGGGTGGGTTGAGTAGTTTCCCTACATGGAGTGTCTTGTTGGTACGGGTAGAGTGTAGCAGTTGGGTGGTTTGAGTAGTCTCCCCACATGTGATGGGCTTTGCATACATGCATTATTACTGATCTATTACTGTAATGGGCTTATGGGCCGTACTGTTATCTGAAAAGGGCCAAGGCCTAGTTGTACTGTTACTGAATGGGGCTAAGGCCCAGTTATCTATATACTGAATAGGGTTTCGGCCCAGTTATTACTGAGACTGGATAGGGCTTAGGCCTAGTGGGTTTGAGCTGATATGGGCTCTGGATGGGCTTTCTTTACACACTGAGTTTCCAAACTCACCCATTTTTCTTCCGTCTATGCAGGTGAGCCCTAGATTGGTGGACTCGGAGCTGGAGAGATTCGGAGTGGCCACGTAGACTGCACTTCTGATTTAATTAAGTTATTTAATTTATTTTATTATTTACTTTAATTATTTTTATTCTGGTTTTTGGGTTTGTAATAAGGCCGCTCTAATTATTTAATTTGTTTTAGCTTAAGCATGATATTGTTTAAATCGTTTCGAAATCGGATAGCTCTAAGGCGTGCTTTTATAAAAGTTACTTGTTTTCAAAATAACACGATAACAGAGCAAAGCTTCCGCAACGTAAGCGTTTTCATAAATAAATATTTTAAATAGACTTAAACCTAATTTGTTGTTCGTGGACAAGTCATAAGGTTAAAGCGTGGTAACGGGTGTGTGCATGTCTAGGATTGGATCTAGGGAGAGCTTGGTACTTAAGTAGTCTAATTGACTCACCTCCTCTTTTCTGGAATCCTACCTGGTGCATAGTATTCATTCACTTTAAGCCATAACGAAGAAAGTCTAATTTTTTGATACTTAAATTGTTTTAAAAATAACATGTTTCCGTAAACTACAAAGGTTTACAAGTTTTCACAATTTTCCATAAAATTTTACAAAGTTGTTAACAATGTTTGAAAAGGGAATGATTATTTCAATGAACCACATTTTGAAAAAAATAAACGAACACAAGCTGAGGTTTTATACAAGTTTAATGGTAGAAGTTTCTAAACACTAAGAAGGGTTTTTAATGAAAACATGGTTTTCGAAAAACACTTCGATGTGACACACCAGACTTGGCCGCAACATATGGGCCAGGTTTGGGGTGTTACAAGTGAGCAGTGTATGTCTAAAGACATGGTAATAAGTGTTCGCTAGTTGGTTTGGGAACTAGGGTTCACCAGTTTGTTTGGCGAGCTAGGGTTCACCAATTAATTTGTCGAGGTAGGGTTCGTTAGTTGGTTAGGAGAGCTGGGGTTTGCCTATATAAGTCGAGTTACACTTAAATGAGGAAGTTGACTTGTTTTCCAATTAGGATACTATCCATGCACTTAATATTTTCCTAAGTCAAGTAGGGTATACTAAGAGTGCTAAAACACTTAGTGCCTATAAATTAAGCCCTTCTTATAGAGAGTTCTCTCATCGATTATTCTTTTTTTCAGGTCTCTATTATGAACCAAAGTTCTTAGAAACCAAGATAAGCCTCTATTTTGCTAGGGGTTAATTGTTTAGAAAACTAGGTTCGCTTGTATGTTTGAAATTTGTGTGTTTTATTTGTTTAGTAGTTTGTGTATGTTTATGTATGTTATGAACCAACCAAACCATCAATCAGTAAGGACAAAAGAAAAACAAAACTTATTTAAATTTTCAGCTAATCGGTGAGTTTTCAGGGATCCCATTTGTGTCTGAACCATTGTGTTTTTAGAAGCTTAGGGTGTTTTTTTTTAAACTAAGTTTCAAAAGTAAGCTTTTCTATAAACTCTATTTTCAAAATATGACATTATGTTTTAAAAGATATGTTGTATGTGTGCTTCTAGGCTTAACTTATATTTTAAATATTTTAAAGATATGTTTTAAAAGCTTTATTTTACAAATTGTGTATTAGTGAGATTTATATACGAGTTCCTTATGTGAGCCCTATATTGGATATATTGGTATGCCGAAGGAGACTGAGTACTCACCTATAAGTTCTGTGATTTAGGCATTGAGGCCCTAGGACATATGGAGAGATAAGGGAATGTCCAGCTATGCTCTATTCAAAGGGACATGTTGGGGGTATAGGAGAGTGTTTAACTTTATGCTACACTTATAGGTCGTGCCAAGGACTCTCTAAGTCACAAGTGAGGTGTTATAAGTAGATTTGTTTATCCAACTATACATATATTGTAACAGCTTAATTTTCAGTAGTGTCAGAAACAGTGATTTGAGATCACTAAATCCGATGAGTGAGTTCAAAAATTTTATTATTTAAATATTATTTATGAGTCAAGTATGATTTCAGAAGACTTTTGAATTAGTAAATTGTGATTTAGAAGAATTTATTAGATAAAATGGTTTGGAGAACGAGGAATCGAGACTTCAATTTCATAAATCCAGCCATAAATATTTTTATAAATATCTACAGAGTGTCATTGAGTTTTTATTAAAGTTTTGTTAGAAAATTTTAACGTTTTGATAGTTAATTAATTAAAAAAGACTAAATTGAAAAAGGTGCAAAACTTGTTAAAATGATTAAATGGCTTAAGAGGTAATTAAGGGAGGAGCAACTAGGAAATTATACACTTATTATAAGGCTGGACACCATGTGTGTCCAAGAAATAACAAAAATTAGTATGAACAAGGGGTAAAATTGGAAATTTTGTAAAATTAAGCTTAGAAATTGAATTTACAAGAGAATTCTAGACAAATTCTCTTCAAAAACTTCAGCAAAACACCATAAGAGGTCCTTAAGAAGCTAGTTTTTTATATTTTCACTTCATGTGAGTCAATTCTTGCACCTTTCTTGAAATTTTTATGTTTTTAAGACTTTTCCCAATTAGGTCCAACTATCTATTTCATTAGTTTTTGATTCTATGGGTAATTTTGAAAGTTAACATTGATGAGCTCTGGATGTTTATGATAAATTAACATGGAATTGAAACTTTAATTTTGTTATGTGATGATTTTATCAAGTGATTTTAATAGAAATTAATTTTTAGGACTAAATTGTGAAAAGGTTAAGAATTAGGGTTTCGTACTAAAATTCTAAATATCAAAGGCTATATAGTAGCCTAAAATAATTAGGGAAATTGTTAATTGAGAAAAATTAGCTCAATTGGAGGGAAAATTGATAAGAGACTAAATTATAAAAACTGTAAAAGTTAGGATAAATGTGTAATTTCAAAAATTTGAAGGGTATAAATTGTGAAGTGAACTAGAGTTGAATTAGATGCTGATGAATGAATAATTTTACATTATAAATCAAGGACCTGAAGAAAATCATGAAAAAGGGAAATTAACCGAATAGTCCCTAAATTACAACAGATTCTACAAATTAACCTAGATTTTCAAGAAGTTCAGAGTATCGGATCAACACGTCGAACCACACTATCCAGATTGCTTCGGTAGACTTTGTTATACATCTTACGATTTATATGGCATGTATAAGGTTTAATTAGAAAAGAGTTAAACTTGAAATATGATTGTGAATGATACAAATATATATTTATATGCATGTATTTAGTAGTATATTTTGGGTAAATCAATGAATAAAGTTGTTTTGGTAAGTTTAGGTAAACAAGTTTTGTGATGATATGTTATATTTAAAACATGAATTTTGGTTGCTTAGTTGGGACATATTAGTGTATTCAAATGTTGAGTGTAGGTTGGAGTTATAAAATGATGAGAAAAGTGACCTTAAAATGGCCTATTTTCATCCACACAAGCAGAGACATGGGCATGTATCTCAGCCGTGTGTGGCATATGGGCATGTGGTTTGGTTGTATGTCCCTTGTACTTTGAAATTCCAAGATAGAATGCTAGATTTTTATACACGGCCTAGCACACGGGCGTGTGGCTTGGCCGTGTGACCCCTGCACTTTGCACACGGCCTAGCATACAGACATGTGATTCTCCATGTGGCATAAGTTAGAGTGTTACACGGGTAAGAACACGGGCTGAGACACGGCTGTGTATCTCACATCGAATGCCCACACGACCCAAGAACAGGCGTGTCTCCTGGCCGTGTGAGCCACACGGTTTGGCACATAGGTGTGTGTCCCCTGCTTTTAAGAAAATTTTTGACATTTTACGAAAACTTTTGAAGTTTCTGATCTTATAACACCTATTTTTAGGCTTCGAGAGCCCATATAAGGGATCACATTAGTGTTATATGAATGAGTTATAATATGTGTATTAAAGATTATGAAACGTTCGTATTTAATCTAAAAAGTTTAGTAATGCTCCATAACCCTGTTCTGGCAACAGATATGGGTTAAGGGTGTTAATTTATTAGTATCAGAGCTTCAGTTTAGTTGATTCTCAGAATAAACATGAAGTGTAAAGTGTTTAGAAATACATACCATATAAATTTATGATAGTGTGATGTGTATGATCCGATCTAATCCTTGTTTTTCTTATAGATTGTAAAGATGTTAAATAGATCTGAACATGCTGAATGTGATGAAGCTAATAGCAGAGTACAAACATCTGAGCACAGGAAAAGTAGTAATGTCCCAATTTCTCCGATGCAAGAGCAAGAACTTAAAAATATGTTTTATGGGTTTATGGACCAATGGTTTAATGAGTTTATGCAAAAAAGAAATTAGGCTCAGCAACCTCCTCCCCTTACTGCACCATCTGTAGCACCCCCGGTTGCACCTCTACCTCATCCGGTAATTGAACCCAGTAAGCGCACTCCGATAGAAAAACTCAGAAAGCTTAGAGCTGAAGAATTTCGGAGTAGGTCAGATGATAACCTAGTCAAAGCTGAGTATTGGCTTCAAAATATAGTGAGAGTTTTTGAAGAAATGGCTTGTTCCCAAGATGATTATTTGAGATGTGTTGTTTCTTTACTGAAAGAGGAAGCATATAATTGGTGGATGACTATAGTGGTTGTAGCGCCAATAGAGAAAATCACTTGGGAATATTTCCAAAGTGAATTTAAAAAGAAATATATTGGAAACAAAAAGAATAGGGAATGTCTTGACTTGCGACAAGGTAACAGATCGGTAGCCGAGTACGAAAAAGAATTTGTATACCTCAGTAGATGTGCCCGAGAAATTGTATCAACTGAAGAAGAAATGTGTATTCGATTTGAGGAAGGGTAAAATGATGAAATTAGAATGATGGTTAAGGGCAGTAAAATAAGGGAATTTGTTTTTTGGTTAGATTGTGCGCAGAAAATGGAAGAGGTATACAATAGAAAAATGAAACAGGAAAAAAGGAATAAAGAATCCTACAAGAGAAGCTCTTCCAAATCATTTTTAGCATTTCTGGGTAAAAAGTGTAGAGATGATTCCAGTCGACTTACTTCAATGCCAGGATGATCAAGTAAGAATAAGGAGACTCGACAAGATTTTGGGGTAACTACTAATCATGTTCTTAGTGTGGGTAGTGTATAGAATGCTCCCAGACCTAATGTAAATATTGTGGGTGTCGAAACCGTTTTTTCTTTTGAAAAATGGGGGAATCGACTTTAAAATCGACTTGGTTTTGAAAACAAAAATTAAAAACGGGAGTCGCCACTGATCCTTTATTGGGTGTGATCAGATCACCCTTGTTTTAATAAAACATTTTGATTTACTAAAACAGTGTTCTTGGTCTACGAAATTTTGAGAAATCGGGTTCGGGAGTCGGTTACGTGCGAAGAAGGGTTAGCACCCTCGTCACGCCCAAAATTGGTACCGAATTGATTAAAAATGTCCTTATGTCGAAAAGTTTTGAAATGTGGTTTCTCTTGAAGCATTTGAACGGCTTAAATTGGACGGAAAGATTCTCTCGTTTCAAAGGAATATAGCATCACATCCAACACGTTAGGACACGATCCTTTAAACCATCGAATCTGTGGTCGAATCTTATTCCAGAAATTTGTACATTTGAAAATTACGAGAAGGGTGTCCACGTATTTAGTCTAACCTAAAGAACGAAACCCAACACGTTAGGGCACGATTTCTCGGATTTCCGAACAGAGGACATTGCCTTATTTTGAAAAATTAAAGAAGGCGAGTGAAATCGAAGAGGATATTTGATTGCTTGGATAAACGAAAGAATCGCGGACCAACACGTTAGGGCACAATTCCTCGAACTTCCAAACATAAAATATTGCCTTATTTTGAAATTATTTTTGTTGTAGAATTTGAAATCAATTTAATGATTTTAATTTTGTAATTGAAGGAATATTCAAGTTAGAAATACAAGGTCGCAAATGGACAAATCTTTAAATACAAGATTGCTTAATCAATAAAATAGAACAATTACAACATGTGAATATGAATAATAGCTAATGTAAAACCAAACCGATATTTACTTTTTATTCTTGAGTAAAACAAAGAAATATGTATCAGACAACTACTTTGGATTTTAATTCGCAATGCATTGTAAAAATATAATTAATAATCACAGAATAAAATATGCAACAAAATTATTTTTGCCAAACTGATAATGATCGTACAAGGATATGACAATCCATCACATGAACACCAATATTAACATAAATCAATAAATTTACAATTAATTTCAAGTAATTATGAACATGAGGTAATAAACTTTAAAATAAATATAAAGTAAAAAATAAAATCATCAATGTACAAATCGTAAAATATATAAAATTCAATTTAAAAAATAATAATAATAAAAGTTTAATGGAAAACAAATTATACGCGTTACTGATAAATACAAAACTTTTTAAATGAAAATTTTACATAAAAAGAAATAATGTTAAATATCACAATTTGAAACAAATTTTATAAACAATGAGAATCTAATAAGATACATTCAACACCATTGTAATGCATGCAAAGTATTTAAGATACAATATATATATATATATATATATATATATATATAATATTAATATTTAAAAAAATGTATAAATAGTTGAAATCTCCATACACAGGAGAATGCATAAATATATAAATAATTTAAAGAAAATAAAAGAAATATTAAATATTTACCTAAATGACAGGTTTTATAATATAAATCAATAGATATACAAAATAATACAAATACAATTGAAATAATGTACAAAAACAGAAATTTAAATGTAAATGAGATATGTACATATAAATAATAGAAAATAATCGAAAGGAATAAAATATAATTTAAATGAAATATAATTTAAAATATGTTTTTTCATAAGTAAAGTAAATACATAGGGAAACATGAAATAAAATATACATATAAAATAGTACAACATTTGGTGCACGTAATTTGTAAATAAATAAAAATGTTAACTAGCAATAAGGATTAAAACATAATACATGCAAACCACGAAGGACTAGAAATACAAATATTCCGAATATCAAGACACTGCACTGGATAGTGGACTAAAATGATATGACTCGCACATTACAAGAACAGAATTAAAGAACAAAAATACAAATAAGGCTCAACCGAATAGCAACATGGGATGGAGGGACTTAATGCGCAAATAAACCTTTGAAGGTAGAAATGCGTTGTTTCTTTTAAAATTTCCTTAAAATCTGCTTCCTCTTTAAAGCATCATTAATTCACCCTTTTTAAAAAAATAAATTAGAAGTAAAAATAAAACCTAAACCTTTCCCCTTTTCAATCCCTTCCTCTACCGAACAAAAGGTTCTCTTTGGCTACCATTCCGCCACCATAATCGGCGGTTGTCGATCCAAACCTTCCTTTTACAAACAAACCTAAAACCTTGACTCACTTTGCTCCGATTAAACGAAAAAAGTAAGGCTAGGATTACATTCATCGTTTCACCATTTCCGACTCTGAAACTCATCCGTTCTTCGATTTAAACAAAGAGGACGAAGTTTCGTTGCCACATTCAAAGAGGTAAGCCTACTTTCCTTTTCATTCGGCTGAACCACCTTCTTTATGGATGCCGATCTATCGCTATGACAGTGGCCACTACTTTTTCAGCCTTTGGAACTCCTCTTCACTTCGATTTCGTCAAAGCAAAAGGAACCCACGGCATGCGGTAAAGTGCATCTTTCATTTTTTTTTTCAAATGCTTTAGAACTATTATAAAAAAGAAAGGAGTAGAATAGAAAGAAAACATAAAGTTAAGAGAAAAAATTAAGTCTGAAATCACCTTCCAGAAGGTTTTAAATCTTTTGATTGATTTTTTTTTTCTCTTTACATGCGTTTTTTGTAATACCCCAAAGAGAATCCCCATCGGCCCCCTTACAAAACGATAATCTTCGGTCTTTTATAACCGATTTTTGCAGAAAAAATAAAAATGAAAATTACAATTTATTCCTCGTTTTGTTGTATTTTGGCGTTTGTCCCTTTGCGTCGTATTTGCTGCTGTGTGCTATTATTTGTAGGTACGGAATGCACTGGAGGCTGTTGCGTGGTGGCACGGGCACGCAGATGAGGGTACGGAGGTTGTGCGCGTGGTGGCAGTATGCGGCGCTACAGCTGGAAGCCCTAAAGCTCTTGGATGTGCTGAACTTTGGGCTATTCGGGTCTTAGGTTTAGAGTTGTAAATGGGTTAATAATTTTTGGGCTTGTTGTAAATGGACTGTTTAAAACAATTTGGTTTTATTATTTTTTGTTTTGATTTTGTTTTGGGCCAAAATTGGCTATTACAGTGGGAATAATCATTTCGATGAATGTAGAGGCAAGGCAGAAGCTTGTTATTAGTGTGGGGCCACTGATAATTTTATTCGAGACTGTCTTCAACTGTTAAAAGAGGAGGGAGAACAAAAAGAAAAACAAATAGTCACTTCTCAAGGAAGTAAAAGTTCGGGCAAAAGTAGTGCTACTAGGACTGCTCGTTTGGGTATGAGAGATTTTACTACCCGGTTAGAAGCTAGGGCACCTGTACATACTTATGCTATCTGAGCGAGAGAGGAGGCTACAGCTCTAGACGTAATTACTGGTACATTCTATCTTTTTGAAGTCACTGTATATGCATTGATTGACCCTAGGTCTACACATTCTTATGTTTGCATTGCATTAGCATCAGAAAAGAAATTTTTTGTTGAACCTACTAATTATGATGTTCAAGTCACTAATCCATTAGGCCAAAGTGTAATAGTTAATTTAGTGTGTCGTGACTGTCCACTAAAAATAAAAGGCTATGAATTCCCTACTGATTTGATGTTATTACCTTTTCGAAAACTTGATGTTATATTGGGAATGGATTGGTTGACGAAGCATGATGCTGTAGTAAATTGTAGAGAAAAACGGATTGATTTGAAATGTTAGACAGGAAAGATGATTACTGTTAAGTCTGCAAATTTGAAAGAAATAATCAAAATTATTTCAGCATTTTCAGCTTAGAGATTAATGTGAAAAGGTAATGAGACATTTTTAGCCTACATTCTTGATTCACGTGGTTTTGAATCAAAGTTAGAACAATTATCAATTGTTAATGACTTTACTGATGTGTTTCCTGAAGAATTGCCGGGTTTACCACCAGATCATGTGGTTCAGAGAATAGCTCCGATATCAGTAACACCATACAGAATGGCATCAACTGAGTTAAAAGAATTAAAGAAACAGTTGTAAGAGTTATTAGACAAAGGGTTCGTCAGACCGAGTATGTCTCCTTGGGGGTGCACCTGTCTTAATTGTGAAAAAGAAAGATGGTCCTTCGAGATTATGTATAGATTACAGACAGCTGAACAAGGTCACAATTAAGAATAAATATCCTTTGCCTTGTATTGATTATTTATTTGACCAATTGGAAGGTGCTGCAGTATTTTGAAAGATAGGTCTCAGATCCGGGTATTACCAGTTGAAGGTTAAAGAGTGTGATATGCCGAAGACTACTTTCAGAACTCGATATGGTCATTATAATTATTTGGTAATGCCTTTTGGCTTGACTAATGCTCATGCTGCTTTTATGGATTTAATGAATCAGATTTTTCAACCATATTTGGATAGATTTATGGTTGCGTTTCTTAATGATATACTAATCTATTCTAAGACAGAATCCGAGCATGCACAACATTTGAGAATTGTGTTACAGATTTTGAGGGAGAAACAGTTGTATGCAAAGTTTAGTAAATGTGAATTCTGGCTTCATGTGGTCAGATTTTTGGGTCATATTGTGTCAGTTGAAGGTATTTGAGTAGACCTGAGCAAAGTATCTGCCGTGGTGATTTGATAAATTCCTAGGAATATAACAGAAGTACAAAGTTTTCTAGGATTAGCAGGATATTACTATTTTTTTGTCAAGAACTTTTCGTTGATCGCTTTGCCTATGACTCGAGTATTATAGAAAAATGTTGAATTTGTTTGGTTTTATAAGTGTCAGCAGAGCTTTGATTAGTTGAAGAAAATGTTAACAGAAGCTCTGATTTTGACTCAGCTAGAATCGGGTGTGCCGTATGTTGTATATAGTGATGCATCATTAAATGTATAAGGTTGTATCTTAATGTAGTCATGAAAAGTAGTGGCTTATACTTCTTGACAGTTAAAACTGCAACAAAAGAATTATCCTACATATAATCTTAAGTTGGCTGCAATTGTGTTTCCTTTGAAAATTTGGAGACACTATTTATACGGTGAGAGATGTTATGTGTATACAAATCATAAGAGTTCGAAGTATTTGATGACTTAGAAAGAACTGAATTTAAGACAGAGATGGTGGTTAGAGTTACTAAAAGATTATGATCTAATTATTGACTACCACCCAAGGAAAGCTAATGTGGTTGTAGATGCACTTAGTCGAAAGTTGTCATTGTTTGCACCTCAGGCGATGAATGCTCATTTATCTTTTAATGAAGATGGTTCTATAATAGCAGAATTTGAAATGAAACCTTTGTTCCTTCAACAGATTTAGGAGTTGCAAGATGATGACCCAAAATTGGTGTTAAAAAGACAGATGGTGCGGGACAAGTTGAGTTCAGAGTATAGCATTGAGGATAGTGGTATGTTACATTATTTTAATAGAATCTATGTTCCAAATAATTCAAACCTGAACAATGATATTTTTTTTGAAGCTCACTATAGCATGTAATCCATTCAGTCGGGTAGTATGAAAATGTATTGTGATTTGAAATGGATGCATTGGTGGCCGGGTATGAAAAGAGAAATTTGTGAGTTTGTAGCAAAGTGTTTGATTTGTCAGCCAGTCAAAGCAGAACATCAGGTACCAACAGGTTTGTTACAACCTGTCATGATTCCTGAGTGGAAATGGGAGCATGTCACGATGGATTTTGTATCTGGATTACTTGTGACTCAAAGAAAGAAAGATTCGATTTGGATGATTGTGGATAGATTGACTAAGTCAGCAGATTTTATCCTGGTCAGAATAGACTTTTCACTTGAGAAATTAGCAAAATTATATATGTCTGAGATCGTAAGATTACACGGGGTTCCAATATCCATTATTTTAGATCGAGATCCTAGGTATACATCGAGGTTTTGGAGTAAACTACAAGAAGCCCTGGGTACTAAGCTAAATTTTAGCACAACATTTCATCCTCAGACTGACGGACAATCAGAAAGTGTGATTCAGATTCTAGAAGACATGTTGAGATGTTGTATACTCGAGTTTGGAGATAGTTGGGAAATGTATTTACCCTTGGTCGAATTTGTCTATAATAAAAGTTATCAGTTCGGCATAAAAATGGCACCATTTGAAGCTCTTTATGGAAGAAAATGTAAGACTCCATTATATTTGTCTGAATTAATAGAATCCAAGTTAGTAGGAGTCGATTTGATTTGAGAAACTGAAGAAAAAGTTTGAATCACCTGGGATAGTTTGAAATTTGCTTCAGATTGTTAGAAATCATATGCAGATTTGATAAAAAGAGATATAGAATTTGCAATTGGCGATCGAGTGTTCTTAAATGTTTCACCGTGGAAGAAAGTATCACGGTTTGGCAAAAAGGGGAAACTAAGTCCAAGATTGATTGGACCATATGAAATTGTAGAAAGAATTGGCCCGGTGGCTTATCGATTAGCTTTACCTCCAGAACTTGAGAAAATTCATAGTGTGTTTCATTTATCAATACTGAGACGATGCAGATCTGATCCTTCCAACGAGATTCCTCACAATGAGATTGAATTGCAACCTGACATGACGTATTTGGAAGAACCGATAATGATTTTAACTCGAGAGGTTATGGAATTACAAAATAAACGGGTACCGTTAGTAAAAGTATTATGGCACCGTCATGTTTCGGAAGAGGCTACTTTAGAAATAGAGAATCGATGAGATCATAATATTCGAACTTATTCTAAGGTAACAAATTTTGAGGACGAAATTTCCTAAAGAGGGAGAGCTGTAACAGCCCAATTTTTAGTAATGTTAGAAATAGTGATTCGAGATCACTAAATCTAACGAGTGAGTTCAAAAATTTTATTATTTAAATATTATTTATGAGTCAAGTATGATTTTAGAAGACTTTTGAATTAGTAAATTGTGATTTAGAAGAATTTATTAGATCAAATGGTTTGAAAAATGAGGAATTGAGACCTCGATTTCATAAACCGAGCCGTAAATATTTTTATAAATATTTATGGAGTGTCATTGAGTTAGTATTAAAGTTTCGTTAGAAAATTTTAACGTTTTGATAGTTAATTAATTAAAAAGGACTAAATTAAAAAAGGTGCAAAACTTGTTAAAATGATTAAATGGCTTAAGAGGTAATTAAGGGAGGAGCAATTGGGAAATTATACATTTATTATAAGGTTGGACACCATGTGTGTCTAAGAAATAACAAAAATTAGTGTGAACAAGGGGTAAAATTTGAAATTTTGTAAAATTAAGCTTAGAAATTGAATTTACAAGAGAATTCTAGACAAATTCTCTTCAAAAACTTTAGCAAAACACCATAAGAGGTCCCTAAGAAGCTGGTTTTTCATATTTTCCCTTCATGTGAGTCAATTGTTGCTCCTTTCTTGAATTTTTTGTGTTTTTAAGACTTTTACAATTAGGTCTAACTATCTATTTCATTAGTTTTTGATTCTATGGGTAATTTTGAAAGTTATCATTGATGAGTGCTGGATGTTTATGATGAATTAACATGGAATTGATGCTTTAATTTTGTTATGTGATGATTTTATCAAGTGATTTTAGTTGAAATTGATTTTTAGGACTAAATTGTAAATAGGTTAAGAATTAGGGTTTGGTACTGAAATTCTGAATATCAAAGGCTGTATAGTAGCCTAAAATAATTAGAGAAATTTTTAATTGAGAAAAATTTTGCTCAATTGGAGGGAAAATTGAGAAGGGAATAAATTGTAAAAATTGTAAAAGTTAGGGTAAATGTGTAATTTCAAAAATTGAAGGGTATAAATTGTGAAGTGAATTAGAATTGGATTAGATGCTGATGAATGAATAATTTTGCATTAAACTTACCTCGGACGATGAAAACGGAACGGGACAACTAGTCGACAACTTTCGTTTTCTCTCGATCCAAACCCGATTTCTTTGGTTCTTGATCTAGACATATTTAAATTAAACTCATTCAAACATATTTTCATTCAATTTAGTCTAAAACACATAAATGGGAAAATTACCATTTTACCCCTGACATTTACATTTTTTTACAATTTAATCCCTATTACATAAAATCATCAAAAATTCCAATACAAACATGATATTCTATCACATATCTTTTATTTTCTACCATCAAACAACAAAAATCCCAAGCTTTCAACAATGGCATAATCCAAAATATTCACCAAAATAAAAAATTCAAGTATGGGTCTTGTAGATAACTTAGCAACGATATCAAAAATGTAAAAATTATCAAACACCGGGCTAGTTACATACCTTAATCAAGATCAACCATGGCCGAAACCTAAGCTTCCTTTTCTTTCTGTTCTTTTTCATATTCGGAAAGAACAAGGTAAGATAAAACTATATAATAAGCTTTTATGTTTTATTATACATATATTATTAACCATTTTACATTTCTACCCTTTAATAATAAATAAACATAACACATATTCTAAGGTCATTGCCGTACACACCATAATCCCATGGTCCAATTACATCTTAGGTACTTCAAATTAATTAGACAATAGCAATTTGACCTTTATACAAATAACCACCAAATTTTCATTTTACGTGATTAAGTCCTTTATTCAATCGGACACTCAAACGACAAAATTAAAGCACGAAAATTTTACAGATATAAATTCACACATAATAAACACAGAAAATAATTTTAAAATATTTTTTTCTAACTCAGATTCATGGTCCTGAAACCACCGTTCTGATTAGGGTCTAAATCGAGCTGTTACATAGGGCACTTGCATGTACTTATGCTATCCGAGTGAGAGAGGAGGTACAGCTCCAGACGTAATTACTGGTACATTCTATCTTTTTGATGTTACTGTATATGCATTGATTGACCCTAGGTCTACACATTCTTATGTTTGCACTGCATTAGCATCAGAAAAGAAATTATCTGTTGAACCTACTAATTATGATGTTCAAGTCACTAATCCATTAGGCCAAAGTGTAATAGTTAATTTAGTGTGTCGTGACTATCCACTAAAAATAAAAGGTTGTGAATTCCCTACTAGTTTGATGTTACTACCTTTTTAGTGATTTGATGCTATGTTGGGAATGGATTGGTTGACGAAGCATGATGTTGTAGTAAATTGTAGAGAAAAATGGATTGATTTGAAATGTTAGACAGGAAAGATGATTACTGTTGAGTCTGTAAGTCCGAAAGAAATAATTAGAATTATTTCAGCATTTTCAGCTCAGAGATTAATGCGAAAAGATAATGAGGTATTTTTAGCCTATATTCTTGATACTCGGGGTTCTGAATCGAAGTTAGAACAATTATCAGTTGTTAATGAGTTTACTAATGTGTTTCCTGAGGAATTACCGGGTTTACCACCAGATCGTGAAGTTGAGTTTATGATTGATGTGATTATGAGAATAGCTTTGATATCAGTAACACCATACAGAATGGCACCAACCAATCAAAAGAATTAAAGACATAGTTGTAAGAGTTACTAGACAAAGGATTTATCAGACCGAGTATGTCTCCTTGGGGTTTACCTGTCTTATTTGTGAAAAAGAAAGATGGTGCTTTGAGATTGTGTATAGATTACAGACAACTGAACAAGGTCACAATTAAGAATAAATATCCTTTGCCTCATATTGATGATTTATTTGACCAATTGAAAGGTGCTGCAGTATTTTCAAAGATAGATCTCAGATCCATGTATTACCAGTTGAAGGTTAAAGAGTGTGATGTACCGAAGACTACTTTTAGAACTCTGTATGGTCATTATGAGTTTTTGGTAATGCCTTTTGGTTTGACTAATGCTCTTGTTGCTTTTATGGATTTAGTGAATCAGATTTTTCAACCATATTTGGATAGATTTGTGGTTGTGTTTGTTGATGATATACTGATCTATTCTAAGACAGAATCTAAGCATGCACAACATTTGAGAATTGTGTACAGATTTTGAGGGAGAAATAGTTGTATGCAAAGTTTAGTAAATGTGAATTCTGGCTTCATGAGGTCAGATTTTTGGGTCATATTGTGTCAACTGAAGGGATTCGAGTAGAATCGAGCAAAGTATCTACAGTTGTGAGTTGATAAATTTCGGATAATGTAAAAGAAGTACGAAGTTTTCTGGGATTAGTAGGATATTACCATCATTTTTTCAAGAACTTTTCAATGATCGCTTTGCCGATGACTCGACTATTACAGAAAAATGTTGAATTTGTTTGGTTTGATGAGTGTCAGTAGAGCTTTGATCAGTTGAAGAAAATGTTAACGGAAGCTCCGATTTTGACTCAGCCAGAATTGGGTGTGCTGAATGTTGTATATAGTGATGCATCTTTAAATAGATTGGGTTGTGTCTTAATGTGGTCAAGAAAAGTAGTGGCTTATGCTTCTCGGCAGTTAAAACTTCATGAGAGGAATTATCCTACACATGATTTTGGGTTGATTGCAATTGTGTTTGCTTTGAAAATTTAGAGACATTATTTATACGATGAGAGATGTTATGTGTAAATAGATCATAAGAGTTTGAAGTATTTGATGACTTAGTCAAAACTTGTCATTGTTTGCACTTTGGGCAATGAACGCTCATTTATCTCTTAATGAGGATGGTTCTGTTATAGCAGAATTGAGAACGAAACCTTTGTTCCTTCAACAGATTCAGGAGTTGCAATATGATGACCCGAAATTGGTGTTAAGAAGATATATGGTGCGGGACAAGTTGATTTCAGAGTATAGCATTGATGATAGTGGTATGTTACATTATCGTAATAGAATTTGTGTTTTGAATAATTCAGACTTGAAAAATGATATTCTTTCTGAAGCTTACAGTAGCATGTACTCCATTCATCTGGGTAGTACGAAAATTTATTTTTATTTGAAACGAATGTATTGGTGGCCGGGTATGAAAAGAGAAATTTTTGAGTTTGTAGCAAAGTGTTTGAGTTGTCAGCAAGTCAAAGCAGAACATCAGGTGCCAACAGGTTTGTTAGAACCTATCATGATTCCTAAGTGGAAATGGGAGCATGTCAAGATGGATTTTGTATCTGGATTACCTTTGACTCCGAGAAAAAAAGAGTCGATCTGGTTGATTGTAGATAGATTGACTAAGTCAACATATCTTATCCCACTCAGAATAGGCTTTTCACTTGAGAAATTAGCAGAATTATATATGTCTATGATCGTAAGATTACACGGGGTTGCAATATCCATTATTTCAGATCAAGATACAAGGTTTACATTGAGGTTTTGGAGTAAACTACAATAAACCTTAGGTACTAAGTTAAATTTCAGCACATCATTTCATCCTCAGACTGATGGGCAATCAGAACATGTGGTTCAGATTCTAGAAGACATGTTGAGATGTTGTACACTCGAGTTTGGAGATAGCTAGGAAAGGTATTTACCCTTGGCTGAATTTGCCTATAATAATAGTTATCGTCCAGCATAAAAATTGCACCATTTGAAGCTCTTTATGGAAGAAAATGTACGACTCCATTGTATTCATCTAAATTAAGTGAATCCAAGTTAGTAGGAGTCAATATGATCCGAGAAACTGAAGAAAAAGTTTGAATCACCCGGGATAGCTTGAAATCTATTTTAGACCGTCAAAAATCATATGCAAATTTGAAAAAAAGAGATGTAGAATTTGCGGTTAGCAGTTGAGTGTTCTTAAAAGTTTCATCATGGAAGAAAGTATTACGGTTTGGCAAAAAGGGGAAACTGAGTCCCAGATTTATTGAACCATATGAAATTGTAGAAAGAATTGGCCCTGTGGCTTATTGATTAGCTTTACCTCCAGAACTTGAGAAAATTTATAATGTGTTTTATGTATTAATGCTGAGATGGTACTGATCTGATCCTTCCAACGTGATTCCTTACAATGGGATTGAACTGAAACTATAGATGACGTATTTGGAAGAATTGGTAAAAATTTTAGCTCAAGAGGTTAAGGAATTGTGAAATAAACGAGTATCATTAGTAAAAGTATTATGGCACCGTCATGGTTCAGAAGAGGCTACTTGGGAAATAGAAGAATCGATGAGATCACAATATCCAAACTTATTCTAAGGTAACAAATTTTGAGGACGAAATTTCCTAAAGGGGGAGAGTTATAACAGTCTAATTTTTAGTTGTGTCGAAAATAGTGATTCGAGATCACTAAATCCGACGAGTGAGTTCAAAAATTTTATTATTTAAACATTATTTATGAGTCAAGTATGATTTTTAAAATAGTTTCAAAAATAAGGAATCGAGACCTCGATTTCATAAATTGAGCTGTAAATATTTTTATAAATATTTACAAAGTGTCATTGAATTAGTATTAAAGTTTCGTTAGAAAATTTTAACGTTTTGATAGTTAATTAATTAAAAAGGAATAAATTGAAAAAGGTGCAAAACTTGTTAAAATAATTAAATTGCTTAAAATTTAAGGGAGGAGAAGCTAGGCAATTATACACTTATTATAAGGCTGGACGACATGTGTGTCCAAGAAATAACAAAAATTAGTGTGAATAAGGGGTAAAATTGGAAATTTTGTATGAAATGAATTGTTATACGTTTATGCCTGACGTACATAAAAATGATGATATTTAATATATGGAAATATGAGATGATGATATATGAACGTAGAATTTGCTTGATGAATATGTCCATCCATGACTATAGAATTGTACACCTCGAGTGTACTATTTGTATGACATTGATATTTTAAATGATTAAATAAGTATATTTTTGACATAAAATAACCTATACTTGAGATGAAATATTATGAATATGTACTTGAAATATCAGAACATGATTTGTATATGTTAAATGAATACATGATGTGGAAAGTATATGTACATGGAAATTTGGTTATTGTTAAGCCCATACATATTTCTTGATATTTGGATGAATTATATGACTAACAAGAGTGATGAGGATATGTTAGGGCTCGTGATCCAACTGATAGAATGTGCCTTGCATGTTTCTCTTGAATATGTCAATGAATTGTAAGTTATTTACCATGTTATACGAACTTACTAAGCATTATATGCTTACTCTATTTTATTTTCCCCTATTCTATAGTAATTCGGATGCTAGGCAGAGATCACTCACACTATCCATCGGCCCATTTCGATATTTATGATAAATCAATTGCGGTTATAATGGCATGTATAGGATGATTAGCCAATGTTAGCATGTAAATGTTTTGTTTATAACAAGCCATTGGAATGGTTTGTGATGAACATATTTTGACATGTATAAATGAGGCTATAACATGTTTGGTGTGTGCTTAAATGGTTGAATGTTAGAAATTATGTTGGTATATTAATGATGAATTCTAGCATAATTGGTAAAATATGCACATAGGTGAAATTGATAAGTTAAGTAATATATATTTGTTTACAAGATGGTAAAGTGTCACTTGAGGTGCCTAAAGGCACATTGGTTGGAAGTGGAAATATGACATGTTTAAGACATGATTTTTGGTTTGTTTAAGTGCCTTGATATGGTTTGGACATGTGTTTAAGCGTTAATGTCGGTGGAAGACAAAATGGGTGAGAAATAAGGCTAGAAAATGACCTTATTTTGTCCACATGGGCAGAGACACAGGCGTGTGTCCCAGCTGTGCGTGACAAACGACCTATCACATAGGCATGTATTCTGTCCGTGTGTCCCCTGCATCTTAAAATTTCAAAATTGAATGCTCAAAATTAACCAGATGGCCTGGCACACGGGTGTGCAACTTGGCCGTGTGACGCCTACTCCTTAATATTTTACAAGTCAGAGAGTTACACAGGTTAGGGACATAAGCGTGTGCCCTACCTTATATGCCATACAGCCTAAGACACGGGCATGTCATTTGGCTATGTGAGCCATACGGCCTGACCACACGGGCGTGTTCCTATGCACATAGGAAAAATTTTGAAATTTTGCAAAAAATTTTTTGAGTTCCTAACTTAGTCCCTACTCATTTTTAATGTATGTTGTGAGCCTCGAGGGCTCATAAATGGGACGATATGATTAATTTATGATTTATATCTTATTTGAATGTAAAGTGACATGAAATGTTTGAGTTTGATTTGTAAATTCTGGTAATGCTCCTAAACCCTGTTCTGGCGACGAATACAGGTCAGGGGTGTTATATTTGTTGGTATTAGAGCCAGGTTTAGTCGGTTCTTGGACTGAACATAGCATAAGTGAAGTTTAGAAATACATGTCATTATATAACTTGTGATAGTGTGATATCTCCCGACTCTAATGAGAATTTTCTTACTAATAGACAGAGATGCATTCCAACCGAGCTAATTCTGATATTGTTGAAAGTGATACTCAAGTATCTGATTAAAACGGTTGTTTATGATGAGTAGAGACTCATAAATGTATGAATGAATGTTTCAAATGAATATGCTAGTGATAAATGTCATGTTATACGTGTAAATGTATAAAAGTCAAATGTTGAGGCTTTATGACCTCCACCCCCTCACCAGTACAGTATTATTCAATGAAATTTACAAGATTTATATTGATTAAGTTCATAAGTGTGAAGCTGAAGAGTTTAGTGGTTGAATGATTAGTAATGTGTGATTAGAGCTGAGAATGCGTTAGTAAGCAAAGATGATTTTAAAAGAGATATCAGATTTATTTTGAAAATTATCAAGAATACGCGATGTTATTGCTATGGAAGAAGTTATTCATGAAAAATTGATTTATTCAGTTATTGAACACCCTAACCCATATCCGTCGCCGGGTAACATACCAACTTAGCTTTACTACATCAATACAATTCATTAATAACTAAGACATATGCTAATAATTTCCAATTGAAAATTCATGACCGAATATATGTATATACACAAAATATGCCATCTATTATTATTATGCCAACTTCATCCCACTACTAAAATCTACACCTTAATCAATTTATAACATAAACACAACCTCTAAATTCACTTAAATCATATTCGAACATGTATCATGCCCTTTAACCCAATATAATAGCTAAATTACTCTATTCATCTATAACCAATATGATCATTATTTATACGGCACTCAACTACTTCTATTACTTACCTTATTCCCAAGACATAAGTCAAACCTCACAAACATGAACATCATAAAACTCAACTCATAAGGAATTTAAAACACAACCAAACATATATAAACATTAATTCTATAATTAAGCCATTTTCGCATGGCTTTTAAATATACAAACCCAAAATCGACAGAACACCTTCTAGCTTATACATGCCATAATTCCAAAATGCAACTTATAAAATATCGAAAGTAGTCGATAGTGTGATAAGCTTCTCTGACGATCCCCGAGCTCGCAACTTGAATTCAAAATCTATAAGACAGAGATAATTATTCACACAGTAAGCTATCATAGCTTAGTAAGACTTAAGCAATTAAACATTTCAACCAAACAATCAATTTATTTTATAAAGCCAAAAAGTATTACTTAAGATGCACTTTCATTCAAATAAACTAACTTAGCCAAATATGAAAATTTTGTATAATTTCATGCTCATCCGAACATACTAATTCAATGTAAGAATATATATATATATATATATATATATATCTATTTTTAAGCTGAATTATCGAAGAAATTTAAACTCACATCCCTTCAAAAGTACCGAAACAATATAGGCTTACCTTCCTTCGAATATTTAAATCCTGTACCCAACTAAAGAAATATATCTTAATTTCATAAGCATAATTCACATAACAGAACATACTAATTCGCATATAGCCTATTAGCATCACATTAATCTACATTCCTCCCTATGCTTACCTTCCTTCGAATATTTAAATCCTGTACCCAACTAAAGAAATATATCTTAATTTCATAAGCATAATTCACATAACAGAACATACTAATTCGCATATAGCCTATTAGCATCACATTAATCTACATTCCTCCCTATTGAACAATGATTAATGAATACATTTACAAAACACATTTACATGATTGTACCCTTTTGACATTAAATTTCAAACTTGTGAACATACTTGAATTGGGTGTTTGTTCATTCGACCATCTCAACCCCTTTGAATCTCATCAAACACATTTGTTTCACTTAGGCACCTGGCCTCTTAAGCATAAAGCTTGGTATGATTCACCGGCTTAAAGCCTGCTAGGCATATAGCCTGATTTAACTCACATGCTTGGATTATACAATAATTCAAAGACCGAACTTCTAACTATGCATTGAATTAATCACTTCTCAATCAACTCACATTCAATATATAACAATATGATCAATCCTCCACTTCACAACACATTGGCATTTTCAATATTACCGTAGCTATTACAGCTCAACCATTCAAGTCATGTGCGACACCTTTTTGTACCATAACTAATGCACATCCAATAATTTCTTTACTATTCGGCATTTAAAATGAAAGCATAGCACATTTTATTCACATTATAATTTACACTCAATTACTTCAATATACATCAATCATGCCCATTCATCATCTTAAATTCACACTCGGCAATGACATAATAATTTCTAATAATTCAATTCAACTCTTATATCTAACATTTATTCAACTTTAGTACAAACATAGCTTAAAGACTTACCTCGGGTATTAGAGTACGACAAATTTAACTACTCAGCTAGCTTTGATTTTCCCCGGTCCAAGTCCGCCCTCTTTTGATCTTGAGCTAATTAAATCAAGTTGAACTTATTTAATCAATTAGTCAACTTATTTTCACTCCAACATCACATAAATATATAAATTACATAATCGCCCCATAAAAATTTCACTTTAACAAATTGATCCAAAATTTGCTAAACCTTAACGATTAAAATTTTTCCCTTGATACTCTTTTGCCGCATATACTTCTACACCATATAAGTCCTCTTAATTCATTTATTTTAGCAATTAGTCACTCACATACACATTCATAATTTGAGCCTATAAATTAAAATCACACAAAACTCCAATGCATATTATGTTCATCTAATACCTATACTAAATTTTCTAACTTCAAACACAAATTCTAACACCTTTCATCCATGGCCGAACATGCATTTTTCCAACCATTTCAAAAATTTCCAAATGGGCTTTAGGATCTCAAATCTATCAAAATTAAAAATAATTACATTGAATTTACCTTGAATTTTAGCTTGCTAAAGTGCCGAAATGCTCAAAGTATTTTCTTCTTTGTTTTCTCCAATATTCGGTTAAAAAAAAATGAACCATTTGCATGTGTTTTTTTTTATTTAATACATAAGTTATTATTATTTTACAATTTTAGCCTTTCTAATTTCATTAACAAGGCACATATATAATGGATACAAACGGCACTCACTTATTTGAAAGGGTTATTTACAAACTAAGTACCTATAATCAATACTCACTAATGATTTCACCTTAATATTTCTAGATTACCGCCCATGCATTATATAAATGGCATATTTGCCATTTAAACCCCCAACTTTTAAAGGACATCACACTTAAACTTTCTCTCTTAGCCAAACACAAAATTCTCCTAAGTCTCAACAATGACCGAACATATTTTCCACAACAATTTTAAAAATGATAATTTGGGCTAGTTATATTACTAGTTAACAATGCAAAATATGTAAAAATTACAAAGAATTAACTCAAACCACCTTGAATTTGGCTTTAATAAGTGCCGAATGCCCCAAATCCTATTCTTTTCTTTCTTCTTTTCTTGTTTCGGCAATTACAAGGCATATATCATATTTTATTTCCACTAATTCTTTTATGTAATGTATATTATAAGCTATTTCTTAATTTACCTTTTTAACCCTTTATTATAACACACCAAATTCATATATATATAGTGGTTGTCGTCCATACACAAAATCAAGGGGTAAATTACAACATAAACCCTTATACTACTAATCCACTATCACTTAAATCCTTATGCATTATGCCATTAAATTTTCTTTTTATGCAACTAAACCCCTTTTTCTAAATTAAGCACTCAAACTGTCGAATTAAAGTACGAAATTTTTACGGATATCAATTCACATAAAATTAAGCACATAAAATGATATAAAATATTTTATTATTATTATTTATTTTTTTATTTCCTTTTTCTTATTAGCTTATTTCATAACATACAATAATAATATTAGTTTAATAAAAACACTTATTATAACATAAAATTGCATATTATAAACAACCACATGCCGTCCATTATAAATCAAATGGCAAAATTTCATACTTAGTCCTTCCAAACTATTAATTCTCATAATTCGGCTATCACATATTAATTCACAAAGTTTTCATTTTATGCTTTTAAGTCCTAATTATTAATCCAGCATTCAAAGGACAAAATTTTAAAATGGAAATTCCACATCAACCCAATTTCACACATTCAGAACACATTATTAATAATTAAATAATTTCTGACTCGGATTCGTGTATGTACATATATATAATTTAATTATATTTTTACTTTTATAACCTTAATTAATAAATTATGAAATCACTTATAACATGTCCACTACCGTCCAACACATTAATATTGGGCTATTTATTCCATAAAGGCTTCTACTTTAAAAGCCAAGTGCAAATTAGCCCCTTTTAGAAATAACCACTTAATTTTCACTTTACACAATTAAGTTCTTTTATTTAGTCGGACACTCAAACGACAAAATTAAATAACAAAATTTTCACCGATATAAATTCACACAAAATAAACACAGAAAATAATTTTTAAATATTTTTTTGACTCAGATTCGTTATCCCGAAACCACCGTTCCTATTTGGGTCAAAATCGGGTTGTTACAGTTATGGTATCTACAGAATGGATTAATCGAAAAATTTCTTCTAAATTAGTTCCTTTATTGAACTGAATAAATGTGGGATCATTGATCACTTTAGTAGTCTGTGGAATAGTGACAAAATTGTAAAGATGTCTGAATGCAGTTAATATAATTGGATATCTTACAACAATCTTTTTTGAGTGTTCTACATGTTCTGATATTTTCAGAAGCAAATGTAAATGTTCAATTTTAGATGTTATGCTTATCATATAGAAAGGTTGGTTAATTATAATATTGGAAGGAAACTATTGAAATTCTGGATGATTTATGAGCGGTATTGCTCTATCCTCCTATGGTTTTCTAAAATTATTATGTTTGAGAGAAGACTTGATGATAAGATTCATATGATACTATTTTCTATTTCTACTAGTTGAAGCTCTGAATTGCAATCATGCAATTTATATTGTCTCCATGAATGCAGTTTCTAGAGCGTATGTGCGATGTTGCTCTTCTGGATTTTCTATGAGATATCATTGATTTTTTATTATATAATGTGGTTTTTATTCTTGAAAATTCAAAAACACTTTACTTATTGAATTTTCTTATCTCGGTTTTCTTATCATTCTTATGACCTAATCTTATTCAGCAAACACGGTTTATCTGTAAAAAGGTGTTCATTGATCAGAGGGAAATTACATTTACTGTTATAAATACTGACTTGATCATGAGAGTTTAGTAATATGGATTTCAGATTAAAATAGTTGTATTACTGCGCTGATTGTTATTGGAACTACTTTTGGTTCTCCTCTCCTATTCTGGAGAGTACTATTGATATTGAGGTATTGTTTCGTTTATACTGTTGAAACTTCAGTTCTATTATGATATTATGGTTTAATCTATCTGATTATTGTGGCTTCTGTAAGAGCCCATTTTTAGTGAAATCAGAACAGTGGTTTCGGGACTACAAATCCGAGTTGGAAAGAAAATTTATTTTAATACTATTGCATGGTCTACACTATAATAGGAAAGACGTATGAAAATTTTGATAAGAAAATCTTCTCGATTATGTGTTTAATTAAAGTCAGGACCAAATTGTATAAAATGCAAAAGTTGGATTCTAGTAGCTATAAGTATCAAATAGCTATGGAATTCGAAACTTAAGGTCCTTATATGGTAATTAGACGATTAAATAAAAGTTAGTAGATATTTTTGGTGATTCATCCATGGAAAAATTAGAAAAGGATAAGGACTAAATTGGAAAAGAGAATAATTAAAAGATGATAAATAAAATAAAGGTTTAATATCATCATTATGTATCATCTTCTTCCCAAAATTTCATGGAAACCCTAGGAAAGAGAAAACAAACTTTCTTGGCTTAATTAGGTAAGTATTCTTGTCCCGTTTTTAGTAATTTTTATATTTTTAAGATCAGGATAACTTAATCTATCTATTTTGGGGATTAATTTGAAAAGTTATCAAAGTATAGAAGTTTTGCCATGGATGAATATGCTGAAAATTTGAAATTTATGGTAGAAAATGAAAGGTTGTTGATAGATAAACAACTTTTACGAAGTGAATTTTGATGAAATTGTGATTTAGGGATTAAATTGTAAAGTTCCAAAATTTATGGAAAATTTCTAATTTTTGTGAAATTTATGGATTTTTATTGTTATATATTAAAATCTACTAGGCTTGGATTAAGGGATAAATTGCATGAATTTCATTTTCCGAGCCTAGGGACGAAATTGGAATTTGTGAAAAGTATAGGGGCAAAATGGTAATTTTGCCTAGGGTGTAAATTGAATGTAACTGAATGAGAATTGTATTAAATTGATGATTAAATTCATTTATATAGATCCTAAAAGACCTAATATCGAGTTGGATCGAGGGAAACAAAAAGTGCCGGATTAGTAAATTTCGTATACGAACAAGTATCGAGGTAAGTTTGTGTAAATTAATTGTGTAATTATATGCTTGAATTGAATGATTTATATGTTTGAATAGTTTGAATTGGATCATGTGTATGTGAATTGTGCAAATGCTCTATATATAAAAGAAATCGATCACATATTTGATAATACCCGATAAATGTTAAGTATCATTTGAATAAATGAAAATCGATGGATACAAGTTTCTCGTATTGGTTGTAGTCTTGCATATGTTGCAGACACACCATAGGTTAAAGACAGCATCCCGTATTAGCCTTCTCGAGCTTCCTGTTATAGTGTTCTTGAGAGCTTCCTGTTATTGTTCTTCATAGCGTCCCGACAGGTTGTGATTCTACATTTGTTGTGGACACACCTTAGCTCTTATAAGCATCCCAATTATAGACTCTTCATGAGCTTCCCATTAAATTGCCTCTTTGTGAGCTTTCCGATAGTGCTCGCTTGAACTTCTCGATATATAACTATCTGGAGCTTCCGGATATGGTTCTTGGTGAACTTCCCGATTATGGCTCTTATGAGGTTCCCATATATAGCCTAGATTAGGCTTTTTATGAGCTTCCCAAAATGGTTTTGTGTGAGCTTCCCGTTACAAGGTTCGAGAGTGTGCTTCCTGATTTTGTGCCCTAATAGGGTACCCTCGGATATGAATTGACGGATTTCAGTTTTGTACACTTTAAGTGTACCATACGAGTGTATCCATTGATATTTCAAATAAATTCAATGAGAAATTTCTGACGTGGTTAAATTTAATTGGAAACGAAATGACATGGAAATGTACATGTATTATGGAATAATGATATGAAAAGCATATGTATATGAAAGACATTAAATGATGAGCTCATTCATGTTCTTGGTATTATATGAATTACTTAACTAACATGATTGTTGAAGTTGTGTTTTAGGCTATAAGCCAAATTGCTTGGATATATATTATTACATGCTTATCTTAAATGTAAATATATATGGTAAGTTAAATTCCTGTTATATGAACTTACTAAGCATTAAATGCTTACTAGGTTTATTTTATTTATTTTTATAGTGCTCGGAAGCTTGTAAAGGTTAGAGATCAGTTGGAGTATCATCACACTATCCTCCGGCTCAGTTTGGTATAAATAGTAAACTTATTTTGATATAATGGCATGTATAGGTTAAATAGTTCATATGTTAAAATATTTTGGTTGTAATTAGCTGTTAGAATGGCTAATGTTTAATATACTTTGATGTATTTATATAAAGGATAACTTGTTTAACAAGTGTGGAAATGGTAGATAGAAAATGGTAAGTATTGGAAAGACATGAATGCATGTGATGATACATCATGCTAGATGATAGAGTTGGCTTGGTTATAATGCTTTATTTGGTTGGTATATGATTGCAAGTATTGGTGTAGGTTTTTAGCAAATTTGGGTGAGAAATAAGGCTAGGAAATGACCTTATACTGTCGACACGGGCAGACACACGGGCATGTAGTCTGGCCGTGTGTCCCCTGCATATTAAAATTGAGAAACAAAATGCTTAGAATTGGGCACATGGGTAGAGACACAGGCGTGTGTCTTGGTCGTGTGAAACACATGGCCTAGAACAGGGCGTGTGTCTTGGCCGTGTGAAACCTGCACCTAATTTTCAAAAATTAAATTGTCTACACAGCCTAGCACATGGGAGTGTAACTTGGTCGTGTGACCCATGCACTTAATTAAATTGCAAGTCAGAGAGTTACACGGGTTAGGGACACGGGCATGTGCATTACCTTATATACCACACGGCCTGAGGCATGGGCATGTCATCTGTGTAACACCCCTTACCCGTATCCGATGCTAGGACAGGATTTGAGGCGTTAATGTACTTGAGCATACTTACACTGCTTAAACTGACTATAAATTTTTTTCAAAATTAAAACTTTTCAATTTATATCTTAAAGTCCCTTACACGGGCCTACGAGGCCGTAAACATATACTAATAATAGTTTGGGACTAAACCAAAAACTTTTAAAACTTTTGAGACACAATTAAAATTTCCAAATTTTGCAGAGTCACACGCCCGTGTGGTTCTGGACATGCCCGTGTCCTCCACCCATGTAACTCTCTATTTATGATGTCATCAAACAATTATGGGCACACGGTTGAGATACACGGCCGTGTCTATGCCCGTGTGACCAACACTTAGGCTATTTTCCAAGCCCTTTATGTTGCCCTTAATTCTTTACATTCTTGTACATTTCATAGACATGTATAATACCCTCAGATATTCTTAATTTAATCATCAAACAGATATGGTGTATATATATATATATATAATCATTCATGATAAACATATGTGTTCATAGCAAAACATTTCCTAATGCATACATGTGTTAGCTTACATATTCGTAGCCAATATGAGCCATATCTCATGGCTATATACAATGTAGCAATATAAGCCAATAAATTGCCATTTCATAAGACTACTTATCACTAATAGCTAAGTCTCTATACATGCCACATCACTCTTATGTATTTGAAATTTATTCTTACTTCGAATCGATAATTTGATAGTTGACATTGCCTCCGACGATCTCTAACCCTGAGCTAACCTAACAGCACTAAGAGAAATGGAAATGAGGGAGTAAGCTTCATAGCTTAGTAATTTAGCATGTAAATAATAATGAACAATTAATCAATATGATTTTTACCAATCCTTACAATGTGATCTTAAGGAAATAAAATCATTATTTCACATGTTTCCTCTTTTTACTCATGTTTATCTTAGGCTGTCTTTGTGAGTCATAGTCACTAAATTAATTATATCTTAAGCTACAGAACTCGAAGTTAAGTTTTGTAATTTTTCCTGAAACTAGACTAACTTATCTTCTTGCCAAAAAATTTCTATAATTTTTAGTTTTTCCAATAAGTACAGTTTATTCTTTAAAGTCTCCCCTGTTTTGCTATCCGACAATTCTGACCTCTCTTCACTAAAAATTGATTATCTCATTATAAAAAATTTGGATAACATTTCTATTTGTTTCTCTTGAAAGTATACTCACTGATGAGTTTAATCATATAAATTATACACCATAAACATTTTTATATGATTTTTGGTGATTTTCCAAATTTAGAACAAGGGATTTCCGAAATCATTCTGACCCTATCTCACAAAACTTTAAATATCTCATAATATAAAACTCTTTTCTTACTCTGTTTCTTTTATAAGAAAATAGACTTAATAAGCTTTCATTTCATATCTCATTCAGTCTCTAATTCAATTCACACTATTTTTTGTGATTTTTCAAATTCACATAATTGCTATTGACCAATGCTGTTTGACAGCTAATTTCACTCTTTCATGATTTCATTGTTTTAACTTCTTTTTAGACATACATATCATCAATCAAATTTATCACATTCTCATACATCATGTGTATTGACCTATAATAACATGGTCATCATAAGATCATCTTCATATACATTACTTACTTATTTGTATTCTCGCTAAAATTCATTCATATATCGAGCACATTACTCATTCGCCACCTTACCAATGGCCCATCATGTATTTATCTCATTACATAACTTTTGCCTTTCTCGTTAAATTCATCAACTTGAATACTTTTCCCGTTAACTTACTTAGAATATTGAAGGATACCCGAAATGTCATTCTCATGATAAGATGCCAAAGTCATATCCCAAATATGGTCTTAAATGAGATCTCAAGTCGATGTCGAAGCCATATCCCAGATATGGTCTTACACGGGATCCCATATCGATGTCGATGCAATGTCCCAGACATGGTCTTACACGAGATCATAGTCTGATGCTGATGCCATGTCCCAGACATGGTCTTATACGGGATCATAATCTGATGCCGATGCCATGTCCCAGGCATGGTCTTACACGAGATAACTCTTAGATGCCAACGCCATGTCCCAGACATGGTCTTACAGGGGATCTAAGTCTCATCTCGGTGCTGATGCCATGTCTCAGACATGGTCTTATATGGGACCTCATGTCGATGCCAATGCCATGTCCAGACATGGTCTTACATGGGATCTTAATTCGGTGTCGATGCCATGTCCCAGATATGGTCTTACATGGGACCTACATATCTCATGTCATGACTACGATACACTTCGTATTCTTTAACATTTAGCTGGGATTTCTCTTTTATTTCTTCCTCATTTCTTTGTAAAAATTCATGTCAATACATTTCATGGAAATATCATGAATATCAATTCATCACAATGTCGTAGACATATTCTAAATTATTTCGTATGCATAGCATACCATATAACTTTCTTGGAGTATTTCAATATCATTTACATATCGTCATAATATTTAATCTGACATAGTCGAATTGAAATACTAATTTAGATGTCAAGCAAAATCAACAATGGCGTTGCTTTATTATTACACCAACTTACATCGGACGCGAAAGTAGTTAATTTTCTCGACTTGGTCCATAACCTTGATCTTCCCCGATCCAAACTCGAATCTCATTTTCCATGATCTATAATATCACAATTAGCTCATTTATTAGTCACATTATTCAATGTGACCCAAAAATCACATTATGGAAAAATTACATTTTTGCCCCTAAACTTTCACATATTTACACTTTTTCCCCTAGGCTCGTAAAATAATTTTTATTCAAATTCCTTGTATTTTGGACCTATCCGAAGCATTTCATAACTATGGCAGTCCACATTTCTCAGTAAATCACATATGACTATTTTATAACTTTTACAATTTAACCCGTTTTATACGATTTCATCGAAAATCACCTAGTAAAACTCGTTTCTCTCATCATATACATGCATAATCTACCATTAATCATCAAAATACACAATTTTTCAACATGGGTAAATTTTTGAACTCAAACCCTAGCTCAAAATAAGGGTGGAAATAGCTAAACCGAGTTACCAGGATCTTAAAAATGTAACGAGCACTAAAAAGGGGGATTGGGTGCACTTACTGTTGAGCTTGAAAGCTTGGAAAAACCCTAGCCATGGTGTCCATAAGGATTTTTGGCCAAATGAATAAGATGGACAACATTTTGGCTTGATTTTCCCTTTTTAATTCTTTTAATTACCAAATGACTAAAATGCCCTTCATTAAAACCTTTGGTATTTTATCCTTCCATGTCCATTTTTGTCCAAACTAAAGTATAATGGTCTAATTACCGACCCCCAATTTAAAACTTCATAACAATTAGACACTTTTAACATGTAGAACTCAACTTTTGCACTATTTACAATTTAGTCCTTTTAACTAAATTGAGTGCCCAAACGTCGAAATTTTTAAACAAAATTTTCGTGAATTCATTTAGTGAAAGTGTAGGCCATAAAAATGTAATAAAAATAATTTTTTTCCTCGTCAGATTTGTGGTCCCGAAACCACCGTTCCAACTAGGCCCAAAATAGGGCTGTTACAATCCGGCCGTGTGATCCACACGGCCTGACCACACGGGCGTGTGATCCTTGCACCTAGGAAAAATTTTGAAATTTCACGAAAAATTCTCTGAATCCCCGATTTAGTCCGTATTCATTCTAATATATGATTTGGGCCTCGAGGGCCCTAAAAAGGGACTTTATGATAAATTTCTAACATGAATGATAAAATAATATAAAATGTTCGTATTCATTCTGTAATTTTTGGTAATGCTCTTTATTCCTATTCCGGCGATGGATACGGGTTAGGGGTGTTACAGCTTCGGAAAAATTCAAAACTTCAATGCTGATAATTGAAATCGTTACTCTAATGACATGGTTATTACAGAAAGATGCAAGATTTGAATGGCTTGATAAGTATCAATAAATTTTTAATCATTTAAAAGCCTTGTTGACCGAAGCATCAATTCTGATTCAACCCGAATTGGGTAAGGAATTTATGATCTACAGTGATGCATTATTGAATGGGTTAGCCTATACTTCCAGATAGTTAAAACGTATAAAAAGAATTACCCGATACATGATTTAAAATTTGCAACTATTATATTTGTATTGAAAATGGGTGACATTATCAGTTGGTGAAAAATGTTATATATTTATTGATCATACAAGATTTGAACTTGGGACAGTATAGATGACTTGAACTGTTAAAAGACTATGATTTGATAATTGATTTTTAATAAGAAAAACAAGTGTAATTGCTGATGTTTTGAGTTGAAAGTCTTTGTTTGCCTTCTAAGCCATGGATACCTGATTGTAATTATTTGATAATAGTTCAATTTTAGTTGAGCTTAAATCTAAATTGATGTTTCTGCAATAAATCTGTAAAGCTTAGAAAAGTGATAATGGATTGCAAGTCAAATGGATAAGAATAAGAGCCTGTTCTTCAGTGCTTAAAAAAAACACTTTTGGCTCCAAAAGCACTTCTAGAAGAAAAGTTGTGCAGAACAAGCTGCTTTTGACTGAAACTTTTAGCTTTTCAGAAGTGCTTTTTAAAAGCACTTCTGAAAAGGAGAAGTTAAAATTTTTAACTTTTCCTCTTCGAAAAGCACTTTTAGTGCTTAATTACTTTTTCACCCCTCCAATAACATAGTAATTTCTTTTTTTTTCTTGGTGCTTAATTGCAAATGTGTTAAAATCGTTAATTAAAAATAAAAAAATATTTTTTAAAATACTAATTATAAATATTTAATTGTTATATTTAAATATTTAAAATATTGTTTATATATTCTAATTAAATTTTATAAATATTTAATATTTATTACTTAAAAAATTTAAAATTTATATTTCATATATTAAAATATTAACAAGTTATAATAAATTTTTTTATATTTTTACTAATACAATAATATTAAATAATTTAAATATTATTTAAATGCATATTTATACTTGATACAACATGTCTAAAATGAACATTTTATTTCTCAAAAGCACTTTTTGACAGCAATGCTAAACACTCAATTTTTAAACCAAACTTTTCAAAAGCACTTCTCAAAAGTACTTTTCTATAGCACTTTTCAAAAGCATTGCCAAACTAGCCCTAAGTCAATTTCTGATTTAGAATTTCAGAGTGGATCTGATAACTGGCTATTATTCAGAGGCAAAGCCTATATACTGAAGGATTCAAAGTTTGTACAGAAAATTTTGTATGAAGCTTATAATAGTAATATATCTGTTCTCTGGGGAAAAATAAAAAGTACAATGATTCGAAAAAGATGTGTTGATAGCCCAGAATGAAATGTGATATTTCTAAATTTGTATTTAAATGTTTGATATGTCAGTAAGTTAAAGCTGATCATTAAGTATTGATACTTTCGAGACTGTTACAGTTAGTGACAATACTGAAAAGGAAATAGGATAAAGTTACTGTGCATTTTGTATTGGAATTACCCTTGTGTATGAAAAAGATAAGTACTATTTATTATTTGATGAAGTTTGCACATTCTATCTTGATATGAGGGGATTCCTCACTTAATATATTGTCTGAATTATATGTTTCTGAGATTGTCAGATTACATGATGTGCCAGTATCTATTATTTCTGATTAAGATCTACGGTTTACACTCTGATTTTGGAACCAATTATAAGAAGCTCTGGGTACGCGGTTATATTTTAGTACCGCATTTCATTCTTAGATGAATGGTTAATCTGGATTTGTAAATTTGATCCTTGAAGATATGTTTCAGTTTTGTACTTTAGAATTTGAAGGCAATTAGAAAGAAATGATTGTTGTTAGTTGAATTTGTGAATATTAATAATTTTTAATCAAGTATTAAGATAGTACCATATGAGACTCTGTATGATCATGAATGCAAAACTTCATAGTATTGGATTGAGATTAGTAAGAAAAAGAAATACATGGAGTTGATCTGATCCGTGAAACTAAAGATAAAGTGAAAGTGATTTGAGATATTTTAAGAAATTTTTTGATTGTCAGAGGTCTTATGTGGATCTTAGACAAAAAGAAATAGAGATCTGAGTTAGTGACAAAGTATTCTTGAAAATTTTGCCATGGAAGAAGTTCTTTGGTTTGGCCAAAAAGGCAAATTAAGTCTGCAATTTATCAGGTCATGTGAGATTATTAAAAAAAATCAAACTTGTTATGTACAGATTGGTATTATTACCAGGTCTTGATAGAATTCATAATGTTATTTATGTGTATATGTTACGATGGAATCGATCAGATCCGTCATATGTTATTTCACCTATAGATATTGAAATTTAGCTTGACATGACTCACAGTGAGGGACTGATTGGAATTCTGGCATGTGAGGTGGAAGAAATTATGAGAAAGTAATATCTAAACCTCTTTACTAGTGAGATTTTTGAGGACGAAAATTCCTAAGGGGAAGAGTTGTAGCAGCCTGTTTTTGATAGAAATCGGAATAGTGGTTTCAGGATCACAAATCGGATTCTGGAAAGAAAATTTATTTAAAATATTTTTATGATTTATAGTATGATAATAATGTCATATGAAAATTTCATAAAGAAATTTTACCGATTACATGTTTATTTTGATAAAGGACCAAATTGCAGAAAGTGCAAAAGTAGAGTTCTAATAGCTAAAGGGTTTAAATAGCTACAGAACTTCAAAGTAGAGGTCCTTAAATGGTAATTAGACGATTTGAAAAGTTAGTTAATATTATTGATGAATCATCCATGGAAATTAGAAAAAGAAAAGGATGAAATTGGAAAGTTGAAAAATTAAAGATGATAAATAAAACAAATATCAAATAACATCATTTTATATCATTTTCATCCCCAAAATTCTATGGAAACCCTAGGAGAGAGAAAGGAAACTTTCTTGGCTTAATTAGGTATGTTTTCTTGTCTCGTTTTTAGTAATTTTTATATTTTTAATATTGGAATAGTTCAATCTATCTATTTTGGGGATTAATTTGCAAAGTTATAAAAGTATCAAAGTCTTTCCATGGATGAATATGCTAAAATTTTGAAATTGATGATAGAAAATGAAAGGTTGTTGATAAATAAACAACTTTTCTAAACTGAATTTTCATTAAATTTTGATTTAGGGACTAAATTGTAAAGGTGTGAAATCTATGGAAAAATTCTAAATTTTATGAAATACATGGGCTGTAAATGTTACATGTAAAATTTAGCTAGGCTTGGAATAAGGATTAAATTGCAAGAATTTCATTTTCCGAGCCTAGGGATGAAATTGTCATTAATTAAAAGTATAGGGGCAAAATGGTAATTTTGGCTAAAATGTAAAATGGACTGAATTGAGTATGAATTTATGTTAAATTTACTTGTATAGATCCGAATAGACCAAATTTGGAGTTAGAGCGAGGAAAAGAGAAATGTCATATTAGTAAACTTTATGTACACGAACAATTGTCGAGGTAAGTTCCTGTAATTAAATTATGTAATTATATGTTTGAATTGATATGAATGATTTATATGTGAATTGTAGAATTTCCATGTACATGAAATTGATTGAATTTCTAATGAATGTGTATATATAAATTTTATAAATGTAATAAATGTAAGAAATGATCACTATGCCCAAAAAATGTTAAGTCCCGTTTGAATGAATGAAAGTCGGTGGATACTTGATTTCCCAATTGGTATGAGCTTGCATATGTTGCAGATATACCGTAGCTCGAAAGAGTATCATTATATAAGCCCTCTCAAGCTTCTCGTTATAGTGTTCCTGCGAGCATCCTAATCAGTAGTGGTTTGCATGTGTTGCGCACTACCACAGCTCTTTGTGAGCGTCCCATTATTTAATCGGTTGTGATCCTGCATATGTTGCGGACATAAACGCAACTCTTTGTGAGCGTCTTGTTATTTGATCGTTTGTGATCCTACATATGTTGCGGACACAAACACAGCTCTATATGAGTGTCCTGTTAGTGCTCGCTTGAACTTCCCGTTATAAGTTATCCAGTGCTTCCCGATAAGTGCTCTCCGGAGCTTCCCATTTAGTGCTCTTCGGAGCTACCTATTATAAGTTCTTTGTGAAATTTCTGTTACATTGCTCGGATATGCTTTCTGTTATATGGCTCTTAGTGAGCTTCTCGATATGGTTCTTTGTGAACTTCCCGATTATGGCTCTTATGAGCTTCCTGATATAGTGGTTGAGAGAGAGTTTTCTGTTTAAGTGCTCTAATGAGTACTCCCAGACATGATTTGACGGATTCTGAATTGTTCACTTCAAGTGTACTACTGGTGTATCTATCGATGTTTTCAATGATTGAACGGGTAAAAGCCTGACTTGAAGGGATATGAACATGAAGTGAATTATTATATGTTTCTGCCTGAAGTACATAAAAATGATGATATCTAATATATGGAAATATGAGATGATGATATATGAACATAGAATTTGCTTGATGAATATGTCCATCCATGACTATAGAATTGTACACCTTGAGTTTACTATTCGTATGACATTGATATTTTAAATGATTAAATGAGTGAATTTTTGACATAAAATAGCCTATACTTGAGATGAAATATTATGAAAATGTACTTGAAATACCGGAACATGATTTGTATATGTTATATGAATACATGATGTGGAAAGTATATGTACATGGAAATTTGGTTATTGTTAAGCCCATACATGTTTCTTGATATTTGGATGAATTATATGACTAACAAGAGTGATGGGGATATGTGTTAGGGCTCGTGATCAAACTGATTGAATGTGCCTTGTATGTTTATCTTGAATATGTAAATGAATGGTATATTATTTACCATGTTATACGAACTTACTAAGCATTATATGCTTACTCTATTTTATTTTTCCTTGTTCTATAATAATTCGGAAGCTCATTGGATTAGAAGCTCGGCAGAGATCACTCACACTATCCATCGGCCCATTTCGATATTTATGGTAAATCAATTGCGGTTATAATGGCATGTATAGGATGATTAGCCAATGTTGGCATGTAAATGTTTTGTTTATAACAAGCCATTGGAATAGTTTATGATGAACATGTTTTGACATGTATAAATGAGGCTATAACATGTTTGGTGTGTGCTTAAATGGTTGAATGTTAGAAATTATGTTGGTATATTAATTATTAATTCTAGCATAATTGGTAAAATATGCACATAAGTGAAATTGATAAGTAAAATATATATATTTGTTTACAAGGTGGTAAAGTGTCACTAGAGGTGCCTAAAGGCACATTGGTTGGAAGTGGAAATATGACATGTTTAAGACATGATTTTGGTTTGTTTAAGTGCCTTGATATGGTTTGGAAATGTGTTTAAGTGTTAATGTAGGTAGAAGAGAAAATGGGTGACAAATAATGCTAGAAAATGGCCTTATTTTGTCCACACGGGCAGAGACACATACGTGTGTCTCAGCTGTGTGTGACACATGGCCTATCACATGGGCGTGTATTCTAGCCATGTGTTCCCTACATCTTAAAATTTCAAAACAAAATGCTTAGAATTAACCATACAGCCTGGCACACGGGCATGTGACTTGGGCATGTGGTCAGAGAGTTACATAGGTTAGGGACATGGGCGTGTACCCTACCTTATATGCCAACGGCCTAAGACACGAGGATGTCATTTGGCTATGTGAGCCACACGGCCTGACCACACGGGCATGTGTCCCCTACACATAGGAAAAAATTGAAATTTCGTTAAAATTTTTTTGAGTTCCCGATTTAGTCCCTACTCGTTTCTAATGTATGTTTTGAGCCTTGAAATTTCAGTATAAAGTGATTTTAATATAAAGTGACATGAAATGTTTGAGTTTGATTTTTAAGTTTCGGTAATGCTCTTAAATCCTATTTCGGCGATGGGTACGGGTCAGGGGTGTTACACGAAAAGTCCCTGAATAACAACAAACTTTACAAATTAACCCATATTTTCATGAAGTTCAGAGGATCAGATCAACACATCAAACCACACTATCTAGATTGCTTCAGTAGACTTTGTTATACATCTTATGGTTTACATGGCATGTATAGGGTTTAATTAGAAAAGAGTTAAACTTGAAATATGAATGTGACTGATACAAATATATATTTATATACATGTATTTTGTAGTATATTTTGGGTAAATCAATGAATGAAGTTGTTTTGGTAAATTTAAGTAAACAAGTTTTGTGATGATATGTTATATTTAAAACATGAATTTTTGTTGTTTTGGTTGCTTGGTTGGGACATATTAGTGTAGTCAAACGTTGAGTGTAGGTTGGAGTTATAAAAGGGTGAGAAAAGTGGCCTTAAAATGATCTATTTTTGTTCACACAAGCAGAGACACGAGCGTGTGTCTTTGTAACGCCCCAAATATTATATTTTAGTTTTTGTGAAAAGTGACATAGCTGTCTGTCTGCTTCAGTGGTTAAGTGTTCTAGATATGTGTGGGAGGTTCTTACTTTGGCAAAATTTTTGGGTATTTTATTATTTAAAGCCTAAACCTTGCCTTAAGGGTTTAAGTTCAATTGTTGTAAAAACATATCAAAATGGGGCTGCTGGTCTGGTGGTTAAGTGGAGTGTGGGTATGATGGAGGTCCTGTGTTCAAGTATTGGAGGGGGCATTATTTTTGCCTAATCATCCGGTAGAGTTTGAGTAAAATTAAAATTTTGATGTGAGTGGGATAGTGGAGTTAGTGGGGGGAAGTTGAGATACTGTAATTAGCAGAAAATATTCTAATTGTTTCCCAAAAAGCACAGTTTTGGTTTTCTCTTTTAGTTTTTCCCAAGGTTCCTGTCATTTTTTTCTCTCCTCTTTTTCTTCTCTGCCATCTTTACATTGCTAATTTTCCCTTTCTCTTTGCTTCCTATTTGTTTGATAATCAAGGCGAATTCCGTCGACTTTACGTTCTGTACGCGTGTGGTAAGTACGATTAGTGCGTTCTGATTATTTTGAATTATTGAATCGTTGATTATTGGTATTGTTCTATGTTTAGGAGGAGGCTGTGTGGCTAGAAATCGCATTCTTTCGACTTGATTCGGAGTTGTGCTTAATCTAGTAACGGTAAGTCAAGTTTATGATTTAATGATTAGTTATTTGAGACTCATTTTTAGGTTATAAGGAGTGGGAATAATCTGATTATAGGTACTAGTGATCTCGGGTTTGCGTAAACAGCGAAAACGAACCAAATGTGTACTCGATTGCACAGAAAATAGGAATCTATGAAAGCAGAAAAAACTATTCTGTTGATGCCACACAGTCGTGTGGTTGCCCATGTGGTAGGTCATGTGATGGAACACAGGCATGTGATTGACGATGTAACACCCCTTACCCGAGACCGTCGCTGGAGTCGAGCACGAGGCGTTACTAGACTTATCTTACTAATTCGGGGCATAAAAATTTACTTTTAAAATTAATTCACTCACATTCATCCAATATATCCTTAAAAAGGGCCCTCGAGGCCCTAAATCATGCAATTGAAACAGTTCGGGACCAAACCGAGAACATTAAAAATTTTTCGATTACTTACGCAAATCAAAACAATTCATTTGCACTATTCATAATAAAACTGTCCACCTGTGTAACGGTCACTAAATTAATTATAACTCGAGTTAAGAAACTAGAAATTTAAATTTATAAATTTTCCCTGAAAATAGACTCATATATCTTCTTATCATAATTTTTCTAGAATTTTTGGTATGGCCAATTAGTACAGTTTATTAGTTAAAGTTTCCCTTGTATCACAGTCCCACTATTTTGACCTCTCCTTTTTAAAAATCAATTATCTCTTAGTACAGTCTTCATTTAGTGTTTCCACTTGTTTTTAATGAAAATAGACTCACTAAGTAATCTATACATATAAATTATGACTCATAATTATTTTTATACAATTTTTAGTGAATTTCTAAATTCAGAATTGGGGATCACAAAATCCCTCTAAACCAGTCTTTCAAGAATTTAAATATCTCAAAATATAGACTTTTATAGACTTTGTTTGCTTGCTCTGTTTCTTTCTTATGAAAATAGACTCAATAAGCTTTAATTATATATCTTATTCACCATTTAATTCCATTTCTACAATTTTTAGTGATTTTTCAAATTCACATCATTGTTGCTGTTACTAAACTGTTTCATGGCCAACTTTTTCTCCATCATTTCTTTGCATAAACTATCATTTAGGCATACATAACATACAAAACATGTTCTTAATTAGCCATTTCAAGAGCTAATCATCATCAAGCATTCACATACCATACTTAAATCAAACCATAAGGACATACACACCAAATGGCCAAGTCCCTATACATGCCATAACTCAAAACATTTCAAATTACAAAATACTGAGATAGCCTTTGATAGTGTGAGACGAACTCCGACGTCCTTTTGATTCCTGAATTGACTTGGCTACACTATAAAAGAGAGAAAGGAAAAGGAGTAAGCTACAATGCTTAGTAAGTTTACAAATAGATAAATGACAACATTCACCAAATATAAATATACTCATATTACACCATCAACAACAAAATCTTTATTTTACTTCTCCACTTACTCTTTAGCTTTCATGTTTATCATTCCTTTACCTAAACTTTCTTGTAACATAGAATGTATATTAGCCTGAAAAACCGTTTGGAATACTAAGGGTACTTGGGTTTTCCTACCTGATAATAGCCTGCCAATGCCATGCTTTAGGCATGGTCTTACATGGGATGTTCCCTGTCTTGCCAAAGCCATATATCTGATATGGACTTACATGGGATGTTCCTCAACTATCTCAACCTGCCAATGGCATGTGTCTAATATGGACTTACATGGGATGTTCCTCAATTGTCTCAACCCAAAATACCATACATCCCTAAGGTTCAAACGGGGCTTTCTAATACTTTTTCTCTGTTATCTCGTCTTTGATTCAACTTGGAATATTCTCATAAAATAAATGTATATATACTGGAAATTAACAACATTAATATAAAATATTGAAATATTGCATTTATTTACCATAAACTTACCTCGGTGCAAAATACGATCAACTTGGCAACTTAATCTTCTACCTTTTTCTTTCCTCGGTCTATCCCCAAATTTCATCCTTCTTGATTATGGAGCTTGGAAGCTTGACAAAACCCCAGCTATAGAGAACCCTTTAAAAGGTCGGCCTAACGAAGAAGATGGACACATTTTGCCATCTTTTTCCCTTTTTAATTCATTTTAATTACCAAATGACTAAAATATCCTTCATTAAAAACTTTGGTTTTTTCTACCTATGTATGTCCATTTTTGTCCATGAAAACCTAATGGTATAATTACCATTTAAGGACCTCTACTTCAATTATGCTCTTCAAATAAATCATTTAACATCTAGAACTCATATTTATCAACTTTTGCAATTAAGCGCTAATATGCAAATTAAACTTGCAATTCATAAAGTTTTCTATCAATATTTTAACACATGCATCTAATCACTCGGTAAATCATAAAAATTTATCGAAATGAACTTTTCTATCTCAAATTCATGGTTCCACAACCACCATTCTATTTAGGCCCTATTTCGAGATGTTACATTTCCCCCTCATTTAGGGATTTTCGTCCCCGAAAATTTTACCTGTGAATAGATTTGGATACTGTTTTCACATAGCCTCTTCTGGCTCCCATGTAGCCTCGTCTACCCCATGTATATTCCATAATACTTTCACAAGTGCAATACTTTTGTTCCTTAGTTGCTTGACCTCTCGAGCTAAAATCTTTACTGGTTCTTCACCATAAGTCATATCTGGCTGAATCTCAACCTCTGTCTGTGAAATCACATGTGACGGATTAGAACGGTAATGACGTAACATGGACACATGGAACACATCATGAATCTTCTCTAACTCTGTCGGTAACGCCAACCGATATGCTAATGGCCTAAGTTTTTTAGTCACCTCAAACAGTCTAATAAAATGTGGACTTAGTTTGCCTTTCTTGGCAAATCTAAAGACTTTCTTCCATAGGGATACTTTCAAGAGCACTTTGTCACCAACTTGATACTCAATGTCTTTTCTTTTCAAATCTGCATAAGACTTCTATCTATTTGAAGCTGCTTTAAAGCAATCTCTAATAACTTTCACTTTCTCTTCAGTTTCTTTAACTAAGTCAACCCTGTAAATCTGGTTTTCTTTAAGCTCTGTCCAATACAAAAGTGTGCGACATTTAGATCCATACAAAGCTTCATAAGGTGCCATCTTCAAACTCGACTGATAGCTATTGTTATAGGCAAACTCTACCAACGGCAAATATTTTTCCCAACTACCTTGAAATTCTAAAACACAACATCTGAGCATTTCCTCAAGTACCTGAATAACTCTCTCCAACTGACCATCAGTCTGAGGATAGAAAGCTATACTAAAACTCAACTTTGTGCCCAAAGCTTCCTGTAACTTCTTCCAAAACTGCGAAGTGAATCTCGGGTCTCCATCTGAAATAATCGATAACGGTACTCCATGTAGTTTGACTATCTCTGAAACATACAACTCGGCCAACTTGTCAATTGAATAATCCATACGAACTGGAATGAAATGAGCCGACTTCATTAGCTTATCAATCACAACCCATACTGCATCTTTCTTTCTCGGTGTCAACTGTAATCTTATCACAAAATCCATAGCAACTTGGTCTCATTTCTATTTAGAAACTAACATAGGCTACAATAAACCTGAAGGTACCTGATGTTCAGCTTTTACCTGTTGATAGATCAAGCATCTAGAAACAAACTCTGAGATATCTCTTTTCATTCCTACCCACCAATACATTTTCTTCAAGTCATTATACATTTTTGTACTACCTGGATGAATAAACAAGGAACTGCTATGTGCTTACTCTAAAATCTTTCGAATAAGCTCATCATTTTTTGGTACACATACCTAATTTTTGAACATCAAACAACCGTCAAAACTAATCTGAAAATCTGACCCTATACTTGACTCACACTGAGCTCTTTTGGCTTGTAACTCACTGTCATCTTTCTGAACTTCACAAATTTCTTTAAGAAACATTGGTTTAGCTCTTAATTCGGCTAAGATAGAACCATCATCAGACAATGATAACTGAGTATTCATAGCTCGCAAAGTAAATAAAGATTTCTGACTCAATGCATTAGCTATAACATTAGCCTTACCCGGATGGTAATCAATAACCAAATCATAGTCCTTAATCAGTTCAAGCCACCTGCGCTGCCTCAAATTTAGATCTTTCTGTGTCATCAAATATTTCAAACTTTTATGATCAGAAAATATTCGGCATTTCTCACCATACAAGTGATGTCTCCAGATTTTCAACGCAAATACAATGGCAGCTAGTTCTAAATCACGTGTCGGATAATTTTTCTCATGTGGCTTTAGTTGTCTAGAGGCATAAGCAATTACCTCCCCTTCCTGCATAAGTACACAGCCTAGTCCATTCAAGGACTCATCACTGTAAATCACAAACTCTTTAACCAGTTCTAGTTGTACTAAGATAGGAGCTTCAGTCAACAATGCCTTTAACTTGTCAAAGCTCTACTGACACTTTTCAGTCCATTTAAACTTGACATCTTTCTGTAGCAATCTTGTCAATGGAATTGCTATCATGGAAAATCCCTCTACAAATCATCTATAATAACCAGCGAGACCAAGAAAACTTCTAACCTCTGATACATTCCTGGGGGGCTTCCAATCAACAATGGCAGAAATCCTACTCGGATCAACTTTAATACCTTCACCTGAGACTATTAGTGAGTGCTCGGATCAACTGGGGCGTGCTTGAGGTGCGGTTCATTAGAGCATCGTATTAGTGAGTGTTCACAAAGGTCGAATCAAATGCAAGCTTCGAGTACTGGTACTACACAACCACCGAGGGTAGTTCAGTAGCCATAGAGAGGCCGCGGTCAAGCTAGAGGTGGTAATGGGTTGGGCCGTGGTCAGAGAGCATCGAACAGAGGTGTTGGACAAACTAAGGCGAAGCAACTAGCTCTAGTTTATGTTGCACATCACCGAGAGGATGGAGATACTCCGTTCGTCATCACATGTACATTCTTTATTTATGATGTACCTTATACTGCACTGATAGATATAGGATCTACTCACTCCTATATAGCCTGTACTGTGTCTGAGAATTTGGGTATCCTAGTTGAGAGCAGTACGAGTGAGGTTACCGTACTGAGTTCGTTAGGGTAATCGATAAGGGTTAATAAATTGTTTAGAGACATCCCTCTAGAAGTTCAAGGGGCTATCTTTCTGGCTGATTTGATGAAACTTTCTTTCAAAGAATTTGATTTGATACTGAGGATGGATTGGTTGGTCAAGCACTAAGTTAGCTTAAATTGTGCTACAAAAAGGGTTGTACTGAGAACTGTGGAGGATAGCGAGGTAGTCTTGATTGGGGAACATCATAATTACTAGACTAACATAATCTCTGCATTGAGGGGAAAAAAGTTGGTTCGCAAGGGATGTGAGGCGTTCTTGGCCTACATAAGCATTTTAGATTCTGGGGATTCTTCTGTTAAGGATATTAGAATGGTAAAGGATTTTTTGAACATGTTTCTTGAAGAGTTACCTGGATTACCTCTGAGTTGTGAAGTGGAGTTTAGGATTGAGCTCCTTCCTGGTACAGCTCTGATGTCCATCGCTCCTTATAGAATGGCACCGAAGGAGCTTATGGAACTTAAGGTTCAAATTCAAGAGCTATTAGATTGTGGGTTCATCTGTCCTACTGTGTCTCCGTGGAGAGCACTAGTACTGTTTGTAAAGAAAAAGGATGGATCCATGCATATGTACGTCGACTACCTCCAACTGAACAAATTGACCATTAAGAATAAGTACCCACTTCCGATGATAGATGATCTATTTGACCAGTTCCAAGAAGCTTCAGTTTTTTTTAAGGTCGACCTCCGATCAGGGTATCACTAGTTGAGGTTTAAGGAGGTTGACATGTATAAAACGATATTGAGGACTCGCTATGGTCATTATGAGTTCCTAGTGATGCCATTTGGACTGACTAATGCACCGGTAGCTTTCATGAAGTTGATGACCTGAGTATTCCAGTCTTATCTGGATCAATCATAGTGGTGTTTATTGACGACATTCTGGTGTACTCGAGGTCTGAGGATGAACATGATGAACACCTTAAAGTGGTTCTGTAGATTCTGCAGGAGAAGCAACTGTATGCTAAGTTCAGTAAATGTGAGTTCTGATTACAAGAAGTAACATTTCTAAGCCCTGTGGTTTCTACTTAGGGGATTAGGGTTGATCCTCGAAAGATTGAGACGGTGTTGGATTGGAAACATCCTAAGACTGTATCTGAGATTCGCAGTTTTTTGGGATTGGCAAGGTACTATCGACGATTTGTAAAGGGCTTTCCTCTGATTGCAACACCCTTGATTAAGCTGCTACGTAAGCGTGTGTCATTTATCTGGACTGATGCACAGCAAGAGAGCTTTGAGAAGCTCAAGACTGTACTGACTGAGGCCCCTGTTTTGATACAGTCAGAGTCTAGAAAAGAGTTCACTGTTTATAGTGATGCATCACATGTCGGTTTGGGATGTCGATGTAAGAGGGTAAGGTTGTAGCGTATGCGTCTCCTCAGCTTAAGAATCATGAGGTGAATTATCTGATGCATGACTTGGAGTTCGCCGCGGTGGTATTTACATTAAAAATCTGGATGCATTATATGTATGGTGAGAAGTGTGTCATTTACACGGATCACAAGAGCCTCAAATATCTTCTTACTCAGAAGGAGCTAAATCTTAAGTAACGTACATGGATTGAGCTGCTTAAGGACTATGACCGTACTATTGAGTACCATCCTGGTAAGGCCAATATGGTGGCCGACGTACTAAGCCGTAAAGTTATAACTGATCTGAGAGCGATGCTTGCTCGCCTCAGCTTATTTGATGATGGTAGTCTGTTGGCCGAAATTCAAGTTAATCCATCGTGGATTGAGCAGATTAAGGGTAAGCAGTTGGAGGACGAGTCACTGGGTCTTCGATTCCACCAAATTAAGAGTGGCAGCACTTCTGATTTTGGGTTGAACTCTAAAGGTGTATTGTGTTTCCGAGGCTAGATATGTGTGCTGAGTGATACTGATCGGAGACAGTCTATACTGAGGGAGGCACATAGCAGCTCTTATGCTATGCATCCTGGCAGGAATAAGATGTATCGAGACCTCCGTGAGTTATATTAGTGGCCAGGGCTTAAACGGGAGGTTACTGATTTTCTGGCTAAGTGTTTGACATGCTAGTAGGTTAAGGCTGAGCATTAGTTACCTTCGGGTTTGCTGCAGCCGGTTAAGATTCCGTTTTGGAAATGGGAGAGAGTGACTATGGACTTCGTTAGTGGGTTACCCCTAATGCCCACTAAGAAGGATTCAGTATAGGTCATCGTGGATCGATTGACTATGTCTGCCTATCTCATACTGGTTCGTACTGACTATTTACTGTAGAAGCTGGCTAAATTGTATGTTTCTGAGATAGTGAGACTGCATGGGGTACCAGTTTCAATCATCTCGGATAGGGATCCTCGCTTTACGTCTCGGTTCTGGAAGAAGCTACATGAAGCTCTGGGTTTGAGGTTAGACTTCAGTATTGCGTTCTATCCTCAGATCGATGGTCAATCTAAGAGGGTGATTCAGATACTGGAGGATATGTTGTGGAGTTATGCTATCAATTTTTGAGGCAGTTGGGAGGATTATCTGTCGTTAGCAGAGTTCGCTTACAATAATAGTTACCAATCTAGCATATAGATGGCACCTTACGTGGCACTATATGATTGTAAGTGTCGCACCCCTTTATGTTGGACTGAGTTAGGCGAGCGATGTATTCTGGGTCCTGAACTGGTTTCTGAGATAGATGACAAGGTTAGGTTGATTTGTGATCGACTAAAAGCGGCGTCTGATAGGAAGAAGTCTTATGCAAATCGAAAGCGTCAAGAGATTGAGTATTCTATGGGGGACTTCGTTTTTCTCAATGTTTCACCATGGAAGAAAGTATTAAGGTTTGGTCGCAATGGCAAGTTAAGCCCTAGGTTTATTGGACCTTACCTCATTTTGTAGAGAGTGGGACCGGTTGCTTATCAGTTGGAGCTACCTCTGGAGTTGGATCATATCCATAACTTGTTCCACGTCTTTATGTTGAGGCACTACCGCTTTAATCCTACGCATATTGTTCCAGTGGAGGAGATCGAGGTTAGGCCAGATCTGACCTTTGAGGAGGAGCCGGTTCAGATATTGGATCGTGGCGTAAAAGTTCAGAAGAAGAAGTTTATCCCTTTGGTTAAGGTTTTATGGTGTAATCATAGCACTGAGGAGGCTACGTGGAAGCCTCAGGATGCGATGCATCAGCAGTATCCCCATCTGTTCTGATCAGGTAAAATTTTGAGGCCGAAATTTTCTTTTAAGGGGTAGAGTTGTAACGCCCTAAATTTTATATTTCAGTTTTTGTGAAAAGTGACACAACTGTCTGTCTACTTTAGTGGTTAAGTGTTCTGGGTGTGTGTAGGAGGTCCTATGTTCAAGCCTTACGTGGGCAAAATTTTTGGGTATTTGATTAATTAAAGCCTTAACCTTGCCTTAAGGGTTTAAGTTCAATTGTTGTAAAAATATATAAGAATGGGCCTGCTGGTCTGGTAGTTAAGTGGAGTGTTGGTATGATGGAGGTCCTGCGTTCGAGTATTGGAAGGGGCATTATTTTTGCTCGTTTGTCCGGTAGAGTTTCAGTAAAATTAAAATTCTGATGTGAGTGGGATAGTGGAGTTTGTGGGAAGAAGTTGAGATACTGTAGTTAGCAGAAAATATTTTGATTGTTTCCCAAAAAGCACAGTTCTGGTTATCTCCTTTAGTTTTTCCCAAGGCTCTTGTAGTTTTTTTTCTCTCTTCTTTTTCATCTCTGCCATCTTTCCCTTGCTACTTTTTCCTTTTCTCTTTGCTTCTTATTTATTTGATTATCAAGGCGAAATCCGTCGACTTTGCGTTCTGTACAGGTGTGGTAAGTACGATTAGTGCATTCTTATTATTTTGAATTGTTGAATCATTGATTATTGGCACTGTTCTGTGTTTAGAAGGAGGCTGTATGGTTGGAAATCGCATTCCGTCGACTTGATTAAGAGTTGGGCTTAACCTAGTAGCGGTAAGTTGATTTTATGATTTATGGATTAGTTGTTTGAGACTTGTTTTTGGGTTCTAAGGTGTGGGAATAATCTGATTATAGGTATTGATGATCTCAGGTTTGCATAAAAAGTGAAAAAGAACCAGGTGTGTACTCGATTGCACAGAAAACAGGAATCAGCAAAAGCTAAAAAATTGTTCTGTCGACGTCACACGGGCGTGTGGTCGTCTGTGTGACGAAACACGGGTGTGGGATCGACAAGCTAGGCCGTATATGGAGGACACGACCGTGTGATGGTCTGGCTAGGCCGTGTGCGATACACGAGCTCGACCAATTAGGCCGTGTGGACCACACGGGCTTGTGGGCTGACACGGATAGTCCACACGAGCGTGTGGAATTTTGGGCCAGGCCGTGTGATCCATATGGCCAAGGCCAATTTAGGCTGTGTGGGCACGGGCATGTGGGCCCACATGGGCAGACCACATTGGCGTGTGAGTCCATTTTCACTGATTTGTTTGCTAAGGTTGCATGGGTCGTCCGAGTCAACTGTGAACCTACTGTGGGGTCGGTAAGCAATGCTTTGATCCCTAATTGACTGAATGATTTATGAATGACTGTATACTGAGCATGATTATAATATACTGTACTGATTACATGCATAATATTATGTGATAGCATGCCATGACTGTATGTTGCATTTTATGGGAATGGGATGATATGTGGAGGAAGTGTACTAAAAGGCTTTAAGCCTAATATACTGGTAGCACAGCTGTGACTTACTGATGGCTTCGAGCCTAATACTGGCAGCCCAGCTGCAAATACCGTTTAGTGTCACAACCGGTGCTATTTATAAGTGTAGGGATAGGTGGGTGATTTAATCCCCACAGGAGTGCAGGGTTGGATAGGAGATGGTGTATAGCGATTGGTTGGGTAGGCATTGCATACTGTATGCTACATGATTGATACTGTTACAGTAATGGGCTAAGGCCCCATTGCATAATTATTACTGTATTGAGATAGGCTAAGGCCTAAACTGTTACTGCTGCTAAAAAAGGGCTTAGGCCCAGACTGTGATTGATTGCATAACATTTGATTGTTTGCATGGGGGTTACACACTGAGTTTACGTAAACTCACCCCTCTGTTTAATCTGTACAAGTAATCCCCAAACTTAAGTGGATCGGTGCGGCAGAGGACTCAGTGTTGGTCACACGATCTGTTTCATACTGTTTTACTTATTTATGGTTTATAAATTTTATTTGGGTATTTTGTTGTAGATATGGCTTCTATGAATTTTTATTCTAATTTTGGGATTTTTATTTGGTTACGGTTTATAACTGCTACTATTAGGATATCTCAGGTTTTCAAAAGAAACAAACGTTTTAACAAAATACTCATGGACACGTAACTGTTTAAAAAGCTTCCAGAGTGAATAAACGTTTTGAAAACTTTCGACTGATTAAATAACATGATTTTAGAATTCATAAGTAATAATAAAAAATTTCTAGACGGAAATTATTTTAAGCAAAGTTACGGTTTTCAAACACACTACCATGTGACATTGCCTGATCCGGCCATAACATCCAGGCCGGGTTTGTGGTGTTACAGTCTCAGCTGTGTATGACACACAGCCTGGCACATGGGCATGTGGTCTGGCCGTGTGTCCCTTGTACTTTGAAATTCCAAAATAGAATGCTAGGTTTTTATACACGACCTAGCACACAAGCGTGTGGCTTGGCCGTGTGACCCCTGCACTTTGCACACGGCCTAGCACACGGGTGTGTGGTTGGCCATGTGGCACAAGTCAGAGAGTTACATGGGTAACAACACAGGTTGGGACACGGCTGTGTATCTCACATCGAATGCCCACACGGCCCAAGACACGGGTGTGTCTCCTAGCCGTGTGAGCCACACGGTTTGGCTACACGGGCGTGTGCCCCCTGTTTCTAAGAAAATTTTTTACATTTTACGAAAAACTTTTGAAGTTTTTGATAAAGTCCCAGTTTACTTCTAACACCTATTTTTGGGTTTTGAGGACCCATATAAGGGACCACATGAGTGTTATATGAATGAATTATAATATGTGTATTAAAGATTATGAAGTGTTCGTATTTAATCTGAAAAGTCTAATAATATTCCATAACCCTGTTCTGGCAACGAATATGGGTTAAAGGTGTTACATATATGACAAGTATAAGAACAAGTTTTATGATCAGTATAAGAATAAGAATCAGAACAATAACAAGCTCAATGATATGTTAAGTATGAATATGTTTTATGTTTTCTTACGAAAATAAGCCAAGTTTTTAAGTATGAGTTCCTTCTAGTACATGTGAAACTGTTTTACAAACTTATACATTTCTCAGACAAGCAAGTACCTGCGAATTGGGTCTCGCACCTTCACAGTGAGCCCAGCTTACGAAATGATTTTCAGACTAACACTACAACAAATGAGGCCTAATACGACACTTTTGGGCCGACATTTTCCTAAGTGTCGGAGTAGACTTGCCAGCATATGCTTTAGCCAACTCTTTGATAAGATTCGGGATATGTATGCCTAAGGCAATGCTTAAATAAGAGTCAGCTTTATCCAACACTATGCTGACACTTTTGGGCATCCAACACTATGCTGACATTTTTGGGTCGATACTTTCTTAAGTGTTGGGATAGACTTGCCAACATACGCTTTGGCCAATTCTTTATATAAGGGTTGGGATATGCATGCCTAAGGCAACTATTAAATAAGAGTCGACTTTTTCCAACACTATGCCGACTTTTGTTATACGTTTCCCAACTATATAAAAGCTCGCCATATGAAAAGTCAAACATAATTTTTTTCCTTTTTCCTACCTAAAAATTAATAAATATTATAACCTTAAAAAATTATTATTTAAAAAGAAACAATTTAAGAGTAAAAACCTCTTCTTAGTTTTTAATTAAAAACTATACATTTTTAATTAAAAAATTATTATATTACGTTCTTTTTAATGACATATATTAATATTGTTAATTAAAATCAAAGTTTAGATCTTTCACTTTAAATTCTATTATACCCAATTTATTTATATCATTTTTAATATTCGTCAAATATTAAATTAAATTAAAAAGTTAAATTTACACCAAAAATATTTAAAAGTTAAATAATAATTTTAAAAAATGAGAAGAGGTTTTTACTCTTAAATTGTTTCTTTTTTATTTTTTTAATATATTCATTGTTTGCAGGTAATGGGATTAGTTCACACCGACGAGAAATATTCATTGTTTGATTTTTTTCCTCCAGCGTTCTCCTCATAGCCTCACTAGGGGATTTCTTGTTCAGTGAGTTTCAAACCCTAATTCTTTCCAATTTTGTATCTTTATGTTATTTTAAATGTTGCTACTGTATTCTTTCTTGGCAGTGCGGCAGTAGCTGGAATTTTACCTGTTATAGCATTGAAGATATCTAATAAGAGGTTTCCTTGATTAACACCCCTTTCGTTTTTACTTATTGCGCTGGTGACAATCAGTGTGTTTATGCATAATCCTTGTTTAGTGGTGTGACAGCGCAAGACGCTCTCAAGGGAAATTCTATAGAAATTACAGAGGATAGCTTGTTGGGGTTAAAGTATGATCCTACATCGATTTGGGGTTATTTTGAGGTATGTTTGCCTACTCTGCATTATTGTGAGAATAAACCTATACTGGTTATCTTGGGATATTCACCAAACAACTTAGTTTTGGATTTATAATACTTGCTCCATTTCTGCAGTTTCACATTGAACAAGGACCTGTACTAGAATGGTTTGGTTTCCTCTTGCTATAGTTAAAGGCATAGCTGGACAGACACGAATGAAGGTGAATATTTCTTTTCAAAATAGAGACATGAACTTCTCGAGAAACACTTAGTCTATGATCCTTTTTACTACCTTGGATTGACTATAGCTAAGGATGTACAAGGAAATAAACTAATCTTATGTAATGCAATGCAATTTTTTAAGTACTTACTACCTACTCTTGAAACATGTTATATGAACATTGAAACATGGAATCTATAGATGTAGTTTAATCAAGTTAGAAGCATCATAAGGTTGAAAAGCACATGATATGAATGACAACATGATTTATTTCTTCTTATTCTTGACTAGAGGAAGCATAAAAAACGTTGCTCGATCACTCTGAATAAAACACAAGATTTTGGATCTTTCAATCTTTAAGTAAAGTTCCAAGCACAAGGGTTTCACTTCTAGTGAAAAAAGAAAAATCATTCTTGTATTTTGTTTAATGATGTTTGATTATGGATCTTTCAATCTTTTAGTCTCTGCATTTGCCTTCAATCTATCCAATTTGTTCTTTTTTACTCCCATGACCATTGAGGTTACTCATTGGTTTATCCAGTTCCTGTTGATCATAGAAATTTGAATTCTGAGATGTCATGTTAATTAATATAAATGTGTGAAATTCAGTTTCATTTCTAGGGTTTAGCTAGTTGGCAAATGAAAAAGAATTTTTAGTTTCTGTAATTTCAAGTCTAAAATGTTTAAGGCTTATAAATTTTAGAATGATAGTATAAAATTCAGTGGAGTGGATGCTTGTGTTAAATGATGCACAAGAGTTGATAGCGTTAAGCATTTTCTGGTTTGTGTTGTACATTTTCTTAGGAACCTTTGAAATAAGTCAATTAATTGCTACAGTTTTGGATATAGCTTTTGTTATTTTAGCTTGGCTTTCTTGTTGATTTGTTGAATTGAAGTTGGATAAATGCAATGACTTTGTGATATGATTATGTACGAAATTGCAGATGATGAAGCAAAGGCACAAAATGGAGAGAGAAACCAACATTATGCCAAAATTGGATGGTCGAAGAATCAGGAAGCTGCCAAGACTAATCCAAAGCTTGTAGCCATGAACAAGAAATTTGGAATGATTCATGGGTTATCTTCACTTGCAAGAATTTTCAAACTGATTTGTTTACTTTTGTACATTGGGTTGAATGCTAGTTGTATAAATTTCAGCTAAATGTTAGTGTATTTTAATTGTTGGATCTATTTTTGTAGTGAATATTCAACAATTATTTTAATTTTAATTCTATATATTTTAGTTGTATTTAAAGCACAATATTTATCATTATTCACTGTAAATGTTATGAAAATATATTAATATTGAAATAATAAAAAATAGAAAAAAATGGCCACGAGGTCTATCTAAGGTTATTTTAGACGGGTCTATCCCAACCTTTTCTAAAGATTGCTTTAGACAAGGTCTATTCCAACTTTTTTAAGGTTGTCTTAAATTGGTCTATCCCAACCATTTTAAGATTGCTTTAGACAAGTTTATCGCAACATTTTTTAAATGTCGACCTTAACTAGGCTTTTGTCAACCTTTCAATAAATGTTGGCTTATGTTGAATTATGCCGACGCTTTTTAAAAGCGTCGTGGGACCTATGCCAACTGCACTATAGAACACGTTCTCGGAAGTGTTGGGAGAAACGTCGTAGACACCTATGCCAACCTTTTTTACGTCTTCTTAAGTAAAAAAAAGGTCGTAGTAGACCTATTTTGTTATAGTGTAAGTTTTGTTTTAACTTTGTATTTTAAGCATATTTTGATGTTTTCTATATATTCACTGAGTTCTCAATGAGCTCACCCATGCCTCTCTTAGTTCAAAAGTAAGTAGTTTGTGGAAGGCAGTGGCAAGGTGATTGATCCCTGCAAGGCTAATCAGGATGGGTACTAGAGAACCCTGAAAAAAGGCGATGTGGTTTTTTTTTTTTTGGGATTAGTGATACTGTGTACAATGACTTTTCTATTTTTACTAGACTCAATCTTTCCTTAAGTTTAATTTTATTTTCGATTTCGGGAACCATGGAGTTAAATACTTGCTTATTTGATTTTGTCGAATTCCTTTAGTATGGATAAAGGTCTAAGTTTCATTATCCTTCCTTTTTTGCGCAACCAATCATTTCTTTAAATTCAGACTAAGTATGACTTAATCTCCTTATGAGAGCCAGATTTGTTGTGAGATATCCATGCATGTGACCCCTATATGTTTGCGACCTCGGTTTTCCATACAAATCCTTATTAGAGATGTAACGGCCTGGTTTTCAATAGTGGCAAAAATAGTGGTTTGAGGCCATCAAATCTGGAAATTAAGTTCGTAAATAATATTATTTAATATTTATGAGTCAAATGTGGTCTTAAAAAGGTGTTTGAATTAGTAATTTGCGTTTATAATAATTTATTAGGTTAAGTGGTTTTAGAAAGTGAGGTATCAGGACCTTGTTTCTATAAAACGAGCCATAAATATTTTTATAAATATTTACGGAGTGTCATTAAGGTAGTATTAAAGTTTCGTTGAAAAATTTTAACATGATAGTTAATTAATTAAAAAAGACCAGATTGAAAAATGTGAAAAACTTGCTAATTATAATATTTAAGAGATTAAATGGCTTGATTAATAAAAAGAGAAAGAATTAAGAAGAAATATACCAAAATTAAAAGGGTGAGGCGGAATAGGAAGGAAAATAATAAAATAAAGCCATTCAATGACAAAATTGTAATTTAATTGAAATTAAAATGAAACAAATTGGAAATTGAAATTTTCTAGACATTTCTTCTTGTTTCGGTCTAAACTGCCATAGGAGAGAAAGTTTTAAGTTGGTTCTTCATATTTTGCTTCATGTGAGTTCAATTCTTATCTGTTTCTTGTAATTTTTATGTTTTTGAGATTGTTACAATTAGGTCCAACTAAACCTTACCTTAGTTTTTGATTTTATTAAAAATTTTGGAAGTTGCCATTGATGAATCTATATGCTTTTAGTTATGAAATGATCAATTTGAGATATTAATTGTTATTTAAAAGTATTTTATTAAGTGATTTTTGATGAATTTCTAGATTAGGGACTAAATTGTTGAAATAGTAAAAATACAAGGTTTGTTGTGAAATTATTGCAAAAATGGGCTGTATTGAATTCCATGAATATTCAACTAGCATGGGTTTGCATTAAAAATAGTTAATTTGCATGATTTGGGCTTAGGGACTAAATTGAATAAAAGTAAAACTTTAAGGGCGATTTTGTAACAATGTAAAAATGACCAAATTACATGAAATGAATTGTTTTATTGTCTCAATTAATAAATTGAATAAAATTATTAATTAATTTAGATCAAGATCGGGTGGAAAATCGAGGAAAATAAAAAATTATCAAAATACCCTTGAATCTTGGTATTTTTGCAATTTAGCTCGGTAAGTTTGTATGATTAAAATTTAATATTTTGTAGAAATTGATGAATGGTATTATTTATTTATTCTATTGTTGGAATTATAATATTGAATTGGATTTTGGTTTGAGTGGAACGGAAGATTTGAGCACACTCGTAAATTGGTGTATGATGGTATTGGAGGGAGATATCAGCATATTAACGAAGTAAACCGAGGTTTAACATTTGTTGCGAACTCTCGTGTTTTACTTTCTGTTTGGAGTTTTTGTTGGCGTGTTCAGGTGGACCAGCTTTATGAGCTTCTGTTGATGGTGTAATCTTATCTGTAAGTCGTTCTTCGTATAGAAAATCTCAATAAGGTAAATTGTTTAATGATTTTGAAAGATTTGTTAATTATTGAATGGCTAATGTCAATGTATAAATAATTGTGGTTTGATATGTGAATAGCTATTTATATAGCAATTGTGTGAATTAAGACATTGTTAATCAAATAAAAGATGTTAGCATCTGCAATTTGAGTATAGAACAAAATGATGTTGAAATGATGTGCTAATATGTATGAATTAAAAAGGTTGACATTTGATAGTTAATTGAAATAGATTGAAATTGGTATATAAATTATAAATGTGTTGATTATTTCAATTGAAAGGAATATATATATCTGCAAATATGATAATTGAATATTGGTTGTATGTGAATATACTATATGTTTGAGACTTGATTTTGCTTGTTTTGGATGCCATAATATGGCTTGTTTATATGCATAATGTTGATTGTAGGTTGACACCAGATTGGGTGAGAAATATGGCTTGTAAAATGGCCTATTTTTGTCCACATGGGCAGAGACGTGGGTGTGTGTCTCAACCGTGTGTGACACACGGCCAGGTGACACGACTGTGTGACCCTTGCAACTTTGAAAATTTTTAATGTATTCCAAAAATTTCATGAGTTTCTGAATTAGTCCCGACTTGTTTCTAATGTGTATTTTGGGCCTCGAGGGCTCGAATAAGGGACAGTATGTATGAGTTTGATTGGTTTTTGGCATGAATGTTATGTTATATGAAATGTTAAAATTTCTGTCTGTTTAATCTGTAAACTTCGATAATGCTCCGTAACCCCGTTCTAGCGAGGGATATGGGTTGGGGGTGTTACAAAAGAAAACCTTACTTGTTAACAAACCCAATTAAAGAATGCAAACCCTTGAATGGATAAGCTTTCTTATTGTGAAACTTGTATTATATGAGAACCTACGTTGTTATTCAAACCTATGTTGTATGAAGTATGCGAACCTATATTCTTGTGTGTGCCTTAATATTAACTTTTCAATACTTGTGTATATTTGTTTGAACATGCAAACCTTAAAAATCTCTTTTTATTACTTCATATGAAACCTGAAGTCTTTATTGTTTGTTGACATACAAATACTTCCTTTTTACATAGATTTTATGTGTTCACATGTTTTATATTTCATGCATGTTATTATGACATTATTGTTGTATTGTGATAACTTAGCAAATTTTCATGCTGTAAATTCAGGTGTGTTGGAAGTTAGGTTGGGAGTTAATAGAGAGTCACTCTAGTGGCAATGTGGCACATGGATTCGGGTCAAACCAACTCAGCCGGGTTTGGGGTGTTATAGATCTCTCATAGGTTATTTGTTTGCTTTTGGCAACTGTGCTATTAGTTGGAAGGCCACGCTACAGGCCACTATGGCGTTATCAATTACATAGGCAAAATATATGGCAATCATAGAGGCTGTGAAGGAATCCATTTGGTTGAGAGGTCTATTCGGAGAGCTGGTAAGGAAGAAGGAGTGATTGTCTTGTATTGCGATAGTCAGAGTGCTATACATCTCACTAAGGATTTGTAACACCCCTAACCCATCTCTGTTGTTGGATTAGGTTTTTAGAGTATTACAATACATAATGAAAATTGACAATATAAAACCTTTCAAATATTAATTTAAATACTAAATATTCAAACTACTTATCATTCATAGAACATTTACATTTACGGACCTTAAACCGAGTCTACGAGGCATTAAAAATAGTTTGGAAACTATCAGGGATCAATTTGAATCAAATAAAAAATGGAAAACCATGAAATTTTTGGAAATAGGGGCTACACGGCCGTGTGACAGAGCCCAGACCGTATGATTTAGAAACATTGCCATGTAAACCGTGTACAATTTAAAATATAGGTCACACTGTAACAACCCAATTTCGGTGAAATTGGAACAGTGGTTTCGGGACCACTAATCCGAGCCAAAAATAAAATTTATTTTTATTTTATTATATGGACTATATTATGTTAGAAAAGTCATGTGAAAATTTTGATAAGAAAAGTTTACTGATTTCGTGTTTAATTACGAGAAGGACCAAATCGCATAAAATGCGAAAGTTGAATTGTAGTAGCCATAAGGATTAAATAGCTATGGAATTTAAAACTAGAGGTCCTTATATAGTAATTAGACCATCAATCAAAAGATGGAAAATATCTTTGTTGAATCATCCATGGAATTTGAGAAAAAGAAAAAGGCTAAATTGGAAAATGAAACAATTTAATTAATTAAAAGATGATAAAAAAAAGAAATATCATCTTATTTTCTCATCTTCTTCCCCAAAAATACATGGAAACCCTAAGAGAGAGAGAAGAAACTTTCATGGCCAAATTGGGTAAGTTTTCTTGGTCCGTTTTTAGTAATTTTGATATTTTTGAAAATGGGATAGCTTAATCTATTTATTTGGGGGATCAATTTGTAAAGTTATCAAAGTATGGAAAATGGGTCATGGATGTATATGATGGAAAACGGGTCATGGATGTATATGCTAAAAATTTGAAATTTATGATAGAAAATGAAATGTTGTTGATAGATAAACAACTTTTACAAAGTGATTTTTTATGAAAACATGATTTGGGGACTAAAATGCAAAGTTGTGAAATTTGATGAAAAATTCTGAATTTTTAAGAATACATGTGCTATAAATGTTGTGGTGGGATTTTGGTTAGGCTTGGAATAAGGAGTAAACTGTACAAGTTTCATTTTTCGAGCCTAGGGACGAAATGGGAATTTATGGAAAAGTTTGGGGCAAAATAGTAATTTTACCAAGGATAAAAATTGAGACCACTTGAATGTGAAATATGATAAATTAATGTAAAATTTACTTGTATAGATCCGAATAGACCAAATTTGGAGCTAGAACGAGGAAAGAGGAAAATGTCGGATTAGTAGATTTTACGTACACGAATGTCGTCGAGGTAAGTTCGTGTAACTAAATTGTGTTTATGTACATGCTTGCATTGATTGTGTTTATGTAAATTGTATAAATTTCATAAATATGTGAAATGATTACATATCCGATCAAGCCCGATAAATAAAAATGATTAAATTAAATGATAAGGCCCGATAGATGATAAGAGATAAACAATGAGCATATTACTTATATGCTTGAAATGAATGTGAAATGAGTTTATTTGAATTATACGAATGTTGTGGATGTATGAAATAATCACACGCTCGATAATGCTTGAGAAAAATGTTTAAATCCTGGATAAATAAAATGGAAAATCGATGGATATGTGATTTCCCCAAATAAATGAGGTCCTGCATTTGTTGCAGATGGGATTTAGCTTGGACGAATAATCTTATTGACCTTATTACAGTAAAGGTTTAGCCCGGACGGGTAATCCTGATGTAAGTCTTCTCGAGCATATGTTATGGATTGTATTTAGCCCGGATGTGTAATCCAAATCAAGCTCCTTAGAGCACATGTCATGAAAAGGATTTAGCCTGGACTGGTAATTTTGTTGTTTATATATATGTGGCTAGAGAGTGTACTCTCTAAAATAGTACCCTAGGGGTAACTCTCTAAAATAGTACCCTAGGGGTACCATTGAATATGAATTGATGAATCCTAATTTGTACACCACGAGTGTACTACTTGTGTATCCATCGATATTTCAGATAAATTCAACGGGTAAAAGTTCTTGACATGAGAAGATATGAATAAGAAATGTGTAACACCCCAAACCTGGCCTAAATGTTATGGCCGAATCTGGTGGTGTCACATGATAGAGTGTTGAAAACTAAATTATCACGATAAAATCATTTTCGATTTGTCTATTTTTAGTTAACTCTTATTATCTTCAAAAACCATTTGTCGATTAGTTTGATTTATGAAAAACATAATTCGTTACGGAAGCTTTAGGAATCATTAATTTTAAGAAAACCGAGATAATCATATAAATCTATTGATTTTAGGAAAAACCCTTTGTTTAAGTAAAAAATCATTTGTTCGTTGAGTTTGCGCAGTTATAAAATCCATAAAAACCCAATAATAAGCTACAATTAAGGGTAAAAGTCCAGTAAGTCCCAAATTACATCAACAATTAACCAATAATAAAGATATAATCATAAATCAAAGTAAAGTACTAAAAACCATGTTCACCGTCACGTCCATCGCCGCACCGATCCGTTTAAGTCTGGGGATTACCTAAAAACATTAAACAGAAGGGGTGAGTTTATGTAAACTCAGTGTGTAATCCCCACAGTAAATAAACATACAATCAATCACAGTAGTAAACAGTCAAATGCAGTTTAGGGCCTAACCTATTACAGTTTTAGTAGTAGATCGAGCCTTAGCCCATTTCAAATTACAATATCAGATATGCATTAAGGCCTTAACCCATCACAGTAATAGTTATACATACAGTGATCAGAAAATAGAATCCTACCAACCAACCTCTAGTACACCATCTCTATCCATCCGTACACTTCTTGTGGGGTTTAAAACACCCACCCAACCCTACACTCCAAGCTGTACCGAATGAGGCACATAATAGTATAATGCAGCTGAGTTGCCAGTCAAATAGGCTTAAGAGCCTTTCAACATATATATATTGCAGCTGAGCTACCAGTCAATAGGCATAAAGCCTTTCAGTAAACTTCCTGCAAATATCATTATCCCAACCCAATGCAATGCAAACATACAATAAATTACATGCTATCACATGGTTATCAATTGTACATACAGTTCAGTATACATGCATATAATCATCATGCTCAGTGCATATATCATACATTCAGTTCACACATTTAAGGGTCTAAGTAGTGCTTACCGACCCTACAATAGGTTTACAGTCAACTTGGGCGACCTGTGCAACCTTAGAAAACATTTCAATTAAATGGGCTCACACGCCCATATAGCTTGCCCGTGTGGGCCCACACGAGCGTGTGGCCCACACGACCCAATTTGGCCTTAGCCGTGTGGATTACACGGCCTGGCCTAGAATTTCACACACCCTTGTGGGCGCATGTGGCCCACACGACCTAGTTTGGCCTTAGCCATGTGGATCACACGGCCTGGCCTAGAATCTCACACGCCCTTGTGGACTACCCGTGTGGACCCACACGCCCCTGTGGCACACACTACCCAAATCGGTCTAGCCTGTATGTCGCACATGGCCTCCCTGGCCATCACACGGTCGTGTCTTGTGCGCACGGCCTGTTCTTGTCGATCACATGCCCATGCCATAGCACATGGCATACCACATGGGCGACTACATGTCTGTGTGGCATCGACAGTGGGGTTTTCAGCTTTCGCTGAAACCTCGTTTTCTGCATATTTGGGTACACACCTGGTACTGTTTCACTGTAAAATCACTCTCGAGCACTTCAAGTCCTAAATTGACCATCCAAAGTCTGTATTTAGTACACTTAACAAAAATCTTAATCCACAGTCAATTTACAACCGAACCTTACACCATCAACCAATGCACTCGAAACTTTCATTGTTGAACAAATGCCCGATCACTTATACTGTTGCAGGAATCGCACCCAATTCTCGTTCTTCACCTAGAACGAGAGTAAACATTCCCCCCTCGTTAAAATTATTTCCAAAACTTACGATAAAACTTAACAGCAATACTTACCGAATGATTGTAGTCAAATGTGGAATGATAAGAGATAGTGTGGAAAAGAAATCAGTAAGAAAAGGGGTAGGAGAGAACAAGATTTCGGCAACAAGGGGGAGGAATCGTCAAAACAGAGAAAGAAATCAGAATTGGGAAAAAGAACAAATAAAAATAAAAGTTGGATATTCTCTCAATCCTTTGATTATCTCCACTAACCCCACTAACAAACTATCACCCAGAATTTCAATCTTAATATGACTCTACTACACGCCACACGCCTAGAACAAAAATATTTCCCTTGCTCGCACAGAGATTCGAATACACGGCCCTCAGCCAAATAACAGTACAACCACCAGACCAGCAGACCCATTCTGATATACACCTACAACCAACAAAATAAAAGCCTACTAAACAAGAGTGAGGCTTTATTCAGAAAATTTCAAAATTTTTCCAAAGGCATTGCTTGAACTTGGGACCCTATACACACACCCAGAACACTTAACAATTGAAGCAGACAGATATTTGTGTCATATTTTAACAATAACAAAGACAAGAATATTAGGGCGTTACAACTCTACCCCTAAAAGAAAATTTCAGCCTCGAAATTTACTTGATCAAAACATATGAGGATATTGCTGACGTATCGCATCCTCAAGCTCCCACGTGGCCTCCTCAGTGCTATGATTCTACCACAACACCTTTACCAAGGGGATAAATGTGACAGCCCTAAATCGACCATAGCCGGGAAGTGGTTTCGGGACCACTAAACCGAGTCGTTTAAATTAATGAATGTTAAATTTCGTGTCTAATATATGTGTAAAATGCATGTGTGAGATTGTGGTGTTTTGATTTTAGCCATTTGATGTGAAATTTATTTATATGGACTTGTATGAAAATTATGAAAACATGCTAGGTAAATGTGAAATGGCCTAGTATTATATGGTATAAAATTCAAGGGGTTTGCATGTCAAATTTGCCATTTTACTTATAAGTGGTCGGCCATGTGGTGTAATGATTAAAAGTTTGCATGTTTTATATATTTATATAATATATATTCATGCATTATTATAAGTAATATTTATTTTATGTTATAATTAAAAAGAAAAGTCATCTAATGAGTGAAATGGGTGAAAAAAACAAAGCTAACTATTTTTTTTTTTGTTTCCCCATTTTTGCCGATTCTTAATGAGCAAAAGAAGAACAGAAGCTATGGCATTCAGTTACCATCTAGCTTGATTAAGGTGAGATCTTTTGTTAATTCTTTTAAATTTCTTGTGAGTTTGAATGGTTGTTGAGCTTCTTACATTGCCCAAGTAGAAATTTTGAGTTGAATTATTCAAACTTTCGGCTATGGAAGATATGAATCAAGTTGAGTGATGTTTTAATGTTTTGAAGTTGAAATGGTGGAATAGGTGTTGTGGATGTGTTAAATTGTTTTATATGTGGTTTAAGGACTTTGGGGAGGTTCTGTCTTTATGGTAAATTAAAGAAGTTTTGGCTTAATAGCCGTGAGTGTGTGGGAGGAATATTCTATGTCCTTTAAGTGAAATTTTCAGCATTTGAGATCTTGGATTAAAATTTAATGTTAAAATTCTGTTTTTTTTTTGTGTGGTGAAATTACCGATTGTAAACCTTGGATGAGCTGAATTTATATGCTCCATGTATATGAGACGTTTTATATATATATATATATATTCAAGTTTTAATGTTTAACTAGTTGCTTTAGTAATGGTTGAATGAGCTTACAAATGGAACATGGTCTAGTTGGATAAGTAATAGAATGAATTGAATTTACTTGGAGTAATTGTAACATTGATATGAAGAAATATATATATATATATATATATATATAATGGAAGTACCAAGTAGATTAGAGTAGAATGCCAAATGTAAAGTATAGATAGAAGTAATTTTGTAATTTTGGGCCATTGAGTTAAATGTATTCACAATGGGATAAAATGTGTATTAAGGTAAGTTAAGTGATTGAGATGTGTAAGAAGTATATGTGTGATATTTATATTTTGGCCATGAGATTGTATTATTTAAGATATTAATTGAGAAATTTGTTGATTATTTAAGTAATTAAAAGTACAACATGGCCGTATGAATGCAAATAAATAGAGGAAATGATGTTGTTGTTTGTGATATATGAATGTTCAAACACTGAGCATTAGCTAATTGATGAATTTGTTTAATATAATGGCCAAATGAAATTATGATTGATGCATGGTTTTAAATTGAATTTTGAATGCATGTGGGATATAAAGAATTGAGTTTGCCGTATAGGTGGTAGTAGGAAGAGAAATTGTTTTGACTTGAATTTAATTACCTATATGTTCGATTGATGGATGATAAATGAGCTTGTTAAATGTTGAAGTTTAGTATTAAGGTCTTTATGTTTGAGATATATTCGGCCGAATGTGTGTGGCTATGGAAGTCTATGTGCTTCATGTTTTGAGTGAACGTGTAATAACCAAATGAGATACATGAATAAGGATTAATATAAATTAAATTGTTTAATTTAGCTCAAGAGCATAGAGGACCAAAGTTGGATAAGGGAAAAGAGAAAGTAATTGAGTAGCTGATCCGCAACTGTATAAATTATACCGAGGTAAGTATTAAGTAATCAAACATAGTTAATGTTTGATTATAGTTTGATATATTACATGAATTGGGTATTTCTGGAAATCTATGAAAGTAGCCGAACTTTATAGATAAAATGATGATGTGTTGTATTATACTATATGGCCTAATGGCAAGTATATCATATTGGTAAGTGAAAAAGGTGCTATTAAGATCGTGTGATAGTATGAAATGAATGTGAGCCGTATACTATGCATAAACAATTGAATACTCATTGTGAAGATAAAATGAAAGAAAGGTGATTGAAATTATGTGTGATTATAGTGCTTGGAATTAATCCTACTTAAATCTAATCAATGAATTACATCGAGGCGGATAGATGTTGTACTTATGGGACTTTAAGTTTGAAGAAATGATATGGCAATGAAATAGGGGTAATGTGGCTATGCATATACGGTCAATAAGTATTACTTAGCGAATATATTATACGTGAATAATGTGCATAAGTAAATTCCTAAGTATTTGAGTTGATTTTTCTAAAAGCTTTAAGTAATTTAGCATGTCTCGTATCTTTATCAATTGATGCTACTTGCACGAATGATCTTATTTGAGTATGAGACTTGAAATGAAAGGTACATAAATAGATATGTTTCTTTTGGTTAATAGTATGCATAAGATTAAGGTAAGAGTCCTATATGTGCTAATGTGTATCAAAACTGATTAACTAAATTGTTTGATAAGGAAGAGACTAAGATATGTATTAAGACCGAATGTGTAAGTGTGTATATGTGATAAGGCTGTATGGCCAATGTGATGAATGCGTATGTGTATGTGTGATAAGGCTGAATGGCCAATGTGAGATAAGCATAAGTGTGTATATGTGATAAGGCCGTATGGCCAATGTGATGAATGCGCATGTGTATGTGTGATAAGGCCGAATAGCCAATGTGAGATAAGCATAAGTGTGTATATGTGATAAGGCCGTATGGCCAATGTGATGAATGCGTATTTGTATGTGTGATAAGTCCGAATGGCCAATGTGAGATAAGCATAAGTGCGTATATGTGATAAGGCTGTATGGCCAATGTGATGAATGCGTATGTGTATGTATGATAAGGCCGAATGGCCAATGTGAGATAAGCATAAGTGTGTATATGTGATAATGCCATATGGCCAATGCGATGAATGCATATGTGTAGGTGTGAATGGTCAATATTAGATATGTGTAAGATGTGTATTGATATATGTATAGAAAGTGAGAATGAATAACTTATGGAATATGGGGCACGGCCGAACGGCTATTACAAAGATGAAAGTAGATCATGTGAACTATGAGTTAGTCTGAATGAAAGCAATACTTCTGTTAATATGTTGTGATATGTAAATACTACCAGCGTATATCATAAAGTGTGATAAACCTTCTGAATGGACTATGGTACGAAATTATTCGGGACATTGACTTAGTAAGCTTCAAAGCTGGTGATTAGGGTCGGGTCTTGTAACACCCCAAACCCGGCCTAGACGTTACGACCAGATCCGGTGTGTCACACAATCCTAAAACTAAGTTTACGACCCTTTTAGTCTTGTTGTGTCTTAAGTTAGGTTTGAATCAAAAGAGTAAGTTTGTTAAAACCAGTTTATTAATCCTTTAAGTTATCCATATTATTCACTCGTTGAGTTTTGAAAACGTTCTTTAGATTTTGAAACCAACGCAGCCTAAACTAGCGATTCTATAAAATGTAATTTAATCATCAAAGAAAAATTAAACCAAATAAAAACTTAGATAGCGGCCTTATTACAAAATAAAACCCAAAAATAACTTAATAATAAAATACTTTAAACAAAATGAAAACCAGTTCTGCAGATGCTGTGGCCACTCCGAATCTCTCGCAGCTCCAAGCCCACTATGGTTGAGTGTTACCTGCAGAGATTAAATAAAGGGGGTGAGTTTGACAACTCAGTGTGCAACATTATCTCAACCATAGGCCAAAACAGATCAAGCCTCAGAATCAGATTAGTTGGGCCTTGGCCCATTACAGAAATCAGGTTAAGCCCATAGGCCCATAACAGATACAGATCAGATATAATATGCAAACAGTAACCCAACCCAGATCCATCCATAACACCCCCGTACCAGCCTTACACCATGTGAGGAGACTACTCGACCCACCCAACCGCTACACACCACAGATAATTGCAGCGAGGCTGCCAGATATAATTTGCAGCGAGGCTGCCAGACATTGTGACGAGGTCACCAGATACAGATATTGTGGCGAGGCCACCAGATTGCAGCGAGGCTGCCAGATAATAATGTGACAAAGTCACCAGATTGCAGCGAGGCTGCCAGATAATAATGTGACAAAGTCACCAGATTGCAGCGAGGCTGCCAGAACGCTTCCTCCATCATAAACCCATACCCCATGCAACAGATATATACATACTAGCATGCAACATATAGCATCTCATGCATCAGATATGCTCACATTAAATGGCAACTCATGCAGATACATAAAATCATACATTTCATACAGAATTGACCCTAGGGGTATAATAGTCTTTTTACACCTAGGGGTATTTTGGTAATTTTTCCTACTTAAGGGTACTATAGTCCTTTTTCATATTTTCAGAGATTTTATGCATGTTCAATTGGTTATTAGTCCATAGATATTCACAGAAGTCCCTTTTAAGCTTAATTTCCACTTTTGCCCTTTTTAGCCTAAAACCCCTAATGGGCCTTACTGAGTCTATAATCATCTCAAACCTGTTAAGTCTAATTTTTAGGTTTAGCTTACCAACTTGACCATGTTTTTATTAACCATGTCACCAGAAAGCCTATAATAGTCACTTTATCAATTTTGGGCTCGGAAGCCCATTGGGCCCATCTTGGCCCATTGTAGCCCCACTTACCGAAACGTTCAGAATTGCACCTTCTGCAATTCCTCCAGCACCGAACTCATATTTAAGCCTAATGGAGTAAATGGTTACTCCCAAATATCATACGAATGCGTTTTCGGTCACTTACACCAGATGTCGGTCACTTTATAGCCTTTTCGGCTTTTACCGTTTTCAGTCTAAGAATTGGGATTAGTTACACACCTGTTAACGGATGGAACGATGACGGAATCCACGTACGAAGAGCCTACAATCGAACGCTAATTGTTAGTCTAATAATCGATAACCAAAGAGCTATAAACCCCTTACCATAATCGGCCTACATGGCCTGAGTCATTAGAATCTTACCCTTTTCGGTTATGGACTAGATCGAAATGTCCAACCGCGTTAATCTACACTAGCCTCCTTTGCTGCACGTCTCTTGTCCACACTAACGCATATAAACCAAAGAGAAAAGCCATAAGGCCCTTAGTCTAGAAACGTTACCCTCCCTCTGAGGGGTTTTCGGCATCCTAGCCTTAAACTTGAAAACTAACGAGATAATATCACGAAATACTTACCGATCTAAGTCCCAAACCACAGCCGTTCCCTTTGTAACAAAGAGGAAGAAAGGGTTGAGAGTAGAGAGGATTCGGCCAAGCACAATGAGTTTCGGTCAAAAGAAGGTTCGGCAAAGAAGTAGAATGAGAAGAGACGATATTTTTAATAAAAGAAGGTGAATTTGGCAAGTTGAATATTTCGGCTTATGGAAGGTTTTGATAAAATGAACATTCGGTTTTGGGCTTGAAGAAAAGAAGTAGGAGAAAGCTTTAGTTGATTCGGCCAGGAATGAGGCAACAAGGTAGGTTTCGGTTTGTGAAAGCAAGACGAGAAGAAGATGAGAATAGAAGAAGGAGAAGACAAAGTGTTGCCAGACAGAAGTAAAAGTTTTAGCAGGAGGTCTTTTGGAGTGTGGAATTTGGCAATTTGGTTTAGATAAGATGGGAAAGAATGACCCTTAATCCACTAGACAAAAATGACAAAAAAGAAAACCTACTCAACTAAGAAAATCGGCACCAAAAGAAACTCTAATGCCGATTGTACCTTACCTATGCTATTGCCGAAATCACACCATGGAGAATCCCTTGTTCAGCCACTTCTTTTAAAATTTGAAAGCTCCTTATTTTACTCCTCAACCTCCTCCATGATTTGCTCCCTTGACCCATTCAAATCTCCTCCAAGCAGAGTTCAATTCTGCTTCAAACTCTTACCTGCTCAAGCTCAAAAATAAAACGCCCTCCTTGCCAACTCTGGAACTTGAACCTTGGACCTCCAAACTCATTTAGGCGCCACCTTTTAAGGAGTCTAGTGGCGTCTCCCTTGCCACTTTACCACTGATTCATTTGTGTCTTATTTCGCACACAATTTCTTAAGACCCTTACTTTCAATGATCCCCTATCTCCTAAGCTTAAAATTCAAAATTTTGCCGAGCTCCTAACCAACACATGGGCCTTCCATAGGCCCATTAACACACCCCAAACATGCATTACACACCCAAATACTAGAATTTAAACATTATATCAGATAAAGAACAATCTAAGAAAAACCCAGAAATTAGGGCGTTACAGGTCTTATATCTAGCCGGCCAAGTGCATTTGATTACAAGATCCCACATTAAGATGACAAATGAAGTTCGTAGTATACATTGAATGACTCAGGTATGTGATACTTATCCTTTGAAGTAAGACTGATTCGAATTGGATTTGATTACGTTCAACTGTGAAACTATGTATTTGAAGGTATAAGATTTATGCATATGTGTCTGCAGTCATTGAAATTTAATGATGATGGAATCCCTTAATTTGGCCAGGTATGTATCCTTCACTCTTAATTAAATCTACTCTGGATTGAGTCACAAGAATGAGATAAAATATATAAATTTATGGAGATGAGTACAGATTACTATGCAATTGAACCATGCTCGATTGATGTGAAGAGTCATGTGAAGTTACTGATTTACCTTGTTGCTTGAGCTTAAAGTTAAGTGACTTATATATGAATATTGTGCATTGTGTGCTTATGAATATCTTGGTCATTTATGAAAGTAACCCAGAAGTGGATATAGCCCCGGGAAATTTGATTTGTGGTTGAGTACCTTTACAAATGACCACTAGGGTAACTATTTATTGAAGTGGTTATGTGAAATAAAATTTTAAGTAAATGAGACGATGAGTAAAGTATGTATAATTGAGATTAGATTCATTCAGCAAATGATTTTTCATTTACCAAATTGAATAGGAAATTATGTCTTTAAATTCAGTAAAGTTAATGGTATTATTTAAAGACTTACTAAGCTTATGAAAGCTTACTTTGTTGTTTCGTGTCTTTGTTTTATAGATTGTGGATTCTGACTACCAGCTCGGGGATCGTCAGCACTTCGTCACACTATCTGCTATTACAGTAACCATGTAATTGGAATTAGCTTATGGTATGTATAGGAAAGACAACGAGTAGAACGATACTTCTACCCTCGTATACAAGTCATGTGAATATGGTATTTTGCGGAACTTGCTTGTAAAAGTTTTAAATTCGAACTTTGTTTGCATCTAGTAATTTAGTAAATGAATGATCTTTATTCAAGAAAATGTTCAAAATTTTACCGTTCTGATCTGATTCAAAATTTTCGATAACTTCTCATCCTATTCCGGCGACAGTTTTGGAATAGGGGCGTTACAATAAACTTCTTTCGCATAACCTTAACGTCACAATCCAGAATCTGAACCTTCTTCTCCTCAAAGGTCAAGTCAGGCTCACCTCAATCTCCTCCATAGTGACAATATGAGTAGGATCAGAGTGGTAGCGCCTCAACATTGAGACATAGAACACATCATGAATACGGTCTAGCTTTGGAGGTAGCTCTAACTGATGAGCGATCGGTCCCACTTGCTTTAGAATTTTGTAAGGCCCAATAAACCTAGGGCTTAGCTTGCCCTTTCGATCGAACCTCAAAACCTTTTTCCATGGCGAGACCTTGAGAAATACGAAGTCCCCCATCAAATACTCAATCTCGTGTCTTTTCAGATTCACATAAGATTTCTGCCTGTCAGAAGCCGCTTTCAGATGATCCTGAATGAATCTAACCTTATCCTTTGTCTCAAAAACCAACTCAAGACCTAGAACACGTCGTTCACCCAACTCAGTCCAACATAAGGGAGTGCGATACTTACGACCATAGATTTCGTCGTGTACCTTAAGCTGATGAGACGCATATGCTACCACCTTACCATCCTACATCAACACACATCCCAAACCGACATGTGATGCATCACTATAAATCGTGAACTCCTTTCCAGGTTCCGGCTGTATTAGAATAGGAGCATGAGTCAGTAAAGTCTTGAGCTTCTCAAAGCTCTCTTGCTGCACATCAGTCCAGACAAATGGTACACCCTTACGTAGCAGCTTAGTTAAGGGTGCTGCAATTAGTGAGAAACCTTTCACAAATCACCGATAATAACCTGCCAGTCCCAGAAGTGTGACAGCCTGATTTAGACCCTAATCAGAACAGTGGTTTCGGGACCACGAATCTGAGTCAAAAAAATATTTAAATATTATTTTCTGTGTTTATTATATGTGAATTAACATGTGTGAAAGTTTCGTATGAGAATTTGATTGTTTGTGTGCTTAATTAAATAAAAAGGGCTTAATCGCGTAAGTTGAAAATTTGATAGATAAAAGCATAGAGGGTCAATTTGTTAATGGCTTTGTAAGTGGATGCTTTTAAGTGGTAATTTAACCATATTAAAGAATATGGACGGTAGTGGACATGTTTTATAATGGTTAATATTTTGTTATTAAAGGTTATTATAGTAATTGAATAAAACATTATAAGTTATAATAATAAAACATAAAATAAAGACATGATGATATTATATTCTCTTGACCGAAACTTGAATAAAAGAAAAGAAAAGAGAAAAGCTCTTGATGTTCGACCATTGTTGATACAAATTCAAGGTTAGTTTGGTTTCGATTTTTGATAATTTTTACGTTTTTGAGATCGTTGCTTCGAGTACTGCCCGACCCATGCCTAAATTTTTGATATTGATGATGTATTCATGAATTACCATTGTTGATATTTTAGTGAATTTGGTGTTTAATGTTGTTAAATTAAAGATATGTGTTGGGTTTCATGAAAATTTAATAAATAATACCTAATTGCAAAAGTAGTAATTAGAGGGACTAAATTGTGAAATAAATTACTTATAAGGACTTATAAGAGTATAGTGAGTATTTGGCTATAGCCTAAAGTGAATAAATCATGTTGTTTTATATTTTTGACAAATTTAGGCTAAATTGATAAATGTACAAAATGTTGGGGCAAAATGCAAATTTACGCATTTAACGTGTTGTTGAGTTAAATTGAATGAAATTTTATTTAAATGAGATTAATTTGAAATTATATAGATCAAGAATAAAGAAAATCAGACTTGGATCGGGGGAAGACAAAAATAGTTGAATAGCCGATTCGTAACGCTCGACGATATTCGATGTAAGTTTTAAGTAATTAAACATGGTTTATTTTTGAATATATCATGATCTACTATGATGATTCAAATTTTATAATGCATTAGTATTATAGCCGAATGGGAATTTTGAATGAAACAAGGTGGTTGAATTATATTTAAGTGATACTAAAATATTGAATGTGTAAATGTGTTTCCTGGAAGAATTATATGACTCGATATATGAAACATTACGGATTGGTTTTTATGTTGTGAAATTCGGGCTTTAAGCCTAGCAAGCCTTGTGCTGGTGACTTTGATCGGGCTTCGTGCCTAGCAGGCATAGCGCCGGTGAACAAATATCAGACTCTGAGTCTAGCAGGCCTTGTGCCGATGATAAATTCAGGCTCATGCCTAGCAGGTTTTATACCGGTGATTTGATTTCAAGTCCGTGATCATAAGAGTTCAAGTCATTGTGGATAATGAGAAAGTGTAATTGAGTTATAAGATGTTACATAAGTTCAACCATTTAAGTAAGTATATTTTAACTTATATAGACCTTGTTTAATTGGTTTTATGTGAAGTCAATTGGAATGTGCATATTCAGCCAATGTGATGTTGTGTTGAAATTGAGCTATAAGTTGCATATAATGTTTTACTTAGCTTCTATATTCGGCCATACATGTAAACATCTAAGTAATGATATACTTGATGTTGTATAATTGATTATATAAGAAACATTTTTGTGGTGTTAAGTATTGGTATTAAATATTTGGCCAAGGCATCTTATTGTGAAGAAGTATAATATTATTGATATAATTTGTTTTATTTTGAATGTTTTAATTATTGATTGAGTTGTTTAAAATGCTTAAAACTTACTAAGCTAAATTTGCTTACTCTGGGTGTCTTGGTTACTTTGTTTTATAGATTTTGGTGGTAAGTTACGAGCTCGAGGATCGATTTTGAAGTCACCCACACTATCGTCAACCTTCGGTATTTTTAAAAAGTCTATTCTCGAACTTATGGTATGTATAGGCTAATATGTATTTTGTTCGTTCTTGAATATATATAACATAAGCTATGCGAATATGGCTTAGTCATTTTGTTTAAATTAAATAATATGGATGATATATGTGGTTATGAAGTGTTTATTTGTTTTGGCTTATAACTAAAAATGTCAAGAAATGTTTTTAATGTTGAGTTGTTATAATGTGGTGTGCTTTGTGTTTAATTAAATTTGACTAGTATAATATAATACATGTGATTTGTTTAATGGGAAGTTAAAATGTGAATTGGCATATTTGATTGAGTAAATATATATAGTATTGAGCATAATTATTGAATAGATTTTTGGTTATATATTTTCTTATGTATTTAGTCAAATATGAGAGCATTGAGAATTATCTATATATATACAACCTTAGATATATATATATTTCATGATTGAATGGAGTAGAAAATAAACATTTGTTGAAGTTCAAATCTTCGGTACAAGTTTTGGTAAGAGACCAAATGAATAGTAAATGTTCGGCCAAATGGTAAAACTTAAAATAGAAATGTTGATAGTTATTAATAGAATATGTACTTATAAATATTTACGGTATTTTATATTAGTCCATGTGTGGATATGGATTCAATTAAACTTATGATATGATTCGTAAATGCTGTGTGAGTTAATATTTTAAGGTTTAATTTTTAAATAACATTATATAATATATATTTTAATTCGAATTTGACTTAAACTCAAATGTGAATGCATGTAAGTTGTGTCTTGTCCGGTAATACTTCGTAACCTCATTCTGGCGACGGATACGGGTTAGGGTGTTACAAGAAGACTGCAGATCTCAGACACATTCCTAGGCTACTTCCAATCCAATACAGCCTTAATCTTTCGAGGATGGACTCAAATCCCCTCAGTAGAAACCACATGACCTAGAAATGTTACCTCACGTAACCAGAACTCGCACTTGCTAAATTTAGCATAGAGCTATTTTTCCCGCAAAGTCTGACAAATGACTCTAAGATGCTTGTCATGCTCATCCTCAGTGCTCGAATAAACCAATATGTCGTCGATGAAAACCACCACAAATCGGTCCAGATAGGGCTAAAACACTCGGTTCATCAGATCATGAAAGCTATCGATACATTAGTCAGTCTAAAAGGCATCACTAGGAACTCGTAGTGACCATAAAGGGTCCTAAATGCCATCTTATGTACGTCAGCCTCCTTAACCCTCAACTGATGATACCCAGATCAGAGGTCAATCTTAGAGAATACTGAAGCTCCTCGAAACTGGTCAAACAGATATCAATCCTCGGAAGTGGGTACTTGTTCTTAATGGTCAACTTCATCAATCCTTGGAAGTGGGTACTTGTTCTTAATGGTCAACTTATTTAGTTGACGGTAGTCAATGCACATCCTCATGAATCCATCTTTCTTCTTCACAAACAGTACTGGTGCTCTCCACAGAGACACATTAGGACGGATGAACCCACGGTCCAACAACCCCTGAATCTGAGCCTTAAGCTCCGTAAGCTCCTTTGATGTCATCCGGTAGGGAGCGATAGACACCGAAGCTGTACCCTAAAGAAGCTCAATCCCAAACTCCACTTCCCGATTTAGAGGTAAACCTGGTAGCTCCTTAGGAAAGACGTTTGGAAAATCCCATATAGTTCTGATGTCCTTAATAGTAGAGTACTCAGAAACAGAAACACTTCAATAGGCCAAGAATACCTCACATCCCTTACGAACCAGTTTCTCAGCCACCAATACAGAAATTACATTAGATAAATAGTTTCAATGTCCTCTAATCACGACTACCTCAATATCCTCCTCGATTCTCAAGACGACCCTCTTAGTCGCATAATCCAAACTTACTCGGTGTTTGACCAAGCAGTCCATTCCCAAAATTAGGTCGAACTCCCCAAACGGAAGCTCCATTACGTTAGCCAAAAAGATTGCCCCTTGAACCTCTAACGGTACATCTCTGTATAACTTATTAACCCGTATAGATTGCCCCAACAGACTCAATATAGTAACCTCATTCATAGTGCTCTCAACCGAAATCCCCAAATTTTCAGACACAATGCTACCTACATAGGAATGTGTGGAACCTATGTCTATCAATGCAAGATAAGGCCTATCATAGATAAGGAACGTACCCGTGATGATGTCCAGAGCATCTCTGTCCTCTCGGTGACGAGTAGCATAAACAAGAGCAGGTTGCCTCACATTAGTCTGGTCAGCACCTTTGCCCAGTGCTTTCAGTCCACGGCCCATGCCATTACCACCCCTAGACTGACCACGGCTTCTCGATGGCTACTGAACCACCCTCTGTAGCTGTGCAATACCAGTACTCGAAGCTTGCATTAGATCGAGCCTCAGCGAACACTCCCGAATGCAGTGCTTTAGTGACCCACACCTCAAACACGCCGTAATCCTCTTCCAACATTCGACCTGATAACGTCTACCACAACCAACACATGGCTGCAGTCCAGTAGTAATAGTAGGGGGCCCAACTCTAATTGGCCCATCAGATCTGGCCTTTTTCTTAGGCCTCTGTATAGAACTCGAGGGCTCTGAACCGCTCTTGTTCTTACCCCTCTCTTGATCTCTATTTTGGCACTCAGCGCGCTTAACCTCTTCGGTGATCTTCATCTTCTCTACCATAACCGAGAACTCTCGCTCCCTCTGTGGAGCTATCAGCACCCTCAAATTATCTCTAAGGCCATCCTCAAAGCGGACATACCTTTCATACTCAGATGCCACCATACCTCACGCATAGCAGCTTAGTTACAAGAATTCAGTCTCATACTTAGCCATAGATTGGTCTCCGTGAGTAGGTTCAAAAACTCCCTCCTACGAGCATCCATGTAACTGGCTCCCACATACTTGCCCTGAAACGCCGTCTTAAAGAATTCCCAAGTCAAACATTTGGGCTGAGTGCCCTCTTTAACAATCAACCACCAATGGTACGCCTCATTACTAAGCAGCAAAACTGCACCCTTTAATTTCTGCTCAGGGGTGCAATCTAGATCATCCAGAATCCGCTTAGCGGCTTCCATCCAGTATTCAGCCACATTAGGGGTGACTCCAGTAGCACCCATAAAAAGCTCAGCTCTATTGGACCAGAGTCGTTCCGTAACCGACCCTCGACCCTCAGATCTAGTATTGGGCCTAATAACCCTTTCCAATATCCTTAGCATAGCCTGGAACAATGCGTCGTCCCCAGCTATGCGATCACGTGACCCCGTCTTAGTAGCAGGTGACATCGGTGTCTCACTAGTGTCTATGTTACGCCCTGAATTTTGGGCCTAGAATTATTGGGCCTTGAGTTTTAGATCGGTTAAAAGGCGGCTTAAATAATTCAAATGTGTGATTTTGGAGTGTTTGGAGGGTACTATGAAGTCCCGGGTTCAAGTTAGGCCATAGGAAAAATTTTGATTTTTAGCCTTAGTGGAACCCTGATTTCAAGTGGTATGACTCTTAAATAAATCAAGGTAAAATAAGGCACAAAAAGGAGTGTGGTGTAGTGGCAAAGTGGCGCTACTTAGGTGACAAGGAAGTGATGCCATAAAGGAAGCAAAGGGTCCAAGGTTCAAGTCTTAGCTCTTGCAATTTATTTTGGTTGTTCTTTTAAATAAATCTAGAAGCGAGTAGGCGGGCTTTAAAGTTAAATGTGTTGGACTTATGACACAAAGGAGCTTGTGTCCTAGTGGTGGTGGCATGACATGATTATTGAGAGGGCTATGGTTTGAATCACTTTACATGCAAAGGTTGATTATTTTGCTAATGCTTTAGTTTTGGGGGATTGATGGAGAATCCCACATTGGGAAGCTAACATGAGAATAGGTGAGGAGCTGACTTTAAATAGAGCAAACCATGAGGAGAGTAGGCATACCCTTCTTGGCTTATCCCTTTCACATTGTGGCGTGTTCGTTTGGGTTAGACGTTGGATCATTCGTTGATTTGTATGCCATTGGGTCACGGTGGTGTTGACCGTAGTTGATCGACACACCCCCCGGGGAGTCGAGGGTGCGATTATTGTTGGCTTCTGGGCATAGCAGCATTTAGAGCATGGATTAACTTCAGATACCTATCAGGTGTGTACTTCACCCTACTCTAGCTGTAGAACGGAAAATGCCGGAAGGCCGAAATGGGCCATGTGGGCCCAATGGCCCGTGGGCCCAATCGGGCAAATTGTATGATTGTGTAGTAAATATTAGACTAGACTAGGTGAATCTCATATTTGTGGCTAGTTTTGGGCTAAAGGGCCACACGAGCGTGTGGGCCCACCTGGGCCGAGAACGGGCCTTAAGCCCATTCGCAACGTTATCTCTGTTTAGAATACTTGAGTCGCTCGAGGCGACTGTAGACTTTCTGAGGGATTGATAAAATTACAGAAATACTCTCGATTTGCAAAATTACCGAATTAACCTCGATTTGTAAAATTATAAAAATACCCCCGATTTGTAAAAGTACTATTTTACGCCTAATGTGCAAAATTATCGTTTTACCCTTAATTTGTAAAATTACCATTTTACCCCTAACTTGTAAAATTATTGTTTTACCCCTGATTTGTAAAGTTACCATTTTACTACTGATTTGTAAAGTTATCGTTTTACCCCTGATTTGTAAAGTTACCATTTTACCCCTGATTTGTAAAGTTATCATTTTACCTCTGATTTGTTAGAATTACCATTTTACCCTCAATTTACAAAATTACAGAAATACCCCTTTACAAATTACAAAAATACCCTGAATTTCAATATTACCGAAATACCCCTGATTTACAAAATTACCAAAATACCCCTAGTTTGTGAAATTACCAAAATACCCCTGGTTGGTGAAATTACTGAAATACCCCTGGGTTGCAAAATTACCGAAATAGCCCTATAGGGTAGAATTACCGAAATACCCCCTGTAGGGTAGAATTACTAAAATACCCTTGTAGGGTAGAATTACTAAAATACCCCTATAGGGTAGAATTACCGAAATACCCCTGTAGGGTAGAATTACTGAAATACCCCTGTAGGGTAGAATTACCGAGATACCTCTGTGGGGTAAAATTACCATTTTACCCTTAGGGTGTTAAATGACTATTTTGCCCTTATGGGCAAGTGACTGACTTGGATTGTGTGTTTGACGGATTTGACTGTGTTTGTATGACAATGATTTGACTGACGTGACCGTGGTTGCGTGATTGATATGTTTTAATATGTGTTTAAATGACTGATACTGAACATGGCCATTCTGCATACATGTGTGATGATTAAGCATAGCATACACGACATATTGGTTTGGGACATTGATATGGAGGAAGTTCTGTTCTGATAGGATCGCACGGGTCGTATGAGACGACTGTGGACCAACTGAGGGCTTAATGCCAATTATTCTGAGTATGGCTCTGTGCCAACCAACATATGGCTCTGTGCTATCGGGATAATGGCTTTATGCCGATTATATTTGCCTAAGGCTATGTGCCTATCTTATTTACTGATGATTGTGTGTCGATAACATTTACCCATGGCTGTGTGCCGGTTATATTACCCTAATTGATGGTTATGTGCCAATTCTATTACAGTTACTGATGGCTTTATGCCAATTATGATAATGCTACTAAAGGCTTAAAGCCGTATTTAAATTAGCAGCATGGCTGCGTCATTGGTGTGTAGGGCTGGGTAGGTCAAGTTATTCCCCACATGGTGTGTTGGGTTGGTACGGGTGGTGTGATGGCTGGACTGGGTTAGGATTGCATTCGCATATTGTTCTAATTCTGCTATGGGCTTGGCCCACACTGTTCTGTATAGGGCTATGGCCCAAACTGATCTATTCTGTATAGGGCTTCGGCCCAGTCTGTTCTGCATATATGTATTATACTGTTATTGATTCTGTTTTGGGCTTAGGCCCACCTGATTTTGATTTTGATTTTGATTCTAATCTGATAATGTTTCTGATTCTATAATGGGCTAAGGCCCATCAGGTACTGTTTGTTATAGTGGGCTAAGGCCCAATTGATACTGGAATGTAGTAGGGCTGGGGCCTAGACTTTTAATTCTTTTGTATAACTGACTGTTCGTTTTATATGGTAGGGGATTACACACTGAGTTTTCATAAAACTCACCCCGTTTAATAATTGTGTAGGTAATCCCTAGCTTAGGAGGATCGGTGCTACGAGGGACTCAGAGAAGGCCACACATTGCTTATGCTCTGTCTTGATTTACTTTTAAGTACTTTATTCCGGTTTGGGTTGTAATAAGGCCTTTTAAAGTTTCTGGTTTTTGCATTTGGGATTTTATTTATTGTTATATAATTGCTAGAAGTCAGACACGATTTTTCCAAAACAACAACTATTTTTCAAAATATCACGTTTTCACAACTGTTTTAAATTAGGCTTCCGTAACAATTAAGGTTTTAAAGGTAATAACATTTTACAAGAGAACGTCTTTTAATAAACCACGTTTTAAAAATATGCATACAAAATTTGAGATTTTACACAAGTTTTAAATGGCAAAAAGTTTTAATAAGAAGGGTTTTCAATGGAAACAAGGCTTTCGAAAAACACCTCAATGTGACACGCCAGATTCGGGCCTAACTTCTAGGCCGAGTTTGGGGTGTTACAGTCTAGATTCAGTATACTACCTCGAGAAGAGGAAGACTCAGCTCGATCCCCTATGGCCTCTACCACGGCCTTGAATACCATGTTCGCAGGTACCACATGTGTTTATTGTCTAACTCGGATTTATCTGAATTACGAATTTTATGAATCAGCTACAATTTAATATTTATTAATAAATGTTTTATGTAAATAGTTTCAGTAATTCAAATTTTGTTTTTGTATGTCACAGTCTCTATCAATCTTACTATAGTTTCAGTTTTACTACAGTTTCGGTATACACTAACTAGAGTGTTTTCACAGTATACTACCTACAGTAGTTTTAGAACATACTATCTATAGTATTTCAAATTAACCTAAAAAATATCAAAATACTTACAGGATCGGCACCGGAGACTCGGTGTACGACATACTCAGACCAATAATATTAAATCATTTGAAAATCAGTTCTTTAAAAACCAAATTTTAAAACCTAAAAACCACAGTCGAGTTTTGCAACCTGACTCTGATACCACTAAATATAACAACCCAAACTTGGCCTAGATGTTATGGCCGAATCTGGCGGTGTCACGTGATAGGGTGTTTGAAAACTAAATTGTCATGATAAAATCATTTTTGATTTTTTTAGTTAACTCTTATTATCTTCAAAAACCATTTGCCAATTAGTTTGATTTAGGAAAAACATAATTCGTTATGGAAGCTTTAGAAATCATTAAATTTAAGAAAACTGAGATAACCATATAAATCGATTCATTTTAGGAAAACCCATTTGTTTAAGTAAAAACTGTTTGTTCGTTGAGTTTGCGTAGTTATAAAATCCATAAAAACCCAATAATAACTTAAAATTAAGGGTAAAAGTCTAAAAAGTCCCAAATTACATAAAAATTAACCAATAATAAAGATATAACATAAATCAAAGTAAAGTACTAGAAATCATGGTCATCGTCGAGTCCACCGCCACACCAATCTGTTTAAGTCTGGAGATTACTTGAACACATTAAACAGAAGGGGTGAATTTACGTAAACTCAGTGTGTAATCCCCATAGAAAACAAACATAAAGTCAATCACAGTAGTAAACAATCCAATGTAATCTAGGGCCTAAGCCCATTACAGTTTCAGTAGTAGTTCGGGCCTTAGCCCATTTCAGATTACAATATCAGAGATGCATCAGGGCCTTAACCCATCACAGTAATAGTTATACATGCAGTGATCAGAAAACAAAATCCTAACCACCAGCCTCTCATGCACCATCTCCGTCCATCCCTACACTTCCTGTGGGGTTTAAAACACCCACCCAGTACTACACTCCAAGTTGTTCCAAATGCGGCACATAATAGTATAATGCAGTTGAGCTGCTAGTCAAATAGGCTTAAGAGCCTTTCAGTATATATATATTGTAGCTGAGCTACCAGTCAATAGGCTTAAAGCCTTTCAGTACACTTCCTCTAAATATCATCATCCCAACTCAATGCAATGCAAACATACTCTAATAGCCCGATTTAGGGTCTAAACAGAATTGTGGTTTCGAAAACCACAAATCTGAATTAGAAAAATTTATTACGATTAAATTTTAATGTTTACTGTGTGATTGAATGCTCGTGTGAAATTTTCGTTACAAAATTTTATCATTTGGGTGTCTAATTTGATAATTAGAACTAAATGTGCGTTCTAGAAGCTAAGGTACTTATTTGAAATGGGTTTTTAAAGTGGTGGTCCTTAAATAGAATTAGGCCATTATATATTAAGATGGACAGAAATGGACAAAGATGGATAAAATACCAAAGGTTTTAATGGAGGGCATTTTGGTCATTTGGTAATAAAAAGAATTAAAAAGGGAAAATGAAGCCAAATTGTGTCCATCTTCTTCATGCTTGGCTGAATATTGCTATGGACACCATGGCTAGGGTTTTGGCTACTTTCAAGCTTGGTTGTAAGTGCATCCAAACCCCGTTTTTAATGTTTTTTACATTTTTAAAATCCTCATAGCTCAATTTACCTATTTCTACCATTTATTTGAGCTAGGGTTGATGTTTGAAAATTTACCCATATGTGAAATGCTTGTGTTTTGATGTCTAATGTAGAGTATGAATGTTCGATGTGTAATAAACGACTTTTACTAAGTGATTTTCGGTGAAATTGTCAAAAAGGGTCAATTTGTAAAAGTTGTAGAATATGTGTAGAAAATGTAATTTAGTGAAAAATGTGGCATGCTATAAGAGAGAATATGAATCAGCTAGCTTGGGTATTGAGAAAAATGGATACATTTCATTTTACGAGCCTAGGGGTAAAAGTGTAAATATGTGAAACTTTAGGGGCAAAAATGTAAAACTTCCAAAGTGTGATTTTTAGATTGATTTGAATAATGTGAATGTTAAATAAATGTTACTTGATATGTTAGATCAAGAGAAACGAAGTTCGGGCTTAAATCAGGGAAGAACAAGGTTATGGACTAAGTCGCAATAATTAGCCGCTTTTGTATTCGAGGTAAGTTGGTGTGATAATAATAATGCAATGTTGTTGTTGTTTATGCTTGAAGCCTAAATTGGTATGTTAATTCGATTACGTTGAATTAAATGTTTAGGGTGCTATGTGTATGAAATGATCTAAAAACATATCTATGATACATGATGACATTGAAATGAATTGCAATTTTGTGTTTAAAAGTGCTTATCATGATTATTATCATTATGTGAAATTGTGAGCTTAGTTACCCTCATGAGATATGTGGTTTAGTCCTAAGGACAAATTCGATGAAAAATATATTCGAAGAAGTCCCGATTGAACCTTAGGAATCGAGTAGGATACGAGTGACATGTCACTAGGAAACTAAGTGTGATTAAGTGTTTATGTGATTTCGGGTGCTGGTCTTGTACGACTACCAGTGGCTAGGTAATTCTGCATTTGTTGTGGATAGCTGTCATCTTCTGTGAGCAGTACTGAGTAGCTTTATCCCGACCGTCAGCTTGTGTGAGCAGGCCTGTGAATAGCTCGAGAGTGAGCTTTTAAGTGATAAGTGGTAGCTTCGGCTACAAATAAGTGTGGCAGTAATGCGTAAACTTCTTAGTATCCTTTAGCATTTCCAGGGGTTCAACGAGTGAATCAGTGAAATAGTGAAGTATAAGTGCATGTGATACTTTAGTGATGTGGCACAGGTATGTATTCAACCTTGGCAAGAATTGAATGATAGTGAATTGATGAGCTTATAGTGTGTTATGTTTGTGAAATGAGAAGTATTAGTGTATAAGTGTGCTTCATGCTATCATGTACTTATTTGAGTATGTGGAAATATGAAGTGAGTGTTATATGAGATGTGAATGCTGAATAAAAGTTAATACAAAGAAAATGTGAAAGAGTAAAAAATTAACAATAAAATAGTTTTGGATAGCAATAGTTGTGTGAATATTAAAAATCACCAAAAATAGTGGAAATTGAGTTAGAGGTTGAGTGAGATATGAAATAAAATCTTATTGAGTTTATTTTCATATAAAAGAAACAGTGTAAGCAAAAGAATTATATATTATAAGATATCTAAATTTTTGTGAGACAAAGTCAAAATGATTTCAGAATCCCCTATTCTAACTTGGGAAAATCATTAAAAATTGTAAAAAAATAATTGTAAATTATAATTTATATTCTTAAAATCCTTAATGAGTCTATTTTCAAAAGTAACAAACAGAAACATCATTCGAATCCTGTATGAGAAAATAATTAAATTTTAGTGAAGAGGGGTTGAAATTGTCAGACAGTAAAACAGGGGAGAATTTAAAGAATAAACTTTATTTATTGGCGAGACCAAAAATTCTGAAAATTTAAAGGTAAGAAGATATGTGAATCTAGTTTTAGGGAAAATTTGTGGATCTTAATTTGGAGTTCTGTAGCTTAGGATATAGTTAATTTAGTGACTATGACTCAGAATGATAGTGTAACACCCCAAATCCAGCCGAAAAGTTAGGCCCGAGTCCGGCGTGTCACATTGAAGTGTTTTAAGAAAACTATGTTTTCATTGAAAAACCCTTCTTAAAAGAAATCGCTATTCCGTCTATCTTTGATTAATCAGATTATGAAAGTAGTTTATTTTGGAAAACATAATGGTTGCGGAAGCTTTGTTTGAATTCTCAGTTGTTGTGGAAACATGGTTTTTGGAAAACATATATCTTTTTGTAAAACACAGCCTAGAGCTAAGAAATTGTAAACATGCAGATAAATAATTCCAAACTTATGAAAAATCAAATAGCAACCTTATTACAAACCCAAATTGAAACCATAATTAAAGTAGTAAAAACGAAAGCAATGTAAAAGCAAAGTGTGGCCGCCTCCAAGTTCCACTTAGCATCGAGTCACCTATGCCTCGATATTACCTGTACAGTAAATTAAAAATGGTGAGTATACGAATACTTAGTGTGTAATCCCTTATAAAATAAATAACCAGATATGCAGTAAGCAAAAACAGAATGAGTCCAGGCCCATAACAAGAACAGTGTCAAGTGGGCCTTAGCCTAATGTAGTAACAATGACAGGTGCATAAATGCAAATGGAAAACCAGCCCAGTCCAACCAATACACTGCCCGTACCAACCAACACACCATGTAGGGATTAAATTTAACCACCCAACCAACACACCAAGCTTAGCACCGGTTGCAGCGCTAAGTTAATAGGATGGCTTAAAGCCATAATAAGATGGCACAGGCCATAAGCATTGCAGCAGAACTACCAAATAACAAGATGGCTCGAAGCCATAAACAAGAAGGCCATGTGCTATAGACAGGATGGCAATAAGCCATAATACTTTCTCCTCAATATAACCAAACCCATGCAGGATGACATGTCATAAAATCATACGTGAATGCAGGATGTCATGCCCAGTATAAAACATACCAATATCATACAAACATTAATCAACCTACCACTAGGGTCATAATGATCATTCTACCCATGAGGGTATTTTGGTCATTTCACCCTTAGGGGCATTTCAGTCATTTACCAGTGTAAGCCTAAGTATGTGAAGGCCCATCAGTAGACCCATGGTCGTCCAGTGACACACGTAGCCAAACAGTCCAGAGATTTAAATACGGCCTAAAGCCCATTAGTGGGCCCACGGGCCCATTAGGCCCGTTTCGGCCCAACTCATGAAATTGCTCATGATAGCTGCTTTCTGATGTAGGGCCACAATTCGTGACCTCAATCAATCACATGAGTGTTTGCACACCCATGTGGCCAACACTCGATTCGTCGGCTTTTCGGCATTTGTCGTTTTGGCATTTCGCCTTTGTATCTAAAAGTGTGATAACACACACCTGAAACGAGATAATCGCCCACCGTTTACGACAACTGTGCACTATAGTCACCATCATCTCTTTGTTAGACAACTACCATAATTGAATCCAAAATCATGTTATAGGTTATAATTCAATCAACCTAACGTCATTTACCAACAATGGAACAAAAATGATCACTTGTAAGAGACAGTGATTCGGCCCCTTTTCTTTCTTAAACTGATCAACCACTGATCATGATCAAAATACGATGCCAAAAGACCCTTGCTTAGAAGAAAACAGTTATTCACATAAGGGTATACGTAAACTTCCAAATAGCGTAAATAATACCTAAGATTAAGAAACTTACCCAAGACTCAAGAATATGTCCCCAATGGAAAAGAATTCTAGTCACGGTCCTACCACCAAAGACTTAGATTTGGCCTACACAAACGAATGAAATAAAAATAAATAAATAGAAGACAATAACAATGTTTGACCAAAGAAAGGTTTCGACAAGAAAAGAGTACCCACTGACCCTAAGCAAAGCCATAGTTCTTACCAATTGTTCAATAACAAGAAAGAATAACGATTGGGAGAGAGATCCAATCAGTTCAAAAATAAAATTGTTGCTGCAAGAAAAAGAAGATGAGATGAAGTAAGGAAGAATCGGTCTAGTGGGGAAAATGATTAGGAGAGGAGGAAAGAAATTGGTCAAAGGAGATGAAAGAAAGACTATGATAGGAGGTTCGACAAAATGAAACAAAATTATGGTGAGAAGGAAGTAGAGTGAGTTGATGGAGATCAAGACAAAGGTGCAATCGGCTTTGCAAAACAAAAAAAATCAAAGAGAAATGAGAGCATGCCAAAGTAAGATAGTGTCGATAAGAAAACAAAAAGGAAAGCAAACAAAATCCCTTATTACAAGCTGAAAATCCTAGCTGAAAACACCTTCCTATGGCAACAAAAATTTCCCTCTCCATTCGATCAAAGCTTCAAAAAAGAAAGCAAAACATAAGCCTTTAATAGCCAAAATCACAATGACCGAATGGCAGCAATTAAGCTACCACATTCGGTCAAAATATCCCAAATACAAGCTTTTATTAGCAGCTTTAAAAAATCGGCCAGCTTTCAATCCAAAATTCACTCCACCGCTTGACCACCGCTTGACCAAATCAGCCAGCCTCAAGTCTTCATGTATGAGCAGCAAAAAAATCCAACCTTTCGTGTACAGAGTAAGGCTCGAACTCCAGATCTCACCCCGTCCCTGCGCTCCACAAACGTGCTGCTGGCCATTGCACCATGTTTCTCTTTACGCTATAATAGAGTCACAAATAAATATAACCCTTACCTGCTAGAGCCACGGTTTGTTTGAGAGTAAAAAGAAAATTTTGCCTGCATGAAGACTCGAACCCGCGCCCCTTCTAAAAGCCTAGCGCGTCTATTTAAATATAAGGTTAAAATGCCTGCTACCATGCCAGATGTGGAAAATAGAAAAATTAAGCTAATGCCAGGATTAAAACCTTAGACCGCCTACAAGCTACCAGCGCCTTTAGCCACCAGACCACCTGCTTCTATATGCTAATTTTTAACCAAAACTTTTTGTAAACCCTTTCTTGTAACGCCACTTCCACTTAGTGATAAAAACTAAAATTTTTCTTAAAGTCCCTTTTTAAACCTGGGACTTCTCTGACATCCCCAAGTACTCTAAATCTCTTAATTAACAATCCAAACATATAATTGAAATTTTTCCTTGACCATAAAAATTTGAATTTCTCCGATACACGAAGCCCGTTTCTCCTAAGCCCAAAATTCGGGGTGTTACAGATAGCCTAAGATGATCATAAGTAAATAATGGAACTATGTGAAACAATGATTGTATTATCTTGAGAACATATTGTGAGGATTTGTAAATTCATATGAAATAATTGCTTATAATTTACATGCCAACCTACTAAGCTATAAAGCTTACTCATTCCTTTCCATTTCTCTTAGTGTTGTCAGGTTGGCTCGGGGTTGGAGATTGTCGGAGGCAGCATCACACTATCAAATTATCAATTTAGGGTATTGATAAACCTTAAGTGTTTTCGAGTGAGTGGCATGTATAGAGACTTAGTTATTGGTGATATGTGTTCTTATGATTTGGCCAAATGTATTGACTTATATTGCTTCATTGTATATGGCCTTGAGATATGGCTCATATTAGTTATGAGTATGTAAGCCTATTTATGCATGCATGTGGAAATGCTTTAATGTAGTTAGGTGTTTACATGTACCAAGATCTTGTGTGATGTGATCATGTTTGTTTGCCATGAATGGTTAGTGTTATATTATATGTGTTTGATGATTAAGTTACGGATAATTGAGGGTATGATATGTGCTTATGAAATGTATAAGAGTATGAAGAATTAAGAGCAACAAAAGGGCTTGGAAAATCGTCTAAGTATTGGCCACACGGTTAGAAACACGGCCGTGTCTAGCGCACGGGCGTGTGACTCTGTTTTCGTGAAAAATTTTCTAAGTGTTATGAAATTTTTGAAAGGTCTCAGTTTGGTCCCAAATCACCCCAAAGTATGTTTAGAGCCTCGTAGGGTCGTTTAAGGGACAATGTGTGTATGCATGAAAAGTTTTAAATTTGAGTGGAAAATTATGCCCAATTTTGAATGTTTGTACAAGTTTAAGTCTGGTAACTCCTTGTACCTTGTTTCGGCATCGAATACGGGTAAGAGGTGTAACATTTAGTGGTATCAGAGCTATGGTTTAGTCTACTCTCGGGCTAACCTAGCATGTTTGAGAGTCTAGCTATACATGCTACAAATCTGTGATAGTGTGAAGTCTCTCGACGCGAATGAAAGCTATCTTGTTTAGACAGAGGTACTCTCCAACTGAGCTACATCCGACCATATTGATAGTGGCACTAAAGTATTTGAGTAAAGTGTAGTCATGATGAGTCAAAACTTGGAAAGGTATGAATAAGAATTCGTGATATATATGTGATAATGTATGAGATGAAAGTTCATATTGTGATAAGCTCATCCATATTTGTTTGGCCTTCATATGATGTTGTGTGCTTTACTTAATTGATTTAGTGAATGTGATAGGTAAAGTTATTCAAAATTCATAGAATGTATGCATGAGTGTGCTTGTTGGAATAAGATAATCGAAAATTTTGTGTAACACAGATAGGAATGTTAAATTGTTTGCAGTGAATTGCACAACTATGATGATATATGATGATAATGAGAGTTATGTCATATGTGTGTATATATGAGAGTCGAATTAGAGGCTGTACGACTTCACCCCCTTTACTAATGAGGTGTTTTATAACAAAATTTCATGAGAACTATGTTGAATAAGTTCCCAAGTGTGAAACCAAAGAGTTCAGTGGTAGAATAGCTATAAATATGATCAGAGATTGAGAAAGGGTTGACAAGTAAAGAACAGAGTTAAAAAGATATCAGATTAACCCAAAGATTATTCGGTTTACATAATATCACAGTTAGAGAAGAAGTTAACTTCAGTAAATTGACTTATTCATGTATGATGTCAAAAGGAAGTATTAACTGAAATTTCTTCTGAAACTGATTTTCTTTAGTGAAAGGAAAAATGCGAAATTAGTGATGACAGAAACAGTTGAGCAGATTTTGATAGTCTTTTCTGGGGTATTCTATGTGACCATTTGTTCTCAGAAGTATTCTTGTGGCTATCTATTTTCTGATGAAATTTTATTGTATGGGAATGTTTTCTAATCATGATGTTAGATAAAAGCATTGTTAGTCTGATTGGTCATGATCTATATTGCCCGATTACCCCATGGCGTTCTATTACATTCCGTCTGTCGGGAATTGATGAGAAATGCGTATAATGCTATAATTCTATTCCTTCTTATTATTGCTCTATCCAGTATATATATATGAAAGGTACATTGTCTTCGTCGCATTTAATTTTAGTGGGTCTAGATGATGTTTTCTTTTGGACTCCTGTTCTCTGAGGAATCTTCAAGATCTTAATTTTATTTTTTTATGAGTTTTATTCTCGGTCTTTCAATATTGTATCAGCCTGGTTTTGACCCTAGTCAGAATAGTGGTTTCGGGACCACATATCAGAGTTCAAAAATATTTTAATATTATTTTTTTCATGTTTATAATATGTGAATTGTCTTGTGTGAAATTTTCGTGTGAAAATTTTGACCGATTGATTGTTTAATTATGAAAAAGGGACTAAATAGCAGAATATACAAAAGTAGCCTTCTGTTTATTAAGTGCAAAATTGGCATGGCTTATTAACTGAGAGGGCCTTAATTGGTAAATGAACCATTATAAGCTTAGTGGACAAATATGTCCATAGTTTAAATGTGTTGCATTAATGTTTCATTAAGGGTATATAGGTAATTTGCAAATTATGTGTTGTTTAATAAAACAAAAGCATGAAATTAGCTTATTATTCATCCACCATAGTCGATTATATCAAAGAAAGAAAAGAAAAATATCAAGCTAGGGTTTGGCACTTATGTTGATCAATCAAGGTATGTTTTGAGCTCGATTTTTGATAATTTCTATTTGTGATCGTTGCTTCGTGTTCTCTTAAGCCCATCCCTTAATTTTAGAATTTGAGTATGATTTTGAGATGAGCCATTAATGAAATGGTGAGCTTTGTGATGATTTTTAGTGTTAAATGAAATATATGAATTGAGTTGATATATTGTATTGAATTTTTGAAGAAATTAGCTAATTTGGGCTAATTTGTGAAAATGATTATATAGAGGGACTAAAATAGGAAATTTATGAAATATGTGGGCTTGAATGGACTAGATAGAAATTTGGCTAGGCCTTGTTTAAAGAAAATTGGGTGTATTTGATGATTTTATGAAATAGGGACTTAAATGTCAAAATGTGAAAATGTGAGGGCTAAATTGCAAATTGCACTAATTGTATGTTTTCGGATTGAATTGAATGAGTGTGAGATTGAATAAATTAATTTTAATATGTATAGATCAAGAAAAGTAGAATTCAGACTTGGATCACGGGTTTGCCACGGTTACTTTGAGTTTCACTGGCTTGAATTGAATGGATTGTTTATGAAAGTTCATAAGTTCACAAGTGACTTAAACACTGGCCCAGTATGATGGATTTCTTTTCTCAGGTGAGAAAATGAAAGTTAATGCATTTGATCAGATATCCTTGTTACTTTGAGTTAATGTGATTGTAAGGGTTTTTGATCAGCATGATAAGTGAATTATGAAAGATCGTATGTTTGAATCGTTCTATCAACTGGAAGGAAGGGTTTCCTGAAGTGTTATTAATTGACAATTAAGATCAATCCGGTTGTTCAATCTATGTGGGTTATTTGTTTGAAAGATTGAATGAGATCTTTTTGGGTAAATGACGGATAGTCTGAATGAAAAATGTATAATTTTTAGAAGACATTGTTATGAGTTAAAGTGTTTAGGATTGATAAAGTTATCACCTTTGTGGAAGTTGAACGAATCATTTACACGTTAGTAAAGTTTTGAACAGAAGAGAACATTATTAACCGAAGCATTATATTTGATTTAGTGTGCATCAGGTAAGAATTCTTGAGTTTCAATGATGTATTATTAAGTGGATTGTGATGCGCTTTGAGACTATAAGGCAATGTGATAGTTTAAAGTATTCGATATCATAGAAAGATCCGAGTTTGAAATAGTGTAAATGGCTTGAGTTAGTAAAAGATAATGAGTTAGATATCGTATAATCTTTGAGAAAAGCAAAATGCAGTTACAAGTGCTGGGGTAGAAAATTAGAACTTATACAGAGGTTCTACAAGAAAACTCTCAGGAATGATGTATTAGTGATCGAGTTTGGAACTTGACATTTTGATCTTTGTGTATGAATAATTGAAATGTTAACAAGGTTAAAGCCGAATATCAAGTGTTATCAGAACTATTCTCGTTAGTGTTGACACTAAAATGGAGATGAGAAAGAATTATTATAGAATTCATATCAAGATTATCCCCGTCTCTGAGAAAGAAAAATATTATGTGGCTTGTTGTTAAATGTTTGGTGAAATCTACAAATAATTTCAGTATGTACTGAATTCTTGCTTAACAAATTGATGGAATTTTGTGTCTTTGAGGTTGTCAGAATTCTTAGAATGCTAGTCTTCATTAATTGGATAAAGATCCGGGTTTTATATCATGAATTATTGGGAAAGTTAAAGGAGGTTTTGAAAATTAAAAATGGCTGAGAGTTGAATTCACAAACCATTGGGCCGTATGAAATTGTTGAGAGTATAGAGCCATGATGAACCAGCTAGCTCCATCATTTGAATTTGAAAAGATTCAAGTATGACATGTGTATATGAACTCTCCGATAGAGATCAGGATTCAGTTGACGTGCTATATAGTGAAGAACCTCTCATAATGTTAATACGAGAGATAAAAGAGTTAAGTATTAAAAGCATAGCCTGAAGAAAAGTCCTTTAGTAATGATTATGGGATAGAGGAGTTTATGCGAAAACTAAACCTCTTTTTCGGTAAGATTTTCGGGGTCGAAAATCCCTAAAGGGGGAGAATTGTAAAACTCAATTTAGGGCCTCAACGAAACAGTGGTTTCAAAAACCACGAATCCAAAGTAGAAAAATTTATTGTGGTTAAGTTTTAATGTTTATTGTGTGATTGAATTCTCTTGTAAAATTTTCGTTACAAAATTTTATCATTTAGGTGTCGAATTTGATAATTAGGACTAAATTGGAATATGTGAAAAATGTGAGTTCTAGACGCTAAGGTACTTATTTGAAATGGGTTTTTAAAAGTGGAGGTCTTTAAATGGCAATTAGACCATTATATATTAAGATGGACAGAAATGGACAAAGATGGATAAAATACCAAAAGTTTTAATGAAGGGCATTTAGGTCATTTGGTAATAAAAAGAATTAAAAAGGGAAAATCAAGCCAAATTGTGTCCATCTTCTTCATGTTTGGCTAAATATTGCTATGGACACCATGGCTAGGGTTTTGGCTACTTTCAAGCTTGATTGTAAGTGCATCCAAGCCCAGTTTTTAATGTTCTTTACATTTTTGAAATCCTCGAAGCTCGATTTACCTATTTCTACCATTTATTTGAGCTAGGGTTGATGTTTAAAAATTTACCCAAATGTGAAATGCTTGTGTTTTGATGTCTAATGGTAGAATATGAATGTTCGGTGTGTAATAAACGACTTTTACTAAGTGATTTTCGGTGAAATTGTCAAAAAAGGCCTATTTGTAAAAGTTGTAGAATATGTGTCGAAAATGTGATTTAGTGAAAATTGTGGGCTGCTATAAGAGAGGATATGAATTTGCTAGGCTTGGGTATTGAGAGAAATGGATACATTTCATTTTACGAGCCTAGGGGTAAAAGTGTAAATATGTGAAACTATGGGGGTAAAAATGTAAAACTTCCAAAGTGTGATTTTCTAGATTGATTTGAATAATGTGAATGTTAAATAAGTGTTATTTGATATGTTAGATCAAGAGAAACAAAATTTGGGCTTAAATCGGGGAAGAACGAGGTTATAGACTAAGTCGGAATAATTAGCCGCTTTTGTATTCGAGGTAAGTTGGTGTGATAATAATAATGTAATGTTGTTGTTGTTTATGCTTGAAACCTAAATTGATATGTTAATTTGATTATGTTGAATTAAATTTTTAGGGTGCTATGTGTATGAAATGATCTAAAAACATATCTATGATACATGATGACATTGAAATGAATTGAAATTTTGTGTTTAAAAGTGCGTATCATGTTTATTATCATTATATGAAATTGTGAGCTTAGTTACCATCATGAGATATGTGATTTGGTCTTAAGGACAAGTTCAATAAAAAATATATTCGAAGAAGTTCCGATTGAACCTTAGAAATTGAGTAGGATACGAGTGACATGTCACTAGGAAACTAAGTGTGATTAAGTGTTTATGTGATTCTAGGTGCTGCTCTTGTATGACTACCAGTGGCTAGGTAATCCTGCATTTGTTGCAGATACTTGTCAGCTTCTGTAAGTAGCACTGAGCAGCTTCGTCCCGACTGACAGCTTGTGTGAGCAGGCCCGTGAATAGCTCGAGAGTGAGCTTTTAAGTGATAAGTGATAAGTGGTAGCTTCGGCTACAAATAAGTGTGGTACTAATGCGCAACCTTCTGGGTATCCATTAGCATTCCCAGTGGTTCAACGAGTGAATTAGTGAAATAGTGAAGTATAAGTGCATGTGATACTGTAGTGATGTGGCACATGTAACACCCCAAACTTGGCTAGACATGACGGCCAAGTCTGGTGTGTCACATCAACGATGGACTAACCATGTTTCCTAGTTACTACGATTAGGGTGAGTTTTGCAAAACCATTATTAAAATTTAACGAGAAAATCCAGGTTTGATTGTGAACGTCCTATCCGCTACTAATTTTTAGGGGATTTCTTATTATAAGATCATGGATTAACTTATGTTACTCGTTTGATACGTGTGATTTATTTTGAAAACGTTGATTACTTTTAATAAAACTCGCGCAACCTTACTCAAATCATTTAAAGTATAGTATAAATAAATAATTGAAAACCCAAATTAAAATAATTAAAGCGGCCTTATTACAAACCCAAAACTGGAATAAAAATAATTAAAAATAAATAAGAAAATAAATAACTTAATTAAAAACCAGCAATGCAGTCAATGTGGCCACTCTGAATCCCTCCAGCTCCAAGTCCACCCGTCTAGGGCTCACCTGCATGGATGAAAGGGAATGGGTGAGTTTGGAAACTCAGTGTGTAAGGAAGCCCATCTAGAGCCCAAATCAACTCAAGCTCACTGGGACTAAGCCCTATCCAGTCTCATTAGTAATTGGGCTGAAGCCCTATTCAGTATTCAAATACTGGGCCGAAGCTCTATTCAGATATCAGTGCGGCCCATAGGGCCATTACAATAACAGAACAGAATAATGCATGTATGCCCAAACCCAGCCTAAATCTAGCCACTACACTCCACCCTACCATCCCTACACACCATGTAGGGAATAACTCAACCCACCCAACCCTACACTCCACAGTTGCAGCATAGCTGCTCAGATAACGTGGCCAAGCCACTAACAGTATAGCGAGGTAAAGCCCCTTTGAGTAAAATGAGGCAAAGCCCCTTTCATTAATCATGGAAATGCCACTAGCACTTCCTCCATCAATAAACCCAGTCCCATGCAATAGTTTAGTCATGTCATGGCATACAGTGAACAGAAACAGTAAAGCATGCATTTCAGTCAAATTTTACCCTAGGGGTATATCAGTCATTTTGCACCTAGGGGTAAAATAGTAATTTCTGACCCATAAGGGGTATTTCAGTAATTATACTAGTTTTTAGGGTTTTAAGCATATTTCAGTTATGAAAGTCTCATTTTCATCTCAGTAACTTATCTAGCCCATTTTAGCAGTTTAAAGTTATTGGGCCCTAAAACCCCTAATGGGCCCTACAGTGTCATTTAGCTAATTTAGCTTGTTTAGACCAAATTCTATGTCTAGATTAATAGTTTTAACATATGAATCACCAGAACCCACTTACCGCTAGTTTTCACCTAAATGGGCCCGTAAGCCCATTGGGCCCATATTCAGCCCATCGAGGCCCAATTTACCGAGATGCACGAAATCACGTACTTACCAACTTTACCAATTTTGGTTACAGAATCTTACCACTTCCAACTAACCCACGAGCGCTCGCACGCTCGTAAGCCCACGAAATGCCAGAATTTCGGCATTTTGGCATTTCGGCTTTTGTCGATTTAGTCTACTAGAGGGTGTTCGTTTACACACCTGATTTACGACGAACGCTAGCGAGATCTCCCACAGTTATCCTACAATTGGTCACCAACATATTTAGATTACGAATCCATGATAATCAACATAATGATCACTTACCACATTTGGCCACTATGAGGCTTTATTAACAACTTACCTTGCCAATCTTAACTATTAGACCTAGATCTAAATCTAGATCACTTCCACGTCCCTAGCCTTTATTTCTCTTTTCGAAATCCCCCTTTCTTGCAAACTAGAACACATAAATTGATTAGAAAGTCTAGCATTACCTATCATTAAAGTCGACGGCCTCCCTAAAGTATTTAGGGACTTTTGGCTTTCTTAAATCCCGAACTAACGAATAGAGAGAGGAGATCTGAGTACTTACCAAAGATCCACTACACCCAAATGCTTCCAATCCTTTCCTAGCATAGATTTGACACAGATCTAGCCTCTAAACACAAGTAGAGAAAGAATCTAAGAGATCTAAGGGTTCGGTTTCCAAATCACTATGAGTATGATGATTTTGGCTTTTGGCATAATGAATAAGAAGGAAAAATGGAAGCTTTGCAATGAAAAGAAGAAGATGTCGATAGGGCTATAGAAGTTGTGAGATTCGGCTAAAAGAGAAGAAAAGAATAAGGGTATTCAACCAAGGAGAAATTGACACAACCTAGAACCTTTCGGGATTTCAGCTTTTAGAAGTATTCGGCTAAGAGAAGTTTGGCTAAAGAAAAGGTTGGGGTTTATAGTCTTGGAACAATCGGCTAAATGGGATTTAAGGGAGTCAATGAAGAAGATTAAGAAAAGAAGAAGAGAAGAAAGAAAGAATAGGGAGTATAGGTTCGGCTAGAGGAGAGAAATCGGCAAGGAAACCTTAGGTATAAAGTTTCAGCTTTTGGGACAGAAAAGAGGAGAAAAGAATGCACGAATGAACCTACTGCTAACCTTTTTTAGCAATCAAAGTAATTAACTAAATCCCGACAACTAACTCAAGAATTCGGCACTCAACTAGCCCCTAATGCCGAAACTACCACTCCAATCCCTCATGGCCGAATGTGCCTTCCCAAAACTCCCACTGTCTGCCTACTCCGCTTCCTTCAAAATTCCTAAAACTTCTCCCCCTTATCCTCTTTGATCAAATCTCATGAGCATCTCAAACTCTTCTCAGCAGAGTTTCACTTGAGTTCCAACACATGACTGGCACATGCACAAAAATTAAAACACACACAATGCTTACCTTGTGACTTGAACTCTGGCCCTTGCACACACATCCACACGCCACTTTTTTAGGAACTAAGTGGCTCCACATTGCAACTTTACCAAGGGCTTCCTTGTGTCTTAGTTTACTTACTTTGTCTTAAAAGCCTACTTAACCAAGTCCCCTTCACTTTAAATCCAAAATTTGATATTTTTGCCGGGTTTTATCTTAGGCTTGGGCCTTCTAAAAGCCCACTAACATACTTAAAACATACATTACATATTTTAACAAAAAAATTTCAAAATTTCACCAAAATCGCAAAAATCCCAATAGATCCCGAAAATCAGGGTGTTACAACTCTACCCCCTTAAAGAAATTTCGACCTCAAAATTTTACCTGATCCAAAAAGGTGAGGGTATTGTTGACGGATCGCTTCTTCTGGCTCCCAAGTAGCCTTTTCTCTACCATGGTTACGCCAAAGCACCTTTACCAAAGGTACTGACTTTCGTCTCAACCCTTCAACCTCTCGATCCAGTATTTGCACAGGCCCCTCTTCAAAAGTTAGATCAGTCTTTACCTCAATCTCCCTACTGGTGCGACATGCAAAGGATCTGATCGATACCATCTTAGCATGGACACATGAAAGACGTCATGAATGCAGTCCAGCTCCGGCGGTAACTCCAGTTGATAAGCTACTGGCCCTACCCGTTTAAGAACTCGATAAGGCCCTATGAACCGCAGACTCAACTTGCCCTTCCTGCCAAACCTCAATATCTTCTTCCAAAGTGAGACCTTCAAAAATACCATATCCGCTATAGAGAACTCAATATCTTTACGCTTCAAGTCAGCATACGACTTCTATCTATCAGCTGCCTCCTTTAACCAATCCCTGATAAACTTAACTTTATTCTTAGTATCTGCCACTAATTCTGGTCCAAGAACCTGTCGTTTTCCTAACTCTGTCCAACACGTCGGCTTACGATACCTTCATCCATAAAATGCCTCATATGGGGCTATTTGGATACTTGCCTGATAACTGTTATTATAAGCAAATTCCGCCAATGGCAAGTAATCCTCCCAACTACCTTGAAAGTCGATAACACAACCCCTTAGCATGTCCTCTAGAACCTAAATAACCCTTTCAGACTGTCCATCTATCTGAGGGTGGAAAGAAGTATTAAAATCCAATTGTGTACCCAACGCTTCATGTAACTTTTGCCAGAATCGAGATTTAAACCTAGGATCCATATCAGAAATAATCAAAACTGGCACCCCATGCAGTCGCACTATCTCTGCCACATACAGTTTGGCCAACTTCTAAAGCGAGTAATTGGTTCAGACAGGTATGAAATAGGCAGATTTCGCTTACCTATCCACAATTACCCATATAAAGTCTTTCTTGGAGGGTGTCAGAGGTAGCCCACTCACAAAATCCATGGTTACTCTCTCCCACTTCCAAAGTAGAATCTTTACTGGCTGCAGCAGTCCAAAAGGCAGTTGATGCTCAGCCTTTACTTGCTGGCATGTCAGACATTTCTCCACAAATTCAGTCACCTCTCGCTTAAGTCCAGGTCACCAGTACAACTCTCACAAGTCTCGATACAGCTTATTCCCTTCAGGATGCATGGCACAAGGTCCACCATGAGCTTCTTTCAGAATCGACTGCCTCAAGTTAGAGTCCTTCGGAATACAAACTCTTCCACAAAAGCACAGAACTCTATCAGTATTCAGTCTAAAATTAAAATTCTCCTTATTCCTAGCTCGCTGAAATCGAGGAACTAACGACTCATCCTCTAACTGTTTCTCTTTAATCTACGTAGTCCAAGTTGGTCTCACTTGCAACTTCGCTAACAAGCTCCCATCATCATATAGACTCAAACGAGCAAACATTGCTCTCCACTCAGTTACAGCCTTTCGGCTCAGTGCATCAGCCACCATATTTACCTTGCCTGGGTGATACTCAATCGAACAGTCGTAATCCTTAAACAACTCTATCCATCTTAGTTGCCTAAGATTTAACTCCTTTTGAGTTAACAAATACTTGAGACTCTTATGGCCTGTGTATATAATACACTTTTCCCCATACAGATAGTGTCTCCAGATTTTTAACGCGAAGATCACCGCTGCCAACCCCAGATCATGCGTAGGGTAATTCACTTCATGAGGCTTAAGCTGTCGCGAAGCATAAGCGACCACCTTACCCTCTTGCATTAGTACACAGCCTAGTCCCACATGCGACGCATCACTGTACACAGTGAAATCCTTCCTAGACTCCAGTTGAATCAACACTAGCGCCTCAGCTAAAACCTTCTTCAACTTATCAAAAGCTTCTTGCTGCTTCTTAGTCCATATAAATGATACTCCTTTCCTCAGTAATCTCGTTAACGGTGTAGCAATCAGAGAGAATCTTTCTACAAACCTTCTATAGTACCCTGCCAGACCCAGAAAACTCCAAATTTTCGATACTAACCTCGGTGGCTTTCATTTTAGAACTACCTCAATTTTTCGAGGATCCACCCTAATCCCCTCAGTAGAGACAACATGACCCAGAAATGTCACTTGTCGCAACCAAAATTCATACTTACTGAATTTTGCATAGAGTTACTTCTCTCTCAACACTTACAAAACAATACGGAGATGCTCATCATGCTTCTCCTCAGTTTTCGAATGCACTAGAATATCGTCGATAAAGACGACTACGGATCCATCCAAGTAAGGTTGGAACACTCGATTCATTAGGTCCATGAAAGCTGCAGGTGCATTCGTCAGTCCAAATGGCATAACCAAAAACTCGTAATGACCATACCGAGTTCTGAATGCTGTCTTATGAATATCCACCTCCTTGACCCTTAATTGATGGTATCCAGATCAAAGATCGATCTTGGAAATGCTGAAGCTCCTCTAAGTTGGTCAAACAGATCATCGATTCTTGGTAGAGGATACTTATTCTTTATCGTCAGTTTGCTCAACTGGTGATAATCCATGTACATACGCATCGTCTCATCCTTCTTCTTCACGAACAGCACTGGTGCTCCACACGGAGACACACTTGGTCTGATAAAACCCCTATCCAACAATTCTTGGATTTGTGCTTTCAGTTCCACTAACTCCTTCGATACCATCCTATAGGGCGCGATGGATACTGGAGCCGTTCCAGGCAGCAAATCAATTCCAAACTCGACTTCTCAGTTTGGAGGTAATCTAGGAAGCTCATCAAGAAAGACATCTTAAAATTCTTTAACAATTCTAACTGTCTCCACAATCAAATTCTCAGTCTCAGTCTGACTTACAAAGGCCAAGTACGCCTCGCAGCCCTTGCGAATCAGTTTCTCAGCCCTTAAGGCCGAAACAACATTAGACAAGTAGTCCATTCGCTCCCCAATAACTATCACCTCATCATCCTCAGTAGTCCTTAACACCATCCTCTTGGCCGCACAATCTAGAGTCGCCTTATGCTTAGTAAGCCAGTCCATCCCTACAATAAGATCAAACTCCCTGAATGGTAGCTCCACGTCCACGACCATTTCTGTTGCCACCCCTACCTTGACCACGGCCTCTCGGTGGTTGTGGTCCACCACGCACTGGTTGCACAAACCTCTGATCAGCAACTTGAGTTTGAGCTGGCCTCCGAGGACAGTCCTTGATCCTATGTTCTTTGGACCCACATCGGAGACATGCCCCAGTACGCTTCCAGCATTTTCCTAGATGAACTCTACAACAGTCCCCACAAGCCTGTGGTCTAATTGTATTCACCAGAACTGCTCGGACTGGTTCCTCCACTCTAGCCCTTTGGCTCAGTGCATCAGCCACCACATTTGCGTTGCCTGGGTGATACTCAATCGAATAGTTGTAATCCTTAAGCCACTCTATCCATCTCCGTTGCCTAATATTTAACTCCTTTTGAGTTAACAAATACTTGAGACTCTTATGTTCTGTGTATATAATACACTTTTCCTAATACAGATAATGTCTCTAGATCTTTAACACGATGATCACCGCTGCCAACTCTAGATCATGCATAGGGTAATTCACTTCATGAGGCTTAAGCTGTCGCAAAGCATAAGCGACCACCTTACCCTCTTGCATCAGTACATAGCCTAGTCCCACATGTGACGCATCACTGTACACAGTGAAATCCTTCCTAGACTCCAGTTGAATCAACACTGGCGCCTCAGCTAAAACCTTCTTCAACTTATCAAAAGCTTCTTGCTGCTTCTTAGTCCATATAAATGATACTCCTTTCCTCAGTAATCTCGTTAACGGTGTAGCAATCAGAGAGAATCTTTCTACAAACCTTCTATAGTACCCTGCCAGACCCAGAAAACTCCAAATTTTCGATACTAACCTCGGTGGCTTTCATTTTAGAACTACCTCAATTTTTCGAGGATCCACCCTAATCCCCTCAGTAGAGACAACATGACCCAGAAATGTCACTTCTCTCAACCAAAATTCACACTTACTGAATTTTGCATAGAGTTGCTTCTCTCTCAACACTTGCAGAACAATACAGAGATGCTCATCATGCTTCTCCTCAGTTTCTGAATACACCAAAATATCGTAGATAAAGACGACTATGAATCGATCCAAGTAAGGTTGGAACACTCGATTCATCAGGTCCATGAAAGCTGCAGGTGCATTCGTCAGTCCAAATGGCATAACCAGAAACTCGTAATGACCATACCGAGTTCTGAATGCTGTCTTATGAATATCCACCTCCTTGACCATTAACTGATGGTATCCAAATCGAAGATCGATCTTGGAAAGTACTGAAGCTCCTCTAAGCTGGTCAAACAGATCGTCGATTCTTGGCAGAGGATACTTATTCTTTATCGTCAGTTTGTTCAACTGGCAATAATCAATGCACATACGCATTGTCCCATCCTTCTTCTTCACGAATAGCACTGGTGCTCCCCACAGAGACACACTCAGTCTGATAAAACCCCTATCCAACAACTCTTGGATTTGTACTTTCAGTTCCACTAACTCCTTGGGTGCCATCCTATAGGGCGCGATGGACACTGGAGCAGTTCCAAGTAGCAAATCAATTCCAAACTCTACTTCTCGATTCAGAGGTAATCTAGGAAGCTCCTCAGGAAAGACTTCTTGAAATTCTTTAACAGTTCTAACTATCTCCACAGTCAAATTCTTAGTCTCAGTCTGACTTACAAAGGCCAAGTATGCCTCGCAACCCTTGCGAATCAGGTTCTCAGCCCTTAAGGGCAAAACAACATTGGACAAGTGGTCCCTTCGCTCCCCAATAACCATCACCTCCTCATCCTTAGTAGTCCTTAACACCATCCTCTTGGCCGCACAATCCAGAGTCGCCTTATGCTTAGTAAGCCAGTCCATCCCCAAAATAAGATCGAACTCCCCGAATGGTAGCTCTACGTCTACGACCATTTCTGTTGCCACCCTTACCTTGACCACGGCCTTTCAGTGGTTGTGGTCCACCACGCACTGGTTGTGCAACCCTCTGATCAGTAACTTGAGTCTGAGCTAGCCTCCGAGGATAGTTCTTGATCCTATGTTCTTTGGACCCACGTTAGAGACATGCCCCAGTACGCTTCCAGCATTCTCCTAGATGAACTCTACCACAGTCCCCACAAGCCTGTGGTCTAACTATATTCACCGGAACTGCTCAGACTGGTTCCTCCACTCTAGCCCTTGGCATTTCGGTTTGCAACACTAGAGGGTCTAGAATCCCTCCTAAATTGGTTTTGGTCCTTTTCACGGTTCTGTCGTTTAGTTCGCTTCACTTCTTCGGCTATCTTATCCTTTTCCACCAATGTAGCAAAGTCACGCTCCCTCTGCGGAACTATCAGCACCCTAAGCTCATCTCTGAGGCCATCCTCAAAATGAACGCTATGCTCATACTCAGTAGCAACTACACCGATGGCATACCGGCTCAACCTCAGAAATTCTGCCTCATATTCAGCAACAAACTTATTGCCTTGGGTCAGGTTTAGAAATTCTTTCCTACGAACATCTACATAACTTGCTCCAATGTACTTTCCCTTGAAAGTCATCTTAAACAGTTCCCAGGTTACCCGCTCAGCTGGGGTACTCTCCTTCACAGTGATCCACCACTGATACGCCTCGTCTCGTAGTAGAGACACCGCTCCATTTAGCTTTTGCTCCACCGAGCAATCCAGGTCATCCATGATCCGTTCTGTAGCTTCCAGCCAATACTCAGCCACATTTGGGGCTACTCTAGATATGCTCCTAAAGATCTCCGCTTCGTTAGCCTGGAGTCACTCAGAAATGGATCCCCTATTTATAGTCCCAGTGCTCGCCCCAGCGACCCTCTCTAAAACCCTTAACATTGCCTGGGACAGTGCATCGTCCCCTGCAGCCCGATCATATGATCCAGTCTCAATCGCTGGTGGAGCTCGTACCTCGTCAGCTGGCATATGTCCGGAAGACAAAAACCCAGCTTGTACACTACCTCGGCCACGTCCACGGCCTCATCCATAGTAGCCCTTGTACTCATATCATCTTATTTGATTACGAATTTTATGACATTAGTTTAATATTTTAGTTGTTTATTACAAAATGTCTTATGTACAGATAGAGTTTCAGAGTTTATTTTTGCGAAATCTTAGCCTAGCTACAGTCTCAGTCTTCTAGGGTTTAGTTTCCCTACAGTCTCAGTCTTACAGTTTTTTCAGTACTACCCTATCCACAGTATCATAGGAGGGTTTCAGTTCTGTCTATAGTAGCGTTTTAGTATAGTATAATATAAGAGAAGAATACTTACAGACTTGGTGCCAGGGATTCAGTGTGCTACTCCTTCAGATAACTGATTTCGGAAAGCCTGAAAAAAACTTAAACTTTTTAGAATAAGACCTTAAAACGTGTTTTCCTCGAAGAAAATGAGTTTGAAAAGGGTTTTCCTAAAATTTTTTTCCAAAAATGATTCCAAAAATACCCTTCTTGGGCCTAAATTTTAAGTTTTTTCGAAAACTTTTTAGACCCGGTCCATAGCCGAGTTGTTGCAACCAGGCTCTGATTCCACTTAATGTAACACTTCAAACCCGGCCCAGACGTTACGGCCAAGTCTGGTGTGTCACATCAACGACGGACTAACCATGTTTCCTAGTTACTATGATTAGGGTGAGTTTTGCAAAACCATTATTAAAGTTTAACGAAAAAATCCAGGTTTGATTGTGAACGTCCTATCCGCTACCAATTTTTAAGGGATTTCTTATTATAAGATCTTGGATTAACTTATGTTACTCGTTTGATACGTGTGATTTATTTTGAAAACGTTGATTACTTTTAATAAAACTCGCGCAGCCTTACTCAAATCATTTAAAGTATAGTATAAATAAATAATTGAAAACCCAAATTAAAATAATTAAAATGGCCTTATTACAAACCCAAAACTGGAATAAAAACAATTAAAAATAAATAAGAAAATAAATAACTTAATTAAAAACCAACAATGCATTCTACGTGGCCACTCTGAATCCCTCCAGCTCCAAGTCCACTCGTCTAGGGCTCACCTGCATGGATGAAAGGGAAGGGGTGAGTTTGGAAACTCAGTGTGTAAGGAAGCCCATCTAGAGCCCAAATCGGCTCAAGCTCACTGGGCCTAAGCCCTATCCAGTCTCAGTAGTAATTGGGCCGAAGCCCTATTCAGTATTCAGATAACTGGGCCGAAGCCCTATTCAGATATCAGTGCGGCCCATAGAGCCATTACAATAACATAATAGAATAATGCATGTACGCCCAAACCCAGCCTAAATCCAGCTACTACACTCCACCCGTACCAGCCCTACACACCATGTGGAGAATAACTCAACCCACCTAGCCCTACACTCCACAGTTGCAGCATAGTTGCTCAAATAACGTGGCCAAGCCACTAACAGTATAGCGAGGCAAAGCCCTTTCAGTAAAATAAGGCAAAGCCCCTTTCAGTAAAATGAGGCAAAGCCCCTTTCAGTAATTGTGGCAATGCCACTAGCACTTCCTCCATCAATAAACCCAGTCCCATGCAATAGTTTAGTCATGTCATGGCATACAATGAACAAAAATAGTAAAGCATGCATTTCAGTCAAAATTTGCCCTAGGGGTATATCGGTCATCTTGCACCTAGGGGTAAAATAGTAATTTCTAACCCATAAGGGATATTTCAGTAATTGTAACATCCCGAAATAGGGCCTAAATGGAACAGAGGTTGTGAAACCACAAATCTGAGATAGAAAAGTTTATTACGATAAATTATCATGATTTACCGATTGACTAGATGCATGTGTTAGACTACCGATGAGAAATTTTATAGATTGCATGTTTAATTTGTCTATTAGAGCTTATTTGTAGAAATTGTTGTACCAGCCTTATTTAGGGCCTAAACGAAACGATAGTTTTGGAACCATGAATCCAAGGTCAAAAAAAAAATTATTTCGATTTAGTTTTAAGGTTTATTTATTGATTGAGTAATTGTGTGAAAATTTTGCGAAGAAATTTCATGTATAGGTGCCTAATTTGATAATTAGGACTAAATTGTAAAAATTGTAAAATGTGAGTTCTAGATGTTAAAGGGGATTTAATTGAAATGAGTTCTTGAAGTGGAGGTCCTTATTTAGTAATTAGACCATTGGATAATTTGGTGGACAAAAATGGGCATGAATAGGACAATTTGAAAGAAAAGCCTTTAAGGGTATTTTTGTCATTTGGTAATTAAAAGAATTAAAAAGGGAAAATAAAGCCAAAATTGGTCCATCTTCTTCATGGAGGCCGAATATAGCATGGGGGAAGCCATGGTTAGGGTTTCCAAGCTTTCCAAGCTCAATAGTAAGTCCGTTCTAGCCCCATTTTTAATGTTCTTTACGTTTTTGGAATCCCGGTAGCTCGATAAAGCTTATTCTACCCATAATTTAGGCTAGGGTACATATTTGGAAAATACCCATAGGTGAAAAGTGTTTATTTTGATGTTTTATGATGGAATATGAGGTTTTAAATTATGCTAGACAACTTGTGCTACTCGGTTTTAAGTAAAAACGAGTAAAAGGGCTTAATCGGTAAAAATACCTATTGTTCATAAGTACATGTTATAGTGGGAATTTGAGGTTGATGTTGGTAAATAAATGATCAGCATGTCCTAAAACATAAGAATTTGGGATAAAGTTTAACTTCTAAGCCTTGGGGCAAAAGTGTAAATATGCAAAAGTTTAGGGGCAAAATTGTAATTTTGCCAAAGTTTAAGTTAGGGATTGTTTTGAATAGTACATTAATTAAATAAGTTAAATATGATGTTTTAGACCCCGAAAAATGAGATTTGGACCTAGAACGGGAGAAAAATTGAAAATCAGGAAAGTTGGTAAAATGGTCGTTTTGGCATCGAGGTAAGTTCATATGTTTAATAAGAAATTAATTATGCATATTTGGATGTTAAATTGATATTTTAGCTATAAATATTTTAGTAGTGAATTTCAGATATATTAATTATTGTTCGATAATAATTCGACATTGAAAAGATAAATTATAAAAGGTTACATGTAAGCCCATATCTGAAATATGGCCTTGTATGATATTGAGAAAGTATAGGAAAACATAGTTTGAAGGGGATAAGTTGAATCGAAGAGGAGTCGATAGATAAAAAGTATCAGAAAGCCCCGTTGGAACCTTAGGAATGTTTGGGATACGAATGTCATGACATTTGGGGTTATCAGATAGGACAGGAATAATCCATGTAAGTCCATATCAGACATATGGCTTTGGAAAGACAGGAATAATCCATGTAAGTCCATGTCAGACATATGGCTTTGGAAAGACAGGAATATCTCATGTAAGTCCATGTCAAGAACATGGCATTGGCAGGCTATTATCAGGCAGGAAAACCTGAGTATCCTTAGTATTCCAAGTGATTCAACGGGCTAATGTACATGTTAAATTACAAGAAGGTTCAGGTAAAGAAATGATAAACAGGTCCAAGTGAGTTCGTAAGAACACCATAGTTATTAGTTGAGGAAACTTTCAACAAAGGAAAGGTACTTTATGTTTATGAGTTTTTAGTTTACACCATGAGAATGACATAAGTTGAAATATCTTAATATCAAGAAGGAATATGACTATGATCAGTGAGATGATGTAGGCATGTAAGGGAAATTAGTAAGTGATGAACCTATAGTATATAGAGCCTTTGGTAAGGCCACAGATAAGTAAGTTGGGAAAGTAAGAGTTTAGCAGTATTTATTCAAGCTGAAACAGCTTAGTAGTAAGCTAAATTTATTGTTACTGCTTATTACTTTACATGTGAACTTACTAAGCTTTATAAGCTTACTTCTTTTCCTTTCCCATATTTCAGAGTACTTAAAAGCAAGCTCGGGTTGGAGGTCGTCGGAGGTCGCTTCACACTATCGACTATCAAGTTACAAAATGGGTATCTTCATTTACAAATGTCCTAGTTTATGGCATGTATAGGGACTTAATATTTAGTAAGTGTCAATTATGATATGGCCAATGTATGGCAGGTAAATATTTGATAAGGATTAGATATTGAAATAGCTAATTAAGAATATGTTTTGATGTAATGCATGCCTAAATGAAAGTGAATACATGGAAATCATGAAAAAGTGAAGTTAGCATTAAAACAGTATTAGATAGCAGTAGTGATATGAATTTGAAAATTTACTAAAAAATAATAGACATGGAATTAGATGGTGAGTGAGATATAGAATTAAAGCTCAATGAGTCTATTTCCATGTGAAAGAAACAGGAGAAGCAAAGGAGTTGTAAATTATGAGTTATAAGAATTTGAGTGAGACTGCTCCAGATTGATTTCGTGATCCCCTGTTCTGAGTTTAAAAATTCACCATAAATTTTACATAAAGAATTAGAAGTTACAGTTTATATTCCTAGATTCCTTATTGAGTCTAGTTTGTAATAAAATAAGCGGAATTGTTATTTGAATTTGGTACTGAGAGAAATCCATTTAGTAGTGAACAGAGGTCAGGGCAGTTGAGCAGTGAAATAGGGGAAATTTTAAATAATAAACTGTACAAATTGGCTGAGTCAAAAATTCTAGAAAAAAATTAGTAAGAGCATATATGAGTCTAGTTTCAAATAAAATTTACGGAATTGAATTTCAAGTTTTGAAACTCGAGTTATGATTTTTTTAGCGATAGTGACGCAGTTGGACAGCTTTATTATGGAACAGGGAAATGATATGTTTTGTTCCATTTAAGTAATCGGGAAATTTTCATTAATCCTGGTTGGTCCCGAATCATTTCAATTGTATGATTTAGGGTCTCTATGACCCTTTTTAGGGACACATTGAATGAATGAAAATATATTAATTTTAGAAGCAAATTTTATACCCAGGTTGAGTAAGTTAAGTCTAGTAATGCCTCGCGCTCGACTCCGGCAACGGTCTCGGGTAAGGGGTGTTACAGTAATTATATCATTTTTTAGGGTTTTAATCATATTTCAATTATGAACAGTCTCATTTTCATCTCAGTAACTTATCTAGCCTATTTTAGCCGTTTAAAGTTATTGGGCCTTAAAACCCCTAATGGGCCCTACAGTGTCATTTAGCTAATTTAGCCCGTTTAGCGCAAATTCTATGCCTAGATTAACAGTTTTAACATACGAATCACTAGAACCCACTTACTGCTAGTTTTCACCCAAGTGAGCCCGTAAGCCCATTGGGCCCATATTCAGCCCATCGAGGCCCAATTTAGCTAGATGCACGAAATCGCGCACTCACCAACTTTACCGATTTGAGTTACAAAATCTTACCACTTCCAACTGACCCACGAGCGCTCGTACGCTCGCAAGCCCATGAAATGTAGAATTTTGGCATTTTGGCTTTTGCCGATTTAGTCTACTAGAGGGTGTTCGTTTACACACCTGATTTACGACGAACGCTAGCGAGATCTCCCATGGGTATCCTACAATTGGTCACTAACATATTTAGATTACGAATCCATGATAATCAATGTAATGATCACTTACCACATTCGGCCACTATGAGGCTTTATTAACAACTTACCTTGCCAATCTTAACTATTAGATCTATATCTAAATCTAGATCACTTCCACGTCTCTAGCCTTTATTTCTCCTTGCGAAATCCCCCTTTCTTGAAAACTAGAACACATAAATTGATTAGAAAGACTAGCATTACCTATCACTAAAGTCGACAGCCTCCCTAAAGTATTTAGGGACTTTCGGCTTTCTTAAATCCCGAACTAACGAATAGAGAGAGGAGATCTGAGTACTTACCAAAGATCCACTACACCTGAGTGCTTCCAATCCTTTCCTAGCATAGATCTGACGCAGATCTAGCCTCTAAACACAAGCAGAGAAAGAATCTAAGAGATCTAAGGGTTTGGTTTCCAAATCACTATGAGTATGATGATTTCAGATTTTGGTATAATGAAGAAGAAGGAAAAATGGAAGCTTTGCAATGAAAAGAAGAAGATGTCGACAAGGCTATGGAAGTTGTGAGATTCGGCTAAAAGAGAAGAAAAGAATAAGGGTATTCAACCAAGGAGAAATCGGCACAACCTAGAACCTTTGGGAATTTCGACTTTTAGGAGTATTTGGTTAAGGGAAGTTTGGCTAAAGTAAAGGTTCGAGTTTATAGTCTTGGAACAATCAGCTAAATGGGATTTAAGGGAGTCAATGAAGAAGATGAAGAAAAGAAGAAGAGAAGAAAGAAAGAATAGGGAGTATAGGTTTGGCTAGAGGAGAGAAATCGGCAAGGAAACCTTAGGTATAAGGTTTCGGCTTTTGGGACAAAAAAGAGGAGAAAAGAGTGCACGAATGAACCTACTGCTAACCTTATTCAGCAATCAAAGTAATTGACTAAATCTCGAAAACTAACTCAAGAATTCGACACTCAACTAGCTCCTAATGTCGAAACTACCACTCCAATCCCTCATGGCCGAATGTGCCTTCCCAAAACTCCCACTGTCAGCCTACTCTGCTTCCTTCAAAATTCCTAAAACTTCTCCCCCTTATCATCTTTGATCAAATCCCATGAGCAACTCAAACTCTTCTCAGCAGAGTTTCACTTGAGTTCCAACACATGACTAGCACATGCACAAAAATTAAAACACACACAGTGCTTACCTTGCGACTTGAACTCTGGCCCTTGCACACACATCCACATGCCACTTTTTTAGGAACTAAGTGGCGCCACATTGCCACTTTACCAACGGCTTCCTTGTGTCTTAGTTTACTCACTATTTCTTAAAAGCCCACTTAACCAAGTCCCCTTCACTTTAAATCCAAAATTTGATATTTTTGCTGGGTTTTATCTTAGGCTTGGGCCTTCTAAAGGCCCACTAACATACTTAAAACATACATTCCATATTTTAACAACAAAATTTCAAAATTTCACCAAAATCACAAAAATCCTGAATGATCCCGAAAATCGGGGCGTTACAGCACAGGTATGTATTCAACCTTTGCAACAATTGAATGATAGTGAATTGATGAGTTTATAGTGTATTATGTCTGTGAAATGAGAAGGATTTGTGTATAAGTGTGCTTCATGCTATCATGTATTTTTTTAAGTATTTGGAAATATGAAGTGAATGTTATATGAGATGTGAATGTTGAATGAAAGTTAATACAAAGAAAATGTGAAAGAGTAAAAATTTGAAAATAAAATAGTTTCGGACAGCAACACTTGTGTGACTTTGAAAAATCACCAAAAATAGTGGAAATGGAATTAGAGTTTGAATAAGATATGAAATAAAATCGTATTGAGTTTGTTTTCATATAAAAGAAACAGTGTAAGCAAAGGAATTATATATTATAAGATATCTAAATTTTTATGAGACAGAGTCAAAATTATTTCGGAATCCCTTATTCTGACTTGGGAAAATCATTAAAAATTGTACAAAAATAATTATGAATTATAATTTATATGCTTAAAATTCTTAATGAGTATTTTTTAAAAGTAACAAACAGGAACATCATCTGAATCCTGTACAAGAAGATAATTAAATTTTAGTGAAGAGGGGTTGGAACTGTCTGACAGCGAAACAAAGGAGAATTTAAAGAATAAAATGTAATTATTGCCTAAAACAAAAATTATGAAAATTTAAAGGTAAGAAGATATTTGAGTCTAGTTTCATGGATAATTTATGGATCTTAATTTGGCATTCTGTTGCTCAAGATATAATTAATTTAGTGACTGTGACTCAGGAAGATAGCCTAAGATGATCATGAGTAAATAGTGGAACTATGTGAAACAATGATTGCATTATCTTGAGAACATATTGTGAGGATTTGTAAAATCATATTAAATAATTGCTTATTATCCACATGCCAACTTACTAAGCTACAGAGCTTACTCCCTCCTTTCCATTTATCTTAGTGTTGTCAAGTTGGCTCGGGGTTGGAGATCGTCGGAGGCAGCATCACACTATCAAATTATCAATTTGGGGTATTGATAAATCTTAAGTGTTTTCGAGTGAGTGGCATGTATAGAGACTTTGTTATTGGTGGTATGCATTTTTAGGATTTGGCTAAATGTATTGGCTTAGATTGCCTCATTGTATATGGCCATTAGATGTGGCTCATATTAGTTATGAGTATGTAAGCCTATTTATGCATGCAAGTGGAAATGCTTTGATGTAGTTAGGTGTATACTAGCACCCAGGCGTGTGACTTGGTTGTGTGACCTTCATTTGTTGATGACATCAAAAACAGAGAGTTACACGGGCTGAGGACACGGGCATGTCCCAAGCCACACGGGCATGTGACCCTGCTTTTATGAAAAAAAATTTAAGTGTTGGGAAATTTTTGAAAGGTCTCAGTTTGGTCCCAAATCACCCCAAAGTATGTTTAGAGCCTCGTCGGCTCGTTTAAGGGACAATGTGTGTATGCATGAACAGTTTTAAATTTGAGTGGAAAATTATGTCCCGGTAACGCCTCGTACCTTGTTCCGACGTCGAATACGGGTAAGGGGTGTTACACATACAGTAAATGACATGCTATCACATGGTTATCAGTTATACATACAGTTTAGTATACATGCATATAATCATCATGCTCAGTGCATATATCATACAGTTAGTTCACACATTTAATGGTCTAAGTAGTGCTTACCGACCCTACAGTAGGTTCACAGTTGACTTGGGCGATCCGTGCAACCTTAGAAAACATTTCAGTTAAATTGGGTCACATGCCCATGTGGCTTGCCCGTATTGGCCCACACAGCCCAATTTGATCTTTGCCGTGTGGATCACATGGCCTAGCTCAAAATCTCACACACCCGTGTGGCCTACACGGCCCATATCAGTCTAGCTCGTTTGTCGCACACGGCCTACCTGCCCATTGCATGGTTGTGTCTTACGTGCACGGGCTGGCCTCATCGATCACATGCCCGTGCCATAGACATGGCCTACCACACAGGTGACCACACGTTAGTGTGGCATCAACAGTGGGGTTTTTAGCTTTCATCGAAACCTTATTTTCTATGTATTCAGGCACACACCTAGTACTATTTCGCTGCAAAATCACTCCCAATCACTCCAAGACCCAAAATTGACCATCCAAAGTCTGTATTTAGTACACTTAACAAAAAAATTAATCCACAATCAATTCACAATCGAACCTTACACCATCAACCGATGCATTCAGAACTTATAGTTGTTGAACAAATGCCCTGATCACTTATACTCCTACAGGAACCGCACCCAAATCTCGTTCTTCGCCTAAAACGAGAGTAAACATTTCCCCTCGTTAAACTTATTGCCAAAAATTATGATAAAACTTAACAACAATACTTACTGAACGATTGCTGTCAAACGTGGAATGACAAGAGACTGTGTAGGAAAGAAATTAGGAAGAAGAGGTTCGGAAAGAACAAGATTTTGACAGCAAGGGCGTGGGATCGTCAAAATGAGAAAGAAATTGGAATTGGAAAAAAAAACAAAAAAAAAGTTAGATATTCCCTAAATCCCTTGATTATCTCCACTAACCCTACTAATAAACTACCACTCAGAATTTCAATCTTAATCTGACTCTACTACACGCCACACACCCAGAGAAAAAATATTTCCCTTACTCGTGTAGAGATTCGAACATAGGACCTTCAGCCAAATAACACTCCACTTAACCACCAAACCAGCAGGTCCATTCTAATATTCACCTACAACCAACAAAATAAAAGCCTACTGAACAAGAGTAAGGCTTTATTCAGAAAATTTCAAAATTTTGCCAAAGGCATGGCTTGAACTTGGGACCTCCTAAACACACCCAAAATACTTAACCACTGAAGCAGACATATATTTGTGTCATATTTTAACAATAACAAAGACAAGAATTTTGGGGCATTACAAAATGAGTTATTACACCTATTGACCTAAAATACATGAAAATGATGATACATGACAAATGATATATGAAAACACGAGATGATGATATTTGTACTGTAACACCCCTTACCCGGGTTCGACGTCTAAACAGAATACGAGGCATTACCGGACAATATTACAACCAAACATACAAAGTCGAGCCATAAAATTTTGTTCTAAAGTAAAACTTTCTCATAATATATCATACAGTTCCTAAAATGGGCCTACAAGGCCAAAAACATAGTTTAGGGGTGGTCCGGGACCAAATCGAGAACTTAGAAAAATTTTGAAAATTTAGGTCAAAAATAGGGCACACACTCGTGTGAGATAGGGACACGCCCGTGTGGGTAGGCTGTGTGGTCACACATGCCCATGTTCCCTACCCATGTTGAATTATTGGAAAATTATTTTTCATTTTGAACGTACAGGGGTTTTCACATGTCCGGCTGAATTTCAATCTCCGTAGATGGAATCACATACGAAGGATCCGAATGATACTGTCATAACATTGACACATGGAACACATTATGTATTTTCTCCAATTCTGGCGGTAAAGCCAACCGATATGCCACTGGTCCTATTCTTTCCATAACCTCATAAGGCCCAATAAAATGTGGACTTAATTTGCCCTTCAGGCCAAATCTCAGTATTTTTTTCCATGGTGACACCTTCAAAAATACTTTATCACCAACCTAAAATTCAATCTCTTTTCTTTTCAAATCAGCATAAGACTTTTGCCGGTCAGAAGCAGCTTTCAAACAAGTTCAAATTATCTTCACTTTTTCCTTGGTCTCCCTAACCAAATCAACACCATGTATCTGTTTCTCACTAAACTCAGTCCAATACAATGGAGTTTGGAACTTTTAGCCATACAACGCCTCATATGGCGCCATCTATATACTTGACTGATAACTGTTGTTGTAGGCAAATTCTACCAAAGATAGATGCTTTTCCCAACTACCCTCAAACTCTAAAACACATCACCGAAGCATATCTTCAAGAACTTGTAATACCCTCTCAGATTGGCCATCAGTTTGTGGGTGAAATGCGGTACTAAAATTCAATTTCATACCTAACGCCTTTTGCAACTTCTTCCAAAATCTCAAGGTGAACCTCGAATCTCTATCTGATATAATAGATATAGGTACTCCATGTAATCTCACAATTTCAGCAATGTATAATTTAGCTAATTTATCAAGCAAGAAATCAACATGTACCGGAATAAAGTGAGCTGACTTCTTTAATCTATCAACAATGACCCACACAACATCTTTCTTTTTCGGTGCCAATGGCAAACCTATCACAAAGTCCATCATAATCTTGTCCCACTTCCACTCGGGGACCATTACGGGCTGAAGTAGACCCAAAGGTACCTGATGCTCAGCCTTCACTTACTGACAAATTATACACCTCGTCACAAAATCTAAAATGTCCTTTTTCATACCCAGCCACCAATACAGTTTCTTCAAGTCATTATACATCTTAGTACTACCGGGATGCACTGATCAACACCCACTATGTGCCTCATGCAAAATATTTCTGAATCAATTCATTATCTTTCGGTACACAAACTCTATCACGAAACATTAAGCGATTATCCAGACTTACTCGAAAATCAGAGTCACCACCTGTTTCACACTGAACCCTCTTGGCTTGTAGTTCACTATCATTCTTTTGAGCTTCACAAATCTATTGAAGAAATGGTGGTTTAGCCCTCAACTCGGCTAGTATGGAACCATCATCAGATAATGTCAAACTCGTGTTCAAAGCCTGCAAAGCATACAATGATTTTCTGCTCAAAGCATCCGTAACCATATTTGCTTTCTCGGGATGATACTCAGTTACTAGCTCATAATCCTTTAACAACTCAAGCCACCACTGTTGTCTCAAATTCAACTCCTTTTGATTCATCAAGTATTTCAAGCTTTTATGATCGGTAAAAATCCTACATTTCTCACCATACAAATAATGGCGCCAAATCTTCAAAGTAAAAACAATAGCGGCCAACTCTAAATCATGTGTCAGGTAGTTCTTCTCATGTGGTTTTAGTTGCCTTGAAGCATAAGCCGCCACCTTGCCTTCTTGCATCAATACGCATCGAAGGCCATTCAGTGACGCATCACTATAGATCACAAATTCTTTCCTCGACTCAGGTTGTACTAACATTGGTGCCTCAGTCAACTTAGCTTTCAACTAATCAAAACTTTGTTGACATTTTTCAGTCCACTCAAATTTAACATTCTTTTGAAGCAATTTAGTCATAGGAGAAGCAATTATAGAAAAACCCTCGACAAAACATAGATAATATCCAGCTAGGCCCAGAAAGCTTTTAACCTTAGTCACATTCTTTGGCGGCTTTCAATCAACAATCGTTGAAATCTTGCTCATGTGAACTCGAATACCATCACCTGAAACTATATGTCCCAAGAATCCAACTTCATAGAGCCAAAACTCACTCTTGCCAAACTTAGCAAACAACTTCTCTTTCTTCAAAATTTGTAGCACTGTTCTCAAATGCTCTACATGTTCTGACTCATCCTGAGAATAGATCAATATATCATCTATGAATACCACCAGAAATTTATCCAAATACTGTCGAAAATCCGGTTCATCAAATCCATAAACATAGCTGGTGCATTAGTCAAACCAAAAGGCATGGCAAGAAATTCGTAGTGTCCATACCTCATTCTAATGGCAGTCTTTTACACATTGGATTCCTTAACCCTCAGTTGGTAATAACTGGATCTCAAATCAATTTTAGAGAATATCATTGCTCCTTTTAATTGGTCAAATAAATCATCAATTCTCAGTAATGGATACTTGTTCTTGATAGTCACCTTATTGAGTTGCCTATAATCGATACAAAGCCTCATCGATCCGTCTTTCTTCTTTACGAACAATACAGGAGCACCCTATGGAGAAAAACTTGGTCTCACAAATCTTTTGTCCGTCAACTCTTGCAACTGAGCCTTTAACTCTCTCAATTCAGTCGGAGCCATCCTATATGGAGCAATGGAAATAGGGGCAGTCCCGGGTAACAAGTTAATGGCAAATTCAATCTCTCTAACAAGAGGTAACCCAGGTAACTCCTCTGGAAACACATTTGGAAATTCACGGACTACTGGCACAGATTCGAGTTTCAATCCTGACACCTCAGTATTTAGCACATATGCTAAATAAACTTCACACCCTTTTCTCGCACATTTCTGAGCAGTGATACAAGAAATCACCACTAGCATCTTACTCAACTCATCTGTTCTAACCTAAAGAATTTCACCACTTTCACATTTTAACTTAAGAGTTTTTCGTCTACAATTCACCTTGACGTCATGTAATGTTAACCAATCTATACCCAAAATAACATCTAACTCATCAAATGGCAATAACATTAGATTAGCTGAAAAGTAGTATCCTTGAATCATCAAAGGACAATTCCTGCAAACCTTATCTACCAACACAAATTTGCCTAATGGGTTCGACACTTTAATCACAAATTCAGTTAACTCAAAAGGCAATTTCTTACTATGCACCAATTTCATGCAAATATAAGAATGAGTGGAGTCTGGATTTATCAATGCAATAACATCAGTATCATAAAGTGAGAATGTACCGATAATCACATCAGGAGATGATGCTTCCTCACGAGCTCGCATAGCATAAGCTCTACCAGGTGTTCTCGTCTCGGATCTCACAGTTGTATCTTTCACTATGCTTTTACTACTGGCTTCACCTCCGATGTTCCTTGGTGGTCTATCCTTACTACTACTGTTACTCAGTCCAGCACTTTGAAATTTCTCATCTCCCACTTTCTCAGGGCAATCTCTAACAAAATGATCTAGGGAACCACACTTGAAACAAACCCGATTAGTTCCCCAACATCCACTAGTATGTCGTCTACACAATTTTGACACTTAGGTCTATCAGATCTCATGTTACCCATACTGGCTATCGAAGTAGCCTGACTTTAAAACCTGAATATGTTTTACCCCAATCTCAATGAGAATACCCAGCTAAAGCTGTCATTCGAGGATTCGTTTCTTTAGACCTCTTTGGTTGAGATTGAAAGGACTTACTTATCGGCCTATTTCAGGCATCTCGAGCTTCAATAGCTATTTTTCTCTTTTCTTTATTTAACTCCTCGGCTTTACATGTTCTATCAACCAACACCACAAATTCTTTTAATTCTAGAATTCCCACCAGCACCTTGATATCCTCATTAAGTCAATTTTGAAATCTTCTACACATAATTGTCTCGGTAGAAAGACACTCTGGTGCATATTTGCTATTCCTAATGAACTCACGTTCATACTCAGCTATCGTCATCTTACCTTGCTTCAACTCAAGGAACTCCTTCCGTTTTTTATCAACAAATCTCTGACTTATATATTTCTTTCGAAAATCTTCCAAAAAGAAATCCCATGTCACTCTCTCCCTCGGGACCACAGATATCAACGTTTTCCACCAAAGATAGGCTGAGTCTTTCAACAAAGATACGGCACATTTTAAACTCTCCTCAGGTGTGCAGGATAATTCATCAAATACCCGTATGGAATTCTCGAGCTAGAACTCTGCCCTCTTTGGATCATCATCGACATTAGCTCTAAACTCTTCAGCCCCTTGTTTACAGATTTTATCCACCAAAGGTTTAGTCACCCTTACCAAATCAATACCTTGTGGGGCTATGGGGACCAGTTGTGATATAGACGGGGAAGGAGGGGGTTGAGCATTAGGATTTGCTTTAACAAAATCAATATACCAGTCATTCATCATTCGGAGAAAGACATCCCGAGCCTCGTCTCCTTGACTCAAGGTATCACGTCTACTTTCTACAGGCACGGTCCCTTGCGTGGGAGCCAATACGCTACTAGCAGTATCATCAGCCGTAGCTCGTTCGGGATCCATTACTAAATAAAAACCAAAACACTGTTTAGAAAGGTCAGGAGTCACCACACTATCACAATATATCTATGGCATGTATAGCTAGATTGACACACAACGCTACTGTAGTTCGAGAACCTACTAAACCATAGCTCTGATACCATTAAATGTAACACCCCTTACCTGGGTTTGACATCTAAACTGAGTATGAGGTATTACTGGACAATATTACAACCAAACATACAAAGTCGAGCCATAAAATTTCATTCCAAATTAAAACTTTTTCATAATATGTCACACAATCCTGAAAATGGGCCTATAGGGCCCAAAACATAGTTTAGGGGTGGTTCGGAACCAAATCGAGAACATAAAAAAATTTTGGAAATTTAGGTCAAAAACAGGGCACACACCTGTGTGAGATAGGGACACGCCCGTGTGGGCAGGCCGCGTGGTTACACACGCCTGTGTCCCCTACCTGTGTTGAATTATTGGAAAATTATTTTTCATTTCAAACCTACAGGGGTTTTCACACAGCCTCAACGTGCCCGTGCTCTCTCCTTGTATGAAAAACTAGGGTATTCTATTTATGACGTCAACATGCAATTTTGGTCACACAGCCACGGGACATGCCGCGTGGTTACACACGCCTGTGTCCCCTACCTGTGTTGAATTATTGGAAAATTATTTTTCATTTCAAACCTACAGGGGTTTTCACACGGCCTCAACGTGCCCGTGCTCTCTCCTTGTATGAAAAACTGGGGTATTCTATTTATGACGTCAACATGCAATTTTGGTCACACAGCTACGGGACATGCCCGTGTGACCAGGCCGTGTGACGTCCTTATTCTTTGAAAATTTCATGCAAAGTTCACACGCCCTACACACAATACCGTGGTGGCTACCCGTGTAGCCCTAAGTTAGGCTATTTTCCAAGCCATCCTTTGCCCCAAAACACATATAACCTTTACCATTTTTAAAACTACATACCATACACACTTTTAGGCATCTGAATGAATCATCCATTTCAACTTATCCACACACAAACATACCAAGCATTCCATGAATTACCTCATAATGATCTATAAATAAACCAATATCAATATTGGCCAAGTCACATGGCCTTAATTACAAAATGACTTACCAAACGACAATTGCCTCAATATAGCCAAACCAACATGACACTTACAACACCACTAAGTCCCTATACATGCCATAGTCCAAAAGAGTACATATTACAATACTAAAAGAACATTGTGGATATTGTGGGTGATCCTCCGACGCTTCCCGATCTTTGAGCTAGCTTGACTAATGTATAGAATAAGGAAAAAGAGAAAGGAGTGTATGCAAATAATTAACATCATACCAATTCTCTTAATCACCAAAAATCATATCATCACATATCTACTTAACACATAACCTTACCAATATCATATACATACCAAACACATCATTTACATAAACCTAAGTTCACATGCACCCATGCACATATATACACTCGCCCACACTTTCACTAGCTCATAAATACACCTGCACTTTCATATCACATAACCATACAAATCTCTTTTAGTAAGCTTTCCCGTTGAACCCTTCGGAATAACATTCGATACCCGGTGGTTTCAGCACATAGCTCCACCAACACATAATCCGACTCTCGTGTACACATGGTGAGCTCTCAGTATCAACCATGTGACCTAGCCATTAAATCCCATAGCTTTCGTGTCTACATGGTGTCCAACACTTGAAATCACACATGCGACCTAGCCACATAAACATAGCTCTCGTGTCTACATGATGTACCCTCAGTAACAAACATGTGACCTAGCTATTTTAAACCCGTAGCTCTCGTGTACACATGGTATACACCCAGTATTACGCATGTGACCTAGCTACTCATGAAATTATTATCTCGTAGCTCTCTTGTACAAATGGTATACACACACCGTATAACACATGTGACCTAGCTACCACATAATATCTCATAACTCTCTTTTACACATGGTGTCCTACCCTCGGAAACACACATGTGACCTAGCTACACATTATTCGTACCTTTCGTTTTTTTGAAGGTTCAATCAGGTACACCGAATTTCCATAATTCACCAAATCATAGAATTTATCCAACATTATCCGTAACATACAATAAATTATATTTATGGAATTAAAATCGATGTATTACTTACATATAAACTTACCGCGATAACTAAAATGCGATAAATTGCAATTTAGTCTGAAACCTTGCCCTTGCCTCGGTCAAGGTCGATTCCTCGATCTTCACGATATATAACAACACATTTAGCTCACTTAATCATTACATAATTCAAAACAGCCCAAAATCTTCCTATAGCAATTTTGTAATTTGACCCCTAACTTTTTCAATTTTACACTTTAGTCCCTAAGCTCGGTTTATGATTCTCATTCAATTTTCATGCATTTCAAGCCTAGCCAAACCACTTTTTCTCTTATAACAGCCCCCAATTTCCATCATTTCACAATTTATGAACACTACATTTCACCTTTTACAATTTAGTCCTTTTTACAATTTTCACCAAAAATCACCTAGTAGAAGTTGTTCATCACACTTTATACTTTCATATTCTACCACTAGCCAACAAAATGCATGCATGTCATTCAAGGGAAAAATTTTAAACATCAACCCTAGCTTGAAATAGTGGTAAAAATAGCTAGAGCAAGTTATGAGGATTTCAAAAATACGAAGAATATTAAAAACGGGGCTAGAAATCACTTACAATCAAGCTTGGAATTGAAAGAAACCCTAACTATGGCTTCTTGCTAGGTTCGGCCAAGGGAAGAAGAGTATAGACACATTGTTGGCATTATTTTCCCTTTTTATTTCTTTTATTAACTAATGACCAAATTGTCCTTCATTAAAAACCTTTAGTATTCCACCCTTCCTTGGGTATTTTTGTCCAAACAAGGTTAAAATGGTTTAATTACCATATAAGGACCTCTAATTTAAAATCTCAATTCAATCAAGTACCTTTATGGATTAAAACCCATATTTTTCACCCATTGCAATTTAGTCCAACCTATCAAATTGGATATGCAAATAATAAAATTCATGCACCAAAGTTTCACATAATTATTCAAACTCCCAATAAACATCAAAACTCAATCGGAAAAAATATTTTAGACTTCGGATTCATGTTTCCAAAACCACTATTCCATTTAGCCCCTAATCTGGGCTGTTACATGTACATGAACTATATTTGATGAATATATGTTAATTCTTGATTATAGACTTGTACATATTGAGTGTATTAATCGTGACCTTGATATTCCGAGTAAAATAAGTAAAGTTCTGATATGAAATGATCTAAACTCGAAAGGACCTATTATGAAATTATACTTGTAACAATGAAATGAATTATGCATGTTGAATGAATACATGTTATGGAAAGCATATGTGCTTGGAAACTTTATTATTGTGGAGCTCATATATGCTTTGATGTTAATATGGAATATATGACTAACAAGGGCAATGAGGTTGTAGGGCTTGAGGTCAAATTGATTGAATATGCCTTACATAATTACCTCAAAATAGAATGAATGGTAAGTTAAGTACCATGTTATACGAACTTACTAAGTATTTTATGCTCACTTAGTTTTATTTCCTTGTTTTATAGTAAATCGGAAGCTCGTTAGATTGGAAGGTTGGTGGAGATCACTTACACTATCCATCGGCCCATGTCAGTACAATATGGTAAATCAATTTGTAATGGCATTTATAGGAAATATTGGCTGTAACACCCCTAACCCGTATCCGTCGCTGGAACAAGGTTTCGGAGCATTACTTGAACTTTCAAAACATTTTCAGATAATTACTATTCATTTTTCGAAGTCATTCATAACGTCCCTTATATGGACCCTTGAGGCCCAAAACAAGTATTGGAATTGAATCGGGACAAAATCGGGAACTCAGGGAATTTTTTACGAAATTCAAAAATTTTCCTCACTATTAAGAGTCACACGCTTGTGTGGTGTGGGACACACCCGTGTGGTCAAGTCGTGTGGGCCTCGAGGGCCCTTTTTAGGGATATATTGGATGAATGTGAGTGAATTAATTTTAAAAGCAAATTTTTATGCCCTGAACTAGTAAGGTAAGTCTAGTAACGCCTCGTGCTCGACTCCGGCGATGGTCTCGGGTAAAGGGTGTTACAAGTAGTCTTCTTTGCTATCCTCAAGCTCACATCTGCCAAGTATGGGCTCGCTTCGAATCAGAAAATTTTTCTCAAAAATTACTAGTGGGGTAATTTCTCTAAACTTTTGGGTCAAGTTGTAAATTTGAAAAATATCTCTAAAAATTTTTTGGAATAATCCCTTTAAAGAATTTTCTCTCTACAACTTTTTCTTGAATTATATGTGTAAAATAATGACCTAAGGGTCTCTTTATATAGGGAGAGTTTAGAGAGTTCAACTATAATTAAACCTAATCACTTTAATATTAAATTTATCTACAAGATAAATATTAAATTAAATTTAATATTAACATAATCACTTTAATATTAAATTAATAAAATATTATTTAGATAAGTATTAAATTAAATTTAATATTAAACTATTAAAATAATATTATTTTTAGAATAATCAATCTAAAATCAAATTCTCTAATGGAATTCCAGTGGGGATGTAACTCTTCCACTGCTCAACCACCAACGACCAACCGTCGTGGCCCACCGGGAGTCGCCATCGTAGCCACCAGCACTACCGTGTTTGATGATGTAGGTGCAACACCCTTACTGCACCTCAAGCCGGTTCGGCTGCTATCGATTCAGCCCAAGTTAGTGATGACTTTTCTAGTCTAGTCTAGCCATCAGTTGGACCGTCAGCCTAATTTCACATATCAGGCCTGATTTCACATACTAGGCCTGGTTCGACCATTTTTTGGGTCTTAGTCTTAGTTTTGGGCTCTCGAGTCCAATTTACGATCTCAAGTCCAACTTTCAAGTTCGATTACCCATTAGGCCAATTATCTGATTTGAAATTTAACTTCCAAAAATATAATATTAATTTTAATTAATTTGATTAATTTAATTTTATTTGATCAAAATTAAATTTTCCAAAAATCACTTAGATTTTTCAAATTAATTTTTTAAGAAAATTCTTTAATCAAATTCTCTAGTTGAACAATTCTTACGACCACCTAATTTAATTCCACATGGAATAAATCGACTCAATTAAATTATTCCCAAAAGTCATAGAATTTTCTTCTGGTTTAAATACAGTCCGATCAAGCTTTTGTTGAGCTAGCGGAGGGACCAATCAGACTTATACAATTAAGCTCTAATGATTGCAATTATGTCCAGAACATCGTTTTGATAAATCGCAATTACTTAACCATGGAGTCAGATCACAAGAAGTACCATGATTGAAAACTCCTTATTGTATACTCCTTACGAAAGCAAGTCATCTAACTACTTTGTCCAATGACCTCGTCATGTGTGTGTTTACCCTCATATGATATCCTTGATTCCCTTAAGTTAAATCTGTTTACTCAATACAATCCTATTTTATCTCGTTGTCACTATTTTATCTTCTTAATGATTAATATGATCACTATCAACAAATGACTTAGATAAATTGCTCGTTCGAGAATAAGCAACCTGTGGCCTTGTCCATATTTATTAATCCACACAATGCCAATGAGAAGATATCATTAACTCTTTAATTGAGCTATGAATTTCACTATTGCTAGTAAAGCCATGCCATACACAAGTAATGTACCAAGCATACCGACTATGGGCTCGATCATCTCTAGAGCATAAGCCTTTACTTATATCAAAGCACATAGTTTCATATGCATGGTCAGTGACTAACTCAGGGTTTAGGTAAATCACACCATGAATGTCACAAGTGAATTAATTTACAAACGGATTTAGAATTAATTCATCTTGGGTCTAGCCTAATGTATCATTCTACCAATGAATACATCTATGTCTTTACTCATGGAGTCAACTGCTCCAATAGCCAAGACTACTCATCTCCCTAATTGGAATTGTAGACGACATAATAATCCTTCTCAGTATTTGAATCAAATGCTCACTTTAATTCTTTTACGACATCACAGACTCATTTAGATTATCTACCAAAGTAAGTTGTCTTTCTCACAATGTAAATGTTCTTTCAATGCCATTTATCTTCAATTTGAACTTTAGACAATCAATAAGCTAATATTTGTTTGTCACAATTTCGCTACGCATGCAAAATATAAAAGACAGAAACTACAAAGACATAATAGTGAAATGCAAAATTAACTTTATTTATTTATTCATCGTTCAAATAAATAGAAAACAGTTACATGTTTACTACAATATAGGCACATTTCCCGACAATCTCCCAGTTGCCTTAGTGAAGTAAATGTGTCATGTTTCTCACTCCCATATCCTCGACGTGCTTGTTGAAACTCCTAGTTACAAAAGTCTTAGTAAATGGATCCTCAAGGTTATTTTCAGAAGCTACTTTCATCACATATACAATTCCTTTGGCTACTGCCTCTCGTATCAAGTGATACTTTCGATCAATGTGTTTCGTCCTCTTGTGACTTCTCATTTCCTTGGTATTTACTATTGCAGCACTGTTTGTGACAGCCTTAAATCGACCCTATTCGGAATGTGGTTTCGGGACTGCAAAACCGAGGTACAAAAATATTTTAATATTTAATTTGATGCCTATTGTATGTGCCAATTTATGTGTGACATCTTAGGTGCTTCAATTTAGTATTATAATTATGAATTGCACCAAAAAGGGCTAAATTATGAACTTTGAAAATGTGCTAGACAAATGTGTGATGACCTATTAATGCATGCATGAGAAAAAAAATGGATTTGCATGTCAAATTGCCGACTTTTATGATAGTGGATGGTAATGATGAGGTTTTGGCATTTTGTGAATTGTTATCTACTCTAATAATAATAAAAGAAATTAGTAATTTGTTAGCATAAAATAGATAAAATAGAATTAATTATTAATGGATGGGTGAAAAAAAAAAAACAAAGTTCTTTCATCTTTGTTCTTCAATTGCCGATTATGAAGAGAGAAAAAGACCCCCTTAGGAGGTTCGGCCATGCTTGCTTAGTTCTTGAGGTATGCTTGATAATTTCTCTTGAATTACTTGAATGTTTGAGCTTGTTGATGAGTGCTTCCCATAGTTGGGTTAGATTTGGATAGGAGGGAGTACACTACATTCGGCCATGTAAGGAATTTGGGAGAGTTGATGGGTTGTTTTATGTTCTTGAAAAAAAAAGGGGGAAATAAGGGAAGATGAGCTAGTTTAAAATGCTTTTGGTTGTTAAATGGCCATAAAGAAAATTTGCTATCATGGTTGTGCTTGTATGTAGTGCCGATTGTGAATGGAGACTTGAGGAACTTTATGATGTTAAAATTCATGTGAATTGAAATTGTGAGCTCAAATTAGTAAGTTTTGTGTAGTTTAAATGGCAAAGGGGCATTCGGTTCCTTGAATTACATGATTTGTCTTGTTTTGATTAGCAATTTGGTAGTTAGCATGATATTTAGTCTAATGAAAATGATTTAAGGTTAATAGAGGCTAAATTGGAGGTGGTGAGCTTCTTAATTTGTTTGACCGAAACCTACTAGAGATTTGAAATTTGTGAAGCATGTTAGTTCGGTTAATTAGTAATGTGATAAGGGAAAATCATGCTTTGATGTTGAAAGTGGGTTTTGGGGGGCCGAATGAACTTGTTTTGGTGAATGGCTAATTATCGAACATATCTTTTGAGTTTAAAAAAAAAAAAAGGAATTGCCGTGTGTGTACTTGATAATGCCTAATGAGGTGTTCGGTTATGTATGAGTAGATATATATATGTATATATCTTGTATATGTGCTTGGTAAACCTTATGGAGCATTCGACTAAAATCAATTGAATTTGGGGAAATGAGTGGTATTAGTATATGCATACACATACATATGATTTCCAAATGTGTCCTATAATAAGGAAAGGGATGGTTGATTTTGATATTTATAAGTGAAGTTTAAGACCATATGCATTTAGTCATAGCATGTGAAGTAAATCAAACATATTTTTGTTAATTGAGCTTTGAATCGATGGAAGTATGTGTTAATTTGATGAATTAATTTGTAAGTGTATAATTGTTGAGTTTTGAGGTAAGGTATATATTCGGTCATGGCTCAAAGGATGCTAATTCATGTTAGTTAACGTTCTTGTAAAGGAGGGTGTATATGAGTGATTATAAATTAGTTGATCATTGCTATAGGTGAATAATGTGAGCAAATCACATACGGTTATTAGATAGAAAAGTAGAGTTGAGCTTGGAAATTGGTATATATGACTAATTTGATATGTTTAATTAGTGGCCAAATGTGACCTTGATTATATGTTGTAGCTTGAAATGAAATGTGAGTAAGAACTTTAAAGAGTGAATTTGTATAAATCTGCTTGGTACAGCAGCAGTAACGTGTTTTGGAAAAATCACCATAAATTGTGGGAGCTGAATTAGAGGCTGAATAAATTTGTAATTAAAGCTTAATGAGTCTAGTTTCTTATAAAAGAAACCTTATAAGCAACGGAGTTGCCGATAAAGAGATATTTAAAGTAGCGTGAGACAGTGTCAGATTGACTCCGAAATCCCCTATTCTGTTTTTAGAAAATCACTATAAATTGTATAAAAATTTTTATAAGATAAAATTTATATGCTTAGACTCCTTAATGAGTCTAGTTTTGAATAAAATAGGCAAGGACATATTTTGAATTCTGTACAATGAGAAATTTGATTCGTAGTGAAGAGTGGTCAGTATAGTCAAACAGTGAAATAGGGGAAGATTTAAGAAAATTCTGGTATTGATCGGCCAAAAAAAAAATTATGAAAATTTTATGGTAGAAGATATATGAGTCTATTTTCAAGGAAAATTAACGGCGCTTCGTTTGGAGTTTCGTAGCTCCAGTTATGAATAATTTAGTGATTGTTGCTTAGGAAGTCAGCTTGTAGTGACTTAAGATATATACATGTGGTTGGCCGAATATGTGTGTGTTTGCTATGAGAAGTATATGCATTTCTTATTTGACTATAAGTGAAATGGATCAATTGAGATGTTTGAATAAGGATTAATAAAATTAAATATTTTATTTAGCTCAAGAGCATAGAGGGACAAGTTCGGATAAAGGGAAGGCTAAAGTGGTCGAATAGCCAACCCACAGTTGCTCGGAAAGGTTCAACGTAAGTTTTGAGTAATTGAATTTGGTGTTTAATTTAAAATGCCATGATATACATGCATGATAGTTAAACAATGTCCCATTGAGAAAGAAACCTTATACATTTTTTTTTTTTTGCTATATAGCCGAATGGCTCATAGAGAAAGAAACTGAAATTGGGGTTTGAAATGTATTGCTTATGTATGTTTGCTCATTGGGCCGAAAGTCTAAAAAAAAAAAAAGAAAAAAAAAGAGTATACATGTATAAGTTTTGAATGATATTTACGATATAAAGTCAAGGAGCATGTTATATGTTTGTATGCGAATGAGTTGATTGAATTACAAGTGTGATTTTGCTATGTGAAATGTGGCAACATGTGAATACATATGTATGAGACTCTGTGATGTGAATCCAGGATTAAAGACCCGATGACTATATGTGGAGACTATGTCCGGGTTAAGACCCGAAGGCTATATGCGGAGATGATGTCTGGGTTAAGACCCGAAGGCTATATGCGGAGATTATATCTGGGGTAAAGGCCCGATGGCTATGTATGGAGATTTTATCCGAGCTAAAGGTCTCGATGATGATGCGAGTAAAGTCTAAGACTAAAAGACTTCATGGTAACGATTGCTAATGAATGCGCTTGAAGTGTTAATTTATACAGGTATGTACCCTAAGCTTATATGCAAGCTGGTTTTTAGACCAAATCATAAGGTCATCATGCGATTACATATGTGTGCATGAAATGAGACTATTAATATGGTCAAAATACAATTGGTCAGTGCAAAATCTTATGTGAAATTATGTGATATGACTATGTTTACATGAGCTCACTATAAGTGAATGTTATCTACTTTTGTATATGATGAGAATGTGTATGTTCAGTTAAGGGGTGACGTACCCAAAAGAAGAGGGAAACAAAAATACGAACAACTGTGTTATAATTTGAGTTTTATCCGTTATCATTGCTTAAAACTTACTAAGCATTGTAATGCTTACTTCGTTTACTTTGTTTCCTCTGTTTTATAGATCTCATTTTGGAAGCTACGGACTCGGGGATTGAAGCTTTAATCACCTACACTATTGTCGTTATTTTGGTACATTTGATAGTTATTTTGGATCAATGGCATGTATAGGCTAATCTCCTTTTTGTTGAACCAAATTACATTTTGAGTTGTAATTATTCTAGCCATGCAAAAATGGCTTGCCTAGTCTTCTAGTTTGAATATATGTTTTGATGATACTCATATGGTTCGATGTTTGTGGCATGATTTTTAGTTAGTACCCCATATGCAATGAGTTTCAAATATAGTGTTCTGTTATTTGAAAATTTTGATTTGGCCAAATTGTTAGTAGCCACATGGTGGAAATTTGCTAGCATGCTTATAAACATTTTTAATGAGATATGATGTACTGACCGAACCTTTGTACAAGTGATATGCATATGGTTATAGAACTCAATGAACCTAAGTCTAGTGTGTAACTATGAACCTCAGTAGGTTGTATTTAGATATGTAATACCTTAATACCCTATTCCGGCGACGGATAGGGGTATAGGGTGTTACACTGTTAACACAATACAGTGTTATAGCTTTTTCCACACTAGGAATAATTTCAAGTTTAGTTAAGAACTTTTGAAGCCATATTACTTTTTTTGTTGCCTCAGAAGTAGCCACATACTCAGCCTTCATAGTAGAGTCAGCAGTTTAAGTTTGTTTTACACTTCTCCATACTATGGCTCCACGACCTAGAACGAATACATTTCCCATTGATTTCCTCGAATCTTTATAGGTTTGGAAGTCCGAGTCTGTGTATCCAACATGAGTAAAGTCCTCCCCAAAATACACAAGCATATAATCCCTGGTTCTTGTAAGATACCTTAATATATGCTTTACAGTTTGTCAATGCCTAAGACGTGGATTTGTCTGATATCGACTAACCATTCCTACTACGAAACAAATATCTGGACGTGTACAAAGCATCATACATAAGGCTTTCAACTGCTAAAGCATATGGAACCTTACTCATATGCTCTTTTTCTTTTGTTGTTTTAAGACAGTCATCTAAAGAAAGATGAAAATCTGGTGTAGTCGATTGAACGCCTAAGTTTGCATCAGTCATTGCAAAATGTTCCAGTACCTTACGATGTATGAATCTTAAGATAGTGCTATTGTTTTATTCTTTTGATCCCTAAGGATTTGAATTCCAAGAACATGCTAAACTGGTAAAAAAAACCATAGTTTAACTGATGGCAATTCTCCTATATCGTTTCCAATAAGTAGACTATCATCAACATACAAAATGAGGAAGACCACCTTTATGTCCTTTATATGCTTATAAACATAGTTTTCATCAACATTTTGCTCAAATTCAAAAGTCTTGATATTTTAATCAAATCTTTGATTCCATGAGCAGGATGCCTACTTAAGTTTCATTAATGTTTTGCTCCTTTCCGTTGACAACATAGCTAGTGGGTTAAGCCATGTAAATAGTCTCATCAAGATAGTCATTCAAGAATTCTGTCTTGACATCTATTTGCCAAATCTCATAATTGAGAGTAGAGGTAATGGATAAGAGTATACGGATTGACTTGAGCATGAGTATCGGAGAGAAGGTTTCATTGTAATCGATGCCGTCTTTCTGTATGTTGCCTTTACCTACAAGTCCAGCTTTGTGTGTTTCCACTTTCCCTTCTGTATTTCTATTCTTCTTGTAGATCCACTTACATCCTATGGGTTTAGTCCTAATCGATAAGTCTACAAGTGCCCACACCATATTTGATTTCATAGAATCCATCTAGATATCCAAGACCTGTCTCCAAAGCTTGGAATCAATGTCCTACATAGCCTTCTCATAAGTGAGTGGGTCATCATCCTCATGATTGGTTTTCATATTATAAATACTACGATCATAGATAAAGAAGCCTTGTTTCGTAGAAACTCTCCCACTATGATGGATTCCCCTATACTGTTGATTGTTTGTAGGTTTTTCTACAACTTTCTCGAGAATTAACTTGGTGATTGTTCTACCACTCCCAAAAGTTCCTCGAGTACCACTTTACTTTGAGGCTTAAATTTATCCATGTAGCTTTCATCGAGGAAAGTAGAGTGAGTAGAAACTTTAATCGTATTATCTTTTGGATTGTAGAATAATCCACCCTTTGCTCCTTTCGGATTTCCTACAAACATGCACAATTCTGTTTGTGCATCCAAGTTCTTTGGATCTTTATCTAAAACGTGTGCTGGACAACCCCATATTCTAAAGTGATTTAGAGTGGGTTTTTTCCATGCCATAGTTTATAAGGTGTCTTACAAGAAAACTTGGTTTGCACATCATTCAGAATATAACAAACCGTTAGTATCGTATATCCCTAGAAAGAAGTAGAACGAACCATGTCAAGCAAGGTTTTATTCATTCTCTTAGCTATGCCATTCTGCTATGGAGTGCCTAGTACAGTCAATTAGGATAAAATCTCATTCTCTATGGGGTATCTTAAGAACTCATTGGACAAATATTCTCCATCTTGATCAGACCGAAGATTCTTCATGGATAAATCTAATTGCTTTTCCACTTTCGCACAAAACTCTCGAAATTTATCAAAGGTTTCACTTTTGTGGTGCATTTGATACACATATCCATATCACGAATAGACATCGATAAAATTCACATAATAATCGTAACTTCCTCGGGCACTGATGCTCATGGGACTAATACATCAGTGTGCACAAGTTTTAAAAGTTGGTTGGCCCTGGTACCTTTCGCATTACAAGACCTCTCAATCATTTTAACTTCCAAGCAAGATTCACATTGTGGAAGACTAACTTACTTAAGCATACTTAAGGGACCATCTTTCGCAAGTCTAGTGATTCTTTCTTGGTTAACATAACCAAGTCTTAAATGCCATAGGTACCCCTCATTAGAGTGAGAAGTTTTAAGCTTTTTATTCACTATTTCAGTTTGAAGCATTGAGAATTTATTTGGTTTGATAAAGTAGATTTTATTTTCCATCCATCCATTATAGATTAAAGAACGATTTTTGTTAATAGCAATCCCTTTATTGAATGTCAAGCTATAACCATCATAAAATAAACATGCTAAAAAAATTAAATTCCTCTTAAAATGAGGTACATAAAACCCGTTCTTTAAAAAAATCTTCCTAAAATTATCAAAGTGTAAAATAACTTCTCCCACAGCTTCAGCTGAAACATAACTCCCATCTTTGGTCCGTAACAAGAGGCTCATGTCACGCAGACTTCTCGTTTCATTGAACCCTATAAAGAAACACACACATGGCAAGTGACTCTATAATCAATAACCCAATTGTTAATTGACTTTTCCACTATGCAAGCTTCAACCATAAAGAGTTCCATACATTTGCCCTTTTTAGCTAGGTAATCCAAATACTCCTTGCAACTTGATTTGAAATGCCCTTTTCTGTTTCACAGGAAACATTCGATCTTTTTAGGATCTTTTGACTTCTTAGCCTTCTTCCTATCCACATGAGGTGGAACCGAAGACTTAGTCGGCTGCATTTTTCCCGTAGCTTTCTCTTTCCCCTTACAGGACGAGGGGCTCACAGCTAAGTTTGCCTCAGGTTTCCCCTGAACCGACTTACCACCATTCAGCATCAACTCATATGATTGTAATTCCTTCATGAGCTAAGTCAAGGTAAGCGCCTTGTTCCCAAGTTGTAAGTGGCCCTAAAACTAGCAAACTCCTTGGTTAAGGATTTGAACACTATTTCAATTTTAGTGTTCACATCTAGTTCAAACCCATTGTCCTCTGCTTCTGCAAAGAATCTCATAAGCTTAATCATATTTTCTTTGACTGAAGTGCCAATTTTATGTTGAGAATTCATAAAATTTGTAATAGCGGATTGTAGAGCCAATACGACTTGGCCTCCGAGAAAATCCTCCAAATTTGTCATGATCTATTTAATAGTGTGGAGATTGCAAATATTAATGGTTTAACCACTAGCTCAAAACAAAATACTTTCACCTTTACTCAATTGTCACCCAATGCAGATGCAGATTTCAAATGACAGTTAATACAAAGGCCTATACGACCATTCAGGTACAACTCATAGTCGTACAGAATAAATAAATATCATTAACAATTTTCACATGCAATACACATACAGATTTTTAGTACTCAGTCTTATATCACAAAATAACAATTTAATTCAATCCATTTGGACCCCATAGAAGGCCTGTATTCGTTTCAAATGGCGCTTGTGGCCCGAGGGAAAATTAAATATTGGTCCACACACCCGTGTAGTTTCACACGGCTTGGACAGTAGACCCGTATGGTTCTACATGGCCTGGCACACACTCATGTGTTCACCCGTGCGCCTCACACATCTTGACACAGGCCCGTGTCACTTGCCCATGTGGCCCTAAACCACAAACAATGAGTTACACGGCTTGGACACACGCCCGTGTCCTTGGTCCATGTGAACCCTATACAAAACATTCCCACATATGGTTTGGACACACGTCCATGTCCTTAGCCCGTGTGTCTCTAATTCATGAATAATGAGTTACACGACCATGTGGTTTACACGGCCTACCACACAGCCTAGCACATGATCATGTGGCATCAATAGTCATGTTTCCTGGTGTCCAAAATTCATAGAAAGTCAGGTTTTTGGTACGCACCTGGTATCGATTTGATGTAGGAACAATGCAAAATAACCAAAAAACCTAAAATGATTATCCAATAACCATTTTAACAATTATCGTCAACACACACAAACAATAATGTACAAAACTAACTTTCATGTCGAAACCTTCAACACAATCCTCCTTCGAATTCCTATACTCCCCTTGCTCGTAGTGGCGAAAACAACGAAATTAGTGCGTTAGTGAAATAGTTCTTATAAAATCCTCTCCTAAATAGGAAACCAACAAGAATTAATGGAAGCAAAAAGGAATTTTCAATAGAACTTACCCAGTAACCTTCCAAATTACACAGCAAATAATATACGATCCTCAATTAGTCTCGATAGCCACTTCACGTGCGTAATAAAAAAGAAACAAAAAAGAAATAAGATAAAATATAAAAAACGAAAGAACAAACAACAAAAAAAAAAAGAAAAGAAAGGAAAGTGGAAGAGGAACGCTCACAAAACTGTTAATCTAAAAAGGGAACTAAAATTCCACCAAAAACATAAAAATATTTCCTATTGTGTGTACAAAGACTCAAACATGAAACTTGAAGATACACAAAAGTTTAACTATCAAACCAGCAGGGTCATTTTTAATACAGAATCTTACAGAATTAAACTTTACTCGATAGTTCAATGATAGAGGTTAATTTAGGATAAAATGACAAAACTTTCCAAAGACGCAACTCAAACCTCTAACCTCAAACACATAAATTGAGCACATGACCACAGGTATAGGGACTTAACTGCAATAGAATTCAACAGTCAATATTTACATTTTTGGGACGTTATAAGTATATTTTAATTGTATCTGATAATTCAAATAAGAAATATTATTTTACACCAATGACTACAATTAAAAATATAATATTTAAAAAGGTAATTCAATATTAAATACATAAATCAAGTTCAGCGCATGTGACATTAGAAGCTAATTTTAAAAAATAAGCACCATCTTTTAATTTCTTAATTTATTTATTAGATATAATTCCATCTGTAAAATTAAAAATATTTTACCAATTTAACATTACATTAGTTATGAAAATAGCTCTTAAATCACAAAAATTGTGCCAATGTCATCGATCGCGAATCAAAGTGTGTGACGAATGCACATAGAACGTTCCATGGAGGTTAACTGATTAAATGGGGCTCATTTGACGACTTGAACTGACCCGATTCGTGGAACACATGGAGAAGCCCATCTACTTGAAGCCTTGACGGCCTAATGAAACACTTCAGCAAAACTGGAGTTACCAGGGTAATTATTGTAAATCCTAAGAGATATAGTTATATAGAGTTTAAATCTCTTAGGACTATCATTTTGTAGACAGAAACTAATCTCAACCGTTGATGTAATTCGATCAGTACCGATTGGATCTAGGGAAACTCAACTTTAAATAGTGGTCTTCCCCCTTATTAATCATCCCATTTAAGGGTGAGTAAAACTCAATTCTATTCGAAAAAACTGAAAAAAATTTGAATTTGGAGTTGAATCAATTCATTCGATTTTCGAGTTTGGGTCGAGTTGAATTTTACAATTCGAATAACTTGAATAATTCGAATAATAGATTGGTGTAAATACCTCTTTGGTCACTGTCAATTTTGAAAATGAGCAAACTGGTCTCCCTTAACAAAAATACAAAAAAATCAAAATAATTTTCAAAAATTAAATTATTTATAAATTTTCCAAAATTTATATTTTTACAAAAATTATAAAAATTTTAAATAAATTCTAAAGAATATATAAAGAAAGTTCAAATTTAATTTTTTTTCTAAAATAATAATTTTGAAGACCTAAATAAGTTAATTAATCATTTAATTTTATCATACTAAAGTTTTTTTTTTTTTTTTGCTTTGAAAAAGTTTCCATGGAATTAGTTTACTGTAGGAAGATTTTAATTTGGCATGTTTAATTTTTTAATTTAACTCGAACAATTTCACTCGATTCGACTTGACTCGAATTTCATTTCACTCGACTCGATTAAAAAGTTTCAAATCGAGTTAGGATGATAAAATAAGCCTTGTCAACTTGATTAACTCACAATTTTTTCACTCAATTTAATCAAACTATAACAGCCCATTTTAGGGCCAAATCGGAATAGTGGTTTCGGGACCACGAATCCAAATTAGAAAATTTTATGGTGATAATATTTTAAGGTCTATAGTATGATTGAATGTATGTGTGAAAATTTCGTTAAGAAATTATATCAATAGAGGGTCCAATTTAATTTGTAGGACTAAATTGCAAAAAGTGAAAAATATGTGTTCTAGAAGCTTTGGGTGTCTATTTATTATGATATTTAAATTGGAGGTCTTTATTTAGTAATTAGACCATTATATCTCATGATGGAAAAAATGGACATGGAAGGGTAAAATTTCAAAGTTAGGCATTAAGGGCATTTTGGTCATTTGGTAAATAAAGACAAAATTAACTAAAATAAAATATGTTCATCTTCCTAATTTAGTTCACCATGGCTGAAACTCTCAAGGAAGACATAGCTAGGGTTTTGCCAATTTTCAAGCTTGATTGTAAGCCCATCCTAGCCCCGTTTTTAATAATTTTTACGTTTTTGAAATCCTCGTAACCTAATCTATCTCTTTTAAGGTCTAATTTGAAGTATTAGAAAAGTTTAAAATTTTACCCATGATATACATGCATGTATTTTGATGTCTAATGGTAGAATATGAATGTTAGTTGTGTGATAAACGACTTTTGTTAGGTGATTTTCGGCAAAAATGTCAAAAAGGACCTAATTGCAAAAGTTGTAAAATGTGTGTCAAAATATGTGAATAAACAAAAAATATGGGCTGCTATAACCATGTATAAGGTTCAGCTAGGCTTGGGTTTTGAGAAAATTGAAAACATTTCATTTTACGAGCCTAGGGACTAAAGTGTAAATAAGTGAAAGTTTAGGGAAAAATGTAATTTTGCCATAATATGATCTTTGGACTGAATTGAATAATGTGATAATTAAATGAGCTAAATTTGTTATTATAGATCAAGAAAAATGAGGTTCGGACCTAGATCGAGGGAAAAACAAGGTGTTTGATGATTAGGTCCTTATTTTACTATTTTGTATCGAGGTAAGTTTGTATGCAAATAACGCATTGCCAATTTATGTTTTAATTCTTTAATATCATACAAATTGTATGATTGACCCTTTGGATATATTTGTTAAAGATTTGACAAGTGAGAAATCCCGGTTGAACCTTAGGAATAAAATAGGATACAAATGACATGTCACTAGGAACCCACAAGTATATATGTTTATGTGATTCCAGGTGCTGGTCTTATAAGTCCTACTAGTGGCCGTGTACTCTAGCATATGTTGCAGATACCCAACAGCTGGTGAGAGCAGCACTGTGTAGCTATGCTTTGATCGTCAGCTTGTGTGAGCAGACCCGTGATTAGCTCGAGAACAAGCATAAATGTGAAATGGGATATGTGGTAGCTTTGGCTACATATGTGGCACTTATGTGCAAGATTTCCGAGTATCCGTTAATATTCTAAGTGTTTAATGGGAATGACAAAGATGTGAAAATATGTGTTTGTAAGATGATATGGTACATGTGTGTATGTAAAATTCATATGTATGAATTCTATAAGTGATGATCTTATGGTAAGATTGGGCTTGAGTAAGTAAGCCTATGTGATTTCAATGATAATGTATTATCTTTCCTCATATGAATTTGCATGGTGATTATGTGGTTAAGATTTTTATTATTTGCATATGAACTTACTAAGCTTTTTAGCTTACTCTCTTTTACTTCCCTTGTTTTATAATGTCACCAAGCTAGCACGAGATCGGAGATCATCAGAGACTCGCATCACACTATCAAAAACTGTAACACCCTTTACCCGTGTCCAACACTGGGACATGGTATTAGGTATTACCAGACTTAAACATAACCAACCGTACAAAATCGGCCATAAAATTTCATTCAATTCAAAACTATTCATACACATGTATATCATCCCTTATACGGACATATGAGGCCCTAAACATACATTGGAGGTGGTTCGGGACTAAACCGAAAACTTTGGAACACTTAGAAAATTTCCATGTTTTGGAGAGTCACACACCCGTGTGGGTAGGCTGTGTGGTCATGCATGCTCGTGTGACACGCCCATGTCCTTAACCTGTGTAACTCTCTATTTATGACGTCATCAGCAAAATAGGGTCACACAACCAAGTCACACGCCCGTGTGCTAGGCCGTGTGGCAAATTTAATTTTTGCATTTAAGTTGCAGACTTCACATGGCCTGGGCACACACCTATGTCGTGTCCATCACACGACTGAGGCACACAGCTGTGTCTCTGCCAGTGTTGCCAATTCGAAGTTAAAATGTTAGATGCAGGGGACACACGACCAGACTACACGCCCATGCGGCTGGCTGTGTGTGACATGCCCGTGTGTCTACCCGTATGGACCATTTTGAGGCTATTTTCTGAGTCATTGTCCACTCTCAGTTGCTCACTAACAGGTAAAGTTTCAATGGCACTTAAAAAAGCATAATTGGACACTTAATCATACACAAACAATACATGATCAGGATCATTTCATCTCTACTTATACATGCATAAGACTTCATACTTTGTCAAGACTAATCACACCATCTCACATGCTAATAAACTTCATTCACTTGCTTGCATGCATTTTCATACCAACATATACACACACAAAACTATCATCCTTCATCAAACTCAAGTTTAGTAAGTCACATGCAACATATCATCATTCAACCATCAATAACCATAGGCAATATCACTATGGCATGGGCACATGTATACTTATAGGAATAGGTTTACAACCCAATAATCAATATGAGCCACATCTCATTGCCTTATACAAAATAAATCAATTATCATCATAAGCCAACACATTTGGCTAGACCAATATGACATATAACAAAAAGACCAACTCTCTATACATGCCATACTCAAAATGTTGAAACTAGCTATACCCAATTACTCCAATTGATAGTGTGATCAAGTCTCCGACGTCCTTCGATCCCTGAACTAGCTTGGTGAGGCTAAAAGAAAATGGAAAAGAGAGGGGAGTAAGCATAATGCTTAGTAAGTTTGCAGGTAAATAATTAACAACATTAATCATACAGTATTATACCCATAACATAATATCATTTATCGTAATGTCATAAGTATTATAGATACATTTAAAATCATGCCAGTTATATATTGAACGATAAAACTCACAATCATAATTCATTCATTCATTAATTCACTGCTTATCAAGGTCTCATCGGTTCATAATCTTAATATTTATGAGCGTTGTGTATATACCTATACCCTTTCAACATGATCATACCTTGTCATTTCTTTGAATTATCTTTGGATTACCCGTTGAACCGTTTGGAATAATAAAGCATACTCGGGAATCTTGTACACATAGTACCTTACCAAATCCATATCTCAGACATGGTCTTACATGGAATCTCTCTTTGATGCCAATAGACCAGCTATGGTCTTACACGAAGTCTCACATCGATGCCATATTCCAAATATGGTCTTATACAAAGTCTCATTTCAAAGCCATGTCCCAGACGTGGTCTTACACGAAATTGCATGCCGATGCCATATCCTAGATATGGTCTTATACGGGATCTCAATAACCCTAATGTCATGACATTTGTATCCTATCTATTCCTAAGGTTCAACCAGGATTTTCGAGGTATCAAATCTTCGTCAAATCGTCATCGAGTCATCATTAATCAAATCCAAAAAGACAATTATACAATTCATGCAATATTAAAGCATTAAAAATAAGGTAATGTTGCATTATTTACACACGAACTTACCTCGATACCAAAATATGGCTAACTATTCAATTTAGTCCACAACCTTATTCTTTCCTCGGTTTAGGTCTAGACTCCCTTTTTCTTGATCTATAATAGTAAATTTCACTTATTTAATTATCACATTGTCCAAAACAGTCCAAAAATCATACTTTAAGCCTAGCCAAACCATTTTCATAATTATAGCCGTCTATATTTTTCATTAGAACACACTTTTACTATAATATCCTAAATTTCAGCGATGTCGAAAATAGTGGTTCGAGACCACCAAATTCGACAAATGAACTCGTAGATTATATTATTTAATATTTATGAGTCAAATGTAGCTTTTAAAATATTTTTTAAATAGTAAATTGTGTTTTATAAAGATTTATTTGGTCAAGAAATCGAGAAAAAAGAGGAATCAAGATCTAGGCATTATAAACTGAGCCATAAATATTTTTATGCATATCTACAGAGTGTCAATAAGGTAGTATTAAAATTTCGTTAGAAAATTTTGACGTTTGGGTGGTTAATTAAATAAAAAGGAATAAATTGCAAAAGTGAGAAAAGTTTTGTTGCCCAAGAGTAAATACTCAAAATTTGAGGGGTTAAAGTGTAAATATGAAAAATTTAAAGGACCAGTAGTGCAAATATTTTATGGATGGAATGATCTAGAAACTAAGGAAAATTGATGAATTAGGACCAAATTCAATAGGTGAAGAATTATGAGGGACTAAATTGCAATTTTACCAAATTAAGTGATGACTCAAGAATGAAATTTTAAAGATCACAAAGGGAAAAATGGCTAATTGGAAGAGAGAGAAATCTAGAAAGTAATGATGATGTTGGTGATATTTTAAAATTATTTAATTAGATAATTATTATTTGTTTAATATTTTAATAAGATATTTTTTTATTTTTTTATTTTATTTAGTCTACATATATGTGAATGTGTGTAGAAGAAAAAAAAGAACACACCATCCATCATTTTCCATGCATTTCATGTTAGAAGAGAAAAGAAAAAGAAAGTTTTTCTTTCTTTACAATTTGGTCCCTCCACCAAAAATTCACCATTTTCACCTAGAAATCAAAAGAATTTCCATAACTACCAAGAGAGAAAATGTTAAGGAGACTATGGAGAGTTAGAATATCAAGTTGGAATCAAGAAATAGAAGCTGGAGGAGAGAGAAAATCAAGTTAAAGATTGAAATGAATGGGAAAGGTAAGTACATCAAGATTTCAATATATTTTTAAGTTTGATATTATTGAAAAAGTTGTTAATGTAGAGTTTCATATATATAGCTCTATGTTCTTGATGTGTTAGTGAAGAGAAAATAAGAGAAAGTGATGGGAAATGGTGTAGAGAAAGGAAATAAGGGTGTTATAAACTTAGTAATTAATATCTTGCTAAAATAGTTTTGGATAGCAGTAGTAGCCTAACTTTGAAAAATCACCAAAAATGGTATAAATTGAATTAGAAGTTGAATGAGATAAGGAATTAAAGCTTATTGAGTCTATTTTCATATAAAAGAAACAGAGTAAGTAAAGGAATCTGTATTCTGAGATAATTATATTTTTGTGAGACTAGTTTAGAATGATTTCGAGATCCCCTGTTCTGACTTGGAAAAGTCATTAAAAATTGTAAAAAAATAATTTTGGGACATAATTTAGATGGTTGGATTCCTTAATGAGTCTATTTTAAGAAACAAAAGAGAACATCATTTGAATTCTATACAAATAGACAATTAAATTTTAGCGAAGAGTGGTCAGAACTATCAAATAGCGAAATATGGGAGACTTTAATGAATAAACTGTACTAATTGGCTAAACCAAAAAAATTCTGAAAATTTTATGGTAAGAAGATATGTGAGTCTATTTTCATGGAAAATTAATGGATCATAATTTGGAGTTCTGTAGCTCAAGATAAAAATAATTTAGTAATTATGACATGGATGGATAGCTTGAATATGCATATAAGTAAATAGTGAAAATTATAGATAATGTTATTTACAAGTGTGTTATTTATATTAAGGATGTGGGATGGAGTGGAGGAGGAGAAAAAAATATATATGAATGGCTTGTGTATAAATTGATCACATGCTCACTATAATCAATAAATGTTGAACTAGAAATGAGATAATATTTTATTTGGAATATTTATTATGAAATTATGATTATCGTTATAATACAAAAATCGAACTTGTGAGTTATATGGTTAAATTTTAGTGAATATCGAAATTGGACTCAATAAGTGATTTGTCAATTTATATTGTGATTGGCAGGAAGAATTAGTCAATTACATGTTCATAAATTGTTACACATATTTGTTTGAAATACGAGAAAATGTTGGTAATTGATACATGGAAATATGAGACTATGATATATAAATATGGAATATGTCTGATGAATGAGTTCATTTGTGATTATATATTTGTACACATTGAGTGTACCTTCTGAATGAATTGGTATTTTAAATGAATTAATGACAAAAGTTCTGATATGAAATAGTCTGAATTCGGAATGAAATATTATGAAATGTATTTGAAATACATTAATATGTCTTGTATATGTTATTTGTGTTTATGATGTGGCAAGTAAATTTGTATGTAAGTAATGTATCGTTTTAATTACATTTTCATATTTTGATAGAATTTATAAAATAACACTGAATATTTGACGTAATTGATAAAGTATCGAAAAGTAAGATAATTTTCCGGTTGAACATTAGGAATAGAAAATGGATATTAAGGACCTGTGTGGATATCTAAGTGAAATACACCCATGGCACCTAAGTGAAACAAGTCTATGGTATTGTGCCAAGTGATATAAGTCCATGGCATCTAAGTGAAATAAGTCCATGGCATTGTGCTAAATGTGATTAGCTCGAGAGCGAGCCTATGTGATCTATGTGAAATAAAGTAGCTTTGGCTACAAGTGTGGCACTATGTGAGATGTCTTACTGTATCCATTATTATTCTGATGTGTTCAACAGGAATTGAATTAAAAATGACTAAGTGAAAATGAATGTGATTATGATGATGATGATATTTGTACATGGAATTTATTGATGGATACGTGCATCCATGAATATAAAATTATATACCTTGAAAGTATTACATGTATAACGATGGTATTTCGAATGGTTTAATAAATAAAGTTCCAACATGGAATAATCTGAGCATGAGATAATTAATTATGAAATTAAACTTGAAATACATGGAAATCATATTTATTTGACATATTGAAGTATGACATGGAAAATACATGTATGAAAACTTACAAGATAATTATGCATATTTAGGATTATGAACTGTCACACAAAATTCATGAAAATGATGGTACATGAAATATTGATACAATGAATTGAATGATTTATGTTTATGAAGAAACGGTAAGAGAATGGTATGCATCATGATATATAAATATGTAACTATCTCTAATACATGATATATGGAAATTGTGTAAGTTGTGATGAGCAATAAACTCAAATGTAATATGTTGATAAAAAAAAGTTTATCAATATTGAATTTATAGGAAATATGTTCAAGTATATTAACAACTGTTATTGTTGTTGATGATGATGATGCTTAGACAAGTGCCAAATTTCTGGTTAAATGGTAAAATGAAAATATATTGTGTTCGTGGAAGAGTGGTGAGTTTTAAGTTGTGAAATTCTCTTATAAAACAAATTATCAAAATTTGTTCTAAAAAAAATTTGGTAATGTCTTGTAACCCTATTCCGATGACGGATTCGAGTTAGGGACGTTACATTTACTACATTTTATAAACTTTTACAAATAGGTCCTTTTGGACATTTTCACCAAAAATGACTTAGTAAAAGTCATTTATTACACATCACACTTTCATAATCTACCATGAAACATCAAAACACATGCATGTCACACATGGGTAAATTTTTTAACATGAACTCTAGCTCGAATAAATGGTAGAAATAGGTAACTCGGGTTATAAGGACTTAAAAAATGTAAAGAGCATTAAAAACGGGGATAGGATACACTTACTATCAAGCTTGAAAAGTGAAGAAAACCTAGCTATGGCTCCCTTAGAATTTTGGCACCCACATGAGAAAGATGAGCAAATTTTGACTTCCTTTTCCCTTTTTATTCATTTATTAACCAAATGACCAAAATGCCCTTTTTACTAAACTTTCAAAATTTATTCATGCATGCCCATTTTTGTCCAAAAATATAGAAATTGGGAAAATTTCTATTTAAGGACCTCTAATTAAGATTCCAATGCAATTTCATACTTAAAGCTTTTAGAATTTCATATTTTGCAACCTTTAAATTTAGTTCTAAAAGTCAAATTGGACACTTATTCATAAAATTTCTTCATGAAACTTTCACACAATCATGCAAACATGTCATAGACCTAAAAAAATCATAAAATAAATATTTCTACTTCAGATTTGTGGTCTCGAAACCACTATTCTGACTAGGCCCAAAATCAAGATGTTACAAAACATTATTTTGGGGTATTGATGATTTTAGTATTTTGAAAGTATGGCATGTATAGGGGACTTGGTCATTTTGTTATGTGTCATATTTGATTTAGCCAAACATGTTGGCTTATTGGTTGAAAGTTCATTTTGTGTAAGGCCATTGGAAATTGGCTAATGTTAGCTATTTATCTATAATCATATGAAGATGCATTTCATAGATGTGGAAATTTGCATGGTTTCGGTTGATGATAGGTGATGTTTAAGTATGACAAATATAGCATGAGAATGATGAGTTAATGTCTTGGTTGTGGATATTTGAGTACTTAATTATGCTATGTTTTGCACCTATGATCTGGCATTCATGTGTATGTGTAACAGGGTGGCAAATGGCTTGGTAAATAGCCCTCATTTTGTCCACATGGGCAGACACACGGGCGTGTGTCTAGGCCGTGTGTGACACACGATCTGCCCAATGGGTGTGTGTTTAGGTCGTGTGCCCTACACCTTAATTTTGAGAAACAAAATGCTTAGTATGGAGCACACGGGCAAAGATACGGGCATGTGTCTCAGCCGTGTGGACGGCACGGCCTTGAACACGGGTGTGTGCCCAGGCCGTGTGAAGTCTGCACCTATTTTTGTGAAATTAATTTTCCACACGGCCTAGTGACATGGGTGTGTGCATTAGCCATGTGAACTCAATTTGGTCATGAGTTACAAGTCAGAGAGTTACACGGGGTAGTGACACAGGCGTGTGTGACCACACGGCCTGCCCATACAGGCATGTTACATAACCATACGGGCATGTGACCTCTATATAGTGGAAATTTTTCCAAGTTTCATAAAATTTTCTAAAGTTCTCAATTTAGTCCCAAACCGCTTCCAATGTATGTTTTGGGCCTCATAGGCTCGTATTAGGGACTCTATGATGGTACGTGAATGATTTTAATTTGGATGAAAATTTATGGCTCGATTTTGTATGTTTGCCCGTGTTTAAGTCTAGTAATGCCTCGTACCCTATTCCGATGTCGAATACGGGTGAGGAGTGTTACACAAACGCTCACCCCTAATCTTATTGATAGTTAATGAATATATTTGAGAGCATTTACTTAAACACTTGGTGTGCATTTCTTTCTTGTGGTTTTTCTATTTAATTCAAGTTCCTTTCTCATTTGAGTTGCCTTGGTATATTTCGGTGCCTTAGAGAATTTCCATAATAATTCTTACTTTTTGAGACTTAGGCTAACTTTAGACAGATTTGAAGCAAAAAAATCGCTTAAGGCTACATGATTTGTTAGACTTAAGTTTTAACCTTGTGAGATTAGTTCATACTTAGATCTTGATTTAGGGTGGGGTTGGATGAGTGGTGCGTTTACCTACGATTAGTGTAAAAATTGTGGTGGTGGCAAGATTAGATTATGTAGCGTGAGACAAAAAGTAAACTAAATGCACAACACAGCACCCGATCGCCCATCCAAACCCATCTTTAATCTTCCACCTACACTTTTTTTAAGCTGAATGACTAAACATGCATAAATGTGTTTAAACCCATAAGTTTTTTGTTATTATAATAGTAATAGTAATAGTAATAGTAATAGTAATAATGTCAATTAAGCTAAACATCAACCTAATATTTGTAAGAAAATATTTTTCCTATTTTCCAATGTTTGATAACCTCTTCACTCCTTTCCCAACAACCTCTCTCCGGCACTAATCTGGTATCTTGCCATCTCCTTCTCCGATAAGTACCCACATCAAAAAGGGGAAGTTAAAGCCCTTTCTTTTTTAAGATTCTATTTGTCTCTCCACATAGAAAAGAAAAACCAAATAAGTTCATTAAAATCATGAAGAAAAAAGCATTTTTTATATTATGTTTCTGAGTTTTCTCTACTTTTGTGTTTTTTTAATATCTTCCGTCAATTTTGCTTCTACGTTTATTTCTTCCGCCATTAAAGCAGCGCAAGTAGAGCTCGCTAGAAAAAGTGTAGTAGTGAATTTGGAGAATTTCACCCAATTTCTCTATCATTTCAAATTCAATACCAAGATTTACCAAAAAATTGAGCATAGATATTAAGTCAATAACACTTACAGGTGGCCCAAAGAAGAATTTCCTTACAGGGGTAGCTAGGGAGCTCGCCCTGTTATAAGGAGGAAAATTTTTTACTTATTCTTTATAAAATTTTAAATTAATAAAGGTAAAATTATATTTAACATCTTTAAAAATGATAAAAAAAATTTAATTTAATTTTATAAAAATTATAAAAATATTAATTATTAAAATATTAAAATTATAGTAAAAATTATAATTTAATTTCAGTGTCTCTTAACAAAATTTTTACTTTGCCCTGATTACCTAGTCTTTGTTTATACCGGAAACGAAGGGAACATTGAATGGTTGGCTCAAAATATTAAAATGTTTACTGATTTTTAATTAATATTTAAATTTAATTGTTTAAATAATTAATGACAAGAAATATTTGGCCGGTTATGAAAACATTATTTTGTGTTTAGTTGATTGAAAACAGTTTTCGGTAAATTTAATAAAATTTATTATATAATAAAATATGATTATATTATTTTTCAGTAACCGTTTTCTGAAAACAGTTTTCAATAAATCAAACAGATCTTAAAGCTTAATTAACATCTTTCTTTGATTTATAGAAGTTGAAATAAAAAATAATTATTAGAACTATCAAAATGTATTTGGCCAAACAAATTAATTGACTTTTTGAGTCTTGAACTTGGTAATTTATTTTCACGTTAGGCTTGAACTTGGTAATTATTTTTACATTAAAGTCTGACTGTTTTTTATCCAAATTAATTCCTAAATTTATCAATTGTTCTCATATTAGAGTCTGAACTTTTCTTGTCCAAATTAAACCATAATTTTTTTTTGAAAACCCTAAAGTTCATGCTCCAATTAGGAAACAATTATCCAGTTTAACAGCTAACTTGAAAAAAATAAGACTTAAACTCAATGTAAAAATAATTACTTAGTTCAAGTCTCAATATAAAATAATTTTTAAATTAAAGCCCAAATAATGATTTAACCTGTAAAAGTAAGTAGCAAAATGTTAGGACTAAATTTTGTCTAAAAGGTCGACTGAGTCTTAGCTTAATTGGCATAAACATTGTTGTCAATATAGAAGGATATAGGTTTGAGTGTGCTAAAATGTATTATCCTCCTATTCATGGGTTAAGGAATGGGTTAAGGAATTGATATGGATAGTTCTAGACATTATATCAAAAAGAACAAATATAATCAAAACTTATAATAAAATTATTAAAAAAAAAATCTCGCCTAAAAGACCTCATCTAAAGCTAATTGCAGAATTGATTAAATTTCGTATGATAACAATAAATCACAAAATTTAATAAAACAGATAGAATAAATATAAATTAACACACCATTCTAATGACTATTAGGTAAAGTTTAATAAATTGAAACACAAATTTTTTATAAGAGAAATGTAATTACAATGATATAAAATTGATATGATTTTACATTTTTTTCATTTTTTTTATATTTAGTATTTTAATAATCCCTCCTAAATGATGAAATCTATATTCTTTAGTCTTTTAATCTTAATTTTAACTATTATGTGACAAAATTTAATAAATTAAAATTTTAATATTTAATTTAACCTTCAAACAATATCATTTTTCATTATCCATGACATTCTCCCCTACCCATTCTCGCGACGCCCTCATTGCATCCTCAGAATGGAATTAGTTTGACTTGTCTCGGAACTATCTCAATGCCTCAACTAAATCTAAGCTAGTCTTTTAGTCCACTAGTCCTACTTTTCGAAACATTTTCCTCAACTTATATCTCTTTTGTCACCTAACTCGAACCATTTCTCTTTTTTGAACATCTCGTTTGCAAGAGCCACCGTTCTTGCTTGCCCTATTGTGACTTGCCTCGATTGGGGTACCTTTAATCTTTACAAATTGGCTTTGACACAATCACATTAAACACCAGGTTAATCTTGATTCTTGCCACTAACTCTAACTTATAAGCCCCTCAGCTTACCTGCTTCAGAACTCTGAAAGGGCTCTTGTGTCTTTGCCAAGTCAACAGGAAGTCATAATGTAAAACACTAGATAAGAGTTTGAGATGTACATCGCTTATAGGATTGACTCTATCCAACTTCCTAGTTTGCATCACCACTTTTTTCCCAAAGTTTGATGCACAACCCGCCTCTCTCCTAGGTGGTAGCCCTATTGATGACTCAATAGGATTCATATCGATTTTCTATCCCTCTAACATTTCCAAAAGCGGCTTTGTAACACTCTAGTCTACCAAGCTAATATTCCCACTACACAGAACATCCTTGGCTAGTTAGATTGCCAACAATACATTGGTTCCATCCCATATGTCTCGACTCACCAACACAACGCATTGTTGTTGTCGAGTATCCAATATGCATATAGGATCATGTAAAGGAACCAACAGAGCATTAATTTTGTCAAGAAAATTCAAGCTAAGAACGAAGTCCTAAACATCCAAGTGAATTACATCAAAGTCTTCCTTACCTTTCCATAGACCAATCTGTAGCTCAACTCTTTGTGCTACTCCTACAGTTGGGACCTCATTGGAATTTATCGTCTTAATCTTCTTGGTTGCTTTTATAACCAAGAGATTAAATGTAACACCCCCAAACCCAGCCCAGACGTTATGGCTGAATCCGGTGGTGTCACATTGAAGGGTGACTCGTATAAATCATATACTTGGAAGACTTTGAAGACATTTGTTCGTCCGTGGTTCGAATAAGGGTTTATTTTCAAAATAGTTTTGTTAGAAAAATAACTTAGTTTAAAACGTGTTCATTAGAAGGTTCGCTTAATCAAAATATTTACGTGAGTTTGAGTAAAAGCTTTGAGTTTATAAGTTGAAAACCCAAGTGTACATATCTTGTTAAATTATAGCGAAAGCTCATGTTTTAAGAAAACGTTCAGATATTTATGTTGATTTAGAAAACATGTTTAATTTTAGAAATCCCATTTGAGTTTGACAATTTAGCAGTTATAATAATAAAATCCAAATATAAAATCATACCGAAGATAAAAAGCCTTATTACAACCCAATAAAAATAATTTAAAATAAGGTAAATAAATATAACTACTGATCATTTAAAAGAGTTGCAGTGTAGCCACCTCCGAGTCCCCTCCATCGTCGAGCCGCCTACTGAGGGTCACCTGAAAAATTAAAAAGAGGGGGTGAGTTTACGAAAACTCAGTGTGTACGTCCCTCGACAGACACATAACATGCAATAAACAATTTGGGCCTAAGCCCTATTCAATAACGGTGGCCTCTAGCCTTAGCCCATAATGGCCTTAGTTGGGCCCGAGCCCATATCACAAAATCAATATGATTATGCAATGTGCAATTTCCCATAACCAACCCTGTACACCCCCTTCCAACCCTACACTCCTGTAGGGAAATACTCGACCCACCCATCCTTATACACCCGTTGTAACACCGGTTGCGACACCACTCATCGTTGCAGCAGAGCTGCTCGTGGCTTAAAGCCTTCGTTGTAGCACCAGTTGCGACACTACTCATCATTGCAGCAGAGCTACTCGTGGCTTAAAAGCCTTCGTTGGATCCACAGTCGTCAAGCGACCGTGCGACCCTCATATACACTTCCGCCAATCATAACCCAACCTACATGCAACAAGATATCAAATGAATGCAACAGATACAAATTCATAATATAGCATACAACATCATATAAGTAACACATAGGGACATTTCAGTCATTTTGCCCTTAGGGGCATATTCGTCATTTTTCACCTAAAAGCATATTGATCATATCTTATTGTGGGCTCAAGTACACGGTCTGGCTCATTAACACATTTACAGTTATTCACTGAGTATTACGCCAATTTTGTAAGTGTTACAAATCCATTGGGCCCAAAAGCCCAATACGTAGCCCAAATGGGGCCCATACACTTCTATGGCCCGTTAGGCCCAATTCTACCAAAAACCATGTAATTAGCCTAATCGGCTCGTCAAAACTTACTAAACCATACATTTTACTCGCAAAGGACCTACGGGCCCATTTGGCCCATTTCTGCCCTGTTGGTCAAACGGTGGCCCGAGTCTATGGAATCGCCCACGGAGCCTCTGCTGTCATATCGGTATCTCCACACGAGTGTTCACACGCTCGTGTGGTTACCGATGTCAACCTTTTAGCTTTTTGGCTTTTTGACTTTTCGGCTTTTGCCGATTCTTCGTGTGTGTGGTGTATGTACACACCTGATAAAAAAACGCGCTACGATCTCCTTAGCACGAACCTACAATCAATATCACCCTTCAATTAATCATATGCTTAACAATTGTCCTTTTTGAAAATCTGAAATCTTACCATTAGCCTTTCCTTGTGCGATAGGCCCTAATAGCACTTTCTTAGTCACTAACCGCGATTAACTCCAAGATCTGCGTTAAAGAACCTTAACTATCAAAGGCTGTACAACCAAGTGATTTGCATCCATCAAAAGTCACTCTTAAACAATCCCAACCATATTCGGTCAACCATTAATCCAAGAATATAGATGAGTATACTTACCGATTGACTAGGGACCTTACCACACCAAAACCCAGAGTGCGATAAAAGTAATTCATCAAGGAAACAACAACGATTTGGTAGAGAAACACAAGGGTTCGGCCTAGTCAAGAGAATGAATGAAAGACATAATGAGGGGTTTCGGCTATGAGAAGTTTAATGGAGAAAAAATAATAAGGAGAGTATGCCTTTCCACACAAAGAAATATATAGAAAATCAAGGCTACGATTTAGAAAAGAAAAGAAGAACAACAAATGAAAATACCAAAAGAGAACCTAATACTTTTTCCACTATTCCGGCATTAGGCAAGGAAGAAAATACAAATCAAGAGAATTGGAAAAAGAATTCCACAAGGATATGCAATAGAAATAAATGGAACAATAGGTGTTTTCCTTCCACAGTCGGCACCTTAAAGCTATTACCAAAATTAAATTTCCTTAACCCCCATTCTACTGAAACTTTGTCACCAAATTAAATTCCTTCTTCATCCAAATCCATACTAGCCTTATCCTTATCCCATAACCTTGATTTAAGCCATCCACCAAATTTGATTTAATTTCAAATTCCTGCCCACCGAATAGCAACTGCGTCAACCCCTTGGTGTTTCGGTCCAACACCAGTTCCTCCTTACGTGTAACAAAATAATTCTTCCCATTTGAGCATGGGACCCCTCAAACTCCAGACCTCACTACCGTCCGCGCCTCACCACACACTGCTAGCCACTGCATCGTAACTCTTCTTATACTATAATACGATCATAATTAATTATAACACTTACCTGCTGAAGCCCTGGTTATTTAAGAAAAAAACCAAAACTTCGCCAGCCCAAGGGTTCGAACTTGCGCCTTCACGGATCCTCTAGCATGCTGCAGGCCACTACACCCCAGGCGCTCTATGTGACATAATCCATCTTCAACTCCTTTTAAAGCCTATTAAAGCGCAGTCAGGTTATTCGAAAAAAAATCTAGAAACATTGCTGCTATCCAGATTCGAACCTCTATTCTCATGACTGCTCTAAACGTCCCTTGCCACCATGCCACTTATCATATTTGTGTCATTTTTCCTCCCCAACTCAATATAAGGTATTTAGGCCACACTCCAAGTTCACTTAAAAGAAAAACAAAACAACTTGTGCGAGCAAGGTCTCGAACCCAGGCTCTATTCCATGCTTCTAGTGCCTTTTGCCACTAGGCCAGGCGCATCCTTGTGTCGTGAATCAGCCCCAACTAATTATAAGGCCTAAACGCTGGCCTTCATACTAACATATGCGCAACAAAATTTTTGCCAAGGCCAGGACTTGAACCCCTGACTACAAGCTTGCTACCAATGCCCCTGGCCACCAAACCACCTACTTCCTTGTGCTATCTTTTAATCAAAAATATTTTTAAAGCCTTCCAACTAACGCCTACCTCACTTAAGGGTAAAAAATTTTTTTCGCTAAAGTCCTAGTTTGAACCCTGGACTTTTCCAACACTCTCAACTCTCCCTAAATCACTGAACCACTAAACTAAACATGTAATTTATAATAATTTTATTTTGCTTGCAAAACAAAAATCTAATTTTTTTCGACACACGAAGCCCATCTCTTCTAGGCCCAAAATCTAGGGCATTACAACAAGTTTACCCACGACTTTCTTTGATATGAACAAGTCTAATGCTCCCGTATCAATAAGCACACTCTTTCTTTGACCTACAATGTTGATGTCCACATACATAAACCCTTTCTAATTGCGATCCCTCTTCGCTTTCACAAAATTGAGTATCATTGACCTAAGCTTTAATGTCTCACTCTTTGGCTTTACTTCTTCTTCTTTAGTGGCTATAAATTGCTTAAATCACTCTCGACAATCTCGCATCTAATAGGGACCACAACATAAGAAGAACTTCTTGGTTTCAAAAGAATGGACGATTAAATCAAGTCTCATCGTTACTTTTTCTAGATCATCATCCCCTTTGATGGTAGAAAATCACAGATTTCTTTGGACAGTCCCTCACCATATGTGGACCATCACAAAAGAAGCATTTCATTAGCCTATTCAGTTTGTTGTTAGGCTTCCACTTGCCATTATGTGATTTCTCATTCCCACTAGTCTTATTATTTCCCTCATTGCCATTTTTAACTGGTCCCCTTTCCTCATGGTCTCCCCTACGATTGCCAATCTCTTTTGGGCTTACTTGTCTTTCCTTGGACCAAGCTCAACAAAGGACTCTGCCTTAACCATGGCTATGGTAAGTTCAGTCATTCCTTGTTGGCACAACTCTTGTTTTGCCCACGGCTTTAACCCATCCTCAAACTAGTAGAATACTTTTTTCTCACTCAAGTTAGAGATTTGAAGAATCAATTCGCTAAAGTCTTTTACATACTATCATACAATGCATTGTTGCATAAGCTGACACAACTTAGTCCGAGTGTCCTCCTTGACATATTGTGGGTAAAACTACTTCTTTAGTTCTTTTTGCAACTCCTCCCAAGTCCTAATTGTCATACCACCTTATTTTTCATCTATGGAACTACAACGCCACCACAATAGAGTGACATCAGTGAAATAGAATATAACAATATTTACCTTAGTGGCATCATCCTTGATGCCTATCGTACATAAGTACTATTCTATCCTTTAGAGAAAATTATACACATCCTTTACAAACCTTGTCCCCTTAAACTCTTTCAATTTGGGAACATCCATTTTGTACTGTTTAGGAACTGAAGCCACCAATCTCTTTCCCACAACAGCTTTGCACACAATAAGCTTTCCCTCAAGCTCCTGAATTTTTTATATCATAGCCTCAATTTCCCCTTTCAAAGTCATGAGCAGAGCTTCAAGAGCATCATTTTTCTTTGTCAACTTCTCAATTTGATCATCCATAGAGACATTGAGTATCTCGCTCATCGCATCCCAATTGGAATTGAAAGCCTTTGCTAGATAGTCCCTAAGCTGCTCTCTCATCGTGTCCAACTCATCGATGCGTCCCTCAATTACCTCAAGTGTTTGCTTCACACCACCCATGAATTCCTTGAGATTGATCACACGACCTTTCAAATTCAACATAATATTCCTTGATCTATTTCCTACCCTTCCTAGCACGGGTCTTCATCGAGACATTCTACCTGTCTCCTCCTTTCGTCATCTTAATTAGAACCTTCAAACATTGATTGCACCACATGCTTGCACTAGGGCTGAGAATCAACACTCGCTTTAATAATTTAAAAGTGGCTTTACTACAAGTGTGACAAGTCGGTTGTAATATTTGTAGCGTTACAATAGAACACCTAAGTATTCTAAGGATTAAACCTATGGGATTGTCAAATTGGTAAATGTGTTATCAAGTTAATTACAAGTTAAGCAATTATTAATCTAATTGAGTAAGAAATTCTTAGTGCATATATCAAATTAAAAAATAGGAATATCAAACTAACTTTCTTCCTTTTTTACTAGAATAATGCAAATGGATTGAAATGATGGTTGAATGGGTCATGGGTTACTAACTAAGCTAATAAGCCTATGGTGATTATAATTTTTGCTACTCCTAATTAGGAATCTCATCTCAGTCTCATCCTGACTAAAAGATACCACCTAAAATCTCCTCTCAATCTCACTTAGGAATATAGAACTCCTCTCGGTCTCACTATTTGGTGCAAGTGTATCAAAGTCCTACACGATAAAGTCTCCTCTCGGTCTCGTCTATCTAAATATTCCACTCGAGGCATCAAACCACCAACCAAGGCATAGATGGCAACTTAGTTAAGTAACCCACTCATCAATCAAGCAATAAAACAATTCAACACATAATTAAACTTAAATTCGACACAAGCATTTTAACAAACACATAGTAAACTTAAAATACAAAAGATAAGGGTTGAGAAAATGCTCATTAATAGATAAACATCTAATGAAACACAAGTGTTTAATACATCTCTATCCATAATGTTCCTTGGAAAATGAAGATATAAAAATACTACAACAAAAATAAAAGCAAAATGAAAGAAGAAGAGAAAAGAAAAAAATGAAAACCTAAACTAAGAACTATGAAACTAAGGAGAACATGTTCGATCAACAAAATCTGAAATTCAATTTTTGTAAATTAGTATTGATAGTCTACTAACATTTAACCTAACATTGACCATTATGCCCTTAAATGAAAAAAAAACTTAAGCTTGTTTAGACATAAAATTGCCCCTACAATTTTTCACTCGTCAGGCAGCGGTATCGCGAAACTTAAGTTTTAATATTGCGATACCTAAAATAGTCTTGAAATTGGAGGTCTTGGGCAATCTCGATATCGCGATAACCATCATTGGTATACGATTTCACTAGAGTTGGCCACAATTCTCTTCACTTCAAGACTGTCATGGATATCACAACTTTCATGCTTTAGTATCATGATACCCCTCTTCTGAATGATGATTTCTTCATGTTTGGGCCATTATTGACTCCCTACATCACTTAATCATATCATTAGATCCCCCATGGCACGTTTGGTCAATTTGGGTCTCAAAAAAAGTGTAAAACTAAACAAAAACATTTATTAATGGTTAAAAATTAAAAATTAAAAAAAACATATCAAAGACACTTAAATTGCTTGTGAATAAGCTCATTTAGTGTATTGGAGAGACCGATTTTATGTATCAAATTACGACAGATCTTGTAATAGCCCTTTTTGAGTCAGATCGAAATAGTGGTCTCAGGACCACAAACCGAATCAAATTATTTATTTTATTATTTTAATAATTTTTACAGCATGATAGAATGATAGTATAAAAATTTCGTAAAGAAATTTTACCGTTTGATGCCTAATTCGATAAAAAGGACCTAATCTCATAACGCATAAAATATGAGTTCTATTTGTTAAATGCATTAATTAGCTATAAGATTTAAATGTTGAGCACTTTCATGGAAATTATACCAATTGAATTATAAGTGGAAAATATTATGCATGAGTTAGGCGAAATTATAATGTTTATTAAAAAGTTAAATGAGTAAATTAGTAAATTATGTTTATTAAATAAAACAAAAGAAATGTTGTATTCATCTTTTTCATGTTTGTATTGAAACTAGAAGAGAAGAAAGCCATTGTTAAGGTTTTCATTCAGCCAATGGAATTTCCTTGATTAAGGTACGATTTTAGCTCAATTTTAAATGATTTCTATGTTTTTGAGCTCGTTACAGCTCAATCTAGCTAGCCCGTAACTTCATTTTTGAAACTGTTATTGATTTTGAATTTTGCCATTGTTGAATACTAGTATATTTTGAAGTTTCTTGTTAGATTATTGATGGGTGTTGAAAGTTATACAAGTTTTATAAAATAATTTTTTTGACAAAAATGAGAATTAGGGATTAAATTGTGAAAGATAGAAATGTTGTGGTTTAAAATGTGAAATAAATGAAAATATGGGCTGCTAGTATTAAGTAAGAAATTCGGCTATACATGGGCTATGTTTAAATTGCATAAATTTGCCATTCTATGTAAAAAGGACTAGATTGCAAAGTAGCTAAAAGTATAGGGGCAAATGTGTAATTTGCCAAATATGTGAATTATGGATTAAATTGAATTGAATAGTTACTGAAAGTACTAAATTTGATAATATATAGATCAAGAAAAATAATTACCGAAATTAGATTAGGGGAAACGAAAGGTAGACGAGTAGACAACGATTATTCAAACAAATACGAGGTAAGTCCGTATAAATAGAATTGAACCTTTAAATATATGTACTTAATTGTGTTGAATGTTTGTGAATTGAGAAATTGATAAATATGTGATTATTGGATGCCTTAATGATGGAATTGAATATACTGAGTCCTGTTTGAACCGTAGAAAGTTGTGGGACACAAGTGACATGTCACTAGGGTTACCGTTTTGGTGGAGTTCCTGCATTTGTTGTAGACTCACCACAGCTCGTATGAGCTTACCAATTTAGCTCTTATGAGCTTACCGTTCAGCTCTTTGGGGCTTACCATTTCAGTTCTACAGAGCTTACCGTTTAGCTCGATAGAGCTTACCGTTTACTAGCTCAGGAGGAGCTTACTGATCATGGCTCGAAAGAGTAAAAATGATGATGAATTGACGGATTACCGATTTATACACTTAGTGTGTATCACGCGAGTATCCCTCGATATTTCATTAGGTTCAACAGGCATTATACTATTATGAATTATAGAGATTATAAGTACATGAGTTACATGAATTATATGGATTATATGTTACATGAGTACATGAATTATAATGATGATTTGTTACCTAAGATATACAATTTATATAGATGAAATGTGACATATTTATATAGAATGTATATATATGAAATGAGAGATGAATTGGATGTTATATAGACATTACATGTTTGGTTTCATCCTTGTGAGTGGATGAATATGTTGTTGTTAAGTGACTAACTTGTAAATGAATGTTGTGAATAGGCATTTTGGGGAAAATGAGTTGGTTTTAATTTGCTTTAATGCTAAATGTGATATTGGTAAGTTTAATTATATATTATACGGGCTTACTAAGCTTAATGCTTACTCCATTTTATTTTCTATGTTTATAGAGGTTCGTTAGCTTGCTCAATTTGGCCAAAGTCAGAGATTTGCTATCACACTATCTAGACGGCTTTTCGGTACCTTTGGAACTTAAGAAAAATATGTAAATATGGCATGTATATGCTAGTTAATAGGTTGAAATGTATGGTTCTTTATGCTATTGATTTTGGTACAAATTTTGTTGTATAACTAAGCCATGTGATATGGCTTAGGTTGGCTAATGTTTGGTTTGGTATATATGCATTTTATGATATATCCATATTATGACAAATGTGATGAATGATGTTTGAGTATTAAACTTTGTTGGTTTGGATGATGTTATATGGAATTTTGGATGAGTTATAAAATTGGTTATATTGATGTATTAAGGTAATTTTAACATGTTATAAGGGTATGGAATTGGTAAATGATTTAGTTGGTTATGAAATGGTATAAATGTGTATGGATTTGGCGAAATTGGTTACTTAATTGAATGTGTTTTTGGTACCATTTGATTGCTTATAGGTACATGAAGATTTGGTATGAAAAGTGGCTTAAACCAAGCCTATTTTTGTGCCACACGGTCTGAGCACACGGGCATGTGTCTCAACCGTGTGACCGCTGTACATTAGATAATTAAGTCAATGAGTTACACGGCATAGACACATGGGCATGTCTATTGGCCGTGTAAGGCACACGGGCTGGCACACGGGTGTGTGGTTGGTCGTGTGGCCAAGTTACTATACCCTACAATTTTTGACATGGCTAAGCACAAGGTCCAAACACTGGCGTGTGAGGCCATTTTGAATAGCCAGATGGGCTGGACACACGGGCGTGTGACTGGTCGTGTGAGCAATTCAGTAACCTCCCTAATTTTCACATGGCCTAGCACACGAGCGTGTCCAGTGGCCGTATGGACAAGTCAGTATGTATGCCCTATTTTGGCACGGCCTAGACACACGGACGTGGCTAATGCCGTGTAAGGCACACAGCCTGGGCACACAGCCATGTGATCTCTGTAACTTAGAAAAAAATTATAAGATTTTAGAAAATTTTATACGAGATTTGTTTAGTCCTGAACCACTTCTAAAGCATGTTTAAGGTCTCATAGACCTTCTAAAGGGACTCTATGTGTATGATTTGTTATGGAATTATGATGTATGGATGATGCTGTGAAATGATTGTAAAATGTTATTAAATGTTTAGTAATGCCTCTTAACCCTAGTCCGGCGACGGATATGGGTCAAAGGTGTTACAGATCTAACTCCTCCAAACTTAAGTCTTTGCAAACACACAAAACATACATAAGATGACCATTGGAATATGTTGCAAAGAAAAGAAGCATGGCAATTACAAGACCTATCTCACATGCAACTTAAGATTTATGTTTAGCTAACTTAAGTACTCCTAAAGAAAATATACCTAGTTCACTAAGTTAATGAAATAGCAAACCTAAAGGCAATTAAAATAAATAAATACTCGATTATGTTATCCATCAACATAAACTATATACATACGTAGTAAACACAAAATGTGAATCAAAAGCATTCAATAAGCTAATTATAAGCAAGTCAAGAAGATCATGTAAAGGAAATGTTTAGGTCACATAAGTCTTCTAGGCTTGTAACGTTTTGAGGGTTAAGACAGTTTGAATTTTAAAAGAAATGATAGCTGAAAATGGTTTCAAGCATTAGAAACAGAAAAGCATGTGACATTGTTCCCTATTCCTCCCCAAAGTAGTCATTAAGCTCACCTTTTTATTTCTCATTCTCTCACCTTCCTTATCTGTCCAAACAAATGAAAGATAATGTTCAATATTGGTGCATATAAAAAGCTAACAAGTACTTGCATATTACGAAATGAAAGATTTATTTTTAGCTCAAAAATTATTTTTGTTTAAGTGTTTTCTAAGAATTTTCACTCTTTCACTCACAATGTTGTTAACACTAACGATGCTTTTATTCCACTCACTTTGCTTTTAACCATCACATGGCTTTTTCTCACTCTTTTTTTTTCTTAGTACACTTAGCAAGAGTTTATATACACCATATCAAACAATCTCTTCTCTTTTCTCTCAATAACAATTTGAAACCATCAAAATGCCTCTACCTAACACTCAACATCCATGAACCAACGTCTATTTCATAGTGTATTTTAAGATCAATGACAAAGAAGGGTTGAGTTTTTAATTCAGGTGAGGCTCAAGGTTTCAAAAATACAAGTTCATCAAGAAAGGATAATTTGAGGCTCAAATAATGGGAATTAGGGATAACATAGCATCAAGGTTAGTCATTTAGGCTCTTGCCTAATCAAACAATGCATTAGATCATCCCTAAGGATTACATAAAACACAATTTCAATCATGCTTACATTTACCCAAATGAATAATAGTTAATTCAAGCACTATTTATCTACAATCCATCTATCATTTAGCACAAATAATATATATTTACATAAAAAAAATTACCTCTAGTCTATTATGCAATTTAACTTATTAAACTAACTAAACTATGAAAAGAACCAAATTATCTAACATCAATTGAAATTTACAAAAGTCAACAATACATCATTCAATATCAACAACCAATAATCCCAAAGCCAACATATTTCAAGCACCGTACAAGAAAAAAAAAACAGAAAACAAAACTTTAAAATTTTTATATATCTTCGAAAAATTTTAAACAGAGCACAAAATAAGAAAACAAAACACATAAATTAAAATTTCTATGTATCCCACCACACTTAAGTTACACATTGTCCTCAATGTGTCCCCTACTAAAGGTTAGTTGAGAAAACTCACTCAATTTAAGACTATGTGTAGCAAAATGGAGTGACAAACATTGTTAAAGCTTTCAATGTTGTGTAGCTCTCGATGGGTAGATCTACATAAAAGAACAAAACAAACACCAAAACTAAAATGGTCAAATTATACAATAAAAATAAATAAGAAAGAAAGCAAATAAAAATTATTAAAGTCCTCAATAACCGGGGTATTCGTATCACTACCGTAAAAGAACATCACGAGGTCTTCGACACTTTGAATTGGTGTTTGTTCTTTATTATTGAGACAACGACCTCCCTCTTGGATTGAAAACATTGATTTCATCTTATCTTCGATCATCAAGACAACCACATCATAAGCCACTTCTCTCCAAAGCCTAACCAACTCCAAAACTCCTTCCGAGGTACTATAGCCTGGGCATCAGAAACTCAATGTTGCAATAAGCCATCGATACCTAGGCTTCACTTCTCATTTCGAACTGAAAATAGATATGCTCTTTAAATCTATTGGTTGGCTCTTCTACAACAATGATCGGAAAGTGAGTTGGCTCCTTCACACTTTCACTCAGTTTCTAGTTTAATCTCATCTTCAATATCTAATTCTACACTACTTTGGCTCCTACTATTACTCCTAATCCTATGTCAATCGAATTGAAGACACCTTCTTAGTTTCTCACAACCCCGTCATGGTCTTCAACTTCGAACTCTTGTTGAGCACCCATATTCAACATGTCATGTTCAACTATCGTAAAATGAGCCTCTTATGCTCAACCTCTCCTATCAGAGTGTTCATTCTAGCTCCACGTTGGATAGCTCCCAATATTTTCTCCAATGTATTGAACATGGAGGACAAGTAGCTTGGCATAAAGACATGCTATCCTCCAACATTCCAACCCATGTAACAAGGGATGAGTCTTCCATGTACTCGTCATTCTCCATATTACTTTCTGGATAATAATATGGAAAATATAAATCACATGTCAAATAATTATCCAACCACCCTTGGTTGTAGATACCCCTATCGGTTGCATATTCATATGAACCATAAGAATGCTCGTATGAATATTCTTTCCTTCTGTAATCGCCATCATACCTCATGGCTCATCGAATCTACATTTGTTGAACTCGACCTCTCATTATATCTATATCGGATCTACATTTAAACATGATCAAATAAAGTACTTAACAAGGTAAACAAATAAAACAAACAAAAAAGAACAACACAAAACATGAAAATTAAGGCACTATCTAATCCCTTAATCTTTTGACTAATATAACTTTTTGGAACTAACAAACTTAACAACACATTTACGCCATTACGATCTCCGACAACAACACTAACAACTTGATCGTGCCTTGACGTGCGTGCACTGGGGCTAAAAATCTTATTTTCAATGGATGGATGTCAAATAATCTCTACTTTATTAAACCAAAGATGTACACACTTCTTGAGATTGAAAAATCAGATAATAGACTTAAAGCTTCTCACTCTAATTAGGCATACCTTTGGCATTTGAGACTTGATCATATTAACCGAGAAAGACTCACTAGACTTGTGAAAGATGACATCTTAAGTTCACTTAAAGAAGTTAGTCTTCCTAAATGTGAATATTTCTTGAAAGGTAAGATGACTAGGCAACTTTTTAATGTAAAAGGAACGAGGGCTAGAAAACCCTAGAACTTTATACATTAACATATGTAGCCCCAGGATCATTAGTGCAAGAGGTGGTTACGAGTATTATCTAATCTTTTTTGATGATATTCCAGATATGGGTATATATACCTGATGCACTGCAAGAGTGAAATCTTTTTTTTTAATTCAAAAAGTTTCTTACGAAAGTGGAGAAACAACTAGGTTTACCCATAAAGGCACTTCAGTTTGATCGAGGTGGGGAATATTTATATAATGAGTTCTTAGAGTACCTCATAAAGAATGAGATTCTACCCCAGTTAATTGCATTGTGCACTCCATAACTAAATAGCATGATAGGGAGAAGGAATCGAACATTGTTAGACATGTACATTTGATGCTAAGTTGTTCGAAGTTATCAATCTCTTTTTGGGAATATACGGTACAAATGGCTTGCTATATTTTGAATGATGTGCCAACTAAGGTAATATTGTAAACTTTATATGAATTATGGCATGGCAGGAAGCCAAGTTTAAAACATTTAAGGTTTTGGGGATGCCTATCACATATATTGGGTAAAAATGTGAGGAAGTTGGACTCACAGACAGAATTATGCATGTTTGTATGATATCCAAAGGGAACAAATGGTGGTTTGTTTTATAACCTGAAAGAGCAAACTGTTATGGTGTCAACTCATGCTACTTTCCTTAAAAAAAGTTATATGAATGTCTTCAAACCTCGAAGTAAAAAGGTACTTGAGGAGGTTTTGGGAAATATAAAAAGCCTTATGAAAATGATTCTAGAACCAACTCCTAATATTAAACCTGCAAATGATCAATAGCATAGGTAGCTTTGTCATAGTGGGAGGGTCTCACGTAGGCCTGAGTTTTTCCAATCTAGTAGAAGCGTTTTTAACACTAAGTTTGCCGAACAAGAAGATGATAACCCACTCACATATGACGAAGCGATGCGGAGTGTTTGTAACACCCTAAACCCGGCCTAGAAGTTAGGCTCGAATCTGGCATGTCACATTGAAGTGTTTATCGAAAACTAAGTTTTCATTGAAAATCCTTCTTGTTCAAAAATTTGTGTAAAACCTCAGTTTGCACTTGATCAATTCCCAGCGTGGTTTATTAAAAAGATTATCCCCTATTTAATATGTTATTACTTATAAAATCTTAATCGTTGCGGAAGTTTAATTTAAAACAGTTGTTGTTTTGGAAAAAAAAACCTATTTCTACCTCTAGCAATTATAAAACCACAAAAAAATAATATCCCAAATTTTGTAATTTAGAAATTTAGAGGCCTTATTACAACCCTAATGAAAATTAAAGATAAAGTAAAGGAAACTACTAAAAATTATTAATCCATTTGCAGTCTGGCCACCTCTGAGTCCTCCCATACGTCGAACCACCTACTCAGGGTTACTTGAAAAATTAAAAAGAGTGGGTGAGTTTTCAAAAACTCAGTGTGTTTGGGCCTAGCCCATTACAGTAACATATCACAATCAATGGGCCTAAGCCCATTACAATAATAGTATAGCATGTATTAAGAATCCTACCCAACCATCTTCTACACTCCATCTTCGTCCAACTCATCACACCATGTGGGGATATAATCAACCCACCCAACCCTACACACTACAGTGTAGTACCGATGCGGCACTATCATTAAAATGCAGTAGTGCTGCCAAAATATTATGCTAGAAGCCATCAGATTAATACAGCGAAGCTGCCAGTACAGAACACTTCCTCCATAAGCATATACATACTCAATGTCACGCCAACGTGATACAGAACATAAGTGCATATATAACATTTCACGGCATAAAATACTATTCAGAAAGTATACAGGGTCAAATCAGTCATTTTACCCCTGAGGGGTATTTTGGTCATTTTTCCCTTAGGGGCATTACGGTCATTTTCATTATGGGCTTAAATACACATCTGCGGCACATTAGCAAGTCCCCAGTTCAATCAGCACGCTTTACGTCATACTTAGCAATTACAAGCACTAGGGCCCTAAAGCTTAGTACGTAGCCCAAAAGGGCCCATACTCTCATACGGCCCATTAGGCCCAAATTTACCATAGGCCATGTTATCAACTTAACCAGCTCGTCTTTTTTTACAAATCCACCAATTTTACTCGAGTCGGCCTATGGGCCCATTGGGCCCATTTGGCCCACTTTGGCCAAGTTGGCCAAAAAGTGGCCCGAGACCATGAGATCGCTCATGGGCCTCTATCGTCGCATTGATCTATTCACACCAGCATTCGCACACTCGTGTGGTTGCTGGTCCAACCTTTCGGCTTTTCGGCTCTTTAGGATTTTGACTTTTACCGATATGTCATGTGTGTAGTGTGTGTACACACCTTGGGCTTTATATCAGACAAACAAATATAGGGTAGAAGTACACACCTGACCACATAGAGTACTAATTAATCATAGTCGCCAGGACCTATATTCAAATATTTTACTTCATTAGTCACTTCCTATTAACGCAAAACAAATCCACTATAATCACTTACCGAAGAACTATTATACTTACCTTGATCGACTGTGATCTGCCTATTTAATCCGAAGTCCATTGTAGCCCCTCTTCCACATCCAGGCGGAAAGTCCCGAACTGCTAACACCTTACATCGCTTAAACCTAGGAGTAGTAGTTACGTGCTCAAACCCCGTCGTCACCTTCGCCATCTCTTTACCACTAGTATTCCCTTTTTCCATCTAAAAAAATATGGTTGTCTTTTAACATGAGAAAAAAAAAAGCAACACCAAAAAGAGGGGAATGGAGAGTTGGTTCAACAATTGCCAAAACAAATAAAAGAAAATAGAGAGGAAGGGTTCGGCTTTAAAGAGTTTGGAAAAAGAAACAAAAAGAGATAAATAGAAAAAAAAATAAACCAAATACAAATGAAGGCCAGAAGGCTAAAACCCGAATGGTCAAAATTTGGTTCTCAAAATAAAAAAAATACAAAACTTGACAAGATTAAAAAAGAAGAAAAATGCTTACCAAAAACAAAAATATTACACAATATTTCCCTACACTATTTCGGCACTAGGCAAAAGTGGCCGAATATGTATTCCCCCCCATTCGGCACCTATGACCAGCCTTGTACTTGCTGCTTCCCCAATCGGCTCAACTTTATCCCCAAATTAAACTCCCTTCAATCCAAATCAGGCTTTATCCTTATCCCATCCGAAACTCCACCAATTGCATCACTTCAAATTCCTTCCACCGAACAGCAATGGTGTTTTAGTCAAACACCAATTCCTTCCTTGCGTGAGCAGCAAAACATATCTCCCATTTGGGCATGCAACCGCTCGAACTCGCATCCCCTAGGCTTCCAACACACTAATGGCCACTGCACCGCAACTCCTCTTGTGCTATAATTCAGTCACAAATGATTATAAGGCTTACACGCCTAAGCCTCGGTTTACTTAAAGAGTAAAAATTCAAAATGTTGCCTGACATGGGATTCGAACCTGCACCCCTTCAAAACCCATAGCACACTACTTGCCACCGCAACCCAGGCACTCCTTGTGTCATACTTCCTCCTCAACTTCCTTTAAGGCCTATTAACCCACAACCAGGCTATTCGAAGAACTCTAAAAAGTACCAGATTTGAACCCCTAATCCCTTGGCTATGCTCCATGTCTCTTGCCACAATGCTGCCTACCTTCTCTGCGTTATTTTTCCTTCCCAACTAATTAAGAAGCCTGCCTACCACCAACCAGGATGTTTAAAACAAACCCAACATTCTCGCGCATGCCGCGACTTGAACCCTGTACTCCCTTACTGCTTGTAACGTTCCCTTGCCACCAGGCCAAGCGCTCCCTTTGTGTTGAGTTTCACCAGGCTTAATTAATAAGCCTTTCACCTAATGGCCAGGGTCCTTTGGAAAAATATAAAATTTTGCTAAAGCCCTAGATCGAGCCCAGGACTTTTCCCACACTACCAACCCTTCCTAAATCAATTAAATATTAAACTAAATTTGCAATTGTAAAATTTTTAAACACATTTAAATTATTTAAGCCACCTTCTAACCGATCCCAACTCAAGGCCCAATACTTATAGGCCCAAAATTCAGGGTGTTACAGTGTTGATTCCAAACTCTAGGAAATGGCTATGAAAGTTGTGATGGACTTTATGCATTCCAACTCAGTGTGGGAATCTGCATATTACTATCCATTGTGACGACTCTTGATTACGAGATATAGAAAATGGTTGTCAAGATAGTGGTTTTGACTGACTTTCTTGAAAAGAGTATCTACATGATGAAATTGTAACACCCCTCACCCAAGTCCAATGCCGAGACCGGGTACGAGGCATTATCGGACTTATAAACACACGATAACTCAATCCTGACTCACAAATTCCACTAAGATTTAAAACTTTTTCAATCATATTCAAAACCCTCTTGTTATGGGCTTACGAGGCCCAAGAGACTCATTAGGTACGATCTGGAACCAAACCAGAACTTTTCAATTACTTAGAAAAATTCTACTTAAAACAGGGCACACACCCGTGTGATAGAGGGACATGCCCATGTGGGCAGGCCGTGTGATCGCACATGCCTATGTCCTCAGCCCGTGCGGAATTATTTTTCATTTCGATCCTATAGGGGTTTTCACATAGCCGAGCACATGCCCGTGTCTCTGACCCGTGTCCTTCACATGACCCCAATAGACCCATGTCCTCATCCCGTGTGAAAAACTGAGGCATTCTGTTTATAACGTCATTGCGAAATCTTCGTCACACGGCCAAGCCACAAGCCTGTGGCTAGGCCATGTCTATCACATGGTCGGGACACACAGCCATGTCGCCAACCTGTGTGTTTACTACAAAACATTTAATTCCCATAATTTCAGGTGCAGGGGACACACGACCTATCAACACGCCCATGGGCTGGCCGTGTGTCACACATGACCTAGACACACGCCCGTATGTCTACCCGTGTGGACAATTATAGGCTATTTTCCAAGCCAATTACCACCCTGAAACACAAACCAACACAAACCAATTTTGCCAATACACAATATAGCATGAAAACATATCGAAACAACCACATTTCGGCATCCACACACTTTGTTTTACCAACCACACATAAGCATACACATCCATAGACATTTTACACCTAAAATGTAATTTATAGCATAAGAGATTACAACACTTTAATATAACATAACTTAACCTTTATGGCTCATCTCAAATAGCCAAAGTAGCAAGATAACTCTACCAACAAATAGACCCAAAAGAACCTTGTCTTATAACTAAAATCAATGGACCACCTATACATGCCATAATTTTTAAGGTTCAAAATCAAAATACCAAAACAGTCGTTGATAATGTTGATGGAATCCCATCGATCACCGAACCTCGGATTAGCTTGACGAACCTATAATTGAAGGGAAAAACGAAGGGGTAAGCTATAAAGCTTAGTAAGTCTATATGTAAAAGAATTGAGCATTTAAACTAAATAAACATAGATAATGGAATTTAGATTTCCAATCATACAATTAAGTTTGAGAGTTATCACTTACACATGGGATCTTACCACATGATTCAATACATACATTAAACACTTAGTACACATAATGGTTTTCATAAAACCTGCACATACACAATCTTAAACATACGTTAAATCTTTTCGTATACATTCACTTTATGTCATATTAATTCGGATAGCCCGATGAACCACATGGAATACTAAAGGATACACGGAAATAAGGCACAAGTGCCACACACATAATGTAGTCAAAGCTACCACTAATATGTAGCCGAAGCTACGACTTATCACATAAGGCTCAATAATGAGCTATTAACGGGTCTGCTCACACAGGCTGACGGAGTAGTCGATTCTACTCAATGTTGCTCACACAAGCTGACAGGTATCGGCAACAAATGCAGGATTACCTAGCCATTAGTAGTCGAACTAGACCAGCACCTGGAATCACATAAACAAACAATAACGGTCGATGGTTTCCTAGTGACATGTCACTCGTATCCTACTGATTCCTAAGGTTCAACCAGGACTTTTCTTTACTTATTGGTTTATCACATTCCATAATCAATATTTCGATATAAAATTTCAGAATTTTAAATTAATTAAACTAATTAAACATAATGATTAAAAATAACTCATTATTTACATATAGGACTTACCTCGGTACAAATCTGCTAATCTTTTCGATTTTAATCCGACACCTTGCCTTTCCCTCGGTCAAGGTCGTTTCACGTCGTTCTTGATCTATAAAACTAAAATTAACACGTTAAACACATACATTACTTGATTGGACCCAAAATTATCCTATGGAAAATTTTACCGTTTTACCCCTAACTTTGTCAATTTTTACAATTTAGTCCCTAGGCTCGTAAAAAGAAATGTATAAATTTTTCTACATTCCCAAGCCTAGCCAAACATATCTCTCTTCTATAGCAGCCCACAATTTTTAATGTTTCACAATTTATGCACATATTTTACAACTTTTGCATTTTAGTCCTTAATTGCAATTTCATGGAAAATCACCTAGCAAAAGTTGTTTACTACACTTCAAGCTTTCATTTTCTACCAATAAACATCAAAATGCTTCCATGTCACATATGGGTAAATTTTTAAACATGAACCCTAGCTTAAAATAGTGGTATAGAATGCTAGGTCAAGGTACGAAGATCTCAAAAATATGAAGAACATGAAAAACGGGGTTAGGAATCACTTACTTGGAGCTTGAGAAGATGAAACAAAACCCTAGCTATAGAGAAAGGGACATTCGGCCATACATAAGGAAGATGGACACCAATTTTGACTTATTTTCCCTTTTTATTTCATTTAATAACCAAATGACCGAAATGCCCTTAATGGCCTTCTTTGCAAATTTTTCCTTCCATGGGCATTTTTGTCCATCATGCTATAAAATGGTCTATTTGCAAAATAATACCTCCAATTTATGAATGAAATTCAATTACACACTAACTGCTTCTAGAACTCATATTTTGAAATTTTTGCAATTTAGTCCTATATCTCAATCGAGCACTTTATCGATAAAATTTATTTACCAAGTTTTTACTCATGCATTCAATCACACAATAAACCTTAAAACTTAATCGAAATAAATTTTTCTATGTCAGATTCGTGGTCTCGAGACCTCTGTTCCGTTTAGGCCCTAGTTCGAGCTGTTATAGAAACCCACTGGATATATAGCTAAAGGAAACAAGCATAAAGTTTGCAAACTTCTTAGGTCCATATATGGACTTAAACAAGCATCCCGCTCATGGGATCAATGATTTGATCAAGCGATCAAGACTTTTGGATTTGAGAAATGTAACACCCCTTACTCGTATCCCTCACCGGAATAAGGGTACAAGGCATTACTAGACTTAGTCCATATAACAGATCATTTCCGAGTCACAATTTTCCATTCAAATTTAAAACTTTATACACATGCGTATCGTCCCTTATATAGGCCTACGAGGCCCTAAACATGCATTGAAAGTGGTTCGAGACTAGATCAAAAACTTGGAGACACTTAGAAAATTTTTCTTCAAAACAGGGTCACATGCTTGTGTGGCTTGGGACGCGCCCATGTCTTCAGCCCGTGTAACTCTCTGTTTATGATGTCATCAACAAACGAGGGTCACACAGCCATGTCACACGCTTGTATGCTAGGCCGTGTCCTCCACATGGTTGAGACATACGGCCGTGTCTCTAGCCGTGTGGCTAAGAAATTGGCTATTTTTCCCAACCATTTGCCATCCTCATTTGCACATACTTAAAGATAACTTCAAAGATGCATTTCATAGCATAAATAAGCTACAAATACATAAACATCTAAAGCAATATCATACCATCTCAATACCAACTAACATATTACCTTCAACACCATATGTTGATATTATCTAAACATATTCTAAACACATGCAACATAACCACTTCCTACACTAATCACTTAGCCTAATTATACTAGCATGCTCACTGACCAAATTCTCGATCATTTGACAAGTAACTATAAATCACTTCACACACATACATTGGCATAGGCATATAAATGATATAGACTTGCAACCCAATTAGCAAATACAAACCAAATTACACGATTTCTCATAGAACAAACTTTTAACCATTTATTAGTCGTTACAATTGGCTAACTCATAATAACGTATACACACATAACCAAGTCCCTATACATGCCATAGACTTAAACTGCCAAGAAATCATTGATACCAATCAATACCTGCTTAGTGTGGTAGAATCTCCGACGACCTCCAACTCGAGCTAGCATTTGTGACCCTATAGGAAAAAGGAAAGGAAGGGGGTAAGCTATATAGCTTAGTAAGTTGACATGTAAATAGTAAGCAATTAATTAACATGCTTTTACCAATCCTCACAATATGTTCTCAAGATAATACAATCATAATTGCGTATAGTTCCACTATTTACTCATGTTTATCTCAAGCTGTCTACTCGAGTCATAGTATAAGTTATTTATATCTTGAGCTACGATACTCCAAATTAAGATTCATTATTTTTTTCCTGAAACTAGATTCACATATCTCCTTACTGTAAAATTTCCAGAATTTTTGGTTTAGCTAATAAGTACAGTTTATTCTTTAAAGTCATCTCTGTTCTGTTGTCCGATAGTTTCGACCTTCTTCACTAAAAATTAATTATCTCCTCATACGGGATTCGGATGATGTTCCCATTTGTTTCTCTTGAAAATAAACTCATTAAGGATTTTAAGCATATAAATTATAACCTAAAATTATTTTTTAAAAATTTTTAATGATTTTTCAAAGTCGGAACAAGGGATTCCGAAATCATTCTGAATCTGTTTCACAAGAATTCAAATATCTCATAATATGAAATTCTTTTGCTTACTTTTATATGAAAATAGACTCAATAAACTTTAATTTCATATCTTATTCAACCTCTAATTTGATTTCTACCTTTTTTGGTGATTTTTCAAAGTCACACAACTGCTACTGTCCAAAACTGTTTTGTTTCTAAATTTCACTCTTTCATGTTTTCTTTATAGTAACTTTCATTATAACACTTACTCAATATCAACCTTACCAAAGTTCGATCATATATCGAGCACATTGCTCATAAGTTTACACAAACATACCTGCACTTATTCATCACATAGTCATATTCGTTTACACTTAGTCATTTCCTGTTGGACACATCGGAATAATAACAGATACCCGGTGGCCTGCACATAGTACCAACCTTGTAGACAAAGCTACATTCTTCACAAAGTGGCCTTCCCATAGTACCACACTTGTGACCAAAGCTATCTTTCTTTACAAAGTGGTCTGTACCACACTTGTGATCAAGCTATCTCTTCTCAAAGTGGCCTTCACATAGTACCACACTTGAGTCACTAGTGACATGTCACTTGTATCATATTCTATTCCTAATGTTCCACCAGGAAATTTCTCACTTTTTGATACTTTTCAATCTCATTCAATATTCAGCCACATTTCATAAAACATAATAAAATATGATAACATAAGTAAAAACGATGCATTATTTACATACAAACTTACCTCGATACCAAAAATGGTGAAAAGGACCTAACCGTTAAATACTTGTTTTTCCCTCATTCTAGGCCTGAATCTCATTTTTTTCTTGATCTAGAATATCAAATTAGCTCACTTATTAGTCACATTATTCAACATGACCCAAAAATCATATTATGGCAAAGTTACATTTTTGACCCTAAATTTAACATATTTACATTTTTGTCCCTAAGCTCGAAAAATGAAATTTATTCAAGTTCTTTAACATACAAGCCTAGCTGAACCATTTTCATAACTATAACAGCCCAATTTCCATTAAAACACATTTTATAACTTTTACAAATTAGTCCTTTTTAACATTTTCACCGAAAATCACTTAGTAAAAGTCATTTCTCTAACCATAAACATGTATTTTCTACCATTAAACACAAAAATACACACATAATAATCATGGTTCAAAACCCTAGGATTTAACCATATCTCAAATTAGTGGTAGAAATAGATAGATCTTGTTACGAGGATTTAAAAAACGTAAAAATCATTAAAAAAGGGGCTAGAACGGACTTACAATCGAGCTTGGAGCTAGAAAAACCCTAGCCAAGGTTTCCCCTTGAGAAATTTGGCCATGGGGTTGAAGATGGACAAAATTTGGCTTTTAATTTTGTTTATTTAAACATTTAGTCACTAAATGACCAAAATGCCCCTAACTTAAAAATATTCTATTTCACCTATTTCATGTCCCTTTTTGTCAAAAAAATTAACCAATGGTCTAATTACCATTTAAGGGCCTCTAATTTAAAATTTCATAGCAATTTGACACCTCTAGCTTCTAGAACTAAAGTTTTGCACTTTTTACAATTTAGTCCTTTTGACTAAATTGAGTGTCAAAACGTCAAAAATTTCGAACGAGATTTTTGTGAAATCATTTAGTGAAATTTTAGACCATAAAAATATAATAAAATTTAATTTTTCCTCGTCAGATTTGTGGTCCCAAAACCACTGTTCTGACTAGGCCCAAAATCTGGTTGTTATAAGAAAACTGTAAATGAACCTTGTGTCTACATATGTTTAGGAGATGGAAAGGTGGTCTTTCTCGTTCTATATGTTGATGACATTCTACTCATTGGGAATGATGTAGGGGCATTGTCATCGATTAAACTATGGTTAACCCAACAGTTTAGCATAAAGGAATTGGGAGAAGCTAATTTTGTTTTAGGTATTCGAATCTTAAGGGATTGAAATAAAAAAGTGATAGCACTATCTCAAGCTTCATACATAAACAAGATATTGGAGCATTATGCAATGATCGATTTAAAGAAGGGAAATCAACCTTCTGTATCGAGATTTCATATATCTTTATAGTACTGTCCTAAGATAGCGGAAGAAAGAGAAAACATGAGAAAAGTTCATTATGCTTCGACAGTAAGAAGTCTTATGTATGCTATGCTATATAAACACCCAGATATCTATTTTGCAGTGGGGTTGGTAAGTTGATATCAAGCGAATCCAGGTCCAAGACACTAGCAAGCAATTAAGCATATACTTAAGTATTTACAAAGAATAAGGGATCATATGCTTGTGTATTCCGAAGAAGACCTTACTCTTATTAGATATACTAGTTCTGGCTTCCAAACATGTCGAGATTCAAGGAGATCAACATTAGATAGTGTTTTTATCCTAAACAGTGGGTCTATGGTGTGACTAAGTGTCAAGCAAGGTTACACTACTAACTTCACTATGAATGGCCAAATATGAGGTATGAAAAAGCTACGACACTAGAATTTAAGTGTCTTTTGAAACTTGGTACATAGAAAATGTCTTTTAAAAAAATCTTTCTAAAATTATCAAAATAAATATGTACATCTCCCATTACTTTAGCTGCCACACTTGTCCCGTTCCCAGTCCACAAAGATAAGCTCTTATCTCTAAGATCTTTCATCTTATCAAACCCTTGTAGAGAAACACAAACATGATTAGTGGGTCCCAAACATGATTAGTGGGTCCCAAATTAATGACCTAGTGGTCTATTTAATCTTCCATTAAACAAGCTTCTATCATCAAGAGATTCATACATTTGCCTTTGGTAGCTAGGTATTCCTTCCACTCTTTACTGTTTGCCTTGAAGTGCCCTTTCTTGCTGCAGAAAAAGCATTTAGACTTAGATAAGTCTTTAGACTTTTTGGTTCTTTTCCTTTCCACTTATGGTGGCCTAGAGACCTTATCATTGCCTTTCTTAGATTGCTTTCTTTCCCTTTTGAGGAAGAACCACGACTATATTCACTTATACTCTTTAGATCAGTTGACCGTCGTTCAATATCAACTCATAGGACTGTAACTCCTTCATGAGTTGTGTAAGCATCAGATTTTTGTTGCTAAGGTTATATGTGGCTCAAAAACCAGCAAAATCAATGGACAAGCTTTTGAACACCATCTCAATTAAGTGTTTTGGTTCAAATAGGCCTCATTGTCTGCAGTCTTGACAAATTATCCCATAAGAGTGATCATATGGTCTTTGACTGGAGTGTCAGGTTTTTATTAGGCATTCATCAAGCTAGTTATGGCAGACTTTCAAGCTAATGTAGTTTGACTTGTCTTGAATCACTTTAGCAACCTTATAGCTCTTTAGTTTCTTATATAGAGTAATGTTTTATCTCATCAGACTCTTCCCAGCGTTTTATAGCCTTAACTTGAGTGTCGGTGGACAATAATCATCAAGAATTGTTTAAGTTTCTCATAACTCAGGATAATTATCATATTCCTTTTCAATTCCTTATAGTTATTTTTATTCAATTTGTTTTCAGTGAGAATGTTCAATAAGGGAGTTGTTGTCAATTTTGAACTGAAAATAAAACATTTATATATTAATATCTTTGTATTATGCAAATGTTTGAGAATGTTTTGCAACATTACAATATGCATTAAGATGATACATGCGTCTTACATTAAACCTTGAAAACATTTGTAAGTCGTAGAAACGATAATTCCCACACCCATTGAATCAAGCCATCGTAGGGTGATCATGATCAACTAGTAAGAACATGGATTTCCATCCAATTAGTACATGAACCTAATTTCTTAGGCATTTACACATTTGACCATCATTCTAACTTAATTAGAGCTCCGTGAGGAGTTACTTAACTAGAATATCTTGAGTATATAATCATCAACTCAACACCTATTGCATCATTCACCAAAAATGAGTCAATGTGGGATAATCTAACCAAGTAGCATGCTTTGACTAGATGTCCTCTTTTGAAGATATATTAATGTATCACATGATAGTACCTACCATAGGGGCCAGTCCAAATATCATATGATCATAAGAAAATTCTACTTACTTTTAGGAAGTATCCTCAGTGAAATCCACATGACAACGTCTACCTTAGGGTAGGTCCATATCATGCCATCAGAAACCATCAATGGAGGTCGTAGGTCTTGTTTAGGGACCTTCTCTCACTCAATATTTTAAAAACATGCAAGGTTTTAATTTCTGGTTTCAATCATGTATGATCAATATATGCATGACAAGTACATGTGACATTCTATCCTAAACTATATAACATGCTTATCTCATGTATGCATGACATGCTTTGGCAATTTTATAATATTCACATTCATTCACAAGAGTCAATCAAACAATTTTGATTCATCACAAATTTTCTTTTAGGGAAAAACCAAATAAGTTAACGTGAACCGTGCACCAAGTAGGTTCTTAGGAAAAAGAGGTGAGTTATATTTAACCACTTAAAAACCAAACATTTCCTTGCCAAATCCAATCCTAGACATGAACCTTCTCATTACCACACTTCTTATATCAATCGTATAACCTAAAAAAGTGAATTGAATAATACAACACATGTATTTTCTCATTACCACGTTTCTTATCTTTAACAGATCAACTGTGGATCATCTTATACATATATATCACAATTATATAATAAATACTACTTAAACATATATATAAAGAGATGGGTCATAAAATAAAATTGTTAGTCAAGGTTTCCATGGTTCTATTTCTAGAAAATAAATGAAAAAAATTACATAATTTTTCATCACAAGGCATTCCTTATTTCTTCAACCGTCAACGCTCCATGTTCTTCTCGCCATGGACTCTTTTTTGGAAAAATTACATTTATGTCCTATGTCTGTTTCCCGCTCATAAGAATTCTATAAATAAAAAAAATAATCCTACTTGGAGATGATAAGTCCATGATCTATTTCCTAAGAACCACAACCTCGGTAAAAAATAACAATTTTATAAAAAATATATAATATTGCATTCGTTCACATACATTCCTAGACTTGATCATGGGCGGGGTAAAGGCCTGCCCGAAATGTGGGAGGGTTTGGACAAAAATATAGGCCTGAAAAATGGGCTTGGACAAAAACATAAGGCCCGTTTAAAAAATGGGTCGGGCCTCGGGTAAGGGATTTTTGGCCTGAGCTTTGCCCGGCCTGACCCGAATCCAATAAAAGACAAAAAAAAATCTACTTTTTTAATATTATTTTCTTGTTGTTTACCCCTATTTTGCTGCCATTTTACTATTATGTTGCTACTGTTTTGTTGTTATTGTTTGGATATTGTATAAAACTTATTTTATTGTTAATTTTTTTATTATTTTAAAGACATTTGTTAATTTTTTTTATTATTTTAGAGACATTTGCTTGTTAAGTTGCATTTATCTTAGTGTTATTTAAGTATATATATCTTTTACAATTTATTTTTAATTTGTTAGGAAATATTTATTTTGATGTTTTTAGTATTTTTGATGTATTATATATTTTTTAAAATTATATAAAAATAATATAAAAATTAATGTGGACGGGCCAAGTCAAGCCTGGGTTTTAGCATTTTTATCCGGGTCGGGCTTGGGCAAAATTTTAGGCCCATTTTTCAAGCTGGGCCCGACCCAGGCCTAGCAAAGGGGCCTAAATTTTTAGTTGAGCTCGGCCTGACCCGACCCGGCCCAGCCCATGCTCACCTCTATAGATTCCCTTAAACATGTGAATAATTACAATAATATCACATCTTAACAAATATTAATCAAATAAGATGAAGAGAGATTTGGTCTCGGTTTACACCATAAAAATAACAAAACCTGGTTCTTATACCAATTGTTGGAAAAAAAACTTAGTTTGAAAATGAATTTATTACACAGCAAAAAATTAAAATTTTAAAAATTGACTCGGTTTGTTATATTTATAGCAATAAACCATAACTAAATTCGTACCTATGTTTTTGGATAAGCAAATACTTGATGCTTTTCAGCTTTCAACCAAACGATCTTCTTCACTATTCTCGTACCACAAACTACTTCAAGTGTGGGCCCAAACCAATTGAATCAAAACAAAGAACTAGAAAAAATTTTCCTTTTGGGGTGACAATGGAAATTCTCTCTTCTTTAATAGAAACTGGTAAAATTGTTATTCTGAAAAAATATGTTTATAAGTTGAAAATAAATTCTCTCTATTTTTCGGCAAACAATCTCACAAACAACATCCTACTTATAGTAGGAGAGGGGTGAACGACTCACCCTTGTATTTCTACTAGGGTTGCCACCCCCTTAATGTTATATTAGCAGTTTTGGCCCTCTCTCACATCGAGTCCAATTACGAGTACTTCCTAGGCCTTTTTGACCCAATACTCTATAATATGATCCAACCCAATTTAGTTTTTCTATTTCCCAAAATAAACTTTAATATCAACATATTAATTAATTTTTTCATCCCAATTTTACCTTTGTAAAATTTTGACGATTTTACCACCAGTAAAATTTTGATGATTTTACCTCTAGTAAAATTTCAGGAGAATTCGTTCAATATGTCACAACTCAACATGTTTACTATGACCGAATGGTTTATTTTCATTTTTGGGCTTCAAAACAGTCCAAAAGCATAAACTCATTCTTTCGTCATTTTTTAAGTAATCATATATAGGATTGCAAGTTTCCATTTACATTTTCATTTTCTTTTCCATTTTTGGAAACCTACATTTGTTTTCAAATGATTCCATTTTGCAGAAGACCATAATCATTCATGAGTATTTATCATTTCTCTTTTTCTATTCATTCTATTCATTTCTATTCAAATATGCAATTCATTTCTAGTTCCAACAAGTTAGTAGGGGGACCAATTGGACATATGTAGTTGAGGCTAGAGGTGTTCATAGGCCGGGTTGGGCCCATCCAAAATTTTAGGCCCGTTTGCTAAGCTTGGGCTGGCCTAAAATTTTGCCCAAGCCCAGCCCAAATAAAAATACTAAAACCCGTGCTCGGCCCACCCGTATTAATTTTTTATATTATTTTATGCATATAATTTTTTAAAAAATATATAATACATCAAAAATACTAAAAACAGTCAAATAAATGTTTCCCAAAAATTGAAAATAAATTAAAAAATATGTATATTTAAATAATACTAAGATAGGTGTTACTTAACAAGAAAATGCCTCTAAAATAGTAACAAAATTAATAACAAAACAAGAGTTATACAATAACAACAAAAATAGTAGCAACATAATAGTGAAATGCCGGCAAAATAGTGAAAAAACAAAAAAAGCCTTACCCGAGGCCCAACCCATTTTCTAAATGAGCCTTATTTTTTTATCCAAGCCCATTTTTTGGGCCTATATTTTTATCCAAACCCTTCCACTTTTCGGTCAGGCTTGGCCTATGGATAGGTTTATTTGAGGCTCAACTGATTTATAATTAAGTTTTAGATTTTCACCTATTAATTATAAACTCATTTAGTCACGAAGTCATTCCACTATAGTATCGTGACTGAGCTCTCCCCAACAACATACCATTACGAAAGCAACTACTCAATGCTAATCCAATGACCTTGTCATAAGTGTGCTACCCTTATAGGATATCATTGATCTCTTTGAGATAATATTCGTTCTCCCGATATAATCCTATTTATCTCATGGTAACCTATACATTATCCTTTATGAAAAGTTAATCACTATCAAATAATGAGTCATCCATCACAAAGACGGACGACCTGTGGCCACATTTACTTTTCATCAACTATGTAATGCCAATGAGAGGATATCATTTACCCATGTTTTGGGCTATGAATTCCACTATTGTGCATGGCGCTACATATTAAAAAAGTCTTATACCCAATACACCAACTTTTAGTTCCTTATCTATTTGAACTCGGGCTTTTAATTACATCAAAGTGTACAAGTCATACATAGATAGTCCGCCATCCACTTAGGATTTATGTATGTTACACTATGAATGTCGCAAGTGAATAAATCCATAAACAGATTCAAGATCTATTCTGTTTGGGTCTTGTTTGATGTACTATCAATTCAGCCAGTCACATCTATGTCTCTATCTTCTAGATGTCATCCGCTCTAATAACCAAGACAAGGCATCTCCCCAATTGAACTTGATAGATGACATATTAGTCTTTCAATCAATTTTCTCATTTCTGATTAGACTAAGGACATGTTTAGGTTCATCTACTAATACAAGTTGTCTTTTTGTACTACAATCTAACCACGTTATACCGCTTAGTATTAGTTAAACATTAGATAACCAATAAGCAACATTTGCTTCCATTTTGCTTTACATGTAAAAACTATATGAGGACAATATAAAAATTATTAATGTAATTTATGAATAATTTTATTAACCAATCTATTCAAAAAATAATTACAAGTTTACTTAGACAAAAATACTACTATAATAGCCCGATTTAGGGCCAAGTCAGAATAGTGGTTTCAGGACCACGAATCTGAAGTAGAAAAATTTATTGTGATAAAGTTTTAAGGTTTATAATATGATTGGATGCATATGTGAAAGTTTTGTTACAAAATTTTATCGATAGAGGGCCCAATTAGACTAGTAAGACTAAATTGCAAAAAGTACAAAATATGGGTTCTAGAAGCATTGGGTGCTTAATTGTAATGAATTTGTAAATTAGAGGTCCTTATTTAGTAATTAGACCATTATATAGCATGATAGACAAAAATGGACATGGAAGGGTAAAATTTCAAAGAAAGGCTAAAAAGGCATTGTGGTCATTTGGTTAATAAAAGAATAAAAAGGGAAAATCAAGTCAAAATTGTGATCATCTTTCTCCCTTTAGCCAAAATTTTGAAGGAAGCCATAGGTAGGGTTTGGCCAACTTTCAAGCTTGATAGTAAGTGCATCCTAGCCCTGTTTTTAATGCTCTTTACATTTTTGAAGTCGTTATAACTCGATTTACCTATTTCTACCATTATTTTGAAGTAGGGTTTATGTTTAAAAATTTACCCATGTGTGACATGCATGTATTTTGATGTCTAATAGTAGAAAATGAAAGTTTAGTGTTGGATAAATGACTTTTGCTAGGTGATTGTCGGTGAAAATGTCAAAAAGGACCTAAATGCAAAATTTGAAAAATATGTGTAGGAATATATGAATAAATGGAAAATATGGACTGGTATGTGTATGTATAAGGTTTGACTAGGCTTGAGTTTTGAAAAAAATAAATACATTTCATTTGACGAGCTTAGGGACTAAAGTGTAAATAAGTGAAAAGTTAGGGGCAAAAATGTAAATTTTCCATAATGTGATTTTTAGATCGAATTGACTAATGTGATTATTAAATGAACTAAATTTATTATTATAGATAAAGAAAGACGAGTTTCTAACCTAGATCGGTGAAAGACCAAGATTGTGGACTAAATCGCAAGTATTAGCTATTTTTGTATCGAGGTAAGTTTATGTGTAAATAATACATTGTTATATTATGAAAAATGTTTAATCATTTCTTGAATTTGTGTAATTGACTATGTGGATGAGTTTAATTGCATGAATGAGATAAATGCTTATTCGATAAGTGTTGAAGTTCGGTATGAACCTTCGAAACATTACACAAGGGTCATAACATTGAAGCTATCGAGATGTGTTCCTGTGTAAGACCATATCTGGGATATGGCATTGATATGGTAGTACGTGTAAGACTATGTCTAGGACATGGCGTCGGTATGAGATTTCGTGTAAGACCATGTCTGGGACATGGCATCAATATGAGTTTTCGTGTAAGACCATAGCTAGGCTATTGGCATTGATATTGAATTGCATGTAAGACCATATCTGGGATATGGCATTGTATGACCTATGTATGACTCCCAAGTATCTTTAGTGATTCCAAGTGGTTCAACGGGCCTAGTTTATACGAGAACGAAGTACATGATAAGTAAGTATTACAGGTACGTACAAAGTCCACATGACTATTGGATGGAAGAATAGCTATGAGTTAAATGTGATGTTTAGTAATGCTCTTATGGTAAGGTTATGATTGGGTAAGAAATGGCTATGAGAGTTTAGTAATGTTCATACCAATTTCCATTATGGATTTTGTATGATTAAGTTATAAATATGATGTTTATTATTGGCATATAAACTTACTAAGCTATATAACTTACCCCTCTTTTCTTTCCATTGTTTTATAGTGTCACCAAGCTAGTTTGGGGATCGAGAATCGTCAGAGTTTGCATCACACTATCAAGGCTTTATTTTGGGGTATTTGTGATTTTGATATTTTGGAAAGTATGGCATGTAGAAGGACTTGGTCAATTTGTATATGTGTCATAAGGATATGGCTAATGATATTGGCTCATATTGTTTAAGTGATAACTTTGTATAAGGCCATTTGAAATTGGCTAATGTAGATTATAAATATAATCATATTGTGATGCATTGCATGGATATGGAACTTGTATGATTTGAGTTGATAATTATGGATCTTTGGTTGCTTAAGTATGCTATGAGTTGTGTCTATGAATTGGTACAAGTGTTTATGAGTTTCAGGGTGGCAATAGGCTTAGTAAATAGCCTATACATTGTCCATACGGATAGACACACATGCGTGTATCTAGGCCGTGTGTGACACACGGTCAGCCCGTGAGCATGTGAATAGGCCGTCTGTCCTCTGCAACTTAATTCCGAGAAATAGAATGCCTAGTATGGGGTACACGGGTGTGTTTCTCAGCCGTGTGGATGGCACGACCTTGGACACAGACGTGGGAAGTCTGCACCTTAAATGCGAAAATTAAATTCACCACACGGCCTAATACACATGCATGTGACTTGGCTATGTGAACCTATTTTGCTGATGACATCATAAATAGAGAGATACACGGGTTGAGGACACAGCAATGTCCTGAGCCACACGGGCATGTGTGACCACACGACCTACTTACACTAGCATGTGACTCTCTAAAAGATGAAAAATGTTTTAAGTGTTCCAAGGTTACCGGTTTAGTCTTGAACCACCCTCGATATATGTTTTGGATCTCGTAGACCCATATAAGGGACAATCTATATATGTACAAGTGATTGAATTGAATAAAGTTTTACGGCTTAGTTTTGTATGATTAGTTATATTTAAGTCCAGTAATGCCTCGTACCCTGTCCTGACATCAGACACGGGTAAGGGGTGTTACATTTAATGGTATCAGGGCTATGGCTTAGTCGATTCTTGGGCTAACCTAGCGTGTGTACAAGTCTAGCTATACATGACATATATATAAACTGTGATAGTGTGACAACTATTGACAACTTAAATTGTACTTTCATATAGTAAATGGATCCCGATCGAGTCGTTGTTGATAACGTAGAAAGTATTGTGCTGGCTCCTGCCCAAGGGACCGCGCCACCCAATGGTAGACATGGGATAACTAGTCACGGAGGAGAGGCTCGGAAAGCCTTTCTCCACATGATTAATGAGTGGTATACGAAGTTTATTCTGGTGAATCCAAATGCTCAACCCCCTCCACCCCCTCCTATTCATCAACCGGTTCCCGTAGCCCCTCAAAGTATAGAAATGGTAAGATTGAGTAAGTCTCCTGTTGATAAGATTCGGAAGTACGGGGTCAAAGAATTCAGTGCTAATGTAAATGATGATCCCGAGTGGGCAGAATTTTGGTTTGAAAATACCATTCGAGTATTTGATGAACTTTCATGCACACCTGAAGAGTGTTTGAAATATGCTATATCATTGTTCAAGGATGCAACATATCATTGGTGGAAGACTCTAGTATCGGTGGTACCGAGAGAAAGGGTTACATGGGAGTTCTTTTGAGAAGAATTCTAGAAGAAATATATTATTCAACGATTTATCGATCAAAAGCGTAAGGAATTTCTTAAGCTAAAACAGGGCTAAATGTCAGTGATAAAATATGAGCGAGAGTTTGTTAGGCTCAATAAGTATGCTCGAGAGTGTGTTTCCTTCGAGACTATTATGTGTAAAAGATTTGAAGAGGGGTTAAATGAGAATATTAAGTTGTTAGTTAGGATCTTAGAAATTAAAGAATTTATTGTTTTAGTTGAACGGGCTTACAAAGCTGAAGAATTAAGTAAAAAAAAAGAGAAAGGTTGAGAATGAGGCTAGAGATGCAAGAAAAAGGCTGATGAGTAAGTCATTTCCATCTTAATCAAAGAAATCCAGAGAAATGTATTCTTGTTCAAATGTGTCAGCTAGACATTTACGTAGAGACTGTGGGAAGCTATACTCAAATTCTAAAGCTCAAGCTACCTCGATGGCTAGTGTGGGAAATGTTAGGTCCAATAGACCTGAATGCCAACATTATGGTAAGCGACATCCTGGTGAGTGCAGAACAAATAGCCGAGCTTGTTTCAAGTGTGGTTTTCTAGAGCGTTTTATCTGAGATTGCCTTGAAAAGGATGAAGAAGAAAATTTTCAGAGTGCGAGGCCAAGTAATACTGCCAATAGAGGTAGGCTACCGAGGAACACCGAGAATGGAGCTAGCAGTAAAGGTGTGACCAAGGATTCAACTGTGAGACCAGAAGTTAGAGCACCTGTGAAGACTTATGCCATTCGTGCTCGGGCAGATGCATCATCTCCTGATGTGATCACTGGTATATTCTCTCTTTATGATACTAATGTAGTTGCATTAATTGATCCTGGATCGACTCATTCCTATATTTGTATGAATTTAATAACTAGTATGAACTTGCCTATTGAGTCCACTAAGTTTGTGATTAAAGTGTCAAACCCCTTAGGCAAGTATGTGTTACTAGATAAAGTTTGCAAGACTTGTCCTTTGATAATTCGAGGTCACTGTTTTCTGGCTGACTTAATGTTGTTGCCATTTGATGAGTTTGATGCTATTTTGGGTATGGATTGGTTGACATTGCATGATGCGAAGGTAAATTGTAGAAAAAAATATTGAATTGAAATGTTAAAATGGTGAGATGCTTCGGATTGAAACAGATGAATCAAGTGAATTGCCTGTTGTGATTTCATCTATGTCTGCTCAGAGATATGTAAAAAAGGGTTGTGAAGCATTTCTTGCTTATGTGTTGAATACGAAAGTATCCAAATTGAAGATTGAATCAGTACCGGTAGTCTGTGAATTTCTGAATTTGTTTCTAGAAGAGTTGCCTGGGTTGCCTCCGATCAGAGAGATTGGGTTTGCTATTGATTTAGTGCCCCCGATATTGATAGGATGGCTCTGACTAAATTAAAGAAGTTAAAAGCTCAGTTGCAAGAGTTGACAGATAAGGGATTTGTGAGACTGAGTTTTTTTCCCTAGGGTGCTCCTGTTTTGTTTGTAAAAAAGAAAGACAGATCTATAAGACTTTGTATCGATTACCGAAAACTCAAAAAGGTGACCATAAAGAATAAATATCATTTAGAGAGGATCGATGATTTGTTTGATCAATTAAAAGGGGCAACAGTGTTTTCAAAGATTGACTTGAGATCCAGCTACTATCAGTTGAGAGTTAAAGAGTCAAATGTGTCGAAAACCGCATTCAAAATGAGGTATGGACATTATGAGTTTCTTGTTATGCCTTTTGGACTTACTAATGCTCTTGTCATTTTTATGGACTTGATGAATCGGATCTTCCAACCGTACTTGGATAAGTTTGTAGTTGTATTCATAGATGATATCCTGATTTATTCTCGAGATGAGTCTGAGCATCCTGAACATCTAAGAATTGTGTTACAGACTTTGAGAGATAAGAAATTGTTTTCTAAGTTCAGTAAAAGTGAGTTTTGGCTATGGAAAGTTGGATTTTTGGGACATATTGTCTTAGCAGAAGGAATAAGGGTTGATTCGAGTAAGATATCGGCCATTGTTGATTGGAAGCCGCCAAGAAATGTATCTGAGGTTAGAAGCCTTCTAGGCTTAGCCGGGTATTACCAACAATTTGTCAAAGGATTTTCAATGATTGCTATTTTGATGACAAGGTTGTTATAGAAAGATGTTAAGTTTGAGTGGTCAGAGAAATGCTGAAAGAGTTTTGAGCAGTTAAAAAAAGCTTTATTGACTGAGGCACTGGTGTTAGTACAACCCGAGTCTGGGAAAAAAATTGTAATTTATAGTGATACGTCTTTAAACGGTCTTAGATGTGTGTTGATGCAAAAAGGCAATGTGATAGCTTATGCCTTGAGACAATTGAAGCACATGAGAAGAACTATCCGACTCACAACTTGGAATTAGTTGCCATTGTGTTTGCCTTAAAGATTTGGCGACACCATTTGCATGGAAAGAGATATCATATTTGTATTGATCATAAGAGTTTAAAGTACATTATGACTCAGAAGGATTTGAATTTAAGACAATAGAGATGGCTCGAGTTATTAAAAGATTATGAGTTGGTGATCGACTATCACCCGGGGAAAGAAAACGTATTTGCAGATGCTTTAAGTAGAAAGTCTCTGTTTGCTTTGAGAGTTATAAGTATGAAGTTGGCCTTGTATGATGATGGTTTAATTTTGGCTAAGTTGAGGGCTAGGCCGTTGTTTCTTCAGCAAATTTACGAGGCTCAGAAAAGTGACAAAGAACTTCAAGTTAAAAGAGCTCAGTGTAAAATGGGTAGTGAATCAAAATTTCGGATTGGTTTGGAAGATTGTTTGAGGTTCAGAGATAGGGTATGTGTATCGAAAAATGACGATCTTATTCAAAAAATTTTGCACGAGGCACACAGTAGTTGTCTGTCAATTCATCTGGGTAGTACGAAAATGTACAATGATTTGAAGAAATTGTATTTGTGGTCTGGTATGAAAAGAGACATTTCTGAGTTCGCATCAAAGTGCTTGATTTGTCAACAAGTAAAGGCCAAGCATCAAGTGCCTTCGAGTTTACTTCAGCTAGTTATGGTACCGTAGTGGGAACAGGATAGGATTACGATGGACTTCGTAATGGGTTTGCCTTTGACCCTGAAAAAGAAAGATGGCGTTTGGGTCATTATTGATCAATTGATGAAGTCGGCTCATTTCATTTCGGTACGTACTGATTATTCACTTGGTAGGTTAGCTGAACTGTACATTGTTGAGATTGTGAGATTGTATGGAGTGCCTATTTCTATTATCTTGGATAGAGATCCGAGATTTACTTCGAGATTTTAGAAAAGGTTACAAGAAGCTTTGGGCACGAAGTTGAACTTTAGTACCGCGTTTCTTCTACAAACCGACGGTCAGTCCGAGTCTGAAAGAGTAATTTAGACTCTTGAAGATATGCTCCGATGTTGTGTTTTGGAATTCGAAGGCAGTTGGGAGAAATATTTTCCTTTGATTGAGTTTGCTTACAACAACATCTTTCAATCGAGTATAAAGATGGCACTGTATGAGGCATTATATGGTCACAAATTTCAAACTCCTCTGTATTAGACTAAGCTTAGTTTGAGACAGATTTACGGGGCTAATTTGGTTAAGGAAATCGAAGAGAAAGTGAAAGTAATCCGTGATTGTTTGAAAGTCGCTTTAGATCGACAGAAGTCATTCACGGATTTGAAAAGAAAAGAGATCAAATTTCAGATTGGGGATAAAGTGTTTTTGAAAGCATCTCTGTGGAAAAAGATTTTGAGATTTGGCCGTAAAGGCAAGTTGAGTCCATGTTTCATTGGACCGTATGAAATTATTGAAAGAATAAGGCCAGTGGCATATCAGTTAGCCTTACAGGTAGAGTTGGAAATGATTCATAATGTATTTCATGTGTCAATGTTACGACGATATCGTTCTAATTACTTCGCATGTGATTTCCCCAACAGAAATTAAGATTCGACCGGATATGACATATGATGAAGAACCGATTAAGATTTTGGCTCAGGAAATCAAATAATTGAGAAATAAAAGCATAGCCCTAGTAAAAGTATTGTGGCAAAGACATGGGGTTGAACAGGCTACGTGGGAACTCGAGGAAGCCATGAGAAAATAGTACCCAAACCTCTTCTCTAGTAAGATTTTTGGGGATGAAAATCCCTAAAAGAGGAGAGTTGTAACAGCTCGATTTAGGGCCAAGTCGGAACAGTGGTTTCTGGACCACGAATCCAAAGTAGAAAAATTTATTGTGATAAATTTTTAAGGTTTATAATATGATTGGGTGCATATGTGAAAGTTTAGTTACGGAAGTTTATCGATAGAGGTCCCAATTAGACTAGTATGACTAAATTGCAAAAAGTACAAAATATGTGTTCTAGAAGCATTGGGTGCTTAATTGTAATGAATTTGTAAATTAAAGGTCCTTATTTAGTAATTAGACCATTATATAGCATGATGGACAAAAATGGACAAGGAAGGGTAAAATTTCAAAGAAAGGCTAAAATGGCATTTTGGTCATTTGGTTAATAAAAGAATAAAAAAGGGAAAATCAAGTCAAAATTGTGATCATCTTTCTCCCCCTTAGCCAAAGTTTTGAAGGAAGCCATAGCTGTTTGGCCAACTTTTAGGCTTGATAGTAAATGCATCCTACCCCGTTTTTAATGCTTTTTATGTTTTTGAATGCGTTATCACTCGATTTACCTATTTCTACCATTATTTTGAAGTAGGGTTTATGTTTAAAAATTTACCCATGGGTGCATGCATGTATTTTGATGTCTAATGGCAGAAAATGAAAGTTTAGTGTTGGATAAATGACTTTTGCTAGGTGATTTTCGGTGAAAATGTCAAAAAGGACCAAAATGTAAAAGTTGAAAAATATGTGTAGGAATATGTGAATAAATGGAAAATATGGACTGGTATGTGTATGTATAAGGTTTGACTAGGCTTGGGTTTTGAGAAAAATGAATACATTTCATTTGACGAGCCTAGGGACTAAAGTGTAAACAAGTGAAAAGTTAGGGGCAAAAATGTAAATTTTCCATAATGTGATTTTTAGATCGAATTGACTAATGTGATTATTAAATGAACTAAATTTATTATTATAGATCAAGAAAGACGAGTTTCTGACCTAGATCGGTGAAAGACCAAGATTGTGGACTAAATCGCAAGTATTAGCTATTTTTGTATCGAGGTAAGTTTATGTGTAAATAATACATTGTTATATTATGAAAAATGTTTAATCATTTCTTGAATTTGTGTAATTGACTATGTGGATGAGTTTAATTGCATGAATAAGATAGACGATAATTCAATAAGTGTGAAAATTCGGTACGAACCTTCGGAACATTACAGGATACAAGGGTCATAATATTGAAGCTATCAAGATGTGTTCTCATGTAAAACTATATTTGGGATATGGCATCGATATGGTAGTACATGTAAGACCATGTCTAGGACATGGTGTCTGTATGAGATTACTTGTAAGACCATGTCTGGGACATGACATCATATGAGTTTTCGTGTAAGACCATAACTGGGCTATTGGCATCGATATTGAATTGCATGTAAGACCATATCTGAGATATGCTATTGTATGACTTATGTATGACTCCCGAGTATCTTTAGTGATTCTTAGTGGTTCAACAGGCCTAGTTTACACGAGAATGAAGTACATGCTAAGTAAGTATTACAGGTACGTACGAAGTCCACATGACTATTGGATGGAAGAATAGCAATGAGTTAAATGTGATGTTTAGTAATGCTCTTATGGTAAGGTTATAATTGGGTAAGAAATGACTATGAGAGTTTAGTAATGTTCATACTAATTTCCATTATGGATTTTGTATGATTAAGTTATAAATATGATGTTTATTATTTGCATATAAACTTACTAAGCTATATAGCTTACCCTTCTTTTATTTCCATTGTTTTATAATGTCACCAAGCTAACTCGGGGATCGGGAATCGTCAGAGTTTGCATCACACTATCAAGGCTTTATTTTGGGATATTTATGATTTTGATATTTTGGAAAGTATGGCATGTATAGGGACTTGGTCAATTTGTATATGTGTCATAGTGATATGGCTAATGATAATTTTGTATAAGGCCATTTGAAATTGGCTAATGTTGATTATAAATATAATCATATGGTGATGCATTGCATGGATATGGCACTTGCATGATTTGAGTTGATAAGTATAGATGTTTGGTTGCTTAAGTATGCTATGAGTTGTGTCTATGAATTGGTATAAGTGTTTATGAGTTTTGGGGTGGCAATAGGCTTGGTAAATAGCCTATACATTGTCCACACGGGTAGACACACGGGCGTCTGTCTAGGCCTTGTGTGACACATGGTCAGCCCAATGGGCGTGTGAATAGGCTGTATGTCCTCTGCAACTTAATATCGAGAAACAGAATGCCTAGTATGGGGCATACGGGAAGAGACACGGGTGTGTGTCTCAGTCGTGTGGATAGCACGGCCTTGGACATGGGCATGTGCCTAGGGCGTGTGAAGTCTGCACCTTAAATGTGAAAATTATATTCGCCACACGGCCTAGCACATAGGCGTGTGACTTGGCTGTGTAACCCTATTTTGCTGATGACGTCATAAATAGAGAGATACACGGGTTGAGGACACGGGCGTGTCTCGAGCCACATGGGCTTGTCCCGAGCCACATGGACGTGTGACTCTCTAAAACATGAAAAATTTTCTAAGTGTTCCAAGGTTACCAGCTTTGTCCCAAACCACCCCCGATGTATGTTTTGGGTCTCGTAGACCCATATAAGGGACGATGTGTATATGTATAAGTGGTTTTGAATTGAATGAATTTTTATGGCTTGGTTTTGTATGATTGGTTATGTTTAAGTCCGGTCATGCCTCGTACCCAGTCCCGGCCTCGGACTTGGGTAAGGGGTGTTACAACTACACTTAAAGTACCAAATCCAACACCTCCGGCCAGCTTAACCTCAAGGGTCATCTAACCAACTCAAACTCAAGGGACCTCCAAGCAACTCAAATAAGAGGATAATATGCATTATCGTACTCAAACTCACGTCCTCCTACATTGGCAAAAATACCCATGCCAATAAAGTTAAGACTAATCGACTTGATCTCGCTAGGCCTTCTAAGCCTATTTTGATTGCAAAGGTCCACTGGCCAACACAGATGGAGCTTGTAACTGCTACAATGCTACTTAGGCACACTCTTGCACTATTCGAGTGCCTTCAATTGCCTTAATAAGACACTACACTTGCTCCAACAATCCTTAAGTGTACTCTAGCTCGTTGTCCGAAGGAGCCTTCATTGGTTCCAGCAGCCAGAAATGGAAACGATTCTCATGTTTAAACATTAGTACAATTTGCTTCTAAATTGTTGGAAATACACTACTGCAAAACAAAAACATTAGCACGAATAGGGATATAACCTATACTCTGAAGGGATATAACCTAGCATAAGATTTTCTCTAATTAAGTTTATATAAGTTTTTATAATTAAAGTTATAGATAATTTGGACTGTAAACTCAAATATTATAAGGTTGATGCTAATAATGTATATATAAAATGTTTTCTTGCAACATATTGTGGGGTATGACATCATTTGAGAGAATAGTGCCAGACATGAACACTATAGATAGCTCGTGAGCTCTGCAATTTTAGACATTTAAGGCTTCAAAATATGGTTGAAAAGATATTTGGGGTTTTAAAAAAATATTTTCTATATTAACATCACCTTAGTATAGTACAAAAAAATGTTGGTTGTACTAGCATGTTGCATATTTCATAACTTCAAAAATTGGTAGAATTGAGATTATCTATACTCTGAAGAATAGATGGAAGAATGAAATCTTGAAAATATTAATTATGCAAATTCAAATTCAGATGATGATAAACTCAATCAATGACCAACATATGATTATAAAGAACATGTATTAAATATTAAAGACGGAATAACGCAACAAATATGCCCTAGAATAGTTAGATAAAATTGTATATGACGTTTGTTTTTTGTTATTTTTATCAGTAATCATATTATCAACTGCTTTTTACACTAACATAATGAATATAATGATTTGCTTTTATTTTTTGTTATTTGTTTAGAAATTCTTTTTATCATACTAATAAATATTTTATAATAATTAATATATTTTTAAAAATATAAATTATGTAATTGTGTAAATACAATTTGTACTACTAAACATGATTACGATGTAATTATATTTTGTCTGCCAAATACGTCTAGAGAATTATAATTTTTTATAATTACAAGAAAGATAATTATATTTTAATTCAATTACTCTGTACTTGTCAAGAAAATTGTCCTATATATATTTTAAATATGAGATTCAAGTTGTGTATATTATTTTATTGTATTTTAAGTATAATTCTTATCAAATTCTAGATGACGTTTAATGCCCAATCATCTAATAGCTATGATATCATACTTGAAAAACTTAATTCGGATGTGTTGAAATTTAGTTACCAATTTAAAATCAGAGTCATAAATTGAGGATGAGGTGTGAAATTAACCTTTTAAAAAACTTTAAGCTAACAACTATTTTAAGACGAAGCTGCGGAAGACTCTATGTCTGACCCAGAATTGAGTTGAGACAAAAATCGCCGAAGAAGAGAAAAAAAAAAATCCAAAGCGATGGGTTTGCAACTATGGGAGACTTTGAAGGAGGCAATAACGGCGTATACGGGTCTATCTCCGGCCACTTTCTTCACGGTTGTTGCTCTGTTGTGGGCCATTTACTATGTAGTAACGGGTCTATTCGGGTCGTCCGATGATCACCATCAACGTTCCAGGGCTTTCGAGGAGCAGATGGAGCCGCTCCCACCTCCGGTTCAGCTAGGCGAAATTCCCGAGGAGGAACTTAAACAGTATGATGGGTCGGATCCCAAGAAGCCACTCCTTATGGCCATCAAGGGTCAGATTTATGATGTTTCTCAAAGCAGGTTTTTCCTTCTCTGTTCTTTTTTCTTTTGGGGTCAACACTTGTGTTGGATTATCAGCTTTGTTTATAGGAGGGTTTTATTTGTTTTAGATACTGCTTTTGAGGGTTTCTTCTTGACTATTTTTATGCTATTTTAATTCAAACTTTGCTTTAATTCATGGTTCAACTTCTGATCTTTCTGGTGATTTTTTTTTTTAAATTTTATGGATATTAGATTTTTTTTTTAAATAAACTGAGCCGCCTATGATTTTGCTATATCATATCATAAAATTATAAATATCTGTGTTTGGGTTGCATTTAATTTGTTTCAATATAGCTTAGGTTAGATGGACTTGATTTTTTGAAAATTTCATCCATTTAACAGGGTTAAAAACTGGTGTACCACACGGGTTACATATTGCGTGCTACACACGGGTTATACGTGACATAGCACTTGGATAAAATATCAGTTTGCTTTTTGATTTAATATAAAAGGACTAATTTGCTTATTTTAGTAGAATGGGAAAATACAATCCTACTACTCTTTGATATTTTAACTACAATCATGAAATGATTATATGATAAACTATGTGAGGTTTTGCGGAAACAAGTTATTTGTAACGTGCGTGTAAAATTGGTTCCTTGTGTAATTATACGTCCTAGACTTGGACCTTGAATCTCATGTTTCAACTGACCGAGAAAATGAAAATTAAACATTGGTGCCATTCATTCCCTTTTTTATCTGGATATTTAAACCTGTTTCTATGATAATCAAGGACATTAACATGTTTTTGTATGTTGATTGATGCAAGTTTACTATGCATGAAATTTAATCACAACTTTTGCTGAAATTTTCTTTATGATTGTAGAACTCAATAGAGGCATTGTTAATCTTATGTATATGCAAGAATTATGCATGAAATGTAATGTTTGTTGTAGAATGTTTTATGGACCTGGTGGACCTTATGCATTGTTTGCTGGAAAGGATGCTAGCAGAGCTCTTGCAAAGATGTCTTTTGAAGAACAAGATTTAACCGGGGACATATCAGGTCTTGGTCCATTCGAATTGGATGCTTTGCAAGATTGGGAATATAAGTTTATGAGCAAATATGTAAAGGTTGGAACCATCAAGAAGACAGTTGCAGTAACCGGAGGGGATAATGGAAATGGTGAAGCCTCGGGGACTACCGAGGGCGATGCTAAGCCAGCTGGAGATGGTTCATCACAAAATGCAGTTGCTGGAACTGATGCTAAGGAGGAGTGATGTGTTTTAGCAGAGTTGTTACCGGTTCGAATGGATCGAGATGCCATAAGATATAGAGTAACGTTGTCTGTGAATCTTTATTCCATATATTAGCTTACCTTTTTTATACTTTTGACATTCATAAGCTGGTAATTGACTTTAATCTACAAATGTCACCTTCTAAGCATTAAGCCATTGGGATATCCAATCAAATGCATATGGTCCCTTGATGTTATCAGAACCTATCCGATCATTATTTAATCATACTTGCCAAGAATCCTTTTTTGCCTTGCAGAGCAATCTACTATAAATTATCTCAAAAACTTGCGAAATCTTTCTGGGTTTCATTAATACATGCCGACGTAAGTCTTAACTGTAGCTGAAGTTCATGTTTGGGATCAATTCTCAACAAAATCCTTGTTTCTGTTTAAATTTATGTTAGCAACTGACCATTTTTCCTACCAGGGAACACAACAAAAGTTGAGAACCAAGTGATCTGAACTCTAGAGGGATAAAACGTGTTTAAGTTTGGAAGATCAATCAATTTGCGAGATCAATACGTTCTTTTTGAGTTGAAGATTGACGGAAGCCCTTTTAACTCCCCATTATTATTTTTTAAGCTTAAGTTTTAGAGTTTTATATTACTTAGAAGTTATTTAAGAGATTAAGTATTTATTTATTCATTTAATAAGAGTACAAAATATTTAATTAATTTTTAAGAGTTGAGTTCAACTTGACGAAGTAAAACAGAAATTTGTCAATAATTGTTAAAAATAAAATGTTGATAATGATAATATATCGTAAAAAATAAAAAGAAGAAAAACAGCACACACAGAATCTTTACGTGGAAATCTTTTTGGGAAAAACTACAAGCAGAGGAGAGAAGAGTACGTCTATTTATATGTTTGTAAAACCGTAGTCCAATAAAAATAATGCAGTAAGGTTAAAACATTTTATTCTAATCAATATTAAATAGAGATAGTATATTTCTATACAGATTTCACTTACGTAGCCTGTACCGGCCCTTGACCTTCGCCTTCGTAAATCCCCTATCTTACTGCTTGTATTTTATTTAAATAAAAATTTGAATCATATATCTTTAACAATAATAAAGCATTAATATGAAAGCTCAAAAGCAAGATGTTTTTACTTGAATTTACGTGCTCTCATTAAATTGTTCTTGCATGTGCTTGGTAAGATCATCACTAATCTCCATATACTGGTCTTCGTCACGAACACCAAGAAGAAAATAAAGGATAACTATAGTTGAATCTAAGCAAATTACTACACTTTTTACTTTTACCTAAGGCATTAAATAACCTAAAAAATTAGTCAGATTTTGATGATGCTATAACAAAAAGCAACTCTCAAACAAGAAAAAAAGAAACAGAAATTACTACAATGAATAGCAACCTGGATATTATGAAAATTTTTATAACAGAAACTAGAAGGGATTGGGTGGGTTTTAGATCTGACACAGAATCATTAATACATATCAAATATATATATATATATACACGTTTCAGTATCAAATTCAACATAGCATCAGCATAATAAATCAATAAAGATAAATAAATTAATAAAAAGATTGATGAGATTAGAATTTAGAAATAGTATTAATCCTCAACTCCAACCAAAGACTCAGGTCAAGTGATAGTTTATCAAAAGATGGAATGAGATTACTAGTTTTGCAAGCATATGGAACAAAACACATGACATTTGAACAAACCCATGAATGGTCTGGCTGGGAATGAATAAGGCTATTACATCTTTTAATCTTTTAAAATGACAGAGGTGTTGATAACATATCACTTAAACCTAATAATGGGTTAGGCTCTAAAAAACCAATGAATTTTTTTGTAAAAGGCTATTGCTTTGAAATTTGACCAATTTTTGCAGATTGACTAAATTCCCTTTTTCATAAACACAATAAAATCCTATAATTCAAATTCACCCAAAAGAAAAGAAAAGAAAGTCATTTTTTAAATTAAAACTTGCATGCATAATACACATGAAAAATCAAATAAAGTAAATTACTTAAGTGGAGCCAAGGATGATGTTCTTAATAGGAATAAATATGAGTTTAACGAAGAATTTGACAAATCCTATCACTATAAAATGGAACACTGTATAGAACGCCACCTTCATGAAATCTACATAGGAAACAATAAACATTAAAAAAAAAAAAAAAAAACCCAAAATTCCAACAGATCCAAGTTTAAAACAAAATGAGGAAAATCCAAACAGGGAGAAGAAGTGGAAGGAATATCTTTATGACCAGGCTTGTGGAAACATTTGATGAGGCGGACGTTGTCCTTGGCGAAGTCTTTTAAAGGATCTATGAAGTTGTCAAGGGCATCCAATTTTTTGTCAAACATCAAAATCCAATTGCAAAATAAGATAAAAGATAATTGTCATTAAATCATTGTACCAAAGCAAACATTAAATCATTATTCAATTTTAAAAGGAACATGAACACAATAAGCAGGTATATCATGAAGTTAATGAAAAAATCACTAGAGCAAAGAGATAAAATCCAAACCACTAACTCATTATACTATAGCAAGCAACTTAAGAACCAGAACGATGTTTTCTTAGTCTATAGGTTTCTCGGTGAATATGCATGAAGAGGAAACCGAACCAATGACAAAGCCTACTTATTTATTTCCATTAATCTTTTTATTTGTGGAGAAATGACATAGGGAGTGCTTTTATCACAATGTTCTCATAGAAGAACCAAAAATAGTTATATTTACTTTTAGTGTGAAAGCAAAATCTTTTTTAAATAGATACCAACAGAATTGTTATTCCAAAAAATAGATTTAATACTTAGAGAATGAAAAAATCCCCAAGGTTTGTCCTCAGATGCGATCTTTAACTAAATCCACTATTCCATCAAACACTACCGTCTCTTTTATGATACTTTCTATCAATGTGTTTTGTCCTTATGTGGTTTCTTTGGGGTTTAGCCATATTCGCATTGTTATAGTATCATAACTTTTCCATACCTCATATTTGACCCTCCATAGTGAAGTTAGCAGTGTAACCCTGTTTGACACTTATTCACACTACGTGTAACAACCCCAATTAGAGCCTAGTCGGAATAGTGGTTTCGAGACCACAAATCCAAAGTAGAAAATTTCATTCCATGATTATTTTTGAATTTATGGCATGTATGCATGATATTGAGAAAATTCCATAAAGGAAATTTTATGAAATAGTGATTAATTTGTCCTTTAGGACTAAATTGCAAAAGATGCAAATTGTGAGTTTCTAGAAGGTTTAAGTATGAAATAGCATAAGAGAAATTATTAGAAGTCCTTATTTGGCAATTAGACCAATTTTTAGCATGATGGTCAAAAAGGCCCATGGAAGGGAAAAATATCAAAGAAAAGACATAAGGGCATTTTGGTCATTTGGTTAATTAATGGAATAAAAAGGGAAAATAAGTCAAAAATTGATTCATGTTCTCCATGCAAGTGCCGAATTCTCTAAGGACACCATAGCTAGGGTTTCTTTCATTTTCAAGCTTCAAGTAAGTGACTCCAAGTACCGTTTTTAATTTTCTTCGTATTTTTGAAATCCTTGAAGCTTAATCTAGCTATTTCTACCACTAATTTGAGCTAGGATTTATATTAAAAAATATACCCATGCATGACATGTAAGTATTTTGATGCCTAGTGGTAGAAAATGAAAGTTTAAAGTGTAGTAAACACCTCTCTCTAGGTGATTTTGCATGAAAGTCCCTATTAGGGACCACATTGTAAAGTATGCAAATGTGTGTGGTAAAAGTGTGAAATTATGAGCAACATCGGCTCTTATGGACACTAGTAAGTGTTGGCTAGGCTTGGGTAGCCAAGAGAATAAACACATTTCATTATACGAGTCTAGGGACTATTTTTGCAAATATGTAAAAGTTTAGGGGAAAATTATTATGGACTATTTGGTCAATGTGGGGCACTAAATAAGCTAAATTTTTCAATTTAGATCAAGAAACACGAAGCTCGAACTGAAATCAGGGAAAAAGCAAGGTAGCGGACTAAACCGAGCATTCACCTACATTTTGAACCCGAGGTAAGTTTTATGTAATAATTTAGCTCCTATGTTATGCTAATTCATTATGATGACTTTTTTTTATGAAATTGTGATGTTCCATGAAGACATGGATATGATTTGTATGAGTTATGATAAATTCCCTGGTATTGATTTGTTGAGGAAATGTATGAGATTCATGAAATTAGTGATGTGAAATTTTACCACGAAAGGATGAAAACATGAAAAGAGAAGTTACATGCAAGTTTAAATGATATGAAGGATACCGTAATCATGTTATGAGTACTGTAGGTCCCATGTAAGACTATGTCTGGGACATGGCATCAGCACTGAACTGAGATCCCATGTAAGACCATGTCTGGGACATGGCATTGGCATCAAGATGTGATCCCCTGTAAGACCATGTCTCCGACATGGCATGGGCATCCGAGATGAGGTCCCGTGTAAGAGATAAGGATCCCCTATAAGACTATGTCTGGGACACGGCTTGGGCATCTGATATGAGATTTTGTGCATGACCATGTTTGGGACTTGGCATCGACATCAGAGTATGATCTCGTGTAAGACTATATTTGGGACATGGCATCAACATCGACGTGTGATCCCATGCAAGACCATGTTTGAGACATGACATTGGCATCATTTTATGAGATTGACTTACGGGTATCCCTCGGTATTTCTAAAAGAATTTTAAACGAGATAAGTATTCAAGTTGATAAGTTTCAAGAGAAAGGCTAAAGTTTCAATTTGAGTGTTGCAAGTATATACAATTAAGTATGAGTAATTGAAAGTACATTGTTATGAGAAATACAGCATGAAAAGCATCAGTAAGTGTATGACTGAGTAAGCTATGAGAATAAGTAAGAAACTACATGAAATTCATGATACTTATTTGAGTGATATTTCATGATTTTGTTTCTAATTTATTCATGCAACTTACTAAGCATTTTATGTGCTTACTTTTTCCTTTCCCTCTTCCATGTAGATTTGCCGTACCAGCTCGAGGATCGTTAAAGTCAGAGCTCGAAGTCACACTATCAAGTCATCCATATTGGTATAATAAAGTTGATCATTTTGATGTATGACATGTATAGGACGTTTAATCATTTTGTTAAGTGTCATTTTGTGTAGCCAGGTAATGTTGTAATGGCCTTTGAAAATGGCCTAATATTGCCTAACTCATATTTTATACAATGAAGATAAAGTTCATTAATATGCAACCTTGCATGCTTAAGTGTAGTAAAATGTATAAGAATGGTATGTATGTTGGCATTGGAATGCCTTAATTGTGAGTATTTGGAGAGTATAATATACCTTGATGTGTGCTATAAAATTGGCTTTGTGTTTGGTTATGCTTCAGGGTGGCATAAGGCTTGGAAAATAGCCTATTATTGTCCACATGGTTAGGCACACGGGTGTGTGCCTAGGCCGTGTGTGACACACGGTCAGCCTCAAGGGTGTGTTAACAGGCCGTGTGTCCCTTGCATCCAAATTAGCTAAGTCAGTATAGAACACGGGCTGAGCACAGGGGCGTGTGCCTTGGTCATGTGCAATTCTAATGATTGTGGTATTCAAGTCAAAATACTCAATAGGATGTGATATGGGCGTGTCTAGTCCATGCGAGGGACACGGGCCATAGACACGGGCGTGTGCCCAAGCCGTGTCAAAACCCCTGTAGGTTGAAAAGAAAAATAAATTAGACATGAGAAGGGACATGGGTATGTGAGATCACACGACCTGCCCACACGGGCGTGTCCTAGCCCATACGGGCGTGTCGCCTTGTTTTAGGTAAAAATTTTCTAAGTGCCCGAAAGTTTTCGAATCAGTTCCAGAATGCATCACATGTATGTTATGGGCCTCGTAAGCCCATGATAAGGTTATTAAGAGAATGAATGATAAGTTTTTAAAAGAAAAGAAATTTTTATAGCCTGGGATTTCAAGTTATAGTATGATTAAGTAAGGTAACACCTTGTAACCCCTCCCGGTGCCGGATGCGGGTAAAGGGGTGTTATATTTAATGGTATTAGAGCTAGTGTTTAGTCAATTCTGGGAATAACCTAGCACCTGTACAAATCTAGCTATACATGCCATACTTATGTATTTATGAGAAATGATAGTGTGATGACTCCTGACAGTTTAAATGTGTTTTATTATAGTATATGGATCCCGAATAAGCTACGGTAGATGATGTAGAAAGCAATGTGCCAGCTCCCACAAAAGGGACGGTACCAGCTAGAATTGAGAATAAGCCAGATACTGTAAGTCAGGGAGGAGAGGCTCGGAAAGCCTTCTTCCAAATGATGAACGAGTGGTTCACTGAGTTCATTCGAGTGAACCCCACCACTTAACACCAAGCTCCACCCTCTCAATTCCCTCAATCTACCCCAGCAGCTCCTTATATAGTAGAGGTAGTGAGGCAAAAAAAGCCTCCAGGTGATAGAATTCAGAAACAAGGGGCAGAAGAGTTCCGAGCTACTAAGGATGATGACCCGAAAAGAGCCATGTTTTGGCTAGAAAATACCATCAGGGTATTTGATGAGCTATCATACACCCCTGAAGAGTGCATGAAGTGTGTGGTATCTCTTTTACGAGACTCTGCCTATCAGTGGTGGAATACCCTTGCGTCAGTTGTACCAAGGGAGAAAGTTAATTGGGAGTTCTTCTAGGAGGAGTTCCGCAAGAAGTATATTAGTTTGAGGTTTATCGATCAGAAACGCAAGGAATTCTTGAAGTTAAAACAGGGTCGGATGACTGTGACTGAATATGAGCGTGAGTTTGTTAGACTCAGAAAGTACTCTCGAGAATGTGTGTCTACCGAAGCCATCATGTGCAAGAGGTTTGAGGATAAACTAAACGAGGACATCAAAATGTTTGTCAGTACTCTTGAGATAAAAGAGTTCGTGGTGCTAGTGGATAGAGCTTGTAAGGCCGATGAATTGACCAAAGAAAAGAGGAAAGTTGAAATGGAGTCTTGCGACTCGAGGAAGAGACCATTTAGCAAGCCGTTTCAATCCTCTTCCAAGAAATCAAAGGAATTTTCTACATGATCAGCTACTTCAGCCGGGTTTTCAAGTAAAGGCAAGGGTAAACAGTATTCAGCCTCCAAAGCTCAGACCACCTTAGTTGTGAGTGTGGGTAACACTCGACCTAATAGACCTGAGTGCCCACAGTGCGGTAGATGCTACCTCGGCGAATGTCGAGCTCATGAGAGGGTCTATTTTTAATGTGGTTCTCCAGACCACTTCATTAGAGAGTGCCCCGAGATGGCAGAAAATGATAAAGATCAGAGTGGAAGGTCGAGTAATGCTCCTTCTAGATGTAGACCTCAGAGAAACCCGGGGACGAGAGCGAGTAGTAAGGGTGCACCAAAGGAGCAGACTACGAGACCTGAGGGTAGAGCCCCAGCGTGAACTTACGCCAATTGCACTCGCCAAGAGGCATCATCGCCTGATGTTATAACGGGTACATTTCTTCTTCATGAAATGTCTGTTATTGCTTTGATAGACCCTGGATCTACCCACTTGTATATTTGCATGAAATTAGTTCCGAGCATGAGTATGCTCGTGGAATCCACAGAATTTGTGATAAAAGTATCTAATCCCCTAGGCAAGTGTGTATTAGTAGACAAAGTATGTAGAAATTGTCCTATGATGATTAGGGGTCATTGCTTCCCAGCTAACCTCATGCTTTTGCCATTTGATGAATTTGATGTAATTCTTGGCATGGACTAGTTAACCACTCATGATGTGGTAGTGAACTATGGTAAAAAATACATTAGATTGAAATGTGAGATTGGTAACACTCTTCAAGTTGAATCAGATGAATTAGAAAGTTTGACTATAGTGATTTCCTCCTTGGTTGCTCAAAAGTGCATAAGGAAAGGATATGAAGTTTATCTAGCTTTTGTGATGAACACTAAAAGGACAGTCGAAAATAGAGTCAGTACCAGCAGTTTGCGAGTATCAAGATGTATTTCCGGAAGAGTTGCCCAGATTACCTCCAGCTAAAGAGGTTGAATTTGGTATAGAGTTGGCTCCAGGTACAAGGCCCATTTCTATTGCCCCTTATAGGATGGCCCCAACCGAGTTAAAGGAATTGAAGGCTCAGCTACAAGATTTGACATACAAAGGCTTCGCAAGACCCAGTCATTCTCCATGGGGTGCTCCTGTATTATTTGTGAAAAAGAAAGATGGTTCGATGAGATTATGCATTGATTACCAGCAGCTTAATAAGGTAACCGGAAAGAACAAGTATCATTTGCCAAGAGTCGATGATTTATTTGATCAGTTGCGAGGAGCCATAATGTTTTTCTAAGATAGGTTTAAGGTCCGGGTATTATCAGCTAAGAGTTAAGGAGTCTGACGTGTCAAAGACAACATTTCGAATGAGGTATGGCCACTACGAGTTTCTTTCATGCTGTTTGGCTTTACTAATGCCCCAGCGGTATTCATGGACTTAATGAATCGTATTTTTTGGCCCTACTTCGATAGATTCATTGTAGTCTTTATTGACGATATCTTGATTTATTCTCATGATGAAAACGAGCATGCCAAGCATTTGAAGACGGTTTTAAGGACTTTACGAGATAAGCAACTTTATGCCAAGTTCAGCGAGAGTGAATTTAGGTTTAAGGAAGTTGGATTTGTGGGACACATCCTTTCGGGTGATGGCATTAGAGTTGACCCAAATAAGATTTCAGCGATTGTTGATTGGAAACCGTCGAAGAATGTATCTGAGGTAAGAAGTTTCTTGGGTTTGGCTGGTTATTACCAAAGATTTGTTAAGGGATTTTCCATGATCGCCACTCTTATGATGAGATTGTTGCAAAAAGATGTTAAGTTCAAGTTGAATGAAAAGTGCCAACAAAATTTCGAGAGGTTAAAGACGCTGTTGACTGAAGCTCTTATTTTAGTGCAGCCATAACCGGGGAAAGGGTTTGTGGTCTACAGCGATGCTTCACTAAACGTGTAACACCCCTTAGCCGAGCCTGAAGTTGGGACGGGGTACGAGGCATTACCATACTAAATTATGCTTAATCGTGAAATCTCGGGCTATAAAATTTCTTTCCTTTTTAAAACTTTTCATTCATTCACTCCGTAACCTTATCATGGGCTTACGAGGCCCAAGCCATACATTAGATGCATTCTGGAACCAATCTGAGAACTTTTAGCACTTAAAATTTTTTACCTAAAACAGGCCACACGCCTGTGTGGGGTGGGGCACGCCCGTGTGGGCAGGCCGTGTGGTTTCACACACCTATGTCCCTAGCCCGTGCTGAATTTATTTCATTTTCAACCTATAGGGGTTTTGACACAGCTTGGGCACATGCCTGTGTCTATGGCCCGTGTCCCATACACAGCCTAGACACGTCCGTGTCAATATCCTGTGGAGCATTCTGACTTAAACACTATAATCATCAGGAGTGCACATGGCAAAGGCACATGCCTGTGTGCTCAACCCGTGCTCTATACTAACTTAAGTAAATTGGATGTAGGGGACACACGGCCTATTAACATGCCCATAGGGGATGACCGTGTGTCACACACGGCCTAGGCACATGCCCGTGTGCCCAACTGTGTGGGCAACTATACGCTATTTTCCAAGCCTTTTTGCCTCCCTGAAACTGAACCAAAACAATACCAACTATAAACTCACAAATCAATATATCAACGTTGATAAACGATAAATTATACATATTTTTACCTCATGTTTAGCCTAATTTCTGGATGAATGATTATTAATTTTGTGAGAATTGGTGCTCTTAACCCTTTTATTTCATGTTGTATACTCAGGAGAGCATAGGGGAGAGAAAAGAACGAAAAATGGACCGCAAATGAAGAAAATGGGCCAAAGTGTGCAAACGACACGGCCTAAGGAATCACCACATGGCCATGGCACACGGCCATGCCACATAAGGTCCAACACGACCTAGCCCCGACAAGCACGGCCAGGCTACACGGTCGTGCCACCTCAACAGGCCCGAACACAGCCCTTATCGAAAGTGCAATTTCACTCGGATTTGGATACTTAGAGGCTAAGAAAGGTATCCCAAAGCTCTATATAAAGACCCTAGGAGGCAACTCTAAGGGTGTACGCTTTTCTCCCAAAAAGGAGCGCCATATTTCTACCAACACAAGGAGTGAAAGTAAGGAATTACTCCAAGAGAAGCCGATTGATTCATCCCAGAAGCTAGAATTCTACATCAAGACAGAGGATCTCCCTAAATTCCTTCAGGGTTTTCTGGGTTCTTTATGTTTTGTTATCTTATTTTTTTGAGATGTTTTCTTTATTAATTATGAACTAAACCTCTCAAATACTTGAGGAGGATGAAACCTAAGACAGATCTTGTTATTATTTATTCTTGAATTATATGATAAATACTTGAATTGTTCTTAATTATGTGTTCTTCATTCTTGATTTAATAGTCCTAGGTATTACTTTAGGAAACTGCTGACAAAACTGAAAGATCCAGGGAGTTTTACTATTCCTTGCTTAATTGGTAGTTTAATTATTGATAAAGCCTTAGCTGATTTAGGTGCTAGCATTAATCTAATATCTTACAAAATGTTCAAGCAACTAGGTCTAGGGGAACCAAAGCCCACTAGGATGAGTATTCAACTAGCTGATAAATTTGTTAAATATTCTAGGGGGATCATAGAAGATGTGCTAGTAAGGGTAGATAAATTTATATTCCTTGTTGATTTTGTTGTGCTTGACATGGATGAGGATATTGAGGTACCTTTAATTTTAGGACGTCCATTCTTAGCTACTGCTAGAGCTGTTATTGATGTAGGGGATGGTAAATTGGTACTTAGAGTTGGTGAGGAAGAAGTCGTTTTTAAAATCTATGATGCTATGAAATTTTATAAAGAACAAGATAATTCCTGTTATTTTGTTGATATTATTGATTACTTTGTTCAAGATAATTTTCAGGAACTTTCTCTCGCAGACACGTTGGAACTGTGTCTTGTTCAAGGTGGGGGGAAGATAAAGCCACCACTGAAATTGAAGAAGTAAGAAAGGAGTTAGATTCAAATGAAATTATCATAAGACACATAAGTTATGAAAGTATAAAGATGAATGATGAGTTGAGACAAAAACCTTCCATTGATGAACCCCCTAAATTAGAGTTGAAGCAACTGCCAGAACATTTAAAATATGCCTTTTTAGAGGAAGATTCAACTTTACCAGTTATTATTGCTTTAGATTTAAGCATTACAGAAAAAGGGGAACTACTCCATGTGTTAAGGGAGCACAAGCGGGCTATAGCTTGGAAAATTTCAGATATTAAGGGAATTAATCTTTCTTTTTGCACCCACAAAAATTTAATGGAAGATGAATATAAACCATCGGTGCAAGCTCAAAGACGATTGAATCCCAACATGAAGGAAGTCGTAAAAGCCAAGGTAATTAAGCTTTTAGATGCAGGCATTATTTATCATATTTCTAACAGTTCTTGGGTAAGTCCTGTGCAGGTTGTTCCTAAAAAGGGAGGCTTGACCGTGGTGTCTAATGACAAAAAAGAATCAATACCTACAAGAACAGTCACTGGATGGAGAGTTTGCATTGATTATAGAAAGCTGAATGACGTAACTCGAAAAGATCATTTTCCCTTACCTTTTATTAATTAGATGTTGGAAAGATTATCAGGTCACATGTATTATTGTTTCCTAGATGGCCTCTCTGGTTACTTCCAAATCTCGATAGCCCCAGAAGATCATGAGAAAATGACATTCACCTGTCCATACGGTATGTTTGCTTATCATAGAATGCCTTTTGGTTTATGTAACGCTCCTGCTACTTTTCAGCGATGCATGCTTGCTATCTTCAATGAATTCGTGGAAGACATTATGGAGGTATTTATAGATGATTTTTCAGTTTTCGATAATTCTTTCCAACTTTGTCTTAATAATTTAAAACGTGTTTTGATAAGATGTGAAGAGACAAATTTAGTGCTAAACTGGGAAAAATGCCATTTTATGGTTCAAGAGGGTATTGTATTAGGACATAAAATTTGTAGTAAAGGGATAAAGGTAGATAAAGCAAAAAATTAAAATCATTCAAAAATTACCTCCCCCTAATTCAGTTAAGGCTATAAGAAGTTTTTTAGGACATGCCCGTTTTTATCGTAGATTTATTAAAGATTTTTCTAAAATAGCTAAGCCTTTAACAAAATTACTAGAAAAAGACGTGCTTTTCAAATTTGACCAAGAATGTTTAGAATCTTTTAACACTCTTAAGGAGAAGTTAGTCAATGCCCCGATTATGATTTCACCTGATTAGAATCTACCTTTTGAACTAATGTGTGATGCAAGTGATTTTGCAGTAGGTGCAGTTTTGGGACAGCGAAGAGACAAGCACTTTCAACCGATTTATTATGCTAGCAGAACTTTGACAACCACTCAAGCAAATTATACTACCACGGAAAAAGAATTGCTAGCCGTTATTTTTGCATTTGACAAATTCAGATCTTATTTGATTTTGTCAAAAGTCATTATTTATACTGACCATTCTGCTCTTCGCTACCTTTTAACTAAAACTGATGCAAAACCTCGATTAATAAAATGGATTCTATTGTTATAGGAATTCAATTTAGAAATAAAGTATAAGAAAGGAGCTAAAAACTTGGCAGCAGATCACCTTTCAAGATTAGAAAACACACAACCCAAGTACCTCGATAAAATAAATAACTTGTTTCCTGAAGAACAACTCCTAGCCATAGCAGATGCAGCAGTTCCTTGGTTTGCTGATTTTGTAAATTATTTAGCAGCTAACATAACCCCAAAAGGGCTGACCCATCAGCAAAAGAAGCGATTCTTCACTGATGTGAAAAACTACTTTTGGGAGGATCCTTTTCTTTTTTGAATTTGTGCAGAGCATGTTATTCGAAGATGCGTTGCTGAAATAGAAGCATACCAGATTTTAAATCACTGTCATTCAGGACCCACAGGAGGACATCACAGTGGAGCTAGAACTGCTCATAAGGTACTCGAATTAGGCTTTTACTGGCCTACACTTTTCAGGGATGCCAACAGGTATGTGACCTCTTGTGATAAATGCCAGAGAATAGGTAATATTTCTCAACATAATGAAATGCCTCAAAGCTATATACTTTCATGCGAAAAATTTGATGTATGGGGTATTGATTTCATGGGTCTATTCCCTACTTCATTTGGGAATAAGTACATCCTAGTAGCAGTAGATTATATGTCAAAATGGGTGGAAGCCCAAGCCTTACCTACTAATAATGCTAGAATAGTAGTACGATTTTTGAAGAAACTTTTCTCTATTTGGAACACCTAGGATAATCATTAGTGATAGGGGCACCCATTTTTGCAATGCCCAATTTGAAAAGGTTTTAAAAAGGTATCGGGTACATCATAGAACAGCTACCCCTTATCATCCACAAACCAGTGGCCAAGTCAAAGTGACAAATAGGGAAGTAAAACGCATCTTAAAGAAAACACTAGAAATAAATAGAAAAGATTGGTCAAGAAAGATAGATGATGCTTTATGGGCTTATAGAACTGCTTGTAAAACACCTATAGGTACATCTCCCTATAAACTTGTCTACGGAAAAAGTTGTCATCTGCCATTTGAACTTGAACATAAAGTATTTTGGGCTATCAAATCTTTAAACCTTGATTTTAAGCTTGCAGGTGAGAAAAGATTAATGCAGTTAAATGAACTAGATGAATGGCAGCTCACGACTATATAAGGAAACCATGAAGCGAAGTCATGACAAACGACTGAATCAACCTAAGCAGTTCAAAACGGGTGATCTTGTCTTACTCTACAACTCGAGGCTGAAACTATTTCCTGGAAAACTCAAGTCAAGATGGTCAGGTCCATTCACTGTTCAAACTTTCTTTCCATACGGCACAATTGAGGTAACTTACCCCAACCACGGTACGTTTAAGGTAAACGGCCATAGGCTTAAACACTATAGAGGTGAGAATTTTAAAGATGACAAGGAGAGGCTTCAGTTCCACGAAATCCCTTCGTGATACATCCAGGTAGAGTCGAGCTTAGACTCTAAATAAGCGCTTCTCGGGGGGCAACCCGAGCACTAACTTAATAGCTTTTCTTTTTAATTTTAGTATTTTTTTCTTCTTATGCATCAACTAACCCCTTTTTTTAATGCAGAAATTTAGGACCACACGGCCATGCCCACGGGCATGTCCAAGGCGGTGTGAACACTTAAAACAGTGACACGGTCGTGCACCCAGGCCGTGTGTAAACAGAGCACAATTTTCCCAAAAATATGGGCTACTGACAAATCGACACGGCCGTGCGACATGGCCGTGGCAAACCTTTCAACTTAGACACGGGCTTACACAAAACCACATCCCGTGTCCCCAGATCGTGGCCAACACTGTCGATTTAGACATGGCCGTGTGACTACCTACACGACCGTCTGATTAACGAAAACCTCATCGCAAACGGCCGTGTGACCTGTCACACGACCGTGTGAAAAGCGAACAAGATCACAAATGGCCGTGCGAGATGGCCAACACGAGCGTGTACTGCAAACCAGGTGCTCCAAAACCACCGAATTTTGAATCACATGGGAAAACTCGAGTCACACGGGCGTGTGCCATGCCCGTGGGACCCAAAAACTATAAATAAGGGATCACTATTCACTTTCTCCTTCACTCAAGCCCTAAATCCTCTCACCCAAACTCTTCCCCAACCACCATAAACACTGCCTCCGACCCTCAAAACACCACCACGCTCGTATAGGACTATCCCATGCCCGTGCAAAGCTCCCCACGACCGTTCGGAACCTCTCCCACGACCGTGCACATCTCCCATTTGGTTCTATTTTTCTCATTTTTCTCTTTAATTTTTACTAATCTATTTTTATCATGATTATATTTAGATTTAGAATTAATTCAAGCATGGAATTAGTTACACTAGGATGAATAATCTAGAATAGTATAGAACATTTCATGATTACATGCCACTTAACATCACATTTGATTGTCATTTATCTCATGCATTTAGTATAAATACATACTCATGTTGCTTATTTTTAATATCACATTAGGATGGATAATTTTTATTTAAGTTAGTCCCTACTTTACGTTTTTAGGAACATAGTTATCGTTATTTCACATATAGTTTTTGAGCCAATTTAATTTCGATTTTTAAATACTAATTTTTTTTTTGTTATTTTTTTAGGTACTATGTCGTTATCGCGCGGTAAAAAAGCTGCCGTCCCTGCTTCAAAGAAACAGAAGGGACCCGGTGGTTCATCCTCGCGACCCATTACCGAGAACCGCCATCTTCTCCTCCGTTTTTCACAAGCGTCGTAGAAGGAGAATTATGAAATACTCCGAGCTCGCACTCTAACCACTGGCCGATGCATAGATTGGGCTGCCCTCGAACAAATACACCTAGTGGATGAGGTCAGGGCCCTATTAATGACCGATCCGTGGGCACAGGTTTTCCAGATCATGGAGCTTACATACTTAGAACTCACTCTCGAGTTCTGCTCCACATTCCATCTTCAGACCGTGATGAACAGATACGATGCTCCAAAGTTAAGTCAGTATTGCACACGGGCTGAGCACACGGGCGTGTGCCTTGGCCATGTGAACACCTGTTTTTTATATTAATCAGATCAAAGCACTCCACAATTTATTAACATGGGCGTGTCTAGGCCGTGTGAGTGACACGGGCCATAGACACAGGGGTGTGCCCAAACCGTGTTAAAACCTGTAGGATTGAAATGAGAAATAAATTTAGCACGGGCTAGGGACATGGGCGTCTGTGACCACACGGCCAGCCCACACGGGCGTGTCCCACCTCACACAGGCGTGAGACCCTGTTTCCAAGAAAATTTTTCATAGAGCTCAAAAGTTCCCAGATTGGTTCCAAACCACTCCGGTATATGTTTTGGGCCTCGTAGGCTCATAATAAGATTATCAAGAATGTGTTTGCAAAAGTTTTAAATTGGAGCAAGAATTAAGGCTAATTTTAGTAAGTTTGAGCAAGATTAAGTACGGTAACGCCTCGTACCCCGTCCCGACGTCAGACTTGGGTAAGGGGTGTTAAATTTAACAAACCTAATCAAGGCCTCAAAACATGACCAGAACCTTCATGAAATGACCAATTCAATTGTTCAAGATCACGCAACTAATATACCATACAAGGCACCTCAAATGCAAACATATATATACTTGACCACATTTTATTCATATACATCTAGTTCAATACCATCTCAAAGCATATCATATCTTGACCATTAACACTTCAACATAAACTTACCATTTGAGTCATACCATTGATGCATCATAAGTACCAAATTGGCACAATCCAAAAAAAAATCAAATGATACCAAAATAACTTATACTTGTCTAAATCATCAACTAACATCCAACTAAACACCAATATAAGTCCACCTATACATGTCATTATAACCTTGGCCAAAACATCAAAAACTACCTGTAACACCCTTTACCCGTATCCATGACCGGAATAGGCTACGAGGCATTACCGGACTTAATCACATATAACCGATCATTTCTGAGTTACAAATTTCCATTCAAATTTAAAACATTTCATTCAAAGACATATTGTCCCTATTACAGGCCTACAAGGCCCAAAACATACTTTGGAAGTAGCACGGGACTAAACCGAAAACTTTAAAATACTTAGAAAATTTTACCACAAAATAGGGCCACACACCCGTGTGGCTTGGGACATGCCCATGTGGGCAGGCCGTGTGGTCACACACGCCCGTGTCCCTACACATGTGAAAAACATTGAGCATTCTATTTATGACGTCATCAACCATTCACATTTAGTATTTGCCACACATAATTATCACACATTCACTCATCCAACCCAATCAAGGAAGCACATCCCTGTAATACTTCATCATAGACTTATAACATAACAAATATTGGCCACATTAAATGGCTTGATACAACAATGACTTTCAATTAGTATAGGCCAATATTCTAGGCCAACTCATAATAACATAGACACAAATGAGCAAGTCCCTATACATGCCATAGACTTAAAAAGCTAGAATAAAAATCATTGATACTAGTCCATAGCTTATTAGTGTGATAGAATCTCCGATGACCTCCAACTCGAGCTAGCATATGTGACACTATAGGAAATAGGAAAAGAAAAGAGGTAAGCTATATAGCTTAGTAAGTTGGCATGTAAAGAATAAGCAATTTATTTATATGTTTTTACTAATCCTCACAATATGTTCTCAAGATAATATAGCCATAATTGCACAAAGTTCCACAATTCACTTATGTTCATATCAAGCTGTCTACGCAAGTCATAGTCACTAAATTATTTATATCTTGAGCTACAAAACTGCAAATTAAGATCTGCTAATTTTCCCTAAAACTAGACTCACATATCTCCTTACCATAAAATTTCCAGAATTTTTGGTTTATTCAATAAGTACAGTTTATTCTTTAAATTCATCCCTATTCTTTTGCCTGATAGTTTTGACCCTTCTTCACTAAAAAATAAGTATCTCCTCGTACAGGATTCAGATGATGTTCCCATTTGTTTCTCTTGAAAATAGACTCATTAAGAATTTTAAACATATAAATTATAATCATAATTATTTTTATACAATTTTTAATTATTTTCCAAATTCAAAATAGGGGATTCTGAAATCATTCTAACCCTGTCTCACAAAAACTCAAATATCTTATAAGGTGAAATTCTTTTGCTTACACCGTTTCTTTTATGTTAAAATAACTCAATAAGCTTTAATTTAATATCTTATTCAACCTCTAATTTGATTTCCCCCATTTTTGGTGATTTTTCAAAGTCATGCAACTGCTGCTGTCCAAAACTATTTTATTGCTAATTTTACTCTTTTATGTTTTTTTTTTTTTTAATTAACTTTCATTTACACACATAACACCAAACATGTCCATAGCTAGGCATTCCAATAACTAGTCATTATCAAATATTTACAAGTCTTCATAGTAATACTTACTCCACATCAACCTTACCAAAGTTCGATCACATATCGAGCACATTGCTCATGAATATATATACACATGTACCTGCACTCATTCATCACATAATCACAATCATTTACACTTAGTCATTTCCCGTTGAACACATTAGAATATTAACGGATACATTGAAATATTGCACATAGTCCAACACTTGTAGCCAAAGCTACTTCACATCACTTATCACACATAGGCTCGTTCTTAAGCTATTCACATTTGCAGGTCTGCTCATACAAGCTGTCGGTCATTCGTAACTACTCAGTGCTGCTCACACAAGCTGTTAAGCATCCGCAACACATGCCAGATTACCCAGTCACTGGTAGAACTTATAAGACCAGCACCCAGATTCACTTAGTCACAATTTCACATAGTTTTCACATAAGTCCCTAGTGACATGTCATTTGTATCCTATTCTATTCATAAGGTTCAACCAGGAAATTTCTCCCTTGTCGATATTTTGTCAAATACATCAAATATTCAGCCACATTTCACAAAATATATCAAAATATGAAAGAGTAAGTAAAAACGATGCATTATTTACATACAAACTTACCTCGGTCCAAAATATCAAATGTTTGTGTTTTAGTCCACAACCTTGCCTTTTCCTTGGTCAAGGTTAATTCCTCTTCTTTCTTGATCTATAATAACACATTTAACTCATTTAATACACACATTTTCAATTCAGCCCCAAAAACACCTTGTGGCAAAAATTACAATTTTGCCCCTAACTTTTCACATATTTACAATTTTGCCCCTAGGCTCGTAAAATGAAAAGTACTCATTTTTCTCATTACCCAAGCCTAGCCGATTCATATTCCCTCTTATAGAAACCCACAATTTTCACTAAATCACATTTTTACAACATTTACAAATAGGTCCTTTTATGCAATTTCACTAAAAATCATTTAGTAAAAGTTGTTTATTACACTTCAAACTTTCATATTCTACCACAAAACATCAGAACACATGCATATCAATGGGTAAATTTTTAAACACAAACCCTAGCTCAAAATAATGGTAGAAATAGCTAAACCTAGCTACGAGGATCTCAAAAATGTAAAGAACATTAAAAACGGGGCTAAAACGGACTTACGATCGAGTTTGGAATCTTGAAAAACCCTAGCTATGTCTTCTTCATGTGAAATTCGGCCAAGGGGTTGAAGATGAGCAAAGATTGGGTTTTAATTTGGCTTTTTAATTCATTTAATCATCGAATTACTAAAATGCCCTCAACTAAAAATATTCTATTTCACCTATTTCATGTCCATTTTTGTCTAGCAAATTAACCAATGGTGTAATTACCTTTTAAAGACCTCTAATTTAAAATTTCATAGCAATTAGAAACCTCTAGCTTCTAGAACTCAAGTTTTGCACTTTTTACAATTTAATCCTTTTGACTAAATTAGAACCTAGTTGACTATGTTGTTTTAGACATTGATGAGGATAGCAATGTACCCTTAATTCTAGGGCGACCCTTTTTAGCAATTGCCAGAACCATAATTGACGTAGGAACATGTGAGCTTACACTATGTGTAGGTGATGACAAAGTTACTATACAAGCTCGAAACTCGATTAAGACTGTTGATGATAAAAGTATAGTTATGAGTCCTTGTAAAAACACTAATCTCACCACCCAACCTTCTTTGCAGGATACACTTCACATAAGGGCGACCCAATAGTAGACAAGTCCATCCAAGGGAGACGTACATGAAAAGTGAATGCTTCACATTGAGGAACTAGATGAGTGGCTGAACTATCAAGAAAAGCCTAAAATATGCCACACCAACCCAGAGCATCACGAAGACGACCCTCAGGTAAAAATGAATCAAATCAAGGTAAAGGATAATGTAATCTTAGGGGAAGACGATCCTCTAATCTTGAATTCAAAAGAACATACAAGTGATACACCTTATTTCACGGTAATGAAAATCTTTCCTTATGGTACAGTCAAGATAAAACATGAGTCACTCGGCACTTTCAAGGTAAATCACACTCGACTCAAATCTTATGTTGATGATGAAATTGAAAGTAGGATGGAAGAGTTTCAACTCTTCAAGCCACTGTGACCAAACAAGCTTGAAAAAAGTCGAGCTTAGACTATAAACAAGCGTTTCTCGGGAGGTAACCCGAGCACTGATTTAGTAAATTCTTTTATTTAGGCTCTCTAATACATCAACTAACCCTTTGAATGCAGGTTCTTCGAGCCACATGGCCATACCCACGGGCTTGCCTAAGGCTGTGGACACCCCACAGTTTGAAACACGGCCGTGCGATAAAGCCGTGGCCGAACTTGTCCATTCACACACGAGCATGTGATTTCAAACACGGCCATGGGAGAAGCGAACACCAAAAGACACGACCGTGCTATATGGCCGTGTATCCCAACACGCCCGTGCCAATGAGCCGCGGGCGAGACTGAGAAATTACCACAGGCATAGAACACGCCCATGCCGACCAATTGTGGCCACATTGACAGGACCACGAGACACACGGCCAACTCACATGTCACACGGGTGTGCGCCACGGCCATGGGGCCAAATTTCCATTATTTAAATTTTAAACTTTAAATTTTCATTTTCTTTACTTTATATTCCCCTTTTCCCTTATTTTTAAATTCTTATCGAGTAATCCTTAAAATTTACACACAGTTGTACTTATTCTCTTCAATCACCCAGAATTACGAACTTCAAATAGTTCTTACTCCAAGTCTTCATACCTCCAGCTTAAGGAATTCATCCTAAATATAAGGAGTTTCACTTCTCTCCCAATCTTATGATTTTATGCTTCTATTGTTACTACCGTATCTTTGTACATTGAGGACAATATACATCTTAAGTGTAGGGGGAACTCACTTTCAGTCATTGTATTATCTTTGAAACCCTTGAAAATTGTTGAAACCCCTGAAAATTTTTGCCACTAACTTGTTGCATTGTTCTCAAATTTTGAATTCTCATTTTCACTCTTTACATTAGTCTCAATCTCCTATTAGGAATTAATTCTTATTGATTTATGATTTTTATTGATATGTTGAGAATTAAGACATAAGTACTTATGCTTTGATTATTCAAAATTTAAGACATTAGGGAATCAAGCATGATAAGTTGAAATTTTTGAGAATTTAAATTTTTTTTCTAGGTTATTTTACCTAATTTTAAGTGTTATCTTGAGATTTGAAATTCGCAGGATTGACATCAAAAGCCATAATTCTGGTGAGATTTTTAAGCCTTCTGAGCTTACATCCTTTCGTGCTCACTTTTATCGTTGCTTTGAGTGAGTCAATATTGATTTGTTATTCTAGAACTTGCTTCGATTGTACATGTCAAGACCACATCATTGATTTGATATACCGAAATGATAAAGGCACCTAGGTTCAACCCACTTACTCCATAAAAGCCTACCTCCATAAATTAACCCCTAGTGAACCCCATTGAGCTTAACAACCCATTCTTTGACATACCTTTAATATTAACCTATAACCCATTTTTTGTTGAATTACCTTCAACTATTTTGATCCCTATTTTTGTCGAGATTTGAGTTGAGTAATTGTCTAGCTTTATTCTCTTTTTCAAGTTTCTAAAGTTCATAAATATTCAATCTATTTGTATTTGATTTGTTCTTAAAAAAAGTATATACATTCAATACAATTGTAATTCATATTTTAGTTATAATTCAATATTTTTGCATATTTCTATTATAAGCTTCCGAATCCAGAACGATGTCATCAAAAGAAGAGCTTAGCCCTAGGAATACGTTTTAGTGATAGAGATTTTTCTAGCTAGATGATTTTTCAATTCAATCTCGATTCTAACTCTTTTTTTCAACTTGTGACAACTCCCCTAACCAAAACCCCATTACAACCATTGAAAGACCTTTTGATCGATGTATCATATCAATCTATAGTGGTGGAGATTTGATTTTCCTGCAAGCTTATGGTAATAACTTTTCAGGTTGACTAAAGAGTGCTTAATTTTTGAACCCTAAACACTTTGAGTGGATAGAGTGAACCTTTAGTGAGGATGTCAACCCTTGTTTATTTTGATTGAAAGGTAACTGCTTAGGATAAGGGAGAAAACCTATGTTTTGGTGATAAAATTCTCAACTTAGAGTGTTTGAGACTTTAATGTTCTTTTGGTTGAATTTTCATTGTATGATTACTTGTGGATTAGTTTGAAACATTATTAGATAAGGATTATAAGTTGAGAAGAATGATTTTTAATTGTGAGTTGAGATTTTGCTTGAGGACAAGCAAAGGCTTAAGTGTGGGGGTATTTGATAAACCTTAAATTATACATATTTTTACCTCATGCTTAGCCTAAATTCTGGATGAATTATCATTGAATTTGTGGAAATTGGTGCTCCTAATCCTTTTATTTCATGTTTTATACTTAGGTGAGCATAAGGAAGAGAAAAGAGCAAGGAACGGGCCAAAAACGGGCAAATTAGGAACAGTTCAATAATCAACACAGCCTGAAGGTTTACCACACGGCCGTGTCACACGGCGTGCCACTTTAACAGGCTCGAGCATGGCCTGGTAGTCGATCCACACAAGCATGGCACACGGGCGTGCCCTGTCTTGAGGAAGTGTAATTTCACTTGGAAAAGGCTACTTAGGGGCTGAGAAAGCCATTCTAAACTCTATATAAAGACCCTAGAAGGAAACTTCAAGGAGACATTATTTTCCTACCAAGATAGGGAGTTAAAGGCAGCAAATTACTTGCAGGGAAGCCGATTGATCTATCTCAGAAGCCATATCTACATCAAGATAGAAGATCTCCCTTCAATCCTTTCAGGAGTTTTGGGTTTTCTTATGTTTTGTTATTTTCTTTCTTCTGAGATGTTTTCTTTTATAATTATGAACTAAAACCCCAAATATCTAAGGGGGATGAAACCTAAGATAGATCTTATTATTGTTATCTGAGCTGTGTGATAAATATTTAATTTGTTCTTAATTGTGTTTTTAACTCTTAAATTGATATTTATGGGATATTGATTTAAGTCGAATGTACTTATGTAGAAGATCAAAAGTCCCTACATAGGAGTAGATCCAACACAATTAAGCGGAGTTGATCGCAATCCTAGACATAGGAGGACAAAAATCTATCAGATTAGAGTGAAATCTAATATGGGGAGCCATAGATCGAGTTAATGCAAGACTAGGGGTTTTAACTAGAAAGAGATTTCAGTTAATCAACCTAGGATTAGTTGTTCTGATCCTCGACGGAGGTATTATCATAATTTAGGGATCTCTACAGATCAAATCAAATGAAGAAATCATCTGGTTCAGAGTTAGATAACAAGTGAAGTCTAGGTGGATTCTTCCTTAGGTATTGCCTTTATCAATCAATTTTCCCAAAAGCAATCTCTCTCTTTACTCCTAGCTGTTTCTTTTCAGTTTAGTTTAGATTAGTTAATTTATAAACAAAACCCCCTTTTATTTTTGGGCTAGATAATAGGAAGGAAGTTATTACTAGTACTCATAGTTCCTTAGATTTGATATTCTGGTCTTGCCACTGACTATACTCCTATTCGATAGGTGCGCTTGGCATTTTATCATGATAATAGTTAGTTTCCGAGTACGATCAGATTTTATTACTTTATCATCATCACTCGAGATCATGATCACTCATTTTACAAATTCTAGACATGCTTATTCAGTCATATCTTCGACTCTAGACTTCTTATTACACACTCTATACTTGTCAGATTCATACCAACTATACATGCAAATCTTATCCAGCATTAGTATATCAGCATACTCAACATACCATTCTTTTCTATTCTCAGCTCATGGTTCAGACGATTCTTCACAAAAGTATCTAGAATAAACCAGTATACGTACATAGACTACACAAACAAGACTCATTTATCATTCATGCCACAACATCATCATTCTATCATACTCTCCTAACTCTAGGTTCGTAGTGTGGCTGCTTTCTATAGATACATCTCGAATAATATCATGCATGCAATAGTCAATTTAGGGACTCACTTGACAAAAATGTATTGTAGCTTGAGTTCCAGATCCAAGACCCACTCATGGACTATAGAGAATACTGCCTTTTTAAAATAAAATAACACTATCAAAACTCATTCGAGTAACCTTTCCCATCATCAAACACAAATAACCCATATACAATGCCTTACTTCTTCAGGCATTCATGCAGATCTACTAGAGCCATAAAACTTAATGATAAAATATTAATGATAAAATCCAAGGTTTTCGATCTAGCTAAAAGGGATACTTCTAATTCCTCTAGCCTTAGATTTTAATATTTTGAAAAGATGAGAAGAGAACTCCCCTTATTCAAACTTGAAGACTTATTAAAATAGTCTAAATCTTTATTTGAACTTGACAAATGTCACATCACTACTAACTTATCTTATTAAGGGTCTACAACTTCTGAGAAAACTAATTGAGTACCTCTCATTTGTCTTTTAACTATTCTAGTCCATGTTCGGTTAGTTCCTAACTAGCTTTCCTTATAACCTAACCTATATAGTATCACAGGAAAAAGGGTGCACTACCTCTGATGTGGACTCAAACCTTCAATATTGATTTACTTGATCACATCCTTCTTCCAACAAATCATAATAATCTAGCATGAAGCCCTCATAATCTTAAACACATGATTGTGTCTGCCCACACTATGCACCAAAAGGAGCACTTGAGAAATTACCATTCTACCAATCATACTACTTAAACACTACGCCAGAACTTGTGCCTGCCAAAACCAGGGCATTACAGTAAAATTAAATAAATCAAAGTGTGGCATACCAAAATCTTAAGTGGATGACAGATTATGTATGTGTGATTCCTACACTTTGATGTATGTAAAAGCCTGAGTTCGAATAGATAAGGAACCTAAAGATGGTGCATTGGGTGTATGAATTCTACAGTATGTAGCATCATGAAGAAAGATATAATTGTTATCATGAGATAAAATAGGATCATGTTGAGAGGATGAATATTATGCCAAAGAGATTAAAGATATCTTATGAGGGTAACATACTTATGACAATGTCATTGCAGAAGCACTGATCGAGTTGCTTTTGTAATGGTATGTCGTTGGGGAGAGCTCAATCACGACAGTATAGTGGAATTACTTCAAGACTAAATGAGTTTATAATTAATTGCGAAAATTTGGAACTAATTTTTAATCATTTGAGTGCCAATTGCATGTCCAATTGGTCCCTCCACTAACTTGTTGAAACCATAAATGAATTTAATGTTAAATTAAATGAACCTAAATGAATAGAAATAAAGAAAGAGGAAACATTTGGAAATGATTAAGGTTTTCTCCAAAATGAAAATGACCTGAAAATGAATTAATGATTTTTAAATTAAATGAAGTTTGAAAATGGAAATAAATCATTTGGTCCTAGTGAACCATTTAATGCGAAAATATTAAATATATTTTCTTATAAATTCTTTTATTTTAAATTCATCATGATTTTAACGGAATCAAAATTAGGTTGAGAAAATTATTTAATTGGAAATGTATTGAAGTTTATTTTGGGAAATATAAAAACAAATATTGGCTTGGATCAAATTATAAAGTGTTGGGTTAAAAGCCCGATAAGTTGTAACATCCCAATTTAGGACTTAGTCTGAATAGTGGTTTTGAGACCACAAATCCCAAATAGAAATATTTGTTTCATGATTTTTTTGAAGTCCGTGACATGTTTGCATGATTGTGTGTAAGTTTCATGAAGAAATTTTGTGAATAAAAGTCCAATTTGACTTTTAGGACTAATTTGCATATATTGCAAAATATGAGATTCCAGAAGCTTTAAGGATGAAATAGCTTTAGATTATTAATTAGATGTCTTTAAATAGAAATTTGCCCCATTTCTATATTTTTGGACAAAAATGGGCATGCATGGATAAAATTTGAAAGTTTAGGGAAAAGGGCATTTTTGGTCATTTGGTTAATAAACTAATAAAAAGGGAAAATGAAGTCAAAATTGGTGTCCATCTTCCTCACCATAGCTGAAAATTACAAGACACCATGGCTAGGGTTTTCTTCAACTTTCAAGCTTGATAATAAGTGCATCCTAGCCCCATTTTTAATGCTCTTTAAATTTTTGAAGTTGTTATCAACCGATCTAGCTATTTTTACCATTATTTTAAGCTAGGGTTCATGTTCAAAAATTTACCCATGTGTGACATGCATCTATTTTCATGTTTAATGAAGGAATATGAAAGTTTGATGTGTGATAAACATCTTTTACAAGGTGATTTTTTTATGAAAACCCTAAAAAGGACTTATTTATAAAAGTTGTAAAATAAGTGGTAAAAATCTATTTTGAAAGAAAATCTCGGCTATTATAAGCATGAAATGTGTTCAGCTAGGCTTAAAGTACGAAGAAATCGAATGAAAATCATTTTACAAGCCTTGGGACTAATTTGTAAATATGTAAAAGTTTAAGGGCAAAATTATAATTTTTCTAAAGTATGATTTATGGGTTGTTTTGAACAATGTGATAATTAATAAGTGAAAGTTGCTATTATAGATCAAGAGAAACGGAGTCCAGACCTAAACCGGGGAAAGAACAAGCTTTTGGACTAAATCGAATAGTTAGTCATATTTTGGTACCGAGGTAAGTTTATAGGTAAATAATGCAACATTTCATTATTACGTATTCAATACTTTAATATTGTAACATCCCGAAATAGGGCCTAAACGGAATGGTGGTTGCGAAACCACGAATCCGAGATAGAAAAATTTATTTCGATTAATTTTTATAATTTACCGAGTGATTAGATGCATGTGTTAAGAGTATCGATAGAAAATTTTATGAATTACACGTTTAATTTGCCTACTAGGGCTTAATTGCAAAAGTTGATAAATATGAGTTCTAGTTGCTAAAGGATTAAATTGAAGAGCATAATTGAAGTAGAGGTCCTTAAATGGTAATTAGACCATTAGGTTTTCATGGACAAAAATGGACATACATAGATAAAAATAACTAAAGTTTTAATGAAGGGCATTTTAGTGATTTGGTAATTAAAAGATTAAAAAGGGAAAAAGATGGCAAAATGTTGTCCATCTTCTCCATAAGGCCGAAACTACAAGGGTTCTCCATAGCTAGGTTTTGCCAAGCTTCCAAGCTCCATAGTAAGTGATTCCAAGCCCCGTTTTTAATGTTCTTTATGTTTTTAGAGTCCCGGTAACTTGATTTAGCTTATTCTAACAATAATTTAACCTAGGGTTCATATTTGGAAAAATACCCATAGGTGAAATGTGTCTATTTTGATGTTTTTGGTAGAATATGAAGCTTGAAATTATGTTAAACGACTTGAGCTAAGCGATTTTAAGCGAAAACGAGTAAAACGACATAATCGGGAAAAATACCTAATGTTCATAAGTACATGTTAGAGTGAGAATTTGATGGCCATAGTAGGAAAAAATAATTAGCATGTCCTAAAAACATAAGAATTAGGGATAAAGTTTAATTTTCGAGCTTTGGGGAAAAAGTGTAAATATGCAAAAGTTTAAGGGAAAAATCATAATTTGGCCAAAGTTAGAGTCAAGGACTATTTTGATAAATGCGAGTATTAAATAAGCTAAATTTGCCGTTATAGATCAAGAAGAATAAAATTCAGGGTTAGATCAGGAAAAGAATAAGGTTGAGGACTAAATCAAAATATTTGATCGTATTTTGTATCGAGGTAAGTTTACGGTAACTAAATACAATGTTTTATTATTTATAATTAATGATGTTATTTTCCAGCATCTATATGTTTATTTTGTAAATTTACTCCTCGATGATTCAAGTAAGATTTGATGGTGAAATGATACTTAAAAGTCCCGGTTGAACCTTAGGAATGTGTAGGATACAAATGTCATGACATTAGGGTTTAAGCATACCAAGTAAGACCATGCCAAGGCATGGCATTGGTAAGTTTTACAAGGCAAGAAAATCATGTAAGACCATGTCAAGACATGGCATCAATAAGCTACTATAAGGCAAAGATCCCATGTAAGACCATGCCAAGGCATGGCATTGGTGAGTTCATAAGGCAAGGATACCACGTAAGACCATGTCAAGACAATGCAATGGTAAGTTTAAAAAGGAAAGGTTCCTGTGTATCCTTAGTATTCCAAGTGGTTCAATGGGAAATTTAAAGAGTATACTCAAGGAAAGGTAAGATAAGTTCATGTTCGAAAGGTTCAGGTAAGAAAATTCAAGACTTATACATATTGAGTTTGAAGGTTAAGGTTATATTGATAATTCATTTAGAATGTTTTTATTTATTTACATGCAAACTTACTAAGGTTTATGCTTACTCCCTTTCTTTTCTCCCTTTTTATAGTATCGCCAAGCTAACTTGGGGATTGTAAGGACGTCGTAGATCGTATCATACTATCAAAGGGCTATCTTGGTGTAACGCCCTAATTTTCGAAACTTTTCGAGATTTTACGATTTTGGTGTGAACTTAAAATTTTGTTGTTTGGTTATGTAATTTATGCTTTGAGTATGTTAGTTGGCCTTTAGAAGGCCCAAGCCTAAGTTAAAACCCGGTAGAATTTTTAAATTTTAGACTTAAAGAGTAGGGGTCTTGAGTATTTGGGCTTTTAAGAAAAAGTAAGTAATTTAAGACATAAGTAAGCCTTTGGTAAAGTGGCAATGTGGCGCTACTTAAAGCCTAGGAAAGTGGCGTATGGAAGCTGTGCAAGGGGCCAAGGTTCAAGTATCATGGTAAGCAATGTGGTATTTTATTTTTATGCATGTGCAAGACATGTGATGGACTCCAAGTGAAACTCTGTTGGACAGAGTTTGAGATGCTCATGAGATTGAGTCAGAGGGGATAAGGAGGAGAAAATCTAGGAATTTTTGAATGGGAGCATGTGATGGCCGAGTATGGGGATCTTGGAGGAGCATAATCGGTTTTGGGCATTTTCGGCAAAGGGGAGTTTAAAGGGTTTAGCCGAATGCTTTTTGGGGTCTTTCTTGGGGTTTTAGTTCGGCACATTAGGTAAGTGTATGCCGACTAGGTAAGTCTTTAGGGTTCTCTTCCGTTACTTTTCTCCTCCCTTTATTCAAGAAGCTGAAAGTGTAAACACAAGTCACCTTGTGCCAATTTGTCCATAACCAAACCCTCTCATTTCTTCTTTCACCTCTTTTCTTTTCTTCTTCTTTCTTTAAGCCGAACTCACTTCATCACCTCCCTTCTTAGGCCGAACTTACTTCTTTCTTTTCTTCTCTCTTCTCAAAGCCTAGTAGTCGACTTCCACAAAGGCCGAAACCAAACCCACCATTGCCGATTACCTATTTGATCAAAACTACTTCTTCTTCTTCTGTTACCTTTCTTCAAAACCAAATCCCGAACCTCTCATCTTTGTCTCTTCCGATTGTTTCTTTTACTTCTGGAACTCCTCTTCATCTATTCTTTTTCTCTTCTCTTAAACCGAAATAGTCTTATGCTAGGATAGATCCAAAAGCCGAAATCACTTAGATTCGTTCTCTGCTCATGTCTTGGGGTTAGATCTGCATCAGATCTGGGCTAGAAAAGGATTGGAAGCATTCTTTGTCAGGCATATCTTTGGTAAGTACTTAGTTTCCCTTTTCATTCAAGTGATTTGTGGTTCAAGAGAAGCGGGTGGCTGTCGATTAGGGCTTATTGAGATTTACCATTCAGTTCGTTATGTGTTAGTGTGGATTGAAGGCTATTCATCAAGGGGTATTGGAGGCTAGAATCGTTGGAGCGACTAGATCTAGGTCTAGTCATTAGTTTTGACAAAGGTAAGGATTCTAGGGCCTAAAGTGATGTGGCCGAATATGGTAAGTGGTTGTTACATTAGTTATCATCGATTCATAAGTCTAATATTGTAGTGATCGACTGTAGGATAATCGTGAGGGAGATCTCGTCAACGTCCATCGCAAATCAGGTGTGTAAACGAACACCCTCTAGTAGACTAAATCGGTAAATGCCGAAAAGCCGAAAAGTCAAAATGCCAAAATTCTGACATTTCGTGGGCTTGCGAGCATGCGAGTGCTCGTGAGTTATCGCGAACGGTAAGGAGGTTGTGTGTGCGATTTCATGCACCTTGGTGAATTTGGGTCTCGAGGGGCTAAATTCGGGCCCAATTGGCTTATGGGCCCGTATGGGTAAAAACAAGCGGTAAGCGTATTCTTATAAACTGATTGATAAAATTGATAAATCGGACTTAAAATTTGGGCTTTGTGGGCTGAAATAGTTATGGACACCATAGGGCCCATTATAACACATACCATATAGGATTGATGACTTAAATAAAAGAAATGTTGCTCAGGGTGGAATATATTTAGATGACTGGGCACAATCAATGACTATTGTTGTTAACAATAATAGTCATGTTTGGACAAAAGTATATTCCACCCTGAGCAACATTTCTTTTATTTAAGTCATCAATCTTATATGGTATAGGTTAACAGATGATTCTCTTGGATTTTCAGGTTTTATATCATGTTAGGAAATAATAATCAATTAGAAGAAATTCCTAAAACTGAACAATAGGATATAAAATTATGAAATTTAATTGGAGAAGAAAAAGACTTCTTAGAAGAAATGATTGAAAAAATTAATAAAAATCATATTTCTAAAGAATAAATATATAAAATATCTAAGTTTAAAATATGGTCACAAAGACATATAGAAAAGATTAGTGGTAATACTGTCGCTAAAGATTCTAAAGGAGGATTAACTGAAATTCCTTTATTTACTAAAGAAAAAATTAAGAGGATTAGAAAGAAATATCCTCAGGTTAGATATATACATTTAGGTATAGTTATGATTACAATAAGAGCTTTATTTAGAAGAGGACATGATGTACTTATTATAGCTATTATTAGATAAAAGATTTGAAAATCCATTAAAAGTACTTATTGGAGGAATTCAATCAAATTTACATACTGGAGTGATAGGATTTAAGGTAAAACCCAATTACTTTATATCTATAATGGACCCTCTAATAGAAGAGTGTCTATGTCTAAGAATTCAGAGAAAAAATTCTAATATCAAAGACTTAGCAGATAATCTAGCAATAAGCTGGACTGCTATTAATGAATATACTAATACAGCAGAAGTAGAAATAAAAGAAGTCAATAATAAAATTATTGAACTTTTTGAACCTAACAAAATTACTACGGAAATACAGCCAAATTATTACACTTAAAAGATCTATCTATTCCAAAAGATTGGATAATAGGAGATATACATAATGCAAGTACTTCAAAACCAGTAAGTATTATAGAGTATATGGCATCAGGTGATAAGTTATACTTTAAAAATAATCTGTTAACAAATACAGATGATAATTTAGTTTTACCCTCAAATTCTCAAATAGAAGAAGAAGAGGATAATATAAGTACAACAACTTCTACACCAATAGGAATGAAAACAGTTCATATTCCTATTTTTCCTACCGAACCAAGTAGAAATTCTAGAAACAGTAGAATAGAAGATATACAAACTTCGGTACAAGATATTAAAAATTGTATATATTGAAATGACAATTAAGGATAAAAATCCTTTAAATGCTCTATTAGATACAGGTGCTACAATAAGTAGTTGTAAAATGGATGCTATTCCTATAAAAAATTGGCAACCTGTAAAAAGACCAATAAAGGTTAGTGGAATAAATGGTAACAAAACTTTAATATATTATAAGGCTAGGAATATACCAATTTACATAAATAATGTAGAATTTGTAATTCCTAAAATATTATGTTTTCCTGATATGAAAGGTGATATATTATTAGGAAATAATTTTATAAAACAATATCTACCATTTTCTATTAATAAAAAATCAATTATGTTATCTGGAGAAAAAACTTCTATAGAAATACCAATAGTTAGAAATCCTAAATTTATTTGCTGATTTTCTTAGCAGGCCTTATGGATAGAGGTAAAAAACCTCTAATGGGAGAATGCAATACAGTCCATTAAAAACCCAACAAATGGAGGATAACAAAATCCAATCAAGGATTTGTTCCTATACCTACACAAGTACCATTTTATCCTAATCAAAGATATTATGTACAATATTCAATGGTAAGATCACCAATTGGAACACAGTTTTCATTGACACCAAAACCGATAAATCAATCCCAATGGCTCCAAGATCCAAACTCGGCATTTCAAGCTAGTTATGCTAAAGTTATTCAGAGAGCAGAAAACTTTTTATCACAACAAACGCTTTCTGAAGTAAATGATTTTTATAATCCAGGGTTACCACTGGAATATTATAATTTTATTAACAAAATAAGGAAAACCCATATTTTAGAACAACGAGCAAATTTTAGACGAGCTCTTACTAATTTTTCTCAATTTTTAGTTGAAAAAACAACTAAAGTAAATAAAGCCCATGAACTTTTATTAAAATCTATTTTATATAGAGATTGCGAAGAATGCTATATAGAATATATGGATATTAAGGAGATAAATAATCTTCTTGATATATTTCAATATTTTATTGATAATGGGATAAACAGTCCTATTATAAATAAAATGTTTAGAAGATGTTTATTCAACAAATCAAGGAGAATTTTACCTGTTGAAATTTTTACAAAAATAAATAGTATAATTTGCAACTAGCAAATTCAATTTAAAAAAGCTTTTTCTGAATATTTTCTACAAGCCTATGTTTTTATAAATCATATAGGAGAAAATTTTCCTACTATAAAATTTAGGTTTAATCAGGAACCATTTGATATAACCAGTATTGAATGGGGATTTGTTAAAATAACTATCCAAAATCTTTCTTTTGATTTATTAATAGATTTTCCTGCTATTGTAAAATCCAGATTATCAAGTTTTCCTAATATGGATTTCTTTTACTATTTTCATATTGAAATAAGTAGTTTCATTGGTATAGCTGAACAAGAAAAATTTTATTAGCCATATCAAATCTGGAATATAAAAACAATGTTTGGAGGAACAAACCTCTCATCAGTAAATGAAGATAAAGAACATTTGTCAAAAATCATTGACATGTGTTATAATGATTTTTTCTCATTATCAAGTCCAAGCCGGATTTGATTTAATGATTAAGGCCCAGTATCTATTTCAACACAATACTTATGTTCTTTGGACGGATGGAAGAAGAATACTGGCATATAACACAGAAAGACCTCATCAAGAAAGAGATGAAGAATCTATGCAGCTACTAAAAAAGATAGCTGATATGGAAATTGATGATTTTCCATTGACGATGGAAATCAAGGACACGTGGGAAAGTTGGAATTTACCAACACCCTCACCAGATTCATTACATCTGGACGAGATAGAAGAAATGAATCTGACAAATATCCAAGAAGGATAAAGACAAGACAAGACACGTGTATAAATGACATCCAAAAAAGGAGAATTTATTATTGATAGTGACTTGCCAAGAAGGAAATATCATCATAAATGTCTCATTAAACAAATAAGACAAGATGATGATGCAAGATGATGGAAGCAATGATGCAAGATGATGGAAGCAACCATTAATGCAAGGATATGTGGAAACAACCACAAAGAAAATGACAAAATAAAAAGACTACGTGGAAGCAACCATCAAGTTAGCATTTATTACGTCTTTATCAAGACACTATTCGGATTTGAATTGTAAATGAATTATAGTTAAAAATTTTGTATTATAAATAGGCGTTGTTGTAGCCTAAAAGAGGGCATCGAGTTTTAGTATACTTTTCTTTCATTTTCCTTTTGTAAAGTCCTTTAAAAATCCTTTACTACTAATATGCCAAAGCCATATCCTAAATATGGTGTTACATGAGATCTTAAGTCGGTGCCAAAGCCATATCCTAGATAAGGTTTACACAAGATCTCATATCAATATCGATGCCATGTCCCAAACATGGTCTTACACGAGAACGTAAACTGATGTCGATGCCATGTCCCAGACATGGTTTTATACGGGATCTCTCTTAGATGCCCACGGCATGTCCTAAACATGGTCTTATGGGGGATCTATATCTCATCTCGGTGCCGATGCCATGTCCCAAACATGTTCTTATACGGGACTATAACACCCTAAACCCGGTCCAGACGTTACGGCCAAGTCTGGTTTGTCACATCACCTACAACTAACTAGGTTACCTAATTACTAATGTTAGGGTGAGCTTTGTAAAACCGTTATTGAAGTTTTAAGAAGAAATTTCTGATTTATTGGTGAACGTCCTATCCTCTACCAGTTATTGAGAGATTATTACAAAATTTACTTTGTAACTTAATTGAATCGTGTGACTGATTTTGAAAATGTTGATTAACTTTAAGAAAACTCGCGCAGCTATATTCAAAATAATTTAAGTAATGTAAGAAAAAGTAATTAAAACCCAAAATAAAAATAAATAGAGTGGCCTTATTACAAACCCAAATTAATAAAATAAGAAAATGATTAAGTAAAATAATGGAATAATTAACTTAAAACCAGAAATGCAGTCTTCGTGGCCACTTTAAATCCCTCCCAGCTCCAATTCCATAGTCTAGGGCTCACCTGCAAGGATGGAAGGAAAAGGGGTGAGTTTGGAAAACTCAGTGTGCAAAGAAGCCCATCCAGAGCCCAAATTAGCTTAAGCCCACTGGGCCTAGGCCCTATCCAGTCTCAGTAATAACTGGGCCGAGGCCCTATTCAGATGCAGAAAACTAGCCTTAGCCCTTTTCAGATAACAGTATGTCCTATAGGCCCATTTCAGTAACAAAGCAGATATTATGCATGAATGCAAACCCAAACCCAACCTAAATCCAACCGTTACACTCCACCCGTACCAGCCCTACACTTCATGTGGGGAATAACTCAACCCACCTAGCCCTACACTCCACAGTTGCAGCATAGCTGCTCAGATAATAGTAAATTGAGGCAAAGCCTCCAGTACATGGTCAAGCCACTATCAGTACTTCCTCCATCAATATCCCAGTCCCATGCAACAGATATTCATGACATGGCATGTAGTAAACAGTAACAGTAAAACATGTATTTTGGTCAAACTTAGCCCTAGGGGTATAACAGTCATTTTGTACCTAGGGGTAAAATAGTAATTTCCACCTAGAAGTGGTCTTTCAGTAATTATGCCAATTCCTAGGGTTTCATGCACATTTTAATCAGTCATAGTCTAACTTTTATCTCAGTAGCTTATTTAGCCCATTTTAGCAAATTACAGTCATTGGGCCCTAAAACCCCTAATGGGCCCTATAATGTCATTTAGCTAATTTAGCCTAATTAGTCCAAATTCTAAGTCTAGCTTAACAGTCTTAACCTACAGAATATCAAAACACACTTACCGCTTACTTTTTCCCCATATGGGCCCGTATGCCCATTGGGCCCAATTTCAGCCCATCGAGGCCCAAATTTACCGAAGTGCACAGAATTGCGCACTCAGCCATCTTACCACTTGATATTATAGATCTAATGATTTCCAACCGACTTATGAGCACTCACACATTCACAAGCTTACGAAATGCCAGAATTTCAGCATTTCAGCTTTTCGACTTTTGTCGATTTGAACTACAAGAGGGTGTTCGATACACACTTGATTTGCGACGAACGCTACGAAGATCCCCCACGATATCCTACAACCAATCACTAAACATATCAGATCCAAATTATAATGACCACCATCATCATCTTACTTACCATAATCGGCCATCAACTCCTAAGGCCCTTGAGATCTTACCTTTGCTGAAACTAGTGACTAGATCTAGATCTAGTCGCTCCACTTGTCCAAGCCCTCAATCAGTAGCCTCTAGATCACACTAACACCAAAACAAATCAATTATTAACAACCCTTAGAGCCTTAAGCCCCAAATCGACAGCCTCTCTATACCTCTAGGGATTTCGACTTTTCTAAATCCTAAAATAAAGAATAGATTTGAGATATCAAGTACTTACCACAGGTTCTCTCAATCCACATGATTCCACTTCTGTTTCTACTCAGATCTGATACAGATCTAACCTCTAAACACTAGCAAAGGTCTAGTCTTAGGGATCTAAGGATTCGGCTACTAAGCCCCTAAAAATATGGTGTTTTCGGCTTTTGAAGTGATGAAACAAAAGATGATTTGAGACTATTGTTGGAAAGGTGTTTGTTGATAGAGCCTAAGGGTTTGGAGAGTATGAAATTCAGCTACAAGTGAGGAAAAAGCAAAGAGGATTCGACTATAGGCAAATCGGCACAGGAAACAACCTTTCGAGATTTCGGCTTTTAGTAGCCAATGAGTTTGAGATGAAAAGAATGGCAACTTAGGTTTCTGAAGAAAAGAAAATGAAGAACGAGTAAGGAGGAGAAGTGATTTTGGCTAGAGAAGAAAAGAAGAAGAAAAGAGAATAGAAGAAGAGAGGAGAAGAAAAGAATAGGCAAATGGCACAAAAGGAGAACTTTCCTTGCTTTTCGGCTTTTTGGTAAACTAAGAGGAGAATAGAACAAAAGTGAAAACCCTAGGTGGCTAACCCTAATTCGGCACAACCTGCCCTCATTTTTTCGATTTTGCAACCCCTAAATCCCTAGCTAAAAGCCCACAACCACATGACCAACACATGCTCAAAAATAAAAACACTATTCTGCTACTCACGCTGCTAGAACTGTAACATCCCAAAATAGGGCCTATCAGAATAGTGGTTTTGTGACCACAAATCTGAGATAGAAATAATTATTTTATAATTACTTTGAGGTTTATGATATGATTGCATGATTTTGTGAAAATTTCGTGAAGAAATTCTATGCATAAAGTGCTTAATTTGAAATTAGGGACTAAATCAAATCAGTTGCAAAACTTGCATTCTAGAAGCTTTTAGTATGAAATTGCCTTGTAATATTAATTAGAGGGTCTTAAATAGCAATTTGACAAATTTCTAAATGTTTGGACAAAAATGGGCTTGTACATGAAAAATTTTCAAAGAAAGGCATGAAGGGTATTTTAGTCATTTAGTAATTAAAAGATTAAAAAAGGGAAAAAGATGGCAAAATATGTCCATCTTCTTCATTAGCATGAAATTTCAAGGGTTCTCCATAGCTAGGGTTTGTTTCAAGCTTCCAAGCTCCATAGTAAGTTATTCCAAGCCCCGTTTTTAATGTTCTTTACGTTTTTGGAATCCTGATAGCTCGATTTAGCTTATGCTAGCAATAATTTAAGCTCGGGTTCATATTTGGAAAAATACCCATAGGTGAAAAGTGTTTATTTTGATGTTTTATGATAGAATAAGAGGTTTTAAATTATGCTAGACAACTTGTGCTACTCAGTTTTAAGTAAAACCGAGTAAAAGGGCTTAATCGGTAAAAATACCTATTGTTCATAAGTACATGTTATAGTGGGAATTTGAGGTTGTTGTTGGTAAATAAATTATCAGCATGTTCTAAAACATATGAATTTGGGATAAAGTTTAATTTCCGAGCCTTGGGGTAAAAGTGTAAATATGCAAAAGTTTAGGGGCAGAAATGAAATTTTTGCCAAAGTTTGAGTTAAGGGCTGTTTTGACAAATGTGAGTATTAAATAAGCTAAATTGCTATTATAGATCAAGAAGAATGAAATTCGGGAGTAGATCGGGGAAAGGAAAAAGTAAAGGACTAAATTATCAAGTTTAACCTTGTTTTGTATCGAGGTAAGTTTACGGTAAATAAATGCAATATTTCATTATTTTACATTAATGTTGTTAATTTCCAGCATATATACATTTACTTTATGAAAATATTTGAAGTTGAACTAAAGACGAGATGACAGAGAAAAAGTATCAGAAAGCCCCGTTTGAACTCTAGGAATGTTTGGGATACGGAATGTCATGACATTTTGGGTTATCAGACAGGACATGAATATCCCATGTAAGTCCATATTAAAAATATGGCTTTGGTAGGACAGGGAACATCTCATGTAAGACCATGCCTAGAATATGGCATTGACAGGTTATTATCAGGCAGGAAAACCCGAGTATCCTTAGTATTCTGAGTGGTTCAACGGGCTATTGTACAGGTTAAATTACAGGAAACTTTCAGCAAAGGAAAGGTAAGTTATATTCATGACTTTATTGAATAATCAAGTAAGAAGAAAGTAGGTGAATAAGGAAGAGGGTAAGAAATGAGGTGTAAGGAAAGCTTATGATGCTTGATGATATTATGATTAACTATTATTTAGGGTGAATATTGTGATTTATTTACTTGTAAACTTACTAAGCTTAGTGCTTACTCTCTTTATTTTCCTTCTTTTTATAGTTCTTACCAAGCCAACTTAGGAATCGCAAGGAACGTCAGAGATCTGGTCACACTATCAACAGGATCATTTTGGTATAGCTAGACGTTTCATTTCGCGTATGGCATGTATAGGGACTTGGCTTCTTTTGGTATGAATGTCCTTAGGATATGTTTAATGAATGGCTTGTAAATACTTGTTCATGATTAGCTATTGGAATGACTAATCAAACATAGGTTTAATACTATGTATGCCTAAATGATAATTATCACATGGAAACCATGAAAAAGGTGAAAATAGCTTAAAAATAGGTTCGAACAGCAGCAGTGATGTGATTTTGAAAAATCACTAAAAATATTAGAAATGGATTAAATAGTGAGTGAGACATGAAATTAAAGCTTAATGAGTCTATTTTCATGTGGAAGAAGCAGAGTAAGTGAAATAATTGTATATTATGAGTTATTTGCATTTGAGTGAGACTACTCCAAATTGACTTCGTGATCCCCTATTCTGAATTTAAAAATTCACCATAAATTTGAAATAAATAGTTAGGCACTATAATTTATATGCCTAGATTCCTTATTGAGTCTAATTTCAAATGAAATAAACGGCATGCCTATTTGAATTTTGCACAGAGAGAAAACTAACTCGAAGTGAACAGAGGTTAGAGTAGTCGAACTGTGTAACAGGGGAGACTTTCACTAATAAACTGTACTAATTGGCTAGACTAAAAATTCTATAAAAAAAATTAGTAAAAAGGTATATGAGATGAGTCTAGTTTTAGGAAAAATTTACGGAATTAAATTTCGAGTTTCGTAACTCGAGTTATGATTTATTTAGTGACTGTGATGCAGTTGGACAGCTTTATAAGGAACAGAGAAATAATTTTATTTTGGTTCGTTTAAGTAATCGGAAAAAATTTATTGATTCCGGTTTGGCCCCAAACCATTTTAATAGCATGATTTAGGGTCTCGATGACACTTTGTAGGGATATAATGAATGAATGAAAATAAATTAATTTTAAAAGTAAATTTTTATGCCCGATTGAGTAAGTTAAGTCCGGTAACGCCTCGTGCTTGACTCCGGCGATGGTCTCGGGTAAGGGGTGTTACATTTATTGGTAACATAGCAAAGGTTTAGTCGGTTCTCGAAATAGTTAGCATGAGTAAGAGTCTAGCTATACATGCCATACTTATGTTTTGATAGTGTGACGACTCCTAACGATTTTAAAATGCTTTTATTTTATAGTTATGGATCTCGAACGAGTTGGTGTAGATGATGTAGAAATGAATGCGCCCGCTCCTACAGAAGGGACGGTGCCACCAAATAGTAGTGAAAGGCCCGTTACAGTTAGTTAGGGAGGAGGGGCTTGAGAAGCCTTCTTCCAAGCTTTGAATGAATGGTTTGCTGAGTTCGTTCGTACGAATCCAGCTGTTAGACCTCCAGCCCCTCATGATTCTTAGGCCACCCATGTAGCTCAAGCTGCCCCAGTCACAGGTACGGTGATAAGAGAAAAGCCACCAGTTGACAAGATTAGAAAACAAGGAGCCGATGAGTTTCGGGCCACTAAAGATGATGATGCAGAAAGAGCAGAATTTGTAACACCCCCACGCCCGAGACAGTCGCCGGAGTCGAGCTTGAGGTGTTACCGAACATAATTTATCATTTAAACAACTTTACATCATTTATTTTGATTTTCGGAATAAGTAGTTTTTCTGCGTCATGGTCGCTAAAAAAATCATATCTCGAGTTATGAAACTCGAAATCAAGATCCGTAAATTTTCCCTGAATCTAGACTCACATATCTATCTACTAATTTTTTTCTAAAATTTTTGGTGATTTTTCAAACTCACGTCGTTGTTGCTGTAGTGTTCCGTTTTATGGCAAGTTTCATCTTTTTATGAATTCTCATGAACTATATAACATATTAAACTCACAAGGCATCCAACATTATCTAGGCTAGCCATGCCAATGACTAATCATTATCAAGCATTTTCTCAACCAAACCACAACCATATCACAAGATTATTTACACAAAACAAGTATATTGCTATACATGCCATACATCAAAACATACAAACCAATATACCAATTCTTCCTTGGATAGTGTGAGCGTTTCTTCGACCTTCCCAATATCCAAGTTGGCTCGCTAAAAACTACAATGAATGTAAAGGAGGGAGTAAGCATAAATGCTTAGTAAGTTCACATGCAAATAACAAGTAACATAACAAAGCAATTATATCAACAACAATAGCATGATATCACCAAGATACAAACCACATTTCTAGCTATCATGTATCATCTTACCACCTTATTTCTGTTGTATCAAGTTTCAACCCGAGGGTTAAGTACGTACCTGTCCAAATTGTCCATTTCACAACACTTACCAAAATATCATTTTCATCTTGAGTATTCTTCCATTCTGCTAGAATTTTACCTGTTGAACACATCGGAATATAACTCGGATACACGGATCATTTGCACATAAGTGCCACATATGTAATCAATCAATCATGTAACCCGCCCATAAGCGAACCCAGACTCAACTCAACGAGCTCAGGCGTTCGCATCCATAAGTGAACTCGGACTCAACTCAACGAGCTCGGATGCCTAGTCACATCTCACGAACTCAGACTCAACTCAACGAGTTCAGACATTTGCATCCATAAGTGAACTCGGACTCAACTCAACGAGCTCGAATGCCCAACCATTCTAGTGACATGTCACTTGTATCCTAGTCTATTCCCAAGGTTCAAACGGGATTTTCCTCAGTCACACATTTCCCAGTTGTTCTCCTCAGAATATTGGAACCAATACGTTGCTTGCATCTCATACTTATCAATTTAATCACATACTTTTCATACCAATACATAATATTTCACAAAGCATAATATTCATAATGATAAGTATCATATCACATAAATAGCATTAAATCACTTAAAATAGCAATCATGTTACATTATTTACACATGAACTTACCTCGGTACAAAATATAGCAATTTTGCGATTTAGTCCAAAATCTTTTCTTTTCCTCGATCAAGGTTGATTCCACGTCTTTCTTGATCTAAAATAACACATTTAGCTTATTTAATACTCACATTATCAAAATAGTCGTAAATTCAAATTTTGGCAAAATTACAATTTTGCCCCTAAACTTTTGCATATTTACACTTTTGCCCCAAAGTTTGGAAATTAAATTTTATCACAAATTCTTATGTTTTAGAACATGCTGATCATTTATTTACCATTAGCAAGCTCAAATTCCCACTAAAACACATACTTATGAACAATATGTACTTTTACCGATTAAGCCGTTTTACTTGTTTTTACTTAAAACCGAGTAGCACAAGTTGTCTAACATAATTTGAAACCTCAAATTCTATCATAAAACATCAGAATACACAAATTTCACCCATGGTTATTTTTCCAAATATGAACCCTAACTTAAATTATTGCTAACATAAGCTTTATCAAGTTACCGGGACTACGAAAACTTAAAGAACATTAAAAACGGGGCTTGGAATCACTTACTATGAAGCTTGGAAGCTTGAAACAAACCCTAGCTATGGAGAACCCTTGAAATTTCGTGGTAATGAAGAAGATGACCAATTTTGTGTTATTTTTCCCTTTTTATTTCATGTTAATATCCAAATGACCAAAATGCCCCTCCTTACTAAACTTTCAAAAATTCCATCCATGTCCAAATTTTGTCCATGAACTTGAAATTATTCAAATTGCTATTTAAGACCTCCTAATTAATATTCCAAAGCAATTTCATACTAGAAACTTCTAGAATGCAAGTTTTGCAACTTATTCGATTTAGTCCCTAATTTCAAATTAAGCATTTTACACTTAGAATTTCTTCATGAAATTTTCACACCATCGTAAAATCATATCATAAACATCAAAATAATTATAAAATAATTATTTCTACCTCATATTTGTGGTCACAAAACCACTATTCTGATTAGGCCCTAAATCGGGATATTACAACTCTCCCCCCTTTTAAGGATTTTCGTCCTCGAAAATCTTACCGGTAAACAGGTGTGGGTATTGTTTCCTTATAGTTTCCTTGGGTTCCCATGTAGCCTCTTCTATTCCATGCTTTTGCCACAACACTGTTACAAGAGCAATACTTTTGTTTCTTAGTTGTTTGACCTCTCGAGCTAAAACTTTAATCGGTTCTTCTTCGTAGGTCATATCTGGTTGTAATTCAATTTCTGTCGGTGAAACCACATGTGAAGGATCCAAACGATACCGACGTAGTGTAGATACATGGAACACATCATGAATTTTCTCCAACTGAGATGGTAATGCTAACCGATAAGCTACCGGTCCAACTCTTTCAATTATTTCATACGGCCTGATAAAACGCGGACTTAATTTACCTTTCCGTTCAAATATGAGGACTTTCTTCCATGGAGACACCTTTAAAAATACCTTATCACCAACTTGAAACTCAATTTCTTTTCGTTTCAAATCTGCATAAGATTTCTATCTATCCGAAGTAGCTTTCAAACAATCTCAAATTACCTTCACTTTTTCTTCGGTTTCTTTTATTAGATCAACCCCATAGATCTGATTTTCCTTGAGTTCGGTCCAATACAAAGGCGTCTGACACTTACGACCATACAATGCTTTATAAGGTGCCATTTTCAAACTCGTCTGATAATTGTTATTGTAAGCAAATTCCACCAACGGTAAATAACTTTCCCAACTTCCTTGAAATTCTAATACACAACATCGAAGCATGTCTTCAAGAATCTGAATTACCCTTTCTGATTGCCCATCAGTTTGTAGATGAAAAGCAGTACTGAAATTTAACCTTGTACCTAACGCTTCTTGCAACTTTTGCCAAAACCGCGAAGTAAATCTCGGATCTCTGTCTGAAATGATTGACAATGGTATTCCATGTAGTCTAACAATTTCTCTAACATACAATTCAGCTAACTTGTTAAGAGAATAATCCGTACGTACTGAAATGAAATGAGCCGATTTAGTCAATCTGTCAACTATTACCCAGATGGCATCTTTCTTTCCTGGAGTCAATGGCAACCCTGAAATAAAATCCATAATAATCCAATCCCATTTCCATTTAGGAACCATAATAGGCTGAAGTAATCCTGAAGGCACTTGGTGTTCCGCTTTCACCTGTTGACAAATTAAGCATTTCGATACAAATTCCGATATATCCCTTTTCATTCCATTCCACCAGTACATTTTCTTCAAATCATTATACATTTTCGTACTGCCTGGATGAATCGACAAATAACTACCACGTGCTTCCTGCAAAATCTTTTGAATTAACTCCTCATTCTTCGGTACACAAATCCGATCTTTAAACATCAAGCAACCATCAAGACCGATTCTGAAATCTGACTCTGTATCAACCTCACATTGCTTTCTTTTGGCTTGCAAGTCTTCATCACTTTTCTGAGCTTCACAAATCTCTTGTAAAAACATTGGTCTTACTTTTAGCTCGGCCAGAATGGAACCATCATCTGACATTTCCAACTGAGTGTTCATAACTCTCAAAGCAAACAACAGTTTTCTACTCAAAGCATCAGCAACTACATTTGCTTTTCCTGGATGATAGTCAATCACAAGCTCGTAATCTTTTAAAAACTCCAACCATCTTCGCTGTCTCAAATTCAAGTCCTTTTATGACATCAAGTATTTAAGACTCTTGTGGTCGGTATATACTCGACACTTTTCACCATATAGATAATGTCGCCAAATCTTCAAAGCAAACACCACTGCAGCCAATTCCAAATCATGAGTCGGATAATTCCTCTCGTGAGGTTTTAACTGCCTCGAAGCATAAGCCACAACCTTTCCTTCTTGCATCAATACACATCCCAAACCATTTAGAGAAGCATCGCTATATACCACAAATTCTTTACCTGACTCGGGCTGTACTAACACTGGTGCCTCTGTTAATAACTTTTTCAATTCTTCAAAACTTTGTTGACATTCTTCTGTCCACTCAAATTTAACATCCTTGCGAAGTAATCTAGTCATAGGAGCAGCAATTATAGAAAATCCATTTACAAATCGTCGATAATATCCAGCTAGTCCCAAGAAACTCCTAACCTTGGTTACATTCTTCGGTGGCTTCCAATCAACAATAGTTGAAATTTTACTGGGATCAACCCGTATACGATCACCTGAAACAATATGACCCAAAAATCCAACTTCCTGAAGCCAAAATTCACTTTTACTAAACTTGGCATATAACTGCTTGTCTCGCAAAGTTTGTAAAACTATCCTTAAGTGCTCAGCATGCTCTGTCTCATCTTTCGAATAAATCAAGATATCATCTATAAATACCACAACAAACTTGTCCAAGTATGGTCGAAATATTCGATTCATCAAATCCATAAACACGGCAGGAGCATTTGTTAATCCAAATGGCATAACTAAAAATTCATAATGACCATACCTTGTCCTAAAAGCAGTTTTAGGCACATCTGACTCTTTTACCCGCAGCTGATAGTACCCAGATCTCAAATCAATCTTTGAAAACCATGTTGCTCCTTTCAGCTGATCAAACAAATCATCAATTCTCAACAACGGATACTTGTTCTTAATTGTCACTTTGTTTAATTGTCGATAGTCTACACACAATCTCATCGAACCATCCTTCTTTTTCACAAACAATACCGGAGCACCCTAAGGCGAAAAACTCGGTCTCAGAAAGCCTTTGTCGGTCAACTCTTGCAACTGCGACTTTAATTCTTTCAACTCTGTTGGTGCCATTCTGTATGGAGCAATCGAGATCAGAGCTGTTCCTGGCATCAAATCAATACCAAGCTCTACTTCTCTAACTGGAGGCAAACCCGGCAATTCTTCTGGAAATACATCTATAAACTCACATACAATCAGCACTGATTCCACTTTCTTATCAATTTCCTTTGTATTCAACACATACGCTAAATAAGCTTCATAACCCTTTCTCAAATATCTCTGAGCCGACATTGAAGAAATCACACTAGACAATGCCTCTGATTTATCTGATTCGACCCGCAGAGTTTCACCATCTTCATACTTTAATTCAATAACTTTTTGTTTACAATTTACTATAGCATCATGCAATGTCAACCAATCCATACCCAAAATAACATCAAACTCATTAAACAGCAACAACATCAAGTCGGCCGGAAAGTAATAACCCCGAATCATTAAAGGACAGTTCTTGTATACTTTATCAACAATAACATATTGGCCTAACGGGTTTGACACTTTAATCATAAATTCTGTATTCTCAACAGGTATATTCATGCTAGATACTAATTTCATGCACACATATGAATGAGTAGAACCGGGGTCAATCAAAGCAGTAACATTAACATCATAGAGAGAAAATATACCAGTAATCACATCGGGTGGGGAAGCATCTTCACGCGCTTTAATGGCATAAGTTCTAGCTGGATCCCTTCCTTCAGATTTAACTGCTGAATCTCTGGCTACATTCTTACTGCTTGCTTCACTCCCAGCTTTTCTTGGGTACCTTCCTCTCGAATCTGCACCACCAGCTTTTGTACTCTGAAATTTTTCTTTTTCAATCCTCTCTGGGCAGTCTCTAATAAAATGATCCAGAGAACCACATCGGAAACATTCATTTGCTCTGCACGGACCAAAATGATTTCTACCACACCGCTGGCACTCGGGTTTAACAAATCTCGAGTTCCCTACACTAGCTGCTGAAGTAGTCTGGGACTTAGGACCCACATTTTGCTTCCTAGAATTCCCATATGATTGTCTAGCTGAAAACTTGGGAACGAGGATTCATATTTCTTGATTTTTCGGGTTGCTGTGAGGGTGTATTACTCATTGGTCTTTTCTTCCAATTTCGTGTCTCAGATTCTACCTTTTCCTTCTCTTTAAGAAGTTCTTCAGCCTTACAAGCTCGATCGACAAGTACCACCATTTCCTTTAGTTATAGAATCCCTACAAATACCTTGATGTCTTCATTAAGCCCATCTTCAAATCGTCTGCACATCTTGGCCTCTGTAGGAACATATTCTCTGGCATACTTACTCAGTCGAATAAACTCTCTTTCCTATTTTGTAACTGTCATGTTACCTTGTTTCAACTCAAGAAATTCCTTGCGCTTCTGATCAATAAATCTTTCACTGATGTATTTCTTCTGAAACTCTTCTTGAAAGAATTCCCAAGTTACCCTCTCTTTCGGTACCACAGAAATCAGTGTCTTCCACCAATTATAAGTTGAACTCTCAACAAAGATATAGCACATTTCAAGCATTCCTCAGGTGTGCAAGACAGTTCATCAAATACTGGGATAGAATTCTCAAGCTAGAACTCTGCTTTCTCGGCATCATCATCTACATTAGCTCTGAACTCTTCGGCCCCTAGCTTACGGATTTTATCAACTGGAGTTCTTTGGAATTTCATCATACGCACATCTTGAGGCATTGGAGGTACAGGTTGAGGAATTGGGGGAGGTGGGGGAGGTTGTACATTCGGGTTCGTACGAACGAACTCAGTATACCAAGCACTCATCATCTAGAGAAAGGCTTCTCGACCCCTTTCTCCTCCTCCTTGACTAATAGTGGTAGGTGGATTTTCAGTCGGCACCACCCCTTCAGCTGGAGTTGGTGCATTACTTTCTACATCATTGGCCATGGTTGGGTCGGGATCCATTTACTATAAAAAAATCATTTAAAAGGTCGAAAGTCATCACACTATCAAAATATACATATATGGCATGTATAGCAAAATCCGTGCATAAAATACGTTAGTCCAAGAATCGACTAAACCTGCTCTGATACCACCAAATGTAACACCCTCACGCTCGAGACCGTCACCGAAGTCGAGCTTGAGGTGTTACCGAACATAATTTATCATTTAAACAACTTTACATCATTTATTTTGATTTTCAGAATAAGTAGTTTTTCTGCGTCATGGTCGCTAAAAAAATCATATCTCGAGTTACGAAACTCGAAATCAAGATCCGTAAATTTTCCCTGAATCTAGACTCACATATCTATTTACTAATTTTTTTCTAAAATTTTTGGTGATTTTTCAAACTCACGTCGTTGTTGCTGTAGTGTTCTGTTTTATGGCAAGTTTTATCTTTTTATGAATTCTCATGAACTATATAACATATTAAACTCACAAGGCAGCCAACATTATCTAGGCTAGCCATGCCAATGACTAATCATTATCAAGCATTTTCTCAACCAAACTACAACCATATCACAAGATTATTTACACAAAACAAGTATATTGCTATACATGCCATACATCAAAACATACAAACCAATATACCAATTCTTCCTCGGATAGCGTGAGCGTTTCTTCGACCTTCCCGATATCCAAGTTGGCTCGCTAGAAACTACAATGAATGTAAAGGAGGGAGTAAGCATAAATGCTTAGTAAGTTCACATGCAAATAACAAGTAACATAACAAAGCAATTATATCAACAACAATAGCATGATATCACCAAGATACAAACCACATTTCTAGCTATCATGTATCATCTTACCACCTTATTTCTGTTGTATCAAGTTCCAACCCGAGGGTTAAGTACATACCTGTCCAAATTGTCCATTTCACAACACTTACCAAAATATCATTTTCATCTTGAGTATTCTTCCATTCCGTTAGAATTTTACCCGTTGAACACATCAGAATATAACTCGGATACACGGATCATTTGCACATAAGTGCCACATATGTAATCAATCAATCATGTAACTTGCCCATAAGCGAACCCGGACTCAACTCAACGAGCTCGGGTGTTCGCATCCATAAGTGAACTCAGACTCAACTCAACGAGCTCGGATGCCTAGTTACATCTCACGAACTCGGACTCAACTCAACGAGCTCGGATGCCCAACCATCCTAGTGACATGTCACTTGTATCCTAATCTATTTCCAAGGTTCAAACAGGATTTTCCTCAGTCACACATTTCCCAGTCGTTCTCCTCGGAATATTGGAACCAATACGTTGCTTGCATCTCATACTTATTAATTTAATCACATACTTTTCATACCAATATATAATATTTCACAAAGCATAATATTCCTAATAACAAGTATCATATCGTATAAATAGCATTAAATCACTTAAAATAGCAATCATGTTACATTATTTACACATGAACTTACCTCGGTACAAAATATAGCAATTTTGCGATTTAGTCCAAAATCTTTTCTTTTCCTCGATCAAGGTTGATTCCATGTCTTTCTTGATCTAAAATAACACATTTAGCTTATTTAATACTCACATTATCAAAATAGTCGTAAATTCAAATTTTGGTAAAATTACAATTTTACCCCTAAACTTTTGCATATTTACACTTTTGCCCCAAAGTTCAGAAATTAAATTTTATCACAAATTCTTATGTTTTAGGACATGTTGATCATTTATTTACATTAGCAAGCTCAAATTCCCACTAAAACACATACTTATGAACAATATGTACTTTTACCGATTAAGCCATTTTACTTGTTTTTACTTAAAACCGAGTAGCACAAGTTGTCTAACATAATTTAAAACCTCATATTCTATCATAAAACATCAAAATACACAAATTTCGCCCATGGGTATTTTTCTGAACCCTAACTTAAATTATTGCTAACATAAGCTTTATCGAGTTACCGGGACTACGAAAACGTAAAGAACATTAAAAACGGGGCTTGGAATCACTTATTATGAAGCTTGGAAGCTTGAAACAAACCCTAGCTATGGAGAACCCTTGAAATTTCGTGGTAATGAAGAAGATGACCAATTTTGTGTTATTTTTCCCTTTTTACTTCATGTTAATATCCAAATGACCAAAATGCCCCTCCTTACTAAACTTTCAAAAATTCCATCCATGTCCAAATTTTGTCCATGAACTTAAAATTGGTCAAATTGCTACTTAAGACCTCCTAATTAATATTCCAAAGCAATTTCATACTAGAAACTTCTAGAATGCAAGTTTTGTAACTTATTCGATTTAGTCCCTAATTTCAAATTAAGCATTTTACGCTTAGAATTTCTTCACGAAATTTTCACACCATCATAAAATCATATCATAAACATCAAAATAATTATAAAATAATTATTTCTACCTCAGATTTGTGGTCACAAAACCACTATTCTGATTAGGCCTAATTCGGGATATTACAGAATTTTGGCTCGAAAATACCATCAGAGTCTTTGATGAATTATCCTGTACACCTAAAGAATGTATGAAATGTGTAGTATCACTCCTTAGAGACTTAGCGTACCACTGGTGGAAGACGCTTGTAACAGTTGTACCGAAAGAGAGGGTTACCTGGGATTTCTTTCAGGAGGAATTCTATAAAAAGTACATCAGTCAGAGGTTTTTCGACCAGAAAAGAATAGAGTTTCTAGAATTGAAACAGGGCAATATGACAGTGACTGAATATGAGCGTGAATTTGTCAGACTCAGTAATTATGCCCGAGAATGTGTATCTATAGAGGCGATCATGTGTAAAAGGTTTGAGGATGGGTTTAATGATGATATTCGAATGTCAGTGGGTGTCCTAGAAATAAAAGAGTTTGTTGTTCTAGTTGACAGAGCCTGTAAGGCAGAGGAGCTGTTAAAAAGAAAAGGCAAAGTTGAAATTGAGACGCAAGATACGAAGAAAAGACAGATGAGCAAGTCGTTTCAGTCTACATCTAAGAGGCCTAGAGAGTTCTCTACTAGATCTAGCTTTTCAGCTGAGTATTCTAGTCGAAGTAAGGGTAACAGATTTAAGGATCCGAAAGCTCAAACTACCTCGATTATGAGCGTAGGTAATGTTCGACCAGGTAGATCAGGGTGTCCACAGTGCGGTAGACTTCATTTTAGCCCTTGTCGAGCAAACGAGACTGTTTGTTATAAGTGTGGTGCTCTAGATCATTTTGTGCGAGAGTGTCCAGAAGTGGTTAAACGAGAAGTAATACAGAGTGCTAGATCTGGAAATGCTCCTATTAAAGGCAGATCACCGAGGAACTCGAGAGTAAGAGCGAGTAACAGAGGCACCTCTAGAGATTCAGCAGTGAGACCAGATGTTAGAGCCCCTGTGAGGACTTATGCTATCCATGCATGGGAAGAGGCATCCTCCCCCGATGTGATTACGGGTACATTTTCTTTGCATGATATTAATGTTATTGCTTTGATTGATCCGGGTTCAACCCATTTCTATGTTTGTATGAAATTGATGCCTAATATGAGCATGCCTATAGAATCTACAAAATTTGTGATTAAAGTATCGAATCCATTAGGCAAGCATGTATTAGTAGATAAAGTATGTAGAAATTGCCTCTTGAGGATTAGAGGTCACTGTTTTCTGGCCGATCTCATGCTATTGCCATTTGATGAGTTTGATGTTATTCTGGGTATGGATTGGTTGACTGCACATGATATGGTAGTGAATTGTGGAAGGAAATTCATCGAGTTGAAATGTGAAAATGGTGAAATTCTTCAGGTTGATTCAGATGAGTCAGATAGTTCATTTGCCATGATTTTCGTTATGTCTTCTCAGAAATGTTTGAGGAAAGGATATGAAGCTTATCTTGCTTTTGTGTTGAATACTAAAGATCTAGAGTTGAAAATTGAATCTGTGCTTGTGGTATGTGAGTTTCCTGATGTGTTTCCAAAAGAACTACCAGGTTTGCCTCCTATTAGAAAAGTTGAGTTTGGTATTGAAGTGGTTCCGGGTACAACAGCCATTTCTATTGCTCCCTATAGAATGGCCCCATTGGAATTGAAAGAATTGAAAGCTCAGCTACAGGAATTAACTGATAAAGGCTTTGCAAGACCCAGTAGTTCGCCATGGGGTGCACCAGTGCTATTTGTGAAAAAGAAAGATGGTTCGATGAGATTATGCATAGATTATCGGCAGCTTAACAAGGTAACTATCAAGAACAAATATCCACTGCCTAGAATTGATGATTTGTTTGATCAATTGAAGGGAGCTGCTATGTTATCCAAGATAGATTTGAGATCCAGATATTATCAGCTACGAGTTAAAGAGTCAGATGTTCCAAAGACTGCATTCCGGACTAGGTATGGTCATTATGAATTCCTGGTGATGCCGTTTGGCTTAACTAATGCTCCTGCTGTTTTTATGGATTTAATGAATCGAATATTTAGACCGTATTTGGACAAGTTTGTGGTTGTGTTCATTGATGACATCTTGATTTATTCTCATGATGAGACTGAGCATGCAGAGCATTTGAGAACAGTTTTACAGATTCTGAGAGATAATCAGTTGTATGCTAAGTTCAGTAAAAGTGAGTTTTGGCTCCGAGAAGTTGGATTCCTTGGACATATTATTTCAGGTGAAGGTATTAGAGTTGATCCAAGCAAAATTTCAGCCATTGTCGATTAGAAGCTTCCTAGGAACGTTATAGAGGTCAGAAGCTTTCTTGGCTTAGCTGGTTATTATAGACCATTTGTAGAGGGATTCTCTATGATAGCTACCCCGTTGACGAGATTGCTACAGGAAGACGTTAAGTTTGAATGGACTGAGAAGTGCTAGCAGAGTTTTGACAAGTTAAAGGCATTGTTGACTGAAGCTCCTATCTTAGTACAACCAGAACTAGGTAAGGAGTTTGTGATTTACAGTGACGCGTCCTTGAATGGACTAGGCTGTATACTTATGCAGGAAGGAAGGTAATTGCTTATGCCTCGAGACAGCTAAAGCCACATAAGAAAAATTATCCGACACATGATTTAGAACTAGCTGCCATTGTATTTGCGCTGAAAATCTTGAGACATCACTTGTATGGTGAGAAATGTCAAATATTTCCTAATCATAAAAGTTTGAAATATTTGATGACACAAAAAGATTTAAATTTGAGGCAGCGCAGGTGGCTTGAACTGATTATGGACTATGATTTGGTTATTGATTATCATCCAGGTAAGGCTAATGTTGTAGCTGATGTATTGAGTAGGAAATTTTTATTTGTTTTGCGAGCTATAAATACTTAGTTATCATTGTATGATGATGGTTCCATCGTAGTTGAATTAAGAGCTAAACCAATGTTTCTTGAAGACATTTGTAAAGTTCAGAAAGATGACAGTGAGTTACAAGCCAAAAGAGCTCAGTGTAAATCAGGTATAGAGTCAAATTTTTAGATTAGTTCTGACGGTTGTTTAATGTTCAGAAATCGGGTATGTGTACCAAAGAATGATGAGCTTATTCGAAAGATTTTACAAGAAGCACATAGCAGTTCCTTGTCTATTCATCCAGGTAGTACAAAAATGTATAATGATTTGAAGAAAATGTATTGGTGGGCAGGAATGAAGAGAGATCTTAGAGTTTGTTTCTAGATGCTTGATCTGTCAGTAGGTAAAAGCTGAACATCAGGTACCTTTAGGTTTATTGCATCCTGTGTTAGTTCCTAAATGGAAATGGGACCGAGTTACTATGGATTTTGTGACAAGGTTGCCACTGACAGCAAAAAAGAAAGATGCAGTATGCGTAGTGATTGATAAGCTAACTAATCATTTTATCCCAGTTCGTATGGATTACTCACTTGACAAGTTGGCCGAGTTGTATATTTCATAGATAGTCAGACTACATGGGGTACCATTATCAATCATTTCAGACAGAGATCCGAGATTTACTTCACGATTCTAGAAGAAGTTACAAGAAGCTTTGGGCACAAAGTTGAGTTTTAGTACAGCTTTCCATCCTCAGACCGATGGTCAATCAGAAAGAGTTATTCAAGTACTTGAGGATATGCTTAGATGTTGTGTCTTAGAATTTCAAGGTAGTTGGGAAAAATATTTGCCGTTGGTAGAGTTTGCCTACAATAATACTTATCAGTCGAGTTTGAAGATGGCACCTTATGAAGCTTTGTATGGACGTAAATGTTGCACACCTTTGTATTAGATGGAGCTTAAAGAAAATCAAATTTACGGGGTTGACTTAGTTAAAGAAACTGAAGAGAAAGTGAAGGTTATCAGAGATTGCTTGAAAGCAGCTTCAGATAGACAGAAGTCTTACGCAGATTTGAAAAGAAAAGAGATTGAGCACCAAGTTGGTGATAAAGTCTTCTTGAAAGTATCCGTGTGGAAGAAAGTCTTTAGATTTGGCAAGAAAGGCAAACTAAGTCCACCTTTTATTGGACCGTTTGAAGTGATTGAGAGAGTTGGGCCATTAGCATATCGGTTAGCTTTGCCGACTGAGTTAGAGAAGATTCATGATGTTTTCCATGTGTCGATGTTACGACGTTATTTCTCAGATCCATCACATGTGATTTCTCAGATAGAGGTTGAGATTCAGCCAGATATGACTTATAGTGAAGAACCGGTAAAGATTCTAGCTCGAGAGGTAAAGTAATTAAGGAATAAAAGTATTACTCTTGTGAAAGTCTTATGGAATAGACATGGGGTTGATGAGGCTACATGGGAGCCCGAAGAGGTCATGCAAAAACAGTACCCAAATCTCTTCACAGGTAAGATTTTCGGGGACGAAAAAATCCCTAAAAGGGGGAGAAATGTAATATCCCAAAATAGGGCCTAATCGGAATAATGGTTTCGTGACTACAAATCTGAGATAGAAATAATTATTTTATAATTATTTTGAGGTTTATGATATGATTGCATGATTTTGTGAAAATTTCGTGAAGAAATTCTATGCAAAAAGTGCTTAATTTGAAATTAGGGACTAAATCGAATAAGTTGCAAAACTTGCATTCTAGAAGCTTTTAGTATGAAATTGCCTTGTAATATTAATTAGAGGATCTTAAATAGCAATTTGACCAATTTCTAAAATTTTGGACAAAAATGGGCTTGTACATGAAAAATTTTCAAAGAAAGGCATGAAGGGTATTTTAGTCATTTGGTAATTAAAAGATTAAAAAAGGGAAAAAGATGGCAAAATATGTCCATCTTCTTCATTAGCACGAAATGTCAAGGGTTTTTCATAGCTAGGGTTTGTTTCAAGCTTCCAAGCTCCATAGTAAGTGATTCCAAGCCCCGTTTTTAATGTTCTTTACGTTTTTAGAATCTCGGTAGCTCGATTTAGCTTATGCTAGCAATAATTTAAGCTAAGGTTCATATTTGGAAAAATACCCATAGGTGAAAAGTGTTTATTTTGATGTTTTATGATAGAATAAGAGGTTTTAAATTATGCTAGACAACTTGTGCTACTCAGTTTTAAGTAAAAACGAGTAAAAGGGCTTAATCGGTAAAAATACTTATTGTTCATAAGTACATGTTATAGTGGGAATTTGAGGTTGTTGTTGGTAAATAAATGATCAGCATGTCCTAAAACATAAGAATTTGGGATAAAGTTTAATTTCCGAGCCTTGGGGCAAAAGTGTAAATATGCAAAACTTTAGGGGCAAAAATGTAATTTTTGCTAAAGTTTGAGTTAAGGGCTGTTTTGATAAATGTGAGTATTAAATAAGCTAAATTGCTATTATAGATCAGAAGAACGAAATTCGGGAGTAGATCGGGGAAAGGAAAAAGTAAAGGACTAAATTATCAAGTTTAACCGTATTTTGTATCGAGGTAAGTTTACGGTAAATAAATGCAATATTTTATTATTTTACATTAATGTTGTTAATTTCCAGCATATATACATTTACTTTATGAAAATATTTGAAGTTGAACTAAAGACGAGATGACAGAGAAAAAGTATCAGAAAGCCCTGTTTGAACTCTAGGAATGTTTGGGATACGGAATGTCATGACATTTTGGGTTATCAGACAGGACATGAATATCCCATGTAAGTCCATATTAAGAATATGGCTTTGGTAGGACAAGGAACATCTCATGTAAGACCATGCCTAGAATATGGCATTGACAGGTTATTATCAGGCAGGAAAACTCGAGTATCCTTAGTATTCCGAGTGGTTCAACGGGCTATTGTATAGGTTAAATTACAGGAAACTTTTAGCAAAGGAAAGGTAAGTTATATTCATGACTTTATTGAATAATCAAGTAAGAAGAAAGTAAGTGAATAAGGAAGAGGGTAAGAAATGAGGTGTAAGGAAAGCTTATGATGCTTGATGATATTATGATTAACTATTATTTAGGGTGAATGTTGTAATTTATTTACTTGTAAACTTACTAAGCTTAGTGCTTAATCTCTTTATTTTCCTTCTTTTTATAGTTCTTACCAAGCCAACTCCGGAATCACAAGGAATGTCGGAGATCCGGTCACACTATCAACAGGAACATTTTTGTATAGCTAGACGTTTCATTTCGCGTATTGCATGTATAGGGACTTGGCTTCTTTTGGTATGAATGTCCTCAGGATATGTTTAATGAATGTCATGTAAATACTTGTTGATGATTAGATATTGGAATTACTAATCAAACATAGGTTTAATACTATGTATGCCTAAATGATAATTATCACATGCAAACCATGAAAAAGGTGAAAATAGCTTAAAAACGGATTCGAACAGCAGCAGTGACATGATTTTGAAAAATCACTAAAAAAATTAGAAATGGAATTAAATAGGGAGTGAGACATGAAATTAAAACCTAATGAGTCTATTTTCATGTGGAAGAAACAGAGTAAGTAAAAGAGTTGTATATTATGAGTTATTTGCATTTGAGTGAGACTACTTTAGATTGACTTTGTGATCCCTTGTTCTGAATTTAAAAATTCACCATAAATTGTAAATAAATAGTTAGGCACTATAGTTTATATGCCTAGATTCCTTATTGAGTCTAGTTTCAAATCAAATAAACGGGATGCCTATTTGAATTTTTCACAGAGAGAAAACTAACTCGTAGTGAACAGAGGTTAGAGTAGTTGAATTGAGTAACAGTCGAGACTTTAACTAATAAACTGTACTAATTGGCTAGACTAAAAATTCTATAAAAAAATAGTAAAAAGGTATATGAGATGAGTCTAGTTTTATGAAAAATTTACGGAATTAAATTTTGAGTTTCGTAACTCAAGTTATAATTTATTTAGTGACTATGATGCAGTTGGACAACTTTATAAGGAACAGAGAAATAATTTTATTTTGGTTCGTTTAAGTAATCGGAAAAATTTTATTGATCCCGGTTTGGCCCTGAACCATTTTAATAGCATGATTTAGGGTCTTGATGACCCTTTTTTGGGATATATTGAATGAATGAAAATAAATTAAATTTAAAAGCAAATTTTTATGCCCGATTGAGTAAGTTAAGTCCGGTAACGCCTCGTGCTCACTCCAGCGATGGTCTCGGGTAAGGGGTGTGACAAGAACCCTGGCCCTAGCACTCAGTCCACATGCCACTTTTTTAGGAGCATAGTGGCCCCATCTTGACAGTTTACCAAGGCCCTCTTTGTGTCTTAACTTGCTAACTTTTTCTTAAAAGCCCACTTAACCAAGCCCCTTCACTTAAAATCCAAAATTGATATTTCATCCGGGTTTTACTTAGGCTTGGACCTCCTAAAGGCGCACTAACACACTTAAACATATTTTTAGTAACCAAAACACTAAAATTTCAAGATTTCACCAAAATCACAAAAAATCCTGAAAAATCCCAAAAATCAGGGTGTTACAGGGACCTCTTGTCGATGCCGATGCCAATGCCATGTCCCAGACATGGTCTTACATGGGATCTCAAATCGGTGCCGTAGCCATATCCCAGATATGGTCTTACACGGGACCTACATATATCATGACATGACTATGGTACTCTTCGTATTCCTTAACTTTAGCCCGAGCTTCCTCATTTATTTCATCATAATTTCTTTATAAATTTCATAGGAATACATATAATTCATGAAACATCATCATGCAAAATGCTAAATTATTACATACAACTTACCTCGGGGTCCAAAATGCGGGTGAACGTGCGATTTAGTCCACCACTTTACTTTTTCCCCGGTTTCGTTTCGGGCTTCGTGTTTCTTTATCTAAAATGACAAATTAAGTTTGTTTAATACACAAATTGGCTAATTAGCCCATAATTAACAATTTGGCAAAATTTATAATTTTTCCCCTAAACTTTTGCATATTTGCAAAATGGTCCCTAGGCACGTATAATGAAATGCACTTATTTTCTTGGTTACCCAGGTGTAGCCGAACTTTATTTATGTTCATAACAGCCCCTATTTCTCATCAATTCATACCTTTACTACACATTTTTATACTTTTACAATTTAGTCCCTATTAAGGACTTTTATGAAAAATCACTTAGAGAAAGATGTTTACTACACTTCAAACTTCATATTCTACCACTAGACATCAAAATACTTGCATGTCATGCGTGGGTATATTTTTTAATATAAACCCTAGTTCATATTAGTGGTAGAAATAGCTAGATTAAGCTATGAGGATTTCAAAAATACGAAGAGAATTAAAAACGGGGCTTGGAGTCACTTACTTGAAGCTTGAAGATGTCAAAAACCCTAGCTATGAAGACTTAGGGATTTTCGGCTAGTATATGGAGAAGATAAGCATATTCTTGGCTTATTTTCCCTTTTTATTTCTTTAATAAACTAAATGACTATGGCTTTTCTTTAAAATTTACCCTTCCACGGGCATTTTTGTCCATCAAGCTATAAATTGGTCTAATTACTAAATAAGGACCTCTAATAATTTTTATAATGCTATTTCATACTTAAACCTTCTAGAAACTCATGTTTTGTAACTTTTGCAATTTAGTCCTAAAGGACAAATTGACCACTTTTTCATAAAAATTTCTTCATGGCATTTTATCACTATCATTCAATCATGTCACTGTTTGGATTAGGCCCTAATTCGAGCTATTACAATTCTCTCCCTTTAGGTATTTTTGTCCCCGAAAATCTTACCAGTGAACAAGTTGGTGTATTGAGCTCTCATGTTTTCCTCTAACTCCCATGTTGCCTCTTCTACCCCATATCTTTGCCATAAGACTTTTACAAGGACAATAGTTTTGTTTCTTAACTGTTTGACTTCTCGAGCTAGAATCTTAACTGGTTTTTCACCATAAGTCATGTCCAGTTGAAACTCAACTTCTATTAGGGTAATCACATGCGAGGGGTCTGATCGGTAGCATCGCAACATGGGTACATGGAACACATCATGAATCTTTTCCAACTCAGATTGTAGGGCTAGCCAATAAGCTACCGACCTTATCCTCTTGGTGATCTCATAAGGTCCAATAAAACGTGGACTTAGTTTACCTTTTTGGCCAAACTTAAAAACCTTTCTCCATGGAGAAACTTTTAGAAATACTTTATATCCAACTTGAAATTCTATTTCTTTCCACTTTAAATCTGCATACGACTTTTGTTTGTCAGATGCAGCTTTCAAATAGTCTTGAAGCACTTTTACTTTTTCCTCAGTTTCCTTGACTAAATCGACCTCATGGATTTGATGTTCTTTGAGCTCTATCCAATACAAAGGTGTTTGACACTTACGCCCATATAAAGCCTCATAAAGCGCCATTTTCAAACTCGACTGAAAACTGTTATCGTAGGTACATTCGACCAAGGGTAGGAACTTTTCCCAGCTACCTTGAAATTCCAATACACAACATTTGAGCATATCTGCAAGCACCTGTATCACTCTCTCCGATTGACCGTCGGTCTGTGGGTGGAAAGCACTACTAAAGTTTAGCTTTGTGTCCAAAACTTCCTGTAGCTTCTTCTAAAATTGTGACGTGAATCTCGGATCTCTATCTAAAATGATCGATAACGACACTCCATGAAGTCGTACAATCTCAGGAATATACAAGTCAGCCAACTGGTCTAATAAATAATCTGTGCATACCAGTATAAAATGGGCTGAATTCATAAGCTTATCACTCACAACCAAAATAGCATCTTTCTTTTTCAGGGTCGTCGGCAAACCTATCACGAAATCGATGGTAACACGGTCCCATTTTCACTCGGGAACCATGATAGGTTTTAGTAAACTGGAGGGCACTTGGTGCTCTACTTTTACTTGCTGACAGATCAAACCTCTCGAAATATACTCGGAGATATCTCTTTTCATATTCGGCCACCAATACCATTTCTTTAAATCATTATACATCCTAGTACTGCCGGGATGGATGGACATATGATTACTATGAGCCTCATGTAAATTTCTCTGAATGAGTTCATCATCCTATGGTATACAAATTTGATCTCAGAACCTTATACAACCATCCGAATCGATCTGAAAATCTGAATCGGTACCCGATTCGCACTGAGCTTTCTTTGCTTGTAATTCTCTATCACCAGACTATGATTTACAAATCTCTTGAATGAACATCGGTCTAGCTCTTATTTATCCTAAAACTGAACCATCATTGGTCAAGGTCAACTGTGTGTTCAAAGCTCTCAAGGTAAATAGAGATTTCCTACTAAGAGTGTTGGGGAAAATATTTGATTTCCGCGAGTGGTAGTCAATAACCAATTCATAATCCTTTAGTAACTCGAGCCATCGTCGTTGTCATAGATTCAAATCTTTTTGTGTCATCAAACACTTGAGACTTTTACGGTTGGTGAACACTCGGCATTGCTCGCCATATAAATGGTGCCTCCAAATCTTTAACACATACACTATTGCGGCCAACTCCAAATCATGAGTCAGATAATTCTTTTCATGAGGTTTCAATTGTCTCGAAGCATATGCAATCACTTTACCCTCTTGCATAAGTACGTAGTCCAATCCATTTAATTAAGCATCACTTTACACTACGAATTCCTTTCTGGGTTCTGGTTGTACTAGAATAGGAGCTTCAGTCAATAAAGTCTTTAATTTCTCGAAACTTTGTTAACACTTTTCGGTCCACTCAAATTTAACATCCTTTTGCAACAATCTTGTCATAGGAGTAGCGATCATAGAAAATCCCTTAACAAACCTTTGGTAATAACCAGCCAAGCCTAAAAAGCTTCTAACCTCAGATACATTTCTCGGCAGTTTCCACTTAAAAATTGCCGAGATCTTACTTGGATCAACTCTGATGCCATCACCCAAAATAATATGGCCCAAGAATCCAATTTCTCTAAGCCCAAATTTGCTTTTGCTGAACTTGGCATAAAGCTCTTCTCTCGTAGTGCTTGCAAAATCGTTCTTAAATGCTCGGCATGCTCGTTTTCGTCACGTGAGTAAATTAGAATGTCGTCAATAAAAACCACAACAAACTTATCTAGGTATGGCTGAAAGATACAGTTCATTAGATCCATGAATACTGCAAGAGCATTGGTTAAATCAAATGACATGACAAGAAATTCATAGTGGCCATATCTTGTTCTAAATGCAGTCTTAGGCATATTGGCCTCCTTAACTTTTAACTGATAGTACCTGAACCTCAAGTCTATCTTGGAAAACACTGTGGCTTCTCTCAACTGGTCAAATAAATCATTAATCCTTGGCAAAGTGTACTTATTCTTTATGGTCACCTTGTTAAGTTGCTAATAATCAATGCATAACCTCATAGAACCATCTTTCTTTTTCATGAATAACACAAGAGCACCCCACGAGGAATGACTTGGTATTGCAAAACCTTTATCTATTAATTCTTCCAACTGAACCTTTAATTCCTTTAGTTTGGTTGGCTCCATTCTATAAGGAGCAATAGAAATAGGTGTAGTACCCAGAGGCAATTCTATACCAAACTCTACCTCTCTAACTAGAGGTAATCTGGGCAACTCTTCCGAAAAGAGATCTTGGTACTTACAAACCACTGGCATTGACTCAATTTTCAACTCTGACTCGTTGGTATTCATCACAAAAGCAAGGTAAGCTTCATACCCTTTTCTTATACATTTTCGAGCAATCATGGAAGAAATTACTATAGGTAAACCCTCGTATTCATATGACTCCACTTGGAGAGTTTCACCATTCTCACATTTCAGTTCAATAAATTTTCTACCACAATCTACAACTACATCATGAGTGGTTAACTAGTCCATACCAAGGATTACATCAAATTTCTCGAATGGCAAAAGCATGTGGTTAGCTGGGAAACAATGACCCCTAATCATCAAAGGGCAATCTCTACATACTTTGTCTACCAACACACAATTGCCTAGGGGATTTGATACTTTTATCATAAATTCTGTAGACTCCATGGGTATACTCATGTTAGAAACTAATTTCATGCAAATATATCAGTGGGTAGACCCTGGGTCTATCAAAGCAATAATAAAAGTTTCATAAAGAGAAAATGTACCCGTGATTACATTGACTGATGATGCCTTTTTACAAGCGCAAATGGAATACGTCCTTGCTGGTGCTCTACCCTCGGGTCTTGTAGTCTGTTCTTTCAGTGTGCCTTTTCTACTCGCCCCCATTCTCGGGTTTCTCTGAGGTCTGCTGTGACAGCCCTAATTTGACCCTAGTCGGGAAGTGGTTTCGGGACCACAAAACTGAGTCACGAAAATAATTAAATATTAAATTCTATGCCTATTATTTGTGAAATATGCATGTGTGAAAATTTCATGCTTGGATTTTGTCATTTGGATGAGGAATTAATTAAAAATGACTTATGTGAGAAACTTTGAAAATGTGCTAGGTCAAATTGTAGTGGCCAAATATTGTATGATTTGAAACATGAGGATTTGCATGTCAAATTCCCCATAAATTGAGTAGTGGACGGCATGATGATGATTGAATGTTTTTGATACATTTTGTTTCATTAATAAAATAATGAGTAAGTGTTTTATAATATGAATTATAATATATGTTTAATATAAAAGAGTTTTTTGATAAGAAAACATATTATATTAATGAACCCATGGTGATAAAAACAAAGATATATGTTATTCTTCTCACCTTTGCCGAAAATAAAGAAAGAAACTAAGTAAAGATGGCTTTGGATAATCGGCCATGGAGGTCTAAAATTCAAGGTAATTTCTTGATTATTTGAGCTTCATCTTGATGAATTGAGTTCCTAGCTTGATACCCTCTTTAACCCATGTTTCTATTTATTTTATCTTTGAATTTGATGTCTTGGGAACATTCGGCCGGGGGGAGTTTTGAATGTGAAAGTTATATTAGAAATGGAATTAGGAGTGTTTAATGGACTCCATGTTGCTAAAATTCACATAAATAGAAATTTGTAAGCTTAAATTGTAAGAATTTGAGTTGTGTGGCATAAATTGTCAAAGATGCATTCGGCAATTGATTATAGTTTGATAAAGGGTGTAATATATTGATAGTTTTAAATGGTACATAGTTAAATGAAGATTGAAGCTTGATAAAATTTTATTAGGAATGAAAATAGGAACAATGTGTATTCGGCCATGATAGAAATAAATAGTTTTGCAATGCTTTGACGTATTATAGGGGTAATAGTTGCAAGATGATTTTGAGCTAATAAAGCTAAGTTTTGTGGCTTAAATGAGTGGTTACATTCAACTATAAAATTATGTTTTAGATTCTTGAATGATTTTGGAGGTGCTTGGCTTATAAAGGGTCACAGAATCAGTTGTGGAGGTGTTAATTTTAATAATATATATGGTTTAAAGAACAAATGATATTTGGTCCTTATTGGTAAATTGAGAATTTTGAGCGATGTTGAATGTGTTAAAGAATTTTTGTGAACATTTAGTTAACGGATTTATGGCCTATTAATATATGTATAATTTATTAAAGCATAAGTTTTGTAATTTCCTTAAAAGCTATATGTGCATTCGGCTATGTGGTATGTATGTGTTAAGGTAAGTAAGCTTAATGAAATGTGAATAACATGTATGTATAGTGGAAGGAAAAACAATCGGCCAAACTAGGCTTCTATGCTTTGGAAAATGGAAATTTATCATGTTAAGTGTTATATAGGAGTTAACTAAGGTGATTTATATGTATTTTGCTTATATGCCCAATTTATGTTTGTTAAGGTGTATAATGTGATGGCTGAATATGAGATTAATCAATGATTTAAGTGATGTTTGTGTATTAGGATGGTAATGACTAGGCAATTGCCGAATGTAACCTAGACATAGCAAGTAGTAATTGTCGTGTTTTGAGGATGAAGACCATTTGTGATTTATGAGAATTTGATGATATTAAAAGTTAATTGAATGTAGCTAACAAGACCTAATTTGTTTTCTTGCTGCATTTAACCAAGGGTATGAACAACTGAGTAATAATAAGTTAAATTTTGTTTTAGTTTAAGCTTAAGAACAAAGACATTCAGAATTGGGCAAGGGAAAGGCGAAATTAGATGAATAATCGATTCGTAGTGGTTTGACGACAAATAAGGTAAGTTCTTAAGTATTTGAGTTTGATTCTCTGTAAGTTTTAAGTAATTTAAGTATGCCTTATATTATAAACAATTGATGTTATTTGCATGAATGCTTACAATTGAATATAGAAGTTGAAGTGAAGAAATATGAAATGAAATGATACTAAGCCGTATGGCTAATGAGAAAAATAAATAAGTATTGAGTAATTAGGTACGGGACTGAATTGAATATGTCGTGGTATATATATATATATATATGCATACTTATCATAAGAATCAAGATTCTATTATGTTTGTATACATGTGTTCGAACTTATTAAGGTGGTATATATGTATATGGAGAGGCCGAATGGCTAAGGTGAATTATGTGCATGACAGATTATTTGTAACCTATTGTTTTAATGGAATAAATTGTGTATATGGCTTATAGCTGAATGGTCATTAGAAATCAAGCTTGTATAGTGAGTTGGACATGTGATCTTTGAGTCTAATTATTGAATGGAAAACAAAAGGGATGAGGTTGCATGTTAAGCTTGTATTCGAATAATACAAATGAATTGCTAATGTGAAATGTTATGTGTTAATATGTGAATGAGGCAAGTGAATTTCGATTGTGATAGATTTTGTGAAATGTATACCTTGTGGACATATATGCATGAAAATATAGTGAACTATATCCGGGCTAATCCCAAAGGGCATTCGTGCCAGTGTATACCCGGGCCAGGTCCCGAAGGGCAATTTCGCCGGTGTTATATCTGGGCTAAGTCCCGAAGAGCATTCGTGCTAGTGAAACATCTGGGTTAAATTCTGCAAGCTTTATGCGAGAATCTTATCTGGACTTAATGTCCGCAAACTTTGTATTTGTACTGTATCTGGGTTTAAAGACCCGAAGGCTAAATGCTGGAGTTTCAAGTAAGATTTTGATATTGAGTATCCGCAGTAAATTACCATCAAGTAAGTATTATGCATTTAAGATATTTAGGTATGTGTAACTTACTCATCGGTAGATTGATTTCGAAGTAAATTAGTAGTATCAAAGAGGAATGTAAATGTGATTGATAATATAATTCCAAATATGTGAATGATCTATTTGGTCAATGGTTGTTAATATGTGAAAGTAATTGATTTAAAATATAGTGTATGAACTTTAAGTAAAGAAAAGTATGTCTGAAATTATCCATATGTATTAGTGTATATTCAGCCAAAAAGGTCTTATGATTTGAGAATGGGTCGTATTTGGCTAGATGTGCAAATTTAAGAGAAGGATTATATTCTGACAACTAGCGTATATGTGATAAGGAATATGTTTGATTTTTTGTGTACCTACACGGTTATTTAATTCATGTCATGTGAAAATGCTCGAAGATATTGATGTGATTATGAACTAAGAATTAAGTTCTATGTACGTAGGTACATTCTTGTATGTGCACGAGATGAGTACATATGAGTACAAAGACTTAGTGTTGTGTGTATGATATGTACTTACCATGTGAGCCCAATTTCAGTTAATGAAGAATATGTTTGAGAATAAATCATGAAAAGGGTTATATGTCAAGCTAAATGAGTAGGGACTCTATGAAATTGTTCTTCATAGATTATGATATGACAATGCGATCCTAAATATGGAAATTGAATGTGGTTAAAGTATTACGTTTAATTTGATTGAATTAAAAGTATATAAAGAAATGCACACGTGAATATTCAAACATCTTGGTCGTTATTATGAAAGTATTTATGTGTTAGCTAGGTGATGCGTTTATTGAAATTATAGTTCGATATGAAGCTCTAAAATTAACTTTATCGAATAGAAGAAATGAATGAACAATGATATTGATTGAAACCATTTGTGACTTAGAACTCAAGGTTAAAGATATTTCAATTAAATTATGAGAAATTTGGTTAGTTATATTCGGTCAAATGAGACCTTACTCAGATTCAAGTATATGAGATACTCGTTTTTGATTCAACAAGATTAATGTTTTGCTTAAGACTTACTAAGCTTATGAAAGCTTACTCTGTTTGTTTTGTGTCTTTGTTTTTATAGATTGTGGATTCTGACTACCAGCTAGGGGATCGTCAGCACCTTGTCACACTATCTACTATTATGGTAACCATGTGTTTGGTCTTAGCTTATGGCATGTATAGGGTGGACAATAAGTAGAATGATACTTTGATTTTCGTATATAAGTCATGTGATATGCCTTTTATGGAACTTTCTTGTATAAGTTTTTTTTTTTAAATTCAAACTTTAATTGTGTCTAAAAAGTTTAGTAAATGAATAATCTTTCTTCAAGAAAATGTTCAATTTTTTACCGTCCTGATCCAATTTCTAGTTTTCGTTAATGCCCCATCCTATTCCGGCGACGGTTACGGGATAGGGGTGTTACATCTGCCCCTAAAGGGAGCATTACCCGACCTCGCACTCTGGTCTCTATCTTTTTCGACCATCTCAGGGCACTCTCTAATGAAGTGGTCTTGAGAACCACACTTGAAACAAGCCCTCTCATGTGCCTGGCATTCGCTAAAGTGGCGCTCACCGCACTGAGGGCACCTAGGCGTACTGGGTCGAATATTGCCCACACTCGTAATAGAGATGGTCTGAGCTTTAGAGGTTGAATACTGTCTACCTTTGCCCTTATTTGAGAACCTGCTGAAGTAGTTGATCGTGTGGTAAATTCCTTAAACTTCTTGGAGGAAGATTCGAACGACTTACCAAACAGTCTCTTTCTTGAGTCACAAGACTCCATATCAGCTTTCCTCTTCTCCTTAGCCAATTCCTTGGCCTTACAAGCTCTATCCACGAGCACTATGAACTCTTTTAGTTCTAGAATACCAACAAACATTTTAATGTCCTCATTTAATACATCCTCAGACCTCTTATGAAACTCCTCTTGAAAGAACTCCCAATTAACTTATGCTATCATCCAACCTTACTCTAACTCTAGAAATTCCTTACACTTCAGATTAATGAACCAAGGACTGATATACTTCTTATAAAACTCCTCTTGAAAGAACTCCCAATTAACTTTCTCCCTCGGTACCACTAACACAAGGGTGTTCCACCACTGGTAGGCGGCATCTCATAGGAGAGATACCATACACTTCATACATTCCTTAGGTGTGCAATATAATTCATAAAATACCTTGATGGTATTCTCTAGCCAAAATTCGACTCTCTCTGGGTCATCATCTTTAGTAGCCCGGAACTCTTCTACTCTTTATTTACGGATCCTATCAACTGGGAGGCTTTTCTCATCTTACTACTTCTATAATTTGAGGAGCTGCCGGGTAGATTGAGGAATAGTAGGGGTGCAACTTGGTGTTGAGCAGCTGAGTTCATTCGTAAAAACTCTGTAAATCACTCATTCATCATTTGGAAGAAGGCCTCCTGGGCCTCTCCTACCTGACTAACTGTAGCTGGTCTATTTTGTAACCCAGCTGGCATCGTCCCTTCAGCAGGAGTCGATATATTACTTTCTACATCATCTGTTGTACCTCGTTTGGGATTCATTTACTATAAGAAAACACATTTAGATTGTCAGGAGTCGTCACACCATCATATCACATATGTACACAAGAATGGCATGTACAGCTAGTCTCATGCATGTGCTAGGTTAGTCATAGAATCGCTTAAACACTGGCTCTAATACCACAAAATGTAACACCACTTAACCAAGTCCGACGTCGGGACGGGGTACGAGGACGGGGTACGAGGCATTACCGTACTTAACCTTGATCATACTTACTAAATTGGGCCTTAATTCCCACTCTAATTTAAAACTTTTACAAAAACACTCTTAATTACTTTATCATGGACCTAGAGGCCCAAAACATACACCGAGAGTGGTTTGAAACTGATCCAACATGTAACACCCCAAACCCAGCCTAGACGTTATGGTCGAATCTGGTTAGTACATAACGACTAGCTTCGAAAACTGTTTATTTGATTCAAGAAAAACCCACTTTAGTTTTGAAATTGTTTTACTCGGTTTGGATAACAGGTTCAAGTTTATCGTGAATCTTTGTTTAAGGTGAAACCGTAAAATAACAGTAGGTTTTAGAAAAGAAAGAAAAACGTGTTAATTTTTAGATCTTTAAGTTTGCTAGACTAATTTTTGGAAAACATAATGTGGTTTGATCTTTGAAAACGTTTGTTACCAAGTTTTAATATCGAAGTTGAATAGTTAACTGTTTTACATAAGTTCTAAAGCTAATTATAAACTAAGTTAAAAGTTAAATCCGTAGTGGCTTATTACAAATACATAAACCCAAAACAGTAAAGAGAAACATGGTAAAAATTTAACGTAATTAAAGTAAACCAAATAGAATAGCGTGTGGCCACCTCGACTCCCCCTCGGCTCCAAATTAGCTAAATCTGGGGATTACCTGCACAATGTAACGACTAAATGGTGACTTTAAATAAAACTCAGTGTGCAACTACCCAACAGAGCAGAATGGGCTGGAGCCCAGAACAAATATAAACAGATAATATGCAAAACCCACCCCGATCCAACCAATCACACCACCCGTACCAACCAAACACACCTGTGGGGAGTAGCTCGACCCATCCAGCCAAACACACCAAAATGCAGCTGAGCTGCTATAATAAAATTTGTGGTAGAGCCACTAGAAATAGATTATGTGGCTGAGCCACTTTAATAGAACTTCCTCCTCAGAAAAACCCAACCCCATGCAGATTCACAGAATAGATTATATCATGCTTACAGAATAACAGATACAGAAATGTGCATGCATACATACAGATCATCCAACTAGGGCATAATAGTCTTTTAACAACTAGGGGTAAAATGGTAATTTTACCTTCCCTTAGGGGTATTACAGTTAACTCATCAAATATAGTCATCTCATACCAAGAACGACCCTTAGATAGGTCTACGTTGCCCCAAGCAACTCAAAATCACTATTTAGGTCGAAAGTGTCTATGGGCCCGAAGACCCCTATTGGCCTTGTGTGGCCCATTAAGCCTATTTTTACATCCAAGTGGGTAGATTTCACTATTTAGTGTACCAACAATCCCTAACCTAGAAATTACTCTAATGGGCCCGTAGGACCATTGGGCCCATTTTGGCCCATCGAGGCCCAAAATGGTTCAGATGTGTGAAATAGCGCAAATCGATCTCCTTAGATTAAAATCCATCACCGCGGGTTTAGCTCGGCCTACAAGCGCTCACACGCAGATGGGCCTTGAAATGCCGGCATTATGACATTTCGACTTTTCGACTTTTGCCGATCTACACTACAGTGGGTGTGGTTACACACCTGATTCCGAGTCGAGTCGAACCGCTTGCGACAATCAACCTACAATCGTCCAACAAACCAATAATCAAACAATCCACTTGTTAGTTATACTACCAAACCCCTATCATGTTCGGCCAACACCCCTAAAAGAAACACCAACACTTACCTTGGTTGATGACCGATCACAAGGCTTATATTGCTTCTACCACACTAGCAGTCTGCCACACCTTGTGAAATCGATCTTTATACCATGCCTAGAAAATCGAAGTAGTCAAGAAAAGAGGAGTTCAGATCGATCACTAATGAAAGGCTCAAAGGCTAATTACCATAAAGGAGGGAAGGAAATTCAGCTTTCATAAGGGTATTTGAAAAAGGGAAGAAAAGAATACTTACCTAGATTCAGTCTTTGATGGTAAAATACACACTTGATACCTAGGACATTCGGCTATGGTTGCTACCTTAACCCACCACTAAGCCAACAGGATGTCGAATGAAGAACAGAGAGAAGAAGAAGGTAAGCAATCGATTGGTGAAAGATCAAATAAAGAGAGAAGAAGAAAAAGAGATGGTCTCCACAATATAATCGGTCAAGCAAAAAAAAGAGAGAAGAACAAAGGAGTCGAGAATCGAATTCGGCAATGGAGGTATTGGTTTAAGTTTCAAAGGCTAGATAAAAGTAGGAGAAGGGTTTAGTTTTCAGCTAAAGCACTAGAAGAGAGGAATGCAATATTCGGCAAAAAGAACTTCACAAACAAAGAAGAGAGGATTGAGAAGGCAGGATTCGGCAAATAAAAAGGAGTAGTGATGGAGAGGATGAAAAATAAGAATTCAGGTTTTAGAAGGAGTGACAGAGAGTATACGATAGCTATGATAGAAAGGGGTCTCGGCTTTTGAGGCATTCGACCAAGGTGAAGATTTCGGCACAAAGAGTAAATTTGGTAGCTAGCAAAGAAGAGAAGGATTTCAGAAACCTACCTACCCCTAAGCCGAAAATACAAGACCCAAAAGGCACATTCAATCACTTCCCAACTCAAATTCGGCTACACCCCCTTCCCAAAATCAATATCCCACAAACCAATCCTAGTTTTGCTCCTTGACTTACTCAAGTCTCAAATTTGAATTCAATTCAAATTCTTCATGACCAAGTCTTCTATTACCCAGTCTTAACCACCTTCAGAGTTTGAACTCAATTGAAGCACTTGCCGCCCACATTCAACGAAATAAACTCCTTCGGTTGCAAGGGGATTTCAACCCAAGATCCCCTTGTCCATGATGCCACCTTATGCCCACATGTAGCGCCACTGCCACCTTGCTACAAGCCTAAAATTTGGGGAGTTACACGGCAACTTTCAAGTTCTTTGAAAAATTTTACTTAAAATAGGGCCACAAGCTCGTGTGAGGTGGGACACGCCCGTGTAGGCTAGCCGTGTGGTCACACACACCCATGTCCCTAGCCCATGCTAAATTTATTTCTTATCTCAATCCTATAGGTTCAAACACGCCTTATGCACACACCCGTGTCTATGGCCCGTGTCCCTTACACGGCCTAGACACGCCCGTGTCATTAACCCTTGGACTATTCTGTTAGAACACTATGAATTAATTGATTTCACATGGCCAAGACACACACCCGTGTGCTCAGCCCGTGTTCAATACTGAGTTAACTACTTAAGATGCAGGGGATACACGATTGGGCCACACGCCCTTGGTGCAGACCGTGTATCACGCACGGCCTAGACACACGCCCATGTGCCTAACCTGTGTAGACAATATAGGTTATTTTCCAAGCCCTTTTTGCTACCCTGAAACACAATCAAACTCATACTAAATTCAACCTCGTAAAACCATGCATTATATATATTATAAGTATCCACAAATAAGGCATCCAAATGCCACCATGCATGTCATTCTCAACCATCATTACCCAACTTAAACATGCAACTTGCACAATCATGAATTTCATCCACCTTGCGTAAAATATAACTTAGACAATATTAGCCCATTTCTAAAGGCCATTACAACTTGACTCAAGTGATAACAATAGCCAACATATTTGGCTACTCAAAATAACATATATCAAAATAACCAAACTTCCTATACATGCCATACAACAAAATAACTAACTTTACTATACCAAAATGAATGGCTTAAGAGTGTGACTTTGAGCTCCAATTTTGGTTGATCCCCGAGCTAATTCAGCAAATCTACAAGGAGGAAGGGAAAATAAAGGGGTAAGCATTTAAAATGCTTAGTAAGTTGCATGGAAGAAAATAGCAACATAGATTATGAAGCATCATTCAAAAAGAGTATCATAAATAGTTATATGCTTTCTTACTCCTTCTCATAACTTACTCATTCTCATGATTTACTCATTTTCATGACTTACTCGTTTTCATGACTTACTTTTCATTTTCTCGTAACTTACTCAAATGTACCTGTAACACTCATCATGAAACTTTAGTCCTTCTCATTAACTAATCAACTTGAATACTTTCTCTATTAATATACTTTGAATATCAAGGGATACCCGTAAAGCCATATCCTAAATATGGTCTTACATTGGATCTCAAGTCGGTGCCGAAGCCATATCCTAGATATGTTCTTACATAGGATCTCAAACCGATGTCGATGCCATGTCCCAGACATGGTCTTACATGAGATCGTAAACTGATGTTGATGACCTGGTCTTATACGGGATCTCTCTTAGATGCCCATGCCATGTCTCAAATATGGTCTTACGGGGGATTTATATCTCATCTCGGTGCCGATGTCATGCCTAGATATGGTCTTATACGGGACCTCATGTCGATGCCAATGCCATGTCCCAGACATGATCTTACATGGGATCTCAATTTGGTGCCAAAGCCATATTCTAGATATAGTCTTACACGGGACCTACATATCTCATGACATGACTACGGTACCCTTCGTATTCCTTAACTTATAACCAAGCTTCCTCATTTATTTCATCATCATTTCTTTGTAAACTTCATAGCAATACATAGAATTCATGAAATATCATCATAATAATTTTCATCATGCAAAATGCTAAATTATTACATACAACTTACCTTGTGTACAAAATACGGGTGAACATGCAATTTACTCGACCACCTTACTTTTTCCCTAGTATCGTTTCGGGCTTCGTGTTTCTTGATCTAAAATGACAAATTAAGTTTGTTTAATACACACATTGGCTAATTAGCCCATAATTAACACTTTGGAAAAATTTATAATTTTGCCGCTAAACTTTTGCATATTTGCAAAATGGTCCCTAGGCTTGTATAATGAAATGCACTTATTTTCTTGGTTACCCAAGCCTAGTCAAACTTTATTTATGTTCATAACAGCCCCTATTTCTCATCAATTCACACCTTTACTACACATTTTCATACTTTTACAATTTAGTCCCTATTAGGCATTTTCATGAAAAATCACTCAGAGAAAGATGTTTACTACACTTCAAACTTTCATATTCTACCACTAGACATCAAAATACTTGCATGTCATGCATGGATATATTTTTGAATATAAACCCTAGTTCAAATCAGTGGTAGAAATAACTAGATTAAGCTACAAGGATTTCAAAAATACAAAGAGAATTAAATAAATTGATTATTACTTACATATTTACTTACTAAGCTATAATGCTTACTCCCTTCCCTTCCTTTTTCTTATAGAGTTTCAGATGCTAGCTTGAGTTGGAGGTTGCCGGAGATACTATCGCACTATCTAGCTGAGGTTAGTATTAAAAGATTCTGAAATATTTATAAGTTTATGGCATGTATATGGACTTGAATATATGTATATATGTTACTGAGTTAGCCTAAATTAATGGAAATTTTATTATTGTATAAGACCATGTGATATGACTAATAGTAGCTATGTTATGAGTCATAATGATACAATACATGAACAAGTATGTTTGCATGTTAGTAAATGAATTAATGCATATATGATAAGAATGTGATTAGATTCTAAATTGAAAGAAAATTTATAGCTTGTTTGTGTATTTGTAAGTGTAAAAATCCAGTGATGCCTCGTACCCTGTTTCGGCATTGAACACGGGTAAGAGGTGTTACAGGAAACCCTAACTATGGAGGGCTTGTAATTTTTGACACTCAAGGGGAAGAAGATGGACACTTTTTGCTTTCTTTTTTCCTTTGTATTTCATTCATTTACCAAATGATCAAAATGCCCTTACACCCTTTCTTTAAAATTTTACCCTTCCATGGGCATTTTTGTCCATAGTGCCAAAAATTGGTCTAATTGCTAAATGAGGACTCCTAATAATTTTTCAAATGCTATTCATCCTTAAAGCTTCTACAAACTTAATTTTGCAACTTTTACAATTTAGTCTTTAAGGAACATTAATCACATTTTCTCAAAATTTTCCTTCATGAAGACTAGGCCCTAATTCGGGCTGTTACATTAAAGGCCTTTAGGTGGTTGCTTGATTTGGTGATGGAAATGACTTGTTTTTAAGCAAATTTCTTCCACACGGCCTGAGACACAGGAGTAAAACTCAGCCGTGTGTGACACATGGCCTAGCGACATCGTCATGTGTCCCCTATAGGTTTTAATGCATGCAAGTCAGGTAGTTGCATGGCCTAGCATACGGACGTGTGACTTGGTTGTGTTACCCTACTCAGAGAGTTACATGAGTGAGGACATAGGCTGGCACATGGTCGTGTGTCTTTATTTTGATTGTTACACAGCTTGAGACACGGGCTTGTGTCTCAGCTGTGTGAGGCACACGATCCTGTGACCCCTACAGTCCAATTTTTCTAACTTTTTCTTATACTTTTCAATTGTCTCCAGATTGGTCCCGAATCTTTTCTAAGGTATTTTTAGGGCCTTGAGAGCTCGATTTGGGGATGCTATGTATATATGAATGAATAATTTATATCTTTTTTATGTTAATGTATGAAATGTATGTTAAATGTTCAGTTTGTATGGTAATGCTCTATAACCCTATTTTGGTGGTGGATACGAGTTACAGGTGTTGCAGAATGTCCTAAAATGTAACTAAATTCACTTAAATATAGGAAATTAGTTAGGTCATTATGTTATAAAACATATACAAGTAAAGACATTAGATTTTACCATTTATTCAACATTTATTCATTTAACAGTTCACATTTCCATTTCAAGTGTTCGTTTCAAATGTCCATTTTTACATATCTATCCATATAAATATTTTGTATAAACACTTTATATAACTATTTGCATATAACTGATTCATATAATCATTTAGTATATCTATTTCCATATAACCAATTCATATATTTATTTTACATAACCATTTCGAATAACCATCTCATAACACCATTCCATATTACACATTTAACACATAATCATTTTGTAAATCACATTTCGTTTCAATAATTCATATCAATTTCTCAATTCAATGTCTCATTTCATATAAATTTTTTATATACCCATTTCATTTTATACATTTAACACTCGATGAACCAAATGAAATAACGTTGGATACTCGCGAAGCATGTTCACACAAAGTGTGACTATAACTGTAATCGTAAATGCTCACATGAGCTATGAAATGGGTATGCTCACACGAGCTGTGGGTTGGGATGTTAGGCTACACGACGCTGCTCATACAAGCTATGGAGAATCTTAACAAATGCAAGATCTCATCCATTGATAGGACATCCAAGACAATCACCCGAAATTGTAATAACCCTAATGACATGTCATTTGTATCCTAAGCATTCACGAGGTTCATACGGACCGTGTTTCATATCTATATCATTTAGTCATATATACATTATTTCATCTCAAGAATTCATCCATGTAGTTACACATTTTCAAACATAACCTTTAATTTAATTAGCATTAAAACTTAGTTGATTTCATCATCTATCATTATCAAGTACATGAACTCAATCACATCATATAGAGATAGATAGATATTATATCATAAAAAATAATTAATTTAACCAAGTTAAGAACTTACCTAACCACAATAGCTACGAACATTTCAACGACGACTACTCAATGACTTTTTCTTTCCTGCTATTATTAACCAACTGATCCATTTCTTGATCTAAATATAATATTTTCATTCAATTAACCTATTCAATACTTTAAAGCACTTAAATTCGCATATATAACACTTTATCAATATTTTACACATTTACCCTAAACTTTTACCTTTTGTTCAATTTAGTGCTAAACCCGAAACTTTTACAATTATCACAATTACGCTCAAAACCAAACTAGCCAAATTTTCACTTATACATATACAACCCATAATTGTTAAAATTTCACAATAATTTCATGCTAAATTTATTATTTTATCAATTTAGTCCCTAATTATAAAATTAACCAAAATTATAAAATAGTCCTATTTAACTATTAAGCTTATAAATCTATCATCAAACTTTAAAAACATCACAAATTCATCAATGGCATGTTTTCAAATCTTTAACAGTTTAAAAAAATAAAGGTACGATTCAGCTAGACCTAGTTGCAATATTTCAAAAATATAAAATTTACAAAAAACTAATAACCGAAGGACTTACATACGTGAGTAAAAGCAAGACCGGACGTTGAAGAACTTGAATCCACAGAGTTTCAGTGGGGAGCTTCAAAAATGGGGAAGATGACAACCTTAAATTATGTTTTACTTTTAATATTATTATTTTAACATTTTAGTAAAAAGAATAACATGTAATTTAATTAATACCAATTCATAAACAGTTTATCATGCTAAATTATGGTCAAATTACCATGTTAATCCTCCCACTTTAACTATATATATTCCATTTAATTAATAAAATTCTATAACGATTAAGTTTTACGACTTTTACTATTTAGTCATTTTCCTTTAATTAATTATCGAATGACTAAAATTTCTGGATCGAACTTTAATATACATATATAGTAACTCTGTAAATATTTAATAAAAATATTTACGGGCTCTTTTTATAGAAACGAGGTCCCAAAACCACATTTTCCAATACCACTTGACTTTAGGGACAAACCAATTGTACTTAAATTTTCATTCACTTACTAAAAATTATCAAATCAAAATTAAACATAATATTATATTTGACTTGTAAATATTAAATAATAATATTTACAAACTCACTCATCAGATTTGTGGTCTCGAAACCTCTGTTTATGACACCACTAAAAATGGGCTATTACAACTCTCCCTCTTAGAAACTTTTGTCCTCGAAATTTCTCCCCTGATAATAGTTTTAATTACTATGTTCTCATAAACTCTTCAATTTTTCCAATTCAAATCTGTCCCAACTAGTTTGTTCCAGCGCAATTAAACTCGATGATACAACATTGTATTATGTTCTCCTAAATCTAAATTACCCGTTCTGATTATTCGTCTGTTTGTGCCATAGCTTCGTGAAGTTTTCTCTAGAATCTAAAGGTGAATCTCGGATACAAACTCTGAAAGTTCACATTTTATTTTCCAACCAGCAGCAACTTTATCTTAAGTCATTACACATTTTGTTTTTGTTTGGTTTAAATCAAATAAATGTTGCTATGAACCTCGTGTAAGATGTTTCGTATATGTAACGCCCCAAAATTTAAGATTTTAATGTTTGTGTGTTGTGACATTAAATGCAAGTTAGCTCTAGTGGTGAAGTGAATTAGGGGTGTTTGGGAGTCTTTGGGAAGGCCTAGGTTCAAGCCTTGGCTTATGGAAAATTTTTGTTTTTAGCACTTAAGGGAACCCTAACTCCAGGGTTTATGCCTTTTAAATTTTGGTGAGTGAATCATGTAGAAAGGAGCCTGCTAGCTCAAGGGTTAAGTGGTGCCTCATAAGTGTTAGAGGAATGGAGTTCGAGGCTTGGACGACACAAAAGATGTTTTATTTTGCTCCTGTGCCGTGTGAGCAGTTGAACTTGATCAAAACTCTACAATGTGAAATTTTGAATGAGTCATAGAGAGACTTGAAGAGTGGATAGTAGAGAAAATTGAGGAGAGGATTATGGAGGAATTTGTGGAGGATGTTTATGTAACACCCCAAACCCGGCCTGGACGTTACGGCCAAGTCTTATGTGTCATATTAAAGTGTTTTTCAAAAACTGTGCTTTCATTGAAAACCCTTGAAGTTTTAAAAACTCTTACCGTTAAACTTAGCTTGTCTTTTTCCAAAACGTGATTCATTGAAATAATCATCCCTTTGCAAACATCGTTAAAACCTTTGTAAAAGTTTTATGAAAGCTTATAAACCCTTGTAGTTTGCAAAAACATGTTGATTTTGAAAACGGTTTAGGTATCAAAAAAAATTTGACCTTTTTCATTAAGACTTAAAGTGAATGGAAGCTGGGCACCAGGTAAGATTCCAGAAAAGAAGAGGTGAGTCGAATAGACTGCTTAAGTACCAAGCTCTTCTTGGATCCACTCCTAGACATGCACACTACCATTGCCACACTTTAACTATTTGAAATATTTATCTACAAGATCATTTAAAATTGTGGAAGCTTTGCTAGGTTATCGTGTTATTTTGAAAACAAGTAACTTTTACAAAAACCGCGTCTTAAAATCATTTATTTTCAACTCGATTTAAATAATATCCTACGTAAGCTAAAACCAATTTAAATAAGTAAAGAATAAAAACCCAAAATAAAAGTAATTAAAGAGGCCCTTTTTACAAGCCAAAACCAGAAATAAATAATTAAATCTAAATTCAAATAGGTAACTTAATTAGAAATCCAATGGTCCAGTCCATGTGGCCACTCTGAATCCCTCCCAGCTCCAAGTCCACCAATCTAAGGCTCACCTGCAAGGATGGAAGGAAAAAGGGGTGAGTTTGGAAAACTCAGTGTGTACAGAAGCCCATCCAAAGCCCAGGTCAACTCAAGCCCATTGGGCCTAAGCCCTAGCAGTAACATCAGATACTGGGCCAAAGCCTTATACAGATAACAGATACTGGGCCAAAGCCCTATGACAAATAATGGGCTGAAGCCCTATTCAGATAACAGTTTGGCCCATAGGCCCATAACAATATAGAACAGTAAACAGTATGCATGCAACCCAATTGGGGAGACTACTCAACCCACCAACCGCTACACACCACCCGTACCAGCCAACACACCACTAGGGAGACTACTCGACCCACCCATCCGCTACACACCACAGAATTTGCAGCGAGGCTGCCAGATATTGTGGCGAGGCCACCAGAACAGATATATGTGGCAAGGCCACCAGAACAGATATATATGTGGCGAGGCCACCAGATTGCAGCGAGGCTGCCAGAACGCTTCCTCCATCATAAACCCAAACCCCATGCAGTAGGCATACATGCTATGACATATAACATACAGAATCACATGCATCAGATATATACATATGTTATGAGATATGACATGCAGAAATAGAAAATCATACATTTCATATAGAATTTACCCTAGGGGTATAAAGGTCATTTTACACTTAGGGGTAAAATGGTAATTTTTCATACTTAGGGTTATTTTAGTACTTGTTCCAATATTACGAGTTTTATGCATGCTACAGTCACATATAAGCTTTAGTTCCATCTTAGCAGTCAATTTAACAGATTTTAACAATTTCAGTCATTGGGCCCTAAAACTCCTAATGGGCCCTACAGTGTCTATTTAGCAAATTAAGCCCATTCAGCCCAAATTTCCTATCTAGCTACCAGTTTTAGCAGTTCCGATACTACAGTCTAATAGAACACATTTATTTCCTATTTTTACCTATATGGGCCCGAAAGTCCGTGAGCCCATGTTCGGCCCATCGAGACCCAACTTACCGAGGTGCGCGAAATTGCACACTCAACTAACTTACCACTTACGATTACAGATCTCAGGATTTCCAATCATCTTGTGAGCATTCGCACACTCACAAGCCCACATAATACCAACTTTTCGGTTACTTGGCCTTTGCCGAATTAGACTAAAGAAGGGTTCGATACACACCTGATTACGACAAACGATGATGATATCTGCTCCAACTCAATCCTATATTAGATTACTAAAACATTAGACCACGAATCAATGATAACTAAATTTAACATACTCTTACCATATTCGGGCATCCATGAACAAGGCCCTAAATCCTTACCTTTGCTGAAGTTGATATCCAAATCTGGATCCGAACGCTCCACTGATCCAAACCCATAGTCAGCAGCCTTTAACCCTTACAAGCACAGAGTAAAATAATTGGTAACAGCCCCTTAAAGCCTTAGGCACTATTTCGACACCTCCCTAAACACATAGGGATTCCAACTTTTCCAAATCCCAAAAATAAGAATAGATCACAGTCAAGTCATTCATATCACCAACTTATATCTACGGTCAAACTAGCCCAATCATCACACAAGTTAGTCATTTACCCACGAAGGGCAAAACAGTCATTTAACACCTAGGGGCAAAATGGTAATTTTACAAAAGAGGGGTAAAATGGTAATTTTACAAATGAGGGGTAAAATAGTAATTTTACAAATCAGGGGTAAAATAGTAATTTTACAAATCAGGGGTAAAATGCTAAAATAGTAATTTTACAAATCAGGGGTAAAATAGTAATTTTACAAATCAGGGGTAAAATTGTAATTTTACAAATCAGGGGTAAAATGGTAATTTTACAAATCAGGGGTAAAATAGTAATTTTACAAGTCGAAGGTATTTCAGTAATTCGATAAACTAAAGCATTCTAAACAGATATAACAATGCAAATGGGCCTAGGGCCCATTCTCGGCCCAAATAGGCCCACACGCTCGTGTGGCCTTTTTAGCCCAAATTTAGCTACAGATATGCGATTCACCTAGTCTAGTCCAAATTTACTATACAATTAAACAACTTGTCCAAATGGCCCCGTAGGCCCATTGGGCCCACACGGCCCCTTCGACCCATCGCAGCCCGAAGTAGCCGTCCTACTGCTAGAGTAGTGAAAAATACACACCTGATAGGAGACTGAAGTTAATTCGCACTCCAAACACTCTTAGCCGATGCCCAACCCAAACGGGCATGCCATAAAGCGAAAGGGATCAGCCAAGAAGGCTGTGCCTACTCTCCTCCTGGTTTGCTCTATTTAAAGCTAGCTCCTCACCTGCTCTCAGGTTAGCTTTCCGATGTGGGATTCTCCATCAATCCCCCCAAAATTAAAGCATTAGCAAAATAATCAACCTTTGCGTGCAACGGGATTCGAACCAAAGTCCTCTCAGTAACCCTGTCATGCCATCACCACTCGGACACAAGCTCCTTTGTGTCATAAGTCCAACACATTTAACTTTAAAGCTCACCTACTTGCTTCCAGGTTTATTTAAAAGAAAAACCAAAATAAATTGCAAGAGCCAAGACTTGAACCTTGGACCCCTTGCTTCCTTGTCCCCTAAGTGGCGCTACTTTGCCACTACACCACATTCCTTTTTTGTGTCTTATTACACACATAATTCCTTACAACTCCTCTTTTCCAAGTCCTCTATTCCTTAAGTCCAAAAATCCAAGAATTCCCCGGGTTTTTAACCAACACTTGGGCCTTCCATAGGCCCAATAACACACTCCAAACACGAATTACACATCCATATATCAAAATTTCAACATTACACCAAATATCACAAAAATCCCAGAATCCCAGAAATTAGCCCAAGACTTTTCCCCACACTATGAATCCTTCGCAGTTCACTAAAATACCACATTAACCCATTAATAATAACCTTCCATAACAGAATTCAACACATCAATAATTTTATTTCGAACTATCTCACACCCGCACCCAGGCCCAAGGCCCAATACTTCTAGGCCCAAATTCAGGGTGTTACAGTTTAGGAGTTTGAAGTGTGTGGGAAGAGTATTGTTGAATTGGGGAATTCAGCTACTCAGGAATTCAATTTTAGGCCAGTAGTGGGGGGCTGCCGAAATCTCTTTCTGCTATTTCAGGATTTGTTTTTCCCTTTTTGCATTTTTGGTTCTCCTCTTTTGTCTCTGTGCTACGAATTCGTTTTGGGAAACTGACCATTTGTGTCTTTTCTCTTGTTGATTGCTGAATACCCCTCTCTACTTTATCTACTGCTCTTTTCCTTTCATCTTTTCTGCTATTTCTTTCTCTCCTTGACCAAATCTAGCACCTACTCTCCCTTACCATTTCTTCTTCAATTGATTTCTTTCTTAGCTGAATATTTTCATCTTACCTCTCTATTTTTTGTTCTTCTTCTTCTTGCTCATATCATTTCTCTTTCACCATCTTATTTTCTTCACTTAATTTCCATTCAGTTTTCCCTATTATTTGGTTGGCCAATTGTCTCTGTGCCTTGCTATGGCGGCCGTGGGTTTGATCTTGTAAGGGTGTAGACAAATCAAAAGGTATCCTCTTACTTCTTCTCTTGTTCCCCAATTGTTCTAGTGTGTGTGTTCAATTGGTTCTTTAAGTTTTAAAAAAGCCAAATGTTTTTACTTATGACATCTGACTACGATTCTGCTCTTCTTCATGTTGTAATGTGTGATGGGTTCTAGGGACTTTCAGTGAAGTGAGAGACACCATCATTTGAGAAGCAATCACAACATTCTTCTGTTGCTCAGTAGGTAAATGTATTACCTTCAAATCTTTTGGTATAGGCTGAATGTACTTTTGGGTTGCAGTATTATATGAGTGTATTTAAACCACGTTTATGAATAACTTTTTTCGATGGGGTTTATTACACTACAGATTGTGATAAGGATGTGAAACTAATCGTGATCAGTGGCCCTGGGAGGATTAAGGCCATTCTTTCTGACAAGGTAAGGGAGGAATGTGTTAGACTATGTGTTAAAGTGATTAACTCTAGTGGACAACTGGCTAATGAGATATTCTGATTGGGTTGTAGGATCGATACAAGTGGGATAAGCGCGTCTCGCAAGTAGGTATGTACTCACACCGCTCTAAATTGTAGATCAGTGAAAAAGCTGAAAAGCTAAAAAGCTAAAAGTATGGCAATGGTTGCCCCACGGGCATTTGAACACACATGTGGAAAATACGATATGATGGTAGAGGCCACCATGAGCGATCTCGTGGGCTTGGCTAATTTTGGCCAAAGTCGACCGTGTGGGCCCCACACGGGCAATTATCATGGATATGTAGAAATATTGGACCTGGCTGTGTCGTTCATATGGCTAAGGTCAAATCTGGCTTAGCAGGCTATACGAGCATGTGTGCCCCACTTAGGCCACGTAATGGGCTTTGGGTCCAATTGTACATTTTGATTACTAAAGGTTGCATGAGTCACACGAGACGACTGTGGACCTACTAATGGGTCGATAAATTTACCCAAAACCTGAATTGAGAAAATGACAGTTATGCCCCTATAGGGCAAAATGTCTAAAATACCTCTATGTGATATGTGACTAATTTTGTATGCCATCTAATATTATGTTTGTATTCATGTGTGACATTATACTGCATGGGGATGGGATCTTGTAATTGGCTAAAATAATTGATTTGTTAGGGTTACACGGGTCGCACGAGACGACTGTGGACCCACCAGTAGCTTAAAGCCAATTATGTGATTGGTAGCTCTACTGCGATATTGGGTAGTGCCGCAACTGGTGCTACATTGAGAGTGTAGGGATGGGTGGGTCGATTTAATCCCCACAGGAGTGTAGGGTTGGAAAGAAGATGGAGTGCAGGGTTGGTTGAGTTTATATGCATTACATATTTTGATTCTGATATTGATATGGGCTAAGGCCCAACCGAGGCTATTACGGGCTAAAGCCCAATTGCCACCATTACTATAATGGGCTTAGGCCCAGTTTGATGTGTTATGTGTTATTTGTTGTTGGGGTAGTGCATACTGAGTTTGCATAAACTCACCCCTCTTTTTAAGTTTTTAGGTAATCCTTAGTGAAAGATGGTTCGGCGTACTGGAGGACTCGGAGGTGGCCACACTATGGACAGTTGAATTCAGTACTTTAAATTACTTTATGTAACACCCAAAACCCAGCCCAGATGTTACGGCCAAGTCTGGTGTGTCACATGGAAGTGTTTTTCAAAAACCGTGTTTTTATTGAAAACCCTTCTTAATGTTTCGAAACTTTTACCGTTAAACTTGTATAAAACCTTAGCTTTATCAAAACGTGATACATTGTAATAATCAAAACATTGTAAACAACCTTGTAAACTCTTATGGGAAATTTTGAAAACTCGTAAACCTCTGTAGTTGCGAAAAACATGTTTATCTTAAAAGCAGTTTAGGTTTATCAGAAAATCAGATCCTCTTTGTTATGGCTTAAAGTGAATGGATACCATGCACTAGGTAGGATTCAAGAGAAGAGGAGGTGAGTCATTTAGACCGCTTAAGTACCAAGCTCTTCCTAGATCCACTCCTAGACATGCACACATCCATTGCCACACTTTAACCTTGTGACTTGTCTACGAAAAAATTAAGTTTAAACGTATTTAAGATTTACTTATTTATGAAAACATTCACGTTGCGGAAGCTTTGTTCTACTTATCGAGATACTTTGAAAACAGATAGCGTTTATAAAACCGTGCCCTAAAGCTAACTGATTAAGAACAATTTAAATAATATCACACCTAAGCTAGAAACGAAATTTAAAATAATTAAAAAGGCCTTTTACAAACCCAAATTGAAAATAAATCGATTAAATAAAATACTGAATTAATTAATTAAAACCAGAAACGCAGTCTTCGTAGCCACTCTGAATCCTTTCCAGCTCCAAGTCCACAGTCTAGGGCTTACCTAAAAGGATGGAAGGAAAAAGGGTGAGTTTTGGGAAACTCAGTGTGCAACAAAGCCCTTTCAGAGCCCAAATCAACAAAAGCATACTGGGCCTATGCCCTTTTTTAATCTCAACAATTACTGGGCCGAAGCCTTTTCAAATATTGATTACTAGGCCTTAGCCCTTTCTCATATATCAATGCACTGGGCCGAAGCCTTTTCAAATATCGGTATGGCCTATAAGCCCATTTCAATAACACATGTAAACGTCAATGCATGTATGCAAAGCCCATTTGGGGAGACTACTCAACCCACCATCCGCTACTCTCCACCCGTACCAACCAACACACCATGTGGGGATGCTACTCAACCCACCCCGCTGCTACTCTCCACTGGCAGCATAGCTGCTTTATTATATAACATGAGGCCTAGCCTCTTTCGGTAACTAGGGCAAAGCCCTTTTCGGTAAACTGGGGCAAAGCCCTTTAGCACTTCCTCCTTTCATATAAATCCCAACCCATGCATAAAATGAACATATCATGGCATATCATGTACAATAATAATGTCACATGCATTTCAATCAAAACAACACCCTAGAGTATAATAGTCATTTTCGCCTAGGGGTAAAATAGAAATTTTCACACTGAAGGGTAATTCAGTAATTTTATCAACTATTAGGGTTTTCATGCTCATTAACAATTATCAATAATTTCCAAGCGTTTAAACAGCATTTCCAGCCCATTTTAGCAATTCTGAGTTATTGGGCCCAAAACCCCTAATGGGCCCTACGTAGCCGATTTAATCATCTAGGCCCATTTAGCCTATGTTCGATAACGGTTTTAACAGTCTTAACATGCAACTTATCCATATTTCATTTTCTATCAAATTTACCCAAATGGGCCTAAAAGCCCATTGGGCCTGATTTCAGCCCCTTGAGGCCCAAACTTATCGACTTGCACGAAATTGTGCCGTTACCTATCCCATCGATACCGATCACCGATCTCATCGTTTCTAACTAATCTTGGAACAATCGCATATTCACAAGTTATTGAAATGCCGAAATTTCGGCATTTCGGCTTTTCGGCACTTGTTAACTTAAGCTACTAAGAGGGTTCGTTACACACCTGATTTGCGATTCCGCCGGTGAGATTTCCTATGCGATTTCTCCTATAATCAACCACTTACAGATTAAGTTACGAATCTATGAAAATCGATGTAAAAATTACCTACCACCTTCGGCTATTACAAAGCATTAATAACGACTTACCTTGTCGATCTTTAACTACTAGATCTAGATCTCGACTGCTTTGAACTCGTTAATCTTAATAGCCTCCAAATAGATCTTGATCGCTAGCCTTCGATCCACACATAAAAAACCGAATAAAAATACTTAATTTCAATCTTGACAAAAATCGATAGTCTCCCTAAAGTATTTAGGGATTTTCAACTAATTCTCGAATTACTAAATAAATAAAATAAAATAAGATCTGAATACTTACCAAGGTCGTTCTTGTCAGAACGTTTCCAACACTTTTGCTAAATCTTATATATTCACAGTAGATCCAACTTAAAACGCGAGTACAGGATAAATCTAAAGTTTAATTCTCGAATCACTAACATATGGAGGTTTCGGCTTTTAGTATACTGGAAGTTGTATAAGAAGAGAGAGTTTCGGGAAAGGTTCCAGGAATTGTGAGATTTGGCTAAATAAATCGAAGAAAGAATGAGGTTTCGATTTAGGAGAGTATTAGTTTAAAACGAAGAGTAGATAAATGAAGAAAAAGAGATTTTACCTTAATTTTGGTTCAATAAAAGGTGAAGAGGAAAAGAATACACTAGCGGGTAAGTTTTTGGCTATTATGCAAAGAAAAAATGAAAGGGAACAAATTTTGAAATAAACAAAATATGGGCGAAGAGATGATATAAGCAAAAATCATTTTTCACAAAACCAGAGAAGGAGATAACTCATAAAGGCAACAAAAGAGAAACAAATTAAAAACAGTAGGAGTTATCGGCACTTAATGCTAAATAAAAATTATTTCAAATTTCAAATTCCCTTAGCTTGCTCCTAGAATTAAGCATTTGAAATTCATCCAACCACTAGCAGCCTTGCCCACCATTTGACCGCTTCAGCCTGCTGCCTGGGAAGAGTTTCGGTCCAACTCTACTACTCTCCCGCGCGCATGTAAACGCTTTTGCTAAATCTTATATATTCACAGTAGATCCAACTTAAAACGCGAGTACAGGATAAATCTAAAGTTTAATTCTCGAATCACTAACATATGGAGGTTTCGGCTTTTAGTATACTGGAAGTTGTATAAGAAGAGAGAGTTTCGAGAAAGGTTCCAGGAATTGTGAGATTTGGCTAAATAAATCGAAGAAAGAATGAGGTTTCGATTTAGGAGAGTTTTAGTTTAAAACGAAGAGTAGATAAATGAAGAAAAAGAGATTTTACCTTAATTTTGGTTCAATAAAAGGTGAAGAGGAAAAGAATACACTAGCGGGTAAGTTTTTGGCTATTATGCAAAGAAAAAATGAAAGGGAACAAATTTTGAAATAAACAAAATATGGGCGAAGAGATGATATAAGCAAAAATCATTTTTCACAAAACCAGAGAAGGAGATAACTCATAAAGGCAACAAAAGAGAAACAAATTAAAAACAGTAGGAGTTATCGGCACTTAATGCTAAATAAAAATTATTTCAAATTTCAAATTCCCTTAGCTTGCTCCTAGAATTAAGCATTTGAAATTCATCCAACCACTAGCAGCCTTGCCCACCATTTGACCGCTTCAGCCTGCTGCCTGGGAAGAGTTTCGGTCCAACTCTACTACTCTCCCGCGCGCATGTAGCAAAAAAGAGGAATCCGCGCGCTCAGCAGCTCGAACCTGGGCCACCCACGCGCATAGGCACGCTGCTGGCCACTACGTCGCAGCTTGTTCTTCAATACAATCGCATCACATTAATTCTTAAGGCTCACCTGCTGCAGTCCTGGGTCCATTTCTAAAAATAAAACAGAACATACATGCGCCTGCCTGGACTCGAACCCGTGGTACCCTGGGACTCCTAATCGCACTGCTGCCGCTGCGCCACAAGCTTTTTTGTGGCATAACTCGGTCGCATCTAAACTTAAGCCTTACCTTAGCGTGACCTGGCTTCTAAAAATAAAAACCCATATGCGCACGCTGGGACTTGAACCCCAGCCTCCTATCTCGCTACCTAGCATCCTAACCACTGGGCCAAACATTTCCTTATGCCTAAACTTGCCCAATTTATTATTAAACCCTTATCTCCCAGTTTCCCCATAGAAGCAAAATTCTAATTTTTTTCTAGAATTTTGGATTAAACCGAAAGTTTTTCCCATAATATAAATACTTCCAAATTTATTTAGAAACTAAATTTAAACACCAAATTAGTAATAATGTCATATATATTTTTATATAAAAATAATAATTATAATTTTATATCGAAATACTAATTTTAATTATAAAATTTTCAAACATCAATAATAAATACAGTAATAATTAATTATAATTTTTATAAAACTTTAAAATATCAGTAATAATAACAAAAATATTCTATCAATAATAATAGTAATAAGAATATATAATTTTCGTAAATATCAGTAATAATAAATACAGTAACATTTTTTTTTTAAACTTCACAATTATTCAGGTTTTCTTTAATCTAACCCAGACTCAACACCCAATTCTTCTAGGCCCAAATTCAGGGTGTTACACTTTACGTTAATTACATTTTCTTTCATTTGGGTTTTTGTTGTAATAAGGCCTTTCTCTGGTTTTTATTTTAATTTCGAAATTTTATTATGTTTTGATTGCTTGACTTCTAGTATTAGGTCTCGGGTTTTAAAAAAGAAAACAACGTTTTACAAAACAAATGCAAATACACATATGTTTTCAAAGAATTGCTTCCGCTGTAAATGAACGTTGAAAGTTTAATAACGTTTTTTTAAACATAGCGATATTTTCGCTAACAACATAAGGTTTACAACCAACCCTTAATATTCTAAAGGAATTTGAATCTAATTTCAATATTCGGATAACATTTGTTTTAAAAGCTAATAGCTTAAGAAAGATATATGGTTTTAAAAAGGAATACTTGTTTTGAAGTTTAAGTTTAGGAATATGACCAGATTTTTTTTCGAGGTTTTTCAACAACATCGAATTTTGTGTTTCACCCTCCAATGTGACGCCGCCAGATTTAGCCATAACATCTGGGCGGGGTTTGGGGTGTTACAGTATAATCTTATAATGGTTCAGCATACATATTTGATTTTGAAAATATATACTATTATCACAATGCATACTAAAATTAGTGGCCTGATCATTCAGAATATGCTCCTATTTAGTTAACAAATTCAAATCCTTTCTTTGCATCTCACAAATTTCTCTAAAGAATTAATGGCTTAACTTTCAACTCTATAATAATCGACCCAACATGATTCAAGGTTATTTGAGTGAAACATTACTGTAAACAATGAATTCTTTCCTGGATTTAAGCTGAACCAGTATCGGAGCTTCTGTTAATAAAGTTTTCAACTAATTAAAACTCTATTAGCACTTATCTCATCAAACAAGTTTAACGTTCCTGAAATAGCTTCTTCATTGAAAATAAAATTATCAAGAAATTCTTAATAAATCATCTGTAATACAAACTTCAAATGCTGAACATGATTTGAATCAGTTTTTATAACAGATCAATATATCATCAATAAAAATAATATTGAACCTGTTAAGATGTGGCTAAAAAACTCGATTCATCAAATTCATAAATGTTGTAGGGACATTAGTTAAACTAAAAGGCATAACTAGAAACTCATAGTATCTGTAACGGGTTCTAAATACTATTTTTGGCATATTAACATATTTAACTCGCAAGTAATAGTAACCAAATCAAAGATCAATCTTAAAAAACATTGTGGCCTTTCAACTGGTCGAATAAATCATTAATACGAGGAAATAGATATTTATTCTTTATTGTGACTTTATTTGACTTCTGAAAATCTATACAAAATCTCATCAACTCGTCTTTCTTTTTCACAAATAGAATAGGTGTGCCTCAAGGTGATATACTCGGTCGAATGAAACCTCTATTAATTAATTCTTACAATTGATTTTTTAATTCTTTTAATTCTATTGGTGACATTATGTATGGAGCAATAAAAATCAGAGTAGACCCTAACACTAATTTAATAGCAAACTTAACTTCTCATTCCAGTGGTAAACCCAACAATTTCTCAAGAAAAACATTTGTAAACTCATGAACTATCAATAATTGATAAACTTTCATTTCAGATACTCTAGAATTCAAAAATTATGAGCTAAAAATATATTATAGCCTATTGGGATCAATTTTTGTGTGGACAATCCCGAAATCATATTTGCAATCAATTAGATTTAGCAGATTTAACAGAAATCAATTCACTATTCTGGCATCTCAAATCAATTTGTTTCTGCCTGCAATTCACTACAGCATCGTACACTGTCAGCTAATCTATTCCCAGGATTACATCAGACTCATTAAAATGTAGTAACATCAAATCATCAAAAACTTCATAGCCCTAAATTTTTTTCTGCACATTATTGGCAAACTAAAACAACTATGACACTTTGACTTAGATGTTTGTTACTTTGACAACGTAGTCGGTGGACTCAATTGGTAAACTTCTTTCTATTCCTAATGTAGTGCATATAAAAATGTGTCAACCCAAGGTCAATTAACGCATATACTATAACATCAAAGATATAAAAGGTACCAATAAAAACATCAAGAGCTGAGGCCTCTTCGCATGCTTGAATTGCATAAACTCTAACAGAAGCTCAAGCTTTAGATTAAACTGTTGTGTCTTTTGTTCTGCTTCTACTGGCTCTAGTTGTGCCAACATTTTTTGGTCGTCTACCTCTCAAAGAAGTAACAATAGGTTTTGCATCCTGATCTTTGTTCAAATTAGCTTGATTCGAAAGTCTTTCTTATAATGATCTAGAGATCCACAAATGAAATAGGACCCATTTTTCAATCTAAATATTCCAGAACGATTCCATCCACAAATGCTACATTTAAATCTATTTACATTTCTAACGGTACCCACACTGGTTGTAACGCCCTGAATTTGGGCCTAGAAATATTGGGCCTTGAGCAAGGGTGCAGGAAGGAGACTGCACATAAACATTTTTCTGTGTAAGAAAGTGACACAATTGATTGCCTTCTCTAATGGTTAAGTGATTTAGGAGTGTTTAGGAGTGTTGGAGAAGTCATGGGTTCAAATCCGGGCTCTAGAAAACTTTTAGTTTTTCTCTTAGGTAAACCTTGACTCTAGCTTGAAGGCTTTAAAAGTAACTATGGTTGGAATATGGCACAAAGAGCCTATTGGCTTAGTGGTAAGTGGCGTGACAGAACTTCAAGGGGGGCTGGTGTTCGAGTCACGCCTTGAGCAAAAAGGTATTTATTTTACTGCTTGAGACAACCAGTATTTGAGGTGGATTCGAACTTTGTTGAAAGGAATTTGAATTGGTCAAAGAGGAGATGATGGAGAAAATCAAAGAGAGGATTACGGAGAGATTTATGGAGTGAAACAAGGAGGTTGAAGTGTGTGGGGTTGTTGTGCCGAATTGGGTATTGGGAGCTAGGGAATTCGGCTATGACTCTTATTTTGTGTTTAGTTTTGGTCACTTTTTGTTTTGGGAAATTTCTGAGCATACTCGGCTTTAGTGGTATTCTCTTGACAAATTCTTTTCGATTTTTGGTTGTTTTGGCAAGCTGGTTTCGACTTTCTTTTGTTTTGAGGTTACGGGTTTTTACACATATTTTTCTCTCATGATCAAATTTGCTTTTCTTTTCGCCTTGATTGGTTAGGCTATCTTTTTGTGGCATTGTTCATTTTTGGTTCTTTTTCTTTGAAGCGTGTATAGCTTTTGAGGTTTTCAATTTGTCAATCGACTTTTCTTGCTCTCTTTGAAGCTAATCGGGTCCTCTTCTTCTCTCCTCTCCTTTCTCACCTCTCACTTATCCTACTGATCTTTTCTATCAGTTTTTTAGTAGCTAAATCTCCTCTCTCTCTCTCTTCTTTCTTTGCTCTCTTAGGCTTATAGTCTTAACTTAGTACTATTTTCATTCCTCTTCTTCTTCTTTGGTCGGTTTCTGTCTTGAAGTGGCATTAACGATCGGTAAGTTGTGCTTATGTCTTATTTCTCTCTATTTCTTCTTTATGCCCAAGTTGTTTTGGCCGAATGCCCTATCCCTCCTTTTGTATTTTTTTGACTTTGACAAAGGTTCTTCGATCAACCAGAGGAGTTTAGGTTCGGTTGATTGTCTCTTCTACTAATCCAGACTCAACGTGTTGGGTAAGTGTTTCTCTTCGAGATTAAACTGTTCAAATGGTGGATGGTTATTAAGAGATTGTGGTTGTATTCTAGCTAGTCGATAGGGATCATGTAGTCGATTCTAGTTGGGAATCTAAGGCAAGCAAACTGATTAGTGTTCGACCAAGGTGAGTATGGATTGATGTTTTGGGCTTGAGTAGTTATTAACCCTATTGGTTGTAAAACTGATACGTAAATCTTGATTGATTATAGGATTTGAAGAGCGTGGATCTTAGTAAGTGTTTGCTAACAGGTGCGTAGCATTACCCTGTAACTGATAATCGGCTGAAAAGCTGAAAGAGTGTATATTTCACACTGATTTGTCTGTATGTAACACCCCAAACCTGGCCCAGACGTTATGGCCAAGTCTGGCGTGTCACATCACCTAAACCCTACCACGTTACCTAGTTACTATCATTAGGGTGAATTTGGCAAAATTGATATTGAAGTTTTTAAAAGAAATTCCCGGGTAATTATTTAGATGTTTATTTTATAAAGACTTACTTTGTCGCTCATTTGCCTCGTTTGACGGGTTTCTAAAACGTTGGATTAATTTTAAAGAAAGCTCGCGCAGTTATTTTCAAAAATAATTTAAATAAAGCAAAAATAAATAATTAAAACCCACAATAAAAATAAATAAAGCGGCCTTATTACAAACCCAAATTAAAATAAATAGTGAATAAAATATTTAAATAAAGTAAATAATCTAGTTAAACCAATGTTTCAGTTTCCATTTCCATGGCCACTCTGAATCCCTCCCAGCTCCAAGTCCACTGTCTAAGGCTCACTTGCAAGGATGGAAACAAGAGGGGTGAGTTTCATAAACTTAGTGTGCAAAGAATCTCATCCAGAGCCCAAATCAGCTCAGGCCCACTGGGCCTAAGCCCTGTCCAACCACAACCACAACTGGGCCAAAGCCTTTCAAATATCGGTTACTGGGCCTTAGCCTTTTTCATATACCATAACACTGGGCCAAAGCCTTTTACGGTAAACGGTATGGCCCATAGGCCCAATTCAACATCAAAACAATTATGCATGCAAAACCCATATCAACATGTGGGGAAGCTACTCAACCCACCCAACCGTTACTCTCCACCCGTACCAGCCAATCTCTCCATGTGGGGAGAACTACTCAACCCACCCAGCCGCTACTCTCCATGGTGGCAGCATAGCTGCATAATCATATAGTGTGGTCCAGCCACCAGAACGGTATTACGAGGCATTGCCTCTTTCAGTAAACTAGGGTAAAGCCCTTTTTCGGTATTCGTGGCATTTGCCACTTAGCACTTCCTCCGATCATATAACCCAACCCCATGCATCAAATGATCATGTCATGGTATATAATATATAGAAATAATAAAACATGCAATCTTAGTCAAACTTAACCCTAGGGGTATAACAGTCATTTTGCACCTAGGGGTAAAACTGTAATCTCTCACCTATGAGGATGTTTCAGTATTTATTCCACTTTTTAGGGTTTTATGCACTATATAGTCATTTATCATCCAACTTTTATCTTAGTAGGTTACTTAGCCCTTTTTGGCAGTTTACAGTCATTAGGCCCTAAAACCCCTAATGGGCCCTACAGTTTCCAATAGCATCTTAAGCCCAATTAGTCTAGATTTCATGATCAATTTACCAGTTTATACAGTTTTGATCCTACAAACTATCAGTACACATTTGTTACCCAATTTCCACCCATATGGGCCTATAGGCCCATTGGGCCCATTTTCAGTCCATCGAGGCCCAACTACCAAAGTGCACGAAATTGCACATGCGACTATCTTACCACTTGCAATCTCAGATCGAACGATTTCTAACGTCTTGTAAGCATTCGTACACTCACAAGCCCATGAAATACCAAATTTTCGGTCAACCTTTCGGTCATTTTTCGGTCACTCTGGCCTTTGCCGATTTAGACTAAAGAAAGGGGTCGATACACACCTGTTTCGCGACAACTGCTAATGAGATCCCCCACGATATCCTACAATCGATTACCACAACTTTCAGTTTACAAACCCATGTAGCCAAACTCAATATTCACTTACCATATTCGACCATAAGCACCTAAGGCCCTCAAAATCTTACCTTTGTCAAAAACCAATGACTAGATCTAGATCTAGTCGTTCCGAAGATCCAAGCCCTTGTCAGCAGTCTCTGAATCACACTAACACCAAAAGAAATCGATTACTACAACCCATTAGGGTCTTAGGCCTCAATCGACAGCCTCCCTAAATTTTAGGGAGTTTGGCTTTTTCTAAATTGCAAAATAACTTATAGATTTGGGTTAACAGGCACTTACCACTGCTTTCCCTTCTGTTTTTACTCAGATCTAGTATATATCTAACCCCAAACGCTAGAAGAACTCAAATATTAGAGATCTAAAGATTCGGCTATGAGCTCCTAAGAGTGTGGTGTTTTTGGCTTTTGACCAGCGAAGAAGATGATAATTTGGGGTTATAGGTTTGGAGTGATGTTGTTGACAAGCACTAAGGGCTTAAAGAAGATGAAAATTGGTCAAAAGGGTGGAAGTAATTGAGGGATTTTGGCTTGGACAAATCGGCACAAGAGTTAAGTTTTCGGGATTTCGGCTTTTATGGCAATAGGCTATGGTGGTTTTTAGAAGGTTAGAATTAAAAGAGAGAATGAACAGAGTGGTAGGGAGGTTTCAGCTAGAGAAGACAAGAAGAAGAATGAAAATAGAAGGAGAAAAGAGAAAAGAAGAATCAAAAAAGAAAAGAATACAGAAGAGGAGGAGAGGAAAAAGAAATCGGCACAGGCAAAAGGAAATCTGTATTTTTGATCACTTTGGTGGCTAACCCTAATTTGTCTTGACAAAAAAAGAAAAGATACTAACCCTAATTACCAATAGAGCAATCGGCCCAACCTCCCTAAGGCCCTAGCCGATTCTACTCAAGTTAATCACATGCTTGACACATGCCTAAAAATTAAAAGTAACACTTCGCTTACCTTGTGACTTGAACACTGGCCCTTGTACACAGCTCCACACGACATTTTTTTAGGCACCTAAGTGGTGCCACCTTGCCACTTAACCAAGGGCTTATTTATGCTTTAATTTACGAAGTTTTTCTTAAAAGCCCACTTAACCAAGTCCCCTTTCACTCAAAATCCAAACTTGATATTTTACCGGGTTTTAACTTAGGCTTGGGCCTTCTAAAGGCCCACTAACACTCTTAAACATATTTTCAGCAATCAGAACACCAAAATTTCAAAATTTCAACAAAGTCACAAAAACTCAAAAAATCCCAAAAATTAGGGAGTTACACTGTAGGCCAGCAAAAGCTGAAAAGCTGAGAAACTGGCGATTGATGCCATACAAGCGTGCGATCACACATGTTGTGAACCGAGCCGAAATCATGGGTGAATGTCTGTTATGCCTTATATGATGGTTGATTGATTGAGTATGCCATGTGATATTTATGTGTTTTGCATACATACACGACATACTACATAGGTTGGGATATTGTTATGGAGGAAGTGTACTGATCTGTTAGGGTCACACAGGTCGCATGAGACGACTATGGACCCACTGAAGGCTTTGTGCTGTTACCGAAGGCTTTGTACCATCACCAAAGGCTTTGTGCCGTTACTAAAGGCTTTGTGCTATTTTTTGAAGGCCATGTGCCGCTATTGATGGCTTTAAGCCACTTATTTTTCTGGCAGCTTTGCTACAATTCCAGTTAGTGCCACAACCGGTGCTAACTCTGTAAGTGTAGGGATGGGTGGGTGAGTTATTCCCCATGGTAAGTGTAGGGTTGGACGGAGACAAGTGCAAGGTTGGTTGGGATAACTTGCATCATGCATTACACATACTACATTCTGATACTATTATGGGTTAAGGCCTAACTGATACTATAATGGGCTTAGGCCTAGATTGCTTCTATATTCTATTTATCTGATTGACTATTTTTATATTAGGGGATTACACACTGAGTTTTTGTAAACTCACCCCGCTTTTAACTGTGCAAGTAATCCCCAGCATTAGGTGGATCGGTGCTACGAGGGACTCGAGGGTGGCCACACAACTGCATCTGCTTTACATTCAACTTTTTATTTTCAATAATTTTGGTTTGGGTATTTTTATGTAATAAGGCCTCTCTTTAGGTTTCTAACTTTTCATTTGGGATTTTATTTACTGTGATTTATGTCTATTAGGAGTAGAGCGTGGTTTTCCAAAACATTAACTGTTTTTAAAACATCATGTTTTCACAACATGATTTTTAAGCTTTTGCAACAAACAAGTTTCCAAACGAAATCACGTTTTCGATAAACACCACAAACGAGTTGATTTGAGAAATTAACAAAGAGTCTTTAACCTTTAAACGAGATTTTTAATAGCAAGAACAAGGTTTTGAAAAACACACCAATGTGACACCGCCAGATTTGGCCATAACGTCTGGGTCAAGTTTAGGGTGTTGCACTGGCTACTAAAGTAATCGGTGGTATCACATTTCTCTGGCTCATTCTATCTCAACCAAAAAACCATGACAGCACTGAAAATGGCTACTAGATTCTTTCATTTTTCTTTGGCAAGGAAGTCAAAGACATCCTGAATACATTTCATTTATTGAAGTCTCGAACTCTTATCTTGCTCTATTTCTTGTGATCACAAATTTCTTCCATTTTCTGAGCCCAATAAAATAAAACTGCAAACTCATGCAATTTCATTTCACTCACAAACATTTTAATCTCATTATCTAATCCATCTTCGAAATAAATACACAATTCCTCTTTAGTCTACATAATTTTATAAGCATATTTACTGAGTTGTACAAACTTTCGCTTGTATTCCGTAGCTGATCTGTTTCCTTGCTTCCACTCAAGGGATTCCTTTTTCTTCTTGTCTAAATATCATTTGCTAACATATTTTTCTCTCATAATTCAATTTAGAAGAAATCTTAGTTAACCCATTCTTTCAGTACCACAGCAATTAAAGTCAACCACTAGTGAAAAGCCCTTTTTTTAACAATAACATGGCACACCTTAGATAAATCTTCGAAAGAGCACAACATTCCATCCATAACTCTCTGTGTGTTTTCTAACTAGTACTCAGCTCTGGCCGAATCATCACCCACATTACCTTTAAACTCTTTAACTCCATATTTTCAAACTTTATCAAATAGAAAAATTGTAAATACTCTATTGTATAGAGCATTGAGGATGATGGCATAGAGGTTGTTGAGCCGCGAAATTAACTTTCAGAAAGTCGGTAAACTATTCTGACATCATATGGAAGAAAGCTCCACGGGCTTCACTTTGTTGGCCTAATGAAATGAATGAACTATGAGCAACGTCATGCATTGAGGCTTTAACATTACTCTCTACTTTATCAGAATTAGTTTGGTTGGATTCAAATGACATATTTTATCTATATAAAAAAAACATAATCAATTCAAGTCAAAAGACATCACACTGTCACAGGTTATAAGATGACATATGTTTCTAGACTCAATACATGCTACATTCAGTTTGAGAACCGAATAAACCCTAGTTCTGATACCACTAAATGTAATACCCCTACACCATATTTGTCACAAGATTAAGGTTACAAGATGCTACGACAATTAACAAGTCCAATGATAAATAAAAACTATAACAACCCGTTCCTGGTCAAATCGGAACAGTGGTTTTAGAACCACAAATTCGAAGTTAAAATATTTATTTTATTATTAAAATGAGGTTTACAACATGATAAAATAATTGTGTGAAAGTTTCGTTTAGAAATTTTACTGTTTAAATGCTTAATTCTGTAAAAAGGATTAAATCGCATAAAGCATAAAAGTTATGTTCTATTAGAAAAAGGTGTCTAATAGCTATAGATGTAACGCCCTAATTTTTAGGATTTTTCGTGTTTTCGTGATTTTTGGAGAAATTCTAAAATTTTGAGTTTTGGATACTAAAATGGTGTTTAAATATGTTAGTGGGCCTTTAGAAGGCCTAAGCCTAAGTTAGAACCTAGTAAAATATCAAGTTTGGATTTTAAGTGAAAGGGGACTTAGTTAAGTGGGCTTTTAAGAACAACTTTGTAAAATATGACACAAGTAGGGCCTTGGTAAAATGGCAAGGTGGCGCCACTAAAATCCTAAAAAAGTGACGTGTGGATGAGGGTTGAGAGCCTGAGTTCAAGTAACAAGGTAAGCGTATTGATACTTTTATTTTTGGGCATGTGCCGGGCATGTGACAGAACTTAAGTGGAAACTCGGCTAGAGCTTTGGGGAGGTTGGGCTGATTGCTTTAGTGGTGATTAGGGTTAGCTCTTTTCTTTTTTTTTCTGTCATGACAAATTAGGGTTAGCCACCAAAGTGACAAAAGAGGCAGATTTCCTTTTCCTGTGCCGATTTCTTCTTCCTCTCCTCCTCTCCTTTATTCTTTTCTTTTTCGATTCTTCTCTTCTCTTTTCTTCTTCTATTATCTTTATTCATCTTCTCTTCTCTAGCTGAAACATCTCTGCCATTCTACCCATCCTCTCTTTCAACTCTATCATTCTCAAAACCACCATAGCCAATTGCCATAAAAGCCGAAATCTCAAAAAATGCCTTTTGCTGGCGATTTCTTTAAGCCAAATTCCCCCTATTTTCTTCATCTGCGGTAGCCGATTCTTTCATCCGGTGAAACCTTAGTACTTATCGGCAACACTACTCCAAAACTACTACCCCAAATCATCTTCCTCTTCACCAGTCAAAAGCCAAAAATGCCACATTCTTAGGATCTTATAGCTGAAACTTTAGATCTCTTAGATTCAAGTTCTACTAGCATTTATAGGCTAGATCTGCATCAGATCTGAGTAGAAACAGAAGGGGAATCAGTGGCAAGTGCTCGTCACCCCAGATCTATACGTTATTTTGTGATTTAGAAAAAGTCGAAGTCCCTAAAGTCTAGGGAGGCTGTTGATTGGGGCTAAGAGCTCTAAAGGTCATTAACCAATGATTTCTTGTGGTGTTAATGTGTTCTAGATGCGATTGATCGAGGGCTTGGACAAGTGGAACGACTAGATCTAGATCTAGCCACTAGTTTCGACAAAGGTAAGATCTCAAGGGCCCTAGAGGTGAATGGCCGATTATGGTAAGTAAGTTCATGAGGATTGTTATTGTATCTTGGATCTGATGGGTTTAGTGACCAATTGTAGGATATTGTGGAAGATCTCGTTAGCAGTCGTCACAAACCAGTTGTGTATCGAACACCCTTCTCTAGTCTAAATCGGCAAAAGTCGAAAAGCTGAAATGTTGAAATTCGGGCATTTCGTGGGCTTGTGAGTGTGCGAATGCTCATAAGATGGTTGGAAACCGTTGGATCTAAAATCGCAAGTGGTGAGATAGCTGCACGTGTAATTTCGTGTTTTTCGGTAATTGGGCCTCAATGGGCTAAAAGTAGGGCCAAGGGGCTTACGGGCCCATATAGGTGAAAATGAGGAATTAATTGGTACTGATAGACTGTAGGTTCAAAACTGGTTAAACTGATAAATCGAGCATAAAATTTGAACTAAATGGGCTTAAGTAGCTAATAGACTCTGTAGGGCCCATTAGGGGTTTTTAGGGCCCACTGGCTAAAAATTGTTAAAACGGGTGAAATAAACTTCTGAAACGAAAGTTGGGTTAATAATGACTGAAATGTGTATAAAACCCTAGGAAACTAATAAAATTACTAAAAAACCCTTATAGGTGGAAAATTACTATTTTACCCCTAGGAGCAAAATGACTGTTATACCCCTAGGGCTAAGTTTGACCGAAATGTATGTTTTACTGTGCTATTTACTGCATGCCATGTCATTATTATCTGTTGCATGGGACTAGGATATTGATGGAGGAAGTACTAAAAGCGGCTCGACCACGTACTGGAGGCTTTGCCTCAACTTACTGTTATCTGAGCAGCCATACTGCAACTGTGGAGTGTAAGGCTGGATGGGTTGAGTTATTCCCCACATGGTGTGTAGGGCTGGTACGGCTGGAGTGTAGCGGATGGACTTAGGTTGGGTTTGGGCTTGCATATTTGCATACTCACTGATCTGTCACTGTAATGGACCTATGTGCCATACTATTATCTGAAAAGGGCTAAGGCCCAGTATACTGCTATTTGGATAGGGCTTCAGCCCAGATTTTACTGTAATTGGATAGGGATTCGGCCCAGTGGGCTTGAGCTATTTTGGGCTCTGGATGGGCTTTCCTTACACACTGAGTTTCCAAACTCACCCCTTTCCTTCCATCCTTACAGGTGAGCCGTAGTTCGTGGACTAGGAGCTGAGAGGGATTCAGAGTGGCTACAGATACTGTACGTCTGGTTTTAAGTTTATTATTTAATTATTTTAATTATATCCTTTATTTTTTAATTTGGGTTTGTAATAAGGCCGCTCTTATTATTTTTATTTTTATTTTTATTTTAGGATTTTAAATTACTTAATCCTATGTCACTTTAATTATTCTTTTTAAAATATAGCTGCGTGAGTTTTTAAAAAATTAATCAAAGGTTTTCAAATCTCATCACACGTTCCAACCAAGTCACGAAGTTAAATTTTAATATTATGCGCTTAACAACTAGCATTAAATCGAATGATCACCAACGAACCGGGAATTTTCTTTAAGACTATAAAATTAGTTTTGTAAAGCTCACCCTAAACTTAGTAACTAGGTAACACGGTTAGTCTTAGGTGATATGACACACCAGATTTGGCCATAACGTTTGGGCCGGGTTTGGGGTGTTATATTTAGTGGTATCAGAGCCCGGTTGTAACAACTCGGATGTGGATTGGGTCCAAAAAGGCTTTTAAAAAATTTTTTTAAGCCCAAGAAGGGTATTTTTGGAAAATCAAATTTTCTGGAAAATTTGGAAAGACTCTTTTCAAACTTGTTTTTTTTCATATACACACGTTTTAAATGTTTGATTTTAAAAAGTTCTAATCTTTCTGAGTTTTACTGATAACTAGAGAAATGGCACACTAAATCCCCAGCGCTAAGTTTGTAAGTATTTCTGCTTTATATACTGTACTGTACTGAAACAATACTGTAGATAGAACTGAGCCTTTGCTATGATACTATAGAGAGGATAGTATTAAGACTACAAGACTGAGACTGTAGGGAAAACGAAACCTTAGAGGACTGAGACAGTAGTTAGACTATGATTACGCGAAAATAAACTCTGAAACTCTATCTATGCATAAGACATTTGTAATAAACAACTAAAATATTAAACTAATGTCATAAAATTCGTAATCAGATAAATCGATATGAGTACGAGAGCTGCTCGTGGATGATGCCGTGGAGGTGGCCGAGGCAGTGTTCAAACTGGGTCTTCATCTTCGGAACATAGACCAATGACAGCTAGTGAGGCCCGACCACCATCGGTAGCTGAAAATGGGTCTCACGATCGGGTCGCAGGGGACGACGCTCTGTCCCAAGCTATGTTAAGGGTTTTGGAAAAGGTAGCTGGAGCTAATGTTGGGCCCATGAATAGGGGGTCCATTTCTGAGCGACTCCGGGCTAACGGAGTAGAGGTTTTCAGGGGCGTATCTGGAGTGGCCCCGAACGTAGCTGAATATTGGCTGGAAGCTACAGAAAGGATTATGGACAACCTGGACTGCTCGGTGGAGCAAAAACTGAAGGGAGCGGTGTCTCTACTGCGAGACGAAACATACCAATGGTAGATTACTATGAGGCAGAGTACCCCAGTTGAGCGGGTAACCTGGGAATTATTTAAGACAGTTTTCAAGGGAAAATACGTCGGAGCCAGCTATGTGGATGCACGTAGGAAGGAATTTCTGAACCTGACCCAGGGCAATAGGTCAGTTGCTGAGTATGAGGCAGAGTTTCTGAGGTTGAGCCGATATGCCAGTGGAATTGTTGCTACTGAGTACGAGCGCAGTGTTTGCTTTGAGGATGGCCTCAGGGATGAGCTAAAGGTACTGATAGCTCCGTAGAGAGAGCGCGATTTTGCTGCATTAGTAGAGAAGGCTAAGATAGCGGAAGAGGTGAAGCAAGCTGAATGAAAGAACCGCGATAGGGATCGAAACCGATTCAGGATAGATTCTGGACCATCTGGTGCTGCAAATCGAAATGTTAAGAGAGCTAGGGTGAAGGAACCAGTTCGAGCAGTTCCGATAAACACGGTTAGACCACAGCCTTGCGAAGACTATGGTAGAGTGCATCTGGGGGAGTGCTGGAAACGTACTAGGGCATGTCTTCGTTGTGGGTCAAAGGAAGATAGGATCGAGGATTGTCCTCGAAGGCCAGCTCAGGCTCAAGTTGTTGAACAAGAGGCTGTTCAACCTGTGCAAGATGACCCGCCGTCGCCAAGAGGGCGTGGACAAGGTCGAGGTGGCAATGGTCGTGGACGTGGGGCACCTGGCAGGGATGCTGGTAATGCTGAGGCTCATCAACCAGTATTGGTGTATGCTGCTCATCGCCGAGAGGAGGGTGATGCACCTGACGTCATAACCGATACGTTTTTGATCTCTAGCGTACCCTATACTACTCTGATAGATGTGGGATCAACCCATTCTTATGTTGCATGTGACATTTCTGGGTCATTGGGTGTGCACTCTTAGGAAACTGTGAGTGGGGTAACTGTGATAAGCCCTTTAGGTCACTCGGTTAGGGTAGATAAACTCTTTAGGGAGGTGCCTTTAGAGACTCAAGGTAGGATCTTCTGTGGAGACTTGATGGAGTTATCTTTCGGAGAGTTCGATCTGATCTTAGGAATGGAATGGTTAACCAAGCATAGGGCAACTTTGGATTGTGCGGCTAAGAGGATGGTGTTAAGGACTGTCGAGGATGAGGAGGTAATGGTTATTGGGGAGCGAAGGGGCTACTTGTCCAATGTGGTATCGGCTTTAAGGGCTGAAAAGCTAATTCGCAAGGGATACGAGGCGTACTTGGCTTTCATAAGTCAAGCTGAAACTGAGGATCTGACTGTGGAAACAGTCAGAACTGTTAGGGAATTCAAAGATGTGTTCCCTGAGGAGCTTCCTAGATTACCTCCAAACCGAGAAGTCGAGTTTGGGATTGATTTGCTACCTGGAATGACTCCAGTATCCATCGCACCCTATAGGATAGCACCAAAGGAGTTAGTGGAACTAAAGGCGCAAATTCAAGATGTAACACCCTGAAAATTCCTTCAGTGAAATATTATTCTTGATAGAGTAAAATAAGGAAATAAAGTGACGAGAAGAGGAAATTTGAGTTATGTTATTGAGAAATATATTATGACATATTAATTCAAGAAAGTACTAAATTGTAAAAATGAGAAAAGTTGTGTTGCCCAAGAGTAAATACTCAAAATTTGAGGGTTAAAAGTGTAAATATAAGAAGTTGAAGGACCAATAGTGCAAATATTTTAAGGGTAGAATAATCTAGAAATTAAGGAAAATTGATGAATTAGGACTAAATTGAATAGGTGGAGAATTATGAGGGACTAAATTGAAATTTTACCAAATTAAGTGATGACTCAATGATGGAATTTTAAAAGATCATAAAGGGTAAAATGGTCAATTGGAAGAGATTGAAATCTAGAAAGTAATGATTACATTGATGATATTTTATAATTATATAATTAAATAATTTTTATTTTATTAATATTTTAATAAGATATTTTATTATTTTATTATTTTATTTAGTCTATATATATGAATGTGTGTGGAAAAAAAGAAAAAAAGAAACCACCACCCCTTTCTCATGCAATTCACGTTAGGAGAGAAGAGGGGAGAAAGAAAGTTTTACTTTCTTTACAATTTGGTCCTTCTACAAAAAATTCACCAATTTCACCTAGAAATTAAAAGAATTTCCATAGCTACCGAAAGGGAAAAATGTTAAGGAGACTATGGGGAGTTAAAATGGCAAGTTAGACTCAAGAAACAGAAGCTGAAGGAGAGAGAAAATCAAGTTAAAGATTGAAATCAATGGGACAAGGTAAGTACATCAAGATTTCAATATATTTTTAAGTTTGATATTATAGAAAAAGCATGGAAATGATGTTAATATAGAGATTTCTTATATATAGATTTATGTTCTTGATATGTTAATGAAGGGAAAATAAGAGAAAGTGATGGAAAATATTGTAGAGAAAAGAAATAAGGGTGTCATAAACTTAGTAATTAATATCTTGCACTAAAACAGTTTGGACAGCAGCAGTAGTCAAAATTTGTAAAATCACCAAAAATAGTAGAAATTGAATTAGATGTTGAGTGAGATATGGAATTAAAGCTTATTGAGTCTATTTTCATATAAAAGAAACAGAAAAAGTAAAGGAATTCTGTATTTGTAGATATTAATATTTTTGTAAGGCTGGTTTAGAATGATTTCGAGATCCCCTGTTCTGAATTGGAAAAATCATTAAAAATTGTATAAAAATGATTATGGGACATAATTTATATGGATAGATTCTTTAATGAGTCTATTTTCAATATAATTAAACAAAAACATCATCCGAATTCTGTATGAAGAGATAATTAATTTTTAGTGAAGAAGGGTCAGAACTGTTAGATAGCAGAACAGGGGTGACTTTAAAGAATAAACTGTACTAATTGAATAAACCAAAAATTATGAAATTTTTTTGGTAAGAAGATATATGAGTCTAGTTTCAGAAACAATTAGCGGATCTTAATTTCGAGTTTTATAGCTCAAGATATAAATAATTTAGTGACTATGACTCAAATGGACAGCTTTGAATATACACATAAATAAATAGTGAAATTATTGATAATGTTACTCATAAGCATGTTATATAAATTAAGGTTGTGGAATGGAGAGGAGGAGGAGGAAAATATGTATGAATAATCAGTTAGCATGGCTAATTTGTATGTTTTAGGCTCAAGGACTAAATTGAATAAAAGTAAAACTTTATGGGCAATTTTGTAAAAATGTTAGAAATGATCAAATTACATGAAATGGATTATTTTATTATTTAAATTTCAAAATTTAAATGAAATTACTAATTTAGTTTAAGATTGGGGAAAAAGATGTCTTACGGATTAAATTGAAAAGTGTTAAAATTATGTAAAATTTTGATATTTTATAGAATTTATGAGCTGTTATTAATATGTATGATGATAATGGCCGGAAATAAGGATTAAATTGCAAGAATTTATTTTTCTGAGCCTAAGGGTAAAATCGTCATTAATTAAAGATTTAGGGGCAAAATGGTAATTTTTCCTAGATCATTAATTGAATGTATTAGAATATAGAATAAATGAAAACGATGACCAAATTTATTATAAAAATCCGGATGACTCAAATACGAGACTGGAATATGGAAAGAAAAATGACATTTATCATGACATGTAAATATGTGATTACCTTTGAGACGTTGATACAAGGAAATTAAGTATGTTGAGACGAATAATAAATCCAATTAAAATATGTCGAGAAAAATAAATATGTTTGGGGGAAAATATGTCTAATTTTAAGTGGTTCGAAATATAAATGATAGATGAAATACAATATTTGATAAATCAATTAGTAACTCCAGTAATGTTCCGTAACTCTAATCCGGTGTTGGATTCGGGTTAGGGGCGTTACACAAGAGTTGTTGGATAGGGGCTTCATTGGACCAAGTGTGTCTCTATGGGAGCACCAGTGCTGTTCGTGAAGAAAAAGGTTGGGACGATGCGTATGTGCATCGATTATCGCCAGTTGAACAAACTGACGATAAAGAACAAGTATCCTCTGCCTAGAATCGATGATCTGTTCGACCAGCTTAGGGGAGCTTCGGTATTTTCCAAGATTGATCTACGATCTGGATACCATCAATTGAGGGTAAAGGAAGTGGATATTCATAAGACAGCATTCAGAACTCGGTATGGTCATTACGAGTTTCTGGTTATGCCGTTTGGACTGACGAATGCACTTGCAGCTTTTATGGATCTAATGAATCGAGTATTCCAATCGTATTTAGATCGATTCGTAGTCATCTTTATCGACGATATTTTGGTGTATTCAGAAATTGAGGAGAAGCATGATGAGCATCTCTGTATTGTGCTGCAAGTGTTGAGAGAGAAGCAACTCTATGCGAAGTTCAGTAAGTGTGAATTTTGGTTGCGAGAAGTGACTTTTCTAGGGCATGTTGTTTTTGCTAAAGGAATTAGAGTAGACCCTCGAAAAATTGAGGCAGTTTTGGACTGGAAGCCACCGAGGTCAGTATTGGAAATTCAAAGTTTTCTGTGTCTGGCAGGTTACTACAGAAGATTTGTAGAGGGATTTTCTCTGATTGCCGCACCGCTAACGAAACTGTTAAGGAAAGGAGTAGCATTTATTTGGACTGAGAAGCAACAAGAAGCTTTTGATAAGTTGAAAAAGGTATTGACTAAGGCGCCAGTGTTGATTCAACCAGAGTCTAGGAAGGATTTCACTATGTATAGTGATGCGTCACATGTGGGTTTAGGCTGTGTATTGATGCAAGAAGGTAAGGTAGTTGCTTATGCTTCACGACAGCTTAAGCCTCATGAAGCGAATTACCCTACGCATGATCTAGAGTTGGCCGCAGTGGTCTTTGCGTTGAAAATCTGGAGACATTACTTATATGGGGAAAAGTGTATTATATACACAGACCATAGAAGTCTAAAGTATTTGTTGATTCAGGAGAAGTTGAACCTTAGGCAATAAAGATGGATAGAGTTGCTTAAGGACTATGATTGTTCGATTGAGTACCACCCAGGCAAGGAGAATGTGGTGGTTGATGCACTAAGCCGGAGGGCTGTAGCTGAGTTGAGAGCGATGTTTGCTCGGTTGAGTTTGTATGATGATGGAAGTTTGTTTGCAAAATTGCAAGTGTAACCAGTTTGGACTGAGCAGATTAAGGAGAAACAGTTAAAGGATGATTCGTTGGTTCTCGATTTCAGCAAGCTGAGAATGAGGAAAATTCAGATTTTGGATTGAATGCTGATGGAGGTCTTTGCTTTCGTGGAAGAGTTTGTATTCTGAGGGACTCTGAATTGAGGCAGTCGATTCTGAAATAGGCTCATGGTGGACCTTGTGCCATGCATCCTGGCGGGAATAAGTTGTATCAAAACTTGAGAGAGGTGTACTGGTGGCTTGGACTAAAACGAGAGGTTACTGAATTTGTTGGGAAATGTCTAACGTGTCAGTAAGTTAAGGCTGAGCACCAACTGCCTTCTGTACTGTTACAACCGGTGAAAATTCCACTCTGGAAGTAGGAGAGAGTAACTATGGATTTCGCTGTGGGCTGCCTTTGACACCCTCCAAGAAGGATTTTGTGTGGGTGATAGTGGATAGGTTAATGAAATCTGCCCATTTCATACCTGTCTGAACCGATTACTCACTGCAAAAGTTGGCCAAGTTGTATGTGGCGGAGATAGTGAGACTGCATAGGGTGCCAATGTCGATTATTTCTGATCGAGACCCTAGGTTTACATCTCGATTCTAGCAAAAGTTACATGAGGCGTTGGGTATGCGATTGGACTTTAGCATTGCTTTTCACCCTAAGACAGATGGACAGTCGGAAAGGGTTATTCAGGTTCTGGAGGATATGTTAAGGGGTTGTGTCATCGATTTCTGTGGTAGTTGGGAGGACTACTTGCCATTGGTGGAGTTTGCGTACAACAATAGTTATCAGGCGAGCATTCGGATGGCTCCATATGAGGCACTTTATGGGCAAAGATGTCGTACGCCTACATGTTGGACGGAGTCGGGAGAGCGACAAGTTCTTGGACCAAAATTAGTGGCAAGTACTGAAAGTAAGGTTAAGTTGATACGAGATTGGTTAAAGGAGGCATCTGATAGGTAGAAGTCGTATGCGAATCTAAAGCGTAAGGAGATTGAGTTCGCTGTTGGGAATATGGTCTTCTTGAAGGTTTCACCTTGGAAGAAGATCTTGAGATTTGGTAGGAAAGGCAAACTGAGTCCACGGTTTATAGGGCCTTATCGGGTTCTTAGGCGTGTAGGGCCAGTAACGTATCAGTTGGAGTTACCACCGGAGTTGGATAGAATTCATGACGTCTTCCATGTGTCCATGCTATGTCGATATCGATAGGATCCATCACATATTGTACCAGTGGAAGAGATTGAGGTAAAGACCGATTTGACCTTTGAAGAAGAACCTGTGCAAATTCTAGATCGAGAGGTTTAAGTTTTAAGAAGGAAGTTGGTTCCATTAGTAAAAGTGCTATGGTGCAATCATGGCAGAGAAGAGGCAACTTGGGAGCCAGAAGAGACGATGCGTCAACAATACCCTCAACTATTTGGATCAGGTAAATTTCGAGGCCGAAATTTCTTTAATGGGGTAGAGTTGTAACGGCCTGATTTTCAAGATTTTTCGGGTTTTCGTGATTTTTGGAGAAATTCTAAAATTTTGAGTTCTGGATACTAAAATGGTGTTTAAATATGTTGGTGGGCCTTTAGAAGGCCCAAGCCTAAGTTATAACCCGGTAAAATATCAAGTTTGGATTTTAAGTGAAAGGGGACTTAGTTAAATGGGCTTTTAAGAAAAACTTCGTAAATTATGACACAAGTAGGGCCTTGGTAAAGTGGCAAGGTGGCGCCACTAAACTCCTAAAAAAGTGGCGTGTGGATGAGGGTTGAGAGCCTGAGTTCAAGTCACAAGGTAAGCGTATTGATACTTTTATTTTTGGGCATGTGCCGGGCATATGACAGAACTTAAGTGGAAATTTGGCTAGGGCCTTAGGGAGGTTGGGCCGATTGCTTTAGTGGTGATTAGGGTTAGTTCTTTTCTTTTTTTCTGTCATGACAAATTAGGGTTAGCCACTAAAGTGACAAAAGAGGCAGATTTCCTTTTCCTGTGCCGATTTCTTCTTCCTCTCCTCCCCTCTTTTATTCTTTTCTTTTTCGATTCTTCTCTTCTCTTTTCTTCTTCTATTTTCTTTCTTCCTCTTTTCTTCTATAGCCGAAACATCTCTGCCATTCTACCCATCTTCTCTTTCAACTCAATCCTTTTCAAAACCACCATAGCCGATTGCCATAAAAGCTGAAATCCCAAAAATTGCCTTTTGCTGCCGATTTCTTTAAGCTGAATTCCCCCTATTTTCTTCATCTGTGGTAGCTGATTCTTTCATCCGGTGAACCCTTAGTACTTGTCAGCAACACTACTCCAAAACTACTACCCCAAATCATCTTCTTCCTCACCAGTCAAAAGCTGAAAATGCCACATTCTTAGGATCTTATAGCCAAAACTTTAGATCTCTTAGATTCGAGTTCTACTAGCGTTTAGGGGCTAGATTTGCATAAGATCTGAGTAGAAATGAAGGGGAATCAGTGGTAAGTGCTCGTCACCCCAGATCTATACGTTATTTTGTAATTTAGAAAAATCTGAAGTCCCTAAAGTCTAGGGAGGCTGTCGATTGGGGCTTAGGGCTCTAAAGTTCATTAACCAATGATTTGTTGTGGTGTTAGTGTGTTCTAGAGGCGATTGATCGAGGGCTTGGACAAGTGGAATGACTAGATCTAGATCTAGTCACTAGTTTCGACAAAGGTAAGATCTCAAGGGCCCTAGAGGTGAATGGCCGATTGTGGTAAGTAAGTTCATGAGGATTGTTATTGTATCTTGGATCTGATGGGTTTAGTGACCAATTGTAGGATATTGTGGAAGATCTCATTAGCAGTCATCGCAAAACAGGTGTGTATCGAACACCCTTCTCTAGTCTAAATTGGCAAAAGTCGAAAAGCCGAAATGTCAAAATTCAGGCATTTCGTGGGCTTGTGAGTGTGTGAATGCTCATAAGATGGTTAGAAACTGTTGGATCTGAAATCTCAAGTGGTGAGATAGTTGCACGTGTAATTTCATGTTTTTTAGTAATTGGGCCTCGATGGGCTAAAAGTGGGGCTAATGGGCTTACGGGCCTATATAGGTGAAAATATGTAATTAATAGGTACTGATAGACTATAGGTTAGAAACTGGTTAAACTGATAAATCGAGCATAAAATTTGAACTAAATGGGCTTGAGTAGCTAATAGACACTATAGGGCCCATTAGGGTTTTTACGGCCCAATGGCTAAAAATTGTTAAAACGGGTTAAATAAACTTCTGAAACGAAAGTTGGGTTAATAATGACTGAAATGTGTATAAAACCATAGGAAACTGATAAAATTACTGAAAAACCCTTATAGGTGGAAAATTATTGTTTTAGCCCTAGGAGCAAAATGACTGTTATACCCCTAGGGCTAAGTTTGACCGAAATGCGTGTTTTACTATACTGTTTACTGCATGCCATGTCATTATTATCTGTTGCATGGGACTGGGATATTGATGGAGGAAGTACTGAAAGTGGCTCGACCACTTACTAGAGGCTTTGCCTTAACTTACTGTTATCTAAGCAACCATGCTGCAACTGTGGAGTGTAGGGCTGGGTGGGTTGAGTTATTCCACATATAGTGTCTAGGGCTGGTACGGGTGGAGTGTAACGGATGGACTTAGGCTGGGTTTGGGCTTGCATATTTGTGTACTCACTGATCTGTCACTGTAATGGGCCTATGGGCCATACTGTTATCTGAAAAGGGCTAATGCCCAGTATACTACTATCTGGATAAGGCTTCGGCCCAAATTTTACTGTAATTGGATAGGGCTTTGACCTAGTGCGCTTGAGCTGTTTTGGGCTCTAGATGGGCTTTCCTTACACACTGAGTTTCCAAACTTACCCCTTTCCTTCCATCCTTACAGGTGAGCCCTAGTTCGTGGACTTGGAGCTGAGAGGGATTCAGAGTGGCCACAAATACTGTGCATCTGGTTTTAAGTTTATTATTTAATTATTTTAATTATTTCCTTTATTCTTTAATTTGGGTTTGTAATAAGGCCGCTCTTATTATTTTTGTTTTTATTTTTATTTTAGGATTTTAAATTACTTAATCCTATGTCACATTAATTATTTTTTTTAAATATAGCTGCGTTAGTTTTTGAAAAATTAATCAAAGGTTTTCAAATCTCATCACACGTTCCAACCAAGTCACGAAGTTAAAATTTAATATTATGCACTTAACAACTAGAATTAAATAGGACGATCACCAACGAACCGAGAATTTTCTTTAAGACTATAAAATCAGTTTTGCAAAGCTCACCCTAAACTTAATATCTAGGTAACACGGTTAGTCTTAGGTGATGTGACACACCAGATTTGGCCATAACGTCTGGGCCAGGTTTGGGGTATAATAGAACTTTAAAGTGAAGGTCCTATATAGTAAATATCCCATTTATGAGATAGTGGATGATAGTGGCATGACAATTGGTGGAATTTTTAATGTTTTTAAAGGTTAATTTAGTAATTTAGCAAATAAAGGTTAATTAAATAAAATAAAGCCATTGTTACTTATTTAGGGTTCAGCCACTTGAATCCTTAATTAAGGTACGGTTTTTGTCTTGTGTTTAATAATTTCTACATTTTTGAGATTGTTGCAGCTCAATCTAGGTAGCCCACACCTTTGATTTCAAAACTGTTAAAGATTTAGGAAGTTTCCATTGATGAGTATACATGTATTTTGATGTTTTATGATAGTTTATGAATTGTTGTTGTTAGATAAACAACATTTGTAAAGTGATTTTTAGTGAAATTGCAAATTAGGTATTAAATTGAAAAATGTTGAAATTATGTGGCTAAATTGTGAAATAAATGAAAAGTAAGGGCTTCTAGGACTAATTTGATATTCGGCTAGCATGGGTAAAAGTTGGATATCATGAATTTGTATTTTTAAGGAATAGAGACTAAATAGTGAAAATGTGAAACATTAGGGGAAAAAGTGTAAATTTTCCTAAATATGTAAATTGGAATAAATTGAATAGAATGAATATTGAATAAGTTAATTTGATATTATGTAGATCAAGATAAGAAAAGAACGGAACTAGATCGGGGAAAAGGAATAGTCGACGATTAGCCGATAGTTGTTATTGGAATAATACGAGGTAAGTTTGTATAATTAGAATTGGATTTTTAATTATATGTATTTGATTGAAATATATGTAAATTGTATTGAGAAAATAAGATATTAATCTAATAAATGCCTAATTGATAAGATTTATTAAATACCGAGTCTTGTTTGAACCATAGGAATTCGTAGGATATGAGTGACATGTCACTAGGGTTAGCGTTCAGTTGAGATCCCGTATTTGTTGCGGACTCACTGCAGCTTATATGAGCTTACCGATATCTCAGCTCATAAGATCTTACTATTTTCAGCTCAAGAGGAGCTTACCGATTATAGCTCAAAAGAGCGAATATGATAAAGAATTGACAGATTACCGAATAGTACACTTAGTGTATACCACCTGTGTATCTATCAACATTCTAATTGGTTCAACAGGCATAATATTGTTACAGGTTATATGATAAGTATGGTTTGGCACAAGAGTTATATGAAATGCACGAAATTGATGCTATATGATGAATTATAGTATTGATGGAAAGATACAAGTACATGAGCTTGAATGCTAATTAAATTCTTTAATATTGGATTGATGGTTATGTGTATATTATGGAGCTAACCTATTGATGTATTCATATGATAGGCATTTGAACCATCTGATTGGGTTATACTAGTTTATTTGCTTAAATTATAAATGATGGGTAAGTCTAATTCTATACTATATGGGCTTACTAAGCTATATAGCTTACTCCATTTTCTTTCCTATGTTTTATAAAGATTTGGAAGCTTGCTCGATTCGGAAGACGTCGAAGACTCGCAGTACACTATCCAGTTGACGATTTGGTACTTTGAAACTTTAATAAATGTGTAAATATGGCATGTATAGGCTAGTTAAGAAGATAATGTGGATGGTTATGTTAACTTCCGAAGCTTATATGTTTTGTTATGTTAAGCCATGTGATTTGGCTTAACTTGGTATAAGTTTTAGTTGTGTATAAGTTTGTATAATATGATATGTTTTGGCAAGTTTGATGATGGAAAGTATTTATGAAAATGGTTATATCGATATATGATGGATATATGAAATGAAAATGTTTGGTTGTGCATTGAATTATAGGATATGTTTTATGGCAAATGAAACATGTTAATTTGGCATGTGTTTGAATGAGTAAATGAGGATAATTTGAGTATCGAAATGGTTGCCATAGAATGGTATGACTTGTGATTTGAATGATGTTGTTTGGTTGCTTATTTATTTCTTGAAATGGTACCAAATGATTTTGTGTAGGTGAATGCAATTTGGGTGGCAAAATGGCTTGGTAAATAGCCTATTTATGTCCACACGGGCATGTGCCTCAACCGTGTGTGACACACGGTCATGGTACACGGCCGTGTGTCCCTTGGTGATGCATTTAGAAGCAAGCCAGTATACCCTACAGGATTGACACGGCCTAGCACACGGCCTGGCACACGAGTGTGTGTGGCTATTTCGAATAGGCACACGGGCTAGACACACAGGTGTGTGGTCGGCCGTGTGACCTAAGATAGAGAGTTACATGGGAAGGACACGGGCTCAGACATGGCCATGTGATCCTATTTCAAATGTCCACACGGTCTGAGACACGGGTGTGTCTCTTGACCGTGTGAGACACACAGCCTGTTCACACGGGCGTGTGTCCCCTATTTTGAGAATTTTTCTATGTTACCTCAAATTGTTCATATGTTATTAGTTTAGTCCTGAATGCATGTTTAAAGCCTCGTAGGCTCGTTATAAGGACGATGTGAGTGTACATGAATGATTTTTGTTGGAATTTGATAAATGTATGAGAAATGAATGTTCTAGATTGTGTTATAAGTTTGGTAATGCCTCGTAACCCATTTTGGTGACGTATATGGGTTAGGAGTGTTACAAAAATAGTTCAGAGTTCAATTTAATCATAATAAATCAATAATATTCAATTTAATCATCATAAATCAATAATATGACAGTTTATAAGTTTGATAATATCTTAAAACAGTTCAAAATAAAATTAAATATCATAAACCATTTTTCAATTATTAATCACAGCATCTATGTGAAAACAGAACTTAAATCAAGCCTACAGGACCTTAAAATCAAATTGGATACAAACAGGGACTAATCTAAAACAAAACAAAATATTTGAAAACTGAAAACAAGGGTCACACAATCATGTGAAAGGGACCAGCCCGTGTAGCCTCAAACAAGGCCGTGTGGCTATTCCACACGCCTGTGTCCATAGACCAAGTACAATTAGAAAGAGGGTCATACAATCATGTCTCTATGCCATGTAATAAACTGAACCCGTGTGAAAAAAAATCTTGCACCTAAAAATCAATAAGACACACGGCTGTGTGTGGCACATGACTATGTGATAGACTGTGTTATTGGTCGTGTGTACCTAAAATGACTTAAAATCCAAGCTATTTCAACATCCATATCTTAGGTTCCAAACCATACCATTTCCATCTAATTATACCTATTCAAAACACATCAAAACATGCCAAATTTATGCCAATTCACATTCAACCTAAGTCCCTAATCAATGTACTCTCATTGGTACCACAATTCAAACATTTAAAATCCAATTCACATACATCATTTCCCAAATCACAAAACATGTATCTATCAAGCATTTCATAACTGCAAACCAGAATCAAAACCAAACTTGCAAAGGCATGAATCATAACACTTATATACATATGGTCAAAAAAATACTAAAAGTGCCAAATAAACACAACCACAACATCACATGGCAAAGCATGAAATAACATGTCTAATAACAAGTGAACTTAAACTCCAAGTACATGTCACTTATAACCTAAATCAAAATAATCACAATTTATACCGAGTCGTTGAACGAATAGTGTGAACTCCAACTTGAACTTCTAACCGATATAAACTTTGGATAATCTACAAGAAATCAAACACAAGGGATGTAAGCAAATTGATTCTTAGTAAGTTCATATTAAACTTAAACTTTAACTTACTGTAAAGGTTGCAACTTAAACAATTTGTAATTAAATTCATAAGCAAGGTCATGAGTTCATTATTAACCTATACACATCACAAGTCTCACAAGGTTAGTGAGTTCACATATACGAAACTTATAAACTTATCATGTTATAAAACATATACAAGTAAACACATTAGATTTACCATTCATTCAACATCTATCCATTTAACATTTCACATTTCCATTTCAAGTGTTCATCTTAAATGTCCCTTTTTACATATCTATCCAGATAAACATTTTGTATAAACACTTTATATAATTATTTCCAAACAACTAATTCATATAATCATTAAGTATATATATTTCCATATAACCAATTCATATAATCATCTGATATAATCATTTTATATAACCATTTGAATAACCATCCCATATAAAAAATTTACACTACACATTTAACACATAATCATTTTGTAACTCACATTTTGTTTTAATATTTCATACCAATTTCTCCATTCAATGTCTCATTCCATATAACTATTTTATATACTCATTTCATTTTATACATTTAACACTCGATGAACGAAATGAAATAACGTCGGATACATGGGAGACATGCACACACAAAGTGTGACTGTAACTGTAATCGTAAATGCTCACACGAGATGTGAAATAGGCTTTGCTCAAACGAGCTGTGGAGAATTCACAACAAATGCAGGACCTCAACCATCGGTAAGACATCCAAGACCTGTACCCGAAACTGGAATAACCCTAATGACATGCCATTTCTTTCCTAAACATTCAAGAGGTTCATATGGGTTGTGTTTCATATATATATCATTTAGTATATACATTATTTCAACACAAGAACTCATCTATGTAGTTTCCTATTTTCAAACATAACTTTTAATTTAATTAGCATTATAACTTAGTCGATTTCATCCTTTACCATTATCAAGTAAATTGTCTCAATCACAATATTTATAGATAGATATTATATCACAAAAACATCAACTAATTGATTTAACCAAGTTACGAACTTATCTGACCACAATAGCTATGAACACTTCAATGATGACACTCGACGGCTTTTTTTTTCCCGCCATTATCAACCACTGATTGTTTCTTGATCTAAATATAATATTTTTCATTCAAATAACCTATTCAATACTTTGAAACACTTAAATTCACATATATAACAATTTATCAATATTTTACACTTTACCTTAAACTTTTACCTTTTGCTCAATTTTACACTTCAAAAACATCATAAATTCATCAACGGCATGTTATAAAATCTTTCACAATTTTGAAAATGGAGGTACAACTCAGCTGGACCTAGTCGCAATGATTTCAAAAACATAAAATTTACAAAAAATCGATAACCGAATGACTTAAATGTGTGAGTAAAAGTAAGGCTGAACCTTGAAGAACTTGAATCCATGGAGTTTTGGTGGGGAGCTTCAAAAATGGGGAAGATAACAACCTTAAATTATGTTTTACTTTTAATATTATTATTTTAACATTCTAATAAAAAGAATAACATGTAATTTAATTAATATCAATTCATAAACCACCTGTCATGCTAAATATGGTGACATTACCATGTTAATCCTCCCACTTTGGCTATATATGCCTTTTCATTAATACAATTCAATAGCAATTTAGTTTTACAACTTTTACTATTTAGTCATTTTCCTTTAATTAATTATTGAATCATTAAAATTTTCGAACCGAACTTTAATATACCTATTGTAACAACCCGTTTTTGGTCAAATATTAATAGTGGTTTCGGAACCACAAATTTGATGTTGGAATAATTATTTTATTATTATTTTAATGTTTATAGCATGATAGTATGATAGAATAAAAATTTCATTAAGAAATTTTATCGTTTGAGTGCTTAATTTGATAAAAAGGATTAAATTACATAAAGTGCAAAACATGTGTGTTATTAGAAAAAGGTGTCGAATTACTATGGTTTTTAAATATGAATGGCCTTAAATGGTGATTAGACCATTGGTTGTTTAAATGGACATATATGGACATACCATTAAGTGATTCAAAGGTTATTAATTAAGGTTAAATTAGTAAATCATTAAATAACTGAAGGAAAATATAGCAAAAAAACAAAGTTGTCTTCTTCATTAATTCATTCATCCACCAAATTTGAAGAGAAGAAAATCCATAACTAGGTTTTCCGTTCGGCCATGCTATCTATGCTCAAATAGGTACGATTTTTGTTTCATTTTTAATGCTTTCTATGTTTTTGAGATCGTTGCAACTAGGTCTAGCTAGCACAAGGACTATTTTGCAAAACTTGAAAGGTTTTGAGTTTTGCCATTGATGAATGTTGATGTATTTTGATGTTTGATGATAGAAAATGCATGCTTGTTGTTAGATTAACAAGTTTATAAAGTGATTTTTAGTGAAAATGCAAATTAAGGATTAAATTGTGAAATGTGGAAACTTTGTCGTTAAAATGTGAAATAAATGAGAAATAGGGGCTGCTAGGGACCTAATAGTAATTTGACAAGCATGGGTTTAGAAGGAATTTCATGAATGTAACACCCCAAACTCAGGCCTAGAAGTTAGGCCCGAATTTGGCGTGTCACATGGAAGTGTTTTTCGAAAACCATGTTTTTATTGAAAACCCTTCTTATTTAAAACTTGAGTAAAAACTTAGTTTGTGCTCATTGAGTTTCAAAATGTGGTACATTGAAATGTTAATCACTTAAAAAAAAAAAAACGTTGTTAATCTCGTTGAAAATCTCTTTTAGTTGTAGAAGCTAATTTGAAATAAAGAAGTTTAAATGTATGTTTTTGAAAACAAAAATTGGTTTGAAAACTCGTCTATGTCTAACAGATATAAAATGTAATAAAATCCCAAACTTAAAACAAAATCCAAAAAGGCCTTATTACAGAAATTAAAACCCAAAATGGAATTTAAAACATATATAAAGTCCAAACATAATAACTGCAGTCGTGTGGCCACCTCCGAGTCCCTTGCAACATTGATCCTCCTAACGTTGGGGATTACCTACACAGTTAATAAACGGGGTGAGTTTACGAAAACTCAGTGTGTAATCCCTTTACTAGATTAACAGTCAGTATACAGAAATAGAAGAAAAAACAGTCTGGGCCAGAGCCCTTTAATAGTAACAGTACAGTCCAGTTCAGAACATACGTGGGCCAAAGCCCACTACACAACATCATTTGGGTCACAACCCATAACAGAATCAATTAGGCCTAGCCCAATACCAGTAACAGAACAAGTATGCCTAAGCCCAAAATAGAACATAACAGTATGTGAATGTGACCCCAACCCAACCCAATCCAACCATCACACCACCCGTACCAGCCAACATACCATATGGGAAATAACTTGACCCACCCAGCCCACACACTAATACACAACCATGCTGCTTATAATAGACAACGTGGTAATGCCACCAGAATCAAAATACGTGGCGTAGCCACTAGTATAGAACTTCCTCCAAATCAAGCCCAACCCCATGCAGAATGTCGTGTATGTCATGCTCAATCATCACACATGTATGCATAATGCCATGCTCAGTAACAGTCATTTCAACATATATTAAAAACATATCTATCATGCAACCACGGTCACGTCAGTTAAAACACTGCCATATAATCACAGTCAAATCAGTCAAGTTCATAGTCCAAGTCAGTCACTTGCCCACAAGGGCAAAATAGTCATTTTACACTCTAGGGCAAAACGGTCATTTTGTCAGTTAGGGGTAAAACAGTAATTCTACCCTACAGGGGTATTTCAGTAATTCTACCCTACAGGGGTATTTCGGTAATCCTACCCTACACGGGTATTTTGGTAATTCTACCCTACATGGGTATTTTGATAATCCTACCCTACAGGGGTATTTTGGTAATTTTACAAATCAAGGGCATTTCAGTAATTTTACAAATCAAGGGCATTGTAGTAATTTTACAAATCAATGGCATTTCGATAATTTTACAAATTGAGGGTATTTTGGTAAATTCATAAACTAAGGGTATTTCAATAATTTTACAAACCAGGGGTATTTCGATAATTCATAAACCAGGGGTATTTCAGTAGTTTTACAAACCAGGAGTATTTCAGTAATTCATAAACTAGGGGTATCAAACTAGGGGTATTTTGGTAATTTCATAAACTAGGGGTATTTCGATAATTTTACAAATCGAGGTCTTAACAACCCAACAGATGGTCCACCGTTGCCTCGAGCGACTTAAGTAACCCAAATAGATAAAACGGTGTAAATGGGCCTAAGGCCTATTACTCGGTCCAAGTGGGCCCACACGCTCATGTGGCCCAATTATCCCAGAAGCAACCCTGGCTATGTGAATGACATAGCCCAAATCAATCACTTACCACATCAAAACATTTTATCCCTGTAGGGCCGATGAGCCCATTGGGCCCACACAGCCCATCAAGGCCCAGAACGGCCCATGCCATATCGAGGCCCAGAACGGCCCATACCATATACACGACATGATAGGCCTCACTAATCTGCACCTGATAGTTAGATTTGCATTTGCGGGCCCCACGGCCCTTTGGGCCCATCGAGCCCGTTCTGGCCCAAGTGGCCCACTATGGCGCAAGCCCATGAATTCGTTCATGGTGGCCTTTCTCATCGCACGCTCACGCTCCCTGAGCTCAATTCACCTTACGTGCGATCGCACACTTGTGTGGCATTATTCACCAGTACTTTGGCTTTTCGGTATTCTGCCGATCTACAATCACAACAGTAAGAAATACGCACTTTCGACTTTTCTACCGATGAACAATCAAAATAGTGTATACGGATACACACCTGAATACGAACTTTTACGAACAATGCACGAGCACCAACCTACACCTCAACAAGGTATTTTATCCATCGCTTGACAATAGGGTCCTAACCTTCCTTATTACAACCCAACTTATCCATACCACTTACCTTAGATAACCAACAATATGGCTTAATCCACTAGACCACTAATAAAGAAAGATCAACCACTTCTAACTGAAAATCTGCATTAACCAATGAAATCTGTTAGCCTAACCCAAGGATTGAGTCGACATATACCCATTTACAGAAAACGCACAACCCCAGTTGGACATAACATTTTACAAACAGAGTTACCTTGATCGAGTGATGAGAGAAAAGCTTCGATTGATACAGTACCACTTGCACTTTGCCAGTCCTCGAGGATTCTCAGAAACTAACCGAAACACAACCTTAAGAGAACGATAATAAGATTTGGTAGCAAAAGCCATGAGTAATCGGCTTTAACAAGGCAAGAGAGAAAACAAGAAAAGTCGAGTGAACTTACCAAATATCAAGGATTACTGGCCAAATTGAAACCAAAAAAAGGAGAGAGTAAGGTCGTAGAAACAGAGAATCACTTAAACCAAGGCTAACCCGAAAGGGGTTTGGGAGGGAAAAAGTAGAAGCATTCGGTCAATGGTTGAAAGAGAGAAGAGAAAAGCAGTGTTCGACTAAAAGAGAGTTAAGGAGAAAAGAAAACCAAGATAAGAAAGAGAGGAAAAGAATATTCGATTATTTTCTTAAGAAAAGAAAAAGAGAATCGAAAACAGAGATGATCCAAGAGAGACTATTCGGCCATTCTTGAGGAAAGGTGAGGGAGATACTATAAAAGAAATAACAATTGAGGTAAAGAGGGAAATATGAAAGATAAGAAGAGTTAAGAAGAGGCTTGGCACTTATCACTTTCGGCAAAAGAAGATAGAAAAGCAAAAAGAAACCTGAAGAGTATAGACACATCCAGCTAACATCAAAACGCAAACACCAAATTGAGAGATAACGAAAGATTGGAGAGAAAAGCTATCGAAACCACATATGCACATACCAAATCGGCACTCAAGTGCCTAAGACTGAACTTGTACCACACAAAATGCCCCATTCGGCTATAACCATCCAAATTTTCAAATTCCCTAATCATCTCTATTATCCCCTCTACCGATATCTCCCTAATTTACTCCAACGCCCTATTTAAATTTAATCCAACAACCAAGACCTATTCAAACTCCTTCTTTTACCAAGTCCACAACAACCTTCCCAAATTTTAGTCCACCACAAACTCTTGCCCTCCCCAAGTAGCAAAATAAATAACATCTTGCATGCAATGGGATTTTAACCCAAGCCCCTTTCATTGATCAAACACGCCACTTGCCTCCTTGCCATCCAACTCCTTGTGACATGAAACTCACACAAATAATTATAAAGCCTACCTACTATCGTCCAGCTTCCATTTGAATTTCAAGCGCCAGAGCTTGAACCCCAGACCACCTGTATATATTTAACGCCTCCTTGCCACTAGACTACATGCTCCCTTGGGTCATATTTATAAGGCCATCCAACTAACGCTAAGGTCCTCTAAAGGGAAAAACTAAAAATTTTGCTAGAGCCCTGGTTCGAACCTAGGACTTCTCCAACACTCCCAACTCTTCCTAAATTAACTTAGCCACTAAACTAAACATGCAATTTATGAAATTCTTCTCGCACAACTAAAATCCAATTTCTCCGACACATGAAGCCCATTTCTCTTAGGCCCAAAACCTAGGGTGTTATAATGAATTTGTGATTTTATGAATTAAGGACTAATTTGCATAAATGTTAAAATATTAGGGGCAAACAATAATTTTCCATTTTATAAATTGTGGACTAAATTGAGTAAAAAGATGAATGAATAAGATGATTTTGATTACATATAGATCAAGAAAGGAGGAATTCAGACTTAGATCGGGGAAAGAACAAGGTCTCAAACTAATCGACTCGTTACGTCATTTTTGCATCAGAGGTAAGTTCGTATGTTAATGAGCTTTGATATAATTGTGTTTTATATGCTTTAATATTGTATAATCCGTGATTACGACCTTGTGTATATGATCGATGATGGTTCGACTATGTGGAAATCTTGTTTGAACTTTAGGAATAGATAGGATACAAATGTCATAACATTAGCGATTACCGTGATGATGTGATGAGGGTTTTAGTCTCGTACGTCCTACCAGTGGCTGGGTTTCTAGCATGTGTTGCAGTACCTGACAGGTTGTGTGAGTAGCACTGTGTAGCTACGTCTTAACTGATAGCTTGTGTGAGCAGACCCTGTGATAGCTCGAGAGTGAGCATATATGTGATATGAGATTGAGATAGCTTCGGTTATGTATGTGGCACTTAGGTGTGATGTGTTCCTGAGTATTCTTTAGTATTCTGAGTGGTTCAACAGGTACATCAAAAAAGTGAATGAATACGAGATTATTATGAAATGGTACAGGTATGTACATGAACTGTATGAGCAATGAATCAAAGAGATTTGAGAATTTCATATCTAATCTTGTGAACAACAAGTAAAGGTTTGTCATTTGGTATGATTTATGTTATAAATTGATATGTGTTGAAGTTGTGTATAGTTGGTATGTCATATTTTATGCATATGAGCTTACTAAGCTATATAGCTTACTTTGTTTTACTTTTCCATGTTTTATAGTGATTTCAAAGCTAGCTTGGATTCGGAGATTTTCAGAGACTCCATCACACTATCGATCTTATACTTTGGTATTTTATAACTTGTATATATGGTAAGATGGCATGTATAGGCTATGTGGTCATTTTGGTATGTGCTAGTTATTGATTTTAGCCATATGTATTGGCTTGTAATTGAGAAGTATTTAGTTTGTATATAGCCATGTGAGTTAGCTTATTTTGGTGGTTTTGGTTGTGTAAATATTTATGCAAATGGTCAAGTTGATATGTAGTATATAATTGTTTTGGAAATGGTTGGTTGTGAATTGGTATTTGGATGACTAAATGGTTGAATTATGAGACATATTATGCATGTATTTTATGTCTAATAAAGAATGTGAAATTGGTATGTGTTTTGAATAGGCAAATTTGTTGTGATTTGAATATTGTACTTATTGGAATTGAAATGGTATAAACTATACTTGGATGAGATTGTTTTGGTTGCCAATTTATGTCTTGTTTTGTGCCATTTGAGTTTATGTAGGTGTATACAAGTTTGGGTGGCAAAATGGCTTGGTAAATAGCCTATTTTTGTCTACACGAGCAGAGACACGAGCGTGAGTCTTAGCCCTGTGCGACACACGATCAGGTGACACAGCCGTGTGTCCCCTATAGCATTTAATGAAAACAAGTCAGTGAGTTACACGGCCTGGACACACGGGCATGTGGTTGGCCGTGTGACCCAAGTCAAAGAGTTACACGGGGTAGGACAAGGGCTTGGACACGACCATGTGCTCCCAATTCGAATGTCCACCCGTGTGAGACACACGACCTGTTCACACAAGCATGTATCCCCTATTTTGAGAAAAATTTTCTAATTTTCCCAAAGTTATTTTAAGTTATCGGTTTAGTCTTGAACCACTTCTAAAGCATGTTTTTGGGCCTTGTAGGCTCGTAATAGGGACGATATGGATGATTGTGGATGATGTTTACTTGAATGTGATAATTGTATATGAAATGCATGTGTATATGTGTTATAAGTTCGATAATGCTCCGTAACCCTATTTCGGCATTGAATATGGGTGAGGGGTGTTACACATATATAGTAATTCCAGTAATATTTTAAATATTTATGGGCTCGATTTTTAGAATGAGGTCTTGAAACCTTATTTTCCAAAACCACTTCACTTTATGAACAATCTACTTGTACTTAAATTTTCATTCACTTACCAAGAATCATCGGGTTTGTGGTCCTAAAACCACTATTTCTGACACCACTAAAAAATGAGTTGTTACACGATGTGGGGCAAACCTCACGAAATGTGAGTCTAGGTGAATCCTATCATGAGCACGCTAGAAAATGGAAGCTTTTTGGCAATCTATGAAATGGAAGCCTTTGTGGCAATCTATTATAATGGAAGCCTCTATAGTGAACCTCAAAGGAAGCCTTCATGGCGTACTCTAAAGAATGGCCCTAGTGGTAATCATTTGAAGGAAACGACATTGTGATGGATCCTAAAAGAAAGAAGTGGTATTCCTAGCAAACTCTGAAGGAATAGTATACATGGTGAACTCTGAAGGAATAGTATATATATATATGGCAAATTCTAAAGGAATGGTAAGTATAATGAACACTGGAGAAAAGGCCTTTGTGATGTATCATGTTACATTTTCGATAAGGTATCTTCAGAAGAGTTTCCCCTATGACAGGCTCCACTTGAATAGTTATGGCATGCCCTGCATGGTCTTAAGATAAGAACAGAGAAACTAGAATACAATCGAACATGTGGCAAATTCAAAGTGTCGGCGAATTAGGCTTGAAGAATAAATCCAAGAAAGGGCTATGTCTAGTAAATTGAATAAGTTTATCTATCTGTAATTATTAAAAGAAAAATGGGTTCTTCCAACAAGGATAAACTGTATAATTGAAGAATGTATCTTGTACCTATACACAAAATTATTCATGGATTTTGAAGAAATGACGGCTTAGAGTATGAATGCAAGAATAACAGTATTTTGTGTATGGGCCTCTGGAATAGGTATGGTTAAGGAATCACAAAATTGTAGAATGAAGAACGTGAGTATTGTATTAAAGATGTGGAAAGTAAGGTATGATTTTAGAGTTAGGGGTGACATCTATGGTACGAAGAATGACATCCTGGGAAGGTATTCGCTAGAGGCAAGTTGAGAAAAAAGAACAACGAGATGGCTAATTGCCAGATGTGAAATACAAAAATGATTCAAGTAAATGGGTTTTTATCTCACTAAGTTCTCATGAACTTACCTCTATGTTTTATGTAACATGTAAGCTAATTTGGGTCTATGTTGTGAGGGACAATGCCAAGGCTACGCCAAAAGAGTGCTAAGGTGGGCTATTATTCATATAGAACAAGCTTGAATTGGCGTGATCGAGTCCAATTTAACAAATAGAAATAATGTAGTTAAGTTATGAAATTCATCTACAAGTCCTTGTAATTGAAAAATCTTTTATAATGATCATAATTGTCTATCGTATATTCATTTTTATTTTGTTTGGAAGATGATGCGAACTCGGTCGCATCATGTTATGACACAACTTGACGTCATCGAGAGTGGCCTAAGCTTGAGGGACCTAAGTGCAAAATGAAGTTAATTACAAGCTCATTCAGCTCACTAAGCATGCATGGAAATCTTATGCAAGCTGAACAGCTCAATTCTAGCTTATTAAGCTTGATTCAACTCCAGTTCTAGCTCATTGAGCTTAATTCAGCTCAACTTAGCTCAATTGAGCTCATTTCTATTTTTTGTTAATGCTTGCGACTTTAATTTGCTGGAATAAAATAAGTATGATAGTTTAATTAGTTAAGTTCAGCTCAAATAATTAAAATTTTTTTTTAATCTATTAAAATTCTGGACATTTAATTAAGTTTAAATGCGTCTTAGTTAATACATAAATTATTAGCTATTTTAATTTGTCAAGTCTAAGACAAATTTTGTAATATCCCGATTTTGGGCCTAGTCGGAACAGTGATTTTGAGGCCATAAATCCGACAAGGAAAACATTATTTTTATTATATTTTTATGATCTACTATTTCACAAAAAGATTTCGTGAAAATTTTGTTTGAAAATTTCGACGTTTGGGCACTCAATTTAGTCAAAATGACTAAATTGTAAATAGTGAAAAAGTTGAGTTCCATATGTTAAAAGTTTCCAATTGTTATGAAGTTTTAAATTGAAGGTCCTTAAATAGAAATTAGACCATTGGTTAAATTGTTGGACAAAAATGGGCATGAATAAGACAAATTTGAAAGAAAAGTCTTTAAGGGCATTTTGGTCATTTGGTAATTTAAAAGAATTAAAAAGGGAAAATGAAGTAAAAATTTGCTCATCTTCTTCCTCAAGGCCAAATATAGCATGAAGAAACCATGGCTAGGGTTTTTCAAGCTTCCAAGCTCGATTATCCTGGAAAATGAGATTTGGACCTAGAACGGGAGAAAAACCAAAAATCGGGAAAGTTGGTCAAAATGGCCATATTGGTATCGAGGTAAGTTCATGTGTTTAATAAGCATTTAATTAAGCATGTTTGAATGCTAAATTGATATACTAGTTATAAATGTTTTAGTATTGATTTTTGAATTTAATGATAATAACTGAGAAATGTTCGATAATGATTCGACATTAAAAGTGAGAATTCGAATAAGTTTACATATAAGACCATAGTGGTAATGTGGCTTTGTATAAGATCAAGAAAGTGCCGAATAGCATAATTTGAGGAAAGTAAGATAAATTGAGGATATGATGAGATTAAGAATGTAAGTATGTAAGTTGAGTAGCATTTTATTATTATGAAATTGTTGCTATTATTATTGAGTTATGTGATTGACCTTGAGAATTTTGAGCAAGTATGTTTTAGTTATGAATTGCCAAGACATTAATATTTCAAAGTCCATGTTTATAACATGGCAATTAAGGAAGAACTGACAAAAAAAGACCATGGTTGACCCATGGCAACATAAGATAAGGATACCAAGTAAGACCATGCCAAGGCATGGCATTGGTGAATTTTACAAGGCAAAGAAATCATGTAAGACCATATCAAGACATGGCATTGTAAAGTTACTATAAGACAAAGATCCCATGTAAGACCATGCCAAGGCATGGCATTGGTAAGTTTTACAAGGCAAGGAAATCATGTAAGACCATGCCAAGGCATGACATCAGTAAGTTTTACAAGGCAAGGGAATCATGTAAGACCATGTCAAGACATGGCATTGATAAGTTACTATAAGGCAAAGATCCCATGTAAGACCATGCCAGGGCATGGCATTGGTGAGTATATAAGGCAAGGATCCCATGTAAGACCATGCGAAGGCATGGCATTGGTGAGTACATAAGGCAAGGATACCATTTAAGACCATGTCAAGAAATGGCAAAGGTAAATTTCAAAAGGAAAGGTACTTGAGTAATCCAAAGAGTAAGTTAAAGAGATGACAAGGTAAGATCACGAGGAAAGAGCATTAGTATGTACATAAGGCTTATTAATATTGAGGTTATAAGTTGATGATATTAAAGGTATTTTAATGATTATATTCAAGTATTAAGCAAGTGATAAGTTTTCAATTATACTTATGACACTTTGTGACATGATTAGCAATATGCCTATATATTATGAAAGAGTATTAATGTATTAAGTGAGATGTTACAGGTATATAAGCAAGCAATTAAGTAAGGTATTTTTTATTATTCCGAGCCTTTGGTAAGGTTACCAATGAGTAAGATGGGAAAGTAAGAACTTAACATTATTTATGCAAATTATGAAAGCTTAAAAATAAGCTAAATTCATTACTAATGCCTATTATTTTACATGTGAACTTACTAAGCTTTATAAGCTTACCTCTTTCATTTACTCTATTCCAGAGTTTTATCAAACCGGGTTGGAGGTCATCAGAGGTCGTCGGAGATCACTTCACACTTTCGACTATCAAGTTACCAATTGGGTATTTTCATTGAAACATTTTCAATTATGACATGTATAGGGACTTGGCCATTTTGTGTGTATGTCCTTATGATATGGCTAAATAAGAACATGTGTTGATGTTATGGATGCCTAAATGAGGTTTAATGCAAAGAAATTATGAAAGAGTAAAAGTTGGTTATGAAATAGTTTTGGGACAATAGCAGTGATGTGATTTTGAAAAAATCACTAAAAATTGTAGAAATGGAATTGAATGGTGAATAAGATATAGAATTAAAGCTTATTGAGTCTATTTTCATAGGAAAGAGACAGAGTAAAAAAAAGAAGTCTGTATATTGAGATATTTAAACTCTTACGAGACTGGTTCAGAGTGACTTTGTAATCCCCTGTTCCAATTTTAGAATTTCACTAAAAATTGTACAAAAAGAATTATGATGTATAATTTATATGTCTAGATTTATTACTGAGTCTATTTTCATTAGAAACAAATGGAAACATTATTAAAATTCTGTAAAATGGGATAATCAATTTTTAGTGAAGAGAGGTCAGGTCTATTGGACTGCGCAACAGGGGAAATTTTAATGAATAAAATATACTAATTGGCTAAACCAAAAATTTTGAAAAAATTATGGTAACAAGATATATGAGCCTAGTTTCAGGAAAAATGTACGGATTTAAATTTCAAGTTTCATAACTCAAGTTGTAATTAATTTAGTGATTGTTATGTAGGTGGACAGTTTTATTATGAATAGTGAAATAAATTGTTTTGATTTGTGTAAATAATCGAAAAAATTTTAATGTTCCCGGTTTGGTCCTGAACCATTTCAATTGCATGTTTTAGGACCTCGAGGGCCCTTTTTAGGAATATATTGGATGAATGTGAGTGAATTAATTTTAAAAGTAAATTTTTATGCCCCGAATTAGTAAGATAAGTTTGGTAACGCCTCGTGCTCGACTCTGGTGACGGTCTCGGGTAAGGGGTGTTACAAATTTATTTCATGTTGCTATTTAATATGTCCAACCAAATCTATTTGGTTAAATTTTTCCTAGCTTCAGCTGAATTTATGAAGTCTTGAGCTGAATTAATTTGCTTCATTAAATTTGTTCTAGGTACATGCATGGGACGCTATTGAAAGGAGCTGATGATTAATCTTTTCGAAGTGACTATTCATGGAGTTCAATGGACAATGAGCTGAATTAAAGGAACAATTGTTGTTCTCTCTTCTCCAAGCTGGCCATTGAGCTCTCCAAATGACTTTAAAAATGTTAACACAAGCTAGACATTCCTTTCACATTAAAATGTCCATTCGACTGTAGCATTCACACACATAGGCCATCAAATTCGTCCCTTCACACTTGTGGGCTATTGGAGTTCAAGTGTTCACACCATTCGGGCAGCTCATGCTCCAAAACTCCCATTAAGATGTTGCTGCACAGTCAGCTTCTCAAGGAAGGATTAAAGGAGCTCATTTAAGCACTATGGACATCCCTAAGAAGGCTAAATCAGCTTCCAACTCTTTCAAATACATTCAGCTTCATTTCCTTCATCTAGAAGCTATCCAATGGCATTCTAAATAGCTGAATATAGACATGGAATTTATTTGGTTTTGTTCTATAAATATTTAGCTCATTTAATTTTGTAGAGACTTTTGCTCATTGTTTAATGTTTATAACATTTTGTGAGTTTTTCAACTCTCCTATTTCGTTTTAGACTCAACATGACTTATCTAGCTTGCTAGCGGAATCATCCTCTTTCTTTCCAAACTTATCACTCTTAAACCTAGTGTGGCATTCACCTTTATATCGATTGGTTCCTATCTCCATATAGATAGTGGTTTCACGGTCAATCTATCCTTCATTCCACCTTAAGTGACGTATAATTCTTGGGACAACACTTAAACATTGTGTTGGATCATTCTTGTCCTTAAGATCTCCATTCCGTCCACAAATATCAACTTAATTCATTTTCTTCCTTTCTTAGCCAAAAACTTAACGACCTTATTTCTAAACCTCTGTTGAACCATTTTGCAAACCTTCCATCAATTCATTTACTTAGCCAGATTCTCACCATCATTCACTTAGCCATTTGAACCCTTTTATTTCCAAAAACACTTACTTAGTTGAATCCATCCATTACTTAAACTAAAGAACGATACTTCTCCATTTTAACGATTGGGCAACAAATGACTCGAATCATTCCCGAGGTGAGATCGTATCAGAAGATTATTTTAAATAAGGTGTAATGGTTGAAAATTTGTATGAGTATGTAAAATGTAAGTCTGTATTAGTGTTGTAACACCCGAGACCTAGATCCGGTGAATCGAATCGGGTTGAGGGCATTACATTTACTTTTTGTTTGATCAAATATTTGATTCCATAAGAGTATGCTTGCTTAAGTTCATATATGGATCTAAGCAATTTTCAAACTTTATGTTTGTTTCCTTCAGCTATATATCTGGTGGGTTGCATCACATAGATGCTTTTTTCAAAATAGGCATTCAAAAAGGCTGTCTTGACATCCATTTGTTAAATCTCGTAATCGAGATCTACCGTAATGGATAACAATATGCGGATTGAATTGACATGTCTTATAGAACTTCTTATTATATCGTATGATAATACCTACCACGGAGGCCAGTCCAACTATCGTACGATTACAAGACAGTTCTACTTACTTTTAGGAAATCTCCTCAGTGAGGTGCACATGACAATCCTACCTTGGGGGAGTTAAATGCCATGTTGTGACAGCCCTAATTTGACCCTAGTCGAAATGTGGTTTCGGGACCACAAAACCAAGTTATAAAATTTTTTAAATGTTAAATTTTATGTCTATTATATGTGTAATAGCATGTGTGAAATTTTGGTTTATTAATTTTGTCATTTGGTTGTGAAATTAACTAAAAAGGGGCCTATGTGAGAAATTTTAAAAATGTGATGGTTAGATGTTAAGGGGACCGATTAATGCATGGCATTAAAAGTGAGAATTTGCATGTCAATTTGTCCTTTTGAAACTTAATGGCCGGCCAAGGTAATGATAAATTCCACTACATGCATGTTATAATAATATAAAATTAGTTAATGGCATAAATTAATTAAATAAAATAAGAAAATAAGGAAAAGAACAAGTTTATTCATCTTTGTTCATGTTGCCGAAACTTGAAGAGAAAAGAGAAAATAGAAGCTAGACAATTCGGTTACTTTGTGGCTTAGTTAAGCTCAAGAGCCTAGAGAACCAAGGTTGGATAGGGGAAAAGAGAAAGTGGTTGATTAGCCGATCAGCGTCTGTTCAAAAATATTCGAGGTAAGTTTTGAGTAATCAAACCTAGCATATACTTGAAGGTGACATGAAATATTTTAAAATTAGAAGAATTATGACAAATTGTTCTTACTTAAATAAATTTGTTTGTGAAACAAATTGTATAAGGATTGTAGCCGAATGGTTATTAGGAAATTTAAAGTTTAAGAGAGTGCTATGTGCATATGAGCTCGATGTGTTTCCTTATATTAAACCGAATATGTAGTAAATGGTATGTACATGTGTTGGATCGAATAACATTTATGACATGATGTCAAGGTGTATATGATATGCATATCTTTGAATGAAGCAAATGAACTACGATTATGAGATGCTATGAGAAATTTATAAATATGTGAATTGATATGCATGAAACTCAGTGATATGTATTCGGGCCTTCATGCCTAGCAAGCTATATGTCGGTGATATGTATTCGGGCCTTCGTGCCTAGCAGGCTATATGCCAGTGATATGTATTCGGGCCTTCATGCCTAGTAGGCTATATGCCGATGATATGTATTCGGGCCTTCGTGGCTAGCAGGCTATATGCCGATGATATGTTCGGGCTTTGTGCCTAGCAGGCTTTGTGCCGGTGATTAAATTTGGGTTGAAAACCTAGCAGGCTTAATGCCGGTGATTTGAGAAAGTTTAAGATTATGAGAATTCGCGATTAAACTCCAATTGAATATGTTCAATACATTAATTTGGCCAGGTATGTATCATGTACTCGTATGTGAATTTAAATTGGATTGAATTATAAGTATCAAGGTGATGTATATGTGAATGAGTGCTATGTTTACAAATGTGATGGTGATACATTTGGCCAATGTATAATGCTAGTTGGAAGTATGTGATTTAATTATATGTTATGAGTTTTAGTTCACGTGAGATTATATGCTAAATTTGCCTTATGTATATGTGTATATTCGGCCAAGTGGTTAAGTATCTTAAATGATCAGTTGATGATAAGTTTAATTGTTTGCATTGTTTAAAACTTACTAAGCTTATGAAAGCTTACTCTGTTGTTTCGTTTCTCTATTTTATAGATTGTTGATTTTGGCCACCGACTCGGGGATCGTCAGCAACTCGTCACACTATCTATCATTTTGGTATTGTTACCTTTTGGAACTAGTATGGCATGTATAGAGTAGATTGATGTGAACGATATTTTGTATTTGTAAATATTTTAGCCATACGAATATGGCACATATCTTGAATGTCAGTATGAGTTTCAGCTTTTGATCGTTGATTGCGTTGAATGTACTTGCGAATGTTAATGAACCTATGTCCAAGTGAATGTGTAAGTGAAAATTTTAGTTCTGTAATACCTCTTAGCCCCAATCTGGCGATCAGATACGGGTTATGGATGTTACATTTTATTGGTATCAGAGTTACGATTTAGTCAATTCTAGGACTAACGTAGCGCGTGTGAGTCTAGCTATACATGCCATAAAGTGTTAATACGATAGTGTGATGATTTCTGATAGTTGAAATGTATTTTTGTATAGTAATGGAACCCGATCCCGATGGAGCAATAGCTGATGATGTCGAGAGTGTAGTGCCTGCTCCCGCACACGGGACAGCGCCGTTGGACTCTCAACCGAATGTAAGCACTCAGAATGATGAGGCTAGACAAGCCTTCTATAATGTGTTGAATGATTGGTTCAACCAATACATTTGAACAAATACGGCTGTTCCACAACCCCTACTCCCGACTAATACACCCCACTACACCTATGTACCTCTGGTAATTGATAGTTGAGGATGAGGAAACCTCCTGTTGATAGAATTCGAAAGCACGGGGCTACCAAGTTCAAGGCTACGGATAGTGATGATGCCGAGTAGGCTGAATTTTGGTTAGACAACACCATCCGAGTGTTTGATGAACTGTCATGCACACCCAATGAATGCCAAAAATGTGCTCTATCTTTGCTACGCGATTTGCCTACTATTGGTGAAATACATTGGTTTCTATTGTACCGAGAGAGCGGGTTACTTGGGAGTTCTTCCAAACTGAGTTCCGCAAAAAGTATATCAGCCAGAGATTCATCGATCAGAAAAGGATGGAATTTCTTAAGCTTAAACAGGGTTCCATGTTAGTTACTGATTACGAATGCAAATTTGTGAGACTTAGCCGATATGCTCAAGAATTGTTTCCTCGAAAGCTATAATGTGTAAACATTTCGAGGATGGACTGAACAAAGACATAAAACTATTTGTTGGCATTCTTGAAATCAGAGAATTCGTAGTACTAGTCGAGTGAGCTTGTAAAGCCGAAGAACTCAGTAGAGAGAAAAGAAAAGCTGATGATGGAGCTAGAGAGTTCCGTAGGAGATCTTCGAGAAAATCTTTTCCGCAGTCATCGAAGAAATTTCAAGATGATTCAGACTGATCTAGGAATACTTTAGGCTTTTCCAGACGAGACTGTGACCGACCTCCTGTGAGTACACGGGCCACTTCGGTTGCCAGTGTTGGCAATGATCGTTAGGACCGAGCTGAGTGCAAGTATTATGGTAAATGGCATTCGGGAAGTTGTAGATTTCATGATCGCTCTTGTTATAAGTGTGGATCCGCCGACCACTTTATCAAGGATTGTCCGAGATTGTTAGAGTAGAATGTGAACCAGAGTGGGAAACCTAGTGCAACTGCAGCTCGAGATAGACCACCTAAAAATACGAGTAATGCTACCGACGATTAGAGGGGGACTAGAGATACTAAAACCCGATCCAAGGCTCGTGCTCCTGTCAGAGCCTATGCTATACGCGCACGCGAGGATGCTTCTTTGCTAGATGTTATTACCTGTACTTTTACTCTCTTTGACACTGATGTGATTGCTTTGATTGACCCTAGTTCTACTCATTCATATGTATGTGAGACTTTGGCATCCAGTAAGACTCTACCTGTTGAGTCTACTGAGTTTGTGATTCGAGTGTCGAATCCTTTGGGTCGTTATGTACTAATTGACAAAGTGTGTAGGAAGTGTCCCCTGATAATCCAAGGTTCCTGTTTTCTGACTGATTTAATGCTTTTACCGTTTGATGAATTTGATGTTATTCTTAGTATGGATTGGTTGACTGTACATGATGCGGTTGTGAATTGCAAGAGAAAGACTATTGATTTGAGATGTTCGAATGATGAGATAATCCGAGTTGAGTCTACCGATTTGAATGGGTTACCGGCAGTGATATCTTCAATGTTGGCTCAGAAATATGTGAAAAAGGGGTGTGAAGTATATCTTGCATATGTACTAGATAGTAGAGAGTCAGAAAAGAAATTTAAGTCAGTGCTAGTGGTTTGTGAGTATTCGGATGTGTTTCCTGAGGAATTACCGGGTTTGCCGCCTGTGAGAGAGGTTGAATTCAGCATAGAGTTGGTCCCGGGTACGACTACAATTTTGATTGCCCCGTATTGTATGGCTCCAACTGAGTTGAAAGAGTTGAAATCACAGTTGCAAGAATTGACAGACAGAGGTTTTGAACGACCCAGTTTCTTTCCCTGGGGTGCACCAGTTCTATTTGTGAAAAAGAAAGACAGAACTATGAGAATGTGTATTGATTATAGAAATTGAACAAAGTGACTATAAAGAATAAATATCCGTTGCCTCGAACGATGACCTATTTGATTAGTTAAAGGGAGCTTAGTGTTCTCAAAGATCGATCTGCGATCTGGCTATTATCAGTTACGAGTCCGAGACTCAGATGTGCCCAAGACTACTTTCAAAACGAGATACGGACACTATGAGTTCTTAATGATGCCGTTTGGGCTCACTAATGCCCCTGCGATTTTCATGGACTTGATGAACCGGGTGTTCAGACAGTATTTAGATCGATTTGTGGTTATGTTCATAGACAATATCTTGATTTATTCTCGCGACAAGATCGAGCATTCCGAGCACTTGAGACTTGTGCTTCAGATTTTACGTAATAATAAGTTGTTTGTGAAATTCAGTAAATGTGAGTTCTGGTTAAACGAGGTCAGCTTTTTGGGACATGTTGTATCTGCTTCGGGTATTCGAGTCGATCCGAACAAAATTTCAGCTATTCTTGATTGGAAGCCTCTAAGGAATGTTTCTGAAGTTTGGAGCTTTTTAGGACTTACCGGGTACTACAGACATTTTGTGAAAGCTTTCTCGATGATCGCAACACCGTTGATGAAGCTGTTATAGAAAGAAGTCAAATTTGAGTGGTCTGAAAAGTGTCAGAAAAGTTTCGACCAGCTGAAAACTCTTTTGATGGAAGCTCCAGTGTTAGTTCAGCCTGAGTCCGGTAAAGAATTAGTGGTTTATAGTGAAACCTCTTTGAACGGTTTGGGCTGCGTTTTGATGCAAGAGGGTAGAGTTGTCGCGTATGCTTTGAGACAGTTAAAGCCTAACTAGAGAAACTATCCAACTCACGATCTCGAGTTAGCCGCTATTATGTTCACTCTGAAAATTTGGCGTCATTACTTATTTGGAGAGAAATGTCATGTCTACTCTGATCACAAGAGCCTCAAATATTTAATGACTCAGAGAGACTTGAATTTGAGACAAAGATGGTGGCTAGAATTACTGAAAGACTACGAGCTTGTCATTGATTATCATCTGGGAAAAGCTAACGTAGTTGCCGATGCTCTTAGTCTGAAATGATTTTTTGCATTACGAGCGATGAATGTACATTTGTCGGTGTCTGCTACTGATGTGTTGATAGCAGAATTAAAAGCAAAACTAGTCTTAATACGACAAATCTGTGAAGCTCAGAAAACCAATGATGTTTTGGGTGTTAAGCGGGCTCAGTGTGATTCGAGTGTGGATTCAGAGCTTCAAATTGACGATAATGATTGTTTGAGGTTCAAAGATCGATTGTGTATTCCAAGAAATTCAGAACTTGTTTGATTTTGAATGAGGCTCATAGTGGTCGGATGTCAGTTCACCCGGATAGCACGAAAATGTACAATGATCTTAAACGTCAGTACTGGTGGTACGGTATGAAAAAAGACATCTCTGAGTTTGTTTCTAAATGTTTGATATGTCAACAAGTGAAAGTGGAGCATCAGGTGCCTTCGGGATTACTACAGCTTATCATCATACCTGAGTGGAAATGGGATCGAGTCACGATGGGCTTTGTATCTGGTCTATCTTTGACACCGAGCAAGAAAGACTCCATCTGGGTTATTGTTGATAGATTGACGAAGTCAGCTCATTCATCCCTGTTCGTACAGAATTTTCACTTGACAAGCTAGCAGAATTATATGTCTCTCAGATTGTACGTGTGACATCCCTATTTTGACCCTAGTCGGGAAGTGGTTTCGGAACCACAAGACCGAGTTAGAAAAGTATATGAATATTATATCATGTGCTTAGTATATTTGAATTTGCATACTGGATAAAATAATTTGAGAATTTGATTAATGGTATACTTATTTGATTGAAATGGACTTGGTTGAAAAACTTAGAAAATAAGGTGGTTAAATGTTGCATTGGCCGAATGTAATGTCTTGAATTATGGAGTGTTGCATGGCAATCAAACCCTTTTTATTTTGATACACGGTAGTGGTAGCAAATAATATTATTATATGCATTTTATGTTATAAAATCATTAAAGTTAAAATGTTAGTTAATAATATAAACTAATAAAATAGGTGGGTGGTGATAAAAACTATGTTTCCTTGCCCATACTTTTATTTTACCGAAAACACATAGAAAAAGGGAAGAGAAGAAGCCAAGGTTTCGGCTTTAGCTTTTAATCCATTCAAGGTATGTTCTTTTGAAATTTTTCTTGGTAAATATGGAAATTGAAGATGTTGATAGGTCCTTAGCATAGCCCATGTACAAAATTTTGGGATTTTGTTTAGTTAACCATTCGGCCATTGTTGTTAATGAGAGTTTAGATGAAATTTTGATGTTTTGAATGGGACATGGTTGTTTTTATGTTGATTTTGTGAAATTCGGTTAATGGTGTCTTATATTTAGCAAGTACATTCGGTTAAGTGTTAAACCATGAAGTCTTGATGTGTTATGTTAAGTGCCAAGGTAAAAGGGTGGAAGAATGCTTTTTGTTTGGAGAATTATGCATTCGGCTAGGGGTCCATGTTTCCTTAAATGACATATGGATGTTTTGATATTATGCTTCTATACAAGAGTGAATTGCCGTGGCTAGTATGATTTTTTGAACTCAAAATTTTACCTTATATGTGATGTTAATGCCGCATATTAAGTTGAGTAATTAAATTTAGTTTTTAGCTTGATTCTAAATGAATGTACATGATAGATGCCACTTTGAAATCGGATAGAAAGCTTGTCTATGTTTATATTGCCGAATGTGAATTTAAGTAGCATGTTAGTAGTGTTAATGTTTTTAATTTGTGATTAAGAACATGTTGAATATATGCTTTGGTTGTCATGAAATAATCGAATAATGTGGAGTGGTGCCTTTATATTTGCCGAATATAGGATTTGCAAGAAATTAAAGTTTAGCAAATGGGAATTTGTAAGTTAGCTAAAGAATGAAAGAATTGAGTTGAAGGTTATGAAATTTGAAGATAATGCTTAAGTATTAACCTATGTTTTATAATTTGCCGAATGACCACATTAGAAAATGAAATGTGAAATTGATTTATAATTTTTAGATGATTGAAGGAGGAATTGGATGATAAGTAGTAATCGACTAGTGTAGTTATGTGCCTACTTATGGTATTTTGATGTTTTGAATTAGAAAACATATGTGTTATAAAATTCATGTTGGACCGAATGTGTATGTGAGTGTGGGTGTAGCATAGTAAAGATACTTGTACTCCTTATTTTGATTAAGCAAAGTATAGAAAAGTTGATACGTAAGTTGTTTAATTAGCTCAAGAGCTAAGAGAGCCACACTCGGACAAAGGAAAGGCAAAGGTGGTGGAATAGTAGATTCGTAAACAATTATCGACAAACGAGGTAAGTTTTAAATAAATACAGTTAGTATGAAAAGCTAGAAAAGGCATGATAAGATGTTTGAAAATTTAACCACGGCTTAAGGACCTTGTATTATCTAAAATTTTGTGTATGAAATAGTTGAGCAAGAAGCACATAGCCGAAATGAACTCAAATAATAAGCTATGGAAGTGGAATGTTATGTGATCTCTATGTGCATGTGTACCGAATGTCAAACTAAGTTGTTATAATGTGCTATTGTATGAATGAAGCAAAGGAAATATCAGTGTTGTACCCGGGTTAATCCCGAAGGGCCTTCGCGCCAGTGTTGTATTCGGGTTAAGCCCAAAGGGCTTTCGCGCCAGTGTTGTATCCGGGTTAATCCCGAAGGGCTTTCGCGCCAGTTTGTATTCGGGTTAATCCCAAAGGGCGGTCGCGCCAATGTGGTATCCGAGCCAAGTTTCGAAGAGCCTTAGGGCTAGAGTTAAAAATCCGAGCTAAGCTCGAAGACACTCATGATGGAATTATACAAATTCTTGGCCTTAACAATCATAACTAATGAGCTTATTACCTTAAGATAGTCAGGTATGTGCCATATACAAATGATTAACTAGCTTTTGTTGAATTATGATTTATCAAGTGTGGTTTTTGGCTATGTTTTAATGATGTATGAAGGCATGTGGCTTATATAATATCTGTAACATTTCGGTTCTTATAGAAATGTGTTAAGTTGATATTGAGCATGTGAATAAGTTTTAGTTGGAGAGTATAAGTGCATGTGTGTCCGCATTATGAAATAAATTAGCTTGTTATAGAATTGGAGTTGTTCTAATGGGAAGAATGAGTTTGATTGAAATAATGAACTATCTATATGATTCAAGTTTTGTTAAAGGAAAATTGTTTAGCATACACGTATAATAATGGTATTGTAATGCCCTGATTTTCGGGATTTTTCAGGTTTTGTGAATTTTAGTGAAATTTTAAAATTTTGGTGTTCTGAAGGTTGAAAATGTATGTACATGTGTTAGTGGGCCTTTAGAAGGCCCAAGCCTAAGTTAAAACCCGGTAAAATATTAAGTTGGATTTTCAAGTGAAAGGGGACTTGGTTAAGTGGGCCTTTAAGAAAAACCGTGTAAAATATGTCACAAAGGGAGCCTTGGTAGAGTGGCAAGGTGGCGCCACTAAGTCCTAAAAAAGTGGCACCTAAGTGGGTATTCAAGGACAAGGGTTCGAGTTACAAGGTAAGCGTAGTGTTCTTTTTAATTTTTAAGCATGTGCCTAACTTAAGTGAATTTCAGCAAGGGCTTTTAGGGACTTGGGCCGATTGCGTTAGAGAGATTATTAGGGTTATATCTTTTTCTAATTTCTGTCATAAGAATTAGGGTTAGCCACCTTAGGAATTAATCTTCTCTTTTACTGTCAGAAAAGCCGAAACTTGCCTCCCTAGAAAGCTTCTAGCTGATTTCTTCTTCTTTACCTCTACCATTATTTTTTTCACTTTTCTTTTTCCTTTTGATCTCTTCCCTAGCCGAACACCCTACTTACTCAGATCCACTCTTTCTTTTGCTCCCATCCCTCTCAAAACACCCATAGCCGATTGTTTAAAGTGCCAGAAATCCCAAAAACTGCTTTCTTTTACCGAATCTTTTTAAGCCAAATTACCCCTGTTCCTTTCACCTGTTGTGGCCGATTACTACATCCCCTTGAGCCACATCATTGTCAACGCCATCACTCAAACTCATAGCCCAAATCGCCATCTTCTTCTCTAGTTGAAAAGCCAAAATCACCATAGTTTTAGGGGGATAGCCGATTTTGCAAATCTCAGAGATAAGGGTTCTACTAACGTTTAAGGGTCAGATTTACATCAGATCTGCATAGGAATTGAAGAGAAATCGTTGGTAAGTGCTTAATACCTTAGATCTGTACATTATTTCATATTTTGGAAAAGCCGAAAGTCCCTAAAGTTAGGGGGATTGTCGATTTTGACTTTTAGTAATTCAAAGTGGTATTTTTATTCTTTTTGAGTGATAGTTAGCGAGGAAGGTGATCAAGCAAGGAGTTGAAGGCATCGGTATCACCAGATCTAGATCTAGTGCACCTAAATCGTCAGAGGTAAGTTTCCATGGCCATTAAGGGTGTGGCCGAATGTGGTAAGGGATTGTGGCTTTGGTTTTTCGTAGATCTATTGATTAATCGATTAGATATTGGGTTGTAGGAACGGGCGCATAGGAAATCTCATCAGTGGAACTGTAAAACAGGTGTGTGTTTCGAACACCCTTCAATGCTCAAATCGGCAAAAGCCAAAAAGCCGAAATGCCAAAATTCCAATATTTCAAGAGCTTGTGAGCGTGCGAACACTCTCAAGTTGGTAGGAAAAGGTTGGTTTTGGAATCGGCACTGTCAGGCGGGCTGACTGCGGAATTTAGGGTGCTACGGTAAGTTGGGCCTCGGTGGGCCGAATATGGGCCCAATGGGCAATTTGGGCCCAGTTGGGTAAAAATAGGTTTAAAGGCAATAATATGGATTGTAGGCGTAAAAACTATTAAAACAAGATAATGGATTGGAAATTAAGGCTTAAATGGGCCTAATGGGCTAAAATGGCATGGTAGAGCCCATTAGGGGTTTTAGGGCCTAAGTGCTAAAACTGATAAACTAAGTTAAATGAGTTTCTTTAATAACCACTGTAATAGTAAAGGTTGTAATAATAATAAAAACTGTAATAAGAGAACAAAATTACTGAAATACCCTTAGGGTGAGAAATTACTGATTTACCCCTAAGTATAAAATTACCATTATACCCCTAGGGCTAAAATCGACTGTACTGCTTGATATGACTGTTACTGTTACTGTTACTGCATGCCATGATATGTATCTGTTGCATGGGTTGGGTTTTATAATGGAGGAAGTGTGAGTGGCACTGCCACGTTACTGAAAGGGGCTATGCCTCGTACTGTTACTGAAAGGGGCTTTGCCTCGTATACTGGTTATCTGAGCAGCCATGCTGCGACTGTGGTGTGTGGGCTGGGTGGGTCGAGTTATTCCCCACATGGTGTGTTGGCTGGTACGGGTGGTGTGTAGCGGTTGGTGGGTTGAGTAGTCTCCCCAATTAGGTTGCATTCATACTGTTATATTGTACTGTACTATTATGGGCCTATGGGCCAAACTGTTATCTGAATAGGGCTTCGGCCCAGTATCTGTTATAGGGCTCTGGCCCAGTATCTGTAATCTGAATAGGGTTTCGACCCAGTATCTGACTGAGACTGGTTAGGGCTCAGGCCCAGTGGGCTCGAGCCGATGTGGGCTTTGGATGGGTTTTGCACACACTGAGTTTTCCCAAACTCACCATTCTCTTTCCATCCTTGCAGGTGAGCCCTAGATCATGACTTGGTTGCTGGGAGGGATTCAGAGTGGCCACGAAGACTGAACTCGTATTTTAATTAGTTTTATTAATTTAATTACTTTTACTATTGGTTTTACTTTGTTATGGGTTGTAATAAGGCCATTATATCTATTTTTTTTTTGGGACTTTCAACTATTTTATTTCATCCACAATTACACATTGTTTTCGAAAATTAAACAAATGTTTTCTTAACCAACCTGATATTACAAGAGACTAAGTAAGATAATAAGGTTAAAGTGAATCGCTTAACAAATGAATTAGAGATTAAGTTGAATAGTTATTAAAACGGGAATTTCCAAAAGAGTCAAGCACTGCTTTTCAAAACTCACCATCAGACTTAGTAAATAGGGTGGCGTAGGATAGTCTAGGTGATGTAGCACACCGGACATGGCCATAACGTTTGGGCTGGGTTCAGGGTGTTACAGGTATACCTGGCCTTGGTTACTTTTGGCTAAAGAGTAATAAACAAGTATTAGGAATTACTATACCTTAGTCTTTTAAATACATTTTATTGCTTAAAACTCACTAAGCATATGAATGCTTACTCTGTTGTCTTTACACTCTATTTTGTAGATCTTGTTCATTAGCTACGGTCTCGGGAATTCCAGGACTAAAGTCATCCACACTATCACAAACTTCTTTCGATATTTTGTAACTAAACCCTGAAAATGGCATGTATAGGCTTGACATTTTGGTGTTAAACAAATATGATTTTGATGTTGTAATTAAGTTAGCCATGCGAAAATGGCTCACCCGAATACCTTGCTTCCAATCTAAAGTTTTAAATTTGATTAAGTTGTGCGTGAATGGATGTGTATGTTCCCTAATTCGCAAATTAGGCTTGAAATATGTTATATCTTGATGTCTATGTTTTATGAAACATGTGTTGATTGAATGTAATCATTTGGTTGAGGTTCGGTATGATAGTATGCTACGATATGCATGGTTTATAGCATGGTATATTGACCTAATTGAAAAAAAAAGTGGTTTTAAAGTTAATTAGTTTTGTGAGTTCATTGAATCGATGGTGTACGTATAATTATGTTTGTATATGAATAACTTTGACTAAGAAATTCAATAAACTGTTAAGTTATTCCTCATAAATATCAGCGTCATGATTTGTGCGATTGATATTACGTTGTATTAAATGAATGTCATGTAATGCCTCCTAACCCTCCGGCGACAGGTACGGGTTCAGGGGTGTTATATTTTATTGGTATTAGAGCTACGGTTTAGTCGAGTCTTGGACTACCGTAGTAAATATGAGTCTAGCTATACATGCCATTTTATGTTAATGTGATAGTGTGATGACTTCTGACATCTGAAATGTGATTTTTGGTATAGAATGGATCCCAAACCCGATAGAGCCGTAGCAGACGATGTCGAGAGTGTAGCGCCTGCTCCCGCACAAGGGACAACGCCAAATGACTCTCAGCCGGATATCAGTCACCGAGATGATGACACGAGATAAGCCTTTTATACAATGATGAGTGATTGGTTCGCTCAATTCCTGAGATCAAATCTGGCTGTTCCACAACCCCCGCCTCTAAATACTCCGCTCCCAACCTATATGACCCCTCCTATGACCGATCCGGTGAGATCGAGTAGGCCCCCAGTCGATAAAATTAGAAAATATGGGGCTGAAGAGTTCCGGGCTACCCCCAGTGATGATGCCAAACGGGCCGAGTTTTGGCTTGATAACACCATCCGAGTATTCGACGAGTTATCCTGTTCTCTCGAGGAGTGTTTAAAATGTGCGGTATCTCTATTACGCGACTCTACATATTACTGGTGGAATACTCTGGTTTCTGTTGTTCCGAAAGAGCGAGTCACTTGGGAGTTTTTCCAAACCGAGTTTCGTAAGAAATACATCAGTCAGAGATTCATTGACCAGAAACGAAAGGAATTTCTTGAGCTTAAACAAGGTCAGATGTCAGAACTAAATACGAGAGAGAATTCGTGCGACTCAGCCGATATGCTCGCGAGTGTGTATCATTCGAGGCTATCATGTGTAAACGTTTTGAGGACGGATTGAATGAAGATATCAGATTGCTGGTGGGGATTCTGGAAATTAAAGAATTTGTTGTGCTAGTCGAGCGAGCTTGCAAAGCTGAAGAACTCGGTAATGAGAAAAGAAAAGCTGAAGATGGGGCTAGAGAGTTCCGTAAGAGATCTGCAGGAAAGTCTATTCAACAGTCGTACAAAAAGATTAGAGATGACTTGGGCCGATCTAAGAATGCCTCGGGTTTCTCTAGACGTGATCATCATCGACCCCCTGTGAGTTCGCGAGCTACTTCTATTGCTAGCGTTGGCAATGAACGGCGGGACAGATCTGAATGTAAACATTATGGTAAATGGCACCCGGGGAGCTGTAGACATCATGACCGCTCCTGCTTTAGATGTGGATCTACTGATCATTTTATCAAAGACTGTCCGAAAGTGGATGAATGCACTCCTGATCCGAGTCAGAGACCTAGTGGCACGGCTGCACGGGGTAGACCACCACGGCGAGGAGGTAATACTAGTGGTAGTTAGAGAGGGACTAGAGACACTGTAGTCAGATCCGAGGCTCGAGCACCAGCCAGAGCATATGCTATTCGAGCCCGAGAGGAGGCTTCTTCTTCGGATGTCATTACCGGTACTTTTACTCTCTTTAACACTGATGTTATCGCTCTGATTGATCCCGGTTCGACTCATTCATACGTGTGTGAAACCTTAGCCTCTAGTAAGACTCTTCCTGTTGAGTCTACTGAGTTCGTAATTCGAGTGTCGAACCCTTTGGGTCGTTGTGTTCTGGTTGATAAAGTATGCAAGAAATGTCCCCTAATGGTTCAAGATTTCTGTTTTCCGGCCGATTTGATGCTTTTACCCTTCGATGAATTTGACATTATTCTCGAAATGGATTGGTTGACCGTACACGATGCGATAGTGAATTGCAAGCGTAAGACTATTGATTTGCGATGTTCAAATAATGAAATAATCGGAATTGAATCCGCTGATTTAAATGGGCTACCTACCGTAATCACATCCATGTCAGCCCAGAAATACGTGAAAAAGGGTTATGAAGCATATCTAGCCTATGTACTAGACAACAAAGTTTTCGAACGAGAACTTGAGACTGTGCCTCTAGTTTGTGAGTTCTCGGATGTGTTTCCCGAAGAATTACCGGGATTGCTGCCAGTAAGAGAGGTCGAGTTTGGTATAGAGTTGGTTCTGGGTACAACCCCAATTTCGATTGCCCCGTACTGTATGGCACCTACCGAGTTAAAAGAATTGAAATCTCAGTTGCAAGAGTTGACAAACAGAGGTTTCACGCGATCGAGTTTCTCACCCTGGGGTGCGCCGGTTTTGTTTGTGAAAAAGAAGGACGGGACTATGCGAATGTGCATCGACTATCGACAACTGAATAAAGCCACTGTAAAGAATAAGTATCCGTTGCCCCGAATTGACGACTTGTTTGATCAGTTGAAAGAAGCTTCAGTGTTTTCGAAGATTGATTTACGATCCGGTTATTATCAGTTGAGAGTTAGATATTCCAACGTGCCGAAGACCACATTCAGAACGAGGTATGGACACTACGAATTCTTAGTGATGCCGTTTGGGCTCACTAACGCCCCTGTGGTTTTCATGGATTTGATGAATCGGGTGTTTATGCCATATATGGACCGTTTTGTGGTAGTGTTCATCGATGATTTTTTGATTTACTCTCGTGATGAGATCGAGCATGCCGAGCATTTGAGACTTGTACTTCAGACCTTACGTGAAAATCAATTGTATACGAAATTCAGCAAGTGCGAGTTTTGGTTGCGTGAGGTCGGCTTCTTGGGACATATAGTATCTGCTTCAAGTATTCGAGTTGATCCGAACAAAATTTCAGCTATTCTCGACTGGAAGCCCCCTAGAAATGTTTTCGAAGTTCGAAGCTTCTTAGGACTTACCGGTTATTACCGACGGTTTGTCAAAGGTTTCTCGATGATCGCGGTACCGTTAACGAGATTGCTACAAAAAGATGTCAAGTTCGAGTGGTCTGATAACTGTCAGCAAAGTTTCGACCAGCTGAAAACCCTTTTGATGGAAGCTTCCGTGTTAATTCAGCCAAAGTCTGACAAAGAGTTTGTAGTCTATAGTGATGCAAGTCTGAACAGTTTAGGCTACGTTTTGATGCAAGAGGGTCGGGTTGTCGCCTATGCTTCGAGACAGTTGAAGCCTCACGAACGAAGTTATCTGACTCATGATCTTGAATTAGCCGCTATTGTTTTCGCCTTAAAGATTTGGCGACACTACCTGTTCGGTGAGAAATGTCACATTTTCTCAGATCACAAAAGTCTCAAGTATCTGATGACTCAAAGGGATTTAAATTTGAGACAAAGGCGGTGGCTAGAATTGTTAAAAGACTGTGAGCTTGTTATTGATTATCACCCGGGAAAAGCTAATGTAGTTGCAGACGCTCTTAGCCAAAAATCCCAATTTTCCTTGCGAGCTATGAACGTGAAGTTAACGATGTCGGCAGATGATGTGTTGGTAGCCGAATTTAGAGCAAAGCTAGTGTTTGTACGGAAAATTTGTGAGGCTCAGAAAGTTGATGATGACTTGATTGCTAAACGAGCTCAATATATGTCGGGTGAGGATACAGAGTTTCAAATTGATGAAAAAGATTGTTTAAGATTTAGGGACCGATTGTGTGTTTCGAGAAATTCTGAGCTAGTTTCGACGATTTTGAATGAAGCTCATAATAGCCAAATGTTAGTTCATCCAGGTAGCATGAAAATGTATAACGACTTGAAACGACAATATTGGTGGCACGGTATGAAACGAGACATCTCTGAATTCGTAACTAAATGTTTGGTGTGTCCGCAAGTAAAAGCGAAACATCAGGTACCTTCGGGATTACTTCAGCCGATCCTAATACTTGAGTGGAAATGGGATCGAGTTACAATGGATTTTGTATCCGGTTTGCCTCTAACACCGAGCAAGAAAGACTCCATTTGGGTTATTGTTGATAGACTTACAAAGTTAGCTCATTTCATCCCGGTTCGTACGGATTTCTCACTTGATAAGTTAGCGGAATTATACGTCTCCTAAATTGTACGATTGCAAGGAGTGCCGACTTCTATTGTTTCAGACCGAGATCCCCGCTTTACTTCGCGCTTCTGGAAGAAATTACACGAGGCATTGGGTACTAAGCTCCATTTTAGCACCGCATTCCATCCGCAGACTGACGGTCAATCCGAACGGGTTATTCAGATACTCGAGGACATGTTGAGATGTTGCATTCTCGAGTTTAGCGGTTCGTGGGAAAAATATTTGCCCTTAATTGAATTCGCGTATAATAACAGTTTTCAATCGAGTATTCAAATGGCACCCTACGAAGCTCTTTACGGTCGAGTGTGCCGTACACCTTTGTTTTGGACCGAACTTAGTGAGAATAAGATTTTTGGAGTTGACTTAATCAAAGAGCCCGGGCGGAAAATGAAAACGATTCATGATAGTTTGAAAATGGCATCAGACCGACAGAAATTGTACGCAGATCTAAAACGTAAAAATATCGAGTATCAGGTTGGCGATAAAGTGTTTCTGAAGGTCTCACCGTGGAAAAAGATATCCGTTTTGGCCGCAAAGGCAAGTTGAGACCGAGATTCATTACACCGTATGAAATTTCAGAACGTATTGGGCCGGTTGCTTATCGGCTAACTCTGTCCCTTGAACTTGAAAAGATCCACAACGTTTTCCACATTTCGATGCTTCGTCATTATAGATCCGATCCCTTACATGTGATTAGTCCGTCAGAAATCGAAATTCAGTCCAATTTGAGCTACGATGAGGAGCCGATTCGTATTTTAGGTCACGAGGTGAAAGAATTGAGAAATAAAAAGGTTCCATTAGTAAAAGTATTGTCACTCAAGCATGGGATCGAAGAAGCGACTTGGGAGCCCAAGAATGCTATGAAAGAAAGATATCCAAATCTATTTTCTGGCAAGATTTTCGGGGACGAAAATCCCTATAGGGGAGAGTTGTGACAGCCCTATTTTGACCCCAGTCGGGAAGTGGTTTCGGAACCACAAGACCGAGTTAGAAAAGTATATGAATATTATATCATGTGCTTAGTATATTTGAATTTGCATACTTGATAAAATAATTTGAGAATTTGATTAATGGTATACTTATTTGATTGAAATGGACTTGGTTGAAAAACATAGAAAATAAGGTGGTTAAATGTTGCAGTGGCCGAATGTAATATCTTGAATTATGGAGTGTTGCATGGCAATTAAACCCTTTTTATTTTGATACACGATAGTGGTAGCAAATAATATTATTATATGCATTTTATGTTATAAAATCATTAAAGTTAAAATGTTAGTTAATAATATAAACTAATAAAATAGGTGGGTGGTGATAAAAACTATGTTTCCTTGCCCATACTTTTATTTTACCGAAAACACATAGAAAAAGGGAAGAGAAGAAGCCAAGGTTTCGGCTTTAGCTTTTAATCCATTCAAGGTATGTTCTTTTGAAATTTTTCTTGGTAAATATGGAAATTGAAGATGTTGATAGGTCCTTAGCATAGCCCATGTACAAAATTTTGGGATTTTGTTTAGTTAACCATTCGGCAATTGTTGTTAATGAGAGTTTAGATGAAATTTTGATGTTTTGAATGGGACATGGTTGTTTTTATGTTGATTTTGTGAAATTTGGTTAATGGTGTCTTATATTTAGCAAGTACATTCGGTTGAGTGTTAAACCATGAAGTCTTGATGTGTTATGTTAAGTGCCAAGGTAAAAGGGTGGAAGAATGCTTTTTGTTTGGAGAATTATGCATTCGGCTAGGGGTCCATGTTTCCTTAAATGACATATGGATGTTTTGATATTATGCTTCTATACAAGAGTGAATTGCCGTGGCTAGTATGAGTTTTTGAACTCAAAATTTTACCTTATATGTGATGTTAATGCCGCATATTAAGTTGAGTAATTAAATTTAGTTTTTAGCTTGATTCTAAATGAATGTACATGATAGATGCCACTTTGAAATCGGATAGAAAGCTTGTCTACGTTTATATTGCCGAATGTGAATTTAAGTAGCATGTTAGTAGTGTTAATGTTTTTATTTTGTGATTAAGAACATGTTGAATATGTCCTTTGGTTGTCATGAAATAATCGACTAATGTAGAGTGGTGCCTTTATATTTGCCGAATATAGGATTTGTAAGAAATTAAAGTTTAGCAAATGGGAATTTGTAAGTTAGCTAAGGAATGAAAGAATTGCGTTGAAGGTTATGAAATTTGGAAATAATGCTTAAGTATTAACCTATGTTTTATGATTTGCCGAATGACCACACTAGAAAATGAAATCTGAAATTGATTTATAATTTTTAGATGATTGAAGGAGGAATTAGATGATAAGTAGTAATCGATTAGTGTAGTTATGTGCCTACTTATGGTATTTTGATGTTTTGAATTAGAAAACATATGTATTATAAAATTCATGTTGGACCGAATGTGTATGTGAGTGTGGGTGTAGCATAGTAAAAATACTTGTACTCCTTGTTTTGATTAAGCAAAGTATAGAAAAGTTGATACTTAAATTGTTTAATTAGCTCAAGAGCTAAGAGAGCCACACTCGGACAAAGGAAAGGCAAAGGTGGTGGAATAGTAGATTCGTAAACAATTATCGACCAACGAGGTAAGTTTTAAATAAATACAGTTAGAATGAAAAGCTAGAAAAGGCATGACAAGATGTTTGAAAATTTAACCACAGCTTAAGGACCTTGTATTATCTAAAATTTTGTGTATGAAATAGTTGAGTAAGAAGCACATAGCCGAAATGAACTCAAATAATAAGCTATGGAAGTGGAATGTTATGTGATCTCTATGTGCATGTGTACCGAATGTCAAACTGAGTTGTTATAATGTGCTATTGTATGAATGAAGCAAAGGAAATATCAATGTTGTACCCGGCTTAATCCCAAAGGGCCTTTGCGCCAGTGTTGTATCCGGGTTAATCCCCAAGGGCTTTCGCACCAGTGTTGTACCCGGGTTAATCCCGAAGGGCTTTTGCGCCAGTGTTGTATCCGGGTTAATCCCAAAGGGCCTTCAAGCCAATGTGGTATCTGGGCCAAGTTTCGAAGAGCCTTAGGGCTAGAGTTAAAAATCCGAGCTAAACTCGAAGACACTCGTGATGGAATTATACAAATTCTTGGCCTTAACAATCGTAACTAATGAGCTTATTACCTTAAGATAGTCAGGTATGTGCCATATACAAATGATTAACTAGCTTTTGTTGAATTATGATTTATCAAGTATGTATTTTGTTTCTGGCTATGTTTTAATGATGTATGAAGGCATGTGGCTTATATAATATATGTAACAATTCGGTTCTTATGGAAATGTGTTAAGTTGATATTGAGCTTGTGAATAAGTTTTAGTTGGAGAGTGTAAGTGCATGTGTGTCCGCATTATGAAATAAATTAGCTCGTTATAGAATTGGAGTTATTCTAATGGGAAGAATGAGTTTGATTGGAATAATGAACTATCTATATGATTTAAGTTTTGTTAAAGGAAAATTGTTTAGCATACACGTATAATAATGGTATACTTGGCCTTGGTTAGTTTCGGCTAAAGAGTAATAAACAAGCATTGGGAATTACTATACCTTAGTCTTTTAAATACATTTTATTGCTTAAAACTTACTAAGCATATGAATGCTTGCTCTGTTGTCTTTACACTCTATTTTGTAGATCTTGTTCATTAGCTACGGTTTCGGGAATTCCAGGACTGAAGTCATCCATACTATCACAAACTTCTTTCAGTATTTTGTAACTAAACCCTGAAAATGGCATGTATAGGCTTGACATTTTGGTGTTAAACAAATATGTTTTTGATGTTGTAATTAAGTTAGCCATGCGAAAATGGCTCACCCGAATACCTTGCTTCCAATCTAAAGTTTTAAATTTGATTAAGTTGTGCGTGAATGGATGTGTATGTTCCCTAATTCGCGAATTAGGCTTGAAATATGTTATATCTTGATGTCTATGTTTTATGAAACATGTGTTGATTGAATGTAATCATTTGGTTGAGGTTCGGTATGATAGTATGCTACGATATGCATGGTTTATAGCATGGTATATTGACCTAATTGAAAAAAAAAAGTGGTTTTAAAGTTAATTAGTTGTGTGAGTTCATTGAATCGATGGTGTACGTATGATTATGTTTGTATATGAATAACTTTGACTTAGAAATTCAATAAACTGTTAAGTTATTCCTCATAAATATCAGCGTCATGATTTGTGCGATTGATATTACGTTGTATTAAATGAATGTCATGTAATGCCTCCTAACCGTCCGTCGACGGGTACGGGTTTAGGGGTGTTACAGTACGATTACACGGAGTGCCTGCTTCTATTGTTTCGGATAAAGACTCCAAAGTTACATCGCGATTTTGGAAGAAATTGCAAGATGCATTGGGCACCAGGTCTCATTTTAGCACAGCTTTCCATCCCCAGACAGACGGTCAATCTGAGCGAGTTATTCAGATGCTCGAGGATATGTTGAGATGTTGCATTCTTGAGTTTAGTGGCTTGTGGCAGAGATATTTACCTTTGATTGAATTCGCCTACAATAATAGTTTTCAATCGAGTATCAAGATGGCACCTTATGAGGCTTTGTACGGTCGTAAATGCCTACACCATTGTTTTGGATAGAGATTAGTGAAAATAAGATCTTCGGGGTTGATTTAATTAAAGATGCCAGACAGAAAGTAAAAGTGATCCGTGAAAGTCTTAAAGCAGCGTCAGATCGTCAGAAATCGTATGCAAATTTGAAACGGAAAGACATTGAGTATCAAGTCGGAGACAAAGTGTTTCTTAAAGTTTCACCTTGGAAAAATGTGCTCAGATTTGGCTGTAAAGGCAAGTTGAGTCCGATGTTCATCGAACCGTATGAGATATCAGAACAAGTTGGGCCAGTAGCGTACAGATTGATTTTGCCCCCTGAACTTGAACAGATTCACAATGTTTTTCATGTCTTGATGCTTCAACGTTATAGATCCGACCCTTCGCATGTGATTAGTCCATCTGATATTGAAATCTGATCTGATTTGAGTTACGAAGAGGAACCAGCTCGAATTTTAGCTCACGAGGTGAAAAAATTGCAGAATAAGAGAATTTCATTAGTAAAAGTGTTGTGGGACAAGAACGGGGTGGAAGAAGCTACTTGGGAACTCGAGGACTCTATGAAAGAACGATACCCTAATTTATTCGCTGGTAAGATTTTCGGGGATGAAAATTCCTAGGTGGGGGAGAGTTGTGACAGCCCTAATCTGACCCTAGTCGGAATGTGGTTTTGGGACCACAAAATCGAGTTATAAAATTTATTAAATGTTAAATTCCATGTCTATTATATGTGCAATAGCATGTGTGAAATTTTGGTTTATTAATTTTGTCATTTGGTTGTGAAATTAACTAAAAAGGGGCCTATGTGAGAAATTTTAAAAATGTGATGATTAGATGTTAAGGGGACCGATTAATGCATGGCATTAAAAGTGAGGATTTACATGTCAATTTGCCCTTTTGAAACTTAATGGCTGGCCAAGGTAATGATAAATTCCACTACATGCTTGTTATAATAATATTAAATTAGTTAATAGCATAAATTAATTAAATAAAATAAGAAAATAAGGAAAAGAACGAAGTTTATTCATCTTTGTTCATGTTGCCGTAACTTGAAGAGAAAAGAGAAAATAGAAGCTAGATAGTTCGGTTAATTTGTGGCTTAGTTAACCTCAAGAGCCTAGAGAACCAAGGTTGGATAGGGGAAAAGAGAAAGTGGTTGATTAGCCGATCAACATCTGATCAAAAATATTCAAGGTAAGTTTTGAGTAATCAAACCTAGCATACATTTGAAGGTGACATGAAATATTTTAAAATTAGAAGAATTATGACATATTGTTCTTACTTAAATAAGTTTGTTTGTGAAACAAATTGTACAAGGGTTGTAGCCGAATGGTTATTAGGAAATTTAAAGTTTAAGAGAGTGCTATGTGCATATGAGCTCGATGTGTTTCCTTATATTAAACCGAATGTGTAGTAAATGGTATATACATGTGTTGGATCGAATAACATTTATGACATGATGTCAAGGTGTTTATGATATGCATATCTTTGAATGAAGCAAATGAACTACAATTATGAGATGCTATGAGAAATTTATAAACATGTGAATTGATATGCATGAAACTCAGTGATATGTATTCGAGCCTTCGTGCCTAGTAGGCTATATGCCGGTGATATGTATTCGGGCCTTCGTGCCTAGTAGGCTATTGTCGGTGATATGTTTGGGCTTTGTGCCTAGCGGGCTTTGTGCTGGTGATCAAATTCAGGTTGAAAACCTAGCAGGCTTAATGCCGGTGCTTTGAGCAAAGTTTAAGATTATGAGAATTCACGATTAAACTCCAATTGAATATGTTCAATACATTAATTCGGCCAGGTATGTATCATGTACTCGTATGTGAATTTAAATTGGATTGAATTATAAGTATCAAGGTGATGTATATGTGAATGAGTGCTATGTTTACAAATGTGATGGTGATACATTCGGCCAATGTATAATGCTATTTGGAAGTATGTGATTTAATTATATGTTATGAGTTTTAGTTCAAGTGAGATTATATGCTAAATTTGCCTTATGTATATGTGTATATTCGGCCAAGTGGTTAAGTATCTTAAATGATCAGTTGATGATAAGTTTAATTGTTTGCATTGTTTAAAACTTACTAAGCTTATGAAAGCTTACTCTGTTGTTTCGTTTCTCTGTTTTATAGATTGTTGATTTTGGCCACCGACTCAGGGATCGTCAGCAACTCGTCACACTATCTATCATTTTGGTATTGTTACCTTTTGGAACTAGTATGGCATGTATAGAGTAGACTGATGTGAACGATATTTTGTATTTGTAAATATTTTAGCCATACGAATATGGCACATATCTTGAATGTCAGTATGAGTTTCAGCTTTTGATCGTTGATTGCGTTGAATGTACTTGTGAATGTTAATGAACCTAAGTCTAAGTGAATGTGTAAGTGAAAATTTTAGTTCTGTAATACCTCTTAGCCCCAATCCGGCGATCGGATATGGGTTATGGGTGTTACACATGTCATCACAAAAGACCATTGATGGAGGTCGTAGGTCTTCTTTAAAGACTTTCTCCCACTCAATATTTTAAAAATATGCAAGGTTTTTAATGTCCAGTTTCAATCATGAATCATCAATGCATGACAAGTACATGTGGCATTCTTCCCTAAACTATATGGCATGCATATTATACATACTGATGTACATTTGCTATCAAATAAATATAATCATGCTTATCACATATCTATAAAAGCTTAAAAATTTAAATGACCCTGTGTTGGGAAATGTGTCCATATTGTAGTAAACATGTAACTGTTTTTTTTTATGTATTTGAACAATGAATAAATAGATAAAGTTGCACATTTCACTATTATATCTTTTTTGTTTTTTTTTTCATGTTTTGCATACATAGCTAAATTGTGACAAGCAAATATTAGCTCATTAATTGTCTAAGTCAAACTTATAATAAGTGGCATTGTAAGAACGTTTACATTGGAAGAAATACAACTTACCTTAATAGATAATGTAAATGAGTCTGTAATCCCATAAAAGAATCAAAGCGAGCATTTGATTTAATTACTTAGAAAGATTATTATGTTGTTTATAATTCCAATTAGGGAGATAACTAGTCTTGGCTATCAAAGTAGTTGACTCCAAGAGTAGAGACATAGATGTACTCATTGGGATAATGATATATTAGACTAGGCCCAAGTTCAATTAATTTTGAATCTATTTGTGAATTGGTTCACTTGTGATGTCCATTGTGTGACTCACTTAAATCATGAGTTAGTCATTGACCATGCGTATGTAACTTATGTACTTTGATATAAGTCAAGGCTTATGCTATAAAGATGATCGAGCCGATAACTAGTATTTTGGGCATATGACTTATGTATGGCATGGCTTTACTAGCAATAGATGGAATTCATAGCTCGATTAAAGAGTTAATGATATCCTCTTATTGGCATTGTATGGATTGATAAATATGGAATGTGACCACTGGTTGCTTGTTCTCAAACAAGCAATTTATCATAATCATTAGTTGACAATGATCATATTAGTCACTAAAAAGACACAATGGTGACAATGAGAGAAAATAGGATTGTATTGAGTGAACGGATTTAAATGAAAGGAATCAAGGATATCATATGAAAGTAACACACACATGATGAGGTCATTAGACAAAGTAGTTGGATGAATTTCTTTCGTATATAGTATACAATAGGAAGTTTTGGTACTTATTGTGGACCGACTCCATGATTAAGTAAATTGTGAATAGAATGCTGCTTCTGGACATAATTGCAATTACCCGAGCCTAATTGTATATGTCTAATTGGTCCCCTTACTAGTTCAACAAAATCTTGATCAAACTGCATTTGAATTAGAAGAAAATTCTACGACTTTGGAAATAATTTAATTGAGTCAATATATGCAATGTGGAATTAAATTAGGTATTCGTGAGAATTTGTTCAACTAGAGAATTTAATTAAAGAATTTTCTTGAAAAATTAATTTAGAAAATCTCAGTGATTTTTGGAAAAATTTATCAAATAAAATTAAATTAATCAAATTAATTAAAATAAATACGATATTTTTGAAATTCATTTTCAAGTCAGATAATTGGCCCAATTGAACTTGAAAATTAGACCCGAGATAAAAAATTGGACTCGAGAACCAAAAACCAAATGTGAGACCCAAAATTGGTTGTGTAATAGCTGATTTAGGGCCAAGTAGGAACAATGGTTTTGGGATCATGAATCTGAAGTAGAAAAATTTATTGTGATAAATTTTTAAGGCTTATAGTATGATTGAATGCATATGTGAAACTTTCATTATGAAATTTTATCGATAAAGGGTCCAATTTGACTATTAGGACTAAATTACAAAAAGTGCAAAATATGAGTTCTAGAAGCTTTGAGTGTTTATTTGTTATGATTTTTAAATTAGAAGTCATTATTTAGTAATTATACTATTATATCTCGTGATGAACAAAAATGGACATGGAAGGGTAAAATTTCAAAGAAAGGCTTTAAGGACATTTTGGTCATTGGGTTAATAAAATAATAAAAAGGGAAAATAAAGTCAAAATTTGTCCATCTTCTCCATGCCATAGTCGAATTTTGGAAGGGAAGCCATAGCTAGGGTTTATTCAACTTCCAAGCTTGATAGTAAGTGCATCCTAGCCACGTTTTTAATGCTCTTTACGTTTTTGAAGTCGTTATCACCCGATTTACCTATTTCCACCATTATTTTGAAATAGGTTCTTGTTTAAAAATTTACAATGTGTGACATGCATGTATTTTGATGTCTAATGGTAGAAAATGAAATTTTGGTGTTAGATAAATGACATTTACTAGGTGATTTTCAGTAAAAATGTTAAAAAGGACCTTTTTGCAAAAGTTGTAAAATGTGTGTGGAAATGTAACACCCCAAACCCGGCCCAGACGTTATGGCCCAATACGGTGATGTCACATTGAAGGGTTACTTTCAATAACGGTTTTGTTACTAAGGACTTAGTTCGAAACGAAGTAAGCTTGGTAGGAATTTACTTAGTTAAAAACCCAAGAATTTAATTAGATAAATATAAAAAACGTGTTTATTAAATAAAACAATAACTAAATAAATCCCAAGTAAATAGTGAAATCAGAGTTACATAGCCTTATTACATCATAGTGAAGATTGAAAATAATTATCATAAAACACTTAATAAAACTATATTTAAAATTCCTAAGAAACTTGTAGTGTAGCTATCTCCGAGTCCTCTCCCGCATCGAGCCGTCTACGGTGCGTCACCTGAAATATTAATAATAAGGGCGTGAGTTTCGAAACTTAGTGTGTACAATCCTTGGCAATCAAAGCAATATGCAATTATCACATTGAGCCTAAGCCCTAACAATATCGGTGGTCTGGGCCTTAGCCCACATTGACCTCATATCATATTAGAATTACATGTATGCAAATGACCCATCCCAAATCCAACCCTGCACTCCCCCTTCCAGCCCTACACTCCTATAGGGATATAAATATCAACCCACATCCCTACAGTCCAACGGTAGCACACATAGTGGTACTACTCACATTGCAGCAAGGCTGCTGAATATATACGGTGTAGTAACGCTACTCGGTGGCTTAAAAGCCTACGGTGGATCCACGGTCATCAAGCGACTATGCGATCCTCAAATCACTTCCTTCGTATCATCAAAACCCACCCAAGTGCAACATACAATTCATGAATGCATCATACACATTTTCACACATTTCCACATATTAAGCACTTAGGGGTATTTTGGTCATTTCACTACCCAGGGGTATTTTTGTAAATCTACCCTACAAGGGTATTTTGGTATTCCTACCCTACGAGGGTGTATCAGTAGTTCTTCCTTATAGGGATTTTCATAATTCTACCTTAGGAGGGTATTTTCGTAATTCGACCTTAGGAGGGTATTTTCATAATTTTAGCTTAGGAGGGTATTTTCGTAATTCTTTAACGGTACGAATTTTAATTATGGATTTTGGCCAATCAACAAGTCCTCGCGGCTAAGGTGAACAGATACTATGCACTAGGTAGGATTCAAGAGAAGAGGAGGTGGGTCACTCGGACCGCTTAAGTACGAGGCTCTTCTATGATCCAATCCTAGATATGCATATGTCGGTTGCCACACCTTAGTCTATTGACTTGTCCAGAGACAGGTTTATTACTTGGTTAAGGTTTAGGAAATTTGAGAGTCATTTAACTAGGCCTAAGGTCAATTAAACCCTAACATGCATTCCTACAACCCCATAAAGCCGAATCATGCTTATTAAGCCCAATCATAATCCAATCATACAATTCATGCATATCATTTCATCATAGAATTTCATATTGCAATTCTGCCAAATTGGGCCCACAAATTTGGCAGGCTCATACGGGACTTCGGGATTTCAGCTTTTTTCATTTTGCCTGTGTGTAGTGTTTGTACACACCTGATTGACGACCCGCACTACACTATCCTCAGCCTTGTCTTACAATCAAAACTACTTTCGAATCAATACATACCTTACTATAACTTATTCAAATCTCGAAGCATTACCGTAGCTTTACCATGCACCTTCAGCTTTTCTAGCCTTTCCTTAGCTACCGTTTTGAGATCTGTGTTAACCGAATCGTTAAAGACTAGAACTAAGTGACTAGTATCCATTTAAGTCACCTTTCAACCGAACAGAGGCTATTCGGCCATATAACCAAGAATTAAGATCACTTACCCCAAAAACCAGAATGGATGAATAGCCACTGACGAGAGTCGGCGTTTAAAGCTTGAGAAGAAAAGGATGCTAGCAGTTGATTGCCGTGGAGGAAGTTATTAGTGAGTTCGGCAATGGTGTAGGCCTCAGTGGGATATTTGGCTTTTTAGCAGAAGAAGGGAGTCACTAGGGGTTTCCGCTTTTAAAAGATGAGAAACAAGAAATCGGTAATGGGAGAAAACTATGAGTATTCGGTTCTCTTTTTAAGAAAAAGAAAGGAACTACTAAGGGTTTCGGCAAAACAATGGATGGCTAAATGGCAAAGGGAAAATTCGGCAAAGATGGAACAAATGGGGAGAAGAAGAATTCGGCAAGAGAAAGGGAGAAAAAGAAACTATAGCAAAGTAAAGAAAACCCTACTATGAAATTCGGCACTCTTTAAATAGCTAATAGCCAAACCTAGCCCTCCCTAAAGTCTAATTTGGCACCATCACTTCTTCTCTTTAATCTCCTATTTTCTCTTCTTATCTATACCTTAAAATTCTCTCCTGAACACTCCCTATCAAAGTCCACCCTAACGCCAGTACCTTGTTTCCCTACTGCAAAAATAAAACCTTTCAAAATAAACTCTCCAAGCCTCGAACCTTGGACCTCTCCTACTGCTTGTGAAACCACCCTTACTCTCAAGTGGCGCTACTTTGCCACTGAGCCACAGGCCCAACTGTGATCCATTTCCCTTTCTATTTTCTTAAGAGACCTTCCTCCATCCACTAGGGTTTCCTTAAAGCAAAAATTTTAAAAAAATAAAATTTTATCCTAAGGTTCTCCCTATTCCTAAAGCTTCAAATAACCTACATACACTCTACAATTAATATTCCAACACTGCTAACTGCCGAGGTCAACCTCAAAGCACAAAAGATAGGGTTTCGGGATTTGGGGCGTTATAGGAAATATGGGAATAAATGAAAAATATTGGCTGCTATAAGTGTGTATAAGATTCAGCTAGGCTTGGGTTTTGAGAAAAATGAACACTTTTCATTTTACGAGCCTAGGGACTAAAATGTAAATAGTGAAAAATTAGGGGCAAAAATGTAATTTTACATTAATATGATTTTTGGACTGAATTGAATAGTGTGATAATTAAATGAGCTAAATTTGTTATTATAGATCAAGAAAGATGAGTATCTGACCTAGATCGCCGAAAGAACAAGGTTGTGGACTAAATTGCAATATTTGCTAATTTTGTACCGAGGTAAGCTTGTATGTAAATAATGCACCGTTAAATTATGTTTAAATACTTTATTGTTGCATGAATTGTGTAATTGACCTATCGGATGTATTTGACTAAGTTTCGATAAGTGAGAAATCTCAGTTGAACCTTAGGAATAGAATAGGATACGAATAACATGTCTCTAGGAACCTATGTGTGATTATGTGATTCCAGGTGCTGGTCTTGTACGTCTACTAGTGGCTAGGTACTCCTGCATATGTTGCAGATACCTGTCAGCTTGTGTGAGCAGCACTGAGTAGCTACGTCCTAACCATCAGCTTGTGTGAGCAGACTCGTGACTAGCTCGAGAATGAGCATATATGTGAAATCTGATAAGAGGTAACTTTGGCTACATATATGTGGCACGTATGTGCAAGCCTTTCGAGTATCCGTTAGTATTCCAAGTGTTCAACAGCAAATAACAAAGATATGAAAATATGTGCTTGTGTGATAATATTGTATAGGTATGTACGTGAAATTCATAAGTATGAATATTATAAGTGATAAATTTTCGGTAAGGTTGTGATTGAGTAAGTTATTGCTATGTGGCTTTAATGGTGAGTAACTTACCTTTCGCTCGAAGAATTGCATGTTAATTTGCATGGTTAAGATGTTTATTATTTGCATATAAACTTACTAAGCTACATAGCTTATCCCTCTTTTCTTTCCATTATTTTATAATGTCACCAACCTAGCTCGGGGATTGGGAATCGTCGGAGTTCGCCTCACACTATCAAGGCTTTATAGTGAACAGAATGCCTAGTATAGAGCACACGAGTAGAGACATAGGCGTGTGTCTCAGCCATGTGGACAGCATAGCCTTGGACATGGGCGTGTGCCAAGGGCGTGTGAAGCCTGTACCTATTTTGCGAGAATTTAATTTGTCACACGGCCTAGCACATGGGCGTGTGGCTTGACCGTATGGGCGTGTGAGACCACATGGCCTGCCCACACGGGCATGTCCCATAACCACATGGGCGTGTGACCCCTGTGTTCTAACACTCCTTACCCGTGTCCAATGTCAAAACAGGGCACGAGGCATTACCAGATAATAACACATATAACCGATTATTTCCAAGTCACAAATTTCCATTCAAATTTAAAACCTTTCATTCATAATCATATTGTCCTTATTACGGGCTTACGAGGCCCAAAACGTACTATGGAATCAATTCGGGACCAAACCAAGAACTTTCGAACATTTTAGAAAATTTGATGCAAAACAGGGCACACGCTCGTATGGTTTAGGGAAACACCCGTGTGGGCAAGCCTTGTGGTCACACACGCCCATGTCCACAACCCGTGTGAATTTATTTTTCTTTTTGAATCTACAGGGGTTCTCAGACAGTCGAGCACACGCCCGTGTCCTAGGCCGTGTCCTTCACACAGTTGAGACACACGCTTGTGTCTCTGCCTATGTGCAAAAACATGGACATTCTGTTTATGACCTCAGCTTGCAAATTAGGTTACACGGTCAAGGCACACGCCCATGTGTTAGCCCGTGTGACGTACTCAATTTTTCGCAAATTGCATGCAGGGGACACACGGCCAAACTACACGCCCATAGGGTAGACCGTGTGTCACACACGGCCTAGACACACGCCCGTGTGTCTACCCGTGTGGACAAATATAAGGCTATTTACCAAGCCTTTTGCCACCTTGAAATTCAACCACATTTATACCAATTTCAACAACACTTCACATGGCATAAACCCGCATCAAAATATCCCAAAATCCACATATTCACAACTCATTCTCATCTCAAGCACATTGCCCAATCATCATGCATATACACAACCATTTACTCAGCACATTTTCCATACACAAATTTTATACTATCATACATTCCCACATAGGCAAGCAACTTATTCATGAAAAACCTAATCATAGACTTATAACACAATCAATATTAGCCACATCTCGTGGTCTGATACAAAATGTAGTACCAAGTAAATTAGGCTCACATATTTGACCATACAACTATGACACTTACAAAATAGCCAAGTCCCTATACATGCCATCATTCAAAAGATTCATTTCACTATACCAAAAAGTGTGGATAGTGTGGGTGATCCTCCGACGATCTCCATATGCTGAGTTGGCTTGGTGACACTATAGAACAAGGGAAAAAGAAAATGGGTAAGCTTTAAGCTTAGTAAGTCTATATGCAAACAATAAACATCTTACTAAAACTTATCAATCAAGAACATAGCATACTAAGTATGAACAAATCAAGCCCTTACAAATGCACTTACTCGTTTTACACCTTGCAAAATTCACACTCATATCATACACATTGCTCACGAATACATGCACTTATTATCCTGCACTTTTCACCACATCATCACGTAAAATGTCACTTACTTAACTTTCCTGATGAACACTTCGGAAATGATAATGGATACGCGATGGTTTGGCACACAACCCATCATTCATAACAATTACTCGGTGGTATCCCACACAGCCCGCCATTAATAACAACTACTCGGTGGTATCGCACACAGCCCACCATTAATAACAATTGATCGGTGGTATCACACACAGCCAACCATTAATAACAAATGATCAGTGGTATCACACACAGCCTACCATTAATAACAAGTGATCGATGGTATCACACACAGCCCACCATTAATAACAAATTCACATGTTTCTTCAGTATCCTTTTCTATTCCGAATGTTCATCCGGGAATTTACTCACTTTTCATCATGTCAACATATATTGATAGTATTCACCCACAATTTGCATAAGACACCATCATATACAAATATAAATAAAAATGATGTATCATTTACATATAAACTTACCTCGATACAAAGTATGACAATTTGCAATTTAGTCCAAAACCTTGCCTTTGCCTCGGTCAAGGTCGATTCCACGTTCTTCTTGATCTATAATGACATATTTAGCTCATTTAAGACACACATTACTCAATTTAGTCCAAAATCATTCTATGGTAAATTTTACAATTTAGCTCCTAACTTTCTCAATTTTTACACTTTAATCCCTAGGCTCGTAGAATGAAATGTGCTCATTTTTCACACAACCAAGCCTAGTCGATTCATATTCCCTCTTATAGCAGCCCACAATTTCCACTATTTTGCATTCTACACACACATTATTTCATCTTTTTACAAATAAGTCCTTTTTATCAATTTCACCAAAAATCATCTAGTAAAAGATGTTCACCACACTTCAAACTTTCATATTCTACCACTAGACATCAAAATACATGTATGTCATCCATGGGTAAAATTGTAAACATAAATCCTAGCTTGAAATAATGGTAGAACTAGCTAGATCAAGTTACGATAATTTCAAAAATACGAAGAGCATAAAAAATAGGGCTAGGAGATCCTTACAATTAAGCTTGAAAAAGAAAGAAACCCTAGCTATGGAGTCCTTCAAAGTTTTGGCCAAGGAGGAAGAAAGATGGACTAAATTTTGGCTTATTTTCCCTTTTTATTTCTTGTATTAACCAAATAACCAAAATGCCCCTCATTAACCCTTTTGGTATTTTATCCTTCCTTGCTAATTACCACAAAAAGACCTCTAATTTAGAAACTCATTTCAATCAAGTACCTTTATGGATTAGAACACATATTTTTCACCAGTTGCAATTTATTCCAACTTATCAAATTGGACATCCAAACAATAAAATTTCTCAATCAAAATTTCACACAAACATTCAATCACCTAATAAACATTAAAAATCCATCGGAATAAATATTTTAACCTCTGATGCATGGTTTTGAAACCACTGTTCCATTTAAGCCCTAACTCGAGCTGTCACAACTCTCCCCCTTTAGGGATTTTTGTCCCCAAAAATCTTTCTAGTAAAAAGGTTTGGGTACTATTTCCTCATGGCTTCTTTCGGTTCCCATATAGCCTCTTCCACTCCGTTTGCCACAACACTTTCACTAAGGCTATACTTTTATTTCTCAACTGTTTAACCTCTCGGGCCAAAATCTTAAGTGGTTCCTCATCGTGTGTCATGTCCGGCCGTATCTCAATTTCCGTTGGAGAAATCACATGTGAAGGATCTGAACACTATCGTATTAACATCGATACATGAAACACATTGTGTATCTTTTCCAACTCACCTTGTAAAGCTAACCGGTATGCCATTGGTCCAATCCTCGCAATGACCTCATATGGCCCAATAAAACATAGACTTAATTTTCCCTTTCAACCAAATCTTAATGTTTTCTTCCACAGAGATACTTTCAGAAACATTTTATCACCCACTTGGAATTCAATCTCTTTTCTTTTCAAATCCGCATACAACTTTTGTTGATCCGAAGTAGCTTTCAAAAAACCACGGATGATCTTCACTTTCTCTTCAGTTTCTTTAATCAAATTGACACCATGAATATGCTTCTCACTTAATTCAGTCCAATACAAGGGAGTCTGACACTTGCGGCCATACAATTCCTCGTACAGTGCCATCTGAATACTCAACTGATAACTGTTGTTGTAGCCAAATTCAACCAAAGGTAGATATTTTTCCTAACTGCCTTCAAACTCTAAAGCACAACATCTTAGCATGTCTTCAAGAACTTGAATTACTCTTTTGAATTGTCCATCTGTTTACGGATGGAATGCGGTACTAAAATTCAATTTCGTACCTAAGGCTTCTTGCAAATTTTTCCAAAATCTCGAGGTAAACCTTGGATCTCTATCTGAAATAATAGACATAGGCACTCCGTGTAATCTCACAATTTAAGCAATATACAATTTAGCCAACTTATCAAGTGAGTAGTCAACACGTACCAGTATAAAGTGGGTCGATTTTGTCAATTTATCAACAATAACCCACACAACATCTCTCTTTTTTGGAGTCAAAGGCGAACCTATCACGAAGTCCCTTGTGATTCGGTCCCACTTCCACTCGGGAACCATCATTGGTTGAAGTAAACCCGAAGGCACCTAATGCTCAGCTTTCACTTGTTGGCAAGTTAGACATTTTGTCACAAACTTAGAAATGTCTCTTTTCATATCCGGCTACCAATACAACGTTTTTAAGTCGTTATACATTTTTGTAATGCCTGAATGTACTAACAAACAACCACTGTGTGCCTCGTATAAAATTTTTCGAATCAACTCATCATCTTTTGGTACACAAACTCTATCACAAAACATCGAACAATCGTTTGAACCAATCTAGAAATTAGAGTTATTACTTGATTCACATTGAGCTCTCTTAGCTTGCATCTTACTATCATTCTTTTGAGCTTCACAAATCTACTGAAGAAATAATAGTCTAGCCCTCAATTCGGCTAATATAGAACCATCATCAGACAACATCAAACTTGTATTCATAGCTTTCAAAGTGAACAAAGATTTTGTGCTTAGAGCATCGATGACTACATTTGCCTTTCCAAGATGATATTCAATCACCAACTCATAGTCTTACAACAATTTGAGCCATCTCCGTTGTCTCAAATTCAAATTCTTTTGATTCATTAAGTACTTCAAGCTCTTATGGTCAGTAAAGATACGACATTTTTCACCATACAAGTAATGACGCCAAATCTTAAAAGCAAAGATGATGGCGGCCAATTCTAAATCATGTGTCGGGTAATTCTTCTCATGTGGCTTTAACTGCCTCGAAGCATATGCCACCACCTTGCCCTCTTGCATCAATACACATCCAAGACCATGCAATGACACATCACTATAGATCACAAACTCCTTCCCTGACTCATATTGTTTTAATAAAATTAATATTAAATTTAATGTAATATTTATCTTGATTTTATTTTATTAATTTAATATTAATATGAGTAATTTCAATCCTAGTTGAACTCTTTCTAAACTCTCCTTATATAAAGAGAGGATACGACATTATTCTCGTACACTTGAATTAAAGAAAAGTTGTAGAAAGAAAAATCTCTGATGAAATTATCACAAAAAAATTTTAGAGATTTTTCGTTATCTACAGTTTGACCTCATAATTTTAGGGAAATTACGAAATTATCCCACCGATAATTTTGTGAAAAAAATTTCTAATTCAAAGCGTGTCACGCCTCAAAAGATAGGTGGTTAATTGAAAGAATTAACTAAGAAAATGATTAGGCTTGATGGTTAAGTAGTTAGTGCACTCCTTAGAGATCCTAGGTTCAAGCCACTCCTCTCCCATTTCTTTGCGTTTTATTTTTAGTAAATTAGGATGAAAAATCACACTAGAATAAATATCATTTGGAGTAGAAACTTATCAAGATATACGCAGCAACCTAAATGTTAAGTATCTACTCCTTCCCCTTACAAGACCAGGTTTGAGTCACCCCACTCCCAAGGCTTTTTTAATTTTATTTTGGAAAAATAGGGAAAATTACCATACAACCCCTTAAGAGTTTGAAAACCCTAGCTGTTTAGTCTCTTTTCCCCTAATTACACTAGGATTGTGTTTCCTTTTCCATTTCAATTAGAATTTATCTTCTCTCTCCTTATTTCTTCGAATATTTCTTTTCCATCATCTTCTTTGCATCAAATTTTCTCTCCATTACTGAAATTATTTTTTCTTTCAATATCATATCAATCCGCGATAAGTTGATCCCTATCATTTGTTGAATTCTTTATTGATAGCCTCCGTAATACCATCAAGTTCTATATATACATCTCGTTCTAAAGTTTAAACTCCAAATTTCGTAGAATTTTTATCTGATATTAATCTTCAAATCAATTAGACAATGTTTCATAGTTCTTAACAAATACTTCATTAAAATCGATAAATCTTGATAAATCTTTGAAATCAAATGCTAACTCTTGTATAATTTTTGTTTGAAGGACCCAATTTAGGTACCCCGAATCAGATTTGAATGTGAGGAACATCGATCAAAGATCCCAGTGACATGTGTGTGCTATTTTACAAGTGAATTGGGACAAATCGTGACTAGGTATAGGGTCACACGGTCTGCCACACAAGTGGACCACATGACCATGTGCCCTAGAAACCTTAGTGTGCTTTGTGAACCACACAACTTAGACCCTTCTACACAGCCTACCACACAATCATGTCTCCCCTATAGGTTGATTTTGCAACTTTCACATGGCCATAGCTTGTTACACGGCAATGTGACCCCTATTTTACAAAATTTACAATTTTACCTAGAAATTTATGTTATGTTCAATTTAATCTTTGATTGTTTCGTGAATTGTTCCTAGAAGTTTTACACTTAATTGATCCTTGAATTAGAGTTTATAAGGAAATCTATGATTTATATGCCTGAATTGCTATTGCTATAATGTGTTTAATGATATTGTTTAGTTGAATCATTACGGTGATATGAATAAACAAGTGATATTAGTCATGCCTACTGAAAGTGTTATTGATAAATTGTGAGTGCTATTATTGTTAGTGCCCCATTGAATACATGATAAACATGTTATTGCCAATATTGAATGGAATAAGTGTTAAATATGTCTACGGATTTCTACGTTATTATGTTATAAAGTATGTCATACTGCATTGCATTTGGCAGGATGGTTTGTACAAAGGAAGAGTGGCAATTTAATAATCTGCAAACCAAATGGTAGTTCTTTAATCTGCAAACTTGTTGTGCACTTAGAACAAGTGGCAGTAATTGCAAATATATGGTTCGATCTTGAATGAAGTGGAAGATTGTATGCAGATGTTTTTGTCTAAAAATATTGGTGGTTTACTCACAGTTTTTACAAACCCAATGGTACCTTTTATCTGTAATTACGTTGTGTATCCACAACAAGTGGCATTTTATCAGAAAATCAGCAGTGGTTCATCCACGACATGGAGTGATATGGTAGATAAGTTCTAGGGAACTCATAAGTGAGGTGTGTAGTAGAGTTGGGTAGGACCTTTTTGACAAATTGAACTTGAATTGCCACACATTAGCATGTGTATCTCAAACTGTGTTTTCTAAAATACTATACTGAAGTGAAGATAAGATAAGTCATTAACCTAAAGTGCTGTATGATTGTGAGTACTATCAGAATTGTTAACCCACGTGCTTTGCTTACGATTTTGTTTTGGTTTTCTTGTGAATGAACTCACACTGAGCTTCATAGCTCACTCCCCTTTATTTTACATCTTTACAGATAACCCATCAGGTTAAGAAGTGGAATTGGCAAATTAAAGGGCTCAGCTTAGATTAAAGTTTTATTAATATTTTTATATTTACCTATTATTACTTATAATTCCTATTATTTGAGAACTATAATTTCTTATTTAAATTGTGGCACAGGTCTTAGTTTCTAGTTTATTTACGGCATGCATGGTATTTTCTTTTAGGCTACTAATACATGAGTTTTTCTTTTATTTCATAATGCATGAAACATGGTTTACATTAAAATACAATATTTTCACTTTTCGTTTTGTTATTGAAAAATGAGTTTTTTTTCTAAACAGGTAGATTATAAATAAATTATGAGCAACAAACAATTTGGTTATTAAATAAGTTTCTTTTAAAATAAATAAATGTTTTAATATATTTGTTTTATAAAACTCTTATCGTACTAGGTCATCTCAGTGGCCAATATAATCTCCTAAATTTGAGCCTAACGTTTAGGCTGGGTTGGGAAGGTTACAAAGTAAGCCCACACCCAGTAGATGAGAGAGCTTGAGGATAGCAATAAGACCACTTGATCGAAGCATTAATCCTAGACGAATAAAAAAGGTATGAATTTTGATTAAGTGTTTATTACTTTAAATAACATAACCAAGTTCTTATTTTGGGAAAAAAAAATTAAATCTCTAGTTTTCCCTTAAACTTATTTTCCTTTACATTTTCCAAACTCGATCTTCCAACTCCCTGACCAACAAAAGTTTCCATGATTCCATCCTAGAAAAATAAAAAATTGCAAAGTTCACCCCAAAGCATACTTTGGGTCTTCTATGTTGCCACCATGGACTTCTACTGCGAAACTGATTTACGTTTCCGTTATTGCCATCTTTTTGCTGCCAATTTTGTGTTGTCGACCACCATCAGACTATCTCGAATCATCGTCAGATTGTCACCAGCCCTTACCGTACTATCAAAATTAATCATAGATTCATTTGCATACATTCTCCTAAACATGCATACAATTACAAGAATTTCACATATTATCAAAATTAATCATACATGAAGAAGAAAGAGAAGTTTGGTTTCGGTTTATACTATAAACCGTAGCATTGTTGGAAAAAATCCGGCTCAAAAATGGTTTTCTAGCACAACTAAAAATAAAAATTTTAAAAGATGAACCGGTTTGTGATATTTATATCAATAAAGACTTTATTAAAATCATACATGTGCTTCGGCTAGACGAATCGTTGTCATTCCTAGCTTTTAACCAAACGATCTTTGCTGCTATTCTCATACCACTAACTACTTCGAGTGTGGGCTTGAACGATTCAAATCAAACACTGAACCAGAAATAGTTTTCTTTACTTCTAGTGTGAAAGCAAAATCTCTTCTTAATAGATGCTAGCAAAATTGTTATTCTAAAAAATAGATTTAGTACTTAGAGAATAAACTCTCACTATTTTTAGCATAGTAACAATATGTTAAAGTTGTGTATTTAGCCCTACCTGTGCCATATATTTATAGGGAGTAGAAAAAATGAATTCATACTCTAACTAGAAGTATATGGGGCGACAACCATAGTTAATAATACTAGTGTTTGTCATCTCTTTCTTTAATATTAGGGGCTTTTTGGGCATTTCCCATATCAGGTCCAATTAAAAGTACTTCCTGGACTCTTAACCCAGTACTTTATAATTCAATCCAACTCGATAATTTTTTTCTATTTCCCAAAATAACATCTTAAATTAATTTCTCAATTAAATAATTTTCTCAACCCAATTCTAATTTCGTTAATATCATTATGAATTTATCAAAAAAGAATCTAAAAATATATTTATATTTCTACATTCAACAGCTTCACTATAACCAATTGATTTATTTTATTTTTTGAACTTCATTTAATTTGAAAACCATAAATTCATTTCCAGGTCATTTTCAATTTCATTTTAGTAAAGAAAAACATTTATTTTCAAATGTTTCCCATTTCTCCATTTTCATCATGTCTATCCATTTTTGTTCATTTGATTTAACAAGCAATTCATTTTTTATTTCAATGAGCTAGTGGAGGGACCAATTGGACATACGTGATTAGGGCTCAAATGATTTATAATTAAGTTTTATATTTTCACCTTTTGATTATAAACTCATTTAGTCACAAAGTAATTCCATTACGGCATCATGACTAAGCTCTCCCCAACAGCATACCTTTAAGCAACTCGACCAGTGCTCATCCAATGACCTTGTCAGAAGTGTGCTACCCTCATAATATATCCTTAATCTCTTTGGGATAAATATGTTCTCCCAATATGATCCTATTTTATCTCATGGTAACCATTACATCTTCCTTCATGAAAAGTCCATTACTATCAGATAGTAATCAATTAATTCATCACAAAGACGAACGACCCGTGGTCACGTTTACTTTTCATCAACCATGTAATGCCAATGAGGGGATATTGTTTACCCATGTCTTGTGCTATGAATTCCACTATTCTGAATGACACTACATACTTTAGAAGTCGTATACCCAATGTACCAGCTTCCAGTTCCTTATCTATTTGAACCTAGGTTTTTACTTACATCAAACTATACGAGTCATGCAACTTAGTCCGTCATCCACACAGGAATTATTTATGTCACACAATGAACGTCAAAAGTGAATAGATCTATAAACAAATTTAGGATTATTTCTTCTTAGGTTCAGTCTAATGTACTATTAGTCCAATCAGTCACATCTATGTCTTTATCTTCTGGGAGTCACTCCTCCAATGCCAAGACAATGCACCTCCCTAATTAGACTTGATAGATGGCATTAGTCTTTCAATTAGTTTTCTCATTTCTGATTAGACTAAGGATATGTTCAGGTTCATCTACTAATATAATTTACCTTTTAGTATTATGATCCAACTATGTAATATTGTTTAGTATTAGTTTAAACATTAGACAATCAGTGAGCCAATATTTACTTCTATTTTTCTTTGCATGAAAAACCCACATGATGGCATTATACAAAGTATAATCCGTGAATTATTTTATTAGTCAATTTGTTGCAGAAAATTACAAGTGTACATAGATGAAAATACTACACTTAGGGCACTAGATCCAACACAACCCATATATTGGATAAAGATGTGAGAATGTTGGATAAATGGACAAATTTGTGCATGTTTTTTGGATATCCAGAAGGAATGGTGATTTGTTTTATAACCTGAAAGAGAAAATTGTGATAGTGTCAACTCATGTTACTTTTATTGAAGAAAGTTACATGAATGACTTCACACCTCGAAGTAAAGAAGTACTCTAGAAACTTTCAAGAAATACAAAAATACCTATGAAAATGGTTCCAAAACCAACTACTAATAGTAGACCTACAAACAATAAGCAACATAGGGTGCTTTGTTGCAATAGGAAGGTCTCTTGCAGGCCTAAGTTCTTCCAATCTGGCAGAAGTGTTTTAAACACTGAGTCTATTGAAGAGGAAGATGATAATCCACTTACATATGATGAAGCGATGCAGACTATTGGTTCTAAGCTTTGGGAAATATCTATGAAAGTTTAGATGGATTTTATAGATTCCAACTAAGTGTGAGAACTTGTAGACATACCGGAAAGGGTAAAACTCATAGGGTGTAATCGAATGTACAAGAAGAAAAGAAATGCAAAAAAAAATGTGGAAACTTACAAGGCTAGGCTTGTAGAAAAAGACTATACTTAGAAAGAAGGTATTGATTATGAAGAAACATTCTATTCGATTGTCATGCTTAAGTCAACTCAAATATCATTATCTATTATAGTGGCTCTTAATTATGAGATATGGCAAATGGATGTCAAGATAGCATTCTTGAACAACTATCTTGAAGAGAGCATCTATATAATGCAACCCACCATATATATAGCTAAAAAAATGAGTCTAAAGTTTGCAAACTGCTTAGATCCATCTATGGTGTAACACCCTAATTTTGGGCCTAGAAGGATTGGGCATTGAGCATGGGAGCGCATGAAAGTTTATGTGTGCAAAAAATATCACAAATTGCATGTTTGCTTTAATGGCTAAAGTGATTAGGAGTGTTTGGGAGTGTTGGAGAAGTCTTGGGTTCAAACCAGGGCTCTAGCAAAAATTTTAATTTTTCCTTAAATGGACCTTGGCATTAGCTTGAAGACCTTATAAATAGTTTTGGTTAAAATATAACACAAGGAAACAAGTGGTCTAGTGGCAAGGTAGTGTTAGGAGTGTACATGTGGTCTAGGGTTCAAGTCTTGGCATTGGAAAAATTATTATTTTTGCTCCTGAGTGAACCCTTGGTGATTAGAAGTAGACTGTATATTTAGTTGAGGATAAAGTGTGTAACACCTCTTACCTGTGTTCAATGATTTTTACAATTCAGAATAGGGGATCATGAAATCAATCTGAATCAGTCTTACAAAAATATAAATATATCAAAATATAGAATTCCTTTGTTTGCTCTGTTTTTTTTATATGAAAATAGATTCAATAAGCTTTAAACATGACAGTTACAGTTGAGTAATCTATGAAAATTTTTTGGGGCATTTTATGTATCTAGACATTATCAGAAGTAAATGTGGTTGCTTGTTTTCTAATGAAAATATTACTGATCTGATTGATTTAGGATCATTGTTCTTTTATTTTCTATTACTATTTTATTCTGTTATGTCAAAGATAAAAAGCTGACAGTGAATTCATATGAAATTATTCTTTTGTTTCTTCTGGCTGTTGTCCTACTTACATCTACATGGAAAATGTATTATCTCTATTACAATTGACTATAGAATGAATTAACAGTGCATATTTTCTTCTTGTTTTTCTGAAGAGTCGTCAGGTTCCCTATTATTTCGTGTGAGTAGTGTTTCTGAATATACTGTATGGTTTTGTATCTTGAATTTCCTTATCTCAATTTTCTTATCATTCTTATGGGTTAATTTATCATGTATGGCATATCTTTAAGGTAAATATTGACAAAGATGAGGATTATGACAGTTCAAGTTGAGATTGTATATTGATTTCCTTTCCCCAGGTAATCTTAACTATTATCAGTGACTTCGAACAAGATGTTATGTTTCATCTAAGTTAATATAGTTAGTAAGTATTTGTGACTACTTTCTGTAATAACTGTATCATCAATATAACTATCAATTATCAATATCGAAGCTTTAAAATTTTTTGAAATTGTAACCATCATACTAATTGAAACCATAGTACCATACTAATATCAACGTCTCAACCTTATAAATAAAATAATACTTCAATATCAATAATACTTCCCAAACAGAAAAGAAAAGACTAAAAAAAAATCCTAATAACAACCAGTCTAATAACATGATATCCACCATCTGTGATTCATATTACTAAACTCCCATATTTGAATCAGGAGTTATAACAGTAAATATAATGGTCTTTGACTAATGAATATCTTTCTCGAATATATATTATATTATATTATATTTATATTTATATTTCAGAGCTTCAACCAATAGAAGTAGAAAATCACATCATATGAATCTTTTTATCAAATTTTCTCTCAAGCTTAATTGATTAGAAAACCAGAAAAGAGATAAAGCAGTACCACTCATATTTTAATTAGACTTTCAACAATTCCATTTAACATCATGATTAGCCAACTTTTCTATAAAATAGTAACCACATTTGAAAATGAATAATTACATATATTTCTGTATATAACAAATCATGTAAAATACCTAAAAAAAAAATTACTGTAAGATATATAATCATAATAGTTGCAGTCATATATCTTTTCTATTTTACCACTATGCAACTAACTACTAAAGTCACCAATAATTCCACATTATTCAGTTCACTAAAAGAACTAATTTAGAAGAAATATCCAGTAAATTATTTTTGTAGATATCATACCTGAATAAATCAATTACTCATAAATAGCTTTTTTTTCTTTTTTTTTAACAGTAACATTGCGTATTCTAAATAATCTTCAGAAAAATCATCTGATATTTTAGTCATAATCATTTTTACTTACTAAGTCATTTCCCCTCTCTAATGACATTATTAACTGTTCCACCACTAAACTCTTTATTTCTCACATACGAGCTTATTCAAATTAAAAGTGCAAAAGTTGAGTTCTACATGTTAGAGGTGTCCAATTGTTATGAAATTTTAAATTGAAGGTCCTTAAATGGTAATTAGACCATTGGTTAATTTATTGGACAGAAATGGACATGAAATGGGGGAAAAACAATTTTTTTTAGTTAGGGGCATTTTGGTCATTTAATGATTAAATGAATTAAAAAATCAAATTAAAAGCCAATTTTTGCTCATCTTCTTCCTCAAGGCCAAAAATAGCATGGAGAAACCATGGCTAGGGTTTTTCAAGCATCCAAGCTCGATTGTAAGTCGTTCTAGCCCCGTTTTTAATGATTTTTACGTTTTTGCAATCCCAGTAACATGATTTCTCTATTTCTACCATTTATTTGAGCTAGGGTTTGATTTCAAAAAATTGACCCATGTTGAATAATTTATTTTTTTATGTTTTATGATAGATTATGAGGTTTTAAATTATGTTGAATAACTTGTGCTACTCAGTTTTAAGTGAAAACGAGTAAAACGACATAATCAGTAAAAATACCTAATGTTCATAAGTATATGTTAGAGTGAGAATTTGATGTTGCCGTTAGTAAATAAATGATCAGCATGTTCTAAAACATAAGAATTAGCAAAAAATTTTAATTTCCAAACTTTGGGGAAAAAGTGTAAATATGCAAAAGTTTAGAGGCAAAATTGTAATTTTGCCAAAGTTAGAGTTAAGGACTATTTTGATAAATGTGAGTATTAAATAAGCTAAATGTGTTTTTTTAGATTAAGAAAGATGTGGAATCGACCTTGATTGGGAAAAGGAAAAGATTGTGGACTAAATTGCAAAATTTCTATATTTTGAACCCAATTAATACAGTTTATTCATTGAAGTCTCCCTTGTTTTGCTGTTTAATAGCTCTAACCACTCTTCACTAAAATTTAATTATCTTTTACTACCAAATTCAAATGAGGTTCTTGTTTCTTTCTTCTGAAAATAGACTCAACAAGGAATCCAACCATATAAATTATGCTCCTTAACTATTTTTGTACAATTTTTAATGATTTTTACAATTCAAAATAGGAGATCACAAAATCAATCTAAACCAGTCTTACAAAAATATAAATATCTCAAAATACAAAATTCCTTTGTTTTCTCTGTTTCTTTTATATGAAAATAGATTTAATAAGCTTTAATTTCATATCTCATTCCACTTCTAACTCAATTTCTACCATTTTTGATGATTTTTCAAAGTCACTCCCCTGCTGCTCTCCAAAACTACTATATTTCCAATTTCACCTTTTTCATATATTCCCTTGTATCAATTTTTTCATAGTAACACTTAACCATATCAAATGTACAAAAGTTTGATCATTTATCAAGCACATTGCTTGCAACACATATATTCATGTCATTATACTTATCACCCCATTTTCATATAAATTCACAATTAATAGATTTTCCCATTGAACACATCGGAATAGTAATAGATATTCGGTGGCTTGCACATAGTACCACCCTTGTAGCCAAAGCTAATTGGTGCACATAATAGCCTGCACTTAGTACTACATATGTGACCAATATCATCTGATACACGTAGTAGCCTGCACATAGTACTACACACATGATCGAAATAATCGAGTACGTATAGTAGCCTGCACATAGTACTACACATGCGACCCATCCATATGGTACACGTAGTAGCCTGCACTTAGTACTACACATGTGACCTAAACCATCTTAAATACATAGTAGCTTGCACATAGTACTACACATGTGTTCCCACAGTAGATCATTCATATCTTTCTATTCTGAAGGTTCAACCGGGAAATTCTTCACTTTTTAACATTTTACCAATTTATTCATACTCAATTTTAATTCATAATTTACCTCAATTGAGCATTTAATATGCAACCATAACCCATATAATATCAAAATATTATAATATAGATAAAAACGTTACATTATTTACATATAAACTTACCTAGATGCAAAATATAAAAATTTTGCAATTTAGTCCATAATCTTTTCCTTTTCCCAATCAAGGTTGATTCCACATCTTTATTGATCTAAAATAACACATTTATCTTATTTAATACTCACATTTATCAAAACAGTCCTTAACTCTAACTTTGGCAAAATTATAATTTTGCCTCTAAAATTTTGCATATTTACACTTTTGCCCCAAAGCTCGGAAATTAAATTTTTTCCCTAATTCTTATGTTTTAGAACATGCTGGTCATTTGCTTACTAATAGAAACATCAAATTCTCACTCTAACATAATCTATCATAAAACATCAAAAAAACACAATTATTCAACATGGGTCAGTTTTTGAAATCAAACCCTAGCTCAAATAAATGGTAGAAATAGAGAAATCATGTTACTGGGATTACAAAAACATAAAAATCATTAAAAACGGGGCTAGAACAGACTTACAATTGAGCTTGGAAGCTTGAAAAACCCTAGACATGGTTTCTCCATGCTATTTTCGGCCTTGATTAGTGGTATCAGAGCTCTGGTTTAGTCGATTCTCAGACTACCGTAGCGTGTGTGTGAGAGTCTAGCTATACATGCCATATCTGGACGTGATATTGTTTTGCAAAGTAGAGATGCTTTCCAACTGAGCTACCATCGATATTGCGGAAAGGGAATAAGTAAGTATGTATAACTTAGTGAATATATTGATTTATTGAGATGGACCATTATGGTTTGAATTGATATACATGTGTGTTAATGGTGTGTAATGGATTAATTAATGGTGATGGAATATGGATAAGATGCTACTGTTCCAATTGAATATTATAAATTGATCACTAAGATTGAATCTTTGTAGTGGATAAAAGTGATGGGCTTATTATGAATGATAGATACTAATACACGATAATTATGAATGTGTTACCAAAAAAGCTTGAAAGTGTGTTCATGATGAGTTGAAAATTTGAGATGTATAAATCAAATGTCTGATATTGATATTATGTTGATATGAAATGCTATATTATATATGTGTATGTATGAAAGTCAAATTTTTTAAAGGCTTTACAATATTCACTCCCCCTTGTTGGTATAGTGTCATATGACAAAGTTCATCAGATTTACATTGAATAAGCTCGTAAGTGAGAAATAAAGAGTTTAGTGGTGGAATAGTTAATAATGTGATTAGAGAGGGGAAATGACTTAGTAAGTAAAGATGATTACGACTAAAATATTAAATGATTTTTCTAAAGATTATTCAGAATACGCAATGTTACTGTTAAAAAAAAGAAAAAAAGCTATTTATGAGTAATCGATTTATTCAGGTATGATATCTAGAAAAATAATTTACTAGATATTTCTTCTAAATTAGTTCTTTTAGTGAACTGAATAATGTGGAATTATCGGTGACTTTAGTAGTTAGTTGCATAGTGGTAAAATAGAAAAGATATATGACTGCAACTGTTATGATTATATATCTTACAGTAATTTTTTTTGGGTATTTTACATGATTTGTTATATACAGAAATATATGTAATTATTCATTTTCAAATGTGGTTACTATTTTATAGAAAAGTTGGCTAATCATGATGTTAAATGGAATTGTTGAATGTCTGATTAAAAATATGAATGGTACTACTTTATCTCTTTTCTGGTTTTCTAATCAATTAAGCTTGAGAGAAAATTTGATAAAAAGATTCATATGATGTGGTTTTCTACTTCTATTGGTTGAAGCTTTGAATTATAAATATAATATAATATATATTCGAGAAAGATATTCATTAGTCAAAGACCATTATATTTACTGTTATAACTCTTGATTCGAATATGGGAGTTTAGTAATATGAATCACAGATGGTGGATATCATGTTATTAGACTAGTTGTTATTAGGACTATTTTCAGTCTTTTCTCTTCTGTTTGGGAAGTATTATTGATATTGAAGTATTATTTTATTTATAAGGTTGAGACGTTGATCTTAGTATGATATGATGGTTACAATTTCAAAAATTTTAAAGATTCGGTATTGATAATTAATAGTTTCGAGGCATTTTATGTGTAAAACCCTAATTTTCAAGATTTTTTTAGGATTTTTGTGATTTTAGTGAATCTTGAAATTTTGTTGTTAGACTACAAAATTTATGTTTTAAGTATGTTGGTGGGCCTTTGGAAGGCCCAAGCCTAAGTTAAAACCCGGTAGATTTATCAAATTTTGGACTTAAAGAGAAGGGGACTTGGTTATGTGGGCTTTTAAGAAAAAGTGGGGGAGATAGGACACAAGGAAGCCTTTGGTAAAGTGGCAAGGTGGCGCCACTTAATTCCTAAAAAAGTGGCATGTGGGGGTGTGTGCAAGGGCCAGAGTTCAAGTCTCAAAGTAAGCATTGTGTGTGTTTTAATTTTTGGTGCATGTGCCAGTCATGTGATGAAGGTTAAGTGAAACTCTGATGGGAGAGTTTGAAGTGTTCATGAAATTGAATCAGGCAGGATAAGGTAGAGAGATTTTAGGAATTTTGAATAGAAGCTAGTGGTGGCCGATTGTAGGGGTCTTGGGAAGCAAATTCGGCATTTGGGTTGGTGGTTGCAATTTCAGCAAGTGGAGTTAGGGTGTGTCGATTGTGTTGAGTAGTGTTTCGGGATAGTTCTGACTTCTTTTCTTTTTGCCGAATTGGTATAGTAAGGCTAGGGTTTCTTTGCTTTCATTTTGTTCTTCTCCCTTGGTTCCAAAAAAGCCGAAAAAGTAGCTTTTGTTTCTTCTTGTGCCGATTTGTCCATAACCAAATCTTCTTATCTCTTCTCCTCTCTTCTTTCATCTCTTCTCTTTACTTCTCCTTCCTCTAAATCGAATTCACTTCACCACTCTTCTTCTAGACTGAATCTGCTCTGTACTTCTCTTCTTCTCTTTCTTCTCAAGCCTAGTCGACTACTACCTAAAAGCCGAAACCACAGGGGTTTTTTATCGAGACCCTACTTTTCTCTTCAATCCAACCTTTTCAAAAATTGAAATCTAACATCCTAACCCTATCGACATCACTTCTTCAACCCATAGTCCAAATTTTCTTCCTCTTCTCACTTAAGAGCCAAAACCTCCAAATTCAAGGTATTTCGAGAATTGAACCCTTAGATCTATTCGATTTGTTCTCTGCTCGTGTTTAAGGATTAGATCTACATCAGATATGAGATAGAAAAGGGTTGGAAACATTCAGGTTAGTGGTAAGTGCTAAGATCTCTTCTCTATTCATTATTTCAGGATTTAAGGAAAAGCCGAAAACCCCTATGTGGGGTGACTGTCGATTGGGGCTAAAGGTTCTATAGATCTTATTATTCAGTCTATTATGTGCTAGGGTGGACTAAAGGTGATCAAACAAGGAGTATTGGAGGCTTGGATCCTTGGAACGACTAGATCTAGATCTAGATCTAGTCACTATTTCGGCAAAGGTAAGCATTTGAGGGCCATGAAGGGTGTTGGCCGAATAGGTATGTGGGTGGTATAAGTTATTCAGTTAGATCTATAGTCACATGTGGGTTGTAATGATTGTAGGGAAAATCGTGTGGTAGATCTCGCTGTAGTAATCGCAAATCAGGTGTGTAAACGAACACCCTCTAGTAGACTAAATCGGTAAAAGTCGAAAAGCCAAAATGCTAAAATTCTAGCATTTCATGGGCTTGCGAGCGTGCGAGCACTCGTGGGTCAGTTGAAAGCGGTAAGATTCTGTAACCGGAATTGGTAAAGTTGGTGAGCGATTGCGTGCACCTCGGTAATTTGGGCCTCGAAGGGCTAAAATTAGGCCCAATGGGCTTACGAGCCCATATGGGTGAAAATAAGTGGTAAGCATATTTTGGTATACTGTAGGGTAAAAACGATAAGACATTCATGAAATTTAGGCTAAATGGGCCAAAATAGCTAATTGACACTGTAGGGCCCATTAGGGGTTTTAGGGCCCGGAAGCTTTAAGGTTGATAAATGGACTAGGTATACTGTTAGGGTGAAAATTGGACTGTTAATAACTGAAATATGCATAAAACCCTAAAAACTGGTATAATTACTGAAATATCCCTTAAAGGTGGAAAATTACGGTTTTACCCATAGGGGCAAAATGACCATTATACCCCTAGGGCTAAATTTGACTGAAATGCATGTTTTACTGTATCTGTTCACTGCATGCCATGACATGATTTCCTGTTACATGGGACTGGGTTTGTTGATGGAGGAATTGCTAAGTGGCAATGCCAAGTTTACTGAAAGGGGCTTTGCCTCATTTACTAAAAGGGGCTATGCCTCGATTTTACCGTGAGTGGTTTGGCCACTTTATCTCAATAGCGATGCTGCGACTGTGGTGTATTGGGCTGGGTGGGTCGAGTTATTCCCCACAGGTGTGTTGGGCTGGTATGGGTGGTGTGTAGCGGATGGATTTAGGTCTGGGCTTTGCATACATCTATTTTTCTATTCTTTGTCTATAATGGGCCTATGGGCCACACTGATATCTGAATAGGGCTTTGGCACAGTAACTTAATACTGAATAGGGCTTCAGCCCAGTTACTATTGAGACTGGATAGGGCTTAGGCCTAGTAAGCTTGAGTTGTTTTGGGCTCTAGATGGGCTTTCTTTACACACTGAGTGTCCAAACTTACCCCTTCCTCTCATCTATGCAGGTGAGCCCTAGACTAGTGGACTTGGAGCTGGAAGGGATTCAGAGTGGCCACGTGGACTGCATTTGATGGTTTAATTAAGTCGTTTCACTTTCATACTTATTTTAAATTATTTTCCATTCTGGTTTTGGGTTTGTAATAAGGCCACTTTAAGTATTTTATTTTGAGTTTTTAATTCTTTATTTACAATTTGATTTAAACGAGTAGATTAGGGCTGCGCTGGCTTTTCTTAAAATTAATCAATGTTTTAAAACAAAACACTCGTAACAAAGATCTAATAACAAGATGAATCTTAAATTGGTAGTGGATAGGGCAAACACAAAGTAAACTTGGATTTTCTTCCCAAACTTCAAGTACGATTTTACAAAACTCACCATAAACACAATAACTAAGGAGCTTGATTAATCTATCGTTGATGTGACACACCAGACTTGGCCGTAACATCTGGGCCGAGTTTAGGGTGTTACATTATGTATCTAGACATTATCAGAAGTAAATGTGGTTGCTTGTTTTCAGATGAAAGTATCGTTGATCTGATTGATTTATGATCATTGTTCTTTTATTTTCCATTAGTATTTTATTCTGTTACGTCAAAGATAAGAAGCTGACAGTAATGCCTTGTACCCTGTTCTGGCATTGAACACGGGTAAGAGGTATTACAAAGTGTGACATAAACGAGCTTGTATTATGGCGGCAAGTGCGTGTTGAGCTATTGAGGGGGCTTGGGTTCGAATCCCCTTACTAGCAAAATGTAATTATTTTGCTTCTTGGAAGGCTAGATTTTGTGGTGGAATCAAACTCTTCTAGGAGGTTGTGGACTTGGTAAAAGGGGGGAGTGAATTAAAGGATTGATGTTGGTTGTTGGGGAATGGATTATGCCATTATTCGAGGAGAAAAAAAGAGAGAATTTGAAATGTTTTGGGTGAATGTGCCGAATTTGGTTTGGAGGTTAAGGTGATTTTGATTTTGGGGAATTCGGTAATTGTTTTACTTTTATGCTGTTTGTTTTGCTTGTCAATAGGGGGTAACCCATTTTAATTTCTTTAGTTTTCCTCCTACCGAAGTTAGCTATACATCTTTTGGGCATTTGTTTCGTTTTGGCTTTTGGCTTTATCTGAGTTTTGTGCAACCTCTTCTAAACTGAATATCCAAGTCTTTGTCTTTACTTTGGATTGTGCCTTGCCTCTCTGGCCGAACTCGTTGTCTTTTCCACCCCTATTGTTTTTCTTATGACATCCCATAGGGTGGTGATCGAATGCCTTAGTTGTCTTGACACTTTCTCTTTTGTGCATAAATGTTGTGAAGGCGAAAACAACGCCTTCTTTTCCTCCCTTTTGTTTCGCTATCTTATTTTCAATACTGACCGAAAGTCATTAACCCTACTTGGGTAGCTTAAAGCCGTTTGGATGTTAGTCTCTGTCAGTCATTAAGGCATCCACTGCTTCACTTCGCTACACATCTCTATCTTCTTCAATACTTCTGTTAATGAATACTGTGGGGTAGGTGTTATTGGTTTCTGAACTTTTTATGTTTCGGTCTACTTTCCTTTGGTTTTGTTCTAGTGATTTCCCCACATCGATTACTCTTCTCTGATCTTTTCTCTCAGATTCAACGCGTTATCCAACACTTGTGTGTTACCCCTTTAGTCTGTATCTGATTCTGCATGGTGGTAAGTAGTTGAGAGTAAGGTTGGTTTGGCTTTGAATTCTTGTGATAATATCATATATATTGTCGAGATCTAACAAGGAAAGGATGTTTGTATAGGTTGTGGCCAAGGGTGAGCTAACAATTCTTTGGAAGTTTGGGAAGCAAGTGCTTCTAGTGTTGGGGCAAGGATATTTGGGGGCCGATTCATTCCTCAATCAAGTGTGTAGTGTTAGCAAAGTCCATTGCTTTGAAAACTGATTACGTTGTGTATTCACACCCTAGATCTCTAAGATTCGGCAAAATGCCGAAAAGCTGAAATATCGACGAATGATACCACACAAGCGTGCGATCGCACGTGTGGTGAACTGAGCCCATGAATCGTGGGCATTAGATGGTAGAGGCCAACTCGAGCACTCTCGAGGTTGAGCACTATTTTAGGGCCACGTTGGGCTGTGTGGGCCCAATGGGCCTATGGGCTCCACACTAAATAAATTTGTATATTGTGGTAAATGTTTGACTGAGCCGTGTAGTGTACGTGGCTAAAGTTATTTTTTGGGCTAAATAGGCCATGTGGGCCCAATGGCCTTGTGGACCCACACAGATGAAATGTATGTGATGTGATAAGTGACTAATTTGGGCTGTGTTGTTCACATAGCCGTATTTGTTTCTAGGCTAAATGGGCCACACGAGAGTGTGGGCCCACTTGGGCAGAGTAATAGGCCTTAGGCCCAATTACCCTATTTTGTCTATTCAGGTTACAAAAGTCGCTCGAGGTGACGATGGACCTTCGAAAGGGTCATTAAGACCCCAATTTACAAAATTACAGAATTACCCTCAATTTACAAAATTACAAAATTACCCTCGATTTACAAAATTATAAAATTACCCTCGATTTATAAAATTACAGAATTACCCTCTATTTACAAAATTACAGAAATACCCTCGATTTGTAAAAATACAAAAATACCCTCAATTTGTAAAATTATCGAAATGCCCTCGATTTGTAAAATTACTGAAATGCCTCGATTTGTAAAATTACCAAAATACCCCTAATTTGTGAAATTACTAAGATACCCCAATTTGTGAAACTACCTCTGGATTGCAAAATTATCGAAATACCCTCGCTTTGTAAAATTACTGAAATACCCCTGTAGGGTAGGACTACCGAAATACCCCTGTAGGGTAGAATTACTAAAATACCTCTGTAGGATAAAATGACCATTTTGTCCTAGAGTGTAAAATGATTGTTTTGCCCTTGTAGGCAAGTGACTGACTTGGAATAGGAGTTTTAACTGATTTAACTGTGATTGTATGATTGTGTTTTAACTGAATTGATAGTGGTTTTATGAATGATATGCTTTTAATATGTGTTGAGATGACTGTTACAAAGTATGGCCATTTTGCATACACGTGTGATGATTAAACATGGCATCTTGCATATACGACATACTGCATGAGGGTTGAGATTCTGTTATGGAGGAAGTTCTGTTATTAGTGGCTTTGCCACATATTCTAATTCTAGTGGCACTGCCACGTTATCTATTATTAGCAACATGGCTGCGTATTGGTGTGTGGACTCGGTGGGTTGAGTTATTCCCCACATGGTGTACTGGTTGGTATGGGTGGTGTGCTGGTTAGATTAGGTTGGGGTTCATACTTTCCTTATTGCATATTTGTTAATGATAACTATTCTGATTCTGTTTTGGGCTTAGGTCCACTTATTTTGTTATTGGTTTGGGCTAGGCACAATTGATTCTGTTATGGACTATGACCCAAATGAAATTTTAGTGGGCTTTGGCTCACGTATGCTTTGAATTGGACTATACTATTACTGTTAAAGGGCTCTGGCCCAAACTATTTGTAACAGCCTGGTTTGGACCCTAGTCGGAATAGTGGTTTCAGAACCACAAATCTTAGTTTGAAAAATATTCTGATATTATTTTCTGTGTCTGTGGTATATAAATCAGCATCTGTGAAATTACTGGGAATTAATTTGTCTGTCTCTGTGCTTAATTATGAAAAAGGACTTGATTACGTAAAGGGTAAAATTTGCATGCCATTTGTTAAAGTGCCTATATTCCATGATTTGATTTATTCAAAGTCCTATTATTGTAACATGCCATGTTTTAGTTAATGGACAATTATGTCCATGAATGATAGGTTTTATGTTACTAATTCATTAATGGCAAATTGGTAAACTATTATTATTATGTGTTAAAATAAAACAAAAACATGAAATATGGCCATTAACATGTTCTTCTACCAATTTTTAGAAAGAAAAAGAATGGTTTATTGCCATTATTCATTTGGCACTTATAAAGCTCAATCAAGGTATGTTTTGAGCTTGGTTTTTGATAATTTCTACGTTTTTGTAATCGTTGCTTCGAAATCTTCCATGCCCATGTCTCAATTTCTATATTTGATGAAGTTTTTAAATAGAGCCATTGTTGATGTTTGAAGCTTTATAGTGAAATTGAATGGATTATGATGAATATGTGTTGAATAAATATGCTTTGCCTTGAAGTTTTGATGAAATTGAGTAATTTGGGCTAAATAGTGAAAATAATACTTTGGGAGCACTAAATTGTGAAATAAACACGTTATATGGGCTTATTTGAAATTTGGCTATGTTTATATATGGTTAAATTTGTTGAATTTGATGATTGTATGTACTAGGGACTAAATTATTGTAATGTGCAAATGTGAGGGTTAAATTGCAAAATGCCCTAGTTATGTGTTCATGGATTGAATTGAATGAAATAGAATATTGAATGGCTGAATTTGGATATATTTAGATCAAGAACCAAGGAAATCAGATTTAGATCGAGGAAAGTCCAAAATCGTTGAATAGGTGGCTCAAATCCGTTAAATCCGCACGAAGTCAATATAAAAAATATGCATTTTATTAATGTTTATTATGTATTCATGGTATTTTAACTGCATTGGGATGGACGTGAGAGTCTGACGTATTAATTCTGAGTCAATTCTGATTAAATCAAAGAAAAATGATATAATGTAAGACCTCGTCTGAGACATAGGCATTGATTACAGAAATATGTGTAAGATCGTGTCTGGGATACTAGCATCATCTATCTTTCATGTAAGACCCTGTCTGAGACAGTGGCATCGATATCGAATGACATATAAGACCATGTCAGGGACATCGGCATTGTATAAGATTTATAAGTTCTGTAGCGTTTCTGAATGGTTGAGGAGAAATTTCGAGAAATGAATGAATGCATACTTTATATTTTGACTTAGGTACATCTATTTTGTACTGAATTTACGAGCATAAAAGGTATGCTATTGTGAACTATGAGTATGTGATTGTGAACTATGAGTATGTGGCGAATGAGTATATTTGGTTCATGAGTTATCTACAGGAGATTGTTATCATAATGTGTTTAAGGATTGCATATGTTTGTATTTGGCTTACTAAGCTCATTGTAGCTTACTTTGTATTTTCTTTCAACTGTTTTACAGATACCGTAGCTATTGAAGGCTCGGGGATAGTCAAGGATCGTCACCACTCTATCGAGCTTAATTTTGGTACCTTTTGAATGTACAAAGTTTAAGTATGGCATGTATAGGCTAGAATGTCTATGTATTAAGCTTAAGATATGTTTATTACATGAGAATTGGGTAGCAAATGGTATATTTGTGCTTGGTTTTGGTTTATGGCTTATGATGTCAAATTGTGTAAGTTTATAATGGTTTTATGATCTAGTTTGTTTTGGTTATCTTAAAACATGTCAATGTGAAGAAATGGTAAAATTTGGAGGTGGTATGAATGAGATATGTACTATGTGTATAGTCATGAACTTTGTTTGTGATTTATATATGCTTGGTATGAAGATTTGAATTAAGAATATGTATATGAATGGTTTGATCATGTGGAGGTATGATTAGGCATTGAATTTTAGTTGAAGTTGTGGTATTGTTGTGGCATGAATTGACTTGTAGGTAATGACCCTTAGTTGGTGGAAAGTATGACTTAAACCAAGTTTGCTTAGTGCCACACGGCTATCGCACACGTGCTTGCCTTATGGCCATGCTAATTTTCCAGTATTGACACAAAAACTCATACGGCCAGGACCCACGGGTGTCTCTTGTGGCCGTGGCGAAAAGTCAGTATGCTTACTTTGTTTTGGCACGGCTTGGGTGCATGGGCGTGCCTGAGTCTCGTGTATGGCACATGGCCTGGTCAAATGGGCGTGTGACTTCTTAAATTTGGAAAATTTTACATGTGTTTTAAAGTTCGTGAACGTGTTCGATTTAGTCTCGACCCTATCTGAATGCATGATTGGGGTCTAGTAGACTTTCGAAAGGGACTTTAGGATTTAGTCTTGTTATAATCTCTGAATATTCTGTTCTGATCTGTTTGAATTTTTAGTAACGCCCCTACCTATTCTGGCAACAGTCTCGGGATAGGGGTGTTACAATTTGATTGGTATCAGAGCTACAGTTTAGTCAATTTTAGGACCAACGTAGCGTGTTTGAGTCTAGCTACACATGCCATATATCTGAACTATGATAGTGTGATGAATCCTAACGAATGAAATATGTTTTTCATATAATGATGGATCCCGAAAGAGCCATAGCTGACGATCTTGAAAGTAACGCACTTGCTCCCACTCAAGGGATAGCGCCATCCGATTTTAGACTGGTTATAAGAGGTAACGAGGGAGAAGCTAAACAAGCTTTCTTCCAAATGATGAATGAGTGGTTCATTCAGTATGTCTGGTCAAATCTGGCTGTTCAACCCCCACCCCTGACTGTTCCTCAACAAATTCCGATTATACCTCCTGTGATAAATCTGATTCGTCTGAGTAAGCCTTCGGTTGATAAGATTAGAAAGTATGGGGCTGAAGAGTTTCGATCTACAACTGATGATGATGGAGAGAGGGTTGAATTTTGGCTTGAAAACAAGACCCGAGTTCTTGATGAATTGTCACGTACCTCGGAAGAATGTGTTAAATGTGCAATTTCATTGTTGCGAGATTCGGCATACCATTGGTAGAAAACATTGGCATCTGTAGTTCTGAGTGAACGTATCACCTGGGATTTTTTTCAGGCTAAATTCTAAAAGAAGTATATCAGTCAGCGTTTCATTGATCAGAAACGTAAAGAGTTTCTTGAATTGAAACAATGTAACAAATTTGTTACAGAATACGAGCGAGAATTTGTAAGATTGAGCCAGTATGCAAGGGAATGTGTAGCTTTAGAGGCCACTATGTGTAAAAGATTTGTTGAAGGCTTGAATGAAGACATTAAACTTCTGGTTGGAATTCTCGATCTGAATGAGTTTGTTGTGTTAGTTGAAAGGGCTTGTAAAGCCGAAGAACTTAGTAAAGAACAGAAGAAAGCTGATTTTGAAGCTAGAGAAGTTTGAAAGAGATCTTCAGGTAGATAATTTCAATCTGTGTCATAGAAGTTTCAAGATGAATCTAATCGTTTGAAGACTAATATGGGACATTCTAGCAGAGTTCGTGATAGATTGCGTTCAAGTTTTAGAACTCCTACTACTTCTATTGCGAGTGTCGAAAATGTTAGATCTGAGAAACTCGAGTGTGCACATTGTGGCAAAAGACATCTGGGAAGTTGTAGATTGAAAGATCGAGCCTATTTTCAATGTGGATCTCTGGATCATTTTGTTCGAGACTGTCCTGAATCTGTTGAACAAGAGATAGTGAAAAATTTAAGATCGAGTAATAATTTCGTTAGAGGTAAAACTCCCAGAAATGCGGGAAATGCTAGTGTTGGTCAAAGAGCTACTAAAGATATGATTGTACGATCTGAGGCTCGAGTGCCTGCTAGAGCTTATGCTATCTGAGCGCGTGAAGAAGCTTCATCTCCTGATATGATTACTGGTACTTTCACTCTTTATGATACCTCTGTAATTGCTTTGATAGATCTTGGATCAACACATTCTTATATCTGCATGAATTTAGCATATAGTAAGACTTTGCCTGTAGAGTCTACTGAATTTGTTATTAGAGTATCAAACCCCTTAGGCAAAAGTGTTCTGATTGATAAGATTTGCAAGAATTGTCCGTTAATGATTCGAGATATCTGTTTCCCTGCTGACTTGATGCTATTGTCATTTGATGAATTTGATATAATTCTGGGTATGGACTGGTTAACTCTGCATGATGATGTTGTAAGTTGCAAACGAAAAGTTATTGACTTGAGATGCAAGAATGGTGAAATCGTTAGAATTGAGTCTAGTGAATTAAATGGTTTACCAGCTGTGATATCTGCATTAAAAGCTCAGAAGTATGTAAGAAAAGGTTGTGAAGCCTACCTTACTTACGTAATTGATTCTAAAGTATCTGATAAAAAGATTAAATCTATGCCAGCCGTCTGCGAATTTTCTGATGTATTTCCTGAAGAACTTCCGAGTTTGCCTCCAATTCGAGAAGTTGAGTTTGGGATTGAATTGGTTCTGGGAACTACTCCAATTTCAATAGCTCCGTATAGAATGGCACCGACCAAATTGAAAGAATTAAAGACTCAGTTACAAGAATTGACTGATCGAGGCTTTGCTAGACTGAGGTTTTCACCGTGGGGTGCTCCCGTTCTGTATGTGAAAAAGAAAGATGGCACAATGAGAATGTGAATTGATTACATCAACTCAACAAAGTGACTGTAAAGAATAAATACCCTCTGCACCGAATTGATGATTTGTTTGATCAACTAAAAGGTGCCTCTGTATTTTTGAAGATAGATTTGAGATCGGGTTATTACCAGTTGTAAGTAAAAGATTCTGACATTCTGAAAACAACTTACCGAATGAGGTACGGGCACTATGAATTCCTAGTTATGCCTTTTGGAGTAACGAATGCTTCTGCTATGTTTATGGATCTGATGAACAGAATTTTCAGACTGTATTTAGATCAATTTGTTGTTGTTTTCATTGATGATATACTAATCTAATCAAGGAATGAAAGTGAACATGCTGAACATTTAAAAATTGTACTTCAAACACTGCGTGATAAGCAACTTTATGCAAAATTCAGCAAATGTAAATTCTGGCTTCACGAAGTTAGTTTTCTAGGTCATATTGTGTCAGCTTCTGGTATCCGTGTTAATCTGAATAAAATCTCAGCTATTTTGGATTAGAAACCTCCAAGAAACGTTTTTGAAGTCCATAGTTTTCTGGGCCTTACTGGGTATTACCATCGTTTTATAAAGGGTTTCTCGGTAATTACAACTCCGATGACAAGATTGCTACAAAAAGATGTAAAGTTTGAATGGTCTGATAAATGTCAGGATAGATTTGAACAGTTGAAAGCTATGTTAACCGAAGCTCCTGTACTTGCGCCACCTGAAACAGGTAAGGAATTTGTTATATACAGTGATGCTTCGTTAAATGGATTGGGTTGCGTTTAATGTAAGAAGAAAAGGTTATAGCGTATGCCTCTAGATAGTTAAAGCCATACGAGAAGAACTATCCAACACATGATCTTGAGTTAGCTGCCATTGTTTTTGTACTAAAAATTTGGCTTCACTATCTATTTGATGAGAAATGTCACGTACTTTCAAATCACAAAAGTCTAAAATATTTGATGACTTAGAAGGATTTGAACTTGCGACAGCGAAGATGGTTGGAACTGTTAAAAGATTATGAGCTTGTTATTGATTACCATTCGGGTAATGTAAACGTTGTAGCTGATGCTTTAAGTCAAAAATCACTATCTGCATTATGTGTCTTAAGTGCCCGTGTTGATCCATTTGTTGGTGATTCAGTATTAGTTGAGTTAAAAGTGAAACCTTTGTTTTTGCAACAAATCATTAACGCTCAGAAAATAGATAATGAATTACTAATGAAGCGAGCTCAGTGTGATTCTGATTCTAATTTTCAAATTGATGTTAATGATTGTTTGAGATTCAGGAATAGAATTTGCGTTCCTAGAAATTCTGAATTGATTCAGATGATTTTGAATGAAGCACATAGTAGTAAATTCTCTGTACATCCGGGTAGCGCAATGATGTATAATGATTTAAAACGTTTATACTGGTGGCCAGGAATGAAAAGAGATATCTCAGACTTTGTTTCGAAATGTTTAGTCGTCAGTAAGTAAAAGCTGAACATTAGGTACCCTCTAGTTTATTACAGCCGATTTTGATACCCAAGTGGAAATGGGACCGAGTAACTATGGATTTTGTTTCTGGCTTACCCCTATCTCTGAAAAAGAAAGATTCAATCTGCTTTGTTGTTGATCGTTTGACAAAATCTGCTCATTTTATCCCGGTACGATCTAACTATTCACTTGATAAATTAGTTGAACTCTACATTTCTGATACTGGGAGATTGTACGGGGTGCCACAGTCTATTGTATCTGATAGAGATCCAAGATTTACTTCGCGATTTTGGAGGAAGTTGCAAAAAGCTTTAGGTACAAAATTACATTTTAGTACTACTTTTCACCCGCAGACAGACGGTCAATCTGAGCGGATCATTTAGATACTCAAGGACATGCTTAGATGTTGTATTTTGGAATTTAAAGGTATGTGGGAACAATATCTAACTCTGATTGAATTCGCGTATAATAATAGTTTTCAATCGAGCATTATAATGGCCCCATATGAAGCCCTATATGGTAGAAAATGTAGAACTCCGTTATACTGGTTTGAGCTCAATGAAAGTAAAATATACAGGATAGATATGATAAAAGAAATAGAACAGAAGGTGAAAGTGATCAAAGATAGTCTAAAAGCAGCTTCTGATCGTCAAAAACTGCATGCGGATTTGAAATGAAAAGATATTGAATTTGAGATTGGCGATAAAGTATTTCTGAAAGTATCACCGTGGAAGAAACTGTTTCGGTTTGGCAAAAAGGGTAAATTGAATCCGAGGTTTATAGGGTCATATGAGATTATTAAACGAGTAGGGCCAGTTGCTTATAAACTGATGTTGCCACCTGAGCTAGAAAAGATAGATAATGTATTTCACGTATCGATGCTTCGACGTTATAGATCTAATCCATCTCATGTGATATCCCCTTCTCAGATTGAATTAAAGTTTGATATGTCTTATGATGAAGAGCTGATCCGTATCTTAGCTTGAGAAATGAAGGAATTGAGAAATAAGAAAATTTCACTGGAAAAAGTACTGTGGCATCGTCACAGATTGGAAGAGGCTACCTGGGAGCCTGAAAGTGTAATGAGACAGCAATATCCAAATATGTTTACCGGTAAGATTTTTGAGGACGAAAATCCCTAAGGGGGAGAATTGCAACAGCCCGGTTTGGACCCTAGTCAGAATAGTGGTTTTGGAACTACAAAACAGAGTCTGAAAAATATTCTGATATTATTTTCTGTGTCTGTGGTATATAAATCTGCATTTGTGAAATTTTTGGGAATTAATCTGTCTGTCTCTGTGCTTAATTATGAAAAATGACTTGATTGTGTAAAGGGTAAAATTTGCATGCCATTTGTTAAAGTGCCTATATTCCATGATTTGATTTATTCAAAGTCCTATTATTGTAATATGCCATGTTTTAGTTAATGGACAATTATGTCCATGAATGATAGGTTTTATGTTATTATTTCATTAATGGCAAATTGGTAAACTATTATTATTATGTGTTAAAATAAAACAAAAACATGAAATATGGCCATTAACATGTTCCTCCACCAATTTTTAGAAAGAAAAAGAAGGGTTTATTGCTATTGTTCATTTGCACTTATAAAGCTCAATCAAGGTATGTTTTGAGCTCAGTTTTTGATAATTTCTATGTTTTTGTAATTGTTGCTTCGAAATCTTCCATGCCCATATCTTAATTTCTATTTTTGATGAAGTTTTTAAATAGAGCCATTATTGATGTTTGAAGCTTTGTAGTGAAATTGAATGGATTATGATGAATAGGTGTTGAATAAATATGCTTTACCTTGAAGTTTTGATTAAATTGAGTAATTTGGGCTAAATAGTGAAAATAATTCTTTGGGAGCACTAAATTGTGAAATAAACGTGTTATATAGGCTTATTTGAAATTTGGCTATGTTTATATGTGGTTAAATCTGTTTAATTTGATGATTGTATATATTAGGGACTAAATTGTTGTAATGAGCAAATGTGAGGGCTAAATTGCAAAATGCCCTTGTTATGTGTTCATGGATTGAATTGAATGTAATGGAATATTGAATGGCTGAACTTGGATTTATTTAGATCAAGAACGAAGGAAATTGGATTTAGATCGAAGAAAGTCCAAAATCGTTGAATAGTTAGCTCAAATTCGTTAAATCTGGACGAAGTAAGTCAATATACAAAATATGCGTTGTATCGATGTTTATTCTGTATTCATGATATTTTAACTGCATTTGGATGGCCGTGAGAGTCTGACGTATTAATTCTGAGTCAATTCTGATTAAGTCATAAAAAAATGATATCATGTAAGACCTCGTTTGGGACGTAGGCATTGATTACAGAAATATGTGTAAGATCGTGTTTGTGATACTGGCATCATTTATGTTTCGTGTAAGACCCTGTCTGGGACAGTGGCATCGATATCGAATGACATGTAAGACCACGTCGGGGATGTCGACATTGTATGAGATTTATAAGTTCTGTAGCATTTCTGAATGGTTGAGGAGAAATTCCGAGAAATGAATGAATGCATACTTTATATGTCTAACTCAGGTACTTCTATTCTGTACTGAATTTACGAGCATGAAAGGTACGCTATTGTGAACTATGAGTATGTGGTGAATGAGTATATTTGGTTCATGAGTTATCTACATGAGATTGCTATCATAATGTGTTTAAGGATTTCATATGTTTGTATTTGGCTTACTAAGCTCATTGCAGCTTACTCTGTATTTTCTTTCAACAGTTTTACAGATATCGTAGCTACTGAAGGCTCGGGGATAGTCAAGGATCGTCACCATACTATCGAGCTTAATTTTGGTACCTTTTGAATGTACAAAGTTTAAGTATGGCATGTATAGGCTAGAATGTCTATGTATTAAGCTTGAGATATGTTTATTTGTAATGCTATGATAATTGGCTAGCAAATGGTATATTTGTGCTTGGTTTTGGTTTATGGCTTATGATGTTAAATTGTGTAAGTTTATAATGGTTTTATGATCTAGTTTGTTTTGGTCATCTTGAAACATGTCAATGTGAAGAAATGGTAAAATTTGGAGGTGGTATGAATGAGATATATACTATGCGTATAGTCATGAACTTTGTTTGTGATTTATATATGCTTGGTCTGAAGATTTGAATTAAGAACATGTATATGAATGGTTTGATCATGTGGAGGTATGATTAGGCATTGAATTTTGGTTGAAGTTGTGGTATTATTGTGGCATGAATTGACTTGTAGGGAATGACCCTTAGTGGGTGGAAAGTATGACTTAAACCAAGTTTGGTTAGTGCCACACAGCTATGGCACACGTGCGTGCCTTATGGCCATGCTAATTTTCCAGTATTGACATAAAAACTCACATAGCCAGGACCCACGGGTGTCTCTTGTGGCTGTGGTAAAAAGTCAGTATGCTTACTTTGTTTTGGCACGGCTTGGGTGCATGGGCGTGCCAAAGTCTCATGTATGGCACATGGCCTGGTCACACGGGCATGTGACTTCCTAAATTTGGAAAATTTTACATGTGCTCTGAAGTTCGTGAACGTGTTCGATTTAGTCCTGACCTTATCTCAATGCATGATTGGGGTCTAGTAGACTTCCGAAAGGGACTTTATGATTTAATCTTTTTATAACCTCTGAATATTCTATTTTGATCTATTTGAATTTTTAGTAACGCCCCTACTTATTCCTGCGACGGTCTTGGGATAGGAGTGTTACACTATTTCTGTATCTGTTTCTGTTTACTGATTGTGTTTTAGTAAGGGGATTACACACTGAGTTTTCATAAGCTCACCCCATTTTTAACTGTGCAGGTAATCCCCAGTATTAGATGAGTTGGAGCCGCGAGGGACTCGGAGGTGGCCACACGAGCGATAATATTCTGCTTTGAGACTTTGTTTTTTTTTTTTTAATTTTATATCTTGATTTCAATTCTTGTAATAAGGTCATTTGCAGATTTTAACTTTTAATTAGGTTTTGATTTCCTATTTTTGAATTGCTAGATTAGGATAAAACGTGTTTTCAAACCAAATTATGATTTCAAAAACATACGTTTTAAACTTATTAACTTCAAATTAGCTTCCTCAACTAAAAGAGATTTTCAACTAGATTAATAACATTTTTAAAAGTGATTAACATTTCAATGTACCATGTTTTCAAATTCAACGAACACAAACTAAGTTTTTATTCAATTTTTTTTAGTAAGAAGGGTTTTCAATGAAAACATGGTTTTCGAAAAACACGTCCATGTGACATGCCAGATTCGGGCCTAACCTCTAGGCCGAGTTTGGGGTGTTACATTTAGTGGTATTAGAGCCAAGTTGCAAAACTCGGCTGTGGAATGGGTTTTCAAAATTTGAACTTCAAAAAGTTGTTTTCAAAGTATGTGATATTTTTGAGATATTTTTCTTGAGAAGTGTGACACACTGAGTCTCCAGCACCTAATCCGTAAGTTTCTGAAACTGTTGTTTTTTTCATTGGAAATTAGTAGATAGAAATACTGTGATTTCTTAGATATTAGATTGTATTGCTGCACTTAAAATTAGAGTTTGTATTTATTTTGTGTGTTTTGTTTCAATGGGATGTTTTGGATTTTGAATTAGAATCTATCTATTCTGATAGGTGGATATTTCGAATGTGTGATTAGGTTATTTGGATTAGAGTACGCAGCGGTAGCGTAGTGGGGTAGTTGTTACACGACTACCCTGTTAGTTAGAAATTTCGGGGATGAAATTTCTTTAAAGGGGTAGAATTGTAACGCCTTGATTTTAGGCCTAAAAGGATTGGGCCTTGAGCATGGGAGCACATGAAAGTTTCTGTATACGAAAAATATCACAAATTGCATGTTTGATTTAATGGCTAAAGTGATTAGGAGTGTTTGGGAGTATTGGAGAAGTCCTAGGTTCAAACCAGGGCTCTAGGAAAAATTTTAATTTTTCCGTAAGTGGACCTTGGCATTAACTTGAAGACCTTATAAATAGTTTTGGTTAAAATATAACACAAGGAAGCAAGTGGTCTAGTGGCAAGGTGGCATTAAGAGTGTACATGTGGTCTAGGCTTCAAGGCCTGGCATTTGCAAAATTATTATTTTTGCTCCTATGTAACACCCCAAACCCGGCCTAGATGTTATGGCCAAGTCTAGTGTGTCACATCAATGACGGATTAATCATGTTCCTTAGTTATAACGATTAGGGTGACTTTTGCAAAACCATAAGTATAGTTTGGGAAGAAAATCTAGGTTTAATAGGTGAACATCCTATCCACTACCAGTTTAAAATATATTTTATTACAAGATCTTGTTCGTCTACTCGTTGTCCATTTGATAAGTGTGTTTCATTTTGAAAACGTTGATCAATTTTAAGAAAAACTCGCGCAGCCATATTCGAACCATTTAAAATAAATCATAACTAAAGAATTAAAAAACCAAATTAAAATACTTAAAGTGGCCTTGTTACAAACCCAAAACCATAATAAAAATAATTTAGAATAAATATGAAAAAAGAAAGACTTAATTATAAACCCATCATGTGCAATCCACATGGCCACTCTGAATCCCTCCAGCTTCGAGTCCACCAGTCTAGGACTCACCTGTGTAGATGAGAGGAAGGGGGTGAGTTGGGAAACTCAGTGTGTAAAGAAAGCTCATCCAGAACCCAAATCAACTCAAGCTTACTGGGCCTAAGCCCTATCCAGTTTCAGTAAAAACTGGGCCAAAGCCCTATCAGTAATCAGTTAATTGGGCCTTAGCCCTATTCAGATACAGTTTAATGGGCCCAAGCCCTATTCAGTGAACAGTGCGGCCCATAGGCTCATGACAGTAACAGATCAGAAATAATACATGTATGCAAAGCCCAGCCCATGTCCAGTCCTACACACCACCTGTACCAGCCCTACACACCACAGTCGCAGCATAGCTACTTAATTAGATAACGTGGCCAAGCCACTAATAGTAAAACCGAGGCATAGCCCTATTCAGTAAAACGAGGCAAAGCCCCTTTCAGTAAACGTGGTATTGCCACTTAGCACTTCCTCCATTCCAATCCCATGCAACAGTTAAACATGTCATGGCATACAGTAAACAGATACAATAAGGCATGCATTTCAGTCAAATTTAACCATAGGGGTATAATGGTAATTTTGCACCTAGGGGTAAAAGAGTAATTTTTCCACCCTTAAGGAGTATTTCAGTAATTTTACCAGTTTTTAAGGTTTTATGCACACTTCAGTTACTAACAGTCCAATTTTTCACCCTAATAGTTTATCTAGCCCATTTACCAACTTTAAAGCTATCGGGCCCAAAAACCCCTAATGGGCCCTACAGTGTCAACTAGCTACTTTCGCCCACTTAGCCCAACTTTCATAGTGGTTTTAACAGTTTTAACCTACAGAAAGCCAGAACCCACTTACCGCTCATTTTTACCCAAATGGGCCCGTAAGCCCATTAGGCCCAAATTCAGCCCCTCGAGGCCCAAATTTACCGAGGTGCACAAAACCGCGCACTCACCAAGTTTACCGATTACGATTACAAATCTTACTACTTCCAACCAACCCATGAGCGCTCGCACGCTTGTAAGCCCACGAAATGCCGGAATTTTAGCATTTCAATTTTTCGGCTTTTGCCGATTTAGTCTATTAGAGGGTGTTCGTTTACACACCTGATTTGCAACAGACGTAGACAAAATCTCCCACGCGATTGTCCTACAGTCATTTCAATCCACATGTCACTACAGATCTAATTGAATAATCGACACCAAACCAACATACCTATTCGGCCAACACCATCTAAGGCCCTTAGTCACCTACCTTTGCCGAAAATAGTGACTAGATCTAGGTCTAGTCGTCCCAATGATCCAAGCCTCCTACACTCCTTGCTAGGTCGTCCCTTTCGTAACAAATACACACAAAACCTATAACACCCCTTACCTGGAACCGTCACCAGAATCGAGTAATGGGCGTTACCAAACTTACCAGAGTACAGACTCATATTTTCAACCAAATCATTACAAGTTTTACCCTTATCGAGGGTTTTCTGACTCAATACAGACATCTCGAATGATTAGGATTCGAATCCTATTGCATCAGAAGCCCGAAAAATTTTTCACTTTCGAAACTACGTCACACGCCCGTGTGACACAAAGCACGGTCGTGTGCCAAGGCCGTGTGGCCTTCACACGCCTATATCCAGAGACCGTGGTCGAATCTATCAAATTGGCCACGGTCACCCCACACGGTCGTTTGAGGGCTGTGTATCCCACACGGTTGAGACACACGGCCGTGTCTCTTGCCCTGTGGTACCCAAAATTTAAAATCAAGGTGCAGGGAAGGCATGGTCCAGGGACACACCCCACTGACCCTGTGCCACCCACGGCCTAGGTACGCCCGTGCCATGTGCCCGTGGAGCATTCTGTTAAACCCCACACGGTCATGTCACATGGTCGTGTGCCTTGTCGGGTAGACCGTGTTAGGCTATTTACCAAGCCTTTGCCTCCCTAAAATTCCCTTTCACATACACAACATTCATTTGAACCAATTCAATGACACATACCCAGAATAATTTCATTTATAACATCATTTACAAAACAAGTATCACATGTACACCTATTTCATTTGACTTACAAAACAATGCTTATACAAAAACTAGCCACCTATACATGCCAAACTCAAAATATCAAAACCATGTATACATACATCAAGGTAGCTTGATAGTGTGAGACGAGCCTCCTTTGATCACCAATCCCAATATGCTCTATGCTCAACAATCTAAAAGGAAGAGGAAAGGAAAGAGGAGTAAGCTACAAGTAGCTTAGTAAGTCATAGGTAAATCAATAGCAAAATGCACAATAATTAGTTAAGGCATCTTATTCCCACATAGCATAAATACAACATTCATATACTTACTCATCCACATTCTTACAAAATGTCCAATTATAAACATTCACACACATCTCATGTTCAATTCATTTTCAAATGCTTAACCTGCACAAATGCTTCACTTAACCAAGTTAATTCCCGTTGAACATTCAGAACAGAAATGGATATACAGAGGTTAACGCCAAAGTGCCTCACAGATATGTGGCCAAAGCCAGTACAGAGGTATGGCAAAAGCCATCGGAGTATGTAGCCAAAGCCACCAGAATATGTAGCCAAAGCTACCTCAGATCACAAAAATACAGACGTAATCCCTGGGCCTGCTCACATAAGCTGACAGGTGACTGCAACACATGCTATTGCACCCAACACCCGGGATATGGAATCAGACAGAATCAGAACCCTCAAGCGACATGTCACCCATATCCAGAATCATTCTTACTGTTCAAACGGGATTTACTAGAATGTTCACAAACATACAATTGCATAATTCAAAAATTCATATCTATATATTTTCACATAGAGATCATCAAATGGATAGCAATAAGGTAAATGTGCTATAATTTACTCATGACTTACCTCGATAACAAAACGACTAAATCACGAATTAGTCGACTATCTTTTCTTTTCCGCGATCACGATCGCTTTCTCTTCTTTTTTGATCTAGATAAACACATTTAACACATTTTTTTAATTTCTTAGTCAAATTCGTTCACAATTCAGACCTTTGGCAAAATGACCGTTTTGCCCTTGGCCTCATAAACTAAATTTTATTCCATTTTCTTAACCTTTTATACTTAGCTAAGTTCTTTTCACAATAACAACCCAAGAATCACACAGTTTTATATACTAATGAACAAAGTTTCCATTTTTCTCATTTTAATCCCTTAGGGTCGTTTTTATCAAAAACTATTCGAAAAAAACTCATAATTAACACTTCAAAAACTCATTTTCTACCATTGCTCATCAAATCAACATTTTCTCAAAAATGGGTCAATTTTTGTAACTCATTATCTCTTCAAATAAATGACAAAATCATGAAATTTAAGCTTAGGGAACTCAAAAATACGAAAATAATCGAAAACGGGGCAAGATTGCACTTACAATTTGCTTGAAAAAGCTCAAAACCCTTAGCTATGGGGAAAGAAATTTTCGGCAGACAATGGAGAAGAAGATGAACACTTTTCATCTTTTTCTCATCTTTTTATTTGATTTTTAACTATTTGGACAAAAATGCCCCTAACCATGTTACATACAAAAATTTCTAGAAATACCCTTTTGTGTCCATACCACTAACCATTGGTCTATTTGCCATTTAAAGACCTCTAGTTCAAACCCCCATTTCAAATAGGTACTTACACATTATAACTCACATTTTGCAATCAATGCAATCTAATCTAAAAAAAAAAAATTAAGCACTAAATTAATAAATTTTCTAAACGATTTTCACACAGAGCATATTTAATAGATCGGAAAACATAAAATTTTCAGAATTTAACTATTTTAATATCGATTTTGTGGTTACAAAACCACTGTTTCGCTTAGACCCTATTTTGGGTTGTCATATTTCTCCCCCTTAGGGATTTTCGTCCTGAAAATCTTACCAGTAAACAGATGGGGATATTGATTCCTCATTGTCTCTTCCATTTCCCATGTTGCCTCTTCTACTCCATGACGTTGCCATAATACCTTTACTAGAGCAATTCTTTTATTTCTCAACTGTTTCACTTCTCGTGCCAGAATCTTAATTGGTTCTTCATCATATGACATATCTGATCGAATTTCAATTTCAGTAGGTGAAATCACATGCGATGGATCAGACCGATATCTACGAAGCATAGAAATATGAAACACATTATAAACTCTTTCCAACTCCGGAGGTAAAGATAACCGATAGGCTACTGGACCTATTCTTTCAATTACTTCATACGGACCAATATAACGCGGACTTAATTTACCCTTCCGGCCAAATCTTAAAATTTTCTTCCACGGAGACACTTTCAAAAATACTTTATCTCCTACTTGAAACTCAATTTCTTTTCTTTTCAAATCTGCATACGACTTTTGTCGATCAGATGCAGCTTTCAGACAATCTCGAATTATCTTTACTTTAGCTTTAGTCTCTTTTACCAAATCAATCCCATGAACATACTTCTCACGAAGTTCAGTCCAATACAATGGAGTCCGACACTTTTGTCCATACAGAGCTTCATATGGTGCCATTCTAATGCTTAACTGATAACTGTTGTTATACGCGAATTCAATCAAAGGCAGATATTTATCCCAACTACCTTCAAACTCTAAAACACAACATCTTAACATGCCTTCAAGCACTTGAATTACTCTTTCTGATTGCCCGTCTGATTGAGGATGAAAACCAGTACTAAAATTCAATTTAGTACCTAACGCCTCTTGTAACTTCTTCCAAAACCTCGAAGTAAAACGCGGATCTCTGTCAGAAATAATGGATACAGGCACACCATGCAATCTAACTATCTTAGAAACATATAACTCTGCTAATTTATCCAAAGAAAAGTTCATTCTCACCGGAATGAAATGAGCTGACTTAGTTAATCAGTCAACAATTACCCAAACAGAATCTTTCTTCCTCGGCGTTAAAGGCAATCTGGAAACAAAATCCATCGTAATTCTTTCCCATTTCCATTCAGGAATCATAATTGGTTGGAGTAATCCCGAAGGCAACTGATGTTCTGCTTTTACTCTCTGACACACTAAGGACTTTGTTACATATTAAGAAATATCTCGTTTCATGCCTGGCCACCAATACACTTTCTTTAGATCTTGATCCATTTTCACACTACCCGGATGTATTGACCAACGACTGTCATGAGCTTCATGCAAAATCTTCCGAATCAGTTTAGTATTTCTCGGCACACAAACTCTATCACGAAATAGCAGACAATCACTTGCATCAATTTGAAAATTAGAACTATCATTTGTTTCACATTGAGTCCGCTTTGCTAATAAATTACTGTCTAATTTCTGAGCTTCACCAATCTCTTGCAAGAATAGCGGCTTTGCTACTAATTCGGCTATCAATGAACCATCACCAGACAATGACAAATCCATATTCAAAGCTCCTAAACAAACAAAGATTTTCTACTTAAGGCATTAGCGACCACATTTGCTTTACCTAGATGATAGTCAATCACAAGTTCATAGTCTTTTAATAATTCCAACCATCTTCGCTGTCGCAAATTCAAATCTTTTTGAGTCATTAGATACTTCAGACTTTTGTGATCAGTATACACTTTACACCTTTCACCGTACAAATAATGTCGCCAAATCATCAAGGCGAAAACTATAGCAACTAACTCCAAATCGTAAGTCAGATAATTCCTTTCATGTGGCTTTAATTGTCGAGAGGCATAAGCTACTAATTTTCCTTCTTGCATCAAAACAAATCCAAGTCCATTCAGAGACGCATCACTATAGACAACAAATTCTTTTCCTGACTCAGGTTGCACTAACACCAGTGCCTCAGTTAAACACTTTTTCAACCTTTCAAAGCTTTGCTGACACTCATCGGTCCACACAAATTTAACTTCTTTTCGTAACAGTCTCGTAATCGGAAAAGCTATTATCTAAAAACCTTCCACAAATCGACGATAATACCCAGCTAAACCCAGAAAACTCCTAACTTCAGACACACTTTTAGGAGGCTTCCATTCTATAGTTGCTAAAATCTTATTCGGATCTACTCGAATACCTTTTTTCGAAACAATATGCTCTAGAAATCCAACTTCACTAAGCTAGAACTCACTTTTACTGAACTTGGCATATAGTTTCTTCTCTCTCAAGGTCTGAAGTATAATTCTCAAATGTTCAACATGCTCAGACTCACTCTGAGAATATATCAAAATATCATCAATGAAAACCACTACAAACTTGTCTAAATAAGGCCTGAAAATTTGATTCATCAAATCCATAAAAATGGCCAGAGCGTTGGTTAATCCAAATGGCATTACCAAAAATTTGTAGTGACCATACCGGGTCCTAAAAGCAGTTTTAGGCACATCAGACTCCTTAACCTTCAATTGATAATACCCCGATCTTAGATCAATTTTAGAAAACACTAAAGCATCCTTAAGTTGATCAAATAAGTCATCAATTCTAGGAAACGGATACTTATTCTTCACTGTTACTCTATTAAGCTAGCGATAATCAATACAAAGTCGCAATGACCCATCTTTCTTCTTAACAAACAAAATCAGAGCACCCCACAGAGAAGAACTAGGTCTCACTAATCCTTTGTTGGTCAATTCTTGCAACTGTATTTCAGTTCTTTTATTTCTATCGGCGTCATTCTATACGGAGTAATCGAAATCGGAGCAGTACCTGGAAGCACTTCAAGGCCGAATTCTATTTCTCTATCCGGAGGCATGTGACAGCCCTAATTTGACCCTAGTCGGGAAGTGGTTTTGAGACCACAAAACTGAGTCACGAAAATAATTAAATATTAAATTCTATGCCTATTATTTGTGAAATATGCATGTGTGAAAATTTCATGCTTGGATTTTGTCATTTGGATGAGGAATTAATTAAAAAGGACTTATGTGAGAAACTTTGAAAATGTGCTAGGTCAAATTGTAGTGGCCAAATATTGCATGATTTGAAACATTAGGATTTGCATGTCAAATTCCCCATAAATTGAGTAGTGGACGGCATGATGATGATTGAATGATTTTGATACATTTTGTTTCATTAATAAAATAATGAGTAAGTGTTTTATAATATGAATTATAATATATGTTTAATATAAAAGTTTTTTTATAAGAAAACATATTATATTAATGAACCCATGGTGATAAAAACAAAGATATATGTTATTCTTCTCACCTTTGCCGAAAATAAAGAAAGAAACTAAGTAAAGATGGCTTTGGATAATCCGCCATGGAGGTCTAAAATTCAAGGTAATTTCTTGATTATTTGAGCTTCATCTTAATGAATTGAGTTCCTTGCATGATACCCTCTTTGACCCATGTTTCTATTTATTTTATCTTTGAATTTGATGTCTTGGGAACATTCGGCCGAGGGGGAATTTTTGAATGTGAAAGTTATATTAGAAATGGAATTAGGAGTGTTTAATGGACTCCATGTTGCTAAAATTCACATGAATAGAAATTTGTAAGCTTAAATTGTAAGAATTTGAGTTGTGTGGCTTAAATTGTCAAAGATGCATTCGGCAATTGATTATAGTTTGATAAAGGGTGTAAAATATTGATAGTTTTAAATGGTACATAATTAAATGAAGATGGAAGCTTGATAAAATTTTATTAGGAATGAAAATAGGAACAATGTGTATTCGGCCATGATAGAAATAAATAGTTTTGGAATGCTTTGACGTATTATAGGGGTAATAGTTGCAAGATGATTTTGAGCTAATAAAGCTAAGTTTTGTGGCTTAAATGAGTGGTTACATTCAACTATAAAATTATGTTTTAGATTCTTGAATGATTTTGGAGGTGCTTGGCTTGTAAAGGATCATAGAATGAGTTGTGGAGGTGTTAATTTTAATAATGTATATGGTTTAAAGAACAAATGATATTTGGTCCTTATTGGTTAATTGAGAATTTTGAGCGATGTTGAATGTGTTAAAGAATTTTTGTGAACATTTAGTTAATGGATTTATGGCCTATTAATATATGTATAATTTATTAAAGCATAAGTTTTGTAATTTCCTTAAATGCTATATGTGCATTCGGCTATGTGGTATGTATGTGTTAAGGTAAGTAAGCTTAATGAAATGTGAATAACACGTATGTATATTGGAAGGAAAAACAATCGGCCAAACTAGGCTTCTATGCTTTGGAAAATGGAAATTTGTCATGTTAAGTGTTATATAGTAGTTAACTAAGGTGATTTATATGTATTTTGCTTATATGCTCAATTTATGTTTGTTAAGATGTATAATGTGATGGCCAAATATGAGATTAATCAATGATTTGAGCGATGTTTGTGTATTAGGATGGTAATGACTAGGCAATTGCCGAATGTAACCTAGACATAGCAAGTAATAATTGTCGTGTTTTGAGGATGAAGACTGTTTGTGATTTATGAGAATTTGATGATATTAAAAGTTAATTGAATGTAGCTAATAAGACCTAATTTGTTTTCTTGCTGCATTCAACCAAGGGTATGAACAACTGAGTAATAATAAGTTAAATTTTGTTTTAGTTTAAGCTTAAGAACAAAGACATTCGGAATTGGACAAGGGAAAGGTAAAATTAGACGAATAATGGATTCGTAGTGGTTTGACAACAAATAAGGTAAGTTCTTAAGTATTTGAGTTTGATTCTCTATAAGTTTTAAGTAATTTAAGTATGCCTTATACTATAAACAATTGATGTTATTTGCATGAATGCTTACAATTGAATATAGAAGTTGAAGTGAAGAAATATGAAATGAAATGATACTAAGCCGTATGGCTAATGAGAAAAATAAATAAGCATTGAGTAATTAGGTACGGGACTGAATTGAATATGTCGTGGAATATTTATATATATATATATATATGCATACTTATCATAAGAATCAAGATTCTATTATGTTTGTATACATGTGTTCGAACGTATTAAGGTGGTATATATGTATATGGAGAGGCCGAATGGCTAAGGTGAATTATGTGTATGATAGATGATTTGTAACCTATTGTTTTAATGGAATAAATTGTGTATATGGCTTATAGCTGAATGGTCATTAGAAATCAAGCTTGTATAGTGAGTTGGACATGTGATCTTTGAGTCTGATTATTGAATGGAAAACAAAAGGGATGAGGTTGCATGTTAAGCTTGTATTCGAATAATACAAATGAATTGCTAATGTGAAATGCTATGTGTTAATATGTGAATGAGGCAAGTGAATTTTGATTGTGATAGATTTTGTCAAATGTATACCTTGCGGACATATATGCATGAAAATGTAGTGAACTATATCCGGGCTAAGTCCTGAAGGGCATTCGTGCCAGTGTATATCCGAGCTAAGTCCCGAAGGGCATTCGTGCCAGTGTATATTCGGGCTAAGTCCCGATGGGCATTCATGCCAGTGTATATCCGGGCTAAGTCTCGAAGGGCATTCGTGCCAGTGTATACCCAGGCTAGGTCCCGAAGGGCAATTTCACTGGTGTTATATCCGGGCTCAGTCCCGAAGAGCATTCGTGCTGGTGAAACATCTGGGTTAAATTCTGCAAGCTTTATGCGAGAATCTTATCTGGACTTAATGTCTGCAAACTTTGTATTCATAATGTATCCAGGTTTAAAGACCCGAAGGCTAAATGCTGGAGTTTCAAGTAAGATTTTGATATTGAGTATCCACAGTAAATTACCATCAAGTAAGTATTATGCATTTAAGATATTCAGGTATGTATTACTTACTCATCGGTAGATTGATTTCGAAATAAATTAGTAGTATCAAAGAGGAATGTAAATGTGATTGATAATATAATTCCAAATATGTGAATGATCTATTTGGTCAATGGTTGTTAATATGTGAAAGTAATTAATTAAAATATAGTGTATGAACTTTAAGTAAAGAAAAGTATGTCTGATATTATCCATATGTATTAGTGTATATTCGGCCTAAAAGGTCTTATGATTTGAGAATGGGTCGTATTCCGCTAGATGTGCAAATTTAAGAGAAGGATTATATTCTGACAACTAGCGTATATGTGATAAGGAATATGTTTGATTCTTTGTGTACCTACCCGGTAATTTAATTCATGTCATGTGAAAATACTTGAAGATATTGATGTGATTATGAACTAAGGAATTAAGTTCTATGTATGTAGATACATTCTTGTATGTGCACGAGATGAGTACATATGAGTACAAAGACTTAGTATTGTGTGTATGATATGTACTTACCATGTGATCCCAATTTCGGTTAATGAAGAATATGTTTGAGAATAAATCAAGAAAAGGGTTATATGTCGAGCTAAATGAGTAGGGACTCTATGAAATTATTCTTGATAGAATATGATATGACAATGCGATCCTAAATATGGAAATTGAATGTGGTTAAAGTATTACGTTTAATTTGATTGAATTAAAAGTATATAAAGAAATGCACACGTGAATATTCAAACATCTTGGTCATTATTATGAAAGTATTTATGTGTTAGCTAGGTGATGCGTTTATTAAAATTATAGTTCGATATGAAGCTCTAAAATTAACTTTATCGAATAGAAGAAATGAATGAACAATGATATTGATTGAAACCATTTGTGACTTAGAACTCAAGGTTAAAGATATGTCAATTAAATTATGAGAAATTTGGTTAGTTATATTCGGTCAAATGAGACCTTACTCTGATTCAAGTATATGAGATACTTGTTTTTTATTCAACAAGATTAACGTTTTGCTTAAGACTTACTAAGCTTATGAAAGCTTACTCTGTTTGTTTTGTATCTTCGTTTTTATAGATTGTGGATTCTGACTACCAGCTCGGGGATCGTCAGCACCTCGTCACACTATCTACTATTACGGTAACCATGTGTTTGGTCTTAGCTTATGGCATGTATAGGGTGGACAATAAGTAGAATGATACTTTGATTTTCGTATATAAGTCATGTGAATATGCATTTTATGGAACTTTCTTGTATAAGTTTTTTTTTTTTAATTCGAACTTTAATTGTGTCTAAAAAGTTTAGTAAATGAATAATCTTTATTCAAGAAAATGTTCAAATTTTTACTGTCCTGATCCGATTTCTAGTTTTCGGTAACGCCCCGTCCTATTCCGGTGACGGTTACGGGACAGGGGTGTTACAAGGTAACCCTGGCAATTCTTCCGGAAATACATCCAAATATTCACATACCGCAGGCACAGATTCAATCTCCTTTTCAGACACCTTAGTGTTTAGCACGTAGGCCAAATATGCCTCACAACCACTTTTCAAACATTTATAAGCAAACATTGCAGAGATCACAGTCGGAATACAATCTAACTTATCAGTTTCAATTCGAAGTATCTCACTATTACCACAATTCAATTCAAGAATCTTTTGCCTATAATCTATTTTAGCACCATGCAGAGTTAACCAATCCATTCCCGAAATAACATCAAACTCATCAAAAGGTAGCAACATCAAATCAACAGGGAAACAATGACCACGAATCATCAAAGGACAGTTCTTACAAATTTTATCTACTATCACATGTTTTCCTAACGGATTCGACACTGTGACTACAAATTCAGTGGACTCAATACACAAATTCTTATCAGACACTAGTTTCACACATATGTACGAATGAGTTGATCCTGGATCAATTAAAGCAATAACAGAATTATCATAAAGAGAAAATGTACCAGTGATCACTTCAGGTGAAGACGCTTCCTCATGAGCCCGTATGGCATATGCTCTTGCTGGAGCTCTCGCTTCAGATCTTGCAGTCATATCTTTCTTTGCGCTTTTACTACTATTTCTAAATCCCACATTCCTTGATGGTCTTCCTCTACTCACATTACTCGGTCTTACATTCTGAGATTTCTCAAACCCTTCTCTTTCAGGACAATCTTTGATGAAATGATCTTGAGATCCACATCTAAAACAAGCTCGATTATGCAGATAACATTCACCTGGATGTCTCTTTCCACAGTGTTGGCATTCGAATTTATCAGATCTAACACTACCGACACTTGTTACGGAAGTAGATTGCCTCTTCGGATTGGAGTGTTGCTTACCACGATCTCTCTGAGAAAAACTTACCGAAACATTCGATCGAGAACTCATCTCTCTTGATTTCTTTGACTGAGACTGAAATGATCAACCCATTGATCTCTTTCTTGCATCTCTAGCTTCACTTTCAACTTTTCTTTTCTCTTTACTCAATGCCTCGGCCTTAATGGCCCTTTCAACAAGTATTACTAATTCTTTTATTTCCAGAATTCCCACAAGTAGGCTGATATCCTCATTCAGTCCATCTTCAAATCTCTTACAGAGTATTTCTTCAATAGTTACAAACTCTTAAGCATGCTTACTTAATCTAACGAACTATCTTTCATACTCAGCTACTGACATTTGCCCTTGCTTTAATTCCTAAAATTCTTTCCGCTTCTGATCAATAAACCGCTGATTGATGTACTTTTTTTAAAATTCTTCCAAAAAGAAATCCCACGAAACTCTCTCTTTCGGAACCACTGATATCAAAATCTTCCACCAGTGATAAGCAGAATCTCGTACCAATGAAGTGGCACATTTCAAACTTTCTTCTGGGGTACAAGACTATTCATCTAACATTCTCATAGTGTTCTCTAACCAAAATTTAGCTTTCTCTGGGTCATCATCTACATTAGCTCAGAATTCTTCAGCCCCATATTTTCTGATCTTATCTACCAGAGGTTTAGACAGTCTTACCACTTCTGTTCATGGGGAGGCTATGGGAACGGCTTGAGAAACAGGAAGGGAAGGAGGAGGTTAGCATTCGGACTCACCCGATTGAACTCCGTATACCAATTACTCATCATATGGAGAAAGGCTTCCTGAGCCTCATCTCTCTGACCCTGAGTCTCGGGTCAGCAGGCGCATTACTCTGAGCATAATCAGCAGTATCTCGATTGGGATCCATTTACTATAATAGAAAACATTTCAAAATCATTAGGAGTCGTCACACTATCAAGTCTCAGATATGGCATGTATAGACTTACTATTACACTTACTACATTAATCTGAGAATCGGCTAAACCATGCTCTGATACCAATTAAAAATGTAACACCCCTTACCCGGAACTGTCACTGGAATCGAGTAATGGGCATTACCGAACTTATCGGAGTACAGACTCATATTTTCAACCAAATCATTACAAGTTTTACCCTTATCAAGGGTTTTCTAACTCAATACAGACATCTCGAACGATTAGGATTCAAATCCTATCGCATCGGAAGCCGGTAAAATTTTTCACTTTCGAAACTACGTCACACACCCGTGTAACACAAAGCACGGTCGTATGCTAAGGCCGTGTGGCCTTCACACGCCCATGTCCAGAGACCATGGTCAAATCTGTCAAATTGGCCACGGTCACCCCACACAGTCGTTTGGGGGCCGTGTACCCCACACGGTTGAGACACACGGCCGTGTCTTTTGCCCGTGTGGTACCCAAAATTTAAAATTAAGGTGCAAGGAAGGCACAGTCCAGGGACACACCCATAGGGTCAGACCCTGTGCCACCTACAGCCTAGGCACGCCCGTGCCATGTGCCCATAGAGCATTTTGTCAAACCTCACACGGTCACGTCACATGGCCGTGTGCCCTGCCGGGTAGACCGTGTTAGGCTATTTACCAAGCCTTTGCCGCCTTAAAATTCCCTTTCACATACACAACATTCATTTCAACCAATTCGAATAACACATACCCGGAATAATTTCATTTATAACATCATTTACAAAACAAGTATCACATATACACCTATTTTATTTGACTTACAAAACAATGCTTATACAAAGACTAGCCACCTATACATGCCAAACTCAAAATATCAAGACCATATATACATACATCAAGGTAGCTTGATAGTGTGAGATGAGCCTCCTTTGATCACCAATCTCAATATGCTCTATGCTCAACAATCTAAAAGGAAGAGGAAAGGAAAGATGAGTAAGCTACAAGTAGCTTAGTAAGTCATAGGTAAATCAATAGCAAAATGCACAATAATTAGTTAGGGCATCTTATTCCCACATAGCATAAATACAACATTCATATACTTACTCATCCACATTCTTACCAAAATGTCCAATTATAAACATTCACACACATCTCATGTTCAATTCATTTTCAAATGCTTAACCTGCACAAATGCTTCACTTAACCAAGTTAATTCCCGTCGAACATTCAGAATAGAAACGGATATACAGAGGTTAGCACCGAAGTGCCTCATAGATATGTGGTCGAAGCCAGTACAGAGGTATGGCAAAAGCCATCAGAGTATGTAGCTGAAGCCACCAGAATATGAAGCCAAAGCTACCTCAGATCACAGAAATACAGACGTAATCCACGGGCCTACTCACATAAGCTGACAGGTGACTGCAACACATGCTAGTGCACCTAGCACCCGGGATACGGAATCAAATAGAATCAAAACCCTCAAGCGACATGTCACCCATATCCAGAATCATTCTTACTGTTCAAATGGGATTTACCAGAATGTTCACAAACATACAATTGCATAATTCAAAAATCCATATCTATATATTTTCACATAGAGATCATCAAATGGATAGCAATAAGGTAAATGTGCTATAATTTACTCATGACTTACCTCATAACAAAACGACTAAATCTCGAATTAGTCGACTATCTTTTCTTTTCCACGATCACGATCACTTTCTCTTCTTTCTTGATCTAGATAAACACATTTAACACATTTTATTAATTTTTTACTCAAATTCATTCACAATCCAGACCTTTGGCAAAATGACCGTTTTGCCCTTGGCCTCATAAACTAAATTTTATTCCATTTTCTTAACCTTTTATACTTAGCTAAGTTCTTTTCACAATAACAACCCAAGAATCACACATTTTCATATACTAATGAACAAAGTTTCCATTTTTCTCATTTTAATCCCTTAGGGACGTTTTTATCAAAAACTATTTGGAAAAACCCGTAATTAACACTTCAAAAACTCATTTTCTACCATTACTCATCAAATCAACATTTTCTCAAAAATGGTTCAATTTTTGAAACTCATTATCTCTTCAAATAAATGACAAAATCATGAAATTAAAGCTTAGGGGAACTCAAAAATACGAAAATAATCGAAAACGAGGCAAGATTGCACTTACAATTTGCTTGAAAAAGGTCAAACCCCTTAGCTATGGAGAAAGAAATTTTCGGCAGACAATGGAGAAGAAGATGAACACTTTTCATCTTTTTCTCATCTTTTTATTTGATTTTTGACTATTTGGACAAAAATGCCCCTAGCCATGTTACACACAAAAATTTCTAGAAATACCCTTTTGTGTCCATACTACTAACCATTGGTCTATTTGCCATTTAAAAACCTCTAGTTCAAACCCCCATTTCAAATAGGTACTTACACATTATAACTCACAGTTTGCAATCAATGCAATCTAATCCAAAAAAAATAATATTAAGCACTAAATCAATAAATTTTCTAAACGATTTTCACACAGAGCATATTTAACAGATTGGGAAACATAAAATTTTCAGAATTTAACTATTTTAATTCGGATTTTGTGGTTACGAAACCACTGTTCTGGTTAGACCCTATTTTGGGTTGTCACAAAACCGATTAGAAGAACTAGCATTACTCTTTACCTTAGTCGAAAGCCTCCCTATGCACATAGGGGTTTTTGGCTTTTCTTAAATTCTAAAATAACGAATGGAGAAGAAGAATCTGAGCACTTACTGAAGATCTACTAGACAGGAATGCTTCCAATCCTTTTCTAACCCAGATCTGACGCAGATCTAGCCTCTAAACACGAGTAAAGAGTGAAACTAAGAGATTTAGGGGTTCAATTCCTGAATCACTTATGAAGGTGGAGATTTCGACTTTTGGTATAATGAAGAAGAGAAAGATAGAAGTTGTATGAAAAGAGAAGATTTCAATAAAGGTTTTAGGAGTTGTGAGATTCAGCTGAGTGGATTTAAGAAAGAATGAGGTTTCGACTTTTAGTGGTAATTGACTAAGGAGGAGCTTTAAGTTCGGGTTTCCAACTTTTAAGAGTATTTGGCTAACAAGGTTGAATAGGAGAGGTTTTATGATTGCTGATGTAAAGAAGATGGAGGAGAGGGTGAGAAGAGAAAAGGAGAAGAAAAAGATGGCAGATTCGGCTTTGAAGAAAAGAGATGATGGTTTTGTCTTGCACAAGCCAGCACTAGGAGAATGTAGAGAACTTAGGTTTCGGTTTTTAGGTAAAAGAAGGAGGAAGAATTGAACCCTAAGGCACTATACCTACTCGGCCACAAGAAACAGCCCCTACGTGCTAAGTCTCGACGGTTTAACCCCTTCTAATGTCGGCACACACACAAGCTCCTCATGCCGAAACTACAACCTCCCAAAGGCCTAGCCGATTGTGTACTTTCCACCCTCTATTCGGCCAACATACTCTTCCATTCAAACTCCTAAAATTTCTCCCCTTATCCCTCGTTAACTCAATCCCCTAAACACTTCAAACTCTCTTCTTCAGAATTTACTTTGGATTCCAACACTTACCTTACATGAGCAACAAAAATAAAATACATACTACTTAGCTTGAGACTTGAACCCTGGCCCTTGCACACACCCACACGCCACTTTCTTAGGCTCTAAGTGGCGCCACATTGCCACTTTACCAAGGGCTCACTTGTGTCTTATTTTACTCGCTTTTTCTTAAAAGCCCACATAACCAAGACCCCTTCTCTTTAAATCCTAAAATTTGATATTTCTTTCGGGTTTTAACTTAGGCTTGGGCCTTCTAAAGGCCCACACACACACTTAAAACATAATTTACACAAACAAACAATAAATTTTCATGTTCACACCAAAATCGCAAGAATCCTGAAAAATCCTAAAAATTAGGGCGTTACAACTCTACCCTCTTAAAGAAATTTTAGCCTCGAGATTTACCTGATCCAAATAGGTGAGGGTATTGTTGATGCATCGCCTCTTCTGGCTTCTAAGTAGCCTCTTCTCTACCATGATTGCGCCAAAGCCTTTTACCAATGGAACTGACTTCTTCCTCAGCACTTTGACCTCTCGATCCAGTATTTGCAGAGGCTCCTCTTCAAAAGTGAAATCAGTCTTTACCTCAATCTCCTCTACTGGTACGACATGTGAAGGATCTGATCGATACCATCTTAGCATGGACACATGAAAAACGTCATGAATTCTGTCCAGCTCCGGTGGTAACTCCAATTGGTAAGCAACTGGCCCTACCCGTTTAAGAACCTGATAAGGCCCTATAAACCGTGGACTCAATTTGCCCTTCTTGCCAAACCTCAATATTTTCTTCTAAGGTGAGACTTTCAAGAAGACCATATCTCCCACTGGGTACTCAATTTCCTTACGCTTTAGATCAGCATAATATTTTTGTCTATAAGATGCTTCCTTCAACCGATCCCTAATCAACTTAACCTTATTCTCAGTATCTGTCACCAACTCTGGTCCAAGAACCTGTCGTTCTCCCAATTCCGTCCAACACGTCGTAGGCGTACGACATCTTCGCCCATATAGTGCCTCATATGAAGCCATTTGAATACTTGCCTGATAGCTGTTGTTATAAGCAAATTCTGCCAATGGCCAGTAGTCCTCCCAACTACCTCGAAAGTTGATAACACAACCCCTTAACATATCCTCTAGAACCTGAATAACCCTTTCCGACTGTCCATCTGTCTGAGGGTGAAAAGCAGTGCTGAAATCCAATCGCGTACCTAACGCCTCATGCAACTTCTGCCAGAATTGGGACATAAACCTAGGATGCTGATAAAAAATAATCAAAACTGGCACCTCATGCAGTCACGCTATCTCCGCCACATACAACTTAGCCAACCTCCGAAGTGAGTAATTAGTCCGGACAGGTATGAAATGGGCAGATTTTGTTAACTTATCCACAACTACCCATACCGAGTCTTTCTTGGAGGGTGTCAAAGGTAGCCCACTCACAAAATCCATGGTTACCCTCTCCCACTTCCAAAGTGGAATTTTCACTGGTTGCAACAGTTCAGGAGGTAGTTGATGAGCCTTTACTTGCTGGTATGTCAGGCATTTCCCCACAAACTTGATCACTTCTCGCTTAAGTCCAGGCCACCAGTACAACTCTCTCAAGTCTCGATATAACTTATTCCTTCCAGGGTGCATGGCACAAGATCCACCATGAGCTGCCTTCAGAATTGACTGCCTCAAGTCAGAGTCCTTCGGAATACAAACTCTTCCTCGAAAGCATAGAACTCTATCATTATTCAGTCTAAAATTTGAATTCTCATCATTCCCAGGTTGCTGAAACCGAGGAACTAAAGACTCATCCTCTAACTGTTTCTCTTTAACCTGATCAATCTAGGTAGGTCTCACTTGTAACTCCGCTAACAAGCTCCCATCGTCATATAGACTCAGACGAGTAAACATTGCTCTCAACTCAACTACAGCCATTTTGCTTAGTGTATCAGCCACCACATTTGCCTTGCCTGGGTGATACTCAATCAAACAGTCGTAATCCTTAAACAACTTTATCCATCTTCGTTGCCTAAGGTTTAACTCCTTCTAAGTCAACAAGTACTTGAGACTCTTATGGTATATAATACACTTTTCTCTATACAAATAGTGTCTCCAGATTTTTAATGCAAAGATTACCGCTGCCAACTCCAGATCATGCGTAGGGTAATTTGCTTCGTGAGGCTTAAGCTGTCGCAAAGCATAAGCGACCACCTTACCCTCTTGCATCAGTACACAACCTAACCCCACATGCGACGCATCATTGTACATGGTGAAATCCTTCCCAGACTCCAGCTGAATCAACAATGGCGCCTCAGTCAACACCTTTTTCAGCTTATCAAAAGCTTCTTGCTGTTTCTCAGTCCATACAAAAGATACTCCTTTCCTCAGCAATTTCGTTAATGGTGCAGCAATTAGCGAGAATCCTTCTACAAACCGTTTGTAGTACCTTGCTAAACCCAGAAAACTCTAAATTTTTGATACCGACCTCAGCAGCTTCCAATCCAAAACTGCTTCAATTTTTTGAAGATCCACCCTAATCCCTCAGCAGAAACAACACGACCCAAGAATGTCACTTCTTGCAACCAAAATTCACACTTACTGAATTTTGTATAGAGTTGCTTCTCTCTCAATACTTGCAAAACAACACGGAGATGCTATCATGCTTCTCCTCAATTTCTGAATATACTAGAATATCATCGATAAAGACGACTATGAATCGATCCAAATATGGTTGGAATACCCGATTCATCAGATCCATGAAAGCTGCAGGTGCATTCGTCAGTCCAAACAGCATCACCAGAAACTCGTAATGACCATACCGAGTTCTGAATGTTGTCTTATGAATATCCACCTCCTTTACCCTTAATTGATGGTATCGAGACGGAAGATTGATCTTGGAAAATACTGAAGCTCCTCTAAGCTAGTCAAATAGATCGTCTATCCTAGGTAGAGGGTACTTATTCTTTATCGTCAGTTTCTTCAACTGGCGATAATCGATGCACATACACATCGTCCCATCTTTCTTCTTCACGAACAGTACTGGTGCTGCCCATGGAGACACACTCGGTCTAATAAAACCTCTATCCAACAACTCTTGGATTTGTGCCTTCAGTTCCACTAACTCATTCGGTGCCATCCTATAAGGTGCGATAGACACTGAAGCCGTTCTAGGCAGCAAGTCGATTCCAAATTCGACTTCTGTAACGCCCTGATTTTCGAAATTTTTTGTGATTTTTGGCTAATTCTTAAAATTCTATGTTTTGACTGTATAGATTATATTTTAGTATGATAGTGGGCCCCTAAAAGGCCCAAGCTTAGGTGGAAACTCGACAGATTTAAGAAATTTGAGTGTTTAAGAGAAGGAGGTCCTGAAGAAATGGGCTTTTAAATTTAAAGTTAGCAAAATAGAGCACAAAGAAGCCCCTAGTAAGGTGGTTAAATAACGCCACTAAGGAGCTATAAAAGTGGCGCCTAGGAGGGTTTGGAGGTCCAGGGTTCAAGTCACAGGTAAGTATTAAGGTGTTTTATTTTTTTTATAAGCAGGAGTGGTGGGTGGTAGACTTTAGGTAAAACTCTGGTAGGAAGAGTTTCAAATGGTCATGTGAGTAAATCAAGGAGGAAGTTGATGAGCATTTGAATTTTGAAGAAAAGTGGCCGGCCAAAGGACTCTTGGTAATGTAATTTTGGCATTTGGCTTGGTGAGTATTTCGACAATTAGGGTGCTAGAATGTGTCGATTTCTTTGAGGTTCTTTTTGAGATCCTTGTGCCGATTTCTCTGGGTCAATAAGCTTTCTACCTTTACCGCTTTTGCTTAGCACATTAGGTCTTCTTTTTCTTCTTCTTTTCATCTTTTATGTTCTAGTAGCCAAACCCTACTACTCCCCTCATTGCCGAACCTTCTTTTGATCGAATACCTCTTCTCCCTCTCTTTTCTCTCATCATTTTCTCTCCTTTATTGTTTCTTCAAAGTCGAACCACCATTTTTGAATCCCCTCTTGACCGAATCTATTCTACCTACACTTCTCTTCTTCTTTACTTCTTCTTGTTGACTTCCATCTTCTTCACCTCTATTTTGTCCCAAAAACCAAATACTTGTTATCGATTCACCCTCATAGCTAAACCTATTCCCCATCATCACTCTCCCCTCTCTCTTCTTCTTTTACTTCATCAAGATCCCTTATTTCTTATTAGGTCGAATACCTTGTGGAGTCGAACCTCATCTTTTCTTTCTTGGAATCGAAAACCTTCGTACCCTGTGGTGTTTAAGGCTGAATCTCAGACCAACTCTGTCTTCTTTTGGGATTTATGGAAGGAGTTGGTATAGATCGGGTTGAATCGTCATCTTGGAGCACTTCTAAGTTAGAATAGTAGTTGGTGAGCTTACAAACCTTATCTTTTCGCTAATGCTTATTCTAAGGCAAAGAGCCGAAACCCCTTAGGGGAGGCTAACATTTTTTATTAAGGGCATGTTGGCCTTTTTCTCTTCTTCTTTATGTGTTAGGGTGATCAAGGGATTGTGCAACTAAGGATTTTGAAGGCTAACACTGTTGGACATCGGGATCTAGTCCATAGTCAACAGAGAGGTAAGATCTTTAGGGACTTAGGCTATGTTGGTCTATTGTGGTACAGAGGTTAAGGCTTTAGTGTTATCGATTATTGGACTAATGTACTAGTGACCGATTGTAGGCTTTTTCGTGTGAGGATCTTTACAGCGTATCGACAGCTAACAGGTGTGTATCATACCCTTGCTATAGACTAGAATGGCAAAGGCCGTAATGACCAAAAAGACGATTGAAAAGTGACCAGAAAGTGACCAAAAATGACCGAAAGGTCGGCCCTGTGAGAATCTGTGAGTAACCGATTACTCCCTGATAATTTGGATCTGGAATCGTTGATGAGGGAATTGCAAAGTGTGTTATTCCGTACGTTTTGGTAAGTTGGGCCTCGAGGGACCAAGTGTGGGCCAATGGGCTTCTGGGCCCACAGAGGTAAACATTGTCATTAAAGGCGTTCTGAAAACTATAGGAACTAATATGGTTAAAAATCTGTAATCTGAACATCAAATTGGTTTAAACGGGCTTAAGGTACTAGTGGACACCGTAGGGCCATTAGAGGGTTTTGGGCCTAAAAGAGCAAAACTGGAAACTAAGTTAAAATAGACTTCTGTAACGACTCATGGACAAATTGTCACTTTGATATACATAAAATCTCAGAAAATCATTAAAATGACTAAAATACCCCTAAGCATGAAAAATTACCATTACACCCCTAGGCACAAATGACTAATATGCCCCTAGGGTTAATCTTATCTGAGATGCATGATATTCTAATTATGTTTGATGTATGCCATGACATATATTTCTGTTGCATGGGTTATGGGTTATACTGATGGAGGAAGCGTTCTAGTGGCCTCGCCACATATATCTGTTCTAGTGGCCTCGCCATATATATCTGTTTTGGTAGCCTCGCCACATATATCTGTATCTGGTGACTTCGTCACAATATCTGGCAGCCTCGCTACAAATTCTGTGGTGTGTAGTGGATAGGTGGGTCGAGTAGTCTCCCCACACGGTGTAAGGTTGGTACAGGGGTGTTATGGATGGATCTGGGTTGGGCTTTCTGTATACATGTTGTATATATCTGTTCTGTATTTGTTATGGGCCTACGGGCTTCATCCTGATTTCTGTACTGGGCCAAGGCCTAATTAAATCTAATTTTGAGGCTTGATCTATTTTAGGCTATGGTTGGGACTATGTTACACACTGAGTTTATCAAACTCACCCTTATTTTCATCTTTGCAGGTAATCCCCAACCATAGTGGGCTTGGAGTTGTGAGGGATTCGGAGTGGCCACATCATCTGTAAAGTTGGGTTCTATTTTTAGCTAGTTTATTTTCTTTATTGGTTTTTTAAAATTTTGGGTTTAAAGTTGTAATAAGGCCGCTCCTTAAATTTCTTCTATGGGTTTATTTACTGGTTTACTAATATTATATCGAAACTGCTAGCTGTAGGCCGTGCGGGTTTTTCCAAATTTAATGAATGTTTTCAAACACAACAAACGTAACAAATGGATAATCTAAGGACTTAAGTAATTAAATTTTTGATAAACCCCTATTTTTACAAAGATCACTTTAATCTCTTTAAGCAAAGAACACATAGCTAGTCGTAAGTCCATGTGACACGCCAGATTGGGCCATAACGTCTGGGCCAGGTTTGGGGTGTTACAACTTCATGATTCAGAGGCAATCCAGGAAGCTTCTCAGGAAAGACATCTTGGAATTCCTTAACAGTTTTAACCTTCTCCACAGTCAAACCCTCAGTCTTCGTTTGACTTACAAAAGCCAAATATGCTTCGCAACCCTTGCGAATCAGTTTTTCAGCCCTCAAAGTCGAGACCAAATTAGACAAATAACCCCTTCGCTCCCTTATAACCATCACCTCCTCATCTTCAATAGTCCTTAACACCATCCTCTTAGCCGTACAATCCAAAGTCGCTTTATGCTTAACAAGCTAGTCCATCCCCAAGATAAGATAGAATTCTCCGAATGGTAGCTCCATTAAGTCTCCAGAGAAAATCCTACCTTGAGTCTCTAAAGCCACCTCCCTAAAGAGCTTGTCCACCCTAACCGAGTGACCCAGTGGACTTATCACAGTTACCCCACTCACATTTTCCTCAGAGTGCACACCCAACAACCCAGATATGTCACATGCAACATACAAATGAGTAGAACCCACATCTATCAAAGCAGTGTATGGCATGCTAGAGATCAAAAACATACCAATTATTACGTCAGGTGTGTCACCCTCCTCTCGGTGATGAGCAACATATACCAATGCTGGCTAATGAGCCTCTACATTTTCGAAACCCCTGCCAGGTGCTCCACGCCCACGACCATTTCTGTTGCCACCCCTACCTTGACCACGGCCTCTCGGCGGTTGTGGTCCACCTCGCACCAGTTGAGCACCCTTTGTTCAGCAACTTGAGTCTGAGCTGGCCTCCGAGGACAGTCCTTGACCCTATGCTCCTTGGACTTATACCGGAGACATGCCCTAGTCCGCTTCCAATATTTTCCCAAATGCACTCTACCACAGTCCCCATAAGCCTGCGGTCTAACTGTATTCACTGGAACTGCTCGAACCGGTTCGTCCACTCTAGCTCGTTTGACATTCCTATTTACAGTACCAGAGGGTCCAGAATCCCTCTTGAATCGGTTTTGGTCCTTCTCATGATTTTGCCTTTCAGTTCACTTCACCTCCTCGACTATCTTAGCCTTTTCCACCAATGCAACAAACTCACCCTCCCTCTGCAGAGCTATCAGCACCCTTAGCTCATCCTTTAGGCCATCCTCAAATCAAACGCTACGCTCGTACTTCGTGGCAACTATTCTGCTGGCATACCAGCTCAACCTCAGAAACTTCACCACATATTCAGCAACAGACTTCTTACCCTGGGTCAGGTTCAGAAATTCTTTTCTACGAGCATCCACGTAGCCTGCTCTGACATACTTTCCCTTAAAAGTCGTATTAAACAATTCCCAAGTTTCCCGCTTAGTAGGGGTACTCTCATTCACAGTGATCCACCACTGGTATGCCTCGTCTCGTAGCAGAGACACTACTCCTTTCAGCTTTTGCTCCACCAAGCAATCCAGGTCGTCCATGATCCGTTCCATGGCTTCCAGCCAATACTCAGCCACAATTGGGGCTTCTCCAGATATGCCACTGAAAACCTCCGCTCCATTAGCCCAGAGTCGCTCAGAAATGGATCCCCTATTCACAGTCCCAGTATTAGCTCCAGCAACCCTCTCTAAAACCCTTAACATTGCTTGGGACAAAGCATCGTCCCCTGCAGCCCGATTATATGGCCCATTCTCAGCTACCGACGGTAGTCATGCCTCCTCAGCTGGCAGGTGTTTCGAATACGAAGACCCAGCTTGAACACTACCTCGGCCACGTCCACGGCCTCGTCCATGAGCTACCCTCGTACTCATATTGACTTATCTAATTACGAATTTTATGACATTAGTTTAACATTTCAGTGTTTATTACAAAATGTATTAGGTACAGATAAAGTTTCAGAGTTTGTTTTCGCGAAATCGTGGCCCAGCTACAATCTCAGTCTTCTAGGGTTTAGTTTCCCTACTGTCTCAATCTCTACAGTTTCAGTACTACCCTATCTATAGTATCATAGTAGGGTCTCAGTTCTATCTATAGTAAAATTTCAGTACAGTACAGTATAAGAAAAGAATACTTACAGACTTGGTGCTGGAGATTCAGTGTGCCACTCTTCAGAAACCAGATTTCAGAAAGCCCATTTAAAGCTTAAACTTTTAGAGTAAAACCTTTAATGAGTATATCTTGAAAAATAACTTTGAAAAGGGTTTTCTTAGAGATTTTCCAAAACTTATTTTCAAAATACCCTTCTTGGGCCTTGATTTTAAAAATTTTATGTAAACGTTTGGACCCGATTCACAGCCGAGTTGTTACAACCAGGCTCTGATACCACTAAATGTAACACCCCAAATCTGGTCCAAACGTTATGGCCAAGTCTGGTGTGTCACACCAACAACGGATTAATCATGTTCCTTACTTATAATGATTAGGGTGCTTTTGCAAAACCGTAAGTATAGTTTGGGAAGAAAATCCAGGTTTAATAGGTGAACATCTTATCCACTGCCAGTTTAAAATATATTTTATTACAAGATCTTGTGCATCTACTCGTTGTCCATTTGATACGTGTGTTTCATTTTGAAAACGTTGATCAATTTTAAGAAAAACTCGCGTAGCCATATTTGAACCATTTAAAATAAATCATAACTAAAGAATTAAAAACCCAAATTAAAATACTTAAAGCGGCCTTGTTACAAACCCAAAACCATAATGAAAAATAATTTAGAATAAATATGAAAGAAGAAAGACTTAATTATAAACCCATCATGTAACACCCTGAAAATTTCTGCAGTAAGATATCATCCTTGATATAGTAAAATAAGGAAATAAAGTGACAAGAAGAGGAAATTTGAGTTATGTCATTGGGAAGTATATTATGACATATTAATTCAAGAAAGGACTAAATTGTAAAAATGAGAAAAGTTTTGTTGTCCAAGAGTAAATACTCAAATTTTAAGAGGTTAAAGTGTAAATATGGAAAGTTGAAGGACCAATAGTGCAAATAGTTTAGGGGTGGAATAATCCAGAAACTAAGGAAAATGGATGAATTAGGACCAAATTGAATAGGTGAAGAATTTTGAGGGGCTAAATTGCAATTCTACCCAATTAAGTGATGACTCAAGGATGGATTTTTAAAAGATCACAAAGGGCAAAATAGTCAATTAGAAGGATAGAGAAATCTAGAAGGCAATGATAGTGTGATGATATTTTATAATTATTTAATTAGATAATATTACATTATTAATATTTTAAAAAGATATTTTATTATTTTATTATTTTATTTAGTTTATATGTGTGTATGTGTGTGTGAGAAAAAGAGAGAGGAGAAGGAGACGAAACAGAGAGCAGGGGAAAGAAAGAAAGAAAAAGAGAAAAGAATGATAAAAAGGGAAAATTGAAGGCTTGAAGCTTGAAGTTTTAATAGGTAAGTTAATTTAGTCCTTTTTACTTAATTTTGATGTTTTGGAAGCTTTGGAACAAGGTTTTGATGAAATTAAGTGAATATTTTGAAAGTTATTAGATTTTTAAATATTGTTCATGTTGAATAAAAAGATGAATTAGGGGTTAGATTGAAAGGAATTCAAGTTAGAAATGAACTAAGGATTGAATTGTAAAGTAATTCATAAGTTTTATGTTGTAAGGACTAAATTGATGAAATCTAAAAATTAGGAAAAATATGCTGGAAATTTAATAGTTAAGTATGAGTTTAGACAAAAATTGGATAGAAATAGAAGTGTGAATTGAATAAGAAATGTAAGAAAACTTAGTTAGGATTTAATTGCAAAATAAGCTATAAGAAACAGTTTTGGACAGCAGCAGTAACCTAATTATGAAAAATCACCAAAAATGGTATAAATTGAATTAGAAGTTGAGTGAGATATGGAATTAAATCTTATTGAGTCTATTTTCACATAAAAGAAGCAGAGAAAGTAAAAGAATTCTGTAGTCTGAGATATTTATATTTTTGTGAGACTAGTTCAGAATGATTTTGGGATCTTCTGTTCTGATTTGGGAAAATCATTAAAAATTGTATAAAAATAATTTTGAGACATAATCTATATGTCTAGATTCCTGAATGAGTTTATTTTCAATAGAAATAAACAGTAACATCATTCGAATATCGTACAAAGAGATAATTGATTTTTAGTGAGGAAGGGTCGGAACTGTCAGACAACAGAATATGGGTGACTTCAAAGAATAAAGTGTACTTATTGGATAAACAAAAAATTCTGAAAATTTTATGGTAAGACAATATGTGAGTCTAGTTTCAAGGAAAATTTACGGATCTTAATTTTGAGTTCTGTAGCTCAAGATATAAATAATTTAGTGACTATAACTCAAATGGACAGTTTTGAATATACGTGTAAGTAAATAGTGAAATTATTGATAATGTTCCTTATAGCATGTTACATAAATTAAGGATGTGGAATGGAAAGGAGGAGGAGGAAAATATGTATGAATATTCAGCCAGCATGGCTAATTTGCATATTTTAGGCTCAAGGACTAAATTGAATAAAAGTAAAACTTTATGGGCAATTTTGTAAAAGTGTTAAAATGGCTAATTTGCATGAAATGGATTGTTTTATTATTTAAAATTTGTGAAATTGAATAGAAATTGTATTAATAAGATATAAATTAGTAGTGAATTAACGAATATGAATTGTTTTAATTTCCGTAGCTAATGTTGTCTCGGGAAATCTCGGCTAAGCAATGAAAAATGGCAAAGACAACGGGAGTTAGCTTTAGAAATGGATTAATTGATATATGTTAAATTTATTGTATTTATATAGATATATGTGATTGATGTGAATTTGAATATGAATGTATGTTATATTAAAAAAATATATTGATTTGGAAACGTGATGAAATAAATATGAATATATGATTATTATGGTATTAAAAAGAAGCACGTTTAAGGGATAATATGTTTAATTTTAATTTGTTTCAAATATGAATGTTAGATGAAGTAAAATATCTGATAACGGTAACTCCGGTAATGCTCCATAACTCTGTTCCGATGACGGATTCGGGTTAGGGGTGTTACATTTAGTGGTATCAGAGCTAAGGTTTACTCGATTCTCGGACCGAATGTAGTATATGTGAAGTTTAGAAATACATGTCATTATATAACTTGTGATAGTGTGATATTTTTCGACTCTGACGAGGTTTGTATTACTATAACTTAAACCATTTATTATTAAATATTATAATAAGTTTATAAGTGTGGAACATCTAAGATAAGGTAAGTTTCCATATTTGAAATCAAGTATATGTGTGATTATTGAATTGTATATGAATTGAGATAATAGATGGTTTGAATTGATTGAGTATTGGAAATTTTTGTGGAAATGAAATTGAAATTTGGAAAAGTAAAATTTGAAATGAATTGTTATTGAATTGAAATTGAAATTGAAATAAAGTATAATTATGTATGAGCATTTGATGGTATACTGATTAGAATGCCTTTGAATTGATGATATTGAAATGAACGAAAATGTGAAAAGTGATTGGAATTGAATTAAATTGAATTAAATGTGAGTATTTGAAATGTATATGAATTAAAAGTATGAGAAAGTGATTGAGTTGAAATGTGGATTGAAGTGAAAATATGTGATCATGTGAATTTGAAATAAATTGTGATTGAATTGTGAATTACGTGAGAAAATGTGATCAAAGTGTAATTGATGTAAATTTGATTGAAATAGAGAAAGTAATCAATACCCTATTAACTAGTCGGGTTGAGTTGGATATAATTGGCATGCCATAGGATTTGGAAGTGTTCAGAGAAACTTCGACCTCGAGTCGATGAGGCACTGGGTGCCGTACTTGTGTGTTTGGTTGGAATCCGTGTATCCACCAAAGTCCGAGTCCTGTTAATAGGGGTAAATATGAATATTAAGTGAAATTGAAATGAGAATTAAATTCCCTATTAACTTGCCGGGCTAGTCAGATATAATTGGCATGCCATAGGATTGGAAGAGTACGGGATTTATCGGCTTTGCCGATCAGGCACCTCGTGTGTCGTATCAGGCACCTCGTGTGTCGTATATCAAGCACCTCGTGTGTGAGGTGTCGTATCAGGCACCTCGTGTGTCGTATATCAGGCACATCGTGTGTTGTATTTCAGGCACTTTATGTGTCGTATACTGCATCTGATATATTGATCAGGTACTATGTACCGTTTTAGGCATAATGTGCCGTACTGGTGTGTTTGGTTGGATCCGTGTATCCGTCTGAGTCCGAGCTATGTTAATAGGGTAAATAATTGAAATGAGAAAATTAAATAAAATTGATTGATCGTACTATTAAAAAAAATAATAATAATAGAAAGAAACTACGAGTTGAATTGTGATTTGAAATGAGATGTGAAATTTGAAGTATGAACTTAAAGTTCATGAATTTGCTAAAATATTGAATTGTTGATATTGAAATTAGTTGAATAAATGAAATGAGAAAATTGAATGAATTTGATCGATTGAACTATTGAAAGTATGAAAAGTGGAAGTATGAATTAAAATGTGAATTGAAATTGATATGAGATTTAAAAGCTTTAACCAAAGATTCATGATTTGATTAAAGATAATATAGATGATCTATGATGCCATTTGATGAAAGACTTCTGTTGAGATATGAAATTAAATATAAATCAACACATATGACCTATATTGTTACATGTTTGATGTTTACTATTTATTATAATTTTTATAATTTGAATTATAGCAATACCACCGAGTATAGACATACTCAACATAAGGTTGTATTATTATAATTCAAATTATTTATTATTAAATGTTAAATTTAAATTATGTGTACGGTAAGTGAAGTATAAGGTAAGTGTTATTGTTGAATTGAATGGAAATTGAATTGAGTGATGGATAAATATTAGTTTTGAATTGTATATTGATGAGAAAGTGAAATTAAATTGAGTTGTGAATAAATTGAAAGTGTAATCGGAATTGAAAAATGATATGTGAAGTACATGATAAGAATTATTTGCAAATTACAAATGACTAGTGAATTTTGGAATATATTACATATATTAAAGCTAGAGAATATAAATATATGGATTATTGGTACAAGGATTAAATTGTAAAGTATTTAAGTGTATGAAATTCAGTTCTAATGCTCAAGTAGGCGGAACATAGAACTACTAGGATATTTTGGCATGCCATTAAGGAACTTTAGCGCACTCTCTGATAATTAGCACTTTAGTACTTTCCGTTGAGCGCATTTGTGCTCTCTGTACAGCACTTTAGCGCTCTCTATTTAATGGTACATAATAATGCACCTCTATATCTGTTCTGTATATCCTAAGTGCTCTGTTTAGTCTACTGGATCACTTTAAAAAGGTAAAAAATTTTCGTCACAAGGTAAGGGATTATCTCTGATTCATGTTTGAAAAATATTGAATTAAAAAAAATAAATTGTGAAATGAAAGTATAAAGAATGGATATAAATGATAAATTAGATAAATATATGAAGAAAGGAACTATAGAATTATAGAGATAATGAAGTCCATGATTAAAAGAAAACAAGGAAATTTCGAGGACGAAATTTTTTTTAGGGGGAGAGAAATGTAACACCCTAAAAATTTCTACAGTAAGATATCATCCTTGATATAGTAAAATATGGAAATAAAGTGACAAGAATAGGAAATTTGAGTTATGTCATTGGGAAGTATATTATGACATATTAATTCAAGAAAGGACTAAATTGTAAAAATGAGAAAAGTTTTGTTGTCCAAGAGTAAATACTCAAAATTTAAGGGGTTAAAGTGTAAATATGGAAAGTTGAAGGACCAATAGTGCAAATATTTTAGGGGTGGAATAATCTAGAAACTAAGGAAAATGGATGAATTAGGACCAAATTGAATAGGTGAAGAATTTTGAGGGACTAAATTGCAATTCTACCCAATTAAGTGATGACTCAAGAATGGATTTTTAAAAGATCACAAAGGGCAAAATAGTCAATTAGAAGGAGAGAGAAATCTAGAAGGCAATGATATTGTGATGATATTTTATAATTATTTAATTAGATAATATTACTTTATTAATATTTTAAAAAGATATTTTATTATTTTATTATTTTATTTAGTTTATATGTGTGTGTGTGTGAGAGAAAAAGAGAGAGGAGAAGGAGACGAAACAGAGAGCAGGGGAAAGAAAGAAAGAAAAAGAGAAAAGAATGATAAAAAGGGAAAATTGAAGGCTTGAAGCTTGAAGTTTTAATAGGTAAGTTAATTTAGTCCTTTTTACTTAATTTTGATGTTTTGGAAGCTTTGGAACAAGGCTTTGATGAAATTAAGTGAATATTTTGAAAGTTATTAGATTTTTAAATATTGTTCATGTTGAATAAAAAGATGAATTAGGGGTTAGATTGAAAGGAATTCAAGTTAGAAATGAACTAAGGATTGAATTGTAAAGTAATTCATAAGTTTTATGTTGTAGGGACTAAATTGATGAAATCTCGAAATTAGGAAAAATATGCTGGAAATTTAATAGTTAAGTATGAGTTTGGACAAAAATTGGATAGAAATAGAAGTGTGAATTGAATAAGAAATGTAAGAAAGCTTAGTTAGGATTTAATTGCAAAATAAGCTATAAGAAACAGTTTTGGACAGCTGCAGTAACCTAAATATGAAAAATCACCAAAAATGGTATAAATTGAATTAGAAGTTGAGTGAGAGATAGAATTAAAGCTTATTGAGTTTATTTTCACATAAAAGAAGCAAAGAAAGTAAAAGAATTCTGTAGTTTGAGATATTTATATTTTTGTGAGACTGGTTTAGAATGATTTCGGGATCTTCTGTTCTGATTTGGGAAAATCATTAAAAATTGTATAAAAATAATTTTGAGACATAATCTATATGGTTAGATTCCTAAATGAGTCTATTTTCAATATAAATAAGTGGTAACATCATCCAAATACTGTACAAAGAGATAATTGATTTTTAGTGAGGAAGGATCGGAACTGTCAGACAACAGAATATAGGTGACTTCAAAGAATAAACTGTACTTATTGAATAAACCAAAAATTATGAAAATTTTATGGTAAGACAATATGTGAGTCTAGTTTCAAGGAAAATTTACAGATCTTAATTTTGAGTTCTGTGGCTCAAGATATAAATAATTTAGTGACTATAACTCAAATGGACAGTTTTGAATATACGTGTAAGTAAATAGTAAAATTATTGATAATGTTCCTTGTAGCATGTTACATAAATTAAGGATGTGGAATGGAGAGGAGGAGGAGGAAAATATGTATGAATATTCAGCCAGCATAGCTAATTTGCATATTTTAGGCTCAATGACTAAATTGAATAAAAGTAAAACTTTATGGGCAATTTTGTAAAAGTGTTAAAATGACTAATTTGCATGAAATGGATTGTTTTATTATTTAAAATTTTTGAAATTGAATAGAAATTGTATTAATTAGATATAAATTAGTAGTGAATTAACGAATATGAATTGTTTTAATTTCCGTAGCTAATGTTGTCTCGGGAAATCTCGGCTAAGCAATGAAAAATGGCAAAGACAATGGGAGTTAGCTTTAGAAATGGATTAATTGATATATGTTAAATTTATTGTTTTTATATAGATATATGTGATTGTTGTGAATTTGAATATGAATGTATGTTATATTAAAAAAATATATTGATTTGGAAACGTGATGAAATAAATATGAATATGTGATTATTATAGTATTAGAAAGAAGCACGTTTAAGGGATAATATGTTTAATTTTAATTGGTTTCAAATATGAATGTTAGATGAAGTAAAATATCTGATAACGGTAACTCCGGTAATGCTCCGTAACTCTATTCCGGTGACAGATTTAGGTTAGGGGCGTTACACATCATGTGCAATCCACGTGGCCACTCTGAATCCCTCCAGCTCCAAGTCCACCAGTCTAGGGCTCACCTGCGTAGATGAGAGGAAGGGGGTGAGTTTGGAAACTCAGTGTGTAAAGAAAGCCCATCCAGAACCCAAATCAACTCAAGCTTACTGGGCCTAAGCCCTATCTAATCTCAGTAAAAACTGGGCCAAAGCCCTATCCAGTAATCAGTTAACTGGGCCTTAGCCCTATTCAGATACAGTTTAACTGGGCCCAAGCCCTATTCAGTGAACAGTGCGGCCCATAGTCCCATTACAGTAATAGATCAGAAATAATGCATGTATGTAAAGCCCAGCCCATGTCCAGCCCTGCACACCACCCGTACCAACCCTACACACCACAGTCGCAGCATAGTTGCCTGATCAGATAACTTGGCCAAGCCACTGACAGTAAAACCGAGGCATAGCCCCATTCAGTAAAACGAGGTAAAACCCCTTTCAGTAAACGTGGTATTGCCACTTAGCACTTCCTCCATCAATAAACGCAATCCCATGCAATAGTTAAACATGTCACGGCATACAGTAAACAGATACAATAAGGCATGCATTTCAGTCAAATTTAGCCCTAGGGGAATAATGGTCATTTTGCACCTAGGGGTAAAATAGTAATTTTTCCACCCTTAAGGGGTATTTCAGTAATTTTACCTATTTTTAGGGTTTTATGCACACTTCAGTTATAACAGTTCAATTTTTCACCCTAACAGTTTATCTAGCCCATTTACCAACTTTAACGTTATAGGGCCCAAAAACCCCTAATCGGCCCTACAGTGTCAACTAGCTACTTTGGCCCACTTAGCCCAACTTTCACAATGGTTTTAACAGTTTTAACCTACAAAAAGCCAGAACCCACTTACCGCTCATTTTTACCCAAATGGGCCCGTAAGCTCATTAGGCCCAAATTCAGCCCCTCGAGGCCCAAATTTACCGAGGTGCACGAAATCGCGCACTCACCAAGTTTACCGATTGCGATTACAAATCTTACCACTTCCAACCAACCTAGGAGCACTCGCACGCTCGTAAGCCCACAAAATGCCAGAATTTCGACATTTCAGCTTTTCGACTTTTGCAGATTTAGTCTACTAGATGGTGTTCGTTTACACACCTGATTTGCGACAGACGTAGACGAAATCTCCCACGCGATTGTCCTATAGTCATTTCAATCCACATGTCACTACAGATCTAATTGAATAATCGAGACCAAACCAACATACCTATTCGGCCAACACCATCTAAGGCCCTTAGTCACCTACCTTTGCCGAAAATAGAGACTAGATCTAGATCTAGTCGTCCCAATGATCCAAGCCTCCTACGCTCCTTGCTAGGTTGTCCCATTCGCAAAAAATACACACAAAACTGATTAGAAGAACTAGCACTACTCTTTACCTTAGTCGACAGCCTCTCTATGCACATAGGGGTTTTTGACTTTTCTTAAATCCTGAAATAACAAATGGAAAAGAAGAATCAAAGCACTTACCGAAGATCTACTAGATAAGAATGCTTCCAATCCTTTTCTAACCCAGATCTGACGCAGATCTAGCCTCTAAACACGAGTAGAGAGTGAAACTAAGAGATTTAGGGGTTCAATTCCTGAATCAATTATGAAGGTGGAGATTTTGGCTATTGGTATAATGAATAAGAGAAAGATAGAAGTTGTATGAAAAGAGAAGATTTCGATAAGGGTTTTAGGAGTTGTGAGATTCGGCTGAGTAGATCAAAGAAAGAATGGGGTTTCAACTTTTGGTGGTAAAAGAAGGAGGAAGAATTGAACCCTAAGGCCTACTCGGCCACAAGAAACAGCCCCTACGTGCCAAGTCCTGATGGTTTAACCCCTCCTAATGTCGGCACACACACAAGCTCCTCATGCCGAAACTACAACCTCCTAAAGCCCTAGCCGATTGTGTACTTTCCACCCTCCATTCGGCCAACATACTCTCCCATTCAAACTCTTAAAATTTCTCCCCTTATCCCTCATTAACTCTGTAACACCCTTAACCCGTATCCATCACCGAAATAGGGTTACGAGGTATTACCAAACAAAACACAACCTCAGGACATTCAAGGATAGACATAGAAATCATTTTTGAGTAACCGATTGTAAACATAGAAATAATGTAGCTCATTACTTCAATTCAACCTAATTTATACATTTAACAATAATATAAGCATTAACGAATCAAGCTTTCATTTGAGTTATGCACAGTAGTGACCTACATTATCATACAATACTTATATGACAAAAGAACTACATATCATACATGATCATGCAATAATTATAACAACTACCGAATATGCATATATGTGTATATATATGCCATAATCGAATATGTCATCCATAGCCAAGACATTTCGTGAACATTAATTTAACTAGGAGACTTTACTAAACAAAATAAATAAGCCATATTCGCATGGCTTTATTATATACATAACCAAAATATAACTTGTTCAAAAGGGAGTTAAGCCTATACATGCCGTCCTTTCAAATATAGGCTATCAAAAGTACCAAAACAGTGACGATAGTGTGGATGACTTTGAACTTGAATCCCTGAGCTCGTAGCTTTCAGATGAGATCTATAAAATAGAGTAACAAAGACACTTGAAGTAAGCTAATTAGCTTAGTAAGTCTTAAGTAATATAAACAAATTAACTAAATCGAGCATATTGTTCACTATAACATAATCTAAATGTACTATAATTTAGCCGAATATGCATAGTCACAACTATATACATTTGCATTGACATTCATTTCTTTAGAAATTCGAAGTCACATAATCACATCATTAAATACTTCGAGGTCATTCTTTGATTTGACTTAATAGAGTCAACTTAAGGCATCATATTCACGTATAATTTCAACGATTATAATCACATAGGTATAACATATATTTCTATACCTACATTTCCACAATGACCGAATATATAGACACATAACCAATTCTCATATATTCTTCATTTCACCTCTATAATTCAATCTACATTATCCTCATATGTACAAATAACTTTTGCGTACCTGAATAGCTTAATCTATCGAATGAATTCGGATGTCGTATAGCACAAGCTTCATAGCTTTAAACTTTTATTATTTCACCGGCATTTAGCCTGCTGGGTATAGCCCGAACTTATCACCAGCACAAGGCCTGCTGGACATTTAGGTCCGATACTCATTCACCGGCATTCATGCCTGCTAGGCTCGTGGCCCTAAACATATTCACCAGCTAAAAGCTTGCTGAGCCAAAGGCCCGAATAACAATTCAAATATCAATTTCACAAAATCATCATCATAACCACATCATGTACTTATTTATTTCACACAGAGCAACCACAAAGGTCGACTTTGACCTTATTCGAATATGAACACATAATGTCTATCACATTATTGTTTCTTATCTTATCATTCGGCAATATATCACAATATCCATCACATTTCAATTCCACGTTTACCATTCCACAAAATATCTATATCAAATGAATATCTTTCCTTTCATGTATATAGCTTTCGGCAATTAGATCATAAAAATTTACCTTATTTCACTTTCATGCATATCATTTGACCACTTGCATGTATATATGCATATTTAGGAAAAAGATACAAATTTTCATGACATATCATGACATATTCACAAGTAGCTTGTTTAAATACTTAAAACTTACCTCGATTGATGTCGAACAACTACACATCGGCTATTCAGTTAATTTAGCTTTTCCCCTATCCAAAATTGGCTCTCTTTGCTCTTGAGCTAAATTAAACAAATTCAATTTATCACTAATCCATTAATCATGCATATAATTCAGTTATACTATATTTTGTTCATATCAGGAAATATAACTATTACTTAACAATACATTCGGTAACCATATACATTTCAAAATCAAGTACTTGTAAGTCACATTCGAACACTCAATTACACATTAACTTATTCATTTCTTTCATTTAAATAACACGAGCATAACTCATTCATTCATGGATACATTCGGCACAATGTAACCTTATAACTATTTCAACTCAAACATTTTTTGCCACCTCCAACTAAATCATGTATTCAACCATTAATTTAATTCACTAGTCCACATTTGGTAAACTCATTATACATCAAAAATATCACATCTTACCTTAAATCATATTCGGCATTCAACTTATAATCATAGGTTTATCCATTTCCCTATTTGACTAAAACCACAATCAACTCCAATTTAACATCCTCTATGACTGAATATTTATGTATATATTCTTCAACCATCTCTCATATTTTCGTTTCTCACTTAATTCATTAAAGCCAAAAGTTAAGTGAATTTTTCAAGGCATAACCTTTATCAAGTTCACTCAAACATACTTCACTTCTTCTTTTCCTAATAACATACACACATACGACATTTTTAAATTTTTAAACAACTTAAATTTTAACAATTACTCAAACACTTATTCAAATCATTATTTAATTTCATATTCAGCAAACACACATGTAAATGCTAACAATTAAACATTTGTTTCTTATAATTATCATATTCTTCTCAAATACCACGCTAGTTAATTTTCATGTATCCCAATGCCATACATATATCAATTTAACAAGCTTCACACTCATCCAATGACCATTTAAAAATCAAAATATCAAATATTCAAAATCTAGCACATCATAAGCATGGCCGAATATATATTTTGTCACAAACCTAAGAATTCTTACATCCACAACTCAATCCTTTCATTTAACTCTTAATTCTATCAATTCAAGGCTCAATTTAACAATTAAACATGAATTACTAATATTTAACACTATTTCAAAATTTTAACAAGTTGCCGTATGCAACTACACTCATGAATTCATGAATTTAAACCATGGGTTAACTACACAATGCACTTATCAATTAAATTTCCTAAACAATTAAAAAGAATCACATTAACATACCTTTGATTTATGGTATAACCATGGCCAAATGCCTTGGCTTCTTCTTCTATTTTTCTTTTCTTATTTTCGGCAAAACAAGAGTAAAATGAGCATGGCTCTTTTACTTTACTATTACATGCATGTTTTATCTCATTAATTTACCAATTTAGCATTGATCATATCATGGCTTTCCCACTAACTTATGGCCGAACTTGTCCATGCATGATATTAATGGTCTAATTGCATCTTAAACCCTCCAACATTAAAATTCATCCACAATTCAGCACTTACAATATAGCCTTCTAATTTTTTCTTCTATGTAATCAAATCCTTAATTAATAAATTAACATCCAATTGACAAAATTAAAACACCAAATTTTCACACATGTTAATTCACATAATAAAAACATAGAAAATATTATTTTAAAAATTTTCTGACTTGGTTTAGTGGTTTCGAAACCACTTTTTTGATTAGGGCCAAAAATAGGGCTGTCACAAACTCAATCCCCTAAACAATTCAAACTCTCTTCTTCAGAATTTACTTTGGATTCCAACACTTACCTTACATGAGCAACAAAAATAAAATACATACTGCTTACCTTGAGACTTGAACCCTGGCCCTTGCACACACCCATACGCCACTTTCTTAGGCTCTAAGGGGCGCCATATTGCCACTTTACAAAGGGCTCACTTGTGTCTTATTTTACTCGCTTTTTCTTAAAAGCCCACATAACCAAGACCCATTCTCTTTCAATCCCAAAATTTGATATTTCTTCCGGGTTTTAACTTAGGCTTGGGCCTTCTAAAGGCCCACACACACACTTAAAACATAATTTACACAACCAAACAATAAATTTTCATGTTCACACCAAAATCGCAAGAATCTCGAAAAATCCCAAAAATTAGGGCGTTACATCCTAAGTGAACCATTGGCGATTAGAAGTAGACCTTATATTTAGTTGAGGATAAAGTGTGACACAACAGAGCTTTTTTTGAGGTGGCAAGTGGCATGTTGAGCTATTGAGGGGGCTTGGGTTCGAATTCCCTTGCTAGCAAAATGTAATTATTTTGCTTCTTGGAAGGCTAGAGTTTGTGGTGTAATCAAACTCTTATGGGAGGTTGTGGACTTGGTAAAATGGGGAGTGAATCAAGGGGATGTTGGTTGTTGGGGAATGGATTATGCCATGATTCAAGGACAAAAAAGATGGAGAATTTGAAATGCTTTAGGTGAGTGTGACGAATTTGGTTTAGAGGTTAAAGTGATTTTGGCTTTGGGGAATTCAGCAATTGTTTTGTTTTTGTGCCGTGTATTTTGCTTGTCAATAGGGGGTAACCCATTTTAGTTTCTTCAGTTTTCCTCCTACCAAAGTTAGCTATACATCTTTTGGGCATTTGTTTCCTTTTGGCTTTTGGTGTTATCTAAGTTTTGCGCAACCCCTTCTAAGCCAAACATCCAAGTCTTTGTCTTTGCTTTGGATTGTGTCTTGGCTCTCTGGCCGAACTCGTTGTCTTTTCCACCCCTATTGTTTTTCTTACGACATCCTTTAGGGTGGTGATCGAATGCCTTAGTTCTCTTGACACTTTCTCTTTTGTGCATAAATGTTGTTAAGCCGAAAACAACACCTTCTTTTCCCCTCTCTTATTTCTTTATCTTATTTTCAATACTGACCGAAAGTCATTAACCCTACTTGGGTAACTTGAAGCAGTTTGGATGCTAGTCTCTGTCAGTCGTTAGGGCATCGACTGCTTCTCTTCGCTACATATCTCTATCTTCTTCTTCAATACTTCTGTGGACGAATACTGTAGGGGTAGGTGTTATTGGTTTCTGAACTTATGTTTCGGTCTGCTTTCCTTTGGTTTTGTTCTAGTGATTTCCCCACATCAATTACTCTTCTCTGATCTTTTCTCTCAGATTCAATGCGTTATCCAACACTTGTATGTTACCCCTTTAGTCTGTATTTGATTCTTCAGGGTGGTAAGTAGTTGAGAATAAGATTGGTTTGGCTTTGAATTCTTGTGATAATATCATATATCTTGTCAGGATCTAACAAGGAAGGGATGTTTGTATAGGTTGTGGCCAAGGGTAAGCTAACAATTTTTTGGAAGTTTGGGAAGCAAGTACTTCTAGTGTTGGTGCAAGGATATTTGGGGGCCGATTCATTCCTCGATCAAGTGTGTAGCATTACCGAAGTCCATTGCTGTGAAAAGCAATTAAGGTGTGTATTCACACCCTAGATCTCTATGATTTAGCAAAATGCCCAAAAGCTGAAATACCGGCGAATGATGCCACATGAACGTGCAATCGCACGTACGGTGAACTGAGTCCACGAATCGTGGGCATTAGATGGTAGAGGCCAACTCAAGCACTCTCAAGGTCGAGGGCTGTTCTGGGGCCACGTTGGGCCATGTGGGCCCAATGGGCCTGTAGGCCCCACACAAAATAAATTTGTATATTGTGGTAAATGTTTGACTGAGCCATGTAGTCCACGTGGCTAAAGCTATTTTTTGGGCTAAATGGGCTGTGTGGGCCCAATGGCCTTGTGGACCCACACGGATGAAATGTATGTGATGTGATAAGTAACTGATTTGGGCTGTGTTGTTCACATAGCTATATTTGTTTCTAGGCTAAATGGGCTACACGAGAGTGTGGGCCCACTTGGGCCGAGTAATGGGCCTTAGGCCTAATTACCCCGTTTTGTCTATTTAGGTTACAAAAGTCACTCGAGGCGACGATGGACCTTCGTAAGGGTCGTTAAGACCCCAATTTACAAAATTACAGAATTACCCTCAGTTTACAAAATTACAAAACTACCATCAGTTTACAAAATTACAAACTTACCCTCAATTTATAAAATTACAGAATTACCCCCGATTTACAAAATTATAGAAATACCCTTGATTTGTAAAATTACAAAAATACCCTCAATTTGTAAAATTATTGAAACGCCCTCGATTCGTAAAATTACCAAAATGCCCTCGATTTATAAAATTACTGAAATACTCTTGATTTGTGAAATTACTAAGATACCCCGAATTTGTGAAACTACCCCCTGGATTGCAAAATTATCGATATACCCCTATAGGGTAGGACTACCGAAATACCCCTGTAGGGTAGAATTACTGAAATACCTCTACAGGGTAAAATGACGTTTTGTCCTAGAGTGTACAATGATTGTTTTGCCCTTGTGCGCAAGTGACTGACTTGGACTAGGAGTTTTGACTGATTTGACTATGATTGTATGACTATGTTTTAACTGAATTGACAGTGGTTGTATGACTGATATGCTTTTAGTATATGTTGAGATGACTGTTACCGAGCATGGCCATTTTGTATACACGTGTGATGATTGAGCATGATATTTTGCATATGCGACATACTGCATGAAGGTTGGGATTTTGTTATGGAAGAAGTTCTGTTATTAGTGGCTTTGCCACGTATTCTAATTCTGGTGGCATTACCATGCTATCTGTTATTAGCAACATGGCTGCGTATTGGTGTGTGGGCTAGGTGGGTCGAGTTATTCCCCACATGGTGTGCTGGTTGGTACGGGTGGTGTGCTGGTTGGATTGGGTTGGGGTGCATATTCTCCCTATTGCATATCTTTTTATGAGATCTGTTCTGATTCTATTTTAGGCTTAGGTCAATTTATTCTGTTATTGGTTTGGTCTAGGCCCAATTGATTCTGTTATGGACTGTGACCCAAATGAAATTGTAGTGGGCTTTGGCCCACATATGCTCTGAACTAGACTGTACTGTTACTGTTAAAGGGCTCTGGCACAAACTGTTTCTATATCTATTTCTACTTACTGGCTGTACTTTAGTAAGGGGATTACACACTAAGTTTTCATAAACTCATCGCATTCTTAATTGTGTAGGTAATCCCCATCATTAGATGGGTTGGAGCCGCGAGGGACTCGGAGGTGGCCACAAGAGCGCTAATATTCTACTTTGAGACTTTGTTTTTTTTTTTTAATTTTATATCTGGGTTTCAGTTCTTGTAATAAGGCCATTTGAGGATTTTAACTTTTAATTGGGTTTTAATTTCCTATTGTTGAATTGCTAGATTAGGATAAAACGCATTTTCAAACCAAATTATGTTTTCAAAATCATACGTTTTAAACTTCTTAACTTTAAATTAGCTTCCGCAACTAAAAGAGATTTTCAACTAGATTAATAACATTTTTAAAGGTGATTAACATTTCAATGTACCATGTTTTGAAATTCAACGAACACAAACTCAATTTTTACTCAATTTTTTATTAAGAAGGGTTTTCAATGAAAACATGGTTTTCGAAAAACACTTCTATGTGACACGCCAGATTCGGGCCTAACCTTTAGGCCGGGTTTGGGGTGTTACATATGGACTTAAGCAAGCATCCTGCTTGTGGAATCAAAGATTTGATCAAGTGATCAAGACTTTTGTATTGGAGCAAAATGTAGATGAACTTTTTAAACGTATTGGGGATGGAAAACTGGTATTTCTCGTTCTCATTGGGAATTATGTGTGGACATTATCATCAATTAAATTGTGGTTAACCCAATAGTTTAGCATGAAGGACTAGGGAGAAGCTATTTTTCTTCTAAGAATTCTATTCTTAAGTGATTGAAAGAACAAAGTGATAGAATTATCACAAGCTTCATACATCAACAAGATATTGGAACGTTATGCAATGACCATTTTGAAGAAGGGAAATCAACCTTCCATATCAAGATTCCATCTTTCTTTGAAAGATTGTCCTAAGACAGCGGAAGAAAGAGAAAACATGACAAAGGTTTCTTATTTTTGGCAGTAGGAAGTCTCTGTATGCTATGTTATTGACACATCTAGATATCTACTTCTTAGTAAGGTTGGTGACTATATATCAGGCGAATCCAAGACCAAGACACTGGCAAGAAATTAAGCATATACCCAAGTATTTACAAAGAACAAGGGATTATATGCTTGTGTATTCTGGATGACAGCTAACTCAAATAAATGAAGGTTGCGAGCATAACTCAGTTAACCTTTAAACATCAGTCAGGAGCATAGGTCCATGAGCTGTACTGACAAAGAAAATAACTTAAGTACAAATATTTGTAAATAACATTTTTCATTAAGGTGAGAAATTATCCTTAACTCTAAAATTGTAGTACCAAGCCACCTGATAAGCGCGTGCTGCATTCTTAACCTCCACTGTTTCTCTGACTTCACTAATGAGATCGACGTTAAGTCTTAGAGCCTTTTGGTTGGCATCTTCATCAAAATCTATCGTTCTATGCAATTGCATGTCAATCTCGATAGGAATTACTACTTCTGTACCATTAAAAAGAGAGAATGCAATCTCCCCTGTTGTTGTATGAGGTGAAGTTCGCAGAGCCCACATAATTCCTTGGAGTTCCTCCAACCAAGCACCCTTGGCATCGTCTACCTTCTTTTTCAAGGCTGTTAAAATCTTTTTGTTCATTGCCTCAACTTGACCGTTTGTTTGTGGCGTTTTGATAAAACTCTTAGCTAAGGCGATCTGTAGGTCCTTGCAAAAATTCTTGAATTTTCCCTAAACCTATATGCCATTATCTGTTATGATCAAAGTGTTGTATGCCAAACCTGCATACGATTGATTTCTAAAAGAAATATTCCATTTGTCTCTCTGTAATGGTCGTCAGAGCTTCAGCTTCGATCTACTTAGTGAAATAGTCTATAGCCACCACTATGAACTTCTTTTAAGCTATAGCTATTGGGAATAGATTGAGGATATCAATTCCCTAAGTTACAAATGACCAAGGACTCGACATAATTTGTAGAGGCTCTGCTGGTTGTTGTTGCATTTGAGCATACCTCTGGTAAGAGTTACAAATTCGAACCAAATGATGAGCATCCTTTTGTACTGTCGGGCAATAATACCCTTGTTTAAAAACTTTCTACGGTAGTAACCTTCCACCCAAATGATCGCCACAGATGCCCTCATGAATTTCTCGCATTTCATAGTCAACCTCAGAAGGAGCTAAGCATGACAACAATGGATATGAATACCCCTTTTCTATACAATACACCTTCTAGAAGGGTATACCGAGCAGTTGTATAACAAAATAAATTGTTTTAATTAATTATACAATTGAATAATTAGATAACTTAATTGTCCTTTACTTAACCATTTAATTCACCAATTTGTAGCTATTTTGAGTATGCATAATGCATAATAATTACATACCTTGTAGCTTTGTGCTGTAACTTTGTGAGCTCTTTCTTGTCCATATGACTTTCCTCTCCCTATAAGGTACGAATTATTGGAGTCATCCATGTCTCCTCTTGATCCAAGCTAAAATTTTGTGGGATGTTGTAACTTGGAGTGTCTCTATATTCCAGCAAAATTTTTCCACTTTTGTTCAATGACAACCGAAGGCGCCAACTTAGATAAAGCATTTGCACGCGTGTTATCCTTCCTTGAGATTTGTTTCAGTTGTATTTTGTTGAATCTTGCGAGCAATTGGGCTACAATTGAATGAAACTTCTTCAAACTGACTCCCTCACCTTAGGTTCACCACCCATCTATTTTGCCACTAACTGGGAGTCTGAATGTATGACAAGGTTCCTCGCCCCCAATTGATGAGTTAATTGTAATCCTGCTATTAGAGCTTCATATTTTGTTGTATTATTGGATGTTTGAAAATTGAAAGATAGCCTACACTGTTACTCATTCTCGCTAGGATCAACTAAGAGTACCCCTACTCCTGATCCTACCTTTATTATAGAACCATCAACATAGACAAACCATCTTTTTAAGTTATCAATCGCATTTATACCCTCTCGGGGTGAATTAGCTGTTGGACTAATAGGCTTCTCAAAATAACATTCAACTATAAAATCAACTAGTATTTACCCTTTTTTATTATCATTCTTGGTGCGTACTCCACACTAAACTCAGCTAACTCAATGCTCCACTTCATCATCCTTCCTAATGTGTCAACTTTGGATAATATGTCTTTTATGGGTTTATTTTTCATGACAAAAACAGCATGAGCCTGGAAGTAAGGACGCAGCTTGTGAACTACAACAATCAAAGCAAAAATAAGCTTTTCAATTTTCGAGTACCTTAGCTCGCCATTCTGTAGCACCTTACTAATGTAATATACTAGGAACTGGCAAACATCTTTTACTCTAACCAAGACAGGTGCAACTATTTCCTCTTAGGTAGCCAAATATAAGTAAAGGGTTTTTCCCACTTGTAATGACATTGTAACACCCCTTACCCGTATCCGATGTCATGATAGGGTACGAGGCATTACCTAACTAACACACATGCAAACATACATTTTCGAGTCATAAAAATGCGTTCTAAATTCAAACTTTTCAAACTTTATCTTACCTTCTCTAATATAAGCCTACGAGGCCCAAAATGCACTTTAGAGGCAATTCAAGATTTAGCTAAACACCATCGAAAGCCTTAGAACATTTCTATAACACCCTTTACCTGGGTTCGATGCCGGAACCGAGTTGTAACACCCCTTACCTGTATCCGACGCTGAACTAGGGTACACAACATTACCTTACCAAAACACAAGCAAACACCTACTCCCGATTCATAAAACTTCATTTCAATTTAGAACTCTTTCAAACATTGGTATTCGATCCTTTATATGGGCCTACTGGGCCTAGAACGTAGTTTGGAAATAATTCAGGACTATTTCGAGCACCTGAGAAAATTTTGTCAAAAACTACTAAAAACACATCACACGCCCATGTGAGAGGGCAACACGCCCGTGTGGCCTCTAAACATGGCCGTGCTAATAGCCCGTGTGGTTCACACAGCCTAAGCATTTAGGGACATGCCCGTGCCCCTCACTCATGTAGAATTATTTGCTAACTCGAACCTATAGGGGTTTTCACAAGGCCTAACACACGGCCGTGTGCCCAACCCGTGTCCCTCACACTACCATAACACTCTCGTGTCGCAGCCCACATACAAAAACCTGGGTCACATGCCCGTGTGCTCAGCCCGTGTGTGACACTGACTTGGCCAACTTAAGGTACAGAGGACACACGTTTGAGTCACAAGCCCTTGGGGCGGACTGTGTGTCACACACGGCCTAGACACATGCCCATGTGTCTACCCATGTGGGCAAAAACAAGGCTATTTACCAAGCCTAGTTGCCATCCTTTTCTTGTGCTATCCTATATAACATTACAAGGATACCTTCCAAACATATCTTACATCCTAAACATTCATAATCAATATCTCAGCACATTATTCAAATGCTTCTTTAACCAACCAATATCTTCACATAATTAATAAGCCAAATTCATGGCTAAACATGTATTAAACACTAAAGCAACCATGGATTAAACTTACTTTACACTTAATACGACAACTAGCCTATACATGACATATAACTAAAATTTGCAAAGATTACAGTACCAAACCATGACGGGATAGTGTGTTGAGATCTCCATTACCTTTCACCCAAGCAGACTTCCAGAATCCTACAACATGAGAGAATAAACAAGGTAAGCTATAAAGTTCAGTAAGCTCATATGATCATTTGATTTATGTTAGCCATCAAATAAATTTTGAGTAATTACACAAGCATAAAGAGTTTATATGGTCTCACCATAATTTGCTCCATTATAGGGTTTACCATGACTTTTAAAAACTTATTCATTTCAATTATCGTATGGAACGATTGCATACTTAATAAATCACTTACCCTTACTTATGCATCACGATATGAAATATTCATAGGAATTTCAGACGTACCTGTCTCACTTAATTCGATTACGTTTTCACTATCTTCTTGACTTTGTTCATTGATTCACTTACACATCAATAACAACATGTTATCTCAGGTCATTATAAATAAATTTCATAAATTCATAAGCTTTCTAATCTTATTTATAAAACCAGATATGAATTCCACAATGTCTGTCTTACCTGTTGAGTCATTCGGAACTCCATAGACTACTTCAGGAATTACGTATGTACGGTACCACTGCCACATCCCAGATATGCTTTTATGTGGGGGTCATCTATCGATGCCATGCCCCAGATATGGTCTTACACTGGCTCACGTCTCTCTGTGCCGATGCCATGTCCCATAGATGGTCTTACACTGACACGTATCGAGGCTGACGCCATGTCCCAGACATAGTCTTACACTAACACTCATCTCATCGCTGATGCCATGTCCCAGACATGGTCTTACACTGGCACTCATATTGAGCTGATGCCATGTCCCAAACATGGTCCTACACTGACTCTCTCATATCGAGGCCGATGCCATGTCCTAGACATGGTCTTACACTGGCTCTCCTCGGTTTGTGCCGACACCATGTCCCAAACGTGGTCTTACACTAGCACATATCGAGCTGATGCCATGTCCCAGACATGGTCTTACACTAGCTCCTCTATCTCGGTGTCATTGCCATGTCCCAGACATGGTCTTACACTGACACTCATACAATGCCATGGTCCAAGCATGGTCTTTTTCCATCAATTCATCACGAGTCATAGTACGATTGTACTTGACCTGGTATTTCTCTCGATTGATCTTTCGATTCGATTTCATGCTTGCACAATATCATGGTCAGATAACCACATGTTAAATAATACAACATCTCATCTTGAATTTAATAATTAATCATCGTAAATTTACCATATAAACTTACCTCGTTTGCTGCAACAACGAACTAAGTCGACTAATTTTGATCCTTTATTTTTCCCTCGTCTTCTGTCCAAGTCTTGTCTTTCCCAATCTATTTAATAACAACTTTTACTTATTAGTCATCCATTTATACAATTTAGTCCAAAAATTCGCATTAGGGAAATTTTGCACTTTTGCCCCTACTATTTCACATTCTTACTATTTAGTCCTTGTCACATAAAAGTGTCAATTCATGCAATTAAACACAATTCGTGCTTAGCTAAATTTTATAATTGCTTAGCTACCCATAAACACACTTTGGCAAATTTACAGTTTTGCCCCTTAACTTTCACAAAATTATGATTTTGCCTCTAGGTTCGTAAATCGATTTTTATCGAATTTCCTCACTAACCATGCCAAACCGAACATTTTTTAAGCTTATAGCAACTTCTAACTCCTACTATTTCACCAATTATCATCAATTTTACAACTTTGCAAAATAGTCCAATATAAGTGTTTTTCTTGAAAACCCTTTCACAGAAGTTGTTTATTTGGCAACCAAGATTCATTTTCTTCCATAAAAACTCAGCAAACATCAATACTATTCTCATGGCATATCCCTAGACGATCAACCATTTTGCAAAATAATCCCCTCAATAGCTAGATTAAGCTTTAGGGGTCCCAAAAGTACAAAAATCTTCAAGAAAGACCATTAAAATCACTTACTTGCATGAGAAATAGGTAGCTGAAAGTTTGAGTGCTTAAAACCCCCATGTTTGCTGCCATTTTCGTTGAATGAAGAAGAAAGAAGAAAGAAGTATGACAACTTTTTCTTTTTGTTTTCTTTTATTATCTAATAGTTATCTAATATCCCAAACTTTGACTTTTCAACCTCTTTTTGCCTCCTATGGCCTGCTATCACTATAGGAAGGGCTAATTGCCCTTTAAAAGCCCTTACATTATGGTTCTCAAGCAATTTAACTCCCTTAGCTATTAAAATAAAACTTTTACCCTTTTTATGATTTACTCCTTTTTCAATTTTGCGCATGCAATCACCAAAATCATTTAACCCAAATTTTCATGCTGTAACACCCCTATCCCGTAACCGTCGTCGGAATAGGTAAGGGGCATTACCGGACTTGTAACATATATCAGAGCAGTAAAAATTTTAAACTTTTTAATCAAGATTCATCACGTATCATCAATCATCAGAGCATGCTACAATTGATCATAAAAGGATGCATATAACTATTGGAAATCTAATTGGAAACATGCTAAAAGATAGGAGAAAATTTGCAAAATTTTCAAAGTTAGGGACACACGGCCGTGCCCCTTGCCCGTGTTCTTCACACACGGCCGTGTCCCTCCAGACACGCCCAAATCTTTTAGCCCGTGGTCGAATCTAACTTATCCCACACGGCTGTCCAACACGCCCATGGGGTTAGGCCGTGTACCAAAACTGACCAAAACATTAAGGTACAGGGAACACACGGTTGAAGCGCATGCCCGTGTTCCCTGGCCGTGTGGCACGTTATAGGCTCGGTTTAAGCCAAATTTGCCATCCAATATGGGTCTTTTCTACCAGCCATTAACTAACAACATTTCATGCCATTCTACCAACCTAAAACATACTAATTCAAGCATAAAATGGACCCAAAATCATCTCAATTCATTCACAAATCAAGCACACCAACTCAAATGCCTAAATGACCATTTCTATGCACTCATCCACACATATATACATATCAATTATGCAAGCTTATAGTCTCATCAAAATCACATATCTTTCCATAAGCACATATAGCTAAAGGACAACTCAAGTGCTTGATTATAAACACATATGACCCAAGCCACATCTCATAGCTTGATCATTTACCAAAATATATCATGTTCACAAAAGTACTAGCCTATACATGCCATGACTAAACGTTTGCAAAATATTCAAAAGTACCGAAGCTTTATCGATAGTGTGATAGTGATCCCCGACTCGTCTGATATCCAAGCTAGCTTTCGAATCTAGAAGACAATGAATGAAATAAACGGAATAAGCTTCTAAAGCTTAGTAAGTCCGTATAATATAGAAATTAAACCTTACCGAATCAATGCGATAATTACAACAACAATGCCAATTCAATTCATATACTCAAGTTGCCTATTTCACAAGTATACACTTGTTAGTTCATGTAACATATAAATTCATTCATGTACCAACCACAACATTCATGTATCATATCATTGCTCAAATACTTGTACAAGTATTTCATATAACTTATACCATATAATCCATGTAATTCTCATGTCTCATATAACATGTAATACATATATCATTCAATCTTCATGTAACATGTATCAGTAATTACCGTTAAACCTTTAAGAACATCGAGGGATACTCGGGTGATACACACACAGTGTAATATACATATAACCTGTAATCCATCAATGCATCATGTATGCTCTTTCGAGCCTATATCGGTATGCCCGAAGGCTGAACATGTGATCCCGAAGGATGAGCGGTAAGCCCGTAGGCTAACGGTGAGTCCGAAGACTAAACATGTGATCCCGAAGGATAAACCTGTAGCTCATGAGCACGTGGTGAGTCTGCAACAAATGCAGGAGCTCGAACAACCCTGTAGCCCTAGTGACATGTCACTTGTATCCTATCGACTTCTACGGTTCTAACGATGCTCGGTATTCATTTCTCACTTCTAACAATTTCATTTCAATTTCATATGTATACATCCAAAAAGGCTATTCAATCAACTAATATGTCATATATTCCATTAACAACAATTATAAACATAAACACATTAAATTTCATTATACGAACTTACCTCGTAATCCCGTATCTACTCGTCTATTTTCCGTTTTCCCCGATCAAGTTCCGGGATTCGATCGTCTTTATCTAAATTAATGCAAAATTCAGCTATTTACTAACTCACATATTCAATTCAATCCAAAAACATATAATTTGACATATTTGCAATTTAGCCCCTATATTTTCAACACTTTGCAATTTAGCCCTTTTAACACCAAATGGCAAATTACACAATCAATCCTCCAATTTACCATAGCCGAATATTCAAGGGGCTTATACAAGCATATATCTTTTAATTAATCATAATTTAACCTCAAAAATTCTATCTTTTTGCAAATAAATCCTTAAACTTATTTTCATCAAAATTTACTTTAAAATTCTTGTATTTTCTCACATAATATACAATAATTCATCAAAATCTATCAATATATCAAGGATTCATCAATGGCATTTTTCAAAAACATAATCAAAATCCAAAATTGAGGTACGGGTCGGTTAATATACGAAGCAACGATTACAAAAACGTAAAAATTATCAAAAATAAAATAAAAACGAACCTCAATTTGGAGCTTAAAGTGGCCGAATGCTTGAAAGTGTAAAACCCTTAATTTTTGTTCATATAATCGGTGAAGAAGGTAATGAAAATGAAGACATTTTATGTTTTGTTTTAATTAAAACATATAATAAATCAAATGACCCTTTTACCCTTTGTAAAATTATTATAAAACATTATAAAACATGGACATAATGGTCCATTACCAACCACTCTAATTAAAAATGGCATAATTGCCATGCAAGTACCTCCTTGTATAAAGCCATGCTTAAATAAGCCATTTATAAAATAGAACTCTAATTTATCGCTTTATGCGATTTAATCCTTTTTATCAAATTAACCGATCAGACAGTAAAATTTCAATACGAAACTTTCACACCATATATCTATCATACAGTAAAACATATTAAAGCATTTAAAATAATATTTTGACTCGGTTAAGTGGTCCTGAAACCACTCGTTCCGACTAGGGTATAAAGTGGGCTGTTACAACTCTCCCCCCCTTTAGGGATTTTTGTCCCCGAAAATCTTACCAGTGAACAAGTTAGGGTATTGTTTTCGCATAGTTTCCTCGAGTTCCCATGTAGCTTCCTCTATTCCGTGTTTACACCAGAGAACTTTTACAAGTACTATACGCTTATTTCTCAACTCTTTCATTTCTTGGGCCAGAATTCTAATCGGTTCTTCACTGTATGACAAATCAAACTGTATTTCAACATCAGTGGGAGAAATGATATGAGACGGATCAGATCGGTATCTTCGAAGCATTGAAACGTGAAATACGTCGTGAATCTTTTCAAGCTCAGGCGGTAACGATAATAGGTAAGCTACAGGTCCAATTCGTTCCACAATTTCATACGGCCCGATAAAACGAGGACTTAGCTTCCCTTTTCTACCAAAACAAAGAATTTTCTTCCACGGTGATACTTTCAGAAATACTCTGTCTCTGACTCGAAACTCTATTTCTTTCCGTTTCAAATCAGCATATGATTTCTGTCTGTCTGAAGCTGCTTTCAAACCGTCACGTATCACTTTCACTTTTTCCTCTGTATCTCGGATTAGATCAACCCCGTGTAACTTTCTCTCACTCAATTCTGTCCAGTATAGTGGTGTTTGACATTTACGACCATATAAAGCTTCATATGGAGCCATCTTTAAACTCGTTTGAAAACTGTTATTGTATGCAAACTCTATCAGAGGTAAGTATTTCTCCCAATTACTTTCAAATTCAAGGATACAACACCGTAACATGTCTTCCAGAATCTGAATAACTCTTTCAGACTGACCGTCGGTCTGGGGATGAAATGCTGTACTGAAACTCAATTTTGTTCCCAAAGCCTCTTGAAACTTCTTCCAGAATCTCAAGGTAAACCTCAGATCTCTATCGGATACAATGGATAACGGTATACCATGTAATCGCACAATCTAAGATACATATAATTCCGTTAATTTAGCCAGAGAATAATCAGTACGTACCGGTATAAAATGTACAGACTTTGTCAATCTGTCAACGATAACCCAGATTGCATTTTTCTTCTTCGGAGATAGAGGTAGTCCAGATACAAAATCCATAGTGACTCTGTCCCATTTCCATTCCGGAATCATAATAGGCTGTAATAAACCTGACGGTACCTGATGTTCAGCTTTAACTTGCTGACAGATCAAACATTTCGATACGAATTCTGATATGTCACGTTTCATTCCTGACCACCAGTATTGCTGTTTCAAATCGTTTTACATCTTAGTGCTACTTGGATGAACTGAAAATCGACTATCATGTGCCTCGTGCAGAACTTTCTGAATGAGTTCACTATTTTTCGGTATACAGATTCTATTTCGGAACATTAAAAAATCACCATTCCCTATAGAAAAGTCAGAATCAGAATTAGACTCACAGTGAAGTCGTTTAGCTTGCAGATCGGGATCTGTCCTTTGAGCTTCGAAAATTTGCTGCAGAATCAACGGTTTAGCCTTTAGCTCAGCTAAAACAAATCCATCATCAGATAACGTCATTTGAGCATTCAGAGCTTGCAAAGCAAATAGAGACTTTCGACTTAACGCATCAACTACAATATTAGCTTTCCCTAGATGATAATCAATTACAAATTCATAGTCTTTTAGTAGTTCGAGCCATCTCCACTGTCGCATATTTAAATCTTTCTGTGACATCAGATACTTCAGACTTTTATAATCGGTAAAAATTCTACATTTCTCACTATATAAGTAATGCCACCAAATCTTTAATGCAAATACTATAGCAGCTAACTCAAGATCATGCGTCGGGTAACTCTTCTCATGCAGCTTTAACTGTCGGGGGGCATAAGCTATGACTTTCCCGTATTGCATCAATACACAGCCCAGTCCAATAATAGATGCATCACTGTATATAACAAATTCTTTCCCCGATTCGGGTTGAACTAAAACTGGAGCTTCTGTTAACAGGGCTTTCAACTGTTCGAAACTCTGCTGACATTTATCAGTCCACTCGAATTTCACATCTTTTTGTAGCATTCGGGTCAACGGCACTGCAATCATCGAAAATCCTTTAACAAATTTTCAGTAATATCCCGCTAATCCCAGAAAACTTCTAATATCAGATATGTTTCTAGGGGGTTTCCAGTCTATAATAGCAGATATTTTACTCGGATCTACTCTGATGCCTTCCGCAGAAACAATGTGACCCGAAAATCTGACTTCTCGAAGCCAAAATTCACATTTGCTGAATTTGGCAAACAACTGCTTATCTCTCAGAATTTGTAACACAGTTCTCAAATGTTCAGTATGCTCTACCTCATCACGCGAATAAATCAAAATGTCGTCAATGAATATTACAACGAACTTGTCTAAATACGGTCTGAAAATACGATTCATCAAGTCCATAAACACTGCCGGAGCATTTGTTAAACCGAAAGGCATGACTAGAAACTCATAATGTCCGTATCATGTTCTGAAAGCAGTCTTTGGTATATCTGAATCTTTAACTCACAACTGGTAATAACCCGATCTCAAATCAATCTTTGAAAATATAGTAGCTCCTTTCAACTGATCGAATAAATCATCAATCCGCGGAAGAGGGTATTTATTCTTCACTGTCACCTTGTTCAACTGTCGGTAATCAATACACATTCTCATCGTTCCATCTTTCTTTTTCACAAATAATACGGGAGCACCCCAAGGTGAAAAGCTCGGTCTTGCGAAACCTCTATCCGTCAATTCTTGTAACTGTACTTTCAGCTCTTTTAGCTCAGTAAGTGCCATCCTGTATGGAGCAATCGATATCGGAGTAGTGCCCGGTAGCAATTCAATACCGAATTCAACTTCTCTAATCGGCGCTAAACCCGGTAATTCTTCTGGAAAAACATCGAAAAACTCATAAACAACTGGTACAGACTCAATTTTTAATTCTGTCTTGCTAGAATTCATCACATACGCTAAATACGCATCATAGCCTTTTCTAACATACTTCTGAGCCCTCATGGCAGAAATCACTATCGGTAATTCATTCGAATCATTTGATTTAATCCGAAGAATCTCACCATTCTGACATTTCAATTTTATACTCTTACTTCTACAACTCACAATAGCTTCATGCACATTTAGCCAGTCCATGCCCAGTATTACATCGAATTCGTCAAAAGGGAGGAGCATCAGATCAGCCGAAAAACAATATCCCCGAGTCATCAACGGACATTTCTTACATATCTTATCAACTAACACAAAGTTTCCTAGTGGATTCGATACTTTAACTACATATTCCGTAGACTCACCACTCAAGTTCTTTTCATACACTAATTTCATACAGATATATGAATGAGTTGATCCAAGATCTATCAACGCAACAACATTAGTGTTATAGAGAGAAAAAGTACCGGTAATAACATCAGGCGACGAGGCTTCCTCGCGTGCACGTATTGCATAAGCTCTCACAGGAATACGCATCTCAGATCTCACATTAGCATCTCTCGCCACATTGCAATTTTCACTTTGATTCCTAGTCCGAGGCGGTCTACCTCTCGATGCAACACTATGCGTCTTAGTCGACTGTTCTCTATCAGGTACAGATCTTTTAGGACAACCACGTAAATAGTGATCTAACGATCCACATCGAAAACAAGCTCCGCTTTTCAATCGGCATTCACCAAAATGTTTCCTATTACAATACTTGCATTTAGGTCCGGGAGTTCTCACACTACCCGCACTAGCTGCAGAAGTCGTCTAAGTCTCCAATGAGAAGTCTTAACACTTTTCTCTCGGATAGATGTGCCCGTAGAAGCAGCAGGACGAGGATGAAAATCTTTTGATCTTTTAGATACAGACTGATACGGTTTACCCGCAAACCTTTTTCTAGCTTCTCTGAATTCAGAATCAGCTTTTCTCTTTTCTTTAGCAAGCTCTTCGGCTTTACAGGCCCAATCAACGAGAACTACAAACTCTCTCAGCTCAAGTATTCTGACTAATAGTCGAATTTCTTCATTTAGCCCATCTTCGAACCTTTTGCACATTGTTGCTTCGGTAGAAACACATTCGTGAGCATATTTGCTGAGTCGAACGAACTCTCTCTCGTATTCAGTTACAGACATTCGACCCTGTTTCAGCTCTAAAAACTCTTTTCTTTTCTGATCGATGAATCGCTGACTGATGTATTTCTTTCTGAATTCTGTCTGGAAGAAATCCCAATCGACTCGTTCTCGTTGTAGAACCGAGGTCAATGTATTCCACCATTGATATGCTGAATCCCGAAGCAAGGAAATAGCACATCTCAAGCACTCATTAGGAGTACAAACCAGTTCATTAAAAACTCTGATCGTATTCTCAAGCCAAAATTCAGCCCTCTCAGTATCATCACTTGCTGAAGCTCGGAATTCCTCAGCACCATACTTCCGTATCTTATCGACAGGAGGTCTGTTCAATCTTAGAGGATCCACAACTCGTACATTATCAGGGTTAGGTTGTGGGACGGGAGGGGGTGGAGGTTGCGAAGCAGCCGGGTTTGCTCGCACAAACTCACTAAACCATCCAGACATCATTTGGAAGAAAGCTTGTTTAATTTCTTCCTGATTGGCCACAGCAGGGCCCGATTCAGAAGGCACAGCCCATTGAGGGGGTGCTGGCGCAATACTTTCAACATCATCAGCTAAAGCTCAATTCGGATCCATTACTATATAAAACAGATTTCAAAGGATGTCAGGAGATATCACACTATCACATTTCATGTACATGGCATGCATAGCTAGACTAATACTCACTACGGTAGTCCTAGAATCGACTAAACCGTAGCTCTGATACCAACCAAATGTAACACCCCTATCCCGTAACCATTGCCGGAATAGGTAAGGGGCATTACCGGACTTGTAACATATATCGGAGCAGTAAAAATTTTAAACTTTTTAATCAAGATTCATCACGTATCATCAATCATCAGAGCATGCTTCAATTGATCATAAAAGGATGCATATAACTATTGGAAATCTAATTGGAAACATACTAAAAGATAGGAGAAAATTTGCAAAATTTTCAAAGTTAGGGACACACGGCCGTGCCCCTTGCCCGTGTTCTTCACACACGGCCGTGTCCCTCTAGACACGCCCAAACCTTTCAGCCCGTGGTCGAATCTAACTTATCCCACACGGCTGTCCAACACACCCATGGGGTTAGGCTGTGGACCAAAACTGACCAAAACATCAAGGTACAGGAAACACACGGTCGAAGCGCACGCCTGTGTTCCCTGGCCGTGTGGTACGTTATAGGCTCGGTTTAAGCCAAATTTGCCACCCAATATGGGTCCTTTCTACTAGCCATTAACTAACAACATTTCATGCCATTCTACCAACCTAAAACATACTAATTCAAGCATAAAATGGACCCAAAATCATCTCAATTCATTCACAAATCAAGCACACCAACTCAAAGGCCTAAATGACCATTTCCATGCACTCATCCACACATATATACATATCAATTATGCAAGCTTATAGTCTCATCAAAATCACATATCTTTCCATAAGCACATATAGCTAAAGGACAACTCAAGTGCTTGATTATAAACACATATGACCCAAGCCACATCTCATAGCTTGATCATTTACCAAAATATATCATGTTCACAAAAGTACTAGCCTATACATGCCATGACTAAACGTTTGCAAAATATTCAAAAGTATCGAAGCTTTATCGATAGTGTGATAGTGATCCCCAACTCGTCCGATATCCGAGCTAGCTTCCGAATCTAGAAGACAGTGAATGAAATAAACGAAATAAGCTTCTAAAGCTTAGTAAGTCCGTATAATATAGAAATTAAACCTTACCGAATCAATGCGATAATTACAACAACAATGCCAATTCAATTCATATACTCAAGTTGCCTATTTCACAAGTATACACTTGTTAGTTCATGTAACATATAAATTTATCCATGTACCAACCACAACATTCATGTATCATATCATTGCTCAAATACTTGTACATGTATTTCATATAACTTATACCATATAATCCATGTAATTCTCATGTCTCATATAACATGTAATACATATATCATTCAATCTTCATGTAACATGTATCGGTAATTACCCGTTAAACCTTTAAGAACATCGAGGGATACTGGGTGATACACACACAGTGTAATATACATATAACCTGTAATCCGTCAATGCATCATGTATGCTCTTTTGAGCCTGTATCGGTATGCCCGAAGGCTGAACATGTGATCCCGAAGGATGAACGGTAAGCCCGTAGGCTAATGGTGAGTCCGAAGACTAAACATGTGATCTCGAAGGATAAACCTGTAGCTCATGAGCACGTGGTGAGTCTGCAACAAATGCAGGAGCTCGAACCACCCTGTAGCCCTAGTGACATGTCACTTGTATCCTATCGACTTCTACGGTTCTAACGATGCTCGGTATTCATTTCTCACTTCTAACAATTTCATTTCAATTTCATATGTATACATCCAAATAGGCTATTCAATCAACTAATATGTCATATATTCCATTAACAACAATTATAAACATAAACACATTAAATTTCATTATACGAACTTACCTCATAATCCCGTATCTACTCGTCTATTTTCCGTTTTCCCCGATCAAGTTTCGAGATTCGATCGTCTTTATCTAAATTAATGCAAAATTCAGCTATTTACTAACTCACATATTCAATTCAATCCAAAAACATATAATTTGACATATTTGCAATTTAGCCCCTATATTTTCAACACTTTGCAATTTAGCCCTTTTAACACCAAATGGCAAATTACACAATCAATCCCCTAATTTACCATAGCCGAATATTCAAGGGGCTTATACAAGCATATATCTTTTAATTAATCATAATTTAACCTCAAAAATTCTATCTTTTTGCAAATAAATCCTTAAACTCATTTTCATCAAAATTTACTTTAAAATTCTTGTATTTTCTCACATAATATACAATAATTCATCAAAATCTATCAATATATCAAGGATTCATCAATGGCATTTTTCAAAAACATAATCAAAATCCAAAATTGAGGTACGGGTCGGTTAATATACGAAGCAACGATTACAAAAACGTAAAAATTATCAAAAACGGAATAAAAACAAACCTCAATTTGGAGCTTAAAGTGGCTGAATGCTTGAAAGTGTAAAACCCTTAATTTTTGTTCATATAATCGGTGAAGAAGGTAATGAAAATGAAGACATTTTATGTTTTGTTTTAATTAAAACATATAATAAATCAAATGACCCTTTTACCCTTTGTAAAATTATTATAAAACATTATAAAACATGGACATAATGGTCCATTACCAACCACTCCAATTAAAAATGGCATAATTACCATGCAAGTACCTCCTTTTATAAAGCCATGCTCAAATAAGCCATTTATAAAATAGAACTCTACTTTATCGCTTTATGCGATTTAATGCTTTTTATCAAATTAACCAATCAGATAGTAAAATTTCAATACGAAACTTTCACACCATATATCTATCATACAGTAAAACATATTAATGCATTTAAAATAATATTTTGACTCGGTTAAGTGGTCCCGAAACCACTCGTTCCGACTAGGGTATAAAGTGGGCTGTTACACATGCACTCATATAAACATACTATAACACATATAATAGTATCAAAAATATTTTCTCTGACCTCGAATTAGTGATTTTGAGACCAATGTTTCGACTAGCCCCTAAATAGGGTTGTTACACGAGTACGAGGCATTACTGGAGGTAACACAACCAATCATACAAATGTCGGGCCATAAAATTTCATTCCAATTTAAAACTTTTCCATAATATATTATACAATCCTTAAAATGGGTCTACGAGGCCTAAAACATAGTTTGGGAGTGGTCCGGGACCAAATCGAGAACTTAGAAAAATTTTGGAAATCTAGGTCAAAGATAGGGCACACGCCTGTGTGAGACAGGGACACGCCCATGTGAGCAGGCCGTGTGGTCACACACGCTCCTCTCCCCTACCCGTGTTGAATTATTGGAAAATTATTTTTCATTTCGAACCTACAAGGATTTTCACACGGCTAAGCACACGCCCGTGTCCTTGGCCTATGTCCTTCACACGGCCTCAACACGCGCGTGCTCTCTCCCCGTGTCAAAAACTGGGGTATTCTGTTTGTGACGTCAGCATGCAATTTTGGTCACACGGCCACAGGACATGCCCGTGTGACTAGGTCGTGTGACGTCCTTATTCTCTGAAAATTTCATGCAAAGTTCACATGCCCTATACACATGGTCGTGGTGGCCAGCCGTGTGGCCCTAAGTTAATCTATTTTCCAAGCCATCCTTTGCCTCAAAACACATACAACCTTTACCAATTTTAAAACCACATACCATACACATTTTTAGGCGTCTAAATGACCTCATTTAACCATCCATTATCCATTTCAACTTAACCACACACAAACACACCAAGCATTCCATGAATTGCCTCAAAAGGATCCATAAATAAAACAATATCGCTATTGGCCAAGTCACATGGCCTTAATTACAAAATGACTTATCAAAAGACAATTGCCACAATACAGCCAAACAAACATACACTTACAACACCACTAAGTCCCTATACATGCCATAGCCCAAAAGAGTACATATTACAATACCAAAAGAACGTTGTGGATAGTGTGGGTGATCCTTCGATGCTTCCTAATCTTCGAGCTAGCTTGACTAATATATAGAACAAGGAAAAAAAGAAAGGAGTAAGCTTTAAGAAGCTTAGTAAGTCTATGTGCAAATAATTAACATCATACCAACTCTCTTAATCACCGAATATCATATCATCACATATCAACTTACTACATAACCTTACCAATATCATATACATACCAAACATATCATTTACATAAACCTAAGTTTACATGCACCCATGCACACATATACACTCGCCTACATTTTTATTGGCTCATAAATACACCTACACTTTCACATTATGTAACACCCCAAACCTGGCCCAGACTTTACAGCCGAATCCGGTGTGTCACATCACCTATAACTAACCACGTTACCTAGTTACTACGATTAGAGTAAGCTTTGCAAAAACCATTATTGTAGTTTAATGAGAAATTCCCATTTTACTTAATGAATATCCTATTCACTACCGATAATTAAGGGTTTTATCAAAAACGTGACTTTCGTTACACACTTGGAGTGTGTTGAGTTTTGAAAACATTCGGTTATCGTGTTATTTTCAAAACAAGTAATCTTTATAAAAGCGCGTCTCAGAGCTATTCGATTTCAAAACGATTTGAACAATATTAATCTTGAGTTAAAAACAAATTAATTAAGTAAAAATAAATTAAATCCCAAAATAATAATAATTAGAGCGGCCTTATTAAAACCCAAAAACCATAATAAAAATATTCTAAATAAATAAAGAAATAAAATAAGACTTAATAGAAAACCAGAAATGCAGTCTTCGTGGCCACTCTAAATCCCTCCCAGCTCCAAGACCACCAACTAGGGCTGACCTACATGGATGGAAGGAAAAGGGGTGAGTTTGGAAATTCAGTGTGTATAGAATGCCCATCCACAGCCTAAGTCAGCTCAAGCCCATTGGGCCTAAGCCCTATTGAGTCTCAGTTTTAACTGGGCCGAAGCCCTATCTAGATACAGTAAACTGGGCCTTAGCCCTTTTCAGTTAACAGTACGGCCCATAGGCCCATTTCAGAACAAAAAAGATAATAAATATGAATGCAAGCCCAAACCCAACCTAAATCCAGCTGCTACACTCCACTCGTACCAGCCCTACACACCATGTAGGGAATAACTCAACCCACCCAGCCCTACACTCCACAGTTGCAGCATGGCTGCTCAAATAACAGTAAATTGAGGCAAAGCCTCCAGTACGTGGTCAAGCCACTTTCAGTACTTCCTCTATAAAATCCCAGTCCCCATGCAACAGAAAACCATATAATGAACAGAAAACAGTAACACATGCAGTTCAGTTTGATTTAGCCCTAAGGGTATAACAGTCATTTTGTACCTTGGGGTAAAATAGTAACTTTTCGTCCATAAGGGTAATTCAGTCAATTTATTAGTTTCCTAGGGTTTTATACATATTTTAGTCACTATTAATCCAACTCTCGTCTCAGCAGTTTATTTAACTTGTTTTAACAATTTTAAGCGATTGGGCCCTAAAACCCCTAATAGGCCCTACAGTGTCTATTAGCTACTTAAGCCCATTTAGTTCAGACTTTATGATCAATTTATCAGTTTAAGAAGTTTTGAACCTACAATCCATCAGTACAATCTAATTACCCATTATCACCCATATGGGCCCGTAAGCCCATTGGACCCCTATTCAGCCCACCGAGGCTCAATTCATCGAGGTGCACGAAATTGCACACTCAGCCAACTTACCACTTGCGATTACCGATCCAACGAATTCCAATCGACTTATGAGCATTCGCAACTCACAAGCCCACGAAATGCCCAAATTTTAGCATTTCTGCTTTTTTGACTTTTACCGATTTGGACTAGAGAAGGGTGTTCGATACACACTTGATTTGCGATTCTACCGGTAAAATCTCCTATGTGATTCCTCCTACAATTGATCACTTAATAGATTAGATTACGAATCGATGAAAAACCAATATAAGCTCTTACCACATTCGGCCAATGTCCCTAACGCCCTTGAAACCTTACATTTGCTAAAACCAATGACTAGATCTAGATCTAGTCGTTCCACTTGTCCAAACCTTTGATCAATCATCTCTAGAACACACAATCACCAAAAGAAATCATTTATTAATAACCTTTAGAGCCCTAAGCCCCAATTGACAGCCTCCCTAAACTCTAGGGACTTCGGTATTTCTAAATCACGAAATAACGCATAGATCTGGGATGTCGAGTACTTACCATAGTTTCCCTTCTGATTCTACTCAGATCTGATGTAGATCTAGCCCCTAAACACTTGCAGGAATTGAATCTTTAGAGATCTACAAATTCAGCTATGTCCTTAAAAACTATTCCATTTTCAGCTTTTGGAACTGTGAAGGGAAAGGTGTTTTGGTGTGGTGGCTTTGGAGTGGTGTTGCCAACAAGGGTTAGGGTTTAGAGAAGGGGACAATCGGTCAAAAGGGATGAAGAAAATAGAAGGATTTGACTAGGAGAAATCGGCACAAGAACAACTTTTGGGATTTCGACTTTTATGGCTATCGATTATGGAGGTGTAGAAAAGAATGGGAACGAAAGAAGAGATGAGTAGAATGGTAGGGATGATTCGGCTAGAGAAGAAAAGAAGAAGAAAGAAAATAAAAGAAGAAAAGAGAAGAGAAGAATCGAAAAAGAAAAGAATTAAGGAAAAGAGGAGAGGAAGAAGAAATCGGCATAGGAAGAGGAAATCTGCGTTTTTGGTCACTTTGGTGGCTAACCCTAATTTGACAAGACAGAAAAAGAAAAGAACCTAACCCTAATGACTACTTGAGCAATCGACCCAACCTCCCCAAGGCCCTAGCCAATTTCTACTTATGTTCTAACACATGCCTGGCACATGCATAAAAATTAAAAGTATCAATACGCTTACCTTATGACTTGAACTCAGGCCCTCAACTCTAGTCCACACGCCACTTTTTTAGGAACTTAGTGGCGCCACCTTGCCACTTTACCAAGGCCCTCTTTGTGTCATAATATACGAAGTTTTTCTTAAAAGTCCACTTAACCAGGTCTCTTTTCACTTAGAAATCAAAATTGATATTTCTGCCAGGTTTAACTTAGGCTTGGGCCTTCTAAAGGCCCACTAACACATTTAAACACAATTTCAGTATCCAGAACACCAAGATTTCAAAATTCACCAAAAATCACAAAAACCCAAAAAAATCCCGAAAATCAGGGCGTCACAGATAATATAACCACACAAATCTCTTTTAGTAGGCTTTTCCGTTGAATCCTTCGGAATAACATTCGATACTCGATAGTTTTAGCACTATCTCCACCAACACATAATTCGGCATTAAATCTCGTAGCTATTGTGTCTACATGGTGTCCAACACTCGGAATCACACATACGACCTAGCTACATATAACATAGCTCTCGTGTCTACATGATGTACTCTCGGCAGCATACATGCAACCTAGCTATTTTAAACCCGTAGCCATCGTGTACACATGGTATACATCCAGTATTACACATGTGACCTAGCTACTCATGAAATTATCATCTCGTAGCTCTCTTGTACACATGGTATACACACTATATAACACATGTGACCTAGCTACCACATAGCATCTTGTAGCTCTCTTGTACACATGGTGTCCTACCCTCGAAAACACATGTGACCTAGCTACACATTATCCGTATCTTTTGTTTTTTCCAAACATTCAATCGGGAACACCGAATTTCCATAATTCACCAAATCATAGAAGTTATCCAACATTATCTGTAACAAACAATAAATTATATTTATGGAATTAAAATCAATGTATTACTTATATATAAACTTACCTCGATAACAAAATGCGATAATTTACAATTTAGTCCGAAACCTTGCCCTTGCCTCGGTCAAGGTCGATTCCTCGATCTACTCGATCTATAACGACACATTTAGCTTGTTTAATCACTATATTATTCAAAATAGCCCAAAATCTTCCAATAGCAAATTTTACAATTTGACCCCTAACTTTCTCAATTGTACACTTTAGTCCCTAGGCTTAGTTTATGATTCTCATTCAATTTTCATGCATTTCAAGTCTAGCCAAACCACTTTTCCTCTTATAACAGCCTCTAATTTCCATCATTTCACAATTTATGCACATACTATTTCACCTTTTACAATTAGGTCCTTTTTTACAATTTTCCCCAAAAATCACCTAGTAAAAGTTGCTCACCACACTTTAAACTTGCATATTCTACCACTAGCTATCAAAATACATGCATGTCATTCATGGGTAAAATTTTAAACATCAACCCTAGCTTCAAATAATGGTAAAAATAGTTAGAGCAACTTACGAGGATTTCAAAAATACGATGCATATTAAAAATGGGGACTAGAAATCACTTACAATCAAGCTTGGAATTGAAAGAAACCCTAGCTATGGCTTCTTGCTAGGTTCGGCCAAGGGAAGAAGAGTATGGAGACATTTTTTTCTTTTATTAACTAATGACCAAAATGCCCTTCATTAAAAACCTTTAGTATCCCACCCTTCCTTAGGCATTTTTGTCCAAACAAGGTTAAAATGGTTTAATTACCATATAAGGACCTCTAATTTAAAATCTCAATTCAATCAACTACATTTATGGATTAAAACTCATATTTTTCACCTATTGCAATTTTGTCCAACATATCAAATTGGACATGCAAATAATAAAATTCATGCACCAAAATTTCACATAATTATTCAAACACCCAATAAACATCAAAACTCAATCGAAAAAATATTTTAGACTTTGGATTCATGGTTTTGAAACCACTATTCTATTTAGGCCCTAATTCATGCTGTTACAATTTCACTAAAAACAGGGCACACGCCCATGTGATCCTGTAACATGGCCATGTTGAAAGCTCGTGTAGCTCACACTACTTATGCATTTAAGGACACGCCCGTGCCCCATGCCCGTGTAGATTTAATTTCTAACATCAACCCTATAGGGGTTTTCATATGGCCTGGTACATGTCCGTGTCCCTGGCTCGTGTCTCTCACACGGCCATGACACGCCCGTGTCGTAGCCTATGTGAAAAAACCTTGGTATTCTGTTTTTGATGTCATTAACTCTTAAGGGTCATACGGCCAAGGCACATGCCCATGGCCAAGGCACACGCCCATGTGCTAGGCCATGTCTTTCACACGGTTGTGTCTGGGCATTTAATTTTGCAAACCTAAGGTGTAAGGGACACAAGGCCGAGCTACACGCCTATGGGGCAGACCATGTGTCGCACACGGCCTAGACACACACCCGTGTGTTTACCCATGTGGACAATAATAGGCTATTTACCAAGCCTTTTTTTCACTCTTGCGACCACCTAAAGCACAACAAGAAAAGCAAATCCACACATGATCATATGACCAATTCAGCCACAAATCAAGGCTACTAAACTTCATTCACAAGTAACACTTATCGCATGATTTACTAATTTGATCACACATTGACATACCATATACTCAACCAAGAAAAATACACATTCATGAATAACATCGACATTTTCATATATCAATAACGAGTATTAGCTATCATCCATGGCTTTATACAAAAAGAGCCAATATATATGACAAGCCAACACATTTGGCTCCAAAACAATATGACACTTAACAAAAGATTAAGTCCCTATACATGCCATTACTTAAAAAGCTAAAAATGCTAAAAACTAACTATACCAAGTGCTTCAATTGATAGTGTGATCGATGCCTCTGATGTCCTTTGATCCAAGAGCTAATTAGGTGGCACTATAAGAAAATGGAAAGAAAAAGGAGTAAGTACAAAGCTTAGTAAGTTACATATAAATATTTAACAACTATTTACCATACATTAACATACTCACAACATATTAACATTTGTACATAATTATAAACACTCATTGACATAACTTACTCATTTTCACCCATACAATTTACACAACATAAATCGAGCTCAATCCTCATAAATTTTGTTTAGGTACCTGTACCACTCACAACATAGTCATAGCATTTCTCATTCTCGACATAAGCTTTCAATCACCCGTTGAACCATTGGAATATTAAACAGTATCCAAATAAGCCTCATACGTAGGGTAGAATGTCGAGGCCATGTCCTAAACATGGTCTTACACTGGCTCACACATCAAAGTCGATGCCATGTCCTAGACATGGTCTTACACTGACTCTCATATATCGTGGCCGATGCCATGTCCCAGACGTGTTCTTACACTAGCTCTCCTCTATCCATGTCGATGCCATGTCCCAGACATGGTCTTACACTGGCTCTCATTTATCAGTGTCGATGCCATGTACCAGACATGGTCTTACACTAGCACTCACATCAATGTTGATCCCATGTCCCAGACATGGTCTTACAGTGGCTCACATGTCAAGGCCGTTGCCATGTCCCAGACATGGTCTTACACTAGCTCTCAAATAACCCTAGTATTATGGCATGAATATCCGATCTATTCTTATGGTTCAATCAGGATTTTACCATATCATTCTCATCCTGCAAATTCATGATCACAATCAAACATTTTATGCTATGTCAAGTGACCAATGCATACGCACAATAGAGTTGTAATATTTACCTCGTTATACAAAATGTGAGCGACTAATTTGTTTTAGTCCACTTGCTTAGCTTTCTCTCGATCTAATCCCGAATTTTGTGTTTCTTGATCTAAAATGATAAAAATCCACTCATTTAATCATCATATTAATCTAGACATTCCATAATTCATATTTTGACAAAATGACCATTTTGCCCCTAGACTCTCACAAAATTATGATTTTACCCCTAGGCTCGTAAAATGATTTTTATCAAATTTTCTCATTAACCAAGCCTAGTCAAATTCTTTTTACATTTATGGCAACCCACAATTTCAATTATTTCGCATAATTTCTATCTATTTTACAACTTCTACAAAAAGGTCCAACCTAGGTGTTTTCATGAAAATCCTTTCACAAAAAAGTTGTTTGTTTATCAACCAATATTCATTTTTTTCCATAAAATTTTAGCAACCAATATAAATGCTCTCATGCAAAATAGTCCCTCCATTAGCTAGATTAAGCTATAAGGGTCCCAAAAGTACAAAAATTATCAAGAAAAGACATCAAAATCACTTACTTATGAGAGAGCTTAATGGCTGAAAGTTTCAAGCTTTAAAAACCCCTTTCTTGTTGATATTTTTAGTGGAGAAGATGAATGATAAGAAGATGAAGTCTTTTGTTTTATTTTATTTTATTTCTAGTCAAAATAAGTTACCAACTTCACCTAATTTTGACCAATTTGATTTTCTTTGTCTCTATGGCCTACCATCTCTTTATTAAAGGCCTATTTACTCTTTAAAGACCCCTAATTATGGTTCTCTAGCTATTTAACATATTTAGCTAGTAAAACAAAACTTTTGCCCTTTATGTGGTCTAGTCCTTTTTCGCAATTAAGCTCACAATCACTAAAATTAATTCACAAAAATTTTCATGCACTCATGTAATCATGCTATAACACATGAAATAATATTAAAATAATATCTCGACCTCAGATTTGTGATTCTAAAACCACTGTTTTGACTAAGCCCAAAATTAAGCTATTACAAACATTAAGAGCAGTGGGGACATAAGGTACGACTTGAGATTTTCAAAGGCCACTTGGCACTCTTCAGTCCACGAAAAAGAAGTGTGCAAGGCTTTAAAGAAAAGTAAACATTTATATGCCATTTGTGAGACAAACTTATTTAATGTGACCACTCTTTCTATCAAATGTTGCACATTATTTACCATTTTCGAAGGAGACATATCCAGAATGACACGAATCTTTTTTGCGTTTAACTCAATTCCTATTTCTAAGATCATGAAACCCAAACATTTACCAACTTTGACACCGAAAGCACATTTGTCCTAATTTAATCTAATGTTATAAGCTCGTAACATAGCTAACGCTTTAGTCAAATTATGCACATGCTCATTAAGAGTATAACCTTTTACTAGCATATCATCAACATAAACCTCAACACGTCACCCAATCTGCTTTCTGAAAATTTTGTTAACCAGCCTTTGGTAGGTCATGCTTGCGTTTTTCAAGCCAATTAGCATAACTCGATAATAGAATAACCCATCCTTAGTAATAATAGTTGTCTTCTCCTAATCTTATGGGGCCATGGCAATCTGATTATATTTAGATAAAGTGTCTATAAAACCCATGAATTTATTACCCAAGGACATATCGACCAACCTATCACTTAAAAGTAGGGGAAAGCTATCCTTAGGGCAAGCCTTGTTAAGATTAATGAAGTCAATGCACATTCTCCACTTACTATTGGCCTTCTTCATCATTACAATGTTTGAAACCCAGTGAGGATACTCAACCTCCCTAATGAACCCCGCCGATAACAACTTTCTAACCTCCTGTCCCATAGCTTTAACAACCTGCAGAGCAAATCTTCTTCTCTTTTGTTTCACTGGCTTAACTTCAAGTAAGACATTCAACTATAAACAATCACTTGAGGGTCCACTCCTAGCATATCCGCGGCTAACCAAGTGAAGAAATTAGCATTTTCCCTTAAGCACTACATAAAACTATCTTTTTTCTCACTTTCCAATGTGGACAAAATTTTAACCACTTTGTCTACATCATAAAATAATTGTAAAGTTTCCATGACCTCTACTACCTCTGGATTTTTTACTCTTTCCTCACTTTTGTTATCTAAACTATCCAAATCCAGCAATTGACCATATGTGTCTGTTTACCACAAACTCTGTCCTTGCTGAACTTACTTATGCATTTGCTTCACCGACAGCATATGGCACTGACTAGTTTTTCATTGATCTGACAACATGTACCCTACTCCCATTCGCATAGTGAATTTTATATTCATACAAAACGTAGCCACCATCACTTTCACCATCCCCATAATGGGTCACTTGAACATATCCTTGTAAGCCATAGGGTGATCTACTATAAAAAAAACTTAAACATACTCCGTTGTAGTTTGTTCACCATCTGTAACAGCCCGAATTTGGGGCTAAAAGGAATAGTGGTTCTAAAACCATGAATCTGAGGTCAAAAATATTTTTTCGATTTAGTTTGAATGTTTATTGGGTGTTTGAATAATTATGTGAAATTTTAATGTGTGAAATTTTGTTGTTTACATGTCCAATTTGATATGTTAGACTAAATTGTAATAGGAGAAAAATATGAGTTTTATTCCATAAAGGTACTTAATTGAACTAGGTTCTTAAATTAGAGGTCCTTATATGGTGATTAGACCATTTTAACTAAGTTTGGACAAAAATGCCCAAAGAAGGATGGAATATTAAAGGTTTTTAATGAAGGGCATTTTGGTCATTAGTTAATAAAAGAAATAAAAAGGGAAAAATAGGCCAAAAATGTGTTAATTTCTTCCTCCTTTGGCCGAATATAGTAAGCTCTCCATAGCTAGGGTTTTGTTGATTTTCAAGCTTACAAAGAAGTGCAATCGATCCCCATTTTTCATGTTCTTTGTATTTTTGGAATCCTCGTAAATTACTATAGCTATTTCTATCATTATTCTGAGCTAGGGTTTATCTTTAAAATTTTACCCATAGATGTCATGGATGTATTTTGATGTCTAATGGTGACATATGAAAGTTTAAAGTGTGGAGAACAATTTATGCTAGGTGATTTTTTATGGAAATTATAGGAAGGACTTAATTGTAAAAGATAAAATGCGGTGTGTATAAATGGTGATATGGTGGAAATTGTGGGCTGTTATAAGGAAAAAAAATGGTTTAACTAGGCTTAAAATGCATGGAAGTTGCATGAAAATCATAAACCGAGCCTAGGGACTAAAGTGTAAAATTGAGAAAGTTAAGGGCTAAATTGTAAAAATTATCATAGGATGATTTTAGACTAAATTGAGTAATGTAAGTATTAAACAAGTTAAATGTGTTATTATAGATCAAGAAGAACGAGGAATCGACCTTGACCAAGGCAAAGGCAAGGTTTCGGACTAAATTGCAAATTATCGCTTTTTGTTGTCGAGGTAAGTTTATATGTAAGTAATACAATGTTTTTAATTTCATAATTACAAATTATTGCTTGCTATGGACAATGTTGAATAATTTTATAAATTGGTGAATTATGAGAAATTTGTTGCTTCCGATTGAACCCTTGGAAAAACAAGAGATACGAGACACTATGAGGTAGCTAGGTCACATGCGTAATACGGATCAAAAATAGCTAGGTTACATGTATGGTACTGAAGGTCCATCATGTAAACATGAGAGCTATGTTTTAAGTAGCTAGGTCACATGGGTAGATTCGAGGGTTGGACACCATGTCGACACGAGAGCTATGGGATTTCATGGCTTGGTCACATGGGTGATATTGAGAGCTCACCATGTGTACACGAGAGCCAAATTTATGTGTTGGTGGAGCTATGTGCTGAAGCCACCGAGTATCGAATGTTATTCCGAAGGGTTCATTGGGAAAGCTTACTAAAGTGGTTGGTGTGGTTATGTGGTGTGTAAATGCAGGTGAATTCTTATGAGCAAGTAATGTTGTAGGCAAATTGCATATGTGTGCAAGGGTGTATGTGAACTTAAGAATATGTAAATAATGTACTTGATTTGTATGTGAGTAATGGTAAGATTAGGTGGTAAGTTGATGTGTTGAGATATTATAGCAATATAAATTCTCTTGAACTATGGCATGTATACGGACTTTGTTGTGTTAGAAGTGTCAATGTGAGTTGGCTACCATATGGGTATAAGTCTTTTGATAAGCATTTTGTAACTAAAGCCATGAGATATGGCAAATGATGATGTTAGTTTATATATATATATATCATTATGAGGTAATTCATGAAACGATTGGCGTGCATGTGTGGAAATGATTCGGTGTATGTTGTTAAATTATCAAATGTGGCCATTTGGATGTCTAATAATGTCATGGTGTGTGGTAATTAAAGTGGTATAATTTTGTATGTGTTTTCAGGGTGGCAATTGGCTTGGAAAATAGCCTATAATTGTCCACACGGGTAGACATACGAACGTGTATCTAAGCCATGTACGACACCCGGCCAGCCCCATGGGCGTGTGGATAGGTCGTGAGTCCCTTGCACTTAAATTCATGAAAAATTAATTACCCAGTAGTAAACAAACTGGTGAAGACACGGCCATGTGTCTCGACATTGTGATAGACACGACCTAGCCTATGGGCGTGTGGCTTCGCTGTGTGACGAAGTTTTTGGGGTGATGTCATAAATAGAATACCCCAAGTTTTCACTCGGGCTAAGACACGGGCGTGTGCCCGACCATGTAAAGGACATGGGCATGGAACACGGGCATGTGCTCGGCCGTGTGAAAACCCCTATAGGATCAAAATGAAAAATAAATTTGAAATAAATTCATAGGGTTGGGGACACAGGTGTGTGCCTTATACTTGGCCAAATTTTCCAAAAAAATTTTGAGCTTCTAGTTTGGTCCCGGACCACTCTCATACTATGTTTATGGCCCTGTAGGCCCATTTTAAGGATTGTATGATATTTTATGAAAAAGTTTTAAATTGAAATGAAATTTTATGGCTCGATCGTGTATGAATGGTTGTGTTATCATTCGGTAATGCCTTATACTCGGTTCTGACATTGATCCAAGGTATGGGGTGGTACATTTAGTGGTATCAGAGCTATGGTTTAGTCGGTTCTTAGACTGTCGTAACGTTGTGTGCAAGTCTAGCTATACATGCCATAGATATATTATGATAGTGTAGTGACTCCTGACCTTCTTAAATTGTGTTTTGGTTTTTATATAGGAATGGATCCTGAACGAGCTACAACTGATGATGCTACTACTAACGTACTGGCTCCTGCATAAGGGACCACGCCTATAGAAACTAGACATGAGGCTTTGAGTTAAGGAGACGAGACTCAGGATGCCTTTTCTCTAAATGATGAATGACTGGTATACTGACTTTGTTAGAGCAAATCCTGATGCTCAACCCCTTCCTCCCTCGCCTATACCACAACTGGTCGCTGTAGCCCCACAGGGTGTTGATATGGTAAGGTCGACAAAACCTCCGGTGGATAAAATTCATAAACAAGGGGCCGAATAGTTTAGAGCTAATGTCGATGATGATTCAGAGGGGACGGAGTTTTGGCTCGAGAATTCCATCTGAATATTTGAGGAATTGTCTTGTACACCTGAAGAGTGTCTAAAATGTGTTGTATCCTTGTTGAAAGACTAGGCCTATCGTTGGTGGAAGACCTAGATATTTGTGGTCCCAAGGGAAAGGGTGATGTGGGACTTTTTCTTAGAAGAGTTCCGAAAGAAATATAACAGTCAGTGATTTGTTGATCAAAAACGGAAAGAGTTCCTTGAATTGAAGCAAGGTAAGATGATTGTGGCTGAGTATGAACGTGAGTTCGTCAGACTTAGCAAATATGAACAAGAGTGTGTTTTTACCGAGGCAATGTTGTGTAGAAGATTTGAGGATGGACTTAATGAATATATTAAAGTGTTGGTGGAAATTCTAAAATTAAAATTGGTTGATAGAGCTTAGAAAGTGAAAGAATTAAATAAAGAGAAGAGAAAAGCAGCTATGGAAGCTCGAGATGCCCGAAAGAGACTGGTGAGTAAGTCCTTTCAATCTTACTCAAAGAGGTCTAAAGAAACAAATCCTCGAATGACAGCTTCAGCTAGGCAATCACATCGAGATTGGGGTAAAACACATTCAGATTCTAAAGTTCAAGCTACTTCGATGGCCAGTGTGGGTAACGTGAGATCCGATAAACCTGAGTGTCAGAATTGTGGTAGACGGCATACTGGTGAATGTTGGGGAACTAATCGGGCTTGTTTCAAGTGTGGCTCCCTAGATCATTTTGTTAGAGATTGCCCTAAGAAAATGGGAGATGAGAGGTTTCAAGGTGCTAGACCGAGTAACACTTCTAGTAAGGTAAGACCAGTGAGGAACGCTGGAGGTGGAGCCTGTAGTAAAAGCATAGCGAAGGACACAACTATGAGATCCGAGACGAGGACACCTGGTAGAGCTTATGCTATGTGAGCTCAGGAGGAAGCATCATATCCTAATGTGATTACCGGTACATTCTCACTTTATAATACTGATGTTATTGCATTGATAGACCCAAGCTCCACTCATTCTTATATTTGCATGAAATTAGCGCATAGTAAGAATTTGCCTATCGAGTTAACTAAATTTATGATTAAAGTGTCGAACCTGCTAGGCAAATTTGTGTTGGTAGATAAGGTTTGTAGGAATTGTCCTTTGATGATTTAGGGATACTATTTTCTGGCTAATCTAATGTTGTTGCCATTTGATGAGTTTGATGTTATATTGGGCATGGATTGGTTAACATTACATGATGTCAAGGTGAATTGTAGATGGAAAACTCTTGAGTTAAAATGTGAAAGTGGTGAAATTCTGTGGGTTGGAATAGATGAGTCGAATAAGATGTTGGTGGTGATTTCTTACATGACAGCTTGAAACTGTATGAGAAAAGGCTGTGAAGCTTATTTAGATATGTGTTGAATACTAAGGTGTCAGAATTGAAAATGGAATCTGTGCCAGTAGTTTGTGAATTTTCAGATATGTTTCCAAAAGAGTTAACGGGGTTACCTCCTATCAGAGAAATTGAGTTTGCTATCGATTTGTTGCCTGGGACTGCACCTATTTCCATTGCTCCATACAGGTTGGCTTCGACTGAATTGAGAGAGTTAAAGTCTCAGTTGCAAGAATTGACGAACAAAGGATTTGTGAGACCGATTTTTTCTCCTTGGGGTGCTCCTGTGTTATTCGTAAAGAAGACGGATGGATCGATGAGGCTTTGAATTGATTATAGATAACTTAATAAGGTGGCTATCAAGAACAAGTATCCATTGCCGAGAATTGATGATTTGTTTGATCAATTAAAGGGAGCAATGGTGTTTTCTAAGATTGATTTGAGATCCGGATACTATCAACTGAGGGTTAAAGAATCAGACGTGCCAAAGACTGCATTTAGAACAAGGTATGGCCATTATGAATTTGTTGTGATGCCTTTCGGGTTAACAACTGCACCGGCTATGTTTATGGATTTGATGAACTAAATTTTTCGACATTACTGGGATAAGTTTGTAGTGGTATTTATAGATGATATATTGATTTATTCCCGAAATGATTTCGAACATGCGAAACATTTGAGGACGGTGTTACAAGTTCTGAGAAAAGAGAAGTTGTTTGCTAAATTTAGTAAGAGTGAGTTTTGGCTCCATGAAGTTGGATTCTTGGGACATATAATTTTGGGTGAAGGTATTTGGTTGACCCGAGTAAAATTTCGACAATTATTGATTGAAAGCCGTCGAAGAATGTAACTGAGGTTAAAAGCTTTCTAGGTTTAGCTGGATATTATCGATGTTTTGTCGAGGGTTTTTCTATAATTGCTTCTTCTATGACCAAGCTGCTTCAAAAGGATGTAAGATTCAAGTGGACTGAAAAATGTCAACAAAGTTTTGACCGGTTGAAAGCTAAATTTATTGAGGCACCAGTGTTAGTGAAACCTGAGTCTAGGAAAGAATTTATGATTTATAGTGATGTGTCACTAAACGGTCTTGGGTGCGTATTAATGCAAGAAGGCAAGGTGGTGGATTATGCTTTGAGGAAACTAAAACCGCATGAGAAGAATTATCCGACACATGATTTAGAGTTGGCCGCTATTGTGTTTGCTTTGAAGATTTGGCGCCATTATTTGTATGGTGAGAAATGTCAGATTTTTCCAGATCACAAAAGTTTGAAATATTTGATGAATAAAAAGGAATTAAACTTGAGACAATAGAGGTGGCTTGAATTGTTAAAGGACTATAAGATAGTAATTGAGTATCATCTCGGAAAGGCAAATATGGTTGCGGATGCTTTGAGTAGAAAATCCTTGTGTACTTTGAAAGCTATGGGCACGAGTTTGACATTGTCCGATGATGGCTCAATATTAGCCAAGTTGAGGGCCAAACCATTGTTTCTTCAGCAGATTTATGAAGCACAAAAGAATGATGGTGAATTACAAGCCAAGAGAGTTCAGTGTGAATCAGATGGTAACTCCAATTTTTAGATTAGCTTAAATGATTGCTTGATGTTTCGTGATAGAGTTTGTGTACCTAGAGATGATGAGTTGATTTGGAAAATTTTGCATGAGGCGCATAGTGGTTATCTATCTATGCATCCAGGTAGTACTAAAATGTATAACGACTTGAAGAAATTGTATTGGTGGCCAGGCATGGAAAGAGACATTTCAGGATTTGTGATGAGGTGTTTGACTTGCCAACTAGTGAAGGCTGAACATCAAGTACCTTTGGGTTTACTTCAACTAGTAATAGTTCCCGAATAGAAGTGGGATAGGATTACCATGGATTTCGTGACAGGGCTACCTCTGACACTGAAAAAAAAAGATGTTATGTGGGTTATTGTGGATAAATTGACGAAGTTAGCTCACTTCATACCGATACGTGTTGATTACTCACTTGATAAATTGGCGGAAATATATGTTGCTAAAATTGTGAGGTTACATGGAGTACCTATGTCTATCATCTCAGATAGAGATCTGAGGTTCACCTCGAGATTTTGGAAGAAGTTGCAAAAGGCGTTTAGTATGAAATTGAATTTTAGTACCGCATTTCACCCGCAGACTAATGGCCAATTCGAGAGGGTAATTCAAGCTCTTAAAGATATGCTTCGATGTTGTGTTTTAAAGTTTGAGGGAAGTTGGGAAAAGTACCTACCTTTGGTGGAATTCACCTACAACAATAGTTATCAGTCTAACATCCGGATGGCACCGTATGAGGCGTTATATGGCCGAAAGTGCCGAACTCCATTATATTGGACTGAGTTGAATGAGAAACAGATTCATGGTGTTGATTTGGTTAAGGAGACTGAAGAAAAAGTGAAAATAAGTTGAGATTGTTTGAAAGCTGCTTCTGACCGGCAAAAGTCTTATGTTGATTTGAAAAGAAAGGAGATTGAATTTCAGATTGGTGATAAAGCATTTTTGAATGTGTCACCATGGAAGAAAATATTGAGATTTGGCCAGAAGGGCAAATTAAGTCCACATTTCATCGGGCCGTATGAGATTACAGAAAGAATAGGCCAATGGCATACCGTTTAGCTTTACCACCAGAATTGGAAAAGATACATAATGTGTTTCATGTGTCAATGTTAAGACGGTATCGTTCAGACCCCTCACATATGATTTCTCTTATAGATATTGATATTCAGCCAGACATGACCTACGAGGAGGAGCCGATTAAGATTTTGGCTCGAGAGGTTAAACAATTAAGAAACAAGAGTATAGCTTGGTGAAAGTGTTGTGGCAAAAGCATGGTGTGGAAGAGGCTACGTGGGAGCCAGAGGAAGCTATGAGCAAACAGTACCCAAACCTATTTACTGGTAAGATTTTCGGGGACGAAAATCCCTAAATGGGGGAGAGTTGTAACAGCCTGAATTAGGGGCTAAATGGAATAGTGGTTTCGAAGCCATGAATCTGAGGTCAAAAATATTTTTTCGATTTAGTTTGAATGTTTATTGGGTGTTTGAATAATTATGTGAAATTTTAATGTGTGAAATTTTGTTGTTTACATGTCCAATTTGATATGTTGGACTAAATTGCAATAGGTGAAAAATATGAGTTTTATTCCATAAAGGTACTTGATTGAACTAGGTTCTTAAATTAGAGGTCCTTATATGGTGATTAGACCATTTTAACTAAGTTTGGACAAAAATGCCCAAAGAAGGATGGAATATTAAAGGTTTTTAATGAAGAGCATTTTGGTCATTAGTTAATAAAAGACATAAAAAGGGAAAAATAGGCCAAAAATGTGTTCATTTCTTCCTCCTTTGGCCGAATATAGCAAGCTCTCCATAGCTAGGGTTTTGTTGATTTTCAAGGTCACAAGTAAGTGCAATCGAGCCCCGTTTTTAATGTTCTCTGTATTTTTAGAATCCTTGTAAATTACTCTAGCTATTTCTACAATTATTTTGAGCTAGGGTTTATTTTTAAAATTTTACCCATAGATGTCATGGATGTATTTTGATGTCTAATGGTGAAATATGAAAGTTTAAAGTGTGGAGAACAATTTGCGTTAGGTGATTTTTGATGGAAATTGAAGGAAGGACTTAATTGTAAAAGGTAAAATGTAGTGTGTATAAGTGGTGATATGGTGGAAATAAATGTAACACCCCTTACCCAAGACCGTCGCCGGAGTTGAGCACGAGGCATTACCAGACTTACCTTCCTAGTTCGGGGCATAAAAATTTACTTTTAAAATTAATTAACTCATATTCATCCAATATATCCTTCAAAAGGGCCCTCGAGGCCCTAAATCATGCAATTGAAACGGTTCAAGACCAAACCGAGAACATTAAACGTTTTCCGATTACTTACACAAATCAAAACAATTCATTTGCACTATTCATAATAAAACTGTCTACCTGCGCAATAGACACTAAATTAATTATAAATCGAGCTACAAAACTTGAAATTTAAATAAGTAAATTTTCCCTGAAACTAGACTCATATATCCTCTTACCATAATTTTTCCAGAATTATTGGTGTGGCCAATTAGTACAGTTTATTAGTTAAATGTTCCCCTGTTTCACAGTCCCACTGTTCTAACCTCTCTTTACTAAAAATCAATTATCTCTTAGTACAGTCTTCATTTAGTGTTTCCACTTGTTTCTAATGAAAATAGACTCATAAGGAATCTATAAATATAAATTATGACTCATAATTATTTTTATAGAATTTTTATTGAATTTCTAAAATCAGACCAGGGGATGACGAAATCCCTCTGAACTGGTCTCACAAGAATTTAAATATCTTACAATACAGGCTTCTTTTGCTTGCCCTGTTTCTTTCCTACGAAAATAGACTCAATAAGATTTAATTCTATATCTCATTCATAATTTAATTCTATTTCTACAATTTTTAGTGATTTTTCAAATCCACATCACTGCTGCTGTTACAAAACTGTTTCATGGCCAACTTTTCCTCCTTCATCATCTCTTTGCATAAACTATAATTTAGGCATACATAACATCAAAACATGTTCTTAATTCACCATTTAAGTAGCTAATCATCATCAAGCATTCATATACCATACTTAAATCATATCATAAAGACATACACACAAAATGGCCAAGTCCCTATACATGCCATAACTCAAAACATTTCAAATTACAAAATACCAAGATAGCCTTTGATAGTGTGAGATGAACTTCTATGTCCTTTTGATTCCCGAACTGGCTTGGCTACACTATAAAAGAGAGAGAAAAAAAAAAGGAGTAAGCTACAATGCTTAGTAAGTTTACAAAAAAATAAATGACAACATTCACCAAATATAAATATACTCATATTACACCATCAACAACAAAATCTTTATTTTACTTCTCCACTTACTCTTTAACTTTCCTATTTATCATTCTTTTACCTGAACTTTCTTATAACATAGCTTGTATATTAGCCCGATGAACCGTTTGGAATACTAAGGGTACTTGGGTTTTCCTGCCTCATAATAGCCTGCCAATACCATGCTCTAGGCATGGTCTTACATGGGATGTTCCCTGTCCTGCCAAAGCCATATATCTAATATGGACTTACATTGGTGTTCCCTGTCCTGCCAAAGCCATATATCTGATATGGACTTACATGGAATGTTCCTCAATTGTCTCAACCTGCCACTGCCATATGTCTAAAATGGACTTACATAGGATGTTCCTCAACTGTCTCAACCCAAAATACCATACATCCTTAAGGTTCAAACGGGGCTTTCTGATACTTTTTCTTTGTTATCTCATCTTTGATTCAACTTGGAATATTCTCATAAAATTAATGTATATATGCTGAAAATTAACAACATTAATATAAAATATTGAAATATTGTATTTATTTACCGTAAACTTACCTCGGTGCAAAATACGATCAACTTGGCAATTTAATCTTCTACATTTTTCTTTCATTGGTCTATCCCCAAATTTCATCCTTCTTGATCTATAATTAGCAAATTTAGCTTATTTAATACCCTCATTTATCAAAACAGTCCTTAACTCTAACTTTGGCAAAATTATTATTTTGCCCCTAAACTTTTGCATATTTACACTTTTTCCCCAAAGCTCGAAAATTAAACTTTTTCCCTAATTCTTATGTTTTAGGACATACTGATCATTTTCCCTTAATGGCAGCATCAAATTCTCACTCTAACATGTACTTATGAACATTAGGCATTTTTACCGATTATGTCATTTTACTCGTTTTCACTTAAAATCGAGCAGCACAAGTTGTTCAATATAATTTAAAATCTCATATTCTATCATAAAACATCAAAATAAACACATTTCACCTATGGGTATTTTTCCAAATATTAACCCTAGGTTAAATTATTGCTAGAATAAGCTAAATCAAGTTACTGGGACTCCAAAAACATTAAGAACATTAAAAACGGGGCTTGGAATCACTTACTATGGAGCTTGGAAGCTTGACAAAACCCTAGCTATGAAGAACCCTTTGAAATTTTGGCCTAATGAAGAAGATGGACACATTTTGCCATCTTTTTCCCTTTTTAATTCATTTTAATTACTAAATGACTAAAATGCCCTTCATTAAAAACTTTGGTTATTTCTACATATGTATGTCTATTTTTGTCCATGAAAACCTAATGGTATAATTACCATTTAAGGACCTCTACTTCAATTATGCTCTTCAATTAAATCCTTTAACATCTAGAACTCATATTTATCAACTTTTGCAATTAAGCCCTAATAGGCAAATTAAAATGCAATTCATAAAATTTTCTATCAATACTTTAACACATGCATCTAATCACTAGGTAAATCATAAAAATTTATCGGAATAAACTTTTCTATCTCAGATTCATGGTTTCGCAACCACCATTCCATTTAGGCCCTATTTCAGGATGTTACATTTCTCCCGCCTTTAGGGATTTTCGTCCCCGAAAATCTTACCTGTGAATAGATTTGGATATTGTTTTCGCATAGCCTCTTCGGGCTCCCATGTAGCCTCGTCTACCCCATGTCTATTCCATAATACTTTCACAAGTGCAATACTTTTTTTCCTTAGTTGCTTGACCTATCGAGCTAAAATCTTTACTAGTTCTTCACCATAAGTCATATATGGTTGAACCTCAACCTCTATCTATGAAATCACATGTGACAGATCAAAACGGTAATGACGTAAAATGGACACATGGAACACATCATGAATCTTCTCTAACTCTATCAGCACGATATGCTAATGGTCCAGCTCTTTCAATCACCTCAAATGGTCCAATAAAACGTAGACTTAGTTTGCCTTTCTTGCCAAATCTAAAGACTTTCTTCCACGAGGATACTTTCAAGAACACTTTGTCACCAACTTGATACTCAATCTCTTTTCTTTTCAAATCTGCATAAGACTTCTATCTATCTGAAGCTGTTTTCAAGCAATCTCTGATAACTTTCATTTTCTCTTCAGTTTCTTTAACTAAGTCAACCTCGTAAATCTAATTTTCTTTAAGCTATGTCCAATACAAAGGAGTGTGACATTACGTCCATACAAAGCTTCATAAGGTGCCATCTTCAAACTCGACTGATAGTTATTATTATAGGCAAACTCTATCAACGACAAATATTTTTCCCAACTACCTTGAAATTCTAAAACACAACATCTAAGCATATCCTCAAGTACCTGAATAACTCTCTCTGACTGACCATCGGTCTGAGGATGGAAAGCTGTACTAAAACTCAACTTTGTGCCCAAAGCTTCTTGTAACTTCTTCGAAAATCGCAAAGTGAATCTCGGGTCTCTATCTGAAATAATCGATAATGGTACTCCATATAGTCTGACTATCTCTGAAATATGCAACTCGGCCAACTTGTCAAATGAATAATCCATACAAACTAGAATAAAATGAGCTGACTTCGTTAGCTTATTAATCACAACCCATACTGCATCTTTCTTTCTCGATGTCAACGGCAATCCAGTCACAAAATCCATAGCAACTCAATCTCATTTCCATTCAGGAACTAACACAGGCTGCAATAAACCTGAAGGTACCTGATGTTCAGCTTTTACCTGTTGACAGATCAAGCATCTAGAAACAAACTCTGAGATATCTCTCTTCGTTCCTACCCACCAATACATTTTCTTCAAATCATTATACATTTTTGTACTACCTAGATGAATAGACAAGGAACTGCTATGTGCTTCCTCTAAAATCTTTCAAATAAGCTCATCATTCTTTGGTACACATACCCAATTTCTAAACATCAAACAGCCGTCAGAACTAATCTAAAAATCTGACTTTATACCTGACTCATATTGAGCTCTTTTGGCTTGCAACTCACCATCATCTCTCAGAACTTCACAAATTTCTTCAAGAAACATTGGTTTATCTCTTAATTCGGCTAAGATAGAACCATCATCAAACAATGATAACCGAGTATTCATAGCTCGCAAAGCAAATAAAGATTTCTAGCTCAATACATCAGCTACAACATTAGCCTTACCAGATGGTAATCAATAACCAAATCATAGTCCTTAATCAGTTCAAGCCACCTGCACTGCCTCAAATTTAAATCTTTCTGTGTCATTAGATATTTCAAACTTTTATGATCAGTAAATATTCGACATTTCTCACCATACAAGTAACGTCTCAAGATTTTCAACGCAAACACAATGGCAGCTAGTTCTAAATCATGTGTCGAATAATTTTTCTCATGTGGCTTTAGCTATCTAGAGGTATAAGCAATTACCTTCCCTTCCTACATAAGTACATAGCCTACTCCATTCAAGGACACATCATGGAAAATCACAAACTCTTTACCCAGTTCTAGTTGTACTAAAACAGGAGCTTCAATCAACAATGCCTTTAACTTGTCAAAACTCTACTGACACTTTTCAGTCCATTCAAACTTAACATCTTTCTATAGCAATCTTGTCAATGGAGTAGCTATCATGAAAAATCCCTCTAAAAATCATCTATAATAACCGGCGAGACCAAGAAAACTTCTAACCTCTGATACATTCTTGGAAGGCTTCTAATCAACAATGGCAGAAATCTTGCTGGGATCAATTCTAATACCTTCACCTGAGACTATATGTCCAAGAAAATCGACTTCCCGTAACCAAAACTCACTTTTACTAAACTTGGCATAAAGCTGATTATCTCTCAAAGTCTGTAAAACTGTTCTTAAATACTCTGAATGCTCAGTCTCATCATGAGAATAAATCAAGATATCATCAATGAACACAACTACAAATTTATCCAAGTAAGGTCTAAAAATTTGGTTCATTAAGTCCATGAAAATGGCAAGAGCATTAGTTAAGCCAAATGGCATCACAAGGAACTCATAATGGCCATACCTAGTCTGGAAAGCAGTCTTCGGTACATCTGACTCTTTAACTCGCAACTGATAATATCCGGATCTCAAATCTATCTTGGAGAACACAGTAGCTCCCTTTAATTAATCAAACAAATCATCAATTCTAGTCAGTGGATACTTGTTCTTAATAGTTACCTTGTTAAGTTGTCGATAATCTATGTACAATCTCATCAAACCATCCTTCCTTTTGACAAAGAGCACTGGTGCACCCTATGGCGAACAACTAGGTCTTGCAAAGCCTTTATCTGTTAATTCCTGCAACTGAACTTTCAATTCTTTCAATTTCATTGGAGCCATTCTATAAGGAGCAATAGAAATGGGTGTTGTACCTGGAACCAGCTCAATACCAAACTCAACTTCTTTGATAGGAGGCAAACCTGGTAGTTCTTCAGGAAACACGTCAGGAAACTCACATACCACAGGCACTGATTCAATTTTCAACTCTGGATCTTTAGTATTCAACACAAAAGCAAGATAAGCTTCATATCCTTTCCTCAAACATTTTTTAGCAGACATAACAGAAATCATGGCAAATGAACTATCTGACTCATCTGAATTAACCCGAAGAATTTCACCATTTTCACATTTCAACTCAATAAATTTCTTTCCGCAATTCACTATCACGTCATTTGCAGTCAACCAATCCATACCAAGAATCACATCAAACTCATCAAATGGCAATAGCATGAGATCGGCCGGAAAACAGTAACCTCTAATCATCAAAGGGCAATTTTTACATACTTTATCTACTAATACATACTGACCTAATAGATTCGATACTTTAATCACAAATCCCGTAGACTCTATGGGCATCTTCATAATAGGCATCAATTTCATGCAAACATAGGAATGGGTTGAACCCGGATTAATCAAAGTAATAACATTAACATCATGAAGAGAACATGTACCCGTAATTACGTCGGGGGAGGATGCCTCTTCATGAGCACGGATAGCATAGGTCCTTGCAGGTGCTCTAACATCTAGTCTCGCTGCTGAATCTCTAGATGCACCTTTACCTACCCCTGTTCCCAGGTTTCTCTGTGGTCTACCTCGGACTGGAACATTCCCAGACCTAGCACTCTATAATTCTTCCTTTTTAACCATTTCTGGATACTCTCGTATCAAATGATCTGGAGCACCACACTTGTAACAACCACTCTCATCTGCTCGACACTGGCCAAAGTGACGTCCACCGTATCGTGGACACTCTAGTCTGCCCGGTCGAGCATTACCTATACTAGCAATCGAGGTAGTCTAAGCTTTCAAACCAATATTTCTGTTATCTCTGTTTCTGCTCAATACCCAACTAAAAAGTTTGATCTAGTAGAGAACTCTCTAGGCCTCTTGGATGTAGACTGAAACGATCTGCTCATCTGTCTTTTCTTTGTACCTTGTGTCTCAATTCTAGCTTTGCCTTTTTCTTTTTCTTTCAGCAACTCCTCTGCCTTACAGGCTCTGTCAACTAAAATAAGAAACTCTTTTATCTCTAGAACACCAACGGACACTCGAATATCATCATTGAGCCCATCTTTAAATCTCTTGCACATAATAAATTCAGTTGGCACACATTCTCTAGCATAATTGCTAAGTCTAACAAATTCGCGTTCATATTCAGTCACTGTCATCTTACCCTGCTTTAGTTCAAGGAATTCCTTTCCTTTCTGGTCGATGAACCTCTAACTGATGTACTTCTTACGAAACTCTTCTTGAAAGAAATCCCAGGTAACTCTTTCTTTCGGTACTTGTAACATCCCAAACCCGGCCCAGACGTTATGGCCAGTCCGGTGTGCTATATCACCTAGACTATCCTACACCGCCCTATTTACTAAGTCCGATGGTGAGTTTTGAAAAGCAGTGCTTGACTCTTTTGAAAATTCCCGTTTTAATAACTATTCAACTTAATCTCTAATTCATTTATTAAGCGATTCACTTTAACCTTATTATCTTACTTAGTCTCTTGTAATAACAGGTTGGTTAAGAAAACATTTGTTTAATTTTCGAAAACAATGTGTAATTGTGGATGAAATAAAATAGTTGAAAGTCCCAAATAAAAACAGATATAGTGGTCTTATTGAAACCTATAACAAAGTAAAACCAATAGTAAAAGTAATTAAATTAATAAAACCAATTAAAATACGAGTTCAGTCTTCGTGGCCACTCTGAATCCCTCCCAGCAACCAAGTCACGATCTAGGGCTTACCTGCAAGGATGGAAAGAGAAGGGTGAGTTTGGGAAAACTCAGTGTGTGCAAAACCCATCCAAAGCCCACATCGGCTCGAGCCCACTGGGCTTGAGCCCTAACCAGTCTCAGTCAGATACTGGGCCGAAGACCTATTCAGATTACAGATACTGGGCCAGAGCCCTATAACAGATACTAGGCCGAAGCCCTATTCAGATAACAGTTTGGCCCATAGGCCCATAATAGTACAGTACAGTATAACAGTATGAATGCAACCCAATTGGGGAGACTACTCAACCCACCAACCGCTACACACCACCCGTACCAGCCCACACACCATGTGGGGAATAACTCAACCCATCCAGCCCACACACCACGGTCGCAGCTGGCTGCTCAGATAAACAGTATACGAGGCAAAGCCCCTTTCAAAAACAGTACAAGGCGTAGCCCCTTTCAATAACGTGGCAGTGCCACTTACACTTCCTCCGATATAAAACCCAACCCATGCAACAGATACATATCATGGTATGCAGTAACAGTAACAGTCATATCAAGCAGTACAGTCGATTTTAGCCCTAGGGGTATATTGGTAATTTTATACTTAGGGGTAAATCAGTAATTTTTCACCCTAAGGGTATTTCAGTAATTTTGTTCCCTTATTACAGTTTTTATTATTATTACAGCCTTTACTATTACAGTGGTTATTATAGAAACTTATTTAACTCAGTTTATCAGTTTTAGTACTTAGGCCCTAAAACCCCTAATGAGCTCTACCATGCCATTTTAGCCCATTAGGCCCACTTAAGCCTTAATTTCCAATCCATTATCTTGTTTTAACAATTTTTATGCCTGTAATCCATATTATTGCCTTTAAACCTATTTTTACCCAAATGGGCTCAAATTGCCCATTGGGCCCATATTCGACCCACCGAGGCCCAACTTACCGTAGCGCCCAAAATTCCGCGGTCAACTCGCCTGACAGTGCCAATTTCAAAACCAACCTTCTCCTACCAACTTGAGAGCGTTCGCATGCTCACAAGCACTCGAAATGCTGAAATTTCGGCATTTCAGCTTTTCGGCTTTTGCCGATTTGAGCATTGAAGGGTGTTCGAAACACACACCTGTTTTGCAGTTCCACTGACGAGATCTCCTATGCGACAGTTCCTACAACCCAATATCTACTCGATTAATCAATAGATCTACGAAAAACCAAAACCACAATCCCTTACCACATTCGGCCACACCCTTAATGGCCATGAAAACTTACCTCTGACGATTTAGGTGGACTAGATCTAGATCTGGTGATACCGATGCCTTCAACTCCTTGCTTGATCACCTTCCTCGCTAACTATCACTCAAAAAGAATAAAAATACCACTTTGAATTACTAAAAGTCCAAATCGACAATCCCCCTAACTTTAGAGACTTTTGGCTTTTCCAAAACATGAAATAATGTACAGATCTGAGGTATTAAGCACTTACCAATGATTTCTCTTCGATTCCTATGCAGATCTGATGTAAATCTGACCCTTAAACGTTAGTAGAACCCTTATCTCTGAGATTTGCAAATTCGACTATCTCCTTAAAACTATGGTGATTTTGGCTTTTCAACTAGAGAAGAAGATGGCGATTTGGGCTATGAGTTTGAGTGATGGTGTCGACAATGATGTGGCTCAAGAGGATGTAGTAATCGGCCACAACAGGTGAAAGGAACGGGGGTAATTGGCTTAGAAAGATTCGGCAAAAGAAAGCAGTTTTCGAGATTTCTGGCACTCTGAGCAATCGGCTATGGTTGATTTTGAGAGGGATAAAAGCAAAAGAAAGAGTGGATCTGAGTAAGGAGGGTATTCGGCTAGGGAAGAGATCAAAGAGGAAAAAGAAAAGTGAAAAAAATAATGGTAGAGATGAAGAAGAAGAAATCGGCTAGAAGCTTTCTAGGGAGGCAAGTTTCGGCTTTTCTGACAGTAAAATAGAAGATTAATTCCTAAGGTGGCCAACCCTAATTCTTATGACAGAAATTAGAAAAAGATATAACCCCAATAATCCCTCTAAAGCAATCGGCCCAAGTCCCTAAAAGCCCTTGCCGAAATTCACTTAAGTTAGGCACATGCTTAAAAATTAAAAAGAACACTACGCTTACCTTGTAACTCGAACCCTTGTCCTTGAATACCCACTTAGGCACCACTTTTTTAGGAGCTTAGTGGCGCCACCTTGCCACTCTACCAAGGCTCCCTTTGTGACATATTTTACACTGTTTTTCTTAAAGGCCCACTTAACCAAGTCTCCTTTCACTTGAAAATCCAACTTAATATTTTACCAGGTTTTAACTTAAGCTTGGGCCTTTTAAAGGCCCACTAACACATGTACATACATTTTCAACCTTCAGAACACCAAAATTTTAAAATTTCACTAAAATTCACAAAACCCAAAAAATCCCGAAAATCAGGGCGTTACAACTTTACCCCCTTAAAGAAATTTCGGCCTCGAAATTACCTGATCCAAATAACTGAGGGTATTGTTAACGCATAGTCTCCTCTGGCTCCCAAGTAGCTTCTTCTCTACCATGATTACGCCATAGCACCTTTACCAATGGAACAGACTTCCTCCTTAAGACTTTGACTTCACGATCTAAGATCTCCACAGGTTCCTCCTCAAAAGTCAAATCGGTATTCACTGCAATCTCCTCTACTGGTACAATATGCGAAGGGTCCGACTGATACCGTCTTAGCATAGAAACGTGAAAAATGTCATGGATACGATCCAACTCTGGTGGCAACTCCAACTGATATGCTACTGGCCCAATCCGCTTGAGAATCCTATAAGGCCCAATAAACCGTGGACTTAGCTTGCCCTTTTTACCAAATCTCAAGATCTTCTTCCACGGTGACACCTTTAGAAACACCATATCCCCAATAGCAAACTCAATCTCCTTACGCTTAAGGTCAGCATAAGACTTCTGCCGATCAGACGCCTCCTTTAACCGATCTCGAATTAGCTTCACTTTACTTTCAGTATCTGCCACTAACTCTGGTCCAAGCACTTGGCACTCTCCTAACTCTGTCCAACAAGTAGGAGTACGATATCTTCGCCCATAAAGTGCCTCATATGGAGCCATCTGAATACTTGCTTGATAACTGTTGTTGTATGCAAATTCTGCCAATGGTAGATAATCTTCCCAACTACCACGAAAGTCGATAATGCATCCTCTTAACATGTCTTCCAACACTTTAATGACCCTTTCAAACTGACCATCTGTCTGAGGGTGAAACGCAGTACTAAAGTCCAATCGCGTACCTAATGCCTCATGCAACTTCTTCCAGAATCGAGATGTAAATCTAGGGTCTCGATCAGAAATTATCAAAACTGGCACCCCATGCAAACGTACAATTTCTGCTACATACAATTTGGCCAACTTCTGCAGTGAGTAATCAGTTCTGACCAGTACAATATGAGCAGACTTCGTCAACCTATCCACGACTACCCAAACAGAGTCTTTCTTCGAAGGTGTCAAAGGCAACCCACTCACAAAATCCATCGTTACTCTTTCTCATTTCCACTGCAGAATCTTCACTGGCTGCAACAATCCAGAAGGCAGTTGGTGCTTAGCTTTAACTTGTTGGCACGTCAAACATTTCCCAACGAACTCAGTCACCTCTCGCTTAAGTCCAGGCCACCAATAAACCTCTCGTAAGTCTTTGTACAACTTATTACCTCCAGGGTGCATAGCACAAGGTCCACCATGAGCCTCACCCAAAATCAACTGCCTTAAATCAGAGTTCTTAGGAACGCAAATTCTCCCATGGAAACAAAGAACCCCATCAGAATTCAGTCTAAAATCTTCACTCTCACCATTCTTGACTTGCTGAAATCGAGGAATCAATGAATCATCCTTCAACTGTAACTATTTGATTCTCTCAGTCCAAGTCGGTCTTACTTGCAACTCTGCTAGCAAGCTCCCATTATCATACAAACTCAAACGAGCAAACATGGCCTTTAATTCAACAAAGGTCCTTCGACTCAGTGCATCAGCCACTACGTTAGCCTTGCCAGGATGGTATTCAATCGAACAGTCATAGTCTTTAAGCAACTCTATCCATCTCCGTTGCCTAAGATTCAACTCCTTCTGAGTTAACAGATATTTGAGACTTTTATGGTCAATGTATATAATACAATTTTCCCCATAAAGGTAGTGTCTCCAGATTTTCAATGCAAATACCACCACTGCCAACTCCAAATCATGCGTAGGGTAATTTGCCTCGTGAGGCTTAAGCTGTCGCGAAGCAAAAGCAACCACCTTACCCTCTTGCATCAGTACACAACCTAATCCCACATACGAAGCATCGCTATAAACCGTAAAGTCCTTCCCAGATTCCGGCTGAATCAACACTGGCGCCTTAGTCAACACCTTTTTCAGGTTGTCAAAAGCTTCTTGCTGCGTCTCAGTCCAATTAAAGGCTACTCCCTTCCTTAACAATTTCGTTAACGGAGCCGCGATGATAGAGAACCCCTCAACAAACCTTCTATAATAGCCTGCCAAACCCAGAAAACTACGAATTTCTGACACCGTCCTAGCCAGCTTCCAATCCAGAACTGCCTCAATCTTGCAAGGATCTACCCTAATTCCCTTAGCAGAAACAACATGACCCAGAAAAGTCACTTCTCGAAGCCAGAATTCGCACTTACTAAATTTCGCATACAATTGCTTTTCTCTTAGAGTCTGCAAAACGATTCGAAGATGCTCATCATGCTTCTCCTCTGTTTTCGAATACACCAATATATCGTCAATAAAGACGACCACGAAACGATCCAAGTACGGCTGAAATACTCGGTTCATTAAATCCATAAAAGCTGCTGGTGCATTCGTCAATTTAAAGGGCATAACCAAGAACTCGTAGTGACCATAACGAGTTCTGAATGCTGTTTTATGCACATCCACCTCCTTCACCCTTAACTGATAGTATCCAGATCGAAGGTCAATCTTGGAAAACACTGAAGCTCCTTTAAGCTGGTCAAACAGATCATTGATTCTTGGCAGAGGATACTTATTCTTTATCGTCAGTTTGTTCAACTGGCGATAATCGATACACATACGCATCGTTCCGTTCTTCTTTTTCACAAACAGCACCGGTGCTCCCCACGGAGACACACTCGGTCTAATGAAGCCCCTATCTAACAACTCTTGAATCTGGGCTTTCAATTCCACTAGCTTTTTTGGTGCCATTCTGTAAGGCGCAATGGACACTGGAGCTGTTCCAGGCAACAGATCGATCCCAAATTCCACTTCTCGGTTAGGAGGTAATCTAGGTAGCTCCTCAGGAAATACATCTTGAAATTCATTAACGGTCCTCACTGTCTCCACTGTCACCCCTTCGGGTTCAGTTTGACTTACGAACGCTAAGTATGCTTCACAACCTTTACGCATCAACCTTTCAGCCCTTAAGGCAGATACCACATTGGACAAATAGTCCTTACATTCACCAATAACCATCACCTCCTCGCCTTCGGTTGTTCTCAATACCATTCTTTTGGCCGCACAATCCAGCATTGCCTTGTGCTTGGTTAACCAGTCCATGCCCAGAATCAAGTCGAATTCTCCAAAAGGTAACTCCATCAAGTCTCCCAGAAAGATCCTACCTTGAGTCTCTAAAGGCACATCTCTAAAGAGTTTATCTACCCTAACAGAGTGACCCAAAGGACTAATCACAGTTACCCCACTCACAGTCTCCTCAGAATGCACACCCAATGACCCAGAAATTTCACAAGCAACATACGAATGCGTCGAACCCACATCAATTAAAGCAGTATATGGTGTATGATATATTAAGAATGTACTGGTTATAACATCAGGTACATCACCCTCTTCGCGGTGGCGAGCAGCATACACTAAGGCTGGCTGACGAGCCTCAGCATTACCAGCACCCCTGCCAGGTGCTCCACGACCACGTCTATTACCATTGCCTCCTCTACCTTGACCACGGCCCCTTGGCTGTGGCAGTCCTCCACACGCAGGCTGAGCAACTCTCTGATCAACAGCTTGAGCTTGAGCTGGCTTCTGTGGGCAGTCCTTAACATGATGATCCTTAGACCCACAACGAAAACAAGCTCCAATGCGTTTCCAGCATTCTCCTCGATGAACTCTGCCACAGTCTCCACAAGCCTGTGGTCTAACAACATTCACTGGCATAGCTCGCACTGGTTCTTCTATTCTAGTCCTCTTAAAATTCCGGTTTGCAGCTCCTGATGTTCCAGAATCTCTTTTAAAACAGTGGCGATCCCTATCGCGATTCCGCCTTTCAGCTTGCTTCACTTCCTCGGCTATCTTAGCCTTCTCCACCAGTGCAGCAAAGTCGCGCTCCCTCTACGGCACTATCAATACGCTCAGCTCATCTCTGAGGCCATCCTCGAATCGAACACTACGCTCATACTCGGTGGAAACAATGCCACTAGCATACCAGCTTAATCGCAGAAATTCTGCCTCACATTCAGCCACAGTCTTACTACCCTGGGTCAGGTTCAGAAATTCTTTCCTTCGTGCGTCCACATAACTAGCCCCAACATATTTCGCCTTGAAAGACTGCTTGAACAATTCCCAGGTTACCCTCTCAGCTGGGGTACCCTCTCTTACGGTGATCCACCATTGATACGCCTCGTCCCTGAGCAACGATACCGCTCCTTTCAGCTTCTGCTCCACTGAGCAATCTAAGTCATCCATAATTCGCTCTGTGGCTTCCAACCAGTACTCAGCCACATTTGGGGCCACTCCAGATATGCGCCTAAAAACTTCCGCTCCATTGGCCCGGAGTCGCTCAGAAATGGACCCCCTATTCACAGGCCCAACATTAGCTCCGGCCACCCTTTCCAAAACTCTCAGGATGGCCTGGGACAAAGCGTCGTCCCCTGCGGCCCGATCGTACGGCCCATTATCCTCAACCGGTGGTCGTGCCTCTCCAGCTGGCATATGCTCAGAAGACGATGATCCAGCTTGAGCACTAACTCGGCCTCGTCCACGAGCAGCTCTTGTACTCATATTAATTATCTGTTTTACGAATTTTATGCCATCAGTTAATGTTTCAGTTGTTTATTACAGAATATCTTATGAACAGATAAAATTTCAGAGTTGTGTTCGCGCGATCGTAGCCTAGCTACTGTCTCAGTTTCCTAGGGTTTAGTTTACCCTACAGTTTCAGTTTTATAGCCTGAATACTACCTCACTTATAGTATCACATCCAAGGCTCAGTACTATCTACAGTTTTATTTTCAATACAGTACAAAAGTTAAGGCAGAAAATACTTAAACTTGGTGACGGGGATTCAGTGTGCCACCTCTCGAAGTACCAGATTTCAAACAAATAAAAATTTTAGACCTAAAAAATAATTCTTTAAACATATTTTAGAAAAGACAAGTTAAAAAAAATCACTTCGAAAACAAAAATTCATCCAGAAAATTTAATTTTCCAAAAATACCCTTTATGAGCTTAAAAATTTTAAAAACCCTTTTTGGACCCGATCCACAGTCGAGTTGTTGCAACCGGGCTCTGATACCACTAAATGTAACACCCCGAACCCGGCCCAGACGTTATGGCCATGTCTGGTGTGCTACATCACCTAGACTACCTTACGCCGCCCTATTTACTAAGTCCGATGGTGAGTTTTGAAAAGCAGTGCTTGACTCTATTGGAAATTCCCGTTTTAATAACTATTCAACTTAATCTCTAATTCATTTATTAAGCGATTCACTTTAACCTTATTATCTTACTTAGTCTCTTGAAATAACAGGTTGGTTAAGAAAACATTTGTTTAATTTTCGAAAACAATGTGTAATTGTGGATGAAATAAAATAGTTGAAAGTCCCAAATAAAAACAGATATAGTGGTCTTATTACAACCCATAACAAAGTAAAACCAATAATAAAAGTAATTAAATTAATAAAACTAATTAAAATACGAGTTCAGTCTTCGTGGCCACTCTGAATCCCTCCCAGCAACCATGTCACGATCTAGGGCTACCTGCAAGGATGGAAAGAGAAGGGTGAGTTTGGGAAAACTCAGTGTGTGCAAAACCCATCCAAAGCCCACATCGGCTCGAGCCTACTGGGCTTGAGCCCTAACCAGTCTCAGTCAGATACTGGGCCGAAGCCCTATTCAGATTACAGATACTGGGCCAGAGCCCTATAATAGATACTGGGCCGAACCCTATTCAGATAACAGTTTGGCCCATAGGCCCATAACAGTACAGTACAGTATAACAGTATGAATGCAACCCAATTGGGGAGACTACTCAACCCACCAACCGCTACACACCACCCGTACCAGCCAACACACCATGTGGGGAATAACTCGACCCACCCAGCCCACACACCACGGTCACAGCATGGCTGCTCAGATAAACAGTATATGAGGCAAAGCCCCTTTCAGAAACAGTACGAGGCATAGCCCCTTTCAGTAACGTGGCAGTGCCACTTACACTTCCTCCGATATAAAACCCAACCTATGCAACAGATACATATCATGGTATGCAGTAACAATAACAGTCATATCAAGCAGTACAGTCGATTTTAGCCCTAGGGGTATATTGGTAATTTTATACTTAGGGGTAAATCAGTAATTTCTCACCCTAAGGGTATTTCAGTAATTTTGTTCCCTTATTACAGTTTTTATTATTATTACAGCCTTTACTATTACAGTGGTTATTACAGAAACTCATTTAACTCAGTTTATCAATTTTAGTACTTAGGCCCTAAAACCCCTAAAGAGCTCTACCATGCCATTTTAGCCCATGAGGCCCACTTAAGCCTTAATTTCCAATCCATTATCTTGTTTTAACAATTTTTAGGCCTGTAATCCATATTATTACCTTTAAACCTATTTTTACCTAAATGGGCCCAAATTGCCCATTGGGCCCATATTCGGCCCACCGAGGCCCAACTTACCGTAGCGCTCAAAATTTCGCGGTCAACCCGCCTGACAGTGCCGATTCCAAAACCAACCTTCTCCTACCAACTTGAAAGCTTTCGCACGCTCACAAGCTCTCGAAATGCTAGAATTTCGGCATTTCGACTTTTCGGCTTTTGCCGATTTGAGCATTGAAGGGTGTTCAAAACACACACCTGTTTTGCAGTTCCACTGACGAGATCTCCTATGTGATAGTTCTTACAACCCAATATCTACTCGATTAATCAATAGATCTACGAAAAACCAAAACCACAATCCCTTACCACATTTGGCCACACCCTTAATGGCCATGAAAACTTACCTCTGACGATTTAGGTGCACTAGATCTAGATCTGGTGATACCGATGCTTTCAACTCCTTGCTTGATCACCTTCCTCGCTAACTATCACTCAAAAAGAATAAAAATACCACTTTGAATTACTAAAAGTCCAAATCAACAATCCCCCTAAGTTTAGGGACTTTTGGCTTTTCCAAAACATGAAATAATGTACAGATCTGAGGTATTAAGCACTTACCAATGATTTCCTTTCGATTCCTATGCAGATCTGATGTAAATCTGACCCTTAAACGTTAGTAGAACCCTTATCTCTGAGATTTGCAAATTCGGCTATCTCCCTAAAACTATGGTGATTTCGGCTTTTCAACTAGAGAAGAAGATGGCGATTTAGGCTATGAGTTTGAGTGATGGTGTCGACAATGATGTGGCTCAAGGGGATGTAGTAATCGGGCACAACAGGTGAAAGGAATAGGGGTAATTGGCTTAGAAAGATTCGGCAAAAGAAAGCAGTTTTCGAGATTTCTGGCACTCTGAGCAATCGGCTATGGTTGATTTTGAGAGGGATAAAAGCAAAAGAAAGAGTGGATCTGAGTAAGGAGGGTATTCGGCTAGGGAAGAGATCAAAGAGGAAAAAGAAAAGTGAAAAAAATAATGGTAGAGATGAAGAAGAAGAAATCGGCTAGAAGCTTTCTAGGGAGGCAAGTTTCGGCTTTTTTGACAGTAAAAGAGAAGATTAATTCCTAAGGTGGCTAACCCTAATTCTTATGACAGAAATTAGAAAAAGATATAACCCTAATAATCTCTCTAAAGCAATCGGCCCAAGTCCCTAAAAGCCCTTGCCGAAATTCACTTAAGTTAGGCACATGCTTAAAAATTAAAAAGAACACTACGCTTACCTTGTAACTCGAACCTTTGTCCTTGAATACCCACTTAGGCGCCACTTTTTTAGGAGCTTAGTGGCGCCACCTTGCCACTCTACCAAGGCTCCCTTTGTGACATAATTTACACGGTTTTTCTTAAAGGCCCACTTAACCAAGTCCCCTTTCACTTGAAAATCCAACTTAATATTTTACCGGGTTTTAACTTAAGCTTGGGCCTTTTAAAGGCCCACTAACACATGTACATACATTTTCAACCTTCAGAACACCAAAATTTTAAAATTTCACTAAAATTCACAAAACCTGTAAAATCCCGAAAATCAGGGTGTTACAGTACTACTAACATAAGTGCCTTCCACCAATGGTAAGCTGAATCTCTAACACCACAGACTTTATACACTCTTCTGGTGTGCAAGATAACTCATCAAAAACTCTGATAGTATTCTCGACCTAAAATTTAGCTTTCTCTACATTATCATCTTTAGTAGCCCGAAACTCTTCGGCCCCTTGTTTTCTAATCTTGTCTACTGGTGGCTTTTCTCTTCTGACTGTATCTGTAACTGGGGAAGCTACATGGGTAGTCTGAGGATCATGAGGGGGTGGAGGTCTAATAGCTAGATTCGTACGAACAAACTCGGCAAACCATTCATTCATAGCTTGGAAGAAGGCTTCTCGGGCCCTCCTTCCTAACTAATTATAACGGGCCTTTCACTACTATCTGGTGGCACTGTCCCTTCTGCGGAAGTGGGTGCGTTACATTCTACATCATCTGCATCAACTCGTTTGGGATCCATAACTATAGAAGAAAAACATTTTAAAATCGTCCGGAGTCGTCACACTATCAAAATATAAGTATGGCATGTATAGCTAGACTCTTACTCATACTGAATATTCCAAGAACCGATGAAACTCTTACTCTGATACCAATAAAAGTAACACCCCTTACCTGAGACCATCATCGGAGTCGAGCACGAGGCGTTACCAGACTTACCTTACTAGTTCGGGGCATAAAAATTTGCTTTTAAAATTAATTCACTCACATTCATCCACTATATCCTTAAAAAGGGCCCTCGAGGCTCTAAATCATGCAATTGAAACTATTCGGGACCAAACTGAGAACATTAAAAATTTTCCGATTACTTACGCAAATCAAAACAATTCATTTCAACTATTCATAATAAAACTGTCCACCTGCATAATAGTCACTAAATTAATTCTAAATTGAGTTACAAAAATCAAAATTTAAATTCATAAATTTTTCCTGAAACTAGACTCATATATCTTCTTACCATAATTTTTCCAGAATTTTTGGTTTTGCCAGTTAGTACAATTTATCAGTTAAATATTCCTCTGTTTCATAATCCCACTATTCAGACCTCTCCTTACTAAAAATCAATTATCTCTTAGTACAGTCTTCATTTAGTGTTTTCACTTATTTATAATGAAAATAAACTCACTAAGGAATCTAGACATATAAATTATGACTCATAACTAATTTTATAGAATTTTTAGTGAATTTCTAAAGTCAGAGTAGGGGAAGACGAAATCCATTTAAACCGGTCTCACAAGAATTTAAATACCTCACAGTACAGACTTCCTTTGCTTGCCCTGTTTCTTTCTTATGAAAATAGACTCAATAAGATTTAATTTTATATCTCATTCAACATTTAAATCCATTTCTAAAATTTTTAGTGATTTTTCAAATTCACGTCACTGCTGCTGTTACAAAACTGTTTCATGGCCAACTTTTCCTCCTTCATCATCTCTTTGCATAAACTATCATTTAGGCATACATAACACCAAAACATGTTCTTAATTAGTCATTTCAATAGCTAATCATCATCAGGCTTCACATACCATACTTAAATCATATCATAAAGACATACACACCAAATGGCCAAGTCCCTATACATGCCATAACTCAAAACATTTCAAATTACAAAATACCGAGATAGCCTTTGATAGTGTCAGATGAACTCTGACGTCCTTTTGATTCCTGAATTGACTTGGCTACACTATAAAAGAGAGAAAGTAAAAGGAGTAAGCTACAATGTTTAGTAAGTTTACAAAAAAATAAATGACAACATTCACTAAATATAAATATACTTATATTACACCATCAACAGCAAATTCTTTATTTTACTTCTCCACTTACTCTTTAACTTTCCTGTTTATCATTCCTTTACCTGAACTTTCTTATAACATAGCTTGTATATTAGCCCAATGAACTGTTTGGAATACTAAGCGTACTTGGGTTTTCCTGCCTCATAATAGCCCGCCAATGCCATGCTCTAGGCATGGTCTTACATGGGATGTTCCATGTCTTGCCAAAACCATATATCTGATATGGACTTAGTGTTCCCAGTCCTACCAAAGCCATATATCTGATATGGACTTACATGGGATGTTCCCCAACTGTCTCAACCTGCCAATGCCATATGTCTAATATGGACTTACATGGGATGTTCCGCAACTGTCTCAACCCAAAATACCATACATCCCTAAGGTTCAAACGGGGCTTTCTGATACATTTTCTCTGTTATCTCATCTTTGATTCAACTTGGAATATTCTCATAAAATAAATTTATATATGCTGTAAATTAACAACATTAATATAAAATATTGAAATATTGCATTTATTTACTGTAAACTTACCTTGGTGTAAAATACGATCAACTTGATAACTTAATCTTCTACCTTTTTCTTTCCTCGGTCTATCCCCAAATTTCATCCTTCTTGATCTATAATTAGCAAATTTAGCTTATTTAATACCCACATTTATCAAAATAATCCTTAACTCTAACTTTGGCAAAATTATGATTTTGCCCCTAAACTTTTGCATATTTACACTTTTTCCCCAAAGCGCAGAAATTAAAATTTTTCCCTAATTCTTATGTTTTAGGACATACTGATCATTTTCCCTTAATGGCAACATAAAATTCTCACTCTAACATGTACTTATGAACATTAGGCATTTTTACTGATTATGTCGTTTTACTCATTTTCACTTAAAACCGAGCAGCACAAGTTGTTCAACATGATTTAAAACCTCATACTCTATCATCAAAACATAAAAATAAACACATTTAACCTATGGGTATTTTTCCAAATATGAACCCTAGGTTAAATTATTGCTAGAATAAGCTAAATCAAGTTACCGGGACTCCAAAAACGTAAAGAACATTAAAAGCGGGGCTTGGAATCACTTACTATGGAGCTTGGAAGCTTGACAAAATGCTAGCTATGGGGAACTCATTGAAATTTCGGCCTAATGAAGAAGATGGACACATTTTGCCATCTTTTTCCCTTTTTAATTCATTTTAATTAACAAATGACTAAAATGCCCTTCATTAAAAACTTTGGTTATTTCTACCTATGTATGTCCATTTTTTGTCCATGAAAACCTAATGGTATAATTACCATTAAGGACCTCTACTTCAATTATGCTCTTCAACTAAATCCTTTAACATCTAGAACTCATATTTATCAACTTTTGCAATTAAGCCCTAATATGCAAATTAAACATGCAATTCATAAAATTTTCTATCAATACTTTAACACATGCATCTAATCACTCAGTAAATCATAAAAATTTATCGGAATAAACTTTTCTATCTCAGATTCATGGTTTCATAGCCACCATTCCGTTTAGGCCCTATTTCAGGATGTTACATTGTGGGCTGTTATAAGGAAAAAAATTGGTTTAACTAGGCTTAAAATGCATGGAAGTTGCATGAAAATCATAAACCGAGCCTAGGGACTAAAGTGTAAAGTTGTGAAAGTTAGGGGCTAAATTGTAAAAATTGTCATAGGATGATTTTGGACTAAATTGAGTAACGTGAGTATTAAATGAGTTAAATGTGTTATCATAAATCAACAAGAATGAGCAATCGACCTTGACCGAGGCAAAGGTAAGGTTTCGAACTAAATTGCAAATTATCGCTTTTTGTTGTCGAGGTAAGTTTATATGTAAGTAATACATTGTTTTTAATTTCATAATTACAAATTATTACTTCCTATGGACAATGTTGAATAATTTTATAATTTGGTGAATTATGAGAAATTTGGTGCTTCCGATTGAACCTTCAGAAAAACGACAGATACGAGATATTATGAGGTAGCTAGGTCACATGTGTAATACAGTACATATACCATGTGTACAAGAAAGCTACGGATAAAAAATAGCTAGGTCACATGTATGGTACTGAAGGTCCATCATGTAGACACGAGAGCTATGTTTTAAGTAGCTAGGTCACATGGGTCGATTCGAGGGTTGGACACCATGTAGACACGAGAGCGACGGGATTTTCATGGCTTGATCACATGGGTGATATTGAGAGCTCACCATGTGTACATGAGAGCCAAATTTATGTGTTGGTGGAGCTATGTGCTGAAACCACCGAGTATTAAATGTTATTCCGAAAGGTTCATTACGAAAGCTTACTAAAGAGGTTGGTATGGTTATGTGGTGTGTAAGTGCAGGTGAATTCTTATGAGCAAGTAATATTGTGGGAAAATTGCATATGTGTGTAAAGGTGTATGTGAACTTAAGAATATGTAAATAATGTGCTTGATTTGTATGTGAGTAATGTAAGATTAGGTGGTAAGTTGATGTGTTGAGATATGACTATTAGAATTATGAAAGTTGGTATGTTGTTAATTGTTTGCATATAGACTTACTAAGCTTTTAAAACTTACTCCTTTCTCTTTTCCCTTGTCTTATAGAGCAGTCAAAGTCAAGCCAGCTCAAGGATCAGGAAGCGTCGGAGGATCACCCACACTATCAACAACATTCTTTTGGTATAGCGATATAAATTCTCTTAAACTATGACATGTATAGGGACTTTGTTGTGTTGTAAGTGTCAATGTGAGTTGGCTACCATATGGGTATAAGTCTTTTGATAAGTATTTTGTAACTAAGGCCATAAGATATGGCAAATGATGATGTTAGTTTATATATATATATATCATTATGAGGTAATTCATGAAACGATTGGGGTGTGTATGTGTGGAAATGAGTCGGTGTATGTTGTTAAATTATCAAATGTGGCCATTTGGATGTCTAATAATGTCATGGTGTATGGTAATTAAAGTGGTATAATTTTGTATGTGTTTTCAGGGTGGCAATTGGCTTGGAAAATAGCCTATAATTGTCCATACAGGTAGGCACATGGGAGTGTATCCAGGCCGTGTGCAACACACGGCCAACCCCATGGGCGTGTGGATAGGCCGTGAGTCCCCTACACCTAAATTCATGAAAAATTAATTACCCAGTAGTAAACACACGGGTGAAGACACGGCCGTGTGTCTTGACCATTTGATAGACATGGCCTAAACCACGGGCGTGTGGCTTGGCTGTGTGACGAAGTTTTCGGGGTGACGTCATAAATAGAATACCCCAAGTTTTCACCCAGGCTAAGACACGGAAGTGTGCCCGGCCGTTTAAAGGACATGGGTATGGAACACGGGCGTGTGCTCGGCCGTGTGAAAACCCCTGTAGAATCGAAATGAAAAATAAATTTGAAATAAATTCGTAGGGTTGGGGACACGGGCGTATGCCCTATACTTGGCCAAATTTTCCAAAATTTTTTTGAGTTTTCGGTTTGGTCCTGGACCACTCACAAACTATGTTTAGGGCCCCGTAGGCCCATCTTAAGGATTGTATGATATTTTATGAATAAGTTTTAAATTGAAACGAAATTTTATGGCTCAATCGTATATGAATGGTTGTGTTATCGTTCGGTAATGTCTTATACTCGGTTCTGACATTAAACCCGGGTACAAGGTGGTATATTTAGTGGTATCAGAGCTATGGTTTAGTTAGTTCTCAAACTACTATAGCATTGTGTGCGAGTCTAGCTATACATGCCATAGACATGAGACATTATGAGGTAGCTAGGTCACATGCGTAATACGAATAAAAAATAGCTAGGTCACATGTATGGGACTGAAGGTCCATCATGTAGACACGAGAGCTATGTTTTAAGTAGCTAGGTCACATGGGTAGATCCGAGGGTTGGACATCATGTAGACACGAGAGCTACGGGATTTTCATGGCTTGGCCACATGGATGATATTGAGAGCTCACCATGTGTACACGAGAGCCAAATTTTTGTGTTAGTAGAGCTATGTGTTGAAGCCACGGAGTATCGAATGTTATTCCGAAGGGTTCATTGGAAAAGCTTACCAAAGAGGTTGGTGTGGTTATGTGGTGTGTAAATGCAGGTGAATTCTTATGAGTAAGTAATATTGTAGGCAAATTGCATATGTGTGCAAGGGTGTATGTGAACTTAAGAATTTGTAAATAATGTGCTTGATTTGTATGCGAGTAATGGTAAGATTAGGTGGTAAGTTGATGTGTTAAGATATGACTATTAGAATTATGAAAGTTGGTATGTTGTTAATTGTTTGCATATAGACTTACTAAGCTTTTAAAGCTTACTCCTTTATCTTTTCCCTTATCTTATAGAGTAATCAAAGTCAAGCCAGCTCGAGGATGGGGAAGCGTCGGAGGATCACCCACACTATCAACAACATTCTTTTGGTATAGTGATATAAATTCTCTTGAACTATGGCATGTATAAGGACTTTGTTGTGTTATAAGTGTCAATGTGAGTTGGCTACCATATGGGTATAAGTCTTTTAATAATTATTTTGTAACTAAGGCCATGAGATATGGCAAATGGTGATGTTAGTTTATATATATATATATATCATTATGAGGTAATACATGAAACGATTGGGGTGTGCATGTGTGGAAATGAGTTGGTGTATGTTGTTAAATTATCAAATGTGGCCATTTGGATGTCTAATAATGTCATGGTGTGTGGTAATTAAAGTGGTATAATTTTGTGTTTTCAAGGTGGCAATTGGCTTGGAAAATAGCATATAATTGTCCACATGGGTGTGTATCTAGGCCGTGTGTGACACACGGCTAGCCCCATGGGCGTGTGGATAGGCCATGAGTCCCCTGCACCTAAATTTATGAAAAATTAACTAGCCAATAGTAAACACACGGGTGAAGACACGATCGTGTGTCTTGACCGTGTGTCTCGACCGTGTGATAAACATAGCCTAGCCCATGGGCGTGTGGCTTGGCCGTGTGACGAAGTTTTTAGGGTGACGTCATAAACAGAATACCCCCAAGTTTTCACACGGGCTAAGACACGGGCGTGTGCCCGGTCGTGTAAAGGACACGGGCATAGAACACGGGCGTGTGCTCGGCTGTGTGAAAACCCCTGTAGGATCGAAATGAAAAATAAATTTAAAATAAATCCGCACGGGTTGGGGACACGGGCATGTGTGATCACACGGCTTGCTGACATGGGCGTGTGTCCCTGTCTCACACGTGCGTATGCCCTGTACTTGGCCAAATTTTCCAAAACTTTTCTGAGTTTTCGGTTTGGTCCCGGATCACTTCCAAACTATGTTTAGGGACCCGTAGGCCTATTTTAAGGATTTTATGATATTTTATGAATAAGTTTTAAATTGAAACAAAATTTTATGGATCAATCGTGTATGAATGGTTGTGTTATCATTCGGTAATGCCTTATACTCGGTTCTGACGTTGAACCTGGGTACGGGGTGTTACACCGTCTACCAAGGTAACTGGTAAAATAATGTAACCCTTCATCTCGACAGAGTGATTCGCAAAACCATACAACGGGCTTGCCCTCTTCAATGCTTGCTCCTTTAGCCCTATATTTTGGTATGCTTCCCACGTTAGTACCTCAACCGCACTTCCACTGTCCATAATTATTCTCTTCACCTCAAAACCTGCAATCGTTGTAGAAACAACCATTGGATCATTTCCTTCCTCATCACACACCAATTCTTCATCCTCGTTACTAAATTCAACACTTTATTTCCCTTACTGACACAGTCTTTTGGGCACATTAACTGACATTACGCTCCTAATGTGAGTCTTCCTCTTTACACTGGAGGTCGCCCAATCCTCATATGTGCCAACAATTACATATATCGTACCTCTCACCTTCTTGAGCCACAAATTTCGCGAGCTCACCGTTTCTCACTGTTTAATAGAGTCTTTCAAAGAAAAATAGTCTTCAATCTTGTGTCTCTCATCATTATGAAAAGTGCATCTATATCTCGACTTTGACCGTCTTGCACTTTGCCTCATAAGAGAAAAGGTAGGAAAGATACCCAAGCTTTTCACCTGGTTCAGAATATAAGCACGAGTAGCATTCAGAGGGTATAAGCTTCAAACTTACCATGAGGGATGTACCTCCTTGTGCGCTCTAGTTGGGCTCTCTGAGATGCCATAGGTGGCTCATTTTGTGATTATGCTCTCTGCTGCCTCTCATTCTGTACACGCAAAGACTAATAGGTGGTCCTTGTCTGTTGCAAGCCCTGTCTCTATTTCTGAACTGCCTATCTTCCCTCTAGATTATGTCGCGTGCTGCTCTTTTTTATCTCTTCTTCTTTTGCAAACTTGTTGGCCCTTTCATACAAATCCCCCAAACTTTGAGGTCTATTGTTAGTGAAAGAATACTATACATGCTTGTTTTGTACTCCCATAATAAAAGCATCGATAGCCTATTGATCCTCAAGTTTCTTTGTATTCAGTGTTGCTCCCTCTGCTTCACAAACATTAAACCCATGAGAGTGATCATAATTGTCCTATGTACTCTGAACCGTTCTAAAAACATTTGACCTAACTAAAAAAAACTTCGAATAGGCCCTTAGGAGAGAGACAAGTATCAATCCTTCACACTCCCCTTAAGCGTCGTGGAAAAAGCCTTGCACTTTGCGGGATCTGAAGCCCCCAACACATTCATGTAGCCATTATACTACATAAGATGAGCTTGCGGATCTCTCCTTCCTTCAAACATGTCCTTTGGGACCTTAAAATCACTTGGTAAACCTACTACTGCTACCTTTGGAGCCAAAAGATTATTGGAACAAAAAAGCCAATCCCTATCCTGAGACTCAATATGTAAAGCCCTCACGTCTGGTTGCAATGCATCCATCTCACCCTGTCATTCCGTTACATGCATGGCTAGTCCTTCCTCCTATATGGCCACATTATCATGAAAATTAGAGTTGTCAGATTGTACTTTTCTCCTGAGCTCTTCATTCTGCTTCAAGAGTTCCTGATGAAATGCTTGTTGCTCAAATCTCACATTCTACAGGGCCATCTAATCCTTCATCAACCTCATCTATTCTTGAAAAGCCAAGAACTGTTGCTGCGACACTTCTTGACCAGAGGAAAACGGTAACCCCTGGCTAGATGGAAAGTTTAAGTCAAATGTGTTCGAAGCTTCGACATGAGTCACGTTACCCAAATTTTAACAAAATTGCCTCGATGGGTTGACCACTTGAACCCAAAGCTCTAGTTTGTCCGAATGAAAAGTTAATGGAGGCTTTTCATTTGGTAAGTCATGCTGGTTTTTCAAACTAAAAGAAAATTTATTGATTGAAAGTCTGTCCATGCTCACCACACCAAATTGTTGAGTACTGTTGTGTGTCCTCTTGGTGAGGAGAATCAAGTATTTATATGACATGCTTATTGCTCATGGAAGTGATGTCCTAGGTAGGCTCCATGCATGTCAATACATATGTTGTCCTAAACTTAACACATGGTTGCTGGTCCAGGTGTTAGTTCACTCATTTGACTTCGCACCCTCTGCTTGCGAACACCGAGGGACATGCAAACTAGGCTCGCGAACTCTCCCCGCAAGCATTTAACATATCCACCTGGTGAGATCCAAACTCAAGTCATCGATCGATAACTTGAGTTATATCCGAGTTTCAGGTCAGCATTCGAAAATACCATAAGGGTATTAATATGCAATTTTATAATGATCCTTTGAGTGAATATGTATTTCGTTTCGTGAAAGATACATTTTTAAACTCAAAAATGTTCCTCGACAAGCTTCAAAACCAGCTGCAGGAAAGTAAAAACAAATAGAGCTCGCAGATCGTCAATTAAAGTGGCTAGAGAATTCCTCCCATGGTAGTTGTAGCTATCACATATATTTATCGATATACATATATAATATTGTATTATATCAGTAATAAAAATATTGGATCAATTCAATTTACATTAACGATAAGTACAATTATATCAATAAATTCAATAGTTGAATCGTTTTATCATACACTGATGCAAAAGATTTCTCCCCGTATACGTGTGTGTGTGTATATATAACAAATAAAACCAAACCCCTTTAAACACTAGCCCTATTCGGACAACATCCCTATCTTTTCATCACTCGAAGTTGTTAAGTTGGGAAAACAGAAACTCATGAAAACAGAACATAAACAGATAGCCTAATTAATTGATTTTTTTTTTTTTTTTTTTTGCATGTAGGATGTCCTTGATGCTCCTACGTTATGTAATTTTAAGTGCTCCATTCAAAATGAATTCTTTCTCGTATAAAATAGTCATATTTTACAAACTGAGATGCCATTTCCATGGTGACAACTTGAAGACACTATTAGTATTATCTGAATTTCACACAACATATTTATAATAACAAAGCCATAGCTTACAAGTGGGAAAAAATTGATTTAACTTTTAATCAATATAAAACCTAATGTGAACCCTGATTTATTCACAGAAGCTACAAAAAAAGGGTGAAGCAGCTGTAACTCGGTTTCTTTCCCTCTAAAGCTCTAATTAGGACCAGTTATACCTGCACGAATTCTCAAAGTCTCGGTTCTCTTGCTTCTCTCCATTACCTCCACTAACCACTCAACACCTTCTTTAATCCCCATCCTGCGTGGAAAAACACTTAACAATTATTATCTTTGTAAACGTGAACTCAGTAGTTGTTAACGTGAACTCAGTAGTTGTCAATAATAATTATTGAATTTAACATTCCCTCTGCATCCAGGCAGAAAAATCAAGCTCGAACTTGATGGGGACAAGATTGTCATGAATAAACTTACCCATCAAAAGCAGAAGCTGCCTCAAACATGTAAACCCTTTCGTCCAACTTTTTAAGATCTAGGTATTGGACAAGTTCTTCAGCTGATAAAGCTTCTGAGAGATCCTGCATTGAAGCACAACTGTTAAAACCATGATCACTGACCAAATTCATACAAGATGAAAGAAAAACATGAACGGTATTACTCATAAAAGATAAAGGCAACACTGATAGAACAGTTACTAAGCTCAAGAGATTTTCATTAAGGTTGCCATGAAACTAAAAAATGCAACAGAAAAGACACGTAATGCAACAATAAATAAGAACGATAAAAGGAGAGATATAAGTTACGCAAACAAGGATGTCTCATAGATGCTTTAAACAAATGCGATGGATTTTCATTGTCAATATTATATATAACCAGGATTTAGGGATTTCGGATTATCATTTAGGACTAACAGTACCTGCTTGTTTGCTAATATCAAGAGAGGGGCTCCCTGCAGATCTTCATGTCTAAGAACTTTTTCTGGATATGGAAAAGAAGGTAAGTAACTCAATATGTCATCATCACAAAACCTTAAAATTTCGAAACTGTAGTCAATGCCTCGGCACTATAACAGTATAAGCCCTTATCATTAAGAATTAGACAATATTTACCAAGTGCTGATTTTGAGTCCTCAAAACGTGAGGGGCAAGCAGCATCAATTACAAATATCACAGCATGTGCCTCTTCATAGTATTTCTCCCAAATTGAGCGCAGACCAGGCTGAGAAAGATAGGAAACAGATATATTTGTATCACATATGAAGCTTGCTTCGAATATATGTTTTATGGACAAAAAAAGATAAAGTCAAATGCCAAGGTTTTAGCATCAAACATTGCACTGCATATTGTCAGTTTATCTCCCCTATATACGTTTCGATAACAGTGGACCAAAGGTGCCATGAGAAGTTCGTTTTAAAATACATTGCAGCTAAATTAGTTGAAAGACTGAAAGCTTTCAAAAAGAAATATATTAAGTAGAATTCAAAAAGCATGAGGTGTACGTTCATGCAAATCACCATTGCAAGAAATTTAATCAATTGCGTTACTTTATACATGCACTCTACTTACCTGGCCTCCTAGGTCCCAGAACACAAATTTCGTATTTGAAACTTCAATCCGACCAATATTAAGTCCCACAGTTGGAACAATCCGATCAGGTGGTAGGCCTTCCAAGTTCGAGTATACTGATTTCAACTTCTCCAACAAAGTCTACCACAAATAGCACAAAAGATCAATACTGAAAGCCCAAAACCTTTAGCAAAGAGTTAAATATGGATGAAGCCTACAACAATCATTAATCATCTTGCAGGCATAAATAGAAAATCAACTTTAAAACCCCGAGAAAGAAGTTGAAAGACATTACCGTTTTCCCAGCCTTATCAATTCCAAGAATGAGTACATGAAACTCTGTCTTACTAAAAAGGTACTTCCAAAGTCCATAAAAGAGAGAGAACATCGCTGTCTTGTTAACTCTTATCAATTATTTTGTTCCTTCTGATCTTCAACACTATAAACAAATGTATCTTATTATCATAATTTACAGTCCTGGGAATAGAAGTGAGTCAACATTAAACAAGAAGAATTAGTTAAAAGATTAAAGAAATCGAATCAAAATACAAATAGCTCAGCTTAATCCAGTAATCTAAAGATTTTCAAAGTTCTAGCTTTCACCACTTGAGTTATTTCAGCAACAAATTTTACAATTTATGTTAATATTCAGCAAATTATCGGCAATAAAACAACAACTTTCGCTTCTTTTATTCAGATTTCCAGACTATTCAATCTAACTTCTCAAGATGCAACTGATATATTCAACATTCACTGTTCCCTTCTATTAACATGCAAAATCTAATCACCAGTTCCTTCAAAAGGAATTTACAAATTTAATTAGTAAGGAAATCAAAATGAAAATGGACAAGAACATGAATGAAATAGATCCGATTCAGCAGTAAGAAGATAGGTGAGATCTCATATCAAAGAACATAAACAAATCAACTACGAAGCATAAAAAACAAGAATAAAAGTAACAAACTAGCGAGATTAAGAAAAACAAAACAAAAATCTACGCAATGCAAGAACTGGCAGATCAAAAGTTGCTAAATATTTAGGTAATAAAAGGGAAAAAAACCAGTGCGGAAAAATTAGATCAAAACAAATAGCAATCGACAGAAATATGCGAAAAAGAATCCTTACTTTTGATGGAAATTTATTGCAGGAATTGTGGGTTGGCTACACCTGCTGTTGAAATACGAACCTTGCTGTTAATTTCCTTCCAACGACAACCTCTATTGCCGGTTTATGCTTTCATTAGCTCCTCCCCACATCAACTTTCATATTCCCGAATTACCCTTGAGCCACGTCAATGTACCCATCTCGCTTACGTGGCAAGATCTACGGGTATGATTAAACCTTTAGACTGAGCTCTAGTCATTGAGAGTTATTAAATTATTAATAAAATTAACTTTTAGATTTTTTTTAAATAATTATTAAATTATTCAAAAAATTTATCTAAATTATTGAATTATTTAAAAATTTTATTTAAATTAATGTGTTGTTATTTAAAAAATTTAACTAGTAAACTTCAAATGATAATTCAACGATTAATATGATGAACCCATGAGCAAATAAAAAACATATCTTAAACATAATATAAATTAAATTATTATTAATTAAAAATTATTGATATAAATTAAATCGGACATAATATAAATAATTATATAAAATTATGAGTATCTGAATAATTAATGGTCTGGAAACTTTGATTTGGGTAAAAAAATTTGAATTTGGATTTAAAAATTCAATTTTTTTTGTTTAGATAGTAAATAAAAAGTTGAATTTCAATTTGGAAAAATCTAAGTTTAATTTAAATTTTGGATTTTAAAATTCAATTTAAAACTTAAAATTTTCAAAATTCAAGATTGATTAAAGAAAATGAGAACTTTTTATTCTCTTTTCTTTCACCTTTTCTTCAAAACTCAAATAATAATTAATTAATTTTACTTATAGTATATCATCAACAAAGCTCAAGGTTTTCAGATTTTAATTGGTAGGCAAATTAGTCAGACTACTGGTTTCCAATTCAATCGGTTTAATCGATACAATCGATTCAATTGAATAAATTATTAAAAATAGATAATTAATTTGATTAAAAAATAATAAATAATTAATTTTACTTATACTATATATCATCAATGAAGCTCAAGGTTTTCAAAATTTGATTGGTAGGCAATTGGTCAAACCGCTAGTTCCTAGTTCAACCGGTTTGAACGATACAATCAGTTCAATTGAATAAATTATTAAAAATAGATAAAATCAGTTCGACCGTTTGTTTGGTTAGTCCGACCAATTCAACCATCAATTTAATCGGTCCGATTGGTTCATCCGACTCACGAGTCAAAAAAAAAAAAATTGACATCTTATTTGTTAAACTAACTTTATTTGATAATCTATTTTGATATAATAAATTAAAATGTTCTTGAATAAAAGTTAAAGTTGAACAAAATTGGCAAAATGATAAAATCAAGTTAAAATGATTTCAATTGAGTTAAACATTTTCAATTAAGTTAAAACTGTTTTAAAATAAGTCAGTATTGTTCCAGGCCAAAAATGTTCAACTTGATTGAAAATGCTTAACTCAATTGAAACCATTTTAACTTAATTTAATACTTTTTGGCTTGATATCGATAGTTTTCAAAATATCAATACCCATTTTAAAGTTGATACCAAATTGACATTCTGTTTTCAATCAATTACAAAAAGTACCAATACATTTTTAAAAAGTATCTATACCTTTTACCAGGTATCAATAAATTGTCTTTGGTATCGTTGTAAACTAACTTTAACAGTCACTAAATCAGACATTAAATGCTAATAATATCGATACTCATAGAAAAAGTATCATTACCTTTTGTTGCAGGTGAACTTAATGATCTAGTATTTTCATCCCTAACGACTTTATTAACTTTCACAACAACCCCAACAATTGAAAATGAATTAGAGGGTATAAATACCATCTTCTAAAGGTACTACAACAACAAGAGAGATCATCAAGCTTAAAGATCAATCAAAACAACCTTAGTGCTTAATTCTTTCATACTTTTCTTGGACACACTTGTGAGTTATCATTGTTATTCTTTAGCTCAACTGTTTTCTTGTTTATTTGTGCTTAATTAGCTAACATTCTGATATTGTAAAGATTATTTGTTTGTATCTTTTTGAGATGGTTAAATCTTAAGGTTTGGGTAGAAACCTTAAGGGAGTTCCAATCTTAAGATTTTGGGTACTTTTTAAGGGAGATGTAAGGTTAAATCTGTAACAACCCTTACCCCTATTCAACACCGGAATAGGGTACGAGGCATTACCAGACTTATCACACGAACAAACATACAATTTCGAGTCATAAATTTGCGTCCAAATTAAAACCATTTGCATTTAATCATAAAGTCCCTAATACGAGTCTACGAGGCCCAAAACGTGTATTGGGAGTGGTTCAGACTAAATCGAGAACTCTAGAAAATTTTACAAAACTTAGAAAATTTTCCCACCAAACAGGGGTCACACGCCGTGTGGTTATGGGACACGCTCGTGTGGGTAAGCCGTGAGGTCACACAAGCCCGTGTCCCAACCCCGTGTAACTCTCTGACTTGTATCTCAAGACCAAATTGAGATCACATGGCCAAGTCACACGACCGTGTGCTAGTCCTGTGGAAAATTAATTTTCACAAAATAGGTGCAGACTTCACACGGCCAGGGCACACACCCATGCTCGAGGCCATGTCGTCCACACAGCTGAGACACACGTCCGTGTCTCTGCCCGTATGCTCAATTTTGAGCATTCTGTTTCTCGAAACTAAGGTGTAAGGGACACACGGCCTAAACACATGCCCGTGGGATAGGCCGTGTGTCACACATGGCCTAGACACACGCCCATATGTCTACCCGTGTGGGCAAAATAAAGGCTATTTACCAAGCCATTTTGCCACCCTTTTATGCACCCACCTATACAACATAACATAACTCCAATTTAAGCATATATACATACAACCAAACATCCACAACCAAGACATCAACACATCATTCATGAAAGACATCATTATATCAATATACTTATAACAAATATTGGCCCATTTCCAATGGCCTTATACAAAATGAACTTCTAACCATTATAAGCCAACACATTTGGCCAAATCAATTATGATACATATAACAAAATAACGAAGTCCCTATGCATGCCATACATTCAAAATACTAAAACCATCAGTACCCAAAATGAGAGTTTGATAGTGTGATTTGAATCTCCGACGATCTCTGATTCGAGCTAGATTAGTGACACTATAAAACAAAAGAAAGAAAGGGGAGTAAGCTATATATTAGTATGTTCATATGCAAATAATAAACATCTTAACCACACCTTTAACATATAATTTATATAATGGGAGATAATATAAAAGTCATTACAAATCTCATTATCATAACTTACTCAATCACAACCTTACCAAAAGTTCATCACCTATCGAGTTCGTTACTTATGAGTTTTACGTACATACTTGTACCAACTCGTAACATAACCACATCCTTTCCCACTTTGATATTCCCGTTGAACACTTGGAATATTATCGGATACTCAGAAATTTTGCACATGAGTGCCACATATGCAGCCAAAGCTACCACATATCTCATAACACATATAGGCTCGCTTTCAAGATATTCACAGGTTTACTCACACAAGCTGTCAGTCAAGACGTAGCTACACAGTGCTGCTCACACAAGCTGTCAGGTATCCGCAATATATACCGGAGTACCCAGCCACACCAGCACTTAGATCACATAAACATATATATATATATATACATGGATTCCTAGTGACATGTCACTTTTATCCTATTCTATTCTTAAGGTTCAACCGGGATTTCTCGTTTGTCGAAAATTTGTCGAATACTTCCAAAGAGTCAATCACACAATTCATGCAATATTTAAGCATTTAATCATAAATATAACAATGCATTATTTACATAAGAACTTACCTCGGTACAAAAATAGCGAAATGGACCTAATCGTCAAATACTTTGTTTTTCCCCCAATCTAGGTCTGAACCTCATTTTTCTTGATCTATAATAACAAATTTAACTGATTTAATACTCACATTATTCAACTAAGCCCAAAAATCATATTATGAAAAATTACATTTTTACCCCTAACTTTTCAACTTTTTACACTTTAGTCCCTAGGCTCATAAAATAAATTTCTTTCAATTTCTTCATTACCCAAGCCTAGCCGAATCTTTTTCATGCTCATAACAGCCCGTATTTTTCAATTATTCACATTTTAACACACATTTTACAACCTTTTACAAATAGGTCCTTATTGAACATTGTCATCAAAAATCATTTGGTAAATGTTGTTTATCTAACACCAAACATACATTTTCTACCATTAAACATCAAAATACACATAAATATCTAACATGGGTAAAATTTTAGACTTTGATTTTCTTTCAAATTAGTCCTTGAAATAGCTAAATCAAGTTACAACATTCACAAAAACGTAGAAATCATTAAAAATGGGCCAAGGATGAACTTACAATCAAGCTTGGAAAGCTTGGCTAAAACCCTAGCTATGGTGACTCTTCAAATTCGGCACAAAGGGACTAAATTGGGGAGCCGAAATCTTACTCGGATCAACTCTTATACCTTCTACGGAGACAATATGCCCTCAAAAATCCTACTTCTCAGAGCCAAAACTCACTTTTATTGAACTTAGCAAATAACTTTTTATCTCTCAAAGTCTACAATACAATTCTTAAATGTTGGGCATGCTCAGTCTCATCCGGAGAATAAATCAAAATGTCATCAATAAGCACAACCACAAACTTATCTAAATATGGTCGAAAGATTCAATTCATCAAGTCCATAAATACAGCAGGAGCATTAGTCAATCTAAAAGGCATAACAAGAAATTCATAATGTCCATACCTCGTTCTGAACACAGTTTTTAGCACATCCAAGTCTTTAACTCTAAACTGATAGTAGCCGTCAAATCTATCTTCGAAAACACTATTGCCCCTTTCAACAAGTTGAACAAATCATCAATCCTCGGTAAAGGATACTTTTTCTTTATAGTCACCTTGTTGAGCTGCCAGTAATCGATACAAAGTCTCATGGATCCGTCTTTCTTCTTGACAAATAACACCGGTGCACCCCATGGTGAAAAACTCAATCTCGCAAAACCCTTATTATCCGTCAACTCTTATAACTGAGACTTCAATTCTTTTAACTCAGTTGGAGCCATTCTATATGGAGCTATCGATATCAATGCAGTCCTCGGTACCAAATCAATAGCAAACTCTACCTCTTTGATCAGTGGTAATCCTGGCAACTCTTCTAGAAACATATCCGGATATTCACAAACTATCAGTATTGCTTCAATCTTCAATTCAGACACTTTCGTATTCATTACATATGCAAGAAATACTTCCCAACCCTTTTTTACATGCCTCTGAACAGATATAGACGAAATCACAATAGGCAATTCACTTGATTCATCTATTTCAACCCAAAGAACTTCACCATTTTGGCATTTCAATTCAAGAGTTTTCTGTCTACAATTTACTTTGGCATCATGCAGTGTTAACCAGTCTATACCCAAAACAACATCGAATTCGTCAAATGGCAACAACATTAAGTCAACCGAAAAACAGTGACATTGAATCATTAAAAGACAATTCTTGCAAACTTTATCAACTAGCACATACCTACCTAAGGGGTTTGACACTTTAATCACAAACTCAATAAACTCAACAGGAAAATTCTTACTAGATACCAAATTCACACAAACATAAGAATGAGTCAATCCAGGATCAATCAATGCAATAACATTAGTATCATAAAGAGAAAGTGTACCGATAATCACATCGTGAGATAACGCATCTTCACGAGCACGTATGGCATAAGCTCTAGCAGGTGCTCTAGCTTCGGCTCTCACAGTTGAATCCTTCATCACACCTTTACTGCTAGTTTTATTCCTGGTATTTCTCAGTGGCCTACCTCTATTGGTAGTATTACTCGGCCTTACACTCTAAAATTTTTCCTCCTCATCCCTTTCTTCCTCATCCCTCTCAGGGTAATCTCGAATGAAATGCTCTTGAGAACCACACTTGAAACAAGCTTGGTTATTCATCCTACACTTGTCGGGATGTCGTCTACCACAATGCTGACATTCAGGCCTGTTAGACCTAACAATAGCCACACTTACCACTGAAGTAGCTTGAGGTTTAGAAACTGAATATTGTTCCTGTGGTCTTTGTGTGAATATCCAGCTAAAATATTCGAACAAGAATTCATTTCTCTGGATTTCTTTAACTGAGAATGAAATGACTGGCTCATCAGCCTTTATCTTGCATCTCTAGCCTTACCCTCGGCCTTTCTTTTCTCTTTGCTTAGTTCTTCAGCTTTGCAAGCTCGTTCAACCAATACAACAAATTCTTTTAGTGCCAGGATTCCAACTAATAGTCTGATGTCCTTATTTAGCCCATCTTAAAACCTCTTACACATAATAGCCTCGGAGGAAACACACTCTCAAGCATATTTACTGAGCCTGACGAATTCCCGTTCGTACTCTGTCACTGACATTTGGCCCTGTTTCAACTCAAGAAATTCTTTACGTTCCTGATCGATGAACTGCTGACTAATATATTTCTTCGGAATTCCTCTTGAAAGAACTTTAATGTAACCCTCTCTCTCAGTACCACAGATACTAATGTCTTCCACCAGTGATATGCTATGTCCCTCAATAATGATATAGCACATTTTAAGCATTCGTCGGGTGTGCATGATAACTTATCAAATACCCTGATAGTATTTTCAAGCCAGAACTCGGCTCTCTCGGGATCATCATATACATTTGCTCTAAATTCTTTAGCCCCTTGCTTTTGAATCTTATCAATCGGAGGCTTGTTCAGTCTTGCCAAATCCACACCTTGAGGAGCTACAGGAATCGGTTGGGGATAAGGAGGGGATGGAGGGTGTTGAGCAGTCAGATTTGTTTGAACAAACTCTGTATACCACTCATTCATCATGTGGAGGAAGGCTTCCCTAGCCCCTACTCCCTGACTAATCGTTACAGGTCTACTATCAGATGGTGCTGCCCTTTGAGCGGGAGTTGGCGCATTACTTTCTACCTCATTAGTTACAACTCGATTGGGATCTATTTACTATATGAAAACACAATTTAAATGGCTAGGAATCGTCACACTATCACAATTTATATATGGCATGTATAGCTAGACTCTTACACGCGCTAGGTTAGTCTAAGAATCGACTAAACCATAGCTTTAATACCACTAAATATAACACCCCTTACTCGTATTCAATACCGAAACAGGGTACGAGGCATTACCATACTTATCACAAGAACAAACATACAATTTTGAATCATCAATTTGTGTCCAAATTAAAACCATTTGCATTTAATTATAAAGTCCCTGATACGAGTCTACGAGGCCCAAAATGTACATTGTGAGTGGTTCAGGACTACACCAAGAACTCTAGAAAATTTATGAAACTTAGAAAATTTTCCAACCAAACAAGGGTCACACGCCCGTGTGGTTATGGGACATGCTCGTGTGGGCAGGCCGTGTGGTCACACATGTCTGTGTCCCGACCCCGTATAACTCTCTGACTTGTATCTCATGACCAAATTGAGATCACACAGCCAAGTCACACTTCTGTGTACTAGGCCGTGTGGAAAATTAATTTTCACAAAATAGATGCAGACTTCACATGGCCAAGGCACACACCCGTGTTCGAGACCGTGCCGTTTACACGGCTGAGACACACGTCCGTGTCTCTGGCCGTGTGTTCAATTCTGAGCATTCTATTTCTTGAAACTAAGGTGCAGGGGACACATAGCCTAAATACATGCTCGTGAGATGGGCCATGTGTCACACATGGCCTAGACACATGCCTGTGTATCTACCTGTGTGGGCAAAATAAAGGCTATTTACCAAGCTATTTTGCCACCCTTTCATGCACCCACCTACACAACATAACATAACACTAATTCAAGCATATACATACAACCAAACATCCAAAACCAAGACATCAACACATCATTCATGAAAGACATCATCATATTAATATGCTTATAACTAATATTAGCCCATTTCCAATGGCCTTATACAAAATGAACTTCTAACCATTATAAGCCAACACATTTCGCCAAATCAATTATGACACATATAACAAAATAACGAAGTCCCTATACATGCCATACATTCAAAATACTAAGATCATCAGTACCCAAAATGAGAGTTTGATAGTGTGATTTGAATCTCTGACGATCTCTAATTAGAGCTAGATTAGTGACACTATAAAACAAAGGAAAGAAAGGGGAGTAAGCTATATATTAGTACGTTCATATGCAAATAATAAGCATCTTACCTTTAACATGCTATTTATATAATCGGAGATAACATAAAAGTCATTACAAATCTCATTGTCATAACTTGCTCAATCATAACCTTACCAAAAGTTCATCACCTATCGAGTTCATTACTTATAAGTTTTACGTACATACTTGTACCAACTCGTAACATAACCACATCCTTTCCCACTTTGATATTCCCGTTGAACACTTGGAATATTATCGGATACTCAGAAATTTTGCACATGAGTGCCACATATGCAGCCAAAGCTACCACATATCTCATAACACATATAGGTTCGCTCTCAAGATATTCACAGGTTTACTCACACAAGCTGTCAGTCAAGACGTAGCTACACAGTGCTGCTCACACAAGCTGTCAAGTATCCGTAACATATGCCGGAGTACCCAGCCACACCAGCACTTGATCACATAAACATATATATATATATACATGGATTCCTAGTGACATGTCACTTTTATCCTATTATATTCTTAAGGTTCAACCGGGATTTCTCGTTTGTTGAAAATTTGTCGAATAGTTCCAAAGAGTCAATCACACAATTCATGCAATATTTAAGCATTTAAACATAAATATAACAATGCATTATTTACATACGAACTTACCTCAGTACAAAAATAGCGAAATGGACCTAATTGTTAAATACTTTATTTTTCCCCTGTTCTAGGTCCGAACCTCATTTTTCTTAATCTATAATAATAAATTTAACTCATTTAATACTCACATTATTCAACTAAGCCCAAAAATCATACTATGGCAAAATTACATTTTTAACCCTAACTTTTTAACTTTTTACACTTTAGTCCTTAGGCTCGCAAAATGAATTTCTCTCAATTGCTTCATTAGCCAAGCCTAGCCAAATCTTTTTCATGCTCATAACAACCCACGTTTTTCATTTATTCACATTTTAACACACATTTTACAACCTTTCACAAATCCCTATTTGACATTTTCATCAAAAATCGTTCGATAAATGTTGTTTATCTAACACCAAACATACATTTTCTACCATTAAACATCAAAATACACAAATATCTAACATGGGTAAAATTTTAGGCTTTGATTTTCTTTTAAATTAGTCCGTGAAATAGCTAAATCAAGTTACAACATTCACAAAAATGTAAAAATCATTAAAAACAGGCCAAGGATGGACTTACAATCGAGCTTTGAAAGCTTGGCCAACACCCTAGCTATTGTGACTCTTCAAATTCGGCACAAGGGGACTAAATTGGGGAAGATGACATCTTTTTATTAGTTTTATTTTGTCTTTATTTGCCAAATGACCAAAATGCCTTTGATGCCCAACTTTGAAATTTCACTTACCCATGTCCATTTTTGTCCATCCTATGGTATAATGGTCTAATTACCACTTAAGGACCTCTAATTTAAAATTTCATTACAATTAAGCACCCATAGCTTCTAGAACACACATTTTGCACATATTGCAATTTAGTCCTACTAGTCAAATTGGACACCTTATCGATAAATTTTTTTAACGAAATTTTCACACAATCATTCAGTCATACTGTAGACCATAAAATAATATCACAATAAATATTTCTACTTCGGATTCGTGGTCCCGAAACCACCATTTTGATTTGACCCAAAAACAGGCTTTTACAAAACCTTATCCTCAAAGGTTATCGAATTAGTGAATTTTGGAAAATACTTAGTTGTAGAAAGTTAAGGTAGTGAAGTAGGCGATTGGGGTCGAACCACTATAAATTGTGTGTTTTTTGTTGAATATTTTTCCCTGCTTCTACCATTTTCTTAAAAGCCAATCCACATTCTCTTTTGGTGATTTCTGTTTGATTTTTTGAGCTAACATTATTTTAGATTGGTACCCCCTAGTTGTTTCATAATCCAATTGATTTGACCAATCGATTTAGTCCCGTTTTGATAACATTGACGAAGCTTCATGCATTTAATTTAATTTAATTTAATTTAATACAATATAAATATTTAAAAATTTTATTTATACCATAATTTTCACATAATTTTAAACCCTTGACTTTTAATTTATACTTAAATAAGTCCACTTATGCCTAGTGCAATTGGTCTAACTAGCTGATCTGATTCGATTTTGAAAACAATGACGAAGCTTCGTGTTTTTAATTTATACCGTAATTTCCACAATTTTCATTTATAAAATATAAACCCTAACTTTTAATTTATACCTAAGTAACTTCACTTATTTAAGTACAAATCAAGTTATATGATTTTATTTAGGTGTAAATAAAGTATAAATGACTTGTATAAATAATACGAAAAAGTTGAAAGTCTGTAATATTTTAACCTAAAAAATAATTAAAAATATAAAAATAGAAAGCTATATTTGTTGGTCAATGCATAATTAAAAGAAAAAAAAAACTTTTTGAAAGAACATAGAAAAACAATATTTTATCTTAAATTGTTCATAACAAAACAGGAAAGGTATTTTTTAATTCAAAATTAAAGTTTTCAAATTTGAATTGGTGGTCAAACCGATTAGGCCACTGATTTGTTGGTCTTTTCAATTCAATCGATTTGATCGGTTCAATCAGTTTGATTGGTACAATTGGTTTGATTGGTCTATCTGGTTCTTTTAAATAAATTATAAATAAAAAAATTTAAAAATTGATTCAACTGCCCAATCAACTAGCCCATACCAATTCTCGGACCAATCGGTCCAATGCGTTTCTCTAAACCAATACCTTAAGTAGTTTTTAGTCTAGTCCGATTCAAACAACAATGTTCAATATCCTCTACAATAGTTAAAAGGTAATGTAACACCTCAAACCCGACCTGAACGTTATGGCCAAATCTGACGTGTCATATGGACTTACGACTGACTGGGTTCTTTGCCTAAGGTGACTAAAGTGATTTTCGTGAAACAGTGGTTTAGTGAATAGTCAGTTTATTAAGTCTTTAGGTTATCCATTTGTTATGTTTGTTGTGTTTTGAAACCATTCCTTAAGTTTGATCAAAACTCGTGCGGCCTATAACTAGCAGTTTCGACAAGGTATAAGTATAACCAATAAACAAAACCAAAAAAAAGAAAAGAAATTTTAAGAGCGGCCTTATTACAATTTAAAACCCAAAATGATAATCAAAATAATTGAAATACTGAAGAAAAAGTGTGATAGATCAAACTGCAGAACATGTGGCCACTCCGAATCCCTCATAGCTCCAAGTCCGCTACTGTTGAGAATTACCTGCAAGGATGAAAATAAGGGGTGAGTTTGGGAAACTCAGTGTGTACAATAACCCAACCATAGTCCAACTCAGATCAAGCCTCAGAGTCAGATTAATTTGGGCTTTAGCCCATTACAAAAATCAGAATAAAGCCCATAGGCTCATAACATATACAGAACAGATATATCATGCATACAGAAACCCAGCCCGTATCCATCCATATATACCCCCGTACCATTCTTACACCATGTGGAGAGACTACTCGACCCACCCTTCCGCTACACACCACAGAATTTACAGCAAGGCTGCCAGAACAGATATTGTGAAGATACAGATATTGTGGCTGGGCCACCAGAACAGATATATGTGGCATGGCCACCGGAAACAGATATTTGTGGCATGGCCACCAAAACGCTTCCTCCATTGAAATAACCCATATCCCATGCAATAGATATACATGTCATGGCATACAACATACAGAATCAGAATATCATGCATTTCAGTCAAAATTAACCCTAGGGGTATAATGGTCATTTTGCTCCGAGGGGTAAAACAGGAATTTTTATACTTAGGGGTATTTCAGTAACTTTATTACTCTAGGGTTTTCATGCATATTACAGCCATTAACATTTTTAACCAAATCACTTACAGAGCGTTTTTACCGTATTAGGCCTGCTGGCCCCACTAACCCGATTTTGGCCCATTGAGCCCAAATATACCGAAATGTTCGAAATAGCATGCGAAGTAATCTTACCGCTTGCAATTTTGGTTCTAACCATCAAATGAGTGTTCATACACTCATAAATCTACAAAGTGCCGACCTTTCGGTCACTTTTCGGTCAAATATGGCCTTTGCCGACTTAATCTATAGAGAGGGTACGATACACACTTGTTTGCTGCCGAAACGTTGATGAGATCCCCACACATAAAGCCTATAATCAGTCACTATTGCGTTAGTCTAATAATCGATAATACCAAAGCATTAACCTCCTTACTACAATCGGCCAACATAGCCTAAGTCCCTAAAGTTCTTACCTTTCTGCCGAATATGGACTAGATCTCGATGTTCGACCGTGATAGCCTTCCAAATCCTTTATTGTGCAACCCCTTGACCATACTAGTGCATACAAAACCAAAAGAAAGAGGCTAATAGGCCCTTAGTCCAAATCGATAGCCACCCCTACGGGGTTTCGGCTTTTTGCCTTAACACATAAACTATAAAAAAAACAAAATTTGCATACTTACCCCAAAACGTTACACTGCCAAAGAAGAGTTCCAGATAATGATCTAATCCCGATCTACCGTAGTTCCTATCACGAACACGAGAAGAGAAGAGTATAGTTAAGGATTCGGCTCCTGAAGTACCCTAGTGTAGGAAAGTTTTAGTTTTTGAAAGAAAAGAATGGGATTTGGCCGCAAGAGAGTTCGGCTATGGGGTTGTGGGAGTTTTTAATAAAGAACAAGAAGTAGAGAAAGAGAAGAGTGGTGATGAGAAGGTAGATTCAGCTATGGGGAAAAATCGGCAAGGAGTACTCAAAGTTTCGAGATTTGGTTCAAAAAGGTTTCGGCAAAAAGAAGGAGTCGGCAATGGAAGGTTTGTACTAGACTTGCGGTTCACAAGGTGAAGAAGAGGATACGGATGAAAGAAGAAGAATAAGAGAGGAAAGAGGAGAGAAAAAAGAGAAGTGGATATTCAATTTGGCAAAGAAAACGGCACAAAGAGATTTAGAGGCTTGTGTTTTTGGCTTTTAGCAAAATAAAAGGAAAAGAGAGCAACCCTAAGCTCATTAACTATTTTCGGCAAACCAAAGGAAGACTAAACCGAACTGCAAAAGAAAAGCTACAAAAAAAATACGGCACCAACATCCCTAATGCCAAAATTGCTACCTCAAAGACCTAGCTGAAATTGCCTAGACTAGAGACCATTGGCCAGCCAACTCTTGCTACTCAAGAGTCCCTCATTCGGCCAAAACCTCTTTCCTTGATCAGCTCCTAAATTTCCTCCCCTTATTCCTCCTCAACTCACTCCTTTGAACCATTCAAACTCTTCCTAATAGAGTTTTACCCAAAGTCCACCACTTAACTCTCCTATGCATAAAAATAATTCCACCCATTGCTAACCTTGTGACTTGAACCTTGGCTCCCCTCTAACAGCCACACGCCACTTTAATAGCACCCTAGTGGCGCCATTTAGCCACTCTGCCAAGGGCTCTTTTGTGACCCATTCTGCTCACTTAATCTTAAAAGCCCCCTTCACTAGAACCCCATTCTCTTTAAAAGTAAACTTTATTAAATCCGCCTTCAACCTAAGCATGGGCCTTCTAGAAGCCCACTAACATATTAGAACATAATTTATACAGTCAGAACACAGAAATTTAAGAATTAACCAAAAATTATAGAAATCCCAAAAAGTCCCGAAAATTAGGGCGTTACAAGTAAACTACAAAAATAGTCTCATATCTTTGCTTAAGTTTACATTTTAATCACCGAAATTTTAATTCTTACAATTAGGTCATAAACGTTATCAATTGATAACATTTTGGTCACTTGCATTTACTAATTGGTAAAAATGAGACAAAAATCACATGTGGGAAAGTTTTAACCATTAAATCACTACATGGATACCATATATATATATATATTTTTATCATGGGCCCCACAACTTGTTTCTTTTATTTATTTTTATTTCCCATTTATTCCTCTCTCTCCCGATTAAATTAGCCAAATATGCAAACTTTTTTAATTAGGGGTTTATACTTTTTTTTTCAAAAATTAAAGAAATAGGTCATTTTTTGAGATAGAAACGGAAAGTGCACCCAGCTGGTCGCGCTTCCCCCCCAATAGTCAATTCTAATATCTTGTTGAACGTTGGTCGAGCAACAGTAAAAAAATTTGAAGGGCCCCAACAGTAAGAATTTTTCCCTACAAATACCATCTAATTTTATTTTATTTTCACTCAGATCCTATTCTCTAAAATCTCTCAACTTTCTAAATTTTCTCAAGCTTTCATTCTAAATTTTTCGATACTCTTGTTTAAAAATATTAGTTTTTTTAATTATTTTGTATTTTATTTGTTTGGATTGAATTTTCACAAATGACAACCTCTTTAATTCATTTTGACAACAAGCATAGATCCACCGTTCAAGCGATAATTGTAACACCCCAAACCCGGCCTAGACGTTATAGCCGAATTTGACGTGTCACATTTAAGTGTTTTTCAAAAACCATGTTTTCATTGAAAACTCTTCTTACTAGTTAAAATCTCTAGCCATTCAAAACGGGTGTAAAACCTACGATAGTTTATTTTCAATATGTGGTTTATTGAAAAGTTATCCTCTTATTAAAATGTTGTTATCTTTATTTCTAAAACGTTGTTGTGAAAGCTTAATTCAAAATAGTTGATTTGTGTAAACGTGATGTTTAAAAATTAAGTTGCGAAACCATTTCGAAAATGTTGCGAAAATGTGTTGTTTTGAAAATAGTTATCGTTTTGGAAAAACCGCGTCCTAAAACTAGCAGATATAAAACGTAATACCGTAAAAACCCCAAATTAAAGTCCAAAAGTTTAAGAGAGGCCTTATTACAAACCAAACCAAAATTTAAGTACTCAAAAGTAAACTAAACAAGATAGAAAAACATAAGCAGTTGTATAGCCATCTCCGAGTCCCTCGCAGCACTGATCCTCCTAACACTGCGATTACCTGAAAAGTTAATAAACGGGGTGAGTTTACGAAAACTCAGTGTGTAATCCCTACTATATAAAAATAGTCAGTCAGAACAGTAGAAAAAGACACAATCTAGGCTTGAGCCTTAGTCAGAAACAGAACAGTCCAATTAATGGGCCAAAGCCCAATACATTATCATTTGGGTCGCAACCCATAGCAGAAACAATTGGGCCTAGCCCATATTAGAAATAGAATCATAGTGAATGATGTATGATGCATGTTATGTGTTAACCCCATCCAACCCTGCATAGTCTATGGGGATAAAATCAACCCACCCATCCCTGCACTCCAAATGTTATCACCGGTTGCAGCACTAATAAAAATTGTAGCAACGCTGCCTGAAATCAGAATGGGCAGTAGCCATAAACAGAATGGTTATAAACCATAAACGGGATAGCATAGAGCCATAATAATATGGGTGGCATAAAGCCATCAATAGAATGAACAGCATGAAGCTGTCGATAATGTACGTGGCACAAAGCCATCAATAGAATAACTGGAACTCAGCCATCGATAGTCTATACGGCAAAAAGCCATCGAAAAATGATCGACACTAAGCCATTGATCAGTCCACAGTCGTCTCGGGCGACCCATACGACCCTAACAAATCAAATCTTCCTCTGTACAATATCCCAACCCTCATGCGGTATGTCATGTATGCAATATGTCATGTTCTTAATCAATCATATAATCACAGACAAATCATTCAAATCATAGTCATACAACCACACAGTCAAATCATTCAAATCATAGTCATACAGTCAAATCTGTACTAAGAGATAATTGATTTTAGTAAGGAGAGGTCAGAACAGTGGGAATATGAAACAGGGGAACTGTTTACTAATAAATTGTACTAATTGGCCACACCAAAAATTCTGGAAAAATTATGGTAAGAAGATATATGAGTCTAGTTTCAGGGAAAATTTACGGATTTAAATTTAGAGTTTTGTAGCTCGAGTTATAATTAATTTAGTGACCATTATGCAGGTAAATATTTTTATTATGAATAGTGCAAATGAATTGTTCTGATTTGCGTAAGTAATCGAAAAATTTTTAATGTTCACGGTTTGGTCCTGAACCGTTTCAATTGCATGATTTAGGGCCTCGAGGGCCTTTTTTAATGATATAATGGATGAATGTGAGTGAATTAATATTAAAAGCAAATTTTTATGCTCCGAATTAGTAAGATAAGTCTAGTAACGCCTCGTGCTCTACTCCGGCAATGGTCTCGGGTAAGGGGTGTTACATTTGGGGGAGGTCCCAAACAATTTTCAATGTGGCTGGATATCAATGAAGTGGTTGGAGACCAATTTTAAATAGCTTCCTCGGCATGCGACTGACGTCGTCAAACAACAATACGCCCAAGCATTTATCATGAAGTTAATCGGAGAAATTTTAGTGCCCAATAAATCTCAAAATTTGGTGCATGCAAGGTGGCTACTACACCTAGTGGACTTCAAAAAATGTAGATGACTAAGTTAGGGATTATACGTGTTGGCCAGGTTGTACTGGGAGATGTGTTGGGCGATAGAACTAGATAAGATGTCAATTAGTGGTTGCCTGCTCCTACTACAATTGTGGGACTGGTCGGTGACTACTGTTTCTACGTCCCCGAGTGAACGACCCATACATGTTCCTTTTGGTGACAAGGTAAAATTCATTTATTAATGAATACGTAGTTTGTATAATAAATGTTTTTATTTATTATATGTTTGAAATAACATATCGCTTGTACAAGTGGAACCATTGGCCAAGTTACATGAGACTACTCAAGTAGCTTGAAGATATCAGGCTGTTGTTAGATCAATACTTGAAAGCTTATGTTAGTTACTTATTCTTTCAAACATATAATAATTACGCAATAATTTGTAAAATAAAATTTCGTATATAACAGAATTTACAATTCTGCACTTTCGTTTGAATGGATGTCCTACGCCGCCATTGATATCATATTTTGCATCTCGCCGAAATTGTTGGCCAATCGGGGGATATGGGACGTAAAAGTGTCATTGATAGTGTATGCGATGATGGAAATGCACAAATCAAATTGGGTGATGCGATAGTTCGAGCTGAAGAAACAAATTCTGCCAGCACCACGAGACATGGAAGAGCTACACAAGGTGAGCTTGCAAGGAAGAACGATGGGGTTGGGTGAGAGGCTCACAAGGACTACATTGACACTTAAGATTGTAGAATGAAATTCTTACCCATCCGAGAACCATTTTTCTTATCGGACACGACGGCCTGTTTTGGAGTACATATTGTGGTTTAAAGTCGATGACAAACCGTATCTACTATCAATGGAGACGAGAAGTAGGCAACTTCATTAGAAGAGGCAACGATGACCACCTTAGTAGCATAGGGCCAGATGCGATCACACGACAAGTTCATCATTGGCTCCAACTAAACAAGTGTCGCTTATGTCTACAAATATCCTAGTCAGTTCACTCCACTTATTCCTGTTCATTTCACTAACCCCATCTTTTTTTCACAAGCATCACACTATGCACCACCGCATGTTCCTGGTTCATCTATTCTCGTAGGTACATTTTTTGGGGCACCGATGTCCCTTGCATTCTACACCCCTATGTTGATTTTGATGCCATTAGAAATGCCAAGCTAGATGTCGATGCATGTACATTCACCGATGCGGCCACTGATCTAGTCATTGATACCAATTTTGATGCCCAAGTTAATGCCAACGTATATGAGTTTTGCAACACCATACACTTACGCCCCGATAGTGTCACAAACACTCACTATGTCATTGTTCTATCGAGGTGGGTCATCAGTGCAACCATCTTCTACTAGATTGGAGGATACACGATGGAAGGTTAGGACAACACCGCACTCAAGAACGGAGGAAATTGATAGAGACGAAGTGTAATATCCCGAATTAGGGCCTAATCGAAATAGTGGTTTCGTGACCACAAATCCGAGGTAGAAATAATTATTTTATAATTATTTTGATGTTTATGATATGATTTTATGATGGTGTGAAAATTTCGTGAAGAAATTCTAAGCGTAAAGTGCTTAATTTGAAATTAGGGACTAAATGGAATAAGTTGCAAAACTTGCATTCTAGAAGTTTCTAGTATGAAATTGCTTTGGAATATTAATTAGGAGGTCTTAAATAGCAATTTGACCAATTTTAAGTTCATGGACAAAATTTGGACATGGATGGAATTTTTGAAAGTTTAGTAAGGAGGGGCATTTTGGTCTTTTGGATATTAACATGAAATAAAAAGGGAAAAATAACACAAAATTGGTCATCTTCTTCATTACCACGAAATTTCAAGGGTTCTCCATAGCTAGGGTTTGTTTCAAGCTCCCAAGCTTCATAGTAAGTGATTCCAAGCCCCGTTTTTAATGTTCTTTACGTTTTCGTAGTCCCGGTAACTCGATAAAGCTTATGTTAGCAATAATTTAAGTTAGGGTTCATATTTGGAAAAATACCCATAGGTGAAATTTGTGTATTTTGATGTTTTATGATAGAATATGAGGTTTTAAATTATGTTAAACAACTTGTGCTACTCGGTTTTAAGTAAAAACGAGTAAAACGGCTTAATCGGTAAAAGTACATATTGTTCATAAGTATGTGTTTTAGTGGGAATTTGAGCTTGCTAATGGTAAATAAATGATCAGCATGTCCTAAAACATAAGAATTTGTGATAAAATTTAATTTCCGAACTTTGGGGCAAAAGTGTAAATTTGCAAAAGTTTAGGGGCAAAATTATAATTTTGTCAAAATTTGAATTTAGGACTATTTTGATAATGAGAGTATTAAATAATCTAAATGTGTTATTTTAGATCAAGAAAGACGTGGAATGAACCTTGATCGAGGAAAAGAAAAGATTTTGGACTAAATTGCAAAATTGCTATATTTTGTACCGAGGTAAGTTCATGTGTAAATAATGTAACATAATTGCTATTTTGAGTGATTTAATGCTATTTATATGATATGATACTTGTTATTATGAATATTATGCTTTGTGAAATATTATGTATTGGTATGAAAAGTATGCGATTAAATTGATAAGTATGAGATGCAAGCAACGTATTGGTTTCGATATTCCGAGGAGAACGACGGGGAAATGTGTGATTGAGGAAAATCCCGTTTGAACCTTGGGAATAGATTAGGATACAAGTGACGTGTCACTAGGATGGTTGGGCATCCGAACTCGTTGAGTTGAGTCCGAGTTCACTTATGGATGCAAATGTCCGAACTCGTTGAGTTGAGTCCGAGTTCATGAGATGTAACTAGGCATCCGAGCTCGTTGAGTTGAGTCTGAGTTCACTTATGGATGCGAATGCCCGAGCTCGTTGAGTTGAGTCCGAGTTCGCTTATGGGCGGGTTACATGATTGATTGATTACATATGTGGCACTTATGTGCAAATGATCCGTGTATCCGAGTTATATTCCGATGTGTTCAACGGGTAAAATTCTAGCGGAATGGAAGAATACTCAAGATGAAAATGATATTTTGGTAAGTGTTGTGAAATGGACAATTTGGACAGGTATGTACTTAACCCTCGGGTTGAAACTTGATATAACAGAAATAAGGTGGTAAGATGATACACGATAGCTAGAAATGTGGTTTGTATCTTGGTGATATCATGCTATTGTTGTTGATATAATTGCTTTGTTATGTTACTTATTATTTGCATGTGAACTTACTAAGTATTTATGCTTACTCCCTCCTTTTCATTCATTGTAGTTTTTAGCGAGCCAACTTGGATATCGGGAAGGTCGAAGAAACGCTCACACTATCCGAGGAAGAATTGGTATATTGGTTTGTATGTTTTGATGCATGGCATGTATAGCAATATACTTGTTTTGTGTAAATAATCTTGTGATATGGTTGTGGTTTGGTTGAGAAAATGCTTGATAATGCTTAGTAATTGGTATGGCTAGCCTAGATAATGTTGGATGCCTTGTGAGTTTAATATGTTATATAGTTCATGAGAATTCATAAAAAGATGAAACTTGCCATAAAACAGAACACTACAGCAACAATGACGTGAGTTTGAAAAATCACCAAAAATAGTAGAAAACGAATTAGGTGAAGAATTAACTATGAAATTGAAGCTTATTGTGTCTACTTTCAAATGGAAAAAGCGAAATATGTAAAGGAGTTATATGTTATAAGATATTTGAGTTTTAGTGAAACAGGGCCAGAGCAATTTCTGGATCCCCTGTTCCAACTTTGAAAATTCACTATAAATTGTAAAAAAATAATTAGGAGGTGTAATTTATATGCTCAGGATCCTTATTGAATCTAATTTTAAGATAAATAAACGGTATAGTTATATAAATTTTGTACATGGAGAAAAGTGGTTCGTAGTAAGTAGAGGTCAGTGCAGTCAAGTCCTGAAATAGGGGTAACTTTAACTAATAAACTGTACTAATTGGCCCAACCAAAAATTTTAGAAAAAAATTAGTAGATAGATATGTGAGTCTAGATTCAGGTAAAATTTACGGATCTTGATTTCGAGTTTTGTAACTCGAGATATGATTTTTTTAGCGACCATGATGCAAAAAAAACTGCTTATTCCGAAAGTCAAAATAAATGATGTAAAGTTGTTTAAATGATAAATTATGTTCGGTAACACCTCAAGCTCGACTCCGGCAACGGTCTCGGGCGTGGGGGTGTTACACGAAGAACGGAGGAAATCGATAGAGACGAAGACAAAGACAAACATGATGACAAAAACAAAGCCGAGAGTGGAGACAAAGATGAAGGTGAGGACGATGGTGGAGGCGAAGATGAACAGGAGGGTGGGCATGAAGCAGAAGAAGATGGGGACAATAGCAGCGATCCAATTTCTTAGTCTGTGAAAATAGTTATGGATAAAAATCCTCTTCACTACCATCAGCCTCTGCCCTGCGGCACAAAACCTGATGACGCTGATGATGTATTTTTTTATTTATCTATTGCAATGTAAATATATATGACATCAATAAAGAAACCATAAATTTTCATTACAACTCATAAATTTTCATATGCCCTATATCAGGGATTTGCATCTAAAGCATTGTTTGAGTCGTCATCGTTAGACCCACAAGGATTTGGCTTCGTTGGAACTGGCTTTATTTTAGAAAATAGTGTACTTTCAAACCATTCACACCGCACTGTTGTATTGAACTAGGGTCTGACTCCACCCCGTCAACTGCATTCACTGCCATATTCTTCCTCGACCACAATTTCTTCCTCATCTATGCCTTCATTGTCACTTTTAAGTAGTGGGTTCTATGTACCATCGTCGGTCCCCATTGAAAGGAGTAAGTCATCATTCTCTTGTAACCCATATACCCGCCAAATTCTACACTAATTTGGTGTCCAGTGTACGTCGATGCCCCACTAGTATAAGTGCTTCCGCCACATGACATCAACCCATACCAAAGTTGAAATCAAACGCACTGATTGAATGTCGAGCTTGAGTACTAGGATTCGAGTTATACTCATACCTCGACTGGTACTGGCCATCGAAGTTTAGATCTGTGCTAGAGACAGGTGAGTGTTTACCCATAGATGCTTCGAGGACATCGTAATAGGAGCTTCGTAACAAGAAGTGAACCCATTGCACAATCATGTAATAGGACTTTCTATTTCAAAGTTGATTCCAACATTAGCTGCAATAGTGGTCGATGATGGGTCAAATCCATCAGCCTCGGCACACTCGATGTATAACTTCATTACATCATTTATGCTTGAAACGTGCAATGGTATGACTACCTCGAGCTGGAGCTCACCATTCACATTAAATAGGTGATACCTATAGGGGTCAATGAAAGTAAAATATCTAGACTGCAACCTCAAAATTCTTCCCTAAGTCGATCCCATGACTTTCCTCTTGATTCTAGCTTATAGCTCACATAATTAAATGGTAAGATTGAACGCAAATTCCATGGACTGGGCTCCTAAAAATACTACCCTAACTTCTGTATTACAGATTTGACAATCATAGTAAATAATAGATTTCACCCGTCGACTCATTTCAATATCAGTCACGAATTGGATGAACAAATCAAAAAAATAACTAAAGGGTTGTCCAAAGAAGTACACATGACTATCGCAACTCAACTATTCGATGTTTGATATTAATTTACTGCGTGTCTAAGTTATGAAAATTACGTCCTTTTAATAGGAAAATAAAACAATGAGAGAGGGAATACCTGCTATGAATTACGTTTATGAATACACGTATTCGTCGAACAATAATCATCAAATGCAAAGTATTTGTCAAAAACACCTTCTAGAGGTCATATAATTTCATCAAAACCATGCTCCCTAGGGTATTCTGCCTCATAACGTGCTTCAATTATACAAAAAGATTCTTTGGGTCTCAAACTTTTAACTTTCAGTAAAAGAAAAAATGTTTGAAAAAGCATGCCCACGTAGCCGTGCTTTCTTATTGACATGGCAGGAAAGTGACCCTAACTGATCGAGCTTTCCATTGTATATGTGGAAAGCGTGACCAACTAGACATGCTTTTCTGCCATGTCCGCAGGGAAGCATAGCCAAATGGGCATGCTTTCTCTATCATTTTTCTTCTACTGGATGTTAAAAGTACCTGCCCCGTCCTATTTTACAACCAATTTTAAGCATGTTTTGAATATATTCGTTAAAAATGCTAGTCCTGTGGAGCATTTTTGACCTCAGGAAATTTCTACTTTCCAATCCAACCTTTCTCCAATGCTTATAAATGAGGTCTTCCACTCCATGCTTCATCGTCCTTCAAACATCTTATCCTATCATCCCTCCTCTATAAAACATTTCTCAGTGTTAAAAGTTTCAGTCGCTAAAAAGATTTGGTTCATGTTTGAGGTATTCTTGAGTCGTTGGTGATGCGATATCGCCCCGAGCTGCACACATTTCATATATCATACCGAGATCGGAGCATTACCTCCAAAGCCTATCCTAGAGAAGTTAGGTTTTGGGGTGATTTCACTTTGTACGGTTACGGGTGGAAGTCTACGTGGAGGTCTCAATTGAAGACCGTTATGCAGTCATGGATCAAGGTATAATAAGGGAGCCAGATGACAGTCGTTATATGGCCATGAGCTCAAATTTTTTGGATACCCGAAAGTGTTACCTTATAACTACCATACAAAAGTTTGAGGGCATAATCATATGGAAAAATTGTAGGGTTTTCCATTATGATCAGCGTAATTTTTTCCTCCATTTCTAGGAAAATAGTACCTTTAACCTTCCTTCTAATCCAAAGGCCGACACTGTCGTGGATGCAGAAGGACTCTTAGACGGGGAATGGTTGTTGCAGAGTAGTAAAGGTGACACTCCTTTCAAGGTGACAACAATTTCCGTTATTGAACTATCCATTAATAACTACAACTTTTGTAGCGTTGACCTGAGTTTGACCTCTACTGTACTGGAACATTCGCTCTATGCCTGAGAACCCTTTTATGTCCACCTCGGTATTGGCCTTCAAATAATAATAAAAGGTTAAAAATACTGGCTGCTTCGAAATAGAGAAAAAAAATTATGTTGATTATAATGAAAATCCCTTCGTTTTTCCCTATGATTATGGATTCAATCTTATGTATGGTATATATAAGACATCATTTGCGGGTATCTAAAAAGATTAAACTCATGACTGCGTAACGACTATCAACTGGAACCTGATTATACTCGAACCCATGACCACATCACGGCCACCGACTGGACCTTTACCCAGACTTCGACCCCTAATTGTATCAAGCACTATCACTTCGAAACTTGATTTCCCTAGGATGGGTTTCTAAGGTAATGGTCCTATCCAGCCATAATATTTGAAATGTATATGTTTTGAGACATACGTTATCACATTCCCGACCCCTCAAAACTACCTATGAACTTCTGCAGCTTCAGCCGAAAACCTTAAACCCTTTTAAAAAACCATCAACTCTAACCTCTAAAACCCTAAACCTAAAAAAATTAAAACCCCTAACCTTGGGAGAAAGAAATGGAAAGGGCACCCAGTTGGACGTGCTTTTCATTTCTCTCTCCAAAAATAACCTATTTTCATAATTTTTGAAAAACACATACGAACCACTAATTAAAAAAGTTGGCATATTTGGCTAATTTAGCCCTCTCTCCCACGTGTTCTTTTTATTCATTTATTTAATTTTTAATTTTCTATTTTTCATTTTCTATCACCTATTACTTTTTCTTTCCCATTCTTTTTTTCTTCTAATCAAACCACACGTGTCGACTCTTTTGTCCAAGTTCCATCATCGATGTTTGGTCTCTAATCGACGTAAATCCATCGTCGATCATCTACTCTTCTCCCATCTTTCTCTTTATTACTTTTTTTTTTCAAAACCAGTAATCATTTTCTTTAAGATTCCACCGCCCTGCTCTTTGTTGGAGCTGTAGCCGTCGCCCTCGCTTCTTTGATCTCCAAATTCGTAGAATGCTCTTTATTTTTCTTTATTTTTCATTCTTTTCGACACTTTTTTTCACTATTTTTTGAGTTTTTTTCTTTTTTTGTTGATATTTGTTGAAGACTTGAGTTATGGTTGAAGGGTAATTTGGGTGTTTGAGAAGATGATGGCAGTTGGTATAGGAGTTCGATTAGGGTGGTTATTCCTAAGCTAAATTAAGAAATTTGAATGATATTGAAGGAATGTTATCATGAAAATCTAATTGATTTCCAACTTACTCGCCCAATTTGATCCCTTCTTCATTGATCTTATTGATCACATGGTTGGAATGCATTTCTAATTTTTATTCCTTTCATTATTTTTAGAATTTCAACTTAAATCACAATAGTTGTTTTTATTTGTAAAAAGCCTAGTAGTGAGATCTGATAAGAGTGATTACTCATAACGGTGCTTTGGCAACACCAAACTTTAAATAGGGTAAATTGCTTCATAAATCCTCTTTGTTTATTATTGTCTTTTATTCCTCTTCAACACCAAAAATAGAGAGGTCTCTTACCAATTAGCCAAAAAAGTTTTAGAAAAATCTTATTATCTATAAATTATAATTATTAGTTAAATTTATAGTTTCCAAATATAATGTGAGCGAAAAAAAAACTACAATCAATACCATTAACCATTATGTCAAACATAATTTAAAAAAAATATTTTTCAAAAAATAAATAAAAATTATTTCTAGTTGGAATAGGCTTTTTTACAAAAATACTTTTTGGTAGAATTTTTTTTTGACTAATTGGTAAGAGGCCTCTCTATTTTTGGTGTTGAAGGGGAATAAAAGAAAATAATTAAAAAAGAGGGTTTATGAAATAATTTATCATATTTAAAGTTTGGTGCCACAACACTGTTAGCAGCACTCTAAAAGCTTTTTTCAGTAGTCAATACAAATGGAAAATCTACATATCAGGTCATTTAATATTTTAGGTCATCACATTTCAATCTAATTTCGTCAATATGTCAAACAGCACCAATAGAACACTGTAGCAAACGTACTATTCTGGTAAATAATTTTATGGGCATACTATTTGAGTTAACTATTTTTTGTATTATTGGGGTAAAAAGCCTAAAAAAATAGAGATAATAGAAAATGAAGAAAAATAAATAAATAACACGTGGGAGGGAGGGGGAATAAATGGGAAAGAAAATGGGACACAAAATAAAAAGAAATTAATATATATGTTACAAATATATAAATGTGGTTGTCCATATTTTAACCCCTTTATTTATGAGATAAAACCCCTTATTTATTATGAAACTAAATATACAACTTGTTTAATGTATGTATTAATGGAACACTTAAGTAAACTTCATTTATTTGTGTTGCATTGAATGACAATAACTTACAAATAGAACCCTTGTGTAAGTGAAAATAAGATACAAGAAAATTCTCTGCTGATTTAATCTATTATTTACTTTTTAGTGTTCTTTTATTTAGTTATTTTATAGCATGTTATTAGCACGAGCCTTTACAAGTTCATAGTGAAGTTCACGTCATTGTGGCTATACATAACTTGCTCGTAAAGTTCCTATTGAACTATATATAGTATACATATTTTCATCATTGTTTTAATTTGTTCATCATATTTTTATACAAAGAGAAATTAAAAGCATACAAATCAAAATTTTTTTCTAAACTATTTTGGTTTATTCACCATTTTTTTAAAGGTTACTAAAAGAAATTTTTATTATTTCAATTTGTTTTAAATTATTATTTTGACTATTTTTCTCCATGTCAATATTTGATATGCATATTATTATTATGCAAATTTTATATAAATAATAGGATTGTTTTACTATTGAGAATGTTTATTATAATGATCTTTTTCAAAGTGATAGTTCTTTTTATCGACGATTAAAATTACCTTCTATGATTTCTAAGATCTAATATGGCAAGATGCAAAATTTTTACATGAAGTTTTTTTCATTTAATATTTAATATTTGATTTTTTTAGTTAATTCATGACCAACTATAATTATTTTGATTAACTTATTTTATTTTTATGATCTTACATGAATAGTGAAAGATTTAATATCGGTATGGATTTTGATTCGGTCCTCTTGACATTGGGGTGTCTTAGTGTCATATAATTTATTTTGAAATAAAAGTTTTCTGTCGATGAATTTTTTTAATTTGCTTACTTTTTGATAAAATTATCAAGACTCAACGTTGAACAAGAAAGTTGCTATTAGAACTTTTGTAGAAGAAAATAAATTGAGGTAAATTTCACTTATCACGTTACATGCTTATATGTATCTGTATTATTGTTCATAAAAAAATTATTTTTTTTCTTAATCTATGCTATTTGATAATTACTTGGTAATTATCTCTGAATGGTGATAGATTAAATTTAATATTATAAATTGATATATTTTTAATCATGATTCATAATATTATCAGTCATTTTTATTAATCAAGGCCTAAGGTTCATCATAAAATGTGACCTTGCATTGATTCTTAGTCATCATCAAAATAGTTGTTTTATATGTTTATTTGATAGTTTCAATTTATATATATATATATATATATATATAAGTTTTCTAAATTCTAAATATTATATGTAACAGCCCGTTTTTCAGTAGTGTCAGAAATAGTGGTTTTATGGCCACAAATTCGACAAGTGAGCCCATAAATATTATTATTTAATATTTATGAGTCAGTTATAGTATTAAAATGAATTTTGAATTGGAAAATTATGCTATTTGAATGAATAATTAAGTTCAAGTGGTAAGATCCTAAGGTCAAGTGGTTTTAGAAAATGAGGCATTGAGACCTCATTTCTATAAACCTAGCCGTAAATATTTCAAAATATTTACGGAGTATTATTAAGGTTGTATTAAAGTTTCGTTAAGAAATTTTAATGTTTAGATAGTTAATTAATTAAAAAACTAAATTGTAAAGTATGTAAAATTTGATCACTATTAGATTTGAATGATTAAATAGTTTAATAAATATAAGTAGAAGGATTAATATGGTAAATTAACAATTCTTCGGATAGTGGGACGGTTTGAGCCTTAATTTCTTTTAATTTTATATGTTATTTTATTATTAAAATAAAAATAATAATGTTTAAAATATGAAACAAAGTCCATCTTCCTAAATTAGTTTCTTTTTCTTCGACCGAAAGCCATGATTGGGAGCCTAAAGCTTCGGTCATACTATGGTTGATGCATGTAAATCCGTTTTTAACTTATTTTTCGTAACTTTTTATATTTTTGATATCGTTGCAACTAGGTCTAGCTAGCTCGTACCTTCGTTTGTGAAACTATTAAAGATATTAAATGTTGCTATTGATGAACCTTTGTGATTTTAGATTTTAAATGATAAATTCGAGGTATTAGTTGTTATTTATAAGTATTTTTGATGAATTTAATGATTAAGGATTAAATTGTTGAAATAGAAAATTTTAATATAAATTGTGTGAAATGAGGAAAAATATGGGCTGTTATAAGATTAAAGGAAAATCAGCTAACATGAATTTCAGCTAAAAATGGTAATTTTGCATGTTTTGGGCTTAGGGACTAAATTGAATAAAAATAAAATGTTAAGGGTAATTTTGTAAAAATGTAAAAAGGACTTAATTGCATAAAATAAGTTAGTTTTGCTGTCTAAATTAATGAATTGAATGAAATTATTAATTTAGATCAAGAACGAGTGGAAATCGAGGAGAAGAGAAAATTTCCAAATAGCCCTTATACTTAGTCATTGCTGCAATTTAGCCAGGTAAGTTTGTATGAACTGTTATTATACTAATGTTATATAAACTGAATGTTTGTTATGTCATATTAATGTAATTGAATTAGTTCTCAAATACACGAATGCTATAATGAATTGATAGACGTTGAGTTCTAGTTGAACCTTAGGAATTTGTAGGATACAAATGACATGTCATTAGGGATTTCATGTCTTAGGTGCTAGTCTTGAATGTCCTACCGATGGATGAAGTCCTGCATTTGTTGTGGATACTCCACAGCTCATGTGAATAGCATCGTGTAACTTACATTCTGACCCACAGCTTGTGTGAGCAACGATGTAAAGAAAATTTTACAGTTATTTGTTAAGCACACTTCATGTGAACTTTCCCGAGTGTTCGAAGATATTCTAAATATTTCAACGGGTAATGTAAAGGATTGAAAAGGTAAGTTTCCAAATGGAAATATGCTTTATGTTAATGAAAAGGTTGTATGAATTAAATGATGAATTTTATCAAGAAATGGTTACATGTGGTTAATCCCAAAAGAATTATGCATAAATGCACTAACTTGTGTATTGATGATGATGTTTAGGTTTGTGCCAAGCTTGTGGTTATGGTGGATTTTTATGGTTATGCTTTGTATTATGCAAATAAAATGGGTAAGAAAAAGGAAAGAAAGGGTAAGTTCATAATTGGATATAATATGATGATATAAAAGGATTGGTGAGTGAAATGATGTACTTATATGTGAGAAATTTGCTTATATTATGGATGAATTTACCTATATCATGGATAAATACACTAACTCATGAATTGATAGTGTTGTTTAGGCTTATGCTAAGCATTTGGAATGGGATGGAAAGTAAGTAAATAGGATGATTCATAATCTTATGAAAAGGTTGATGATTGTGTAATGTCTTATAAAATCCTAATGTTATGAATGAAAAATATATATGATATTTATGGACTTACTCATTTGTGAGTTGAAGGTTATATAGTTTTATAAGTTTTATGGCATTGGTATAGGTTTATAATTATCTTATATAGTTCATTATTGAAATGGAATATTATGTTTAAATTTTATACGGGCTTACAAACATTTTTTGCTTCTGTAGTTATTTTTCCTTTACTTTACAAATTATCGAAAGCTCGACCAATTGGAAGTTCGTCAGAGATCTATCACACTATCCATTGGACAATTCGGTAGTTGTTGTGTAACACCTCAAACCCAGCCTAGAAGTCTAAACCGAATCCAGGATGCTACATTGATCACCGAAGTGATTGTAGGAGAAATTTACAAAACAAGTCAATCTTATTTTCATTTTCGAAACCATTTAAATGTTTACGGGCCAAAACATGTAATTACCTAAAATTTTGTCGGTAAAAATTACAGTTAAGATCATCTTAAAACCCAAAATAAAAATTTCTAAATAAAAGTTTAAAGCGAAAATGGTGCCACAGTATAATTAAGCCTTACAGTTCAAAAGCTATACACCAATTAAAATCTAAAAATAAAAGCTGATAAATTACTTCCACCGAGACTGCCCGAGACCTTCGCATACTGAGTCCAACATCAGAATTCATAAAGGTACCTGAAAGGGAAAAATAGAGGAAGAGTTGAGCTACACAAGCTCAATGTGAGATCAAACCTACTATCTACAAAATTAAAAATGGAAAGCCAAAAAGCAGTTCAGAAGCGGAACATACTTACAGAGCTAAACAGAACCAGTTGGTACATTCAAAACGGACGTACCGGCAAATACCAATATTTAGAGCATATTAAAAATACACTCAGACACACAGTCGCATGTACCATTGAGTCACAATAACAATAATTCTCCATTAATCACACAGTTACAATAACTATTCAATCGGGCAGTTACAATCAGAGTTTACAAAATTCACACAGTCATAAGTGCTTTTCAGTCGAACAAAATAAACAGACAGTCTAACACGTAGAACAACCTACAGATGCATATGAATGTAGTTGAATTATAGAACCCACCCATCCAGCCAACATACCTCTCTGTCCCCCGATCACACTACATAAGAGCTATTAAGCTCATCCAACCAATCACACCATATAAGACCTCGAGAAGCCCATCCAACCCTACACACCATATGATGTTATCCCGGGTTGCCTAGAAACGATGACTAACAGAATTGTCCACAACCCTTAGGGTATGGGGATTGCCCACAACCCTATGGGTATTGGGGCTAACAATAAGCAAATAAATTATCAAATCATATACTACGCAGCAAAGCTAGTGTATAAGTTGTACAGTGCCATGCGGTAAACTGCAGTACAGACATGCAATATGAACTATCAGATCAGATAGTGATGATGCGCAGTGAAGTTGACGTATATGTGGTACAGTGCAATGTAGTAAACTGCTATACTGGTAAAATAATAATCCACGACCCTCAGGGTATTGGGACTGCCCACGACCCTCTAGGTATTGAGGCTAACAATAAGCAGTTAGATTGCCAATTTAGTTAAGATTCAGTCTCCCTTCTCTTCAGAACCCCACCCAAAATAACTTTATGCAAATGTATGTATGCAGATAGATGTATCAAATCAGAATACTGATTTCAGACAGTCATTCAGAGACAGACACTCCCATTCAATCAATCAAAATCAGAATTGTGTACATTCATTTACTCAGTTTCAATATCAGACATGCCACGCAACCAATCACTAGTAACACATAAATCAAGTCTAAAGTAGAGTCGTAAATACCCTCACTAAAGCTTAGCCGAGGGTTGAAACGCACAAAGTCACAATTACACTTAAATTTGACCTAAAACCAACATTTGGCGAGATAGGGCCACATGTCCGTGTACTCTGACCATGTGGAGAGAGGCACACAACCTTGTGACAGGGGCACACGCTCGTATGAAGTAGGGACACGACCGTGTGAACAGGCCGTGTAACTTATTTCCCAATTGCTAAAAGAGTGCAAGGAAGACACGACCATGTGAGGGTCTCACACGCCCATGTGCTCATCAGACACAGTCGTGTGTTCTGAAACACATGCCCGTTTGGAATCCTTAAATCCCTAAATCAACCACATGGCCGTGTGGCCAGGCCTTGTGACTCCAAATCCCAGAATTTCTAATTCCCAAATACACACGCCCGTGTGCTCAGGGGACAAGGCCATGTGACAATCGACAATTTTCCCCAAATCGGCCACAGACGGTGTGGCCAAGCCGCGTGTCACCCAAAATTCGCTCGAAACACTAATTCCCAAAATCACAAAGCCGTGTGACTTGGCACACGCCCATGTGGCCGTCGGGGTAGTCACAAAACCACCCTAAAACAACCCCGAGAAATGTGCTTTCAGCCACAAAACACTTCCCAATCCTTGTTAGATTGAAAACATACAAAACCATAAACATTCTAGGCATAAATTAACGAAATCAAATCTAAAATAGACTTTTCGCAAAGTCGAAAAGAAAACGTAAATAAAATAGAGAAATGTTTGAATCCCACACCTGATTTGCAAAAGAAAACGACGACGAAGCAGCGAAATTCTAAAATCCGCAAGTAGAATCGTTTTTCCCAAAGGAAAAAGAAAAGTGACAGAGGAGAAGAAAAAGAAAACGTTCCAGGAAAAATAAAAATAAAAATAGAAAATAAAGAAATTTCCAATAGTAATTAAAGTAATAATAATAAAAATAACATAAATAACAATAAATATTTACCTAATATAACAAAATATAAAATCTCACCAAAAAACACACACCAAGACTCGAACCTAGATCCTCAAGATACACTAACACTCACTCAACCACTAGACCAGCAAGCCCATTCTGACACTAAAATGCACAACTTAACTCATGTGTGCCACCTCCTTACTGTCCCTATTCTCAAAACCCAAAATTTCTAAACCCCAGAATTTAGGGTGTTATATGTTGAGTATTTTGGCTAAGGTTTATAATGGCATGATATTAGATCTGTAATGGTATTAAGATGTATGTGTTAATTATGTCTTAACATGTTTAAGCTTCGGAAAGTTATGTTGATTTGATTCACTTTGATGTCTAACTAAATTGTGATGTTTTGGTAACTGCATAGTGTTTGATAATAAAGTTCTCTTGGCATGTTAGTGATAGCTTGGAAATGGAAATTGAGTAGGTTTGTGCCTTGATGTTTGTGTAGAGGTGGACTTATAATGATGTTTAGATAAATGTTTAATGGATGGTTTGGTACGTATAATTTGTGCAAGTTGTCTTGGTTGGTACCATTTGGTACCTTGGTGGATTGTATCATTATGGTTAACTTGAGATGCATGATTTGAAAGGCTCAAATGGTATGTTTGTGATGAAGTGTTATTGGTCATATTTGTGGCATGATTTGTTAAAATTTTAATAATGTTTGATAATGAAAATGTGATCAAATATGCATGTATAAGTAAGATTTGATGTTTGCTCTTGTGAGGTGCCTTGAATGGCATGTTGGTTGATTGATTTAAGGCTATTGAATTGGTCATTATTTGTATGTTTTGATAGGGTTTTGGTGCTTTGAATATGTGCACAAAAGACCTATAGGTTCATGCATGAAGTGGTTTTATTACATGCAAGTTAGGTTGTTACACGACCTGATACACAAGCGTGTGACTCAACCATGTGTGACACACGACCATATGTCCCTTGTAGGTTTTATTGCATGCAAGTTAGGCTGTTACATGGCCTAGCACATGGCCTGGCACACAGGCGTATGGAGCTATTTTGAATGTTACACGGCCTGAGACAGAGGCGTGTGTCTCAGCCACGTGAGGCACACGGCCTGGCCCCATGACCGTGTGACCCCTGTAGTAAAAAATTTTTCTAACTTTTTCCTATACTTTTCAAATGTTTCCAATTTAGTTTTGAATTTTTTCTAATATATTTCTAGGGTCTTAAGGGCTCGATTAAGGGACATTATGTATGTGATTGAATGTAATTAGATTATGTTGGAAATGATTGATGAAATGAATGTTTTAATGTTTTGTTTGTATGGTAATGCTTCGTAACCCTATTCTGGTGACGAATACGGGTTAGGGGTGTTACATCATATGTTTTTGCACTTTGATATTGTTTAAAATTCTCTTAATCAATAATGATTAAAGTTATTACGTATATTAATAAAATTAAGATTCTTTCACACCAAACAATCAAATATTGTTTCACATCAAACGTGTTTATTTAAAGTCATTTTAGTGAAAAAATTTGAAGAATGTCTAAATTTATTTTTGAGTTGATTTTAATATAGAATTTCAAGTATAGTTGCTATCATTTTTAATTCTTGAATTATTTTGGCTAGAAACCGTTGTAAAAACTTAAAAATGAGAATTACTATATTAATTTGGCCGTTGACATTTCTATGGACATTATTTGTATTAACCGATAGTTGTTTGATAAGAAGCATAAAAAAGGGTTGTGTGGTTTGATTTTTTTGTAAATGCCTTGTATTTTTCCTACTATACAACCCTAATAAACTTGTTACTTTTGTAGAGATGTTAAAGGTAGTTAGTATACTTTATATTATTCCATCTGTTAATTATTTAGAGAAATGATATGAATAATTATAAATTGAAAGGTTTTAGTGAACATGAAATGTATTATTTTGAAGTAAATTTCATACATGTCTACAATGGTTTATGAATTTTTTGCTAGCACTAGCATTATATTAGGTTTGATATTTTAAATGTCAGTTTTATCCATACACTTGATTTACAGTAAACTCCATGCATAAACTGACTATTTCTTTCTAGTTAATTAAATATGCAAAACTCTTGTGAAAAGGGTTTTTAAATTATTCTAAATTGATCTTATGTATTTTTATGGCTAAACAAAATAATGAGTTATTCGTTCCATTGGTTCTACTTTATTCCCTGAAGTGAATGTAGTAATACATAAAAATTATAAAAATGAAACATATTGTCATTATTGATGTTAGAGTTGTGACCCAAATTCCTGTTAAAGAAATAATATAGTGGTAAAACTAGGGGACCTCCGGCCCCCACGGTACGGTATAGGCTGCACAAGTGGAATCCATATAGAAGTACACTTCTTCTATTTAATATTGATTAGAATAAGGTGTTTCAACCTTACTACACTACTTCTACTTAACATTGATTAGAATAAGGTTTTTCAACCTATAAATAGATGTAGTTGAAACTCCTCTTATATCATTTGAATTTCAACATTGGTGAATTTTTTTCTCCTTTGCTCGTGGTTTTTTCCTAAAAGGATTTCCACTTAAAATATGTATGTTCTTCTTTTTCTTTTTTTTTATTTTTCCATCGTTCTCTATTGCCATTACTGACGTTCAATTTTTTCAATTGACAACATAGATGAAAAAAATATGGATGGTTCGAAATGTTGCTACATGTTCATTCTTAGAACATAATTATCAATGATTTATATTAATCAATCATTCCTTGAAGCAGATGATATTTATATAATCTTATTGGTAAAGAATATGATATACACTTACGTTATTACCTGAATTATTTTTTGCACATCCTTGAAGTGAATATTTGCAATAAATATAACAAATTTTATAATCACTTTTGATCATTAAAATCAATTTAGACATTTAAATTTTTTGGCATATTTTCTGAAGTAAATATTGCAAATAATTGCTTGCAAGTTATATTTCTTTTATTGAGTTAATGACATTATGGACTTCACAATAATGTAGACATTTCCAAAAGTAAATGTCACAATATTGCTTATATGTGAATACAAAGTAACAGGAATGTCAATAAAATTATCAATTGTCAAAATTTATATTCACATTATTAGTACAATTGAAAAGCATATTAAAGTAAATCAGAACTTTACTGATACAAATACATTTACTACTTGGTGTGACTAGTTAGACCATTCTGGATCATATATGATGCAAAAATTAATTGAGAATTATATGGACACTTATTACAAAACCATAATTAAAGAACTAGAAGTTTCTTTAATTTAAAAAATTCTCATGTGTTGCTTGTTCTCAATGATAATTGGTTATTACAAGCTTACTAGCTAAATTTGAGATATAATTTCTAAAATGAATATGGGTCCATTCATCCACCATATGGATGATTTTGGTATTATATAATTTTGGTAGATGCATCTACAAAATAATCACATATGTTATCAACTTGCAACCTATCGTTTGTGAGATTGCTTGTTTAAATGATTAAAATTTCATATTATGCAATTAAAACAATTCATCTTGTTAATGCTAGTGAGTTTACGTCCCAAACTTTCAATAATTATTGTATGCTGATTAGGATAAAAGTTGAACATCCTGTAACTCATGTTCACTCCTAAAACAATTTAGTTGAATCGTTTATCAAATGCCTCCAACTAATAGCTAAACCATTACTTATGAGAACAAAGCTTCCTATTTCAAAATTAGATTGTGTTGATTTATATGTTGTACATATCAAGTCAATAAATTACAAATACTCCCCATTACAATTGGCTTTTGGCTAGGAGCTAAATATTTCCCATCTTAGAATTTTTGGATGTTTGATATTTGTTCTAATTGTTCCACTACAACGCACAAAGATGAGTCCTTAAAGGAGGTTGGGAATATATGTTGGTTATGAATCTCCTTCTATAATTAAGTATGCTAGACCATTAATTGGAGATTTATTTAGTGCACGATTTGTTGATTGTCACTTTGATGAAACAACATCCACAATATGAGGGGGAGAGAATAAAAAGTTGAATGAATAAAGTACTTGAAATGAATTCTCATTGTCTAAGATCCTCATACAAAGCAATGTGAACTAGAAGTTCAATAGATAATTCATTTTACAAATCAACTGCCAGATTCATTTACTAACCTAAAGAGAATTACAACATCTCATGACTAGTTAAAAATGCTCCAATACGAATCGATGTCTCAATAGAGCAAATTGTTAATACAAAAGAAGGTAATTAATGCTTGAAGTATAGAAAACCAGTTTATTCCAAAGATAGAAATCCCCATAAAAGGAAAGGAGTAAACATTCAAAATAATCATATAGTGGAGCTGGGGGTTCCTGAAGAGACCCATGACATAACTAATTATAAAACTCAAGAAGAGATTGAGGTACCTGAAAGTGAAAGTGAAAATGATAAAAATAAAAGAGATCTCAATAAGTTATGTCAATACGAGAAAAAGATGAAACTAAAAAAATATAGTTGTCAACAACAATTTTGCTTATAATATTTCTGTTGAAATAGCAAAAGAAAATGAGGATCTTGAGCCTCTATTAAGGAATGTAGAAATAGAAAAGATTGGAAAAAATGGAAAGACACAATTTAAGCAAAATTGAATTTACTTTCTAAACATGAGGTTTTTGGGCCTGTAGTCCAAACACCTAAAGATGTAAAAATAATAGCATATAAATGGGTATTTGTGCGAAAATAAAATGAGAAAAATGAAGTTGTAAAATATAAAGCACATTTTATAGCATAAGGATTTTTGCAAAGCCCCAACATTGATTACGAAAAGACATATTCTCCTATGGAGGAAGTAATCACGTTTAGATACCTTATTAGTCTAACAGTACGTGACAAACTTGACATGTGTCTAATGGATGTTGTTATAGCCTATTTGTATGATACACTTGATAATGAAATTTATATGAAAATCCCTGAAGGATTTAAAATCTCAAAAAGATAAAGAGTTTCTCAAGAAAATTGCTCGATTAGATTAAAAAAAGTTTATATGGTTAAAATAATCTAGACATATGTGGTACAATCGTCTTAGTGAATATTTATTAAACAAGTCTGGATTAGACTTTGTGATAATTGCTATTTATGTTGATGATCTAAATATTATTGGAACTCCTGAAGAGATTCAAAATGCTATAAATTATTTAAAGAAAGAATTTGAGATGAAAGATCTTGGAAAAATAAAGTTTTGTCTTGGCCTGCAGATCGAGCATTTAAAAAAAATAGAATTTATGTTAATTAGTCAACTTGTACGAAAAAAATTTAAAGAAATTTTACATGGATAAAGCATACCCATTGAATACCCTAATGGTTGTACGATCATTAGATGTGAATAAAGATCAATTTCATCCTTGCGAAAATGATGAAGAGTTCCTTAGTCCTGAAGTACCATATCTAAGTGCCATAGGGGCATTAATGTATCTTGAAAACAACATAAGACCTAATATAGCTTTTGTTGTAGACTTATTAGCAATAATTAGTTTTTTTCCAACACGTAGACATTGAAATGGAATTTAACCTGTATTCAGATATTTTAGAAGGACCATTGATATAAGATTATTTTATTCAGATGATTCAAAATCCCTAATAGTTAGTTATGCTGATACTGGATATTTATCAGATCCACATAAACGTCAATCTCAAATAATATATTTATTTACATGTGGAGGTACTTCTATATAATTGTGTCTAATAAAACAGACATTAACTACCGCCTCTTCAAATCATACAAAAATAATTACAATGCATGAGACAAGCCGAGAATGTGTTTGGCTAAGGTTATTGATCCAACATATTCAGAAGATATGTAATTTGCCTTTACAGGAAAAGATGCCAACTATTTTATACGAAGATAATACAACATGTATAGCTCAATTGAAGGGTGGTTACATCAAAGGCATTGCCAACTACAACAGTTGAAAGGCTAGTATACAAGATTGAATGTGTGGACTCAAAAATGTAATGTGATGTTGCCATTATGGGGAGTCTAAAACACACTGTACTTTTTTCCTTTAACCGAGGTTTTGTCCCACTAGATTTTCCTAGTAAAGGTTTTTAACGAGGCAACTTGTAGTAGGAGATTGTGCACTTTTTTCCTTCATTATATTTTTATCCCACAAGGTTTTTCCTAATAAATGTTTTAATAAGGCACAGTTTTCTCTAATGGACATCCAAGGAGGAGTGTTACAAATATATAAATGTGAATGTCCATATTCTAACCCTTTCATTTATGAGAATAAACCCCCTCATTCATTATGAAAGTAAATATGAAGTTGCTTAATGTATGTGTTAAAAGCACTTAAGTAAGCTTTAATTTTTTGTGTTTCATAGAATGACAATGTCTTATAAATAAAACCCTTGTGTGAGTGAAAATAAGATACGAGAAAATTCTTTGTTGATTTGATCTATTATTTAGTTTTTAGTGTTCTTTTATTTGATTATTTTATAACAATATGCATGACATCTAGATAAAATCTTATCAGAGTGATTTCTATCTCATTCTTAACCCTCTATCAATGATAAAAACGTAAAATTAAGTAAAGATATAAGACTATTTTGTAGTTTATTTATAATTAAATTAAAAAAAATACTTTTTAAATTAAAAAATTGATTTAGTTGAAATTTAAAATTAAAATTAACTAATAAAATTAGATTAATTCAAAATTTTAAATTAAAAAAACTGAAATTAAAAATTTATAAATCATAAAATTTCAAAACTAAAATGCAAATTTAAATTTCAGTTCCAAACTGTAAAATGAATTATTTAAATAATAAAAAATATTTTTATTTTCCCTATTTCCGATATCATAGGTATGATATGTATGTTTTCGTGGAGGTCGGTTAATGGTAAGCGAAAAACACGAAGGGCAAAAATGAGGAAAATGATTTTTGAAGCGGACAAACTGAGCTCTCAGGGGAGAAATTTTCGCGGAACTTTGATCGTCAAGAGGAGAGGAGCGATCGAAAGGTGCGATTTTCTCTCACCGATTCCCCTTTTTCATTTTTTTTCTTTTTCCATCTGAAATTGATTTTGTGAAAATGAAAAGAAATGGGAACCTTTTTTTAATTAGATTTGTTAATGATTGTTGGGAATTAATTTGACAGTGTCAAACTATTTTTGTATTTATTCCTGCATTTTATCAACAATCAAACTGAGTTCATTGGCAGTTCATTGGATTAATCGGCTGATTGGATTACTTGTTTCTTTATAGTTCATTCAAATGGGTTATTGTTTCCTTTTTATTCTGAGATTTCACCCTTTACTATCCTTCTCATTTTTGGTTTAATTACTTGTACGTACTTTTACTTTATTATTCTAACTTCTTTTGTAATTAGTGATTTTCAATTTTTGAGTGGGATAATCTATGTGTGCAATAGTTCAGTGGCTTAGACATAATCCATTTTGACTCAACAAAGCTAGTTAATGTTGCTGAGTAATTTGGCCCTAGGATAATGAGATTTTTGCTGCCAAGAACTCTCTCATGATGAAGCATCTATTGAAGTTTTTTTTTTCATGATAATTTGTGTAACTTTCTTCATCACTTGGCACTATTAGCATTTTTTATGAGGTTTTACATGGTTTTGTACGAGATTTGAGTAGCTAGGCTTTTGATACAATTTGGTATCTTGACCTCTGGTGTTTCCTAGTACAACAATACCTAATTTCTCAATTTGTAGTGTTTTCACTAAAACCATTATTTACCTTTCAGCCTCTTTCAGGTTTGGTTCTTACTTTGCCATTCTTATGCTTCCATAAAATAGTAGCAGAAACAAGCCTGATTAATGGTTATTATAATGAATCAGCAATGTCACTCTGTTTTACTTCATAATAGTTTAGATGCTTCATTTTCCATATATTAGTGTCAATAAGTGCTTATGGTAATGTTTTTAATGGATCAGGAGTATTTGGAGCTTGTTGTTGGCACTCAGGGGTTTTCCAGATGAAGTAATTCTGAATATTTTCCATGGTTATTTTGTTTTGTTTCCTTTTGTCCTTTTAGAAGGGGACAGGATGGGATGATTGGTGGCTAACTTTTTTCATTAATTTTTTTTACCATTATTCTATGTAGCATATGATAAGAAACTACTAGTATATTTGAAGCATTTTCTTACTTTTCTGAACAATGTCAAGTTCTTCAGCTTCAATCATTAGCCTTTATTCTCCCTGTTCAGCTTTTATCTAAGCAGTTCTTTAACGCAGGAGCTTTTATTTATTTTATGGTATTTTATCAGTTTTATTTATTGAGTATTAGATATCTTATGCATGGCTAAGATTATCATGTATCTTTAGGGCTTATATCTAAGGCTATAAAAAAATTTATTTGCAAAAAGGCCTAGTAATTTTACTTGCAAGAAGAAAGCCTATATAAATAAGTTGTAGGCTTCAAAACCAATATTAATATTCTTATTATTTTTCTTTGAATTAATTTAAAGGAATTTAAGGGTTTTATTACCCTAAGTTTTCCAGGGTTTCAACTGTTTTCTTACTTGTTTGTTCAGCATTAATTCTTCACATCGCTGTGGTTTTCTCTCATAAACCACATCATTCTTGTTGTGGCTTTCTTTAATATATTGACCTTGCAAATTGTTCAAAATAATTAGTATTCATGAGGTATTTCTTCATGTAAGAAAAGACTCTTAATTAGTAGTAGTTAATAATTTGGTTTAACTGTAGGTGAGCCTGTTGCACCAATGAAAATGGGGTAAATGTGCTCATTTTAGTTATTTATATGATGTGATGAGTGACAGTGCATTATGTGGATGTAGCACTAATGTGGAAGGACTAGTAAACACATCTAGATATAAGCCTGCTATCACTGCCTTGGTTAGGTATGGCTGGAGTCTGGATCTAGTTTCTTGAGTCAAGTATTAACCTTTTGTAGTATGTTCTCATTTTGCATTATATTTATTCATATTTATGTCCCAATTTTGTTTTAATTTGCTTCTGAGGAAAGAATTATGGTTTTATTTTTTCCTTTTCATAGTTACATTTTTCTTAGTTGTGTTTTGGATCTAATTAGTAATAATTCTCTGTTTGGGTAACAGTAGGCGTGTAAGATGGAATGAGGAGAATTTGGTAGAAATTGAAGCAAACAAACCTGTAAGGCAGAAAATAATTGAACCCAAGACACCGTACCATCCCATGATTGATGATGATGATGGTATGCATAGTGTTTACCCTTCTACATAAGTTTAGTATTTCATGCTTAGATACTTGTGTAAGTATTCACAAATTGGTGTTGAACTAGCTTTATTTTTAATTTATTTCTGCTTTGGGTTAGAACTTATTCTGAAAATTGAATTGCATTTTCACATTGCAATCTGGTTCTTGATTTGCAGGGTCTTTGTCTCCTGTAGGGCATGGTTTCAATGATTGTATCGGTGATGCTATGGATGCAGAGGAGTTGCGCTCTGCTTTGAAGGATGTGGCTTCCTCGAGCCAAAAAACAATTGGGCAGTCTAGTGGTTGGACATCTTCTGATGATGATGGTGATCCTATGGAAGAAGGTTTGTTAACTATTGTGGCTAAATAGTCCTTTTCCCTTGGAATATTGAAAATGGTTTTACTATGGTTAAAGTTGATTAATGTTTTTGATGACTTGCTTTATCAGTTTATCTTTCATTAGACTAAAACTCGGCAAAAATCCTTGTCAGATTGAATTGTACAAGGTTTGTTCTAGTAGAAAACCTTTTTTATTGTTAAACACCGAAACCCTTTCTTGTTTTCCTAGTAAAACTAGGGTGTGAGGTTGAGTGTTGAAATGCTCTTTTTGTTGTGTCTGCTGAAAGATTCACAATGTTGAAATTCATAAAAGGGTTATAGCATCTAAACTTCTGCTTTACGTTATAGTTAGGAATTGTCATTTTCTTGTGTCATTTTCTCTTGGTTCCATTCATATATGTATGGTTCTCTTAGTTTTCTTTAGTACTCATTCAATTATTTAGCAAGTAAACAGAAACAAGTAAGATGTACTAAGAATCATATATATATATCTCGTTCTACAGCAATGAAGGTTCAACACTGCTATTTCCCTCCAACATTCCAATCAATATTACCTCTTTAGTTGATAACTCGTTTATGATTTACTATCTTGTTTAATCTGTGGTTGATAGTTTTAAGCCTGGTTTACTGAAACAGATGGGAGTGGTATGAGTTTTAAGGAGCATAGAAAAGCACACTATAATGAGTTTTTGAAGATAAAGGAACTACGACAAAAAGGCTCCTTCCTTGAGGATGAAGGTGATGATGTGGAGGGCGATTCGTCTTCATCATTAAGGTCTAGTGCCAAAGGCAACGAAAAAGAGGAAGGCAGTGCAACTTTGCCTCAAAGATCTTCTGCAGGACCAGCTAATGGATTGTAGAAGTCATCTGTACTATGTCTGAGATGTTCAAGCCGGCACTTTTGACATCCTTTTTGTGGTAGTTTGATGCTATTTTGGTGCCAAAGAAAAAAAAAATATAGGTTATGTATTTTTTTATCCCTTTTTTACTTAAAAATTGTACATCATATTCCCTAGTTTGGCATGTTTGTATTGAGTATTGTGTTACCTCCTAACATTTTTATGTTATTATTTGCTTTGAAGAAAAAGGTATTGTTAACTACAAGCAAAGTATGGGAATCTTTGTTCCATCAATTAAATGAGATTATCCTGTAATATATGCAGTTCACCTATTGTTGCACCAGATTGATAGAAATGTTGCTCATGGTTTAAATGAAGAAATATTTCTCAAGGGATTGTTAATTTTGTGGATGCCTTCTTTAATACTTGGAACAAAATGTTGACTAGGTATACTCAGGATCTGATCGAATTTTCTTAGATTATATAATATGTAATATATATAATATTAATAAAAATAAATAAATCTTAATACATAATGATTTATAATATTTTTATGGCATAATGACTTATCTAGTCTTTTATTTTATTTTTCGCCTATTTTAGCTCATAAATTTACACTGTTTGTCAAATTACTAAAAAATAAATGAAAATATTTAATTAACTTTTTTGATGTTTACTTACAATCCACCTGTATGCCTTATAAACAATTAATTATTTTTTAAAATTAAAAAAATATTTTTGTAATTTTAATGATTTTAATAATTTTTAGAATTTCAAAAATGATCTTTTTCATTTTTTTTGAAAGTTTTAAATTTAAAAAGTTAATTCATTACTGACGTGATATCCATCACATCAACAAAGTTAATAGACGTTAATTTTTCTATTTATTTTGGAACGATTTGACAAATAGTGCAAGTTCAAAAGTTAAGAGAGATGAAAAATTAATTGGAGGGCTAAAATATTTCTTTTATAAAGTTGAAAGACCAAATAAGTCATTATGTCTAAAAATATACACTTATAAATAAAATTAATTATTAACAATTTTATGAAATACAAAATAGAATCCAAAAATTGTGGAGAAGTATTGAACTCAAAATTAGCAACACAGTGAGAAACTATACTTTTGGTCCTAACATTGCTGATTGCTACCATATTAACGTAAGCCTTGACAAATTTTTAAACAGAAGTAGAAAATTTCTCCCCTCACATCATTACTTCAAATATCACCTATTATGCTTTTCGGGAAATCACTTGAAAGTGAATATCATAAGCCCCTTTTTTGTCAAATTCAGAAATTTTGGTTTTATGCTGGATTTATAAATCGAGCCACTACAAAAAATTAAACTAAGAGATTTCTGGGATGAGAACGAGAATAGAAAGGAAAATTATTAAGTAATTTATTAGGAAAGTTAGTAATTAATACATAAGGACTTAGTTGTAAAAATAGCAAGTTAAAGGGATTATATGAGTTATTAATCAAACCCTTAAATGCTATTAATCCATGATCATTATTAAGTTAGTGGATGGTCTTGTTGTAAGCCATAGATTTCCACAATCTACTTGAGTAACCATAGCCATTGGATTTGTTTTATTAGTATAATTAAGTAATAATGTATACAAGGGAAATAAGTTAGATAACGGAGAAAACCATAGTTTCTTTCTCTTTATCACAAGCTTCATATATTGATAAAGTACTGGAACGGTTTGCAATGATCGATGTGAAGTTAGGCGCTTAGTCGATTGTATCGGGCTTTCATCTTTCTTTGGATGATTGTTCTAATATAGCTGAAGAAAGAGAGCATATGAGTAAGGTTCCATATGCTTTGGTAGTTGGAAGACTTAAGTATGCCATGCTTTACACACGTCCAAATATCTATTTGCAGTGGGAATGGTTAGTCGATATCAAACGAATCCTGGTTTTAGGCATTGACAAGCTGTAAAGCATATATTAAGGTATCTTAAAAGAACTAGGGATTATATGCTTGTGTATTCTAGGGAGAACCTTACTCCTATTGGATACACAGACTCATACTTCCATACCTGTATAGATTCGAGGAAATCGACATTGGGAAATGTATTCTTCCTTGGTGGTGAAGCCATAATATGGAGAAGTGTAAAATAAACTTACACTACTGACTTTACTATGGAGGGCAATTATGTGGCTTCTTCTGAGACAATGAAAGAAGCGATTTGGCTTCAAAAGTTCTTAATTGATCTTGAAGTCATTCTTGATATGAAAAATGCTATAACACTTTATTGTGATAATAGTGTTGCAATAGCTAAAACCAAGGAAATTAGAAGTCACAAGAGGACCAAACACATTAACTGGAAGTATCACTTGATACGAGAGGTAGCAGCCGAAGGAATTTTAGATGTGGTGAAAGTAGCTTTTGAAGATAACCTTGCTGATCTGTTTACTAAGACTTTTGTTAATTAGGAGTTTTAACAAACACGTTGAGGGTATGAGAATGTGAAACATGACACATTTATTTCACAAGGGCAAGTGGGAGATTGTTGGTAATGTGCCTAATTGTAGTAAACATGTAATTGTTTTCTATGTATTTGAACGATGAATAAATAAAGTTAATTTCACATTTCACCAGTATGACTTTTGTGTTTCTGCCTTTCATGTTTTGCATGCATAGCGAAATTGTGTCAAGCAAATATTAGCTCATTGATTGCCTAAGTTCAAACTAACGAAAAGTTGCACTCTAAGAACGTTTACATCGCGAGAAAGATAACTTACTTCAGTAGATAATCTAAACAAGTCCATAATCTTGTAAAAGAATCAAAGTAAGCATTTGATTTAAATACTTAGAAGAATTATTATGTTGTCTACAATTCTAATTGGAGAGATAACTAGTCTTGGTTATCGGAGCACTTAACTCCATAGGTAGAGACATAAATGTATTCATTGGAAGAATGATATATTGGTCTGGAACCAAGATGAATTAATTTTGAATTCTTTTGTAAATTAATTCACTTGTGACGTTCATGGTGTGATTTACCTAAATCCTGAGTTAGCCATTGACCATGCATATGTAACTCGTGTGCTTTGATATAAGTGGAGTCTTATGCTCTAAAGATGATCAAGCCCATTGCTAGTATGTTAGGTACATGACTTGTGTATGGCATTGTGTGGATTGATAAATATGGAATGTGGCCATGAGTTGCTTGTTCTTGAACGAGCAATTTATCACAGTCATTTGTTGACAGTGGTCATATTAATCATTAAGAAGACACAATGGTGACAATGGGATAAAATAAGATTGTCTTAAGTGAATGGATTTAACTAAAAGGAATCAAGGATATCATATGAGGGCACACACATGATAAGGTCATTGGACAAATTAGTTGGATGAATTGCTTTCGTAAAGAGTATACAATAAGGAGTTTTCAATCATGGTACTTTTTATGGACTGACTCCATGGTTAAGTAAATTATGAATCATTGGAACGATACTTCTGAATATAATTTCAATTACTATAGCCTAATTGTATATGTTCAATTGGTTCCTTTGCTAGCTCAACAAAAGCTCGATCGGACTGCATTTGAATAAGAAGGAAGTTCTATGACTTTAGAAATAATTTAATTGAATCAATTTATTCGACGAGGAATTAAATTAGGCAGTATGAGAGTTATTTAACTAGAGAATTTGATTAAAGAATTTTCTTGAAAAATTAAATTTGGAAAATCTTAGTTATTTTTTGGAAAATTAATTTTGATCAAGCAAAATTAAATTAATCAAATTAATTAAAATAAATATGATATTTTTGGAAATTAATTTTCAAGTCATACAATTGGCCCAATGGGTAATTGAACTTGAAAATTAGACTTGTGATCGAAAATTGGGCCTAAGAACCAAAAACCGAGATCGAGACCCAAAAATTGCTTGAATTGGGCCTAATATATGAAACTGGGCCGACAGTCCAATCGATGGTTGGACCACAAATGGTTGGGTCGTCATTAGCCCAGATTGAACCAATAATAGTCGAACAGCTCAGGTGCCGTGAGTGTAACACCCCTTACCCGAGTCTGATGCCGGGACGAGTTATGAGGCGTTACCGTACTTAAACTTACTCAAACTTACTAAATCGGGCCTAGATTCTCGCTCCAATTTAAAACTTTTGCACACATGTTCTTAATATTCTTAACATGGGCCTACAAGGCCCAAAACATACATCGGGAGTGGTTTGAACCAATCCGGGAACTTTCGGCCACCTTAGAAAAATTTTGCTTAAAACAGGGCCACATGCCCGTGTGAGATGGGACACGCCCGTGTGGGCTGGCCGTGTGGTCACACACGCCTATATCCCTAGCCCGTGCTGAATTTATTCTCACTTCAATCCTACAGGTTTTAACACGGTTTGGGCACACGCCCGTGTCTATAGCTTGTGTCACTCACACGGCCTAGACACGCCCGTGTCAAATAAATCGTGGAGTACTCTGATCTGATTACTATAAACAACTAGGGGTTCACACGGCCAAGGCACACGCCCGTGTGCTTAGTCCGTGTGCAATACTGACCTAACTACTTAAGATGCAGGGGACACAAGGTCGAGCTACATGCCCCTGGTGCAGACTGTGTGTCACACACGGCCTAGACACACGTCCGTGTACCTAACCCGTGTGGACAATATAGGATATTTTTTAAGCCTTTTTGCCACCCTGAAACACAATCAAACTCATACTAAATTCAACCTTGTAAAACCGTACATACTATTCCTAATAATCATTCACAACTAAGGCACCCAAATACCACTATGCCTGTCATTCTCATCCATCATTACTCTACTTAAACATGCAACTTGCACAATCATGAATTTCCCCATCATTTCATAAAATATAACTTGACAATATTGGCAAATTTCAAAGGCCATTACAACAAAACTTGGGTATTATCAATAGCCAACACCTTTGGCTATCCAAAAGACATTTATCAAAATGACTAAATTCCTATACATGCCATACATAAAAAATAACTAAATATACTATACCAAAATGAATGACTTGATAGTGTGACTTCAAGCTCTGACTTTAATGATCCCCGAGCTAGTTCGGCAAATCTACATGGAAAAAGGGAAAATGAAGGGGTAAACATAAAATGCTTAGTAAGTTGCATGAAATAAATTAGCAACACAAATCATGAAACATCATTCAAATTAAATAGCATAAAATGTCATATACTTTCTTACTCCTTTTTAAAGCTTACTCAATCCCATGATTTACCCACTCTTATGACTTACTCATTCTCATGACTTGCCCTTTTCATGACTTACTCATTCACATACCTTGCTTTTTATACTATCTTGTAACTTACTCGTGCTTTTCATGTTGTATTACTCATAACAATGTACTTTCAACTTCTCATAACTTACTCATGTATACTTGTAACACTGATCATTAATCTTTAGACTTTCTCAATAAACTCATTAACTTACATACTTTTCTCGTGAAATTTTCTCATAATACCGAAGGATACCCGAATGTCACTCCAATGAAAAGATGCCAAAACCATATCCTAGATATGGTCTTACATGGGATCTCATACCGATGTCGATGCCATGTCCCAGACATGGTCTTACACGAGATCGTAAACCGATGCCGATGCCATGTCCCAGACATGGTCTTACATAGGATCACTTTTAGATGCGCATGCCATGTCCCAGACATGGTCTTACAGGGGATCTACACCTCATCTCGGTGCCGAAGCTGTGTTCCAGACATGGTCTTATACCGGACCTGATATCGATGCCAACGCCATGTCCCAGACATGGTATTGCATGGGATCGTATCTAGATGCCAATGCCATGTCCCAGACATAGTCTTACATGGGATCTCATTTCAATACCGATGCCATGTCCCAGACATAGTCTTATATGGGACCTACATAACTCATGTCATGACTTCGGTATCCCTCGTATTACTTAACATTTTAACCGAGATTTTTGATTTATAATTCATCTTTTCTTGATGAAAATCATGATAATTAATTTCATGGAATTTACATAATCACATAGAATATCATCATCATAAATTTAAATAATGCATAGGGCTAAATTATTACATTCAACTTACCTCAAAAGTCAATTTGTGGATGGATGTTCAATTTAGTCCACCACTTTGCTTTTTCCCTGGTTTCGGTCCGGGCTTCGTGTTTTTTGATCTAAAACGAAAAATTAAGCTAATTTAATAAACACATTGGCTAAATTTCCCATAATTAACTCTTTGGCAAAATTTATAATTTTCCCCTAAACTTTTGCATATTTACAAAATGGTCCCTAGGCTCGTAAAATGAAATGCACTTAATTTCCTAACTTCCCAAGCCTAGCCGAACCTTTCTTATTGTCATAACAGCCGCTATTTTTCATAATTTCACACTTTTACTACACATTTTCATACTTTTACAATTTAGTCCTTATTAGGGATTTTCATGAAAAATCATTTGAAGAAAGATGTTTACTACACTTTAAATTTTCATATTCTACCACTAGACATCAAAATACTTGCATGCCATGCATGGGTATATTTTTGAACACAAACCCTAGCTCAAATTAGTGGTAGAAATAGCTAGATTAAGCTACGAGGATTTCAAAAATACGAAGAACATAAAAAAAAAGGGAATGGAGTTATTTACTTGGAGCTTGGAAATGAAGAAAACCCTAGCTATGGAGGGCTTTGATTTTCGACACTCAAGGGGAAGAAGATGGACAGTTTTTGCTTTCTTTTTCCCTTTTTATTTCATTTATTTACCAAATGACCAAAATGCCCTTACACCCTTTCTTTAAAATTTTACCCTTCTATGGGCATTTTTGTCCATCATACTAATAAATGGTTTAATTGCTAAATAAGGACCTCCTTTAATTTTCCTCATGCTATTTCATACCTAAACCTTCTAGAAACTCATATTTTGCAACTTTTTCAATTTAGTCCTTAAGGACAATTTAATTATTTTTTCATAAAAATTCCTTCATGGAATTTTATCACTATCATGCAATCATGTCATAAACTTAATAATAATCATAAAATATACTTTTCTACTTCAGATTTGTGGTCTTGAAACAACTATTCTGACTAAGCCCTAGTTCGGACTGTTACAGTGAGGGTGTCACACCTATAGTGGCACTACCAGGCACAATGGTGTTGGCGACGACGACGACATTCCGGTGGCTGGCGGGTGGTCCTTCGGCGGTTGAGCTATGGAGGAATCACACTACTACTGGGACTCTAATGGATATTTTGATTTCAGATTAACTGTTCCAAAAAATATTATTTTAATAATTTTAATATTAAATTAAATTTAATACTTATCCTTATAATATTTTATTAATTTAATATTAAAGTGATTGTCTTTATATTAAATTAAATTTTTATTTATTAATTTAATAATTATCTTGATAAGTATTATATTAATTTAATATTAAAGTTATTAAGTGTCACACCCCAATATTGGGCTTTGAAGTTTCGAGGGTAATTTAGGAATTTTGGCTCGGAACGAGTTCAAAAATTTCAAAGTATGGTAACCTAAAAATATATTCGACTATGGCTTTTTAAAAGTTAAATCAATTTCTAAAAATAACGTAGGAAAGATCTTTAATTTTAAAATGTTGTCTGTTTTGAAAAAAAAGGGTTAAAATCAGGAGTACCATAAAGATAAATATACCAACATTTAAAAATTGCCCTATTTTCCCCCCCACCTACAGGAAACTCATGGAAGTTTTTCCCCTCACCCTCTTTACCATCCCTTGAAACCCCAAACACCATTCAACCAAATTTGATCTTTCAAACTACAATTTCTTTTATTTTCATAATCTTTCAAGCATTAAACCTCTCTAGAATTTCACAAAGAGCAACAAGAACACCATTTATTTTACTATCATTCAACTTGTGGGTTTTTTGAATTTCCTATTGAAAGCACGTTTCCCCAACCAAGGTAATTTTTCATTTTTCTAGTAAATATTGATGAAGTCTAACCATTTAAATTGAGTTTTTAGCTATTAAATCAAAGGTTTTGTGTAAAAGTCAAAGTTGGGGTCGTTAATGGTGAAATTTAGGATTTTGAATGAAATCAATGTTTCAAGGTGTTTTTTTAACTTTTTTATGTGATTAGAAGGTTTCTAAACTCTCCTTAAAGTTTCATTAAAAGTTTTTAAGGTTTTGTTAAGTTTTCATGAAAAATGGCCATTGTACGTCGAAATTTTGGAACCATGATTCTGAGTAGTTTAGAGTGGTTTGAAGGTTGAGAATCATTTTTAGGTGAGTAATTAGGTGATTGGAATCAGTTTTAAGCAAAGGGAGCGAGTGGGATTTGTGATTTTTGTATTTCGACTATGCTAGTCAAAAATTTCAATTCCAAGAGGAACTAGCTTAGGCCTACATTTTTTGTTGATTTAGGTGTGTATATGGTTGAATGTTGATTGTGTTTGCTATGTAATTTAGTTTAGTGAAGATTCGAAACTGTAGGAACCTTCGACGAGGAAGGCAAAAGGAAAGCTAGTTTAAGCTTTCAAATACTAGGCAAAACCATGAATGGTAAGTGTTCAGAATCGCTGCTTGTAGATATGATTCATAGTATTAAATGGGAGCTTAGGAGTAGCCTAAATCCCTATCTTAAGTTCTAAGTGTAAGCTTTATTATTTTCCTCGTTAATTTTGTGAGTTATGTAATTATGTGATGTGGATTGAGTATTATGATGTGTTAATATGATATGAAATATATATTTGTGATGATTATTATGAAATGTGTTAGTCATGGGCATGTTATACATGTTGAAGGACAGCAACGATGTTGTGCTAATAATGTAAATGTGTAGTGAAAGTGTGTAGAAAATGATAAGTAAATGTGTGCTTTATTATGATATTTTGGCCTTTGTGACCTTTTGAGACCGTTGGATATAATTGGCATTCAATAGGATTATGTGAGTACTCACCTTTGTGTTGTGATTTAAGGCATTGATGCCTCGGATAGTTTTGGAGAGATAAGGGCATGTGAGCCCAGCTCCATTCATCAGGATATGTTGGTGTGGTAGAGAGTGTTAGCTAAATGCTACGCTTTTGAGATATGTTTAACTTTTTGAGTTATCGGTGTGTTGGAGATCCTGTATCCAATGTCTGGTGATAGAGTCCACTTTTATGTTTCATAGCCTCAACCGCCAATTTATCTTTAAATGGAATATTATGAAATGTGATGATTGTTTGCTTATGGGGTTACAAAGTTAGATGAGTTGATAGTTGATGCATGAATATTTTAGCATGTCACTCTAGTTAAATATGTATGAAAATGTGCTTTAGATGTTCTCATTTAATGTGTGATATCATGTTTATTAGTAGTTTTCCGCTCATTCACTGAGCTTATTTAAGTTCACACACTTTTTTTTCTAAACAATTACATATAGTAAGTGTTTCTAGTGTGGACGGTGCCAAATTCCAAAGATCAAAATGAATATAATACAGCGCTCCCTTCATGTTACGAATTCCTCTTGTGAATCAAACTCTTTTTTGCATCCCAAAAACACAGTGCTCATAGAACTTCAGTTTACTAATGCCTTGTCCATCTAGAAGTCATCCTTTGCTCAATTCTGCCATGCTGTTCTCACTCATATATCCTAGACACATATGCCAAAATCAAGTAACATCATTATCTGGCAAGGAAGAGCAAGCGACGATTGTATAATCAGTAATAGTAGAAGCTTGCAAAACATATAACTTGGTAGTCTTTGTCTACCCTTTCATCATAATGAGGAAACCCTTGCTAATCTTTAAAACCCCATTTTCAGTTGTGTACTTGTGCCCTTTTGAATCAAGAGTACTCAACAAAATCAAATTCCTCTTCAATTTCAGTACATTTCGTACGCCACTAAGTGTTCTGACGACTCAATCGAACATATTAATTTTGATCGTGCCAATACCTGCAATTTTACCTGAAGCAATATTTCCCATCAAAACAACACCTTCATGTAACACCCCTTACCTGCATCCATCGCCGGAACAGGGTACGAGGTGTTACCTCAGTCAAACACAAAAAATCATACCAACCTGAGTCATAAATTTCCATTTAAATTTAAAACTTTTCATACGTAATATTATAGGTCTATGAGGCTCAAAACATACATTTAGAGCGATTCGAGACTAAACCGAGATCTTTGAAACAATTAGAAAAATTTCATGTTTTGGAGAGTCACACGCCCTTGTCTTCAACTCGTGTAGCTCTCTATTTATGACATTGTGCACCCAAAGGAGTCATATGGCCAAGTCACACGCCCGTGTGCCAGGTTGTGTGGCGAATTAATTTTCAAAAAATAGGTGCAGACTTCACACGCCCTAGACACACGCCCATGTCTTGGGGCCGTGTCTGTCACACGGCTGAGACACATGGCCGTGTCTTTGCCCGTGTGTTTACTACTGGACATTTTGTTTTGCAAAACTAGGGTGCAGAGGACACACGACCAGACTACACGCCCATGGTACAGACCATGTATCACATTCGGCCTAGACACACGCCTGTGTGTCTACCCGTGTGGACAAATATAAGGCTATTTACCAAGCTATTTGCCACCCTGAAACACAAGCACCCTTACACCATTTCAAAGGCACATAACATAACATAAGTAAGCTATCAAACATCCCAAAATCAAGTTTTCTACACATCATTCGCATACCATATCCATTGTGCATATATCTCACACACTTAGCAACTTAAACATGTAAACTACCTCAATCATGACTAACATCATCATATGCATATACCAAGTATCAATATTGGCCAACTTTTAATGGCCTTATACAAAAGGATCATTCATCAAAATAAGCCAACATTCTTGGCCCAATCAAATATGACACATATAACAAAATGACCAAGTCCCCTATACATGCCATAACTCAAAATGCCAATAACTACATATACCAAAAGATAATTTGATAGTGTGAGATGATCCTCCGATGTTCTCCCAATCCGAGTTAGCTTAGTGACACTATAATACAAGGAAAAAGAAAGAAAGACAGGAGTAAGCTAAATAGCTTAGTAAGTTTATATACAAATAATGAGCATTATAAACTCACATTTAACATACAATTGAAAATGTAACAATTTCGTAGATACTATCAAAACTTTACGACCACAACTTACTCATTCACAACCTTACCAATAGTCATCACATAACGAACTCATCTTTTAGGAGTTTCACATACGTACCTGTGTCAACCCTTACATAATCACTTGCACTCACACTTTGTTATTTCACTGAATCACCTGTTGAACCACTTCGAATTCTAAAGGATACTCGGAAGTCTTGCACATAAGTGCCACATTTATTTGTAGTCGAAGCTACCACTTATCACTTGTAGCCAAAGCTACCACTTATCATTTGTAGCCGAAGCTACACTTATCATTTATAGCCGAAACTACCACTTATCATTTATCACTTAAACACTTAGTTCCTAATGACATGTCACTTGTATCCTATTTGATTCCTAAGGTTAAATTGAGATCTTTCCCACTTTTCAAGCTTGGTCGGTATACACATTCAAATATTTATTCACAAAGCATACTAATGTTTAAGTATTCAAAAACATAATACAACAAAGCATTATTTACAAACAAGCTTACCTCTATAACAGCCCGGTTTTGGGCCTAATCGAAACAGTGATTCCAAAACCAAAAAATCAAGATCAAGAAGTTATTTTTAATATTATTTCATGTGTTCTAGCATAATTATTTGAGTGTATGGAAATTTTGGTGAAATAATTTTAGCGATTGCATACTTAATTTTGAAAAGGACTAAATCGCGTAAAGGTCAAAAGTTCTATTTTGCTAGCAAATTATGTTGAATAGTTAATTGACTAAAATGTGGGGGGTTTTAAAGAGAAAATAAGCCCTGTAAAATGAGCATAGCTGGCCATAGGAGTTCATATGGGGACAAAGGAGTTGAAAAGTCAAAATTGGTGGGTGGATGACTTAATAAGTTAATAAAAAAAAAGAAAGGTTGTCATTTTTTTATTCCTTCTCCTTCATCCACCAAAAATGGCAGCAAACATGGGGGTTTGAGAGCTCCAAAATTTTAGCCACTTAGTTCCCTCACAAGTAAGTCATTTAGATGGGTATTTTTGATGATTTTTGTACTTTTGAGACCCTTGCAGCATAAGCTTGCTAATGGGGTGATTATTTTGCAAAGTGGTTAAGAGTTTGGGGTTTTACCGTGAGAGAAATTATGTTTTTTGCTGAAATTTTATAGAAGAAAATGAATCTTAGTTGCTTAGTAAACAACTTTTGTGAAAGGATTTGCATGGAAAATCACTAAATGAACTTGTTTGTAGAAATTGTAAAATGGATAGTAATGTTGTGAAATAATGGAAATCTTGAGTTGCTATAAGAGTAAAAAGGGCTTGGTTAGGCTTAAGGAATGATGAAATTCGATAAAAATTAATTTTCGAGCATTGGGGCTAAATCATAATTTTATGAAAGTTTAGGGGCAAAATTGCAAATTAGCCAAAGTGTGTTTATGGTCAGCTAGGGATGATTCTAAAATTTGGCTAAGCTTGGGATGTGATTAATTTCATGAATTCATACTTTTACGTGATAGGGACTAAATCATAAATATGTGAAACTTTAGGGGCAAAAATATAATTTTTGTCAAAATGTGAATTTGGGTCAATTTGAGTAGTATGATGAATAAATGAGTTAAATGTATTGTTATAGATCAAGGAAGACGAGGTTCGGGCTTAGAATGGGGGAATGAGAAGACTTTGGACTAAAATGCAAAACTTGATATTTTGGACCGAGGTAAGTGCGTATGTTAAATATAATGTTTATTTGTTGTATTGAAGAATAAATAGTAAATTTAATTATATTAATTGCGGTATAATGATAATTCAATGTTCGAGAACTACCAAATGCAAAGTTGAACACTTTCATTTGGTACTAAAGGATGTAATGACGAAAAGAACCATGAATGAATCATGGCCAAGTGTGTCTAGGTGAAATCGTGTAAGACCATAGTTAGGCTATGGCATCGAGATATGGTTTTATGTGAAATTGTGGTATAAGATAGTTTTGGTTACATGTGTAGTATAATGTGCGAGCTAATATGTGTACAGGATAACATTAATTACGAGGGTGGCGCTATGTGCAAAACCATTGTAATTGTGTTATTAGTTGTGGGCTATGTGCGAATGGTTAATAGTTGAAATTGATGAGCTAAGTGCGAATTACCTTGTTGATGACTAATATTGATGGGCTAAGTGCGATACCATCGTAAGATATCGATAAAGGTGGGCTATGTGTGAAACCATCGTAAATTATTGATAAAGGTAGGCTATGTGTGAAACCACCATAAATTATTGATAAAGGTGGGCTATGTGCGAAACCACCATAAATTATCGATTTTGGTGGGCTAAGTGCAAAACCACCTTAGTATTGTTAAAATGAAAGGCTATGTATGATTTACTTTGTGTGGATTGTTGCATGGAAGTATATGTTGTGGGATTATCTAAGTGAAATTATGAGTATTGTTGTGATGAATATGTGTAGGGAATGAATGTAATTAACTTATGAGCTTTGTGCGTAAAAACGTGCTGAGGAATATAGTAAGGTGGTAAATGAGTAAGTTATACACATGAGAATGACTTTATGATGACCTTGTGATTATAGGTTGACACTTATGATTTATGAGAATGTGATAAAGTTGATCGATAATATGTATGTTTTAAAAGAAGTTAAAACAATGAAATCATGAAAGAGTGGAATTAGCTGTCAAACAGTATTGGACAACAGCAGTTACGTGACTTAGAAAATCACCATAAATGGTGTGAATTGAATTAGAGGTTGAATGAGATATGAAATTAAAGCTTATTGAGTATATTTTCTTATAAAAGAAACGGTGTAAGCTAAAAAATTCCATATTCTAAGAAGCAAAAGAATTCCATATTCTAAGATATTTGAATTTTAGTGAGACAAGGTCAGAATGAGTTTGGAATCCCCTGTTCCGACTTTGGAAAATATTAAAAATTGTAAAAAAATAATCATAGGGGAAAATTTATATTCTTGAATTTCTTAATGAGTTTATTTTCAAGAGAAACAAACAGAATGCATTCGAGTTCTTTATAATAAAATAATTGATTTTTAGTGAAGAGGGGTTAGAACTATCGGACAGCAAAACAGGGGAGACTTCAACAAATAAACTGCACTAATTGGCCAAACTAAAAATTCTGGAAATTTTATAGTAAGAAGATATGTAGTATAGTTTCAAGGAAAATTAGCGGATCTTAATTTGGAGTTTTGTAGCTCCAGATAAAAATAATTTAGTGACTGTGACAAGGGTAAACAACTTGGGATGAACCTAAGTAAATAGTGAAATTTCATGCTTTAATGGTGATATCATTTTGAGATCATATAATGAGGTTCGCTAAAAGCAAGTTAATCAATCGCTTGATATTTACATACGTACTTACTAAGCTTTATAGCTTACTCTTGTGTTTTTCGTGGTTATAATGTACTTAGGTTTACTCGGGTTAGAAGCAGCTGGAGAACATATCACACTATCAAGCTTGTAGTTTAGGTATTGTCGACTTTTATACTTAAGGTTATGGCATGTATAGAGAACTTGGTCATGTGTATACGTTATTATGAATTGGCCTAGAATATTGGCCCATGATATTGGAAGTTTATTGTTGTAGAATGCCATTCGATGTGACCGATAAATTTGTTATGCTATAAGCTTACTATGAAGTATTTCATGGTTGAGTGAGATGTATGCTATGACTTATTAAGTGTATTATGGGTGTTTGATAGTTTGATTATGTCATGAAATATGTTATCAATGATATGCTCAAGTATGGGCATGATTTGGTAAATAATGACTTGGAAAATAGTTTAAATGTTGGCCACACAAGTAAAGACACGACCGTGTGTCTCAACCGTGTGGAGGACACGGCCAGCACATGGGCGTGTGTCACGGCCGAAGGGCACGGGCGTGTCCCTAGGTTCTTAGGCCGTGTGAGGCACACAGGCCATTAGCACGACCATGTCTAGAGGCCACATGGGTGTGTGCCCTGTTTCTAGTGGATTTTTCTTAAAAGTTTTCTAAGCACTCGATTTGGTCCTGGGTTGTTTCTAGACTATGATTTGGGTCTCGTGGGTCTACATTAAGGTCCGTAAGGCAATGTTTGAAAAAGTTTTAATTTGGGACAAAATTTTATGACTCGGAAATGGATGTTTACATGTGTTTTAGTAAGGTAATGCCTCGTACCCTGTCCAGGCGTTGGATACCGGTAAGGGGTGCTACAACCTCGGTCCAAAATGACAAGTTATTCGATTTAGTCCAAAATCTTTTCTTTTCCTTGATCAAGGTCGATTCCTCATCTTTCTTCATCTATACTACCAAATTTAACTCATTTAATTATCACATTACTCAATTCGGTCCCAAAATCACACTATGCAAAATTACATTTTTGCCCCTAAAGTTTGACATATTTACACTTTAGTCCCTAGGCTCGTGTAACGAAATGTACTCATTTTCTTTGTTACCCAAGCCTAACCAAAATATATACATACTCATAACAGCCCATATTTTACACTAAATCACCTTTTATATACATGTTTTACAACTTTTACAAATAAGTCCTTTTATGCATTTTCATCAAAAACCACATAGTAAAAGTTGTTTATCACACATCAAAATTTTATTTTCTATCATTAACCATCAAATTACAAGCATGTCACATATGGGTAAATTTTTAAACATGAACCCTACTTCAAAATAATGTTAGAAACTGGTAAATAGGGCTACGAAGACTTCAAAAATGTAAAGAACATTAAAAACGGGGCTTGGAGGCACTTACTATGAAGCTTGGAAGTTGAAGAAACCCTAGCTATGGTGTCCTTTGGATTTTCGACCAAGGTGGAAGAAGATGGACAACATTTTGGCTTTATTTTCCCTTTTTATTCTTTTATTAACTAAATGACCAAAATGCGCTTCACTTAAAACTTTGATATTTTATCCATCCATATCCATTTTTGTCCAAACTAAACTATATTGTTCTAATTACCATATAAGGACTTCTAATTTAAGAACTCATCACAATCAAATCCCTTTAGCAATTAAAACACACATTTGTGACTTTTGCAAATTAGCCTTAAAAATCAAATTGGACACTTTATCAACAAAACGCCTTAACCAAATTTTCACACATGCATTCAATCATATAATAAACCTCAAAAATTTATCGCAATAAATTTTTCTACTTTAGATTTGTGGTTCTGAAACCACTATTCCATTTAGGCCTTAAAACAGGCTGTTACACTTCAGACACTATGTCATATGTTGTAAACCAATCTTGACAGGTACTCATATGGAAGGTGCAACTAGAATCGAGGATCCACTCCTAGGTCACTTTGAAGTTGTCGACAGAAACAACTAGGAGTTCACCATCACTGTAGTCTTCTACAAAATCACATTTTCCGGATTTTCTAGTTGTTTTTCTTTTAGACTCACAACCTCCTTTTTGATCTTGTTCTGCAACTTATAGCACTCAGATTTAATATGACATTTCTTTTTGTAGAATTTATAGGTTTTACCTTTGTTTGAAGATCTCGATCTACCCTTAAATTTACTGTGAGTGTAACACCCCTAACCTATATTCGTTGTCAGAATAGGGTCACAGAACATCACCATAAAAGTATAACTTAAAAATATTCACATCAAATTATTTCTTAAATCATGGTATAATTCATTCAAACATAAACATATTGTCCCTTCTTTGAGCCATTGAAGCCATAGAAATACTTTAGAAATGATTTGGGACTAAACCAAAAACATTTGAAACATTAAGGAAAAAGATAGAAAACTTCATACTACAGGGGTCACATGGTTGTGTGGCTAGGTTGTGTGACTTACACGGCTGTGACACACGCTCGTGTCTTAGGCTGTGTGGACATTTAAAGTAGGGACACGCGGTCGTGTCTCAGTCTATGTAACTCTCTGATTTGGTACACACGGCCAAGCCATATACATGTGTGCCAAGTCGTGTAACTCTCAAATTGCAACATTTTAAAAACTATAGGGGACACATGACCGTGTGTCACATACGACTGAGAAACACGCCCATGTCTTAGGGCATGTGGACGAGAAATAGGCCATTTTCAAACTAATTCACTCACCCAAAACAAGCTTACACACACAAGGCATTTGTACATATATTCAAGCGTTTAAAATGTACTTAAAACATGTATAGTAAAATCTTTATGGTATTTATTCATACAACTAATTTGCCAGAAAGGCACCTTAAACACATACACTAAAAAAACCTAAACTTGTGCATATTTAACCATTTATTAATTGACTAGTTTCCATACCAAAACATACCACAATTGACACATACCAACCTTACCATATTAGGTTCATGCCATAGCAAATTAACTTTATCGTTTGAACCACTTCTCTTATGTATGAAGACCATATAAATCGCAAAAATCTACTCATGACCAACTGGTTCCAACATCCATATATATACATACCAAAGCATGCCTGAAATGATCACATTGCTAACATGCCAACACATACCACTTTGATCATAACATTATGTATCAATTTGATCATATAAGCCCCAACAATCAAGGCATGAAAATACTATAAGTTTCACAAATTCAAACCAACATTTTATGCCAATATCATGCACAGGTATACCAATTTGGCCATTTAAAACATATCATCACTAAACCATTTCAACATTAGCCATCAAACCCAAAAATGCCAAAATTTCATCAATCATAAACCATAATTAACTACCAAACATAATGGCCATATCATCAAGCACAAAACACCTATACATGCCATTATAACCATGACCAAAGCATAAAACTCTACCAACAAAATCGATGGATAGTGTGATAGGTCTGCAACTAGCTTCCAACCTAATCAAGGTTCTAATAATCTGCAAAGTAAAGGAAGATAACTACGTAAGTAATGTATGCTTAGTAAGTTTGTATAAATTTTAAGCATAATATTCCACTTCAATAAGAAACTTTATAGCATGAACATGAATCTATGCCAATGCCATAAGATTCATAAATCAATATGATTATCAACACACAAATAAGTAAGTTCATTAATGTCACATACATTTATCATTCATAATATGATAAGATTTTATGAGACTTAATAACAAATCATTAACTTTTTTATAAGATCATACACTTTTTAATCTACTTTCTTTTCATTCAATTCCTAATGTTTATCATAAGCCTAAACAATATTATCAATTCTCGACTTAGTGTATTTATCCATGATATAGGTATATTCATTCATAGCATATGTAATCTTCTCATATATAGTACATCATTCAAACTCATTACTCCCGTTTCATCAAATTTCATTTTAACTATGAATTTACCCTTTCATTACCTTTCCTCACCTATTTCATATGCATAACTCACAAGATACATGCATAATATCAACTATGACTACAAACTAGTGCATTTAAACATAGCTCATTTGGAATCAACTACATAATCAACCATTGCATAATAAATTACAGACTTTGATTTATTTCACCTTTTTATGGACATAAGCACATTACCAATTGAGGACTTACCATTTCAACGTATTTTATTAAGATTAAACATGATATAATTCAATCATAAACTTGGCACAAGCCCAATTACCAACAACAACACATGTTAACATAATTGAATATAATTCATTTGAACTTAACATAGATAACCATTATACTTGAGCATGATCCAATTGGATTTATCATCCTTTATAACATATCATGTTTTCCATGTATCACCATTTTAATAAGTTTCATGCACACATGTCTTGGTTCATATTAAACACTTACCATTTCTTTTGCATAACACAAAAGACATAAACATAACATTTACCATAGTCACAAGCTAGTGATTAAACACATAACTTAGCAATATCATAACATGGTAAGACATGGTACATAAACATAACATCACTTAAATCATACCTTTCATACTCATGAATATGCATACTTTGATCATTTGTATATCATAACTTTCCATATTTTTCGTAGTGAAGCTCACACAAGTGTGTTAAACGATGGTTGAAACCATCACTTTTCATATTCAATGAACATTGTAAAGATGATTGAAATCCTAGTACACGTTTCATATTGTGCCATAGTCCAACTATGGTCTTACATGTGCATTGCCATGGCCTTGCCATGGTCTTATGCTTATTGTGCCATAACTCGGTTATGGTCTTATCATTACAATGTCATAGCCTAGCTATGGTCTTACATACATATATACACTACCATGGTCCAACCATGGTCTTACATCTAAAAATTTGCCATAGCCTTGCTATGGTCTTACGTAAACATTGCCATGGTCCAACCATGGTCTTGTACATTTTTATGTTGTGCTGCCATAGTGTCTTTCAACAAAGGTCTTATTCATTTCCTTCAAACTGACAAATTTGATGTAACAGCCCGTTTTTGGGTCAAATCAATACAGTGGTTTCGTGACCACAAATCCAATATAGAAATAATTATTTTATTATTTCTTTAAGGTTTATAGTATGATTGAATGATTGTGTGAAAATTTCATTAAGAAATTTTATCGATAGGGTGTCCAATTTGCCTAATAGGACTAAATTGTAATAGGTGCAAAATGTGTGTTCTAGAAGCTGAGAGTGTTTGATTGTAATGAAATTGTAAATTGGAGGTTCTTAAATGGTAATTAGACCATTGTACTTTAAGATGGACAAAAATGGACATGGTTAGGTGAAATTTCAAAGTTATGCATTAAGGGTATTTTGGTCATTTGGTTAATAAATGGACTAATAAGTAAAAAAAGACAAATTTTTGTCCATCTTCTTCCCCCCATAGCCAAATTTTACAAAGAAGCCATAGCTAGGGTTTTGGCCAAGCTTTCAAGCTCGATTGTAAGTTCGTCCTTGGCCCGTTTTTAATGATTTTTCTGTTTTTATAAATGTTGTAACTTGATTTAGCTCTTTCAAGGACTAATTTGAAAGAAAATCAAAGTCTAAAATTTTACACATGTTAGATATTTCTGTATTTTGATGTTTAATGGTAGAAAATATATGATGGGTGTTGGATAAACAACATTTACTAAATGATTTTTAATGAAAATGTTAAATACGGGCCTATTTGTAAAAGTTGTAAAATATGTGTAAAAATGTGAATAAATGAAAAATGTCTACTATTATGAGTATGAAATAGGTTCGGTTAGGCTTGGGTAATGAAGAAATCGAATGAAAATTATTTTACGAGCCTAGGGACTAAAGTGTAAAAAGTTAAAAATGCCGAGGTAAGTTCGTATGTAAATAATGCAATGTTATATTTATGTTTAAATGCTTTAATATTGCATGAATTGTGTGATTGACTCTATGGCTGTATTCGACAAAGTTTTGACAAGCGAGAAATCTCGGTTGAACCTTAGGAATAGAATAGGATACGAGTGACATGTCACTAGGAACCCATGTGTATATATGTTCATGTGATCCGGGTGCTGGTCTTGTACGTCCTACCAATGGCTGGGTATTTCAGCATATGTTGCGGAGACCTGACAGATTGTGTGAGCAGCACTGTGTAGCTACGTCTTGACTGATAGCTTGCGTGAGTAGGCACATGAATAGCTCGAGAGCGAGCCTATATGCGTTATGAGATATGAGGTAGCTTTGGTTACATATGTGACATTTATGTGTAAGATTTTCGAGTATTCGATAATATTCCAAGTGTTCAACGGGAATGTCAAAGATGTGAAAGGATGCGGTTATGTTACAAGTTAGTACAAGTATGTATGTAAAACTCATGAGTAATAAACTCGATGGGAGATTAACTCTTAATAAGGTTGTGATTGAGCAAGTTATGACTATGAGGTTTTAATAACATTTATGTTAATTTCTATTATATAAATTGCATGATAAAGTGTGGTTAAGATGCTTATTATTTGCATATGAACTTACTAAGCTATATAGCTTACTCCCCTTTCTTCCCCTTGTCTTATAGTGTCACCAAGCTAGCTCGGGATTAGAGATCGTCAGAGATCCATTCACACTATCAACAATTATTTTGGTATTAATGAATTCAACATTTTGAGTTATGGCATGTATAGGGGACCCGATCATTTTTGTTATGTGTCATAATTGATTTGGCCAAATGGTTGGCTTATAATGGTTAAAAGTTCATTTTGTATAAGGCCATTGGAGATAGAATAATATTAGTTATAAGTATATTCTTATAATGATGCCTTTAATGAATGATGTGTTGATGTCTTGGTTGTGGATGTTTGGTTGTATGTATATGCTTGGATTGGTGCTATGTTATGTGTGTAGGTGTGTGCATTAAAGGGTGGAAAAATAGCTTGGTAAATATCCTTTATTTTGTCCACACGGGTAGACACACGGGTGTGTGTCTAGGCCATGTGAGACACACGGCTAGTCCCATGGGCATGTGTTTAGGTCGTGTGTCCCCTGTACCTTAGTTTTAAGAAACAGAATGCTTAGAATTGAGTACGCGGGAAGACATACGGGCGTGTGTCTTAGCCGTGCAGATGGCACCGAACATGGACGTGTGCCCTGGTCGTGTGAAATCTGCACCTAATTTATGAAAATTAATTTTCCACATGGCCTAGCACACGAGCGTGTGACTTGGTCGTGTAATCTCAATTTTGTCATGAGTTACAAGCCAGAGAGTTATACGGGGTCGGGACACGGGCGTGTGTGACCACATGACCTGCCCACACGGGCGTGTCCCATATCCACACGGGCGTGTGTTCCTTGTTTAGTGGAAAAATTTCTAAGTTTTGTAAAATTTTTTAAAGTTCTCGGTTTAGTTTCGAACCACTTCAAATGCATGTCTTAGGCCTCATAGGGTCGTGTCAGGAACTTTGTGATTAAATGCAAATGGTTTTAATTTAGACAAAAATTTATGACTCGAAATTGTATATTTGTTCGTGTGATAAGTTTGGTAATGCCTCGTACTCTGTTCCATCGTTGAATACGAGTAAGGGGTGTTACATTTAGTGGTATCAGAGCTATGGTTTAGTTGATTCTCATTCTAACGTAGCGTGTGTAAGAGTCTAGCTATACATGCTATGAATAAATTGTGATAGTGTGATGACTCTTGACAATTTTAAATTGTGTTTTCATATTGTAAATGGATCCCGACTGAGCTGTAGCTGATGAGGTAGAAAGTAATGCACCGGCTCTCGCCCACGGGACCGCGCCATCCGAAAGTAGACCTCCTACGATTAGTAAGGGAGAAGGGGCTAGGGAAGCCTTCCTCCACATAATGAACGAGTAGTATTCAGAGTTTGTTCTGTAACACCCCTTACCCGGGTTTATCACCTTACCCGAACACAAGGCATTTCCAAATAATATCATCATCATTCATACATAATCGAACCACAAATTTTTGTTCCAATTTAAAACTTATTCATAAAATATCATACAACCCTTAAAATAGACTTACGAGGCCTAAAACATGATTTGGGACTGATCCGAGACCAAACCGAAAGCTTAGAAAATTTTGGAAAAATTTGACCTAATACAGGGCACACACCTGTGTGAAATAGGGGCATGCCCGTATGAGCAGGCCGTGTGGTCACATACGCCCGTATCCCCTACCCGTGTTGAATTATTGGAAAATTATTTTTCATTTCGAACCTACAGGGATTTTCACATGGTCGAGCACACGCCCGTGTCCATGGCCTATGTCCACCATATGGCCTCGACACGCCCATGTGACCTAACCGTATGAAAAACTAGAACATTCTGTTTATGATGTCAGCATGCCATTTTGGTCACGCGGCCATGGGACACGCCCGTGTGACCAGGCCGTGTGACATCCCTAAACTCTAAAAAATCCCATGCAAGGTTCACACGCCCTACACACATGGCCGTGGGGTTGGCTGTGTGGCCCTAAGTTAGGCTATTTTCCAAGCCATACTTAGCCCCAAAAGACATGCTATCACTACTACCTTTAACACCACATAACAAACACATCATTAGTCATCAAAATGACTCCATTTACCCATCCACCACCCAATTTAGTTTAAACACACATAAACACACTAAGTATTTCATGAACTTCATCAGAAGGATAGATAACAAAATATCATCATCAATGGCTAAATCACTTAGCCTTGGTTTCAAAATGACTTATCCCATGAAATTACCACAACATAACCAAACCAACATACACCTACAACATTACTAAGTACCTATACATGCCATAGTTTAAGAGTTTGCTTCACTATACCAAAAGATAATGCCAATAGTATGGGTGATCCTCCGACTTGACCCGATCCCGAGCTAGCTTGACTGAATCTATAAAACAAGGGAAAAATGAAAGGAGTAAGCTTCAAAAGCTTAGTAAGTCTATATATAAATAATTAACATTAAGATAACATTTAGCCACACCAAGGATATTCCCCATATACAAACTTACCACCCAAAACTTAGCAACTTTCCCATACAATCCATACACATTATTTTCACCTATTTAAGTCCACATGCACCCTCACAACCACATGCATTTTTCCATAGTTTCACTTGCCCAAAGAGTACTCCTACACACACATATTGAACTACTACACAAAATCTCTTTAGTGAGCATTCCCGTTGAACTTTTCGGATTAACATTTGATACTCGGTGGATTTTCCACTCATGATTTTACCAACACATAAGCCCGACTCTTGGGTACACATGGTGAAGATCACTTTATCATCCATGTGACCTAGCCATTTATCCTTGTAGCCTTCGTGTGCACACGGTGAAGGTCACTTTATCACCCATGTGACTTAGCTACATATGACATTGTTCTCATGTACACATGGTGAAGTTCACTTTATCACCCATGAGACATAGTCATTAAGTCTCGTAAATACCATTTGCACATGGTGAAGGTCACTTTATCACACATATAGCTTAGCCATTGAGCTCCACAGCCCTTCGGTCTACATGGTGAAGATCACTTTATCACACATGTGACCAAACCATAATTTATCTGTACCACCCGTTATTCCGAAGGTTCAACTGGGAACTCTTATTTCCAACACATCCAACATCATAGAAATTTTCAATATCATCATTTCATAATATCCATCAGAATTATTAATGTACAAATAAAACGGACACATTACTTACATATAAACTTACCTTGACAACAAAAAGCGGTAATTTGGAACTTAATCTGAGACCTTACCCTTGCCTCGGTGAAGGTTGATTCCTCGATCTTCTTCGATCTATAATGACACATTTAACTTGTTTAATGCATACATTACTCAATTAGACACAAAATCATCCTATGAAAACTTTTACCATTTTACCTTTAACTTTGTAAATTTTACAACTAAGTCCCTAGGCTCATAAATTGAAATGTATCAACTCCTTTGGTTACCTAACCTAGCCAAATATCCATGGCACCCAAAAAAACCTACATTTCTCACAAATTTATACTTTTACCCTTCAATTTATTAACTTTTCAATTTGGTCCTTTTTAGGAACTTTCATGAAAAATCACCTAGAAATCATAGTTTACCACACCCTAAGCCTTCATATTCCACCATTAGACATCAAAATACTTGTATGTCATACATGGGTAAAATTTTAAACATCAACCCTAGCTTAAAATAAGGGTAGAAATAGCTAGAGCAAGTTATAAGGATTCTAAAAATACGAAGAGAATTAAAAACGGGGCTTGAATGTGCCTTAAACCAAGCTTGAAAGTGACCAAAACCCTAGCTATGGAAGGCTTCTACTTTTCGGCACCAAGGAGGAAGGTGGACACTCAATTTTGACTTCTTTTCCCATTTTATTTCTTTTATTAGCTAATGACCAAAATGCCCTTGATTAAAAAACTTTAATATTCCCCCTTCCTTGGGCATTTTTGTCCAACTAAGTTAAAAAGGGCCTAATTACCATATAAGGACCTCTAATTTAAAAACCTAATTCAATCAAGTACCTTTAAGAAATAAAACTCTTATTGCAATTTAGTCCAACATACCAAATTGGACATGCAACTAATAAAATTCACACACCAAAATTTCACATATTTATCCAAACATCCAATAAACATAAAAACTAAATTGAAATAATATTTTAAACCTCGAATTCATGGTTTCAAAACCACTTTTCTGTTTAGCCCTTAATTCGAGCTATTACATGTTCGAACAAATCCGACTGCTCAACATCCTCCACCCCCTCCTCATCCCCAATCCAATCATGTAGCTCCTTAAGGTGTGGAATTGGTAAGGCTGAATAAGCCTCCGATTGATAAGATTTGAAAGCAAGTGGCTAAAGAATTTAGAGCAAATGTAGACGATGATGCCAAGAGAGCTAAGTTCTGGCTTGAGAATACTATTAGGGTATTTGATGAGTTATCATGCACACCTGACGAATGCTTGAAATGTGCTATATCATTATTGAAGGATGCAGCATATCACTGGTGGAAGACACTGGTATCTGTGATACCGAGAGAGGGGGTTACATGGGAATTCTTTCAAGAGGAATTTTGAAAGAAATATATTAGTCAGCGGTTCGTCGATCAGAAACATAAAGAATTTCTTGAGATGAACCAGGGCTGAATGTTAGTGACCGAGTATGAGCGAGAATTCGTCAAGCTCGGTAAGTATGCTCAAAAGTGTGTTTCCTCCGTAGCTATTATGTGTAAAAGGTTTGAAAATGGGTTGAATGAAGACATCAGACTGTTAGTAGGAATCTTGGAACTAAAATAATTTGTTGTATTGGTTGAACGAGCTTGCAAAGCCAAAAAACTAAGCAAAGAGAAAAGAAAGGCTGAAAGTGAGGCTAAAAATGCAAGAAAAAGATCGATGAGTATGTCATTTCAATCTCAGTCAAAGAAATCCAGAGAAATGTATTCCCGTTCGAATGTTTCAATTGGGTATTCACACAAGGACCGTGGGAAACTATATTTGAGTTCTAAAGCTCAAGCTACTTCAATGGCAAGTGTGGGTAATGTTAGGTTTAACAGACCTGAATGTTAGCATTGTGGTAGACGACATCCCGGCGAGTGTAGGATGAATGACTGAGCTTGTTTCAAGTGTGGCTCTCAAGAGAATTTTATCCAAGATTGCCCTAAGAGGGATGAGGAAGAAAAATTTCAGAGTGCAAGGCCGGGTAATGCTACCAATAGAGGTAGGCCACTGAGGAATACTAAGAATAGAACTAGTAGTAAAGGTGTGATGAAGGATTCAGCTGTGAGATCTGAAGTTAGAGCACCTGCTAGAGCTTATGCCATACTTGCTCGTGAGGATGCGTCATCTTGCCGATGTGATTACCGGTACATTTTCTATTTATGATACTAATGTTATTATGGAGACCTGACAGCTTCTGTGAGCAGCACTATGTAGCTACGTCCTAACTGACAGCTTGTGTGAGTAAGCCCGTGAATAGCTCAAGAGCGAGCCTATATATGTTATGAGATATGAGGTAGCTTGGGCTACATATGTGACATTTATGTGTAAGATTTCTAAGTATCTGATAATATTCCAAGTGTTCAACGGGAATGTCAAAGATGTGAAAGGATATGGTTATGTTACGAGTTGGTACAGGTATGTATGTAAAACTCATAAGTAATAAGCTCAATGGGAGATTAACTCTTGATAAGGTTGTGATTGAGCAAGTTATGACTATGAGGTTTTAATAACATTTATGTTAATTCCCATTATATAAATTGCATGATAAATGTGTGGTTAAGATGTTTATTATTTGCATATGAACTTACTAAGCTATATAGCTTACTCCCCTTTCTTCCCCTTGTCTTATAGTGTCACCAAGCTAGCTCGGGTTCGGAGATCGTCAGAGATCCATTCACACTATCAACAATTATTTTGGTATTAATGAATTCAACATTTTGAGTTATGGCATATATAGGGGACTCGGTCATTTTGTTATGTGTCATAATTGATTTGGCCAAATGGTTGGCTTATAATGGTTAGAAGTTCATTTTGTATAATGCCATTGGAGATAGACTAATATTAGTTATAAGTATATTCTTATAAGGATGCCTTTAATGAATGATGTGTTGATGTCTTTGTTGTAGATGTTTGGTTGTATGTATATGCTTGGATTGGTGCTATGTTATGTGTGTAGGTGTGTGCATTAAAGGATGGCAAAATGGCTTGGTAAATAGCCTTTATTTTCTCCACACGGGTACACACACGGGCCTGTGTCTAGGCCATGTCAGACACATGGCTGGTCCCATGGGCATGTGTTTAGGTCGTGTGTCCCCTGTACCTTAGTTTTGAGAAATAGAATCCTCAAAATTGAGAACGCAGGCAGACACACGTGTTGATGGAACAGCCTCGAACACGGGCGTGTGCCTTAGCCATGTGAAGTCTGCACCTAATTTATGAAAATTAATTTTCCACATGGCCTAGCACACGGGCGTGTGACTTGGTCGTGTGATCTCAATTTGGTCATGAGTTACAAGTCAAAAAATTACACGGGATCGGGACACAGGCGTGTGTGACCACACGACCTGCCCACACGGGCATGTCCCATATCCACACGGGCGTGTATTCCTTGTTTAGTGGAAAAATTTCTAAGTTTTGTAAAATTTTCTAAAGTTCTCGGTTAAGTCCCGAACCACTTCTAATGCATGTTTTGGGCCTTATAGGCTCGTGTCAGGGACTTGGTGATTAAATGCAAATGGTTTTAATTTGGACGAAAATTTATGACCCGAAATTGTATATTTGTTCATGTGATAAGTTCGGTAATGCCTCGTACTCTATTTCGACGTTGAATACGAGAAAGGGGTGTTACATTTGATTGACATATATATACAAAAATAGATAATAATTTATCAAAACAGTCATTAATTGAACTAACCAAGTTACAAACTTACCTAGCTAAATTGCAAAAATGACAAAGTTTAGGGGTATTTTGGTAATTTTTCATTCTCCTCGATTTTTCACTCTATCTTGATCTAAATTAATTAATTTTATTCAATTTATTAAGTTAGACAGTAAAAAATTATATTTTATGCAATTTAGTCATTTTTGACATTTTTATAAAATTGCCCCTAAAATTATACTTTTATTCAATTAGTCCCTGAGCCTAAAACATGCAAATTAACCATTTTTATTAAAATTTCATAATAGTCAAATATTGTTACCTTCCAATTCAGCCCATATTTGTGACAATTTCACATCAAATCCTTATACTTTTACTATTTCAACAATTTACTCCCTAATCAGAAAATTTATCAAAATTACTTAACAAAATACTTTTAAATCTCAACCAACATTTCATATTCATCATTTAACATCTAAAATCACAAGGTTCTTCAATGGAAACATTCAAAATATTTAACAATTTTAAAATCAAAGGTATGGGCTAGCTGGACCAAATTTCAACGATCTAAAAAACATAAAAATTAAAAGAAATGGATGAGAAATGGCTTACCAAGCAAAGGTATAGCCATAAACGAACCTTGAAGCATTTCCATGGTGAATTTTATGGTGAAAAAAACAAAAATGAAGTTTTCTTATTTTAACATTATTATATTATTTTAATATTAAAAATAATGTATAAAACATATATAAAATTAAAGGAAATTAAAACTTAAATCATCTGCCATCTTAAAAATGGGTAATTTACCCATTAAGGCCATCCAATTATAATTCTTTAATCAATTAACACCTTTAAACTAATAGCAATTGACTTTTTCAACTTTTACAATTTAGTCCTTTTCGATTAATTAGCTATCGAAATGTTAAAATTTTTCAAAAAAAAATTTTATACAACCTTAATGACATTCCGTAAATATTTATAAAAATATTTAGGCTCGGTTTATAAAAATGAGGTCCTGATACCTCATTTTCTAAAACTACTTAACCTTAAGGTCTTACCACTTGAACTTTATAAATCGCTTATATAACATAAATTATCAACTCAAAATTTTTTAAAACCATATTTGACTCGTAAATTTAAATAATAATATTTACGAACTTACTCGTCAGATTTGGTTGCCCTGAAACCACTGTCTTCGACACCACTAAAAAATGGGCTATTATAATGAGGATTTTGTTCTTGTGTCCTTCCACAATTATAATCAGTATTTTGTTCTTGTCTCCTACAAACAATGAGACCATCTCCTGGAGAGTCGGATCCAACCACAAGATTTTTCATCTTGTCATACGAGGTTAAGCAAGCATGGACTTCATCAGTTGTGAGAGATTTACGACTAGAAAAAATTGTATCTTTAAAGGTTGAATAAGACGGGGGCAACGAACAAAATAGAATTAACCCTAAATCTTCTTTATCATACTGAACTTCCATGGCCTCTAGGTCTGAGAGCATTTCTTTAAACATAGTTAAGTGTTAATGCATAGATGCACCTTCCTCCGTACGATGAGCATAAAGACACTGCTTCATATGCAACTTGCTAGTTAAGGTTTTCAACATGCGTAGCTACTGCAGCTTTGCCCATAATGCAACGATGATCTTCTCCTTCATCACGTCCTGTAGATTTCATTCGACAAATGCAGATGTAATTGTAACACCCCCTACCCATATCCGACGTCGGGATAGGGTATGAGGCATTACCTAATTTAAACACGAGCACACAAACACTTCCGAGTCATAAAGTTTCATCTAAATTTAAAACTTTTCAAACTTTGTCTTAAAATCCCTAATATTGGCCTACGAGGCCCAAAACACACTTTAGGAACAATTCGGGATTTAACCGAGCACCATTGAAAACATTAGAAAATTTCACTAAAAACAGGGCACACGCCCGTGTGGAAAGGCAAGATGCCCGTGTGATCCTATAACATGGCCATGTTGAAAGCCCGTGTAGCTCACACGATCTAGGCATTTAGGGATAGACCCGTGTCCCTTGCCTGTATAGACTTAATTTCTAACATCGAACCTACAAGGGTTTTCACACGGGCTGGTACACACCCGTGTCCCTAGCTCGTGTCCCTCACACGACCATGACACACCCGTGTCTTAGCCCGTATGTGAAAACCTTGACATTCTGTTTCTGACGTCAGCAACATTTTAGGGTCACATGACCTGGGCACATGCCAATGTCCTATGGCTATCTCTCCCACATGGTTGAGACACATGGCCATGTCTTAGCCTGTGTGGTTACTACTAGGCATTCTGACTTAGCCAACTTAGGGTGTAGGAGACACACGGCCTGACCACATGCCCATGGGGCAAATCGTGTGTCACACACACGCCCGTGTGTCTATCCGTGTGGACAATATAAGGCTATTTACCAAGCCTTAGTGTCACCCTTACTTACACAAACCTAAACCATACCATAATACAAGACCAAATCAGCCATAACATATCATTCAACTGCAGACACATCACATACTAAAATAATCCAATCATGTACTTATCCATTCATTCATTAACACACCATGTGTTCAACTATACCAAAATTTGCATATTCATGAAAGACCTTCTCATATGCATATATCAATAATCCAATATTAGCCATTATTTATGGCTTTATACAAAATGACTAGTTTTATATCAAGTCAACACATTTGACCAAGTTTAACAATGACACAAAACACAAAAAGACTAAGTCTCTATACATGTCATTACTCAAAACATTAAGACTAACTATACTAAGTGTTTTGATTGATAACGTGATCGATGCCTCTGATGCCTTTAGTCCACGAGCTATTTAAGTGGCACTATAAGAAAATGGAAAGGAAAGGGAGTAAGCATAAATCTTAGCAAGTTGCATGTAAAAAATTTAACAACAATTTACCTTGCAAGAACATGCTCATAACATATAATAATTTGCGCATAATACATAAATGGTTATAAGCACAACCTACTCATTTTCATCCTTTACTATTCACACAACATAAATGAGCTCATATCTCATGAATTTCATATAGGTACCCGTGCCACTCACAACATGGTTATAACTTCTCTCATTTTAACATAACTATGAATTTCCCGTTGAACCATTTGGAATACTAAAGGATAATCCAGAAGCCTCAAACATAGGATAAGGTGCCAATGCCATGTCCCAGACATGGTCTTACATTGGCTCACACATCAAGTCGATGCCATGTCCCAGACATGGTCTTACACTGGCTTACATATAATACAAATGTCATGGCATGGATATCCGATCTATTCCTAAGGTTTAATTGGGATTCTACCACATCATTCTCAACATGCACATCTATAACCACATTCAAGCATTTTATACTATATAAATAAATCAATACATAATGGCAACAAAGTTGTATTATTTACACCTAACTTACCTCATATACAAAATGTAGGCAGTCAATTCGAATTAATCCGCTAACTTGGCTTTCTCTCGATCTAAGTCTGAATTTTGTATTTCTTGATCTAAAATGATAAAATTCACTAATTAAATAATCAAATTAACCAATACATTTCATAACTCATACTTTGGCAAAATGACCATTTTGTCCCTAGACTTTCACAAAATTACAATTTTACCCCTATGCTCATAAATCAATTTTTATCAAATTTCCTCACTAACCAAGTCTAGCTGAATTCTTTTTATACTTATGGCAGCCCACAATTTCAATTATTTCACACAATTGCTGACTATTTTACAACTTCTTCAAAAAGGTTCAACCTAGTTGTTTTCATGAAAATCCTTTCACAAAAGTTGTTTGCTAATCAACCAAGATTCATTTTCTTCCATAATCTTTCAGCAAACAACATAAATGCTTTCATGGAAAAACCCTAAACTTTCAACTTCATTGCAAAATAGTCCCTCCATTAGCTAGATTAAGCTATAAGGGTCCCAAAAGTACAAAAATCATCAAGAAAGACCACAAAAAACACTTACTTGTAAGGGTGAAGAGTTGCTAAAATTTTGAGCTCTCAAAACCCCTATATTGGCCAAAAATTTCAGTGGGTGGAGAAGGAAGATGATAGCTTTTTTTTTTCTTTTTGTTTTATTTTATTTCCAAATAAGTCACCTAATGCCACCAACCTTTGACTTTTTTTAGTTTCTTTGTTTCCATGTTTAGCCACTAATCAAATTTGGGGTCTATTTATCTAATAAGGACCTCTAATTTAAGGTTCCATAGCTAACTAACACTTATAGCTATTAAGACAAAACTTTCGCCCTTTATGTGATTTAGTCCTTTTTTCAAAATTAAGCATGAAAACACTAAAATTAATTCACCAAAATTTCTATGCACTCAAATAATCATTCTATAATTCATAAAATAATAATAAAAATAATTTCTCTGACCTTGGATTAGTGGTTCTGAAACCACTGTTCTGATTAGGCCCAAAATTAGGCTGTTACAGTAATTGTGTTAAAGCCTTTTAATCTTTACGCTTCTTTTCTTCCTCTGTCAATTTCGAAGGTATCTTATCTATCCCTAGTAAGGCATCCTCAAAATCCATATGTGCAAATACTACCTACATCTTTATCTGTCACAATAAGAATCTGGTGTTGCGATCCAACGGCAGAATATCATACTTTAGTGTAGCCGTTGCCATGATCGAGAGATAAGCAACTCGAAAAGCTCTGATACCAGTTTGTGAAAATTGAACATTGATAATAACAATATAGAATGATCGTAAAGTAAGGAAAGAAAGAAAAATAAGAACACACAGATTTTATGTGAATACCCTTTCGAGAAAAAGCCACAGGCAGATGAGAAGAAAATTCACAAATGTTGAAATTCAAATGATACAAGAAGAGTTTTGACTACTTCTATTTATAGGTTGAAAAACCTTATTCTAATCAATGTCAAATAGAAGGAGAGAAGTTCTATATGAATTCTACTTGTACAATCAATATTAAATAGAAGAAGAATAGTTCTATACGGATTCTACTTGTGCAGCCTAGTCTCAGCCCCACACTCCCCAATCACAACCCTAGTACAGTTTTATGCTTAATGGGGATCTCTGATGGCTACGGCCTTCGCCCCTACAAATCCCCTTATTTTGCCACTGAATTTTATTTCTTTAACAGGAATTTGGGTCACACAACTCTAGCAAAAAGAGTTTTAGTAAACGGATCCATAAGGTTATCTTCAGAAGCTACTTTCACTACATCTACAATTTATTCGGTTACTCCCTTTCGTATTTAGTGATACTTACGATCAATGTGTTTCATCCTCTTATGACTTCTCATTTCCTTGGTATTAACTATTGCAGAACTGTTATCACAATACAGTGTTATAGCTTTTTCCATACCAGGAATGACTTCAAGATCAGTTAAGAAATTTCAAAGCCATATTGCTTCTTTCGTTGCCTTAGAAGTAGCAACATACTCGGCCTCAATAGTAAAGTCAGCAATGCAAGTTTGCTTTACACTTTTCCATACTATAACTCCACGACTTAGGACGAATACATTTCCCAATGTCAATTTCCTTGAATCTTTATAGGTTTGGAAGTCTGAGTCTGTGTATTCTATTGTATCCAATAGGAGTAAGTTTCTCCCTAGAATACACGAGCATATAATCCTTGGTTCTCTTATGCTTTACAGCTTGCCAATACCTGACACCAGGATTCATATGATATTGACTAATCATTTCTTCTGCGAAACGAATATTTGGAAGTGTGCAAAGCATCCCATACATAAGGCTTCCAATTGCCGAAGCATATGGAACCTTACTCATATGGTCTCTTTCTTTCACTGTATTAGGACAATCATCTAAAGAAAGATGAAAACCTAATATAGTCAGCTGAGCACCTAGCTTCGAATTAGTCATTGCAAAACGTTTTAGTACTTTATCAATGTATGAAGCTTGTGATAGAGCTATCATTTTATTCTTTTGATTCCTAAGGATTCAAATTCCAAGAATATAACTAGCTTTATCTAAGTCCTTCATGCTAAAATTTTTTTAAAAATCATTTTTAACCCAAACGCAAAAGCTATACTTGTAACCTCTTTTATTTGGAAAATAACTTTTTGAGTTAAAATGATACTTTTAACCTTCATTTATTATATAATGTATTCTTTGTAATATTTATATTGAGTATACAATTATTTCTCTTTTGAAATTTATTTCAAATATCTATCTATACTATTATTTAAGTACTTTATTGAGTCAGTGTTACCTTTAACTGAGTCACCGATTCAATTATGAAATTACAAAAAATATCATTTCTTCTAAATTATAATTAATGTTATTATAGTGGCACTTTTTTCTTTTCATACTTTTATATCATCTTTAAATAAAAAAATTAAAAATTATAAATCTAAGGATCAATCACGTGTCCAATATTATTAAAATACAAATTTGTACCACTCTATCTATATTCATCATGGAATAAATTTTAAAATAAAATAATTTCTTTCATCCACATAATGGATGTGGCAAAATCTAGTATAACATTATATATTTGAATTTGTAGTAGTTAAGTTTGTAGAGACTTTAATATCTTCAAATTAAATTTTACAAATAATTTATATTAATTCTGTTTTTAAATGATTTTTATATTAATTCTTAAAAATATTTAAAATCTGTATTTCATATATAAAAATATACTAACAAAGTTAGCCCTCAATCTTTACATATTTATTCAATTTGACCCTGCTCTTTTATTTGAAGTAACCTTTAACCTTTTATTGTAGACGTGATAATATTTTGTCTTATATGTCACATTACAAATAATTAATTTTTTAAATTAAAAGATTAAAAATTCAAGAAATATTAAAGCTTTAAAAATTTTAAAAAAATATAAAAGGTAAATGTGAAAATATATAATATTGGTAATGACAATATATCGCAAAAAATAAAAAAATAAAGAACACACAAATTTTACGTGGAAACCCTTTCGGGAAAAAACCACGGGCAGAGGAGAAGAAAATTTACTATGTCGAATTCAAATCAATACAAGAGGAATAGACTATGTCTATTTATAGGCTTGTAAAGCCATATTCTAGTAGGATTGAAACACCTTATCCTAATCAATATAAAATAGATGGTGTTTAATAAGGTTTAGAAAACCTTATTCTAAAATAAAATAAAATAAGTCTAGCTCTATTTGGATATTACTTTTATTTTATTTTCCATTGTATTTTATTTAAATAAGAATTCGGGTCACTTAATTCTAACAATCTCCACCTTGACACGAATTCTCAATGAACAAGTTCTTTATCGTGAACTTTCAACAAACAAGTTCTCCACCTCTTCCATAAAACCCCTTAAGGGTTTAACTTCAACAATGAACACCAACCAAGTTTAAGCAGTGCTCAAACTTGGTTATAGGAAGTGACTTAGTCATCGTATCTGTAGGATTTTCATGAGTACTAATTTTACTCACAACAATATCACCACGAGCAATAATATCACGAACAAAATGATACCGAACATCAACGTGTTTTGTTCTCTCATGAAACATTTGATCTTTTGTAAGGAAGATGGCACTTTGACTGTCACAAAATACTGTACTAATTTGAAGGTCTTCATTGAGTTCACTAAATAGTCCCTTCAACCAGATAGCTTCTTTACAAGCCTTAGTAATTGCCATATGCTTAGCTTCAGTGGTAGACAAAGCGACTGTAGTTTGCAAAATGGCTTTCCAACTAATTGCACAACCTCCAATTGTAAAGACATAACCTGTGAGAGACCTTCTTCTATCAAGGTCTCCAGCAAAATCAGCATCAACATACCCAATGACTCCATCTCTAGTTCTTCCAAACTGTAAGCAAACATCAATAGTACCTCGTAAGTATCTTAAAATCCACTGAACTATTTTCCAGTGTTCTTTATCCGGATTCACCATGTATCTGCTAACTACACTAATTGTATATGATAAATCTGGACGTGAACAAACCATAGCATACATGAGAGATCCCATTGCACTAGAGTATGGAACACGTGACATGTACTCAATCTCATTATCTGATTGTGGAGACAAAGCTGATGAAAGTCTAAAATGAGCTGCTAAAGGAGTACTAACAGGCTTAGCACTCTGCATATTGAACCCACAAAGAACTTTCTCAATGTACCTTTTTTGACTTAGGTACAATTTATTTTCTTTTCTATCTCTGAGAATTTCCATACCAAGTATCTTCTTTGCTGGTCCCAAATCTTTCATCTCAAATTCTTCACTTAGTTGGGCTTTGACTTTTCTTATCTCTCCTTTATCTTTTGCTGCCATCAACATGTCATCAACATAAAGGAGTAGATATACAAAAGAACCATCATTTTTTTTTCTTATAGTAAACACAACTGTCAAAACTACTTCTTTTGAAATTATGAGAAGTCATAAAGGAATCAAACCTCTTGTGTAACATCCCGAAATAGGGCCTAATCGGAATAGTGGTTTCGTGACCATAAATCTGAGATAGAAATAATTATTTTATAATTATTTTTAGGTTTATGTTTTGATTGCAAGATAGCGTGAAAATTTTGTGAAGAAATGCTATGCATAAAGTGCTTAATTTGAAATTAGGGACTAAATTGAATAAGTTACAAAACTTGCATTCTAGAAGCTTTTAGTATGAAATTACTTTGGAATATTAATTAGGAGGTCTTAAATAGCAATTTGACCAATTTCTAAAATTTTGGACAAAAATGGGCTTGTACATGAAAAATTTTCAAAGAAAGGCATGAAAGATATTTTAGTCATTTGGTAATTAAAAGATTAAAAAAGGGAAAAAGATGGCAAAATATGTCCATCTTCTTCATTAGCACGAAATTTCAAGGGTTCTCCATAGCTAGGGTTTGTTTCAAGCTTCCAAGCTCCATAGTAAGTGATTTTAAGTCCCGTTTTTAATGATTTTTACGTTTTTAGAATCCCGGTAGCTCGATAAAGCTTATGTTAGCAATAATTTAAGCTAGGGTTCATATTTGGAAAAATACCCATAGGTCAAAAGTGTTTATTTTGATGTTTTATGATAGAATATGATGTTTTAAATTATGCTAGACAACTTGGGCTACTCGGTTTTAGGTAAAAACGAGTAAAAGGGCTTAATCGATAAAAATACCTATTGTTCATAAGTACATGTTATAGTAGGAATTTGAGGTTGTTGTTGGTAAATAAATGATCATCATGTCTTAAAACATAAGAATTTGTGATAAAGTTTGATTTCTGAGCCTTGGGGCAAAAGTGTAAATATGCAAAAGTTTAGGGGCAAAAATGTAATTTTTCCAAAGTTGAAGTCAGGGACTGTTTTGATAAATGTGAGTATTAAATAAGCTAAATTTGCTATTATAGATCAAGAAGAATGAAATTCGGGAGTAGATCAGGGAAAAGAGAAAGTAAAGGACTAAATTGTTAAGTTTAGTCATATTTTGTATTAAGGTAAGTTTACGGTAAATAAATGCAATATTTCATTATTTTACATTGATTTTGTTAATTTCCAGCATTTATACATTTATTTTACGAAAATATTCAAAGTCGAATCATAGACGAGATGTCAGAGAAAGAGTATCGAAAGGTCCCGTTGAACTTTAGAAATATAGGGATACAAATGTCATGACATTTGGGGTTGATAGGACAGGACAGGAATGAGCCATGTAAGCCCATATCAGATATATGGCTTTGGAGACAGGAATAATCCATGTAAGTTCATATCAAATATATGGCTTTGGAAAGACAGGAACATTTCATGTAAGTCCATGTCAAGGACATGGCATTGGCAGATTATTATCAGACAGGAAAACCCGAATATCCCTAGTATTTCGAGCGGTTCAATGGGCTATTGTACAAGTTAAATAATGGAAAATTTATCAGCAAGGGAAAGGTAAGTTATATTCATGAGTACTGAAAAGATCAGGTAAGAAAGAAGACAAGTGAATAAGGAAGAAGGTAGGAAATGAGGTGTAAAGAAAGCTTATGATGCTAGGTGATATATTGAATAATTATCGTTTATGATGAATGTTGTAATTTATTTTCTTGTAAACTTACTAAGCCTAGTGCTTACTCTCTTTATTTTCCTTTTTTTTATAGTTATTGCCAAGCTCACTCAGGAATTGAAAGGAACGTTGGAGATCCGGACACACTATCGAAGGAATTTATTTGGTATAGTTAGACGTTTCATTTCATGTATGGCATGTATAGGGACTTGGCTTCTTTTGGTATGATATGTTCAATGTAATATCCCGAATTAGGGCCTAATCGGAATAGTGGTTTCGTGACCACAAATCCGAGGTAGAAATAATTATATTATAATTATTTTGATGTTTATGATATGATTTTATGATGGTGTGAAAATTTCGTGAAGAAATTCTAAGCGTAAAGTGCTTAATTTGGAGTTAGGGATTAAATCGAATAAGTTGCAAAACTTGCATTCTAGAAGTTTTTAGTATGAAATTGCTTTGAAATATTAATTAGGAGGTCTTAAATGGTAATTAGACCAATTTTAAGTTCATGGACAAATTAGGACGTGGGAGGAATTTTTGAAAGTTTAGTAAGGAGGGGTATTTTGGTCATTTGGTTATTAACATGAATTAAAAGGGAAAAATAACACAAAATTGTTATCATCTTCATTTGGTTGCTGCCGAAACTTGTTCTCTCCATAGCTAGGGTTTCTTCAACTTTCAAGCTTCATAGTAAGTGCATCTAAGCCCCGTTTTTAAAGATTTTTACGTTTTTGAGATCCCGGTAGCTTGATAAAGCTTATGTTAGCATTATTTTAAGTTAGGGTTCACATTTGGAAAAATACCCATAGGTGAAATTTGTGTATTTTGATGTTTTATGATAGAATATGAGGTTTTAAATTATGTTAGACAACTTGTGCTACTCGGTTTTGAGCAAAAACGAGTAAAACGGCTTAATCGGTAAAAATACATATTGTTCATAAGTATGTGTTTTAGTGGGAATTTGAGAATTCTAATGGTAAATAAATGATCAGCATGTCTTAAAACATAAGAATTTGTGAGAAAGTAAATTTCCGAGCTTTGGGGCAAAAGTGTAAATATGCAAAAGTTTAGGGGCAAAATTGTAATTTTTCCAAAATTTGAATTAAGGTCTAATTTTAAAATGTGAATATTAAACAAGCTAAATGTGTTATTTTAGATCAAGAAAGACGTGGAATCGACCTCAATCGGGGAAAAGAAAAGATTACGGACTAAATTGCAAAATCGTTGTATTTTGGTACTAAGGTAAGTTCATGTGTAAATAGTGTAACATAATTGTTATTTTTAAGTTAATTGATGTTATTTATATGATATGCTGATTTTTATTCATGAAATATATGCTTTGTGGTTATTATCGAATAATATGCAAATTGTGTATGCTACTTGTTAAATATAAATTGCTACCGAGTATTGGTTTCGGCATTCTGTGGAAGACGGCAAGGATATGTGACTGAGGAAAATCCCGTTTGAACCTTAGGAATAGATTAGGATACAAGTGACATGTCACTAGGATGGTTGGGCATCCGAACTCGTTGAGTTGAGTCCGAGTTCACTTATGGATGCGAATATCCGAACTCGTTGAGTTGAGTCCGAGTTCGTGAAATGTAACTAGGCATCCGAGCTCGTTGAGTTGAGTCCGAGTTCACTTATGGATGCGAACGCCCGAGCTCGTTGAGTTGAGTCCGAGTTCGTTTATGGGCGGGTTACATGATTGATTGATTACATATTCAGCACTTATGTGCAAATGATCCGTGTATCCGAGTTGTATTCCAATGTGTTCAACGGGTAAAATTCAAGTGAAATGGAAAGGCACTCAAGACGTAAGTGACAATTCGGTAATGTTGAGAAATGGCCGTATTGGACAGGTATGTACTTAACCCTTGGGTTGAAAACCGAGACAACAACAAAGATGTGGTAAGATGAAGTATGATGATTAGAATGGTGACATATGTTTGGTGATGCTATGTTAATGTTGTTTGGCATAATGACTTTGTTATGTTACTTGTTATTTGCATGTGAACTTACTAAGCATTTATGCTTACTCCCTCCTTTTTATTCATTGTAGTTTTGGACAAGCCGGCTCGAGAATCGGGATAGGTCGAAGACTCGATCACACTATCCGAAGGACTTTTTGGTAAACGGCTTATAGAACTTAGAATGGCATGTATAGCATTATACCTACTATGTGTAAATAATCTTGTGATATGGTGGTGTTTGGTTGAGGAAATGCTTGACAATGATGAGTCATTGAAATGGCCAATATAGGTTATGTTTGATGTCATGAAAGAATAATAGATTAATTAGTACATGGAAGCTTTTATGAAAATGGAACTAGCCATAAAACAGAACATTGCAGCAACACTGACGTGAGTTTGAAAATTTACTAAAAATCATAGAAATCGAATTTGGTAATGTATTAGTTATGAAATTGAAGCTTATTGTGTCTACTTTCATATGGAAGAAGCAAAATAGGTAAAGGAGTTACACGTTAGGAGATATTTGAGTTTTAGTGAGACAGGGCCAGAACGATTTCTGGATCCCCTGTTCTAATTTTGAAAATTCACCATAAATTGTACAAAAATAATTAGGAGGTGTATTTTATATGCTTAGAATCCTTATTGAATCTAGTTTTAAGAGAGATAAACGGCACAATTATATGAGTTTTGTACAGAGAGAAAAGTGGTCCGTAGTAAACAGAGGTCAGTACAGTCAAGTTCTGAAACAGGGGCAACTTTAACTAATAAACTGTACTAATCGGCCCAGCCAAAAATTCTAGAAAAAAATTAGTGAATAGATATATGAGTCTAAATTCAGGGAAAATTTACGGATCTTGATTTCAAGTTTCGTAACTCGAGATATGATTTTTCGAGCGACCATGACGCAGGAGATAGTTTATTCCGAAAATGAAAATAGTTTTTGTAAAGTTGTTTAAAATGATAAATTACGTTTAGTGACACCTCAAGCTCGACTCCGGTGACGGTTTTGGGCGTGGGGACGTTACATTCGGTGGTATCAGAGTAGGTTTAGTCGGTTCTCGGACTAACGTGTTTTATGTACGGATTTTGCTATACATGCCATATGTGTATATTGTGATAGTGTGACGACTTCTGACCTTTTAAATGATTTTTTTTGTAAATGGATCCCGATCCAGCTGTGGCTGATGAAGTAGAGAGTAATGCGCCAGCTCCGGCTGAAGGGGCAGCGCCGACTGAAAACCCACCACCTACTGTTGGTCAGGGAGGAGAAAGGGATCGAGAAGCCTTTCTCCAAATGATGAGTGCATGGTACACGGAGTTCGTTCGTACGAACCCGAATGTACGACCTCCCCCACCTCCCCCAATTCCTCAACCTGTGCCCCAGATGTCTCTAGATGTGGGTACGATGAAATTCCAAAGAACTCCAGTTGATAAAATTCGTAAGCTCGGGGCCGAAGAATTCAGAGCTAATGTAGATGATGATGCGGAAAAAGCAGAGTTCTGGCTTGAGAATTCTACCCGGGTATTTGATGAATTGTCCTGCACACCTGAGGAATGTTTGAAATGTGCTATATCTTTGTTGAGAGATTCAGCATATAATTGGTGGAAGACACTGATTTCCGTGGTACCGAAAGAGAGGGTAACTTGGGAATTCTTTCAAGATGAGTTCCGGAAGAAATACATCAGTGAAAGATTTATTGATCAGAAGCGTAAAGAGTTTCTTGAGCTAAAGCAAGGTAGTATGACAGTCACTGAATATGAAAGAGAGTTCGTCAGACTGAGTAAGTATGCTAGAGAATATGTTCCTACCGAGGCCAAGATGTGTAGGCGCTTTGAAGACGGGCTCAATGAAGAAATTAAAGTATTTGTTGGGATTCTTGAATTAAAGGAAATGGTGGTACTTGTCGATCGAGCTTGCAAGGCTGAAGAATTACTTAAAGAGAAGAAAAAGGCAGAATCTGAAACACGAAATTGGAAGAAAAGACCAATGACAAATGCACCCTCACAGCAATCCGGAAAGTCAAGAAATATGAATCCTCGTTCCCAAGTTTCAGCTGGACAATCCTATGGGAATTTTAAGAAGCAAAATGTGGGTCCAAAGTCCCAAACTACTTCGACAGCCAGTGTAGGGAACACGAGATTTGTTAAACCCGAATGTCAGCGGTGTGGCAGAAATCATTTTGGTCCGTGCAGAGCAAACGAATGTTTCCGGTGTGGTTCTCCGGATCATTTTATTAGAGACTGCCCAGAGAGAATTGAAAAAGAAAAATTTCAGAATACAAAAGCTAGTGGTGCAGATTCGCGAGGAAGGTATCCAAGAAAAGCTGGGAGCGAGGCAAGTAGCAAGAATGTAGCCAGAGATGCAGCAGTTAGATCTGAAGGAAGGGCTCCGGCTAGAACTTATGCTATTAAAGCTCGTGAAGATGCTTCCTCACCCGATGTGATCACCGGTATATTTTCTCTCTATGATGTTAATGTTACTGCTTTAATTGATCCCGGTTCTACTCACTCATATGTATGCATGAAATTGGTGTCTAGCATGAATATACCTGTTGAGAATACAGAATTTATGATTAAAGTGTCAAACCCGTTAGGCAAATGTGTTATAGTTGATAAAGTATGCAAGAAATGTCCTTTAATGATTCGGGGTTATTACTTTCCGGCCAACTTGATGTTGTTGCTGTTTGATGAGTTTGATGTTATTTTGGGTATGGACTGGCTGACATTGCATGATGCCATAGTAAATTGTAAACAGAAAGTTATTGAGCTAAAGTGTGAAAGTGGCGAAACTCTGCGGGTTGAATCAGATAAATCAGAGGCATTGTCTAGTGTAATTTCTTCAATGGCAGCTCAGAGATATTTGAGAAAAGGTTATGAAGCCTATTTAGCATATGTGTTGAATACAAAGGAAATTGAAAAGAAAGTGGAATCAGTGCCGATTGTATGTGAATTCCCAGATGTATTTCCTGAAGAATTGCCGGGTTTGCCCCCAGTTAGAGAAGTAGAGTTTGGTATTGATTTGATGCCGGGAACAGCTCCGATCTCGATTGCTCCGTATAGAATGGCACCAACAGAGTTGAAAGAATTAAAGTCGCAGTTGCAAGAGTTGACAGACAAAGGCTTTGTGAGACCGAGTTTTTCGCCTTAGGGTGCTCCGGTGTTGTTTGTGAGAAAGAAAGATGGTTCGATGAGATTGTGTGTAGACTATCGGCAATTAAACAAAGTGACAATTAAAAACAAGTATCCGTTGCCAAGAATTGATGATTTGTTTGATCAGCTGAAAGGAGCAACATGGTTTTCAAAAATTGATTTGAGATCTGGGTATTATCAGCTGCGGGTAAAAGAGTCGGATGTGCCTAAAACTGCTTTTAGAACAAGGTACGGTCATTATGAATTTTTAGTTATGCCGTTTGGATTAACAAATGCTCCTGCCGTGTTTATGGATTTGATGAATCGAATATTTCGGCCATACTTGGACAAGTTTGTTGTGGTATTTATAGATGATATCTTGATTTATTCGAAAGATGAGACAGAGCATGCTGAACACTTGAGGATAGTTTTGCAAACTTTGCGAGACAAGCAGTTATATGCCAAGTTTAGTAAAAGTGAATTTTGGCTTCGGGAAGTAGGATTTTTGGGTCATATTGTTTCGGGTGATGGTATACGGGTTGATCCCAGTAAAATTTCAGCTATTGTTGATTGGAAGCCACCGAAGAATATAACCGAAGTTAGAAGTTTCTTGGGGCTAGCCGGATATTATCGACGGTTTGTGAATGGGTTTTCTATAATTGCCGCTCCTATGACTAGATTACTTCGAAAAGATGTTAAATTTGAGTGGACGGAAGAATGTCAACAAAGTTTCGAAGAATTGAAAAAGTTATTAACAGAGGCACCAGTGTTAGTACAGCCCGAGTCAGGTAAAGAATTTGTGGTATATAGCGATGCTTCTCTAAATGGTTTGGGATGTGTATTGATGCAAGAAGGAAAGGTTGTGGCTTATGCTTCGAGGCAGTTAAAACCTCACGAGAGGAATTATCCTACTCATGATTTAGAGTTGGCTGCAGTGGTGTTTGCTTTGAAGATTTGGCGACATTACTTGTATGGTGAGAAATGTCGGGTATATACCGATCACAAAAGTCTTAAATATTTGATGTCACAAAAGGACTTGAATTTGAGACAACGAAGATGGTTGGAGTTATTAAAAGATTACGAGCTTGTGATTGATTACCATCCAGGAAAAGCAAATGTAGTTGCTGATGCTTTGAGTAGAAAACTGTTGTTTGCTTTAAAAGTTATGAACGCTCAATTAGAAATGTCAGATGATGGTTCCATTCTGGCCGAACTAAAAGTAAGACCGATGTTTTTACAAGAGATTTGTGAAGCTCAGAAAAGTGATGAAGACTTACAAGCCAAAAGAAAGCAATGTGAGGTTGATACAGAGTCAGACTTCAGAATCGGTCCTGATGGTTGCTTGATGTTTAAAGATCGGATTTGTGTACCGAGGAACGGAGAATTAATTCAAAAGATTTTGCAGGAAGCACATGGTAGTTATTTGACAGTTCATCCAGGTAGTACGAAAATGTATAATGATTTGAAGAAAATGTATTGGTGGAATGGAATGAAAAGAGATATATCAGAATTTGTGTCCAAATGCTTAATTTGTCAACAGGTGAAAGCTGAACACCAAGTGCCTTCAGGATTACTTCAGCCTATTATGGTTCCTGAATGGAAATGGGATCGGATTACTATGGATTTTGTTTCAGGGTTGCCGTTGACTCCAGGAAAGAAGGATGCCATTTGGGTAATAGTTGACAGATTAACTAAATCGGCTCATTTCATTCCGGTACGTACGGATTATTCTCTTAACAAGTTAGCTGAATTGTATGTTAGAGAAATTGTTAGACTACATGGAATACCATTGTCAATCATTTCAGATAGAGACCCGAGATTTACTTCGCGGTTTTGGCAAAAGTTACAAGAGGCGTTAGGTACAAGATTAAATTTCAGTACTGCTTTTCATCCACAAACTGATGGGCAATCAGAAAGAGTAATTCAGATTCTTGAAGACATGCTTCGATGTTGTGTATTAGAATTCCAAGGAAGTTGGGAGAGATATTTACCGTTGGTGGAATTTGCTTACAATAACAGTTATCAGACGAGTTTGAAAATGGCACCTTATGAAGCATTGTATGGTCGTAAGTGTCGGACGCCTTTGTATTGGACCGAACTCAAGGAAAATCAGATCTATGGGGTTGATTTAATAAAAGAAACCGAAGAAAAAGTGAAGGTAATTCGAGATTGTTTGAAAGCTGCTTCGGATAGACAGAAATCTTATGCAGATTTGAAACGAAAAGAAATCGAGTTTCAAGTTGGTGATAAGGTATTTTTAAAGGTGTCTCCGTGGAAGAAAGTCCTCAGATTTGGACAGAAGGGTAAGTTAAGTCCGCGTTTTATCGGGCCGTATGAAATAACTGAAAGAGTTGGACCGGTAGCTTATCGGTTAGCATTACCATCTGAGTTAGAGAAAATTCATGACGTGTTCCATGTATCTATGTTACGTCGGTATCGCTCGGATCCTTCGCATATAATTTCACCGACAGAAATTGAATTACGACCAGATATGACCTATGAAGAAGAACCGATAAAAGTTTTAGCTCGAGAGGTCAAACAACTAAGAAACAAAAGTATTGCTCTTGTGAAAGTGTTGTGGCAAAAGCATGGGATAGAAGAGGCTACATGGGAACCCGAGGAAACTATGAGAAAACAATACCCACATCTGTTTACCGGTAAGATTTTCGAGGACGAAAATCCTTAAAAGGGGGGAGAGTTGTAATATCCCGAATTAGGGCCTAATCGGAATAGTGGTTTCGTGACCACAAATCCGAGGTAGAAATAATTATATTATAATTATTTTGATGTTTATGATATGATTTTATGATGGTGTGAAAATTTCGTGAAGAAATTCTAAGCGTAAAGTGCTTAATTTGGAGTTAGGGATTAAATCGAATAAGTTGCAAAACTTGCATTCTAGAAGTTTTTAGTATGAAATTGCTTTGAAATATTAATTAGGAGGTCTTAAATGGTAATTAGACCAATTTTAAGTTCATGGACAAATTAGGACGTGGGAGGAATTTTTGAAAGTTTAGTAAGGAGGGGTATTTTGGTCATTTGGTTATTAACATGAATTAAAAGGGAAAAATAACACAAAATTGTTATCATCTTCATTTGGTTGCTGCCGAAACTTGTTCTCTCCATAGCTAGGGTTTCTTCAACTTTCAAGCTTCATAGTAAGTGCATCTAAGCCCCGTTTTTAAAGATTTTTACGTTTTTGAGATCCCGGTAGCTTGATAAAGCTTATGTTAGCATTATTTTAAGTTAGGGTTCACATTTGGAAAAATACCCATAGGTGAAATTTGTGTATTTTGATGTTTTATGATAGAATATGAGGTTTTAAATTATGTTAGACAACTTGTGCTACTCGGTTTTGAGCAAAAACGAGTAAAACGGCTTAATCGGTAAAAATACATATTGTTCATAAGTATGTGTTTTAGTGGGAATTTGAGAATTCTAATGGTAAATAAATGATCAGCATGTCTTAAAACATAAGAATTTGTGAGAAAGTAAATTTCCGAGCTTTGGGGCAAAAGTGTAAATATGCAAAAGTTTAGGGGCAAAATTGTAATTTTTCCAAAATTTGAATTAAGGTCTAATTTTAAAATGTGAATATTAAACAAGCTAAATGTGTTATTTTAGATCAAGAAAGACGTGGAATCGACCTCAATCGGGGAAAAGAAAAGATTACGGACTAAATTGCAAAATCGTTGTATTTTGGTACTAAGGTAAGTTCATGTGTAAATAGTGTAACATAATTGTTATTTTTAAGTTAATTGATGTTATTTATATGATATGCTGATTTTTATTCATGAAATATATGCTTTGTGGTTATTATCGAATAATATGCAAATTGTGTATGCTACTTGTTAAATATAAATTGCTACCGAGTATTGGTTTCGGCATTCTGTGGAAGACGGCAAGGATATGTGACTGAGGAAAATCCCGTTTGAACCTTAGGAATAGATTAGGATACAAGTGACATGTCACTAGGATGGTTGGGCATCCGAACTCGTTGAGTTGAGTCCGAGTTCGTGAAATGTAACTAGGCATCCGAGCTCGTTGAGTTGAGTCCGAGTTCACTTATGGATGCGAACGCCCGAGCTCGTTGAGTTGAGTCCGAGTTCGTTTATGGGCGGGTTACATGATTGATTGATTACATATTCAGCACTTATGTGCAAATGATCCGTGTATCCGAGTTGTATTCCAATGTGTTCAACGGGTAAAATTCAAGTGAAATGGAAAGGCACTCAAGACGTAAGTGACAATTCGGTAATGTTGAGAAATGGCCGTATTGGACAGGTATGTACTTAACCCTTGGGTTGAAAACCGAGACAACAACAAAGATGTGGTAAGATGAAGTATGATGATTAGAATGGTGACATATGTTTGGTGATGCTATGTTAATGTTGTTTGGCATAATGACTTTGTTATGTTACTTGTTATTTGCATGTGAACTTACTAAGCATTTATGCTTACTCCCTCCTTTTTATTCATTGTAGTTTTGGACAAGCCGGCTCGAGAATCGGGATAGGTCGAAGACTCGATCACACTATCCGAAGGACTTTTTGGTAAACGGCTTATAGAACTTAGAATGGCATGTATAGCATTATACCTACTATGTGTAAATAATCTTGTGATATGGTGGTGTTTGGTTGAGGAAATGCTTGACAATGATGAGTCATTGAAATGGCCAATATAGGTTATGTTTGATGTCATGAAAGAATAATAGATTAATTAGTACATGGAAGCTTTTATGAAAATGGAACTAGCCATAAAACAGAACATTGCAGCAACACTGACGTGAGTTTGAAAATTTACTAAAAATCATAGAAATCGAATTTGGTAATGTATTAGTTATGAAATTGAAGCTTATTGTGTCTACTTTCATATGGAAGAAGCAAAATAGGTAAAGGAGTTACACGTTAGGAGATATTTGAGTTTTAGTGAGACAGGGCCAGAACGATTTCTGGATCCCCTGTTCTAATTTTGAAAATTCACCATAAATTGTACAAAAATAATTAGGAGGTGTATTTTATATGCTTAGAATCCTTATTGAATCTAGTTTTAAGAGAGATAAACGGCACAATTATATGAGTTTTTTACAGAGAGAAAAGTGGTCCGTAGTAAACAGAGGTCAGTACAGTCAAGTTCTGAAACAGGGGCAACTTTAACTAATAAACTGTACTAATCGGCCCAGCCAAAAATTCTAGAAAAAAATTAGTGAATAGATATATGAGTCTAAATTCAGGGAAAATTTACGGATCTTGATTTCGAGTTTCGTAACTCGATATATGATTTTTCGAGCGACCATGACGCAGGAGATAGTTTATTCCGAAAATGAAAATAGTTTTTGTAAAGTTGTTTAAAATGATAAATTACGTTTAGTGACGCCTCAAGCTCGACTCCGGTGACGGTTTTGGGCGTGGGGACGTTACATTCAATGAATGGTGTGTAAATACTTGCTATTCATAGAAGGGCTAATGATACACATGTTTAATAGTTTGTATGCTTGAATGGTAACTATCACATGGAAACTAAGGAAAATGTGAAAGTAGCTTAAAAACAGATTCAAACAGCAGAAATGACGTGAATTTGAAAAATCACTAGAAATAGTAGGAATGGATTTAAACAGTGAATGAGGCATGAAATTAAAGCTTAATAAGTCTATTTTACTATGGAAGAAAAAGAGTAAGCAGAAGACTTGTATATTATGAGTTATTTACACTTGAGTGAGACTGCTCTAGACTGACTCTGTGATCCACTGTTCTGACTTTAACAATTCACCATAAATTGTACATAAATAATTAGGTGTAATAATTTATATTCCTAGATTTCTTATTGAGTCTAGTTTTTAATGAAATAAATGTCATGCCTATTTGAAGTTTTTAGTGAGAGAAAATTAACTCGTAGTGAACAGAGGTCAGAGCAGTCAAACTGTGTAACAGGGGAAACTTTAACTAATAAACTGTACTAATTGGCTAAACCAAAAATTCTAGAAACAAATTAGCAAGTATATACATAAGTCTAGATTCAGGGAAAGTTTACAGATCTTAATTTCAAGTTTTGAAACTCGAGATATGAATTTTTAAGCGACTATGATGCAGAATGGCAGTATATTCCGAGAAGTTTAAATAAATGATTTAAGGTTGCTTAAGTGATAGTTTAAGTTTAGTAATGCCTCGTGCTCGATTCCGGCAACAGTCTCGGGTAAGGGGTGTTACATCTTGTACCACTGTGTTGGTGACTGTTTCAAACTGTAAAGGGACTTTTTCAGCAAGCAAACATAGTCCTCCTTTTCTGAGACTGTAAAACCCTCTAGTTGTTGCATGTAAATATCCTCCTCAAGTTCTCCATGCAAAAATGCAGTTTTAACATCTAACTGCTCAAGCTCCAAATCATGCATGGCCACAATACCAAGTAGAGCTCGAATCGAACTATGCTTCACAACTGGGGAGAACACATCTGTGAAGTCCACTCTTAGAATTTGACTATAACCCTTTGCAACAAGCCTTGCTTTATATCTGGGTTCTTCAACTCCTGGAGTCCCTTCTTTCTTTTTATACACCCATTTACAACGAACAGCTTTTTTACCTTTTGGAAGTTTTACAAGATCCCATGTTTTGTTTTTATGGAGTGATTCCATCTCCTCTTGCGTAGCAAACATCCATTTTTCTGAGTCTTCACAACTAACCGCCTTAGAATAATTAGATGGCTCTTGATTTGCATCTATATCTTCAGCCACATTTAAAGCATAAGCAACTAGATCAGCCTCAGCATACTTCTTTGGAGGTTTAATTTCTTTTCTAGTTCTATTTTTGGCGATAGAGTATTATGGTAAAGAAGCAACTTTATTCTCAATTTTTGTACTGGCTTGAGGAGTCAACTTTGTATTAATCTAATGCTCCACCTACTTTTGATTTTCTTTATTGGAAGAATCTTTAAGAGATAAGTTAGGTAGCATAGCAGTTTCATCAAAAACAACATCTCTACTAATCACAACTTTTCTATCTTCAGGACACCATAACTTATACCATTTAACACTAGTTTTATAACTAAGAAAAACACATTTAATGGATCTTGGTTCCAGTTTTCCATTATCAACATGAACATACGCAGGTTACCTAAAAATCTTTAAATCAAAATAGTCAGCAAGGTTACCAGACCATACCTCTTGTGGAGTCTTTTTCTCAATGGCAATAGATGGAGATCGGTTGATCAAAAAACATGCAGTAGAGGCTGCTTTGGCCCAAAATGACTTTGGTAAGTTGGCATTTGACAACATACATCAAACCTTCTCCATGATCATTTTATTCATTCGTTCTGCAACGCCATTTTGCTGTGGAGTATGCCGAACTATCAAGTGTCTCACGATACCTTCTGACTTGCACAGTTTATTAAACTCATCAGAATAGAACTCTAAGCCATTGTCTGTATAGAGGTGTTTTATTTATTTTCCCGTCTGTTTTTCAATCATAGTTTTCCAAGACTTAAATGCAAAAAACACATCGCTTTTCTGCTTCAAGAAGAACGCCTAAATTTTTCTGGAAAAATCATCAATAAAAGTTAGCATATAATTAGCTCCACCTCTCGAAGGCACTCTGGATGGCCCCCACAGATTGGAATGAATATACTCCAACGTTCAATTCGTGTTATGGATTCCTCTAGTGAATCGAACTCTCTTTTGCTTCCCAAAAACACAGTGCTCACAGAACTTCAGTTTACAAATTCCTTGCCCACTAAGAAGTCCTCTTTTGCTCAATTCTACCATACCATTCTCACTCATATGCCCTAGGCGCATATGCCAAAGTTTGGTAATATCATCATCTAACAAGGAAGAGGAAGCGACAGCTGCATCACCAGTAACAGTAGAACCTTGTAGAACATGTAACTTGGCAGTCTTTCTTTGCCCTTTCATCACATAGAAATCTTCAAAACCCTACTTTCAGCTGTGTATTTGTACCCTTTTAAATCAAGAGTACTTAATGAAATTAAATTTCTCTTCAATTCTGGAAAATGTCGTACGTCACTAAGTGTTCTGACAACTCCATCAAACATCTTAATTTTAATCGTTCAGACACCTGGGATTTTACACGAAGCATTATTTCCCATCAAAACAACACCTTCAGACACTATTTCGTAATTTGTAAACCAATCTCTATTGGAACTCATGTAGAAGGTGCAGCCCAAATCAAGGATCCACTCATCGCTCACTTTAGAATTGATGATTGAAGCGACAAGAAGTTCACCATCACTGTAGTCTTCTACAACATCAGCTTCACTAAAATTTTCTAGTAGTTTTCCCTTTTGATTCACAACCTCCCTTTTGATCTTATTCTGTAGCTTATAGATTTAATGTGCCCTTTCTTCTTACAGAAGTTACAAGTTTTACCTCTGTTTGAAGACTTTGATCTACCCTTAGATTTACCTAGAGGATTCCATTCTTGTGTCCTTCCACGATCATCATCAGCATCATGATCTTGTCTCCCAGGAACAATGAGGCCCTCACCCTGAGAGTCAGTTTTAACCACAAGATGTTTCATCTTATCATACGAGGTTAAAGAATTATAAACCTCATCAACTGTGAGAGACTCGCAGCTATATAAAATCATGTCTCTAAAGGTTGAATAAGATGGGGGCAATGAACAAAGTAGAATCAACCCTAAATCTTCCTTATCATACTGAACCTCCATGGCCTCCAAGTTTGAGAGAATTTCTTTAAACATTGTTAAGTGTTCGTGTACAGATGCACCTTCCTCCAAACGATGAGAATAAAGACGTTTCTTCATATGCAGCTTGCTGGTTAGAGTTTTCGACATGCATATTTGTTCCAGCCTTTTCCACAATCCAGCAGTGGTCTTCTCCTTCATCACATCTTACAAAATTTCGTTAGACAAATGCAGATGTAACCGTGTTAATGCCTTTCGATCCTTACACTTCTTCTCTTCATTCGTTAATGTTGAAGGCATCTTATCTATCCCTAGCAGGGCTTGCTCTAGATCCATCTGCACAAGAACTGCTTGCATCTTAATCTGCCACAATGCAAATCTGGTGTTGCGATCCAACAACGGAATTTCATACTTCAAAGACGCCATTACCGTGATCGAGATGAAAAAACCCGAAAGCTCTGATACCAATTTGTGAAAATATATAATATTGGTAATGACAATATATTGCAAAAAATAAAAAAAATAAAGAACACACAAATTTTACGTGGAAACCCTTTCGGGAAAAAAACCACGGGCAGAGGAGAAGAAAATTCACTATGTCGAATTCGAATCAATACAAGAAGAATAAACTATGTCTATTTATAGGCTTGTAAAGCCATATTCTAGTAGGATTGAAACACCTTATCCTAATCAATATAAAATAGATGGAGTTTAATAAAGTTTAAAAAACCTTATTCTAAAATAAAATAAAATAAGTCTAGTTCTATTTGGGTATTACTTTTATTTTATTTTCCATCATATTTTATTTAAATAAGGATTCGGGTCACTTAATTCTAACAGTAAAAAAATATAATGCAAAAGGAAGAAGAAATTCTCTCTTATATCCTTTCTTTTCAAAGCTCTAAAAAGAGAAACAAATTCTTTGAAAGAAAAAAAACACTCAAAATATCTAATTTCAACCCTATTTCTTTCCGTCATTGTACAATCAACCCTCTCTGTAACAACTTCATTTGTTTGTCAAGATTTTACTTGTTATAGAGAGATGGTTGTTATAAACCTATAACACCATGCTATTATAGATAAATAAACATTGTAAACTTACCATAAAATTTATGTCGTGAATTCCATCAAATAAAGAAAGTGAAAATTATGTTAAAAAAAGAAGAAATTTAGAATAAAATCAACAAAATTACAAGACATCTAGCAAGTACATACATTATTGCTTTTATGCATATTTTATTTTACATTCTTTCACATAGTTAATTATAAAGTTCATAAATCTAAAAGTTCAATTAATCAATATGAGTTATCAAATTAAATTAATTAATTTATCATGAGTTACTGAATTCAAGTAATCAATTTATAAGTTTATGATGTTCTAAATTTATAGTAGAATATTTAATTAGGGAACTTAATAATTTTTTAATTGATATATTTAATTCCACTAATTAAAAATTATTTTCATGTAATAAAATATGATTAATAGATTTTTCACATGAAATATAATCGTTTTATTGAAATAATATTTTCATTTAATATATGATAATTAATAAATTTATTTATATAAAATAGTTATAAATTATTTAACATTTTAGATAATATGTTGTTATAGAGAATTAATTTAATAAAAAATATATTTTATAACTATAAATATTGTTGTAAGTAAAAAGATATTTTAAAATAAAAATTTAGACCCCTTTAAATGTGCGTTAACCATAAGTGTGGTATGTTTAAAGTGTTTTTTTCACTCAACTGCAGTAAAGCAATCCCTGAAGCTTTGTGCTCTAGTGAAAATTTTGGGTATTTATTGTTTCTTTTCTTTCACTTGTATCTTTACTCTTTTTATTTTATTACCAGTTCTCTTTATTATTTTTTAAATTACTTTTTTTGTACTTTTAAATTTAAAATAATGAACAATTTTTATTATATATAAACTAATATATATATTATCGGTGAGATTTTTATTTTCATGACTGTTGAACTTTAATAGCTTTTATATGATTTAATTTAGTTTTTCATTTTCCAAAAAAATTATTAATTTACCATAATAGTTTTTTTATTTATAATTGTATAGAAACTAAATAAAATGTTTTAATAAATATATTTTATTTAAAAAAACATTTTAATAAACATAGTAAATAATTTTAATATTTTATTAAAGGAATTTATAAATTAACACATTTTTATTAATTACATAAAAACAAAATAATTTAAATTTTTTCTATTATATATTATTTCTAATCTAAAGTCTTTAATAGTCATTTTCTATTTTCACCTCAACGTTACGGTTGCGTTTGAATTCAAACATACTCTACCGTTATTTTTAATTTCACTGCTATAACATCCAATCTCATCATTGCAATAATTAATCTCACTATCACCGCTATTTTTAACTTCACCACCACCTATCTAAACTATTACTTAGTTATTATAACCAAATGCTATTATAACGGGTAATAGTTATAGAAAACACTTATTGTAATTTATTTATATTCAATATTCTTTGAATCTTTGCATGTCAAAAATGATATATTTTATTTATAAAAAAAGAATGTAGAAATATAGTCCTTCTTAAATATCCTCTCAATTAATAATGGTTAACAGTTTTTAAATGTTGATAAATTTTAAAATTTTCATCAGGAACATCATTTAGATCACCATTTCTTTTCATAAGTTCATGATACATTCCATTTGAACACTTACCATTTCATTCCTTTTCATACCTGTTGAACCATTTAGAATTTCATCGGATATTCCGGAAAGCTCACACGAAGTGTGCCTTTACATCATTGTTCACATGAGCTGTGAAATGGGCCTACTCACACGTGCTGTGGGTCAGAATGTATGCTACACGATACTGCTCACAAGATCTGTGGAGAATCCACAATAAATGTTGGACCTCATCCATCAGTAGGACATTCAAGACTAGCAATCGAAACATGAAATCCCTAATGACATGTCATTTGTATGCTATGAATTCCTAAGGTTCAATCGTGACTTGCTAACCATCATAGCATTGATTTGTTTATACATTGATCAATTCACATTATAAATAACATAATAACATACAATTTAAATAGCATTAATACGATAACCATTTATACAAACTTACCTCGACGATTAGGGGCGTAGAAGTTAAATCAAGTTAATCCGAATCTTTTGCTTTGCCTCGATCTGGGTCCGTACGTGGTTTATCTTAATCTAAATAGACAATTTCAATCCATTAAATACTTATAGTATTCAATTTAATCCACATTTCATATTTATGTAAAATTACCATTTTGTCCTTAACATTTTAACTTTTTCACAATTTAGTCCTTAAGCTTATAATTTAAAATCTAACCATTTTAATCACAATCCATGTTAACCAAATATGCAAGTAACCTTGAAACAACCCATGTTTATCATCATTTCACATTAAAACCCTAGAATTCATACCTTTAACAATTTAGTCCCTAATTTCCAAAATTCATCAAAAATTACTTTACAAAACTTGTTCATTTTTCAACCAAGATTCATAATCTTTATTTAATATCAAAAACCATTCAAGAACATTCATGGTACAACCCTGAACCTTTAGCAGTTTTACAAATTGACCTTGGGCTAGCTAGATTAAGTTAAAACGACTCAAAAAACATAAAAATATTAAAAACGAGGTTGAAATCAGTCACCATGCACTATAAAGAGCCTAGCCGAATGAAGCATTCATCCATAGAGGTTTTGTTCCTTAGGGTTAGTTTAGGGATAGCAAAAATAAAAGATGATAACTTGTTATTTTGTTTTAGTTTTAAGTTTAATTACCTAATTACCATTTTAACCTTTAAAAACTTTAATAATTTCATCAAAACCATGCCATAAACATCCACTATAACATATATGGTATAATTACCATCTAAGTCCATTACTTTAAAGTTTCATAACCATTTGACCCTTTTAACTAATAGAACTCAACGTTTCCCTTTTTACAATTTAGTCATTTTCATTTAACTAATCAAGCAAACATCAAAATTTCTTAACGAAATTTTAATATGACCTTAATAAATTCCTGTAAACATTAAAATCATAATAATATAATAAATTACTCGTTAGACTTGTGATCCTGAAACCATTGTTCTGATTTTACTAAAAATGAACTATAACAATAATGGTTAGCTAATAACTAATTTATCATTAAAACTTGAGTTTTAAGGTTAATTACATTCATTGAAGTAAGTTAATCTTCTACTTGTTAACCGATCATAGGCTAAAGCTGGGGTACCCTCTCTTACGGTGATCCACCATTGATATGCCTCGTCCCTCAGCAACGATACCGCTTTTTTCAGCTTCTGCTCCACTAAGCAGTCCAAGTCATCCATAATTCGCTCTGTGGCTTCCAACCAGTACTCAGCCACATTTGGGGCCACTCCAGATATGCCCCTAAAAACTTCTGCTCCATTGGCCCGGAGTCGCTCAAAAATGGACCCCCTATTCACAGGCCCAACATTAGCTCCGTCCACCCTTTCCAGAACTCTCAGCATGGCCTGGAACAAAGCGTCGTCCCCTGTAGCCCGATTGTACGGCCCATTATCCTCAACTGGTGGTCGTGCCTCTCCAGCTGGCATATGCTCAGAAGACGACGATCCAGCTTGAGCACTAACTCGGCCTCGTCCACGGCCTCATCCACGAGCAGCTCTTGTACTCATATCGATTATCTAATTTATGAATTTTATGCCATCAGTTAATGTTTTAGTTGTTTATTACAGAATATCTTATGAACAGATAAAATTTCAGAGTTGTGTTCGCGCGATCGCAGCTTAGCTACTGTCTCAGTTTCCTAGGGTTTAGTTTACCCTACAGTTTCAGTTTTATAGCCTTAATACTACCTCACCTATAGTATCACATCCAAGGCTCAGTACTATCTACAGTTTTATTTTCAGTACAGTACAGAAGTTAAGGCAGAAAATACTTACAACTTGGTGCCGGGGATTCAGTGTGCCATCTCTCGAAGTACCAGATTTCAAACAAATACAAATTTTAGACCTAAAAAAATAATTCTTTAAACATATTTTAGAAAAGACAAGTTAAAAAAAATCACTTCGAAAACAAAAATTCTTCCAGAAAATATGATTTTCCAAAAATACCCTTTATGCTTAAAAATTTTGAAAACCTTTTTTGGACCCGATCTACAGCCGAGTTGTTGCAACCGGGCTCTGATACCACTAAATGTAACACCCCGAACCCGGCCCAGACGTTATGGCCATGTCCGGTGTGCTACATCACCTAGACTATCCTACGCCGCCCTATTTACTAAGTCCGATGGTGAGTTTTGAAAAACAGTGCTTGACTCTTTTGGAAATTCTCGTTTTAATAACTATTCAACTTAATCTCTAATTCATTTGTTAAGCGATTCACTTTAACCTTATTATCTTACTTAGTCTCTTGTAATATCAGGTTGGTTAAGAAAACATTTGTTTAATTTTCGAAAACAATGTGTAATTGTGGATGAGATAAAATAGTTGAAAGTCCCAAATAAAAACAGATATAGTGGCCTTATTACAACCCATAACAAAGTAAAACCAATAGTAAAAGTAATTAAATTAATAAAACCAATTAAAATACGAGTTCAGTCTTCGTGGCCACTCTGAATCCCTCCCAGCAACCAAGTCACGATCTAGGGCTCACCTGCAAGGATGGAAAGAGAAGGGTGAGTTTAGGAAAACTCAGTGTGTGCAGAACCCATCCAAAGCCCACATCGGCTCGAGCCCACTGGGCCTGAGCCCTAACCAGCCTCAGTCAGATACTGGGCCGAAGCCCTATTCAGATTACAGATACTGGGCCAAGGCCCTATAACAGATACTGGGCCGAAGCCCTATTCAGATAACAATTTGGCCCATAAGCCCATAACAGTACAGTACAGTATAACAGTATGAATGCAACCCAATTGGGGAGACTACTCAACCCACCAACCGCTACACACCACCCGTACCAGCCAACACACCATGTGGAGAATAACTCAACCCACCCAGCCCACACACCACAGTCGCAGCATGGCTGCTCAGATAAACAGTATACGAGGCAAAGCCCCTATCAGAAACAGTACGAGGCATAGCCCCTTTCAGTAACGTGGCAGTGCCACTCACACTTCCTCCAATATCAACCCAATCCTATGCATCAGACATACATACATCATGATATGCAGTAACAATAATAGTCATGTCAAACAGTTCAGTCAGTTTTAGCCCTAGGGGTATAACAGTAATTTTCTACCTAGGGGCAAAACAGTAATTTCTCACCCTAAGGGTATTTCAATAATTTTGCTCTCATATTACAGTTTTTATGCTTATTACAGTCTCTACTAATCCCATAGTCGTTACGAAAATTCGGTTAACACAGTTTAATAGTTTTAGCTTTTAAGCCCTAAAACCCCTAATGGGCCCTATTACGTCGATTAGCCCATTAGGCCCGTTTAGTCCAAATTTCATATTCAGTTACCTTGTTTTAACTGTTTTTACGCCTACAGTTCATATTATTACCCTTAAACCCATTTTTACCCAAATGGGCCCAAATTGCCCATTGGGCCCATATTCGGCCCACCGAGGCCCCAACTTACCGTAACGCCTAAAATTTCGTGGTTAGCTCTCCCTTCATACCGATTCCATGTCCAACGTTTCCCTACCAACTTGTGAGCATTCGCACTCTCACAAGCCCTCGAAATGCCAGATCTTCGGCATTTCGGCTTTTCAGCATTTACCAACATGCACAATGAAGGGATTCAGAATCACACACCTGTTTTGCAGTTTCACCAATGAGATCTCCTATGCGACAGTTCCTACAACCCAATATCTAATCGATTAGTCAATAGATCTATGAAAAACCAAAGCCACAATCCCTTACCACATTCAGCCATACCCCTTAATGGCCATGAAAACTTACCTCTGACGACCTAGGTGCACAAAATCTAGATCTGATGATACCGATGCCTTCAACTCCTTGCTTGATCACCTTCTTCGCTAACTATCACTCAAAAGAACAAAGAAAAATACCACTTTGAATTACTAAAGGTCCAAATCAACATTCTCCCTAACTTTAGGGACTTTCGGCTTTTCCAAAACATGAAATGTTGAACAGATCTGAGGTATTAAGCGCTTACCAATAGTTTCTCTTCAATTCCTACACAGATCTGATGTAAATCTGACCCTTAAACGTTAGTAGAACCCTTAACTCTGAGATCTAAAATTTTCGGCTATCTCCCTACACTAATGGTGATTTCGGCTTTCCAACTAGAGAAGAAGATGGCGATTTGGGCTATGAGTTTGGGTGATGGTGTCGACAATGATGTGGCTGAAGGGAATGTAGTAATCGGCCACAACAGGTGAAAGGAATAGGGGTAATTCGGCTTACAAGAAATCGGTAAAAAGAAAGCAGTTTTCGGGATTTCTGGCACTTTGAGCAATCGGCTATGGCTATTTTTGGAGGGATGGAATCGAAGGAAATCGCAGAGCTGAGTATGATAGGGTGTTTGGCTAAGGAGAAGATCAACAGGGTAAAAAGAAAAGAGGAAAAACAATGGTAGAGGAGAAGAAGATGAAGAAATCGGCTAGATGCTCTTAGGGAGGCAAATTTCGGCTTTTGACTGAAAAGGGAATAATAACACCTAAGGTGGCTAACCTTAACTCTCATGTCAGAAAATAGAAAAAGACGAAACCCTAATAATCTCCCTAAAGTAATCGGCCCAAGTCCCTAAAAGCCCTTGCCGAAATTCACTTAAGTTAGGCACATGCTTAAAAATTAAAAAGAACACTACGCTTACCTTGTAACTCAAACCCTTGTCCTTGAATACCCACTTAGGCGCCACTTTTTTAGGAGCTTAGTGGCGCCACCTTGCCACTCTACCAAGGCTTCCTTTGTGACATATTTTACACGGTTTTTCTTAAAGGCCCACTTAACCAAGTCCCCTTTCACTTGAAAATCCAACTTAATATTTTACCGGGTTTTAACTTAGGCTTCGGCCTTCTAAAGGCACACTAACACATGTACATACATTTTCAACCTTCAGAACACCGAAATTTTAAAATTTCACTAAAATTCACAAAACCCGAAAAATCCCGAAAATCAGGGCGTTACAAAGTCACACGCCCATGTGTTAGGTCGTGTTCTCCACACGGCTGAGACACACGGCCGTGTCTCTCCCCACGTGGCCAACACTCAGGCTATTTTCCAAGTCCTTTTTGTACTCTGAACTCTTCACACTCATAAACAATTCATAAACATATATCACACCTTTGATTATTCCAGATTTAACCATCAAACATATGTAATATACCTAACCATCAAACTAAGCTTACATACCCATGACCATTATGAGCCACATCTCATGGCTATATACAATGAAGTATCATTAGCTAATACATTTAGCCAATTCACAATAATACATACTACCAGTAATTAAATCTCTATACATGCCACTCACTTGTATACTAACAAGAATTTCCATTACTTCAACTTGGCAAATTGATAGTGTGATGCTGCCCACGATGATCTCCAACCCCGAGCTAACCTGAAGACACTAAGAGAAAAAGGAAAGGAGGGTGCAAGCTTTACAGCTTAGTAATTTGGCATATGACATTAAGCAAATTTGATTAACAATACATTTATCATGATTTCACTTCTTACTCATGTACGGCCTAAGCTGTTTTCCTGAGTCACAATCACTAAATTAATTATATCTAGACTCCAAATTTATATCTGCTAATTTTCCTTGAAAATAGACTCACATATCTTCTTACCCTAAAATTTCCAGAATTTTTGGTTTATGCAATTAATACAGTTTATTCATTAAAGATTCCCCTATTTTGCTGTTCAATAGCTCTGAGACCTCTTCACTAAAAATAAAATTTCTCATTATATAGAGTTTTGATATCCTTTCGATTTGTTTCTCTTGAAAGTATACTCATTGAGGATTATAAGAATATAAATTGCACACCATAAACATTTTTATACAAGTTTTAGTGATTTTCCAAAGTTGGAATAGGGGATTTTCGAAACCATTTAGACCCTATCTCACCAAAATTTAAATATCTCATAATATAAAATTCATTTACTCACACCATTTTTTTATGTGAAAATAGACTCAGTGATCTTTAATTTCATATCTCATTCAACATCGAATTCAATTTCCACTATTTATGGTGATTTTTCAAAATCACATAACTACTGCTGTTTCAAACTGTTTTATTGAAAATTTTACTCTCCCATGTGTTATTCATATTACCTTCATATATGAACACATAACACCGAGCATGTTCAATACTAGCCATTCAAATGAATAATCATCACCAATATTTACGAGTATTCATAGTAGTGCTTACACCATATCAGCCTTACCACAATTTCAATCACATATCGAGCACATTGCTCACATTACACTATTGCTCTCATATACATTTGGCCAAATATACACCTGCACATATACATCACATAATCACATAAACATCACTTAGTAAATGTTCCTGTTGAACCCTGCGAAACCGTATCTCATTCTCTATGGTTTCAGCACATAGCTCTACCCTCACATAAATCTGGCTTTCGTGGACACATGGGGAAACACACAATATCACACATGTGACCTAGCCATTTAATTCCATAACTCTCGTGTCTACATGTTGTCCACCATTCGAATCACACATGCGACCTAGCTACACATAACATAGCTCTCGTGTCTACATGGTGTCCACCACTCAGATCACACATGCGACCTAGCTATTTTTAATCCGTAGCTCTTGTGTACACATGTTATACACACAGTATTACGCATGTGACCTAGCTACATATGTAAGAATATCTTGTATCTTTCTTGTACGCATGGTATACACCTCATATTACACATGTGACCTAGCTATTGCATGATATCTCGTAGCTTTCTTGTACACATGGTGTCCTACCCTTGGAACCACTCAAGTGACCTAGCTACAATCATCCGTATCTTTCAGTGTTCGAGGTTCAATCGGGAACTCCACATTTCAGAATTCACTAAATCATAATTATCACTCAATCATGCTTCATAATTTACACCAAATATTATTATACAAATAAATAAAGTATATTACTTACACACAAACTTACAATTTCATATAATCACCATAGTCATAGAAAGCACTTTTAAACACAACATTTCAATTCATTCCCATGTCACATTGTATCATAGACATATTTTTTTTAAATCAATTCACCAACATAATATACTAAACATGTAGTTCAACAAAATCAATTTAACACTACAAATTTAGGTTTCAAACATACATTGCGACATTACTGCAATTTTTATTATCACACCCACTTACCTCAGACGCGAAAATGACAAATTTTCCTGATTCGGTCCACAACCTTGATCTAAGCCCGAATCTCATTTTCCATTATCAATAATATCACAATTATCTCATTTATTAGTCACATTATTCAATGTGATCCAAAAATCACATTATGGAATTTTACGTTTTTGCCCCTAAACTTTTACATATTTACACTTTTGCCCCTAGGCTCGTAAAATAATTTTTATTAAATTTCCTTGTATATTGGACTTATTTGAACCAATTTTTCTTCTATACCAACCCCTAATTTCCACTAAATCATACATTTATGCACAAATTTACAACTGTTGCTTTTAAGTCCTTTTTACAGTTTCCACCGAAAATCACCTAGCAAAAGATGTTCACCACACTTCAAGCATTTATTTTCTACCATTAAACATCAAAATACACAATTATTCAACATGGGTAAATTTTTAAACTCAAACCCTAGCTCAAAATAATGGTAGAAATAGCTAAACCAAGTTATCAGGATCTCAAAATTTTAACGAGTATTAAAAATGGGGCTTGGGTGCACTTACAATTGAGCTTGGAAGCTTGAAACCATAGCCATGGTGTCTCCCCCTAATTTTCGGCCAAATGAAGAAGATGGACATGATTTTGGCCTATTTTTCCCTTTTTAATTCTTTTAATACTGAATGACAAAAAAGCCCTTCATTAGAAAAATTTGGTATTTTATCCTTCCGTGTCCATTTTTGTCCAAACCAAAATATATTGGTCTAATTTCCATTTAAGGACCTCCACTTTAAAACCCCATTTCAATCAAGTACCTTTATGAACAAGAACTCACATTTTTCACCTTTTACAATTTAGTCCTAAATACCAAATCGAACAGCCAATCGATAAAATTTCTTAACAAATTTTTCACACAAGTATCCAATCACATTATAAACCTAAAACTTAATCGCAATAAATTTTTCTACTTTGGATTCATGGTTTTCAAAACCACTATTCCGTTTAGGCCCTAATTCAGGCTGTTACAAAGAGCGAGACCATTGTTTTTACAATAGATTATTGATTCTCAGAAAGTTGATAATGAAATGCTAGTGAAATGAGCTCAGTGTAATTCTGATTCTGATTCAGAATTTTGAATTGGCGATGATGATTGTTTGAGATTTCAAAATAGACTTTGTGTTCTGAGAAATCCAGAGTTGATCCAGATGATTTTGAATGAAGCTCACGATAGTAGACTATCTGTACATCCAAGAAGTATGAAAATGTATAATGACTTGAAATAGTTTTACTGGTAGTCTAGATTGCAAAAAGATATCTTCAACTTTGTTTCAAAATGTTTGATCAGTCAGCACATTAAAGCTGAACATCAGGTACCATCTGATTTGTTACAACCGATTATGATTCCAGAGTGGAAATAGGATAGTGTAACGGTGGATTTTATTTCAGGTTTACCTCTGTCTCCGAGAAAGAAAGATGCTATTTGGGTTGTGGTTGATCAATTAATGAAATTAGCTCACTTTACTTCGATTTGATCATACTATTCACTTGATAAGTTGGTTGAACTATACATTTTCGATATTGTGAAATTGCATGGGGTACCATTGTCTATTGTGTCAGATAGAGATCTGAGATTCACTTCACGGTTTTGGAAGAAACTACAAGAGGCTTTAGGTATGAAATTGCATTTCAGTACTACTTTTCACCTACAGACGAATGGTCAATCTGAGCGGATTATTCAGATTCTCAAGGATATGTTGAGATGTTGCATTCATGAGTTTGAAGGTACATGGGAATAATATTTGCCACTGATTGAATTTGCTTATAATAATAGTTTTCAATCGAGCATTAAAATGGCACCGTAAGAAGCCTTATATGGTAGAAAATACCGAACACCATTGTATTGGTCCGAGCTTAGTGAAAATAAGATACATGGGGTTGACTTGATAAAAGAGACTGAATAGAAAGTAAAAACAATCCGAGATAGTCTGAAAGCAGCTTCTGATCATAAAAAATCATATGCGGATTTAAAACGAAAAGATATTGAGTTTGAGATCAGTGATAAAGTGTTCTTAAAAGTGTCTCCGTGGAAGAAAATACTCTGATTTGGCAGAAAAGGCAAATTGAGTCCGAGGTTCATCGGACTGTATGAAATCATTGAACAAGTCAGACCGGTTGCATATAGACTATTGCTACCACCTGAGTTAGAAAAGATCCATAATGTGTTTCAGGTTTCGATACTCCAACGATATAGATCCGACCCCTCGAACGTGATTACTTCGTCAGAGATAGAAATTTAGTATGATATTGTAACAGCTCGAATTTGGGCTTTGTCAAAAAAGTGGTTTCGAAATCACTAACCCGAGGTCGGAGAAATTATTGCTAATATTATTTTATAAGTTATAGCATGTTTTTACGAGTGCATGAAAATTTTGGTGAATTATTTACGCGATTGAGAGCTCAATTACGAAAAAGGACTAAATCACATACAGGGAAAAAGTTGTGATTTACTAGAAAAAGGTGTCAAATGGCCATGAATCATAATGTGGGGGTCTTTAATGGACAATTAGGCCATTTCTAGGGTGATGGCTGGCCACAGGGACAAAGAAATAAGAAAAGTCAAATTTTGGTGGTATTAGGTGACCTATTTGACTAGAAATAGAATAAAAAAAAATTTAGCTTCATCTTTTTCATTTCTTCTTCTTCACACCACTGAAAATATCAGCCTAAGGGGAGATTTTGAAGCTTGAAAAACTAGCCTCTCATTTCTCTCTCAAGTAAGTGATTCTCATGGCCTTTCTAGATAATTTTTGTACTATTGGGACCCATGTAGCATGGGCTTCCTATTGAGCAAAATGGTTGAGAATTTAGGGTTTTGCCATGAAAGTGTTCATGTGGTTTGCTAAAACTCTTTTGAAGAAAATGAGTCTTAGTTGTTAAATAAACAACTTTTGTGAAGTGGTATTTATGGAAAACACCTAAAATGGACTTAGTTGTAAAGTTGGAAAATTTTGTAGTAAATGCATGAAATAATGGAAATTTTGGGCTGCCATAAGAGTGAAAAGAATTCGATTAGGCTTGGGTAATAAGGAAATTTGATAAAAATTAATTTCGAGCCTAGGGGCAAAATGGTCATTTTGCCATATTATGAATTTTGAATTGTCTAGATTAATACAGTGATTAAATTAGTGAATTTTTATTATTATAGATCAAGAATTACGAAATCTGGACCTAGACCGGGGGAAGGCCAAGTAAACAGACTAAATAAAAAATTGTTCACATTTTGTATATCGAGGTAAGTTGTAGGTAAATAATACAAATTTTTTTATAATTATGCATGAGTTTATTGATTGGGCATAAAATGATATTATGAATATGAGTAATGCATGAAAGAATTTATTTAGCATTAAATGATAAATTATGATTTTTAGTAATGAAATGATGAGAATCTATGTGATAGAACCCGGTTGAACCATATGAATGGAATAGATATTCATGCCATGATACTAGGGATGATATGAGTGCTAGTGTAAGACCATGTCTAGGACATAACATCGGCCTTGACATGCAAGCTAGTGTAAGACCATGTTTGGGACATGGAATCAGCTTGGCTATGTGTCAGTGTAAGACCATGTCTGGGACATGGCATCGGCACAGATAGAGGAGAGCCAGTGTAAGACCATGCCTGGGACATGGCATCGACCTCGATGCGTGAGAGTCATTGTAAGACCATGTCTAGGACATGGCATTGACTTAACATGTGAGCCAGTGTAAGACCATGTCTGGGACGTAGCATCAGCATGATACCCCTTGTATGAGGCTTACTAAATATCCTTTTGTATTCTAAATGGTTCAACGGGAAATTTAAAGTTTGTATCAGGATCGAGAGATATTATGATAACCTTGTGAGTGGTGCAGGTACCTATATGAAATATATGAAATGTGAGTTTGAAATTATGTTGTATGATTAGTAAAAGATGAAAATGAGTAAGTTATGCATGTAGCCATTCTTTTGTATCATGCACAAATTATGATGTATTGAGAGCATGTTATAGCATGGTAAATTGTTGTCTTTTATTTACTTGTAACTTACTAAGCTTTATGCTTACTCCCTCTCATTTCCATTTTCTTATAGTGCCGCCTAATTAGCTCGTAAATCAACGGATGTCGGAGACTTTGTTCACTCCATCAACTAAAGCATTCGGTATAGTTAGTTTCTAGTATTTTGAGAAATGGCATGTATAGGGACTAGTCTTTGTTAAGTGTCATTTGATGTTTGGCCAAGTATGTTGGCTTGGTTTGGAATACTTCATTTTTGTATAAAGCCATGGATATTGGCTAATATTTGCTATTGGTTTATAAATACAAATGTTGATGTTTTCATGAATGAGCAAATGGTATGGATGAATAAACACATTATTGATTCACTTAAGTAGGTGGAGAGAATGCATGAGTAGTGTAAAGTACATGAAATGAAAATGGCTTGGTTGTGGTTTCATAGATGAGTATACATGTCATAAAATGTGTTATTGAATTGGTATATGTTTGATCTTGTTTTAGGGTGGCAAGAAGGCTTGGTGGATAGCCTTATTTTTGTCCACATGGGTAGACATACGGGCGTGTGTCTAGGCCGTGTCTCCTCTACACCTTATGTTGGAAAAATTAAATGCCCGGTAGTAACCACATGGGCTGAGACATGGCTGTGTGTCTCAACTGTGTGGAAGACACGGCCTAACACATGGGCATGGGCCACGACCGTGTGACCCTTAAGAGTTGCTAATGTTAGAAACAGAATACCAAGGTTTTTGCACATATGCTGCGACACGGGCGTGTCATGGCTATGTCAGGGACATGGGCTGGGCATACAGGCGCATGCCAGACCGTGTGAAAACCCCTGTAGGTTCGATGTTAGAAAATAAATCCACACGGACAAGGGGCACGGGCGTGTCCCAATGTGCTTAGGCTGTGTGAACCACACAGGCCTTCAGCACGGTCATGTCTAGAGACCACACAGACGTGTTGCCTATCCAGATGGACGTATGCCCTGTTTTTAGTAGTTTTTGTTGAAATTTTTCTAAGTACTCAGAATTGTATCGGATTATTTCCAAACCATGTTTTGGGCCTCATAGGTCCATATTAAGGACCGTAAGACAATGTTTGAAAATTTTTAATTTGGAACGAAGTTTTATGAACCAAAAATGAAAGTTTGCATGTGTTTTAGTAAGGTAACTCCTCGTACCCTGTCCTGACGTCAAATACCGATAAAGGGTGTTACAGATATGACATGTGAAGAAGAATCGATCCGTATCTTCGCTTACGAGGTAAAAGAATTGTGAAATAAGAGAATTTTGTTAGTAAAAGTATTGTGGCATCAGCACGGAGTCAAAGAGGCTAGTGAGAGCTCGAAGATGCTACGAGACAATAATATCTGAATCTGTTCAACGTTAAGATTTTCGGGGACGAAAATCCCTAAGGGGGGAGAGTTATAATAGCCCGGTCTAGACCTTAGTCGGAATAGTGGTTTCGAGACCACATATCCAAGTCCGATAATATTATTTTCTGTACTTATAGTATGTGAATTGATGTTTGTGAAATTTTCATGATTTAATTTTTTTCGTTTGAGTGCTTAATTTGCAAAAAGGATTAAATCACAGAAAATGCAAAAGTGTCCTATTTATTAAAGTGTCGATTTGATATGTCTCTTTAAATGTGAGGTCCTTATGTTGTAAATGGACCATTGAATTTATGAATGGACATATATGCCAAGGGTTAGTGGATTTTAAATGTGAATAATAAGGCTATTTTGGTAAAATGTAAATTAAATGATGAAATAATAAAATAAAACATGAATTAGTTGTCATTCATGTTCATCTTTGCCAAAAATACAAAGGAAAAAGAAAGAAAAAGGGGTCTTTAGGGTTCGGCTCTAATCTTGGCTAATTAAGGTATGTGATTTGATCGGTTTTCGATAATTTCTACGTTTTTGTGATTGTTACTTAGTAATCTATCAAGCCCATGTCTCAACTTTTGAATTTGATGAAGATTTTGAGTTATGCCATTGATGAAATTGTGAACTTTGTGATGTTAATTGATGAAAAATGAAAGATATGTGTTTGGTTAACAAGTTTTGTATTTGAATTTTTGATGAATCTGAGTAATTTGGGCTAAATTGTGAAAATGAAACTTTGAGGGAGTAAAATGTGAAATAAATGAAATATATGGGCTTAGATGAGCTTTATAAATATTCATCCAAACTATTGTGTAATTAAAATTATGTGTATTTTGGGATTTTATAAATTAAGGACTTAAATGTCAAAATATGAAAATACGAGGGCTAATTTGTAAAATACCCTAAATATGTGTTCATGGATTGATTTGAATGAATGTGAGATTGAATGAATTAAATTTGAATGTGTTTAGATCAAGAACCAAAGAAAATGGAATTAGATCGAGGAAAAAAAATAGTTGAGTAACCGTTTTCATCCATCTGAATCCAAACGAGGTAAGTCGATATACAAATGAATGTCTTAAATTGAGTTATTATTGCTTATACGATTTTTGAATTGTGTTGAATGCTATGAGAGCAGAATATGTGAAATTCTGAGATAATGTTGATAATGTGACAACGTCCAAAAAGCCCCGTATGAACCTAGAAATAGTTAGGATACATATGTTATGACATAGGATTCCGATATGTGATTTCGTGTACAATCACGTCTGGGACGTTGGCATCGATTTGAGATTTACATGTAAGACCATGTCTAGGACATCGGAATCATATTTAATTTCGTGTAAGACCCTTTCTGGGATAGTGGAATCGATGTTGCTTACCTGTATGACCACATCTGGGACGTTGGCATTGTACGTGCTTTTTAAGCCATCCACGTATCCTATTTGATTTCGTACAATTCAATGGGCAATTTCGTGAGATGAATGAATATATAACTATGCATCCGAATTCTGGTACGTATGAAATATATTCTATGTTTGGGAATGAAAGGTATGTATATGTGTATTTGTGGATAAATGATATATGTATGAGTATATGGAAATGAGATGTATTATAAGCAAGGGTGCATTGATCAAATGAGCTAGATGGGAAATATAGTTTTGATATTGTGCTTTGCGTTGAGCTTTGTGAATGAATTGACTTATAATTGTTTTATGTGATAAATTTATTATATGGCTAACTAAGCTCTTTGTAGCTTACTTTGTGTGTGTTTGCATTGTTTTATAGATATCGAAGCTACTTTGCATTGTTTTATAGATATCGAAGCTATTGTGAGCACGAGGATCGTCGAGGATCATCACCACACTATCTTACTTTGTTTGGTGCCTTTTGAAAATGTGATTAATGAATTATGGCATGTATAGGCTAGAAGTATTTGAATATGTTTTGATATGTATATATGTTATGCCATGTGATATGGCTAACTTATAGTTGAATTTATGACTTGGTTTTGATATGAAATGTATGATGAGAAATTGTTTATTTTGTGGCTCATGAATGACCAAATGAAATGGTCAATTTGGTTTTTGCTAAGATTTTGGTATGTTTTGGTTTGAGGATGAATGTAATGTTGGCTTAATGATCATGTATTGATTGAATGAATTTAGCTTATGAAATTGGTATAGTTTGGCATGGAAAATGAGTATGAAATTGGTTGACGAATTTGAAATTGGTTGATGAATAGATGTTATAAATGGTGTATGTTTTGGTCATGAATTGGCTGAAAATTGGCTATGAATTGTATTGGTTTTAAACTTGTAGGGAGGACCCAAAATGGGTGGCTAGTTGGCCTTTTAAATGGCCTATTTTGTGCCACATGGGCAGGGACACGGGCGTGTGTCTTTGCCATGTTTCTTGAAGGCCAATTTGAATTGAGCCTAGGCACACCACACGGCCTCACACACGGGCGTGTGGCAGGCCATGTGGCTTAAGTCAGTATACCCTACAGGTTTGGCACAGCCTAACACATGGCCTGATACACGGGCGTATGGGCCATTTCGAAAAGGCACACAGGCTGGCAGGCATGTGGTTGGCCGTATGACCCAAGTCAATATACCCTCCAATTTTCACATAGCCTGGCACACGGGCGTGTCCTTGGCCATGTGACCTAAGTCAGAATGTATGCCCTATTTTGCCACGGTCTAGACACATAGACGTGACTATTGCCGTGTGAGGCACACAGCCTGACCAAACGGGCGTGTGACCTCTACAACTTTGAAAAATGTTTAAGTTTTGAAAAATTTCATATGTGTTGGGTTTAGTCTCGACACTTTTCTAAAGCATGTCTAAGGTCTCATAGACCTAAAAAAGGGACTTTTTAGTGATGTTTGACTATGATATAATGATGTGCAATCTATGATTGTGAAATGTTCCGATTTGTCCAATAATGCCTCTTAACCATAGTCCAGCGACGGATACGGGTTAGGGGTATTACACTGAGCATTCTGTTTTTCAAAACTAAGGTGTACGGGACACATAGCCTAAACACACGCCTATGGGACTAACCGTGTGTCACACACGGCCTATACACACGCCAGTGTGTCTACCTATGTGGACAAAATAAAGGCTATTTACGAAGCCATTTTACCACCCTTTAATGCACACACCTACACAACCTAACATAACACCAATCCAAGCATATACATACAACCAAGACATTAACACATCATTCTTGAAAGGCATCATCATATGAATATACTTATAACCACAATTAGCCCAATTCCAATGGCCTTATACAAAATGAACTTCTAACCATTATAAGCCAACACATTTGGCCAAACCAATTATGACACATGTAACAAAATGACCAAGTCCCTATACATGCCATGCATTCAAATTACTAAGATCATCAATACCCAAAATGAGAATTTGATAGCGTGATTCGAATCTCTGACAATCTCCGATTTGAGCTAGCTTGGTAACACTATAAAATAAGAAAAAGAAAAGGGGAATAAGTTATATAGCTTAGTAAGTTCATATGCAAATAATAAGCATCTTAACCACACAATTATCATGCAATTTATATAATGGAAGATAACACAAATGTCATTAAAAATCTCCTAGTCTTAACTTGCTCAATCACAACCTTACCAAGAGTTCATCACTTATTGAGTTCATTACGTATGAGTTTTGCGTACATATCTGTACAACTCGTAACATAATCACATCTTTGACATTCTTGTTGAACACTTAAAATATTAACGGATACTCAGAAATCTTGCACATAAGTGCCATATATGTAGCCAAAGGTACCTCATATCTCATAATACATATAGGCTCGCTCTCGAGCTATTTACGGGCCTACTCACACAAGCTGTCAGTTGGGACGTAGCTACACAGTGCTGCTCACACAAGCTGTTAGGTATCCGCAACATATGCCGAAATACCCAGCCACTGGTAAGACGTACAAGACCCGCACCCGGACCACATAAGCATAGATATACACATGGGTTCCTAGTGACATGTCACTTGTATCCTATTCTATTCCTAAGTTTCAATCGAGATTTCTCACTTCTCGAAACTTTGTTGAATATGTCCAAGAGTCAATCACACAATGCATGCAATATTAAAGCATTTAAACAAAATATAACAATGCATTATTTACATATGAACTTACCTCGTTACAAAATAGTAGAATTGAACCTAATAGTCAAATACTTTGTTTTTCCCCCGATCTAGGTCCAAACCTCATTTCTGTTGATCTATTATAACAAATTTAACTTATTTAGTCACCACATTATTCAATTCAGACCAAAAATCATATTATGGCAAAATTACATTTTTACCCTTAATTTTTTAACTTTTTACACTTCACTCCCTAGGCTCGTAAAATGAATTTCTTTCAATTTCTTCATTACCCAAGCCTAGTTGAATCTTTTTCATACTCATTACAGCCCACATGTAACACTCTAACCCGTATCCATTGTCGGAATAGGGTTAAGAGGCATTACCTAACGAAACACAACATTATACAATCATTTCACATACATTGTTCATACATCATCATATCATAGTCATTCATAAACACAATGTCCTTTAAGAAGGTCTACAAGACCTTAAACATGCTTTAGAGAGGGTTCAGGACCAAACCGATCTCATATAAAAATTTTCGAAATTTTAAAATTTTTATAAGTAACAGAGGTCACACGTTCGTGTGAACAGGCTGTGTCAGACACACCCGTGTGTCTAGGTCGTGTGAAAATAGGGCATACATACTGACTTGTACCACACGGGCAAGGGCACGCCCGTATGCCAGGTCGTGTGAAAACTGGAGGGGTTACTGACTTGTGTCATACGGCCGACCACACGCCTGTGTGCCACCCACGACTAATAGACATGCCCATGTGTCTAGGCTGTGCCAAACCTGTAGGGTATACTGACTTGGCCACGCGGCCAATCACACGCCTATGTGTGATGCCGTGTGGAGTGCCCAGGCTCAATTCGAATTGAACCTTCAAACAACATGGCAAAGACACACGCCTGTGCCCTTGCCCGTGTGGGCAAAAATAGGCCATTTACAAGGTCAATTTGCCTCCCTTAAAGGGTCTACCCTACAAGCTCAAACAAAACATCATTCGATATATCATTTCCAGCCAAAATCATACCAATTCGTGCACAATTCATACCATAATAACATCCATCATTTCTAAATACAATTGCCAACCCAAAGTAAGCTAAATTAATATACCAATATAACTCAATTACCTTATAACCAACTAAATATTTTCTCATTCATTCAACTACCAAATCATCCACAACTTGCATACCAATTCCATCAACCAAATCTCATATCAACTATAACATTTTTACTACCATATTATATCATGAATAACTTACCTATTCAAGCATTCACAAAACATAAGACATATTTGACATAACATTTACCATATCTCATGCTTGTCAAAATGAACCAATTAACATGGCCAAATTTACATCCAGATTGACATCATTCTTAAGCCAACTCTCATGGCTATATTCACATTTCAAAATATACCAAATCAACACTAGCCTATACATGTCATATACCTCATTTACAAGTTTCAAAAGTACCAAAATAGCGGTCGATAGTATGACGATGATTCTTGACGATCCCCAAGCTCGAGCTAGCTTTGATTGTCTATAAAATAGGGAAATAACACACAAAGTAATCTTTCCAAAAGCTTAGTAAGCCATATACAAATAAATCATGAGATCAATAACAATATCAATGCATAAATGCTAAAGATAACTAATTATATGCATATTTACCATCCTTTCTCATGTAATTCACATTTCATCCTTCAATTCCTTCTCAATATACATATAAACTTCATACGTACCTGAGCTATTTAACTTGTTTACGAATTGTTTCTCGTATTCTCATTGCCCGTTGAACCATTCAAAATTATCAAGGATACTCAGATAGTACATAAGCTCGTACAATGTCATATCCCAGATATGGTCTTACATGTTATCACATATCGATGCCACTATCCCAGACAGGGTCTTATACGAAATCATAAACGATGCCAATGTCCTAGACATGGCCTTGCATGTAATCTCTGACCGATGCCAATGTCCTAGACATGGTCTTATACGAAATCTCACCTTGGTAATCCTAATGTCATGACATTTGTATCCTATACTATTCCTAGGGTTCGTACGGGGATTTCGAACGTCGTAACTTTGTCTATACTTTCTCATACTCAATTATTCAGCATCCAAAACAATTCAATATCATATAATCATATATAATACAACTCAAATACATTTATTTGCATATGAAATTACCTCAAAAACAGAATGAACAGATCAGAGCAACTACTCGATAACTTTCGATTTCCCTCGATCTAAATCTGATTTCTTTCATTCTTGATCAATATAAATTCAAATTTAACTAATTTAATTACAAAATCATTCAATTTCATCCATAACACACAAATGGGAATTTTTACACATTAGCCCTTAAAGTTTCACATTTATTCAATTTAGTCCTTATTTCACAAATACACAAAATTCACATAATTCATCAAGACTCGTGCTTGGCCAAAAGCAACCCATATCTTTTATTTATTTTACATTTCAACCACACAATTTCCCATTTTCACAATTTACTCCCTAATATGCAATTTTACCAAAAATCACTTAACAAAATATGATAATCAATCAACAAATACATATTTTTCATCATCAAACATTACAAAACTCATGAATTCATCAATGGCACTTCACAAAATCAACCATATATTTGAGAGGGTTCAGGACCAAACCGATCTCATATAAAAATTTTCGAAATTTTAAAATTTTTATAAGTAACAGAGGTCACACGTTCGTGTGAACAGGCTGTGTCAGACACACCCGTGTGTCTAGGTCGTGTGAAAATAGGGCATACATACTGACTTGTACCACACGGGCAAGGGCACGCCCGTATGCCAGGTCGTGTGAAAACTGGAGGGGTTACTGACTTGTGTCATACGGCCGACCACACGCCCGTGTGCCACCCACGACTAATAGACATGCCCATGTGTCTAGGCTGTGCCAAACCTGTAGGGTATACTGACTTGGCCACGCGGCCAATCACACGCCTATGTGTGATGCCGTGTGGAGTGCCCAGGCTCAATTCGAATTGAACCTTCAAACAACATGGCAAAGACACACGCCTGTGCCCTTGCCCGTGTGGGCAAAAATAGGCCATTTACAAGGTCAATTTGCCTCCCTTAAAGGGTCTACCCTACAAGCTCAAACAAAACATCATTCGATATATCATTTCCAGCCAAAATCATACCAATTCGTGCACAATTCATACCATAATAACATCCATCATTTCTAAATACAATTGCCAACCCAAAGTAAGCTAAATTAATATACCAATATAACTCAATTACCTTATAACCAACTAAATATTTTCTCATTCATTCAACTACCAAATCATCCACAACTTGCATACCAATTCCATCAACCAAATCTCATATCAACTATAACATTTTTACTACCATATTATATCATGAATAACTTACCTATTCAAGCATTCACAAAACATAAGACATATTTGACATAACATTTACCATATCTCATGCTTGTCAAAATGAACCAATTAACATGGCCAAATTTACATCCAGATTGACATCATTCTTAAGCCAACTCTCATGGCTATATTCACATTTCAAAATATACCAAATCAACACTAGCCTATACATGTCATATACCTCATTTACAAGTTTCAAAAGTACCAAAATAGCGGTCGATAGTATGACGATGATTCTTGACGATCCCCAAGCTCGAGCTAGCTTTGATTGTCTATAAAATAGGGAAATAACACACAAAGTAATCTTTCCAAAAGCTTAGTAAGCCATATACAAATAAATCATGAGATCAATAACAATATCAATGCATAAATGCTAAAGATAACTAATTATATGCATATTTACCATCCTTTCTCATGTAATTCACATTTCATCCTTCAATTCCTTCTCAATATACATATAAACTTCATACGTACCTGAGCTATTTAACTTGTTTACGAATTGTTTCTCGTATTCTCATTGCCCGTTGAACCATTCAAAATTATCAAGGATACTCAGATAGTACATAAGCTCGTACAATGTCATATCCCAGATATGGTCTTACATGTTATCACATATCGATGCCACTATCCCAGACAGGGTCTTATACGAAATCATAAACGATGCCAATGTCCTAGACATGGCCTTGCATGTAATCTCTGACCGATGCCAATGTCCTAGACATGGTCTTATACGAAATCTCACCTTGGTAATCCTAATGTCATGACATTTGTATCCTATACTATTCCTAGGGTTCGTACGGGGATTTCGAACGTCGTAACTTTGTCTATACTTTCTCCTACTCAATTATTCAGCATCCAAAACAATTCAATATCATATAATCATATATAATACAACTCAAATACATTTATTTGCATATGAAATTACCTCAAAAACAGAATGAATAGATCAGAGCGACTACTCGATAACTTTCGATTTCCCTCGATCTAAATCTGATTTCTTTCATTCTTGATCAATATAAATTCAAATTTAACTAATTTAATTACAAAATCATTCAATTTCATCCATAACACACAAATGGGAATTTTTACACATTAGCCCTTAAAGTTTCACATTTATTCAATTTAGTCCTTATTTCACAAATACACAAAATTCACATAATTCATCAAGACTCGTGCTTGGCCAAAAGCAACCCATATCTTTTATTTATTTTACATTTCAACCACACAATTTCCCATTTTCACAATTTACTCCCTAATATGCAATTTTACCAAAAATCACTTAACAAAATATGATAATCAATCAACAAATACATATTTTTCATCATCAAACATTACAAAACTCATGAATTCATCAATGGCACTTCACAAAATCAACCATATATTTGAAAATTGGGACATGGGCTAAATAGTACTAGGTGTAACAATCTCAAAAACATAGAAATTAGTAAAAACTGAATAAAAAACATACCTTAATTAAGGTTTAAGAGTGCCGAATTGATGAAAGCTCAAAACCCTTTTCTTCTTTCTTGTTTCGGTTCAAAAAGATAATAAATAATTAACTTAATTTGGTTTTGTTTATTTAATTTAACTTAATTACACAATTACTAAAATATCCTTAATTTAAACATTAAAATTCCACTAACTATGTACATAATGGCCCATCCATTAATCCAATGGTCTAATATCAACATAAGGACCCCACATTTAATAAGCCATAGCAATTTGGCAATTAATCAATTAAAATGTCAGTTTTGCATTTTATGCGATTTAGTCCTTTTTCTAAATTAAGCGTCCAAACAATCAAATTATCATACGAAATTTTCACACATATATAATCACGTATCGTAGACACCAAAAAATAATATTAAAATATTTTACAACTCAGACTTGTGGTTTCAAAACCACTATTTTGATTAGGCTCAAACCAGGCTGTTACACCACGTTTTTCATTTATTCACGTATTTCTACACACATTTTACAACTTTTACAAATAAGTCCTTTTTGACATTTTTACTAAAAATCAATTAGCAAAAGTCATTTATCTTACAACTAACATACATTTTCTACCATTAGACATCAAAATACATGCATGTCTAACATGGGTAAAATTTTAAACTTTGATAATACTTCAAAATAGTCCTTGGAAAAGCTAGATTAGGTTATAAGGATCTCAAAAACATAAAAATCTTTAAAAACGGGGCTAGGATGGACTTACAATCAAGCTTGGAAAGCTTGGCCAAAACCGTAGCTATGGTGACTCTTCAAATTTAGCACAAGGGGGATGAAATTGAGAAGATGAACATCTTTTATTTGTTTTATTTTGTCTTTATATTCCAAATGACCAAAATGCCCTTAATGCATAACTTTGAAATTTCACCTAACCATGTTCATTTTTGTCCATCCTATGGTAAAATGGTTTAATTACCATTTAAGGACCTCTAATTCAAAAATTCATTACAATTAAGCACCCATAGCTTCTAGAACACACATTTTGCACCTATTGCAATTTAGTCCTACAAGTCAAATTGGATACTTTATCGACAAAATTTCTTAACAAAATTTTCACACAATCATTCAATCATATGGTAAACCTTAAATAAAAAATAAAATAATTATTTCTAGTTTGGATTTGTGGTTCTAAAACCACTGTTTTGATTTGACCCTAAAACGAGCTGTTACATAACCACTACCATTGAGCTTAAACTGAGTCTAAATGAAAGTATCAATGAGTCGATACACTTTTTGGCCATAGTAGAGGAGATGTCATCCGAGGTACTCAAGGAGTTCATATCATTCTTATTCGATGATGATGTGAAGGCTCGAGTTCATAGATCCTCACATGACATTAAGGTGAAGTTGCTCGTGGTAATAATACCCCGAAACACATTATGGGATTGGACCTAATTTGACGTCAGATGGCTCATAATGTGGATGTCGCGTTAGTCAAAGATAAGGAAACGTCAATGGCATCAACTGATGGTGTTAGTCTACATATCTCGTTTGAAAAACAAATGAAGAATTAAAGTCTCAAGGACCAATTGGAAGTTCTTTTACCAGAGCAATATAGATCATCCTTATTCTGAAAAAGTGACTTCTAATTTAAATTTCTATTAATTTTATTTTACTATTTAATTGTTTTTTAATTATTTAGTTTAGTTAGGTTATTTTTTACGTGATTAACCAGTGGTTGATGAGTTCGTGAAAGCTAAAAAACAAACGAATCAAGAAGTGGAAATTTCACGAACGGAGAAAGCCAAAACAACTGTGACATCGTGATGAGGACTATCAGAATGTCATAATGAGCTATCCTCGTCGCAACGAGAAAACTTGCATTGTCGCAACAAGATTATCCGACGTCTCAACAAGCCTCACAATGTCAGGACGAGGCAACACAACGAGTAAAAAATAGCTCGTGATGCAATAACGAGAAGCATCACTTTGTCACGATGAGGAGGCCACGTCACAACATTGGACTGGGAACTTGAACCAATAAGGCAGTGTCATGACAAGCCGAAACCTTACATCACGATAAGGCATTACTATAAAAGGGCTTTATCATGACGAGCCCTAGCCCAGCCCCCCAAACGAGTTTTCTCCCTTCTCATCTATCATTTTCACTCCTTAAACATCCAAGCAATCATCCCTATTCATTTTTCTATTGTTCAAAGATTAAACTTTCGTCTTTTAGTTATTTTCTCCTATTTTATTAGTTGGAATTCCCTCCCAAGTGTAGCAAACTTTTCTGGCGTAGACAAACATAGTGACTGACAATGAAGCATAATGACCCAAACATTTCAACATCAAAAAAAGTTTTGTGATATCTAACACTTATAACACCCCTTACCCGTATCCAACGTCAGGACAGGGTTCAAGGCATTACTGAACTTAAACATAAATACTCATGCAAAACTGGGCCATTAAATTTTAAACTTTTCATTCATATGCATACTGTCCCTTTTATAAGCCTACAAGGCCCAAAACATACTTTGGGATTGGTTTGAGACTGAACTAAGAACTTTCAGAAAACTTAGAAAAATTTCATGTTTTGGTAAGTCACACGCCCGTGTGGGCAGGCTGTGTGGACTCACACGCCCGTGTGGCTTAGGACATACCTATGTCCTTAACCCGTGTAACTCTCTGTTTATGACGTCATCACCCAAATAAGGTCACATGGCCAAGGCACACGCCCGTGTCCTTAGACCATGTGGCGGATTAAATTCCAAAAATTTGGTGGAGGCTTCACATGGCCTGGGCACACGCCCATGTCCTAAGGCCGTGTCCTTCACACGGGCGAGACACACGGCCATGTCTCTGCCCGTGTATTTACTACTGGGCATTCTATTTTGCAAAATTAGGGTGCAAGGGACACACGGCTTATTCACACGCCCATAGGGCTGACCGTGTGTCACACACGGCCTAGACACATGCCCATGTGTCTACCAGTGTAGACAAATATAAGGCCATATACCAAGCCTTTTGCCACTTTGAAACACAAGCAAACTCATACCAATTCAATGGCACATGACATAACATATTTAAATCATCAAACATCTCAAAACCAAGTCATCCACACCTCATGTACTTACCCACTTAAACACGCAAGCCATCTCTTCCATGAATAACATCGTCATATGCATAAACCATTAACCAATATTGGCCAATTTCATATGGCCTTATACAAAAGGATCATTCATCAAAATAAGCCAATATTTTGGCTAAATCAATATGACACCTAACAAAAAGACCAAGTCTCTATACATGCCATACTTAAAATGTTAAAACTAGTTATATCCAAATACTTCAAGTGATAGTGTGAATCGAGCTCTAACGTGCTATGATCCCCGAGCTAGCTTGGCGACACTATAAGAAAAATGGAAAAGAAAGGGGAGTAAGCTTAAAGCTTAGTAAGTTTACATGTAAATAAATAACAACATTGATCATGCAATATCATACATATAGCACATTTATAACTTATTACAAATGTCAATAAATGTCATGGATACATCTTTACTCATGTCCATTTCATAGTATACTTAAAACTCATAGTCACATTTTTTTCATTCACTTATTACCGAGATCTCATCGATTCATAAACTCAAGAGTTTTGAGCTTCGTGTACATACCTGTACCCTTTCAACATGTTCATACCTTGTCATTTCTTTGACATACTCTTGCTTTACCCGACCACTTGGAATAATAAAGATACGTGAGAAATCTCGTACACATGGTAGGATGCCAATGCCATATCCCAGATATGGTCTTACATGGGATCACAAATCGATGCTGATGCCATATCTCAAATATGGTCTTATACGGGATCTCATAACGATGCCAATGTCATGTCCCAGACATGGTCTTACATGGGATCTCCTATCAATGCCAATGCCATATCCCAGATATGGTCTTACACAGGATCTTATATCGATGCCAATGCCATGTCCCAGATATGGTCTTACATGGGATCACAAATCGATGCCAATGCCATGTCCCAGACATGGACTTACATGGGATCACAAATCAATACCAATGCCATATCCCAGACATGGTCTTACATGGGATCACACAAAACCCTAATGTCATGACATTTGTATCCTATCTATTCCTAAGGTTCAACTGGGCTTTTGAAACTTTAAACCTCGTTACGTTGTCATCGAGTCGTTATAGTTCAAAATTCATGGAACAATTATACATATTATGCAATAATAGAGCATTTAATACATAATGAAGAAATGTTGCATTATTAACCCGCAAACTTACCTCGGTAACAAAATATGACTAATTTATTCAATTTAGTCCACAACTTTGTTCTTTCCTCGATTTAGGTTCGGACTTCGTTCTTGTTGATCTATAATAGCAAATGTCACTAATTTAATCATCACATTGTGCAAATCAGTCCATAAATCATACTTTGGCAAAATTATGATTTTGCCCCTAAACTTTTACATATTTACAAATTAGTCCCTAGGCTCGTAAAATGAAATATGTCCATTTTCTTTATTACCCAAGCCTAGCCGAACCTAAGACATGCTCATAATAGCCTACATTTTCCTTCAAATCAAACTTTTACTACTCATTTTACAATTTTTATAAAAAGGTCCTTTTTAGGTGTTTTCATGAAAAATCATTCAGTAAAAGATGTTTAACACACATCAAACTTCCATATTCCTTCATTAAACATCAAGATACATGCATGTCACACATGGGTAAATTTTTCAATATGAACCCTAGCTCAAAATATGGCTAGAAATAGGTAAATCGAGCGACGAGGATTTCAAAAATGTATAGAGCATTAAAAACGGGGCTAGGATGTACTTATTATGAAGCTTGAAAAGTGACAAAACCCTAGCTATGGAACCCTTAGGAGTTTCGGCCCTTGCTTGAAGAAGATGAGCAAATTTTGCTTTCTTTTTACCTTTTTATTCTTTTATTAACCAAATGACTAAAATGCCTTTAAAGCCTTCCTTGAGATTTTTCCCTTCCATGCCCATTTTTGTCCATTATGACATAAAATAGTTTATTTACTAAATAAGGACCTCTAATTTACACATGCATTTCAATTAAGTACCCCAAAGCTTCTAGAATCTCATATTTTACAGCTTTTGCAATTTAGTCCTAAAAATTAAATTAAGCACTTATTCACAAAATTTCTTCATGAAACTTTTACACAATCATGCAAACATGTCATAGACCTCATAAAAACTATAACATAAATATTTCTCCTTTAGATTTATGGCCTCAAAACCACTATTTTGACTAGGCCCTAATTCGGGATGTTACAACACTTCTCTAGTTTTTGTATATTTTTATTTAAGTTTGAATGGTAGATTAGTGAGCCCAAATTTTTAGATCAATTCGATTGCTCTAATTCATTGTTGAAATTACATATTATGGCCCCTCATAAATGAACAATGTCTTAGAGAATTGAGGAGCGTGATGCTCCCATTGAACCAAAAAGACGACTTGTCTCCAAAAACGCCACAACTGGAGCTGGTAATTTTGTGGACAATCCATTAATTCCCGAGCATGGATTCAACTTTTTCACACAATTATTTCATAACCTGATAATAAACAGGGTCAATTAAGGTGGTCCTAATTTTGATGACAAACTCTAAAATTGACTATTATATTGATTGTATAGGAATTCTATGTGAATTTCTTGGAGGCACAGTACGACAAAGTGTTCGTACAAGGCATTTTCGTACATGCATCCTCTACCATAATCGAAGCATTTCATAGGACACTGTATTATATGTAACACCCCAAACTCGACCCAGACGTTATGGCCAGATCTGAAATGTCACATGAAAGTTACATTCGAATCAAACTATTCAATAAAAAGTTTCTTCTATTTTAAAACCCCGTTCAGAGTTTGGACGTAGAACCAACAATCCAGTTAAAACCATTTTATAAGTTCAAAATGTATTTGTTGTATTCGATTATTCGAAGTTATGAAAACCCTTAACATTTGAAAACATTATGTGTGAATTTCTAGAAACCATTTGTTATTAATTTTGAAAACCTGATTAACTACTTCAACAGTTTGAATAATAAAATAGCTCAAATACGAAAGTTAAAATAAAACCCCATAATGGCCTTATTACATAAATAATACCCAAACTAAATTAAAAAAAAATCCAAAAGCAGAAGACATGTGGCCACCCCGAGTCCCTCGTAGCTCCAAATCATCTAAGGCTGGGGGTTACTTGCACATTTAAAATAGAAGGTGAGTTTGTGAAAACTCAGTGTACAATACCCCAACAGAACAGACTGGACCGAAGCCTTATACAGAAACAGTGTGGGCCCAAGCCCATTATAGAATCAAAATAGTGTGTGCATGAAAGCCCAACCCAGTCCAACCATCACACCACCCCTACCAACCAGCACACCATGTGGGGAATAACTCGACCCACCCAGCCCACACACCAATACGCAGCCATGCTACTAATAACAGATATCGTGGCAATGCCACCAAAGTCAGAATACATGGCGAAGCCACTATACAGAATTACGTGGCAGAGCCACTATAATAGAGCTACCTCCAACATTATACCCAACCCCATGCAGAATAACATATCATATTCAAATATAACATGCATGCAGATTAATAGACACAGATACGGTCATACATATATCAGACAACCTATCCTTAGGGGTATAAAGGTCTTTTAGGCAGTCAGGGGTAAAATGGTAATTTTATCTCTCAGGGGTATTTTGGTCATTTTACTAAGTTTTGAAGTCTCGGCACCTAATACGACCTCATAACAGGTCTAACATCATGCTGGGTGACTCAGATAGTTGTATGGTCAAAACAGTGTATATGGGCCCAAAACCCTTATTGGGCCCAAGTGGGCCCACACGCTCGTGTGGCCCATTCAGTCCAGTTTTACGTACGGCATCACAAGCCTTATCAATCAACATACCAATGTTCACTTACCGAGTAATTCACCCATATGGTCCCATAGGCCCATTGGGCCCATTTCAGCCCATCGAGGCTTATAACGGCCCAAATGCACGAAATCGCACTTGATAGCCTCCACAGTCTAATGCCCATGATTTGTGGGCTCAGCTCAGCCCACAAACATTCACACACCCATAAGGCCCCGAATTCTAACGTTTCGGTACTTCAGCTTTTCAGCTTTTGCCGATCTATACTATAGTAGGGTGTTGTTACACATCTAATTGCGAACTAAGCCATTGATGCGTGCCCAACCTATTATCACAACGAAATTAATTAATACTTTGACCAACATATTAAGAGAACCATACTCCAGGTTTGTTCAACGATTACCTACCACTACTTCGCTTCACTATTATCTCACGTGATTAACGTGCAAAAATTCCTTGATAGTTCTAACATCACTCATGGAAGGACTTTCAAAACCAGATTTGCTCACATATGCCAGAAACATCTCGCAACCCTTGTGAGCCAACTTTTTAGTCCTTAACACCGAGATAACGTTAGACAAATAATCTCTTCACTCCCCTATCATAGCTACCTCCTCATCCTCTGAAGTCTTTACAATCATTCGCTTAGAAGCCCAATCCAAGTTCGCACGGTGTTTCAACAACCAGTCCATACACAGGATAAGATCGAATTCCCCAAATGGTAATTCCATCAAATTCGCTAGAAAAGTTTTATCCTTGTACCTCTAGGGGTATGTCTCTAAAAAGTTTGTCTACTTTAACCAACTATTCTAGTGGACTAATTATGGACATCTCATTAGCAGTATTCTCAAATTGTATACCCAACATCCCAGACACAGTACAGGCAACATACAAGTGTGTAGACCCAATATCCATTAAAGCAAAATATGGCCTGCTATGAACCAAAAATGTACCAGTTATGATGTCAGGGGCATCACCATCCTCCCGACATCAAGCAGCGTAGACCAATGCTGGCTATCGTGCCTCAGTACTATCAGCACCTCTGCCCGGTGCTCCACGACCACGTCCATTACCATTTTTGCCCCTGGCCTGCCCACGGCCTCTTAGTGGCTTCTAACCACCTCTCACTGGCTGCACAACCTTCTATTCCACAGCTTGGGTCTGAATCGACCTCTGAGGGCAATCTCTGACCCGATGATCCTTGGACCCATATCTAAAGCATGCCCCGCTGAGCCTCCAATACTCACCCTGATGGGTTTTTCCACAATCAGCACACACTTGGTGTCCAACCATAGTAACCAGAACCGCTCAAACTAGCCCATCAAATCTGGCCTTCTTCACAGGCCTTCCTAAAGCACCTGAGGGCCCTGAATCCCTCCTGAATCTAACCCAATCCTTCTCGCGATTCTAGCGCTCTGAGCGCTTTACATCTTCTACTGTCTTAGCTTGTTCAACCAAGGCGGTAAAATCACACTCCCTCTGTGGAGAAATCAGCACATGCAGCTCATCTCTGAGTCCATCCTCGAACCTTACACTGCGCTCATACTCAGTGGCGATGATCCTATGGGCATAACGACTTAATCGCAGAAACTCCGCCTCATTTTCCGCCACAGACTTATTCCCCTAGGTCAAACTTAAGAACTCCTTCATTCGGGCGTCCACATAACTTGCCCCGAAATATTTCCCCTGGAAAGTCTCCTTGAAAAAGTCCCAAGTTAGATGATCGGCCAGTGTACCATTCCTTACAATGAGCCACCACTGGTAGGCCTCGTCATGTAGCAAAGATACTGCTCCTTTTAGTTTTTGCTCTACCGATCAATCTAAATCATCCATTATTCGTTTCGTGGCCTCTAACCAGTACTCAGCCACATTTGGGGCTATGCTAGATACTCCCTTAAAGATCTACGCTCTAATAGCCCGAAGCCGCTCAGAAATCGATCCACGACCCACTGACCTGTACTTGCTCCAGCTACTCTCTCTAATACTCGGAGCATCGCTTGAGACAAGGCAATGTCCCCTACAGCCTAATCCTAAGACCCCGTCTCAGTCACTAGTGATGCTGGTGCCTCCCTAGCAGGCATATGACACGATGCTGAAGATCTAACCCGAGCACTCCTCGGCCTCTACCACGGCCCCTTTCGCGTGCTGCTCTCGTGCTCATATCGTTATTGCGTATTATCTGATTAGGAATTTTATGAATTAGCTCATAATTTCAGTAGTTATTATGGATGTTTTATATAGGAAACAATAATTAAAGTTTTGTTTTCGCAGATCAACATCTAGCTACAGTTTTCAATCTTCCTACAGTCTTCAGTTTTCCTACAATTTCAATTTATCCTAGTACAGAGTTTTAGTATAGTACTACTATCTACCGTAGTTTCTCCGTATCACAGTTTAGTCTTATAATAGTAAAGCATATCAGAGAACTTACAGATTTGGTGCTAGAGACTCGGGATGCCACACTTCCTTGTATCAACTCTTCAGAAACAACCAAATTAACTTAAAATCCTCTTTTTTTTTTTTCCAAAAGATCAAGATTAAAAAAAAAAAACTTAGAAACCTTTTTAAGAGAATTCCAAAGAAATAAACTTTTCAAATCAATTTAAACTATTGAAATTATTTTTTAAAGAAGAATGTTAAAATCCATACCACAGCTGAATTTTGCAACCTGGCTCTGATACCACTAAATGTAACACCCCAAACCTGGCCCAGACATTATGGCCAGATCTGGAATGTCACATGGAAGTTACATTCAAATCGGACTATTTAATAAAAAGTTTCTTCTATTTTAAAACCCCGTTCAGAGTTTGGACGTAGAACCAACAATCCAGTTAAAACCATTTTATAAGTTCAAAATGTATTTGTTGTATTCGATTATTCGAAGTTATGAAAACCCTTAACATTTGGAAACATTATGTGTGAATTTCTAGAAACCATTTGTTATTAATTTTGAAAACCCGATTAACTACTTCAATGGTTTGAATAATAAAACAGCTCAAATATGAAAGTTAAAATAAAACCCCATAATGGCCTTATTACATAAATAATACCCAAACTGAATTAAATAAAAATAAAATCCGAAAGTAGAAGACATGTGGCCACCTCGAGTCCCTCGCAGCTCCAAATCATCTAAGGTTGGGGTTACTTGCACCTTTAAAACAAAAGGTGAGTTTGCGAAAACTCAGTGTGCAACACCCCAACAGAACAGACTGGGTCGAAGCCTTATACAGAAAGAGAGTGGGCCCAAGTCCATTACAAAATCAGAATAATGTGTGCATGAAAGCCCAACCCAGTCTAACCATCATACCATGTTGTGAATAACTCGACCCACCCAACCCGCACACTAATACGCAACCATGTTACTAATAATAGATATCATGGCAGTGCCACCAGAGTCAAAATACATGGCGAAGCCACTATACAGAATTACGTGGCAAAGCCACTATAATAGAGCTACCTCCAACATCATACCTAACCCCATGCAGAATAACATATCATATTTAAATATAACATGCATGCAGATTACTAGACACAGATACGGTCATACATATATCAGACAACCTATCCTTAGGGGTATAAAGGTCTTTAAGACAGTCAAGGGTAAAATGGTAATTTTACCCCCAGGGTATTTTGGTCATTTTACTAAATTTTGGAGTTTTGGCACCTAATACGACCTTCTAACAGGTCTAACATCGTGCTGGGTGACTCAGATAGTTATATGGTCAAAACAGTGTATATGGGCCCAAAACCCTTATTGGGCCTAGGTGGGCCCACACGCTCGTGTGGCCCATTCAATCTAGTTTTACGTACGGCATCACAAGCCTTATCAATCAACATACCAATGTTTACTTACCGAGTAATTCACCTATATAGGCCCGTAGGCCCATTAGACCCATCGAGGCTCATAATGACCCAAATGCACGAAATCGCACTTGATAGCTTCCACAGTCTAATACCCATGATTCGTGGGCTCGGTTAGGCCCACAAGCATTCGTACACCTGTAAGGCCCTGAATGCTAACGTTTCAGTATTTTCGCTTTTCGGCTTTTGCCGATCTATACTACAGTAGGGTGTGGTTACACACTTGATTGCGAACTAAGTCGTTGGCGCGTGCCTAACCTATTATCACAACGATATTAATTAATACCTTGACCAACGTATTGAGAGAACCATACTCAAGGTTTGTTCAACGATTACCTACTACTGCTTCGCTTGAATATTATCTCATGTGATTAACGTGTTCCCCCAACAATTGATTGAACGCCGATAGATTAGGCACCTACGAATAATGATGAATCCAACTAAAGGAGAAGGGTTAGAAGAGTTACGGTCCGAAAACCAAATGATTGCCAATGAGACCCATGGTTAAGTTCGGTACCCAAAAGAGAAAGGTGGTTCAGCTATTGTGGAGAAATTCGACAGAGTATTGAGCGAATAGAGAGAAAAGGAGAAAATGGGATTCAACTAAATAAAGAGTAGATGAAGGAAACAAAGAAAAGATTCGGCTAAGAAGTAAAGAAAAGGATCAAGGCCAAGGGAGAAATTTGGCCAATTGAATGAAAAAGAGACTTGAAGAAAAGAAAAGAGAAGAGGAGAATGGTTTCGGTTGTGCAGAGAGAATAGTGTTAACAATAATTCGGCTTGGGTTTGAAATTAGAGAAAAAGAAAGCTAACTTGATAGAAACAAATGAGAAGTAGGAGATCTCTAAAAGGGAATTCGACAAGAATAGAAAAAAATCAGGTTAACAACTACTAACCTGAGAAAAGACCCGAACGGTTAATGAGCAATATACGACAAAATGGAATTGACAAAGAAAACCACTGAAGTCCAAATGGAAAACACTTAAGAACCCTACACTAAAATCGGCACCACTTAGAAAACACAAAAGAAGCGACAACAAAAACCTCTTAAGTTGACACAAAGAATATTCGGCACCTACCCAACCAAATGCCAAAATTTCACATAAGCAAACCCCAATTTTGGCCACACTCTTTTTGTCTCCTTGAAAATCTCCTTGATTTGCTCCATGATTCACTCAACTTTTCAATTTGAATTCAATTCAAATTCTCAAGACCAAGTCAACTACAGACTTCCAGTCCAACTCCAATCCCTCTCCAGCTCAAGTAGCAAAATAACAACCCTTAGCTAGCGATGGGATTCGAACCCCCTGCCTCCTTCCCTTTGCATGTGATGCCACCTCCCTGCATCTCATGTGGCGCCACTTTTCCACTCCACTAGAGCCTCTCTTTGAGTCATGAGATCACAATAACTTTACTTAAGTCCTACAAGCTAACATCCATATTCCCCTAAGCCTAAAAATTAAAATTTTGCCCAAGGTTTGGCTTGAACCCAGGCCTTCTAAAGGGCCCCCAATCACCCCCAAATCACTTACACAACACACCAAACATGCAATTATCAATTTATGAAATAAATCCAAGACCCTAAAATTTAGGGCGTTATATTATACCCGAAACTTTTAAAAAATTTACAAGATTGTGAGGTGTACTACTGTAACATCCTCACCCAACCCAGTCGTTGAATTCGGGTACGAGGTGCCACAAATGAACCAGATTGAGTAAACACAAATTCTTGACTTAACAATTTTAAAGATTGATCGTATTTCTTATTAATAAATGTTCCTTAAATAGAAACCTTAGATTAAAAAATTTTTACTATCTTATAATTTCTAGACTCTAAATAATCTACTCCGATACAATGTAATTGACCTTGAGGCGAAGCCTCTAAAGGTACCTCCTTTCCTATGTGCATGAAACTAAACTGACATTGATCTTCAGTCCAACACGATCTGACTCGATCCCTCCTCAAGTTCATTAATCACCTACGAGTCCTGCAAGCACAAGCCAAAATTCTATAAGTTCAAGGGAACTTAGTGAATCTCTTTACAGAATTACTCAAACATAGACTCTATTTCATGATGGTAGTAAATGAAAAGAATCTAAATATGTTTAACACCCCACCCATTTTGGGGACGGTTCCCCTCAACTTAATATGGCAGTCTCTAATTTAATTACCAAGCTCATCTATTTGTGGCTAAACCACTAAGTGATTATCCCTTGGTACATTCCATCACCTTTTTTTTTTATTTTCTACATTCCTTCAAGTGCCTTACCATATTTACAAACTCTATCCTTACTACACTTGCATTCATTCATTCATTTATTTCCAGTGTTGGATTCTTCTTTTAACCATGTGCTTATAAGGTAGTCTTTTTGCCTACTCTTGTAACGCCCCTAACCCGTATCCATCGCTGGAATAGGGTTTCAAGGCATTACCGGAGACTACAGAATATTTTCAGATAAACTAAGGCAATTACTATTCACTTTTCGAATTTATTCATAACGTCCCTTGAATGGGCCCTCGAGGTCCAAAACATGCATTAAAATTGATTCGGGACTAAATAAAAAACTCAAGAAATTTTTCACAAAATTCTAGAAATTTTCTCACTTAAAGGAGTCATACACCCGTCTGGTAAGGGACACGCCCGTGTGGTCAAGCCATGTGGGTTTACACACCCGTGTACCTAACCTGTGTAACTCTCTAACTTACAACCCATGAAGAAATTAGGATCACACGGCCAAGTCACACGCCCGTGTGCTAAGCTGTGTGGTTAATTCAAATTTTTGAAAAATAGGTGCAGGTTTCAAACGGTCGTATCACACGCCCATGCTTCCAGGCGGTGTACCTCACACGACTGAGGTAGACGCCCATGTTGAGCCCGTGTGCTTACTACAGGGCATTTTATTTCTACCTTAGACTTGACACATGCCCGTGTGTCTACCTATGTGGACAAAATAAAGCTATTTTCCAAGCCCTTTTTCTCACCCATTTCATCCTTTACCTGCACCAACTCTTGCTAATATCAACTAACCAATCCAAGCATGATTATCAAGACAAATACCAATTATTTAACATAACATATATGCTTATAATCTTATCTTATACCATAGCTTTCCATATTACACATGCAAATCCATCTAAATCAAAACATACCATGCATATATGTATATCCATGATTTCACTTTATATACATATCAAGCTAATCACCACTAGTCACTCTAGTGGCTAGATTACATTCATCCAATTCATTATCAACATTAGTCTTAGTAGCTTATACATGCCATTATACTAAAATAAACATCTTTATATACCAAAATGAATCGGTTGATAGTGTGATGATGCTCCGACCTATCTCTAACTTTCATGAGCTTCCGAGCACTATAAAATAGGGAAAATTAAATCTAAGTAAGCACTTAGTGCTTAGTAAGTTCATGTAACAAGAAACTAACTTACCAAGTGTTTCCATTAAATTTAATCAATCATGCATACATTCAAGCAAATAGATCATTATTCTATCATTCACAAATTCAACACTCAAAGTTAGTCAAATAATTTCAAATGATACAACTCACTGATGAGCTCATCATATCATATTCTCAACATGCATAATTCCCGTATCGCTTATACATTACCAAAATAAAATATCTCAAGTTTTATCATCCCTTTCCAATTTTTTTTTGCCCGTTGAATTTATCGAAATATCAATGGATACTCATATAGGACAGTCAATATGTATAGAACTCTCAAGCTACCATTTTTAAGTCTTTTAGGCAACCAAATACTTCAATGCTCACATAGAGCTACGGTAGTGCTACAACTTATGTGGAGTTACTACCAATCACTTTAATACCTCGATACTCATTCAGAGCTACAGTAGTTCCACAACTTATTTGGAATTACTGACAATCACAATTAAGCAAATCATGTACTTCGATGCTCACACAGAGCTACAGTAGTCCATAACGTATGCGACTACCAATCATTACGCTTGTAGGACTTTATCTCATAGTGCTCGAGAGGCTTATTAGGATTACTCATCAGAGCTAAATCCTGTTTGCAACACATGTAGAATCACCTTTACACTAATCCATCGAATTTCCTTCATACAACTGGGATTTATCCCTTTTCTCAATGCAATTTCAACATTTCATCATATTTATACATTGAACATTCAATTAACATTCATATCATATAACATGCATTTCAAACATTTCAAGATTCAATATTAAGTTACACGAACTTACCTTGATGCTTGCTTGTACAAAAATCTACTAATTGAAATCTTTTCTTTTCCATGATCCAAATTCGTATTTGGTCTTTTTGGATCTATATAAATGAATTTAATCATCAATCTATCACATTTCATATTCTTTTGGACTCAATTTACACTCTAGGCAAAATTACTATTTTGCCCCTAAACTTTTCATTAATTCCAATTTCGTCCCTAGGCTCGGAAAAGAAATTCATGCAATTCAATCCTCTTTCCAAGCCTAGCTGAAAACTTCATGTCATATTTACAGCACATATATTTCACAAAAATTAGAATTTTTCCATGAATTTTACATCTTTACAATCTAGCCCCTAAATCACAATTTCATCCAAAATCACTTTGTAAAAGTTGTTTATCTATCAACAACCTTTCATTTTCTATCATTAATTTTCAATTTCCAGCATTTACATTGATGGCACAATCTCTATACTTTGATAACTCTTCAAATTGATCCCCAATTTAGAAGATTTCACTATCCCGATCTCAAAAATATGAAAATTACTAAAAACGGGACATGAAAACTTACCAATTTATGCCAAGAAAGTTTGTTTCCTCTCTCCTAGAGTTCCCATGGAAATATTTGGGGATGAAAATGATAATAAGATGATATTTTCCCATGTAATTAATTATCATCTTTTAGTTTTACTAAATTTCAATTTAGTCCTTTTCCTTTTTCTCAAATTCCATAGATGATTCATCTATTAAAATCTACTAAATTTTGATTGATGGTCTAATTTCCATATAAGGGCCTTAAGTTTTGAATTCCATAGCCATTTAATCCTTCTAGCTTCTAGAATTCAACTTCTACACTTTATGCAATTTGGTCCTTTTCCTAATTAATCACTAAATCGGTAAAATTTTCCTATCAGTATTTTCATACAAATTTCCTATCATAATATAAACCATGTAATAATATTAAAATATATTCTCTTTTTAGCTCAAATTTGTGGTTACAAAACTACTGTTCCGATTTCATTGAAATTGGGTCGTTACAACTCTTCTAGTGACCACTTTTGTTATGTCCATATTTGCAAACAATGCACATCTGATTAGTGTTAGAAAAATTCGATTTCAAAATGGTTTTCTTGCACAGTGAAAAATAAAAATTTTGAAAACTAACCCGATTTGTGATATTTATAACAATAAACTTTAACCGAAATCGTACCTGTGTTTTTGAATTAAGTGTATCCTTGATGTTTTATGACTTTCAACCGAACGATCTTATCTGCTATTCTCGTACCACGAACTACTTCAAGTGTCAGCTCGAACAAATTGAATTAAAACATAAGACTAGAAAAAGTTTTCTTTTCTTTTCGGGGGTGAAAATGAAAATTCTCTCTTCTTTAATAGAAACTAGTAGAATTGTTATTTTGGAAAAATATATTTAATAATTGAGAAGAAATTCTCTCTATTTTTCGGTACAGTAATAATCTCTCAAAGTTGTGTAAATAGCTCTACCGATTTCATCTATTTATAGAAAGAGAAGATAGAACCCTTGTTGAGTTGTAGTGGTTTATTTCAGTTAGATAAACAACTTCCTACTTAGAGTAGGAGAGGGGTGGATGACACTCCCTAGTATTCCTATTAGAGTTCCGCCCCTTTCATGTTATATGAGGGGTTTAAGGGCCTCTCTCACATCAGGTCCAATTATGAGTACTTCTTAGGCCTTTTTGACCTAGTACTATGTTATGTGATCCAACCTGATTCAGTTTTTCTATTTCTTAAAATAAACTTTAATATTTATATATAAAAAAATTTCTCATCTCTATTTTACCCTCGACAAATTTTGGCAATTTTTCCTCTGGTAAAATTCGAGAAAATATGTTTAATATTTCATAACTCAACATCTTCACTATGATTAAATGGTTTCATTTCATTTTTTACGCTTTAAAACATTCCAAAAACATAAACTCATTCTTTCGATCATTTTTAAGTAATCCTTATAGGAATGCAAATTTTCATTTCTAGTTTTGGAAACCTACATTCATTTCTAAATGATTTCATTTCTCCATTGTGGAGAAAACCATAATCATTCCTAAATGTTTCACATTTCTCCTTTTCTATTCATTCTGTTCATTTCCATTCAAAACACACAATTCATTTTAGGTTTCAACGAGTTAGTAGATGGATTGATTAGACATATGTAGTTGAGGCTAAAATGATTTATAATTAAGTTTCAACTTTTCACCTATTAATTATAAGCTCATTTAGTCACAAAGTCATTCCACTATAGTATCGTGACTGAGCTCTCCTAATGACATACCATTACGAAAGTAATTACTCAATACTTGTCCAAAAACATGGTCATTAGTGTGTTAACCTCATAGGATATCCTTGATCTCTTCGGGATAATATTCGTTCTCCTAAGATAATTCTATTTTACCTCATGATTACCGTTACATATTTCTTTATAAAAAGTCAGTCATTATCAAATAGTGATAAAGTCATCCATCATAAAGATGGACGATCCATGGCCAACACTTACTTTTCATCAACCATCTTATACCAACAAAAGAATATCATTTTCCCATGTTCTAGGCTATTAATTCCACTATTGTGAATAATGCTACATACTATAGAAGTCATACACCCAATGCACCAGTTTCCAGTTCCTTATCTATTTTAACTCAGGCAAAGGGTACGAGTCACGCATACATAGTCAACCATCCACTCAGGAATTAGGTATGCCATACTATGAACTCACAAGTGAATAAATCTATAAAAAAATTTAAGATCTATTATTCTTGGGTCCTATCTGATGGACTGTTAGTCTAGTCAGTAATATCTATGTCTCTATCTTTTGGGATTCATACATTCTAATGCCCAAGACAAGGCATCTCCCCAATTGGACTTAATAGATGACATATTAGTCTTTTAATTGATTTTCTCACTTTCGATTAAACTGAGGACATGTTTAGGTTTGTCTATTAATGTAAGTTATCTTTCTGTATTATGATCCAACCACGTAATACCACTTAGTATTAGTTAAAAATTAGACAACCAGTTAGCAACATTTGCTTCCATTTTTCATTGCATGCAAAAACCATGTGAGTAAAATATACGAAGTATTAATATAATTCATGAATAATTTTATTAATATAATTAGTCATTGGCAGACTCTTTTTTCTTACCATAGTCCTAAAAGACTTGTTGACATTCCATCCGCTAGGTTATCTAATGACGACCACACCACTTTGGCAAACTAATTCCTACTTGGTTTGAATTATGATTAGATTACTTCCTTATAATATGCCTTGTTTGCAATACCTTGCCTTCAAGCATAACATGCTCGTCTACTATGGATCACTTTGACCTACAACGTCACGCCCTGATTTATGTTTTATTATTGTTATAATTTGGATAAGAATGAGTTGTGGCTTTATGGTTAAGAGCTAGGGAGAGAATCCACAAGGCCAAGTTCAAACCCCTTGAGTATTTTTCTTTTAAAAATTTGACACCCCTTGGCCAACTCCTCCATTTCTGCCCAAATAGGTGTCAATCACATAGATTCTCTCATCATTTCTCTCCTTAATTCTCTCATATTTTTACTTCTTTTTCCTTCAATCTTGTATGTACGACAGCTACACCCCTAAAACCTTAATATTGTTTTCATTTTTGTTTCGTCTTTTCTCTCTTTTTCTCTTTTCCACCACCTTGTGTCTCCTTTGTGGTGTATTCTATTTTGGCCTTTGTGGTATTCTATTAGCCTTTATGGCTTATTTTGTATGTTTCCTTTGTGCTGCATCATGTTTGGCCTTGCTGGAATATTCTAATAAGTTATGATAATGATATGGTATGTCTAGAGTTATTGTGGTTTAAATAACTTTGTGCTACCATAGAATAAAATTTGGGTGCTCAAAAGAGGTTATCCACTGTGATCATCGATTAGTTTGGAATGTAAGTGTATTCTTAGAGATAAGAGATATATACGTGTCCATCGGAATGATTTCACTTGTTAGATGTAGGGTTGGGAAATTTGAGTTGTTGGTATCCGTCATATCTGAATAATATCATGTTTTGACTCTGGAATTATCTGGTTTTTTTGCTATCTATCAATTTGGGTATTATTGTTTTTTGTAATAAAAGTTGGGAAAAGTTCTTCTGAATGAATATTAATTCATTATCAGTATGACTTGTTTCAGGTATTGTAATAGAAAGTAATTTGATTGGTATACTGATGGTATTCAGCTCTGTATGGAAATCCGCCAAAAGTAAGTATTCACTAGTGAATAGTATGTGTGAACAAATGTTTTGGGATAATCGTTGTAAGTTATCTGAATAGAGAAGAAAAGGTAGCATTGTCTAGTATGATCTGAATTCAGCCATTGAGTTAAGTTAAGGATAATTTGGTAAGTATAGTAATTGGTGCATAGGTATATATATAGGTTTGTCCGACGATGTATAGGTATTAACCGAAGACAGATTTGGGAATCTAAATAATCAAGATTAAGAGTTCATCATGAAGGGTTTAAAGGTAAAGTGTATTTAAAACTCACTAAGCTTGTGTAACTTATAAGTGTTATTTTTACGTTTCAAGTTATGTTGTATGATTGAGCTCGCCAAGAAAGACGAGCCAGGAGTACGACAAGGAAGTGATGATCTAGGATATTATGCATAAAGTTGACACTTTTAGATAGTGGCATAGTGTAAAATTACACCTTAAAGAGTTTGTCTTTAGTAAACCTATGTGTTGAAATAAGTTGTAATTAGACTAATTTAATATGTTATTTTAAATACTTTTCTTTGTCTTTAATGTTGTGTCTTTAAATAAAATGATAAGAAAAAATTTTTAAGTAAGAGGCATTTGTTAACTATTTTGCAAACTTTTTTAAGTGGTATATGTGTTAAATATCAAAATCTAGACCCATTAAATCGGGTTGGGGTTAGGGCACTACATACGATAAGCTGTGTTGTATGTGAGTATGGTTATTGTATAATACCCTCCTGTTATATTATCCTAGTACTGACAAATCTGTGTCATATAAAAATGTGGAATGAAGCTTTATTTATGATGCCTGTAGTAGGGCAAAATTATTGAAAATCTAACTGGCAGATTATGACCCGACCTTGTGGGAAAATATGATAACTGTAAGACTATGTAGGTGAGGCCCCATGGCATCATTTGATGATACGTCAAGTTGGCGAGACAGTGGAAGACCATGTGAGTAATGGCATCCATTATGTTCGTCACTGGGATAGTAAACACGAAGGCCGGGATGGTAGATACATGTCTGTTAGGACCGTATGCATGAGGTCCATCGGGATTTTAAACTTGAGAATTCTTTGGAAAGCCTTTGTGGCAAATTCTCTAAAAAGCTTTTATGGCGTATTGTGTCACATTGAAGTGTTTTTCGAAAACCATGTTTTCATTGAAAACCCTTCTTATTCGAAACTTGTTGCTAACAAAAAACTTGAGTTTGTTTATTTTCAAAATGTGGTTTATTAAGAAGTTAATCCCTTTTAAAAACCCATTATTACCTTTTAAACTTTATTTGTTGCGGAAGCTTAATTTTAAATTGTTGAATTACGAAAACGCGATGTTTGAGTATTGAGTCCTGAAACCATTTTGAAAGTGTTGTGGAAACGTGCCAATTTGAAAAACAGTTGTTGTTTTGGAAAAACCCGTGTCCTACCTCTAGCGATTATAAAACCATAAATAAAATATCAAAATTTAAAATCCAGAAATCTTAAAGGCCTTGTTACAACCCAAATCAAAATACTTGTATGTAGATAATCAAAATCGAAAACTTAAGCAGTGTGTGTGGCCTTCTCCGTGTCCCTCGTAGCTCCAAACCGTCTAAGGCTGGAGATTACCTTTGTCGGGATAGTTCTAAAACCCTCGAGCGTCCAACCAAAACCTTGCTTAAACAAGCGCTTTCTTAGTCCTTTAAGAACACTATCCGCACTTCATGCAATGAATGTACATCCCTAAATATTGATTGCATGCTAAAACAAAACAAAAATAGTTTGGCCAGACCGGTGGAATGAAGGAACAGTCGACCACTTGGCTAAAGCCTAGATACCTAAGTTTGACATTCGACTTTTATGAAAAAGAATACTTGCAAGTGAAGAGGTTTGCCTTATGAATGAATAAGAGAGGAGTATGACAATAAAACATCAGAGAGGATAATTGAGAAATGAAAGAGGAAAGGAAATAAAAGGTTCAGCTATGGAAGAACAACTGAGAGAACAACTGAGAGAAAGAAGAAAAGCGAGGTTTGATCAAAAAGTGAACTACTCTTGAGAGATACCAAATTCGGCTTATAAAAAATGAAGGTAAGAAGAAGAAAACAAATGCCAAAATGGTCACCAAATGGAATGCACGAACGCGTAGTTAAGAGTACCAAAAATGAAAAAAACACAAACCTGGAATAACACCAAGAGTATTCGGCCACCACACTCTCCAAAATGCTAAAAATGCACAAAATGAATTAACTTACCCGAATTTGCACATGCAAGACACCAAATTTGGCTACAACTCTTCCCAAACTTCAAATCCCATGATTTACTCCATATTTTGCTCCATACCCCCAATTCAAATTCAATTCAAACAACCAACATCCAAATCCCATGATCCTCTCCCCTTTTACCAAGTCCACAACCACCTTGATAGAGTTTTAGTCCACCACAAACTCTAGCCAACCCCGGAAGCAAAATAAATCACCCATTTTGCTTGCCATGGGTTTCGAACCCACTCATTCTGAAATGCCCAACACACTACTTGCCACCACAACACAGGCTCATTTGTGACTTAAAACAACCACAAATATTTATAAACCTACCTACCAATATCCAGGGTTTTATTCACCTAAAACCAAAATTCTGCACACGCCATGACTTGAACCCCAAACCACATGCATACTCCTAACGCCGCCTTGCCACTAGACCACATGCTCTCTTGTGTCACATTTTAACCAAAAATATTTATAAGGTCTTCAAGCTAATGCCAAGGTCCACTTAAGGGAAAAAAATAATTTTTTTGCCAGAGCCCTGGTTTGAACCCAGGACTTCTCAGGCATCCCCAAACACTCCAAATCCATTAAACAACACACCAAACATGCAATGGTGATATCTTTCGCACACATAAACTTTCATGTGCTCCCATGATCAAGGCCCAATCCTCTTAGGCCCAAAATCAGGGCATTACACGTATCATTTGGAAAGCCTTTATAGTGAATTCTCTAGAAAGTCTTTATGGCATATCATTTAAAAAGTCTTTGTGGCAAGTTTTCTAGAAAAGCCTTTTATGGCTAATCTTGTAACAAGCTTTTGTGGCATGTTATCTGGATAATTTTTAGAGTGAATTCTACAATGACCAAGTGGAGAGATGTTAGACTGCCTTGTTGAGACATTTTCCTGATAGAATTCTCGACAGAGTAACCAACTGATGAATCCGCCTTAACAATCTGTCATGATAAAGAACTTTATGTATTGGATTATGGGGTTGTGTAAGTGCCCGCCAAACTTGAAATTTTTTAGGTCTTGTATTAAAGTTATCTAAGATTCTATTTCTTGAATTAAAATGGTGGGTTCTCCTAAGCAAGTATGTTTGTCTGCATTGATTTGAAGATACAATGTAACTGGTGTTCTGACGATTGATGGGTTCTATAAGGAATCTGTCAAGAGTAGTATCCACTAGGTATTATTTTGAAAAGCATATCTAACTAGAGACTGCAAAGAAATCATGCATTGGGATTCAAAATGTGGACTAAAGTCTGAGATTTGCTAGTTGGGTGAAATGAGTAAAAGACAGTTAAGTGCAAAGATTGGCGTATGGTTATCTACCAATCAAGAATAAAAAAGTATACACTAAAGTTTGAGAGGGAACCCAATCCCTTGAGTCGAAGATTCTATGACCCCGTAACAAGGTAATAATAAATGAAAGCCACTAAGTTCCTTTGAACTTATATGCGTCATGTAACATCCCAAAAACTAGGTTAGTAGAAATTAGATTAATCAACCGAGAGTGGTCACAACCAAATTTTTGTTTAGATAATCTTTTGCTCATTTGATAATAAATAAATATCAATTATAGTTATTGAGTAGTGGTAGAGCTTTCCTTAATGATCTAAATTCAAACCCTTCACTCTTGTTAATTTATATTTGGTGCAAATTTGTTTCAAACCCTTAGCAAATGTCATCCCATATTTTATTTTTATTTGCACAAGTTTGAGAAAAAGGAAGTGAGTAGTTTAGTGGTTTATTAACTCATTAGCTATCTTAGTGGTCCAAGGTTTAAGTCCTAATGTTCACACTCTTCTATTTAAGATATTTTTTACAATTTTTCCGTGTAAGTTAAGTGCTTGTTGTCTAACCTTTTTTTTCACTATAAATAGAAAGATTCCTTTCCTCCAATATAGGTGAAACTTACCTTAAGTTGAAGGTGCATGATCCTCCTTTTTACTCTATGTCTCTTTCCCTTGCAAAAGCTTCTCATCCTTGCCATACAAGAGGCTCATTAAACCTAAACCAAATTGACCAACCTCTTCCCACACTCCCAACCTCATTATGCCATCCTACCTCCCTTTTACTCCCATTTTCCTTCTTTTTCATTTATGTTCTAATCCATTTTCTCTCTATTTTTAAAAATAACAACGACAATTTCCTTTAATCTTTGCTCCTTTCCTCCACTGTGACCAAACCCTCCACTACCACTCACCACACCTCATAGTTGCCACACCTCCTCTCCTCTTCTTTTTCTTCACCTATCACCTCTATGATCGCTGCCTTGTGCCATCGTGGGTTTAATTTTTCCTCCCCTATTATGTTGAAACCCCATAGCCTTTCATCGTCGGACCACTACTTTACCATCTTCAGATCACTATCGAGCCGCCACCACAGTAGGACCACCATCACCATCGTTGCTGGTGACTAAAAATTCTTCCTTTCTCTTCCACTTTCACTTGCCTATTTGTTAATTGATTAAACTTACATATTCCCTTCATTCTATTACTATTTTTAGATCACTTGATTCATTGACTTTGTTCCTTTCTCGATTCATCGACCATTCCGTATTGAATCAAGTTGTAAGTGTGGTTATTTGGATTGAAAAATCCTTCTTTTAGTGGTTTCATATCATGGCCAAATGGCTTAGTGGCCATAGGGATAATGTTACATTTTATTATGATTTATTTATTATCATACTAATACTACTCCTTACCATCTTGAAGAACCAAATGATAATTGTAAGGGAAACCTCTAGTTTTGCATTGGGAATCATCTTTTCGAGAGTCGAAAACCATGGGGTAAGTGTTGGTAAGGACTTTGGCAACCGGTCTATTAGTGATGAATATTTTTCAAACGAATCCTAACTAATCAATGTTATTCATGTGTTAGATTCATCTTTTGAGTTAGATCAAAGTAAGATCGTTATTAAGGATTGTGGAAAATCAGATCTACGATATAAAGTGAAGGATTATTACCATTTATTTGTGTGATATAGTTATTTTATTACATTAATAATTAATTATATTAAAACATGAGTACACTAAATATTCATAAAGAGTTGAAAAACTTAACAAGATGAACACCAAGTAAGTGACTTTAACCGAGTGATTCTATGAAACGTATGATAATTGATGCGATTATGATTGTGACTATGATGTATGTGTAAATCTCATCCTCATGATATATGATGTATGGCTTATGTGATACATGTGACGATTTAAACATGTGAGACTTATATATGTGTATGTGAAAATTGAGATCCATGATCTAATATGAAAAGCATGTTTAACATGTTAAAGTGATTATAAGTGATTAATACATGATATGTGATTATGAGAGCATGTTTACATGCCTAGCTGTAAAAGTGAATAATATGTGTTAAAAAGTGAAATTGTCATATCACATGAGATGTGGTTTTGTGAAATGTGGAAGTTATGTGGGAATTTATCTGCGATTATGTGGCCGTTATTGGTAAATATGTGGTGGTTTGTCCACAATGTGTTATGTGGCCATTGATTGGAATTTATGTGGTGGCTTGCCCACAAATGGTTTGTTATTGGATGGATGAGTTTTAGGGAACTTAATAAATAGTGTGTAACAGAGATGAGTAGGAAATTTTATAAAATCTACTTCATTTTTAAAGTATGCATCCATGTTCATACATAAGTAACAGTATTAGAACTTATGATTATTATGATGATTGATATGATGAGATTGATATTTTAATATGTATGTGATTATGTTTGTGTTCTTACATTGGGGTTTTAAAGCTCACCCCTTTTTAATTTTGACTTTTTAGAAAATAATCAAGATTAGGACGGGCTTGGCTTACGGTGGTGCTCTCGGTCATTTTCAGAAAAATATATTATTTTGGTACTCAATATTTAAGGGATGTGTTTTTATTACAGTGGACTTTTGCTTGGGATTTTTTTTTTTGGACTTTGGATTGTTTTGATTTTGGATTTTTCTACATGGTTTAGGTTTTAAAATTATCATTTAAAATATTGTGAAATTGACAACTTATGATGGATTTTTTATAACTAAGTCAAACAAGGCCAAAAAAAGGGTGTTTTCAAAATTCAATACTTTGTTTTTGAACATCAACACTATCTGCTCACAAAATTGATATTGTATGAGATATATATTAAATCTATGTTTTGAAAATGACAAATGAGTTTTAGATATTCAAATTATCCAATGCGATATTTTAATCGAAGTACGACATCTTCGGAAAAAATATCAAAACTTAAGTTTTCTTTAGATAAACAAATTCAAACAAAATTCGGTTTTCTCAACAATGATGTTTTTAGCAACAACAATTTTTAGAGAAAATAGCTATGGCCACTTTTATCTCTGAGATTCGGCCATAACGTTTAGGTTGGGTTTAGGGTGTTATATTTAGTGGTATCAGAGTTCGGTTAAAAAACTTAGACTATGGTTTATTTTTTTAAATGCATGCATATTTGTGAAAAATCCAAGACTCCAAAGCTTGCCCAGATAAGTACTTTTGACTTAATGAACTTTTAATGTGAAACTATAGATTTCTATATACTGTGAAAATCTAGATTCTGAAAACTATGGATACCGATACTGTAACGCCCCAGATTTTGGGCCTAGAAGTACTGGGCCTTGGTAGCGGCTTATACTATTTTGCTGTGTATGGAAATATCACAATTGTGTGTTGGTTAAGTAATTAGGAGTGTTTGAGAGTGTTGGAGAAGTCCTAGGTTCAAACCAGGGCTTTAGCAAAAATTTTAATTTTTCCCGTAGGTGGACCTTGGCGTTAACTTGAAGACCTTATAAATATTGCTGGTTAAAATATGTCACAAGAAAGCTTGTAGTCTAGTGGCAAGGTGGCGTTAGTAGAATGCTTGTGGTCTGAGGTTCAAGTTTTGGCTCTTACAAATCATTTTGGTTTTCTTTTAAATGAACCTAGACTTTGGCCCATAGGCTTATATTTAGTTGTGCTTGTTTTGTGACACAAGAGAGCTTGTGGCTTGGTGGAAAAGTAGCATGTGGAGCATGTGAGAGGGCAAGGGTTTGAAACCCCTTGCATGCAAAAGGTAATTATTTTGCTACATAGGGGCAGCAAGAGGTTCAATTGGATTCAAATACTGGAGGGTTGTTGTGGACTTGGTAAAAGGAGGAAATTTGAACTGGTCATGATTATTATTTGAATTTGAATTGGGGGGGAGTTGGAGTGAATCAAGGAGAGATTTGGATGGAGAAAATTGTGGAGTTGTTAAGGGGGGAGGTTTGGCCGAATTTGGGACTCCTTAGGAGTGCATATTCGGTCATTAGTACCGATTTTGAGTGGGGACTAGAGGGAATTTCGGGATTGGGAGTTTGAGTGTGCATTTTGGGATTTTGTGAGTTAAGTGCCAAATGTTTCCTCTACTAGTTCAGGTTTTTATTTCTTTTTTCATTTCGTGTCTTTTCGGGAATTGATTAGAGTGAGTGCTGAATATCTTTTATCAACTCCTTCCTCCTATTTTTTAATTATTGTCGAAGAATCCTACACTTTTCTTTTACCCTCTCTTGCCGAATCTTGATTTTCCCTAGCATCCTATTTTCTTTTTCTCTCCTTTGTTTGACTCTTGGCCGAACCTTGTGGAGACTTCCCTCATTTTCTCTTTTCTCTTTCATTAGCCGAATTCTGCATCTCTTCTTCATCTCGTATTTTCTACTCTTCTCAAGAGAAGCTGAATACTCTGATTGTCCTGTTCCATCATTTCTTTTTCTCTTGATCAAATCTTTCTCCTCTTTCCTCATAATATTTTTCCAATTCACTTTCATTAGCCGAATTTATCCACAAAAGTCGAACCCCTATTTTATTCTTTGAGTGTCTATTGATCATCCTTCTTCTTCTCTTTTAGTAGGCCGAACCTTCCTTCTCTTCTGTGTATCGGAGTTAACTATTATTCTCATTGGCAATCAATTGTTTTGAGGATTGCAACTCTCCTATTCTGCTATTGGAAGTGACTTTGGGTTCGTGGTTGCTAAGGTAACTAGGCATTGTCAAGTGGCCGACTGCTCCTTAATTCCAATCGATTCGGTCAAATTGACTTTGTGTAAGTACTCCTAGCTTTTGTGGATTTTTATTTGGATATGGTAGTTCCCCTTTGTTGAAGTCGAAGGTGTCGGTTTGGGGTTGTTAATTTTTTACCCTTCTCCTGTGTTTGGATTCTCAATTGTTCGTAGGTGTTTAAGTCTCTCGACACTCAATCAATAATTTGGGGTTACACGTGAATCGCATGGGATAGTAGTCAAGGAAAGCGGTGGTAGGTAATCACTTGAACGAATCTTGAGTATGGTTTTCTCGATTCGTTAATCAAAGTATTAATCAATAATGTTGTGATAATAGGTTGGGCACGCGTAATTGGCTCGATTCGCAAATACGTGTGTATCCGTATACACTATTCTGATTGATTGATCGACTGAAAAGCCAAAAATGTGTATCTCGTATTGTTTTGACTGTTGATCGGCATTTTTCCAAAAAGCCAAAATACCGGTGAAGGATGCCACACGAGCATGCGATCACACGTGTGGTGGACTGAGCCCATGAATATGGACGTAAGATGGTTGAGGCCACCATGAGCGTTCTCATAGGCTTAGGTCGTTTTCGGCCACGTTGGGGCCGAGATGGGCCGTGTGGGCCCAATGGGCTTGTGGAGCCCACACGGATTAAATTGTATGTTATAAGGCTATTGTTGGTTCAGACTGTGTAGTTGGTATAGAAGAGTCTATTTTGAGCTAAATCGGCTGTATGGGCCCAATGGGCTTGTGGGCCCACACAGATAAAATATATGTGATCGGATAAGTGATTGATTTGGGCTGTGTTGTTCGCATAACCGTAGTTGTTTCTAGGCTAAATGGGCCACATAAGAGTGTTGGCCCACTTGGGCCGAGTAATAGGCCTTAGGCCCAATTACCCCCTTTTGCCTGTTTAGGTTATAAAAGTCACTTGAGGCAACGATGGACCTTCGGTTGGGTCGTTAAGACCTTGGTTTACAAAATTACCGAAATACCTCTGATTTACAAAATTACCGAAATACCCTCGATTTATAAAATTAACGAAATACCCCTGATTTACAAAATTATCGAAATACCCCTAATTTGTAAAATTATTGAAATACCCCCAGTTTGTAAAATTACCGAAATACCCCTAGTTTGTGAAATTACCGAAAAATACCCTTATAGGGTAGAATTATTGAAATACCTCCGTAGTGTGAATTTACCAAAATACCCCTATAGGATGAAATAACTAAAATACCCTTAATGGGTAAAAAGACAGTTTTGCCCCTCGATGGTATATGACTCACTGGTGATACAATTTGATTGATTTGACTATGTTTTGACTGAGAATGTCTGACTGTGATTAGACTGTAGTGACTATGATTTGTATGATTGTTTATGGGCATGGCGTTTCACATATATGACATACTGCATAGGGTTGGGATATTGTTTATGGAGGAAGTTCTGTTCTGATAGGGTCGCACGGGTCACGCGAGACGACCGTAGACCCAGTTCTATTATGATAAGATCGCACAGGTCACACGAGATAACTGTGGACCCAGTAATAATGGCTTAAAGCCACTTATTCTGATTATGGTTCTGTGCTACCTTGATTAAGCCTTTGTGCCAATTGTACTTACCTACGGCTTTGTGCCAATTGTACTTACCTACGGCTTTGTGCCAATCGCATTTATTGATGACTATGTGTCAATCACATCTATCCATGGTTGATTGTCGGTTATGTTACCCTAATTGATGGCTATGTGCCTAACATAATGCAATTATCAATGGCTTTGTGCCATTTTGCTTACGACTTTCAACTGTTCTATTACTTGGCAATGTTGTTGCGATATTTACGGCTTCTAGCTGTTCTGTCTACGGTGCTGAGCCGTTCTGTTGACTTAGTGCCGCAACCGATGCTAAGCTTAGTGTGTTGGCTGGGTGGGTCGATTTATTCCCCACAGATGTATAAGGTTGGTACGGGTGGTGTGATGGCTAGATTGGGGTGGGATGCATACTCACACTGTTGCATACCTGTTTTTAAGATCTGTCTCTGGATTGGGCTTAGGCCACTTGTTCTGTTATTGGTTTGGGCTAGTCCCAATTGATTTTGATATGGGTTGTGGCCCAAATGATATTGTCGTGGGCTTTGGCCCACGTATGCTCTATACTGGACTGTTCTATTTTTGTTAAAGGGCTCTGGCCCAGACTGTTCTTAATTCTGTTTACTGACTGTTACTTTAGTAAGGGGATTATACACTGAGTTTTCGTAAACTCACCCCCTGTATTAACTTTTCAGGTAATCCCCAGCCTTTAACGGATCAGAGCTGTAAGGGACTCGGAGAAGGCCACACACTGCTTATGCTTTCTATTTTGATTATTTACTCTTAAGTACTTTATTTTGGGTTTGGTTTGTAATAAGGCCTTTTATAATTTTTGGATTTCAATTTTAGGGTTCTTATTTACTATAAATTATATCTGTTAGAGGTGAATCGCGGTTTTCTAAAATGTTAGCTGTTTTAAAACCACACTATGCTCCATAAACCATTTGTTAATAAATTACGTTTCCCCAACTAAAAAAGATTTTACAAAGTAATTAATAATGTTTTAAAAGGGGAATAGCTGTTTAGTAAACCATGTTTTGAAAATAAACAAGCGCGAGCTAAGACTTCAACAAAAGTTTTAAACAGTAAGAGGGGTTTAGAATGAAAACACGGTTTTTGAAAAACACTTCAATGTGACACGCCAGACTCGACCGTAACGTCCAGGCCGGGTTTGGCATGTTACAGATAAAAAGATGAGTACATAAGGCGTTCGTACTAGGGGTATGAGAGCTCGTGAAAAGTAGGGTCTAGGAATCCTTGTAAATTCATTTACGTCACAAGTGCACACATTTGAGCTCGTGCCTCAACCTAAGCTAGTGGTTGACCAAGTTGAAAATACTTATACCATTGAGGAGAATCATTAGGAGCCATACCCTCTCTTTTAATTTTTTCTCCTTTCTTCCATCGTGACCAAACCGTCCACCACCATTCACCACACCTCATGGTTGTAACAGCCTGATTTAGGGCCTAAACAGAATAGTGGTTTTGAAAACCACAAATTTGAAGTTGAAATTTTTATTGTGATTAAGTTTTAATATTGATTATGTGATTGGGTGCTTGTGTGAAATTTTCGTTGAGAAATTTTATCAATTGGGTGTCCAATTTGACGATTAGGACTAAATTGAAATAGATGAAAAATGTGTGTTCTAGTTCATAAAGGTACTTATTTGAAATGGTTTTTTAAAGTGGAGGTCCTTAAATGGTAATTAGACCATTATACTTTAGTTTAAACAAAATTGGACATGGTATAAGTGAGATAAGATATTTTTAAAGTAAAGGCATTTTAGTCATTTTGTAAATTAAAGAATAAAATGGGAAAAATAAGGCTAAAATGTTATCATCTTTACCTCTCTTGGCCGAACCTTTCATATTCTCCATGGCTAGGGTTTGTTGAAGCTTTCCAAGCTCAATAGTAAGTGCAACCTAGCCCCGTTTTTAATGTTCTTTACATTTTTGAGATCCTTGTAGCTCAGTTTAGCTATTTCTACCATTATTTTGAGCTAGGGTTTATGTTTAAAAATTTACACATGTAGAATAATTGTGTATTTTGATTATTTATGGTAGATTATACATGTCTATAATGAGAGAAATGAGTTTTACTAAGTAGTTTTTGATGAAAACGTTTAAAAAGGACTAAATTGTAAAAATGATAAAATATGAAATAAAGTATGTCTTTGTGAGAATTGTGGATCTCTATAATTATGAAAATGGTTCGGCTAGACCTAAAGTGCATGAAAATTGAGTGAAAATCATTTTACGAGCCCAGGGGTAAAAGTGTAATTTTGATAAAGTTTAGGGTCAAAAATTTAATTTTGCCATAATATGGTTTTTGGATTGAATTGAATAGTGTAATAATTTAATAAGTCCAATGTGACATTTTAGATGAAGAAAAACGAGGTTCGGACTTAGAATGGGAGAAAATCAAAGAAATTAATGATTTCATCTGATTACCATTTTCGTGACAAGGTAAGCTCGTATGTTAAACCTAAATGTTCATTTGTTTAATTTATGGATAAATTGTAAATTTAATTATATTGTTTGTGGTACAATGAAAATCTGATGTTCGAGACTACCGAACGTAAAGTTAAACACTTTCATTCAGTACTAAAAGATGTATTGACGGAAGGGACCATGAATGAGTCATGGCCAAGTGAGATTAAGTGAAATCATATAAAAGAGTGGAGTTATGTGCTGAGACCACTCGTATTTGCATTGATACAATGGCATGGAGCTATGTGCTGTTACCACGACCATAAGACGTTAACATAATGGCATAAAGCTATGTGTTGATACTACGACCATAATGTATTGATATAATGGCGTAGAGCTATGTGTTGTTACTATGACCATAATGCATTGATTTAATAGCATGGAGCTATGTTCTGTTACCATGACTAGAACGCATTGATCTAATAGCGTGGAGCTATGTGATGTTACCACGACTATAATGCATGAATTTAAAAAGGGTGGAGCTATATGCTGAAACCACCATAAATCTGTTATCATTTGAAGTGCTCATCAGGAGAACTTACTAAGAGATGTTTGGTGTGATCATGTGGTGTATAAGTGCAAGGATGTGAGCAAGTGTATATGTGGGCAAGTGTACATATGGGCATGTGTGAATTTAAGTAATGTTTATGATATGTGAATGAACCTTGGTAATGTGTAAATTGAGTAAGTGTATGTGAATGGTGAGCAATGTGTACGGTGTGTGATCGAAATGTGGTAAGGTTGCAAACGAGTAAGTTATATATATGAGGATGACTTTATGATGACCTTATGACTATAGGTCTATACTCATGATGTATGAAAATGTGGTAAATTTGATTCGTGATATGTGTGCATAAAAGGAAGTTAAAACGAAGGAAACACAAAAGAGTAAATTAGCAATCGAACAGTTATGAACAGCAGCAGTTACACAAATTTGAAAAATCACCAAAAATGGGGGAAATTGAATTAGAGCTTGAATGAGATATTAAATTAAATCTTATTAAGTCTATTTTCATATAAAAGAAACAGAGTGACCAAAAGAATTTCAAATGATGAGATATTTGAATTTTAGTGAGATAGGGTCAGAATGAATATGGAATCCCCTGTTCTGACTTGGGAAATTCATTAAAAATTGTAAAAAGATAATTATGGGATATAACTTATATGTTTGAATTCCTTAATGAGTCTACTTTTAAGAGAAACAAACAGGAACATCATTTGAGTTCTGTACAATAAGATAATTGTTTCTTAGTAAAGAGAGGTTGGAACTGTTGAACAGCGAAATAGAAGAGAATTTAAAGAATAAACTGTACTTATTGGCCAAGTCAAAAATTCTAGAAATTTTATGGTAAGAATATATGTGAGTCTAGTTTTAGGGAAAATTAGTGGATCTTAATTTGGAGTTCCATATCCCCAGATAAAAATAATTTAGTGACTGTGACTCGAGTAAGCAGCTTGCGATGAATGTAGGTGAATAATGAAATTTATGCAATAATGATGGTAATATTTTGAGATCACATAATAAGGTTTGCTAAAAAGCAAATTAATCAATTGCTTGTTATTACATACATACTTACTAAGCTTAATGTTTACTTTGTTATTTTCTATAATTGTAATGTGTCCAGGTTAGCTCGGGTTGGAAGCCGCCGGAGAATTTATCACACTATCAAGCATACAATTTAGGTATCGATGATTTTATACTTAAGGATATGGCATGTATAGGTAATTTGGTCATGTGTACATGTTATTATGAGTTAGCCTAGAATATTGCAATTCAAGGTGGCCAATAAATTTGATATGCTATAAGCTCACTATGATGTATTTCATGGTTGAGTAAGATATATGCTATGACTTGTTAAGTGTGTGTGATGAGTGTTTGGTAGCCTTATTATGTCATGAAATATATTACTAAGTTATGCTCAAGTATGGACATGATATGGTAGAGAACAGCTTGGAAAATAGCCAATTTCTAAACCACACGGGTTGTGACACAACCGTGTGTCTTAACCGTGTGGAGGACACGATCCAACACACGGGTATGTGACTTGGCCATGTGACCCTAGATGAATGATGACGTCATAAACAGAGAGTTACACGGGTAGAGGGCATGGGCATGTCCTGGGCCACACGGGCGTATGTGACCACACGGCCTGCCCATACGGGTATGTGACTCTCCAAAACACGAAAACTTTTCTAAAATTCTAAAAGTTGTAAAAGTTCTCGGTTTAGTCTCGGATTGCCCCAAAGCATGTTCTGAGCCACGTAGGCCCATTTTAAGGACTTGTTGATGTAACACAAAAGTTTTAAATTTGACAAAAATTTATGGCCTAATTTTGAATGATTGGTTGTATTATTGTTCCGTAATGCCTCGTATCATGTTCCGGCGTTGAACATGGGTAAGGGTTGTTACAATGGTCGCCACAACTCCTCTCCTCCTCTTTTTCTCCTCCCATTGCCGCTGTGATCATCGCCGCGCACCACCGCGGGTCTCATTTCTCCTCCCCTATTATGCCAAAATCCCATAGCCCTCTGCTATCAGACTACCACTCCACCATCACTAGACCACCGTCGAGCAATCGCCATCGTCGGACCACCATCAATGCCGGTGATCGAAAATTCTTCTTTTCTCTTCTTATTTTCTTGTTGATTCTTTAATTACTTAAACTTACATATTCCTTTCATTCTATCAGTCTTTTTAGATCACTTGATTCATCAACTTCGTTCCTTTCTCGATTCATCTACTATTTCGTATTGAATCAAGTTATAAGTGTGGTTATTTGGATTGAAAAATCCTTCTCTTAGTGGTTTTATATCATGGTCAAATAGTTTAGTGGCCTTAGGGACAATGTTACATTTTATTATCATTTATTTATTATCGCACTAATACTACTCCTTACATCTTGAAGGACTAAATGATAATCATAAGGGAGACCCCTAGTTTCGTATTGGGAATCATCATTTTGAGAGTCCAAAATCATAGAGTAATGTTGGTGAAGACTTTGGTAACCGATATATTAGTGATGAATATTTTTCAAATGAATCCTAACTATTAAACATTATTCATGTGTTAGATTCAACTTTCGAGTTAGATCAAAGTGAGATCATTATTAAGGATTGTGGTAAATTGGATCTACGATATAAGATGTCAAATAGTTACCATTTTTTGTGATATAGTTATTTTATTACATTAATAATTTAATTATAATAAAAAATGAGTACACTAAATATTCATGAAGAGTTGAAGAACTTAACAAGACGAACACCAAGTGACTCTAACCGAGTTATTCTATGAAACACATGATAATTGATGTGATTATGATTGTGATTATGATGTGTGTGTAAATCTCATCCTCAAGATATGTGATGTATGACCTATGTGATACATGTGATGATTTAAGCATGTGAGTGATCTAATGTAAAAAGCATATTTAACATGTTAAAGTGATTATAAGTGAGTAATAAGTGATATGCGATTATGAGAGCATGTACATGCCTAAGTGTAAAAGTGAATAATATGTGTTAAAAAGTGAAATTGCCATATCACGTGCATGTGATGCGATTTTGTGGAAGGTGGAAGTTATGTGGCAATTTATTTGCGATTATGTGGTCGTTATCGGTAAATATGTGGTGGTTTGTCCACAAATGGTGTGTTATTGGATGGATGTGTTCTAGGGAACTCAGTATATGGTGTGTAACGGAGATAAGTAGGAACTTTTATAAAATATGCAGTGTTTTTAAAGTATGCATCGTCATGTTAATGCATAAGTATCAATATTAGAACTTGTGATTATTATGAAGATTGATATTTTGATATGTGATTATATTTGTGTTGATCTCGCATTGGATTTTTAAAGCTTACCCATTTTTAATTCTTACTTTTCAAATAATAATCAAGGTTAGGATAGCCTGGCCTACGAAGGTGCTTTCGGTCATTTTCAAAAAAAAAATATTATTTTGGTACTCAATATTTTGGGGGTGTGGTTTTATTACTTTGGACTTTTTCTTGGGATTTTCTCTTTGGACTTAGCATTTTTCTGCATGATTTAGGTTTTAAAATTATCATTTAAAAGATTGTGAAATTGACAATTTATGATGGGTTTTTCATAACTAAGTCAAATAAGGCCCAACAAGGGTGTTTTCAAAATGCAATTCTTTGTTTTCGAAACTCAACACTATCTGCTCACAAAATTGATATTTTTATGAGATATATATTAAATTTACATTTTGAAAATGACAAACGAGTTTTAGATATGCAAATTATCCACTACAATGTTTTAATTGAAGTACTATACTTTCTAAAAAATATCGAAACTTGAGTTTTCTAAAGATAAACAATTTTAAACAAAATTCAATTTTCTCAACAAAGACATTTTTAGCAACAACGATTTTTAAGAGAAAATAGCTAAATGATCTTTTGCGCCATCAATATGGCCAATATGATCTTTGAGATTCGACCATAACTTCTAGGTTGGGTTTAGGGGGCTACACGTCATGTGGTATGCAAGTTTGTGAATTGAACTAGTGCGCTAAGAGGCACAATGCCAAGGATACGCCATAGTGGTAGATCAAGGGAAATATTTTGCATACAGAGAGACATGTATAGAAACATGATTTTCAAATGACAAATAGTAATACACGCTATGAATAAGTCTATTTTATCAAACAATTTATTGTAAGGTCTTATTTCACCTTTGAAAGTTTTTGGTAAAAGATAAATGTATTATTCAAACATACTGCCTTAGAAAGGATTTTAAATAAATAAGAGGTACATTCAGTATAATTTTTTGCAGATTGAAAATTTTAGTTAAGTGTGCAAATATTATGACATCTTATATTCAGATTAGATAACTCATTTTGGATATAGGGTGTTGCAAGCATTCTTACAAGTATAAAACATATTCTCGATATGTTGTAAAATCATTTTCGAGTCTTATTTGAGCTTATGAAAGCTCTTTTACTAACTCGAGGCCTATTAAGGACTTAATTAAAAAGTTTTCAAACTTAACGTTTGATTCACGGCATCATGGGTTTCACGTTACGACTTCATCAATCAGTAAGTGTCGTCATGACTTCGTAAAACTTGACGTCATAGTGCCACTCACTATCCACTAAGTCACAATGTTGGGGACTTCTTGTTGCGACATTACCATTGTTTTGGTAAAAATCACTTTGGTACACATTACATACTTCCTACAAAAAACATTTCAACATCCACATGCCTAAGCAAATTGGCCAATGCATCATATCATACCAAACTATACCAAATTAAGCTTATAGCACTTTTAAATTCAATGTTCAAATGACACAAAACACATTATCAAAATCTAGACATATCCAAGCCATTCATCAACCTTAACATACCAAGTTACCATATTTTCAAGTTCAAACACATATGGTTTATGTAAGCTTTTGAAATCAAGAATTCAAGTGGCATTAATATGATCAAACTAGCCATATACTAGGCCATATCAAGCTCAACATACAAACAAAATCTTAGTCACTAATAAAAAATATGAAAAGTAAAGAACAAATGTTCAGCCAACAAAATCTTCTCTTCAAAAGCTTGAAATTAGTATTTATAGTCTTCTAACATTTAGCCTAACATTGACAATTATGCCCTTATATGAAAAGTGACTTAAAGTTTGTTTGGACATAAAATTTTACCTATAGTTTTTCCCTTGTCAGGCTTCATTGTCGCGACACCCAGGCTTTAGTGTCATGACACCCTCGATAGTGGTACAATTTTGGATTTGGGGGATCTCGATGTCGCGATAACCCCTAGTTGGTGTCGGGACATCATTGGTGATGGCTTCAGTTTTCTCACTTCAACACCTTTAGGGCCATCACGACCTTGAAAGCTCGGTGTCACAACTTTCTTGATAGTAGACTCCATTTTGATTTCTTGTTAAAGTTTTTGCATCCTCAAGGTGAAAGGATTCAAGGTCACGACATCCTGGTAATAGTGTCATGACACCCACGTTAAATGCAATTTTCCTCAAGGTTTGGTCATTGTTGTCTCCCTACACAAGCTCAAATCAATCATTAGACTCCCAATAGCAAAATTTTTCCAATTTTGGTCTCAAAAGAGGTAAAATTTAAGACAAATTATCATTAACACAAAAATCTAAGAATTGATAAAAAAAATCATTAAAAGACTCTTAAACTGCTTGAAAACAAGCTCTTTAAGCACTCTAGAGAGTCTAATTTGACATATCAAATTATGATAGACTAGAAATTGCATTTTTTGGTACCACTAAAAATCAGGTCATTACAGATCTAATTTGCTCCTGCTATTATTATAGTTTCATTAGTTAGTTTAAATAATAAGCACCCTTCGGCTTTGCTTGGTTGAGTGGAAAGAAACTTAGAAAGATGAAAAATTAAAGGGGTGGAAAAGTATAAAGATAGAAAGTATAATGTCTTTCCATATGTGTGTTTAGTAGGAAATATGGAAAGATGGAAAGAAAATGTATTGCTTGGTAGAGGTGAAAATGAGTGCAAAGAAAATGAAACTTTTGAAAAATGCATAACTTTGAACTAACATACACTTCATTCTCATTTTCTCTCCTCTTATGATTCCAATTTGGAAGGATTAGTTTTTATGCATTAGGATGAAAGATGATCATCTCTCTTACTTCTTTCCTCTCACTTTTGTTCCCTATTAAACACACTTAAAATTTGTTTTCTTTTTTACTTTTCTATTCCCTCCTTCCACTTTTCCACCCACCACACCTTTAATGATTTTAGTAATTGATATGAATTAAAAAAAAAAAACATTTATTCCAACTCATAATGTTGAAATATACCTTTATTGTTAGAATATTGTTTTTTATTAAATTTCACAACAATATTTAGTATTAATTATTTGGATTAACTAAAAACATTATAAAAGTATAACAACCAAATGATTAAAAATTAAAGTATAAGAATTAAATTTAAAATTAAATATAATAAAAGGACCAAAATTAAAATACGACCAATTTCTTACAAGGGAAGAAAAGAAACAATGACACGTGTAACATCCCGAAATTTGGAGTTAGAAGTTTTCAGGTTTGTTGTTAAGGTCAGTGAGTGGGTTGAACCTTTTCAACTTTGAGTTTTAATGTTAGAATGGGCCTACTGGTATGGTGGTTAGTTGTGTGTTAGTGTATCTCTAGGCCTCGTGTTCGAATCCCTGTGAATGTTTTTGATATTTTTCTATTTTTATGTTTTTGTTTAAAAGAGGAAGTTACTTGTTTAAATAGAAAGAAAGTTAACGTTCTTCATCTTTTTCTTTTATGTTATTTTTATTTTTTATTTTTTCTTTCCATCGTTCTTTCTTTTTTTTTTTTATTTCGTTTGTTTCTTCTATTTTACGCAACTGGCAAAGGAAATTGATCTTGTGTGTTTCCTTTTATCAGAGGTGCTATTTGATATCACGTTTTAAGCTGTGTGTTCTGAAATAGTTTAACTTCAATTTAGAATTTTAGTGAAATTCGATGCTATCTTGTGCGTTTATGAAATTGATTGTTTTAAGTATCATATTGTTACTGAATTTTATGGAACTCTGTATGTTTTGACATGATTTTAGGTTACTAAGTGTTAGGAATTGTCTTGACATCAAAATCGTGAGTTACAGGCTGTTTCGGTATGGTTTCGTGACCACACGAGTGGCTATGCAGGCGTGTGCCCCACACAGGTGACTCACACGGCCGTGTGAAATTGGGAACTAGGGATTTTGGGCAAATTTTGGTGCCACACAGCCTAGCCACATGGGCCTGTGTATCCACATGGCCGTGTGAGGTCTCTACACAGCCATGTTGTTTTTACTCTTTATTTTTAGCATTTTTCGATAGTGAGTTATATGGGTAGCTTACACAGGCGTGTACCCCCTCTACAAAGGCATGTGCCCCCTCCACACGGGCGTGTGTGACCTCCACATAGGCGTGTAGATCCCCACATGGCCAACGCACATAGCCATTTGCCCTTATTTCACAGAATTTTTGTTCTAAGTCACAAATTGTCTGTTTTATGTTTCTGTGTAATTCGACCCTCGTTAAAGCCTCGGTAAGTGTGTTTGAGACTCAATCCAGTTTGGTTCGTGTATATATATGTGATTATGGGCTTTAATCTTATTGTCGTTTATGTGATGAATAGTATGAGTTTATGATTGTTGTCACAACTGATCGTTAGAATACAAGTGTATTAAAATCTGAATTATTCAACTGGAACTATTAATGTCTGTTTCTATATATTGTCTACATAATACGTGCACTGTTGCATAGCATAAAAATTTTGGGAACTGATTATGAAGAGAAGGAATACAGACTTAGCAATTTTAAATGTGATACTTTTGTACAGTGGTTTACCGCACTATTCTATACGTATACCAGCTCAGCTGTATACGGTTACTCAAGTGGCATAGTTCCATGTTGTGGTGTCTTGGATGGATGAACCTATTATGGTTCTATGCGGTGTGAATGGTGGACGGGCCTACCATAGCCCTTATGTGGTGTGCTGGATGGTCGAAGTGGTGTTTGGTTGGCGGGATGGGATTTTGATTTGTACATCTATTCACATCTGAATATACGTCTGCTTGTCAGAACATTTTGTCTATTGTATGAACCTCTGGTTGTTGGTTATATAATTATTGTCTTGTAATATGATCTGAATATTTCATATGACTGGAAAATCATTCTTGTTGTTCGATAATGTATTGACATACTGATTGGGATTTTCGTAAGTTATATTCTTATGCACATGCTTGTCTAAAGTATTTTTTATTGTGTCACTCTGTTTGTTGTCATTTGCTCATGTTTCGGACTCACACTGAGCTTGCGTAGCTCATCTCTGTAGTGTCTTTCATTTTAGATACTTTTCGTGTTTCAGAGTTAGACCCGGTATCTCAGAAGTCTCAGATAGATACGAATTGAATGGTTTAAGTAAAATCTCATAAGTTTTATACGGTAAACTTTAAGTCAATTTGTAAGACAATTATACAAACTGTAAACTGAACTCTAGAAACTGTGATTTTTATTTCTGAATGTTTGACGCTGATCTAATATTGTTTCAAATATAGTGATCAAAAAGGGTTTTCTTGGTTTAAATTAAAGTTTTTGTTTTCAATCACTTCGGTGATAAATATAACCTTCAGGATTCAGTCTAAACTTCTAGGCCGGGTTTTGGGGCGTTACATTTAGTGGTATCAGAGCCAAGTTTGTAAAAACTCGGCCTGTGTTTTTATCTAACTGTACGCGTGCGTTTGTATAAAAAAATTTGAAAAAAATTATACCACGGTGTTTCGAAAAAGTTTTTGAGAAAATAAAATGTCTGAGACTCCAATGTTGGTCCGTGGTAAACTTTGAACTTGCCTAATTTGTTCTGTAATATTAGAATGGTAATGCTTAAACAATTATCTTTGTGTTCAGTTTGGTATTGTAGATTTTTGAGATTGTTTGAAGTTCGATATGGATTCTGGTAATAAGCAAGATTGTGAGGGTCAGTCTGGTGAGACTCTCGAGGAGTCGTCGGCTTCTCCAAGACACGTGTGTGTGTTCAAGAGTCGAAAGTCAATGCGGTTTCGCCAGCTTCAGGTAGCGATGACCCGGAGGTTGGCACTAAAGCGTTGACTCAGATTGTGGGAAATGTGTTAGAGAAAGTCTTCGAGGCTAGTCTAGACAGAACTAGAGAGATGGTTCAAGGTGGATGTGTAGATTGCGGGAAGAAAAGAGATTGTAGTCCTTCGAGGTTTGAGCCTCGATCTGCGAAACATGTCAGGTCTCAGCAGAATGTTAGTAAGAGTAATGTGGGAAATTCTACTGGTGGTGCGAGTGTGTCAATTTGTGAGCATTGTAAGAAGCATCATTCGAGCGATTGTTGGAAAAATTCGGGAGCGTGTTTCAGATGCAGGTCTACGGGGCATCGATTAGGGACTATCCTTAGTGATAGTGAGTGAGGTATGGTTATGTAATATTGTTCACTTTGTGTGCTATTATTGTGAATGATTTGACTTTATGAATATGGCATTGTGTTTGTGTGTGTAATAAAAAAGTGAATTGATCTGGTTCAGTGGTTAAGTGTTCTGGTTATGTATGCGAAATCGTAAGGTTTAGTATGATATGGTAGTGTTTCAGAGTTAGAGTGCACAATGGGAGCGTAGTGGTGAGTTTTGTGTTTAAACGTTTGTTCTGTTAGTTGGAAATTTCGGGGACGAAATTTCTTTAAGGATAGGTGAGTTGTAACATCCAAAAATCTGAGGTTAGAAGTTTTGAGGTTTGTGGTTAAGGTTAGTGAATGGGTTGAACCTTTTGGGTTTAACTTCACGTTTTAATGTCAAAATGGGCCTGCTGGTCTAGTCGTTAGTTGTGTCTTAGTGTATCTCTGGGTCTCGGGTTCGAATCTCTGTGAATGATTTTGATATTTTGATATTTTTATGTTTTTTAAAGAATAAGTTACTTATTTAAATAGAAAGAAAGTTAACGTTCTTCATCTTTTTCTTTTATGTTATTTTTCTTTTTAGTTTTTTTCTTTCCATCGTTCTTTTTGTTCTTTTCATTTTTATTTCATTTGCTTTTTCTGATTTACGCAATCGGCAAAGGAAATTGCTATTGTCCATTTCGTTTTATCAGAGGTGCTGCTTAATATCGCATTTTAAGGTGTATGTTCTAAAACGGTTTAACTTCAGTTTAGAATTTTGGTGAAATTCGATGATATCTTATATGTTTATGAAATTGATTTTTTAAGTATCATATTGTTACTAAATTGCATGGAATTTTGTATGTTTTGGCATGATTTCGGGTTACTAAGTGTTGGGAATTGTCTTGACATCAAAATCGTGAGTTACAGGCTGTTTCAGTGTGGTTTCGTGACCATATAGGTTGCCACACGGGTGACTTACATGGCTGTGTGTGGGAATTAGGGTTTTTAGGCGAATTTTGGTGTCATATGGCCTGGCCACACGAGCTTGTGTATCCACACTGCACACGGCCGTGTTGTTTCTACTCTTGGCATTTTTGGATAGTGGGTTACACGGACAGCTCACACGGGTGTGTGCCCCCTCCACACGAGTGTGTGCGACCTACACATTGGAGTGTAGACCCCCACACGGCCAAAGCACATAGCTATGTACCCTTATTTCACAGAATTTTTGTTCTGAGTCACAAATTATCTGTTTTATGTTTCTCTATAATCTGACCCTAATTCAAGCCTCGGTAAGTGTGTTTGAGACTCCATCTAGTTTGGTTTGTGTATATATGTGCGATTATGGGCTTTAATCTTATTGTCGTTTATGCGATGTATAGTATGAGTTTATGATTGTTGTCACAAATGATCGTTAGAATACAAGTGTATTCAAATCTGAATCTGTTCAACTGGAATTGCTAATGTTCGTTACTGTATATTGTCTGCATAATACGTGCACTGTTGTATAGCATGAAAATTTTAGGATCTGGTTATGAAGAGAATGAAGACAGACTTAGTAGTTTTAACTATGATACTTTTGTACAACGGTTTACTGCACTATTCTATACGTATACCAGCTCAGCTGTATACGGTTACTCAAGTGGCATAGTTCCACATTGTGGTGTTTTGGATGGATGAACCTATTATGGTTCTATGCGGTGTGCATGGTGGACGGGCCTACCATAGCCCTTATGTGGTGTGCTGGATGGTCGAAGTGGTGTTTGGTTGGCGGGATGGGATTTTGATTTGTGCATATGTTCACATCTAAATATACGTCTCTGCTTGTCAGAACATTTTGTCTATTGTATGAACCTCTGGTTATTGGTAATATAATTATTGTCCTGTAATATGATCTGAATATTTCGTATGACTGGAAAACCATTCCTGTGGTTTGATAATTTATTTGACATACTGGTTGGGGTTTCCGTAAGTGATATCCTTATGCACTTGCTTGTCTGAAGTATTTTTTATTGTGTCACTCCGTCTGTTGCCGTCTGGTCATGTTTCAGACTCACACTGAGCTTGCGTAGCTCATCTCTGTAGTGTCTTTCCTTTCAGGTACCTTTTCGTGTTTTGGAGCTAGACTCGGTATCCCAGAGGTCTCAGACAGATACGAATTGAATGGTTTAAGTAAAATCTCATAAGTTTTATACGGTAAACTTTAAGTCGGTTTGTAAGACGATTATTCAAACTGTAGACTGAACTTTAGAAACTATGATTTTTATTTCCGAATGTTTGACACCAATTTAATATTGTTTCAAACATAATGAACAAAAAGGGTTTTCTTGGTTTAAATTAAAGTTTCTATTTCCGATCACTTCGGTGATTAATGTAACTTCCAGGATTCGGTTTAAACTTCTAGGCTAGCTTTTGGGGCATTACAACACACGTGTCAAAAGGATGAACTTTTAAATCTTCCCTTTATAAGACTATGGATTATGTATTTAATTTAACTTTCTTACACCTAGATAATTTTTTTTTTCTTTGACTTGTACTTAAGCAAGTTCCTACTTTTCAAATGGATTGTTGATTTATTTTAAAGATTTATTTTACTACAAATTAAAAATAAAGTTTATTAAATTTAAAAGAATAAGGTTTTATTCGGGAAAAGTAATTGAATTTGAATATAAATATTTATAATTATTTTAAAATTTAATGAATTAAGTTTAATTAAAAACCCTAATTATTTGCTTCAATTTTTATGAGAGGTTGAGAATGGAATAATTAATCGTAATCACTTAGAAAAATAACTTTTTAGTATTTTTGTGTAATTAATTTCTTTTTCTTTTAGTAAATCCAAGGTATCTCCTAGCAACATTACTCGAATAGAAAGCAAGTTAAAGGAAAAGCTCTCCTAGCAAATAGGCTTTTCAAGAAGTGAACTTGCATTCTCGTTTTTATGGGGTAAGGCCGCTACGACCTCAACCGACAGTTTCATTAATTATAGTTAGATCTATTTTTGAGTCAATAACTTGAATTTTTTTTTTCACTTAAACCCCTTTTTTCACTTATAATTTATTTAATATTAACTTTTAAAATATTCTATTAATAAATATTAAATTTAAAATATAATTTGTCAAATTAATAAATAACAATTAAATATTGCACATCTACTATTGGGGTAAAAATAATATGTAACAATTTTATAAAAATATATATATAAAAACTACATGTGAATTTGTTGAAATAATTTTTTTGAAAGATGAAATGGTAAAATTCAGATAGTGAACAATAAAAAATATAAAAATGATAAATACCCTCAAAATAATATTTATTATTTTTATAAAAATATTTTTTTTCATAATTTCAAAACTAAATTAAAGCATGATTAATGAGTAACATTAATTCATCTAACCATATCAAACCTATACTATATATAAAATAACAAACTGTTGAAATGATATAAGACCAATAAATTCATATAAAAAATCTTTGTCACTCCACTAACAATTATTTGTTGAAATATTTTTATAAATTTTTTTTAATATAACATAAAAATAGAGCGAAAAAAAAAGGTGAGCCCTAAATAGATTTAAGGGATAATATATAATTTAGCCCTTGAACTTGTCTATTTATACCTAGTTGGTTCCTAAATTTTTTTTGGATCTAGTTGGTCCCTAAACTTGTATTCCATCAACCAAGTTGGTCTCTCCACACTAACACCGTTAGTTTGTCTTGATGTGGCATTTTTAGCCAATCTAGTGGTATCACATTGCAACCTCTCAGAACGCCATGTGAAAAACATAATTTATAGTTTTTTTTTATTTTTTAATTTATGTTTACCACATGGAACATTGAAAGGTTGCCACGTGGCACAATTGAATTGGCTAGCAACATTATGTCAGCACAACTAACGATGCTAGTGCGGAGGTATCAATCTGGTTGATGAAATATAAGTTCAATGACCAACAAAGTCCAAAGAAATTTAGAGACCAACTAGGTACAAATGGACAAGTTCAGGGGCCAAATTAAATACTAACTGTAGATTTAATTATAGTAGATACATGAACTACTACTCTCAAATGCTTTAACCTAAAGGTTAAATCACATTTTGAGACTTGAACTTAGCAATTTTTCTCATATTAGGGCCTGAACTTGATAAATATTTTCACATTGAAACTTTAACTTTTTTTAATCCAATTTAGTCCTTGAAAACTCTAAAGTTTAGGTCCTAATATAGGAATAATAACCATGTTTAGGCCCTAATGTGGAAAAAACTGCTAAATCTAAGTTCTAATATAAAAACAATTACCAAACTTAAAACCTAACTTGAAAAAAAATTTAAACTCTAATATGAGAAAATGTTCAAATTCAGACCCAAAATAATAATTTAACCTAAACCTAATTATACAAGTTAGCTGGCCATCTTAACCAACGAATCAGAAAAAGAATAATATGCATTATATTATTCAACCCACAGAAAGGAAAAAGAAAAGTTGAAGTGGCAGGGTGTCAGCATCTCATAACTTAAAAAGCTTCCTCAAAATCAGATTCTGTGTTGATCCCTAAAATATCATTTGTTTTTATTATTTTATCTCCTTTTTTGGGCCCCCACCCAATTCCAGATATTTTTTCTCCTTGCTTGCATATCTACTCGCGCGCCTCCTCTTAACTTTCATACTCGCCTCTATTATCTCCCCTTTAATTGGAAACTAATATGGTATATTTATATGGGTAAAATTATGAAGCTTCTGGTTAACTCTTAAAATAACTTTATTTTCAAGTTTGAGTTGGATTTTATTTTTAGAATGCAATATATTTTCTTAGCATTCGTTGTTAAATTATTTCTATTTCAAAACTTAATAAAACAAAATTATTAAATTAAAAATATATTTTGTTAATTAAATGGAAAAATAAAAGTGATAGAACAACTAAAATTTGAAATAATATCTTAGGTCAAGTTTGTTTATATTAATGTAATAATTAGTATTGTTTTTACTCACACTTCACGTTAGGTTAATTATTTATTTCTTGATTAAATTACAATGTAAAAATTTAAGGGATACAATTTCTTCAAAATTTTTGCATTTTGTATATTTGGAATTTAATCTCTATACTTTTATTTTTAGAAATTTAGTTTCTCTATTTTTTGAATTTAAAAATTTAGGTTCACTTGTCAACTCTATTAGAATTCTTTTCTATTAGTGTGATATTTTGAAAAAAAATCAAAATAAACTTATTATCCATGTAATGTTGGAAAATATGGACATCATATATATAATAAGGATAATTACATGTTATTATTTACTATCATAATAAGTTAGCCCAAATTAAAAGTGATCTAATTTGGTTAGAATTTTATTGGGCTTTAATTATTAAATAAAGTATGGGTCAAATATGTGTAGATACTCTTCTAATCAAATTCTAATTAATGATAGGCTAATTAGAATTTGATTAGAACTAATATGCCAATATTATAAATATTAGGGTTATGGTCCCTAAATTATACACAAGATATCTTTTCTAATATCCCATCATTAGGAAAGAGAGAGTAGATATTCTTTGAATTTCTTGTGTGCTAATTTAGAAGATCAAATTCCCAAAATCCGGTAAAACTTCAAGAAATTTATGAATTCAGGTACGCTTCCGCATTTAATTTTATTCTTAATTTATTCTTGATGATTTGACTTGATAGATCCTGGTTTATTCAATTTTATTTTAGATTTATTTTACAAATCTAACAAGTGGCATCCGAGCTTTGTCATGTTGAATCATTAAGAATGAATTGATTCTCTATTTTTTTTGGATTGATTCATTTTTCAGATCTTATGGATTTGATATTTTAATTATATATTATATTGAATCTTTAAGATTCTTGATAACTTTTTTTTTTGTTTTGATTCTTTAAATAAAATTTTAAGGTTTTTTAATAAAGTTTTAAGGTTTTAATTTTTCGTGAAAAGATTTACAGTTTTAATTGAGAATTAACAAAAACTATAGAAATTGATTCTTATATATATATATATATATATATATATATGTTTCGTTTATATATATAAAATATATGCACGCCTTGATTGGTTTAATGCATGTTGTTTTGGGATATATATATATATATATATATATATATGGTTATATTTTTATTTGATTGAAAGATAAGATTAAGGTAAATATTTTGAAACAAATAAATTCAGATTTTGGCTTTTAATTAAGGATGTCTGATATTTTAAATAAATTAGTTGAAATAAAATGCCACCAAAGTGACCTTTTTTGTGTAGATAAGTTTATTTGAAATATTAAGATGATTATATGTTTTTGTGATTCATGCGTTTATTGATTGACCCAAAGGTAAGTTAATATTTGGCAGAATTTCAAAAACATCCGTGGCAATAAATATGTGACAATTATAAGGTATTTTATGTGAGCAATAAGCTAGTCCAAAGATTAATTCATTGTTTGGCATAATTAATTGTCAATATTTGATTGCTACAACAAGAGTACTGCTTACTGTTAATATTACTATCCAAAGACTTGGTATTAATGTTGTATTTGGTATCTTGAGATGGGATTAGCCATTATCTTGAATTTATTGTTTACTTATGAATATTTATTTATGCTTTTTTTTTTCTATATTCAGCTAATTCATCTTCTACTGCCACAATATCTGCTAACATAAATTCTATACCCATGCTTAATGGGACTAATTTTAAGGAATGGAAAAGGCATTTACTTAAAGTGCTTGGCTATATGGACATAGACCTTACACTAAGGGTAGAACAACCTGCACCTCTCACTGCAGAAAGCACCCTTGATGTTAAGAGGGATTTTGAGAGGTGGGATCATTCAAATCGCATGAATCTAATGATCATGAAACACAGCATTCCAGAAGCCTTTAGGGGCATAGAATCTGAAGAAATTACTCAAGCCAAGGGTTTCCTTGATAAATTTGAGAAACGTTTTGCTAAAAACGATAAGGCTGAAATGACATCACTTCTGACTTCTTTGATGTCTATGAAGTATAAGGGTCAAGGTGTAACACCACTTCCCCAAGACCATCGCCGGAGTCGAGCACGAGGCGTTACCAGTCTTACCTTACTAGTTCGGGGCATAAAAATTTGCTTTTAAAATTAATTCACTCACATTCATCCAATATATCCCTAAAATGGGCCCTCGAGGCCCTAAACATACAATTGGGACGGTTCGAGACCAAACCGGGAACATTTCAAAATTTTACAATTACTTACACAAAATTAAAACAATTTATTTCACTGTTCATAATAAAACTAACCACCTGCATAATAGTCACTAAATTAATTATAAATCGAGTTACAAAACTAAAAATTTAAATCCATAAATTTTCCCTTAAACTAGACTCATATATCTTCTTACCATGATTTTTCCAGAATTTTTGGTGTGGCCAATTAGTACAGTTTATTAGTTAAAAGTTCCCTTGTTTTACAGCCCAGCAAACCTGACCTCTCTTCACTAAAAATCAATTATCTCATAGTACAATTTTTATTTAGTGTTTCCACTTATTTCTAATGAAAATAGGCTCACTAAGGAATCTATACATATAAATTATGACTTATAACTCTTTTTGTACAATATTTAGTGAATTTCTAAAATCAGAAAAGGGGATCACAAAATCCCTTTGAACCAGTCTCACGAGAATTTAAATATATCAAAATATAAACTTCCTTTTCTTGCTCTATTTCTTTTTTATAAAAGTAGACTCAATAAGCTTTAATTCTATATCTCATTCACCATTTAATTCCATTTCTACAATTGTTAGTGATTTTTCAAATTCACATCATTGCTGCTGTTCCAAAACTGTTTCATGACCAACTTTTACTCTTTCATAATTTCTTTGCATAAACTATCATTTAGGCATACATAACATCAAAACATGTTCTTAATTAGCCATTTCAATAGCTAATCATTATCAAGTATTCACAAGCCATTCTTTAATCGTATCATAAGGACATATACACAAAATAGTCAAGTCCCTATACATGCCATAACTCAAAACATTTTAAATTACAAAATATCAAGATAGCATTTGATAGTGTGAGATGAACTCCGATGTCCTTACGATCCCCGAATTGGCTTGGCTACACTATAAAAGAGAGAAAAGAAAAGGAGTAAGCTACAATGCTTAGTAAGTTTACAAGTAAATAAATGACAACATTCACTAAGTATAAATATACTCATATTATACCATCAACTAACAAAATCTTTATTTTATTTCTCCACTTACTCTTTAACTTGCATGTTTATCATCCCTTTACCTGAACTTTCTTGTAACATAGCCTATATATTAGCCCAATGAACCGTTTGGAATACTCAAGATACTTGGGTTTTCTTGCCTGATAATAGCCTGCCAATGCCATGCTCTAGGCATGGTCTTACATGGGATGTTCCTTGTCTTGCCAAAGTCATATATCTGATATGGACTTACATGGGATGTTCCTTAACTGTCTCAACCTGCCAATGCCATATGTCTGATATGGACTTTACATGGGATGTTCCTCAACTGTCTCAGCCCAAAATATCATGACATTTCGTATCCTATACATTCCTAAGGTTCAAACGGGCTTTCTGATACTTTTTCTTTGTTACCTCATCTATGATTCAACTTGGAATATTCTCATAAAATAAATGTATATATGCTGGAAATTAACAACATTAATATAAAATATCGAAATATTGCATTTATTTACCGCAAACTTACCTCGGAGCAAAATACAATCAACTTGACAACTTAATCTTCTACCTTTTTCTTTCCTCGGTCTATCCTCAAATTTTGTTCTTCTTGATCTATAATTAGAAAATTTAGATTATTTAATACTTACATTTATCAAAACAGTCCTTAACTCTAGCTTTGGCAAAATTATGATTTTGCCCTAAATTTTTGCATATTTACACTTTTGCCTCAAAGCTCGAAAATTAAAATTTTTCCCTAATTCTTATGTTTTAGGACATGCTAATCATTTTCTCTTAATGGCAACATCAAATTCTTACTCTAACATGTACTTATGAACATTAGGTATTTTTACCGATTATGTCGTTTTACTTGTTTTTACTTAAAACCAAGTAGCACAAGTTGTTTAACATAATTTAAAATCTTATATTCTATCATAAAACATCAAAATAAACACATTTCACCTATGGGTATTTTTTCCAAATATGAACCCTAGGTTAAATTATTGATAGAATAAGCCAAATCAAGTTATTGGGACTCCAAAAACGTAAAGAACATTAAAAACGAGGCTTGGAATCACTTACTATGGAGCTTGAAAGCTTGAAACAAACCCTAGCTATGGCGATACATAAGGTTCGGCCACTTGAAGAAGATGATAGCAATTTTGCCATCTTTTTCCATTTTAATTCCTTTTAATACCAAATGACTAAAATACCCTTCATTAAAACTTTGGTTATTTCTACCTGTATGTCCATTTTGTCCATGAAAACCTAATGGTATAATTCCCATTTAAGGACCTCTACTTCAATTATGCTCTTCAATTTAATCATTTCCTATCTAGAACTCATATTTATCAACTTTTGCAATTAAGCCCTAATAGGCAAATTTAACATGCAATTCATGAAAATTTCTATCAATATTCTAACACATGCATCTAATCACTCGGTAAATCATAAAAATTAACTGGAATAAATTTTTCTATCTCGGATTCGTGGTTTCGCAACCACTGTTTCGTTTAGGTCCTATTTCGGGATGTTACACAAGGAAACGTAAGGGAGTACATTATGGAGATGTTCTATACTGCTTCAAGACTTAAGCCAATTAAGATCAAGCTTTCTAAGGAATTGCTTGTTCTTATGGTTTTGGTATTACTTCCTGCACAGTTTAATCAATTTAAAATTAGTTATAACTGTCAAAACGAGAAATAGACCCTAAATGAGCTCATTTCTCATTGTGTGTAAAAGGAAGAAAGGTTGAAGCGTGATAAGTTTGAAAGTGCTCATTTGGCCAATGCCCCTAAAGACAAGGGTAAGAAAAGGAAAAATCAGAATAAAGCTGCTAAGGGTCCAGCTCAAAAGAAACAACAAGCAGTTACAGAGAGTTGGTTCTTTTGTAACAAGTCTGGACACATAAAGAAAGATTGTACCAAATATCAGTACGTAGAAACACTTAGTAGATAGATTCTGGTGCTACTACTCACATAAGTGTTTCTATGCAGGGTTGCCTAAGTTATCAAAAGCCAAGTGATGGTGAAAGACACATCTTTGTGGGTGACGGAAAATCGGTAGAAGTGGAAGCGATTGGGCATTTTAGGTTGTTATTAGAAACTATTTTTTTTTTTTGGATTTAAAAGACACTTTTATTGTACTGTTGTTTAGACGGAATTTAGTTTTTGTTTCTTCGTTGGACAAATTTGGATATTATTGTTCATTCAGAAACAATCAATTTAATTTGTCTTTAAATTCAAATATTATTGGAACTAATTATTTAAATACTTGTGACAATCTTTATTTGCTAGAAACAGTTGCATCCTATAATGAAACCTGGCATGTGGAATCACGTGGTATTAAACGCAAATTAAATAAGGAAAATTCAGCATCATTATCGCATAGGCGCTTAGGTCATATCTCAAAAGTTAGAGTTGAACGCCTTGTGTTTGATGGTATTTTAGAGTCTCTTGACTTCACAGACTTTGATGTCTGTGTCGATTGCATTAAGGGAAAACAGACCAAAACCAAGAGATTGGGTGCCAATAGATCTTCAAACGTCTTAGAATTAATTCATACAGATATTTGTGGGCCATTCCCTACAGCATCCTAGAATGGTCAATAATATTTCATAACATTCATAGACGATTACTCACAATATGGGTACCTATATCTTATTCATGAGAAATCTCATTCTTTGGACGTGTTCAAAGCTTATAAAGCTGAAGTTGAGAATCAACTCAATAAAAAGATTAAAAATCTTAGATCTGATCGTGGTGGTGAGTATTATGGTAGATATGATGGCTCAGGTGAACAATGTCCAGACCATTTGTGAAATTCCTAGAGGAATGCAGTATTGTCCCACAGTACACCATGCCAGGATCACCTAGTATGAATGGTGTAGCTGAAAGACGAAATAGAACTCTTAAGGATATGGTAAGGAGCATGATTGCTCATTCTACCTTACTTGAGTCCTTTTAGGGAGAAGCATTAAAGACAGCATCTTACATTCTGAATAGAGTACCCAATAAAGTAGTTGCTAAAACACCTTATGAGCTTTGGACAAGTAAAAAGCGTAGTCTGAAGCACTTTCATATTTGGGGATGTCTAGTTGAGGCAAGGCCTTATAGGCCACATGAAAAGAAATTAGACTCTAAAATAGTAAGCGGACACTTTATTGGCTATTCTGAACGATCTATGGGTTATAAATTTTATGATCCCATAATAAGGAATATTTTTTAGACGGGAACTACAACATTTTTTGAGGATGTTGAGCTTGGAGGGAGAAATAAGGTTAGAGACATTGCTTTTGAGGAAGAATTAGATTTTAACTCAGTTCCTACTATCACTTTTGATGATTTTCAGGTTCTTATACCTATCATTGGTCAAGAAGTGAATCCAGAACCTCTACAAGACAATGTTGAACAACTCCACATTCAAAATGAGGTAATTATTCTAGAAGAACAAACTCAACAACCTCAAGAACAAGTGCCATTAAGGAAGTCCATAAGAGAATGGAGAAATTCTATTCTAGATGATTATATTGTATTTCTCCAAGAGCATGAGGATGACAATGGAATGATGGAAGATGATCCAATCAACTTTCATCAGGCCATGAAAAGTTTTAATTCTCAAAAGTGGATTGATGCCATGAAAGATGAGTATAAGTCTATGCAAGATAATAAAGTTTGGGAACTTGTCCCATTACCTGAAAGTGCAAAACCAATTGGTTGTAAATGGATATTTAAAACCGAAAGGGATGCAAATGATAATGTGGAAAGGTATAAGGCGCATCTTGTAGCAAAAGGATATACTCAGAAAAAAGGTATTGATTTTACAGAGACTTTCTCTCCAGTTTCATCGAAAGACTCCTTTAGGATAATCATGGCGCTTGTTGCTCATTTTGATCTTGAGTTACATTAGATAGATGTTAAGACTGCGTTTCTTAATAGCGACATTGAAGAAACAATTTACATAGTGCAACCAGAAAATTTTGAATCAGAAGACTCAAAGAATATGGTTTGCAAATTAGAAAAAAAATTCCATCTATAGACTTAAACAAGCTTCCCGTCAATGGTACCATAAATTTCATCAAATAATTGTTTCGTTTGGTTTTGAGATGAATATTGTTGATGATTGTGTGTATTACATATTCAATAGGAGTAAGTACATATTTCTAGTTTTATATGTTGATGACATTTTGCTTGCCGCTAATGATATAGGCTTATTGCACGAAACTAAGAGGTTTTTCTCTAAGCATTTTGAGATGAAAGATCTTGGGGACGCCTCTTTTGTTTTAAGAATTCAGATACATCGAGATCGTTCTCGAGGTATTCTTGGATTATCATAAAAGAACTATATCGATAAAGTACTCAAAAGGTTTGGCATGTAGAATTGTAGACCAAGTGACGCCCCTGTCGCTAAATGAGACAAATTTAGTCTTACTCAATGCCTTAAAAGTAATCTTGAAATTCAGGAAATGCAAAAGATTCCCTATGCATCAACTGTCGGGAGTTTAATGTATGCTCAAGTTTGTACACGTCCGGACATTACGTACATTGTTGGGATGTTAGGCAGATATTTAAGCAACCTTGGTATGGACCATTGGATAGTAGCCAAAAGGGTTATGAGATCTCTTCAGTGAACAAAAAATTACATGCTTACTTATAAGAGATCAGATCTTTTGGAGGTCATTGGGTATTCTAATTCTGATTTTGTTGGATGCCAAGATAGTAGAAAATCTACATCAGGCTATATTTACATGTTAGCTGGAGGAGCTATATCTTGGAAAAGTGTCAAACAGACACTTGTAGCTTCATCCACTATGGCAGCAGAGTTTGTAGCACGCTATGAGGCATCAAACCATGGAATATAGTTGGGGAACTTTGTCACAGGGCTACGCATTTTGGAGAATGTAGAGAGACCACTCAAATTATTTTGTGACAATAAGTCAGCAGTGCTGTATTCCAATAACAACAGAAGTTCATCTAAGTCAAAGCATATTGACATAAAGTTCCTAGTTGTAAAAGAAAGAGTGCAACATGGTCTATTATCCATAGAGCACATTAGGATAAACTCCATGATAGTGGATCCGCTCACAAAAGGTTTACTACCCAAGGTCTTTCATGAGAACACTACTCACATGGATGTTACATTGTTTGAGGATATCATGATTTAGTGGGAGTTTATATTTTATTTGTTTTCAGACATTTATTTATTTGGTTATTTTCTGATCAGAAATGAAGTATTCAGTTTATTCACTCTGTTTATTGTTTTGACCTCACTTAAGTTTAAAGAGGACCAGTTGGAAAAAGACATGTTCAGATCATATTACATGTAATTTCCATGCTACACATCCATACTTGATCTATGTCATTTGGTTGTGTCAATATATGTAATCATGGATGGATTTAGTTAAGATATATGTAACGAATGTCGCCTTGGTTCTATGTTAATATAATTAATGGACGAGATTGTTCGAAATACCTTTTGGATATGATAGTAAAATTTTGAGCTCATAAGGTTATGTAATGACATGTAATTATAAAGTAATTAGTATATATATGTGGTCCAAGTGGGAGATTGTTGGAAAATATGGACATCACATATATAATAAGGATAATTACATGTTGTTATTTACTATCATAATAGGTTAGCCCAAATTAAAAGTGATCTAATTTGGTTAGAATTTTATTGGGCTTTAATTATTAAATAAAGTATGGGTCAAATATGTATAGATACTCTTCTAATCAAATTCTAATTAATGATGGGCTAATTAGAATTTGATTAGAACTAATATGCCAAGGTTATAAATATTAGGGTTATGGTCCCCAAATTATACACAAGATATCTTTTCTAATATCCCATCATTAGGAAAGAGAGAGTAGATACTCTTTGAATTTCTTGTGTGCTAATTTGGAAGATCAAATCCCAAAATTCGGTAAAACTTCAAGAAATTCATGAATTCAGGTACGCTTCCGCATTTAATTTTATTCTTAATTTATTCTTAATGATTTGACATGATAGATCTTGGTTTATTCAATTTTATTTTAGATTTATTTTACAAATCTAACATGTAACAAAAAATACAAACTTGAATTTAATAAAGAAATTTAATGGTGCTAACAATTCTTAAAAATTTACATAATCTTTTTATTTAGAACAAAATATTTATATTAATGTCATTATAAAAGTATCAAATTATGTCAAAATTAAAATATATAGATTAAATTTTAAATTGAAAAAAATATAAGGATAAAATTAAAATTTAAATCTAAAAAGTAGAGAAACTGTAGTTGACATTTACCCATAATATTTTTATGTAAAAAAAAAAAAAAAGAAAAGAAAATGTACAGGTATCCATTGTGGTGGCCCTTTATAAATAGTTGTATAGAATATAATTGAAGTGAGTACTATAATTGCATCAGCTTCACTTATCTATTTTGGTGTATTTGTTCAATAGGTATTAAAATAAACATTATTAATTTGCTAGTCCTTCAGATTGCTTTTTTATATTGTATCATGAGAGAAAATATTTAAAATTTGATAAAATAAAACATTTAACTTTTTGGTAATAACATGTTGTAGTAAAAGCAGACGATTGGATTATATCAAATTTAAATATTAAATCCCAAATATAAGTATAGTATAGGACCAAGTTTGCAATTTAATTATTATTTTATAATGATTAAAAATGATTAAACCCAAACTATAAGCATTGGGAGGGATCAAAATTGAATATTTACCATATCTTGTCATGAGTAAAAAAAGATAAACATGACATGTGTCATGTAGGTAGGCCTTAGGGCCTTCTTTTATATTTAATCGTTTAGATATCATCTAAAATATTTTACTTGTAAAGTTAAGTTAGAGAAAATAAAAAAAAAATCTCAAATCTCAATTACAATTTGAGTGGAATTTTTATTTTAATATTCTAAATTAGATTTATTTGATGTATTTTTTAAATTATATAATACATGTGATAGGCCCATTTTGCCCGGGTCCATACAAAAAAATAGAAAATCTAAAAAAATAATTGTCCAAATGTCCTTTTAGAAAGTAACAGGCCCAAAATCACTAAACTTAGACGTCCCGATTTGTTAAGCCCCAAACCCAACAACCATACCCAACCAAACCCATTACAAAGACCTAAATAAACACAAAGCCTGATTAGCCCAATTTTTACACTAAACCTATTATATCCCAAATCCTACAAACCCAATGGCCTAATTCCAAAACGAGCCCAAATGGCCCAAATTTTTGTTTCAGAAATTGAAACCCCAAACCCTAGGATCAACGCCGCAGCCTCCCCAGCAATGGTCTCCAGCGCTTTACCGCCAGACATCATGCCGCCATCAGCGTGCAAATTGTGCCCCTATCGCCGTCGTACATACCTGCAAAAAGGAAATTAACAGCAAATAAAGATATTGTATTTATTGTCTTTGATTTATTTTCGGTTATAAAAACCAAATGGAATCAATGTAAAAAAGGCTTACGAACACTTGAATAAAAAAACAAAAAGAAAGTTTTAGAAGGTGATTTTCGTATCACTTTCAAAATTTTTGTGAACATTACCTTTGTTTTTTTTTTTTTTTCTGTTGCAAAATAATCAAAAGGGGAAGGGGAAGGGATATTACCTTAACCCAAGGATTCCGCGTCGTGAGTGGTTGAGGACGTCACCGTTGATGAACGGTGACAAGGTTGTCTTTCTTCTCTTCATCCTCCATTTTTAAAAACAAAAACCCTAAAAACCAAGAAGTCTTAACGTATTTTAAAGATTTTTGTTCCTTTTCTACAAAAAAAAAAAAAAAAAAAGAACCAAATCCGTGTTCTAGGAAAAAAGGGAAAAATGGGCAAAGTTTTGGGGAACCGACCACCGCGCGTGGTGGCCGCTGGTGACGGATTGGATGGTCCCTATAATCAGTTTTTTTTTTTTTACGGAGGAAATAGAGGGAGAGAGGATTTGTGAAGGTTTTTTTTTTTTTATGTTAAGTGGTAAATGAAATTTTTTACAAAAAAAATTGACTTATATAGCCCATCGGGACGACGTCGCTTTATGTAAGCAATACCCACGTTAAATGGCATCGTTTTGACGCAGAGCGGGTTGACCCAACCAATGTCAACAAGATCCGCGTGTTTTGCAGTAAAAAGGGTTATTTCCCCTTTAAACCCTCCGGGTTTTCTTGAGATTTTAAATACAGTCCTTGTATTATTTTTTTTACTTTTAAATTTTCACCACGAACTTTTATTCTGTTGTTATTTTAATCCCTGGTCATTCGATCCTAGAAATAGCGAGTTTTGAGGGCGAAAGGAATATTTCTTCAATGAGTCCCTGTGGAATTTCGCTTCCCCATATTTTAGTCCTTACTCTTGTTTTATTTTTTTTAAATTTTTTATCTGTGCCTTAAATTTTATCTTAGTTTGCAATTCAATCCTTATCTTTTTAGCTTCATTTTGTACGATTATTTATTTTTATTTACATTATACATTTTATTTTGTTATATATATATATATATATCATTTGTTTTAAATTGTATTATATGTTATTTATTTTTAGATTTGATCCGTTTTGTTATATTTTTTTAATTTCGTTTATTATTTATCTTAAACTTCTTTTCGTGTATTATTTATTTTAAACTCCTACATAAACTATTTATTTTAAAAGTTTTTATATTGATTATCTTGAACCTTTTTCCATGTTATTTATTTTGTATTGTTATATATATGCATATATTGTAAATTTTAAAACTTGCCATATTGTTTTTTTTTGTTTTAAAAAAATTGTTTTATTATTTATTTAAAAATTTTCATTTATTATTTGTTTTATATATTTCTTTATTTTATTTTTTTTCTCTTTTATATTTTTCTTTACTATGACTTTTTTATTTATTTATGCATTATTTCAAAATTAGATTTTATTACTATTACCACTTTTGTTATCTATTTTGGTTAGCATTATCGTTATCATTGTATTATTTGTGTTATTAGCGATTTTATGTTATTATTCTTTCTCTTAATTGTCTATATTATCGTTAAATGTTGGTACGACATGTGATTATCATGAATCGTTTCCTTTTGTTAGTGTATTTATGTTTTTGTTATTCATTAGCATGACACTTGTATTCACAAATCATCGTTTTAAAAAATAGATTTCACTTAATTGCTACAGTTTATTCTAAAGTTTTCAAAATAAGGCATACTCGGTATTTGGGAGCTTTGAGAAAATTGTGCCCTAACTCACTGGGTTTTGATTTTTCTCATCGAATTTAAGTGACCGAGTACCCTTTTGAAATTATAACATAATAGGTTCTAAAAATAGAGTCAATATTCTGCATTTGGAATTTTGAGAAATTGTGCCCTAACTTATTGGGTTCCAATTTTTCGTTTGATCCAAATAACTGAATATCCTTTTTAAACTTAAATGCATGAGTTTTGAAAATCAAAAGACAAGCTTAGTTTCAAAGGTATGAAATGTCATATCCTAACTCATTGAGTGTGATATTTTATTTCTTCGAGATAAGAGGGTCTTAGCATCTAATTCGATTTATTCAAGTTTTCTTTTTAAATAAAAAGGATCGTATTTTAAAATCTTTTTAAATTTTCAACATTAAGACATTAGTTAATCAATTAGGTATCAATTCTGGGCATTACAAGGGTGCTAATCCTTCCTCGCGTGTAACTGACTCCCAAACCCATTTTCTCGAATTTCATAGACCAAAATCATTATTTTTAATGAATCAAAATGTTTTATTAAAATGATCAATTTCAAGGTGATTCGATCACACATTAATAAAAAAAGATTGGTGGTGACTCCATTTTTGTTTTTAAAAGTCGACTCCCGTTTTTCGAAATGAAAATGGTTTCCACAATACACTATTTCTATTACTTAATACTTACTTAAATAGTAAATTATTTAGAAAATATATATACCTCTTCAACTATCAATTGGATTTTTTAAATTTCAGTTAAAAAAATTATTAAATATTATTAATTATTAGATAATATACAATAGTATCTAATAAATATCAAATGGCCATCATGTTTTAATCCGGCTATGCGTGAATATTAAATTTGGGTTTTGTTCATATATATTTTGATTATATTTAAATATATTCTAGTTTTTAATTTAATTGTTCTTTATATTAATTTAATTTCAATTATAATTATTTTGAACATATATACTTGTATTTATGATTATAATTATAAATTCTTTCCTGGAAAAAAAAACATTTGAAACAGAATTGGATTGTATTAAAATTATTTTAATAAGAAGTGTATTGAAGTTAGAAAAATATATATTAGAGTAATATTATATTTACACTCAAATCAACTCAACCCGCATAATAAAGTCTCTACTCATGCCACATTCTTCTTAGAAAGAGAAAGAAAAACTTCAAATCGTGGAATTCAGTTTTATATATAGTATTATGCTTGCTATTTGGGTTAATTATTTATAAAATTATAAAATTTAAATTTATAATATATCAAAGTTTTTCTATTTTCATATATTTAAAATTTAATTTCCATAACTTTATTTTCAGAATTTAATTTTCTTAGTTTTTGTTTTAAAAATTTAGATCCATTTTCTAACACTGTTAAAATTTTTTTGTTAAATTTGTTAGTGTAATATTTTGAAATTAAAAAAAAAATTCATTTAATACCCATGTAATAAAAAATGACATTGTAATATACTTGAATTTAATAAAAAATTTGACTGTATTAACGATTTTTAAAAAAATATGTCAACATTTTAATTAGAATAAAATATTTAAACTAACTAATAACATTATAAAAGTTAATATACCTAGTTATGTTAAGATTCAAGTATAGAGATTAAATTAAGAAAAAGTAAAGATTAGAACTCAAACTTAACCATTATAAAAACAATGGCATATGTGATGTAATGAGCGGCTAATAATTAATGTTAAAAAATGAAAAAGAAAATTTAACTATTTTGGTTTTTTTTAAAAGATAAATTAATTTAAAACCATAATCATGCCCTGCCTTAAGATTTCATGTAAGAAATTATGATTTTAAAGTATTGAAGATGAAAGTGTTTTGGTAGATTAAGTCTTAGTTTGATTGATATCGATATCATTATTAGTGTAAAAGAATGTGTGTTTGAACGCATTGAAACACATTTACCCTTCTACTTGATGGTCAGGAAAGGGTTATGAGTAAATTCTAAGCTTATTATATCAAAAAAAGTTGAAAGTGTTTGGTATGATTTGAAGTGTCTTTAGAACAACATTATTAATTACTAGAAATTCTATCACACATATTCGTGCACAAATCACACATTTTAAATATAGATGTGTATTTGAAAATAACATACAATAAGTAATAAAATGTTGTAAGAAAATATAATATCATATTTAATATGTCAGTAACAATAATAATGCAATACAATGTAGTAGTAATAACACAACATAATACCTATAATTGTATAGAGTTGAAAATTAGAAGAAGAATTTTGTTGAGGCCTGTATGAATAGTTTTCTTAAGACGAATTCGACCTCTCTTCAGTGCTTTGAGTAACGTTGGACATTTGTCTCCCAAGATACAACAACAAATGATCATAGTAGTAGCACAATAGCAGTGATCAATCGAACACAGTCTTGCCTTTCTCTAGCATTAGGAGAAATGAATTTAGAAGGAATTTTTTATATTGATGGTTTTTGATGATGTGTTTTGGAAGTCTCCTAACCTGACTTTATATAGAGGAGAGGAAATTAATGAAGTGATTTAGATCGATTCATAAAGAGTTTTGTTGAAAAGTTAATAGATATAATTAAACAAACACAATGAATGAAAAGATGCAATATTAAACCAAAAGCAATGAATCTGCTCACCAAGAGATATAATTGATCAAAAGATACAACTATTCATTAAGAGACAGAACTGTTGTCTAATTTGAGCATTAATTTATCTTTCTCAACGAATTTGAGCATATTATATAGAATATAAATCCATAAATTATTATTTAAACCTTCAATTTTATCAATAAAATAATATGCCTCAAAGTTCCAAAATATCGATTATTTTTCAACAATCCCCCACATAAATGAAATTGATGGATCAAGGAGACTCAAGGACTCAAAGAGGTGATAAATTCTACATTTGATATTTGTATAGCATCAACCCTTGAACCTTCCATTGTGAAACTATATTTAGTTTACTTGCTGACCAGTAGATGTGATGTCCTTGAACTGTTCTATCATTTGTGTAAACAATGATAAACCTCACACAAATACCTTTTTGGTAAGATTTTGGTTCTCAAGGGTATGTTTATATGGCCGTGAACATCCTCCTAGTTCTGCAAGAGCTTAGAGAACTATGCCATAATAGTCTCCTTGAAGCAGCCCCGCTTCACTTTCATATAGGTGACTTATGTTTTTCATTTCACCGAAACAAACAATGGTCATTAAAAGTGTTGCTTAACCTTTTCCACATTTTAATCATTGTTTTCATTATAGGAACGGACTTTGGATAAGAACCCCTACAGTGACCTCACATGATCTATGCAATAGGTTGTCCCATTGAACCTAGATCTTAGGATCTCCAGTCAACTAAGTTGGGTTTTCCTTCACATAACGCCTTAAATATTCATGGGCTTTAGTCCCATCCCTTTTGATGTTTTATCAACTTGATCTCGCTTTAACCATTTGGTTAGTGGATCCGTAGTATTATGTTTTGATCTTACAAAATCAATAGACATAATTCCAGTTGAGATCAATTGTTTAACGGTATTGTGTTGCCGGTGCATGTGCCTCTACTTACCATTATACATAACATTTTGTGTTCTACTAATTGTTGATTGGTTATCACAATATATGCATATTGTAACAGCCTATTTTTAGTGAAATCGGAACAGTGGTTTCGAGACCATAAATTTGATGTGAAAATATTTATTTTATTATTATTTTTAAGTCTATAGCATGATATTATAATTGTGTGAAAATTTTGTTAAGAGATTTTACCGTTTGAATGATTAATTTGTGAAAAAGGACTAAATCGCATAAAGTGTAAAAGTTGTGTTCTATTAGCTAAGGGTGTCAAATAGCAATAGAACCTTAAATTAGAGGTCATTACATGGAAAATAACCCATTAATATGTTAGTGGATGATAATGGCTTGGTAATTTTTTAATTTGAATTAATAATAAAGGTTAATTTTGGTAATTAATAATCTAGCTAGCCCAGGGACTAATTTGTGAAAATGTTAAAAGTTTAGGGTTTTCCATTGATGAATATGCATGCATTTTGATGTTTAATGATAGATTATGAATGGTTTTTGTGAATTAAACAACTTTTGTTAAATGATTTTTTTATAAAAATGTCAATTAGGAATTTAATTAAAAAAATGTGTTAAAATCCATGATGAATTTGTGAAATAAATGAAATATATGATTTCTAGGGATCTACATGAAATTCTTCTAGCATGGGTATGGGTTGAATTGTAAGAATTTACATTTTACTGAGATAATGACTAAATTGTAAAGTAGTTAAAGTTAAAGGGCAAAAGTGTAAACTTATAAAAACATGTATTTTGGGATAAATTGAATTTATTAATAATTGAATAATTTAAATTTCATTATATGTAACAACCCATTTTCGGTGAAATCGGAACAGTGGTTTTGGGACCACAAATTTGATTCGAAAATAAAATTTATTTTTATTTTATTACATGGTCCGTATTATGATAGAGATGTCGTGTGAAAATTCTGATATGAAAATTTTATCGATTATGTGTTTAGTTAAGGAAAGGACTAAATCACATAAAATGCAAAAGTTGAATTCTAGTAGCTATAAGGATTAAATTGTAACAACCTAATTTCGGTGAAATCAGAACAGTGGTTTTGGGACCACAAATCCGAGCCGAAAATAAAATTTATTTCTATTTTATTCCATGATCCATAATATGATAGAAATGTCATGTGAAAATTCTGACAAGAAAAATTTACCGATTTCGTGTTTAATTACGAGAAGGACCAAATCGCATAAATTGCAAAAGTAGAATTCTAGTAGCTAGAATGATTAAATAGCTATGTTCAAAACTATAAGTCCTTATATGGTAATTAGATCATTTAAGAAAGTATGGAGACATTTTAAGGTAACTTATCCATGGAAATTTAGAAGATGGGCAAGGACTAAATTGGAAATTGAAATAAATAAATTAAATAAAAGATGATAAAAGGAAAATATCATCTTATTTTCTCATATTCTTCCCCAAAAATGCATGGAAACCCTAGGAGAGAGAGAAGAAACTTTCATGGCCAAATTGGGTAAGTTTCCTTGTCCCGTTTTTAGTAATTTTGATATTTTTGAAACCAAGATAGCTTGATCTAGCTATTTGGGGGACTAATTTGAAAAGTTATCAAAGTATGGAAAATGGGTCACGGATGGATATGCTAAAAATTAAAAATTCATGGTAGAAAATGAAAGGTTGTTAATAGATAAACAACTTTTATAAGGTGATTTTTGATGAAAACATGATTTAGGGACTAAAATGCAAAGTTGTGAAATTGAAGAAAAATGCTGAATTTTTATGAATACATGAGTTGTAAATTTTGTAATGGGATTTTGGTTAGGCCTGGAATAGGGAGTAAATTGCACAAATTTCATTTTTCGAGCCTACGGATGAAATGACAATTTATGGAAAAGTTAGGGAAAAATAGTAATTTTGCCTAGGATGAAAATTGAGTCCACTTGAATGTGAAATATGATAAATTGATGTAAAATTTACTTGTATAGATCCGAAAAGATCAAATTAGGAGTTAGAACGAGGAAAGATGAAATTATCGGATTAGTAGATTTTACGTACACGAACATTGTCGAGGTAAGTTCGTGTAACTAAATTGTGTTTATTTATATGCTTGCATTGATTGTGTGTAACACCCCTTACTCGTATTCAGTACCGAAATACGGTACGAGGCATTACCAGACTTATCACACGAATAAACATACATTTTTGGGACATAATTAAGCATCCAAATTAAAACCATTTACATTTGATCATAACGTCCCTAAATCGAGCCTACGAGGCCGAAAACATGCATTGGAAGTGGTTTGGGACTAAATTGAGAACTTAAGAAAATTTTACAGAAACATAGAAAATTTCCACTACACAGAGGTCATACACCCGTGTGGTTATAGGACACACCCATGTGGGCAGGCCGTGTGGTCTTACACGCCCGTGTCCTTACCTCGTGTAACTCTTTGTTTATGACGTCATCAATATTTGAAGGTCATACGGCTAGGGCACATACCAGTGTCACTAGGCTGTGTGGAAAATTAATTTCACAAAAATAGATGTAGTTTTCACACGAACGTGTCACACGACCATGTTTGAGACCATGTCTTTCACACGGCCAAGACACACGGTCGTGTCTTAGCCTGTGTGCTATTCTGACTTCATATTTAAAGATGCAGGGGATACAAGGCCTATCCACACGCCCATGGGGCTGACCGTGTGTCACACACGGCCTAGACACACGCCCGTGTGCCTACCCGTGTGGACAACAATAAGGCTATTTACCAAGCCATTTGCCACCTTGAAACTCATAAACACTTATACCAATTCAAAGACACAAATCATAGTCTACATAAGCAACCAAACATCCATAATCATGACATACACCCTTCATACACATGCTACATTTATCATACATACACATCACCTAATCATCAACTCAAATCATGCAAGTGCCATATCCATGCAATGCATCACCATATGATTATGTATAACTAACATTAGACAATTTCCTATGGCCTTATACAAAATAAACCTTCAATCAATAAGCCAACATGTTTGGCCAAATCAAATATGACACATAACAAAATGACCAAGTCCCTATACACGCCATACTTTCAAAATATTAAATCATCAATACCCTAAAATAATGTTTTTGATAGTGTGATGTGAGCCTCCGACGATCTTTGATCTCGAGCTAGCTTGGTGATACTATAAATAAGGGAAAGAAAAAGGCAGTAAGCTATATAGCTTAGTAAGTTTATATGCAAATAATAAACATCATAGCCATGTAAAATATTATAATGAAAGATATGATAATTGTCATTAATTTCCACATAGTAATGAATTGTTCAATCACAACCTTACCGAAATTATCACTTATAGCATTCACAGTTATGAATTTCACGTACACACCTGTACCATATAATTATACAAACACATATTTTCACATTTTTGTTATTTCTCGTTAAATGGTCAGAATATTAACGGATATTCGAAAACTTTGCACATAAGTGCCACATATGCAGCCAAAGCTACCTCTTATCACATTTCACATATATGCTCATTCTCGAGCTAGTCATGGGTCTCCTCACACAAACTGACGGTCGGGACGTAGCTACTCAGTGCTGCTCACACAAGCTGACAGGTATCTACAACACATGCCGGAGTACCTAGCCACCAGTAGGACATACAAACATTAATCACACAATCACATAATCACACAATCACAAGCTAAGTTTAGACCAACACCCGAAATCACACAATCACATAATCACACATGGGATCCTAGTGACATGTCACTCGTATTCTATTATATTACTAAGGTTCAACCAGGATTTTCCTCACTTGTCGAAACTTTGTCGATTATGTCACATAAATCATTCACACATTTTATACAACATTAAAGCATTAAAAACAAAATAAAATGATACATTATTTACATACAAACTTACCTTGGTACAAAAATAGCTAATATTGCAATTTAGTCCAAAATCTTGGCTTTTCCTCGATCTAGGTCAGATACTCATCTTTCTTGTTCTATAATAACAAATTTAGCTCATTTAATTATCACACTATTCAATTTGGCCCAAAAATATATTAAGGAAAAATTTCATTTTCCCTAACTTTTCACTTATTTACATTTTAGTCCTTAGGCTCGTAAAATGAAAGGTATTCATTTTTCTCAGAACCCAAGCCTAGTCAAATCTTATACACACTTATAGCATCCCATATTTTTCATTTATTCACATATTTCCACACACATTTTACAACTTTTGTAAAAAGGTCCTTTTTGACATTTTACCAAAAATCTCCTAGTAAATGTCGCCTATCTAACACTAAGCTTTCATTTTCTACCATTAGACATCAAAATACATGCATGCCACACATGGGTAAAATTTCAAACATAAACCCTACTTCAAAATAAAGGTAGAAATAGGTAAATCGAGTGATAACGACTTCAAAAAAACGTAAAGAGCATTAAAAACGGGGCTAGGATGCACTTACTATCAAGCTTGAAAGTTGAAGAAACCCTAGGTATGGAGAGCTCTAAATTTTCAGCTATAGGAGGAAGATGGACCCCAAATTTGACTTTGTTTTCCCTTTTTATTCTTTTATTAACCAAATGACCAAAATGCCCTTAAGACCTTTCTTTGAAAATTTTCCCTTCCATGTCCATTTTTGTCTATCATGAGATATAATGGTCTAATTACTAAATAAAGACCTCCAATTTAATATCATAATAAATAGACACCTAAAGCTTCTAGAACTCAAATTTTGAACTTTTTGCAATTTAGTCCTACTAATTAAATTGAACCCTCTATCGATAAAATTTCTTAACGAAGTTTCCTCACATGCATCTAATCATACTATAGGCCTTAAAAAAATACCACAATAAATTTTTCTACTTTGGATTTGTAGTCCCAAAACCACTGTTCCGACTTGGCCCTAAATCGGGCTGTTACATTGTGTCTATGTAAATTGTATATATGTCATAAATACGTGAAGTGATTACATATCCGAACAAGCCTGATACATAAAAATGATTAAATTCAATGATAAGGCCCGATAGATGGTAAAGGATAAATGATAAGCATATTACTTATATGCTTGTATTGAATGTGTATATGTGTGAATTATTTGAATGTATAACTATAGACTTTGTTATATGATCAAGAATACTTAACAAAAGTTAAGTCCTGTAAACATATCCGAGAAATACCAAATAAATGATACTGCATGATTTAAATGATAAAATGTTATTCTTGTACTTGGTTCGAATAGTGAATGTGATTTAAAGCAATTATTGGATACAATTGTGACAAATAGATGAAATATCCACATAGGCAATTATGTTTGAAAAATGTTAAATCCCATTTAAATAAAATAGAAAATCGATGGATATGTGATTTCTCGAAATGAATAAGGTCTTGCATTTGTTACTGACGGGATTTAGCTCGGATGACTAATCCTATTGACCTCAATACAGATAAGATTTAGCTCGGATAGGTAATCCTGATATAAACCCTCTTGAGCATACGATACAGACTGGATTTAGCCTGGGTGGGTAATCCAAATCAAGCTCGTTAGAGCATATGTTATAGAAAGGATTTAGCCTGGACTGGCAATCCTGATTAAGTTCATGTGAGCATATGTTAGAGACAGGATTTAGCCTGGACTGGTAATCCTGCTATATGATACATGGCTTGAGAGTGTGATTTCTGATTATGTGCCTTAATGGGTACCCCTGAATATGAATTGACAGATTCCTAAATTGTACACTTTGTGTGTATTAACTGAATATCCATCAATATTTTCAATAATTTAACGGGTAAAACCTTGACATGAAAAGAAATGGGTTTTTACATGTATCTACTTGAAGTACATAGAAATAATGTTTTATGAAATATGGAAGTATGAAATTATGATATATAAACATAGAAACTTGTTTGATAAACTTATTCATCTATGAGGATAGATTTGTACACCTCAAATGTACTACCTATTTTTCGATTGATATTCCGAATAAATTCAATGGGTAACAATCCAAACATGAGAGGATATGAATAAGAAATGAGTTATTACACGTATCTGCTTGGAATACATGAGATGGTAATACATGATAATTGATATATGGAAACATGAGATGATGATATTTGTACATGGACTTTATTTGATGAATATATGTTCATTCTTGATTATAGACTTGTACGCTTTGTGTGTATTAATCTTGACCTTGATACTTTGAGTAATATGAGTAAAGTTTTGATATGAAATGATCTGTACTTGAAATGAATTAATATGAAATTATACTTGTAATAATGAGATAAATTATGCATGTTGAATGAATACATGTTGTGGAAAGCATGTGTGCTTGGAAACTTGATTGTTGTTGAGCCCATTTATACTTTGATGTTAATATGGAATATATGACTAGCAAGGGCAATGAGGATGTGTGTAGGGCTTGAGGTCAAATTGATTGAATATGCCTTACATAGTTACCTCAAATAGAATGAATGGTAAGTTAAGTACCATGTTATACGAACTTACTAAGAATTTTATACTTAGTTTTATTACCCTATTCTAGATTAAATCTGGAGCTTGTTGGATTGGAAGCTTGGCGGAGATCAGATTCTCAAACTGATGGCCAGTCTGAGAGAGTGATTCGATTCTTGAATGTATGCTTAGATGCTATGTTTTAGAGTTTGAAGGCAACTGGGAAAAATACTTACCATTGGTTGAATTTGCTTATAGTAATAGTTATCAGTCGAGTATAAAGATGGCACCGTACGAAGCTTTATATGGTCGTAAATGCTGAACTCCATTGTGCTGGATCGAGCTTAGTGAGAAAAAGATTCACGGGGTTGATTTGATCAGAGAGTTTAAAGAGCAAGTGAAAGTGATTCGCGACAGTTTGAAAGTAGCTTCAGATCGATAGAAATTGTATGCGGATTTAAAACATAAAGACATTGAATTCCAAATTGGTGACTGAGTGTTTCTCAAAGTATCGTCGTGGAAGAAGATTATTCGATTCGATTGTAAAGGAAAATTGAGTCAACATTTCATTAGGTCGTATGAGATTATCAAAAGGACAGGGCCAATGGCATATTATCTATCTTTACTGTCACAACTTGAAAAGATTCTTAACGTGTTTCATGTATCTATGCTATGACGGTACCGATCAGATCGTTCACACATAATTTCACTAGCAGAGGTTGAGATTCAGTCTGATACGTTGTATAACGAAGAACCAATTAGAATCTTAGCTCGAGAGATCAAAGAGTTGAGAAATAAAAGCATAGCTTTAGTGAAAGTTCTTTGGCAACGTCACGGCATTGAAGGGGCTACGTGAGAACCCAAGGAAGCTATGAGAAAGCAATAAGCTACGTATTTTCTAGTAAGATTTTTGGGACGAAAATCCCTAAAGGGGGAGAGATGTAACATCATTTTCAGTGAAACCAAAATAGTGGTTTTGGGACCACAAATCTGACGTGAAAATACTTATTTTATTATTATTTTTAAGTCTACAACATGATAGTATAATTGTGTGAAAATTTCATTAAGAAATTTTACCGTTTGAATGCTTAATTTGTGAAAAAAGACTAAATCGCATAAAGTGTAAAAGTTGTGTTCTACTAGCTAAGGGTGTCAAATAGCTATAAAGCCTTAAAGTACAAGTCCTTACATGGAAAATAACCCATTAATATGCTAGTGGAAGATAATGGCTTGGTAATTTTGTAATTTGAATTAATAATAAAGGTTAATTTTGGTAATTGATAATTTAAGTTAAAATAAATGAAACAAAAATCAATTTTTGTCACCATTCATCTTCTTCAACTAAATTTTAGGGAAAGAGTAGCCATTGGAGAAGCTTTAACATTCGGCTACACTAAGTCCATGCATGTAAGTATATTTTGACTCAGTTTTTGATGATTTCTATGTTTTCAGAATTATTACAGCTTAATCTAGCTAGCCCAAGGACTAATTTGTGAAACTATTAAAAGTTTAGGGTTTTTCCATTGATGAATATGCATGTGTTTTGATGTTTAATGAAAGGTTATGAATGGTTGTTGTGAATTAAACAACTTTTGTTAAAGGATTTTTGATAAAAATGTCAATTAGGGATTTAATTAAAAATGTGTTAAATCCATGGTGAATTTGTGAAATAAATGAAATATATGGCTTTTTAGGGATCTACATGAAATTTGGCTAGCATGGGTATGGGTTGAATTGCAAGAATTTACATTTTATTAATATAAGGACTAAATTGTAAAGTAGTTAAAAGCTGAGGGGTAAAAGTGTAAACTTGTAAAAATATGTATTTTGGGCTAAATTGAATTGATTGATAATTGAATAAGTTAAATTTGATTATATATAAATCAAGAAAAGCAAAGATCGAAATTAGAATAGGGAAAAGACAAAGTTGTCGAGTAGATGATCAAATCCGTCGTTTGAATATGAGTTAAGTTCGTATAATTAGAATTGAGCATTTATATATATACTCATTTGAAATTTATGTATGTGAATTGAGAAAATAAAATACATGATTATTGAATGCCTAATAAATGAGTTTGAAGAATACCGAGCCCCGTTTGAACTTTAGGAATTCGTAGGATACGAGTGACATGTCATTAAGGTTACAGATTTGGTTGAGATCCTGCATGTGTTGCAGACTCACCACAGCTCGTATGAGCTTACCGATATTTTAGCTCATAGGAGCTTACCGTTTCTCATCTCGTTAGAGCTTACTGTTATTTCTGCTCTGTAACACTACTAACCCGTAATCATCGTCGGAATAGGGTTACGAGGTATTACCGATAAAATCACATCATTAAGAAAACATTCCACATTCAATAATCAAACAGTATCAAATATCATTCAAACATATTCACATTGTCCCTTATAAAGGTCTACGAGATCTTAAACATGCTTTAGAGAAGGTTCGAGACTAAACTGATCACATATAGAAATTTTAGAAACTTAGAAAATTTTCATACATATAGGGGCCACACGCCTGTGTGAATAGGCCATGTGCCTCACACGGCTATGGACATGCCCATGTCACAGGCCGTGTGAAAGCAGGGCATACATACTGTAAGAGTATGCCCAAAGATCAATCATGAGATGGTTTTAATAACATACTTGATTTACCATTTATTAATATAAGGCGTTGCCATTATTATTTCAGTTTCTTTTCTGTGTGTATAAATAAACTGTTTTATAATAATGTCCTAAGAATAATATGATTATTCTTAAAAGGTCCTTAGTCAAGTATTATTGTTGACTAGGACAACAATAATGCATTAAGACTAACATGTAGTTGATTGATGATAAAGATTTGTCATTGATATGGAGTGTCAGAATCAATGCATGAATATGTGAGTTAGAGAACGACATATTGGACTGACCTGCTATGAGTATTTTTCTTGGATTATTATGTAATTGTCACAACATTACTCATAGTGATTAATATGTATATGATCCTCAGACTTGAGATCATCATTATCCCAGTATCGTGAGTTGTATATTTTGATACAGTCAAATGTACATCGTAACTGGTTGTTCTATAAAGGTTGATGTTGGATATACCACAATGTATGTAGAGGGATATGGTTGATCAATATAGGATAAGTCCCTCCTACATAATGGGAGTAATATCTTAGGCCACTTGATTGAGTGAGACTAGAAATGCATGGCCATGCTCAAATAAGTTGGTATGAGATGTCATACTTATTTGTGTATCATAGTCTACTCAAGGTATCAAGAAACATGGGATAGACTATGCAAGTGTGACTATTCCATGACTTGTGTCCATTCTAAAGATAAAGGACTTAAGGATTAATGCATGAAAGGTTAATCACAAAAGGTTATATCGAATCATGACTTCTTGTAACTTAGGTAGCAATGATGCATTGCTAGATGCCACTCATTGTTTGTAACATTTGAATCGTTCTAGTATTACTGCTAATGTTACAAGAACCTACAAGTCACACCCTATGGTTGAAATGAACAGAATAGAACATAGTTGGTATTGTGTTTAGTTGTCACATGAATTAAATTAATTATAGAATTAATTTAATTAGGCAATCAAATATCGAACATATTATATGTACAAGGATGTTGTACACATAAGGAGAGCATAATTCTATTAATATATGAATTTGGTTCGTATATAAATTTAAATAAATATAGTTTACCAAAATATTTATTATAATTAATGTAATTATAATTTGCGGTTAAAACATTATTATATTTATTTATTTTAATTATGATTATTATGTTTAGATTAAAATTTAATGAATTAAGAATTTATTATATACATACCAATTAAAAGGGGAGTTATATATAGAAAGAGAGGAAAAAACCCTAAAAAGAGAATAAATATAAAAACCTGAATTTTGCTACAAGGTCTAGTAGCCATCAAGCAAAATATCTCTAAAAAATAGTTTTGGGGATTTCTTCGTTCATCGTCAACTGGGTGGATTATGTAGAGGTCAGCATCCGAAAAGGTTGCGGCTTGGTTCAATAGTAGATTAGCATTCTGGTTACCAAGGCGGCACTGTCTACTCAGATTGAAATTTTGGTAATTTTGAAACCTTTTTCACCCCGATTTGTTCCTCACACATGGATCCATGGTTTGGATTGCCGGAATATTTTTTTCCGCTGTGCCTTAGTGGTACCGACGTTCCAACAGTGGTATCAAAGCCACTTGTGTGATACGGACTCGGGTTTAAATACTTGGATGATGCAATTGTATGAGATGCATGCTTTAATTTTATTACGATTTTTGACTGTTTATATCGTCTAAGCATATCCTGATTACTGTTCCTTTTGATAATTGATTAAATGTTAATCATGGTGTTATGGCCTATTCGGTTTTATGTTATTACTGTTAACTTTAACAAATCTGTAATGATGCAACGGTGGTATTTACAGTTTCCAGTAAGAGTTAACTGGCTAGTGGAACAAGGGTTGTTCCGATATAAGACCTCAAGGATTAAAATCCTGAAAACATGATTCTGTTTGTAAAAGTTATCAAATCGTGAGGTTTCATTTGACTGGGGTATGCGGTTCGTACCGCGGGGGCTCCGCCCCGCACCCCCAGCTCTTACCATGATAGTTCCCTCTCGTATTTTGGGAATAGGGATCTGATGACGACTCCAGTCGCGGGCCTTTGGCTTGCTCCCTCTGACCGCCTCAGGTCCCCATCATCTTTCAGTATGTGTTGTAATAAATAAAACTTGATTTGCCATAAAAGGTTGAAAGGATATTTTATAATTCACTTAGCAAAACATTGAATGGTGTATGCTATTTTTGAAATGCACTGTGTTTGAAATGCATAGTTATATAGCCTGATGACCCATTTGATAAAAGGTTGTAATTTTATAAATACGGCCTGCGTGTCGTGCATTACTACTATTCTATTGTATTTCTCTTCTCATCTTACTCCCTCGTATGTAAAACGAGTTTCTGAATATTGTAATTTGCAAAAGTTACCGTGGACTAGACGAAAAGGAAGATGGGCCAACTAATGTGGACCGACAGGTTGTGAAACTGCTTACACCTTTAGGTTTCCTTTTGGTTCTCCCATTAGCTTGGGTTGAACTACCATTGTTTATGGGCTATAACTATTGCATTTATTTATTGCTTTATCTATTCATGTATGAGATGCTATGGATGTCTTAAGCATGCAAATTTGGTAGTAATAAACCCCATTATTTGATGAGATCAATTAAAAGATTAAATGGACTGAAGTAGATCATAATTGGTGAGATGCAACACTCTAATAAAATCCCTCTATTAAAATATTAAGTAAACATGGCCTTCTAATTTATGCCCTCGTTAAGGCCTCGATCAATACTATGTAGGTTCTGCCAAAGCGAATTACTAGTATTTATCTTGGTTAAACGCGAAGAATAAACAAGTGATATTCGCAGGTTAAAAATTGGTTAATGACTTAACTAGGTTACTCTAATAGGATTAGAAACCTAGAGGTAAGTAATTTGGATAAATCATAAGATGATTAGAACAAGAGTTGTTGTAGGTGTTACATATGATGTAATTAGCAGGTGTTGCTTACCTAAATAACCATAATCTTGAGAGTAAAGCCAAAGTTGACTTAAAAAGAGGTGAAATATGGATCCTTAACCTACTAGAAATACTTTTGAGAAAGTCTTTCCAAAATTAATATATGAGGGTTATTAATTTTGAAATAAAATAGTGGGAAAATCATTTAATAAAGTCCTTTTAATGATTGTTATAAACTTGGTAAATTTATTCACACGCATATTTTATTGTTGTAGATATATTATGGTTGCAAACACTAATACACTCTCATTGCGATCGGTCCTTGAGAAGGACAAATTGAATGGTTTGAACTTTCTTGATTGGTTCCATAACTTGGGGATTGTCCTCAAACAAGAACGGAAATTAGATGTCATTGAAAAACCACTTCATGATGAACCACTCGCTAATGCCTCGAGGGCTGATAGAGATGCTTACAAGAAGCATCTCGATGACATGGTAGACGTTGGATGTCTCATGCTTGCCACTATAAATCCTGAGCTTCAGAAGCAACATGAGGACATGGTTGCTTATGACATGATCGAGCACCTAAAAGAACTTTATCAGGGGTAAGCATGGCAAGAGAGGTTCGATATCTCTAAGGCCCTATTCCAATGTAAGCTAGCTGAAGGAAGCCTGGTAAAACCTCATGTCCTTAAGATGATTGGTTATATTGAAAGCCTGTCTATGCTTGGGTTTCCATTGAGCCAAGAGTTGGCCACTGATGTTATTTTGCAATCGTTTCCGGATAGTTACAGCCAGTTTGTCCTCAATTTCAATATGAATGAAATTGACAAGACTCTACCACGGTTGCTTAGTATGTTATGAACTGCCGAAGGCAACATGAAAAAGGTTGGACCCAAGCCCATATTGATGGTTCGTAACAACAAGGGCAAGGGAAAGGCCAAAGTTCAGACAAAGCCCAAGGGCAAAGGTAAGCCCAAGCCTAGAAATGGAAAGGCCGCACTAAAACCTAAAGGTGGGGTGTCTAAGGAAGGAAACTGCTTTCATTGTGGTATGACTAGACATTGGAAGCGAAATTGCCCTATCTATCTTGAGGAAGTCAAGAAGGCCAAAACAAGCGGAACGTCTGCTTCAGGTATTTATGTTATTGATATTAATATATCAACTACTACTTCTTGGGTGTTAGATACTAGTTGTGGTTCTCATATTTGTACTTCTGTACAGGGATTACAAAGGAGTAGGACTTTGGCTAGAGGAGATGTGGACCTGCGAGTTGGAAATGGAGCAAGAGTTACTGCATTAACTGTGGGAACATATACTTTATCTTTGCCTAGTGGATTTGATTTATGTTTAGAGGATTCTTATTTTGTGCCCAGTTTGACTAAAAACATTATTTCAATTTCTTGTTTAGACAAAATTGGTTTTGAGATAATTATTAAGAATAATTGTTGTTCCTTTTATCTCAATAATGTTTTCTATGGTTCGGAACAATTGATTAATGGCCTCTATATTTTAGATCAAATGAATCCCATTCACAACAAAAATACTAAAAGATCCAAAATAAATGACTCAAATCAAACTTATCTTTGGCATTGTCGTTTGGGCCACATAAGTGAGAAACGCAAATCCAAACTCCATAAAGATGGTCTCTTGGATTCATTTATTTTTGAACAATTTGAAGTATGTGAATCTTGCTTAATAGGAAAAATGACTAAATCTCCTTTTACTGTAAAAGTGAACGAGGTAGTGATTTATTGGGCTTAATACATTCTGATGTATGTGGACTAATAAATACACAGGCCAGAGGTGGATTTCACTACTTCATTACTTTCACTGATGATTTCAGTAGATATGGGTATGTTTATCTCATGCGCCATAAGTCTGAGGCCCTTAAAAAGTTCAAGGAATTCAAAAATGAAGTACAAAATCAACTAGGCAAAACTATCAAGACACTTCGATTTGATCGAGGTGGAGAGTATTTGAGCCTAGAGTTTGATGATCTTTTGAAGGAATGTGGGATTGTCTCACAACTTACTCCTCCTGGTACTCCTCAATGGAATAGAGTTTCTGAGAGAAGAAATCAAACTTTGTTAGACATGGTTCGATCCATGATGAGCCATGCTGATCTACTGACTTCCTTTTGGGGACATGTACTTGAGACAACTACTTTTACACTAAATCGTGTTCCATCTAAATCGGTTCAAAAGACGCCATATGAGATGTGGACTAGGAAACGTCCTAGTATGTCTTTTATGAAAATTTAGGGTTGTGAAGCTTATGTTAAATGTCAAACGTCTACTAAGCTTGAACCCAAATATGAAAGGTGTATTTTTATGGGGTATCCAAAAGAAACCAAATGATATTATTCTTTAATCCCACTGAGAACAAAATGTTTGTTGCTCAGACTGGTGTCTTCCTAGAGAGAGAATTTGTTCTAGAAAAGGAAATGGGAGAAAGATTGAACTTGAAGAAATTTAAGAATCACAAGATACCACTGAACCAGAGATAGAACAACAGCAAATTCCATAAGAAATTAAGGAACAAGTAACTGCTGTAGAAACACAACCATCGTACAGATTTTTAAGAGAATGCCATGCACCTGAGACATATGGATTTCTCATTACAACGCATGGTGACATTCTTCTTATAGATCAAGATGAGCCTAGGACTTATCAAGAAGCAGTGGCGAGCCCAAACTCTAAGAAATGGCTCGAGGCCATGAGATCTGAGATGGATTTCATGTATGAAAACCAAGTATGGACTTTGGTTGACCCACCCGAAGGGGTTAAACTTATAGGGTGCAAGTAGGTTTTCAAAAAGAAAACCAACATGAATGGTAATGTACAAACATACAAGGGGCGATTAGTCGCTAAAGGTTTTTGCCAAATTCATGGTGTTGACTATGATGAAACCTTTTCTCTTGTAGCTATGTTTAAATCCATCAGGATCTTGCTTGCCATAGCTGCATTTCATGATTATGAAATCTGGCAGATGGACGTCAAAACAACTTTCCTTAACGGGAAACTTGAAGAGGATGTGTACATGACACAACCTGAAGGTTTTGTCAATCCAAAGGATGCTAGAAAGATATGTAAGTTACAAAGATCCATTTATGGATTAAAGCAAGCTTCTCGAAGTTGGAATCTTCGTTTTAACGATGCAATCAAAGAGTTTGGTTTTATCAAAAATGAAGATGAGCCATGTGTTTACAAGAAAGTTAGTGGAAGCACTATCACATTCTTGGTATTGTATGTGGATGACATACTTATCATGGGAAATGACATACCTACCTTGTAGTCTATTAAGACTTGGTTAGGAAGTTGTTTTTCTATGAAGGACTTGGGCGAAGCCACTTACATCTTAGGAGTCAAGATCTATAGAGATCGACCAAGATGACTACTAGGTCTAAGCCAAAGTACATACATAGATAAAGTATTGAAAAGGTTCAATATGGAAGAATCTAAGAGAGGATTCCTACCTATGAGACATGGTATTTCACTCTCGAAGGAAATGTGTCCTTCAACTCCACAAGAGAGAGAACGCATGAGTAAGATTCCATATGCTTTTGCTATTGGATCTATCATATATGCCATGTTATGTACCCATCCAGATGTTTTATATGCCTTAAGTATGACGAACAGGTACCAAGTAGATCCCGGTGAAGGTCACTAGACCATAGTCAAGAAAATCCTTAAGTACTTAAGAAGAACTAAGGATATGTTCCTAATATATGGAGGTGAGGAAGAGTTAAATATAAAAGGTTACACTGATGCTAGCTTCCAAACCGACAAGGACGATTCTCGATCGCAATCAGGTTTTGTGTTTTGCTTTAATGGTGGTGCCATGAGCTGGAAGAGTTAAAAGTAAAGTACAGTAACCGATTCTACAACAGAGGCCGAGTATATTACACCAGTGAGGTAGCAAAAGAAGTGGTTTGGATCAAGAAGTTCATTACTGAACTAGGGGTTGTGCCTAGCATATCAGATGCTATAGAACTCCGATGTCATAACAATGGAGCCATTACACAAGCTAAAGAACCCAGATCTCACCAGTGATCCAAACATATACTTAGGTGCTACCATCTTATTCGAGAGATTATTGATCGAGGGGATGTAGAGATATGCAGAGTACCTATAGATGATAACATTGCTGATCCCCTGACCAAGCCTTTGACACAGCAGAAGCATGATCATCGCACTAAGTCACTTGGCATTAGATATATGAGTGATTGGTCTTAGTGCTAGTGGGAGATTGTAAGAGTATACCCAAAGATCAATCATGAGATGGTTTTAATAACATACTTGATTTACCATGTTTATTAATATAAGGCGTTGCCATTATTATTTCAGTTTCTTTTCTGTGTATATAAATAAACTGTTTTATAATAATGTCCTGAGAATAATATGATTATTCTTAAAAGGTCCTTAGTCAAGTATTGTTGTTGACTAGGACAACAATAATGCATTAAGACTAACATGTAGTTGATTGATGATAAAGAATTGTCATTGATATGGAGTGTCAGAATCAATGCATGAATATGTGAGTTAGAGAACAACATATTGGACTGACCCGCTATGAGTATGTTTCTTGGATTATTATGTAATTGTCACAACATTACTCATAGTGATTAATATGTATATGATCCTCAGACTTGAGATCATCATTATCCCAGCATCGTGAGTTGTATATTTTGATACAGTCAAATGTACACCGTAACTGGTTGTTCTATAAAGGCTGATATTGGATATACCACAATGTATGTAGAGGGATATGGTTGATCAATATAGGATAAGTCCCTCCTACATAATGGGAGTAATATCTTAGGCCACTTGATTGAGTGAAACTAGAAATGCATGGCCATTTTCAGATAAGTTGATATGGGATGTCATACTTATTTGTGTATCATAGTCTACTCAAGGTATCAAGAAACATGGGATGGACTATGCAAGTGTGACTATTCCATGACTTGTGTCCATTCTAGAGATAAAGGACTTAAGGATTAATGCATGAAAGGTTAATCACAAAAGGTTATGTCGAATCATGACTTCTTGTAACTTAGGTAGCAATGATGCATTGCTAGATGCCACTCATTGTTTGTAACATTAGAATCGTTCTAGTATTACTGCTAACGTTACAAGAACCTACAAGTCACACCCTATGGTTGAAATGAACGGAATAGAACATAGTTGGTATTGTGTTTGGTTGTCACATGAATTAAATTAATTATAGAATTAATTTAATTAGGCAATCAAATATCGAACATATTATATGTACAAGGATGTTGTACACATAAGGAGAGCATAATTCTATTAATATATGAATTTGGTTCGTATATAAATTTAAATAAATATAGTTTACTGAAATATTTATTACAATTAATGTAATTATAATTTTTTATTAAAACATTACTATATTTATTTATTTTAATTATGATTATTACGTTCGGATTAAAATTTAATGAATTAAGAATTCATTATATACATACCAATTAAAAGGGAGTTATATATAGAAAGGGAGGAAAAAACCCTAAAAAGAGAATAAATATAAAAACCCAAATTTTGCTAAAAGGTCTAGCAGCCATCAAGCAAAATATCTCTAAAAAATAGTTTTGGGGATTTCTTCGTTCATCGTCAACTGCGTGGATTACGTAGGGGTTAGCATCTCAAAAGGTTGCGGCTTGGTTCAATAGTAGATTAGCATTCTGGTTACCAAGGCGTCGCTGTCTACTCAGATTAAAATTTCTATAATTTCGAAACCTTTTTCACCCTGATTCGTTCCTCACACATGGATCCATGGTTTGGATCGCCAGAATATTTTTTTCCGCTGTGCCCTGGAGGTACCGGCATTCCAACATCCCACGTATCTGATATTATTCTAGTAGTTCAACAGGTATACAAAAAGGGAAGGAGCGACAGATATTTTGATAAGTAATGCTATGAAAGTATGAAACAAGTATGGAATGATGATGCCTTAGATATGATTAGCCATATTCATGAAAGTATTAATGCTTATAAAATATGTGCATAAAAACTATTTTGTTTTGTAATGAGTTGCTAAGTTATGTGGTTACCTAACTTGAAAGGTTGTTGTTGCTTAGGCATATGCCAAGCTATGTTGAATTATCTCATAAATTATTTTTAAGCTTTTATATATTGAAATGGTAAGCTTTGTTTATGAATTACAAACTTACAAAGTATTATATGCTTTCTTCGTGTTAGTTCTCTTATGCATTTAGATAATCGAAAGCTCGTTTGGTTTGGAAACTTGTCAGAGATCCATCACACTATCCATCGACTATATCGATAGATTTCGATGATTTTTAGTCTTGGTTATAATGGCATGTATAGGTGTTTTTGTTTGATGAAATTAGCCATTATCTGTGGCTTGTATATACGTTATTTTTGTTAATGATGTAGCTAATATGATATCATTATATATATGGTATTTAAAGTGTTTGTCATTTTAGCATCTAAGTACTTCGTGATGGTAGTTGAATGGATGAACACTAAGGTATGCTATAAGATGTTGTTTTGGTATGATATAAATAGTGCCTTGAAGTGTTAATGGTTAGTTTTGGTAGCCTTGAATGTATATTGGCATTTGGTAAAGTTATTAAGATTAATGGTATATGTGGAAATGGTCATAATGGTATTCATTGTGCGTGTAATTGGTATAAGAATATTATGGAAAATGTGGAATTGAAGTTTTTCAATTGGTGGTTTGAATTATAAATTAGTTTGGTAGGTGTTTAGTCAAGTTTGATTGTTGAGTTTGAGGTACCATTTTGGCATATTGGTTGAATGGTTAGTTTCTATGATGTTCTAGCTTGTATATGTATATATTAAGTGCCATTTGAATGCATGAAAATAGGCACATTTGGTTTGAGCAAGTGGCTAGTTTGGGTGAGAAAAATGGCTTTAAAAAGGCCTATGTTTTGTCCACGCGGCCAAAGACATGGGCGTGTGTCTCAGTCATGTGTGACACATGGCCAGGCAACACGACCGTGTGTCTCCTGTAGCTTATTAAGGGTTGCAAGTCAAACAATTAAAATGCCTAGTACACGGCCTGGCGCACGGGCGTGTGAGGCCATTTCGAAGGGTACACGGACTGGTACACGGGCGTGTAGCTTGGCTGTGTGGCCTAAGTCAGTTAGTTACACAAGCACGAACACAGGCTGGGACACTACTGTGTGTCCCTACTTCGAATGTCCACATGGCCTGAGACACAGGCGTATCTCTCAGTTGTGTGAGTCACACAGCCTGGCCACACGACCATATGGACCCTACAGTTGGAAATTTTTTCACCTTTTTTTGAAAAATCCATATGTTTCTGATTTAGTCCCGATTCATTTCTAATGTCTTTCTAGGGCCTCGAGGGCTCATAAAAGGGACTATGATTATGACAAATAAATGTTCGTTGTATGATGTTATCTTCTGATAATGCTCAATAGCCCTAACCTAGTGACGGATATGGGCTAGGGGTAGGGCTAGGGGTGTTACAGATACACTGTAAACAATAAGGATAATTACGTAAGTTGAATACAAAACAAATCTTTACGCCACCCATCTAAAATAGCCATGCATGATATAAAAATAAACAAGTGGCTACTCGTAAGTGCAGTTCTGGCGTAGTCCCCTTCAATTGAATCTTATTTTACTATCTAAAGCCTGAGAAGGGAAAGTAACAGAGTAAGCTTATTTAAACTTAGTGAGTTCCAAAATAGACACAAATGATTTATGAGAATACTGATAATTCACAAGCATTAATACTCGCAAGAAAGAAACACAAACATTTTCGTGAGGCTCTACCCTATAGACATAATACACCAATTTAAACATAACTCATATAGTACATTGGTGGTCATTATCCACCGACTTAAAATTACCTTCCACAATCATGCATTTTCATAAATAACCCATCCTCGTGCTAACCTCGAACCATATTTCAAGAATGAGAATCATATATCAGTGTCATTCATATTCATATTCCACCCATAATTCTTCATAAAACCATTGTTTATTTAAACTGTGTTTTTGTGATCTGCAAGTCTGATTTGCAATATAACTACCCTACCGTAAGCATTAAAAACAAATCTCCTCGCCACACTTACACATATCACAAATTATCTAATACTGGGCTAGTGTAACAAGGAGGGTGTTTTTACATCAACAATGGCTATCCTCACACATACAACACTGGTTTGTTACACATGCATCTAGATACAACACAATGACTCATTTACAGTTGGAACTCATCAGCAAGCTTCAAACTAAAATCTACGCTCCTGGTCATTTTTCTCGATTGCTTAGACCTTCACTAGCTTCTTGAGAAGTAAGCTAGTACTTAGAATGGCCATTTTGACTTGCTATTAGAACCTCGTTTGTCTTTTCTAATGAAGATACTTTAAAATTTTCCAGTGACTTAGAAAAAACGTAGAGGAAAACAAAGGTGAAACATGTTGGCTATCAGTGTCCTTATATAGCATAGACAACAGGGACAAAACTTAGTGGGAGGGTTAGGAAACACCATTATAGTTCTTGAAACCCGAGAATAGACTTGCCTAAAATTTTGAAACCCAATCATCTACCAAACGTAACTACTACAACTAACCAGCTTAGTGAGTAGTAAGATGTTTGCACACTAAAACAAGTCAATTAAACAAATCATTCAGCTACCTAAACACATCAAGTTTTCATACACAATACTCTATTTCAATCCCAACTATGTCTCAACTAAACTATAACGACACTCACCGAGTCACCGTTTTCACACTAAACCAAGAAAACACAAGTCTATCAATCTGTGAACTAACAAGTCACCCCAAAGTATCTGGGGCTGGCAGATTGTCTCCTTAAAGAGTCTACCAAATGGCGAATTCCAAATAGGCATTCTGCAAATAGGCGTACTATTGAATCCAATAAATACGCCACCTAGATACTTAAAGGATAATTCAACAATCTTATTCGTTTTCTACCTTGGCTTACTCAACTATACGTGAAACAACATATCGATACGGTCTACGATGAGTGGCCTATTACACAACAACTACTGATAGAAATGTTTTCTGCTTCTGTGGTGGACAATGCAACACTATTTTAATTCTTTGAAAACCATGATACAAGCATGTTGCCTAGGAATTGACTAGTACTTGAGGTTCTTTTCCTAGATAACTTGTAACCTTCAAAATCTTTATCTGAGAATGTATGCAAGCTAAATGATTAGTCTCTAGGATACTAAAGACCTAAATTAGGAATGTCTCTAAGGTATCAAAGATTATCTTAAGGGCTTGTAAATTTAATTTTTAGGACATGATTAATATCTAGCACACAAGTAAACACTAAACATAATATCATGTCTACTTGCGGTCAGATAAAGCAAAGAGCCAATCATGGACCTATATAACTTTAAATCTTTGTCAAGCTTCGTAGAAGGACTCATTAGTGTAGCTTGTGGTTTGAGAGTGTTCATCCCAAACTTCTTGAGCATTTCATTTTTGTAATTAGCTTGATTGATGAAGATATCATCCTTCCTTTGCCTAATTTGGAGTCCTAAAAAGAAATTTAGTTCTTTCAAATTCACCTTGCATTATGTAACACCTTGAATTTGGGCCTAGAGGTATTAGGCCTTGAGCAAGGGATCAATTAGGAGACTGCATATAACTATTTTATTGTGATATGAAATGGCATAAATGGATGGTTACTTTAGTGGCTATGTGAATCAGGAGTGTTTGGGGGTCTCTGAGAAGCCCTGGGTTCAAACCTAGGCTTTAGCAAAATTTTTAGCTTAAGTGAATAAAAACCCTTGGTTCTGGATGGTAGGCTTTTAAGTTAAATTCGTTAAAAAATGACACAAGATGAGCTTGTAATCCAGTGGCAGTGGGGTGATTAAGGATGCAAGGGAGCTTGAGTTTGAGTCTCATGATGCGTAAAGGAGTATTTATTTTACTTCCTTGTTGCATGAGAAATGGAGTTTGACTAGAACTTTGCAAGTTGGAATTTGAATAAGTCATGGAGTAATTCAAGGAGGAAAAAGGGGGATTTGGATATGTGGTTGGTGAGTTGTTGATGAGAGATATTTGGAGGAAGTTAAGGGAATTTGAATTAGGAGAAATTTGTACCGAATGGGGACTTTAAGCACATGTGATGTTGGCTTTGAGTGGTTGTGGGGGTGGTGTCAATTCTCTTTTTCCTATTTCGGGTTTTTGGCATTTCTTTTAGGAGCCGTGTTCAGTAAGGGTCATTTGGTGTCTCTCAATTTTTCTTTTTCTGTCGTTTCAAACTTTTTCTTCATCTTTGTTTATGGTTTTACTTTGATCAAGCTCTGTTCATTCTTAACTTTGGGGTAGCCGAATTTCTTTGGGAACCATTTAGGCATTTTGCATTTGGATTCTTCAAGTACCATTGGCCGATTACACCTCCCTTTCTCTTCTTCTCTCTTAAGCTGAATACCCCCTCCTCTCCCTCTATCAACCTTGATCGAATACTCTTTAGCCTTTTTCTTAATTATTGTCAGCTGCCCTACCATTGTTGTTACTGTAGTTGACTTCCATACTTCTCTCTCTCCCTTCTTTTCTTTTTAGTATCGATTTTAGTTTTGGTTTTGGCCATATCTAGCATTGATCTTCTCCTTGTGTTTTGTCTCCAGTTTTGCAAAAGTTCTCTGACAACTGGTAAGTACACTTGTCAGCTCCTTGTTCTCTCTGAACGGTTTTTAAGAAGCCTTCTCTTGCACTGACAAAAACCGAATAACCTTTCTCTACTTATTGTCGATTCTAGTCCTTCTTTGACATGTGTTCTTTTGGTTATAGGTTTTCTCGAGCAGTGTAGGGGACGTGTAAGAGCTATTGGACTTTTGAACCTTTCTTTTATCACTCGATCAAAGGTAACTGTGACAGCCCTAATTTGACCCTGGTTGGGAAGTGGTTTCGGGACCACAAAACCGAATTATGAAAGTAATTTAATGCTATATTATATGTTTATTATTAGTGAGAGTGCATGTGTGAAAATTTCTTGTTTTAATTTTATAAAGTAAATATGGAATCATGGAAAAGGACTTGTGTGATAAAAGTTTAAAATGTGCTAGGAAGAACAGGGATGACCGAAAAATGCATAAGCTAAAAATAGAAGGTTTTGCATGTCAAATTGCCCAAAATTAAAGTGAGTGGCTGACCATGCTTTTGTTTGTAAGAAATACATGTATTTTATGTTATAACATAATAGTTAATGGTTGTATAATAATATAATATAATATATTAAGTTAAATGGGAGATAAAAACAATGTTTTCTTGGTCATTTTCTTCCTTATTGTCGAAACCATAGAAAGAAAAGTGAAGGGAGGAAGCCATAGCTTTCGGCTTGGTCTTTGAATGAATTCAAGGTATGTTGTTTGGATTTTTCTTTAAAACTATGAAAATTGAGGTGTTAAATAGGTCCTTAGCATAGCCCATGTATTGAATTTTTTTTTAAAACCTTGTTTAGATGGGCATTCGGTCATAGTTTTGAATGGAGAATTTCGATTGAAATTTTGATAATTAGATGGGAAGTGGTTGAACATAAGATTGAGCTTGAAAAACTTGGCTTATGTTAAGTGTTACATTCGGTTTTGAGAAATGGATGAAGCTTTATGTTCTAAGTTAAAATTTGTAAAAATGGGAATGTGATGAGCTTTCGGTGGTTGAATTGATTAGAAGAAATGGTTGTGGTTTTTATGTTTTAGAAGTAATGTTGGATGATTTAAGATTGAGCTAGTTAAATATAGAAGTAGGTAGATAAATTGCTAGAGAGAATCGGCTGGCATACTTGTCTTTTTTATGAAATTGCCGAATGGGGATTAAGAAGATATGTGAGTGAATGTTAATGTATTAAATTGCTGAATTGAGCTTGATGGAACTTTATAATTGTGGCTAAATTAAATTATGGCAATTGGTTAGTTGATGTTATGCTAGGTTAGTATATACTTGATAGCATTTAAATGTGTGATAGCCGAAATTGAAATTAGCTAACTAATTGACCAATTGATGAGTATTGAAAAGTTGGAAAATGAGAGTTACTGAAATTCTATTTAGGTGTTGCGTGTATGATGCTTGTGTTTTAATTTAATTATAAATGTGTTTGGGATAATGAGTAACATTCAATTAAACATTATTATAAATGACTCATTGTTAGGTGCTGAATTTGAGCTTGTATATAGGGGGCATAATCGATGTCTACATTGAATTAATAAATAGATGTGAGTACCATTTGATAAGCTTTATGAGTATAGAGATCATAGTTTTGTATTGGGTGGAAAGAAAAATAGCAATTGGTTATGAGGTTATAAACATAATCTTCAATGTTAAATGTTTTGAGTTCCAAATTAATATGTGTATAATTTTGGATGATATTCGATTGTAGCACCTTTCCTAACAAGAGATGGAATGGGAAAAAAAATTGGTTTAGGCCATTGCCGAATGCACCCTAGCTCTTAAAAACATAGTAGCTAAAATACAATTGAGATGTAACAAAATTGAATTGCTTTATTTCAATCAAATGTATGTGTGATGTTATTCGATAATGGAAGTGCTTTATGAAATGTGCTTGAAAGTTATAAGAAATTAAGGTTATGATGAGTTCATGAAATGATTGAATTAGTTCATTTGGTTCAATTCTAGCTCAAGATCATAGGGAGCAAAATTCGGCCAAGGGGAAAGCAAAGGTGATTGAGTAGCCGATCAGAGTTGTTCATCCAATACAATGTAAGTCTATAAGTGAATTGAATTAGATTTGCAATAAGATACAAATGTTTTGAACGTAAAATGGAATGAAAATTGTGGTATGTATATGCATACGGAAAAATAGGGTATGAGATGCTATGGATTTATAAAAGTCATGTTAATATCTCATTGATGAGTGAAGTAAGGTTCGGTATAATTTGGTAGTGGTAGCACTAGGAGTATGTATGTGTACGAGCTTAAATGGCACTATGTGTGCGTACATTCATGAGTTCAAATGGCACTATGTGTGCGTATATTGATAAGCTTGAATGGCACTATGTGTGCGTACATTCATGAGCTTCAAATGGCACTATGTGTGCATATGCTTTCGAGCTTGAATGGCACTATGTGTGCGTACATTCACTAGATGGATATAACATCATATGCGTGGGAATGATAGAAAGATTTAACCAATTGGGTGAATAAAGTATATGAAGAATAATGGCTCATTATGTGTAAAATGGATAGGTAAGTTGATGATTATGGTTTGTGGAATGTAACTTGTAGTTAAATTGGATGCATTCGAATACAATTACCTAATTGCATTAGTTCGTATGTGTGAAGAATTTGACTCTATGCTTATGGTTATTTAAGGTAAAGATTCTATTGGATATGTGATAAAGATGACTATAGAGAAATAGTTAATTGGATAGAGGATTGTATAAATCATGATTTTGCCGAAAGGACCTCATGAAAGTGGTTGCCATTTGAATTGAGAATTTCGTTTTGAGTTTGAAATGAGATGTATTGGGCTATGTGATTTATGGAGCTAGTTGGTTCCCAAAATGAAGTAATAGACACAACATTGACCCTTATTATTTATTATTTATAGTAGTTAAATTATTTTTGTCAAATGGCTTATGTCTTAATGAATTAACAACTCATTATGTGTGTTCATTTTCCTTTGTGGATAGATTAAAGATCAGTTGGAAGCTCGGGGCCATTTCCTTTTGAAGTCATCGCACCTATCAACTATAGATTGGTATTTTAGTAAAAGTTTAATATCAAACATTATGGCATGTAATAGCTATAGTATGTGATATGACTAGACAAGTTGAACCCTTTTTGTTTATAAGGCCATACGAATATGGCTCAAAATTTCTAAGTTGTGATATGAATAGGATAACTATGTTTACGAACTTTGTTATTTGCTTATCAAACTAAATGAAATGTTACTTGGTCTTACTTGATCACAATTTGAATGTTAGTAAAATTGTTCGTAGGACGTAGAGATACGAATCTTTTAATCCATGCAATGACATGTTCACTTAGTGAATGGTTATGGAAATGTGGGAAGCAAATTTAGTTAAATCATATATGCATATTGCTTACATGATCGGATCACTATGAAACATTGGTGTGCCTTTTAATCTTGACTTATGATCTCATGGTTACAATACGGATGTGGTTAGGATAGGAATCAAACAAGTTGTATGTGTATATATATTGTTAGCCATGTGCATTCGGTTATCATAGTGGAATTACCATATGAACAGTGTTTCTTTAAATTAAAATTTTACAAGGCATGTTTAGTAGTTATTAAAATGATGTGCTTTTTAAATCTTAAACCTTTGGATTGTATTGACTAGGATTCGAGTGGGTTCGGTAAAACCTTGTAACCCCACTGGCGACGATCTCGGGTTAGGGGTGTAACAGTAACCCTAAAGTGTAGGCCGAATGCTTTATGTTCTACTTTTGGGTTCAGTGTTTTTTTGAGGCTAACTTATGTTGGTTTAAACCGTTCATATAACCAATCTCATTTAACAAAATTTGCTGGGAACGCAGATACTCAACAAAGGGTGTGTGATCAGCCTTAGTCAGTGGCTTAAGGGGGCAAAGCCACTTTCGTTGATCAAGATGAGTATAGTGAATATTGGGAAATTAATATAAGAGAAGATGTTGATCTTTTCGATCAAATGGTTAATGGAAAATATTGATTCAATGTAGGTTTTGAGAGCTTTTGGATTTCTCACGTTCTCGAACACATGTGTATACTCACACTATTCTAACCGTAGAGCGGTAAAAGCCGAAAAGCTAAAAAGTTTAGCGATTGATGCCACACGGGCGTGCGATCGTGCATGTGGTGAATCGAGCCCACGAAACATGGGTATATGACTGTAAAGGCCACCATGAGTGATCTCATGGGTTTAGGCCGTTTTGGGCCACGTTGGGCCGAAATGGACCGTGTGGGCCTAATGGGCTCATAGGCCCCACACGTGTAAATCTCACGAATATGTGGGAATGGTGGACTCGACTGTGTCACACACATGGCTAGGGTCATTTCTGGGCTTAGTGGGCCACATGGGCATGTGGGCCCATATGGGCTGCTAATGGGCCTGGGGCCCATTCACACCGTTACGTTTGTTGAAGTTTCATAAGTCGCTCGAGACGACTGTAGACCTTCTGATGGGTCAGTAAGTGTGTTTGGACCCATTCTGATGAAAATGATCGTTTTGCCCCTATAGGGTAAAAATGATTGTTATGCCCCTTGAGGTAACATGACTGATTTGCCTATGATATGTATGTATGATTGTGATTGACTATGACATGTTGCATACACGTATGATATTATGACATGACATTCTGCATGGGGACAGGTTATTATGGACGGAGGAAGTGTTATGGCTTTCAGCCATCCTGATTATGGCTTTTAGCCATCCTGCTTATGGCTTTTAGCCATCTTGTCTATGGCTTTTAGCCATCCTATTTATGGCTTGTAGCCATCCTGTTTACTGGTAGCTTTGCTGCGATATTTATTACTGCCGCAACCGGTGTTAATCTTGGTGTGTTTGGCTGGGTGGGTTGATTTTATCCCCACATGGTGTGACTGGCAGGACGGAGTGGTGTGTTGGCTGGATTGGGGTGGGATTTCTATTGCATTTCTATTCTGATTCTGCTACTGTATTAGGCTAAGGCCTATCTGAAACTGTTTACTATATTAGGCTAAGGCCCTCCTGATACTGTTGCTGCATACTGTTCTATAAGGGATTACACATTGAGTTTTTGTAAACTCACCCTTCTGTTTAACTGTACAGGTGATCCCCAGCATTAGGCAGATTTCTGCTACGAGGAGCTCAATGGTGGCCACACATCCGTGCTGGTTTTCTATTAGTTTTAGATATGATAATTATTTCATTTGGGTTTTTGATATGTAATAAGGCCTCTTTTGGATTTTATCTTTAATTTGGTGTTATTACTCTGTTTTTATAAACTTGTAGATGTAGGAAAAAGATGAGTTTTTCAAAAGACAATTGTTTTCAAAGACACCACGTTTACGCAATTGTTTTCAAAAGATAAGCTTCCACTATAAACGAGTTTTTAAATTGATAACGTTTAAAAAGGTACTTTTGACAATAACGCAAGATTTTTAATTGTTCTTTTAGATCACACAAAGAGGCTAAATAAAGATTTGGCTTTTCAACCAACATCGCGTTTTAAATAACTCTTCAATGATGTGCGTTTTGAAAGTGAACAACCCGTTTTGAAATCATTGTTTGAGTAAATAATTTTGAGGTTTCCAACGTCATCGAGGTTTTTCGTTTCACACTCCAATGTGACACCACCAGATTCAGCCATAACGTCTAGTCCGAGTTTTGGTGTGATACACATTAGCTTAGAAAATTCTTGACAAAAAAGATCATTAGTAGCTTTAAAAATAATATCATCAACATATATTTGAACTACTAACAAATACTTATCTTTTCTTTTCATAAAAAGTGTTGTGGCAACCTTTCATTTACAAAAACCATTTTTAATAAGAAAATTTGATTGTATTTGATACCAAGCTCTAGGAGCTTGCCTCAAACCATATAAAGCTTTTGATAATTATAAAACATGGTTTGGAAATTTTGGATCATCAAAACTAGGTAGTTGTTCAACATACACTTCTTTATAACACCAAATTTTTGCATCTATTTGATATAATTTAAAATTATTAAAACATGCAAAAGCTAAGAGCATTCTAATGGCTTCCATTCTAGCTACAGGAGCATAAGTTTCATCATAGTCTATCTGTAACGCCCTGATTTTCGGGATTTTTCAGGTTTTGTGAATTTTAGTGAAATTTTAAAATTTTGGTGTTTTGAAGGTTGAAAATGTATGTATATGTGTTAGTGGGCCTTTAGAAGGCCCAACCCTACGTTAAAACCCAGTAAAATATTAAGTTGGATTTTCAAGTGAAAGGGGACCTGGTTAAGTGGACCTTTAAGAAAAACCGTGTAAAATATGTCACAAAGGGAGCCTTGGTAGAGTGGCAAGGTGGCGCCACTAAGCTCCTAAAAAAGTGGCGCCTAAGTGGGTATTCAAGGACAAGGGTTCGAGTTACAAGGTAAGCGTAGTGTTCTTTTTAATTTTTAAGCATGTGCCTAACTTAAGTGAATTTCGGCAAGGGCTTTTAGGGACTTGGGCCGATTGCTTTAGGGAGATTATTAGGGTTTTGTCTTTTTCTATTTTCTGTCATGAGAGTTAGGGTTAGCCACCTTAGGTGTTATTATTCCATTTTCAGTCAAAAGCCGAAATTTGCCTCCCTAAGAGCATCTAGCCGATTTCTTCATCTTCTTCTCCTCTACCATTGTTTTTCCTCTTTTCTTTTTACCTTGTTGATCTTCTCCTTAGCCGAACACCCTATCATACTTAGCTTTGCAATTTCCTTCGATTCTATCCCTTCAAAAATAGCCATAGCCGATTGCTCAAAGTGCCAGAAATCCCGAAAACTGCATCCTTTTTGCCGATTTCTTGTAAGCCGAATTACCCCTATTCCTTTCACCTGTTGTGGCCGATTACTACATTCCCTTGAGCCATATCATTATCGACACCATCACCCAAACTCATAGCCCAAATCGCCATCTTCTTCTCTAGTTGAAAAGCCGAAATCACCATTAGTGTAGGGAGATAGCTGAAAATTTCAGATCTCAGAGTTAAGGGTTCTACTAACGTTTAAGGGTCAGATTTACATTAGATCTGTGTAGGAATCGAAGAGAAGCCATTGGTAAGCGCTTAATACCTCAGATCTGTTCAATATTTCATGTTTTGGAAAAGCCGAAAGTCCCTAAAGTTAGGGAGAATGTCGATTTGGACTTTTAGTAATTCAAAGTGGTATTTTTCTTTGTTCTTTTGAGTGATAGTTAGCAAAAAAAGTGATCAAGCAAGGAGTTGAAGGCATCGGTATCATCAGATCTAGATTTTGTGCACCTAGGTCGTCAGAGGTAAGTTTTCATGGCCATTAAGAGGTATGGCCGAATGTGGTAAGGGATTGTGGCTTTGGTTTTTCGTAGATCTATTGATTAATTGATTAGATATTGGGTTGTAGGAACTATCGCATAGGAGATCTCGTCGGTGAAACTGCAAAACAGGTGTGTGATTCTGAACCCCTTCATTGTGCATGTTGGCAAATACCGAAAAGCTGAAATGTCGAAGATCTGGCATTTCGAGGGCTTGTGAGAGTGTGAACGCTCACAAGCTGGTAGGGAAACATTGGATATGAAATCGGTACTGAAGGGAGAGCTAACCACGAAATTTTGGGTGTTACAGTAAGTTGGGGCCTCGGTGGGCCGAATATGGGCCCAATGGGCCCTTTGGCCCATTTGGGTAAAAATGGGTTTAAGGGTAATAATATGAACTGTAGGCGTAAAAACAGTTAAAACAAGGTAACTGAATATGAAATTTGGACTAAACGGGCCTAATGGGCTAATCGACGTAATAGGGCCCATTAGGGGTTTTAAGGCTTAAAAGCTAAAACTATTAAACTGTGTTAACCGAATTTCTGTAACGACTATGGGATTAGTAGAGACTCTAATAAGCATAAAAACTGTAATATGAGAGCAAAATTACTGAAATACCCTTAGGGTGAGAAATTACTGTTTTGCCCCTAGGTAGAAAATTACCGTTATACCCCTAGGGCTAAAACCGACTGAACTGTTTGACATGACTATTACTGTTACTGCATATCATGATGTATATATGTCTGATGCATGGGATTGGGTTTGATATTGGAGGAAGTGTGAGTGACACTGCCACGTTACTGAAAGGGGCTATGCCTCGTACTGTTTCTAAAAGGGGCCTTGCCTCATATACTGTTTATCTGAGCAGCCATGCTGCGACTGTGGTGTGTGGGCTGGGTGGGTCGAGTTATTCCCCACATGGTGTGTTGGCTGGTGCGGGTGGTGTGTAGCGGTTGGTGGGTTGAGTAGTCTCCCCAATTGGGTTGCATTCATACTGTTATACTGTACTGTACTGTTATGGGCCTATGGGCCAAACTATTATCTGAATAGGGCTTCGACCCAGTATCTGTTATAAGGCCTCGGCCCAGTATCTGTAATCTGAATACGACTTTGCCCGGTATCTGACTGAGACTGGTTAGGACTCAAGCCCAGTGGGCTCGAGCTGATGTGGGCTTTGGATGGGTTCTGCACACATTGAGTTTTCCCAAACTCACCCTTCTCTTTCCATCCTTGCAGGTGAGCCCTAGATCGCGACTTGGTTGCTAGGAGGGATTTAGAGTGGCCGCGAAGACTGAACTCGTATTTTAAGTGGTTTTATTAATTTAATTACTTTTACTTTGTTATGGGTTGTAATAAGGCCACTATATCTGTTTTTATTTGGGACTTTCAACTATTTTATTTCATCCACAATTACACATTGTTTTCGAAAATTAAACAAATGTTTTCTTAACCAACCTGATATTACCAGAGACTAAGTAAGATAATAAGGTTAAAGTTAATCGCTTAACCAATGAATTAGAGATTAAGTTGAATTGTTATTAAAACGGGAATTTCCAAAAGAGTCAAGCACTGCTTTTCAAAACTCACCATCGGACTTAGTAAATAGGGCGGCGTAGGATAGTCTAGGTGATGTAGCATACCGGACATGGCCATAACGTCTGGGCCGGGTTCGGGGTGTTACACTATCCCTTCCTTTTAAGTGTAACCTTGAGCACCAAGCCTAGCCTTGTTCCTCACTATGTTACCGCAGAAAAGATAGCTTTGTAAGGAGGAGATAAGCAACTAAGATGACAAAATCGCATAGTCATATAGGCAACAAACTATTAGTCCAGCAAGACAGAATGATCTTCACGAATAAGAAAGAGCTCCAAGTAAGCAATGAAGTGAGGGTGGATGACTAGAAGAAATCCCTTTTCTACGAATAAGGTGGAGTAAGGATGGGATCGCAAAGTGGCAAGGCTTATTGAGAGTCAGCATAACATGAACACGTCAATGAGTCCTTAGGGACTATAGCATGGAAAGAGGAGAGACTGCTAAGGACTAGTCTGACTTGAGAAATCCGCCATCATAGGTATGATTTAAAGATCCTTGGCCAGAAAGACAGTAAAGTTATCATTGAGGTCTTTGAACACCTTGTGTATGGGGTGTATGAAAGAGAGGAAAGAGAAGAGGTAAGAATAGGTTTAACTGATATGGCAAAGTACTTGGGATATGGTTGAGTAGATCCATATAACGTGGTGGATTGGGTGGAGTTCGTCACTCTAATAGTAGTGAGTAAAATTTATGCTTTATTTATTTTACTTACCTTTGTCTAATAGGGTTATTTATGGTCAAAATAGGAACCTACTAGGTTCATTTGAACTTACATAGTTGATTGATGTTCATAGGACTTGCAAAGATAAGGAATTTGGGGAGGGAACAAGCCAGATGGGGTGGAAATAAAAGGTCGTTGATGGATCAAGTCATGCACAAAAGAAGAGGGTACCATTGAAGGCTTCACCTCAAGATCGAAATAACAAAGCCAGATAGCCTCCCTAGAATTTGGATTTTAGGATAGATAATTCTTAGCTAGATTTTAACAGTTATATTTTAAACAAACAGACTTCTTAGAAATAGAAACAATTTAAAGGATGAAACATTCAGTGGCTTATGACCTTAGATGTAACGATTAATATTTTTACTTTAATTATTAGATAACTTCCATTTTAGAGTGTTTTATAACTGTTCAGTTAGCCAAATTAAGTATAGGTGAACCCAATCCATTGGTGACGCTTCATACCTGGATTCGGCAGACAGGTTAGGCATGGGGTGTTACAAAATTGATATGGTCATGTGTTGATAAAATGTTGTCATACTCAATGAATTTGTGAATAACTTGTATTGATTGAAATGTTACGTATACTATGCATTCTTATATAATGCATTGTATGGAGTGTAAAAAATTGCGGGTTAGGTGAAGATAGGAAATTTTGGTGTAATGGAGGAAAGGGCAGACTGAAATGGGGATTTAAGGGAGTTTGGGTGGCATTATGGAATGTTATCCACTGGTTTGCTAGAGCGACACTGTGACAACAGTCTATTGACCCTATAAAGCGACACTGTGATGATGGTTATCGGCTGGTCCTTCAAGGTGACACTATGTAAATAGTTTATAGGTCCTTCAGGGCAACACCTCAAAAGAGTTTAACAATTCTTCAAAATTGGAAGTCCGCTAGGATAGTAAACATGATATCATAATGTGTAAAATCGTAGCTACGCTATGGCAATATATGAAGTCTGCCAGGACATTAAACATGACATCATAATGTGTAAGACCATAGTTGGGCTATGGCAACATATGAAGTCCGCCAAGACAATAAACATGGCATCATAATGTGTAAGACCATACCAGGGCTATGGCCTTATAGTCTTCTAGGACAGCGAACTAGGATGCCTACCAAGGCACGAAAGGAGAAGTCACTGTATGACTCGCTCGATGAGTAGTATGAGAAAATGGTTGTGGTGCGCCTGAGAGCATGAGCAAATTGGATAATAAAGGGTCCAACAAAATGCAATAGTGAGTGAATCTAAAAGAAACATCTTAATGTAGGTATGTATGAGAGGAAGGAGGAATACCTTTAACATATTGGCAAATATAGTATCCACCTTTAAGAGTTCACTTGAGTTGATGTTGATGCAACATTAGCTAAGTAAGTATAGAATGTATTATCATAGTTGAAATCCTAAACGGTGATCGATAAAGAGGTAGCTAGAAAAGTGGGTAGTCCGCGAAAGGACCACATAGAAAAAAGTCCACCCAAAGCTGACTGATCAATACATACCACCACGGATTTTCAAAAAAAGAAGGTGATCATTAGGACTTTCAAGCACGAGGTAGTTCACATGGGACTAATAGAGCTAAAAGTTCACCAAGGACAATAGAAGGATTAGATTGTCCACAAGGGAGACTATCGAATTTTGGGAGCATCTTGGTAGAATGGACTAAAATGGAAAAGTCCTATGGGACTATCCGGCAGGTATACGTTCACTAAGAAAGAATGGTACCTACTCGCCATTCATGTTCCATATCTAAGCCCACCAATAAGGACCTTAATAATTGGGTCTTCCTTTAAGGAAGGATTCATGCATAGCATACGAAATAAACCAACAGATATATATTAAGTTTAGTGAGGAATGAGGGGATCAAGGTAAGAATCCAACAGTTATGGTGAGTTTTTTTGGTAGTCTGTCAACAGCGGACGTCAATGTGGAAATTCCCATGTATGGTTACTCTATGATGAGTCAATTCAAGAAAGCAAACGTGGGAGTATGAACTGAAGCTAGATGGGGTCAAGCCCCTAGAAGAAGGGTTGTTTGAGAAGTACTATTACGACTACGCTTATTGACAACGCGATCGATTGTTAGTTTAAAACATTAAAAAGTATCAGCAATGCCATATCAAGTCTATAAAAATCTTCTAAGTCATTCATGGAGTTTTATCTTTGTGCATTACTTCTTATTTATCTATCAAGTTATCATATGGACTTACTCTTGTATTACTTTGAATGCAGAATCAAGGGAATGATTCATTGATCATAAATGGACCAAGCCAGACACTACGAAGTTGTATGAGCGACACCATAATTTTATCATGTGTATAGAGGGGCATTCTTAGAGGCCACGCCTCAAGGATTAAATTTGATGTATTTGTATTAAAGTCTTAAATTCAAATTTTAAAATAACTATAAAGTTTAATAAGGTAGAAGATTTGAAAGAATTTAATGCTTATATGATATAAGTTATAGTAAAAGCTAAATTTTGTAATCTAATGGTGTCCTGCAATTGAGTATGATCGAAAAATAGTAATGTATGTGCAATTTGATATCATCTAAGTGCATAAATAAGTCAGGTTAGAAATTTTGGTAAGTTATTTGGGTTGATTGTGGCATTTGATACTTAGACCATTGATCAGGTCGAGTATAGGGTGTTACATATCCATTATAGATAAGCTTATGATATCTAAATATTACAACACTCTTATTAAAAGCCATGGTCAAGCTGTCTTTAAATAAAAATGCAACAAAAATTAAGTTTCTTTTGAAACTTGGTACATAGAAAACATCTTTCAAAATAATCTTCCTAAAATTATCAAAATAAAGATGTACATCTCCCACTACTTCAGCTGCCACACTTATCCCATTTCTGGTTCGCAATGATAGACTCTTATCTCAACATCTTTCATTTCCTCAAACTTTGTAAAAAAATGCACACATGATTAGTAGCTCGAGAACCAATAACCTAATGGTCTATTGAATCTTCCATTAAGCAAGCTTCTTTTGTAAAAAGTTCTATATCTTTGCCTTAGTGGCTAGGTAATCCTTCCACTCTTTGCAATTTTCCTTGAAGTTTCCTTTCTTGTTGCATAAGAAACATTTAGACATGGATAAGTCTTTTGGCTTCTTAGTTGTCTTACTTTCCACTTGAACTGGCCTAGAGAGCTTAGCCTTGTTTCTTTTAGCGTTTTTTCTCTTCCCTTTAGAGGAAGAACCAACAACTAAGTTTACTTCTACTTTTCAGACCAGTTGAACACCATTCAACATCAACTCATTGGATTGTAACTCATTCATGAATTTTGTAAGCATCACATTATTGTTGCTAAGGTTATTTATGACTTTCTTGTTCGAAAAAAATTTTCTTGCACAATGGGAAAATAAAATTTTCAAAACCAAGCTAGTTTGTGATATTTATAGTAATAAACTTTTCCCAAAATCACACCTTTGTTTTAAGATAGATAGATCCATGTTGTTTTCGACTTTCAACTAAATGGGCTTTCCGCTATTCTTGTACCAGAAACTGCTTTGAGTGTGGGCTCAGACACTTTCAAATTAAACAAAGAACCATAAATTATTTACTTTACTTTTAGTGCGAAAGTAAAATTTTCTCTCAAACAGAAATCGATAGAATTGTTATTCTCGAAAAGTAAAATTTATACTTAGAAATAAATTTGCACTATTTTTGGGTAGAATAACAATATTTTAAAGTTGTGTATAACTTATTGTATTTTTCTCTCTACCAGTGTCATTTATTTATAGGGAGAGGAAGTGAAACCCTAGTTGAATTAGGAGAATTCATTTAATGCCTATTTAATAGAAAATTAGTACCCTAGTTGAATTAGAAGAGAAAGGGGCTAATAGGGTGTGCTTCCCTTCATATGTATTATGATAGAGATTCGGGCCTCTCCTATATTGTGTCTAATTTTACGTGCTTCTCAGACTTTTAATCCATCACTTTATAATTTAATCCAACACAATACATGTTTTCCTATTCCTCAAAATTGAAATTATTTATTAAATTAATTTTAATTATAGGATGGCTTTTCAGAGTTAAAGGAGTTGAAAGTTCAGTTGCAAAAGTTAAAAGATAAAGGGTTCGCGAGGCCTAGTTATTCTCTATGGGGAGCTGTGGTACTTTTTGTGAAAAAGAAAAATGGTTCGATGAGATTGTGTATAGACTATCGATAGCTCAATAAGGTAACCGTAAAGAACAAGGATCCCTTGCCTAGAATCGATAATTTTTTTGACCAATTAAAGGGAGCCACCATGTTTTCAAAGATAGACCTGAGGTCCGGTTACTACCAGTTAAGAGTGAAGGAGCAAGATGTACCGAAGACTGCATTTCGGATGAGGTATGGTCATTATGAGTTCCTAGTCATGCCCTTTGGCTGAACGAATGCTCCTGTAGTATTTATGGATTTAATGAACCGCATCTTTCAACCATATTAGGAGAAATTTGTTGTAGTTTTTATTGATGACATATTGATTTACTCTCGTGATGAGATTGAGCATGAGGTGCACTTGAGAATTGTTTTTCAAACTTTGAGAGATAAACAGTTATATGCCAAGCTTAGTAAAACTGATTTTGGCTTAAAGAAGTCTGATTTTTGGGCCACATTATTTCAGGTGATGGCATTAGAGCTGACCCGGGAAAGATTTCAGCCATTGTTGAATGGAAACGACCGAAGAACATATCAGACGTTGTAACACCCCTTACCCATACCCGACGCCGGAATAGGGTACAAGGTATTACCTAACTAAAAATCATGAGAATGTGTTTCAATTAAAACTTTTCCAAACATTGTCCTACAAGCCTTCTTATGGGCTTACGAGGCCTTAATCATGGTTCGGAACAATCTCGAGACCATTTCGTACACTTAAGAAAATTTTTTCAAAAACTAGCAAAAACAGGGCACACGCCCCGTGTGAGAGGGCAACATGCCTGTGTGACCCTTAAACATGGCCGTGCTAATGGCCCATGTACCCTACATGGCCTAAGCACACCAGGGACACATTCTTGCCTTTTGCCCGTATGGATTTAATTTCTAACATCAACCTACAGGGGTTTTCACACGGCCTGGCACACGCCTGTGTGCCAAGCCCGTGTCCCTTATGTGGCCTTGACACACCCATGTCGTGGCCCATGTGTAAAAACTTGAGCATTCTGTTTCTTCCGCATGACCAGATTATATGCCCGTGTGCTTAGTAGTGCCCTTCACACGGTTGAGACACACGGCCGTGTCTCAGCCCATGTGTTTACTACTGGGCATTTAATTCATCTCATGCAAGGTGCAGGGGACACACGGTCGAGCCACACGCCCGTGTATAGCCTGTATGTCTCACACAGCCTAGACACACCCCTGTATGTCTGACCGTGTGGGCAGTATAGGGCTATCTACCAAGCACTTAGCCACCCTCGAACAACCACAAGTGTAACCCAACCTTTATATGACAAAACATAGCACTAATAATCATCTAATGCCCCTAAATAGGTACTTATATACCAACCAACTTAAGTCCAAAATGCATGCATAAACTACTAAGCAACTTTGCACCAATTCCATATGAATTAACCTCATTTTATTAAGCAACTTGAATGGTTTTAGGCTAATTCCAAAGGCCATTTACAAAATGAACTCAATAACATAAATGGCCAACACAATTGGCTCACTAATAGATCTTACACCAAAATGACTATCTAACCTATACATGCCATTTCTCAAATACAAAATGCAACCATACCGAAAGCTTCGATTGATAGTGTGAACGATGCCTCCAATGTCTATGGATCCTCGAACTACTTAGGCGGCACTAAAAAGAAAAGAGTAAAGAAAAAGGGATAAGCATAACACTTAGTAAGTCTATATGCAATCATTTAATACCATAGTCATGTATTAAAGAATTAACTATTGCATCAACCATACCAATACCTCCTACCATAAGTTCACTTACTCTCCCCACAGTTTATCCAACATTCTCACATACATTTTTACACACAAGGCTCACACATCGTCATCCATAATGACATTAGCAATACTATGATGACACCAAACTTAGTCCATTATCATTAATAAAATTACGGTGGTATCGCACTTAGCCCACCTTCATTAATTAATATATAGTGGTATCACACTTAGCCCACTTTCATAAAATAATTTACAATGGTATCGCACTTAGCCCACTTTCATTAATTAATTTATAGTGGTATCGCACTTAGCCCACTTTCATTAATTAATTTACAATGGTATCGCACTTAGCCCACTTTCATAAATTAATTTACAGTGGTATCGCACTTCGCCCACTTTCATAAATTTTGTTTTCGATGGTTTCGTACTTAGCCTATAACATGCTGAATTTGGGCCTAGAATTATTGGGCTTTGAGTTTAGGTTCAGATAAAAGAAAACCTGAATAATTGAGAAGTTTTAAATATTATTGTTATAAAAAATTTTAAATTATTATTATTAATAAAATATTACTGTTATGTTTAGGTTAGTTTTTAAATAAATTAAGAGGGATTTATAGTATGGGAAAAGTCTTGGGTTCGATCCAAGACTCTAGCAAAAAAATTAATTTTTGGCTTCTTTAAGGGAAACTGGGCAATAGGCCTTATAATCAAGCTGGGCTAAAATTAGGCATAAGGAAGTGCTTGGCCCAGTGGCTAGGCACGTTGGGCAGCAAGAAGAGGAGCTAGGGTTCGACTCCCAGCGTGTGCAAATGTGGGTTTTTTTTAAAAAACCCAGGGACCGTCACAAGGAAGGCTTATAAATAAAGCCTGGGAAGAAGTGACATAAGTGGCACGCTAGCCCAGTGGCAAAGGCGTTGGGAGCGTGAAGAGAGCCTGGGTTCGAGACCTCGCTCGCGCAAATGTCGTGTTTTTTTTTTAGTAATCTGATTGCGATTAAATAGGGTTTAAGAGAAGTTGCAACCAGAATCTAACACAACGAGCACCTGTGGAGCAGTGGCAGCAGCGTGCTAGGGGTTCTGAGCGGCCACGAGTTCGAGCCTGGGTAAGCGAAATTTTAGCATTTAATTTTTAGTGACCCGTGACTGAAGCAGGTAAGCTTTAAAATAAAATGCGACCATATATTACTGAAAGCAAAGACGCGACACAGTGGCCAGCAGTGTGCATGGGCACCTGGAGGTCTCGAGTTTGAGCTGCTGTACGCGCGAAGGACCATCTTTTTACTGTGCACGTGTGGAGAGGAGTTGTACGGGATTAGAACTCCTTTTAGCAGCAGGATGGAACGGCTAAAGTTGTGTGGAGTGCTGCTATTCGATGCAAGGAGTTTGATTGAAATTCAAACTCTACTACGGGCTAAAATCAAGGAGTAAATCGTGGGATAAGGGTGAGGAGTAAGTGTTGGCCGATTGTGGGAGTCTTGGATGGCACATTCGGCTAGGGGGTTTTTGAACTTGCATTTGCGGTAAGTGTGGTATTAGTGTTTCATATTTTCACCAAGTAGACTCTCTTTTCTTTTATTTTTTCTTCATCTCTTTTCTCTCATAGTTTCTTCTAAGCCGAATCCATCTATTCTCTCCATTATTTTCTTCTTTTTCTCTTTTCTTCTCTAAACCGAATCCATTTTATCACCTTTCTCTTTGACTTTCGTAAAAGCCGAAACTCATCTCTTATCTTTTTGCCGACATCTCTTTATTATATTTAATTTCTATTCTCTTCTCTATTCATAAAATAAAAACCTTCATACCCTTTTTAACCGAATCTGAAGGTCCACTTTTCTCAAGGTTCGGGTAGATTTACATTTAGGCAGTGCTAGGCTGGTGGCTAAGAACTCGTCTTGGAAAGGTAAAGTATTGGTAAGATTTTGGGACTCTTTTTCATTCCTTGACTTGTGATGCAAGAAAAGCCGAAGTCTCTAATTCCTTAGAGCAATTATCGGTTTTGAATATGGATTATAATAGTCTTCTGTTTCGGTGTCGTATATACTAGTGTGGAAATCACAGCTATCGAACAAGGGGCTTTGGAGTTAGAATCGTGGGGTGATCTAGATCTAGTAGTAGATCTTGGCAAAGGGCTATCACTCAAGGGACTTCTGTGTATATTGCAAAACAGGTGTGTAAACAAACACCCTCTAGTAGACTAAATCGGCAAAAGCCGAAAAGCCGAAATGCTAGAATTCTGGCATTTCGAGGGCTTGCGAGTGTGTGAATGCTTGTGGGCTGATTATATTGGTAATTCTGATAAACAAGAACGGTAAGACTCTTAAGTGCACGTTGGCGACTTTGGGCCTCGATGGGCTGAAATTGGGCCAATGAGCTTGTGGGCCCATTTTGGTAAAAATATGCGGTAAGTATTTTTTGGTAAAGCGTTATTAACTGTGATGAGCATGAAACTCCAAAATTGATGTAATTATCGAAATATGCCTTAGGGTGTGAAATTACTATTTTACCCCTAGGTGCAAAATGACCGTTATACCCCTAGGGCTAAATTTGTCTAAAATGCATGATTTACTGTTTCTGTACATTGTATGTCATGACATGATTATCTGATGCATGGGGATTGGGTTATATTGATGGAGGAAGTGCAAGTGGCAATGCCACGTATTCCGAAAAGGGGCTTTGCCCTAGTTTATCGAAAAGGGGCTTTGCCCCAGTTTACCGTTCTGGTGGCTTGGCCACACTATCTGACTATGCAGCTATGCTACCACCGTGGAGAGTAGCGGTTGGGTGGGTTGAGTAGTTTTCCCCACATGGAGAGTTTGGCTGGTACGGGTGGAGAGTAACGGCTGGGTCGGTTGAGTAGCTTCCCCACATACTGATATGGGTTTTGCATTCATGCATCGATATTACTGTTCTGCTACTGAATTGAGCCTACGGGCCATATTAATATCTGAAAAGGGGCTAAGGCCTAGATAAATCGTACTGAATAAGGCTACCGCCCAGTAACCGAATACTGAATCGGGCTTCGGCCCATTTGATACTGAAATTGGATAAGGGCTTAGGCCCAATGAGCTTGAGCTGATTTGGGCTCTAAATGGGCTTCGTTTGCACACTAAGTTTCCAAACTCACCCATTCTTTTCCCATCTTTGCAGGTGAGCCCTAGATAGGTGGAGTTGGAGCCGGAGGGATTCAGAGTGGCCATGTGGAGTACAAACAGACTATTTTCATCAAGTATTAAGTTATTTATAGTAATTTTACTTAATTCACTTTTATTTGGTTTTGGGTTGTAATAAGGCCGCTTATAATTATTTTCTTAAATTATTTCATATTTAGCTTAGGTATGATTCTTCTCGAGATTGAATAGCTCTAGGGTGCGTTTTTAAAGATATTACTTGATTTCAAAATATCATGATAACAAAGCAAGACTTCCACAATAGAACCGTTTTCAAAATTAATAAACTCTTCAAATAGATTCTAAGTTGATTTGTTTACCATAATCTATCACTAGGTTAAAGTGTGGCAATGGTCGTGTGCATGTCTAGGAGTGGATCCAAGAAGAGCTTGGTACTTAAGCAGTCTATTCGACTCACCTCCTCTTTTCTGGAATCCTACCTGGTGCACAGCTTCCATTCACTTTAATCCATAACAAAGAAGATCTGATTTTCCGACACTTAAACTGTTTTAAAAATAACATGTTTCTACAAACTACGAGGATTTACAAGCTTTCACAATTTTCCATAAAAGTTGTTGGCAACGTTTGAGAAGGGAATGATTATTTCAATGAACCACGTTTTGAAAAATAAACAAACACAAGCTGAGGTTTTATACAAGTTCAATAATAGAAGTTTCTAAACACTAAGAAGGGTTTTCAATGAAAACATGGTTTTCGAAAAACACTTCAATGTGACACACCAGACTTGGCCGTAACATCTGGGTCGGGTTTGGGGTGTTACATAGCCCATCGATAATAATTGCCAACGAAGCGATTTACACTTAGCTCACTAATTTCAATAATAATTTGGTGGTTCGCACATAGCCCACCTTTACTCACGATTTATGGAAACTCCACCGTATTTTCATTTCTCACGATTTCATTCGAGGTTCAAAACATTTAATCACACACCGTACAAGAATTCATGAGCAAAAACATAAATAAAAGGGTATCATTTACATATAAACTTAACTCGGTATACAAAATGCGGGAATAGTGGAATTTACTCTGAAGCCTTGCCCTTGCCTCGGTCAAGGTTGACTTAACGCTCTCCTTGATCTATATGAATAAAATTTTATCCACTTAATTACCAAATTAATTAAAATAATCCACAATTCACATTTTTGCAAAATGACCATTTTGCCCCTAGTCTCTTGGCAAAATGACCATTTTGCCCCTAGCCTCTTGGCAAAATGACCATTTTGCCCCTAGACTCAGAAATCGATTTTAATTGAATTTCCTCATCAACCCAGCCTAAACGACTCTTCTTATCCTCAATATTACCCCAATTTCTCATTATTTTATACAATTACTCCTTATTTTTCAACTTCTACAACTAGGTCCAATTTGATTGTTTTCATGCAACCTTTTACACCAAAGTTGTTCTATGGACAATCTACATTCATTTTCCTGTCCAAAATTTCCAGCAAACAACACTTATTCAACAATGGCAAAACTCTAGACTTTCAACCATTTTGCACAATATACCCCTCAAAATGTAGCTCATGCTACGAGGGTCTCAATTATGTAAAATATTCAAGAAAAGCCTTAGGAATCACTTAGTTGCAAAGATGAAAGATGGCTAAGATTTTGAAAGCTTTAAAACCTCTATTTTCTGGTATATTTTAGCAGGAAGAAGAAGCAAAAATGATGATACAAAATTTTTCCTTATTTTATTACATATCTAGTCAAGATTGGTCACCTAACACACCAAACTTGACTTTTTCCATTCTTTTGTCTATTCCTCTCTCTTTGGCTGGCCATGCTAATACAAATGGGCTTAATTGCCCTTTAAATCCCCCACATTTTGCTTCTCTAGCTAATTTAAACAATTTACTAATAATTTGTAACTTTTACCTTTTATTTGATTTAATCCCTTTTCACGATTAAGCTTTCAATCGCGCAAATTTATTCACCAAAATTTTCATGTATTCTTATAGAAATACCATAAAATTTAAAATAATGCTAAAATAATTTTCTTAAGCCTCGGGAAGTGATTTCAAAATCACTATTCTGACTAAGCCTAATTTAGGGCTGTTACATAGGTTAGGAGTTTTCTAGGCCTTACTGGCTACTACAAACGGTTTGTTAAAGGATTTTCCATGATTGCCACTCCGATGACGAGGTTGCTACAAAAAGATGTTAAGTTCGAGTGGACAAAAAAATGCCGATAGAGTTTTGAAAAACTGAAGACACTATTGACTGAAGCTCTTGTTTTAGTGCAACCCGAGCTGGAAAATGAATTTGTGGTTTATAGCAATGCATCCTTAAATGGATTGGGGTGTGGACTTATGCAAGAAGGCAAGGTGATCGCTTATGCCTTAAGATAGTTGAAACCACAAGAGAAAAACTATCCGACCCATGATTTAGAACTAGCCACTATTGTATTTGCATTGAAAATATGGAAACACCATTTGTATGGCGAGAAATGTCGATATTCACCGACCACAAAAAGTCTAAAATATTTGATGACTCAAAAAGAGTTGAACATACGACAGTGAAGATGGCTAGAGTTGATAAAGGACTATGAATTGGTAATTGACTGTCACCCTAAAAAGTCGAATGTAGTTGCCGATGCATTAAGTAGGAAGTCATTGTTTACCTTGAGGGCTATGAATTCTCAGTTGTCTGTAACTGATGATAGTTCAATTCTAGCAGAGTTGAGAGCTAGATTGACGTTTCTGCAACAGGTTGGTGAAGTTTAGAAAAGTGATAAAGATTTGCAAGTCAAGATGGCTTAATGCGAGATGGGTAATGAATCAGACTTTCAGATTGGTACTGATGGTTGTTTGATGTTTCAAGATAGGATTTGTGTACCTAAAGACAATGAGCTTATTTGCAAGATTTTGCAAGAGGCACATAGTGGTTGTTTGTCTATCCATCTGGGTAGTACGAAGATGTATAATGATTTTAAGAAATGGTATTGGTGGCCGAGTATGACGAGAGATATTTTTGAGTTTGTATCGAAATGCTTGATTTGTCAGCAAGTGAAAGCTGAACACCAAGTACCATCCGATTTGCTTCAGCCTATTATGGTTCCCGAGTGGAAATGAGACCGTATTACTATGGATTTTGTGTCAGGATTGCCTTTGACGCTGAGGAAGAAAGATGCCGTATTGGTTGTGGTTGATAGGGTTACGAAGTCAGCTCATTTCATACTAATGCGTATTGACTATTCACTTGATAAGTTGGTTCACTTGTATATTTCTAAAATTGTGAGATTACACGAAGTACCTTTATCGATCATTTTGGATAGGGATCCGAGATTCACATCACAGTTTTGGAAAAAGTTGCAAGAATCCTTGGGCACAAAGTTGAATTTTAATATAATTTTCCATCCATAAACCGATGGTCAGTTGGAGAGGGTAATACAGATACTTGAAGACATGCTCCGATGTTGTGTATTGGAATTTCAAGGTAGTTAGGAAAAGTATTTAGCATTGGTGGAATTTGCATATAACAACAGTTTTCAGTCGAGCTTGAATATAGCGCCTTATGAGACATTATATGGGCGTAAGTGCCGAACACCTTTGTATTGGACTGAACTTAAGGAAAATCAGATTCACGGGGTTGATTTAGTCAAAGAAACTGAAGAGAAGGTAAAAGTGATTCGAGATTGCTTAAGGGCTGCTTCAGATAGACAAAAATCCTGCACAGATTTGAAACAGAAAGAGATTGAGTTCCAAGTCGATGATAAGGTATTTTTGAAAGTGTCGCCATCAAATAAAGTTCTCAGATTTGGTTGAAAAGGCAAATTGAGTCTGCGCTTTATCGGACCATATGAGATCACTAAGAGGATAGGGCCAGTAGCCTGTCGGTTGGCTTTGCCATCAAAGTTAGAAAGGATTCATAATGTATTCCATGTATCTATGTTGCGAAGATATTGATCAGAACCTTCACATGTGATTGTGCCAACAGAGGTTGAGATCCAATCGGACAAGACTTATGGTGAAGAGCCGGTTAAGATTTTGGTTCGAGAAGTTAAACAGTTAAGAAATAAAAGTATAGCTCTTATGAAAGTATTGTGGCAAAGACATGAGGTTGAAGAGGCTACATGGGAGTCTGAGGAGGCTATGAGAAACCAATATCTAAACCTTTTCACCGGTAAGATTTTCGAGGACGAAAATCCCTAAGGGAAGGAGAATTTAACAGTCTAAATTAGGGCCTAGTCAAAATAGTGGTTGTGAGACCACAAATATGAAGTAGAAATATATGTTTTATGATTATTTTAAGGTCTGCGATATGATTTCATGATTATGTGAAAATTTCATGAGGAAATTTTATGATTTAGTGATCAATTTGTCTTTTAAGACTAAATTGCAAAAGTAGTAAAATATGAGGTTCTAGAAGCTTTGAGGTCCTTAATTGAAATGCATGTGAAAATTAGAGGTCTGTATTTAGTAAATAAACCATTTTATGTCATGATGGAAAAAATTGACATGGAAGGGAAAAATCTCAAGGAAGTGCCTTAAGGGTATTCTAGTGATTTAGTTAATAAATTAATAAAAAGGGAAAAATCAAGCCAAAATCTTGTTCATCTTCTTCCCCTTATGCCGAAATTTGAAGAGAAATCATATCTAGGGTTTTGACATTTTTCAAGCTTCAAAGTAAGTGCATCCAAGCCTGTTTTTAATGCTCTTTACATTTTTTTAGATCCTCGTAGCTCGGTTTAGCTATTTTTACCATTATTTTGAGCTACGGTGCATGTTCAAAATTTTACCCATGTGTAACATGCATGTGTTTTGATGTCTCATGGTAGAAAATGAATGTTTCAGGTGTGATAAATGATATGCGTGATATGAAGTAATAAAATTTATAATAATGATCGGACCTAAAAACTAACTAATATCACGATTTTAAGGCAAGCGCACCTATCGAACAGTAGTATAGTTTAGCGGCAAGACCGAGTTATCATACCCAAGGGAACCAAAAGTACTAGTACTAACTTCCTTTCTATTATCTAGCCTAAAAATAAAAGAGGTTTTTATGTAACTAATTCTAAAACTAAACTAAGAATGCACAAAAAGTAAATTGGGGAAAAACTCTTTGGGAAAGACTGATTGATTGGGCAATACTCAAGGGAGAATCCACCTAGACTTCACTTGTTATCAACTCTTGAACTAGACGATTTATTCACTTGACTTGATCCGTAGAAATCCCTAATTTATGTTAATACCTCCGTCGAGGATAAGAACAACTAATCCTAGGTTGATTAACTGAAATCTCTTTCTAGTTAAAACCCCTAGTCTCGTATTAACTCGATCTATAGATTCCCTTATTAGGTTTGACCCTAATCCGGCAGATTTATGTCGCCCTATGTCTAGGGTTGCATGCAACTCCGCTTAATTATGTTGGATCTACTCCTATGCAGGGACTTTTGCTCCTCTACACAAGCACATTCGACTTAAATCAATATCCCAAAAATATCAATTTAAGAGTTAAAAACACAATTAAGAATAAATCAAATATCTATCATATAATTCAAGAGAAAATAATAACAAGATCTGTCTTAGGTTTCATCCCCCTCAAGTACTTGGGGGAATTAGTTCATAATTAATAAAGAAGACATCTCAGAAGAAATAAGATAACAAAACATAAAGAACCCAAAAACCCCTGAAGGAATTTAGGGAGATCCTCTGTCTTGATGTAGAATTCGGCTTCTGGGATGAATCAATCGGCTTCCCTTGGAGTAATCCCTTGCTTCCACTCTATGTGTTGGTAGAAATACAGCACTCTCTTGTGGAGAGAAAAGTATTCCCTTAGCGAAAATAAGCACACATTGTAGTTGTCCCCAGGGTCTTTATATAGAGCTTTGGAATGCCTTTCTTAGCCTCTAAGTATCTTTTTCTAAGTGAAATTGAACTTCTTCATGACAGGGATACGCCCGTGTGCCACGGCTGTGTGACTTCGGCAATGGGCCGTGGACGATCCTGTTGATTTCACACGGTCGTGTAGGTCATTGGCCAGGCTGTATGAGTTGTGAAATCCTTGGGATGACACCCTCGATTCACATGAGCGTGTGAGTTGCCCGTGTGCTATGGGTCAGGCTGTGTAGCTTCGATAGATTAGGCCCTTTTTGTTCCATTTTAGCTAGTTTTAGGCTCCTTTTGTCTCTTGACGCTCTCCTGAGAACAAAACATGAAATTAAAGGTTTACGAGCATCAATTTACACAAATCAGGGATTAATTCATCAGAAATTGGGCTAAAGCATAGGGTAAAAATATGTATAATTTATCGCTTATCAAATACGCCACACTTAATCCTTTGCTTGTCCTCAAGCAAAATCTCAACTCACAATTAAGAAGCATTCTTCTCAACTTACAATTCTTATAAGTAATGTTTCAAACCAATCCACAGGTAATCATACAATGACAATTCAATCAAAAGAACATTAAATATTCAATCACTCTAAGTTGAGAATTTTATCACGGAAACATAGGTTTTCTCCCTTCTCTTAAGTAATCACCTTTTAATCAAAATCAACAAGATTTGACATCCTCACTAAGGATTCACTCTATCCACTCAATGTGTTTAGGGTTCCAGAATTTAGCACTCTTTAGTCAATCCTGAAAAGTTATTACCATATGCTTGTAAGAAAATCAAATCTCCACCACTATATATTGATATGACACATTGATCAAAAGGTCTCTTAATGGTTGTAATGGGGCTTTGGTTAGGGGTGTTGTCACAAGCTGAAAAGAGAGGGTTAGAATCGAGATTGAATTGAAGAATCATCTAGCTATAAAAATCTCTATCATTAGAACATATTCCTCGAGCTAAGCCTTATGATGACATCATTCTGGATTTGATAGCTTATAATAGAAATATGCAAAAATATTAACTATAACATGTATTACACTGAATTAACTGTATATATGCTTTTTTTTAAGAACAAATTAAATCAAATACAATAGATTGAATATTTACAACTTTACAAACTGGAAAAAAGAGAATAAAGATGGATAGTAATTCAACTCAAATCTCGACAAAAATAGGGATCAAAATAATTGAATGGAATTCAACAAAAACGGGTTATGGGTTAATATTAGAGGTAAGTCAAAGAATGGGCTGTTAGGCTCAATGGGGTTTACTAGGGGTTAATTTATGGAGGTAGGCTTTTATGGAGTAAGTGGGTTAGATCCTAGGTGCCTTTATCATCTCAATATATCAAATTAGCGATGTGGTCTCGACATGTATAATCGAAGCAAGTTCTAGAATAACAAATTAGTATTGACTCACTCAAAGCAACAATAAAAGTGGGCACGAAAGGATGTATGCTCAAAAGGCTCAAAAATCTCACCAGAATTATGGCTTTTGATGTCAATCCTATGAATTTCAAATCTTAAGATGACACTTAAAATTAGGGAAAATAACCTAGAAAAATTTAAATTTTCAAAAATTTCAACTTATCATGCTTGATTCCCTAATGTTTTCAAGTTTGAATAATCAAAGTATAAGCACCTATGTCTTAATTCTCAACATATCAATAAGAATCATAAATCAATTAGAATTAATTCCAAATATGAGATTGAAGATAATGCAAAGAGTGAAAGTGATAATTCGAAATTTTGAGAACAATGCAAAATGTTAGTTTGAAAAACTTTCAGGGGTTTCAAAGAGAATACAATAACTGAAAGTAAGTCCCCCCCGGCACTTAAGATGTACATTGCCCTCAATGTACAAATACAACATTAATATCAAAAGAAGCACAAGATCATGAGTTGGGGAGAGAAGAAAAATTCCCTGAATATTGGATGGAACCCTTGAATTGTGAAAGTTGTCTTAGAGGAAGGAATACTTGAAGTTCATGGTTTTGAAACTGCGATAGCACTTAAGGGATTTTAGGTATTTCAGGATTAGAACAATTACTCGTTAGGAAATAACCGATGTAAAAAAAACTAAAATAACATAAACTAGTTCTGAAAATATAAAATTCAAATAATGAAAAAGAGAAAATAAAAAAAATGGAAAAATAAAAATTCGAGGGATTTTGGTGCGCTTGGCTCGAGACACACGCCCGTATTGCGATGGTGTGTTGAGGCACACGGTCAGTCACACGCCCGTGTCCTTCGATGTTTGCTTCTCCTACGCCCGTGTATGGGGCACACATTCGTGTCTAATTTGACATGCCCGACCACGACTTGCGGACACGGGCGTGTCGCACGCTCGTGTTGGAATTGACAGTGTTGGCCACGGCCATATTGCACGGCCTTGGCTATTTATCGTAGCCTGTGTCTTAGGGAAAATTTTACCCTGCTTGTACACGGCCAAGTTGCACGACCGTGTCTCTGCTTGTAGTGTCCACACGACCTTAGGCACGCCCGTGGGCGTGGCTGTGTGGCTCGAAAAATCCTGCATTCAAAGGGTTAGTTGATATATTTACAAAACTGAAATAAAATAATTTACTAAGTCAGTGCTTGGGTTGCCTCCCGAGAAGCGCTTATTTATAGTCTAAGCTCAACTTTGCTCCAGCTTGTACGTTCACGGTGGTTTGAAGAGTTGATACTCTTCTATCCTGCTTACAATTTCATTATCAACGTAAGATTTGAGTCGAGTGTGATTTACCTTGAAAGTGCTGAGTGACTCATGTTTTATCTCGACTGTACCATAGGGAAAATTTTTCATTACCGTGAAGTAAGGTGTATCACTTGTATGCTCTTTTGAATTTAAGATTCGAGGATCGTCTTCCCTTAAGATTACCTTATCCCCTACCTTGAGTTGATTCATTTGTACCTGAGGGTCGTCTTGGTGATGCTCTGGGTTGGTGTGGCATATTTTGGGCTTTTCGTGATAGTTTAGCTACTCATCTAGTTCCTCAATTCGAAGCATTCGCTTTTCAGGTGCATCGCCCTTGGATGGACTTGTCTGCGATTGGGTTGCCTTTATGTGGAGTGTATACTACACAGAAGGTTGGGTGGTAAGTTAAGTGGTTTTACAAGGATTCGTAACTATATTATTATCAATAGTCTTAATTGAGTTTCGAGCTTGTAAAGTAACTTTGTCATCACCTACACATAGTGTAAGCCACCTGTTCCTACATCAATTATTGTTCTGGCATTTGCTAAAAAGGGTCGCCCTAGAATTAAGGGTACATTGCTATCCCCATCAATGTCTAAAACAACAAAGTCAATTGGGAATATAAATTTATCAATTTTAACAAGTACATCTTCAATTATTCCCTTAGGAAACCTAATAGTTTTATCAGCCAGTTGAATGCTCATCTTGGTTTGCTTAGGTTTTTCAAGACTTATTTGTTTAAACAGTTTATAAGGCATGACATTTATACTAGCCCCTAAACCAGCTAAAGCATTTTTGGCATCTAGGCTACCAAATAAACAAGGAATAGTAAAACTCCCTGGATCTTTTAGTTTGGTTGGCAGTTTATTTTGGAGAATAGCTGAGCATTCCTCGTTGAGTTGCACTGTGGACAGTTCTTCCAACTTACTTTTATTTGTGAGAAGTTCCTCTAAAAATTTTGCGTACCTCGGCATTTGTGAAATTGCTTCAACAAATGGTAAGTTGATATGTAATTTCTTTAAGAGTTTAAGAAACTTACCGAATTGCTCATCTGTGCGGTCTTTTTTTAGCGCAGTTGGGTATGGGATACGAGGTTTAAATTCTTTGATAATTTCATCTTTGCAACTTACCTCATTTTTTTCCTTTACTTACCACAAGCTCCTTGCATGGATCTGGGTTGGTTTTGGTTAACCTCTCATTATCTATCGTATCTACGGCATTAAGTTGCTCTTTAGGGTTAGTCTCAGTATTGCTTGATAACCCACCTTGCGGTCTTTCAGAGATTAGCTAGGCAAGCTGGCCTATTTGAGTTTCAAGTCATTGAATAGATGCTTGCTGGTTCCTCAGTGCCGTTTCGGTGTTTTGGAAATGTGTTTCTGACTCGGCCATAAATTTTGTGAACATCTCTTCAAGGTTCGGCTTTTTCTCTTATTGAAATGGTGGTTGTTGAAATCCCGGAGGGGGTGGTTGTCTTTGGTTTCCCTGTCCTCCCCATGAAAAATTGGGGTGGTTTTGCCAACCTGAATTGTAAGTATTACTATAAGGGTTATTTAAAGTCTAGGATTGTTACCCATATAGTTGGTTTGCTCAGATTCCATGCCATGTCCATAGGGGGAGTAATCTAAATTGAACATATTTCCCTGGTTTGCGTCACACTGCATCATTGGATGTGCTTGCGTAGAACCAACAAAATTATCAAACTTTTTATTTAAAAGTTCTACCTGGTTAGTAAGCATGGTGACAGCATCAATATTAAAAATTCCTGTGGCTTTCTGTGGCTTTGTTCGCATAACTTGCCACTGATAGTTATTTAGTGACATCTTTTCTATAAATTCATAGGTTGCTTCTGGTGTTTTGTTATTGATTGTTCCACCGGCGGCTGCATCGATCATTTGTCTTGTGGAAGGATTCAAACCGTTGTGAAAGGTTTGAACTTGTAACCACAAAGGCAACCCAAGCATTGTAAAGTGTTTCTAAAACCATCTGCACAAAAGAAGAGACATCATTTCGCAATTTAGCTGTTTTAGCTGAAGGAAAGTACTTAAGTAAAAATTTTTAAGTCATTTGTTCCCATGTAGTGATAAACCCTCGTGGTAAAGAATTTAACCACTGTTTAGCTTTGTTTCTCAAGGAGAATGGGAATAGCTTAAGACGAATGGCATCATCAGAAACGCCATTTATTTTGAATGTATCGCATAATTTCAAAAAGTTGGCAAGATGAGAGTTAGGATCCTCATCTTGCAAACCATCAAACTAAAAAAACTGCTGTGTCATTTGAATAGTGTTAGGGTTTAGTTCAAAATTATTTGCAGCAATAGTAGGCCTAACAAAGCTAGATTCAGTGCCTGTTAGATTTGGTCTAGCATAATCATACATAGTACGAGGAGCATCATCTTGATTTACTAGTTGCGCGGCTATTGTGGGAGGTGGTTGATTGTCTTATTTGCTTCCATCTCTTCCATAGGTTCCGACCCTTGTTCTTGGCCTTGTTTTGGATAATGTAGGCTTCGTCTGATCTCTTTGCGAGTTCTGCGAATTGTCGCTTCTAAATCTTCGTCAAAAAGTAATGGTCCTACTGGGTTCCTTCTAGTCATAATCTACAGGTGCCTAGAGGAAGAGAAAATTTCACTAGAATAAAAATAAAAAAAAGCTGAAAATAAATAAAAATAAATATGGCTAAAGTAATAGAAATAGAGTTTTCTTAATATTTTAGTTCCTCAGCAACGGTGCCAAAAACTTGATATGCGTCTTGATGTAGAATTCGGCTTCTGGGATGAATCAATCGGCTTCCCTTGGAGTAATCCCTTGCTTCCACTCTCTGTGTTGGCAGAAATACGGCACTCTCTTGTGGAGAGAAAAGTATTCCCTTAGCGGGAAATAAGCACACTTTGTAGTTGCCCCCTAGGGTCTTTATATAGAGCTTTGGAATGCCTTTCTTAGCCCCTAAGTATCCTTTTCCGAGTGAAATTGAACTTCCTCACGACAGGGACATGCCTGTGTGCCATGGCCGTGTGACTTTGGCAATGGGCCGTGGACGATCTTGTTGATTTCACACGGCTGTATAGGTCATTGGCCAGGCCGTGTGAGTCGTGAAATCCTTGGGATGACACCCTCGATTCACACGGGCGTGTGAGTTGCCCATGTGCTATGGGTCAGGCCGTGTGGCTTCGATAGATTAGGCCCTTTTTGTCCCGTTTTGGCTCGTTTTAGGCTCCTTTTGTCTCTTGATGCTCTCCTAAGAACAAAACATGAAATTAAAGGTTTACGAGCATCAATTTAAACAAATCAAGGATTAATTCATCAGAAATTAGGCTAAAGCATAGGGTAAAAATATGTATAATTTATCGCTTATCAATAAACAACTTTTACTAGGTGATTTTTGATGAAATCTCATAAAAGGACTATTTGTAAAAGTTGTGAAATAAGTGTAGAAATTGAAATTTAGTGAAAAATGTGGACTGCTATAAGAGGGAATATGAATCAGCTAGGCTTGGGTAACCAAGAAAATGAGTACATTTCATCATACGAGCCTAGGGGCCATTTTGTAAATATGTGAAAGTTTAGGGGAAAAATTATAATTTTACCAAAGTATGATTCATGGATTGTTTTAGTTAATGTGGTAATTAAATAAGTGAAATTTGTTATTATAGATTAAGAAACATGAAGCCCGGACCTAAATCGAGGAAAGAACAAGGTGGTGGACTAAATCGAACTATTATTACTATTTTGTTACCAAGGTAAGTTTGCGTGTAATAAATTAACATTTATGTGATTATGCATTTAAATGTTTTAATATTGTATGAAATGTATAGTCTTGTTATGAAATTTGGTTAATGAAGTCTCAATGATGAGATAATGAAGTTATGCAATATCAAAATCCCGGTTGAACCTTAGGAATAGAAAGGATACCATTGTCATGACATTTGATGGATAAGGTCCCGTATAAGACCATATCTGGGATTTGGCATTGGCACCGAATTGAGATCCTGTGTAAGACCATATCTGGGATATGGCATCGGCATCGAATAGTGATTCTGTGTAAGACCTCATCTAGGACTTGGCTTCGGTATGAAATCGTGTAAGACCATGTCTGGGACATGGCATTGATATACGATCTCATGTAAGACCATATCTGAGATATGGTGTCAACATCGATATGAGATCCCCTATAAGACCATATCTAGGATATGGCATCAGCATCGACTTGTGATCCCATGTAAGACCATATTTGGGATATGGTGTTAGCATCTTACTAAGTGAATGAAATTTCCGAGCATCCTTCGATATTCCAAGTGGTTCAATGGGAAAGAGAATTAAAGTTTATATTAAAGATGAAAAAGACTAAAGTTATGTGATGGAGTGATACAGATGCTTATGCGAAAATTACGAGAAATGAGTCCAGTAATGCCTCGTACCCGGTTCTGACGTCGAATACAGGTAAGGGGTGTTACAATAATTCTCTCAACCCAATTATGATATTATTAAAATCATAAAAACTTTACCACAAAAGAATCTTTGAGAAAATATATTTAATTTCTACTTTCAACCAATTTCATAATGAGCAATTAATTTAATTATATTTTATTTTCAAAATTCAATTAATTAAATAATAATTCAAAATTTTAAATTAATTTTTAGGTCATTTCCATTCTTAAAGAGAAACCACATTCATTTATGAATGTTAACTTTATCATTTCTATCCATTTCAGTTCATTTGATTTAACATGTGACTCATTTTTTATTTCAATAAGCTAACAGAGGGACCGATTGGACATATGTGATTAGGGCTCAAATTATTTATAATTAAGTTTTAGTTGTAACACCCCTAACTCGTATCTGTCGCCAGAATTGTGACACCCCTTACCTGTAACTGTCACCGGAATAGGGTACGAGGCATTACCAGTCTTAATTACACGTAAACATACAAAATCGAGTCATAAATTTATATCCACATTTAAAACTTTTCATACAAACTCATAACGTCGCTATTACAGGCCTACAAGGCCCAAAACATACTTTGGGAGTGGTTTGGAACTAAACCGAGAACTTTGGAAAATTTGTCAATACTTAGAAAATTTTTGCCTAAAACAAGAGTCACATACCCGTATGGCTTGGGACACGCTCGTGTGGGAGGGCAGTGTGGTCACGCACGCCTATGTCCTCAACCCGTGTAACTCTCTATTTATGACGCATGCACCAAAAGAAGTCACAGGCCAAGTCACACTCCCGTGTGCTAGGCCGTGTGGCGAATTGAATTTTCATAAAATAGGTGCGGACTTCACACACCCTGGACACATGCCCATGTCTCAGGGCCGTGTCCTTCACACGGCTGAGACACACACTGTGTCTCTACCCGTACAGCCAATTTGAAGCTAAAATTCAAGATACAGGGGACACAGGGCCCGACTACACGCCCATAGGGCTGCTCATGTGTCACACACGGCCTAGACACACGCCCGTGCGTCTACTCGTGTGGACAAAAACAAGGCTATTTACCAAGCCATTTTGCCACCCTCATTCACATATATACTTACCTCAATTAAAAGGCACAAAACAAATATACTTATGCAATCAAATTATCCACTATTACAACAATAACATGTTATACTCATACCATTATTAATCATGCTTAGAACATCAACCTCTCTACATCAATTTATGCAAACTCCCACATTCACAATTGACAATAATATAAATATATTCATAACCAACATTAGTCAACTTTCAAGGCTATATACAAAATGAACCGCGAAACATCATAGGCCAGCACATATGGCCACAAGACCAAGTCCTTATACATGCCATAAACTCTAAATACTTTCATTCATCCATACCCAACATGATAGCTTGATAATGTGATAGGATCTCCAGCACTCTCCAACCTGAGCCAACTTGTCGACACTATAAAACATAGGAAAATAAACTAAGTAAGTAAATAGCTCAATATGCTCGTATGTAATAAACTCATCTTGTCAAATAAACACATATTAAACATTTATGAACTATAATGTAAACTTATTTGATTTCACCTTTATACCATGAATCCAATCCCATAGCCAACCGAAAATTTCCACAAGTTTATTCAATTCTATGCTCGTAGGGATCAACTACATATTTAACAAATTATTCACATTTATGAATACACACGATCGAATATCCGTAAAACTTCATTCAATCTAATACTCATTACATTTTCTTTAACCAGGGTGAATTATGTGAAATATCACATATGTAAAACCCCTAGACCCATACCCATCGCAGGAGAGTCAAGAGGCATCACCAAGCAATCAATTTACTAATCATAAACTCACTCGCACAATTCATATCATAATTCAATCATAAATTTGACACTCCAAATTGGATCAATGATCACACATGACCAATTAATATCAGATCACTTTTGCGTACAAGATGACCATTACTATTCATATGGTAAAAAGAATGTCAAAGATTAGTACAAGGGTAAATCCAAAATCAACTAAGCTAGCTTACCATGCTCAAAATATTGTACAACATAGCATACCACCCTGTTAAACCTCAAACAAGCGGTTCCAAATTTTATTGTTTGCTTTTCGTATAATCCCATGACCGTTTGATCTCCCAAGCAAATTTAAAACATTAACAACTTTACTCCTAGTTCTAAGTTTATACTACTAAACCATTTCAATGAATCTCATATAAACTCCACTCACATGCATCATAACCAAATCTAACACCATTGGCATAGAAGTAAGATATTGAGGAAGCCATTTTCGCATAGCTATACTTAATTACATCTTCAAAATATATTTGTTTAAAAACAAAATGTCAAGCCTATACATGCCATGTTCAGGGTTTAATTACAAAATACCGAAATAAGTTTGTGATAGTGCGAATGACTTCAACCCTGGAACTCCCGAAACCGTAGCTGATTAAAGAGATCTATAAAACAGAAGATCAAAAATGGCAGAGTAAGCAATTATGTGCTTAGTAAGTTTATAAGTAACTAAATCATAAAAAAAAAAAAGAATAACCAAATTTCTTTTCTAAGCTCTTTTATTTAACCTTTGGCCGACTGAGGGGAACCGACTGGGGGGAATACTATGATAACACTTCTTTCACTCATATCACAAAGATAAATTCAATATATCCAACTAAAATCAACTTAACCGAATGCATTCATCCCAAGAATCTGGCAAAATTCAAGCATATAAGCTTACACTCCATATTCGAATAGTTGAACTCCTCCAGTTCAGAACACATTTGTCATAATCAAGTCATAGACGTTCAGAAACTTTTCACCAAAAAAAAAATCAAGCATTCCTACCGACTTTCAAAATTTCAAAACATAGGCAATAAATTCTCGAACAAAGGTAAGATGTATACCTGGCTATCTTACGGTCAGCAACACAATTATTAGGATTGGTTCGACATGTATTTTACATCGTTGGCACAAATGCCCTTCGGGACCGAGCCCGATTTCAACACTGGCTCATAGCCCTTCAGAACTACGTCTGGTTATAACATTGGCTTAAAAGCCCTTCGAGGCTAAGCTCGGATCATTCCACTGGCTCGAAAGCCCTTCTAGACTAAGCTCGGATTTTAACGCTGGCTAGTAAGCCCTTCAAGACTAAACTCGGAAATCTGAACCTCAATTTAACGTTCACTCACGTATATGTACAAAAACCATATCATATTTGAATCACTAGTCATAAGCAAAGAACAAAATTTCGTATCATGGTATAACAAAATTTAAAGTTCACGTGCCATTTCCAACACTTTCATAAATTATATTTGCCACAACATCATTCAAACATAGTTCTTAAGTTTTGAATTAATATAACATACATATGTATTAAGATTTCATTATGTCATGAACTAGAATTTGTTACTCGAGAACTTACTTCGTATCTTTCTGAAAATTTTGACTGGCTATTCCGTGACTTTGGCTTTCCCTTTTTCCAAAGTTGCCCCTCTAAGCTCTTGAGCTAGATGTACAAAATTTCACTTATCAATCTCCCATTAATAAGGCTTATAGCCGAATGTCTCTTAAAATCATCAATACACACGTATACAAAGTACATATATAAATATATATATATTTATATATCAACTACCATGAAAACTTAACTTAACCTACTTAACTATGTTGAGGCCGAATGCTACAAGAGCAGAGCATTAATGATCCTCTCACTATCTATTAAGTCTTATGACTAAGTCACAACTACTTTTTGATTTCCCCGTAATTAGCCGAATTCATAGCTCATTTCTAAAAATAAAGAGTTTCCCAATTTCCAAAGAACAATTTCCTCATTCACTACTTAAATCCACATTCGGCTTAATATATATATATATATATAATTAAATCTAAAATGCTCAAATGTTCACACCTAAAATCACAACTTACTAACACATAAATCTTTTCCCTTCATGGATTTTTCTTAACCGAATGGTCCTCTATCTCATTTAACAACTATTTGTTCACCCAAAATTAAAACACATCACAAGTTGATATGCAATTATCAATCACCACAATTAGAAACATAAGCTCACAACCGAAATGCTCATATAAATCTTAAATTTCCATTTAACACATTACTAAAATATATTAAACTAAAATGACCAATTTCATAAGGTTACAAGGGCTCCAAGTAATTTCAACTCAACCTTATAACCTTTCAAGCACTTATTTTAACTTCTAAATACAACTATACTTACAAAAACATTAATTAAACAATTAACCAAAATCATTTGTTTTCTAAATGACATAGCCGAAAGTTCCCTCGAGCAAAATTAGTCATACCAAGAAATTTTTGCATTATTCAAGCATATTATCACACATCCCTTAAAAATATACAATCTCTATAACACCTCTCCAACCTCCACCATGAAATTCCATCAACAAAGCTCAAAAACTTCAAATATTTCTTTTGGGTTCAACAATGGCCGAATGCACCATCCATGGACAAAAATAGAGATTCAACACATGGGCTATGCTAGGTACTTGGCTATCAACTAAAATTCATCACTAATTCACGAGAAATTGGCATAAACGTACCTTGGATTAAAGCTAGGATTTGGCCGATGGTCTTAACTCCTTTTCTTCCCTTTTCTAAGTTGGTTTCGGCAAAATAAGAAGAAAATGAAGAACATACCATTTTCTTGTTATTTTCATCACACCTTTTTCCTATTATTTTATTTCCATTATACTAACCCCCCCAATTACAAATTTCTTAATAAAAAAAATGTCAAAGTAATCATTTACAATGGTGCATGGCCGGCCACTTTCAAATAAAAAGAGATATTTGACATGCAAACCCAAACATTTCAAAACCTTCCTTATTTTAGTCATTTTAATTAGCCTAGCAAAATTTCTAAGTTTTTCAACTAAGCCCTTATTTATAAATTCACATTGATTTTGTCACATTCAAAACAATAAATTTCACACACACATTTAACACATAAATTACACCTAGAAAATAATAAAATAAGGAAAAATCAACTAATTCAAGGACGCAGTTTAGTGGTCATGAAACCACTTCCCGACTAGGGTCAAAAATAGGGCTGTCACAACATAAAACGTTATTTCGCACACTATGTGCCATATATATGTATATTAAAACAACTACAACTCATATCTCATATATCTTTCAATTCATATTTCATTATAGCCAAATAAACACAATATGGCATGAAGCATACTTATACACAAATCTTTCTCGTATCATATACATGATAGACTATAAGCTCATCAATTTACCTACATTTGATCCTCACATAGGTTTTGTACATACTTGTTTTACTTAATTCAGTCGTACTTACATTCTCGTCTTGACTTGCCGTTGAATTTTTCGAAATTACTAAGGATACTTGGAAAATCATGTATGCATAGTACAATGCCATATCCCGAATATGGTCTTACATGTAATCACATATCGATGCCATAGCCTAGCTATGGTCTTACACGAAATCTCATACCGACGCCATGTCCCAGACATGGTCTTACACATAATCACATTTCACATACTGATGCCATATCCCAGATATGGTTTACACGGAATCACATTTTACATACTGATGTCATATCTGAGATATGGTCTTACACGAAATCATATATCGATGTCATAGCCCAGTTATGGTCTTATACGAAATCATAACCTGCAATGGTCCAACCATGGTCTTTACCGTTAATTCGTATTTCATTATGAAACGATTGTGATAGATGTTGTGTTTTTACTTGTTTCAAACATTTAATTTAAGTTCCACAATTCAATCAATTATATAATACACTTAATACACAATTTAATAACATTTATTAACATACGAACTTACCTCGTTTGCTGTATCGATAAATTAGGTCGATTAATCCGAAACTTTGTTTTCCCCTGTTCCAGATCCAATTCTCGTTTTTCTTGATCTATAATATCACATTTAACTTATTTAATCATTATACTATTCAAATCAACCCAAATCACATTATGACAAAAATTACATTTTTGCCCCTAAAGTTTCACATTTTTACAATTTAGTCCCTAGGCTCGTAAAATGAAATGTACTCAATTTCTTCAAAATCCATGCCTAGCCAAACCTTATACATACTTATAGCAACTCACATTTTTCATTTATTTACATTTTAATACCTATTTTACAAACTTTTTACAAATAGGTCCTTTTTGACATTTTCACCGAAAATCACTTAATAAAAGTCGTTTATCACACAACTAACATTGATTTTCTACCATTAGACATCAAAATACATGCATGTCTAACATGGGTAAAATTTTAAACTTTGCTAATACTTCAAATTAGTCCTTGGAAAAGCTAGATTAGGTTACAAGGATCTCAAAAAACGTAAAAATCATTAAAATCGGGGCTAAAACGGACTTACAATCGAGCTTGGAAGCTTGAAAAACCCTAGCCATGGTTTCCCCTTGTGAATTTAGGCCATGGGAGGAACATGGACGAAAATTAGCTTTTAATTTGACTTTTTAAGTCATTTAATTACTAAATGACCAAAATGCCCTTAAGGAAAAACTTTAGAAACATACCTAACCATGTCCATTTTTGTCCAGCAACTTAACCAATGGTCTAATTACCATTTAAGGGCAACCAATTTAAAATTTCATAACAATTAGACACCTTTAACCTATAGAACTCACATTTTACACTTTTTACAATTTAGTTCTTTTGACTAAATTGGGTGCCCAAACGTCAAAATTTTTGAACGAAATTTTATGAAATCATTTCATAAAACTATAGACCATAGAAATACATTAAAAATAATTTTCTTTGGATCGAGTTTGTGGTCCCGAAACCACTGTTCTGACTAGACCCAAATTTAGGTTATTACAAGAATAAGGTCACGAGGTATTACCGATCAAATCACATTATTAAGCAAAAATTTCACAATAATTTATCAAACATTAATAAATATCCTTCAAAAATATACACATTGTCCCTTATAAAGGTCTACGAGACCTTAGACATACTTTAGAGAAGGTTCGGGACTAAACTGATAATATGCGAAACTTTGAAAACTTTGAAAATTTTTCCAACCTATAGGGGTCACACGCCCATGTGAATAGGCCGTATGCCTCACACGGCTATGGACATGCCCGTGTCACAAGCTGTGTGGAAATAGGGCATACATACTAACTTGCACCACACGGCCGACCACATGCTCGTGTGCCTGGCTGTGTGAAAACTGGAAGGTATACTAACTTAGGTCACACGGCCGACCACACGCTTGTGTGTCTACACCGTGTAACTCACTAACTTGGTTTTTAATTCAACTTTAACAGACACACAGCTGTGTACTGAGGCCATGTGCCACACATGGTCAGGCCACACGCCCGTGTGCTCAGCCGTATAGTAGAAAATAAGCTAGTTACAAGCCACATTTCTCGCCTACAATACACATGCCTACAATAGCATAAATGGTACCATTTTCAAACATAATTGCAGCATCAACAACCTCATTTCATACATAAATATGCATCTAATTCATCCTCAAATTATCACATTATAAACCATTCAATTCAACAACCAACCTACTCAACATTTACCAAATTTACCTATCATAGCATAACCATTTACATAACCAAATACATACCAAATCCTCATGATTCATTGACCATAATTCACATATAATGCTCAACCTATGATCAACCAAATCCATCATCTATATTAACCTTAACCTACAAATATAGCACATACCATAACCAGACATTTAACCAACCAACTTGGCATTCATGTACTAAACCACAACAAGCATATCACAAGCAATATATTTCACCTATCAATAACCATTTGGGCAACCATAACACCATACCAAAATATGCCATTTCATAAGGCATTATATATATACATCAAACTTTGCATCATTTCATAAGGCCAAATACATTACCAAAACACTTATCAAAATGACTCAAGCCTATACATGCCATATACCAAATATATAATTTCAAAAGGTACCAAATAGATGTCCGATAGTGCGATGATGTTCCCGACGATCCCCAGATCTGAGCTAGCTTTGATTCACTATAAAACAGGGAAAATAACACAAAGTAAGCTTTATAGCTTAGTAAGCCCGTATGCAAATAACTTAACATAACAAATAGGTACAATCAACCATTAAGCATTATAAATGACAATTTACATGTAAATGAACTAACCTTTCCCATGTTATACACATGATCACATATCAATTGAGGAGGTTTCTTCCATTCAATATTCATATAAGTTTCGTACGTACTTGTATCACTTAATTCAATTGTACTTTCATTCTTGTCATAACCATGCCCGTTGAACCATTCGAAATAGTTAAGGATACTCGGAAATCTAGTATAACTCATACAATGCCATATCCTAGATATGGTCTTACATGTCATCACATATCGATGCCAATAGCCCAGCTATGGTCTTACACAAGTCTCGTATCGATGCCATGTCCTGGACATGGTCTTACACGTAATCTCATCTCAGTAATCCTAATGTCATGACAATTGTATCCTATACTATTCCTAAGGTTCGTAGGGGACTTTTGAACGCCGTAACTCTGTCAATTCTTGCTCATACTCAACCATTAAACATTTCATTTAATTCAACAATAAATAAACATTTATAACACAATTTAAGAATGTTATTTAGCATACAAACTCACCTCATATTCAGTTTGATGGAATCGGGTCGACTACTCGGTAACCTTGCTTTTCCCCGATCTAAATCCAAAATCTTTCCTTCTTGATATATATGAATTCAAAATTAACTTATTTATTCATCTACTCATTTAATTTAATCTAAGAACACACATTTGGGCATTTTTATTGTAACACCCCTTACCTGTATCTGACGCCGGGACAGGGTACGAGGCGTTACCTAACTAACTCACATGTAAATAAACATTCTCGAGTCATAAAATTTTGTTCTAATTTAAAACTTTTCAAACTTTGTCTTACAGTACCTAATATAGGCTATGAGGCCCAAAACACACTTTAGGAGTAATTCGGGATTTAACGAGCACCATCGAAAACATTAGAAAATATCACTAAAAATAGGGCACACACCGGTGTAGAAAGGCAACACGCCTGTGTGATCCCATAACATGGCCATGTTGAAAGCTTGTGTAGCTCACACGGTCTAGGCATTTAGGGACACGCCTGTTCCCCATGCTCGTGTAAATTTAATTTATAACATCGAACCTACAAGTGTTTTCACACGGCTTCGCAAACATCCGTGTCCCTCACACGGCCATGACACGCCCGTGTCTTAAACCGTGTGTGAAAACCTTGACATTCTATTTCTGACATCAGCAACATTTTAGGATCACACGACCAAGGCACACGCCCGTGTGCTAGGCCGTGTGGTGAATTTAATTTCACATGCAAGGTGCAGACTTCACACGACCGGGACACATGCCCATGTCCTATGGTCGTGTCTCTAACACGGTTGAGACACACGGTCGTGTCTCAGCTCGTGTGGTTATTATTGGGCATTCTGACTTAGCCAACTTAAGGTACACGGAACACACGGCCTAAGCACACACCCATAGAATGAACTGTGTGTCATACACGACCTAGACATACGTCCGTGTGTCTACCCGTATGGACAATATAAGGCTATTTACCAATCCTTATTGCCACCCTTACTTGCACCAACCTAAACCTCATCAAACAAAACCAGTTCACACACAATCACATGACCAATTTATCCACACCTCCAGGCCATTGCACTTCATGCACAAGCAACACTTATCATATACTTAAACTACCCAACCATGCACTTTTCCATTCATGCATTAACACACCACATGTCTCACCATACCAAAATTGCAAATTCATGAAAGACCTTCTCATTTGCATATATCTATGATTTAGTATTAGCCATCATTCATGGCCTTATACAAAATGACTAGTTTCATATCAAGCCAACACATTTGGCCAAATTTAACAATGACACAAAACACAAAAACACTAAGTCTCTATACACGCCATTACTCAAAAGATAAAACTAGCTTATACCAAGTGCTTCTATTGATAGTGTAATCGATGCCTCCCACGTCCTTTGATCCACGAGCTAATTAGGCAATACTATAAGAAAAGGAAATAGAAAGAGATTAAGCATAAAGCTTAGTAAGTTGCATGTAAATAATTTAACAACAATTTACCATACAATAACATGCTCACAACATATCATAATTTGCAAATAATACATAAATGGTTATAAGCATAACTTACTCTTTTTCACCCCTTACTAATCATACAACCTAAGTTAAGCTCACAACTCATGCAGTTCATTCAGGTACCTATACCACTCACAACATAGTCATAACTTCTCTCATTTTAACATAAACTATGAATTTCCTATTGAACCATTTGGAATACTAAAGGATAATCCATAAGCTTCAAACATAGGATAAGGTCTCGATGCCATGTCCCAGACATGGTCTTACACTAACTCTCATACATCGAGGCCGATGCCATGTCCCAGACATGGTCTTACACTAACTCTCATACATCGAGGCCGATGCCATGTCCCAGACATGGTCTTACACTGGCTCTCCTCTATTCATGCCGATGCCATGTCCCAGACATGGTCTTACACTGACACATATCAAAGCCGATGCCATGTCCCAAACATGGTCTTACACTGGCTCACATGTCGAGGCCGATGTCATGTCCTGGACATGGTCTTACACTAGCACTCGTATCAACGTCGATGCCACGTCCCAGACATGGTCTTACACTGGCTCAGATATAATCCAAATGTCATGGCATGGATATCTGATCTATTCCTAAGGTTCATTCGGGTTTCTACCACAAAAATCTCAATATGCACATCCATAACTGCATTCAAGCATTTTATGCTATATAAATAAATCAATATATAATGACAATGAAGTTGTATTATTTACACCTAACTTACCTCGTATACAAAATGTATGCGATTAATTCAAATTAATCCACTAGCTTAGCTTTCCCCCGATCTAGGTCCGAATTTCGTATTTCTTGATTTAAAATGACAAAATGCACTAATTTAATCACCACATTAATCAAGATAGTTTACAATTTATACTTGGGCAAAATGATCGCTTTGCCCCTAGACTTTTACAAAATTACAATTTTACCCTTAGGTTCGTAAATCAATTTTTCATTAAATTTCCTCATTAACCAAGCCTTGTCGAACCTTTATTACTCTTATGGCAGCTCCCAATTTCAATTATTTCACATAATTTCTATCCATTTTACAACTTTTACAAAAAGGTCTAACCTAGGTGTTTTCATGAAAATCCTTTTCACAAAAGTTGTTTATCTAACAACCAACATTCATTTACTTCCATAATATTTCAGCAAAAAACATAAATGCCTTTATGGAAAAACCCTAAACTTTCAATCATATTGCAAAATAGTCCCTCCATTAGATAGCTCATACCATAAGGGTTCCAAAAGTACAACAATTATAAAAAATGACTATCAAAACCACTTACTTGTTAAGGTCTAAAGTTTCTAAAAATTTCAAGCTCCCATAGCCATTTTCTTGTAGAAAAATCGGTGGAGGAATGTAATGGTTGGTTTGTGCAAGTGTGCACAGTCGCTCAAGTAATAAGTAAGTATACAAAGTTATCGTCTCCACAGGGATTGTATTAGTGAAAAGTCAATTAATTATAAAATTATATTAACAATTTGGTGAATAAAAACTCAATTTGATTGGTAGTGATAATTAAAAAGAATTATAATAACTAGATGCAATGATCCTTGATGCAAATTATCCTAAGTATGCAACTATATGAATGAAATAGATTTTAGCAAATTTAACACGATATGCAACAATTATAACATAAATAAACTAGGGTAATTACTCTAATTAAACTCAATGTATTTTCAACATGCTTAATAACATTCAGAAAAACATTCCCTGGCAACTCGACCTTTCATGAGTTTGAAAACCACTTTTGGATTTCTTAGTATTCATGTGAAGTAACAGGGACGGTTTAAGGTATGAAACAATTTAATCACACAAATCTAAAAACTATACACATAACAGAGCCGTACTAGGGATGTTATGCAACCTACAATTTAATCAGTTTAATGATCTAAATTGAGCATGCACATTTCAATTATGCGTCCATTAGTCGTTGTCTGCTTAGGATCGCTCAGCTAATTCAGGTGCATTTCAATCACACATGAACGAAATACATACTTGATTTTAATTGAAAACATGATCGATTGAGGCACAAACATTTTAAGCATGAATCAAATAAATATTATTCAATCAAAATAATCATCCTAGCTTAAATAAAATTTAAGCTATCATTGTTGTAAACAAGAACAAAGAACTCATAGCAAACATTTAAATCAACTTTAAGAAAAGAAAGATTAAACCCTATTCAGATGGATGTCACCCAAGACTCTGAATGGTGAGAACTCCTTCGACTCTTGCTTGCTACTTTGTTGATGGCTCTCCGAGGTGGCCAACCAAGGTTTCTTAATAGGCTAAATAGCTAAAACCCCTTAAGGAATGATGGTGGATGGCGTGGGGAGAAGAGAGAGTTGAGAGAAAACGAGAGAAGAGAAGAGAATGGATGAATCAGGGATGATTTGAGAAGTGGGGTGAAGGGTCTTATTTATAAGTGAGGTTGGGGTGTGAGTTTACTAAAAATAAAAGTGCTCATCCACTTCAAATCCTTCCAAGTGTGGCCAGCCATATATGTAGGTAAGGTGGCTGATTTTTAGCTTGATTCATGTGCCACATCATGCAGGAGCAAGACTCAGTCTCCGGTGAATCTTAAGGTAAATCTCTAATTTATTTAAATCTTCACGGACTTCATGCAATTAACCCAAATGTTGATTCATTAACCTCCATATGTAGTTGAAATTAGGGGCTAATTTAGTCCGATTGAGACGACATTGTAATTGAATTAAAGCTCTTCCACCTGTCTGAAAATAAAAGAAAAATCAGGGGACCAAACAATGCAAATTAACCACTTTAATTAATTAATTTTACTTAATTAATTAAGCCCAATTTTATTGATGAAACATATAGAAATAATTTATTAAATATAACTTTATTTTTATTATTGAATTAAATCAAGCATGGCCCACTTTATAACTTAAAAATATAATATGCTCAAATTAATATAAAATAAGCCATTTTATGCATAAAAACCATATAATAAAACATAAAATTACATTGTAATAATTTCCATATCCTAATTTCATTTTTCCACATATTTCATTAATTTAATAAATAATTACTAAGTTTTAGTAATAAAATTAAGCAAAATGGTGATGAATTATATAGGAAAAATCCTATATATTTTCCCGTTTACAAGGAAGAAGGGTAAAAAGATGACAACCTTTTTCTTTTTATTTTATTTTATTTTATTTCTAGTCAAATAAGCCACCAAATTCACCTAATCTTTGACTTTTCTATTTTTCTTGTCTCCATGGCTGGCCACCCCTCTAAAAGTAGGCCTATTTGCCCATTAAAGACCTCCACATTATGATCCATAGCTATTTAACACTATTAGCTAGTAAAACAAAACTTTTGCCCTTTATGCGATTTAGTCCTTTTTCGCAATTAAGCCCACAATTGCCTAAATTAATTCACCAAAATTTTCATACACTCATATAATTATGCTATAACATATAAAATAATATTAAAAATAATTTTTCCAACCTCGGATTAGTGGTTCCAAAACAACTCTTCTGACTAGGCCCAAAATCGGGCTGTTACAATTCTCCCCCTTAGGGATTTTCAGCCCCGAAAATCTGACCAGTGAAAATTTTTGGGTATTGGTCTCTCATAGCCTCCTCGGGCTCCCATGTGGCTTCCTCGATCCCATGTCTATGCATAATACCTTTACAAGTGCTATAGTCTTATTCCTCAATTTCTTAACCTCCCGATCCAAAATCTTAACAGGCTCTTCACCATAGGTCATATCCGGTTGAATCGCAACCTCAGTTGGCGAAAGAACATGCGAAGGGTCTGAACAATAACGGCATAACATTGACACATGGAATAACTTGAGAACATAACACCCCAACATATCTTCAAGAATCTAGATTACTCTTTCCAACTGACTGTCGGTTTGCAAGTGGAAAGCTGTGCTAAAATTTAGTTTTGTCCCTAAAGCCTCTTGTAACTTTTTCCAAAACCAAGATGTAAATCTTGAATCTCTATCCGAAATAATCAATAAGGGCACTCTGTGTAGTTTCACAATCTTAGAAATATACAAATCGGCCAGTTTCTCCAATGAGAATCAGTACGCACCGGTATAAAATGGGCTGACTTTGTTAATCAGTCGACCACAACCCATACAACATCTTTCTTCTTTGGCTTCAACGGTAATCTGGACACAAAATCCATTGTAACATGGTCCCATTTCCACTCAGGGACCATTACGGCTTGAAGTAAACCTGAAGGTACTTGGTGTTTAGCCTTCACTTGCTGACAAATTAGGCACTTAGAAACAAACTCTGAGATGTCTCTTTTCATTCCCGACCACCAATACATTTTCTTCAAGTCATTGTACATTTTCACGCTACCCAGATGGATAGACAAATAACAACTATGTGCCTTTTGCAAAATACTCTAAATAATTTCATCATCTTTGGGTACACAGACCCTATCTCGGAACATCAAACAACCATTAGGATCAATTCAAAAATCTAATTCAATACCTATCTCACACTGAGTCATCTTGTCTTGCAAATCCTTGTCTCTTTTTTTAGCTTCACAAATCTCTTGCAAGAACATCAGTCTAGCTCTCAACTCTACCAAGATTGAACCACATCAGTTATAGACAACTGAGCATTCATAGCCCCCAAGGCGAACAATGATTTTCTACTCAATGCATCGGCGACTACATTCGACTTCCCAAGATGATAGTCAATTGTCAATTCATAATGTTTTATCAACCCTAACCATCTCCGTTGTCGTAGGTTCAGCTCCTTTTGTGTCATCAGATACTTTAAGCTTTTATGGTTGGTGAATACCCGACATTTCTTGCCATACAAATGGTGTCTCCAAATCTTTAATGCGAATACAATTACGACTAGCTCTAAATCATGTGTTAGGTAGTTTTTCTCATGTGGCTTTAGCTGTCTTGAGGCATAGGCTATTACCTTGCCTTCTTGCAAGAGCACGTACCCCGATGTGTTCAAGGAGACGTCACTATATACTACAAATTCCTTTCCTAATTCTGGTTGCACTAAAACTAGGGCTTCAGTCAACAAAGCCTTTATTTTCTCAAAACTTTGTTGGCACTTTTCTATCCATTCAAACTTGACATATTTCTGTAATAACCTCATTATTGGAGTAGCAATCATAGAGAACCCTTTAACAAATTGTATATAGTAACCTGCTAAGCCCAAAAAGCTTCTAATCTCCAATACATTTCTCGGCAGTTTCCACTCAACAATAGTCGAGATCTTACTCAGGTCAACTCTAATCCCATCACTCGATACAATGTGTCCCAAGAATCTGACCTCTCGAAGCCAAAATTTGCTTTTTCTAAATTTAGCATAGAACTGCTTATCTCTCAAAGTTTGCAAGATAGTTCTCAAATGCTCCGCGTGTGCACTTTCATCATGAGAATAAATTAGTATGCCATCAATAAAGACAACGACGAACTTATCCAAATACAGTAAAAAAATGCAATTCATTAAGTCCATAAATACCGTAGGAGCATTTTTTAAACCAAATGGCATGACAAGGAACTCATAATGGACGTACCTCGTCTGAAATGCAGTTTTTGGTACATATTGTGTAACAGCCCGGTTTAGACCCTAATCGGAATAGTGGTTTTGGGACCACAAATCTGAGTCAGAAAAATAAGTATTATTTTCTGTATTTATCATGTATGAATTGATACCAATGAAATTTTTGTGATTTAATTTTACTGTTTGTGTGTTGATTTATGCGAAAGGACCTAATCGCAGAAATTGTAAAAGTGGCTTTCTATTTGTTAAAGTGCCAAATTGTTATGATGTTTTAAGTGTGAGGTCCTTATGTTGTTATTAGACCATTGAAATGAGGAATGGACATTGTTGGACATATGATAGTGGAATTTAAATGATAATAATAAGGTTATATTAGTAAATATGTTAATATGTTAATGACTTAATAAAAATAAAATTTAAAACGCATTTAGTTCATCTTTGTTTTGCCGAAAATAAGAGAAAGAAAAAGGGTTTTTAAACTTTTGAGTATCCAGCCATTGAAGGACCTGATTGAGATCAAGAATAGAGGAATCCGAGTCTAGATTGGGGGAAATCGAAAGTTGATGAATAATTGACTCATACTAAATTTACTGTGATGGATGAGATTTTGAGAAGGTAAATGTACCGAATGTGATGTTATGGATGTGAATAATGGTGGAAAGGAAATGTGGAAAAGCTCGATTGAATCTTAGGAATGGTCTTAGGATGATAATGACATGTCATTAGGTTGAGATTTGGCTTCGGGCCATGATATTGGCACTACGGGTGCGAGTAATACCTTGATTTAGCTACGGGCCATGGTATAGGTATTTTATAGGAGTTAACTTGATTTGGCTATGGGCTACGGTATAGGTACTTATTGTTCCAAACCTTTGAGTATCCGATTTGCATTCCAAATGGTTCAACGAATGAGCAAAGGTTGTATTCAAGAAAGGAATTTAAACAAGGTGATATAGGTATGTATAATGGCTATACGAGGAATATATTGAAAGGTTCAAAGAGATGACTTGATTATGTTTGTATTATGAGAAAGGCTTGTGGTAAGGTATATTTGGCTTTGAGTTGCATAATTGTTTTAAATTATATTTGATGTTATACATTGAATTATTTACTTATGGACTTACTAAGCTATAAAGCTTACTTGGTGTGTTCATTTCTATTTTATAGATCATTGAAGCTACAAGAGGCTTGGGAATTTTTAAGGATCACCACTGCACTATCAAACCTTGTTTTGTTACCCTTTTGAAATGTAAATAATGAACTATGGCATGTATAGGCTAGAAGTAGTTGGATATGTTTTGTATTGTAAATAAGTCTTGCCATGTGATATGGCTTGATTATGGATGGAACTATGTTTGAATTTAGTATGTGTTTTGTGTTTTAAATTTGGTATGTTTTATAATGCAAATATGGCCTAATGAGAAATGGTCATTTTTATGGATTAATGTTGTGAATTATGGTAAGTTTAAATATGAAATGGAATGGTTTATAATAAGATATGAAGTATGTGTTTTAGCATGATTTATGGTTTATATTTTGGCATGAATTGGTAAGAAAATAGAGTTTGATTCTAGATGAGAATTTATGGCATGAATTGTGTATATTTTGGTTGTGTTTTGGCTAAGAAAAGTTGGCATAAAATGTATTGAATTTCACTGTAGGGATGACCCAAAATGGGTGGCAAAGTTGGCCTTTTGAATGACCTATTTTTGTCCACACGAGTAGAGACACGGGCATGTGTCTCAGCCGTGTGTGACACACGATCAGAGTACACAGCCGTGTGTCCCTTGGGGTACCTTTTAAATTAAGTCAGTATACTCTACAAAGTTGACACGGCATAGACACACGGGCATGTCTAATGGCCGTGGGTGGCACACGAGCTGGCACACAAGCGTGTGGTTGACCGTGTGACCCAAGTCAGTAGCCTCCCTAATTTTCACACGGTCTGGCACACGGGCGTGTCCTTGGCCGTGTGGTGCAAGTTAGTAGGTATGCCCTGTTTTGCCACAGCTTAGACACGCAGGCGTGTCTAAGACCGTGTGAGGCACACAGCTTGACCACACGATGTGTGACCTCTTTAGCTATGAAAAATGTTTAAGTTTTAAAATTTTTTTAATAGTTAGGCTTAGTCCTGACCTTTTTCTAATGCATGTTTAAGGTCTCGTAGACCTTTATAAGAGACTCATTGATGATGTATGATTATGTTATGATGATAATGATTGTGTAATGTTCATGAATCTTCCGAATTGTTTGGTAATACTACTAACCCTAGTCCAGCGATGGATATGGGATAGGGGTGTTACATCTTGTTCCTTATCTCTCAGTTGGTAATAATCAGACCTCAGGTCTATCTTAGAAAACCCGATAGCCCCCTTCAATTAATCAAACAAGTCATCGATTCTAGGCAAAGGGTATTTATTCTTCACTATAACCTTATTAAGCTGACAGTAGTCTATACATAATCTCATCGAACCATCCTTTTTCTTCACAAATAATACAGCTGCACCCCACAGGGAATAGCTCAGTCTAGCAAAACCCTTATCCGTTAGCTCTTGTAACTGCATCTTCAACTCCTTTAACTCCTTCGAAGCCATCCTATACGGAGCAATCGAGATAGGTGCCATACCAGGGACCAACTCGATACAAAACTCAACTTCCCTAGTCTGGGCAATCCAGGCAACTCTTCCAGAAACACATCGAGATACTCACATACCATTGGCACTGACCCAATCCTTAATTCAAACACTTGAGTATTCAATACAAAAGTGAGATAAGCTTTGTACCCTTTTCTCATACATTTCTCTGCAGTCATAGACGATATCACTACAGGCAAGCTATCCAGTTCACCTGATTCAACCCGAAGAACATCCCCATTTTCACATTTCATCTCAATAAAATTTCTTCCATAATTCACTGTAACATCATGAGTAGTCAACCAATCCATACCAAGGATTACGTCAAATTCATCAAATAGCAATAACATGAGGTTAGCCGGAAAATAATGACCTCTAATTGTCAATGGACAATTTCTACACACTTGGTCAACTAACACATGTTTGCCTAACGGGTTTGACACTTTTACCACAAATTTAGTAGACTCAACTAGCATATTCATACTAGGTACCAATTTCATGCAAACATAGGAATGGGTGGATCTTGGATCAATCAAAGCAACAACAAGTATATTATAGATAGAAAAGGTACACGTAATCACATCGGGAGACAAAGCCTCTTCGTGGGCACGAATGGCATAAGTCCTCGCAGGCACTCTACCCTCAGACCTCACGATGGAATCTTTAGGCGCACTTCTACTACTAGCCCCACTTCTCAAGTTTTTCTGTGGTCTACCCCACAAAGGAGCATTACTCGCTCTTACATCTTGCTCTTTGTCTTTCTCATCCATCTCAGGGCAATTTCGAATGAAGTGGTCTAATGAACTGCATTTGAAACAGCCTCTATCATTTCCTTGGTACTCACTGAAATGTCTTCTACCATACTGTGAACACTCTGGTTTATTCGGTCAAGTATTACCAACACTCGCAATAGAAGTAGTTTGAGCTTTAGACATTGTATATTGTTTATTCTTATTTTTGCTCGAGAACCCCACTGAAGCATTCGATCAGGTAGTGAATTCTCTCAATCTCTTGGATGAGGATTGATGTGATTTCCCCAACTGTCTTTCCTTCGAGTCACAAGATTCATTGTTAGCCTTTCTTTTCTCCTTGGCCAATTCTTTGGCCTTACAAGCTCTGTCTACAAGCCCTACAAATTCCTTTAACTCTAGAATGCAAACCAACAATCGAATGTCTTTGTTCAACACGTTTTCAAGCCACTTACACATGATGGCTTCCGTAGACATGCACTCCCGAGCGTATTTGTTGAATCTCACGAACTCACGCTCATATTCTGTTACCATCATCCAGCCTTGCTTCAGTTCGAGAAATTATTTCCTTTTCTAGTCTATAAATCTTTAGATGATATACATTTTATAGAATTCTTCTTGAAAGAACTCCTAAGTTATCCTCTCTCTCGGTACAACCGACACAAGAGTATTCCACCATTGGTAGGCCAAGTCTCGTAGAAGTGACACCACGTAATACCATTTCGTATTAGTTAAAAATCATAATTTTTCACATTACGATCCGACCACGTAATACCATTTCATATTAGTTAAAAATTAGACAACTAGTGAGCTAATATTTGTTTTCATTTTTCTTTCCATGAAAAACTATTAAAGAAAATAAAAAAAAGGGTATTAATGTAATTCATGAATAATTTTATTAAATCAATCTATTCCAAAAAAATAAAAATACACATAGACAAAAATACTACACTTATGGCACTAGATCCAACACCTTCCTCGCCTAAGTTTGGGGTGGTCATGCCACCCAGGTTGTAGGTGATGGAATATGGGTTACCTATCCTATTTCCCATGTAGTTAAGCTCGACTTAGCTACTTTCTTGGTAGTTACCCCAGCTAGCACCTTCATTCTCATTACCTACATGAGTTTCCATGAGATGAGGTTGGGTGGGAAAATGAGGTCAATTAGACCTAAGTTTGAGGTTATTAAGCCTTTTGAGGATTTTTTTTTTAAATTAATCCTCATCACTGATTGCGTTCACAGCCAATGGTTTAGCTCTATATGTGAACCACTCAGTCGACCCCATATATGATTTCATTGCCATGTCCTTGATTTGGCAACCTTATAATGTCCCTAACTTAACCCAAACGTTACATTCGGGTTCTAAATGCTACATTAACCACCAAAATAGCCTAGTAAGATAATTAGATTTTTAAAACAGCCTTTTAAGGTCATAGTTTTACAAAAACATCCAATTATCAATGTTGATTTGAGTTATGGTCTAATTTATAAAAGATTTTATATTTTGAAAACTTAGTTGATTATTTGATTGAATTCACTTTTTAGAAAATCCAGTTCCAATGCCGCAGAGTAGGAAAAGTGAGATTATTGGACTTTACTTAAATGCATATTCCATGCATAATTAATCCAATCATTTTTTAACAAGTTTTAACTTTTATCAATGTAATGTAATATTCCCAAAATACCAAGTTTGGACCAATTAAAAATAGTATAGTCCCAAATAAAAACTTATAAAAATGAAGTTGATGAAAATACGTTTCAATAGAAAAGTTCGAGACAATCCTTTGAGTGTTGTGCCTGAATTATAACCTTGCAGGTTATCTGTGTAACAGCTCATTTTTAGTGATATCAGAACAGTGGTTTCGTAACCACAAATTTGAGTTAAAAAGAAAAAATTACTTTAATATTTTTGCGTGAATTATGAAAGTCGTACGAAAATATCGATAGGAAAATTTTATTGATTTAGTGATTTATTAGAAAAAGGATCTAATTGTATAAAATGTAAAAGTTGAGTGCTAGAAGGTATAAGAATTAAATAGCCATGAAGTTGAAAATTAGAGGTCCTTAAATGGTAATTAGACCATCAATTATAGGCTGAAAAATATCAATAGTGATTCATCCATGGAAAATTTGAAAAAGGGCAATGATTAAATTGGAAACTAAAATAATTAAAAGATGATATTAGGAACTATCATCTAATTGTCATCATCTTCCCCAATTTTATGCATGGAAACCCTAGGAGAGTAGGAGAGAACTAATCGAGCTTAATTGGGTAAGTTTCCATGTCCCATTTTTAGTAATTTTTATATTTTTGAGCTCAGGACAACTTGTTCTCTTTATTTTTGGGATTAATTTGAAAAGTTATTAAAGTATGGAATTTATGCCATGGATGAATATGCTGTAAATTGAAAATTTATGGTAGAAAATGAAAGGTTGTTAGTAGATAAACAACTTTTACAAAGTGATTTTTCATGAAATTGTGAAAAAAGGACTAAATTGTAAACTTGTAAAATTTATGGAAAAATTCTAATTTTTCTGAAAAATAAGTGTTGTAAATGGTACATAGGGAATTTTGCTAGGCTTGGATAGAGGATTAAATTGTGTAAATTTCATTTGCCGAGCCTAGGGACAAAATTGGAATTAATAAAAAGTTTAGGGGCAAAATGGTAATTTTGTCTAGAGCATAAATTGAATGTATTGGAGTATGAATTGGATGAAATTGATGATTAAATTCATTTATATAGATCTAGATGAATCAAATACAAGGGTAGATCAAGGCAAAGAAAAGTCTCGGATTAGTAGGTTACAAAACACGAACAATCGAGGTAAGTTTGTGTAACTTGAAATTAATACTTGAAATGCATGAATTACATGTTCTATGATCTGAATGACAATTTAATGTTTAATGTATGGAAATTTATTGAATGAACAATGGTATTTGATTAAAAAAAAAGGGAAATAAGTCCCGGTTGAATAAAAGGGTTTCGATGGATCACTGAAATGGTTACAACATGAATGGTAAAAAGGATTTAGCCTGGATGGGTAATCCTATTATAAGCCCTCTCAATATATATGTAACACCCCTAACCCAAATCCGTCGCCGGAATAGGGTTACGAGGTATTACCTAACAGAACACAACTTCTGTACATTTAATGATATTCATATAAAATAAGTATTTTATTCACTAAGTATGAACATATACAAGACTAATTCAAATCTGTACAGATTACACAAATCACAAACATATTATAATGAATCATTATTAAGTAGCCGAATATGAATTAGAAATTATACAATTCATAGCTTAACAATCAACACCAAATATGCATGCTATCTTATAAAAGTTGACTTATCAATTTCACTTATAATTTGACATATTTAAGCAACCTAATATGTCATATAACTTATGATTAATAGTTAAAGCACAAATCATAAAATCACTTACTAACTAACAACATTTCATCTTATCTAAAATAAATGTATAGTACTATTCATATGGTCACTTTCTAAACCTTAGCCGGATGCAACCATCCATGGTTTCCAAAACATAAAACATACACAATATACATTCAACCATACGCATCTAATATTCAACTATGTAATTATCAAAACATTAATGAGTATACTAAGCTTAAACATAGTTTAAAGTCTAGAACGATAGAAAGAACTTAAAGAAGCCATATTCACATGGCTCACATATATATATACATCACCAAAATATCATTCATTCAAAAGATGACCAAATTATACACTTTCGAAACCTAATTTTCTCTCAAAAGAGTTAAGCCTATCCATGCCATCATTGAAATATAAAATCCTTTAAAGTACCGAATTATAGAGAAGATAGTGTGGATGACTTTGGACCTGAATCCCCGAGCACGTAGCTCTCAACCAAGATCTATAAAATGGAACAAAGCACAAATATTCACAATAAGCAATTAAGCTTAGTAAGTCTTAAGTAATTTAAGCAACTAAACATATTTATGCACATTATTCACGTATGCTTTTAACTCTTTATACTAGCTCACAAATCAAAGTTTCACTTTATAAACCAATATCGCTTATAAGCCCAATATTCAAAACCACATATATTCACTAGCTATGTACTATCATTTGGCCAAATAAACATAGCCACATTATACTCATCTTGACATATCATTTCATTCAAATTCGAAATCTTTATGTCATGAGCATCTAAATCTTGTAATGCCATCTTTAATTCAACCTAGTTAAACTAGTTCATAACACCATAACCACATTAAATTTCTAGGTTTGTAATCACATATATATAACATTTACTTTCATACCAAATTCCAAAATGGCCGAATATATGCATATATATATATGCAACAATTTCATAAGTACCTCCCGTTACATATTCATAAATCAATCCAGGTCATTCTCTCGTATATAAATAAATAACACATACCTGGACAGCTTAATTCACTAAACACATCCAATTTCCATTTAAGCACAATGCCTCATATTCTTAGACTTTTATTAATTCACCGGCAATTAGCCTGCTAGGTACAAACCTGAATTCATCACCGGTACAAAGCTTGCTAGGTATAAACCTGAATTCATCACCGGCACAAAGCCTGCTAGGTATAAACCTGAATTCATCACCGGCACAAAGCCTGCTAGACTTTATAAGTCCGATACTTCTTCACCGGCATTACGCCTGCTAGGCTCGAAGCCTGATATTAACACCAGCTTATAGCTTGCTAGGCCAAAGACCCGAATAACATATCACAATAACCAAGTCACAAGGTATCGCATACTCTATAACATATATCACTAAATTTTTCCATATAGTACAGACGCGTTATTAAAAACATTAGCATCATTCGCATATAAGCACATACCAACCACTTTATCTCCATTTTATACTTCTCATTTGATAGTTTATACATCATCTCATTCACATTCCTTTCACACTTATTATTGGGTCATAAAAGCATATCACAAATTACCTTCATTTCATAATTGCCATTTGGCCATATAAGCATAATGTAAACTCACTATCATTTCATCCTTTACATTCGGCTATATCCATACATTACAAAGAATACTAAATTCTCATAATTTATCTTGTTATAATCAAATATAATCTACATTTAATTACTTAAAACTTACCTCGAATGTCGCCAAACAACTACGGATCGGCTATTCAACTATCTTTGTTTTCCCCTATCCGAATTTGGCTCTTTTTGTTCTTGAGCTAAATTTAAACAAATTTAACTCATCACTAATCCATTATTCATACATCTTATTCGGTTATAACATATTTCATTCAAAACAAGAAATACAATTACTTACTTAACAATACATTCAGCAAACATATATATTTCAAAAATCAAGTCATACACATCATTTGGCCACATAAACCTATCACAATTTCATTTTCAATATCCAATGTCCATACGGCAATATGGTATTTTACTACCATACCTCAATTTCATAATAACCATTCATTAATATTAAGCATATTCGGTAATGGTATAAACAAATTTAACATTCAAACCATATCTTCTAGCATTTAGTATACGGTTTCACTAATTAACCACCATGGCCGAATACCATTAGTCCATAAAGTCCTACTTACCACAATTTAACAAACTCATTCTTGTACTACAATCATTTTCCATTTTAAAGCATCAAAACACCAACCATTTCATTCAATCTCTTCCATGGCCGAATGCACAATTAACCATAATCTTAGAAATTAATTCATGGGCTATGTAAAGGACTTAGCAATTAGCTCAAATTCATAAAATTTAATGAAATCTACATGAAAAACATACCTTAATTCAAGCTACCAAATGACCGAATGCCATAGTCTTTCTTCTTTTCTTTCTTTATTCGGCCATGCAAGAAAGGATGAACAAAAGAAATGGCTCTCATTTTCTATGTTTTTTTTTATTAATACCTATAATTTAATCTTTATAATAACAATATAAAGATATCATAGTGCTCCACTACCGTCCATTATAATAATAATGGGTAATTTGCCATTTGAAAGACTCCACTAACAAAACCATTATCAATTTAACCCTTTATGCTATTATCCATAAATTTTTCCAACTTATTCAATTAAGCCCTATTTCTAAATCAAATGTGCAAACAGCAAAATTAAGTCACGAAAGTTTTACACATGATAATTCACATATAATAAACACAGAAAATGGTACTTAAATATTTTTCCGACTTGGTTTCGTGATCCCGAACCACTTTTTCGATTAGGGCCAAAATAGGGCTGTCATAACTCTCCCCCTTAGGGATTTTCGTCCCTGAAAATCTTACCGGTGAATAAGTTAGGATATCATTCTTTCATTGAGTTTTTAAACTCCCAAGTTGCTTCTTCAACCCCATGTTTGAGCCACAATACTTTTACTAACGAGATTTTCTTATTCTGCAGTTCTTTCACTTTGCGAGCCAAAATGCGAACCGGTTCTTCCTCATAACTTAAATCAGATTGAATTCCAATCTCTGACGGAGTAATCACATGTGAGGGATCAGACCTATATCGTCTAAGCATCGAGACATGAAAAACATTATGAATCTTTTCAAGTTTAGGTGGCAAATCTAACCTGTACGCAACTGGCCCAATTCATTCTGAAATCTATTACGGTCCGATAAATCTCGGGCTCAATTTGCCTTTACGGCCGAATCTGAGTACCTTTTTCCATGGTGAAACTTTTAAAAACACTTTATCCCCAATCTGATACTCTATATCTTTTCGTTTCAAGTCCGTATACGATTTCTGAAGATCTGATGCTACTTTCAAACTTTCACGGATTACTTTTACTGTCTGTTCGGCCTCTTTAATCAAATCAACTCCGTAAATCTTATTCTCACTGAGCTCGGTCCAAAACAACTGTGTACGACATTTATGACTGTACAAAGCTTCATAAGGTGCCATCTTGATACTCGATTGAAAACTATTATTGTATGCGAATTCAATCAAAGGGAAGTATTGTTCCCACGAGCCACTAAACTCAAGGATGCAAGATCTCAACATATCCTCGAGTATCTGAAAAACTCGCTCAGATTGACCATCTGTCTGGGATGACAAGCGGTGCTAAAATGCAATTTGGTACCTAGTGCATCTTGCAATTTCTTCCAAAATCGCGATGTGAATCTGGGGTCTCTATCCGAAACAATAGAAGTAGGTACCCCGTGCAATCTTACAATCTGAGATATGTATAATTCAGCTAGCTTATCGAGTGAATAATCCGTAAAAACGGGAATAAAATGAGCTGATTTTGTCAATCTATCAACAATAACCCAAATTGCATCTTTCTTGCTTGATGTCAATGGTAAACCAGATACAAAATCTATCGTGACACGGTCCCATTTCCACTCAGGTATCATAATCAGATGAAGCAATCCAGAAGGCACCTGATGTTTCGCTTTCACTTGTTGACATATCAAACATTTCGAAACAAAGTCAGAAATATCTCGTTTCATACCATGCCACCAATACTGTTGCTTCAGATCGTTATACATTTTTGTGCTACCTGGATGAACTGACATTCGGCTACTAGGGGCTTATTCAAAATCATCGAAATAAGCTCTGAGTTCCTTGGAGCACACAATCTATTCCTGAATCTCAAACAATCATTGGCATCAATCAGAAACTCTGAATCCTCTTTCGAAACACATTGAGCTCGTTTTGCGATCAATTCATCATCAATTTTTTGAGCTTCCCCAATTTGTTGCACCAACATTGGTTTTGCTCTTAATTCCGCTACTAACGCATCATCAACGGACATAGACAAATGTACATTCATTGCTCTTAAAGCAAATAGTGAGTTTTGACTTAAAGCATCAGCAACCACATTAGCCTTTCTAGGGTGATAATCAATGACGAGCTCGTAATCTTTAAGTAACTCAAGCTACCGCAGCTGTCTCAAATTCAAATCCTTCTGGGTCATCAAATATTTGAGGCTTTTATGATCGGAATAAACATGACATTTCTCTCCAAATAAGTAGTGACGCCAAATTTTCAAGGCAAATACAATAGCAGCTAATTTGAGATCATGAGTCGGATAGTTTTTCTCGTGAGGCTTTAACTGTCTCGAAGCATAAGCAACAAATCTACCTTCTTGCATCAAAACACAGCCTAAACCATTCAGAGATGCATTGCTATAGATCACAAATTCTTTACCCGATTCTGGCTGAACTAATACTGGAGTTTCGGTCAAAAGAGCTTTCAGCTAATCAAAACTTTTCTGACACCTTTCTGACCACTCAAATTTGGTATTTTTCTGAAGCAACTTTGTTAATGGTGTTGCTATCATCGAGAAGCCTTTTACGAACCGTCTATAGTACCCGGCAAGTCCTAAAAAGCTACGAACTTCTGAAACATTTCTCGGAGGCTTCCAATCAAGTATAGCTAAAATTTTACTCGGATCAACCCAAATACTTGATGCAGATACAACATGTCCCAAAAAGCTGACTTCAAGTAACCAAAATTCGTATTTACTGAACTTTGCATATAGCTGCTTGTCTTGTAAGATCTACAACACTAATCTCAAGTGCTCGGCATGCTCAGTTTCATCGTGTGAATAGATCAGAATGTCATCTATAAACACGACTACAAACCGATCCAAATATTGTCTAAAAATCCGATTCATTAAATCCATGAAAACGCAGGGGCATTAGTGAGCCCAAACGACATCTCCAAGAACTTGTAATGTCCGTACCTCGTTTTGAAAGCAGTTTTAGGCACGTCGGAGTCTCTAACTCACAACTGATAATAGCCCGATCTCAAGTCTATCTTCGAGAATACTGAAGCTCCCTTAAGCTGGTCAAATAAATCATCAATTCGTGGCAACGGATATTTATTCTTTACCGTTACTTTATTAAGCTGACGATAATCGATGCACATTCTCATTGTTCCGTCTTTCTTTTTCACAAATAGCATTGGTGCACCCCAAGGAGAGAAACTCGGTCGAGCAAAACCTCTGTCTGTCAACTCTTGCAACTGAGATTTCAATTCTTTTAATTCGGTTGGTGCCATACGATACGAAGCTATCAAAATCGGAGTCGTTCCTGGTACTAGCTCTATGCCAAACTCTACTTCCCGAACAGGTGGCAACCCAAGTAATTCCTCGGGATATACATCCGGATATTCACAAGCCACGGGTACAGTTTCAAGCTTTCTTTCTGATTCTTTGCTATCCAGAACATATGCAAGATAAGCTTCACAACCCTTTTTCACATATTTCTGAGCCAGATCGACGATATTACTGTTAGTAACCCGTTCAAATCAGTAGACTCGAATCGAATTATTTCATCATTCGGACATCCTAAGTCAATTGTTTTTCTTTTGCAGTTTACTACAGCATCGTGCATAGTTAACCAATCCATACCGAGAATGATATCAAACTCATCAAAGGGTAATAGCGTCAAATCAGCCGAAAAAGAAAAATCTTGAATCATCAGGGGACATTTCTTGCATACTTTATCGACTAACATATAACGGCCCAAAGGATTTGACACTTGAACCAGAAATTTAGTAGACTCAACAAGTAGAGTCTTACTGGATGCCAAAGTTTCAAACATATAGGAATGAGTCGAACCGGGGTCAATCAAAGCAATAACATTAGTATCAAAAAGAGTGAAAGTACCAGTAATAACATCTAGAGAAGAAGCTTCCTCTCGAGCGCGGATAGCTTAAGCTCTGGCCGGAGCACGAGCCTCAGATTGAACGCAAGTATCTTTGGTCCCTCTCTGACTACCACTAGCATTACTCGCGTGTCTAGGTGGTCTACCTCTTGCTGCAGTATTACCAAGTCTCCCACTTGAATTAGTATTCTGCTCTGTTAATCTCGGACAATCTCTGATAAAATGATCAGCTGATCCATATTTAAAACAGGAACGGTCATGCAATCTACAGCTCCCTGAATGCCATTTACCACAATGCTTGCACTCGGATCTGTCTTGATGATCATTGGCAACACTAGCAACTGAAGTAGCTCGTGTACTCATAGGAGGTCGATCGCGATCTTGCCTGGAAAAGCCCGAAGTAGTCTTGGATCGACTCGATTCATCTCAAAATTTCTTCGATCACTGCTGGAATGTTTTCGCCGAAGATCTTTTATGAAACTCTCTAGCCCCAGCTTCAACTTTTCTTTTCTCAATTCCAAGCTCTTCAGCTTTACAAGCTGGCTCAATAAGTACTACGAACTCTTTAATTTCCAGAATGCCTACCAACAGTTTGATATCTTCATTCAACCCATCTTCGAAGCGTTTACACATGATAGGTTTGGAAGAGATACACTCACGGGCATATTTGCTAAGCCTTACGAATTCTTGTCCATATTCTGTAACTGTCATTCGGCCCTGTTTAAGCTCAAGAAACTCTTTGCGTTTTTGATTGATGAATCTTTGGCTGATATACTTTTTACGGAATTCTATCAGAAAGAATTCCCAAGTGACCCGCTCTCTCGGTACAACAGAAACCAAAGTATTCCACCAGTGATAGGCAGCATCACGTAGCAAAGACACAGCACATTTCAAACACTCGTTAGGGGTACGCGATAATTCATCGAACATACGGATAGTATTATCAAGCCAAAACTCAGCCCGCTCAGCATCATTGCCAATAGTAGCTCTGAACTCTTTAGCCCCGTATTTTCTAATTTTATCAACCGGGGGCTTACTCGATCTCAACGGATCGGTCACAGGAGGCACTACAGGTATTGGAAGAGGATTATTTGAGGGTGGGGGCTGTGGAATAGCCGGATTAGTTCGAATATATTGAGTGAACCAATCGCTCATCATAGCATAGAAGGCTTGTTTAGCCTCCTCATCTGGGTTACTCGTATTCAGCTGAGAGTCATTCGGGGCTGTCCCTTATGCGGGAGCAGGCGCTACACTCTCGACATCGTCTCTTACGGCTCGATCGGGATCGGGATTCATTTACTATACGAAAAAAACATTTCAACTGTCAGAAGTCATCACACTATCATATTATCACATTATGGCATGTATGACTACACTCACACGTGCTACGTTAGCCCTAGAATCGACTAAACCGTAGCTTTGATACCAATAAAATGTAACACCCCTAACCCAAATCTGTCGCCGGAATAGGGTTACGAGGTATTACCTAACAGAACACAACTTCCGTACATTTAATGATATTCATATAAAATAAGTATTTTATTCACTAAGTATGAAGATATACAAGACTAATTCAAATCTGTACAGATTACGCAAATCACAAACATATTATAATGAATCATTATTAAGTAGCCGAATATGAACATAGAAATTATACAATTCATAGCTTAACAATCAACACCAAATATGCATGCTATCTTATAAAAGTTGACTTATCAATTTCACTTATAATTTGACGTATTTAAGCAACCTAATATGTCATATAACTTATGATTAATAGTTAAAGCACAAATCATAAAATCACTTACTAACTAACAACATTTCATCTTATCTAAAATAAATGTATAGTACTATTCATATGGTCACTTTCTAAACCTTAGCCAAATGCAACCATCCATGGTTTCCAAAACATAAAACATACACAATATACATTCAACCATACGCATCTAATATCCAACTATGTAATTATCAAAACATTAATGAGTATACTAAGCTTAAACATAGTTTAAAGTCTAGAACGATGAAAGAACTTAAAGAAGCCATATTCGCATGGCTCACATATATATACATAGCCAAAATCTCATTCATTCAAAAGATGACCAAATTATACACTTTCAAAACCTAATTTGCTCTTAAAAGAGTTAAGCCTATACATGCCATCATTGAAATATAAAATCCATTAAAGTACCAAATTATAGAGAAGATAGTGTGGATGACTTTGGACTTGAATCCCCGAGCTCGTAGCTTTCAACCAAGATCTATAAAATGGAACAAAACACAAATATTCACAGTAAGCAATTAAGCTTAGTAAGTCTTAAGTAATTTAAACAACTAAACATATTTATGCACATTATTCACGTATGCTTTTAACTCTTTATACTAGCTCACAAATCAAAGTTTCATTTATAAACCAATATCGCTTATAAGCCCAATATTCAAAACCACATATATTCACTAGCTATGTACTATCATTTGGCCGAATAAACATAGCCACATTATACTCATCTTGACATATCATTTCATTCAAATTCGAAATCTTTATGTCATGAGCATCTAAATCTTGTAATGCCATCTTTAATTCAACCTAGTTAAACTAGTTCATAACACCATAACCACATTAAATTTCTAGGTTTGTAATCACATATATATATAACATTTACTTTCATACCAAATTCCAAAATGGCCGAATATATGCATATATATATGCAACAATTTCACAAGTACCTCTCGTTACATATTCATAAATCAATCCAGGTCATTCTCTCGTATATAAATAAATAACAGATACCTGGACAGCTTAATTCACTAAACACATCCAATTTCCATTTAAGCATAATGTGTCATATTCCTAGACTTTTATTAATTCACCGGCAATTAGCCTGCTAGGTACAAACCTGAATTCATCACCGGTACAAAGCCTGCTAATTATAAACCTGAATTCATCATCAGCACAAAGCCTGCTAGGTATAAACCTGAATTCATCACCGGTACAAAGCCTGCTAGACTTTATAAGTCCGATACTTCTTCACCGACATTACGCCTGCTAGGCTCGAAGCCTAATATTAACACCAGCTTATAGCTTGCTAGGCCAAAGACCCGAATAACATATCACAATAACCAAGTTACAAGTTACCGCATACTTCATAACATATATCACTAAATTTTTCCATATAGTACAGACGCATTATTAAAAACATTAGCATCATTCGCATATAAGCACATACCAACCACTTTATCTCCATTTTATACTTCTCATTTGATAGTTTATACATCATCTCATTCATATTCCTTTCACACTTATTATTCGGTCATAAAAGCATATCACAAATTACCTTCATTTCATAATTGTCATTTGGCCATATAAGCATAATGCAAAGAATACAAATTACCTTCATTTCATAATTGTCATTTCATCCTTACCATTCAACTATATCCATACATTACAAAGAATACTAAATTCTCATAATATATCATGTTATAATCGAATATAATCTACGTTTAATTACTTAAAACTTACCTCGAATGTCATCGAACAACTACGGATCGGCTATTCAACTATCTTTGTTTTCCCCTATCCGAATTTGGCTCTTTTTGTTCTTGAGATAAATTTAAACAAATTTAACTCATCACTAATCCATTATTCATGCATCTTATTCGGTTATAACATATTTCATTCAAATCAAGAAATACAATTATTTACTTAACAATACATTCAGCAAACATATATATTTCAAAAATCAAGTCATGCACATCATTTGGCCACATAAACCTATCACAATTTCATTTTCAATATCCAATGTCCATACGGCAATATGGTATTTTACTACCATACCTCAATTTCATAATAACCATTCATTAATATTAAGCATATTTGGTAATGGTATAAACAAATTTAACATTCAAACCATATCTTCTAGCATTTAGTATACGGTTTCACTAATTAACCACCATGGCCGAATACCATTAGTCCATAAAGTCCTACTTACCACAATTTAACAAACACATTCCTATACTACAATCATTTTCCATTTTAAAGCATTAAAACACCAACCATTTCATTCAATCTCTTCCATGGTCGAATGCACAATTAACCATAATCTTAGAAATTAATTCATGGGCTATGTAAAGGACTTAGCAATTAGCTCAAATTCATAAAATTTAATGAAATCTACATGAAAAACATACCTTAATTCAAGCTACCAAATGACCGAATGCCATAGTCTTTCTTCTTTTCTTTCTTTATTCGGCCATGCAAGAAAGGATGAACAAAAGAAATGGCTTTCTCATTTTCTATTTTTTTATTAATACCTATAATTTAATCTTTATAATAACAATATAAAGCTATCATACTGTTCCAGTACCATCCATTATAATAATAATAGGTAATTTGCCATTTAAAAGACTCCACTAACAAAACCATTATCAATTTAACCCCTTTATGCTATTATCCATGAATTTTTCCAACTTATTGAATTAAGCCATGTTTCTAAATCAAACATCCAAACAACAAAATTAAGTCACGAAATTTTTACACTTGATAATTCACATATAATAAACACAGAAAATGTTACTTAAATATTTTTTTCAATTTGGTTTCGTGATCCCGAAACCACTTTTCCAATTGGGGCCAAAATAAGGCTGTCACAGAATATGTGGTAAAATGGATTTAGCTCGAACGAGTAACCCAAATTAAGTGATATAGAGTTTTGTAATTTAATGGATTTAACTTGGACTGATAATCCTGACAAAACTCTTTGAGCATATGTTACAGGGGATTTAGCCTGGACTAGTAATCCCGCCGTAAGAAATGAGGTTTGTGAGAGTGTGCTCTCTAAAAAGGATATATACGAATTGATGGTTATTGAGATTGTACACTATAAGTGTACTACTGGATATCCATCGAAATTCTGAGAAATTCAAAGGGATAAAAATAGGAAATGGAACATGAATGATATATGTAACATGGAAAATGACAAGTATTTATATATGTGGATTGATGAGCACGTCAATACTTAAATTTTACATGAAATTACTTGACTAACCTTGTAACAGCGCAATTTTTAGTAGTGTCAGAATAGTGATTCGAGATCACTAAATCCAACGAAAAAGTTAGAAAAAATTATTAATTAATAATTATAAGTTAAGTGTGATTTTAGAAATATTTTTGAATTATTGAATTTTGTGGTTTAAAAGAAATTATCAAGAGTAGTTATGAGTCTAGTAGTGTGTTTAATTAGGTTTTAATTAAGTGAATTTAGCTTAATTAAGAGTAATTAGAAAAAGGACTAAATTGAATAAGGGGTAAAAGTCTAATTATATATTAAAAGAAAGTAAAAAGGGCCAAAATGACAAATATGTCATTTGGCAATAATTGAGGCGCCAAACTTAGAAAAAAGTCTAAGATTTTTCTTAGATTTCATGAATTATTAATTATTATTAATTATTGTTATGGTTTTCTATTTAAATATTATTACTATTATAATATTTTGAAATAATTAAAATAAAGACAAATGTTTGGTAACAAAGATATATATGTGTAATAATTATATTTGTACAATTGTAATATATTTATTTAATTACTTTTTATCTAAGTAAATAGATTTTTATTATTTTAAAATATTAAATTATATAAAATAAATAACTAAATAAAATAAAGACAATTGGATGGTGATGATGATAGACAAGTGTAAAATATATGTGTGTACAAATGTAATATAAATAATTGTTATTAAATAGATATTTATTATAGTAATTATTATTAAGTTAACAAAAATTAAATAAAACAAAAAGAAAACAAATAAAAGAAAGAATAGAAAGAATAGAAACAGAATAATCAAAACAAAACAGAGAAAGAATGGGGAGAAAAAGAAAGAAAGAAAAAAAAAGAAAATTTGGGGTTTCAAGGTTCAAAGCTAATTTACTAATATCGTACCAGAGTCATCGATCAAGAAAGGAAAGGAAACAGTGGACGAGGAGCGACTCAAGGAAATTACGGTTTGTATTACTATAATTCAAATCTAATTATTAATAATTATTATGTTTTAATTGAAATGCATGGTAAATAAATAAGCTAAATATGATATTATTATTTTGAATGGAGTTGATTTTAAGTGAATATGATTATTGACTTGAGTATTGATATCAAAACTGAATGAAATTAGATTAAATTGTGATTATATGTGAGTAATTGAGATAAATATTGAATTAAGAAAGTGAAATTGAAATCTGATTGTTGAATAGAAATTGAAATGGTTTGAATTGAATTATTGAACTATGGTGGTATTGAATTGGAATATTGATATTGGTGATTGATATGGATTTTATTGGAATTGAATTTAGAAAGTGGAAATTGTGTGATACTGATGTTGGAAGTGAATTTGCTTATCAAAATTGAATGAAATATCGATAGAAATGTGAATTGATTGGAAAAGTGAATCAAATGGAAATATGAAATATTGTGATTGTAATGGCATGGATTGAAATTGAATTGAGGAAATATATTGAATACCCTATTAACTAGTCGAGCTAAGTCGAATATAGTTCGTATGCTATAGGATTTGGAAGAGTACGGGATTTATCGGCTTTGCCGATCAGGCACTTTATGTGTCGTATATCAGGAACCTCGTGTGTCGTATCAGGCACCTTGTGTGTCGTATATCAAGCACCTCGTGTGTCATTTCAGGCACTTATGTGTTGTATACTGATAAGGTACTATCTACCGTTTTAGGCACAATGTGCCGTACTAGTGTGTTTGGTTGGATCCGTGTAGTCGTCAAAGTCTGAGTGTTGTTAATAGGGGTAAAAAAGTGGAAAGAGAAAATCAAATGAATTTGATTGAATTGAATTATTGAAAAGGAATGAGAAATTTGATCTATGTATTGAAATTGAGATATCGAAATAAGAAGTGAAAATAGAATGAATTGGAAATAATGAAATAGTGTATGAGTTAATTGAATATAATCTTGTAAATTAATTATAATTATTATTTTTGAAATATGTTGGTTTAAATGTTTGAATTGATTATTGAAAGACTAATGTTGTAAGATTTTAGATATGAAAACGAAATAAGAAATTGAATTGGGATATAGAAATGAAATGTTTGAACTATGGGTTCATGAAATGGTTATGATATAGTGAAATGTTGAATGAAATAAGTAAAAAAAAAAAAAAAAGCAATCTAAGCCAGCTATTGCTAATAAATATAATGTTAAAGTATATTTTGATAATTTGAAGGATTAATGTGGTAAATTTTAATAAATATATGCAAATGGAATGAGTGATTGAAATGAGATGTGAAATATAAAAATGAATTTGAGATAGTTATTACTATTATTGAAACAATTTGATTTAATGTATAAAATGGGTATTGAAAGATTATAGGCTTAAATTAAATATACATATTTTATTGTATAATATTATGAATTTGAATTATAGTAATACCATTAAGTGTATATACTCAGCGTACGGCTTATTTCCGTGTGCAGGTTAGTTGAAGACAAAAGTTCTAGTCCATCATCCAAAGCTGATCCCGAACTCATTGTGATGAAGTACTTTTCTTTTGATAATGGCATGTACCTAGGATGTTTATGTTGGTCATCTTGAGCAATGGTTGTATATTAGGTAATAGTATGACATTGAATGGTTAAATACAACATTTATGAATATAGGTTGATAAACTTATGGATATGGCATAATTTGGTACAAACTTGAACTGGATTGAATGTGATAGATTTGAATTGATTTGAATATAAAATATGAAAAATTTTTAGAGTACCAGAATTGTAACACCCCTCATCATAACCGTCACCAAACCCGGATACAAGGCATTACCGAACATATGTTCACACGATCCTTTGGTTTCGACACATAAATTTCACATAAAATTTAAAACTTCTCATTCATACATACAACATTCACATTATGGGCCTACGAGGCCCAAATGATACATTTGATACGATCTGAGACCAAACCGGGACTTTTCGAACACTTATGAAAAATTTGACTCAAAACAAGGCACACGCCCGTGTGGGACAGGGACACACCCGTGTGCGTAGGCCATGTGATCGCACACGCCCATGTCCCTAGCTCGTGCGAAATTATTTTTCATTTCAAACCTACAGGGGTTTTCACACGATCAAGCACAGGCCCATGTCTCTAGCCCGTATCCTTTACACGGCCTTAACACGCCCATGTCCTCACCTTATGTGAAAAACTGGGGCATTCTATTTATGACGTTATCGCGAAGTTTTCGTCACACGGCCAAGCCACACGCCCGTAGGCTAGGCCGTGTCTGCCACACGGTCGAGACACACGACTGTGTCTACACCGCATGTGTTTATTACAAAACATTAAATTTTTATAATTTCAAGTGCAAGGGACACACGGCCTATCAACACACTCGTCGACTGGCCGTGGGTCACACACGGTCTAGACACATGCCTGTGTGTCTACCCTGTGGACAATTATAGGCTATTTTCCAATCCAATTGCCACCCTAAAACACAAACCAACATCAACCAATTTTACCAAATTCATATTATAACATCAAAACTCATCAAAACATACATGTTAAGCCATCCACATCCTAACTTTATCTAGCATCAACAAACTTCTGCACCCACACATAATTTACTCATACTAGGCAAGCTTGCACATGATAGATTACAACATTTTGATATAACATAACTTAACAATTATGGCTCATCTCAAATGGCCAAGGTAGACAAAATGTCACTACCAACAAATGGACCCAAAAAGGGTATAACTTACAACTCAAACACTAGACCAACTATACATGCCATAATCTCAAAGTTTATAATCAAAATACCAAAGTGGTTGTTGATAATGTTGATGGAATCCCGTCGATCACCAAACCTCGGATTAGCATGACGAACCTATAAGGGAAAGGAAAAGAGAAGGGGTAAGCTATAAAGCTTAGTAAGCCTATATGCAAAATTAATGGGTATATAAAACCATAATTCATATGATTTGCATATATGATTTACCTTGGAGCAAAAATGCTACTCTTTTTTATTTAGTCCAACACATTGCCTTTTCCTCAGTCAAGGTCAATTTCGCATTGTTCTTGATCTATAACATCAAATCTAACTTACTCAATACATACATTACTCAATTGGACACAAAATCATCCTATGGTAACTTTTACCATATTACCCCTAACTTTGTCAATTTTTACACTTTAGTCCCTAGGCTCGTAAATAGAAATGTATCTATTTTTTCTTCATTCCCAAGCCTAGTCAACCCTATTCCTCTCTCATAACAGCCCACCATTCTCAACATTTGACAATTTATGCACATATTTTACAACTTTTACATTTTAGTCCCTAATTGCATTTTCATGCAAAATCACCTAGTAAAAGTTGATTACTACACATCAAACCTTTAATTTCTACCATTAAACATCAAAATGCATTCATGTAACATATGGGTAAATTTTTAAACATGAAACCTAATGCAAACTAATGGTAAAAACAGGTAGTCCAAGCTTCAAGGACTTCAAAAATGCAAAAAGAATTAAAAATGGGACTAAATTGCACTTACCTGGAGCTTGAAAAAGTTGAAAACCATAACTATGGAGACTTGGAGAATTTCGGCACTTAGGGGAAGAAGATGGACACGTTTTTGGCTTATTTTTCCTTTTTATTTCATTTAAAAACCAAATGACCAAAATGCCCTTAATGGCATTCTTTGCAAAATTTTCCTTCCATGGGCATTTTTGTCCACCACGCTATAAAATGGTCTATTTACTAAATAAGGACCACAAATTTATGAATGGAATTCAATTACACACTAAATGTTTCTAGAACTCATATTTTGAAATCTTTACAATTTAGTCCTACCACTCAATCGGGCACTATATCAGTAAAATTTATTTACTAGATTTTCAATTATGTATTCAATCACACAATAGACCATAAAACTTTATCGGAATAAATTTTTCTATTTCAAATTTGTGATCCTGAAACCACCATTCCATTTAGGCCCTATTTTAGGCTGTTACAACTTCCCCCTTAAGGAATTTTTATCCCCGAAAATCTTACCAGTAAAGAGATATGGGTACTGCTTCCTCATGGTGTCCTCCAACTCCTATGTAGCCTCTTCTACTCCATGCTTTTGCCATAATACTTTTACTAAGGCTACACTCTTGTTCCTTAACTGTTTCACTTCTTGAGCTAAGATTTTGATTGGTTCTTCACTGTATGACATATCCGGCTGAATTTCCAGTTTCGTCGGTGAGATTACATGTGATGGATCAGAACGATAGCGCTGTAGCATCGATACATGAAATACATCATGGATCTTATCTAACTCTACTGGTAAGGCTAATCTGTATGCCATTGGTCATATCCTTTCCACAATTTCATACGGTCCGATAAAGCGCGGACTCAATTTGCCTTTCCAACCAAATCTTAAAATCTTTTTCCATGGAGATACCTTCAAACACACTTTATCACCCACTTGAAATTTGATCTCTTTTCTTGTAACAGCCCAAACCCAGCCTAGAAGTTAGGCCTGAGTCCTACGTGTCACATTGAAGTGTTTTTCGAAAACCTTGTTTTCATTGAAAACCCTTCTTGAAATAGAATCATAAGTAAAATAGTACTTGTGTTTATACATTTTCAAATCGTGGTGTCAAGCTATTCATTAAAAGTTAATCATCTTTGTAAAATTTCTTTTCAGTCGCAGAAACCAAGTTTTTAAATTAGAAATCGCGTTCGGCTTCATCAGCCCAGCAATTATGACAAATAGTAAAAGAAACTAAGTAATAAAACATGCCAGAGATCAAGGCCTTATTACATCCCAAAACTAAAATAAATTAAAAAGCTAAAAATTTTGATAACACTATATCTAAAGCATGTTGCTAGTTGGCCACCTCCGAGTCCCTCCATCCGTCAAACCACCTACTGGGTATCACTTGAAAAAAATAAAAGAGGGAGTGAGTTTCAAAACTCAGTGTGTACGACCCTCATCAAACAAAAGCATGCAGTAAACAAATCAGTTTGGGCCTATGCCCTAATATAGAAACAGTACAAATTCGGTGGGCCTAAGCCCTTACAGAATCATACAACCCATAACAGAATCATTTGGGCCTCAGCCCATATTATCACAGTCACCAAATGTATGCATACTGCAATCCCCACCCCATCCAACCGATACACAACATCTTCATCCAACCGAATCACATTCTGTGGGGATGACTACATCGACCCACCCATCCGATACACATCAAGGGTAGCGCCAGTTGCGGTACTACCGAAAGTTGCAGTAAAGCTATCATTCATATATTGGGCTTAAAAGCCTTCAGTGGATCCACGGTCGTCAAGCAACCACGCGATCCTTATATAACACTTCCTCCAATACAATTCCCACCCCTATGCAACATAATAACACATGAATGCACATATAACATACATAAGTCATACTCATAATACACAGGGGTATTTTAGTAATTCTACCCTATAGGGGTATTTCAGTAATTCTACCCTATAGGGGTATTTTAGTAATTCTACCCTACAGGGGTATTTCAGTAATTCTACCCTACAAGGGTATTTCAGTAATTCGCTAACGTATGGGTCTTAATTATGAACTTTGGCCCGTCAACAAGTCCTCGCTGGCTAAAGTGAACAGACACTATGCACCAGGTAAGATTCCAGAGAAGAGGAGGTGGGTCATTAAGACCGCTTAAGTACCAAGCTCTCCTTAGATCCAATCCTAAACATGTATATGCCCATTGCCACACTCTAACCTTATGACTTGTCCATAGACAAATTCGATAAATTAATTAAGTTTTATGCTGCTTAAAGATTTATTAGAAACTAGGCCTACAAGTCCATTACATAACCCTAGCAAGTCTATAGGCTTTCATACATTCATATGGCCCATCAGGCCCTATCACATTTATACAGCTCGTTAGGCTCAATCACACTTTTATGGCCTATCAGGCCCAATCACATTCATATTCATGCAATCATATGCTTATTCCATCATTTAGTATCAAATTGTCAATTTTGCCTATTATGGGCCCTATGGCCCATCGGGCCCATTTAGCCCATACTGGCTCGGTTGGCCAATACACGGCCTAAGTCTATGAGATTACTCATGGGGCCTCTGCTAATGTATTGATTAGCCTCGTTCGAGTGTTCGTGCACTTGCAAGACTATCGTAGCCAAACTTTCGGCTTTTCAGCATTTCGATTTTTGCCGATCTACTGTGTGTGTAGTATATGTACATAGCTGGTAAATGAGACGTGTTACACTATCCTCAGCCTTGAACCTATAACCAATACCAACCTTCAATTAATCACTCATTTATCCACAATATTTACCAAAAACCGAAGCCTTACCATAACCTTACCGTGTGCCCCAAGTCCTAATAGCCCTTCCTTAGCTACTAATCATGAATATTCCCTCGATCTGCATCAGTCTTAATTGTTAAAAACAAAACAATAGGCGACCTGTATCTAACTCAAGTCACCCTTTTCCTCACCATAGACCATTCAGCTAACTTAACACAAAATCAGGAACACTTACCCAAAATCCGAAAATATGGATAGCTTTTCGGTAGAGATCTAGAGATCCAAGCTTGATTCCAGCTCTCTAAGATCCGATCTACCAAAATCGAAGGAATGATGACAGCCCGACAGAGATTCGGTCACTAGAGTATTCGACACAAGGTTTTGGGATGATGAAGAAATCGGCTCAAAGAGCAAAGGTTTTCAGCTTTTGAAGTCATGAATATTCGGTCCCCAACAATTGAGATGAATGTGGGATGGCACAAGCAATGGAGAAAGAAGAGAATGATATTCGATTTAAGGCTTTACGAGAGAAGAAAAGAAAACACAGAAGGAAGAGGCGAGGTTTAGAACAGAAAAAGTGAAGGAGAATTCGGCAGAGCACTATAGTTGCCAAAATAGCACAGAGGGAATTCATATTTCTGAAATAGCACAGAGGGAATTCGACACCCCCTATTTATACACAAAACTGAAACTCTGCCTACCACCAAAGTCCCAACCGGCTCCAACTCTTCCCCATCTCATCTCCTCGTTTTTCTTCCTGATAACTCACCAATCCTTTTCCTAAATTTTCTCTTCTGATCACTCTCCTTAAAGTCCATCATCACACCACTTCAACTTCTAGAAGGCCAAAATTAAACTCCTAAAAAAATACTAAGCTAGGATTCGAACCTAGGATCTCCTTGCTAGCCCAGAACGCCACCTTCCTATACCCTAAATAGTGTCACTTAGCAATTCTACCACAAGGCTCTTTGATGTCATTCTTCCCTATTTTTATTAAAAGCCCAACTACTCACCACCCTAGTTCCTTTAATAATTAATTAAAAATTCCTTCACCTTAAAGTTCAAACCCAAAACTTCTCCAACTTCAAATTTATTAAACCTTTAAAGCCAACATGTCATTTATCATTTTCTTGCTTACTAAAAAAACATTTTTATGAGACCCAAAGCCCAATTCATCTAGGCCTAAAATTTGGTGCGTTACAATTCTACCCCCTTAAAGAAATTTTGTCCTTGAAATTTCCAACTAACTACTAATCGCACCACTCAAGTCACACCATTATGCTTTCACGGCGCACTTTGATTTTAATAACACTAACACACTTTAACCCAAATTGAACCCTCTTACACCTCTTCTAGTGCTCATCATTGATTCTCGTATTATCTGAATTAGGAATTTTATGAAATTTTACCTAGTTTCAGTAATTAAGCCGATGTTTTATGAAAGTATTAAGTAAAAAGGTTGTTTTCGTAAATACTCTACAGTTTTAGGTTCCTACGGGCTTCAGTTTCACTCGAACTAAAAGTGTCAGTATAATCATCTAAAATAGCCCACTAACTATCTACAGTATATCAACTTAAACGAGCTTAGTAGTAAGAGAACTTACTTGGTTCGACGTCAGAGACTTGGTGTGCCACCCACCAAGAATTTTTTAAAACATTTTGATCCAATCAAAAATCATTTTTAAACCCAAATAATAAGGCCCACTTCACAGCTCGAGCTTTGCAACTTGGCTCTGATACCACTAAATGTAACACCTCAAACCCAGCCTAGAAGTTAGGCCTGAGTCCGGAGTGTCACATTGAAGTGTTTTTCGAAAATCTTGTTTTCATTGAAAACCCTTCTTGAAATAGAATCATAAGTAAAACAGTACTTGTGTTTTTACGTTTTCAAATCATGGTGTAAAGCTATTCATTAAAAGTTAATCATCTTTGCAAAATTTCTTTTCAATCGCGAAAGCCAAGTTTTTAAATTAAAAATCGCGTTCGGCTACATCAGTCCAGCAGCTATGACAAATAATAAAAGAAACTAAGTAATAAAACATGCCAGAGATCAAGGCCTTATTACATCCCAAAACTAAAATAAATTAAAAAGCTAAAAATTTTGATAACACTATATCTAAAGCATCTTGTTAGTTGACCACCTCCGAGTCCCTCCATCCTTCGAACCGCCTACTGAGGATCACCTGAAAAAAATAAAAGAGGGAGTGAGTTTCGAAACTCAGTGTGTACGACCCTTACCAAACAAAAGCATGAATTAAACAAATTAGTTTGGGCCTATGCCCTAATATAGAAACGGTACAAATTCGGTGGGTCTAAGCCCTTAAAGAATCATACAACCCATAACAGAACCATTTGGGCCTTATCCCATATTATCACAGTCACCAAATGTATGCATAATGCAATTCCCACCCCATCCAACCGATACACAACATCTCTGTCCAACCGAATCACATTCTGTGAGGATGACTACATCGACCCACCCATCCGATACACATCAAGGGTAGTGCCGGTTGCGGTACAACTGAAAGTTGTAGCAAAGTTGCCATTTATATATTGGGCTTAAAAGCCTTCGGTGGATCCACGGTCGTTAAGCAACCACGCGATCCTCATATAACACTTCCTCCAATACAGTTCCCACCCCCATGTAACATAATAACACATGACTGCACATATGACATACATAAGTCATACTCATAATACACAGGGGTATTTCAGTAATTCTACCATATAGGGGTATTTTAGTAATTTTACCCTATAGGGGTATTTCAGTAATTCTACCCTACAGGGGTATTTCGGTAATTCTACCCTATAGGGGTATTTCAGTAATTCGCTAACGTATGGGTCTTAATTATGAACTTTGGCCCGTCAACAAGTCCTTGTTGGTTAAAGTGAATAGATACTATGCAACAGGTAGGATTCCAGAAAAGAGGAGGTGGGTCCTTCAGACCGCTTAAGTACCAAGCTCTCTGAGATCCAATCCTAGACATTCATATGCCTATTGCCACACTCTAACCTTATGACTTTTCCATAGACAAACTTGATAAATTAATTAAGTTTTATGCTGCTTAAGGATTTATTAGAAACTAGGCCTACAAGTCTATTACAAAACCCTAGCAAGTCTATAGGCTTTCATACATTCATATGGCCCATCAGGCCCTATCATATTTATACGGCTCATTAAGCTCAATCACACTTATATGGCCCATCAGGCCCAATCACATTCATATTCATGCAATCATATGCTTATTCCATCACTTAGTATCAAATTGTCAATTTTCCCTATTATGGGCCCTATAGCCCATCGGGCCCATTTAGCCCATTTTGGCCTGGTTGGCCAATACACGGCCTAAGTCCATGAGATCGCTCATGAGGCCTCTGCTAACGTATTGATTACCCTTGTTCAAATGTTCGTGCACTCACGAGACTGCCGTAACCAAACTTTTGGCTTTTCGACATTTCGGCTTTTTAGCATTTCAGATTTTGCCAATCTACTGCGTGTGTAGTGTATGTACACAGCTGGTAAATTAGACGTGTTACACTATCCTCAGCCTTGAACCTAAAACCAATACCAACCTTCAATTAATCGCTCACTTATCCCCAATATTTACCAAAAACCGAAGCCTTACCATAACCTTACCGTGTGCCCCAGGTCTTAATAGCCCTTCCTTAGCTACTAATCACGAATATTCCCTCGATCTGCATCAATCTTAATCGTTAAAAACAAAATAATAGGTGACTTGTATCCAACTTAAGTCACCCTTTTCCTGACCATAGACCATTCAGCTAACTTAACCCAAAATAAGGAACACTTACCCAATATTCGAAACGTATGGATAGCCTTTCGGCAGAAATCTGGAGATCCAAGCTTGATTCCAGCTCTCTAAGATCCGATCTACCAAAATAGAAGGAATGATGACAGCCTGACAGAGATTTGGTCACTAGAGTATTTGACACAAGGTTTTGGGATGATAAAGAAATTGGCTCAAAGAGCAAAGGTTTTCGACTTTTGAAGTCACAAATATTCGGTCCCCAACAATTGAGATAAATGTGGGATGGCACAAGCAATGGAGAATGAAGAGAATGATATTCAATTTAAGGCTTTACGAGAGAAGAAAAGAAAACAAAAAAAAGGAAAAGGCGAGGTTTAGAACAGAAAAAGTAAAGTAGAATTCAGCAGAGCACTATAGTTGCCGAAATAGCACAAAGGGAATTCCAATTGCCGAAATAGCACAGAGGGAATTCGGCACCCCTTATTTATACACAAAACCAAAACTCTACCTACCCCCAAAGTCCCAATCAACTCCAACTCTTCCCCATCTCATCTCCTCGTTTTTCTCCCTGATAACTCCCCAATCCTTTTCCTAAATTTTCTCTTCTGATCACTCTCCTTAGAGTCCATCATCACACCACTTCCAACCTTCTAGAAGGCCAAAATTAAACTCCTAAAAAAATACTAAGTTAGGATTCGAACTTATGATCTCCTTACTAGCCCATAACGCCACATTCCTATACTCTAAGTGGCATCACTTAGCCACTCCACCACAAGGCTCTTTGATGCCATTCTTCCCTATTTTTATTAAAAGCCCAACTACTCACCACCCTGGTTCCTTTAATAATTAATTAAAAATTCTTTCATCTTAAAGTTCGAACCCAGAACTTCTCCAAATTCAAATTTATTAAACCCTTAAAGCCAACATGTCATTTATCATTTTCTTGCTTACTAAAAAAAAATTTTTATGGGACCCAAATCCCAATTCATCTAGGCCCAAAATTCAGGGCGTTACATTTCTCTTCAAATCCGCATAAGACTTTTGTCAATCAAAACTGTCACGAATTATCTTTACCTTCTCTTCGATCTCTTTAATCAAGTCTACCTCATGAATTCTCTTTTCACTAAGCTCAGTCAAATACAATGGAGTTCGACATTTGTGACCATACAATGCCTCGTAAGGTGTCATTTTGATGCTCGATTGAAATCTATTATTGTAAGCAAATTCTACCAATGGTAGGTATTTTTCCCAACTACCTTCGAATCCAAGAACATAACATCGAAGCATATCTTCGAGGATCCGAATCACTCGTTCAGATTGACCGTCTGTTTGTGAATGAAAAGCAATACTAAAATTCAACTTGGTACCCAAGGCTTCTTGCAACTTTTTCCAAAACCTTGAAGTAAATCTTAGATCTCTGTCCGAAATGATAAAAGTCGATACTCCGTGCAATCTTACAATCTTAGCAATGTACAATTCGGCTAACTTATCAAGTGAAAAATTCGTACGTACCAGAATGTAATGAGCCAATTTAGTCAACCGATCAACAATAACCCATATTGCATCTTTCTTTTTCAGGGTTAAAGGCAAACCTGTAACAAAGTCCATAGTGATTCAGTCCCATTTTCATTCAGGAACCATTATTGGCTGAAGCAAACCAGAAGGCACTTGATCTTCAACTTTCACTTGTTGACAAACTAAGCACTTTGACACAGACTCAGAGACATCTCTTTTCATACCAGGCCACCAATACAATATCTTCAAATTGTTGTACATCTTTGCACTACCTGGATGGATAGACAAACAACCATTATGAGCTTCATGTAGAATGTTTTGAATCAACTTAACATTTTTTGGTACACATACTCTGTCTCGAAACATTAAACAGTCATTCGGATCAACCCAAAAATCAGTCTCACTATTATCTCGACATTGCGCCCCTTTTGCTTGCAACTCACTATCACTTTTTTGGGCTTCACAGATTTGTTGAATAAAAAATGGCCTAACTCTCAATTCACCCAAAATCACACCATCATCAGATATGGCCAACTGTGTATTCATAGCTCTCAATGCAAATAATGAATTTCGACTCAAGGCATTGGTAACCACGTTTGCCTTTCTCAGATGGTAGTCAATTACTAACTCATAATCTTTTATCAATTCAAGTCATCTTCGTTGCCATATGTTCAATTCTTTTTGTGACATCAAGTACTTCAAACTCTTGTGATCAGTGGAAATATGACACTTTTCTCTATATAAATAATGTCGCCAAATCTTCAAAAAAAAGACAATGGCAGTTAACTCCAAATCGTGTGTCGGGTAGTTTCTCTCGTGCGACTTCAATTGTCTTAAGGCATATGCTATCATTTTATCTTCTTGTATCAATACACATCCAAGACCATTTAGAGATGCATCACTGTAGATCACCAATTCCCTTCCGGACTCAGGTTGAACTAATATTGGTGCCTCAGTCAATATTGTCTTTAACTTTTCATTCTAATCGAACTTAACGTCTTTTTGCAACAATTTAGTCATCGGTGAAGCAATCATCGAAAAGCCTTTTACGAAGCATCTGTAGTAACCAGCCAAACCTAGAAAGCTTCTAACTTTCGATACATTTTTTGGCGTCTTCCAATCCACTATCGCCGAGATCTTACTCGGATCAACTAGAATGCCATCTCTTGAAACATTGTGGCCTAAAAATCTAACTTCATTGAGCCAAAATTCACTTTTACTAAATTTTGCATATAATTGTTTATCTCACAAAATTTGTAAAACCGTTCTCAAATGCTCGGCATGTTCAATCTCATCACGAGAATAAATCAAGATGTCATCAATGAAGACAACTACAAACTTATATAAGTACGGTCTAAAAATCTGATTCATTAAGTCCATAAACACCACTGGGGCATTAGTCAAGCCGAAAGGCATTACGAGAAACTCGTAGTGTCCGTACCTTGTCTGCTGGGGCATTAGTTTGACAAATTCACGTTCATATTTAGTCACTGTCATTTTGCCCTACTTTAGTTCAAGAAATTCCTTTCTTTTCTGGTTGATGAACCTCTGACTAATGTATTTCTTACGGAACTCCTCCTGAAAGAAATCCCAGGAAACTCTTTCTTTCAGTACTATTGACACAAGTGTCTTCCACCAATGGTAAGCTGAATCTCTAAGAAGTGACAAAACACACTTTATACACTCTTTTGGTGTGCAAGATAACTCATCAAAAACTCTGATAGTATTCTCGAGCCAAAATTTAGCTTTTTCTACATCGTCATCTTTAGTAGCCCGAAACTCTTCAGCCCCTTATTTTCTAATCTTGTCTACTGGTGGCTTTTCACTTCTGACTGTATCTATAACTGGGGAAGCTACATGGGTAGTCTGAGGATCATGAGGTGGTGGAGGTCTAACAGCCGGATTCGTACGAACGAACTCAGCAAACCATTCATTCATATCTTGGAAGAAGGCTTCTTGAGCCTCTCCTCCCTGACTAACTGTAACAAGCCTTTCACTACTATCTGGTGGCACCGTCCCTTTTGCAGGAGCAGGCGCGTTACTTTCTACGTCATCTGCACCAACTCATTCGGGATCCATAACTATAAAAGAAAAGCATTTTAAAATCGTCAAGAGTCGTCACCCTATCAATATATATGTATGGCATGTATAGCTAAACTCTTACTCATACTGAATATTTCGAGAATCGACTAAACTCTTTCTCTGATACCAATAAATGTAACACCCCTTACCCGAGACTGTTGCCGGAGTCAAGCACAAGTCGTTACCAGACTTACCTTACTAGTTCGGGGTATAAAAATTTGCTTTTAAAATTAATTCATTCACATTCATCCAATATATCTCTAAAATGGGCCCTCGAGGCTCTAAACATGCAATTGGAGCAGTTCGGGACCAAACCGAGAACATTTAAAAAATTTTCAATTACGTACACAAATTAAAACAATTTATTTCACTGTCCATAATAAAACTGTCCACCTGCATAACAGTCACTAAATTAATTATAACTCAAGTTACAAAACTTGAAATTTAAATTCGTAAATTTTCTCTAAAACTGGACTCATATATCTTCTTACCATAATTTTTTCAGAATTTTTGGTTTGGCCAATTAATACAGTTTATTCATTAAAGCCTCCCTTTTTCGTTGCCCAACAGTCCTAACCACTCTTCACTAAAATTTCAATTTCTCTTTATAGAAAATTCAAAAGATGTTCACGTTTGTTTCTTATAAAAATAGACTCAATAAGGAATCTAACCATATAAATTATGACTCACAATTATTTTTGTACAATTTTTAGTGAATTTGTAAAATCAGAATAGGGGATCACGAAATCCCTTTGAACCAGTCTCACAAGAATTTAAATATCTCAGAATATAAACACCCTTTGCTTGCTATGTTTCTTTCTTATACTTAGTAAGCTTTAATTCTATATCTCATTCACCATTTAATTACATTTATAAAATTTTTAGTGATTTTTTAAATTCACATCACAGCTGCTATTCCAAAACTGTTTCATGGCCAACTTTTACTCTTTCATAATTTGTTTGCATAAACTATCATTTAGGCATACATAACATCAAATCATGTTCTTAATTAGCCATACAATAGCTAATCACTATCAAGTATTCACATGTCATTCTTTAATCGTATCATAAGGACATACACACAAAATGACCAAGTTCCTATACATGCCATAACTCAAAACATTTCAAATTACAAAATACCAAGATAGCTTTTGATAGTGTGAGACGAACTCCGAGATCCTTTTGGTTCCCGAATTGGCTTGGCTACACTATAAAAGAAAGAAAGGAAAAGGAGTAAGCTACAATTCTTAGTAAGTTTACAAATAAATAAATGACAACATTCACCAAGTATAAATATATTCATATTATACCATCAACTAACAAAATCTTTATTTTACTTCTCCACTTACTCTTTAACTTTCCCGTTTATCATTCCTTTACCTGAACTTTCTTGTAACATAGCCTATATATTAGCCCAATGAACCGTTTGGAATACTCAGGATACTTGAGTTTTCCTGCCTGATAATAGACTGCCAATGCCATGCTCTAGGCATGGTATTACATGGGATGTTCCCTGTCCTACCAAAGCCATATATATGATATGGACTTACATGGGATGTTCCTCAACCGTCTCAACATGCCAATGTCATATGTCTGATATGGACTTACATGGGATGTTGCTCAACTGTCTCAACCCAAAATGTCATGACATTCCGTATCTCATACATTTTTAAGGTTCAAATGGGCTTTCTGATACTTTTTCTCTGTTACCTCATCTTTGATTCAACTTGGAATATTCTTATAAAATAAATGTATATATGCTAGAATTAACAACATTAATATAAAATATCAAAATATTGCATTTATTTACCGTAAACTTACCTCGGTGCAAAATACGATCAACTTGACAACTTAATCTTCTACGTTTTTCTTTTCTCGGTCTATCCCTAAATTTCATTCTTCTTGATCTCTATTTAGCAAATTTAGCTTATTTAATACTCACATTTATCAAAACAGTCCTTAACTCTAGCTTTGGAAAAATTATAATTTTGCCCCTAACTTTTGCATATTTACACTTTTGCCCAAAGCTCGGAAATTAAACTTTTTCCCTAATTCTTATGTTTTAGGACAAGCTGATCATTTTCCCTTAATGGCAACATCAAATTCTCACTCTAACATGTACTTATGAACATTAGGTATTTTTACCAATTATGTCGTTTTACTCGTTTTTACTTAAAATCGAGTAGCACAAGTTGTTCAACATAATTTAAAAAATCATATTCTATCATAAAACATCAAAATAAACACATTTCACCTATAAGTACTTTCCAAATATAAACCCTAGGTTAAATTATTGCTAGAATAAGCTAAATCAAGTTATCAGGACTCCAAAAACGTAAAGAACATTAAAAACGGGGTTTGGAATCACTTACTATGGAGCTTGGAAGCTTGAAACAAACCCTAGCTATGGAGAACCCTTGACATTCGGCCTAATGAAGAAGATGATAACATTTTTCCATCTTTTTCCCTTTTTAATCTTTTTAATTTCCAAATGACTAAAATGCCCTTCATTAAAACTTTGGTTATTTCTACCTATCTATGTTCATTTTTGTCCATGAAAACCTAATGGTATAATTCCATTTAAGGACCTCTACTTCAATTATGCTCTGTAATTTAATCCTTTCCTATCTAGAACTCATATTTATCAACTTTTGCAATTAAGCCCTAATAGGCAAATTAAACATGCAATTCATGAAATTTTCTATTAATATTTTAACACATGAATCTAATCACTCGGTAAATCATAAAAAATTATAGGAATAAACTTTTCTATCTCAGATTCGTGGTTTTGCAACCACTGTTTCGTTTAGGCCCTATTTTGGGATGTTACAACGTCATAAACAAACATCATAAAGAGAGAATAAACCAGTAATCACGTTAGGGGATGATGCTTCTTCCCGGGCTCAAATGGCATAGGTTCTTGCAGGTGCTTTGGCTTCTGATCTTGCAGCTGAATCTCTAGCTATTTCTTTGCTACTAGCTCCCTCTTTCACATTTCTGATAGGCTTCCCTCTAGAGGATACATTACTCGATTTAGTGATCTGAGTAGCTTCTTTAACTACCATTTCTGAACAATTTTTGATGAAGTGGTCCTGAGAGCCACATTTAAAGCAAGCCTTAGTGACCATCCAACACTCACCGAGATGTCTCCTACCATAGTGTTGACATTCAGTATTACTTGGCTTGACATTGCCAACACTACGTACTGAAGTAGTCTGAGCTTTAGAACCTGTCTTTTGTCTCCCATGAGTTCTACTCGGATTCTCAACTGAAACGGTCAAACAGTTGGGCACATTTCTCACTTTTTGTGATGACGGTTGGAAGGACTTACTCATCGACCTCTTTTTCACATCCTTGGCCTCTAATTCGGCTCTCTTCTTTTCTTTAAACAATTCCTCAGCTTTGCATGCCCGATCAACTAACACAACGAATTCTTTTAATTCTAAAATCCCCACATATAACTTGATATTTTCATTTAGGCCTTCCTCAAACCTTTTGCACATGATTTCTTCAGTAGAAACACATTCTCTAGTCTACTTGCTAAGTCGAATAAACTCTCATTCATACTCAGATATAGTCATGCAGCCTTGTTTCAGCTCTAAAAACTCCTTTCGTTTTTGATCAATGAAGCGCTGACTTATATACTTCTTTTGAAACTCCACTTGGAAGAAATCCCAAGTAACTCTTTCAGTAGGCACTACTGAGACTAGCGTTTTCTACCACTGATACGCTGAGTCTCTCAAAAGCGAGGTAACACACTTGAAACACTCCTCGGGTGTGCAAGATAGTTCATCCAATACCCGGATAGTATTCTCGATCCAAAATTTTGCGCTTTTCGGGTCATCATCAACTCTAGCCCTAAATTCCTCGGGCCTATACTTACGAATCTTGTCCACTGGAGGCTTACTCATTCTCACCACTTCCACACCTTGTAGGGCTACTAGAATCGGTTGAGAAATGAGAGAAGGTGGGGGAGGTTGAGTATTAAAATTTGTCTGAATGAACTCTGTGTACCAATCACTCATTCTATGAAGAAAGGCTTCTTGAGCCTTATCTCCTCTACTTGGTTCTACATCCCTACTTTTAGGTGGTGGGATCCCTTCAGCGAGAGCCAGCGCGTTACTTTCTGCGTCGTCAGCTACTGCCGGGTCCGAATTATTTACTATATAAAAACACGAATCAACGATTAGAAACTATCACACTATCAATATTCACAATTATGGCATGTATAGCTAGACTCTTACACTTACTATGGTAGTTCGAAGACTGACTAAACCATAGCTCTGATACCACTAAATGTAACGCCCTTCACCGTAACTGTCGTCGGACCAGGATACGAGGCATTACCGAACATATGTTCACACGATCTTTTAGTTTCGACACATAAATTTCACGTAAAATTTAAAACTTTTCATTCATACGTACAACATTCACATTATGGGCCTACGAGGCCCAAACGATACATTTGATATGATTCGAGACCAAACCGGGACTTTTCAAACACTTATGAAAAATTTGACTCAAAACAAGGCACACGCCTGTGTAGGACAAGGACACGCCCGTGCGGTAAGCTGTGTGATTGCACATGCCCATGTCCCTAGCCCGTGCGAAATTATTTTTCATTTTGAACCTACAGGGGTTTTCACACTGCCGAGCATACGCCCGTGTCCTTCACAAGGCCTTAACACGCCCGTGTCCTTACCCGGTGTGAAAAATTGGGGCAATTTGTTTATGACGTCATCGTGAAGTTTTCGTCACACGGCCAAGCCACACACCCGTGGGCTAGGCCGTGTCTGCCACACGGTCGAGACACACGACTATGTCTCCACCCCGTGTGTTTATTACAAAACATTAAATTTTCATAATTTTAAGTACAGGGGACAGATGGCCTATCAACACGCTCGTGGACTAGCCGCGTGTCACACACGGTCTAGACACACGCCTATGTGTCTACCCATGTAGACAACTATAGGCTATTTTCCAAGTCAATTACCACCTTGAAACACAAACCAACATCAACTAATTTTACCAAATTCATATTATAACATCAAAACTCATCAAAACATATATGTTAAGCCATCCACACCCTAACTTTATCTAGCATCAACAAACTTGTGCACCCACACATAATTTACTCATACTAGGCAACCTTGCACGTGATAGATTACAACATTTTGATATAAGATAACTTAACAATTATGGCTCATCTCAAATAGCCAAGGTAAACAAAATACCACTACCAACAAATGGACCCAAAAAGGCTATAACTTACAACTCAAACACTAGACCACCTATACATGTCATAATCTCAAAGTTTATAATCAAAATACCAAAGTGGTTGTTGATAGTGTTGATGGAATCCCATCGATCATCGAACCTCGGATTAGCTTGATGAACCTATAAGGGAAAGGAAAAGAGAAGGGGTAAGCTATAAAGCTTAGTAATCCTATATGCAAAATTAATGGGTATATAAAACCATAATTCATATGATTTGCATATATGACTTACCTCGGTGCAAAAATGCTACTCTTTTTTATTTAGTCCGACACCTTGTCTTTTTTTCGGTCAAGGTTAATTTCACGTCGTTCTTGATCTATAACATCAAATTTAACTTACTCAATACATACATTACTCAATTTGACACAAAATCATCCTATGGTAACTTTTACCATATTACACCTAACTTTGTCAATTTTTACACTTTAGTCCCTAGGCTCGTAAATAGAAATGTATCTATTTTTTCTTCATTCCCAAGCCTACCTGGCCCTATTCCTCTCTCATAACAGCCCACCATTCTCAATATTTCACAATTTATGCACATATTTTACAACTTTTACATTTTAGTCCCTAATTGCATTTTCATGAAAATCACCTAGTAAAAGTTGCTTACTACACATCAAACCTTTAGTTTCTACCATTAAAAATCAAAATGCATTCATGTCACATATGGGTAAATTTTTAAACATGAACCCTAATGCAAACTAATGGTAGAAATAGGTAGTCCAAGCTTCAAGGACTTCAAAAATGCAAAGAGAATAAAAAATGGGACTAAATTGCACTTACTTGGAGCTTCAAAAAGTTGAAAACCCTGGCTATGGAGACTTGGAGAATATCGGCACTTAGGGGAAGAAGATGGATACATTTTTGGCTTATTTTTCCCTTTTTATTTCATTTAATAACCAAATGACCAAAATGCCCTAAATGGCCTTCTTTGCAAAATTTTCCTTCCATGGGCATTTTTGTCCACTATGCCATAAAATGGTCTATTTACTAAATAAGGACCTCAAATTTATGAAAGAAATTCAATTACACACTAAATGCTTCTAGAATTCATATTTTGAAATCTTTGCAATTTAGTCCTACCACTCAATCGGGCACTTTATCATAAAATTTATTTACTAGATTTTCACTTATGCATTCAATCACATAATAGACCTTCAAACTTTATCGAAATAAATTTTTCTATTTCAGATTCGTGGTCCCGAAACCACCATTTCATTTAGGCCTTATTTCAGGCTGTTACAAGAATTGGTCCCAGTTGATTTCGAATACGTGTTTTGGGCTTAGAGGACCCATAAAAGAGACATTAAGATTTCATTATGAAATTTTTGCTAATTATATGTTTAATGATTTGTAATTGTTCTAAAAAGTCTAGTAATGCTCCGTAACCCTGTTCTAGCGACGATTTAGGGTTAGGGGTATTACATTTAATGGTATGAGAGGTATTCAAGTTTAGCCGATTCTCAAACTAAATCAAGCTCAGAAATTAAGTCTATAGGTACATGCCATAATTGAGTCGAATTGAGTTGGCATTTGGATGCTAATATATTTGTTTTCGTTTTATAGTTAAAAATGTTGAATGATTATAATGATTATGTTGATGATAAATGTTATGTTATACGTGTGTATATATGAGAGTTAAATTTTGAGGTTTTATGACCTTCACCCCCTCACTTGTACAATAGAATTTACAAGAATTATATTCATTAAGCTTACACGTGTGAAACTGAAGAGTTCAATAGCTGAATGAAGAATAATGCGGTCAGAGCTGAGGATGGGTTAGCAAGTAAAGAGAGTTCTAAAAGAGATATCATCTTTTTCTAAAAATTATTTTGGATACGCAATGTCACTGTTAAGGAAGAAGTTATTCATGAGTAATCGACTTATTCAGGTATGGTATTTAAAGAATGGGTTAATCGTAATTTGCTCTGAATTGGTTTCTTTAGTGATTGGGATAATGTCAGACCATTGATGATTGTAGTAGTCAGTGGGATAGTGTTGAAATTGCAAAAATATCTGAATGCAGCTGTTATGGTAGGGTAAATTATAGTGATCACTTTTGGGTATTCTATATATTTATTTATTCTCAGAGATATATGTAATAGTTTATCTTCAGAGGTGATTCTTATCGTAAGGAAATTGTAACACCCCTAGACCCGGTCCCATCGCAGGAGGGTCGAGAGGCATCACCAGACTATTCTCTTTGAAGAGCCGCATGATAATAAAAGAAAATCTTTTACTAAACCTATCGATATAATTGGCAAAAGGTGCGCAAAAGCTCATCAACCGAACACAACTAAACCAATTTATCGCATTCAAAACAATGTACGAAAAGAACTCATCCCTAATCACTTTCATCACTTTTACTTCATATAATTCCATATTAGAAGTGTGACATACTTCAAGACCAGTTTCCAAACATGCATTCACAACCATTCGTGTATAACATAGTCGAATTATTACTATAACTATCAAAGTGAAAATCTTAAGAGAGCCATTTTCGCATGGCCTAATTTAGTTACAAAATTCAATAGGTGTTTGCATGACCGCCAAAAGCTAAACCTATACATGCCATTTCTAGACTAGGTTACCCGTATCGAAAGATAAATAATGGTGTAGATGACTTCAATTCCGAAATTCCTGAGACCGTAGCTTTCGATCAAGAATCTACAAAATGGAGAGCAGGGACAACAGAGTAAGCAAATACTTGCTTAGTAAGTACTTAAGTAACTTAATCAAAATAAATGAAGGGCATAGTATTATCAACTCATGATTAACCTTCTTTGGCCGAATATGCTCATACCCATATTACTAACTCACTCACAAGTTTTCACAAAAAGAAGCTCGAATGCATTCAACGAGTTATTCACTAAAAAAAAATCGAGTAGTTCAGATTTCTTCTTTGCAAATCAATCGAGTATAAAATTACACACCTCAACATCAAATTTCGTATACATACCCACGATATCAAATAATAGTTCACAAATCCTTACCGACTCAACTAAACGAATTCAATGACTGGCTAAATCATTACAAGCATAAAATGCATACCTGCCTTCCTTACATACAGTGGCGCATATGTTTTGTTAAGGCATACTATTTATATAATTATTCATACGTGAGCTTATACATTTAACCCATATCTGATTTCCACTACGAATGGACTTCAAGGCCAAATCCGGATCTTATCACTGGCTTTAAGCCCGTCGAGACTAAGCTCAGCTTAAACTCTGGCTCGAAAGCCCTTCGAGACTAAGCTCGGCTTTAACTTTGGCTCGGAAGCCCTTCGAGACTAAGCTCGGCTTTAACTCTGGCTTGAAAGCCCTTCGAGACTAAGCTCGGCTTTAACTCTGGCTCGAAAGCCCTTCGAGACTAAGCTCGGCTTTAACTCTGGCTCGAAAGCCCTTCGAGACTAAGCTCGGCTTTAACTCTAAAATTTCTACTTACATATATCGGCATACATATCATATTATCTTTCAATAACATTTCAAATACAGAAACACAAGTTTCGTCATACCACCAAACTTATTTCATACGGCTTATTTATTTGTAAGCAAGGAACACAAATTCATATTCAAATACATTAAGATTCCACTTTAGTATTCGGTATCTCATATTTACTCATGCTCTCATTTCCAAAATTTTGCATTTAGACACATCCTTTGCCATTTGAATTCGCATAATATGCATATATAAATATTATAATTTCACTTTATCATATTTAAGTATTTGTTACTCAAGAACTTACCTCGTATCTTTCTGAATAATTATGGGTTGGCTATTCCGTCACCTTCGCTTTTCCCTTATCCGATGTTGTCCCTCTAGGCTCTTGAGATAAATTTAAACAATTTGAGTGTATCAACTTTCATATACTTCACTTAATCAAAGCAAGAAGTACAAAGTATCCTCTCTATGTTCCACATACACATTCAGCCATATATATATTTATATATATATATACATTCAACCCAATATGGCATACACACAATACTTTCCTTTCACATATGTTCGGCCAAATACCATTATGTTACAAATCATGTCTAGCTTAGATTAGATTAAAATATACATATTCTTTTAGATCAACTTATCATTCATGATATAATAATTATCCAAGGCCAAAGTCACTAAATCCATAAATATCAACTCACTCAATTTATCACAGATTAAGCAAATAACCTATTTTCGCATTTGCAAATACATGAGTATCTCGCATACTCCCTAAAATATCATATTTGATCATGACTACACATACATTAACATTCAACCCTTCTCAAAGTATACACATAATCACATTAAGTAAATTTTATCATCAATCATATTCGGTCACTATACTTTAATTCATCAAAATTAACAAGTCTAAAACTCATTCCCATTTTAGCTTCATTTAATAGTATCAAAGCATTATTGATTTTACCTAAATTGTACAAGACCGTACCTCACATAGGTTTACTTTCTTCTTTAACAAAAATACTAAGCTCTATACTAAATTTACATCGGTACATATCAATAAAATCACTCAACTCAATTCTTTCATGCTCAATGATCATAGCCGCATGCTTCATTCAATTGAAATATTAGAAATGCACTCATTTAGATAACCAAATATCATAAGATCTTTGCATTCATTAATATACGAAAACTCTTAGCTTCAAACTTAAATTCACGATCATAGAACCCCATTTAACACAACCAATGCTCCACCTCTATGCCTTTTTATGCAATTGCCGAATTGCCCATTTCATGAAAGCATGTCATACATGGTTCAATTTCAAGATTTCAATTCAAAGTCTTAAAATTTCATGGTTTCTACCATCATAGAGTCTACTTAACCATCAATCAAATTCTTAGCATGAACTTCAACCATCTTCTACATTTCTTAGCTATAACCGAATGCCAATATACATCAAAATCAAAAATTTACATATGGGTTGTATTAAGGACCCACTAGTCAGCCACATTTCAAACTTTCTAAAAGAATTATCAAGAAACATACCTAAATTTTTGCAATAGAGTAGCCGAATGCCCAAACCTCTCTTCTCTTCTACTTTCTTTAAGTTCGGCAATGGAGGAAAGAGAAATGAGCATTCACTTGGTATTATCACTTTTTCTTTTCTATTTTCTATTTTCTTTCTTTTATTTAATACATTATAATATAACTCATTATGAAACAACTTATAAAATATTATTTATGCATCATTATTACCGTCCACTAAAGTGGATTTGGGTAAATTGACATGCAAATCCACTTTCATGGTAATTCATACTATTTAGACACTATGATTTTTGCACATCACATTCTTAAAGTTTAACAATTAAGCCCTTTTTAAGAAATTAATCACTTTAAAGATCAAATTTCCACACAAATTTTATAACACATATTAAAACTCATATCAACTACGCATCTCACATCACCAACTAAAATTTTTGACTCGGTTTAGCAGTTCCGAAACCGCTTCCCGACTAAGGTCGAACTAGGGCTGTCACAGAAATGCTAGCTAATCATAATGTTAGACAGAATTATTATTAGTCTAGTTGATTCATGATCGTCATTACTCTATCTTTCTTTGGTTTTCTAATCCATTATGTTCAATAGAAGACTTGATGATAAGGCTCATATGATGCTATTTTCTATTTTTACTGGTTGGTACTCTGAATTGCATATAAGCAATTTACATTATCTCTATCACAACTATTTTTAGTGCGTATGAGTGATATTCTTCTTCTAAACATTCTCTAAACATTATCTCTATCACATCTAGGATTTCATTATCTCGGTTTTCTTATCATCTTATTGTTTAATTTATCAAACATGGTTCATCTGTAAAAGGTATTCATTAGCCAGAAGTAATTATATTTATTACTGTTATAAATCTTGGTTTGATCATGGGAGCTTAGTGATATGGATCTTAGATTATAGAAGTTGCATTACTGCACTGGTTGTTAATGGGACTACTTTCAGTTTTCCTCTTCTATTTTAGAGTGCACTATAGATGTTGAGGTATTGTTCTATCTATACAGTTGAAATGCTGGTCTTATTATAGCACTATGGTTTTTTTTTAATTTATTTGATGGTTGTGACTTCGGAACAGTTCAAACCTTCGATGTTAATAATTGAGGTAGTTTTATTATATATAATTCCTTTCTAGCTTTCATGAAATGGTTGACATCGGCAGAAGAGTAGACAGTGGAAGATTGAGCTCATATTTATACAGTGGTTTTCATTCCTCAGGTAATCCCGAATTATGTCAACAAGTCAATAACAGAATGTCATAATTTTGTTTGAGTTAATGCAGTTTGTGGTAATTTTCAGTTGGTATTCCGAGAGAATTATGATATATAGTATATCTGGATTGTTTTGACAGCAAGAAGAATGGATTATTCTGAAATGTTATTATCTAATAGATAAAATTGACTCAGCTGTTTTAATCAAAGTGGGTTATTCATTGAAAAGTTAATCGAGTTATATGCATTTGAGTTTATCCTGAGGTCCGGAAATAAATTTTGTGCATTCATGGGTAAATAGACGGACAGTCAGAATGAGAAGTCCAGATTCTAGAAAACTTGATACAGAAATATATCTATCAGGTCAGTTTTTAATCGAGAAATGTTATTATGGGTTAAAATTGTCCCAGTTGTTGAAGTTATTGCAGTTGTGAAAAATGATATTGCTTGACGCTTTCATGGAAAAAGGGGAAACAAATATCAGTCGAAAGTTGCAAATGCAACCATGTCAGAAACATCAGTCAGAGTTTGATAATTCGGGTTCCTCGGTTATGTTTTGGCAGACGATTACTGGGAATTTCTCGGTAGTTATACTACTAGTGAAAAAGTGATCTACTCGGTTAAGTTCAGGCATAGTATCAAATGAGTTCTTATATGAGTTCGAAAATGATATGAGTTATGATTGATTTTTATGGACTTTGATTGAAAAGGTGGAAGAAAGATTTGATTTAATAGATTGTATTAGATGAGAAATTTCGAGGACGAAATTTTTTTAAGGGAGGAAGAGTTGTAATAGCCCAATTTTCAGTGGTGTCGAAACAGTGATTCGAGATTACTAAATTTGACAAAAAAGTTAGAAAAATTTATTAATTAATAATTACAAGTTAAGTGTGATTTTAGAAATATTTTTGAATTATTGAATTTTGTGATTTAAAAGAAACTATCAGGAGTAGTTATGAGTCTAGTAGTGTGTTTAATTAGGTTTTAATTAAGTGAATTTAGCTTAATTAAGAGTAATTAGGAAAAAAGACTAAATTGAATAAAGGGTAAAAGTCTAATTATAGATTGAAAGAAAGTAAAAAGGGCCAAAATGACAAATATGCCATTTGGCAATAGTTGAGGCGCCAAACTTAGAAAAAAAATCTAAGATTTTTCTTAGATTTTATGAATTATTAATTATTAATATCATCAGTGATATTCAAAGAAAGACGAAGTACTTTCAAGAAATCAAGTTTCAATTTATCAACAGAACCGAGAACGTGTTGGCTCATAAAGTTGTAGAAGATGTTTTACGAAGGGAAGAGGAAACATACCAGGAATGAGAGGTTCTAAATTGTCTTCATTCGATTTTAGAGGGGAGATGGAGAAGGCTTCCGGATTGAGAATCGCCTTGTGATAGAAGAAGGGGAAAGGATAGCACATTATGGATGAAATGAAATGGCTATCAACTAAAGTAGATGGGACAATAAAGGTGAAACGATGGTGGAAAATGGTGTCCAGCTGCATTTTGAATTGACTAGTAATTATTACCCTAGGTTTCCTATATTCGTAGCCTTAATTGTTTGTCTTTTCCTAGGTCCTTTGGTTTCTTTTACTTTTCTTTAGTGGTTCGGTTGGAAGTATATCCAGCAGGCCCATCATCATGTTTTAACCCAACTTTTTGTTCAATTGTTTATTTTAAATAAATGGCTAGTTGATTTTATTTCAAAAAAATTAATAATAATAATTATTATGGTTTTCTATTTAAATATTATTATTAATATTATTATATTAAGAAATAATTAAAATAAAGACAAATATTTGGTAATAAAGATATACATGTGTAATAATTATATTTGTACAACTATAATATATTTGTTTAATTACTTTTTATCTAAGTAAATAGATTTTTATTATATTAAAATATTAAATTATATAAAATAAATAAACAAAATAAGGACAATTGGATGGTGATGATGATAGACAAGTGTAAAATATATGTGTGTACAAATTTAATATAAATAATTGTTATTACATAGATATTTATTATAGTAATTATTATTAAGTTAACAAAAATTAAATAAAACAAAAAGAAAACAAATAAAAGAAAGAATAGAAACAGAATAAGCGAAACGAAACAGAGAAAGAAAGGGGAGAAAAAGAAAGAAAGAAAAAGAAAAAAGAAAATTTGGGGTTTCAAGGTTTAAAACTAATTTGCTAATATCGTACCAGAGTCGTCGATCAAGAAAGGAAAGGAAAAAGTGGACGAGGAGCGACTCGAGGAAATTAAGATTTTTATTACTATAATTCAAATGTAATTATTAATAATTATTGTGTTTTAATTGAAATGCATGGTAAATAAATAAGGTAAGAAATTTATTATGATATTATTGTTTTGAATGGAGTTAATTTTAAGTGAATATGATTATTGACTTGAGTATTGATATCAAAATTTAATGAAATTAGATTAAGCTGTGATTATATGTGAGTAATTGAGATGAATATTGAATTAAAAAAGTGAAATTGAAATGTGATTGTTGAATAGAAATTGAAATTGTTTGAATTGAATTATTGAACTATGGTGGTATTGAATTGGAATATTGATACTGGTGATTGATATGGATTTTATTGAAATTGAATTGAGAAAGTGAAAATTGTGTGATACTAATGTTGGAAGTGAATTTGCTTGTCAAAATTGAATGAAATATCGATTGAAATGTGAATTGATTGGAAAAGTGAATCAAATGAAATATGAAATATTGTGATTGTAATGGCATGGATTGAAATTGAATTGAGGAAATATATTGAATACCTTATTAACTAGTCGGGCTAAGTCGGATATAGTTGGCATGCCATAGGATTTGGAAGAGTATAGGATTTATCGGCTTTGTCGATCAGGCACTTTATGTGTCGTATATCAGGCACCTCGTGTGTCGTATCAGGCACCTCGTGTGTCATTTCAGGCACTTATGTGTCGTAATATTGATCAGGTACAATGTACCATTTTAGGCACAATATGTCGTACTGGTGTGTTTGGTTGGATTCATGTATCCGTCAAAGTCCAAGTCTTGTTAATAGGGGTAAATAAGTAGAATGAGAAAATCAAATGAATTTGATTAAATCGAATTATTGAAAAGAAATGAGAAATTTGATCTGTGGATTGAAATTGAGATATCGAAATAAGAAGCGAAAATAGAATGAATTGGAAATAATGAAATAATGTATGAGTTAATTGAATATAATCTTGTGAATTAATTATAATTATTATTTTTGAAATATGTTGGTTTAAATGTTTGAATTCATTATTGAAAGACTAATGTTGTAAGATTTTAGATATGAAAACGAAATAAGAAATTGAATTGGGATATGGAAATGAAATGTTTGGACCATGGGTTCATGAAATGGTTATGATATAGTGAAATGTAGAATGAAATAAGTAAAGAAAAGCTATCTAAGCCAGCTATTGTTAATATATATAATGTTAAAGTATATTTTGATAATTTGAAGGATTAATGTGGTAAAATTTAATAAATATATGAAATGGAATGAGTTATTGAAATGAGATGTGAAATATAAAAATGAATTTGAGATAGTTATTACTATTATTGAAACAAGTAGATTTAATGTATAAAATGGTTATTGAAAGATTATAGGCGTAAATTAAATATACATATTTTTATTGTATAATATTATGAATTTGAATTATAGTAATACCACTGAATGTATATACTCAGTGTACGGTTTATTTCCATGCACAGGTTAGTTGAAGACAAAAGTTCTGGTCCAGCATCCAAAGCCAATCCTGAACTCATTGTGATGAAGTACTTTTCTTTAGGTAATGGCATGTACCTAAGATGTTTATGTTGGTCATCTTAAGTGATGGTTGTATATTATGTAATAATATGACTTTGAATGGTTAAATACAACATTTATGAATATAAGATGATAAACTTATGGAAATGGCTTAATTTGGTACAAACTTGAATTCGATTGAATGTGATAGATTTGAATTTATTTGAATATCAAATATGAAAAAATTTTAGGGTACCAAAATTGGTCCCGGTTGATTTCTAATTCGTGTTTTGGGCTTAGAGGACCCATAAAAGAGACATTATGATTTAATTATGAAATTTTTGCTAATTATCTATTTAATGATTTGTAATTGTTTTGAAAAGTTCGGTAATGCTTCTTAACCCTATTCCGGCGACAATTTAGGGTTAGGGGTATTATAAACCTAAGTGTTGAGTTTGTACAAGATAGGTTGAAATTTAAATGTATGGTTACATGTGTATTTGATGGAATTAACGGATGCATATGGTAAGTTTAAATTCTTGTTACATGAACTTACTAAGCACTATGTGCTTACCCTGTCTCTTTTCCCTTGTTTTATAGTGCTCGGAAGCTCGGAAGGTCGGAGATAAGTCAGAGCTGTATCACACTATCAACATTCACTTTTTGGTATGAAAGAATATGTTTTGAATTGGTAGAAATGGCATGTATAGGCTACTTGTATCAAAGTTGGCATGGGAATGAATGGATGTAACAATTAGCCATTGGTATGGCTAATGGTAACTTGGTTTTGAAATTGTTATTAGGTTAACTATGGCTATGCATGAATATGACATGTTTCATGTTTAAAATGGTTTTAAATCAATACTTGAATTGGTTGGTTGGTATTGGATTGGTTTGGTGTAGGTATTGGATGAAAAAGGGTGAGAAACAAGGCTTGGATATAGCCTTGTTTTTGTCCACACAGGTAGAGACACGAGTGTGTAGCTAGGCCATGTGTCCCCTGCATCTAAAGTTTGAGAAACAGAATGTCCCGAGTTGAGCACACGGGCTTAGACACAGACTTATGCTTGCCTGTGTGAAGCACACGACCTAAAGACACGGGCGTGTGATACGGCCATGTGAATCCTGCATCTAAAATTCGAAATTTAATTTAACTACACAGCTTAGTAACATGGGCGTGTGCCCAGGCCGTGTGACTTCATTTTGTATATGGTTTCCAAGTCAGAGAGTTACACGCCCTGGAGACACGGACATGTGAGCCACACGACCATGCTACATGGGCATGTAACCCTCCACACGGGCGTGTGACTTTAATTTTGAGAAAAATTTTGGGATTTTGCGAAAAATTCCTTATGATCTCGATTTGGTCCCGGATCGATTTCAATGGATGTTTTGGGCTTCGAGGACCCATCAAAGGGACATTTTAATAAAATCTCAAGAGATGAATAGTACTTGACCCGATTTGATGGAAAATGTTCTGTAAACTTTGGTAATGCCTCGTAACTCTATTTCGGCGATGGACATAGGTTGGGGTGATACAATCTATAAGATGGTAAATGAAGGGGTGATCTTAAAAAAGCTCAGTGTGAGACGTAAACATAATTAATCAGTGTAGTATAGTAGACAATGAATGATTGAATTGTTGAGATTGATAATGAAGATGTAAGTTATTAATTAGGTATGATTAGAACATGTTTTTTAATATGTTTAGGTATGAATTGACTTGTTTTTTGTGATGTTTTGGAATAGTTGATAATGAGTTGGAATAAAGTAGGTACCAAAAGCAGATTCTGAAATTTTTCTATGAGGTAACTATATATTGGGAATGGTATTTCTTTAATTTTCAAAACATTGAACCTCAAAGTGGTATTGATACTAGAGTAAAGTATCGATTCTTAAAAGTAAGGTATCGATACTATTGATTTTTATTCAATTTTTCCAAACATCAAAACTCAAATTGGTATTGGTACCTAGCTATGGTATCGATACCTGATTGAAATTTTGAAAATTTTGTAATTTGGTTATCTTTCAATCTCGAGTTAACTTTAGAGCGTACGTAGGCTCATATAAATCCCGAGAAAAGTTGTATACCATGTTTTTGTACTGAAATACTTATGTTTGCATGTATTATATTACTAATTAAATGTTTTGTATTTATAGTTACTTCGACAACAAATGTGACACCTTATAACTTGAACCCGACAATCAAGTCGAGTATGAAATGTTACAGATTCAAACAACCAGCTCAAGTAATGATAATTGAAATTTCATTAGAATAAATTAATGTGTTAGTATAAATTCTTTTAAAGCAATTCTTGGTACTTATTCTGTAATGATATTTTTTTTTTCATTTCAAAAATAAAACATATTTATTATATTATACTATTGAACTTTTTTGGGGACCTATTGAACATGATTAATAATTATGTTTGACTATTTTTATATTTATTTAAAATTTTAATTTTTGAATATTAAAAATTTATGAGTATGTTATAATTGCACTTATTAAAGATATATTCACATAAACATATAACATATATCTTAATTAAAAAAAATCAGTATAGACGATATATTTTTAAAAAATAACTATCAATATTTGATCGATTCCTATAAATATTCGTTATTTATCCTAAATTTATTCATTATTTTAATAGGTCAAATAAAAAGTAAGGCATACAGAAATATTTAATATTTAAATTTAATAAATATTTACAATTTAATTTCTGAAATTTCTACTCATATTAGTCTCTGTACTAGATAATTTTTTTATTTTATATTTGATTCATGCGATAATATGATATTTTGATATTGTGCCACCATGTGTTTACTTAAAAAATTATAATTTTTAACTAAAATTTGAGTGATAATATGATACAATTTTAAAGTATCATATTATCATATAGAGTAAAATTAAAAATTTTACCAAACTTAAGGATTAATAAGAAAATTGTAATATCAGAGAAAATATAATTTTTTTCTGTAGTTACTTAAACAGCTTTTAGAATTTTGGGAGAAAAAAAGCTTTTGATATCCTTCTTTATTTTTCTTTTAAATTATCGTTAGGAAGTTAAAAAGAAGAAGTTTAAACAGGTGTCAACTAAAAGCAGCGCGTACAAAATATTGGTAACCTCGAGTCTCAACATAGCTGTTGTAATCAGAGAGAGAGAGAGGTCTTATTTATTTGAAGTTGAGATGGTGCTCGTCAAAAAGAAAACCCAACCCTACGGCCGCACTCTATAAAACCCTGAAACCCCTCTTCCGCTTTACAAATATAGCTTTACGAAAATTTTACATCCCAGCCTGCAAATACAAGAAATTAGAAACACCCTAATACCGCCAACTTTTTTTTTGGTTTCTCCGGAATCCAGGAGGGAAAAAAGAAAAAGGGTGTGTGTATTTTGGGTTTTAAATTCAATCGGTTATGGAGGCGGTGGACATGGAGTCGCACGTGCCAAGCAACCCAAAGGGTGAATCATGGACGGAGGAAAAGCATGTGCACTTCCTTAACTCCATGGAAGCTTGGTTCATCCGTACAATGTTTGAGAACAACGATCGCTACACTCTCCGTCTCGATCGTCACCTCCCCGACACCTGCGAGTCGACTCTCGATTCCAAACACAATGTTCATAAAAGAAACAACTACGCCACTTCAGGTATTTCCTTTTGGGATTTCAGGTTTTTCTCTACTTGTTTAAACCATTAGGCCTTGTTTGTTTGAAACCTGGAAGATTTTTTATTGTTTTTTTGGGGGGGGGGGGGGGCATACATGGGAAGGGTGACGCGTAGAAAGGTGTGAAATATTGACTGGTAAATTTGTTTTATTTTAGTCGTTTAAAATACGTTTTTTATTTGGAAAAAGAACGATTCCTAAAAAAAATTCAATTTAATTCATTCAATTTTAAAAATAAACAATTTAATCACGATATTAATATCTATAATTATACATAATTTTAATTGGTGTAATATTATATATAATTTTAATTGGTATAATATTATATTTAATTGTTAAAGTTTATATATTTTATCAATTTAGTATTACTAACAAATTTATCTTGTAATATTTGAATAATGTTAAAGTTAAATTTATTTTTAGAATTAAGTTTAAAATGATAAAATATTAAATATTAAATGGTAAATTTTTTATTATACTAATAAAAATTATATAAAATTAATGGAAGCAGTACTCTCCTTATTAATTATGCTTACTAGTTCATTTTCTCAAAATTGATAAACTAAATTATTTAAAATTATTTTAAAAGGGACTAATTTGCTGTACTATAAAAAGTTTTTACAAAAAAAAAAAAAGAGAAGCGTTTTTGACCAGCTTTTGCTTTTCCAAACACCACTCAAAGAAAATATAAAAAGCCTGTAGATATTTGTAGCAGTCGTTAGCTTTACTTTTTTAATTATTCTTTGTGTTGTCCCAACAGTAGATTTTATTGGCACAAAACGAAGCAAAATGAAGGGCAGGCCTGATAAAAGATCAAGGAGACCATCTCAGCCGCATCATTCTTTCCAAGATCAGGTTGGTCACAACCTTATTTAACCAACTGTACTTCTTTGGTGAATAACTAGACAAACCAACATTCTAAATGTATAAAAATAAAACTAATTTATGGGGACTAGTTTAGTCCATCATTTTTAAACCTAGGTGCTATATGGACCCAGTTAGCTTGCGAGTTCCAATCTTTACAACTTAAAAACTGTCTTTTTTAACTGTTTCTTGACATTGATAAATATTTAGTGTTACCAAATAAACAAAAACTTCCGTTCTCTTTTATTGCCTCTAAATGGATTGCATGTGCGGGGTTTAATTACTTAGATATTTTCTTTTACTAGTAGCCAAAGTCCTCATACTCAAATATATATCGGCGTCTTTTCAGGTTGTCCCACAGCTCCAAAACAGAAGACAAGATAAAGATGAGAAACACCCTCCCAATTTTCCACCTCCATCCATGCCATAGCCACAGTTATTTATGTACGATTAAAAATGATCAAAGCAGAATATCATCAAAGTGATCTGTGACTGTGTATTATTTTTGGACGATTAAAAATGGGTGAATTTGTGCCCTTGCTAAGTGGCTATTTTTATTGGCTTTTTCCCTGATTCAGCCGCACAACATTTACTTTCTGTTTCCGGGATTATGAAAATGCTCTGTGCTTCTTGCACCCTTCAATTCATTCATTTCGGTTTAGCTGATTCATGGAAGATATTTTCACAACATTTTGATTCTTCGGCAAGATCTTTTTTCTTTTTCTTTTTTTTTGCTTTACTATTCCCTTTTATAAGATTCTTTATATACAATGTTATTATAATATAATATCTTGAAAAAGATGGCAGCATGGGTTGATGATATAGGATACGGGGATGGGACAAAGAAAGCTAAGATTTTGATCTCTGCGTTATCCTATCGATGCTATTGGTTGCTTAATCTTTTTCACGAACTAATATGGCACCTTGCTAGTTTACACATTTAGATGACTGAGTGAGAAAAATTGTATAACACAGATTTCTGAATAATAAAAAAAGAAATACATGAAAACTAAACATGAGATTTTGATTGAAATTATATATCTTAAAAATTGAAATCTTTATTATTTCATATTTAAATTTTCCTATGATTTTTTTTCTATTTATTATAAAAAAAACCGCACATTTCGTAGTTTTCTAAAAAGAATATCTGTTAATTAATGTTTAATTGATTCGTAACAATAATGGAGTCATGTTATTTCATGTTATATGAAAGTATAAATAACAAAAGCCTATTATATCATATAGTTTTTTAAAAAAGATCTTCCATATTCGTTTATATTCATATTGAATTTTAACTATTTCAAAATTAAATTAAGATAAGAAAAAAAGAAGATAAAATCTGTTTGAAGATTTTAATTATCAAGTTACCAAAAAAAATTATAAAAATATAACTTGATGGAAAGATAATTTTTCGAACAGGTTTACTATACATTCAAAAAGCATATCAAAACTTTTAACGTAAAAAAAATTTCAATGCTATAAATTTTAGTATACGTTTCTTTCTTTCTTGGAACGTACCGTAAAATTTTTGCAGTTATTCGTGAAAGTGATCGGTTAGCATAGAAGTGATATTCAACGTCACTGGTGATGATTTGGGAACATTTATAAATCCTATGCAGTAAAGGAAATTTGTTAGAGAGTTGCTCTTATTATGTAAACTCAAACCAACGACATCAAAATTATTGTTTTTTCACTACATTTTCAGTCTAAAAGTTGATCTAATTCCTAGACCGATATTTTGATTTATAATTCTCATTTGCTCCCTTTTGTATATTATTTATTTTTTCAAAAAAAATAAAAGTGGTCTATCATTATCATTTCATGTGAGTTTCTTCGTTTCTTTTTTTTCTCCCTTAAAATATTCTTTAGTGTGATAAAGCTGGATTGGAAATATCATGTCATTGTACAGAATCATGCAGTTGCCGGTGTAGATTAGGTTTCAAACTGTCCATAAGCAATAATTTTAGCTACCACTCAATTCATGCTTGCCCTTCATTATTAGCATCATTGCTATTCTCGTTATGATTTTTATCCTTCACTTGCTGAAATGCACAAGTGTTCATGGATTAATCAAAATAAGTTAACAAAAAGAAAATGTTTGTCAACTGAATTGAATCGGATTTGAATTGAGTTAGTATTTTATGTTTATATAAAGTTAGTATAATTTATAAAAATATAATATAATATAATATATTACAAGTTTAGAAAATGAAATATGTCAGGTTAGGCTCGAGTCTTGAATATTTGAATCGAAATTTGACCTATATTTTAAATATCTCTAATATTTTGGCTCAAATCGTCTAAAATTTTTAGTGAATTTTTGAGTTTGAGCAGATAACTCGAGCCTTGAAGAAATCTATTGGAATGTACTCAATCAGTATTGGATTATCAATCCATGTGTGTAATGCCCTTGACTATTATTTGATATGAAAATTCAATTTTCTTTAGAATTATTGCATTTGAGCATTTGAAATATAAGTTAGTCTACTAAATTATTTTTAGAGTTTTGAGCTCAATCAAATAAAAAACAAGTTAAATAAAAATTTTTACTCTTTAAGGGCATTTTTATCATTGGACACATATTTGTGTTAATATATTAATCTTTATAGGTGTATGTGGTGATGGAATGATTTTTGAAGTATTTTAAACCAAATTTTACATTAAAAATAAATATTAACCACACATGTTGGGTGTTTGACTTTTTACCATTAATATTGTATTTTCAAATGTTAAAATAGGGGAAAGAAACCCCATTTCTCAAACCATACCAGCCGACCATCCTTAGAAAGGAAAAGAAGCACTTCATTTCTTTCCTTTGCCATTTTCACCTTTTCCTCTTTAAACTTTCATCATTTTTCTTCATTTTAGTAAAAGCACTTAATAGAAACCATATTTAAGTCGCTACTCATCATCATCATCTTAATTACCCACTCATTTAGGGTTTGCTAGTTAGTATAAGAACATGATTTTAGTGAGAGAAAGTGTGAGCAAGGTAAGAGCTCTTGTGTAACGTCCCAAGATTTTTCGATTTTTCATATGGGACTATTTCAATAATTTTATTTGTATATTTGATGGGAAATTCATTTTTCATAGATTTAATTATGTTAAGACAATTGAAAATTTTATTCGTATTGTAGCATTCCGTACCCAACCCAATCACCGGGTCTGAGCTATAAGATGTTACATTTGTTTCCGGAGCAACTACGATAAATTGTATTCATTTTATACCATTAAACATTTCAATTACATGTAATCTAAACATATAATACAATATACAATCATTTTCGAGTCTTACACGAGCTTACAAAAGCTCTATTGCTAACCCAAGTTTGAATTAGGACAAAATTGTAATGTTTTCAAAATTTTGGGTTAACGTCACGACTTCAGGGGTTCCTTGTCTTGATGCAACATATTGACTAGGCTCGTTGTAGGGGTCCTACATTGCGACGTGATTGTCTGTTTCTACATGGCCCAAATAGGTACCTACTAAAAATGGCCTAACTAATAGATCAAGGTCATTTTCAACCTGCTAAATATACAAAAACACATTTTCAATGCTTCATATACTACCTTAATTGTTTCACCCCCAACCAATTCATCAAATTCCCCATTCAATTCAAAAACTAACCTTGACCTACAATTCCATTTCAATAATTACCATTCAACATATAAGTTAGTTTCATGATACAAACCATTCAAAACCATTTGACATATGTACATGCTCAAGTAGACCATAACATAACAACATTTTATGCATTTCAAACTTTGTGACATACTCATATACATAATCCAACCAAATAACCATTTCCAAGATACTAATTCTAACTTCAAATGTTCGTAAGATCACATATTATACCAAAAATTGACTATTTGACTAAGCATGAAAAATGTGAAATTATGTGTATTTTGTGATTTTTTGAATTAGGGACTAAAGTGTGAAAATGTGAGGGCTAAATTGTAAAATGCCCTAAATATGTGTTTATGGATTGATTTGAATGAATGTGAGATTGAATGAGTTAATTTTTAATACATATAGATCAAGAAAAGAGGAATCTGGAATTAGATCGAGGGAAATCGAAAGTTGATGAGTAATCGACTCATTTCATCATTTCACACTTGAGGTAAGTTCATAGGTAGTAATTTCATTATAAATGAATGTTAAATTCATTGATATTGTATAAACTATAATGAATGAGATCTTGGAGAAGGTTGAAATACTGAATGTGATGTTACAGACGTGGATAATGATGGAAATGAAATGTGGAAAAGCTCGGTTGAACCTTAGGAATGGTTTCAGGATGCTAGTGACATCTCATTAGGTTAAGATTTGGCTTTGGGCCATGATATCAGCACTACGTGTGCGAGTAATACCTTGATTTGGCTACGGGCCATGGTATAGTTATTTTATAGGAGTTACCTTGATTTGGCTACGGGCCTGTAACGTCCCCACGCCCGAAACCTTCACCGGAGTCGAGCTTGAGGTGTTACTAAACACAATTTACCATTTTAAACAACTTTACAAAATCTATTTTCATTTTCGGAATAAATTGTTTTCTGCGTCATGGTCGCTCAAAAAATCATATCTCGAGTTACAAAACTCGAAATCAAGATCCGTAAATTTTCCCTGAATCTAGACTCATATATCTATTCACTAATTTTTTTCTAGAATTTTTTACTGAGCGGATTAGTACAGTTTATTAGTTAAAGTTTCCCCTATTTCAGAACTCGACTGCACTGACCTCTACTCATTACGAATCACTTTTCTCCCTGTAAAAATTTCATATAACTATACCGTTTATTTCTATTAAAACTAGATTCAATAAGGAATCTAGGCATATAAAGTAATCCTCCTAATTATTTTTTTACAATTTATGGTGAATTTTCAAAGTTGGAACAGGGGATCCAGAAATTGCTCTGGCCCTGTTTCACTAAAACTCAAATATCTCATAACGTATAACTCCTTTACCTATTTTTCTTCTTCCATATGAAAGTAGACATGATAAGCTTCAATTTCATAACTAATCCATCATCAAATTCGATTTATATGATTTTTAGTGAATTTTCAAACACACGTCAGTGTTGCTGCAATGTTCTGTTTTATGGCTAATTTCATTTTCATAAAAGCTTTTATATACTAGATAACCTATTATTCTTTCATGACATCAAACATAATCTATATTAGCCATTTCAATGACTCAACATTATCAAGCATTTCCTCAACCAAACCACCACCATATCACAAGATTATTTACACAAAGTAGGTATATTACTATACATGCCATACTAAATCTTACAAGCCATTTACCAAAAAGTCCTTTGGATAGTGTGAACGAGTCTTCGACCTATCCCGATTCTCGAGCCGGCTTGTCCAAAACTACAATGAATGAAAAGGAGGGAGTAAGCATAAATGCTTAGTAAGTTTACATGCAAATAACAAGTAACATAACAAAGTCATTATGCCAAACAACATTAACATAGCATCACCAAAACATATGTCGCAATTCTAGTCATCATACTTCATCTTACCACATTTTTGTTGTTGTCTCGGGTTTCAACCCAAGGGTTAAGTACATACCTGTCCAATACAGCCATTTCTCAACATTACCGAATTGTCACTTACGTCTTGAGTGCCTTTCCATTTCACTTGAATTTTACCCGTTGAACACATTGGAATACAACTCGGATACACGGATCATTTGCACATAAGTGCTGAATATGTAATCAATCAATCATGTAACCCGCCCATAAACGAACTCGGACTCAACTCAACGAGCTCGGGCGTTCGCATCCATAAGTGAACTCGGACTCAACTCAACGAGCTCGGATGCCTAGTTACATCTCACGAACTCGGACTCAACTCAACGAGTTCGGACATTCGCACCCATAAGTGAACTCGGACTCAACTCAACGAGTTCGGATGCCCAACCATCCTAGTGACATGTCACTTGTATCCTAATCTATTCCCAAGGTTCAAACGGGATTTTCCTCAATCACATATCCTTGCCTTCTTCCACAGAATACCGAAACCAATACTCGGTAGCAATTTATATTTAACAAGTAGCACACATAATTTGCATATTATTCGATAATAACCACAAAGCATATATTTCATGATAAAAATCAGCATATCATATAAATTACATCAATTAACTTAAAAATAACAATTATGTTACATTATTTACACATGAACTTACCTTAGTACCAAAATACAAAGATTTTTGCAATTTAGTCCGTAATCTTTTCTTTTCCTCGATCAAGGTTGATTCCACGTCTTTCTTGATCTAAAATAACACATTTAGCTTATTTAATACTCACATTATCAAAATAGTCCTAAATTCAAATTTTGAAAAAATTACAATTTTGCCCCTAAACTTTTGCATATTTACACTTTTTCCCCAAAGCTCGGGAATTAAATTTTATCACAAATTCTTATGTTTTAGGACATGCGGATCATTTATTTACCATTAGCAAGCTCAAATTCATACTAAAACACTTACTTATGAATAATATGTACTTTTACCGATTAAGCCGTTTTACTCGTTTTTACTTAAAACCGAGTAGCACAAGTTTTCTAACATAATTTAAAACCTCATATTCTATCATAAAACATCAAAATACACAAATTTCACCTATGGGTATTTTTCCAAATATGAACCCTAACTTAAATTATTGCTAACATAAGCTTTATCGAGCTACCGGGATTTCAAAAACGTAAAAATCATTAAAAACGGGGCTTAGAATCACTTACTATGAAGCTTGGAAGCTTGAAACAAACCCTAGCTATGGAGAACCCTTGAAATTTTGTGGTAATGAAGAAGATGACCAATTTTGTGTTATTTTTCCCTTTTTATTTCATTAAATGTCCAAATGACCAAAATGCCCCTCCATACTAAACTTTCAAAAATTCCTTCCATGTCCTAGTTTGTCCATGAACATAAAATGGGTCTAATTACCGTTTAAGACCTCCTAATTAATATTTCAAAGCAATTTCATACTGAAAACTTCTAGAATGCAAGTTTTGCAACTTATTCGATTTAATCCCTAACTTCAAATTAAGCACTTTACGCTTAGAATTTCTTCACGAAATTTTCACACCATCATAAAATCATATCATAAACATCAAAATAATTATAATATAATTATTTCTACCTCAGATTTGTGGTCACGAAACCACTATTCCGGTTAGGCCCTAATTTGGGATATTACAGGGCCATGGCATAGGTACTTCGGGACATGCTACCTTGATTTGGCTACAGGCCATGGTATAGGTACTTATTGATCGAAACCTTTGAGTATCTGATTTATATTCCAAATGGTACAACGAACGAGCAAAGATTGTGATTGAGAAAGAGATTAGTACAAAGTGATGCAAGCATGTATGATAGCTATACAAGAATTATATCAAAAGGCTCAATGAGATGAATTAATCATGTTTGTGACATGTGAAAGGTTTGTGGTATGGTATGCTTGGTTTTGAGCTAAATAATTGATTGAATTATATTTTTTCTTATTCATTGAAGTACTTACTTATGAACTTACTAAGCTATAAAGCTTACTTGGTGTGTTCATTTCTATTTTATAGATATCGAAGCTACCAGAAGCTCGGGGATCGTCCAGGATCATCACCACACTATCAAACTCTATTTTGGTACCTTTTGAAAGTGTAAATACTAAAGTATGGCATGCATAGTCTAGAAGTCTATGAGTAGGTTTTGATATGTATATATGTTATGCCATGTGATATGGCTAGCTTATGGCTGAAATTATGGCTTAGTTTTGATATGAAATATGTGGTAGGAAATGATATGTTTTTATGCAAATGGATGACCAAATAAAATGGTCAATTTGATATGTTTTTGAATGGGATTTTGGTATGATTTGGCATGTGAATGAACGTGATAATTTATAATATGATTATGTAAGATTGAATGGAAATGGTTAATGAAATTTTGGTATGTTTTGGTATGAAAATGAGTTTAGATTTGGTTGGTGATATTATAATTGGATTAATGCATGTTTTGAACGTGTATTTGACTGAAAATGTTGTGGTATTGTTGTGCTATTTGTGCTTGTAGGGAGGACCCAATTTGGGTGGCATATTGGCCTTGTAAATGGCCTATTTTGCGCCCACACAGGCAGGGAAACAGGCGCATGTCTCTTCTATGTTGCTCGAGGGCCATTTCAAAATGTGCTTGGACAGACCCTACGGTCTCACACGCGGGCGTGTGACACGACTGTGTGATTCATGTTATGTAATTAAAACAAGCCAGTGAGTTACACGGCTTAGACACACGGGCGTGTCTATTGGCCATGTTTAGCACATGGGCTGGTACACGAGCGTGTGGTTGGCTGTGTGACCCAAGTCAGTATGTATGCCTTGTTTTACCACGGTCTAGACACACAAGCATGTCTAATACCGTGTGAGGCACACGGCCTGACCATACGGGCGTGTGACCTCTGTCACTTTAAAAAAATATTTAAGTTTCGAAAAATTTTGTATGAGCCCGGTTTAGTCCCGACCCCTTTCTAAAGCATGCTTAAGGTTTTGTAGACCTTCTAAAGGGACTTAATGATGATGTTTGACTATGATACGATGATGATGTATTTTATGTTTGTAAAATGTTCGTAAAAGTTTAGATTTGTCCAATAATGCCTCTTAACCCTAGTCCGGCGACGAATACGGGTTAGGGGTGTTACACTGTTTTCATATGTATTCTGAGGTATTTTTATGAAATTTCATTAGGAAAGTTCGCTATTAAAGTTTTTGAGACATATCTATGAAGTTGGTTATAAAACTCTTGTGATTTGGTTTTGGGTTTACAGCTAGTTTATTTGGTAATGAAAATACTTATGAATGTTCGTATGATTGAGCTCAAGCATGTTGCCTATATTAATGATGTGTATTGGATTTTTATAGGTTTAACTATATCTCAAATTGAATTTTGTATATGATAGAACTTGAGGCAAGTGAAGCTAAACTTGTATGACTTTACTAAGTATTTGATATACTTATCCGTATTCTTATTTTTCTGTAGATCGTGGAAATTTGGAACGTGTCGATTGAATCAACAAGGAGCTCACACCTACCATTACTTGACTTGGTAGATTTTTGAAGTTTTATAGTTAGGTTAATTGTGGCATGCATATAGAATGTTTATGTGTAAGCTAAAATATCATGTTTTAGTATTTTGGTTGTGAATGGGATTATATAAAGCTTAGATGTATTAAATGTTGGAATCTATTTGATATATGGTAATAAGGTGAATTTGGTCAAGTTCTGGTTAGCTTGTTATGTGTTTAGGTAAGTATATGTTATGGCAATCGTTGGTGTTTGAATGAATGACATGAATGGTTTATGTTTCAGATTGAATTGTGGTGTCATATGTGGCACATTGGTTAGGCACATAGTTTATTTGTGAATTGGTATATTTTGGCATGTTTAAATGTGTTTTGAATAGGTAAAAATGCTTGGAAATGGTTTGGCTTGAATCCTAAGGAATGGTTGAGAAAATGGTTTGTTTTTTAAGTTATTTTATGTGCACACGGCCTGGGACATGGGTGGTCACACAGTCGTGAGCCACACACGATCACGCCACATGGTCATATAGTTTATTTGATTTTTGGTGTAGGATTATCTACATAGTCTCAAAAAGTTACACGGCCTAGCTACATGGTTGTGTGACCCTGAGTTACACGAGAAAGAAATATTACATGGTTTGGACACACGGCCATGTTCTTAAGCCACACAGGTTGAGCCCTGTCATACGACGATGTAACCCCTGTTTATACATTTTACTCAATTTTTTGTAGAATTTTCAATTTAACCCATATTTGATCTTGGTTTGTTTTAAATGTTCTGTAAGCTTGATTGAGGTCCCAAATTGATTCATTTGCATGGAAATGATTGATAATGAATTATTTGGTTGTTATTAAATGCTTTTATAAAAGTTGTTCAAAGTTTATTGTCATAACACCTTATAGCTCAGGTTAGACAACTAGACCAGATATAGGGTGTTACATTTATTGGTATCAGAGCTACGGTTTAGTCTATTCTAGGACTGAACATAGTGTGTATTGAGCCTAGAAATATATGTCATAATAACCTGCATGTGTGATGCTTCTGATCCGATCTAACAATGTTTTCTCTTATAGATTTATAATGTCAAATGAATCTAATAGTCTTGAAAATGGTAACGTTTAAAGTCATGCTCCGAATTCCAATCAAGTAACATAGGACTTCTTTCAAGTTGAGCTCAGAAAGAAATATGTTAGCAAATTGTAATTAGGAGGCAAGAAATGTGAGTTCATGGATTTGAAACAGGGGAATATGTTGGTGGTTTGTACGAGCATAAATTTGTGAACTTGAGTAAATATGGTTGGAAATATATAACTTCAGATGCTGAAATGTGTTCTAAATTTGAGTGGGGATTCAATGAGAACATTCGAGCAATGGTGGGAGCACTAGATATTAAAGAATTTGTGGTACTATCCAAGTGTGCTTAGAAGATTAAAGTGATTTGGAATGAAAAGAAGAAGGCAAAAGCTAAGAATGAAAGTTCAAGCAAACAAAGTATGCCTAGAAATTTATTAACTCCTCCACCCAAGAAATCGAGAGAGTTCAGGAGGCAATACGTTGCCATTGTTGGGAATACTAGAAAAAGTATGTTTCAGCAAGCTCCGTAAAAAACTCAGGCTACTTCTGTTGCGATTGCTGGTAACATCCGGAATACATACACATCTATGTGTGAACATTGTGGCAAAACTCATTTTTGTGCTTGTAAATTGAAAAAAGGAGCTTGTTTTCTATGTGGTTTAGTAGAACATTTAGTTAGAGATTGTCCAAATAAATCTAAAATAGGTTCCGAACAAACTGGCAGGTTAGTGACTATTTCTCAGAGGGGTAGGAAATTGAGGCTTGGAAATGTTTTAGGAGTTGGTCACAATGAATGTAACACCTCTTACCCGTATTTAACGCTAGAATAGGGTACGAGGCATTACCGGAACACAATCACATATAATCATACCATTCAAAACATAAATTTTGCATACCATTTAAAACTTTTGAATTTTCCTCCTCAAGTCCCTTAAATCGGCCTACGAGGCCCAAAACATAATTTGGAGGTGAGTCGGAACCAAATCGTTAATCTTTAGAAAATTTTTGAAAATTTCATGCAAAACAGGGCACATGCCCGTGTGGTTCAGCGACATGCCCGTATGGGCAGGCCGTGTGGTCACACACGCCCATGTCCTTAGCTCATGTGAATTTATTTTTCATTTCGAACCTATAGGAGTTTTCACACAGCTGAGCACACGCCCATGTCCTAGGCCGTGTCCTACACATGGTCGAGACACATGCCTGTGTCTTTGCTTGTGTGCAAAAACTTGGACATTCTGTTTATAACGTCAGCATGCAAATTAGGTCACATGGCCAAAGCATATGCCTGTGTGTTATATGACAGCCTTGAAACGACCTTAGTCGGAATGTGGTTTCGGGACCACAAAATCGAGGCACAAAAATAATTTAATAATTATTTTGATGCCTATTGTATGTGTAAATTCATGTGTGATATCTTGGGTGCTTTAATTTAGCATTATAATTGTGAATTTCACCAAAAAGGGGCTAAATTATGAACTTTGAAAATATGCTAGACAAATGTGTGATGACTTATTAATGCATGCATGAGAAATAGTGGATTTGCATGTCAATTTACCTATTTTTATGATAGTGGATGGTAATGATGAGGTTTTGGCATTTTGTGAATTGTTGTCTAGTCATATATTAATATAATAAAAGAAATTGTTATTTAGTTATCATAAAATAAAAGATGAATTAAATAATAGATATTTTGGGTGAAAAGAACAATGTATTCATCTTTTTCTCTTCTCCATAGCCGAAACTCAAGGAAAGAAAATTGAAAATTCATCCTAGTTGATTCGGTCATTACTTAGCCTAATTGGGAGGTATGTTCATGATTTTTGCTTTTGAAATTTAGTGAATCAAAGATGGATGCTAAGTCATTTACTTAGTCTTGAATAAAATTTGAGTTGGTTGTGCCATGGAGAATCGGTCATGGATGCATGTTTTCTTTGGTGATGTTTTGTTAGATTTTCTTTGTTTTGAAGATTATTGTTAAGGGAATTTGAGCTTTGTAAACATGAAATCTTTGTGTGATAAACAAGATATGATATTCGGCCATATGAGCAAGGATGGGAGAATTGTGCTTTCCTTGATGCTTGTGTTAAATAATGGAATATGGGTGTTGTTTGAGCTAGTCTAAGGAGTCTTGTTTTGAAGCTGTGAGCTTATTAAAGCTTGTTAATAGACTCTATGATGTTAAAATTCATAAGAATTGGAATTGTGAGCTCAAATTAGTAAGACTAGAGTTTTGGTGAGGTTTAATGCCTAAGGGACCTTCGGTCCTTTGAATAATTGATTTGTTTTGCTTTTGATTGTGATTTGATCTTTAACTTGATAAATTGATTATGCAATTTGGTTGATTATAGCATTTGGCAATGAATTCAACTCGTCATTTTTGAATTAGGAGATAGGTGTTGCATATTGGAATTATTTGATAATGAGCATGGGTTAGATAAATTTAGTTATAAACGACTAATTTAAGTAAGTGATATTCAGCTAGCACATTGGTATAAGGAAATTATCTAAAGCTCGGAATTTTGGTTTTTTAAGCTATAATGTGCACCTTAGAGACTAAGGAATGTGGTTAGACTCTAAAACGTTATAATATGCAATTTGTGATACATATTTTGTAACATAAGTTAGTTGAATATTGCTCATGAGTTAATTAAGTATTCGGCTATGGGGAATTATACATGAACTTAGTACGTGCTATTTTGATTGAATTGGATAGTTGAGATTTAATATGAAGCTTAGAGAATGGTGCTAAAGGTGAACTCCGTAACAAATTGAGATTCGGCCTTCTTAAGTAATGTGATTATATTTTTGAATGAGGTGTTGGTTATGCATGAGTGTGCTTAGGTTGTCTAAAATACCTTATATGCATGTACAATTGTTTCATGTGGTCTTAAGGACTTAGTACTCTTGAATTGTAGTGCTAATAAGATTTGATATTAGTTGTTTAGTAGGATAAGTTATATGAATGTGTTATGTATGAGGTGGAATGCTATAAAATGTTAGTTAAAGTTTGGGAGATGGATTTGAATAAAAGTCCATGCTTGGACATATGGCCGAATGGCCTTAATATGTATGCATTTAGAAATGGTAGTTAGACTAATTGATCAATTTGTGCTTGTGGGAGCTTCTTGGTTAAAGGAATGACCTATTCGGCCATGTGCATAAATTCTTTGATTAAAATGAAAATGAATTATGTATATATATATATGTTAAGATCAATGACTTCTCTAAATGATGCCTTATGTAATGTTATGTTTTAATTATGTGAATAAGAACTTTAAAGAGTGAATTTTGCATAAATCTGCTTGGTACAGCAGCAGTAACGTGTTTTCGAAAAATTATCATAAATTGCGGGAGTTGAATTAGAGGCTGAATAAATTATGTAATTAAAGATTAATGAGTCTAGTTTCTTATAAAAGAAACCTTATAAGCAAAGGAATTGCCGATAAAGATATTTTTAAAGTTGTGTGAGACAGTGTCAGAATGACTCCGAAATCCCCTGTTCTGTTTTTAGAAAATCACTATAAATTGTATAAAAATTGTTATAAGATAAAATTTATATTCTTAGACTCCTTAATGAGTCTAGTTTTGAATAAAATAGGCGAGGACATATTTTGAATCCTGTACAAGGAGAAATTTGATTCGTAGTAAAGAGTGGTCAGTTTAGTCAAACAGTGAAATAGGGGAAATTTTAAGAAAATTCTGGTATTGATTGGCCAAACCAAAAATTCTGAAAATTTTATGGATAGAATATATATGAGTCTATTTTCAGGAAAAATTAACGGCACTTCATTTGGAGTTTCGTAGCTCCAGTTATGAGTAATTTATTGAATGTTGCTCAGGAAATCAGCTTGTTGCGACTTGTGATATGTATGTGATTGGCCGAATGTGTGTGTGTTTGCTATGAGAAGTATATGCATTTATTATTTGACTATAAGTGAAAATGATCAATTGAGATGTTTGAATAAGGATTAATAAAAAAAATTAAATATTTTATTTAGCTCAAGAGCATAGAAGGACAAGTTTGGATAAAGGGAAGGCTAAAGTGGTCAAATAGCTAACTCATAGTTGCTCGGGAAAGTTCAAGGTAAGTTTTGAGTAATTGAATTTGGTATTTAATTTAAAATGCCATGATATACATGCATGATAGTTGAATGATGTCCCATTGAGAGGGAAACCTTATACATATTTGCTATATAGCCGAATGGCTCATAGAGAAAGAAACTGAAATTGGGATTTGAAATGTATTGCTTATGTATGTTTGCTCATTGGGCCGAAAGTCTAGAAAAAAAAGAGTATACATGTATAAGTTGTGAATGATATTTACAATATAAAGTCAAGGAGCATGTTATATGTTTGTATGCGAATGAATTGATTGAATTACAAGTGTGATCTTGCTATGTGAAATGTGGCAACATGTGAATACATATGTATGAGACTCTGTAATGTGAATCCGGGATTAAAGACCCGATGACTATATGTGGAGACTATGTCCGGGTTAAGACCCGAAGGCTATATGCGGAGATGATATCCGGGTTAAGACCCGAAGGCTATATGCGGAGATTATATCCGGGGTAAAGGCCTGATGGCTATGTATGGAGATTTTATCCGAGCTAAAGGTCTCGATGATGATGCGAGGAAAGTCTAAGACTAAAAGACTTCATGGTAACGAATGCTAATGAATGCGCTTGAAGTGTTAAGTTATATAGGTATGTACCCTAAGCTTATATGCAAGTTGGTTTTTGGACCAAATCATAAGGTCATTTTGCGATTACGTATGTGTGCATGAAATGAGACTATTAATATGGTCAAAATACAATTGGTCAATGCGAAATGTTATGTGAAATTATGCGATATGTCTATGTTTACATGAGCTCACTATAAGTGAAAGTTATCTACTTTTGTATATGATGAGAATGTGTATGTTCGGTAAGGGGTGATGTACCCAAAAGAAGAAGGAAACAAAAATACGAACAACTATGTTATAATTTGAGTTTAATTCGTTGTCATTGCTTAAAACTTACTAAGCATTGTAATGCTTACTCCGTTTACTTTGTTCCCTCTGTTTTATAGATCTCATTTTGGAAGCTACGGACTCGGGGATTGAAGCCTTAATCACCTACACTATCATCGTTATTTTGGTACATTTGATAGTTATTTTGGATCAATGGCATGTATAGGCTAATCTCCTTTTTGTTGAACCAAATTACATTTTGAGTTGTAATTATTCTAGCCATGCGAAAATGGCTTGCCTAGTCTTCTAGTTTGAATATATGTTTTGATGATACTCATATGGTTCGATGTTTGTGGCATGATCTTTAGTTAGTACCCCATATGCAATGAGTTTCGAATATAGTGTTCTGTTAATTGAAAATTTTGATTTGGCAAAATTGTTAGTAGCCACATGGTGGAAATTTGCTAGCATGCTTATAAACAATTTTAATGAGATATGATGTACTGACCGAACCTTTTTACAAGTGATATACATTCGGTTATAGAACTCAATGAATCTAAGTCTAGCGTGTAACTATGAACCTCGATAGGTTGTATTTAGATATGTAATACCTTAATACCCTATTCCGGCGACGGACAGGGGTATAGGGTGTTACATGTTAGCCCGTACCAATTTTTTGCAAATTGCACGTAGAGGACACACGACTAGACTACACACCCATGGGGCGGATCGTGTGTTACGCACGACCTAGACACACGCCTGTATGTCTACCAATGTGGACAATTATAAAGCTATTTACTAAGCTTTTTGCCACCCTGAAAATCAATCACATTTATACCAATTCAACCACACTTCACAAGACATAAACCCACATCAAAATATCCCACAGCATTATCCATATACACAACCATTTACTCATCATATTGTCCACATACCAATTTCATACTATCGTACATTCCCACATAGGCAAACAACTCATTCATGAAAAGCTTCATCATAGACTTATAACACAATCAATATTGGCCACATCTCATGGCCTTATACAAAATGATATATCAAATGACATAGACCCATATTTTTAGCCAAACAACTATGACACTTACAAAATGACCAAGTCCTTATACATGCCATCATTCAAAAGATTCATTTTACTATACCAAAAAGTGTTGATAGTGTGGGTGATCCTCTGACGATCTCCATATCCCAAGCTGGCTTGGCGACACTATAGAACAAGGGAAAAGAAAAGGGGGTAAGCTATAAGCTTAGTAAGTCTATATGCAAACAATAAACATCATACTACAACTCATCAATTAAGAACATAACATACTAAGCATGAACAATACAAGCCCTTACAAATGCACTTACTCATTTCACACCTTACCAAATTCGCACTCATATCATAAACATTGCTCACAAATACATGCACTTATAGCCGTGCACTTTTCACCACATCATCACATAAAATGTCACTTAATTCACTTTCCCGATGAACACTTTGAAAATGATAATGGGTACTCGAAGGTTTCGCACGTAGCCTATCATTAATATCAATTACTTGGTGGTATCGCACACAGTTGACCATTAATAACAATTACTCAGTGGTATCACACATAGCCCACCATTAATAGCAAAGGGTCGGTGGTATCGCACATGGCCCACCATTAATAGCAAAAGATCGGTCATATCGCGCACAACCCACCATTAATAACAAATGATTGGTGGTATCGCACACAACCCGCCATTACTAGCAAATTCATAGGATTTAATTAGTACCCCTTTCTATTCCAAATGTTCATCTGGGAATTTACTCGCTTCTCATCATTTCAACATATATTAATAATGTTCACCCACAATTCACATAAGACATCATCACATAAAGATATAAATAAAAAGGATGTATCATTTACATATAAACTTACCTCGATACAAAATATGATAATTTGCGATTTAGTCCAAAACCTTGCCTTTGCCCCGGTCAAGGTCGATTCCATGTTGTTCTTGATCTATGATGACACATTTAGCTCGTTTAATACACACATTACTCAATTTAGTCCAAAATTATCCTACGGTAATTTTTGCAATTTAGCCCTTAACTTTCTCAATTTTTAAACTTCTGTATCACCCCTTACCATACTTATCTTACTAATTCGGGGAATAAAAATTTACTTTTAAAATTAATTCACTCACATTCATCCAATATATCCCTAAAAAGGGCCCTTGAGTCCCTAAAACATGCAATTGAAATGGTTCGGGACCAAACCACGAACATTAAAATTTTTCCAATTACTTACACAAATCAAAACAATTTATTTCACTATTCATAATAAAACTGTCCACCTGCGTAACAGTCACTAAATTAATTATAACTCGAGTTATGAAACTCAAAATTTAAATCCATAAAATTTTCCTAAAACTAGACTCATATATCTTCTTACATAATTTTTCTAGAATTTTTGGTTTGGCCAATTAGTACAATTTATTCATTAAATGTTCCCTTGTTTTGCAGTCCAACAGACCTAACCTCTCTTCACTAAAAATCAATTATCTCATTATACAGAATTCATATAATGTTTCTATTTCTTTCTGTTGAAAATAAACTCACAAATGAATCTAGAAATATAAATTATAATCCTTAATTCTTCTTATAAAATTTCTAGTAAATTTCTAAAATTAGAACAGGGGATCACAAAGTCATTCTGAACCAGTCTCACCAGAATTTAAATATCTCAGAATATAGACTTCCTTTGCTTGCTCTGTTTCTTTCCTATGAAATTAGACTCAATAAGCTTTGATTCTATCTCTTTTTCACTATTCAACTCCATTTCTACAATTTTTAGTGATTTTTCAAAATCATGCCATTACTATTGTCCCAAAACTGTTTCATAAACAACTTTTACTCTTTCATAATTTCTTTGCATTAAACCTCATTTAGGCATACATAACATCAACACATGTTCTTATTTAGCCATTTCAATAGCTAATTATTATCAAGTATTCGTATGCCATTCTTTAGTCATATCATAAGGACATACACACAAAATAACCAAGTCCCTATACATGCCATAACTTAAAACGTTTCAATGAAAATACCCAATTGGTAACTTGATAGTTGAAAGTGTGAAGCGATCTCCGACGACCTCCAACCCGAGCTTGTTTGATAAAACTCTAGAACAGAGAAAAGGAAAGAAGTAAGCTTATAAAGCTTAGTAAGTTCACATGTAAAATAATAGGCATTAGTAATGAATTTAGCTTATTATTAAGCTTTCATAATTTGTATAAATAATGTTAAGTTCTTACTTTCCCATCTTACTCATTGGTAACCTTACCAAAGGCTCGAAATAAGAAAAAAAATACCTTACTTAATAGCTTGTTTATGTACTTGCAACATCTCACTTAACACATTAATACTCTCTCATAATATATAGGCATGGCATATTGCTAATCATGTCACAAACTTATCAAAGTGTCATAAGTACCCGATTTTCTATATTTCTCCCGTTCTGGGTCTAAATCTCGTTTTCTGGGATCTAAAACATCATATTCACTTATTTTATCAATGTAATAATCATTTTGGACATAAAACATATTTTTACAAAATTTACATTTTTTGCCTCTAAACTTTTACATATTTACACTTTTTCCCCAAAGTTCGGAAATAAATTTTTATTCAATTTCTTTGCATTTTAGGCCTAACTGAACCATTTCATAAATATGGCAGCCCACAATTCTCATTAAAACTCACACTTATGACCAATTTTATAACTTTTACGATTTAGTCCTTTTGGACGTTTTCGTCGAAAATCACTCGGTAAAAATGTTTCTCTAACCATAAACATGCATAATCTACCATAATTCATCAAAAATGCACAATTATTCAACATGGGTCAATTTTTGAAATCAAACCCTAGCTCAAATAAATGGTTGAAATAGAGAAATCATGTTACCGGGATTTCAAAAACGTAAAAATCATTAAAAACGAGGCTAGAACGGACTTAGAATCAAGCTTGGAAGCTTGAAAGACCCTAGTCATGGTTTTTTCGTGCTACATTCGGCCTTCAGGAAGAAGATGAGCAAATTTTTGCTTCATTTTCCCTTTTTAATTCTTTTAAATTAGTAAATGACCAAAATGCCCTCAAAGACTTTTCTTTCAAATTTGTCTTAGTCATGCCCATTTTTGTCCAAAAATTTAACCAATGGTCTAATTACTATTTAAGGACCTTCAATTTAAAACTTCATAAAAATTGGACACTTCTAACATATGGAACTCAACTTTTGCACTATTTACAATTTAGTCCTTTTGACTAAATTGAGTGCCCAAATGTCGAAATTTTCGAACGAAATTTTCACGAAATCTTTCCATGAAATCATAGATCATAAAAATATAATAAAAATAATATTTTTCTTTTTGGATTTGTGGCCTCAAAACAACTGTTCCGACTAGGCCCAAAATCAGGATGTTACATTTCTCCCCCATAGGGATTTTCATCCCTGAAAAATCTTACCAGATGACGGATTAAGGACTGATTTCACAAGGCACTTTCAATTTCTCGTATAGTCTCGGCATCCTTAGCATCTTATTGCTCAAACTAAGATTCTTAATTATACTTTTTTATTGTAGACATAGGAATCACATTACTGATCTTCTCAAATTTTGACTGAAATACCTACTGATAAGTAACTGACCTTATTCTTTCTATAATCTCATACTCTTAGATGAACCGTAACTCACTTTTCTCTACTTACCAAAATGAAAAATTTTCTGTTAATAAAATACTTTCAGAAACACCTGACACCCATCTGAGTTTCAATATTCTTGCCTTTCTATTCTATACACAATTTCTGATAATATGTCTCTGGTCTCAAAAATCAATTTTCACCTTTCTCTAATATTTTAACTCAAATTAACCCTGTGAGTTTCTCTTTCTCAATTGCTCTTAATATTTAAAACACAATACGAAACTTACCTTTCTAAGAATCTGAATCGCTTCCTCAATCTAACTATTAGTATTAGAGTGACATATAACAACATTTAGAAATCTCATACTCATGACTTACTGTAACTTTCTCCTGAAGTTATAAAACAAATCTCAGATTTCAACCATAACCAATTAAAATTTGGGCTCTGTATAAATTGACAACCTCAGAATAAAAAACTCATATAACCCGTCAATAGAAAAACTTGGTCATGCTAAGAAAAATATACATAAACTTCCTCGAGTAATCAACCATAGCTCACATAACCTTTACCCTTTTGATGATAAGACTAATTCTATAGTACAATTCTTCGAATTACCATTGTTTTTCCACACGGATATCAATACTGATTGTAATAGCTTCTAAGATACTTTAAAAAAATCAACTTTAACTTTTTGAAAGTTCAGACATTAGGTTCAAAATCTGGTACTTAGCATATCATACTCTTACTTGTGTAACTATTTCTGAGTATCCTCCATCTCTGTACTCCTTGAGTAGATAGATAATTATCATTGTGTTAGGCTTCATGACTGTTGCATAATCTCTTTACTCAATTAAGACTGAATCATAACAAATACTTCGGTCGTCAATTTCTTTAGTTGTTTAAAACTTTACTAGCATGGATTTAAGCCAAATTAAACTTCAGATAATGAGAACTCTAGCAATCGGACAAATTGGATTAGCAAAATCATACCTCAAATGCAACCCTTTTGATGCATATATATATAACTCTGTATCATAACTTCTAGAATAGGTACTCTTCACTCAAGTCGTTTATCCATTTATACATAAACAATCAATATTTAATTCTGGAACTGTGAATAATTCTAACATACATATAACTCAATCAGACTGCTCAACTGAATCGGTTTTGACTAATAAACAATAACTTTTCAAGAACTTCTCTTCTTTATGTTGTCATTATATCTCAGACATACATTCTATCATGATCTCTTCAAAAAGATAATCACAGATCATTATCACTGCATAACTCAAAAGAACATAACATTCGGTCTTTAACTTGCTGATACATGTACCAAGATCATTTAAAAAGAAAACTCATTACCTCGATCTAAGTTGAACTTCTTATTACTCATATTTTGCCAAAGTCACTTTCTCTTCAAATTCATTCAGCTTAACAATTGCTGTGCCATAATAAGACTGACTTCTCAAATACTTTAGTAAATGACGTCCCAGCTTTGTACTTTCATTATCAGGTCCGAACTCATATTCGTCAATAGAACATTTCTTGCTATTATCTCATGGTTAATACTTTGAACAGTACTTTATTAAGAATCCCAGGATAATAAAATCTCAGAACATGGAGCTATACAGAATTTCTGAAAATCACTTCTCATGTAAAACAGTTAAGGTATCGATAGCATCTCAAAAAATTTCCAAAAAGGAAAGATAATACTCACAAGCACTAAAATCAACTATAACAGAAACCATATAATTTTCCTTTATATTTACCAAACAATAGCTAGTAGAACGGGACGCTAACATCATACAGACCTTACCGTCAACAATCACAACTCAAGCAAACTACAATGCCTTCATCTGTCTGTAAATTTAATTGACATCCTCATATAGTAGGAATTTCATCTGAAATCTTACAGATATAAATATATATACCTCTAAAAATAAATGTACACATATAATAGTCAAAAGAAATTTTTGAAATTTTCTGAACCAAAAACTCTGCATTTAGCTATTAATGCAGCTCAATCATTATTCCTCTGTCTAATTCTGTCATTACTGAATCCACATTATCTCAATCAAAATTGGAATTTATTCAAAAGAAAATCCAGCAATCATATACCTTACACATCATACCTGAATAAGTGCATTAGCTAAACCTAACTTTTCTTTAATTATAATGTTTCAGAATCTGGATGATCTTCATATTAACCTGGCATCTTTTCTATAACTATATTCATTTGCTAAATCATTCTTGACTCTGATTATGTTGTCAATTAATCTGCCACTGAACTCTTTAGTTTCTCACTTGTAAGCCTATTTAGTTTAAATTTCATGTAATCTCTCTCTGAAATACCTTGTTGAAAAGGGGGGTGAGGTTGTAACACCTTTGATTTACCTCGTATATACTCATGCATATAACTTAACACTCATCAATATATAATATTATCACAATTATACAATTTGCTTCAAGCAACTTAGCATACACGTTCATAATACAGAGACTTCCTGATCATCTTATGCAAACTAGTGCACTTATACATGCATTCATGAATCTCAAATAACATTACTCATAACATTCACTTAACTTATCTAGTTATACATAGAGCATCATACAAATGTCAATTTAACATGAACACTTATCTCAATATAAACTTTCCTTTCATCTTATCTTATCTTTCATATTTCCCAAACAGTTCTTATTCACAATTTATTTATTTTCACATAAACATTAGGAATTATTATTATTTCCTTTTATGAGCCTCAACTCATCATAAACATACTGTCTATACTATCAAACTTAGCTCGGTTGGAGTGCACATCTGTCTGACAAAACATTTTACATTCGGGTCGAGAGTCGTCACACTATCACATTTCAATGTGGCATGTATAGCTAGACTCCTACTCATGCTAGATAGTCTGAGAACCGATTAAACTCTTGGTCTGATACCAATAAATATAACACCCCTTACCCGAGATCGTTGCCAGAGTTGAGCGCGAGGTGTTACCAGACTTATCTTACTAATTCCGAGCATAAAAATTTATTTTTAAAATTAATTCGCTCAGATTCATCCAATATATCCCTAAAAAGGGCCCTTGAGGCCCTAAAACATGCAATTGAAACGGTACGGGACCAAACCGGGAACATTAAAATTTTTCTAATTACTTACACAAATCAAAACAATTTATTTCACTATTCATAATAAAACTGTCCATCTGCGTAATAGTCACTAAATTAATTATAACTTGAGTTACGAAACTTGAAATTTAAGTCCGTAAATTTTTCCTAAAACTAGGCTCGTATATCTTCTTAGCATAGTTTTTCCAAAATTTTTGGTTTGGCCAATTAGTACAGTTTATTCATTAAATGTTACCCTATTTCACAGTCCCCTATTTCGCAGTCCCCTATTTCGCAGTCTAACAGACCTAACCTCTCTTCACTAAAAATCAATTATCTCTTTATACAGAATTTAGATAATGTTTCTATTTGTTTCTCTTGAAAATAGACTCACTAAAGAATCTAGACATATAAATTATAATACTTAATTCTTCTTGTACAATTTCTAGTAAATTTCTAAAATCAAAATAAGGGATCACGAAGTCATTCTACACTAGTCTCACAGGAATTTAAATATCTCAGAATATAGACTTCCTTTGCTTGCTCTGTTTCTGTTCTATGAAAGTAGACTCAATAAGATTTAATTCTATATCTCATTCACCATTCAATTCCATTTTTACATTTTTTAGTGATTTTTCAAAATCGCATCATTACTATTGTCCCAAAACTGTTTCATAACCAACTTTTACTCTTTCATAATTTCTTTGTATTAAACCTCATTTAGGCACACATAACATCAACACATGTTCTTATTTATCCATTTCAAAAGCTAATCATGATCAAGTATTCGCATGCCATTCTTTAGTCATATCATAAGGAATACACACAAAATAACCAAGTCCCTATACATGCCATAACTTAAAACTTTTCAATGAAAATACCTAATTGGTAACTTGATAGTCGAAAGTGTGAAGTGATCTCTGACGACCTCCAACCCGAGCTTGTTTGATAAAACTCTAGAACAGAGGAAAGGAAAGAGGTAAGCTTATAAAGTTTAGTAAGTTCACATGTAAAATAATAGGCATTAGTAATGAATTTAGCTTATTATTAAGCTTTTATAATTTGTATAAATAATGTTAAGTTCTTACTTTCCCATCTTACTCATTGGTAACCTTACCAAAGGCTCAGAATAATAAAAAGAATACATTACTTAATAGCTTGTTTATGTACTTGCAACATCTCACTTAACACATTAATACTCTCTGATAATATATAGGCATATTGCTAATCATGTCACAACGCTTCATAAGTATAATTGAAAACTTATCACTTACTTAATACTTGAATATACTCATTAAAATACTTTTAATATCATCAACTAACAAAATCTTTATTTTACTTCTTCACTTACTCTTTAACTTTGATGGATATCATTCCTTTACCTGAACTTTCTTGTAACATAGCCTGTATATTAGCCCGATGAACCGTTTGGAATACTAAGGGTACTTAGGTTTTCCTGCCTGATAATAGCCTGCCAATCCATGCTCAAGGCATGGTCTTACATGAGATGTTCGTTGTCCTGCCAAAGCCATATATCTGATATGGACTTACGTGGGATGCTCCCTATCCTGCCAAAGCCATATATCTGATATAGACTTACATGGGATGTTCCTCAACTGTCTCAACCTGCCAATGCCATATGTCTGATATAGACTTACATGGGATGTTCCTCAACTGTCTCAACCTGCCAATGCCATATTTTTGATATGGGCTTACATGGGATGTTCCTCAACTGTCTCAACCTGCTAATGCCATATGTCTGATATGGACTTACATGGGATCCTTGCCTTATATACTCACCAATGCCATGCCTTGGCATGGTCTTACTTGGTATCCTTATCTTATGTTGCCATGGGTCAACCATGGTCTTTTTTTTCCCGCCAATTCTTCCTTAGTTGCCATGTTATGAACATGGATTTTGAAATATCAATGCCTTGGCAAATCATAGCTAAAACATATTTGCTCAAAATTCTCAAGGTCAGTCACATAACTTAATAATAATAATAGCAACAATTGCATAATAATAAAATACTACTCAACTTATATACTTACATTCTCAATCTCATCATATCCTCAATTTATCTTACTTTCCTCAAATTATGCTATTCAATACTTTCTTGATCTTATACAAAGCCACATTACCACTATGGTCTTATGTGTAAACTTATTTGAATTCTCATTTTTAATGTCAAATCATTATCGAACATTTCTCGATTATTATCATTATATTAAAAAATCTATACTAAAACATTTATAACTAATATATCAATTTAGCATTCAAACATGCTTAATTAAATGCTTATGAAACACATGAACTTACCTCGATACCAATACGGCCATTTTGACCAACTTTTTTAATTTTCAGTTTTTCTTCCGTTTTAAGTCAAAATCTCGTTTTCCGGGATCAAAAACATCATATTTCACTTATTTAATCAATGTACGAATCATTTTGGACCCTTATTTAATCAATGTACTAATCATTTCAGACCTAAAACATATTTTTACAAAATTCACATTTTTGCCCCTAAAATTTTGCATATTTGCACTTTTGCCCCAAAGCTCGGAAATAAATTTTTATTCAATTTCTCTACATTTTAGGCTTAACTGAACCATTTCATAAATATGGCAGCCCACAATTCTCATTAAAACTCACACTTATAACCAATTTTATAACTTTTACGATTTAGTTCTTTCAAACGTTTTCGTCGAATATCACTCGGTAAAAACCATTTCTCTAACCATAAACATGCATAATCTACCATAATTCATCAAAATGCACAATTATTCAACATGGGTCAATTTTTAAAATCAAACCCTAGCTCAAATAAATGGTTGAAATACAGAAATCATGTTACCGGGATTTCAAAAACGTAAAAATCATTAAAAACGGGGCTAAAATGGACTTACAATCGAGCTTGGAAGCTTGAAAAACCCTAGCCATGGTTTCTCTGTGCTATATTCGGCCTTGAGGAAGAAGATGAGCAAATTTTTGCTTCATTTTCCCTTTTTAATTCTTTTAAATTAGTAAATGACCAAAATGCCCTTAAAGACTTTTCTTTCAAATTTGTCTTATTCATGCCCATTTTTGTCCAACAATTTAACTAATGGTCTAATTACTATTTAAGGACCTTCAATTTAAAACTTCATAATAATTGGACACTTCTAACATATGGAACTCAACTTTTGCACTATTTACAATTTAGTCCTTTTGACTAAATTGAGTGCCCAAATGTCAAAATTTTCGAACGAAATTTTCACAAAATCTTTCCGTGAAATCTTTGATCATAAAAATATAATAAAAATAATATTTTCCTTGTCAGATTTGTGGCCTCAAAACCACTATTCTGACTAGGCCCAAAATCGGGATGTTACAACTTTTGTCCCTAGGCTCAGAAATTGAAATATGTTCATTTTTCACACACCCAAGCCTAGTCGATTCATATTCTCTTCTATATCAGCCCACAATTTCCACTGTTTTACAATTTATACTCGTATTATTTCATCTTTTACAAATAAGTCCTTTTTATCAATTTCACCAAAAATTATCTAGTAAAAGTTGTTCACCACACCTCAAAATTTCATATTCTACCACTAGACATCAAAATACATGTATGTCATCCATGGGTAAAAATTTTAAACATTAACCCTAGCTGGAAATAGTGGTAAAAAGAGCTAGATCAAGTTATAAGGATTTCAAAAATACGAAGAGCATAAAAAACGGGGCTAGGAGATACTTACAATTATGCTTGAAAATGGAAGAAACCCTAGCTATGGAGTCCTTCAAAGTTTTGGATAAGGAGGAAGAAAGATGGACTAAATTTTGGCTTATTTTCCCTTTTCATTTCTTGTATTAACCAAACGACCAAAATGCCATTCATTAACCCTTTTGGTATTTTATCATTTCTTGGGCATTTATGTCCAAACTAAGTTAAAATGGTCTAATTACCACATAAAGACCTCTAAATTAGAAACCCATTTCAATCAAGTACCTTTATGGATTAGAACACATATTTTTCACCTGTTGCAATTTAGTCTGAGAACCGACTAAACCATAGCTCTGATACCACGAAATGTACCACCCCTTACCCGTGCCCAACACCAGGACGAGGTACGAGGTATTACCTGACTTAACAATACATAAGCACATAAAACCGGGGTATGAATTTCCATTTAAATTCATAACTTTTTGAATATATTCATAATGTCCCTTTTACGGGCCTACGAGGCCCAAATCATGCATTGAAGGTGGTTAGGAACAAAACTTAGAACTTTTGAAACTTTTGAGACACTAAGAAAATTTTCTTATTTTGGAGAGTCACACGTCCGTGTGGGCAGGCTTTGTGGTCACACACGCCCGTGTAGATCAGGACATGCCCGTGTCCTTCACCCGTGTAATTCTCTGTTTAAGACGTCATCATCCATTTAGGGTCACACGATCATTTCACATGCCCATGTGCTAGGCTATGTCCCAGACACGGTCTTACATGGGATTGTATATCGATGCCAATGCCATGTCCTAGACATGGTCTTACATGGAATTGCATATCGATGCCAATGCCATGTCCCAGACATGGTCTTGCATGGGATCACATATCAATGCCAATGCCATGTCCCAAACATGGTCTTACATGGGATTGCAAATCGATGCCAATGTCATGTCCAAGATATGGTCATACATGGGATCACATATCGATGCCAATGCCATGTCCCAGACATGGTCTTACATGGGATCGCAAATCGATGCCAATGCCATGTCTTTAACAGCCCAGTTTAGACCTTAGCCAAAATAGTGGTTTCGGGACCACATATCTGATGTCAAAAAAATATTTTATTATTATTTTTTGTGATTATTATATGTGAAATAGCATGTGGGAAAGTCTCGTATAAAAATTTGGTCGTTTGTGTGCTTAATGATGAAAAAAGATTTAATTGCATAAAATTTAAATGTGGCCACTTATTGAATTATGGGTCGAATTGATGTGGCCTTATCAATGTGGGTCTTTATGTTGCAAATAAACCATTTAATTTATGTTTGGACACCTTTATTCATGAGTTAGTGAAAATGAAATAAATTTATAAAGGCTAAATTGGTAAATGAATTAGTAAATGTTAATATAATAAACCAAAATAAAAATTATGGTCAACTTTGAATGTTCTTAGCCGAATAAACAAAAAGAAAAAGAAAAGGAAAAGAACCTAGGGTTCGGCTAGTTAAATCCTCATTTAATGTATGTGTTTTGATCTGATTTTGATGATTTTTACATTTTGTGATCGATGCTTCGTATTCTATAAAGCCTAATCGTGATGTAATGAAGTAATAAATTGATCGTACCTAAAAGACTAACTATTATCGCGATAAAAGGCAAGCGTACCTATCGATTAGTAGTAAAGTTAGTGGCAAGACTGGAATATCGAATCCAAGGAACTAAAAGTACTAGTAATGACTTTCTCCCTATTATCTAGCCTAAGAAATAAAAGGGGTTTAGTTGTAGACTAATTGACTCTAAACTAAACTAAGGATGCGAAAAAAAAGTAAATTGGGAAATTACTTTGGGAAAACTGATTGATGAGGGCAATACCTAAGGAAGAATCCACCTAGACTTCACTTGTTATCTAACTCTGAACTAGACGATTTCTTCAGTTGACTTGATCTGTAGAGATCGCTATACTATGTTAATACCTCTATCGAGGATAAGAACAACTAATCCTAGGTTGATTAATTGAAATCTCTTTCTAATTAAAACCCTAGTCATTTATTAACTCAATCTATGGATCCCCATATTAGATTTGACTCTAATCCGGTAGATTTTCGTCATCCTATGTCTAGGATTGCGATCAACTCCACTTAATTGTGTTGGATCTACTCCTATATAGGGACTTTTGCTCCCCTGCATAAGCACATTTGACTTAAATTAATATCCCAGAAATATCAATTCAAGAGTTAAAAACACAATTAAGAACAAGTCAAATATTTATCATCTGGTTCAGATAACAATAACAAGATTCGTCTTAGGTTTCATCCCCCTTAGATATTTGGGGTTTTAGTTCATATTTATAAAAAGAAACATCTCAGAATAAAGAAAATAACAAAACATAAGAAAACCCAAAACTCCTGAAAGGATTGAAGGGAGATCTTCTGTCTTGATGTAGATCTTGGCTTCTAAGATGGATCAGTCGGCTTTCCTTCGAGCAATTCCCTGCCTTTAGCTCTCCGTCTTGGTGGGAAGACTATACCCTTGACGGGAATAATGCACCCCTTTGTAGTTGCCTACTAGAGTCTTTATATAGAGTTTGGAGAGTCTTTCTTAGCCCCTAAGTAGCCTTTTTCGAGTGAAATTGAACTTCATCACGACAAGGACACGCACGTGTGCCATGCCCGTGTGAGTTAATGTTGGGTCGTGTTCAAGCCTATTAGAGTGGCAGGCCGTGTGGGTTGTCCGTGTGAATTGATTATAGGCCGTACTCGAGCCTGTTTATGTGGCACAGCCGTGTGACACACCCATGTGGTGAACTTCCAGGCTGTGTTGATTCCTTACTTCGGCCCATTTTCTCCGTTTTCGGCCAGTTTCTTGTTCTTTTCACTCCCCTAAGCTCATCTGAGTATAAAATATGAAATTAAAGGTTTAGGAGCATCAAATTCCACAAATCAAGGAATAATTCATCCATAAATGTACTAAGCATGTGGTAAAAACATGTATAATTTATGGTTTATCAAATACCCCCACACTTAAGCCTTTGCTTGTCCTCAAGCAAAATCTCAATTCACAATTAAAAATCATTCCTCTTAACTTATAATCCTTATCAATAAAGTTTTAAACTAATCCACAAGTAATCATACATTGAAAACTCAACCGAAAGAAAATTAAAGTTTCAAACACTTTTAATTGAGAATCTTATCACAGAAACATAGGTCTTCTCCCTTATTCTAGGTAATTACCTTGAACTCAAAATCAACAAGAGCTGTCATCCTCACTAAAGATTCACTCTATCCACTCGAAGTGTTTAGGGTTCAAAAATTAAGCACTCATTAGTCAACCTGAAAAGTTATTACCATAAGCTTGCAGGAAAATCAAATCTCCACCATTATATATTGACATGATACATCGATTAAAAGGTCTTTCAAGGGTTGTAACCTGGCCTTGGTTAGGGTTGTGGTCACAAGTTGAAAAAGAACAAGTCAAGTCAAATAACAACAAATTGAATATTTATAAACTTTACAAACTAAAAAGGAGAACAAAGCTAGATAATTATTCAACTCAAATCTCGACAAAAATAGGGATCAAAATAATTGAAGGGAATTCAACAAAAATTGGGTTATAGGTTAATATTGAAGGTAAGTCAAGGAATAGTTTGTTAGGCTCAATGGGGTTCACTAGGGGTTAATTTATGGAGGTAGGCTTTTATGGAGTAAGTGGGTTAAATCCTAAGTGCCTTTATCATTTCGGTATATCAAATTAATGATATGGTATTGACATTTATAATCAGAGCAAGTTCTAGAATAAAAAATCAATATTGTCTCACTCAAAGCAACAATAAAAGTGAGCACGAAAGGATGTATACTCAAAAGGCTCAAAAATCTCACCAGAATTATGGCTTTTAATGTTAATCCTACGAATTTCAAATTTCAAGATAACACTAAAAATTGGGGAAAACAACCTAGAAAAATTTTAAATTCTCAAAAATTTCAACTTATCATGCTTGATTCTCTAATATCTTAAAGTTTGAATAACCAAAGCATAAGTACCTATGTCTTAATTCTCAACATATCAATAAAAATCATAAATCTATCAGAATTCATTTTAATAGGGGATTGAGAATAATGCAGAGAGTGAAAGTGAGATTTGAAATTTGAGAACAGTGCAACAAGTTAGTGGCAAAAAAATTTTAGAGGTTCAAGGATAATACAAAGAATGAAAGTGAATTCCCCCCACACTTAAGATGTACATTGCCCTCAATGTACAAAGATACATTAGTAGCAATAGAAGCATAAAATCATAAGATAGGGAGAAAAGTGAAACTCTCTAAATATTAGATGAATTCCTTGAGTAGCTAGAGTTGAATTGGAGAAAGGGCTATTTGAAGTTCATGATTCTGGGCGACTGAAGAGGATAAGCACAACTGTATGTAAAATTCAAGTATTACTCGATAAAAATTAAAGTGCAAAAAGAAAAGGGAAGGAAGAGAAATATAAAGTATAGAAAATAACAATTTAATTTAAATAATAGGCATCTGTCCCCACGGTCGTGGCACACGCCCGTGTGCCCTTAGGTTGGCCCGTGTATTTCATGGGCCTTTTTGTGTAACCATGGTTGGCCACGCCTGTGCTGATTTCTCAGTTTCGCCCATGGCTTATTAGCAAGGGCGTGTTGGGACACACGACCATTTAACACGATCGTGTCTTTTGGGGTTCGCTTCTTCTACGGCTGTGTCTGTGCTCACACGTCCATGTGTGAGTTGATAGGTTTAGCCACGATCGTATCACACGGCCGTGTTCATAACCGTGCAGTGCCCACAGCCTTAGGCACGCCCGTGTGCCTAGTTGTGTGGTTCTGGGAAATCTGCGTTTTAAGGAGTTGTTATGAATTTAAGAAAATCAAGAATTGTTAGTGCTCGGGTTGCCTCCCGAGAAGCGCTTATTTTAAAGTCTAAGCTCGACTTACCTTATCTGCACTTTTATGAGGGATTGTGGGTCGATGACCGTTTACCTTGAAAGTGCCTTGAGTTGGATGTGTTACCTCAATTGTACCGTAGGGAAGAACACTTTGAACTATGAATGGGCCTGACCATCTCGATTTAAGCTTTCCAGGGAATAATTTAAGCCTTGAGTTGTAAAGAAAAACAAGATCGCCAAGTTTAAACTATTTATGTTGCTTTAGACAAGCATCATGGTGTCACTTTGTGGTTTCCTTCTATAAGCGTGAGTTTTCGTATGCATTGTAATGCCATTCATCCAATTCATTTAGCTACATGAGTCTCTTTTTACCTGCAAGATCAGGGTCAAGGTTTAGAAATTTGATGGCCCAAAATGCTTTATGCTCTAGCTCAAAGGGTAAAAGACAACTTTTCCCATAAACAAGTTTATAGGGTGATGTTCCTGTGGGGGTTTTGAAGGTAGTTCTATAAGCCCATAAAGTGTCATCTACTTTCTTGGCCCAATCTTTTCTATTTACTTGTACGGTTTTCTCTAAGATATGTTTTAGCTCTCTGTTAGCTACTTCAACTTGTCCACTGGTTTGAGGGTGGTAATGAGTAGCTATTCTATGGTACACTCCATATTTCTATAAAACTTTCTCAAACTAAGTATTGCAGAAATGAGTTCCCCTATCACTAATAATTGCTCTCGGTGCTCCAAATCGAGAGAAGAGTTTTTTTAGAAATCTTACTACCATTCTAGCATCATTAGTAGGTAAGGCTTGGGCTTCTACCCATTTAGACATGTAATCGACTGCTACTAAGATGTATTTATTTCCAAATAAACTAGCGAATGGACCCATGAAATTGATACCCCACACATCGAATATTTCACATTCAAGCATATATGTTTGGGGCATTTCATCATGTTTAGAGATATTACCTATTCGTTGGCATTTGTCACAAGAAGTAAGATACCAGTCGGCGTCTTTAAATAATATGGGCCAATAAAAACCTGATTTGAGTATTTTATGCGCGATCTTAGTTCCACTGTAATGTCCTACTGTTGGTCCTGAATGGTAGTGTTCCAAGATTTTGCTAGCTTTAGTCTTTGTAACACATCTTCGAATGACTTGGTCTGCACAAATACGAAAAAGAAAAGGGTTTTCTCAGAAATAGTTTTTCACATTAGTAAAGAATCTCTTCTTTTGCTGATGTGTTAAACCTTTTGGGATTATGTTAGTAGCTAAGTAATTTGCAATGTTAGCAAACCAAGGTACCTTAGAATTGGATATGACTAAGAGTTGCTCTTTAGGGAAGGAGTTGTCTATTTCAGGTTCATCATGTTCTTTGAGATATGGATTCTCAAGCTTGGAGAGGTGATCAGTTGCTAAGTTTTTAGCTCATTTTTTATCTTGGATTTCCAAATCGAATTCCTGCAATAGTAGAATCCATCTTATTAGTCAAGGCTTTGCATTGGATGTAGTTAAAAGATAACAAAGAGCTGAATGATCAGTAAAGACGATGACTTTAGACAATATTAGATATGGTCTAAATTTATCAAATGCAAAAAACTACAGCTAGCAATTGTTTTTCTGTGGTAGTGCTGTTCTCTTGTGCTGCTGTTAAAGTTTTGCTAGCGTAATAGATTGGCTGGAAATGCTTGTCTCTTCGTTGTCTAAGAACTACAGCCACTGCCAAATCACTCATATCACATATTAGTTTAAAAGGTAGATTCCAATCAGGTGCAATTATAATTGGGGCATTAGTGAGTTTCTCTTCGAGAGTGTTAAAAGCCTCTAAACGTTCCTGATCAAAATTGAAAGGTACATTTTTTTCTAGTATTTTCGTTAATGGCTTAGCTATTTTTGAAAAGTCTGTAATGAATCTTCTATAAAAACCAACATGTCCTAGAAAGCTTCTAATTACCTTAACTGAACTAAGGGGAGGTAGTTTTTCAATAGTCCTAACTTTTGCTTTGCCTACTTCTATCCCTTTACTAGAAATTTTGTGTCCTAGCACAATACCTTCTTGTACCATAAAATGGAATTTTTCCCAATTAAGAACAAGATTAGTTTCTTCACATCTTATCAAGACTCGTTCTAAATTTTTTAGGCAAAGTTGGAAAGAGTTACCGAATACCGAGAAGTCATCCATAAATACCTCCATGATATCCTCATGAGTTCGTTAAAAATTGCTAGCATGCAATGCTAAAAAGTAGCAGGGGTATTACATAATCCAAAAAACATTCTACGATAAGCAAATGTACCGTATAGACATGTGAATGTCGTCTTCTCTTGATCTTCAGAAGCTATCGAGATTTGGAAATAGCCAAAAAGTCCATCCAAAAAACAGTAGTACATGTGTCCTGATAGTCTTTCTAATATTTGATCGATGAAGGGTAAGGGGAAGTGATCCTTTCTGGTGTCGTCGTTCAATTTCCTGTAATCAATACAAACTCTCCAACCTGTAACGGTTCTTGTAGGAATTAATTCATTCCTTTCATTGGCATTAACAGTCATGCCACCTTTCTTAGGAATAACCTGCACATGACTCACCCAAGCACTGTCAGAAATAGGATAAATAATTCTTGCATCTAGAAGTTTAATTACCTCAGTTTTGACCACCTCCTTCATGTTGGGGTTCAGTCTTCTTTGAGCTTGCACGCACAGTTTATATTCATTTTCCATTAAAAATTTGTGGGTGCAAAAAGAAGGGCTGATTCCTTTGATGTCAGAAATTTTCCAAGCTATGGCTCTTTTATGTTTTCTTAATACTTGAATTAATTCATCCTTCTCTTTGGGTTGTAAGTTTGAAGCAATAATGACTGGTAATGTAGAATTGTCTCTTAAGAATGCATATTCTAAATGTTTGGGTAATTGTTTGAGATCTAATTTGGGAGGTTCGTCGATAGAAGGTTTTTGTCTTAGTTTGTCTTTAATCTCAATGCCCTCATAATCTATTTGTCTTGGGGAGGGTTCGTTGGAGTTTAATTCAGTTATCCTTTTTAATCTCAGTGGTGACTTCACCCTCTCCCCCTCCTTGAACGAGACACAGTTCCAAGGTGTCTTTAAGAGTCATTTCCTGAAAAGAATCTTGAACAGAATAATCAATGGAATCAATAAAATAATAGGAGTCATCCTGTTCTCTAGAAAATCGTATGGCCTCATAAATTTTAAACACAATTTTTTCATCACCTACCCTAAGCACAAGTTTACCATCTCCTACATCAATAACGGCTCTGGCTGTAGCTAAAAATGGTCGTCCTAGGATTAAGGGTACCTCAACATCCTCATCCATGTCTAAAACGACAAAATCGACAGGGAATATGAATTTATCCACTTTAACCAATACATCTTCAATTATACCCCTAGGATATTTAATAGATCTGTCGGCTAATTGAATACTCATCTTAGTGGGTTTTGGTTCCCCTAGACCTAGTTGTTTGAACATTTTATAGGGCATCAAATTAATGCTGGCACCTAAATCTGCTAATGCCTTTTCAATATTTAAATTACCAATTAGACAGGGGATAGTGAAACTTCCTGGATCTTTCAATTTGGTAGGCAGTTCGTTCTAGAGGATCGCTGAACATTCTTCGTTAAGTTCTACTGTGGACAGTTCTTCAAACTTCCTTTTGTTTGTTAGAAGTTCCTTCAAAAATTTTGCGTATGTAAGCATCTGCGAAATAGCTTCAACAAAAGGTAAGTTAATATGCAATTGTTTAAAGACTTTAAGAAATTTACTGAATTGAGCGTCCATGTAGTCTTTCTTCAATTTTGTTGGGTATGGGATAGGTGGTTTGTATTCTCTAAGTACTATCGGATCATTTTCTTTGGGCTCGGCCTCCTCAACTTTTCATTTGTCATGCTCTTGTAATACCATCTTGTCAGAGTCAGCTAGTGTTTTCCCACTCCTTAATGTAACTGCTTTAACATGTTCCTTAGTGTTGGTCGCGGTGTTGCATGGTAAACCACCTTGTGGTCTTTCGGAGATTAACTTAGCCAGTTGGTTTATTTGTGTTTCAAGTCCTTGAATGGAAGCCTACTAGTTTTTAAGTGCTGTCTCGGTGTTCTGAAAACAGGTTTCTGATACGGCGATAAATTTTGTGAGCATCTCCTCAAGGTTCAACTTTTTCTCTTGTTGGAACGGTGGTTATTGAAATCCCGGAGGGGGTGGTTGCCTTTGATTTCCTTGACCTCCCCATGAGAAATTTGGGTGGTTCCTCCAACTTACATTGTAAGTATTACTATAAGGGTTATTTTGGGATGTAGAATTATTACCCATATAGTTGGCCTGCTCGGTTTCCATGCCATGTCCATAGGAGGAGTAATCGGGATTGTACATGCTTCCTTGGTTTGAGTCGCATTGCATCACTGGGTGTACCTGCGTAGAACCAACAAAATTATCAATCTTTTTATTTAAGAGTTTTACCTGATTTGACAGCATTGTGACTGCATCAACATTAAAAACCCCAGCAGCTTTTTGCGATTTCGTTCTCATGACTTGCCACTATAGTTATTCAGTGACATCTCTTCTATAAATTCGTAAGCTGCTTCTGGTGTCCTATTATTGATTGTTTCACCGGTAGCTACGTCGATCATCTACCTCATTGAGGGGTTCAAACCATTGTGAAAGGTTTGAACTTGTAACCATAGCAGTAGACCATGGTGAGGGCACCTTCTCAATAGATCCTTGTATCTCTCCCAAGCATCGTAAAGTGTTTCTAAATCCATCTACACAAAAGAAGAGATCATTCCTTAATTTAGCTGTTTTAGCCGGCGGAAAATATTTGAGCAAAAATTTTTCGGTCATTTGTTCCCATGTAGTGATAGACCCTCGTGGTAGAGAATTCAACCACTGTTTAGCTTTATTCCTCAGAGAGAATGGGAATAACCGAAGACGAATGGCATCATCAGAAACGCCATTTATTTTAAATGTGTCGCATAATTCCAAAAAATTGGCTAAATGAGCATTAGGATCTTCATCCTGCGAACCATCAAACTAAACAAACTGTTGTATCATTTCAATAGTGTTAGGTTTTAGTTCAAAATTATTTACAGCAATAGTAAGTCTAACAATATTAGATTCAGTACCAGCCAAATTAGGTTTAGCATAATCATACATAGTACGAGGAACAGGTTTTTGCTCAACAGGATTTGCGACTACTACAGGAGGTAGCTGATTATCGTGATTTGCTTCCATCTCTTCAGTAGGTTCAGGTTCTTCTTCTTGACTTTGTTCTGGATATTGCAAGCTTCATTTTATCTCTTTACGAGTTCTACAAACTGTATCTTCTAAATCGTCATCAAACAATAATGGTCCTCCTGGGTTTCTTCTAGTCATAAACTAGAGATACCTAGAAGGGAAAGGTAAAAAGAAAATTAAAAACCTAAAATAAAAAAACAGAAAATAATTTGCAATAAAAGTAAAAATAGCTAAAGTAATAGGAATAGAGTGTTTCTAATATCTTAGTTCCTCGGCAACGGCGCTAGAAACTTGATCATGGTGTGATGAAGTAATAAATTGATCGTACCTAAAAGACTAACTATTATCATGATAAAAGGCAAACGCACCTATTGAATAGTAGTATAGCTAGTGGCAAGACTGGAATATCGAATCCAAGGAACTAAAACTACTAGTAATGACTTTCTCCCTATTATCTAACCCCCTATTATCTAACCTAAGAAATAAAAGGGGTTTAGTTGTAAACTAATTAACTCTAAACTAAACCAAGGATGCGACAAAAAGTAAATTGGGAAATTGCTTTGGGAAAACTGATTGATGAGGGCAATACTTAAGGAAGAATCCACCTAGAATTGTTATCTAACTCTAAACTAAATGATTTCTTTATTTGACTTGATTTGTAGAGATCCCTAAATTATGTTAATACCTCCGTCGAGGATAAGAACAACTAATCCTAGGTTGATTAATTGAAATATCTTTCTAATTAAAACCCCTAGCCTTGCATTAACTCGATCTATGGATCCCCATATTATATTTGACTCTAATCTGACAGATTTTCATCTTCCTATGTCTAGGATTGCGATCAAATCCGCTTAATTGTGTTGGATCTACTCCTATACCGGGACTTTTGCTCCTCTGCATAAGCACTGTAACACCCTAAACCTGGCCCAGACGTTATGGCCAGATCTGGTGTGTCACATGGATGGTTAATTACTTTTTGATCTTCTTTTAATAATCCTTAGACTGACTTAGCAAAACCATCCCATGCTTTTTTTTTTAAAAAAATAGAGAGTCATTTAGTTTATAAAAGCCCTATCCACTATCAGTTGAAGCTTACTTCTTTAAAGTTCCTTTTTATGGAGTCATGGCTATTTGGTTACCCATTTGTCGTGTAGAGTATATTTTGAAAACCTTTGTTAAATTTGAATTAAAAATCCGCGCAGACTAAACTATCATTTTAAACAAGTACTAAATAAATAAGTAAAAACCAAAATAAAAATAATTACCGAGTGGCCTTATTATAGTTTAAAACCCAAAAATTAAAAAATAGTAAAATAAAGTAATTTTGGAAAATATAAAACTGGGAAAAACAATTCACGTGGCCACTCCAAATCCTTCGCAGCTCCAAATCCTCTAAGGTTGGGGTTCACCTGCATGGATGGAAAGAAAGGGGGTGAGTTTGTGAAAACTCAGTGTGTAAGCTAACCCAACCACAGTCAGAGATCAGTCCAAGCTCAAACTGGGCCTAAGCCCTATTCAGATACAGTGATAATTGGCCCTTAGCCCTATTCAGAAAACAGTGTGGGCCTTAGGCCCATTACAGTAACAGATCAGTGTATTATGCATGTATGCAAAGCCCAAGCCCAATCCAGCCCTACGCACCACCCGTACCCGCCCTACACACCATGTGAGGAACAAATCAACCCACTCAGCCCTACACACCACAGTCGCAGCACAGCTGCTTAATCAGATATTGTGGCCAAGCCACCAGAACAATAATACGATGCAGAGCCTCTAAGCAGAATACGTGGCATTACCACTTTAGCACTTCCTCCATCATAATAACCCAATCCCATTCAAAAAAATATAATATGACATGGCGTACAGAGTATTATATATAATAGCATGCAAATCAGTCAACTTAACCCTAAGGGTAAAATGGTCTTTTAGCACATAGGGGTAAAATAGTAATTTCCACCCTAAAGGGGTATTTCAGTAAATATTCTAGATTTGAGGGTTTCACGCTCATTATAGTCTACTACAGACATATCATCGTCTAAGTAACTTAATTAGCCCATTTCGTTATTACAGAGCCATCGGGCCCTAAAACCCCCTAATAGGCCCGACGGAGCCTACAAGCTACTGTGGCCCACTAAGTCCAAGTTTTTACTTGTTTTAGCAGATCTAATAACCAGATTACCAGATTATACTGACCGCTCGATTTCACCCATATGGGCCTATAAGCCCATTGGGCCCAAATTTGGCCCTTCAAGGCCCAAAACCACCCAAATGCATGAAAACATGCACACAACAATCTTACCGATTGCGATTACCAACTTTACCATTTCCAACCAACTTACGAGCGTTCGCACGCTCGCAAGCCCTCGTACGCTCGCAAGCCCTCGAAATGCCAAAATTTTAGCATTTCAGCTTTTCAACTTTTACCGATCTAAGCTACTAGAGGGTGTCGATTACACACCTGTTTACGTTATACTCAGAAGTCCCTTGAACGATTAATATACAATCGTTTTAACCATATTGTTAACCCATCATTCCATAAAACTTATCACCATATTGTCTTACCCATTCGACAACATTCAAGTATAACTAACACTTACATTGCCGCAATCTATCTACTAGATCTAGATCTAGATTGCCTTGATATCGCTAACCTCTTTTAACGAGATCCGTCACTATGAATAGTTGTTCCCAAAATTGACCATAAAAAGCGAAGTTAAATTAGTCCATTAGATAGAGGCCCCAAAATCAACTAGTACTAGGGGGTTAGGGGTTTCGACGTTTCTTGATTCTTAAGAAAGAATAGAGTAGGAAAGAAACTACTTACCCAATAGTGTTCATGACAGCCTTTCCACGCGAAGGAACTACCAAAGTCGTTTTCTACCAAATAAAACCCGATCTCTACCAGATCTACCCCAAAACCCGAAGGTGAAAAAGATGCCTAAAGTATTCGGCTAGAGGGTAAGTGTTTACAAATAGATGAGAGAGTTCAGCTATTAGGGAGTGCCAAAGAAAATAGTAAGGAGATAGAGAATAGAAGGACAAGAGATTCGGCTAGAAGAGAAGAAAAAGAATGGAGAGATTTAGCCAAGAAGAAATCAACACAAAACTAAACTTTTCAGGATTCCAGCTTTTGAGAAATCGGCTAGGTAAGGTTCCAAGTGAGTCTTGATGTGACAGCCCTAATTCCGACCTTAGTCGGGAAGTGGTTTCGTGACCGCTAAACCGAGTCCTTAAAATAGTTAATATTAATTTTCAATGCTTAAATTATGTGTTAAATGCATGTGTGGAAGTTGTGGATTTGAATTTGATAAATTCAATAGGAATTTATTAATAGGGGTTTAGTTGAAAAACTTAGAAACTTTGTTAGGTAAATTAGAAAGGGCCAAATTAAGTAAGGTTTATAATAAGTGGATTTGCATGTCAATTCTTCCTATTTTTGTAAGTGGCCGGCCATGCAAAAGAAATTATTGGTGGTTTAAGTATTTTATTGATTAAATTAAGTTAGTGGGAAATTTGGCTTCTTAAAATAATAAAGAATTTAGAATTAAAGAGAAGAAAAAGAAAATTTGGTGTTTTTCTTCCTTGTTTTGCCGTGAAACCTAGAAAGAAAAGAGAAAAGAGAAAAGAGAAAGAACTAACATTCTATCTTGTAGCATCAAATTGAAGGTACGGAATTCATGTTTTCATGTGTTTCTTCAAATTTTTGGTGAAATTGAGTTAGTTACTAAGTCCCTTACCTAGCCCATGTTTAAATTTTGAATTCGGTTGATGTTGGTGCATTTGGTCGAGTGGATAACTTGAGTGAAAAGATGATATTGAGCTACACATTATTAGAATTGTATGCTAAAGATTTAGTGCATGTGTGTATTTGCCGTATATATATATAGATTTAGGGAGATGGAAATAAGTATTAGATTTTGATATGTTTTATGTGTTAATTTGGATTATTGATAATGGAATTTGGTTAAAGATTGATAAGTTGTTGTTTTGAGGTTGAATTTACTAATTGATATATATATATATATGTGGGTGGCTTTAATGTTTTAGTATTCGGCTAAATTAAGAATTTATATTGGTCTTGGGATTTTGTTAATTTGAATTTCTAATATTTGATTTATTAATGGCCGAATGAGGGAAATTTTGAGAAAGGATTTAGTTGATATTTTGTTTAGGGAGTACAAATGAAAAGTACCGTATATGTGTCAATTAATTTATAAGTCTATATTGTGTATAGAGTGATGAATATGTGTGGCTTAAAAACAAATTTAAACCTTGATATATGTGGTTAAATGGGCATTGACATTCGGCTAAGTAGCATTCGGCCATAGAGTGAGTCATTGGTGAATGTGAGTTTCAAAGAAAATAAATTAAGTGATAAAGTAAAGGATGGTGTTGAGAGGAAAATGTTTAGATATTTTTGTGACATTCGGCCTTGAGTAAATTAAATATAAAGATTTAGTTCTAAATTCTAAATATATGTATGTACAATTGCTTAAGGTGAACGTGAAGAATAAGCATGAGGTTTGGGTCATGGCATATCTATGTAGACTTATAATGCAAATTGAATTTTATATGGAATGACCGAATGTGAAATAATTAAGTTTGATTTTGTGAATTTAATTTTGGCATGAATTCAACCTTATGGAACTAGTATGCGAATAATGTGTGTGCTTATAATGATTATATGTGCTAAAAATGAAAAGGGTATCAAGGCTACATAAGTAATATGTACTCATCTATGTGCTGCTAAGAAATGACTCAAGGGGAAACTCTAGGATTCAAATTGATGCAGTGGTCGAATTGGTCATAGAATTATACATGAATAATTGTGGTTGCACATGAGTATGTTTGATTAGTTAATAATAGCATTCGGCATTTTGGAATACCAAGTTTAAATTGAGAGAGGAATATACAAGCATATCCATGCTTTTAATTGAATATGTCTGAGTGGCTTAAAAAGGATAATTTCATTCTTTGTTAATCTAATAACAGATACGAAATTTATATGCTCGAATTTGTGTATTGAAGCTCAAGAGCTAAGAGAACCACACTTGGACAAAGGAAAGGCAAAGGTGGTGGAATAGTCGGTTTGTAAATAATTATCGACCATCGAGGTAAGTTTAAGTATTTAACCCTATCATATGAGTTATTTTAACATGGCATATGCAGTTAGTTACTTATAAAGATGATTAGTTGTACTCAATCGACCTAAGACATGTGAAATGAGGAAAAAGAAGAGTAATATAGTCGAAAGCTCTTTTTCGTATGAAGCCTTTAGTAAACAAATTGGGTTGTGCTTTACTTATATGCTTTTAGACCGAATGTACCTCTTAAAAGTGCCATGATATGTGTAATGTGCGAAGTGAACGAATTAATGATGTTTTGAAATTTATTTGGTGATAAGTTCATGTACTGAATTTGATTTATGTGTATCTGTGTTTCAAAGCCGGGTTAAATCCCGAAGAGCCTTAGGGCTAGAGTTCAAAGCCGAGTTAAATCCCGAAGAGCCTTAGGGCTAGAGTTCAAAGCCGGGTTAAATCCCAAAGAGCCTTAGGGCTAGAGTTCAGAGCCGGGTTAAATCCCGAAGAGCCTTAGGGCTAGAGTTCAAAGCCGGGTTAAATCTCGAAGAGCCTTAGGGCTAGAGTTCAAAGCCGGGGCAAATCTCGAAGAGCCGTAGGGCTAACGGTAAGAATTTGGTTTTATCAACCTCTATTAATGAGACATCTACTATAAAATGACCAGGTACGTTAGTTACATAAAAGTGAACAATTTCCTATTGAATTATCTTACAAAGGAGTGATGTTTAGTGCTAAAAATGGTCTTAAAGAGATTGTGACAATCTGTGGCTTCTTTGCCCTATGTGTGAACTTATAAATTATGTGAGCATATATTCTTGTGGAGTATTAGCATATTCGAACAAAAAGGGGGAACAAATTTAGTATAGGCACATTCGGCTAAGGTGAAATCTTTTTAAATGAGCAAATTGATAATGTCTTTACTTTAGTAGATTGAGTTGTTTTTATTACTTGAACTTGCTAAGCATAGAAATGCTTACTCTGTTGCTCTGAATCTTTTATTTTATAGATTTTTGTTCGTCAGCTACGGTCTCGGGAATCTCAAACTCGAAGTCATCTCTACTATCAAAGCCTCGTTCGGTACTTAATTAGCTAAACTCTCGTGAATGGCATGTATAGGCTTAACTCTTCTTTTGAAACAAGTTATATTTTGGTTATGTAAATATTAAAGCCATGCGAAGGTGGCTGGTTCTTTTGATTAGTAAAGTCCCAAAATTGAATCAATGGTTGTGATATGATCTAGTTAGATGACATATTCGGTTAAGGTATATATATATATATGTGCAGATTCGGGGGTTGTTATATTTATAGAATTACCAATGATGACAAATGGTTCTTTTATTATGTGCTTAATGTATGTCTTTGTAAGTCACTATTGTGCATGAACTAAAAAGAAAGCTCGATTGGATAATGTTGATGTCATTACTTAAATGCACAAGTTATATTGAATTAAAGTCAAGAAATGTATAATTTATTTGTTTACATTGGTCACCTGAAAATGATTCCTATGTTAATCCGTGTTTGCCCTAAGGTTGTATTAGATGGTTATTGCCCAATGACCTATTCCGACGACGGATGAGGGTTATAGGGTGTTACATTTTATTGGTATCAGAGCTACGGTTTAGTCGATTCTCGGACTACCGTAGTAAGTATGAGTCTAGCTATACATGCCATTAAGTGTCATTTTGATAGTGAGATGACTTCTGATATCTGAAATGTGATTTTTGATATAGAATGGATCCCGAACCTGATCGAACCATAGCGGATGATGTTGAGAGTGTGGCTCCTGCTCCCGCGCAAGGGACAGCGCCACCCGACTCTCAGCCAAATATTGGTCATCGAGATGATGATATTAGAACAACTTTTTATGCAATGATGAATGACTGGTTCGCTTAATTCGCTAGATCAAATCTGGCTGTTCCGCAACCTCTGCCCCCGAATAGTGCATTTCTGACTTTTACGACTCCTCCTGTGATCGATCCAGTGAGATCGAGTAGGCCCCCTGTTGACAAAATTAGAAAATATGGGGCCGAAGAGTTCCGGGCTACCCCTAGTGACGATGCCGAGCGGGCTGAGTCTTGGCTCGACAATACCATCCGAGTGTTCGATGAACTATCCTGCACACCCGAGGAGTGTCTTAAATGTGCAGTGTCTCTGTTACATGACGCTGCCTACTACTGGTGGAATACTCTGGTTTCTGCTGTTCCAAAGGAACGGGTCAGCTGGGAGTTCTTCCAAACCGAGTTCCGTAAGAAATATATCAGCCAGAGATTCATCGATCAAAAACGGAAAGAATTTCTAGAACTCAAACAAGGTCAGATGTCAGTAACCGAGTACGAGAGAGAATTTGTGTGACTTAGTCGTTATGCTCGAGAATGTGTATCCTCCGAGGCTATTATGTGTAAGCGTTTTGAGGATGAATTAAACGAAGATATCCGGCTGCTAGTGGGAATTCTGGAAATTAAGGAGTTTGTCATGTTAGTCGAGCGAGCTTGTAAAGCTGAAGAGCTCAATAATGAAAAAAGAAAAGCCGAAGATGGAAATAGAGAATTCCATAAGAGATCTGCGGGAAAATCTGTTCAGCAATCGTCCAAAAAGACTAGAGATGATTCAGGCCGATCTAAATATACATCGGGTTTTTCTAGACGAGAACACCATCGACCTCCCGTGAGTTCGCGAGCTACTTCCATTGCCAGTGTGGGTAATGAACGTCGGAATAGATTGGATTGCAATTATTGTGGTAAATGGCACCCGGGGAGTTGTAGGCATCGTGACCGCTCTTGTTTCAGATGTGGATCTGCCGACCATTTTATTAAAGATTGTCCGAGAAATGATGAACGCACACCCGATCCGACTCAGAGACCTAGTGGGACAGCTTCGCGGGGTAGACCACCGCGACGGGGTGGGAATATTAGCGATAGTCAGAGAGGGACTAGAGATACTACAGTTAGATCCGAGGCTCGAGCACTGGCCAGAGCATATGCTATTCGGGCCCACGAGGAAGCTTCTTCTCCGGATGTTATTACTGGTACTTTCACCCTCTTTAATACTGATGTTATTGCCCTGATTGATCCTGGTTCGACCCATTCATATGTGTGTGAAACTTTAGCCTCCAGTAAGACTCTTCCTGTTGAGTCTACTGAATTCGTAATTCGAGTGTCGAACCCTTTGGGTCGTTATGTTCTGGTTGATAAAGTATGCAAGAAATGTCTGTTAATGGTTCGAGATTTTTGTTTTCCGGCTGACTTGATGCTTCTACCATTCGACGAATTTGACGTTATCCTTGGAATGGACTGATTGACCGTTCATGACGCGATAGTGAATTGCAAGCGAAAAACTATCGATTTACGATGTTCGAGTAATGAAATAATCCGAATTGAGTCCATTGATCTAAGTGGGCCACCTGCAGTAATTACAACCATGTCAGCTCAGAAATACGTGAGAAAGGGGTATGAAGCGTATTTGGCTTATGTGCTAGATAACAAAGTTTCTGACCGAGAACTTGAGACGGTGCCCGTAGTCTGCGAGTTTTCAGATGTATTTCTCGAAGAATTACCGGGATTGCCACCTGTAAGAGAGGTCGAGTTCGGTATAGAGTTGATTCCAGGTACGACACCGATCTCGATTGCCCCGTATCGTATGGCACCTACCGAATTAAAAGAATTAAAATATCAGCTGCAAGAGTTGACGGATAGAGGCTTTGCGCGACCTAGTTTTTTGTCTTGGGGTGCACCGGTTTTGTTCGTGAAAAAGAAGGACGGGACTATGAGCATGTGCATCGACTATCGACAGCTGAATAAAGACACGATAAAGAATAAGTATCCGTTGCCCCGAATTGACGACTTGTTCGATCAGTTGAGAGGAGCCTCAGTCTTTTCGAAGATTGATTTGCGATTCGGTTATTATCAGTTGAGAGTTAGAGATTCTGACGTACCGAAGACGGCATTCAAAACGAGATACGGTCACTATGAGTTCTTAGTGATGCCGTTTGGACTCACCAATGCCCCTGCGGTGTTCATGGATTTGATGAATCGGGTATTTAGGCCGTTTTTGGATCGTTTTGTGGTAGTGTTCATCGATGATATTTTGATTTACTCTCGCAATGAAGCCGAGCATGCCGAGCATTTGAGACTAGTACTTCAGACCTTACGTGAAAATCAATTGTATGCGAAATTCAGCAAGTGCGAATTTTGGTTGCGCGAGGTCGGGTTCTTGGGGCATATAATATCTGCTTTGGGTATTCGAGTTGATCCGAACAAAATTTCAGCTATTCTCGACTGGAAACCTCCTAAAAATATTACTGAAGTTCGAATCTTTTTAGGACTCGCTGGTTATTACCGACGATTCGTCAAGGGATTTTCGATGATTGCGACTCCATTGATGAGACTACTGCAAAAAGATATCAAGTTCGAGTGGTCGGATAAGTGTCAGAAAAGCTTCGACCAACTGAAAACCCTTTTGACAAAAGCTCCAGTGTTAGTTCAGCCAGAAACCGGTAAAGAGTTTGTAGTTTATAGTGATGCATCTCTGAACAGTTTAGGCTGCGTTTTGATGCAAGAAGGCCGGGTTATTACTTATGCTTTGAGACAGTTGAAGCCTCACGAGCGGAATTATCCGACTCATGATCTTGAATTAGCCGCTATTGTTTTCGCTTTAAAGATTTGGCGACACTATCTGTTCGGTGAAAAATGTCACATCTTCTCCGATCACAAAAGTCTTAAGTATCTGATGTCTCAAAAAGATTTGAATTTCAGACAAAGGCGGTGGCTAGAATTGCTAAAGGACTATGAGCTTGTTATTGATTATCACTCGGGAAAAGCTAATGTAGTTGCAGACGCCCTTAGCCGAAAATCCTTATTTTCCTTGCGAGCTATGAACGTGAAGCTGTCGATGACAGGAGATGATGTGTTGATTACCGAATTGGTAGCAAGACCTGTGCTACTTCAACAGATTTGTGAGGCTCAGAAAGCCGACGACGACTTAGTGGCCAAACGAGTTTAGTGTGAGTCAAATGTGGATTCAGCATTTCGGGTTGACGGAAATGATTGTTTGAGATTTAAAGACCGATTGTGTGTTTTGAAAAAGTCTGAGCTAGTTTCTATGATTTTGAATGAAGCCCATAGTAGCCGAATGTCGGTCCATCCGGGCAGTACGAAAATGTATAATGATTTGAAGCGACGATATTGGGGGCATGGCATGAAACGAGACATCTCTAATTTTGTATCTAAATGCTTAGTATGTCAGCAAGTAAAAGCGGAACATCAGGTGCCGTCGGGATTACTTCAGCCGATTCTAATACCCAAGTGGAAGTGGGATCGCGTCACAATGGACTTTGTATCGGGTTTACCGTTGACGCCGAGCAAAAAAGACTCCATTTGGGTTGTTGTTGATCGATTAACGAAATCAGCCCATTTCATTCCGGTTCGTACTGACTTTTCGCTCGATAAGTTAGCAGAATTATACGTTTCTCAGATTGTGCGATTACATGGGGTGCCGACTTCTATTGTTTCTGATCGAGACCCTCGATTTACTTCTAGATTTTGGAGGAAGCTGCAAGAAGCTTTGGGTACTAAACTTCATTTCAGCACAGCTTTCCATCCGCAAACGGACGGTCAATCTGAACGGGTTATTCAGATACTCGAGGATATGTTGAGATGTTGCATTTTTGAGTTAAGCGGTTCATGGGAAAGATATTTACCCTTGGTTGAGTTCGCGTATAATAATAGCTTTCAGACAAGTATTCAGATGGCACCTTACGAAGCTCTTTACGGTCGTAAATGCCGTACTCCTCTGATCTGGACCGAGCTTAGTGAGAATAAAATTTTCGGAGTTGATTTAGTTAGAGAAGCGGAGCAGAAAGTGAGGATAATTTGTGACAGTTTGAAAATAGCATCCGATCGTCAGAAATCATACGCGGACTTAAAGCGTAAAGACATCGAGTACCAAGTTGGTGATAAGGTGTTTCTGAAAGTTTCGCCGTGGAAAAAGATATTCTGCTTTGGTCGAAAAGGCAAGTTGAGTCCAAGATTCATTGGACCGTATGAAGTTTCAGAACGTATTGGGCCGGTTGCTTATCGACTAACTCTGCCCCCTGAACTTGAAAAGATCCACGACGTCTTCCACGTATCGATGCTCCGTGGCTATAGATCCGACCCTTCGCATGTGATTAGTCCTTCAGAAATTGAAATTCAGTCTGATTCGAGCTATGAAGAAGAACCGATTCGTATTTTAGCCCGCGAAATAAAAGAATTGCGAAACAAGAAGGTCCCATTAGTAAAAGTACTATGGCTCAAGCATGGGATCAAAGAAGCGACTTGGGAACGTGAGAACCTTATGAAGGAAAGATACCCAAATCTGTTTACCGGTAAGATTTTCGTGGACGAAAATTTCTTAAGGGGGGAGAGTTGTGACAGCCCTAATTCTGACCTTAGTCGGGAAGTGGTTTCGTGACCGCTAAACCGAGTCCTTAAAATAGTTAATATTAATTTTCAATGCTTAAATTATGTGTTAAATGCATGTGTGGAAGTTGTGGATTTGAATTTGATAAATTCAATAGGAATTTATTAATAGGGGTTTAGTTGAAAAACTTAGAAACTTTGTTAGGCAAATTAGAAAGGGCCAAATTAAGTAAGGTTTATAATAAGTGGATTTGCATGTCAATTCTTCCTATTTTTGTAAGTGGCCGGCCATGCAAAAGAAATTATTGGTGGTTTAAGTATTTTATTGATTAAATTAAGTTAGTGGGAAATTTAGCTTCTTAAAATAATAAAGAATTTAGAATTAAAGAGAAGAAAAAGAAAATTTGGTGTTTTCTTCCTTGTTTTGCCGTGAAACCTAGAAAGAAAAGAGAAAAGAGAAAAGAGAAAGAACTAACATTCTATCTTGTAGCATCAAATCGAAGGTACGAAATTCATGTTTTCATGTGTTTCTTCAAATTTTTGGTGAAATTGAGTTAGTTACTAAGTCCCTTACCTAGCCCATGTTTAAATTTTGAATTCGGTTGATGTTGGTGCATTTGGTCGAATAGATAACTTGAGTGAAAAGATGATATTGAGCTACACATTATTAGAATTGTATGCTAAAGATTTAGTGCATGTGTGTATTTGCCGTATATATATATAGATTTAGGGAGATGGAAATAAGTATTAGATTTTGATATGTTTTATGTGTTAATTTGGATTATTGATAATGGAATTTGGTTAAAGATTGATAAGTTGTTGTTTTGAGGTTGAATTTACTAATTGATATATATATATATATATGTGGGTGGCTTTAATGTTTTAGTATTCGGCTAAATTAAGAATTTATATTGGTCTTGGGATTTTGTTAATTTGAATTTCTAATATTTGATTTATTAATGGCCGAATGAGGGAAATTTTGAGAAAGGATTTAGTTGATATTTTGTTTAGGGAGTACAAATGAAAAGTACCGTATATGTGTCAATTAATTTATAAGTCTATATTGTGTATAGAGTGATGAATATGTGTGGCTTAAAAACAAATTTAAACCTTGATATATGTGGTTAAATGGGCATTGACATTCGGCTAAGTAGCATTCGGCCATAGAGTAAGTCATTGGTGAATGTGAGTTTCAAAGAAAATAAATTAAGTGATAAAGTAAAGGATGGTGTTGAGAGGAAAATGTTTAGATATTTTTGTGACATTCGGCCTTGAGTAAATTAAATATAAAGATTTAGTTCTAAATTCTAAATATATGTATGTACAATTGCTTAAGGTGAACGTGAAGAATAAGCATGAGGTTTGGGTCATGGCATATCTATGTAGACTTATAATGCAAATTGAATTTTATATGGAATGACCGAATGTGAAATAATTAAGTTTGATTTTGTGAATTTAATTTTGGCATGAATTCAACCTTATGGAACTAGTATGCGAATAATGTGTGTGCTTATAATGATCATATGTGCTAAAAATGAAAATGGTATCAAGGCTACATAAGCAATATGTACTCATCTATGTGCTGCTAAGAAATGACTTAAGGGGAAACTCTAGGATTCGAATTGATGCAGTGGCCGAATTGGTCATAGAATTATACATGAATAATTGTGGCTGCACATGAGTATGTTTGATTAGTTAATAATAGCATTCGGCATTTTGGAATACCAAGTTTAAATTGAGAGAGGAATATACAAGCATATCCATGCTTTTAATTGAATATGTCTGAGTGGCTTAAAAAGGATAATTTCATTCTTTGTTGATCTAATAACGGATACGAAATTTATATGCTCGAATTAGTGTATTGAAGCTCAAGAGCTAAGAGAACCACACTCGGACAAAGGAAAGGCAAAGGTGGTGGAATAGTCGGTTCGTAAATAATTATCGACCATCGAGGTAAGTTTAAGTATTTAACCCTATCATGTGAGTTATTTTAACATGGCATATGCGGTTAGTTACTTATAAAGATGATTAGTTGTACTCAATCGACCTAAGACATGTGAAATGAGGAAAAAGAAGAGTAATATAGTCGAAAGCTCTTTTTCGTATGAAGCCTTTAGTAAACAAATTGGGTTGTGCTTTACTTATATGCTTTTACACCGAATGTACCTCTTAAAAGTGCCATGATATGTGTAATGTGCGAAGTGAACGAATGAATGATGTTTTGAAATTTATTTGGTGATAAGTTCATGTACTGAATTTGATTTATGTGTATCTGTGTTTCAAAGCCGGGTTAAATCTCGAAGAGCCTTAGGGCTAGAGTTCAAAGCCGGGTTAAATCCCGAAGAGCCTTAGGGCTAGAGTTCAAAGCCGGGTTAAATCCCGAAGAGCCTTAGAGCCTTAGGGCTAGAGTTCAAAGCCAGGTTAAATCCCGAAGAGCCTTAGGGCTAGAGTTCAGAGCTGGGTTAAATCCCGAAGAGCCTTAGGGCTAGAGTTCAAAGCCGGGTTAAATCTCGAAGAGCCTTAGGGCTAGAGTTCAAAGCCGAGGCAAATCCCGAAGAGCCGTAGGGCTAACGGTAAGAATTTGGTTTTATCAACCTCTGTTAATGAGACATCTACTATAAAATGACCAGGTACGTTAGTTACATAAAAGTGAACAATTTCCTATTGAATTATCTTACAAAGGAGTGATGTTTAGTGCTAAAAATGGTCTTAAAGAGATTGTGACAATCTGTGGCTTCTTTGCCCTATGTGTGAACTTATAAATTATGTGAGCATATATTCTTGTGGAGTATTAGCATATTCGAACAAAAAGGGGGAACAAATTTAGTATAGGCACATTCGGCTAAGGTGAAATCTTTTTAAATGAGCAAATTGATAATGTCTTTACTTTAGTAGATTGAGTTGTTTTTATTACTTGAACTTGCTAAGCATAGAAATGCTTACTCTGTTGCTCTGAATCTTTTGTTTTATAGATTTTTGTTCGTCAGCTACGGTCTCGGGAATCTCAAACTCGAAGTCATCTCTACTATCAAAGCCTCGTTCGGTACTTAATTAGCTAAACTCTCGTGAATGGCATGTATAGGCTTAACTCTTCTTTTGAAACAAGTTATATTTTGGTTATGTAAATATTAAAGCCATGCGAAGGTGGCTGGTTCTTTTGATTAGTAAAGTCCCAAAATTGAATCAATGGTTGTGATATGATCTAGTTAGATGACATATTCGGTTAAGGTATATATATATATGTGCAGATTCGGGGGTTGTTATATTTATAGAATTACCAATGATGACAAATGGTTCTTTTATTATGTGCTTAATGTATGTCTTTGTAAGTCACTATTGTGCATGAACTAAAAAGAAAGCTCGATTGGATAATGTTGATGTCATTACTTAAATGCACAAGTTATATTGAATTAAAGTCAAGAAATGTATAATTTATTTGTTTACATTGGTCACCTGAAAATGATTCCTATGTTAATCCGTGTTTGCCCTAAGGTTGTATTAGATGGTTATTGCCCAATGACCTATTCCGGCGACGGATGAGGGTTATAGGGTGTTACACTAGACAGGCTGTGAAGTGAAGAAAAAAGAGGAGAAAGAAGAGATGGATTCGGCTTGAGAAGGAAAAGAGAAGAAAAGGGTTTGGCTCTTGGACAAATCGGCACAAGAGGGTTATGTACTACGTTTTCAACTTTTAGAACAAAGGGAAGAGAAGAGAAAAGAGGAAAAGAATGTAAGCACCCTAGGGATTTACCTAATTGACACTTACCTACCAAAAATGCTGAAACTAAAACTCGAAAAGAACCCAAGAAGTATTCAGCTTGCACCCTTTACTCCACTTGCTGATTATGCCAACACGAATAGACCCCAGCCAAAAATGTTCCCCTAGAGACTCATATTTGGCCATCACTTGCTTCCCATTCAAAATTCCTAAATTTTCTCCCCTTATCCCTCTTTGATTCAATCTCATGAGCCATTCAAACACTTTCCCCTAGAGTTGAACTTGAGTTGCATCACTTACCATGCACAATCATTAAAAATAAAACAACACCTTGCTTACTAAGGGATTTAAGCCTTAGCCCTTACATAGCCTCCACATGCCACCTCTTTAAGCTCTAAGTGAAACTACCTTGCCACCTTACCATAGGTCTTCCTGTGTCTTAAATTACCAACATTTATTTAAAAGCTCACTTAGTCAATGCCCTTTCTCCTTTAAGTCTAAAATTTTAAAAGTCTGCCAGGTTTTAACTTAAACTTAGGCCTTCCAAAGGCCCACTAAAACACATTTAATGTATAACTTAACACATCCAGATAAGTAAAAACAAATTCAAGCAAAATCTCAAAAACCCAAAAATTGAGGCGTTACAACTTTACCCCCTTAAAGAAATTTTTGCCTTGAAATTTTACCTGGTCCAAACAGGTGAGGGTATTGTTGACGAATTGCCTCTTCTGGCTCCCATATAGCTTTTTCTCTTTCGTGATTATGCCAAAGCACCTTTACCAAAGGAACTACATTGACATCATGGTCCAGAATTTGCACAGGTTCTTCTTCAAAAGTCAAGCCAGCTTTCACTTCAATTTCTTCTACCGGTACGATATGGAAGGATCAGATCCATACCTCCTTAATATAGAGACATGAAAGACATCATGAATCCTATCCAACTCCGGAGGTAGTTCCAACTGATAAGCTACTGGACTCACCCACTTAAGAACTTGATATGGCCCGATAAACCGCAGACTCAACTTGCTCTTCTTTCCAAACCTTAATATCTTCTTCCAACGTGAGACCTTTAAGAAAATCAAATCTCCCGCGGAGTACTCAATTCCCTTACGCTTTTAAGTCAGCATAATATTTCTGCCTATCAGATGCTTCCTTTAACCGATCCCTGATCAGCTTAACCTTGTCTTCTGTATCTGCCACCAACTCTGGCCTAAGAACCTGATGTTCTCCCAACTCTATCCAACAAGTAGGCGTACGACACCTTTGACCATACAGCGCCTCATATGTTGCCATTCGAATACTTGCCTGACAACTATTGTTGTAAGCAAAATTCTGCTAACGGCAAGTAATCTTCCCAACTACCTCAGAAGTCAATAACACATCCTCTCAACATGTCCTCCAGAACTTGAATCACCCTTTCTGACTGTCCATCCGTTTGGGGGTGAAAAGCAGTGCTGAAATCTAACCGTGTACCCAACGCCTCATGCAATTTCTGCTAGAATCGAGATCTAAACCTAGGATCCCGATAAAAAATAATCGAAACTGGCACTCCATGAAGTCGCACTATCTCTGCCAAATACAAGAGAGTAGTCAGTTCGGACAGGTATGAAATGAGCAGATTTAGTTAACCTATCCACAATCACCCAAACCGAGACTTTCTTGGTAGGTGTTAAGGGTAGCCCACTCACAAAGTCCATGGTTACCCTTTCCCACTTTCAAAGTGGAATCTTCACCGGTTGCAGAAGTCCAGAAGGCAGTTGATGCTGAGCTTTCACCTGCTGGCATGTCAGACACTTACCCACAAACTCTGTTACTTCCTGCTTAAGTCCAAGCCACCAGTACAACTCTCGTAAATCCCTGTACAACTTATTCCCTCCAGGATGCATGGCACAAGGACCGCCATGAGCCTCTCTCAAGATTGACTACCTCAAGTCAGAGTTCCTCGGAATACACACTCTTCCTCTAAAACACAGAACTCCTTCACTGTTCAATCCAAAATCAAAAGTCTCACCACACTTAACTTGTTGAAATTGAGGAACCAGTGATTCATCATCTAACTGCTTTTCCTTAATCTGCTGTACGCAGGTTGGTCTTACTTGTAATTCTGCTAACAAGCTACCATTGTTATATAGACTCAGATAAGCAAACATCGCTCTCAACTCAGTTACAGCTCTTCGACTCAGTGCATCAGCCACAACATTCGCTTTGCCTGGATGATACTCAATAGAACAGTCGTAGTCCTTAAGCAACTCTATCTATCTTCGTTGCCTAAGGTTCAACTCCTTCTGAGCCAACAAATACTTGAGACTCTTATGGTTCGTGTATATAATCACTTTTCTCCATATAAATGGTGCCTTCAGATCGTTAACGCACAAATCACTGCTGCCAACTCCAGATCATGCGTCAGGTAGTTCGCTTCGTGAGGCTTAAGCTGTCGCGATGCATAAGCGACCACCTTACCCTCTTGTATCAACACACATCCCAACCCAACGTGCGATGCGTCACTATACCGAGTGAAATCCTTCCCAGACTCCAGTTGAATCAATACTGCTGCCTTAGCCAAAACTTTCTTCAACTTCTCGAAAGCCTCTTACTGTTTCTCCGTCTAGACAAATGGTGCTCCTTTTCTCAAAAGTTTTATCAACGGTGCCGCAATCAACGAAAACCCTTCCACAAATCTTCTGTAGTACCCTGCCAAACCCAAAAAACTCAAAATTTTCGACACAAATATCGGTGGCTTCCATACCAAAACCGCCTCAATTTTCTGAGGATCCACCTTAATCCCCTCAACAGAAACAACGTGACCTAGGAATGTCACTTCTCGCAATCAAAATTCACACTTGCTGAATTTTGCATATAGTTGCTTCTCCCTTAACACTTGCAGAACGATACAGAGATGCTCATCATGCTTCTCCTCAGTTTCTGAATACACCAGAATATCGTCTATGAAGACGACCATGAATCGATCCAAGTAGGGTTGAAATACCCGATTCATCAAATCCATGAAGGCTGCTGGTGCATTTGTCAATCTAAACGGCATCACCAGAAACTCGTAATGACCATACCAAGTTCTAAATGCTTTCTTATGAATATCCACCTTTTTGACCTTTAACTGGTGATATCCAGATCGAAGATCGATCTTGGAAAATACCGAAGCTCTTTTTAGCTGGTTAAACGGGTCGTCAATCCTTTGCAGAGGGTACTTGTTCTTAATAGTCAGCTTGTTCAACTGACGATAATCGATGCACATACGCATCATCCCATCCTTCTTCTTCACGAATAGTACCAGTGCTCCCTACGGAGACACACTTGGCCTAATAAAACCTCTATCCAGCAGCTCTTGGATTTACGCTTTCAACTCTACTAACTCATTTGGTGCCATCCTGTAAGAAGCAATGGACACTGGAGCCATTCCAGGCAACAAGTCAATTCCAAATTTGACTTCACGAGTCGGAGGCAACCCTGGGAGCTCATCCGGAAAAACATCTTGAATTTTTTTTACGGTTCTAACCTCTCTTACAGTCAAACACTCAGCATCAGACTGACTCACATATGCCAAAAATGCCTCGCAACCCTTGCGAATCAGCTTCTCAGCTCTCAAAGTCGAGCCAACATTGGACAAGTAATCTCTTCGCTCCACTATAACCATCACCTCCTCATCCTCCGTAGTCTTTAACACCATCCACTTAGCAGCGCAATCCAAAGTTGCCCTATGCTTAGCAAGCCAGTCCATTCCCAAGATAAGATCAAACACTCCAAATGGTAGCTCCATTAAATCCGCAGAGAAAATCCTACCTTGAGTCTCTAAAGGTACATCTCTAAAGAGTTTGTTTTCACAGAATCGTAGCCTAGCTACAGTCTCAATCTTTTAAAGATTTCAAGTTTTCCTACTGTCTCAGTCCTCTACAGTCTCAGTATTACCCTAACTACAAAATCTCAGTAGGGTCTTAGTATTATCTATAGAATTTTCTCAGTTACCACAGTATCTCAATATACAGTAAGGTAGAGGGTACTTACAGACTTCTTGCCGAAGAATCAATGTGCCACTCTTCAAAAACCAGATTCAGAGCTTTGTTGATACAAAATTCTTTGATTAATCTTTGTGTCCAAAACCCTAGACTTTTAGTAGTGTGAAAACATTTGGGAAGAAAAATTAAATTTAAAAGATTTTCTTAAGGAATTTTCAAAAATCCAATTTTCAAAATACAACTTTAGGCCTTAAAACATTTGGACCCAATCCACAGCCAAATTGTTGCAACTGGCCTCTAAGACCACTAAATGTAACACGCCAAACCCGGCCTAGACATTATGGCCAGATCTAGTGTGTCACATGGACAGTTAATTACTTTTCGATCTTCTTTTAATAATCCTTAGACTGACTTAGCAAAACCATCCCATGCTTTTTTTTAAATAGAGAGTCATTTAGTTTATAAAAGCCCTATCCACTGTCAGTTGAAGCTTACTTCTTTAAAGTTCCTTTTTATGGAGTCATGGCTATTTGGTTACCCATTTGTCGAGTAGAGTATATTTTGAAAATGTTTGTTAAATTTGAATTAAAAATCCACACAGACTAAACTATCATTTTAAACAAGTACTAAATAAATAAGTAAAAACCAAAATAAAAATAATTACCGAGCGGCCTTATTATAGTTTAAAACCCAAAAATTAAAGAATGCTAAAATAAAATAAATTTTGGAAAATATAAAACTGGGAAAAATAGTTCACGTGGCCACTTCGAATCCCTCGCAGCTCTAAGCCCTTTAAGGTTGGGGTTTACCTGCATGGATGGAAAGAAAGGGGGTGAGTTTGTGAAAACTCAGTGTGTAAGCTAACCCAACCAGAGTCAAATATTAGTTCAAGCACAGACTGGGCCTAAGCCCTATTCAGATACAGTGATAACTAGGCCTTAGCCCTATTCAGAAAATAGTGTGGGCCTTAGGCCCATTACAGTAACAGATCAGTGTATTATGCATGTATGCAAAGCCTAAGCCCAATCTAGCCCTACACACCATGTGGGGAATAACTCAACCTACCTAGCCCTACACACCAAAGTCGCAGCACAGCTGCTTAATCAGATATTATGGTGAAGCCACCAGAACAATAATACGAGGCAAAGCCTTTAAGCAGAATACGTGGCATTGCCACTTTAGCACTTCCTCCATCCTAATAACCCAATCCCATGCAAATAAATATAATATGACATGGCATACAGAGTATCATATATAATAGCATGCAAATCAGTCAACTAAACCCTAGGGGTAAAATGGTCTTTTAGCACCTAGAGGTAAAACAGTAATTTCCACCCTTAAGGGGTATTTCAGTAAATTTGCCAGATTTTAGGGTTTCATGCTCATTACAGTCTACTATAGACCTATCATTGTCTAAGTAACTCAATTAGCCCATTTTGTTATTACAGAGCCATCAGGCCCTAAAACCCCCTAATGGGCCCGACGGAGCCCACAAGCTATTGTGGCCCACTAAGTCCAAATTGTCCACTTGTTTTAGTAGATCTAATAACCAGATTACCAGATTATACTTACTGCTCGATTTCACCCATATGGGCTTGTAAGCCTATTGGGCCCAAATTCGGCCCTTCGAGGCCCAAAACCACCCAAATGCATGAAAACGTGCACATAATAGTCTTACCGATTGCGATTACCAACTTTATCGTTTCCAACCAACTCACAAGTGGTCGCACGCTTGCAAGCCCTTGAAATGCCAAAATTTTGGCATTTCGGCTTTTCGACTTTTGCGATATAAGCTACCAGAGAGTGTCGATTACACACCTGATTACATTATACTCAGAAGTCCCTCGAATGATTAACCTACAATCGTTTTAACCAAATTGTTAACCCATCATTCCATAAAACTTATCACCACATTGTCTTACCCATTCGGCAACATTCAAGTATAACCGACACTTACCTTACCGTAATCTATCTACTAGATCTAGATCTAGATTGCCTTGATATCGCTAACCTCCTTTAACGAGATCCGTCACTATGAATAGTTGTTCTGAAAATTGACCACAAAAAGAGAAGTTAAATAAGTCTATTAGATAGAGGCCTTAAAACCGACTAGTACTGGGGGTCAGGGGTTTCGGCTTTTCTTAATTCGTAAGAAAGAATAGACTAGGAAAAAAACTACTTACCCAACAGTGTTCTTGACAACCTTGCCACACGAAAGAACCACCAAAGTCGATTTCTAGCGAATCAAACCTGATCTCTAACAGATCTAGCCCAAAACCCGAAGGTGAAAAAGATGCCTAAAGTATTCGGCCAAAGGGTAAGTGTTTACAAATGGATGAGAGGGTTCAACTATTAGGGAGTGCCAAAGAAAATAGTAGAGAGATAGAGAAGAGAAGGACAAGAGATTCGGCTAGAAGAGAAGAAAAAGAATGGAGAGATTCAGCCAAGGAGAAATCGACACAAAACTAAACTTTTCAGGATTCTGGCTTTTGAGAAATCGGCTAGGTAAGGTTCCAAGTGAGTTTAGACAGGCTATGAATTGAAGAAGAAAGAGGAGAAAGAAGAGATGGATTCAATTTGAGAAGGAAAAGAGAAAAAAAGGGTTTGGCTCTTGGACAAATCAGCGCACGAGGGTTGTGTACTACGTTTTTGGCTTTTAAAACAAATGGAGGAGAAGAGAAAAGAAGAAAAGAATGTAAGCACCCTAGGGATTTACCTAATCGACACTTACCTACCAAAAATACCTAAACTAAAACTCCAAAAGAACCCAAGAAGTATTCGACTTGCACCCTTTACTCCACTTGCCGATTATGCCAACACCAATAGACCCCAGCCGAAAATGCTCCCCAAGAGACCCATATTCGGCCATTACTTGCTTCCCATTCAAAATTCCTAAATTTTCTCCCCTTATCCCTCCTTGATTCAATCTCATGATCCATTCAAACACTTTCCCCTAGAGTTCAACTTAAGTTCCATCACTTACCATGCACAATCATTAAAAATAAAACAAGACCTTGCTTACCAAGGGATTTGAACCTTAGCCCTTACATAGCCTCCACACACCACCTCTTTAAGCTCTAAGTGGTGCTACCTTGCCACCTTACCACAAGTCCTCTTGTGTCTTAAATTACCAGCATTTATTTAAAAGCCCACTTAGTTAATGCCTCTTCTCCTTTAAGTCTAAAATTTTAAAATTCTACTTGGTTTTAACTTAAACTTAGGCCTTCTAAAGGCCCATTAAAACACATTTAATGTAGAACTTAACACATCCAGACAAGCAAAAATAAATTCAAGCAAAATCTCAAAAACCTGAAAATTGGGGCGTTACAAGCACATTCAACTTAAATTAATATCCCGAAAATATCAATTCAAGAGTTAAAAACACAATTAAAAACATGTCAAATATTTATTATATAGTTCAGATAACAATAACATGATTCATCTTAGGTTCCATCCCCTTTAGATATTTGGAGTTTTAGTTCATATTTATAAAAAGAAATATCTCATAATAAAGAAAATAACAAAACATAAGAAAACCCAAAACTCCTGAAAGTATTGAAGGGAGATCTTCTATCTTGATGTAGATCCTGGCTTCTGAGATGGATCAGTCGGCTTTCCTTCAAGTAATTCCCTGCCTTTAGCTCTCCGTCTTGGTGGGAAGACTATACCCTTGGCGGGAATAATGCACCCCCTTGTAGTTGCCTAATAGGGTCTTTATATAGATCTTGGAGAGTCTTTCTTAGCCCCTAAGTAGCCTTTTTCGAGTGAAATTGAACTTCATCACGATAGGGACATACCCGTGTGCCATGCCCCTGTGAGTCAATGTTGAGCCGTGTTCAAGCCTGTTAGAGTGGCACGGTCATGTGGGTTGCCCGTGTGAATCGATTCTAGGTTGTGCTCGAGCCTGTTTATGTGGCACGGCTATGTGACACGCCCGTGTGGTGAACCTCCAGGCCGTGTTGATTCTTTACTTCGGCCCATTTTCACTGTTTTCAGCCCGTTTCTTGTTCTTCTCACTCCCCTAAGCTCACCTGAGTATAAACATGAAATTAAAGGTTTAGGAGCATCAAATTCCACAAATCAAGGAATAATTCATCCATAATTGTGCTAAGCATGAGGTAAAAACATGTATAATTTATGGTTTATCAAAGCCCATGCCTTAATTTTATAATTTGAGTTTGATTTTTAAAATTGCCATTATTGAAATGGTGAGCTTTGTAATGATTTTTGGTGTTAAAGGAAAGATATAAAGTGAGTTGATATATTTGTATTGATTTTTGATGAAATTAGTTATTTTGGGCTAATTTGTAAAAATGAGTATAAAGAGGGACTAAAATGAGAAATTTATGAAATATATGGGCTTGAATGGACTAAATAGAAATTTCGGCTAAGCCTTGTTTAAAGGGATTGGGTTAAATTGATAATTTTATGAAATAGGGACTTAAATGTCAAAATAAGAAAATATGAGGGTTATTTTGTAAAATACCCTAATTACATGTCCTTGAATTGAATTGATTGAGTGTGTGATTGAATATGTTAATTTTAATACGTATAGATTAAGAAAAGTGAATTTCAGATTTGGATCGCAGGAAATCAAAAGTTGTCGAGTAATCGACTAAACCGACAAAACACACTCGAGGTAAGTTCATAAGTAGTAATTTTATTACAATGCTATTATTTGCATTGCTTTTGAACGAATTGAAATGAATGGAACCTCAGAAGAGGTGGAATTAAAGATACTAATGATGTGGTTGAGTTAGTAATAGAATATAAGATTGAGAAAGCTCGGTTGAATAGTAGGATTAGTTTCGAAAAATAATGACATGTCATTAGGATAAGGTGTTTGGCTTCGGGCCATGATATTAGCACTACGGGTGTGAGAAACATCATAATATGGCTACGGGCCATGGTATAGATGTTTCGGGGAGTAACCTTGAGTTGGCTACAGGCCATGGTATAGGTGCTTCGAGATAAGTTACCTTAAGTTGGCTACGAGCCATGGTATAGGTACTTATCGGATATTATGTTTGAATGTTCGACTCTTAAGCCGGATGGTACTACGAATGAATAGAGGAAATGCCTAAGGGAATAGTGGTATGAAATAGAAGAAGTATGTTTAATGTTGTTAATTGATGAGATAAAGTTTATAAGTGAAATGATATGAATTGAATCAAAAAGATGTGAATTTCATTTAAATGGATAACCATGTGGTAAGACATGGATGAAGGTTTGTAATGTTTCTTCATGGTTCAAATTGATAGAATAGTAGTTTTATTGTTACAATCATATGTCATATTACTTACTTATGGCTTACTAAGCTTTAAAAGCTTATTTGGTTTATTTATTTCTATTTTGTAGATCGTAGAAGCTACTGAAGGCTCGAAAATCATCGTGGATGATCATCGCACTATCCGAACTCATTTTGGTACTTTTAGTGTTTTTGAATAGCTAGTATGGCATGTATAAGCTTGGAAGAGTTATATGTATATTTTGACTTGTAAATAGGCTATGCCATGTGATTCGGCTAGCTAAATAGTGAAAATGGTGGTTTTAGTATATGATATAAGATGCAAATTTTAGTATGCTTATAATACATGAATGGCCTAACTTAATATGGTCATTATGATATGAGTAAATGATGAATTTGGTAAGTTTAGTTATAACTTGAAATGGTTCATGATGTGGTATTATAACAAGTGTTATGTAATAGTTTTGGTCTGATTAATGAATGATTTAGTTTAGTTAACGTGCATGAAAAGGTTGGTGACATTCTTGATTACATTGATGAATATTTTGGGCATGTTTTGGCTGTGGATTGTTGGTACAAATGTTTTGAATTTGGCTTGTAGGGATGACCCTAAAGTTGGGTGGCAAAGTTGGCTTTTCGAATGGCCTATTTTTGTCCACACGGGCAGAGACACAGGCGTGTGTCTCAGCCGTGTGCGACACATGGTCATAGTACACAGCCGTATGTCCCTTGGGGTACCCGTTAGATTAAGTCAGTATACCCTACAAGAATGACATGGCTTAGGCACACAGGCATGTCTAGTTGCCGTGGGTGCAAGTCAGTAGCCTCCCTAATTTTCACACGGTCGGGAGCACGGGCGTGTCTTATGGCCGTGTGAACAAGTTAGTATGTATGCCCTGTTTTGCCACGTCCTAGACACATGGGCGTGTCTGGTGGTTGTGTGAGGCACGCGGCCTAACCACACGAGCGTGTGACCTCAATAGCCTTGAAAATGTCCAAGTTTGGAAAAATTTTTCTAAGTGTTCGGTTTAGTCCCGATCTTCTTCTGGTGCATGTTTAAGGTCTTGAAGACATTTATAAGGGACTCTTTGATAATGTTTGAATATGTTAAGATGTTAATGAATGTTAAATGCTTGTAACACCCCGAACCCGGCCCAGACGTTATGGCCATGTCCGGTGTGCTACATCACCTAGACTATCCTATGCCGCCCTAATTACTAAGTCTGATGGTGAGTTTTGAAAAGCAACGCTTGATTTTTGGAAATTCCCGTTTTAATAATTATTCAACTTAATCTCTACTCCATTTGTTAAGCGATTCATTTTAACCTTATTGTCCTACTTAGCCATTTGTAATGTTAGATTAGTTAAGAAAACGTTTGTTTAATTTTTGAAAACGGTGTGTATTTGTGGTTGAAATAAAACAGTTGAAAATCCCAAATAAAAACAAGTATAGTGGCCTTATTACAACCCATAACAAAATAAAACCAATAGTAAAAAGTAATTAAATTAATAAACCAATTAAAAAGCGAGTTCAGTCTTCGTGGCCACTCTGAATCCCTCCCAGCCTCCAAGTCACGCTCTAGGGCTCTCCTGCAAGGATGGAAAAGAAAATGGTGAGTTTGGGGAAACTCAGTGTGTGCAGAACCCATCCAAAGCCCACATCGGCTCGAGCCCACTGGGCCTGAGCCCTAACCGGTCTCAGTCAGTTACTGGGCCAAAGCCCTATTCAGATTACAGATACTGGGCCAAAGCCCTATAACAGATACTGGGCCGAAGCCCTATTCATATAACAGTTTGGCCCATAGGCCCATAACAGTACAGTACAGTATAACAGTATGAATGCAACCCAATTTGGGAGACTACTCAACCCACCAACCGCTACACACCACCTGTACCGGCCAACACACTATGTGGGGAATAACTCGACCCACCCAGCCCACACACCACAGTTGCAGCATGGCTGCTCAGATAAACAATATACGAGGCAAAGCCCCTTTCAGAGCAGTACGAGGCATAGCCCCTTTCAGTAACGTGGTAGTGCCACTCACACTTCCTCCAATATAAACCCAACCCATGCATCAGCCATACATACATCATGATATGCAGTAACAGAAACAGTCATGTCAACAGTACAGTCGATTCTAGCCCTAGGGTATAATGGTAATTTTCCACCTAGGGGTAAATCAGTAATTTCTCACCCTAAGGGTATTTCAGTAATTCTGTTCTCTTATTACAGTTTTTATTATTATTATAGCCTCTACTATTACAGTGGTTGTTACAGAAACTCATTTAATTCAGTTTATCAGTTTTAGCCCTTAGGCCCTAAAACCCTTAATGGGTCCTACCATGTCAATTAGCCCGTTAAGCCCATTTAAGTCTTAATCTTTAATCCATTACTCATTTTAACAGTTTTACGACTATAGTCCATATTATTACCTTTAAACCTATTCTTATCCCAAATGGGCCCAAAAGCCCATTAGGCCTATATTCGGCCTACCGAGGCCTAACTTACCAAAGCCCAAAATTTCACGGCAAACTCTCCTACCAGTGCCGGTTCCAAATCCAACTTTTCCCTACCAACTTGAGAGCATTCGTACGTTCACAAGCCCTCGAAATGCCAAAACTTCGGCATTTCGGCTCTTTGGCTTTTGCCGATTTAAACAATGAAGGTGTTCAAAGCACACACCCGTTTTGCAGTTCCACTGACAAGGTTTCCTATGCGCCCGTTCCTACAATCCATTATCTAAGTGATTAATCAATAGATTTACGAAAAACTACAACCAAAATCCCTTACCACATTCGGCCACACCCTTAATGGCCATGAAAACTTACCTCTGTCAATTTAGATGCACTAGATCTAGATCTGATGATACCGATGCCTTCCACTCCTTGCTTGATCACCTTCCTTGCTAACTAACACCCAAAAAGAACCGAAATACTACTTAAAATTACTAATAGACTAAATCGACAACCTCCCTAACTTTAGGGACTTTCGGCTTTTCCAAAGTATGAAATATCTTAAAGATCTGAGTTGATAACCACTTACCACTGCTTTTACCTTGATTCTATCTCAGATCTGAGTAGATCTAACCCTTATACGCAGACAGAAACTGAATTTCTGAGATCTAGGAATTCGGCCAAAAGCTCCTATGGTTATGGCAATTTTGGCTTTTCAACTGGTGAAGAAGATGACGATTTAGACTATGGATCTGGGTGATGGTGTCGACAATGATGTGGCTCAAGGGGATGTAGTAATCGGCTACAATAGGTGAAGGGAACAGGGGTAATTCGGCTTAGAAGGATTTGGCACAAAGGTGAGTTCTTTTTAAGATTTCGGCTTTTTAAGGAAATTGATTATGGTGATTTTATGCAGGGTGTGATCAAAAGAGAAAATGAATGAGGGGATGAGGGGGTTTCGGCTAAGGAATAAATCAAAGAGGAAGAAGAAAAGTGAAGAAAAGTAATGGTAGAGGTGGAGAGAAAGAATTCGGCTATGAGCTTCCTAGGGAGGCAAATTTCGGCTTCTTTGACAGTAGAAGAGAAAAATAATTCCTAAGGTGGCTAACCCTAACTCTCATGACAGAAAATAGAAAAAGATATAACCCTAATATCACATTTGAGTAATCGGCCCAAGTCCCTAAAAGCCCTTGCCGAAATTCCTACTTAAATTAGTCACATGTTCGGCACATGCTTAAAAATTAAAAAGAGCAATAAGCTTACCTTGCAACTTGAACCCTTGTCCTTCAATAGCCATCTAGGTGCCACTTTTTTAGGAGCTTTAGTGGCGCCACCTTGCCACTCTACCAAGTCTCCCTTTGCGATATATTTTACACAGTTTTTCTTAAGGGCCCTCTTGACCCAATTCCCCATTTTTACTTAAAACGTACTTAAATATTTTTATCGATTTTTAACCGAAGTTTGGGCTTCCTAAAGGCCCACTAACACATCCAAACATCATTTTAGCAATCAAAACACAAAATTTCCCAACTTCACCAAAAATCTCATTAACCCTAAAAATCCCGAAAATCAGGGCGTTACAATGCTAGTATAGTTCTGATTTGTCTAGTAATGCTCCTAACCATAGTCCGGCGATGGATACAAGTTAGGGGTGTTATAATGTCCCAGACATGGTCTTACATGGGATCACATATTGATGCCAATGCCATGTCCCAGACATGGTCTTACATGGGATGACATGTACTGCCATGGTCTAACCATGGTCTTACCCGTCAATTCATTATGGAACGATTGTACTCATCCCTTGCGTTCTACTCAATTTCATCTTCCAATTCAAATTCCCATACTATCACAATATTTGTGTTTCCATAACGAAGTTATAAAACAAAGCATCATACTATCTCTAATTTAAAAATTAAATATGAACATACTGATTAAGCATTATTCAAACAAGTGTACCTACATACATGTATACCATGAGCTTCTATTGTACCTTTCCAGATTTCAACATGTTGTAAGTACATTTCAATCATCTCTATATCATTTTCAGCATTATCGATGGTAGCTCAGTTGGAAAGCATCTCTGCTTTAACGAAACAATTGCATCGGAGTCGGGAGATATCACACTATCATGGGGTTGTATATGGCATGTATAGCTAGACTCTCACATAGGCTAGGTTTGTTCGAGAACTGACTAAACCATAGCTCTGGTGCCACTAAATGTAACACCCCTTACCTATGTCCAACGCCGGGATAAGGTACGAGGTATTACTGGACTTAACCATACATAAGCACATAAAGTCGAGGCATGAATTTCCATTTAAATTCATAACTTTATGAATATATTCATAATGTCCTTTTTACAGGCCTATGAGGCCCAAATCATGCATTGAAGGTGGTTAGGAACTAAATCGAGAACTTTTGAAACTTTTTAGACACTAAGAAAATTTTCATATTTTGGAGAGTCACATGCTCGTGTGGGCAGGCTGTGTAGTCACACACGCCCGTGCAGATCAAGACATGCCCGTGTCCTTCACCCATGTAACTCTCTGTTTAAGACGTCATAATCTATTTAGGGCCACACGACCATGTCACACGTCCGTGTGCTAGGCCATGTCCTCCACACGGCTGAGACACATGGCCTTGTCTCTGCATGTGTGGTCAAGAAATTGGCTATTTTCCAAGCCATTCTTTACCCAAATATGCACATACTTGAACATAACTTCAATGACACATTTCCTTGACATAATTAAGCTCCTGAAACATCCACACACACACACTTAACAAATCATAGCATACAACTTACTCAACCATTCATATTTAGTGATTACCACAAATTCATTCATCTACACGCAAGAAATCATACTCGTCCATGAAATGCATCATCATAAGCTATAATATAACAAATATTGGCCACATTAAATGGCCTTATACAACAGTGACCTTCAACTAGGATAGGCCAATACTCTAGGCCAACTCATAATAATATGTAAACAAATGACCAAGTCCCTATACATGCCATAGACTTAAAAAGCTAGAATAAAAATCATTGGTACCAATCCATAGCTTGTTAGTGTGATAGAATCTCCGTCGACCTCCAACTCGAGCTAGCATCTATGACACTATAGGGAAAGGAAAGGAAGAGAGAGTAAACATATAGCTTAGTAAGTAGGTATGTAAATATTGAACAAATTATTAACATGCTTTTAGTACTCCTCATCATATTTGCACAAAGTTCTACTATTCCGTTTGTGCTTATATCAAGTTGTCTACGCGAGTCATAGTCACTAAATTATTTATATCTTGAGCTATGAAATTCCAAATTAAGTTCTACAAATTATCCCTAAAACTATACTCACATATATTCTTACGATAAAATTTCCAGAATTTTTAGTTTAGCCAATAAGTACAGTTTATTCTTTAAATTCATCCCTATTCTACTATTCAAATGATATTCCTATTGGTTTCTCTTAAAAATAGACTCATTTAGAGTTTTAAACATATAAATTCTAACCCATAATCATTTTTATACAACTTTTAATGATTTTCCAAATTTAGAACAGGGGATCCCAAAATCCTTCTGACATTGTCTCACAAAAATTCAAATATCTCCTAATATGAAATTCTTTTGCTTGTATTGTTTCTTCTATGTGAAACTAGACTCAGTAAGATTTAATTCCTTGTCTTATTTAACCCCTAATTCAATTTTCACAATTTTTGATGATTTTTCCAAGCCATACAACTACTGCTGTCTGAAACTGTTTTATTGTTAAATTTGCTTTTTCATGATTTCTTTGTTTTAACTTCCATTTAAACATACACATCACCAAAACATATCCATATCTAGCCAATAAAAAATATTTACACACCGTTCATTGGCCAATTTAACATATACTTTAACAACAAAGACTTGAACATATCATTTCCTAATTTAATTTGGCCTAAAAGTCTCACACATGATCATCTGTCAAGTTTACCACATATTTATACATCATAAGTAGAGACCTATAATCACAAGGTTATCACAAGATCACTCTCATATGTATAACTTACTCGTTTATATTCTTACCAAAATTCGATCACATACCTAGCACATTGCTCATGGGTGTACATATTTATGTACTTGCATCAACTTGTAATACAACCAGTTGCACTGGCTTTTACACTATGTCATATCATCGAACTACCTGTTGAACCACTTAGAATACTAATGGATACTCGGAGATCTCATGCACATATTAAGATGCCAATGTCATATCTCAGATATGGTCTTACATGGGATCATAAATTGATGTCGATAGCCCAGCTATGGTCTTGCACAATGTCTCATATCGATGCCGATGCCATATCCCAGATATGATCTTATACGGGATCTCATATCGATGCCGATGCTATATCCCAAATATGGTCTTACACAAGATCACTTGTCGATACTTCATCAATTACAATCATTATTTAGCCACATTACACAAAATATATCAAAATATGAAAATGTAAGTAAAAATGATGCTTTATTTACATACAAACTTACCTCGACACAAGAATGGCAAAACGGGCCTAATCGTCACATACTTTGTTTTTCCCTTGTTCTAGGTCTGAACCTCGATTTTATTGAGCTATAACAACAAATTTCACCAATTTATTCAACATGCTACTCAAATTAACCCAAATTCACATTTTGAAAAAATTACATTTTTGCCCTGAAACTTTATCATATTTACACTTTTCCTCTTAGGCTTGTAAAACGATTTTGTTCGATTTCTTTGCATTTTAGGCCTAGCTGAACCATTTTCATAACTACAACAACTCACAATTTGTATTTATTCACACATTTAAGCACAATTTACAACTTTTTATGAACTAGTCCTTTTATGCAATTTCGTCAAATATCACTTAGTGAAAGTCATTTATTACACACCGAACATTAATATTCTACCATTTGACATCATAACACAAATATTTCACATATGGGTAAATTTTTAAATCTCAACCCTAGCTCAAATAAATGGTAGAAATAGAGAGTTTTGTTACGAGGGTTTCAAAAATGTAACGAGCATTGAAAACGGGGCAAAGATGGACTTACTATGAAGCTTGGAAGCTTGGAAACCCTAGCCATAGCTTCTCCCTTGCTATATTTGGCCAAATGAAGAAGATGAACACCAATTTGGCTTGATTTCCCCTTTTTAATTCTTATATTTACCAAAGGACCAAAATGCCCTTCATTAAAACCTTTAGTATTTTATCCTTCCATGTCCATTTTTGTCCAAACTAAAGTATAATGGTCTAATTACTATATAAGGACCTCTAATTTAAAACCCATTCCAATCAAGTAACTTTATGAACTAGAACACACATTTTTCATCTATTTCAATTTAGTCCTAATTATCAAATTGGACACCCAATCGATAAAATTTCTTAACGAAAATTTCACACAAGCATCTAATCACACAGTAAATATTAAAACTTAATCGCAAGAATTTTTTCTACTTTGGATTCGTGGTTTTTGAAACCATTGTTCCGTTCAGGCCTTAAATTGGGTTGTTACAATGTGGTTGTTAGTTGCAAGCAGAAATGGATTATTTTGAAACGTCCAGGTGGAGATTTGTTCAACATTGAAATAGATAGATCTGATTATGTTACTAGTATGGTATTATCCTTTATTGCCCAAAAGTTTATTCAAATAAGTGCTGAAGTTTATCTGGCATACATTTTAGATACTCGAGCATCTAAATCGAAAATAGATTAGGTTCCAATAGTGTAACACCCTAGACCCCTGCCCATCGCCGAAATAGGGTTTCGAGGTATTACATAACTAAACATAGCTTACTAAGTTTCATAGATGCATACTAGACATAGATTCGGTTGAGCCTCAAATTACGATTAATGATCTACTTAAATTTCCATATCTGAACAATCCACTTTTCAAAAGTTTCAACTATTGCAACCATATTACGTATTTTTACTATAGGAGTACTATCAAAGTTGCAAAGCGACTACTTACCAATAGGTGTAATCGAATTTCTAGGTATTAAGCATACTATCATCACATCATATAACACATGCATCAAAGTAACAAGCCACATAAAATTTCGAACAAAACATATACTTATACTTAGAGATAAAGTAAGCCATTTTCGCATGGCTAGAATATTTACAATTCAAAATGTAATTCGATTCAAAGGAAGGAGATTAGCCTATACATGCCATTGTTCCAAAATAACTATCAAATGTACCAAAATAATGATGATAGTGTAGGTGATTGAAGCTTCAGTCCCCGAGTCTGTAGCTTCAAAATGAGATCTATAAAACAGAGGAAACAAAGTAAACGGAGTAAGCATTTCAATGCTTAGTAAGTTTTAAGCAATGTCAACAGATAAAAATTAAATTATAAAATTGGTTATTCACATTATTGTTTCACTCTTCTTTTGGGTATATCACCCCTTAGCCGAATATACACATTCTCATCATATACAATAGGCAAATAAACTTTCACTTGAAAGTGAGCTCATGAAAACATAGATAGATTGCATAATTTCACATAACCTTTCACATTGACCCGATGCCATATAATCATAGAAACAGTCTTATTGTTTACTCACGTATGCATCACATAACAACCTTATGATTTAGTCCAAATCAAGCTTACATATAAGCTCAGAGTACATACCTATTTAACTTATCGTATTGAACGTATTTACTAGCAATTCTTACTATGAAGTCTTTTAGTCTTAGACTTTACTCGGATCATCTGCGAGACCTTTAGCTCGGATGAAATCTCTACACAAAGCCAGCAGATTTTAATCCAGAGATAATCTCTGCACATAGCCATCGGGTCTTTACCCGGACATAATCTCCGCATATAGCTATCGAGTCTTTACCCGGACATAATCTCCGCACATAGCCATCGGGTCTTTAAGCCCGGATTCACATCACAAGGTTTCATGCATATTTATTCACATGTTACCACATTTCACGTAGCAAAATCACATTCGTAATTCAATCAACTCATTCGCATATAAACATATAACATGCTCCTTGACTTTATGTCGTAAATATCATTCAAATCTAATACATGTATACTCCTTTTACTAAACTTTCGGCTCAATAAGCAAACATACATAAGCATATATCCCCAATCCCTTTCTCAGTTTATGTCTCTAATAGCCATTCGGCTACATATCATGTATAAGGTTTCTTTCTCAATAACCATATTATGGTAAGGACAATAGGACATCATTTATCTATCATACATGTATATCATGTCATTTTAAATATATAATCAATCACTTATAAAACTTACTAAAATCAAAACATTTTTTTTCCGTACCAAAAATGATCATTACTCAAAGCCATACTTGCATCAGACAAACTTACCAAAGAGCGCATATTCATAACCATAGGTCAGCCATATCTCATGGTATAACTTATAAACATTCCAAAACATAACCCAAAGACATCTAGCCTATACATGCCATAGTTTAACATATTCAATTAGAAAATATACCAAATAAAGATTGATAGTGTGGTGATGATTCTTGATGATCCCCGAGCTTTCTGTAGCTTCGATAACTATAAAATAGAGTAAATAAACACAAAGTAAGCTACAAAGAGCTTAGTAAGCCATATACATAAGTAAATTCATAACATAGGACAAATTTAAACCATTTTAAACATATGCTCTATGACATGACATAAACACAAGTTATATTTCTCATTGATCTCAACTAATCAAATTCATTTAATCAAATTCACATATCATATTCATATAGATCTCATATCAAATTATCATAATACGGGTGAGAGACTGATAGTGAACAAGTACCGCGAGGGAAAGATGAAAAGGACTTCAAAAAGAGAGTCAAAGAGCGCTTGAAATTATCAGAAGGGAAGCGTATGGGGGCCGACGATGTGCCTCGATCGGATGTGAAATAGCGAGAGTCGGTCTACTGATTGGCTCGGGGCTTGGACCGACGCAGGTCGTGGCAGCAACCCAAGCCTAGGCCTTAGATATGCCCGTGGAGACGTCATCGCCTCGATCGTGGGATATAGCACGTATCGTCTCGGCGTGTTTCGGCACCTACGTGCTCTGGGCGTCGGCCTGTAGGCTCCCCATTTGGGCCGTCTTGAAACACAGACCAAGGAGTCTGGCATGCGTGCGAGTCAGCGGGCTAGAAAACCCATAAGGCGCAAGGAAGCTGATTGGCGGGATCCCTCGTGGGTGCACCGTCGATCGACCTTGATCTTCTGAAAAGGGTTCAAGTGAGAGCATGCCTGTCGGGACCCAAAAGATGGTGAACTATGCCTGAGCGGGGCGAAGCCAGAGGAAACTCTGGTGGAGGCCTGCAGCGATACTGACGTACAAATCGTTCGTCTGACTTGGGTATAGGGGCAGCAGACTAATCGAACCATCTAGTAGCTGGTTCCTTTTAAAGTTTCCCTCAGGATAGCTGGAGCTCTTAGCAAGTTCTATCGGGTAAAGCCAATGATTAGAGGCATCGGGGGTGTAATGCCCTCGACCTATTCTCAAACTTTAAATAGGTAGGACAGTGCGGCTGCTTCGTTGAGCTGCGCCACAGAATCGAGAGCTTCAAGTGGGCCATTTTTGGTAAGTAGAACTGGCGATGCGGGATGAACCGGAAGTTGGGTTATGATGTCTAACTCGCGTTAACCTAAAACCCACAAAGGGTGTTGGTCGATTAAGACAGCAGGACGGTGGTCATGGAAGACGAAATCTGCTAAGGAGTGTGTAACAACTCACCTGCTAAATCAACTAGCCCCGAAAATAGATGGCGCTTAAATACACGACCTATACCCGGCCATCGGGGTAAGGGCCAGGCCCCGATGAGTAGGAGGGCACGGTGGTCACCACAAAACCAGGGGCATGAGCTCGGGCGGAGTGACTGTCGATGCAGATCATGGTGGTAGTAGCAAATATTCAAATGAGAACTTTGAAGGCTGAAGAAGGGAAAGGTTCCATGTGAACGACACTTGCACATAGGTCAGTTGATCCTAAGAGACGGGGGAAGCCCGTCCGATAACACATCCAGCACGAGCTTCGAAAGCGAATCAGGTTAGAATTCCTGAACCGAGATGCGGCGACTGACGACAACTTTAAGGAGTCTGGAGATGTCGGTGGGGGCCTCGAGAAGAGTTATCTTTTCTGTTTAACAGCCTACCAACCCTGGAAATGGCTCAGCCGGAGGTAGGGTCTAGTGGCCAAAAGAGCACCGCACGTCGTGTGATGTCTGATGTGCCCCCGGCGGCCCTTGAAAATAAAGAAGACCAAGTGCCGTTCATGCTCAGTCGTACTCATAACCGCATTAGGTGTAGGTAAAGGAAGTCGACAAAATGGATCTGTAACCTCAGGAAAAGGATTGGCTCTGAGGGCTAGGCACGTGGGTCCCAGTCCTGGACCTATCAGCTGCCGGTGTACTACTCGACCTGCTTCCGTGGTGAGAGCGGATCGCTGCATGCCGGTAGGGGGACAGACTGGGAACGGCTCCCTTGGGGGCCTTCTCCAGGAGACAAACAGTTGACTCAGAACTATTACGGATAAGGGGAATCTGACTATTTAATTAAAACAAAGCATTACGATGGTCCCTGCGGATGCTCACGCAATGTGATTTCTGCCCAATGCTCTGAATGTCAAAGTGAAGAAATTCAACCAAGAGCGGGTAAACGACGGGAGTAACTATGACTCTCTTAAGGTAGCCAAATACCTCGTTACCTAATTAATGACACGCATGAATGGATTAATGAGATTCCCACTATCCCTATCTACTATCCAACGAAACCACAACCAAAGGAACAGGCTTGGCAGAATTAGCGGGGAAAGAAGACCTTGTTGAGCTTGACACTAGTCTGACTTTGTGAAATGACTTGAGAGGTGTAGGATAAGTGGGAGCTTTCGGGTGAAATTGAAATACCACTACTTTTAACGTTATTTTACTTATTCTGTGAATCAGAGGCAGGGCACGACCCTTTTTTTTGGACCCAAGGTCAGCTTCGGCCGGCTGATCTGAGCGAAAGACATTGTCAAGTGGGGAGTTTGGCTGGGGTGGCACATCTATTAAAAGATAAGACAGGTGCCCTAAGATGAGCTCAACGAGAATAAAAATCTCGTGTGGAACAAAAGCGTAAAATCTCGTTTGATTCTGATTTCCAGTACGAATACGAACTGTGAAAGTGTGGCCTATCGATCCTTTAAACCTTCAAAATTTGATGCTAGAGGTGTCAAAAAAGTTACCATAGGGATAACTGGCTTGTGGCAGCAAAGTATTCATAGCGACGTTGCTTTTTTATCCTTCGATGTCGACTCTTCCTATCATTGTGAAGCAGAATTCACCAAGTGTTGTATTGTTCACCCACCAATAGGGGAACATGAGCTGGGTTTAGACCGTCGTGAGGTAGGTTAGTTTTACCCTACTGATGGCCGCGTCGTAATAATAATTCAACCTAGTACGAGAGGAACTGTTGATTTGCACAATTGGTAATTGTGCTTAGTTGAAAAGCCAGTGGCGCGAAGCTATCGTGCACTGGATTATGACTGAATGCCTCTAAGTCAGAATCCGGGCTAGAAGCAACGCACGTGTTCGTCGCCTGATTGTCGACTTGCAGTAAGGCCTTTGGCGCCCAAGGGCACGTGTCATAGGTACAGCGACCGTGGTGGACAAGTCATGGGTGCCTCCTTGGAGCGTAATTCCCACCGAGCAGCGGGTAGAATCCTTTGCACACGACTTAAATAAGCAAAGGGGTATTGTAAGTGGTAGAGTGGCCTTGTTGCCACGATCCGTTAAGATTTAGGCCTTTGTTGCTTTGATTTGCCCCTCCCCTAATCCAATCCCCCTTCGTTCTTTTGCACGTCTTAGCCCTGGGGTCCCCAGGTGAGGGACTTGGTGTGCGGAGTTAAACACTTAGGTCATACCACCCCCTTGAGGAACATTGCACAACGGGGGCCGCGGTGGTGCGGGTGCGAGCTCCCAACTCTTGGTGGCTCCAGGCACTTGTTCAATCTAGTACTAAGTGTAAAATTTTCAGTTAAAAATACTAAGTGTAAGTGGCCTAAAAAAGATGTCCCCATTTCAGATATGTGCTGGAGCCTCGGCCACCGAGGCACCAAGTGTAAAATTTTCAGTTAAAAATACTAAGTGTAAGTGGCCTAAAAAAAGTGTAAGTGCAAGAGCCTCAGCCACCATCGGTACCTTGGTGCCTTGGATGTGCGGGAGCGCTGAGTCTCGATCCCAAAGGTAGAATTTGGATACTGTTACATGTTCGGTACCCAATAATGAATGAATCGACCCGGTCCCTCCCTAATCTCCAATGGTAGAATTTAGATTCCATTACATGTTCAGCACCCAACAATGAATGAATCGTCTCGGTCCCTCCCCTTTTGCAACAAGAACCCCCGACACCTTAGGCCTTCAGTCGTGCAATAGCCTCGTAAATCATCGGCCCTATATGCCATCCTATGGTGCGGGGCCATCAGGCAGCACCGGCACCTTACTGCGCTGGATGTGCAGGAGCCTCGAGCAACATCAGTATGTTGGTCCGTCGAATGTGTGGGAGCCTCGAGCAGCATCGACACCTTAGTGCATCGGATGTGCGGGAGCCTCGAGCAGCATCAGCACCTTGGTGCGTCGGATATGCAGGGGCCTCAAGCCGCATCAGCACCTTGGTGCGTCGGATGTGCTGGAGCCTCGAGCCATTTGGCACCTTGGTGCATTAGATATGCGAGAGCTTCGAGCCATTTAGTACCTTAATGCGTCGGATGTTCGGGAGCCTCGAGCAGCATTGGCACCTTGGTGCATCAGATGTGCGGGAGCCTCGAGCAATATCGACACCTTGGTGCATCGGATGTGCCAGAGCCTCAAGCCATTCGGGCACCTTGATGCGTCAGATGTGCTTGGGCCTCGAGCTGCTTCAGCACCTTGGTGCGTTGGATGTGCGGAGGCCTCGAGCTGCATCGGCACCTTGTGCGTCAGATGTGCGGAGGCCTCAAGTCGCATCGGCACTTGGTGCATCAGATGTGCAGGAGCCTCGAGCAGCATCGGCACCTTGGTGTGTCAGATGTGCGGGAGACTCGAGCCATTTGGTACCTTGGTGCGTAGGATGTGCTAGAGCCTCGACCAACATCGGCATGTTGGTGCATTGGATGTGCGGGAGCCTTGAGCAGTATCGGCACCTTGTTACGTCAGATGGGCGGGAGCCTCGAGCAGTATCGACACGTTGGTGCATCGGATGTGCGGGAGCCTCTATCCATTCGGCACCTTGGTACGTCGGATGTACGAGAGCTTCGACCAACATCGGCACGTTGGTGCATCAGATGTGGGGGATCCTCGAGTAGCATCGGCACCTTGATACGTCGGATGTGCGGGGGACTCGAGTCGCATCAGTACCTTGGTACGTCTGATTGTAGGAGCCTTGAGCCATTTGGCACCTTAGTACGTAGGATGTATAGGAGCCTCGACCAACATCGACATGTTAGTGCGTCGGATGTGCGGGAGCCTCAAACAGCATCGGTACCTTGTTACGTCAGATGGGTAGGAGCTTCGAGTAGCATCGACACGTTGGTGCGTCAGATGTGTGGGAGCATCGATTCGGTACCTCGGTGTGTCAGATGTACAGGAGCCTCAACCAACACCGGCACATTGGTGCATCGGATGTGCGAGAGCCTCGAGCAGCATCGACACCTTGATACGTCGGATGTGCAGGAGCCTCAAGCCATTCAGCACCTTGGTTCATAGGATGTGTGGGAGCCTTGACCAGCATCGGTACGTTGATGTGTCGGATGTGTGGGAGCCTCAAACCATTTGGCATCTTGGTACGTCGATGTGCGGGTGCCTCAGGTCGTACCGACACCTTGGTGCTTCAGATGTGCGAGAGCCTGGAGCAGCATCGGCACATTGGTGCTGGGATGTGCGGGTGCCTTGGGTAGCACCAGTACATTGGTGCGTCGGATATGTGGGCTAAGGAAAAGTGTCCCCATTTCAGACACATGAATGTCACCTAGTAGCGTTCGGTTTTATTGACTGAGAATTTTCCATTCATTAATACTAAAGTGGTAAGACAAACTCAGTCCGATCATGATGCGATTCTCCTAGATTTATGGGGTCGTAAACCTAAAGACTGCCCAAATGACCAAAGATTGTGCTTTAAATTCGATACATGCTGGGCGGATGACAGGGAAGCAAAAAATATTTTTGGCAGTGCGTGGAACAGAGTTGAAAAGAATATGGGGACAAGCATGAAAGGTTTAGGTCCGTGCTTGGCCCTTGGCAACATAAGAAATATGGAAAGTTGAAGAGTGAGATGTGAAGACTGAAGAAAAATATCGATCGGATTATTGACTCTACCAGTAGAGGGGACAGTGTGAAAAATTTAAAGGAAACCCGTAAAAGGCTTGATTTTCTTTATGGTAGGGAAGAAAGCTACTGGGCTCAAAGGTCTCGGTCAAAATGGCTTAGGGAGAGGGATCGAAATACTAGGTATTTCCATGCTAAAGCTACTGGACATTTTAAAAAGAATAATATTGAGAAGCTTAAAGACATGAATGGAAATTGGGTGACGGATTGCAAGGACATAAGTCAGGTGGCCAAAACCTATTTTGAGAGATTGTTTCGGTCAAATGGTCAAAGGGTTGATATACAAGAGATGGGGTATATTAAGGATTGTATGACCAGGGAGACAAATGAGTGGCTCACTATGGAATATACAGAGCATGAGGTCCTTGAGGCCATTAAGCAGATGGATCCAAATAAAGCTCCTGGCTTTGATGGTCTATCCAAAAATTTTTTTAAACATCATTGGGAGATTGTGGGAAGCGACACTATTAATTTCTGCCTAGACGTCCTTAATGGAAAAAAAATATTTCCAACTTTAATGAAACTATGATTATTTTAAATCCTAAAATTAGAAATCCTTGTGAGTTGACTAACTTCTCCCCTATCAGCTTATGCAGGTTTGTTTATAAGATTATCGCAAAGGTGCATGCCAATCGTCTAAAAGTTGTTCTTCCTAGTTGCATTAGCCAAAATCAAAGTGCTTTTGTGCCGCGGAGAATGATACATAATAATGTTTTGATTGCGCATGAACTCTTACACTATCTTCAAAGCTCTAAAAATGGACCTAACAAAGGGTTTGTTATCAAGCTCGATATGAGCAAAGCTCGATATGAGCAAAAATGGGGTTTGACGTGAAGTGGATCGACAATATTATGAATTACGTTTGGTCAGTTAAATATATGGTGAAATGCAATAATTTGTTATCCGATGTTATTATTCCAGAGAGGGGTCTCCGTCAAGGGGATTGTAACGCCCTAATTTTTAGGTTTCTCTTAGATTGTTCCCTATATGACAAAATGTTTAAACTCTAGTATGTGGGTGTGTAATGCATGTTTAGGGAGTGATAATGGGCCTATGGAAGGCCCAAGTGTTGGTTAAAAACTCGGGAAAATTTTAGATTTTTCACTTAGAAGATAGGGGGCTTTTGCAAGTAAGTGTCTTAAGGAATTGCGCGCAAAATAAAGCACAAAACAAGTCTTGGTAGAGTGGCAAAGGAGGCGCCACTAAGCTCCTTAAAAAGTGGCGCCTAAGTGAGCTTGGAGGTCCAAGGTTCTAGTCCCAGAGTAGGTAAGGTGGCGTTTTATTTTTGTGCAGGAAGCAGGTAAGAGTTTAAGGCAGAGTTGAACTCTGTTGTGGAGTGTTTGAATCGGTCATGAGAGGATTTGGTGGAGTGATAAGGGGAGCTTGTTGAGGAGAATTTTAAGGTGAGTTTGAATTTTGAAAAGAGGTGGCTGGCCAAGGGGTTCTTGATAGTGTATTTTCGGCAAATAGGTGTTAGTTGTGCCGAATTTACTTTTGGTCCTTTTGAGTTTTGTGCTCATTTCTTTCTAGGTGAAGTAAACCCCCTTTCTTTTGCTCATTTCGCATAACATAATACTTGGGTTTTTGCCATTTCGTCTTTCTTTTCTAAACTTGTAGCCGAACCCTACTACTCTTCTTTTGCCGAATCCCCATCTGTCAGAGAACTACTTTCTTTCCCTTCTCTTCTACTCATTTCTCTTATTTTTTCTCCTCACACATAAACTGACTTCATCCCACCAATCTCCTGCTAGCTGAATCTATTTTCTCCCGGTCAATTTAACTTTTCCTCTTCATCTCACTTCATTGCCGATTGCTCTCTGGTCTCATACTTCTCTTCTTTTCCTCCCTCTTTGTTATCGACATCTTCCATAACACCATAGCCGAACCTCTATCCCTTCATCCTTTCTATTTGCCGAATCACTCTTCTCTCCCTCTCTTCTTCTTTCACTTCATAAACTGAATATCTTGTGGATCGTGGTTAGATCGGTAAGTACCTTGAGTCACTATTTTGTTAGTTTTTAGGATTTAAGTCAAGAAGCCAAACCCATTAGGGGTATTGTTATTTTGAAATTTAAAAGGCTCTTTGGCCTCTTTCTTTTGTTGGAAGGTGCGATAGTGTAGTCAAGGAGAGGATCGTGCATCAAAGGATCTTGAAGGCTAGCAATTGGACATCTAATCTATAATCGACAGAAAGGTAAAGGCTTTTAGGGACTTAGGCCATGTTGGCCGATTTTAATAAAGGACTATGGCTTAATGATTGTCGATTATTAAACTAACACTAAGGTGATTAACGATAGGTTTCGTACATGGATTTCGTCAACGGTTTTGACAGCTAACAGGTGTGTAACTAACCCCAACTTTTAGACTAAAGTGGTAAAAGCCGAAATGGCCACAAAGTGACCGACAACTGGTGGAAAGTGACCGAAAACGCACTCGTGTAATATTTAAGAGTAATCGTTTACTCCGTTGGGGTTAACCATGAATTCGGTGGTGGAGGAATTGTAGAAGGTGCAATTTTGAACGTTTTGGTAAGTTGGGCTCCGATGGGTCAAGGTGGGCCCAATAGGCTTCCGAGCCCAAATCGGTAAAATGACTATTAAAGGCTTTCTGGTAATATGGTTAATAATAATATGGTTAAATTGGTTATCTGAACCTAAAAATTGGACTTAACGGGCTTAAGACATTAGTGGACACAGTAGGGCCCATTAGGGGATTTTGGGCTAAAAAGGGTAAAATTGGAAACTAAGGTTAAAAGGACTTCGGTAGACACTAATGGATTAGTAATTACTTGGACTTGCAAAAAAACCCTAAAAATCGATAAAAAGACTAAAATACCCCTAAGTATAGAAAATTACCATTTTACCCCTAAATGCAAAATGACCTTTATACCCCTAGGGTAAATTCTGTATGAAACGTATGATTTCCTGTTTCTGTATGTCATATCTCATAATACATGTGTATTTTTGATGCATGAGATTCTGTATGTTATATGCCATGTCATGATATCTGTTGCATGGGGTTTTGGGTTTATGATGGAGGAAGCGTTCTGGCAGCCTCGTTGCAATCTGGTGGCCTCGCCACATATATATCTGTTCTGGCAGCCTCGCTGCAATCTGGTGGCATCGCCACGTATATATCTGTTCTGGTGGCCTCACCACAATATCTGTATCTGGTGACCTCGTCACAATATCTGGCAGCCTCGCTGCAAATTTTATCTGGCAGCCTCGCTGCAAATTTCTGTGGCGTGTAGCGGTTGGGTGGGTCGAGTAGTCTCCCCACATGGTGTAAGGCTGGTACGGGGGTGTTATGGATGGATCTGGGTTGGGTTTTTTGTTGCATATTATATCTGATCTGTATCTGTTATGGGCCTATGGGCTTAACCTGATTTCTGTAATGGGCCAAGGCCCAACTAATCTGATTCTGAGGCTTGATCTGTTTTGGCCTATGGTTGAGATTATGTTACACACTGAGTTGTCAAACTCACCCCCTTTAATTTCATCTCTGCAGGTAACCCTCAGCCATAGTGGGCTTGGAGCTGGGAGAGATTCAGAGTGGCCACAACCTCTGCAAATTCGATTTTCGTTTCATTTTAAGTATTGAATTATTTTATTTTCGGGTTTTTCTGTAATAAGGCCGCTATTTAAATTTTCTTTATCGGATTTGTTTTCTTTTATGATTTAATTCACATTTTATCGAACTGCTAGATATAGGCTACGCGGGTTCTTCAAAATCTTAAGAACGTTTTCAAAACTCAACAAGTTCAGAGTATAGATAACCTAAAGGCTTAACAAAATGACTCTTCGCAGACTTGCAGTTTTAATGAAAATTTCACTCAAGCCACAACTAACAAAAAGGTCATAAACTTAGGTGTAGGTCCATGTGACACACCAGATCTAGCCATGACGTCCAGGCCGGGTTTATGGTGTTACATTTAGTGGTATCAGAGCTAAGTTGTAACAACTCGGCTGTGGATCGGGTCTAAAAATGGAAGTTTTCAAACAATCAAAACAAAGATTTTTGAAAGATCATGTTTTTAACAAGTGTTTTCAAAATTAATTGGAACTTGTTTTGATAAACTTCTTTCGTGCATAAATGATTTATTTTCGAACAATAAAATAAGTTTCCTTTGTAACCTTTCGAAATAGTGGCACACCGAATCTCCGGCCCAAGCCTGTAAGTTTTCTGAACTGTTCTAATTTATTCTGAAATTCTGATATATGCCGGACTAAGACTCTATTATGATACTTTAGCTAGAGTATTACTGGAACTATAGAGACTCTGATAGGTGGACTGAGACTGTAGCTAGGCTACCGCGAAAGAAGATAAACTCTGAAATTCTACTTATTCATAAGGCATTTGTAATAAACACTGGAATATTAATCTGACTCATAAAATTCTAAAACAGAAAATACGAAATGAGTACGCGAGCAGCTTGTGGTAGGGGCCGTAGACGTGGCCGAGGTAGTGCACGAGCTGAATCTTCATCTTCGGGTTATGTGCCAGCAACTGATGTACCGGTACCACCAGCAACAGAGGTAGAGTCTCATGATCGAGGTGTTGGGGACGACACCCTATCGCAAGCAATGCTATGAGTTCTGGAAAGGGTTGCTGGGGCAAGTACCGGTAATGGATTCCGGGGATCTATCTCTGAACGACTCCGGGCTAATGGAGCAGAATTCTTTAGGGGCGTATCTGGAGTGGCCCCAAATGTGGTCAAGTATTGGTTGGAGGCCACAGAGCGGATTATGGACGATCTGGATTGCTCTATGGAGCAAAAGCTGAAGGGAGCCGTATCGTTGCTTAAAGATGAAGCTTATTAATGGTGGCTCATGGTGAGAGATGGAACTTCAGCTGGTGAGGTAACATGGGAGCTGTTTAAGACAGCCTTTAAAGGAAAATATGTTGGGGCTAGCTATGTGGACGCCCACAGGAAAGAATTCTTGAATTTGGTTCAGGGAAGTAGGACAGTATCTGAGTACGAGGCTGAATTTCTGAGGCTGAGCCGGTATGCTTCTGGGATAGTTGCTACTGAATATGAGCGTTGCGTGCGCTTCGAGGATGGTCTGAGGGATGAATTGAGGGTGCTGATTGCTCCGCAGAGGGAGCGTAACTTTGTTGCTTTGGTTGAAAAAGCTAAGATAGCGGAAGAGGTAAAACGGACAGAAAGACTGAACCGCGAGAAGGATCGAAACTGCTTCCGGAGGGATTCTGGACCATCAGGTGGGGCTAATAGGAATGTTAAGAGAGCAAGAGTGGCAGAACCAGTGCGAGCAGTGCCAATGAATGCTGTCAGACCGCAGGGTTGTAGGAATTATGGTAAGATACATATGGGCGAGTGTCGAAAATGTTCTGGAGGCTGTTTTCGATGTGGGTCGATGGAGCATAGGATTAAGGATTGTCCCCAGGAACCAGACCAAGACCAAGTTATGGATCAGAGGGTTGCTCAACCAGTGAGGGGTGGACCACCAGGTCCGAGAGGGCGTGGGCAAGGTAGAGGTGGAAATGGTAATGGTCGAGGATGAGGAGCACCTGGCAGAGGTGCTGGTTTTGCTGAGGCTCGTCAACCAGCGTTGGTGTATGCAGCTCGTCATCGAGAGGAGGGTGATGCTCCTGACGTCATAACCGGTACGTTTTTGATTTCTAGTATGCCATAAACTGCGTTGATAGATGTTGGACCTACCCATTCTTATGTTGCATGTGCTATATCTGGGTCGCTGGGTGTGCGCTCTGAGGAAACAGTGAGTGGGGTATCTGTACTAAGTCCTTTGGGTCACTCAGTTAGGGTAGACAAACTGTATAAAGATGTGCCTTTAGAGACTCAAGGAAAGATCTTTTCTGAAGACTTGATGGAGCTACCTTTTGGAGAATTTGATCTTATCTTAGGAATGGATTGGCTTGTAAAGCAGAGGGCTACCTTGGATTGTGCTGTAAAGCGAATGAGGTTAAAGACTGCAGAGGATGAGGAAGTTGTGGTGATAGGTGAATGTAGAGACTATCTGTCCAATGTGGTGTCAGCATTAAGAGCTGAGAAGTGGATTCGTAAAGGATGTGAGGCTTTTATGGCATTCATTAGTCAAGCAGGAATTGAGAAGCTAACTATGGACAGAGTTAGAACCGTTAAGGATTTTCAAGATGTTTTTCCAGAAGAGCTTCCAGGGCTACCTCTGAATCAAGAGGTTGAGTTTAGGATCAATTTGTTGCCTGGTACGGCACCGGTGTCCATTGCACCTTATAGGATGGCACCAAAGGAGTTGGTGGAGTTGAAAGCACAGATTCAAGAACTATTGGATAGAGGCTTTATTAGGCCAAGTGTGTCTCCATGGGGAGCACCAGTGCTGTTCGGAAAGAAGAAAGATGGGTCAATGCGAATGTGCATCGATTATTGGCAGTTGAACAAACTGACGATTAAGAATAAGTACCCGTTGCCAAGAATCGATGATCTGTTTGACAAACTTAGAGGAGCTTTAGTATTCTCCAAGATTGACCTTCGGTCTGGGTACCATCAGTTAAGGGTGAAACAGGTGGATATTCACAAGACAGCATTCAGAACTCGTTATGGTCACTATGAGTTCTTGGTTATGCCATTTGGGCTGACCAATGCACCTGCAGCATTTATGGATTTGATGAATCGAGTGTTCCAGCCATACCTGGATCGATTCGTGGTCATCTTTATCGATGATATTCTGGTTTATTTTGAATCCGAGGAGAAACATGATGAGCATCTCCGTATTGTGCTGCAAGTGTTAAGGGAAAAGGAGCTTTATGCGAAATTTAGTAAGTGTGAGTTTTGGTTGAGAGAAGTAACTTTCTTGGGGCATGTTGTTTCTACTGAGGGGATAAAGGTAGACCCTCGAAAGATTGAAGCAATTCTGGAATGGAAACCACTGAGGTCAGTGGCAGAAATTCGAAGTTTTCTAGGTTTAGTTGGGTACTATAGAAGGTTCGTGGAAGGATTTTCTATGATGGCAGCACCGTTGACAAAGCTCATAAGGAAAGAGGTACCATTTATTTGGACCGAGCAGCAGCAAGAAGCTTTTGAGAAACTAAAGAAGGTTCTGACCGAGGCGCCTGTACTGATTCAACCGGAGTCTGGAAAAGATTTTACCGTGTTCAGTGACGCGTCACATGTTGGGTTGGGCTGTGTGTTGATGCAAGAGGGTAAAGTGGTTGCTTATGCATCGCGACAGCTTAAACCTCATGAGGTGAACTACCCTACCCATGATCTGGAGTTGGCAGCAGTAATCTTTGCACTTAAGATTTGGAGACATTATTTGTATAGAGAAAGGTGCATTATATATACCGATCATAAGAGTCTTAAGTACTTGCTGACGCAGAAGGAGCTGGATCTTAGGCAACGGCGATGGATTGAGTTGCTTAAGGATTATGATTGTGCAATTGAGTATCATCCATGCAAAGCTAATGTGGTGGCTAATGCCCTAAGTCGTAGAACTGTATCTGATCTGAGAGCAATGTTTGCCCGATTGAGTCCGTATGATGACGGTAGTCTGTTAGCAGAACTGCAAGTAAGGCCAACCTGGATGAAGGAGATTAAAGAAAAGCAGTTGAGGGATGAGTCTCTAGGTTCTCGATTTCAGCAGATTAAGGATGGGAATACTTCTGAGTTTGAACTTAACAGTGAGGGAGTTCTATGTTTCCACAGTAGAATCTGTATTCCTAAGGATTCCAAGTTTAGGCAAGCAATTCTGAATGAAGCTCATAAAGGACTGTGTGCTATGCATCCTGGAGGTAATAAGATGTATCATGACTTAAAGGAGTTGTATTGGTGGCCTGGACTGAAGCGAGAGGTAACGGAATTTGTTGGGAAGTGTCTGACTTGTCAGCAAGTGAAAGCTGAACATCAGTTACCTTCTGGACTTCTGCAACCAGTAAAGGTACCACTTTGGAAGTGGGAGAGGGTGACCATAGATTTTGTAAGTGGTTTGCCCTTAATGCCATCAAAGAAGGACTCGATTTGGGTGATCGTGTATAGGTTGACTAAATCTGCCCATTTCATCCCTGTACATACTGATTATTCGCTTCAGAAGTTAGCCAAATTGTATGTGGCAGAGATTGTGCGACTGCATGGGGTGCCAGTGTCTATTATCTCTGATCAAGATCCTAGATTCACGTCTCGATTCTGGCAAAAGTTGCATGAGGCGTTGGGAACGCGACTGAACTTTAGCACAGTTTTTCATCCTCAGACTGATGGTCAGTCAGAAAGGGTTATTCAGATTCTGGAGGATATGTTGAGGGGGTGTGTTATCGACTTTCGAGGCAGTTGGGAGGATTATCTACCGTTGGTAGAGTTTGCGTATAATAACAGTTATCAGGCTAGCATCCGTATGGCACCTTATGAGGCACTGTATGGGCGTAAGTGTCGTTCACCTAGTTGTTGGACTGAGTTGGGTGAGCGGTAAGTTCTTGGACCTGAATTGGTAGCAGAGACTGAAGAGAAGGTCAAAGTGATAACGGATCGATTAAAAGAGGCATCTGATCGGCAGAAGTCTTACGCGGATTTGAAGCTTAAGGAGATTGAGTATTCAGTGGGTGACATGGTCTTCTTGAAAGTTTCGCCTTGGAAGAAGATACTAAGATTTGGTAAGAAAGGCAAGCTAAGTCCGCAGTTCATTGGGCCTTACCGGGTTCTTAAGCGAGTAGGTCCAGTGGCCTATCAGTTGGAATTACCTCCAGAGTTAAATAGAATTTACGATGTGTTTCACGTATCCATGCTAAGACGATATCGTTCCGATCCTACCCATATCCTACCAGTTGCGGAAGTGGAAGTCCAGCCTGATTTGACTTTCGAGGAGGAGCTTGTACAGATTTTAGATCGAGGCATGAAGGTTCTAAGGAGAAAGTCGGTTCCATTAGTAAAGGTACTTTGGCGTAATCATGGCAGAGAGGAAGCTACTTGGGAACCAGAGGAGGCAATGCGTCAGCAATATCCCCATTTGTTTGGATAAGGTAAATTTCGAGGACGAAATTTCTTTAAGGAGGGTAGAGTTGTAACGCCCTAATTTTCAGGTTTCTCTTAGATTGTTCCTTATATGACAAAATGTTTAAACTCTAGTATGTGGGTGTGTAATGCATGTTTAGGGAGTGATAATAGGCCTATGGAAGGCCCAAGTGTTGGTTAAAAACTCGGGAAAATTTTAGATTTTTCACTTAGAAGATAGGGGGCTTTTGCAAGTAAGTGTCTTAAGGAATTGTACGCAAAATAAAGCACAAAACAAGTCTTGGTAGAGTGGCAAAGGAGGCGCCACTAAGCTCCTTAAAAAGTGGTGCCTAAGTGAGCTTGGAGGTCCAAGGTTCTAGTCCCAGAGTAGGTAAGGTGGCATTTTATTTTTGTGCAGGAAGCAGGTAAGAGTTTAGGGCAGAGTTGAACTCTGTTGAGGAGTGTTTGAATCGGTCATGAGAGGATTTGGTGGAGTGATAAGGGGAGCTTGTTGAGGAGAATTTTAAGGTGAGTTGAAATTTCAAAAAGAGGTGGCCGGCCAAGGGGTTCTTGATAGTGTATTTTCGGCAAATAGGTGTTAGTTGTGCCGAATTTACTTTTGGTCCTTTTGAGTTTTGTGCTCATTTCTTTCTAGGTGAAGTAAACCCCCTTTATTTTGCTCATTTCGCATAACATAATACTTGGGTTTTTGCCATTTCGTCTTTCTTTTCTAAACTTGTAGCCAAACCCTACTACTCTTCTTTTGCCGAATCCCCATCTGTCAGAGAACTACTTTCTTTCCCTTCTCTTCTACTCATTTCTCTTATTTTTTCTCCTCACACATAAACCGACTTCATCCCACCAATCTCCTGCTAGCTGAATCTATTTTCTCCCGGTCAATTTAACTTTTCCTCTTCATCTCACTCCATTGCCGATTGCTCTCTGGTCTCATACTTCTCTTCTTTCCCTCCCTCTTTGTTGTCGACATCTTCCATAACACCATAGCCAAACCTCTATCCCTTCATCCTTTCTATTTGCCGAATCACTCTTCTCTACCTCTCTTCTTCTTTCACTTCATAAACTGAATATCTTGTGGATCGTGGTTAGATCGGTAAGTACCTTGAGTCACTATTTCGTTAGTTTTTAGGATTTAAGTCAAGAAGCCAAACCCCTTAGGGGTATTGTTATTTTGAAATTAAAAAGGCTCTTTGGCCTCTTTCTTTTGTTGGAAGGTGCGATAGTGTAGTCAAGGAGAGGATCGTGCATCAAAGGATCTTGAAGGCTAGCAATTGGACATCTAATCTATAATCGACAGAAAGGTAAAGGCTTTTAGGGACTTAGGCCATGTTGACCGATTTTAATAAAGGACTATGGCTTAATGATTGTCGATTATTAAACTAACACTAAGGTGATTAATGATAGGTTTTGTACGTGGATTTCGTCAACAGTTTCGATAGCTAACAGGTGTGTAACTAACCCCAACTTTTAGACTAAAGTGGTAAAAGCCGAAATGGCCACAAAGTGACCGACAACTGGTGGAAAGTGACCGAAAACGCACTCGTGTAATATTTAAGAGTAATCGTTTACTCCGTTGGGGTTAACCATGAATTCGGTGGTGAAGGAATTGCAGAAGGTGCAATTCTGAACGTTTTGGTAAGTTGGGCTCCGATGGGTCAAGGTAGGCCCAATGGGCTTCCGAGCCCAAATCGGTAAAATGACTGTTAAAGGCTTTCTGGTAATGTGGTTAATAATAATATGGTTAAATTGGTAATCTGAACCTAAAAATTGGACTTAACGGGCTTAAGACATTAGTGGACACAGTAGGCCCATTAGGGGATTTTGGGCTAAAAAGGGTAAAATTGGAAACTAAGGTTAAAAAGGACTTCGGTAGACACTAATAGATTAGTAATTACTTGGACTTGCATAAAAACCCTGAAAATCAGTAAAAAGACTAAAATACCCCTAAGAATGGAAAATTACCATTTTACCCCTAAATGCAAAATGACCTTTATACCCCTAGGGTAAATTCTGTATGAAACGTATGATTTCCTGTTTCTGTATGTCATATCTCATAATACATGTGTATTTCTGATGCATGAGATTCTGTATGTTATATGCCATGTGATGATATCTGTTGCATGGGGTTTTGGGTTTATGATGGAGGAAGCATTCTGGCAGCCTCGCTGCAATCTGGTGGCCTCGCCACAAATATATCTGTTCTGGCAGCCTCGCTGCAATCTGGTGGCATCGTTACGTATATATCTATTCTGGTGGCCTTGCCACAATATCTGTATCTGGTGACCTCGTCACAATATCTGGCAGCCTCGCTGCAAATTTTATCTGGCAGCCTCGCTGCAAATTTCTGTGGCGTGTAGCGGTTGGGTGGGTCGAGTAGTCTCCCCACATGGTGTAAGGCTGGTACGGGGGTGTTATGGATGGATCTGGGTTGGGTTTTCTGTTACATATTATACCTGATCTGTATCTGTTATGGGCCTATGGGCTTAACCTGATTTCTGTAATGGGCTAAGGCCCAACTAATCTGATTCTAAGGCTTGATCTGTTTTGGCCTATGGTTGAGATTATGTTACACACTGAGTTGTCAAACTCACCCCCTTTAATTTCATCTCTGCAGGTAACCCTCAACCATAGTGGGCTTGGAGCTGGGAGAGATTTGGAGTGGCCACAACCTCTGCAAATTCAGTTTTCGTTTCATTTTAAGTATTGAATTATTTTATTTTCGGGTTTTTCTGTAATAAGGCCGCTATTTAAATTTTCTTTATCGGTTTTGTTTTCTTTTATGATTTAATTCACATTTTATCGAACTGCTAGATATAGGCTGCGCGGGTTCTTCAAAATCTTAGTTTTCAAAACTCAACAAGTTCAGAGTATAGATAACCTAAAGGCTTAACAAAATGACTCTTCGCAGACTTGCGGTTTTAATGAAAATTTCACTCAAGCCACAACTAACAAAAAGGTCATAAACTTAGGTGTAGGTCCATGTGACACACCAGATCTAGCCATGACGTCCAGGCCGGGTTTGGGGTGTTACAGGGATCCTTTCTCCCCTTACTTATTCTTATTTTGTATGAAAGTGCTCTCGAGAATGCTTCTCCAAGCTCAAAATAATAACTTCTGAAGAAGCATCAGGGCTAGTATAAATGGTCCTAGGATAAATCATTTATTTTTTACTGACGATGCGCTTCTCTTCGTGAGAAACAAAAAGAGTAATGTTGAATTATTGGTCAATATGCTTAATACTTTTTCTAACATTTTAGGACAAGAGATTAATTTTGAAAAGTCTATGGTTCTCTTTAGCCCCAATACTTCTACTACTCAAAGAAATATTTTTAGTGACCTGCTAGGCATGGCGGTGGTGGAGAAGCTAAACAACTACCTTGGTCTTCCCATTCCCATAGGTAAGAAGAAAACAGAGGCTTTCAAAGATATTAATAACAGGTTGTCTTGCAGGATCAACAGGTGGACCAAGAGGTTTGCTCTCTTTTGGAGGCAAAGAAGTTCTAATCAAAGTTGTCCTTCAATCTATACCAACATATGTGATGTCGATCTTCCTAGCCCCCAAAGGGGTGATCGAGGATATCCAAGCTAAACTTAGCAAGACGTGGTGGGCGGGAAAAGATAATGGCAGATTCTGGACAATAATCCCTTGGAAGACTTTGTGTAAACCAAAGGGTATGGGAGGTTTGGGAATTAGAGATGTTCGATTATTCAATTTGGCTCTCCTTGGGCGTCAAGTGTAGAGGCTTGTTAACAATAAAGATTCCCTATGTTTTAAAGTACTATCCTCGAAATATTCCCTGATGGTAATATTTTTAAAGCCAAAAAAGTGGACAAAGCTTCCTTTACTTGGTCAAGCATTACGGCAGCGGTGGAAGCTCTTAAAGATGGCTTTGGATGGTAGGTAGGGAATGGCAATATGATAAACATCCAGGTCAACAATTGGGGAATGGAAGGTCTAAATGGTGATGCTATTAGAAGTGATAGCCTCAGCCCAAATGAAAAGAGCGTGAAAGATCTTTGGCTTGCTACAGGAGATGCTGGAATGGAAATAAGGTGAAGAATGTGTATGGGCAGGATTGGCGAGAAAAGATTTGCAAAGTGCCTATAAGGGATGAGGGTCAGGGAGACAAAATAGTCTGGTTTTACAACCCTCACGGGAGCGACACTACAAAGTCCGCTTACTCTTGGCTATTACTGAAAGAGAAAGGGTATGGCCCTCATAAATGTTTTTGGAAAGCTCTATGGAAGCTCGATACTTTACCAAAAATCTGTGTGTTCTCTTGGCGCGTGGGGTACGAGATTCTTTCGACGAATGTTAAGATCACTTCTATTAGACACGGGGCTGGTATAGGATGTCCTAGGTCTGGAGCCAACGCCGAAACACTGCTACATGCACTAAAGGAGTGTCCAACATCTCGTGAGGTTCTCTCTCTAGGAGGATCGTCCGGGAGCACCATTTCGAAGAAGTATGACTACTGTATCGATTGGCTAGAAGATATGATGCGGGTCCTTGACAAGAAAGCCATGGCTGACCTTATGGTTTTATTATGGAACTGCTGGAACAATAGGAACAACTTCATCTTTAGGGGCAAAGAAGAGGACACTACGGTTATTTGGGAGAGAGCCAGCACTCTAAACAAAAACTTTCGCATTTGCAACCTGTTAAAGGATCCACTGCTTTCACCTAATATTGAAGTAAAGAAATGGGAAAAACCTCTAAAGGGTACTGAAAAGATCAATTTCGACGCAATGGTGGGAGTTAACAGAACGAGATACGAGGCAATTGTGAGGGATGACGAAGGTTTTGTTTTGGGGGGAGCAGGGGGCTTTATTGAAACAAGGGTATCAATGCATGAAGCTGAATGCCTGGCATTTGAAAAGAGCATACAGCTGGCGGGGCAGCTATATATTAAAGGAGACGTGATTTTTGAAACTGACCATGCAGGATTGGTCAACAAATTAAGAAACAATGCACTGGACAGTACCGTAATTGGAGTGCGTATTAAAAAATGTATAGCAGCTCTAAATAATTTTAATTCTGCCAATTTAGTTTGGACTAAAAGGGCTTGTAACGTTGTAGCAGATTTAATTTGTAAAAAGATGTGTAGTGAGGGCAAAAATTGTTTTTTTGAAATGGATTATCATAAGGAAATCCATGAAGCTGTAATTTATGATGTTATATAAATAAAATTAAGTGACCTTTGTGGTTGTTTTTTGTTCAAAAAAAAAAAGAATGTCACCTGGTAGCAGGGTAATGGAGATATATAGAGATGAGCTGGGGAACTACATTTGTAATTTGCCCATTTCTCATAATGGATTCCAAGACACAAGGACGTGGACTCAAAACTCACATGGCATTTATACTTCTAAGTCAGCTTATTCTTGGCTGATCCTTAAGAAAGCTGGATTCGGTCCCCATCGATTTTTTTTTTGCAAGCCATTTGGAAGCTTAAGATGGTCCCCAAAATTAAGATTTTCAGCTGGAGGATCGGTCAAAACATCCTCCCCACTTTTGACAATATTGCACGAATTCGCCAGGGGTTCAAAAATTTTTGTCCGAGATGCCATAGCAGAGATGAAACGCTATTACACGCTTTGAAAGATTTCCCAAAGGCTCGTGAGATCCCTGCTGCTGGCGGCTTAAACAATAGACTGCTTGATGGGAACTATAGTAACTGTATCTATTAGCTCGAAGACATGCTTCGTGAGCTAGATAGTAAAGCTGCAGCTGATTTTTTAACTCTCATTTAGAATAGTTGGAATGATCGAAACAGTATGGTCTTCAAAGGAAAAATGGAAGATGCGGTCATAATCTGGGAAAGAGCACAAACCTTGAGTCAAGAGTTTAGAATTTTTAACATCACCAGGCCTCCGGTCTTAGCCCCAAACACGACAAATAAGGGGTAGGAAAAACCTCTAGCGGGCTACTTCAAAATAAACGTGGATGCAGCTGTGTTGGACGGGTGTTATGGTTTTGGTGCAATCGCAAGGGACCAGGATGGTTTTGTCCTTTGGGGCTACTACAAATTCAGTGAAAGGTCAATGGAGGTGAATTGGGCAGAGCTAGAAGCTTTTATCGAAGGGCTAAGGTTGGCTACTAGATTAAATGTGGCCCATCTAATTTTGGAATCTGACAACACTAGACTAGTAAATGCTATCAATAAAAGGGAGAAAGACATTACTATTTTGGGCCAACGCATTAAGCAAGAGTGTACTATTTTTAATTCTTTTGTTTCGGTCAAAATTAATTGGATTAGACGCAAAAGCAATAATGTAGCTGATGAGCTCTGTAATTTGGCCATTAAAAATAGGTCCGATTTGTATTTTGAAATGGATTATCCTTTGGATATCTATAAAAATTGTTATTAATGATGCAATAAGATGATGTTTGACCTTCGGGTCTTTTTCCTTTCAACAAAAAAAGAATGTCACCTGGTAGCACATTGACCAAGGTTTTTTAGCTCTTTAGGGGAGACGTGATATTGAGCGAGCGCAGGGGTTGTCCAAGGCACTGCTCATGCCCATCTCATGCCCGGACACCAGTGCCCCCCACTGTCGGTTAAGTTCCCGGCGGTGCTCCAGCGATCTATCCCGACAATGCTTAGCCTAGCCATTCCGGCAGTGCTCTGACGAGACATCCCAGAATATAGAAAATGGTGCAACGAGTCATCCCGATCCCTCCCACTTTGAAGCAAGAGCCTCCGGTACCTAGGGGCCTTGGTCGTGCCAGAGAATCGAGCACCATCAGTTCCTTAGTGCTTGGATGCATGGTAGCCTCGGACACTATCTGCGGCTTGGTGCATCGAATGTGTGGGAGCCTCGAGCAGTATTGGCACCTTGGTGCGTCAGATGTGCGGGAGCCTCGAGTAGGATCGGCACCTTGGTGTGTCGGACGTGCGGAAGCCTCGAGCCATTCAGCACCTTAGTTCGTCGGATGTGCGAGAGACTCTAGTAGCATCGGTACCTTGGTGCGTCGGATGTAGGGGAGCCTCGAGCAGTATCGGCACTTTCGTGCGTCAGACGTGCGGGAGCCTCAGGTAGCAACGGCACCTTGGTGTGTCCGATGTGCGTGGGCCTCAAGCCATTCGGCACCTTGATGCGTCGGATATGCGGGGGCCTCGAGCTGCATCAGCGCTTTAGTGCGTCGGATGTGCGGGGGCCTCAAGCCATATTGGCACATTGGAGCGTCAAATGTGTGGGAGCCTCGAGCAGCATCGACACGTTGGTGTGTGGGATGTACGGGAGCCTCGAGCCATTCGGCACCTTGGTACACCGGATGTGCAAGAGCCTCAAGTAGCATCGACACCTTGGTAAGTCAGATGTGCAGGAACCTCGAGTAGCATCAGCACCTTGGTGCGTCAGATGTGTGGGAGCATTGAGCAGCATCGGCACCTTCGTGCGTCGGATGTACGAGAGCCTCGAGCCATTCAGCACCTTGGTGCGTCGGATGTGCGAGAGCCTCGAGCAGCATCAGCACCTTGGTCCATCGAACGTTCAGGAGCCTCGAGCAACATCGGTACCTTGGTGGGTCGAATGTGCGAGAACCTCGAGACATTCGGTAGCTTGGCACGAAGGATGTTTGGGAGCCTCGACCAACATCCGCACTTTGGTACATCGGATGTACGGGAGCCTCAAGCAGCATCGGCACCTTGGTGCATCAGATGTGCGAGAGCATCAAGCAGCATTAGCACCTTGGTTCGTCAAATGTACGGGAGCCTCGAGTAGCATCGGCACCTTGGGGCCTCGGATGTGCGAGAGCCTCGAGCAGTATCGACACCTTGGTGCCTCAGATGTACGGGCTAGAGAAAAGCGTCCCCGTTTCAGACATGTGAATGTCACTTGGTAGCAGATTGGTGAAGTTTTTTTAGCTCTTTAAGGGGTAGAGACCAGCTGCCCCCCGACGTGCCCCCTTGACCCGAGGTGGGGTGCGTCCCTCCCCCCATAGGGGTCGGGTTGTCTCGTAACAACTCACTAACGGTGGTGGGTCGATCGCCGGTGGTAGTGGCTAGGATGTTGATTTTCTGGTCGGTCGAGCCTGTGCCCATAGAAATGTAGCCAACACCAGTACGTTGGTACGTTAGATATGCGGAAGCCTCGACCAACATCGGTACGTTGGTACGTCGGATGTGCGGGAGCCTTGAGCCATTCGGTACCTTGGTGCATCGGATATGTAGGAGCCTTGAGCCATTCGGCACCTTGTTGCGTAGGATGTACGAGAGCCTCGACCAGCATCGGCACGTTGGTGTGTAGGATGTGCGAGAGCCTCGAGCCATTCGGCATCTTGGTGCGTCGATATGCCGGTGCCTTGGGTCGCACCGATACCTTGATATGTTGGATGTGCGGGAGCGACGAGTAGCATCGGCACATTGGTGCTAGGATGTACGGGTGCCTTGGGCAGCACCGGCACTTTGGTGCGTTGGATGTGCGGGCTAAGGAAAAGTGTCCCCGTTTCAAACACATGAATGTCATCTGGTAGCTTTTTTCAAAAAAAAAAAAAGAATGTCGCCTGGTAGCACATTAACCAAGTTTTTTTAGCTCTTTAAGGGGGAGGTGATATTGAGCGAGCGCAACGGTTGTCTAGGGCACTACCCACACCCGTCTCATACCTGGATGCCAGTGCCTTCCACCGCCAGTTAGGTTCTCGGCGATACTCCGGTGATCCATCCCGGTGATGCTCCAGTGAGCCGTTCCGGTAGTGCTCCGGTGAGACATCCTTGAATATAGAAAACGATGCAACGAGTCGTCCCGATCCCTTCCACTTTAAAGCAAGAGCCTCCGCCACCTAGGGGCCTTAGTGGTATGGGTGAATCGGGCACCATCAGTTCCTTGGTGCTTGGATGCATGGTAGCCTCGGACACCATCAGCCGCTTGGTGCATCGGATATTCGGGAGCCTCGAGCAGCATCGGCACCTTGGTGTGTCAGATGTGGCGGAGCCTCGAGCAGCATCGGCACCTTGGTACGTCGAATGTGCTAGAGCCTCGAGCCATTCGGCACCTTGGTGCATCAGATGTGTGGGAGGCTCGAGTTGCATCGGCATTTAGTGCGTCGAATGTGTGGGTGCCTCGAACAGCATCAGCACCTTGGTACGTCAGATATGCGGGAGCCTTGAGCAGCATCGGCACCTTGGTGCGTCAGATGTGCGGGAGCCTCGAGCCATTCAGCACCTTGGTGCATTGGATGTGCGGGAGCCTCGAGCAGTATCGGCACCTTGGTGCATCAGATGTGGGACAGCCTCAAGCCATTCGGCACCTTGGTACGTAGGATGTGTGGGAGCCTCGACCAACATCAGCACGTTGGTGCATCCGATGTGCGGGAGGCTCGAGCAGTACCGGCACCTTGGTACGTCAAATGTGTGGGAGCCTCGAGCAGCATCGGCACCTTGGTTCGTCAGATGTACGGGAGCCTCGAGCAGCATCAGCAACTTGGGGCCTCGGATGTATTAGAGCCTCGAGCAGCATCAGCATCTTAGTGCCTCGGATGTGTGGGCTAGAGAAAAGTGTCCCCGTTTCAGACATGTGAATGTCGTCTGGTAGCAGATTGACGATGTTTTTTTAGCTCTTTAAGGGGTAGAGACCCACTGTCCCCTGACGTGCCCTCTCGAACCATGGTGGGGTGCGTCCCTCCCCCCATGGGGGTCAGGTTGTCCCGCAGCAACTCACCAATGGTGGTGGGTCGGTCGCTGGCGATAGTGGCCGGGGTGTTAATTTTTCGGCCGATCAAGCCCGTGGCCATAGAAATGTAGCCAACGACTCTAAGACCAAGTTCCCTATATCGGGCAAAGATCTCTTGGGGTGGCTTATACATTGCTGTGTGCTCGAGCTTAGCTTGCTCATCTTCCCTCGTCACGTTTAGGGATGCCTTGCACTTCCCAAGTCGATAACCACATGATGCCTTGGACTTGCCAAGGCCATGCCTACATTCGAAGCTGCCCATGACCCTAGTACCAAGTCCCTTTGACGGTAACAGCTCACTGGTGGGCGTAAGTTGAGTTTGTAGGCTCAGTCTTGGCTCGCTTAAGTCCTAGTGGGATTTTTCCTCTCATAGTTCTCATGCTAAGCGGTTGTGGTGTGCCCTCGTTTTATTGTTCCTT